>CM076689.1:32516996-35346996 GCA_038501925.1 Xenopus petersii | reverse complement strand
AGAAGCATGCATTTTGTATAAAATCTGTGAATAAAAACAGAAGTAAACAATTCTATTTTTTCATAAAGAGGATGTATAGATAGAGGATAGTTGGTGACCTAAAATACAAACAATATGTGATCCAAAGATTGACAGGTAAGTGGATATTTGAAAAGCAAATAATGGTGTTTGTGCTTGAGCACAGCAGTAGTCAAGCCCTCTGCTTGCCATGCTCCTAAGATCTTGAAAACAAATATAGTGTTTTGTCACATTGGCCTATAGTTTAGCAATTTAAACATTGAGAGAACTTAGAAAATAGGTTGAATAGATAACTAGGAAATGTAGCCCTCAAAACCAACTAGCTTTACCAGGTATAACTAAATTGCTGATTTAACAGACTTTATTGCTGCATTGTATCTGTAACCTGTTAAAGTGGACCCACTATTCACAAGGAAAAGGCGTGAATCATACCGTTTTTTCACCATAGTGAAATCCATGTTCTGTTCTTTTTTGGGTATATAATACTGCATTTGCTTATAAAATTGTAACATAACCTTCATAGTATGCATGGTAGCTTGAATTACATAAGTGTATAGACTTCAGTGAGGGAGTTGGCATTACGAATACATAACTACGGGTTACAATAATTGGAGCATGTTTGGAGAAAACAGGATAGATCTAATTGCTACCAAGAAATGATTTTAAATGATAATACTTAAAATAATTGTCAGGCCTGGAAACAAATATGTGTGTTATGTAAATAAAAATATTGAGACCTGATGACATTTTTTCATCATGGTATATGCAGAGTTACTGTCAAGGTAAAGAGCAATATTGCCTTAATGATATTTTCAAATTTAGACATGGCTTCAACAGCAACATAAGTAATAGGAAATCACACAGGACTAGGGTGTAGACAAAGGACTCACTACACAGAAGAAAAGCAAAATGGAAACTATCATATTCATAACTCCAGTGCTATGCAAAGGGTTACATTATAGATATTAACAATAAAAGGCTTAAGGCTTCAGGATAATGCAGAGATTAGAGTGGATACCACAGAATCATCCAACACAAAATATATGGATAACTCTAGAAACCAAGGTGATTGATTTATTTTGGTTTTGGACATATGTCAACTATATATATCCCCTAGGTAAGGAGGAAAAAGGATTGAAGAAAATATTGCTGTAATGCAAATTAATGAGATGTTCATGGAAGATGATGTTACATTTATGAAATATTTGAATATGGCCAATGTGAACCGGAATGTTCTTTCTACCAATCATTAAGGAGCACAAATATTCTGGATTTCCTGTGAAAGTAGATGTCGTTCAGTATGTAAACAGAAATGAACTTATTTTAGAGATAATACTTGCAAATATAAGTGCAATTTTGTATAGAATATTAGCTGTAGGGAACAGTCAGCACTATTTAATAGCCACTTAATTGGGAAGTGTAAATTAAAGCACTGCAAGTACGCTAAAACAGTGAGTCATCTAATTGTGTACAAGAGCATTTCACCTATTTATAAAACTATAACAACACATTTTTACTCCACCTGGCATTATTCACATTGCTCTATTTATGAAGCTGGTGGTATCCAATTTTCTATTAGAAGAGGATTTTGATGGTGTCTCACAATAATAAATAGACAGTTGTAAAACTACAGACACAGATATATTTAGGGGATGATATGATTGGGTGGTCAAGATTGATGCAATTTAACAATAAGAAATTGTAAGAATTAACGAATGTCAATCGGAAGTGTATCTTCAACAATTTGTCAAACTGAATATTGCCAACTTGCTTAAAAATAGATGGGAAACTGAGATTTGCAATTTACCCCCATGATTTTTTCCTCGAGATTTTAGTTGCATGTATTTTACCCACATTGCTATGTTTCCCTAGAATTCCAGAATTATGGCCTTGTAGGGAATTGTGCCCACTGCAATTGATACATTAAACAAATTATATCATGCACGCATGTATCTACAGGAATAACATGAAGGGACCAATTTACTAAAATTCCGACACAAATTTAAGTGGTACAAAGGTTTTTTTTTTTTTTGTACCATGGCAATTTGTTGATAATATCTCTGCCATCTGACACTATCAATTTGTGACTGTCACTAGTATTTGTACCATTCATATGATTGCTGTCTGTCAGTTAATGGCCAGAACATGATCTGATTTGTTCTTTTTACTAACTATACACAAAGAATTATGGGACTTAACCTCCGACTGCTGGACTGTCAGTAAATCAATATATCAATATATCAGTAAACCAGGTTCCAGATAGCCATACAAAAATGAAATTATAATTAAAAGGCATTATTTATTGAACACCATGCCAATATATAGTTACAATGATTTAAAACAAGCAGTGTTGCATTGGAAACAAGGATCCCTAAGCCCCCAAATCTATAATCGTTATCTGATTTAAAGAATCTGATACGATGGGTGCATGCAGTTTATGTTGTATTGTTTGAGGCAATTAAGCCAGCTCTAGATTTGGTGAAGTGAAATACAATGTACCAGGCCTTAACCACAACAGTGCCAAGCTTGAATGTTCATATGGAGAGGGATAAATGTGTGCTATCACAGCTGATGTCAATATGTAGAAATGATCCCAAATCATTAATTGCACATATGATATCACTTGAGCACTATGTGCAGCACCCCGAAAATCCTCAGGCTTCACAGCGTTGCACCTCGACAGCTGTTTTGCCAACAAACTTGGCTTTGTGAAGAGCTTCTTTTTCTTTTTAATAATTCGTTTAATCTGAAACATTAGTTGTAGGTTGGGAGAACGAAACACATGATCATTTGTCAGGCATTAGATAAAATTGGCATGTCTATGGGCATCTTTATACAAAACTTCTCCAAGTAAAAGTAGTCGAGGTCCTATAGAAGTCAATAAGAGTTGCACTGATCCTATGGGATCCTATTTAACCATTCAGACTTTTAGAGGTTTTCAGGGTTTTTTTGCTAACAATTTTTAGAGGTTTTAGAAATATTTGTAGTTTTAGAGCATACTTCAGAGGTTTTTTTGTTCATACTTTTTATATTCAAATATTTTAATAACTTTCATGCCATTTGTGATTTTAAATAATTAGGGGGTTATTTATCAAAGGTTGAATTTTAGATTAATGTTTTTTTTTTTAAACTTTAATAAATTTGATTTTATTCATAATTCGAATGGTATGTTATTTCTGAAAAATTTGTCTAAAATTCTAATAGTTTTGACTTGAAAACTCAAATCGAATTTGAATCAAGCTTTACTCCAAAAAACAAAACCTTGACTTTTGCGTCAATTTTCATTTTAGTTCTTTTTTAACTTGTTTTTTTTCTTGTTTCATTTTAACTTCTTCATATAGTTCAAAGAACCTCTACCATTGTCTTCTACATGAACTTGGCAGGATTTAGGTGGAGAATAGTCAATTAGAATTTTTGAAGGGTCTGACTTTAATAAATCTCACATTCAAATTCGAATAGCAAGTGGATATGTTTTTCCATGGTAAACTCACATTTTGATAAATCTGCCCCTTATTATTTAGAGGACAGAAAAAAGAGAGGTGAATTGATAAAGAAAATCAAATATGTTGAGGGAATTAAAAGAGTTCATAAGGGGAACATTTTCTGCAAAAGGATCATGGCTAAAACTAATGCACAAAACATGGGTGATAAATGCAATTCATTGTCCTCATGTTCCTTATTAATTAGGCCACTTTATTTTACATGTAATGAATAGGATAGCCTGACACACCCATGTCTAGCTGTATTTATAATGTTCGAAAAATACATCATGCCACAGCCTGCTAAATACAGACCTAAATTTGGCATCTGTAGTGGTGAAGATAATTGAAAGCACAATGTCAAATCAGTCAGGATTCTGTTTTTAACATTTGTTGGATAGAAGTAGTTATCAGTGTAGTTTATGGGGTTTAGTTTATTTTTCCAATAAAGTGAGCAGTAGGTTAGATATTTGTAGTTGATGTTATTTAATTAAATTATGCAAAGGCCTTTAATGTTGCATGATTACTACATAAATGTCTTGCATACAGAGTGCATGCAGATAAAGAATTTGTTGATGAACCACAAGGGCCTGGGGTTCTGGCTGTGGTCAATGAGAATAAACAATGCTGAACAAAAGAATCCAGTACTTTTGGACTTGTAAAAATTGCTTATCTAACACAGATACTGTAGAAAATATATTTCTGTTTACAACAATAGATCTATTGTTACATTTATTTATAATGTAATGTATATTGCTATATTTTATTGTATAATGTATTATGATATAATGTATTTCCTTGTCTTTATTTAAATTGGTTGCTGAGAGTTTGCTGCTTTATTCAATGACATACATTCTGCTGACATTATACAGCAAGAAATGTATGTAAAAAATAGGTAGACATTACTGAGATAACAAGAAGACTATTTTAGTTTGGAACATTTGCCTAATTTAGGGCATTAATATGTTGGTTAATTTTGACTTTTATGTTAACAAATATATGCTCTGAATGGGCTTTAATAGCTGGTTTAATTATATGGACACTTTCACTGAGGATTGAGGTCTTCTTATCTGTTCCTATTTATCCAGAACAATGGAGTATACAAGTAATAAAGCTGTGTATTTTCTTTTACATTCCCTTTTTGCTAATAATGTCAACTGGCACAATTCAGGTGGCAAGTACATTACAGCTTAAAATAGGGTAAAATAAGTTAAAAAGTACTAACAACATTTTAACATAGAATTTTTGAGGGCCTGACACTTTGGGGCACATTTACCTAGGGTCGAATATCGAGGGTTAACTAACCCTCGATATTCAACTGCCGAATTGAAATCCTTCTACTTCGAATATCGAAGTAGAAGTATAGAGTGCAATCGATCGATTTTAATCCATCAATCGAAGGAACCTTGTAAAGCCTATGGGGACCTTCCCCATAGGCTAACATTGGCCTTGGTAGGTTTTAGGTGGCGAACTAGGGGGTCGAAGTTTTTTTAAAGAGAAAGTACTTTGATCATTGAATGGTCGAATATTCAAATGATTTTTAGTTTGAATCATTCGATTCGAAGTCGAAGGTCGTAGTCAAAGGTCGAAGTAGCCAATTTGATGGTCGAAATAGCCAAAAAAAACATTCAAAATTCGAACTATTTTTCCTCTATTTTCCTCTATTCCTTCACTCGAGCTTGGTGAATGGGCCCCTTTGTATACTGTAATCTTATTGAAGTTGTTAAGCACCGTTTATAAATATTCATTTTGTTATGTGGTGATGCCTGCCGATCAGATGTCAATCCATGGTGCATTTGATCACTGTTTTTTTTACACAGCATGATACATAGGCCCCTTGTAACTTTCATGATTAAGAATGTCATTTCTATTAAGCTTTACATTTGCCCAGCTAGTCTCTCAGCTTGCAAAACCCAACATAGAATGCAAGAACAGTGAAACAGAATAAATGCTACTTTTAGGTTTCTGACTTGCTTTATAATTTGTGATGGAAAATAGCTTGGCCTCTCCTCACCAGGACAACAAAATTTTCCATTGCTCATCGTCTCTGGGTGACTGACCCTTCAACCCTTCACCCAGCACTGGATTGTTTATTCTTTTTTTTTGTGATTTTGATTTTTTTTGCATTTTCCAATAAAACCATATAACAGAAGAATCAACAACATTTTTTTTAAAACATAGGACTTAGACAGAGTACATTGTTATAAAGATTCCTTACATTTTGATTCTATGCAATAATTCTATGCATTTTTGGTTCAATTCATGGGATAGTAGAGTGGTAGGTTAGATGTGGTCTGTTCTGGCGATGTGTTAGAGTGTTCTTCAAATCTATATATCTCATTTATTTTGTTTATCCAGTCTTGAATCCTGGGAGGTTTGAATTGTTTATACTGCAATTAAAGGACAGAAAATGACAGAGCTTAAGAACAGGTATATCAGAAGAAAAGCAAAAAAATCACAAAAAAGTACAAAGATGTGAGGGCTTATTTACAAATTTTGCAGTCACAAAGGGTGCATATCTGCCTCCCTTATAGGGCATATACATATGTGTGTGTGTGTGTGTGTAACCCCGTCTTGCCCACCACCCTGTGCCATTGGTAATACATCATACACATTTGCTTCCACATAGCAGACACATGCTGGATCCTTTCACAACTCAGCCGGGGACTCAGATGGGAAGGCTCATCCAGAGCTGAAACAGGCATCCACAGCAGTAAAATCCTTCAGCTAAGCACATGCAGCTTGCTTTGAATCCTCAGGGTACTGTTCCCAACACTATCATCAGTGTGAGCATGACTAACCTCCTTTACTCCTCACAGCTCCCAGCACTCTCCATAGTGCAAGCACACAAAAGTCCTCCTACTGGACTACAGCTCCTAGCACTCGCCATAGTGCAAGCACACAAAAGTCCTCCTACTGGACTACAGCTCCCAGCACTCTCCATAGTGCAAGCACACAAAAAAACATCCAAGCTCTAAACCCGCATGGTTGAGATTACCAGGCTTTGGAGTACTCCAAACGCCTTTTAGGCCTAAATCGTGCAGCAGTTCCTTATCACTCTGCCCTCATTGAAATTGAAAGCAGCAATGGGTGTGAGCACATGACAACTCAGGTATTTGAAACATTTACACAGCAGCAAAACCTTCTGGCACCCTCTGGTATCTGACAGAACACACTACATAGGGACAAGGACTCCTTCCCCTCCCTTCATTCTAGGTCCAACCCATAGCTGACCAGGCAGGGGATTTCCCACCATGGGATTTCAGACCTTAGGCCTGACACAACATTTTTAATGTAATTAATAAAGAATATATATATATATATATATATATATATATATATATATATATATATCTCCATTTTGTAAAAAAAAACGCACCACCCAGGACTTTATGAAGTGAAAAAAAAACCAAAACTTATTCTCAACGTTTCGGCTCTAGAACTCAAGCCGTCCTCAGGACTGAAGATGTTTGGTGTCTTGTATATTTGCATTTTTTCTCTCTTTAAAGGCTATCAGATCATCTCTATATTGATTAACATTCTGTTCAAGATTCTTTATCCAATCCACTGTCTTATCCTACATAGTAACATAGTAACATAGTAAGTAAGGTTGAAAAAAGACACATGTCCATCAAGTTCAACCTTTTTTTTTTTTATTAACTACCTATCTGCCAGTTGATCCAGAGGAAGGCAAAAAACCCATCTGAAGCCTCTCCAATTTGCCTTAGAGGGGGAAAAATTCCTTCCTGACTCCAAAATGGCAATCGGACTAGTCCCTGGATCAGCTTGGACTATGAGCTATTTCCCATAACCCTGTATTCCCTTACTTGCTAAAAAGCCATCCAACCCCTTCTTAAAGCTATCTAATGTATCAGCCTGTACAACTGATTCAGGGAGAGAATTCCACATCTTCACAGCTCTCACTGTAAAAAACCCCTTCCGAATATTTAGGCGGAACCTCTTTTCTTCTAATCGGAATGGGTGACCTCGTGTCAGCTGGAAAGACCTACTGGTAAATAAAGCATTAGAGAGATTATTATATGATCCCCTTATATATTTATACATAGTCATCATATCACCCCTTAAGCGCCTCTTCTCCAACGTGAACATCCCCAATTTGGCCAGTCTTTCCTCATAGCTAAGATTTTCAATACCTTTTACCAGCTTAGTTGCCCTTCTCTGTACCCTCTCTAATACAATAATGTCCTGTTTGAGTGATGGAGACCAAAACTGTACGGCATATTCTAGATGGGGCCTTACAAGTGCTCTATACAGTGGAAGAATGACCCCCTCCTCCCTTGACTCTATGCCCCTTTTAATACAGCTCAAGACCTTATTTACCCTTGATGCTGCTGACTGGCATTGCTTGCTACAGCCAAGTTTATCATCTACAAGGACTCCAAGGTCCTTTTCCATAATGGATTTGCCTAGTGCAGTCCCATTAAGGGTATAAGTGGCTTGGATATTTTTACATCCCAGGTGCATGACTTTACATTTATCAACATTGAATCTCATTTGCCACTTAGCTGCCCAGCTTGCCAGTTTGTCAAGATCATGTTGCAAGGATGCCACATCCTGGATGGAATTAATTGGGCTGGATAATTTTGTGTCATCTGCAAACACTGATACATTACTTACAACACCCTCCCCTAAGTCATTAATGAACAAGTTAAATAAAAGTGGACCCAATACTGAGCCCTGGGGGACCCCACTAAGAACCTTACTCCAAGTAGAGAATGTCCCATTAACAACCACCCTCTGTACCCGATCCTGTAGCCAGTTTCCTATCCATGTGCAAACGACTTCATTAAGCCCAACAGACCTTACTTTAGAAAGCAGTCGTTTGTGGGGCACAGTATCAAACGCTTTGGCGAAATCCAAATAGATCACATCTACTGCCCCCCCACTATCCAGAATCTTACTTACCACATCATAAAATGCAATCAAGTTCGTCTGACATGACCTATCCTTCATAAAGCCATGCTGATTGTTGCTCATAATGCCATTCATTAGGACAAAATTTTGAATGTGATCCCTTAACAAGCCTTCAAATAATTTGCCAACCACAGATGTCAAGCTTACTGGCCTATAATTGCCAGGCTGAGATCGTAATCCCTTTTTAAATATTGGAATAACATCAGCTTTTCTCCAATCCATAGGCACCATACCAGATGACAGTGAATCTGAGAAAATCAGAAATAAGGGCTGGTCTAAAACTGAACTAAGCTCTCTTAGAACCCAGGGGTGTATGCCATCAGGCCCTGGAGCCAATCCTGTGTCAGTATTGTCAGGTGTTCAGAGTCAAAGTCAGAAATATCAGTCTTGGTTACTTTTAATTCCTTACCCACAAATTCTATAACTAATAATAGTAAATCAGAGGAGCATTTGTTGAGGATTTTACACCATTTGCTACAGAAATCTGGGCTGGTTATGCCTAATGTAGGTATATTTCTAACACGGAAACCCCTAGGTATTAATTTTCTCTGTGGTAAACACGTGTTCTCCTGTTGTTTCTACTTCAGTAAATAGAGAAGTGTCTTCCATACTCCTTCCGTATATATATATATATATATATATATATATATA
Organism: Xenopus petersii; assembly: GCA_038501925.1. Taxonomy (NCBI): domain Eukaryota; kingdom Metazoa; phylum Chordata; class Amphibia; order Anura; family Pipidae; genus Xenopus; species Xenopus petersii. The sequence continues at coordinate 35,337,913 of CM076689.1, read as the reverse complement.
TATATATATATATATATATATATATATATTATTATATCAGGACCTAATGAGTTAATTTTGCCTATGGCATTAAATCCCTACACTTCCTGATCTCCCTAGTTGCTGGGCAGATGTCCATATAGCTAGTTGTAATTTATATATCCCAGGTATTGGCCAAGAGGTGCTGTGACCACTTTCTGTCACACTTTGGTATAGCGAGTGCGAATATATGGATCTTCCTCTTTTGGCTTCTGGTTGCTGACACAGCTAGATGTTTCCAGGGAGTTTGGGTACACCAAGGCCCAGCAAAGCCAAGTTGCCCTAATGGGACCACTACCTCTAGAGAGATAAGTCAGGCAGCACGGACCCTGTGAATGAGGCTAGTTAGTGACAGGATTACTATCTGTTATAGTACCCTCTAGGAGAGTAAAATAGTGAGCAGCTGCAAATTCTTTCAGGTTGTGGACAATCAGGCTCAACAACTGCAAATACTGTGTTGCAAGTTTATTTAACACAACATGTTTCGAGCGGTGGCTCTTTTTCAAGTGTTAGATCAGTGCACATTACACATATGTTTTAAACCCAGTTACGACCCACCCCCTTGACGTGATAGGGTGCATTAAGAGATTGACACGATGAGGTCACTGCTATTGGGGTTTTTTTTGTAGCCTGACCCCACATCCGACAAAGTTCATCTGTGTTCTGTGAAGAACTCAATAGTCCTTGGTATCCAAAGTTAGTCCAATAAGTGAATAAAGCAAGGAACAGTTCCGACCAGCACCTAGGCAGCATACAAGTGACACAGATAGGAGGGGAGGACGCGACTTCCCGCAGCAAAGCAGAGATCACTCAACGGATAGCAGCAGGAGTAACCTGTCGACAGCATCCTCCAGCAGCAGCTTTAATCAGGCTTTTTTAGGAGGAACATACGGAAGCTCAAAAAAGAAGAAAAATCCAAGGGCACCTATCCCAAGAGAACAATACCCGAGCAGGAAAAAGTAAATAAGGTAAATAACATTGTATTGAATATCTCTTCTTATAAACTTACTCCTGCAGAAGAGAAAGTGCTGAACAAAGGCCTTGGTTTTGTTCCCACCTACCCAGTGGAATTTTCATCTTGGGAAATTGACTTTCAAAAATTTTTAAGGAATTTAAAGTTAAAAATGTGTTTTTCCAAAACTGATAATACACCTGTTTGCAATCAAAATAAGGGGGATACATGTCCTTATAAAAAAACGAGTAATTTTATGCCTAATGTAAACAATGAAGCCTTAAGTGCATTTGAATTTGTGGTCATCTCTGAAGTCAAAAAAGAGTTTGACTCTGCACACAGATTTAAACATAATTTATCTTTTAACGAAAGAGCAGCCCTGAAAAAATTGAAAAATAATGATTCAATAATAATCAAAAAAGCGGATAAAGGGGGCGCTATAGTCGTAATGGATAAATCTATGTATGAAAAAGAGGTCATGAGACAAATAAATACCCCAGGTCATTATAGTAAGATACATAAGGACCCTACTAATGACATAAAAAACGAAATATTGTATATGGTGAATGATGCAATGATGAATAATATTATTAGTAAAAAAACTGCAGATTTTTTAACTACTGAATACCCAAGGACCCCGGTGTTGTACTTACTACCTAAAGTACACAAATCCTTGGAAAACCCCCCCGGCCGTCCAATCGTATCTGGAATAGGTTCTGTGTTAGAACCCCTTAGCAAATTTGTAGATTTTTATCTTCAACCACTGGTTAAACAAATACCTAATTGCTTGAAAGATACGAGTGAGTTATTAAGAAGGCTTAACAATTTGGAGTGTCTAAGTGAGCAGTGTACCCTGTGTAGTATAGATATCGAAAGTCTGTACACTTCAATACCACAGGAAGAGGGGTTATTGTATATAGAAGAATATCTCCTAGAGACAAATTTGCCTAACAGTTTAATATACTTCCTACTGGACTGCCTTGGTATAGTCTTGAAAAAGAACTACTTTAGAATTAAAGGGGATTACTACTGGCAGTCCCAAGGCACATCAATGGGGGCAGCGGTCGCCCCTGCCTTTGCAAACCTGTTTGTTTATCATCTGGAAAAGAAGTTTTTCTTACAGCACAGATATAAACAGCACATTGTAACCTACCAGAGATATGTGGATGATATCCTAGTAATCTGGGAGGGCGCGATCGAAAAGTTCCATGAAATGGTTAACGAAGCCAATGACAGCCACCCCACCATAAAATTTACTACAGAGATAGGAAAAGGGTCCCTGAACTTCCTAGACGTCCAACTTACCCTGAAACAAGGAAAGATCTGTACAGATCTTTACCGAAAAAGTACAGATCGTAATAACCTTTTAAATGCAACAAGTTTTCATAACCCAAAATGCATTAATGCTATTCCCAAAGGCCAGTTCTTGAGAGCCAGGAGAATTACCTCAGAGGATAAAAACTATAAAAAGGCTGCATGTGATTTAATTGACAGACTTACGGAAAAGGGGTATCAGAAAAAAAGATTGGTCTCTATAGCAAGAGAGATTGAGCAGATCCCAAGGGAAACATTGTTAATAGAGAAACCTAAGAACAACGAAACAAATAGAATCCACTTAGTCAGTACTTATGGGACACATAGCAAGAAAGTTGAGAACATAGTTAGAAAATTTTGGCCAATTGTACAAAATGATAAAACTATGAGTAAAACCATTACAGACATGCCATTATTTTGCTATAAAAGGGGGTATACAATGAGAGATATTTTGTGCCCAGCAGAACCTAAACAAAACCGAATGCAAAAAATCTTTAAGGGTAAGCCAGTGGTAGGAACATTCCCATGTTTAAATTGTGTCTGCTGTCCTTCTATTATAAAAGGAGATAAAGTACAACACCCGACAAAAGGCAATAAAATCCAACTACACAGCTATGCAACATGTGAGTCAGAGCAAGTAGTTTACATGTTAAAATGCCCGTGCGGCATAGTGTATGTTGGACAAACCATACGTAAAGTGAAAGAAAGGATAAAGGAACATAAAGGGGACATTCGTAACTTTAAGAAAGATACAGCTACTGATACCCCCGTTTCACGCCACTTTAATATGAACAAACATCATGTATCACAGTTAAAATGGTTGGTATTGGAGGTGGTAGAGTCACCACATAGGGGAGGTGACATTAGGAAAATAATGTTACAAAAAGAGGCAATATGGATAAAAAAACTGAATAGCCTGATTCCCACAGGCATGAATGACCAATGGAGCGTTGCATGCTTCCTTTAACATGTATTCAGTGATTAATTTTGTTCTTTATCCATTTCAGCAACGATTGGAAGCGGCTGCCCTATAGTCTGAATGTAAGATAGAAAAGATTTTCTACATTAGCAAAACTACTGAGTGGTAAGATACATGGGGCAGGTCCACAATATATATATATATAAAGAAAAGTTTTGGTCAGAAAGATATGTATTTATGATTAAATTATGGTTTACAAACCTATAATGATTTTTCATGTATATGAATTTACAATGAATGTTGAAAGCTACTTGGACTCTTTTGTAGGCTGAATTGCAATACAAGGGGTTAAGTGTATGTTTGAGGCTAATTCGACAGCCTTCTTCTTTCACTTTTTTATTCACTTATTGGACTAACTTTGGATACCAAGGACTATTGAGTTCTTCACAGAACACAGATGAACTTTGTCGGATGTGGGGTCAGGCTACAAAAAAAACCCCAATAGCAGTGACCTCATCGTGTCAATCTCTTAATGCACCCTATCACGTCAAGGGGGTGGGTCGTAACTGGGTTTAAAACATATGTGTAATGTGCACTGATCTAACACTTGAAAAAGAGCCACCGCTCGAAACATGTTGTGTTAAATAAACTTGCAACACAGTATTTGCAGTTGTTGAGCCTGATTGTCCACAACCTGAAAGAATTTGCAGCTGCTCTAGCCTCTAAGGGACATAGGCCGTGGCACAGGCCTTGAATCGTGGGTGTTGGTACACTACCTTCTTTTCCGAGTAAAATAGTGAGGGAAGGTAGAAAGAGCAGATTTGTGCTCCATCAAGGATTGTAGCAGGGAGTAGCTTTGTTAGAGGTTTTAGGTTCTTCTTTCTGACCACTCCACTGGGCATATGCAGGCTTAAGTACAAGTACAGTGCTTCCCAGTGTCTCTTCCCAGCATCCAAGGTTAGAATTGCAAAAAGCTACAGATGAAGCCACTTGGATTTGTGAGTTAAATGCGTCATGACTCAGGGGTAATTGAAGAAACTGTGTTATCTTAAGTCATCTTAACTCATTTAATGCATTTAACCTTTTCATTAGCATACCAAAGCTCCATTGTTCACAATGGTGAATGCTTTAATTAGATGGGATGTTGTGACACAGTTTTCTGTGTTAAATGAGATAAATGGGATATCTGTGTTTAGTTATTCTGTGTCAAACAGACAAACCAAAGTGGCTGTATCTGTAGTGGCATTCCAGGAGATGCCCAAGTGCCACTCACCTCCCATTCCTTTTGTATGCAGCTTTGCTAAAAGACAGACAATCTTGCAGGCAGAATGAGGCATACCTCTTTGCTCTCTATTTTTAGGAGTCTATTTGATCTTTTTTTATGTTTCTTTTTCAGCAAATTAGCTTAGGTTGATCCAGGAAACCCATATATCATTAGGAAATATGCATAAAAAAAGTGTACAAGCCTAGTTTCAAAAATTAAATGTTAAAGCTTACAACTCAGTCCTAGTTGTGAACCAAGCCACTTTTTGCAATAACAAGGTTTACACATGTTATTTATCAACACTCCACAAAAGAGAAGTGTGTGAGGTGTATATATATATATACTGTATATATATATATATATATATTTTTTTTTTATTTTTTTATTTATTTATTTTTTTCAAGGCCCTAATGTGGGCCGAAACGTTGGAAAAATGCAACTAAAAATAAATTAACACGTTTATTCACGAAAAAGGAATTGGAGTGCGAGTCCTTTGATTATCTTATCTGAACAATATTGACCCACGCACCCTAAATTGTTTGGAACATCTGGTAAGAGTGCATACACTGGATGGACATATATATATATATATATACATACATACATACATATATATATACAGTATACACACACACACATTTGATTTTACTTGATTAAAAAAGCCAATAACGAAATGAATGAATTTCCACTTAGGAGTATATACTAATATTCTCTTCCCTCATGTTAGCTTTATGATACTTTATGATACTTCAAATTTAATTTTAATCATACATTTAAAAAATTTATGGACACAGTCATTAATGAAAATGAGGCATGAATAGTTAAGTATGCTATTATATAGATAAGTGTGACTGGGTTTAAACTGCTTCCTTTTTTACTTTGAATGGCTAATATACAATGCAGGGATTATTAATGAACTGGGCACTTGGCATGCAGAGATTTTTTATATTACAATTACAGTAGTTTTCATTACTGAATTGAAATAAAAAATATATAAAAAAATAATGACCATTGTTAAATTCACTAAGGCTGGCTTCATTTATATTAATTATGTGAAGTGTATTTTCTTTAAAGGGAAACTGTTTCTGATATAATAATTTACCCAAACTGTATTAAATATTCAATTGTATTTATTTTAATACTGGTTTTGAGATGTAAATGGTTTATTAGTGTGCTTACTCAACTTAACATCTTTGTAAACAAATGTATTATCCGTATACTACAGTGGATTTTGTTTTATAATAGCAATCTGAGCTGGAACAGTGACTGATGTTAATGATATATAATCTCTGTAAAGTGTGTGTGTGTATATATATATCACACAAAAGCCATGAAAATCCCATACATTACATCCCATAGTGATGTCTTCAGTTATAAACTGAGCTTAGTGTTGTCATTGACTCGTAGTCAATGTGATGTCACATGACTCACTAAAACTTGTGTATTATAATAAATAAAGTACAAAGTACAAAAAGGAAAAATTGTGAGAGCACTCCATGGCTTCATAAAAATGTACTAAAATACATTGGAAGTGCTACTGATCTGGCCAAATTAACTACAGACATAGAAAAAAAGAAAAATTGATCAATGCACATTCCTTTGTCCCCTATCATATCAGTAATTATGCAGATGCATGTATTTACAAAGACAGGGGTTTTTTTAGTTACAAAATTATGATCATAAGATTGATAAGCCACCATACCACGTCAAGGTAAAACCCATATGGCGGTCCCTAACTATTTACCTCTGGTCATAATTTCAAATGCTAAAGCCTCCCGGCATAGGAGCATTACCTGAAAAATAAGGTCTCCTGACCTGGGCATTGGTTTCCATAGGGCTTAGTCCTCCCCTGCCATTAGCTTTCAAAGGGGAGAGATAACCTCCCCCGCTTGCAGCTTTTGAGAGAGAGAGAAACCGCCCAGACCAACACCCATTTCCAAAGGAATTGTTCCACCATTTAAAGAGACAGGTGTGGGGGTGCTACAACCACATGGAAGCCTGGCCTGCAGCTTAGCTGCTAAACATCCAAACAGAATAAATCTGCTACAATACAAAGTACCAATGCCCAGGTCGGGAGACCTTATTTTTCAGGTAATGCTCCTATGCCGGGAGGCTTTAGCATTTGAAATTATGACCAGAGGTAAATAGTTAGGGACCGCCATATGGGTTTTACCTTGACGTGGTATGGTGGCTTATCAATCTTATGATCATAATTTTGTAACTAAAAAAACCCCTGTCTTTGTAAATACATGCATCTGCATAATTACTGATATGATAGGGGACAAAGGAATGTGCATTGATCAATTTTTCTTTTTTTCTATGTCTGTAGTTAATTTGGCCAGATCAGTAGCACTTCCAATGTATTTTAGTACATTTTTATGAAGCCATGGAGTGCTCTCACAATTTTTCCTTTTTGTACTTTGTATTGTAGCAGATTTATTCTGTTTGGAAGTTTAGCAGCTAAGCTGCAGGCCAGGCTTCCATGTGGTTGTAGCACCCCCACACCTGTCTCTTTAAATGGTGGAACAATTCCTTTGGAAATGGGTGTTGGTCTGGGCGGTTTCTCTCTCTCTCAAAAGCTGCAAGCGGGGGAGGTTATCTCTCCCCTTTGAAAGCTAATGGCAGGGGAGGACTAAGCCCTATGGAAACCAATGCCCAGGTCGGGAGACCTTATTTTTCAGGTAATGCTCCTATGCCGGGAGGCTTTAGCATTTGAAATTATGACCAGAGGTAAATAGTTAGGGACCGCCATATGGGTTTTACCTTGACGTGGTATGGTGGCTTATCAATCTTATGATCATAATTTTGTAACTAAAAAAACCCCTGTCTTTGTAAATACATGCATCTGCATAATTACTGATATGATAGGGGACAAAGGAATGTGCATTGATCAATTTTTCTTTTTTTCTATGTCTGTAGTTAATTTGGCCAGATCAGTAGCACTTCCAATGTATTTTAGTACATTTTTATGAAGCCATGGAGTGCTCTCACAATTTTTCCTTTTTGTACTTTGTATTGTAGCAGATTTATTCTGTTTGGAAGTTTAGCAGCTAAGCTGCAGGCCAGGCTTCCATGTGGTTGTAGCACCCCCACACCTGTCTCTTTAAATGGTGGAACAATTCCTTTGGAAATGGGTGTTGGTCTGGGCGGTTTCTCTCTCTCTCAAAAGCTGCAAGCGGGGGAGGTTATCTCTCCCCTTTGAAAGCTAATGGCAGGGGAGGACTAAGCCCTATGGAAACCAATGCCCAGGTCGGGAGACCTTATTTTTCAGGTAATGCTCCTATGCCGGGAGGCTTTAGCATTTGAAATTATGACCAGAGGTAAATAGTTAGGGACCGCCATATGGGTTTTACCTTGACGTGGTATGGTGGCTTATCAATCTTATGATCATAATTTTGTAACTAAAAAAACCCCTGTCTTTGTAAATACATGCATCTGCATAATTACTGATATGATAGGGGACAAAGGAATGTGCATTGATCAATTTTTCTTTTTTTCTATGTCTGTAATAAATAAAGTACGCCTTGTTGAATTGAAAAATATGAGGATATCAGAAGTAACCTTAGAGTCCCATGAATCGTTCGATTTGAAGGATTTTAATCCATCGATCAAAGGATTTCTCTTCGACCAAAAAAAATTAGAAAGCCTGTGGGGACCTTCCCCATAGGCTAACATGGCACTTCGGTAGGTTTTTAGGTGGCGAAGTAGGGGGTTGAAGTTTTTTTTAAAGAGACAGTACTTTGACTATCGAATGGTCGAATAGTCGAATGATTTTTAGTTCGAATCGTTCGATTCGAAGTTGAAGTCGTAGTCAAAGGTCAGAGTAGCCAATTCGATGGTCAAAGTAGCCAAAAAAACCATTCGAAATTCAAATTTTTTTTCATTCTATTCCTTCACTCGAGCTTAGTAAATGGGCCCCTTAATGAACATTAAGAGGCACATTTACTAAACTCGAGTGAAGGATTCGAAGAAAAAAAACTTCAAATTCTGAAGGTTTTTTTTTTGGGTATTTCGACCATCGTATAAGCTAATATGACTTTTGACTACGACTTCGATTCCAACTAAAAATCGTTCGCCTATTCGACCATTCGATAGTCGAAGTACTGTCTCTTTAAAAAAACTTCGACTACATACTTTGGCAGTTTAAACCTATCGAGGTACAATGTTAGCCTATGGGGACCTTCCCCATCAGTTTTCTAAGGTTTTTTTGATCGAAGAAAAATCCTTCATAAAATCCTTCGAACGATTTTTACTTTGATCGATTGATCGTAGTATTTGCGGTAAATCCTTTGAATTAGATATTCGAGGGTTTATTAACCCTTGATATTCGACCCTTAGTAAGTGTGCCCCCTAATCTTTAGTGTTTTGTTTTTTTAAAAAAAAGGGAGGACACCATGAGATTCATGGGAAAAATTAGAAATTAGATCATGTCATTAAATGTGTCCCTTAATCTTTAACTAATGTATCAAAGTGTAACAGTTAAAGAGTAGGCAGCTAGGTTTACTGAACTGCTACTGAGAAACATGCGAGGGGAAAACACAAAATAAATTCATTAATTAATTCAGTAGTAAAGGTTAAAATTATTGAATAGGAAACAGTGCTGTACTGTTACATTTTGAGGTGAACTAACCATTTCATTACATTTCTCCATGATACAAATATGACTTCATATACAGAACAATAGTTTCAGTTTGTAAAACTGCATAATTATTCACAGTTATAATTCTTGCATCTTCTAGATCATGTATCATACATTCTATTTATTTTTCGTCTTAAGCTGGCCATAGATGTTGAGATTTTTAAAAGATCAGATCCTGATCGTGAGACCACGATCTTCTCAGAACGATCGTACGAATTTACCATCAACTAAAAAGACCAATTTGCCAGGAAAACAAAGGGGAGCTGTAACACCCGCCGCTGGTTTTGAGCGCCGGCGCATAAGCGCAGGCACACGTCAACTTGGGCGCCGGCATTGAGGCGCCCGCGCACGTCAAATCAGACACCTGCGCTCACATACTTAGGAGCTATGACCTCTAATTTAGGCGCCTGGCTTCCTATTGGTCCCTGATGTGTCTGTCTTCCTCAGCCTGCTCCTGATTGGTTCCTGTTCCCTTAAATACCTTCCTCTTCCTCCTCACATTGCCCAAGCTGGCTTCAGTTCCTACTGTTCCTGCTAAAGCCCTGGTTGTTCGAGTTTCCTGGTTTTGACCCTCTGCCTGTTTTCCTGACCTCCGAACCTTCGCTGCCTGAATTCGACCTCTGCCTGCATTTAACTACGCCTTAGCCTGACCCCTTGGTACTTCGCTTCTTTGAAACCTGTCTTCTGGAAACGACCTTTGCCTGCACTTGACTACGCCTTGCCTGATCCCTGGTTACTTCGCTCCTGGTAACTCGCCTGGCTTCTCTACCACCTCCGCAGCAGAAAGCCCGGGGCCCCAAAAGGGCGTCGGTGAATACCGGAGCCGTAGAGAGGTTCCTGTTACCATCAGTTCTCCTGGATCAGCTATCTTCCTCCGGGATCCGAGGTAAACAGATTGTTATAGTTAGCTTGGGCCAAAAAGGATGGATCCCTCCCAAGCCGCTGGTCGTTCTTCCTCATTGGAGACAGTCTTAGAGGCCCTTATGAAGCGTCTCGAGGACTCCGAGGCTTCTCAGTTGCACCTTGCCCAGAGCTTGCAGCACCTCTCAAATCGCCTTGATGCCTTGCAGGCTTCCCAGACTCCGCTGCCTCCTGTCTCTGTTGCACCACCAACCCCAGTTTTGGTTCCGGCTCCATTGTCCAGCGGGGAGAGTTTTTCCTGGAGACCCAAGATCTCAGCTCCTCTTCGCTATTCTGGTGATCCAGAGACCTGTCGGGGTTTTTTGAATCAATGCAAGATTCATTTTGAACTCTCACACTTCCCGAATGAGAAGTCCAAAGTGGCCTACGTCATGACCTTGCTTCATGGGAAAGCCTTGGCCTGGGCTTCTCCTCTTTGGGAACGGGATGATCCGTTGGTTCACAACTCCACGGCATTTCTTTCCACTTTTCGTGAGATTTTTGATGCCCCCGGCAGGAAGGAGAATGCCTCTACCCGCCTCCTGAAAATTTCACAAGGGGCACTCTCCGCAGCTGAGTACGCCATAGATTTCCGTACCATTGCCGCGGAGGTATCCTGGAACAACGAGGCCCTTGTAGCTGCCTTCTGGAATGGTCTCAATGAGTCCCTTAAAGATGAATTGGCTGCTCGAGATCTTCCTCCGCTATTTGAAGACCTGGTCTCTCTGGTGATCCGCATTGATGTGCGCCTGAAGGAGAGGCTTTCGGCCAAGTCACAAGCCCATAGATTGCTCCTCGACTCCAACATTCCAGCTGCTCCGGCTAATTCTCTTCCTGTGCCGGAGGAACCCATGCAGCTGGGGGCTACCAGACTTACACCTGAGGAAAGGTCTCGCCGCCGTACAGCAGGTCTGTGTCTTTATTGTGGCCTGAAGGGTCACTTTGTTAAGACCTGTCCTAATAAGCCTCAAACTCGGCCGCAGGGAAACTCCAAAGCCTAGGTCGGCGGGTGGAGACCGTCCTGGGTAGGGATGTAGCGAACTGTTCGCCGGCGAACTAGTTCGCGCGAACTTCGACTGTTCGCGTCCGCCGCAAGTTCGCGAACGTCGCGCGACGTTCGCCAATAGGCGTTCGCGTCAAAATCGTTCGATCGTTCGACCATTCGACCGCTAAAATCGAAGGATTTTCGTTCGAATCGAACGATCGAAGCATTCGATCGAATGAAATCATTCGATCGAATGGCTTCGATCGAATGAAATCATTCGATCGAATGGCTTCGATCGTTCGATTCGAACGAAAATCCTTCGATCGAACGATTTCAATCCTTCGATCGTTCGAATCGAACGATTTTCGGATGTTCGAAGTTCGCGAACAGTTCGCGAACTGTTCGCAAATTTTGCCGGTGTTCGCGAACGGCGTTCGCGAACACATCGGCGGCAGTTCGCTACATCCCTAGTCCTGGGCACTGCCACTTCTTCTCCATCAAGAAATTTCTCTCGTCTGTTGGTTCCCTGCTGTATTAAACGTCTCTCCAGGACCATCCCTTGTCAAGCCTTTATTGACTCAGGTGCTGCTGGGAACTTCATTGATCTCTCTTTTGTCCGAGCTTCTTCCCTGCCTCTTGTCCCTCTTCAAGTGCCTCTGGCGGCTCATGCGATTGATGGACATCCTGTCTCTCCTGGTCTTATCACCCACTCCACTTCTCCTCTGTATTTGCAAGTTGGTGACCTCCATAAAGAAGAGATCTCGTTTCTGGCCATCTCCTGTCCTTCGACCCCTATCATTTTAGGGTTACCCTGGCTCCAGTTACATAACCCTATGATTGATTGGTCTTCTGGAAAGCTGTCCTCCTGGAGTTCCTGCTGTTCCTCTAATTGTTTATCCTCCTCATCCTCTTCTCCAGTCTCCATTTGCTCCGTCTCCACGCTTGAGTCTCTTCCTTCCTGTTATAGAGACTTTTCTGACGTCTTCGAGAAGAAGAGTGCCGAGGTTCTTCCCCCCCACCGGCCCTATGACTGTCCTATTGACCTGATCCCTGGAACTGTCCCTCCTAGGGGAAGAACCTACCCTCGGTCTGTGCCTGAAACCCAAGCCATGAAGGAGTACATCCAGGAAAATTTGGCTAGGGGGTTTATTCGGAAGTCCAACTCGCCTGCTGGTGCTGGATTTTTCTTCGTCCAGAAGAAGGATGGGGGTCTTCGGCCGTGCATCGATTACCGGGGTCTAAACAAGATTACCGTTAAGAACAGGTATCCTCTTCCCCTTATCCCTGAGCTGTTCGATAAACTCAAAGACGCCAACATTTTTTCGAAGCTGGACCTGAGGGGAGCCTATAATCTGATTCGGGTTCGTCAAGGGGACGAATGGAAGACAGCGTTTAACACACGCGATGGCCATTATGAATATCTAGTTATGCCATTTGGCCTCTGCAACGCGCCCGCTGTCTTCCAGGACTTTATGAACGATATTTTTCGAGATCTCCTCTATTGTTCTGTTGTTGTCTATCTGGATGACATTTTGATTTTTTCTTCTTGTGAGTCTCTCCATGCTTCTCATGTGAGGCAAGTCCTTCAACGTCTCAGAGAGAATCATTTGTTCGCCAAGATCGACAAGTGCGAGTTCCATCAGTCGAAAATTTCTTTCCTTGGTTATGTCATTTCTCCCTCCGGCTTTGAAATGGATCCGGCCAAGGTTTCGGCAGTCCTGAATTGGGTTCCTCCCTCTAATATGAAAGCAGTCCAACGCTTCTTGGGGTTCGCCAATTTTTACAGGAAATTCATCAAGAATTTTTCCGCCATTGTCCTCCCCCTTACTGCTCTTACCCGGAAGGGAACACGATTTGTCTGGTCTCCTATGGCTCAGAGAGCGTTCGACGATCTGAAGCAAGCTTTTTGTTCTGCTCCCGTCTTAGTTCATCCAGATGTCTCTCGACCTTTTATTTTGGAGGTGGATGCTTCAGAGTCCGGTGTTGGAGCCATTCTCTCTCAGCGGCTTGATTTCCAGGGTCCCCTACACCCTTGTGCCTTCTTTTCCCGGAAATTTTCTTCTGCCGAGAGGAATTACGACGTTGGCAACAGGGAACTTTTGGCGGTTAAGCTGGCTCTGGAGGAATGGCGTCATCTTTTGGAAGGTTCGGTTGAACCCATTACCATTCTTACGGACCATAAGAACCTGGAATACATCTCTGCCGCCAAGAGACTGAATCCTCGTCAAGCACGTTGGGCCCTCTTCTTTTCCAGGTTTAACTTCATTATCTCCTATCGTCCTGGTTCAAAGAACTCCAAGGCTGATGCTTTGTCCAGATCATTTTCTACTGATGAAGTTTTGGTTCTTCCTCCCATTCCAATTATCCCTCCTGAATGCATAGTTGCTCCTGTATCCGTTATTCCTCCAGAGTGTCCTCCTGGGAAAACCTTTGTGCCTGCTTCCTCTGTTCCTCAAGTCCTGGGCTGGGCTCATTCTTCAAAGTTGGCAGGGCATCCTGGTGTCGGTAAGACCTTTGACCTGGTGTCCAGATATTTTTGGTGGCCCTCCTTGAAACAAGATGTCTCTTTGTTTGTATCTTCCTGTGTTATCTGTGCCCAACAGAAGATTCCAAGATCTCTTCCTTGTGGCCTTCTTCAACCTCTACCTACTCCCTCCCGACCCTGGGTTGACATTGCTATGGACTTTGTGGTCGACCTACCCAAGTCTTCGGGGATGACTACCATCTGGGTTGTCGTGGATAGGTTCTCGAAAATGGCACATTTTGTCCCCTTGAAGAAGTTGCCTACCGCCTCCACTCTTGCTCAACTTTTTGTCAAGGAGATCTTTCGTCTGCATGGCATTCCTTCCTCCATTGTCTCTGATCGTGGCGTTCAGTTTGTTTCAAAATTCTGGAGGGCTTTTTGTAAACTTTTGGACATTCACTTGAACTTTTCCACGGCTTACCATCCTCAGAGCAATGGCCAGACTGAAAGGACGAATCAGTCTTTGGAGCAGTTTCTCCGATGTTTCATCTCGCAAAATCAGGACAATTGGTCGGATCTACTTCCTTGGGCTGAGTTTGCACATAATAACCTTAAGCATTGCTCCTTAAACTGCTCTCCCTTTTTCTGTGTCTATGGTCTCTCTCCTTCAGCTCTTCCTCCAACTGCTGTCAAGGTGGATGTTCCTGCGGCTGACTCCCTGTTTCGGGACTTTCAGAAGATCTGGACAGATGCTCGTTCCGCCCTTACTAAGGCTTCTTCGCGCCAGAAGGTGGCTGCCGATAAGCATCGTCGCCCTGCTCCCAGGTTCAAGGTAGGGGACTCTGTCTGGCTCTCTTCCAGAAATATCAAGGTCAGGCAGTCCTGCCCTAAGCTGGGTCCCCGCTTCCTCGGTCCTTTCAAGGTTAAGGAAATCATTAACCCAGTGTCAGTGAGGTTGGACCTCCCTCCCAGCATGAACATTTCAAGCTCATTCCATGTTTCTTTGCTCAAGCCTTTCGTCCAGAACGCATTTTCTTCTATGGAAGCACCTCCTCCTCCTGTTCTCTTGAATGGTCATCAAGAATTTGAGGTGCAAGACATCATCGATTCCCGTAAGTCTAGAAGGGGAGTCCAGTACCTGGTCCACTGGAGAGGTTTTGGTCCTGAGGAGAGATCTTGGGTGAAGGCTGCTGATACACATGCCCCCCGATTATTGAGGTCCTTCCACAGGAAGTTTCCCGACAAACCCTGGGAGCCCCCGGAGGGGTCTCCTGAAAGGGGGGGTACTGTAACACCCGCCGCTGGTTTTGAGCGCCGGCGCATAAGCGCAGGCACACGTCAACTTGGGCGCCGGCATTGAGGCGCCCGCGCACGTCAAATCAGACACCTGCGCTCACATACTTAGGAGCTATGACCTCTAATTTAGGCGCCTGGCTTCCTATTGGTCCCTGATGTGTCTGTCTTCCTCAGCCTGCTCCTGATTGGTTCCTGTTCCCTTAAATACCTTCCTCTTCCTCCTCACATTGCCCAAGCTGGCTTCAGTTCCTACTGTTCCTGCTAAAGCCCTGGTTGTTCGAGTTTCCTGGTTTTGACCCTCTGCCTGTTTTCCTGACCTCCGAACCTTCGCTGCCTGAATTCGACCTCTGCCTGCATTTAACTACGCCTTAGCCTGACCCCTTGGTACTTCGCTTCTTTGAAACCTGTCTTCTGGAAACGACCTTTGCCTGCACTTGACTACGCCTTGCCTGATCCCTGGTTACTTCGCTCCTGGTAACTCGCCTGGCTTCTCTACCACCTCCGCAGCAGAAAGCCCGGGGCCCCAAAAGGGCGTCGGTGAATACCGGAGCCGTAGAGAGGTTCCTGTTACCATCAGTTCTCCTGGATCAGCTATCTTCCTCCGGGATCCGAGGTAAACAGATTGTTATAGGAGCTGCCTGCTTGGCCCTGCAAACATAGATACATTGCACTGGGACCGACAAAGATTTTTTGACCTGGCCGATCAATTTCCCGACAGATGTCGGACGAAAAATCATAAGATGTGCGATCGTTCGAATACTACTAACCGCACGATAATTTCGAAGGATTGGTCGGGCTTCCCTAAAATCGGTCGTTCGGCAAGAAGAATCGTTGCGTCTATGGGGAGCTTTACACTAATCTCTCACAAGCAAAGAACTTTCTGCCAATTTAGCAATTAGCAAATGGCTCTTTACTTATAGTGTCTATTTAATGAACTCCAGGCGTCAGCTGGAATAATTTATTTCAATAGCTGCATGAGAGTAAATCGGATACATATACGTGATATATCTTACACTATGTACTTTTATTTATTTATTGTTTTTTTCTAATATAGATACTGTATTCATGACATTTTCCTCAGCTTTGGATTAGTATGTATTTTGTTATCAAGAACAGAAAACTGTTTTCCAATTTGGAATTTCTATTTAACTGTCTCTTTAAAGTATGTTTAAAATCATTAAGGGACCTATTCACCAATGGTCGAATATCGAGGGTTAATTAACCCTCGATATTCGACTAGGAATTGAAATCCTTCGAATTCGAATATCGAATTCGAAGGATTTAGCGCAGGAAATTGATCGATCGATCGAAGGAATAATCCATCGATCGAACGATTAAATCCTTCGAATCGTTTAATCCAACGATCGAAGGAATATCCTTCGATGAAAAAAACTTAGGCAAGCCTATGGGGACCTTCCCCATAGGCTAACATTGAGTTCGGTAGCTTTTAGCTGCCGAACTAGGGGGTCGAATATTTTTTTAAAGAGACAGTACTTCGACTATCGAATGGTCGAATAGTCGAAAGATTTTAAGTTCGAATCCTTCGATAGTCGTAGTCGAAGGTCGAAGTAGCCCATTCGATGGTCGAAGTAGCCCAAAAAACACTTTGAAATTCGAAGTTTTTTAAATTCGAATCCTTCACTCGAATTCACTCGAATTTAGTGAATCGGCCCCTAAATGTATGTGAAAATATCTTGCAAGTAGTAATACTACTTAGAATATGTTTTGCTAATTGTATGCAATTATTTTAAATATAATTGAGTAATTATATTTTTTATATGAAATGCAGGAATGACCTGACCGACTCTCAAAATGTTAGGCCCTGTAAGTAGTGATGGGCGAATCTGTGTTGAATTTACAGCACAATTCGGGAAACACATTGCAGTCAATGGGCATTTTGTCCAAACGCATTAAAGCCAATGGGCATTCGAATAATTTTGACACACAACAATTTTTATGCGGGCGTGCCGTGTCAGTGATTTTGCTCTTTATGTTAAATACAACATTTTGTATATTTGACTTCACAATATTATATTCAGGTAGCATCAGTACCGAGTTGTTCTGCAAAACTGTGTTAAAGTTTTGAGCATCATTTTAAGGAATAACTATTAAGAAGCACTGAATCCCATTGTTGTGGTTACTGTTACTGGTTACCCCTGGTACTGGAATATCCATGTGCAAATGGCTATACTGCACACATGAATAATACTTTAATGCTGTGCCAAACCATGGAGAAAAGGGCAATAATGTTAGTGTAAGTTAGTCTGTGTCTAGTGATGGGCGAATTTATTCGGCAGGCGCGAATTTGCCCGAAAAAAATTGCCGGCATCAAAAAAATGGGCGTCAAAAAACGAGACACTGGCGCCGTTTCGCGAATTTTTCGCTGTTTCATGAATTTTGCAAATTTTCTGGCGAAACAGCGCAAATTTGCCCGTCACTATCTGTGTCAGATTTCAGCCCCAAAACTCTTGTGTGCATGCATATTTGGGGGGTTTGACCATGGTATAAGCATTTTCTTCTTTCTCAGAGAAACTGCATCATCGGCCGAAAAGTATTACCCAATCTACTTTTAATTCTGATTTTTCCCATATTGCTACAGTAAAACAAACCAAGCACATAGTTGAAAATGTAGTAATTTTTACATCCTAGAAACTATTTTTATCTACAAAATAAAATGGGGGTGCTACTTATTTGGATTTGTCAGAAAGTAATTGCATTTCTCTTCAGTTCTTCACTTTTTTAATAATGCTCATTCTAATTTTTAATACATATCTTGTTTGCAGTTTCATCTATTGGCATAGAACTCATTACAATTTATTTAGCCAGCCATACATAAAAACAAAAATCTAATGGTTATTAAACCAGTGTGTTTATAAAAGTCTCGGGAGCAATTCAAAGATAAAGCAGATAAAAAATATTTTTACATGCCCCTAAATAATCTTTTACAGGTATGCAGAAATGTAACACTGTTTGTATTGATTTAGATAAACTTGATTTTTAATGGGCACGCTGGCTAATCTGATATACAGCATTTCATATAAAGTATATGCTTCTCTGATGATATGGGCATAGGAAGGATATAAGTTACAGCCTGTGAAAGCACTCACTCGCCAAGAGTTCCCATTCCCATTAAAACCCTCAGTCCTTCTAAAGATTTTGTAGTTAAGGAAACCCCATTGTGTTCTTTTAGAAAAATGCTCAAAGTGCCAAGAACGTAGGAGCTATATTATTTACTAAAAGCAGGCTCTCTCTGCATGAAAGACCAGATCAGCATACAGAGAAGGACTACCAGCAGCACAACCCCCCAGGCAATGAGTTTACCGAATTTGATCCTCCTCCCCAATGGCCTGCACATGGTGTTCAAAGGCAGCAGCTTCTCGTCAAGTACCAAGTCTTCAGTTTCAGCTCCACTGACGCACTTCCTCCTGTTCTATGCTCCTGGACTCACTTACACATACACAGTACACATATTACTAAAGGTAGTTTTTTTTTCTGGCTTTATTTGGTATGCCCACTTTTGCACATATTTACACAATCACATACACATATACACACATTACTACACTTTTTATAGCTGTACACACATGCATACACACACTTATAGGTTCTTTTTAACTTTTATTTTTCTTCTTCTTC
The DNA here is from genome assembly GCA_038501925.1 of Xenopus petersii. Taxonomy (NCBI): domain Eukaryota; kingdom Metazoa; phylum Chordata; class Amphibia; order Anura; family Pipidae; genus Xenopus; species Xenopus petersii. The sequence goes on along the minus strand of CM076689.1, from coordinate 35,319,526 downwards.
ATTTTATCAGTTTCCCTCTTATTATTCCCCTAAAAACTGTTGATTTCACAACGTGACTATTGGATCAAGCATTCTGACCACACCACCCTGTCAAATCAGTTATTTTGTTATGTCATTGCTTTGGCAACATGTATTTGATTCTTGTGATTTTATTGTGGTTTTATGCTTGTATTATTAGTCTTAACTTTTTTTTGTGTCATTTGCACTTTGATCATTTGGAGTAGAAATACATTTTAAGCAATTTTGTATTCATTGTGTACATTTTTAAAAAATATATGGCACATATTATGCAGTCAGGGGGCTTTGTTTACAGAAGACAAATTGGCAGCCAAGAAAATTCATATGCACTATTTTTATTTGGGGTCTGCAAATGCTTGCTGCTATTTATATATATGCATATTGGACTGTTAAGTAGACCATTGGCATCAATATTTAGGGTGGTTTACAATTGTATGTGAGAAATTGGGTGAGATAAAAGTGACCAATTGCAATATGTTTAGGCAATTTTCAGAAATGTCATAAAAAACGCAGCTTTAGCGTAACTTTGCAGTATGGTAGTTTGGAGTAGAAAGACATTATTACCTATTTTGGATTCATCAGAATATGTACTTTCCAAAAAAATATCATTTTGGTGGGCTCTTTGTACTGTTAGTGGGTCCTGCGGCACATAATACGCAGGCAGGGGGGTTGTTCACAGAAGGCAAAAAATTCATATGAACTATTTTCATTTGGGGTCCGCACATGCCCAACCTGCTTTGGTATATCTATGCATATCTATATCTATGCATATCAGGCATCAAAATGTTCAGTAAACCATTGGCGTCAATATTTAGGGTGTTTTCTAATTGTATGTAAGAAATTGGGTGAGATAAATGCAACCAAATGCAAAATTTTTAGGCAATTTTCAGAAATGTCATAAAAAATGCTGCCTTTAGCACAGCTTTGCAGTTGGGTAGTTTGAAATAGAAAGACCATTTTGAATTTGTCAATATGTATTATCCAAAAATATATATGGTTTTTAGGGGTCACCATAACTTTTTGTAGCTTTTATCCTACATAAAACTGGCAATGTTTATAAATTAGTGTGTATGTAAACCATCAAACAGTTCGGCAAAAATGCGAACAGTTCGCGAACAGTTCGCGAACTTCGAACACCCGCAAAATCGTTCAATTCGAACGATCGAAGGATTTTAATCGTTCGATCGAAGGATTTTCGTTCGAATCGAACGATCGAAGCCATTCGATTGAATGCTTTTCATTCGATCGAATGCTTACAATCGTTCGAACGAATGGAAATCATTCGATTTTAGCGGTCGAAGGAATCGAATGGTCGAACGTTTTTTATTCGAATCGAACGCGAACTCAAATTTGCGAACGTCGCGCGACGTTCGCGAACATTGGGCGGACGCGAACAGTCGAAGTTCGCCGGCGAACAGTTCGATACATCCCTGCAAATATGAAAGCCTGGGGTCCGCTGAACAATTTGATGCCCAATATATATAGGTGTACCCAAACATGTGGCATATAGGGGCCCTAAAATGTAGACACCTCATTTGAGCTATCAGTTCTGTAATTCCAGATACTGCAAAATCAACACATTTGCATCGTTTTGCGGGGGGTAAAAGTAGAAAAAAAGTAAGTTCACCCCAGAAAACCATATATTTTCGGAAAGTACACATTCCCACGAATCTAAATTGGGTATGCATGTCTTTGTACTACAAAGTACCAAGCTGCAAATCATTCCTAAATGTGGTGATTTCAGTGACATTTCCAAAAATCCCCTCAAAATTTCTACACTGCAGCATCGTATTACCCACATACTTTTAGGTATCAAGAGAAATCACCCCAAATATGAAAGCCTAGGGTCCTCTGAACAGTTTGATGCCCAATATGTATAGGTGTACTCAAGCAAGTGGCATATAGGGGCCCCAAAAAGAAGACCCCCATATGGTCTGTCATTTCAGGTACAGCAAAATCAACACATTTACATCGTTTTGGGGGGGGGGTCAAAAGTAGAAAAAAGTAAGTTCACCCCAAAAATCCATATATTTTCGGAAAGTACACATTCCCACGAATCTAAATTGGGTATGCATGTCTTTGTACTACAAAGTACCAAGCTGCAAATCATTCCTAAATATGGTGATTTTGGTGACATTTCCAAAAATCACCTCAAAATTTTTAACCTGCAGCATCGTATTACCCACATACTTTTAGGTATCAAGAGAAATCACCCCAAATATGAAAGCCTAGGGTCCTCTGAACAGTTTGATGCCCAATATGTATAAGTGTACCCAAGCACGTGGCATACAGGGGCCCCAAAAGGAAGACCCCCATATGGTCTGTCATTTCAGGTACTGCAAAATCAACACATTTACATCTTTTTGGGGGGGCAAAAAAAGGAAAAAGTAGGTTCACCCCAGAAAACCATATATTTTCGGAAAGTACACATTCCCACAAATCTAAATTGGGTATGCATGTCTTTGTACTCCAAAGTACCAAGCCGCAAACCATTCCTAAATTTGGTGATTTTGGCGACATTTCCAAAAACCACCTCAAAATATCTACCCTGCAGCATCGTATTGCCCACAAACTTTTAGGTATCAAGAGAAATCACCCCAAATATGAAAGCCTAGGGTCCTCTGAACAGTTTGATGCCCAATATGTATAGGTGTACCCACGCACGTGGCATATAGGGGCCCCAAAAGGAAGACCCCCATATGGTCTGTCATTTCAGATACTGCAAAATCAAGACATTTACATCGTTTTGGGGGGGTAAAAGTAGAAAAGGGTAAGTTCACCCCAGAAAACCATATATTTTCGGAAAGTACACATTCCCACGAATCTAAATTGGGTATGCATGTCTTTGTACTCCAAAGTACCAAGCCGCAAACCATTCCTAAATTTGGTGATTTTGGCGACATTTCCAAAAACCACCTCAAAATATCGACCCTGCAGCATCGTATTGCCCACATACTTTTAGGTATCAAGAGAAATCACCCCAAATATGAAAGCCTAGGGTCCTCTGAACAGTTTGATGCCCAATATGTATAGGTGTACCCACGCAAGTGGCATATAGGAGCCCCAAAAGGAAGACCCCCATATGGTCTGTCATTTCAGATACTGCAAAATCAAGACATTTACATCGTTTTGGGGGGGGGCAAAAGTAGAAAAGGGTAAGTTCACCCCAGAAAACCATATATTTTCGGAAAATACACATTCCCACGAATCTAAATTGGGTATGCATGTCTTTGTACTCCAAAGTACCAAGCCGCAAACCATTCCTAAATTTGGTGATTTTGGCGACATTTCCAAAAATCACCTCAAAATATCTACCCTGCAGCATCACATTACCCACATACTTTTAGGTATCAAGAGAAATCACCCCAAATATGAAAGCCTAGGGTCCTCTGAACAGTTTGATGTCCAATATGTATAGGTGTACCCAAGCACGTGGCATACAGGGGCCCCAAAAGGAAGACCCCCATATGGTCTGTCATTTCAGGTACTGCAAAATCAACACATTTACATTGTTTTGGGGGGGGCAAAAGTAGAAAAAAGTAAGTTCACCCCCCCCCAGAAAACCATATATTTTCGAAAAGTACACATTCCCACGAATCTAAATTGGGTATGCATGTCTTTGTACTACAAAGTACCAAGCCGCAAACCATTCCTAAATTTGGTATTTTGCCGACATTTCCAAAAACCACAGCAAAATTTCTACCCTGCAGCATCGTATTACCCACATACTTTTAGGTATCAAGAGAAATCACCCCAAATATAAAAGCCTAGGGTCCCCTGAACAGTTTGATGCCAAATATGTATAGGTGTACCTAAGCATGTGGCATATAAGGGCCCTAAAATAAAGACCCCCCCCATATGGTCTGTCATTTCAGATACTGCAAAATCAAGACATTTACATTGTTTTGGGGGGGGCAAAAGTAGAAAAGGGTAAGTTCACCCCAGAAAACCATATATTTTCGGAAAGTACACATTCCCACGAATCTAAATTGGGTATGCATGTCTTTGTACTCCAAAGTACCAAGCCGCAAACCATTCCTAAATTTGGTGATTTTGGCGACATTTCCAAAAACCACCTCAAAATATCTACCCTGCAGCATCGTATTGCCCACATACTTTTAGGTATCAAGAGAAATCACCCCAAATATGAAAGCCTAGGGTCCTCTGAACAGTTTGATGCCCAAAATGTATAGGTGTACCCACGCACGTGGCATATAGGGGCCCCAAAAGGAAGACCCCCATATGGTCTATCATTTCAGATACTGCAAAATCAAGACATTTACATTGTTTTGGGGGGGGCAAAAGTAGAAAAGGGTAAGTTCACCCCAGAAAACCATATATTTTCGGAAAGTACACATTACCACGAATCTAAATTGGGTATGCATGTCTTTGTACTCCAAAGTACCAAGCTGCAAATCATTCCTAAATGTGGTGATTTCGGTGACATATCCAAAAATCACCTCAAAATTTCTAACCTGCAGCATCGTATTACTCACATACTTTTAGGTATCAAGAGAAATCACCCCAAATATGAAAGCTTAGGGTCCTCTGAACAGTTTGATGCCCAATATGTATAGGTGTACCTAAGCATGTGGCATATAGGGGCCCCAAAAGAAGACCCCCATATGGTCTGTCATTTCAGATACCGCAAAATCAACACATTTATATTGTTTTGAGGGGGGCAAATGTAGAATAAAGTAAGTTCACCCCAGAAAACCATATATTTTTGGAAAGTACACATTCCCACAAACCCAAATTGGGTTTACATGTCCTTGTACTCCAGTACCAAGTCGCAAGTCTTTCCTAAATTTGGCGATAAAAGCAACGGTTTTTACATTTTTGAAAATCGCCTAAAAATATTGCAATTGGCCGCATTTATCTCACCCAATTTCTTGCATACAATTGTAAAATAACATAAATATTGATGCCAAGGGACTATTGAACAGTTTGATGCCCAATATGCATAGATACACCAAGGCAGCTGGCATGTGCAGACCCCAAATAAAAATAGTGCATATGAGTTTTCTCCGCTGCCGATTCGCCTTCTGTGAACATAGACCATTGACTTCATATTATGTGCCTCAAGACCCTCCTTACAGCAAAGACCCCCCAAAACCATATGTTTTTGGAAAGTACACATTCTGACGAATCCAACTAAGATAAAGACGTCTTTCTACACCAAACTACCAAACTGCAAAGCTTTTCTAAACTTCGAGGTTTTTACAACATTTCTGAAAATTGCCTAAAAATGCTGCAGTTTGCCGCATTTTTCGCACACAATGTTTTACGTACAAAGAAAAATCACCCTAAATATGGACGTCAGAGGTCTGATGAATAGCTTGATGCCCAATATGCATAGATTTACCAAAGTATGTGATGTGTACGGACCCCAAATGAAAAACATGCATATGAATTTTCACACTAGCCAACTAAGCTGCTGAAAACAGTACCCCAACTTTGCGTTATGTGTTGTAAGACCCCCAAACTGTAAAAAGCCCCCAGAACAGCATACATTTTTGGAAAGTACATATTCTGACGGATCAAACAAAGTAAAATCTATCTTTCTATACCAAAGCACCAAACAGCAAAACTATACTAAAGATACACAAGGAAAAATAATGCAGGGATAAAATTGCAATAAAACCACAAAAATTGTATAAATCAATGAAATAACAAAATTACTGATCCAACAGCATAATTAGTGGCCAAAATCGATTACCCAATAGTCATGCTGCCAAAACAAATGGTTTTTAGGGGTAAAAAAACACAAATTAGTAAAATGAAAAAGTAAAAAAAAAAATACCTCTTTGTGAGTTTTTTGTGTATACATGTGTATACACTTCTAAAAGTGGTGTGACAGTGTGTATATAAGTGTGAAATAAGTGCAAATAAGTGCAAATAAGTGTACATAACTTTCCAAAAAAAATTAAAAAAAAAAATCTTTACTAAAATGATTGTGTAACTGTGTACAGATCTATACAATGTAGTGTAGTGTGTATGTAGTGTTTGTGTAGTGTGTAATTTAGCAAATAAAGTCCACTTACCATTGCTGGAGCAGGGGAGAGAGTCTAATCTTCTTTGAGCAGTGTGTGTGATGAGTCACTGCAGTCAGGAAGTGCGTGGGCGTCGCCAGAGCAGGAGAGAGCAGAAGGAAGACGGAGGAGCTGGTAAGCGGCTTCTTTTTGCGATTTTAGGTCGATCCTGCAACAATCCTGTTGCAGGACCGACATGACAGCCCCCCAGCCTTGTTGCCCAGGGGGCTGTCAGCACTGCTAAGTCTCTGCAGAGGCGGCTAAAGCCGCTGATGCAGAGTACAGCATGTTAAACTGCAAGAACGTACAATGTACGTGCTTGGCAGTTAAAGCCCTTGCCAGCCAGAACGTACAGCGTATGTGCTTGGCAGGCAAAGGGTTAAAGAGACAGTACTTAGACTATCGAATGGTCCAAAAGTTGAACAATTTTTAGTTTGAAACGTTCGATTCGAAGTCGAAGTCATAGTCGAAGGTCGAAGTAGCCCATTCGATGGTCGAAGTAGCCAAAAAAGCACTTCGAAATTCGAAGCATTTTTTCTTCTATTCCTTCACTTGAACTTAACGAATGGGCCCCTTAGTGTTCGAAAATATGCCCCATAGAGTGTGAAATCACAAAACAATACTTCTTTTGTATAGTTATATTACGGTCACTCACTTTTAGAATCTTCATTGATTGGGACAAAGTTAAGTTAATAACAGTCAGGAAAGTGGCTTAATGAAACATTTTCCATTTATAACACTAAGGGGCCCATTAACTAATAATCAAATTTTATTCCATGAATCACAAAAAATATATGGTTTTCCTATGTTTCTAAAAACCTCTAAAAATCTCGCCGAAAAAAAGACGCCCATAGACCGCAATAGCTGAAAAAAATTGTCAAGTGTCAAAAAAAATTGTTGATTATTAAAATAAAATTGCTGCCCATAGACAAATGCATTTTTTCAGATTGGTCCATCACTATTATTAAGTTAAAAATCTTCTAAAGCCACTTAAACCCACAGGGTCCATCTAATGAAATGTTATTTTTTTCTCCAGGAATCTCGGAAAATGTATGGTTTTCCTATATTTCTTAAAAAATGTTAAAATTGAGATGGAAGTGTACAAACCACAAAAAAACCTCTAAGGCAAAACTTCACCAAATAAAACATGTTGAGGTGCTACAGAAGTCGATGGGAGCTGTGCTAATCTTACTGGACCGATTTAAATCAATTTGGACTTTGAGGTTTTTTTTTTTTTGCTTTTTTTCATTCTTACGTTTTTAATCAGAATTTTTAATAAATTCAATGACAGTTGTGGTTTTAGAGTTTGTGAGCTTAGTCATGGTTTCAAAAACCTCTAAAATCTGACCGTTAATAAATAAGCTTTCACGGGGTAAAATTAAGAATGTTCTGGGAACTTTTTTACAGTTATATTTTTCTCATAGTTCTTTAATTAGTGATTTTTTTAAATTTATCTTTGTTATTATTTAAAAGCCATAAAATACATGGATAGTGAAGTATGGCAAATAAAAGCTGTCTAAGTCATGTACAAGTCCAATTGCATTGCTTAAACACGGAGCACTCTCGTGACTAAAATCTGCACTTCATTGAATATTATCTAAAATCATAGAGCGCACAAACAGATCCACACTTGACGCATTTCGTGGTCAAAACCACTTCTTCATAAGCATGATGTAATGCTGTCCACATGTACATTTAAAAGACTCAAAGACACACCTCCTAAAAGCATTAACCCTTACAGCCCTTCATCCGAAGTTTTCATTTAAAGGACACATAATGAATAGAAAATCAAAAATAGTGGGCTTGTGTGGCTCGCTTATACAGTATATATAGGAAATATGTAATAAATAAAGTTGATGGTACAAAAAACTCATTGATTAGTACAATCTAATATCTACATGTATATAACAATCCACTGACATAAATGGCAAAGGATACTAGAAAATATATATATACTACTAAATATTAAATAATATATTAAATAATTAAATATTAAATCCCAACCATTAATCAATAAATATTTAGATCAATTCATTAAAAGGTTCCATAATTAATTACATGAAAGATTCAATGAAAATTTAAATAAGATAGCAGACAGGACATTGAGTACATAGAAGTAAAGATTAATCGGAGCAAAAGTTAGTAGGAAACAAAATGTATTTGTTGCAAAAAATTCAAATGCTACAAAGAAACATCTGTTGCAAAAAACAAGTTCCTTCCAAAAACTAATTGAAAGAAACATGTCAACTCCCATTATCAACCCTCTATTTGCTTCTATAGTTTTTAATTGATGTATCCAATGCTTCCATCTTGGAGAGTCTTTTATCTTTGTTGCCTCTTCGTTTATTCAACTTAGGGCTATTAATAATATGGAAGGTAAAGTGTGATATTTTCTCATGTTGTTCTATTATGTGTTTGGCATTAGCGGATATTCGGGGGAATATACTGTAATTAAAGTCACAAAGAGCAAAACAATTCGCACCAAAAAGACTTAAAAATCCACATCTCACAATGCAATATTGTTCCTTAAACTGTTATTACATTGCGATTTTAATTTCACATTGCGAATTTTAATTGCGCCCTCTTAAGAAGTGCTTGAAGGTGTCGTAATCTTTTGGAAAAAACATAACAACTTTCTCATTAAAAAGTCTATAAAAACTATAAAATTCTCAAATGGTCTTCAACTGTCAGTGGTTGCTAAACACTTTCCGGGCTCGCAAAATCTATATTAAATTCACGCAAAGCAAAATTTGTTCGCGCAAAGGCATAACTTTTCGCATTTTCCGTTAGCAACTTTTATTACATTCCCCCATTAGTGTCTCCACCGCTGCCAATAAATGTTCTAGGAACCTGACCTCTGCACACCGTGTAGTCTTGCCTACATATTGGGCCCCACTGCAGGTAGCCAGGTAAATTGAAATACTGTTTCATAGTATAATGTTCATTTGTATGGGTACTGATAAATCCGCTAAAGACATTTAATACTGTACATGCTTTGCATCTGGTTCGGCCACACTTATAGGTACCTTTATATCTCAACCAAGCTGGATTTCTATTCTGTTTTTTTAGATTCAAATAGACTTGGAGATAGTCAAGATACTAAGGATTTACCTTTACAAAGACGAAGGATGGACTTTGATCTAAAGAGTCTTTCAAAACAGGATCCTGTAATAGGATACCCCAGTGTCTACGGATACTATGCTGTATGTAATAGGCATCCCTGTTGTAAACTATACTAAAACGTAAAGAAGACACTGGATCTTGTCTACGGGCTCTTCATGGTATTATCTTTTTGTTTTTGTTATTATTATTGTTGTACCTCAATAAATTGGCCCTATTTTTCGAGACTGCTTTTTTCATATGCTGATTTGATATCTTTAGGATCATATCCCTGTTCTAAGAACCTGTCCCAAATGTCCATTGCCTTCTCATGAAATGTATTCCAGCTAGAACATACTGTATTCGGCGCAGTCTTAAAAACTGGCCTACAGGGATACCCAAGGCCCTGGATGAGCACTCTGAGCATGTAACAAGGTGTTCCGTGTGATGGGCTTACGATACAATGTGGTAGTAATCCTATTCTGATTATCTGAGAAATAATATCAAAAAATGGTATCTCTGTTTCATGGGAAAATGATATCCAATAAGTCATGTAAAAGTCAATGGAAGTTGCCCTATTCTTGCAAAGATCTGTTTCATGGTTTAAAATATTTTAGAGAGTGAAATGTTAGTTTTCAAATCAAGATTTTGGATCACTCAGCAGCTAGTATTGTTTGTGCTTTTTATAATTTGATCTTTTAATAACTTGCATAGCATTCTGGGTTTCAGAGAAATAGAGTTTAATTGTAAGATTGGTTCCAAAAACCTCTGTCACCACTAAAATTCAACCTTCAATAATTGGGCTTCCGCATGTAGAATAATGAGATTAAAAAATTCAGTCACTTTCACCATTTGATAAATGCAATTCTAAAATTTCCATAGCAATGAATAGAACGTGAGTGCATTTTTTAATGGTGAGCTCTAATCTCACATTTTGATAAATCTTAATGACAAAACATGTTCAGTAGTCAAAAAAGGTTAGAATTAGGGATGCACCAAATCCACTTTTTTGGATTCGGCCGAACCCCCGAACCCTTTGCAAAAGATTCGGCCGAATACCGATCCGAATCCGAACCCTAATTTGCATATGCAAATTAGGGGTGGGAAGGGGAAAACATTTTTTACTTCCTTGTTTTGTGACAAAAAGTCACGTGATGTCCCTCCCCACCCCTAATTTACATATACAAATTAGGATTCAGATTCGGTTCGGCCAGGGAGAAGGATTCTGCCGAATCCGAATCCTGCTGAAAAAGGCTGAATCCTGGATTCAGTGCATCCCTACTTAGAATTCATTGTTTCCTGTGGCCTGTCAACTTTAAAATCTGATCTCTGATTACAGATCTGTAAAGCCACTGAATATCAGATGTGAAACAGAGCTCTGGATTGAAAACCAACAAATTCAAAGAGACCCGAACGTCACAGAAAAGGCATTGACTAACACACTCTGAAAACCCTGCTGCATCTAGAATATGCCGTACAGTTTTGGTCTCCATCACTCAAACAGGACATTATTGTATTAGAGAGGGTACAGAGAAGGGCAACTAAGCTGGTGAAAAGTATGGAAAATCTTAGCTATGAGGAAAGACTGGCCAAATTGGGGATGTTCACGCTGGAGAAGAGGCGCTTAATTAAGGGGTGATATGATAACTATGTATAAATATATAAGGGGATCATATAATAATCTCTCCAATGCTTTATTTAGCAGTAGGTCTTTCCAGTTGACATGAGGTCACCCATTCCGATTAGAAGAAAAGAGGTTCCGCCTAAATATTCGAAAGGGGTTTTTTACAGTGAGAGCTGTGAAGATGTGGAATTCTCTCCCTGAATCTGTTGTACAGGCTGATACATTAGATAGCTTTAAGAAGAGATTGGATGGCTTTTTAGCAAAATGAGGGAATACAGGGTTATGGAAGATAGCTCATAGTTCAAGTTGATCCAGGGACTAGTCCGATTGGCATTTTGGAGTCAGGAAGGAATTTTTTCCCCCTCTGAGGCAAATTGGAGAGACTTCAGATGGGTTTTTGTTTGCCTTCCTCTGGATCAACTGGCAGTTAGGCAGATATAAAAAAAAAAAAAAAGGTTGAACTTTATGGACGTGTGTCTTTTTTCAACCTTACTTACTATGTTACGATGTTACTATGTCAAAGGAGCAGAGCACACAGCAGCATTCACCAAGACCCAATGCTGCAGTGAATTAACCCAGCCCCAGAGGTGAGAGTCCTGACATTGAAAGAAAAATATATTACAGTAAATTACAGTATTACAAAAAGACACGGGTTCAATGACCAAAAATAGGATAAACTTCTTGGCATTGCTAGGTGCTAAATAGTTTGTTACTAAGTGATTCCTGGACTTTAGACCATCTGCATTGTTCCTGATCATGACCTATTGCCACCTGAAACCTTTGCCTGATTTTCACTTTGATATTTCATGACCCCTTGGCTACCATGTACTGGACTTTATACCTAGTGCTTCCTCCTTGGTCCAATAATTAGATTGGAATACCCTGACATTATTTTCGGGCCATGGATCCCACAGAGGAAGCTCTGCCTGATGTGGTAAGAACTCTCCAGGGCTTGGTGACTCACTTGGAGGCCTATGAAGCTCAGTAAACTCTCACAGGGCAAGTTCTTGAGGCTCTTCTCTCCCAGATAAATTCTGTTTCTCCAGTTGCTGGGAATCCTGCCACTGCAGCTCTGCCTTCTCCAGCTTTCACACCGGTTAATGAACCCCATATCCCCCCACCTCCTCACTATAATTGGGATTCTCAGGCTTGCACAGGCTTTGTGAACCAATGCCTAATCTAGTTAGAGTGAGTGAATGAGGCACATGTGTCTTCTATGAAGGTCTGGCAAGTAAACTCAAAGATGACTTGACAATCAGGACCTGATTTCTCTCGCTATCAAAGTGGACACAGAGTTTCACTTAAAAAATGATGCCCATAGATATCAAAGGGTAAAAAAATTGTCCAGCGACAAACAAAATTCAATTCATTTTGGAGAGTTTTTGTCAAAGCAAAATGGGTCAGATTCATTCATCACTAGTGAACAAGTGTCTGAGGTACCATCAAGTGGACAAAGACAGTGGCATCAACTTATACTGGCACTGCGGTTCAAAAGATCTCTCCTTCACATAACAACCTCTCAACCCCCAGTTACTCCTCCCAAGGTACCTATACAAATTGGTAGCACATCTCTCTGAGCAAGAGAAACTCAGAGCCATTTCACTGAATTGTGTTTAAACTGCAACAGCAAAGCTCGCTTTGCTAATAAATGTTCCTTGAAGCAGAAAAACTCCAGAGCTTAGGTACCATCGGGGATTCTTATCTGGGTGGCATTGAACCTTTTCCCCAAAAGAATTCTCATCACTTCCTCCTCCCATTACAGATTTGGATGACCTCCAAGACTATCAACATGCAGTCCTTTCCTGGGCTTCATGGACTCTGCTTTCGCTAAATATCTTGGTATTTCTCTGTTTCCCTTTTCTACCCCCTTACCAGTCCTGGCAATTAAAGATTGAGCGTTAACGTCTGAAATAATTTCTGAGACGACTAGGGAATTACCTTTCAAGGTCAGAACTCTGCATAAGGAAAAATTATCTTTCCTCATTATTAATTGCCCCTCTGCCCTTGTGGTCTTGGGGTTACCCTGGCTTCACCTGCATAGTTCTTCCATTGACTAGTCAACCAACCAGATCTCATTGAAGTTATTTCTGCTTAAAAAACTGTTTACCTGCTAACCCCATTCATTGGGTGATCTCTGCCACTGATCTCCAATCCTTGCCAGCTGTCTACAGGGTGTTCTCTGATGTTTTCTGCAAAAAGTCTGAATTTTTCCTCCTTAATGTTCCTTACGACTGCCCCACCGATCTCCCTGGAACTATGCCGCCAAGAGGTTATACTTATCCTTTATCTCCTGCCAAGACCTCGGCTATGCAAGAGAACATTTTGAGACTTGATGGCTTGAATCTTCTTTGTGGAGAAAAAGGACAGTGGGTTATGTCCATGTATTGAGTACAGGAGCCTTAATAAAATCACTTTTAAAAACCATTTAATTGGAATACATGAAGGGGATAAATGCCAGGAACGGGTATTATGAATACCTGGTAATGCTCTTTGGCCTTTGCAATGCCCCGTCTTCCACAAATTTGTGAATTATATGTTTAGGGATCATTTGGGGTGATCACTGATCATTTATCTGGACAATGTGCTTATTTTTTCCAAAGACTTGACTAGGAGGGATTTGAGATGGACCCTTCTAAAGTCTCTGCAATCCAGAACTGGCCTCTTCCTTCCTGTACCAAAGCCATATAAAGATGTGTCGGCTTTTCCAACTATTATATGGACGGTTCTTTAGAGGGTTCTCCTCACGAATAGCCCCTATCCTGGCCCTCATCCTTAAAGGAGGGAAACCTTGGAAGCCTTTCAATCTTTAAAAGAATCCTTTACCTCTGCTCTTGTCCTCAGACTTCTGGACCCTCTTCAACCCTTTTTCATCTAAGTAGATGTTTCTGACATCGGGGCTGGGGCTATTCTATCTCAAAGACAAACTCCAGATGGGAAGTTACATCCATGTGCATATTTTTGTAATAAATTCTCCTCTGCTGAGCAAAATTACAATACTGGGACCCCTGCGTTACTGGCAGTTAAGCTAGCTCTTGAGGAGTGGCAACATATCCTGGAAGGAGCATCATACTCAATCACCATCTTCGAAGATCATAAAAATCTGGAATATATTCAGACCCTCAGAAGGTTGAATCCTCAGCTGGGGCGGTAGGCGCTCTTCTTTTCCCAATTTAATTTTATTATCAATTACTGCTCTGGTTCCAAGACTCAGAATGTACTATATAGAAGCTTCATCCCTATCGATTGTGGCACAGCGAGGGCCAAGACCCAATTATCCCTTCTATGAAGATTATTGCTACTCTGCTTCCACAATTTACCACCCAGATTCAGTCTGCTCAATCCACAGCTCCAGCTAAAACCCCATTGGGATGCTATATGTGCCATCTGAACTAGCAAACCCACTGTTGCAAACAAACCGCACATCCCAGTACAAAAAAGACTTTGAATCTATTTTACTTGCCTCGTATGGTGGCCAACTCTACGGCAGGACATTAAAGACTTTGTGGCAGGCTGTACTATATGTGCCTCTTCCAAATCCAGTCACTTTCGAAACATATGGTTCTGTTGCAACCTCAACCCATTGCCTCTCATACCTGAACTCCATGGACTTCATTGATGAGTTGCCACTTTCCAAGGGTAACACAGTTATTTGGGTAGTTATTGACTGTTTTAGAAAGATGGCACATTTCCTCCTTCTCTGGAAACTACCCTCTGTGGTGGAACTCTCCCAACTTTTTTCCAGTACATCTTCTGTCTGCCATAAGAGCCATGCTGATAAAAGACAGAAATACTCCCCCTGTGTAATGTCTCTGGTGAAACCAGCAACAGTTAAACACTTCTCATCTTAACAGACTCTTCCTGTCACTGTTGATGGGCAACAGGAATATGAAGTGGAAAAGGTCCTGGGTTCAAGATTCTTCAGGGGATCAATGCAATTCCTCATCCATTGGAAGGGTTTTGAGCCAGAAGAATGTTCCTGGGTTAAGCACGTGACTTTCGCGTCCAAAACAAAAATTCTAAATATAAAGAATGCCAAAACATAGGTTCAATGGCTGAAAATTAGTTACACTTCTTGGTATTCCTGGGTGCTATATAATTCATTAGTAACTGATTCCTGGACATTAGACACCCTGCATTGTTCCTGGCCATGACTGATTGCCCCCTACCATTGAAACCTTTGCCTGATTCTCAACTTTTATTTTTCTTGACCCCTTGTACTTGACTATATACATAATGCTTCCTCTTTGGTCTGTACTTCTCTGCTACTTGGGTCACAAGACCCTGACAATTACTCCTGGGTGGGTAGGAGAACATCATTCATATGTCATTCACAAAAAATAAATACATAAAACAAGTAACAAAACACACCTGAAGATCACCCATATGGCAAAAAATAAATGAAAATGCAAAAAAAAACCCTCTAGCTTTTGTACTGTGTGATTGTATGTATTGACTTGGAAATATTAGTTTATCATACTGTATATACTAATCTATCTTTAGACACATTGTTGGAATTTACTTAAATGGTAGAAGCGGCAATACAGTTTTTAAAGGAGGAGACAGCAACACCCAGGGTAACTTTGCAGGAGAGCTAAACTCTAAATCAAAATGTGGTAGAAATGTTGTATTTCATATACTGACATTACTGCACCAGTCTCAAGTTTCAGATTCTCTACAATATTAATGATCCAGGTGTCCAAAGTTGTGCACAAGAGTTGACCACCTTGGATTTATTTTGGACTGTCAGTAACACTGCACATGCTCACTGCACTTTGGGTGGCTGTTGGGAAGCCGGACTTAAAGGTTACTGCAAGTCATCACAGAAATGAGACTCACACAACATGTAAACATTTAGGCACTCTGTATAATTGAAATAAATAAACATGAGAAATAAGAAGAGTGAGAATCTAATGGTCATCACATTCAAATTATGCCCAGGTTAACAGTCACAATCAGGGCCGCCATCAGGGGGGGACAGGGGGGACAAGCGTACCGGGCCCGGGCATGAAGGGGGGCCCGGCAGCGCTGCATTTTTTGAAGATCCGGGCCCCCCTTACGAGCGCCCGAGCCGTACGTCTTGCCTCTTGCGTGCCGAATGCGGAAGTGCCGAAAAGCCGAAGCCGATGCTCCGAAAAGACCCGAAGTCCCGGAAAAAGCCGAAGTCCCGAAGTCACGAAGCGCCGAAAAGACCCGAAGTCACGAAAACAGCCGAAGCCGATGTCCTGAAGCAGCGTAAAGACCCGAAGTCACGAAAACAGCCGAAATTGAAGTCCTGAAGCGGTGAAAAGACCCGAAGTCACGAAAGGAGGCGAAGTTGAAGTACTGAAGCCATGAGTTCAATCCTACTGAACACCAGTTTGTGTTTTTTTTTTTTTTTAATCCCCTGGCCACCAATGTATTATTTTAATATTCTATAGGCCCCTGCCACCAATCTTTTTTTTAAAACTTTTTTTTTGGGGCCCCAATTTTTTTTTTAACTCGTAAGGGGCCCCTTGCCACCATTGTATTTTTTTGTTTGGTTTTTTTTTTAAAAAAAAATAAATTTTCTTTTTGGTGGCCCCAAATTTTTTTAACTTGTAAGGGGGCCCCTGCCACCAGTTTTTTTTTTTTTTTTCAAAAAAAAATTATTTTTTTTTCAAATTTTTTTTTGGGGCCCCAATTTGTTTTTAACTTATAAGGGGGCCCCTGCCGCCAATGTTTTTTTTTTTTTTCAAAAAAAAAATTTTTTTTTCAAATTTTTTTTGGGGCCCCAATTTGTTTTTAACTTGTAAGAGGGCCCCTGCCACCAATGTTTTTTTTTTTTTCAAAAAAAAAATTAATTTTTTTTCAAATTTTTTTTTGGGGCCCCAATTTGTTTTAACTTATAAGGGGGCCCCTGCCACCAATGTTTCTTTATTTTTTAGTTTTTTTACATTTTTTTTTGTTGGGACCCCAAGTTTTTTTTAACTTATAAGGGGGCCCCTGCCACCAATGTTTTTTTTAAAAAAAAAAATTTTAATTTTTTTTTTTGGGGCCCCAATTTTTTATAAGGGGGTCCTGACCATCAATAGCTTTTTACAACTTGTGTGGGGGGGGTTACTTTTCTGTGGTCTTTTAACTGCGATGTGGAGTAGGCGGGATATGGGGTGGAGCTTGGTCGTCAGCGTGGGCGGGGCCCAGGGGGCCCCAAAAATTTTGTTGTACGGGGCCCCGTGATTTCTAATGGCGGCCCTGGTCACAATAGTGTTAATTAATTTGCTCTGTATGATTTTGTTGAGAAAATAATATTACTTTATCCAATATGTATTAGTGACTCAGTTAGTCCAGGTTTTTAGAAATTTGGCCAAGCTGTGCCTCTGCAGAAACCACTGAAATAGCAATTCAGTGTTATATTGAACCCTTTTTAACTTGTGACTACCATAATGCACTGGACATCATAATATATTTTAGCTTTACTTCAGATCCCCAATTTTAAATATGATATTTGGTGTATTATTTGAAAACAGCAGATTGTTGTTGTGTAGGTGAACTGGTCCTTTAACTTTGCTTAGTGGTCCTCACCATGTCCAGGTAGTGGGTCTCTTATACAGGAAACACAATACCCAATACCTTATAGGAAGGCCATCTCCTATAGAATCCATTTTAAGCAAATAATAATTTTCTTTTTTAATGATTTCCTTTTTTTCTTTTATAATAAAATGCTGCTTTGACTTAATCTTAACTAAGCTACGTGAATCCATGTTGGTGGTAAAATAATTTTATTTGGTTTATTTAAGGTATAGATATCAAAATGACAGAACCTTGTCATAAAAACCCCAGGTCCCAAGCATTCCTGATAATAATTCCCATATCAGTACTTGTAATTGCTTCCATTATAATCTGCAGTATCTAAACAGCATAGCTACAGATCTAGTAAATAATTCATTTGTACTATATATATCTTATATCTAAATTTTCACTTTACCAAATGTTGGCAATTTTGTTCTTACTAACACAACAAGTTTGCTAAAAATGGAAGTACTGTAATATCAGGACAAACAAACCTGTGTTCCATTTGTATATAACCTGCCTATTCTGCACTCTGCAAACAGATAGAACGCATATAGCAATGTAGGTTAATTTTTTTGTCAATTTGTATTTCTTACTTGTCTCACCAGAACATACTATGTGAATCAGTAGTAAAGTAATTATACTTATTAGACAGGTGCATTGAGCTGATGGTCCATAGATCATTTCTCAAACCATAAATAAAATATGAGGAAACAATTAGGAAGATCTTACAATACAAACAACTGACAAAGAAACACTGGAATGGTATAATTATATGTTTGCAGTACCAAGTCAGCAGATTTCAACTTTTCCATAACAAGACAACATTACAGAAGATGGAAAAGAAGAGCTTACTTCAGCTTTTATGAAGGATGTAAGCACTTTTAAATTGCTCTTTGTCTCCAGAGACACAGTAACAATAATTCTAATAAAATGCAATAAAAGCTTCTCATATAAAAATGTTTGTGTTTTTATTTGGCGTGTCTAATTGACGTTATACTAGCACAAGGTTAAAAGTATCTTGGATAATCAACACTTTCCTGGTCTGTACTTGTACAAATGACAATGACAATGTTTTTTTCACTTGCAGAAACCAAACTTCCAATTAAACTTACCAACAACCCACATTTTTAACAACAAACTATGTTTCCCCATTCATATTACTGATTTCTTGTTACAGTAAATAAAGTTAAACAGTTCTTAAATCATTTTTTATTTCCAAAGTTTTTTTTTTAGTTTTCAACAAAACTTAATAACTAATTATAGCTATAGTCATCCTAGTGATTCTAAAATGTTTTCTGAAAGGAAAAAAAAATATTTTAGAAATTCCCTTTATTCCAGTGCAGACTGCATCATTCCTATATCATTCGAATCAGTGGCTAAATTGGACATTGCTTGTTTGTATATAAACACAACAGAAATGCAATGCACACAGTTTATTTACTCATTCAGTATGTTTTATATGAAGTCTAATAAATAGCAGTCTAGTCTAGTAACATAATTACTACATACAATCAATAACCTTTTATATATTGATGGCATTTAATCTGTTTGCTTGATTATTTGTTTGTGGCTTTGTTCTTTATACATTTGGTATGACTGAATGCACACAACTTCATATATATATATATATATATATATATATATATATATGAAGTGAATTTGCCCCATAGAGCATAATGATAAAATAGGATAAATTAGTACAGATGGAAGCTAGATAGAGTGAATACTAAAAATCCAAATGATTTGCCCTCAGTGCTTTTTATAAAGAAAAGGGCTGTATATAATCAAATACAGTAATTCAAGTAAAATAATATTAAAGACTGAATAGTAGGGTGATTGGAAAGATGTTATATTAATGGGAGCAGTAGTACCCTAGTATTGGAATAGGAATAAATCGATGTCTTGCTATGGTGATAGGGAAAAGCTCTGCTCTCAGGCTCTGCTCTCTGCTTAAGGAAATAGAATGCAAAAGAAGATGGGAATAAAAAAAGGGGAGTTGAAAGACCTATTGGCTATAATTTGGTTAAAGCAACAGTGTTATTCCTTAAGGTTATATAACCTTACGTAAATCTGTCCTCTTTTGCTTTACTGAAGAAGTGAACTGGTTAAAATTAGCAAAATGCATTAAAGTAAATTTAGCAGCTCCAGTTTAAAAACCCAGAAATTTGACACCCCTTATAACTTGAGGGGAAACCTCACCTTGCCTCATGGCTGGAGCGCCCCTGCTTGTGAGCAAACATAGTTCTGCCAGTGAACATATACCCAATTTATCATAATTGTAATATTTCACTTAGATATTATTATTAACATGTATTTATATAGCGCCAACATATTGCGCAGCACTGTAAAGTAAATGTGATTATACAACTACATCACACAAATTACATATATAGAATATATGGAGTAACAGACATCACAATCAATACAGGTACAAAAAGGTGAGGAAGGCCCTATGCATATGCATACAGTCTAAAGGGGAGGGAGTAATACACAAGGTGTGGGAGTGGGCAAGATCGAAGTAAGTGGGTGAGAAATGTGGTATTGTATGTGGTGTTGCGTTTGGTAGTTAAGCGGAGTGAGGGTAGGCTTCTCGAAAGAAGTGCGTTTTCAGAGATTTTTTGAAAGTAGAAAGGGTGGGGGAAAGTCGGACAGACCGTGGGAGAGCGTTCCAGAGGAGGGGTGCAGCCCTTGCAAAGTCTTGAATGCGAGCATGTGAGGAGGTTATGAGAGAAGAGTTGAGTAGGAGGTCAGTAGAGGAGCGTAGTAAGCGAGTGGGTGAGTATATAGAGATGAGTTCAGAGATGTAGGGTGGAGCAGAGTTGTGAAGTGCTTTGAAAGTCAGTGTCATTAATTTGAATTTGATTCTGAAAGGTAACGGAAGCCAGTGCAGGGATTGACAGAATGGAGAGGCAGAGGAGGAGCGGTTGCTGAGGTGTATGAGCCTCGCAGCAGTGTTCATTATGGACTGGAGAGGTGACAGTCTCTGGAGGGGGAGGCCAATTAAAAGCGAGTTACAGTAGTCTAGACATAGTAGCCTATGTGTTGTTCTGCAGCATTCTCAGCATCTGGGAGTATCCTGTAAATCAAGTGTGGCTGATAGCGATGAGCAAATTTTTTCGCAAGGCATGGATCCACAGAAAATTTGCTGTCACAAAAAAGTCTCAGCGACAAAAAAAAAAATGCCCATTGATTTTAATGCATTTGAACAAAAAAGTCACCTTAAGAAAGAAACTTCCATTAACTTTAATGTAGTTGGACAAAAAAAGTCACGTTAAGAAAAACGCCCATTGACTAATGCATTTGGAGCGAAAAAAAATTGTTGTGTGGTCGCTCATCGGTGTGCATTGACAGTACACAGTATATCCGCATGTTAAGTAGACCTGATAGGGAACTGATTATTGCATTGCGTCAATTAAGGCTTGATGAAGACATGGGAGGTGGCAGGACCAGCCTTCCATATTGCGAAATAGAGATAGAGGGAGAGAGAGACCATTATTCAGTAGGTTAGTGTGTGCATTTTATGCCTGCTAATTATGAAGGTTGTTTTGTCAACTTTGTGATTTTTCTGTAAATTTGTCGTGACAGATTTTGTAGTAAAAAAACACCCAAACTTTTTATTTTTAATTAAACTTTCCCTTCTATTTTTAAAAAGAGGAATTCTTCTGCACTAGCCTATAATTGAATTAAAGTTAACTGCTTTTCTTGTATCAGACATAGATAAATAAATCTTGTGTTCACAGAATTAACAGTCACATGTAGGGTCAATCTGATATACAATGCAGGTAGTTTCTCTCACACAGAGATCTTAATTGCACACACCTAAAGCTCCATCAATCATACTGCGACTTTTTAATGATACTCATTGTTAAGATAACCGATGATATGGCTTTGAGACATTCTGCAAGGAGAAGACTTATTGGAGAAGACTTTTTTATTGTTATAAAAAGGCATTCAGAAAAAATGGGCACAAAGAAACAACTTATTGCTAGGGATACAGATATATATATATATATATATATATATATATATATATATATATATATATAATTGTAAATATTTAAATTGTTCAGTTTCAGCATAAAAACAATTAAATATTCTAAAACTCAATAAAATAGTCTATCCATCACATTATTCTGGCATAAAGTATTTATGTGTGTATTATGTTATAGGTAATTTTATTTAGGATACATACAGTAGACCTAATTTAAAGGAACAGTAACAGCAAAAAAATCAATGGGGCTCATTTATCAACACTGGAAAAAATTGCCCATGGGCTGTTACCTATAGCAACCAATCAGTGATTAGCTTTTTAAAGCCAGCTGCAAGAAGAACAATGAGTGCAGCAATCTGATTGGTTGCTATAGATAACAGCCCATGGGCAAATGTCCCCAGTACTGATAAACAAGACCAAAAGGGGGTCATTTATAAAGTTCGCTCAGCACATATTTTTCGCAAATGGTTGTATTGCCCATGTTTTTTCCTGAACGCTAATATATTGCACTGCTCTGCCCCTCTTTCCGGTTTTCGCGAATTCTCATTGTGAATACATTTTCGCAAATCATGCACAAATGAGACAGGAGTTTGTGTGAGCGCACCCAATGTGCGAGGTTGTTATGTGTGAAAATAGCGTTGACAGTAACTTAAATTCGCACTTTGCGAAACTGTTTTGCGAATATTTTCTCCGCCACCAAAGTAGTGGCGTAATTCATTCGCAGAGTTTGCGCATAAATATTTGCAATTTGCGATTTTTGACATATTTAAAAAACTCTTATAGATATTCGCATTGTGAAAAGAAATTTGCAATTCTGATTGCACCACACTTATTCAGCTTATAGGCAAATATATTCACTTTGCAAACTAATTTGCCTTGCGCAAAATTTATAAATGATCCCCACTGTGTTTTAAAGTAATTTAATTATAACATGCACTTGCCCTGCACTGGTAAAACTGATTTGTTTGCTTCAGGAACACTACTATTGTGTATATAAACAAGCTGCTGTGTAGCAATAGCAGCTGTTGAAATAGGGCTAATAGGCACATGTTTAATAGCAGATAACAGATAAATTCTGTAGAACACCATTATATTCTACAGGACTTTTCTGCTACATAACCTGAGTCTTTTGAATGCCTGCCCCCATTGCTGCCCCCAGTTTTATCAATGTAGAACATTAGACAGTACATTATGAGAGTTATTTATTAAAGTCTGAATATTTTTCTCATTGGCTTTTTAAAGGGGAAAACACAATTTTTTCATTTAAAAAAAACTAGATTTTGTGGGGATTTATTAAACCCAGAGGGTGTTTGAAGTCTAAATAAAAAAATACTCCAGACCTGCCAAGTTCATGTAGACGTCAATGGGAGATGTCCCAAAGCTATCCTGATCTGCGCTTGGTTTAGTGCAATAATCCGAAGATTTTGTGGTCAAATCCGAAAAAGTCGCAGTTTTCAGAAACAAATCCTAAAAATTTGTATGATTTGAGTATTGATTTTAAGTATTTTCCTGCACACAAAATTTTCGGGAAAATGTATTCATAAATAAGGGGAAAAATATGTTTGGATTGTGGTTGCAGTATTTTTCAGAAAATTCTGTTCTATTATTCAACACAGCACCACTGACGAATATAGTTAAAAAGTCTTTATTTGAAAACACATGGCTTTTGATCTGCGACAAATGCAACATTTCTGGACTGTTCCTGGCCCTTTATCAAGCTGAATTCTGAGAAATTCTCGGATTTTGATAAAGACTGGCTCAGAAGGCAATTTAAGAGCCTTGAAAACGAAGGTATGTTCTTCAGCAGACAGGAATAATAATGTTCAATGGAGCAGTGTTCTTATCACTTATCTAGGTTGGAACTAAGGTTCTTAGAACTACAAATAAGCTGGCTTCACTTTTTTTTGCTTTGTTTTGCATTACCATGCTTATAAGCAATTACTACTGACTAACAATGGCGATACTCATGACGGCTAATTCCATTATTAGAATTGTGGCTAGGTATGCCCCAATATTTAAGTCAAGTTTGCTTTTTTGTATTGCTTGTTGTCCCTCAGCATGATGTCAGTGTAAAGTGTAGCAGAAATAGAAAAATCTACACAGCAATGTAGGGTAGAACTTATGTTGTATTGGATTCTTGCCTTCTCGTGACTGTCTAGTGTTAAGCAGATATTGCATATTAAAATAGACATTTAATATTTTTACAGGAATGGATGAAACAAAATTATTCTCAATCACTATACTGATCTTATTTCAGCTTCTACTCAGGCCTAAATTATATTTTTCCCTGGTTCTCTCCCAATTAACACTATCCAGCATAGCCAGAACACATAGCTGTCATGGTAGCACTTCTAGTTTTTCGTCGCTAAGCTTTGAAACAAAGTGCAGCATGGAGAGGTGGACCAGGATTGGTCGTGAGCAATATTTAAAGAAATTCTCAGTTGGTGGTGCACTTCTGCAATGTTGTGCCGCTCTGCTTTGTATGTCTGTCTTTCCTGATCTGCTCCTGTAAGTAGCAGTTTTCTGGCATAATGCTAGGGCAACATGAATGTACCTCTTGTTCTCAATTTCGACTTGGTCTGATTTATTTTTTAGGTATTGTTTCTTCAACTGCTGCCTGCCATACTCAGTAAAGTCTGTACTTCAGTTGATAATAGGGGGGAAATGTGTCTCTTCTGTTTTCCAGCAGGAAGCCAACAAAAGCACTCAGCACTACCAAGTACTGAGCCCAGTGTTTCTGCAAAAGATACAGTATCCTGTGTAACATGTTCAGATATTCCTCTGCCAAACAAGAGATTGTGCCAATCAGTCCTAGTTTAGCTAGGAGTTTACGCTGCAGGAGGGCAACCCTTCCATTTGCAAAAATCATCTCATTGATCAAATAGACTGCCTCAAGAAGTGCAGGCTATGGTGGTTCCCAGGACTGAGCACTCTAGAGAGGAATACATTGAACATTAGAGATGTGAGTTGGCAGGGTATTTATATTCTTAGTCAGGAGAAGAATCAGAAGAGTATTTCAAGGCAGCATTTGCCTTGTTGAAGGCAGTTAAGAAGACACTGACACTTCAGAAAGATGAGCCTTCCACTTCTTCCGTCTGTCTGAATCCTTTAAGCACACTCATGGAGTTGCTGGAGATTCTCTAAGCAGGAATGACAGGGGGCCTGATAGTCAACACTCTAAAAATACAGGTTTCAGCAATATCAACTTTTTCAGAAACCAGATGGCCATCACATCCTCTGATTTTCAAGATGGTTATATTACCAACAAGAAGGCCTCTTTGTCCTTCCATTGGTATTAGTTTACTTGTCATCATCTCAATTTGATTTTCCATTGTTATTGGGTTACTTGTCATCACCTCTGTTCTCCAACAGAGGAGTATTTGGTCTGGCATCTAACATTAAAGACAATATTCCTGGTGACAGTCACATCAGCACACAAGTACGCTGATACGCTGATGGCAGTCCCATATTTCTTTCAGATAGAGTGGTCATTCAAACCAAAAGTGGTTACAGAACATAAGTTCAGGGATGGGTTGTCCTTACCATCCTTTGAGAGGGGAGCATCCAAAGGTCAAGATCAGTCTTCATCACATTTGATTGTGGGCATAAGCATCAGAGCCTGTTGGCGAGGTACAAAGGTTTTCAGTAAGGGGAAATCAGAAAGCTTCCAATTCTTCCATAGTAGAACTTGAAGCAGATAAGGCTAAGTAGATAAGGCTGATCATTAGTGAGGTCTAGGTTTCCAAGGGAATCAACTCTCCAGTTACTATCTTGGCTCAATCAACAAGGAGTCATGCAGCTTTTTGGGCAGATGAAGCAGGGACTTTTCCAGGGGTATTATGCAGAGCAGCATCCTGGACTCTCCTAACTTCACACTATTGCCTGGTTTTGATATTGGTAGACCAAACCAGATACAGGCTGAACATCTTGAATGCTGCTACTTCTTCAAATAAATTAGGGTTTTCTACATATGGTTATGACTTTCTTATTCCCACATCTCAGATACTGCTGACTCAGAGAAAGCTAGGGAAAAGTGCTATATACTTACTGTGATTGTCCTTTCCTGTTCCTCTCCATATCATCACTTCCCTCTCTGTGTATTCAAACTTGCCACTAGACACAGGTACAGGTGAAAAACAGGTACTGTATTTATTAGTTGGATGGTTATTGTCAATGTGGTGGTGGGAACTAAACCCAGACAGTGATAATGAATGGAAGAAAACCCAGGCAAGGGAGATCTCTCTATTGTATTTTATTACAACATTTGCCATGAACCTGACACTTGACAGATAATAAATCAGCCCCAAATTATATAAAAACTGGATATAGTGATAGCATTGAACAAAAATATGCGGTCAGAAAGGACAGGTATTGGTAACAAAATAAGATGTCAACCAAATAATTGTTGCAAGACAAGTGGACCAAATCGACAAACAAGCAGGTTTAAATACCCAAACAAAAAAGTAAGGCAAGAATCCAATACACAGTGTAGAGATAATCAGAGACCATGACACAAAAAATACAAGTTCATTTCCCTCTCTAAGACCTCAGGAAACAAATTCAATTTGCAACATGGCAATGAGGTAGGGCTGAAAATAATTGTTTTCTTTGACTGGCTCTAGGAATACAACCATTTGACCCTTGTGTAAATCTTTTATTAAAATCCCTGCAGCCTTCAGCTGAGGGGGAAAAAAACTTAATTGATGGCTATGAAAAAAGACTAGAGATTGTAGTTCCATAATGTAGAGCTGTTGCTGATACTGTATAAACATATACACTGGTTTATTGGTACATAGCTAATATGTAATAATTCTTACTCACATATTGGTTTGTCTGTAGTGCACTTCAAATTGCTCATTATGCTGAAATTTGTCATGTAGAACACGTGAAACCTGCCAGTGACTTGCAGAGTGATTGAATTGTGAGCTGGGATAAAAAGATTAGGTTAAGGAACTGATAAAGAACACATTTATTAGATATACACTTGTAAAAAAAACAAACAGTTTTACTAAACCAGCAAACAGCACACAGCAGAAAACACGTACCATACCCCGGAAGAGTAGGAGATTATGAGTTGAGAATAGTTCTAGATATAATGTATTTATAAAAAAAGAAGAAGAAACAGTTCAATGGTAGTAATGATAAACATAATTGTTTGCTTATACTGTAGCTGGAGTACATGCAAAAATACATACAAGTTATATATATCCTGCCTTGCAGAGCAAATAACCATATACACAAATATTTTTTGAGCAGTGTGTTTTTTTAGACTTCCTCTTTTTAGTGTGTCAGTGTTGGTGATGAGCAAGGCTGTCATGAAAAAAGGCAAAAATTTGTGAAACTTTCACATAAAATACTTTGAAGTCAATAGGTGTTTTTCATGACCTATACACATCACCACATGACCTATACATCTCAAATACTGTACATGTAACTCTATTGACACCCCTTTGTCGCTGTTACACTCCACGTGTGGCACTTACCTGATGGCACATGACAAACCTGAGCCAATCCGCAGTGGTATTGGGAGAGACTGGGTACCTGGTACTTTCTAGCGCAGTGCCTCCACCTAGTGGGATCCGGGAATGCACCTACAGATGGCCCCACTAGGAATACAGTAATAAAAAACACAAAGTATTTCTTAAACTGAATAACTGTTTCTCTAAACTTAAATGGCCAACTAGTACAAATGGCACTCCTAACCAGGTGGGAGTAAGGGCCTTATTATCTAACTTGCTACCTAACTAAAGAAGGCAAAGTCCTTTAAAGGAAAACTACACCCCCTGAACAATGTAGTTCTCTGTAAAAAGATATTGCATAAAACAGCTCATGTGTAAAAGCCTGCTTCATGTAAATAAACCATTTTCATAATAATATACTTTTTAGTAGTATGTGCAATTGTTTAATTCTAAATAGAAAATTGCCATTTTAAAAAATAAGGGCTGCCCCCCTGGGATCTTCGGATTCACAGTGCATTTTTTCTCTGTAATAATAAAGCAGTACCTTGTACATGATCCAAACTAAGATATAATTAATCCTTATTGGAGGCAGAACAATCCTACTGGGTTGTATAAATGTTTAAATTAGTACAACTAGTACAAATGGCACTCCTAACCAGGTGGGAGTAAGGGCCTTATTATCTAACTTGCTTGCGCTAACTATCTACCTAACTAAAAAAGGCAAAGTCCTTTAAAGGAAAACTACACCCCCTGAACAATGTAGTTCTCTGTAAAAAGATATTGCATAAAACAGTTCATGTGTAAAAGCCTGCTTCATGTAAATAAACCATTTTCATAATAATATACTTTTTAGTAGCATGTGCCATTGGTTAATTCTAAATAGAAAATTGCCATTTTAAAAAATAAGGGCTGCCCCCCTGGGATCTTCGGATTCACAGTGCACACAAACACACCAAACAAACCATACATGTCAGGTCACATGAGCCAATTAAAAGACAGAGTTCTGTCTTTTGCTTCCACACTTCTTCCTGTTACAGTTAGAGCTGCAGTATTTCTGGCCAGGTGATCTATGAGCCAGCACAGAGACCATCACAAAATAGTGGTTCAAGGCAAGAGATGTAAAAGGGTAATATTTACTCAAATATATATATATATCAGTTTGGTAAGATTCTTTAAAATGTCACTTAATATGATATAAACTAGCTGTTGCTTAAATATTCATTTTGGGGGTATAGTTTTCCTTTAATGTCCTTCCACAAAACAGTCCCTGTATCTTCAAGTGCTTCGTTAGGGTACTGTCCCTTTAAACAGGATACTGACTCCAAATCCTGTTTGGATGCTTTACAGAGTTCTCTTCAGGCGAGTCCAGAACATTCAGACATACAGTGTGACTACCAGCCCCTTTGGATGCTCAGGTAGGAATCTCCTGCTGGTTTTTTCTCCAGTCTGGATTCCTTTCACATACTCTGTCCCTCCAGGCACAGTATATGGCTTCCCTGTGCCAGCCTGATCCAAATGTCTGCTTTTAGTGAAGCCTCTCGGCTCCCCGGGCCTGCCGGCAGCTCTCTTGTCTCTCTCTCTGTACACTGTGAGGATCTTTCTGCCAAGCTTTTGTCTTCTGTCAGTATCTGTGACTTCCTCTTCCTGGCAGCCACTCGCTAGCTAGCTGCTGAATCACTTCCTGCTGCACTGAGGTCACTGAACAGCTGGTTGCTAGGTAACAACTTACAGCACACAGACACATGTTCTATGCCTGAGCCCTGCTTACAAGGATAAGTGCAAGGGTTTTGCTCTAATTCCCTACATACATTATTAGTGATGTATAAAAAAAAAACATTACAAATTGAGTATTATATAAATGAATAACAAAGGTGTATTTTAGTGAATTTGATAGTGATTAACACACAATAATATACATGTATGGGACATGTTGATCCTTACATGGGGCTTTCCATGTAAGGAAAATAATTTAAACATTTATACAACCCAGTAGGATTGTTCTGCCTCCAATAAGGATTAATTATATCTTAGTTTGGATCATGTACAAGGTACTGCTTTATTATTACAGAGAAAAAATACATTTTTATGGGAGATGACCTTTCATAATTCGGAACTGTCTGGATAATGAATTTCCGTATAACAGATCCACACCTGTACTGCCTAAAAAGCTAATATTTCCGTGAAATATATTTACTTGTACTTTTTTTTAGTATAATGTTGTGAAAATAATAAACCATGAAAATATTAACATTATTAACTTCTTTTAACCCCACCTACTGTAGGTAATTGAGATTCTTGCCACTGGCAGATGTACTGTAAATATTTTAAATCCTTCAGTTCTTGTTATTCTGCTAAAAAAATAATATAGTGCATGCATATTTATCTGCATTTTCCTGTACAATATAAAACAATATTGTAAAAAATTTAGCGTTAGAGGAAAAGTCAATTGCATGCTAACATAATCACTTTAAAATGCTTCTGGAGCAATAGAGTACCTGCCTATTCCCAGAAAATCTCACAGGGGCTAAATTAATGCATTGCATATTGTATCGATTGAAGCAAATAAGTGCCTAAATGATTTGATGTGAAGCATGGAAATTATAAAGGGTAGCAGGAAAATGCAGCTTGAAAGAAATATGCAGTTTCATTATAGTATGAATTTCAACAATCCACCTTCCTCTTAGGAATTTAACAAATAGGCCTAAGTGCACTTAGCTGTTCTTGACATCTGTTGAAATTACATCTGCCTGTGCTGAAAGAATCATGGGAATTGGTCTTGGGTATTGTCAGGATCAGTAAGCCACATGAAACTGCCATACTGCCTGTAAAATTACACAAAAGAAGACTCTGTATTAGCACTTTGAGGTTAAACTATACTGATTATGTCTTCTCTAAATGAATCCAGCCTGTGATTTAATGAAGCTGTCTGCTACAAATTCTGTTAGAAGGGGGGGGGGGGGGAGAGAAACAAAATTGAGTGAGTCAAAGGTAATGAATAATAATGTTTTTTCACACTTTATACATGCAGTTTGTTAAAACAGTTTTACTTTATATCTTCTTTATGAGACATTATGAACAGTTATGAAACTCCAGCTCTCCTTGGTAAACAACAGTGATTGCAGTATTAGAAGTGGTGAAGGCTGGAGAAATAATGCTTTGATTCAAAAATATGTGCCTGTGCTTTCATTACACCAGTAAGTCTGGCAAAGCTTGGATCAGTTAATCATTTTTACTGAATGTGATAGCATTCAATCACCACTGCATAAAGTTTCATGAAATTATTTTCAAAGTTATAAATACTGGTGTTCATTCATGTTTTATTCATAGATTCCTAAAGAAACAAACACACACAGATATATATTATTTGGCATCTGTGGCCAGCATCAAACTAGCCCCAGCGAAACCTATTTTAGCAATGACCTTCCTAAAATAAACCGCTCCTTTGCAACTTGATAACTATTTTAAACCTTTGTGCAGTTGTAAGTATTGTAACATAAACTGATATTCCTCTCTGGGGTTATAACTATAGTTCTGTCAAACATAGACATTTTAAACTTCTTTAAAACCATTTTACATGGTTTATTAACAGTGCTTGTATTAGCATGAAAAGGATTTTAATAGAATTATAATATAATATAAACTACAAATTATGAAACAAACATGTATCTGTATTCTGTGCCTGCTACTAGGGATGTAGCGAACGTCGGAAAAAAAGTTTGCGAACATATTCGCGAACTTGCGCAAAAATGCGAGCGGTTCGCGAACGGTTCGCGAACCCCATAGACTTCAATGGGAAGGCGAACTTTAACATCTAAAAAAGACATTTCTGGCCAGAAAAATGATTTTAAAGTTGTTTAAAGGGTGCAACGACCTGGACAGTGGCATGCCAGAGGGGGATCAAGGGCAAAAATGTATCTGAAAAATCTGCCTGTGTGTGCTTGGAAGAGATAGTGTAGGGGGAGAGCTGTTAGTGATTTCAGGGACAGATGATAGTAAGTTTGCTGGCTAGTAATCTGCTTGATACTGCTCTGTATTGGAACAAAAAAATAAATAAAAGCAGTCCTTACAAGGACTACTGTTATTGCAGCAGTCAGCAGATGAGATCAGAAGCAGGACAGCTGCCCACTGCAGCTACATACAGAGCACTGCAGTAGAAGGTAGATTACTAGCCAGCAAAGCTACCTAAGCTTAAATGTCCCTCAAACCCCTGCAGACTTCTGTCCCTCCAATAACAGAGCAGTATCAAAACGATTACTAGCCAGCAAACTTTCAACTGTCCCTGAAATCACTAACAGGCAGCAGCTCTCTCCCTACACTATCTCTTCAGCACACACAGGCAGAGTGAAAAAACGCTGCTGGGCTTCGGTTTTTATAGGGAAGGGGAGTGGTCCAGGGGAGAGCTTCCTGATTGGCTGCCATGTACCTGCTGGTCTGGGGTGAGAGGGCAAAAAAAAGCGCCAACAATGGCGAACCCAAAATGGCGAACGTCGCGCGACGTTCGCGAACTTCCGGCGAGCGCGAACACCCGATGTTCGCGCGAACAAGTTCGCCGGCGAACAGTTCGCGCCATCTCTACCTGCTACAGAAAACCACCCTATTGACATATCCATTGAAAGACAAGCCTAGTTTTCCATAAACACAGTTATACGAGTATAGGATCTGTTACCTGGAACCCCGTTATCCATAAAATTCTGAATTAGACTCCATTTTAAGCAAATAACCCCCATTTTTAAAAATTATTTCCTTTTTCTCTGTAATAATAAAACAGTACCTTGTACTTGATGCCAACTAAAATATAATTAATCCTTCTTAGAGGCAAAACAATCCTCTATTTGAATTATATTTTAGTAGTCATAAATTATGGAGGTTCAAATGATGGAACGATTCCTTATCCGGAAAACCCCAGGCCCTAATGGATAACAGGTCCCATATGCTTTTTATTAGCCATACCCTAATAAAAAAAATCTTAATCCTGTCAGATGGTCCTTGAATTTGGTAATTTTCCACTGTGGTACAGGTATGGGATCTATTATCCAAAAACCTGTTATCCAGAAAGCTCTGAACATAAATACCATCTCCCATAGACTCAATTTTATCCATATAGTCCAAGTTTTCAAAAATGATTACCGTTTTCTCAATAATAATAACACAGTAAATCGTACTTGATCCCAATTAAGATATAATGAATCCTTACTGGAGGCTAAACCAGCCTATTGGGTTTACATAATGTTTACATAGTTTACTAGTAGACGTAAGGTATGAAGTTCCAAGTTATGAAAAGATCTGTTAACTGGAAAACCCCAGGTCCTGATGCATTGGGTTCACCTTGCATACACATGCTCTTGTCTGGCTGCCTTCCCAGCAGGACCTTGCATCTGTCCTAACTGGACCCAGGCACAGTAGAGCAGAAGAAATAACAAAAATAATAACTGAAAATGCTAGATGGGCCCCTTATAACTCTGGGCCCCTAGGTTATAGTCTAGGGTAGTCTATTCATTAATCTGCTCCTATGTGTTGCTAAGCATACCATAATACATTATGCAATTGCCCACCCCCCTCTTTTTTCCAGACAGGTCTACCACTAGTTTGGGCTCTGGGTGGGGGAGAATGTTTTTGCAGCCCCTACAAATAGGTTTCCTAAATATGCTATTTGAAAATCAGCTGTTTTTTGCACCATTTTGGCAATCATTTTTTATGTATATTTTCACAGGGTCATTCTGCATATCTGGGTATAAATCCGGTAAGATTTATTCTGAATTTAGAATTGCCATTTGTAAATTACTTTTTAGTGCTTCCTCTCCTTTACAAGATTAGCTACATGTTTAAATTACACTGAGACAACAAATGCTGATTCTGTATGTTTTGTTGGTAAAGCATTAGTGTCTGAAACAGTAATTTAAGGTATAGGCAGGAAATGTTCATTGTAGGGGATGGAACTTCCAAATTGTTAGTTTCAACAGACAGAATGGCACCAGTGCCACTAACAGTTGTGGCAAGCTTAGTATCCAAATCATGAAATAATTTAATTCTTTATATCTAGCTAGTGATGTGCGAATTTATTCGGCAGGCGCAAATTCCCACGATTCGCCACTGGCAAATAAATTTGCGAAACTGCAGCGAAAATTTGCGGTGTAAAATTTCGTGAATTTTGCTGGAAATTTCGCCCATCACTATATCTAGCAACTTGTGAAACTGAATCCCTCCTGAAGGCCTAAACATTTTTTCGCTGTAACAAAATTTGTGAGTGTAAAAAAAATGGACACTGGCGTCCGGTTTATTGTATGCCGACGTAATTTTGCCAAAAATGGACGCCGGCGATGTTTCGCCAATTATTTGCCATTTTGCAAATTTCGCTGGAAATTTCGCCCATCACTATATCTAGCAACTTGTGAAACTGAATCCCCCACATTAAATAAATTTGACATACAAGATAATACAAGATAACTAGCATACAGCCCCAAAACAAAAACATAATTAACCATATTTCAAAAAGCACCATATTAAGTACAGCCTAGCATTCGTTTTTCAGGTTATTCTCCATGGGAAGTAGGCCTAAACATTTTTTCCAGATTACATATTTTCCACATGGTCAAGATGCAATCTTGGAAAAAACAATAACTGCAAAAAAGTTAGCACGCTTTTTGGCCACTGTCTGTAATGATTAGTAGTGGACTTCCAAACTTTAAAAAGCATCCCACAATTTCACTCTTTGACCATTTTAAAGGTAATGGCCACTGCTGTAGCAAGCTCTGGCCATTCTCCATGTATGTAAGTTAGTATTTCTTAAGGGAAAAAAGCTACAGTGTGCTCCAATGCAACCATAGTACCAGCAGCAGCATCAAAAAAGAAACATTTAGGTGCATTTGTTGATAAATGTTCAAGCATAAGAAATACGTCTTATTTTACATTAGACACCTTTTTAAGTAAAGCACATTATGGTGTAATTTCTACATAATCAGCTACAAAGCATCAATAATAGTTTGTAAATCACATAAAGAGAGTTCTGCTCTGTCTTATTACTACTGGCTGAGAACTGCATTTTGTTCCTCCAGAGATATGTATAGATGAGAATGTCATCCAGCTAAATTGTTACCCCAGAGATTCCCATCAAACGAGGTTAGCATATGACATATATTGAAAAGCTGCTCAAATGCTTGTTCATTATTTAATAGGTAATGTTACCTTGCCAAAGCCCATTTGTAGTAAACTTTAGCCTGTTTAGAATGTTAGTGTGTCATAGATTCTGTAATGGCAGATATGTGAATTGTAGAAGAAGTAGAAGAATGTATGACTTGCCTCAATTATGGTAGCTGCCTCCATATTTGAAAATCGTGTGATTAAATATACCGACTGTCAACTTTTAAATGTAAATGGCCAACTTCATTCCTTTCTGAAGTGGGCTGCATCTCTTGTCCTCTTCTAAAAACCATTTCCTTATGACAAGTCAACTCCATAGCTTGAAATACTGTAACTGTATCTGGTTCCATAAACAACCTCTCTAGGTTTTGGATTTGTGGTCATTTTTGTTCATCTTGCAAAACTAATCAAAATAGTCAACAACAGTCCACTGAGAAACCTTTTCTATAAACCAATCCATATATTCCCTCTAATACAGCCTGTTTAGCTGTAAGATACCTCTCAGTCTGCTGGTTTGTTTTGATTGTCCTCATAGGGAAGAGGAAGTTGAACAGGCAAAACTGTAGGCAAAAACTATGCTCAGCACAAGTCTCTTTAATAAACATTTTTTTTTGCTATTTGCCTTTCACTGGTATCAAGAAGGAAATAGTTACTGGATAGTTTGGTTCAAGGCAGTTGGTCAGATTCCCCCTGCCATTTTCAGTTAAGTACATCTAAATACACAAGGGAAATAATTCAAATGACTTTATTTGTTTTTCTCAAGGAAATTAGATGTTAGTATTTTTAAATCCTAA
Organism: Xenopus petersii; assembly: GCA_038501925.1. Lineage (NCBI taxonomy): Eukaryota > Metazoa > Chordata > Amphibia > Anura > Pipidae > Xenopus > Xenopus petersii. Next base: position 35,284,841 of record CM076689.1, on the reverse strand, counting down.
TATCTGTGGCCATAAAAGGACTTACTGAACCTAATCCTTGAGAAAATATCTTCCACTAGAACAGGCTATCTCTTACCATTATCCTAAGGGATGGATCAGTATACAGTTCATTATAACATCCCACTTCTTATGTCAATATACAGCTGCAAGGCTTGGAATCCTTAAGGACTAAACCTATACATCTAAGCTATTAAACTGCTAGTAAACTTCAGCTCCTATCATTCTGATTGAAGGCAATTTAAAACCTGTTTTACGTTTCTTGCCAGTGTTCTAAAAGCTTTAAATGGGAAAGCTTCATGTTAAAATAAAACAATATTGTATCTTTAATATGAAATATACAGTAATCTAAAAAAAAAGTGATATAGATTAACTATCCAAATGAAGTTTAAGCTATTATCTATTTTAAATACAGATGGAGCATGCAAAGTCAGAACCAGTTACTGAAAATTTGCTTACAGTAATTTAAACTAAACCTTTTAATTTCTCTTCTACTGTAAATTTAATTTACAAATACTGGATGATTAAGCAGGTTGATGAGATCAGGAATCTAGAAAAAAATTAGAGAAGAACCTGCAGCCAAAATGACAAATACTTCAATGTGGCTATAAAACACCCAGTATAGTAGCACAGAGCCATACGAATATATTGACTGGGTTCCAAATTCATCAGTAGATTGATCAATCCAGCTGACTTGCATTAATTGTAAAATAGAAAGAATGATGAGATCAATGATAGGAATGAAAGTGCAACGGTAATGATGCCACATCTAGCTAATCCAATAATCGAGGGCCTGATGTATAGTATATTGGAATTCTACTGTTCAGAGCCCTGTCAAAATAAAGTATATCCTGCAATTATGGGGAAAAATTGAGCTGGCGGCATTTGAGCCAACCTAATCAACCATTGCAACAGTAGTTCTTCTGATTAAACACTAAATGAAGTGGCACTCAAGTTTTATAGAATGCATGAATTTCCTTACCTTAGAATATATTTGCATTCAATATACTGTAAACCTGATTTTTGGTACAAGTTTACACCGTACAAACATATATGCAAGCTAAAAAATAAACAACTTTTCCTTAATAGTGAACATCTTTTGAGCATTTCCATGACTCTCCTTAGAATTTAATAAAATCTATATTTCTGGCAAATGTACGTAAATGCTCAAAATGCTTTATCCTCAAAGATAAAGTAATTCATACTTTTTTAATTCACACTTTTATTCATCAATATTATATTGCACTATATGAAGGACTCAATGTTTAAATAAATTGGATAATGTTATAAAACGAATACGCATAATATTGTAGACACTAAAAATGTATTTGTCTATTCAACAATAGCCAGCAAAAGCTGTCAACATTGCTGCTGCAGTCTTCTAAGAGAAGCTGATGATGCTAGGGACAAGTGGTTGTGTATCAGGGATTTATCAAATAAAAAAAATATTTTGAAAAATAATTGAGTTTGTGCTTATCTGAAGCTGTTTTTTTTTTCTTATTATAGAAGAGAGATTTGATTTTTTGAGCTCCGCTGTCCTTGTATTTTTGTTAGTAACTGTTATATGGCATGGATTCCCCAATAGGACTGTTTAGCTTTTTTGCAATGTTTGGTTTAAAAAAACTGTTTTGCTAGAGAAAAGTATTAAAAAATGTTAATACTAATAATGCTAGAAATACAGTGATTAATGAGTTACAATACTCAATGGTGGATATAATAACATAGTGATGATCTCAAATGGCAACTTTAGAAATTAAGTCTTCAATGAGGAAGTGGCTGGCAGAGTAGCAATCGCTTATGGAATTCTGCCTTTAGAATATTGCCTTGGGTTAAGCTGGCAAGGTCCTATTTATCTGATAAAATGTGAATAAATGTTGTAGCCATTTTACACCATATCTGGCTCTTGGTGTTTCATTAAGGTATGTAACAAATGGCTCAGAGCGAAAGGTCAGTTGAGGAGTTCCCTTGTCATGCATTTTACAGTATCTATTTCTCACATGTCATAAGGTACCAAGATAAAACATCATACAATTTAAAAATGAATGCCAGGAGTTCACAGGTTTGTTGTCCAGCATGCATTGTGTAACCAAGGTATCTGGCATACTCAAAATGAAAATAGGAATTGTTATGGGTATCCCTTCACCAACTGCAAAATAATATATGTACTGTATTTTGTTTGAATTAAAGGCACAGAAGAACACATTATAATAGTGATCAAAATGACTAAAGATTAGTGATGGGCGAGTAAATTTTACCACCGGTGAATAAATTTGTGAATCTCTTGCAAAAATTTGGCGGCAAAAAATTTGCCTGCGTCAAAAAATTTGCCTGCGTCAAAAAATTGTGCGGGAAATTCTAAAACTTTTCGGCAAATTTAAATGGGAGAATTTCGTCCATCACTGCTAAAGATTTTATTATTTTAAATTACCAGCCTTGCAGACCAATGCTAAGTTTAGTGGTTTTGATTGAAATATCTAGCATCTTATCTCCCAAGTCATTAGAGATGGCGCGAACTGTTCGCCGGCGAACTTGTTCGCGCGAACATCGGGTGTTCGCGCTCGCCGGAAGTTCGCGAACGTCGCGCGACGTTCGCCATTTTGGGTTCGCCATTGTTGGCGCTTTTTTTTGCCCTCTCACCCCAGACCAGCAGGTACATGGCAGCCAATCAGGAAGCTCTCCCCTGGACCACTCCCCTTCCCTATAAAAACCGAAGCCCTGCAGCGTTTTTTCACTCTGCCTGTGTGTGCTGAAGAGATAGTGTAGGGAGAGAGCTGCTGCCTGTTAGTGATTTCAGGGACAGTTGAAAGTTTGCTGGCTAGTAATCGTGTTGATACTGCTCTGTTATTGGAGGGACAGAAGTCTGCAGGGGTTTGAGGGACATTTAAGCTTAGGTAGCTTTGCTGGCTAGTAATCTACCTTCTACTGCAGTGCTCTGTATGTAGCTGCAGTGGGCAGCTGTCCTGCTTCTGATCTCATCTGCTGACTGCTGCAATAACAGTAGTCCTTGTAAGGACTGCTTTTATTTATTTTTTTGTTGTTTTACTACTACTACTACTACTACTACTACTATAAGAGCCCAGTGCTATTAGTCTAGCAGTGTTGGGGAGTGGGACTGGTGTGCTAATCTGCTGCTCCTAGTAGTTCAGCAGCACCAACTGTAATTTTTTTTTTTTAATATTCATTTTTTTTTTATTTTACTTTTTTTTATTTTACTACCGCTGTAGTAGTGTATAAGTTGACCTTTTAGGCATTATTTGCCCTGTAGGCATTTTTTGCCCAGTGTGTTATTCAACCAACTGCCATCTAGCTGTGTGACCTTGTTCACATTCTGTCTAAATATCCATAATATTACCGTCTCCAGAAAAAACACCGGAGTGACTGTTTTCAAGCAGCCATAATAAATTTTACGTAATCCGTATCCATCGCTGTAGTAGTGTATAAGTTGACCTTTTAGGCATTATTTGCCCTGTAGGCATTTTTTGCCCAGTGTGTTATTCAACCAACTGCCATCTAGCTGTGTGACCTTGTTCACATTCTGTCTAAATATCCATAATATTACCGTCTCCAGAAAAAACACCGGAGTGACTGTTTTCAAGCAGCCATAATAAATTTTACGTAATCCGTATCCATCGCTGTAGTAGTGTATAAGTTGACCTTTTAGGCATTATTTGCCCTGTAGGCATTTTTTGCCCAGTGTGTTATTCAACCAACTGCCATCTAGCTGTGTGACCTTGTTCACATTCTGTCTAAATATCCATAATATTACCGTCTCCAGAAAAAACACCGGAGTGACTGTTTTCAAGCAGCCATAATAAATTTTACGTAATCCGTATCCATCGCTGTAGTAGTGTATACGTTGATCTTGTGGGCATTATTTGCACAGTGTTTTCTTCAAACCGCCATCTAGCTGTGTGAGCTTGTTCACATTTTGTCTAAATATTGATAATATTATCGTCTCTAGAAAAACCACTTGAGTTACTTTTTTTCAAGCAGCATTCTTATATTTTACGTAATCCGTATCCACCGCTGTGTATACGTTGACCTTGTAGGCATTATTTGCACAGTGTTTTCTTCAAACCGCCATCTAGCTGTGTGAGCTTGTTCACATTTTGTCTAAATATTGATAATATTATCGTCTCTAGAAAAACCACTTGAGTTACTTTTTTTCAAGCAGCATTCTTATATTTTACGTAATCCGTATCCACCGCTGTGTATACGTTGACCTTGTAGGCATTATTTGCACAGTGTTTTCTTCAAACCGCCATCTAGCTGTGTGAGCTTGTTCACATTTTGTCTAAATATTGATAATATTATCGTCTCTAGAAAAACCACTTGAGTTACTTTTTTTCAAGCAGCATTCTTATATTTTACGTAATCCGTATCCACCGCTGTGTATACGTTGACCTTGTAGGCATTATTTGCACAGTGTTTTCTTCAAACCGCCATCTAGCTGTGTGAGCTTGTTCACATTTTGTCTAAATATTGATAATATTATCGTCTCTAGAAAAACCACTTGAGTTACTTTTTTTCAAGCAGCATTCTTATATTTTACGTAATCCGTATCCACCGCTGTGTATACGTTGACCTTGTAGGCATTATTTGCACACTGTTTTCTTCAAACTGCCATCTAGCTGTGTGTATTATCGTTTCCAGAAAAAACAACTGAGTTTTTGTTGTTGTTGTTTTTTTAAAAATAATGCCAGGCAAAGGCAGGCCGCCACGCAGAGGCCGTGCTAGGGGCCGTGCTGCTATGCAATCCTGTGGCCCTAGCAAATTGCCCAGTTTTAAAAAGCCAATGACCCTGAACTCCCAAAATGCTGAAGAGGTAGTTGACTGGCTTACACAGCACACCCCATCCTCTACCGTTTCTAACTTTACCACAACATCCTCCTCATCCTCCACTGCTATGGCCACCCCACGTAACACTTCCTCCACCACCGGTGCCCCTTCTTCACTGGAGTCAGAGGAGTTATTTTCCCATGAGTTTCTTGAACTGAGTAATGCGCAACCATTATTGGCAGAAGAAGATGAAGGAGATGAGGACGTTACACCAGATTTAATTCTGGCAGAGAACACGACAGAGATGGACATAATGATGAGTGATGAGGAGGAGGTCCCCGCTGCTGCTTCCTTCTGTGATGTGTCAGAAGAAATTGATGCATCTGAGGAGAATGATGATGAGGAGATTGATGTTTTGTGGGTGCCTAGTAGAAGAGAGCAAGAGGAGGGTAGTTCAGATGGAGAGACGGAGAGTCAGAGAGGCAGTAGGAGAATAAGACTTAGAAGAAGCAGGGAGGACAGCCCGCAGGGATCAGTAGGGCAACAACATGTATCGGCACCTGTGTTCAGCCGGCCAACGCACCCGCCATTGCCGCCAATGCCGCCAACTTCTACTGTTACCGCCAGATCGCACACTTCCAAAAAGTCAGCAGTGTGGGATTTTTTTAATGTGTGTGCCTCTGACAAAAGCATTGTAATTTGCAATGAGTGCAGTCAGAAACTGAGCCTTGGTAAGCCCAACAGCCACATAGGTACAACTTCTATGCGAAGGCACATGAGCGGCAAGCACAAAGCACTTTGGGAGCAACACCTCAAAGGCAACAGGCAAACTAAAAGCCACACTCCTTCTGGTCCAGCATCTTACTGCTCTACCTCTGCTCTCCTTGACCCATCTGAACCACCCTCCACTCCGCCTTCCACCTTGACCACCTGTTCCCATTCCCAGTCATCTGCCACCAGCCAAGTTTCTGTGAAGGCCATGTTTGAGCGTAAGAAGCCAATGTCTGACTGTCACCCCCTTGCCCGGCGTCTGACAGCTGGCTTGTCTGCACTCTTAGCCCGCCAGCTTTTACCACACCAGCTGGTGGACTCTGAGGCCTTCCGCAAATTTGTAGCAATTGGGACACCGCAGTGGAAGGTACCCAGCCGCAATTTTTTTTCTAAAAAGGGAATACCACACCTGTACCAACATGTGCAGAGCCAAGTTACCGCATCTCTGTCACTTAGTGTTGGGCCAAAGGTCCATATGACTACTGACGCATGGTCCTCCAAGCATGGTCAGGGCAGGTATGTCACCTACACTGCCCACTGGGTGAACTTGGTAATGGCTGGGAATGGGAAGCAGGGAATGGGTAGCTCAACAACAACAACAGTGGAGTTGGTGTCACCACCACGGATTGCACGCGGTTCTGCCACCACCTCTACTCCTCCATCGCTCTCTACCTCGTCTTCTTCCTCTTCTTCTTCTTACTCTGCTGCTGGGTCCTCCTTCTCCTCCTCCACACCTGTGCACCCCCAGCTCCCCCTAGGCTATTCGACGTGCCAGGTACGCCGTTGTCACGCTGTCTTGGGGATGACGTGCCTGGAAAGCAAAAACCATACCGGATCTGTACTCCTGTCATCTCTGCAGTCACAGGCCGATCGGTGGCTGACCCCACACCAACTGCAGATCGGAAAAGTGGTGTGTGACAATGGAAGCAATCTGTTGGCAGCGTTGAGACTGGGAAATTTAACACATGTGCCCTGCATGGCACATGTGTTAAATTTAATAGTCCAACGTTTTGTCTCCAAGTACCCAGGATTCCAGGACGTTCTCACCCAGTCCAGAAAGGTGTCGGCCCATTTCAGACGTTCCTACACAGCCATGGCACGCCTTGCTGACATTCAGCAGCGCTACAACATGCCAGTCAGGCGTTTGATTTCTGACAGCCAGACTCGCTGGAATTCAACGCTCCTTATGTTGGAACGTCTGCTGCAACAACAAAGGGCCGTCAACGAGTACCTTTTTGAACTGGGTGGTAGGACTGGATCTGCAGAGCTGGGGATTTTTTTCCCCCGTTACTGGGTGCTTATGCGCGATGCCTGCAGGCTCATGCGACCTTTTGAAGAGGTGACAAATATGGTCAGTCGCACCGAAGGCACCATCAGCGACCTAATACCCTTCGCTTTCTTCCTGGAGCGTGCCGTGCGACGAGTGACAGATGAGGCTGTAGACCAGCGTGACGAGGAGCTGGAAGCGCACGATTTATGGTCGGAATCACCAGAACGAACCCAGGCACCTGCTGCAACGCAGGGAGAGGTGCCAGAAGTGGAGTCAGAGGAGGAAGGTGGCTTTGTGGAGGAGGAGGAGGAGGACCAACAGGAGCAGGCTTCCCAGGGGGCTAGTGGTGACCTTTTGGGGACCCCTGGTCTTGTACGTGGCTGGGGGGAGGAGACCGTGGATGATGCAGTCCTTGATAATGAGGAAGCGGAGATGGATAGCTCTGCATCCAACCTTGTGAGAATGGGGTCTTTCATGCTGTCATGCCTGTTGAAGGACCCCCGTATCAAGAGGCTTAAGGACCTGTACTGGGTCGCAACGCTACTAGACCCTCGGTACAAGCATAAAGTGTCAGAAATGTTACCAACATACCACAAGTCCGAAAAGATGCGGCATTTACAAACCAGCCTGCAAAACATGTTGTACAATGCTTTTAAGGGTGATGTCACTTCAGGAACTCATCAACATTCCAGGGGCAGAGGTGCCAGTAATCCTGCCACGAGCACACCTGCAAGGACAAAGCCCTTTGGCCGGTCTGTAACGTCAGACATGCAAATGTTTTTCTGTCCAAGGCAGCGCCACAACCCTTCTGGATCCACCCTCAAAGAACGCCTCGACCGGCAGGTAGCGGACTACCTGGCATTAACTGCAGATATCGACACTCTGAGGAGCGATGAACCCCTGGACTACTGGGTGCGCAGGCTTGATCTGTGGCCAGAGCTGTCACAATTTGCCATGAACCTCTTGTCTTGCCCAGCCTCAAGTGTGCTCTCAGAAAGGACCTTCAGTGCAGCAGGAGGGATTGTAACTGAGAAGAGAACTCGCCTAGGTCACAAAAGTGTCGATTACCTGACCTTTATTAAAATGAATGAGGGGTGGATCTCGGAGGGTTACTGCACGCCGGAAGACTTGTTCTGACTTCTATGCAGCTGTCCTTCTCTTCAAGCCTCATGACTCCACACACAGCTGTCCTTTAGCGTCCTCCTCCCTCCGCCACCGTTACAAACTAGGGTGCAAACCCTACTGGTTTAATTTTTTCTGGCCTCTGTGCTTCAGTGGCTGCAACCAAAAAAACTGGGCAAACAATGTCTACAAGGTCAACGTATGGCGAAAAATGACTATTTTCAGCATTTATATGGCATATTTTTTCTGGCAACTGTGCTTCAGTGGCTGCGTCCAAAAAAATGCATATTTTCTGCATTTATATGGCATAATTTTTCTGGCCTCTGTGCTTCAGTGGCTGCAACCAAAAAAATTTATATTTTCAGCATTTATATGGCATAATTTTTCTGTCAACTGTGCTTCAGTGGCTGCGTCCAAAAAAATGCATATTTTCTGCATTTATATGGCATAATTTTTCTGGCCTCTGTGCTTCAGTGGCTGCAACCAAAAAAATTTATATTTTCAGCATTTATATGGCATAATTTTTCTGGCAACTGTGCTTCAGTGGCTGCGACCAAAAAAATGCATATTTTCTGCATTTATATGGCATAATTTTTCTGGCCTCTGTGCTTCAGTGGCTGCAACCAAAAAAATTTATATTTTCAGCATTTATATGGCATAATTTTTCTGGCAACTGTGCTTCAGTGGCTGCGACCAAAAAAACTGGGCAAACAATGCCTACAAGGTCAACGTATGGCAAAAAATGACTATTTTCAGCATTTATATGGCATATTTTTTCTGGCAACTGTGCTTCAGTGGCTGCGTCCAAAAAACTGGGCAAACAATGTCTACAAGGTCAACGTATGGCGAAAAATTACTATTTTCAGCATTTATATGGCATATTTTTTCTGGCAACTGTGCTTCAGTGGCTGCGTCCAAAAAAAACTGGGCAAACAATGTCTACAAGGTCAACGTATGGCGAAAAATGACTATTTTCAGCATTTATATGGCATATTTTTTCTGGCAACTGTGCTTCAGTGGCTGCGTCCAAAAAAACTGGGCAAACAATGCCTACAAGGTCAACGTATGGCAGTTGTTTAAAGAGAACAGTAGATTACTAGCCAGCAAAGCTACCTAAACTAAAATGTCCCTCAAATCCCTGCAGACTTCTGTCCCTCCAATACAGAGCAGTATCAAGCAGATTACTAGCCAGCAAACTTACTATCATCTGTCCCTGAAATCACTAACAGCTCTCCCCCTACACTATCTCTTCCAAGCACACACAGGCAGATTTTTCAGATACATTTTTGCCCTTGATCCCCCTCTGGCATGCCACTGTCCAGGTCGTTGCACCCTTTAAACAACTTTAAAATCATTTTTCTGGACAGAAATGTCTTTTTTAGATGTTAAAGTTCGCCTTCCCATTGAAGTCTATGGGGTTCGCGAACCGTTCGCGAACCGCTCGCATTTTTGCGCAAGTTCGCGAATATGTTCGCGAACTTTTTTTCCGACGTTCGCTACATCCCTACAAGTCATTAGGTAGCAAGATAAAACATCATAAATATGAATGTCAGGGATCCACTGAACAGTCTGACCAGTATGCTTAAAGGGATACTGTAATCGGAAAACATGTTTTTTTTCAAAACACATCAGTTAATAGAGCTACTCCAGCAGAATTCTTCACTGAAATCCAATTCTCAACAGATCAAACAGATTTTTTTATATTCAATTTTGAAATCTGACATGGGGCTAGACATATTGTCAGTTTCCCAGCTGCCCCCAGTCTTGTGAATTGTGCCTGCACTTTAGGATGGAATTACTTTCTGGCAGGCTGTTATATCTCCTACTTAATGTAATTGCATCAGTCTTTGATCTACCAGGAAGCTGTTATCTTGTGTTAGGGAGCTGCTCTCTCTTACTTTCCCATTGTTCTTTTGTTAGGCTGCTGGTGGGGGGAGGGAGAACTTGCAGAACAGCAGTAAAGAATAACTGAAGTTTATCAGAGCACAAGTCACATAACTGGGAAACCGACAATATGCCTAGCCCCATGTCAGATTTCAAAATTGAATATAAATCCATTTGCTCTTTTGAAAAATGGATTTCAGTGCAGAATTCTACTGGAGCAGCACTATTAACTGATTAAAAACAAAGAAAACATGTTTTCCCATGGCAGTATTCCTTTAAGATTATACAACTATAAAGCATGTAGAGACCCCAAAATGAACCTTGTACATGCATATATATCTATATCTATATATATATATATATATATATATATATATATATATATATATATAATCTGTGTGAAAAGACCGCACTCTGAAGACCGGACTTAGTATAATTTTTGTGGGTGCAGGGTCCAAAAATTCATATAGAGATTTGTTCATAAGAATCCGCACACCAATATTTTTCATCAAAATCAGTGCTTTATTCGGTACATAGATCCGACGTTTCGGCCCACATTAGGGCCTTTTTCAAGAATAGTTCATGACGTATCAACTTGATACGTCATGGACTATTCACACAGAGCACCGATGCCACCTAGTGGTGAAAAAGTATATACGTGGAATATACAAGTCAAAGGACTATGGTGATGGGAAAACATTTTCTGGGGTTAATGACGTCATTTTTGGCGCCAGATTCAAATGGGGGAGTGGTATAAAAGCACCATTTTGTTGTACATGCATTATCCTTGAAAAAGGCCCTAATGTGGGCCGAAACGTCGGATCTATGTACCGAATAAAGCACTGATTTTGATGAAAAATATTGGTGTGCGGATCCTTATGAACAAAAAAAAAAAAAAAAATATATATATATATATATATATATATATATATATATACACCAAAAATCATGTAGTCCAATTGTACTCACGGCACAAAATCTTGTTTATTCCATCTCCAAGAAAACAGAGCAGAATATAGTCAAACAAATATAGAAAAGGAGAGATAAGAGGAGGAATTAAGTGATCATCACATACAGTGCCTTCAGCACAGCCATTGGTTAGCAAAGTGGCAATATATGTAATACAACAGTGCCATGCAGTTATTCTAAGAACCCAAATATCTAAATAGCCTTCTTAAAGGAAATGTCCACAAAGGCAAAGAGCGGCACTGTACCTGGTGTTGCTTGCAAGACTGTATATTTATCATGGAAACCTGTGCTGGGTAGTGGGGGATGCCCCACAGCACAAATTGCTTTGCATGACAGGGGTTCCACAAACTGGGGACCATGGTACCAACACAACAGCCACAGCATGGGGAAAAATGCATCCTTATTAAATGGCATACTTATGGCTCAGACAAGCGGCAATGCCGGCACATAAGTAGAATATATACTAAACAAGAAACTGTTTCACGGAGAGATAAGAACAGTAAATTAAGGACAGGTTAGCCTATTATTGGAGGCATGTCAAGGTCATACGAGATGCTAAGTAAAGAGCAATAGTGAGCAATAGTGAGCCAGAGCAGCCATTAGAAATCACAGGGGCCCGTACAACCAAATTTTAAATGTTCTAGCATATAAGTGATTGTTGAGGATAGAATACACCCAAGGGTACCCAATTTTGCTAGCGTTAGCTAGGACATGATTTATGATTGCTATGTTGAGGTAGGTATGAACTTGGACAGTGAGGCTGCAGTAAATGTCGTAACAATCAAAGAAGGGGATCAGAGCTTAAATAAATTCAATCAGAACTCAATCCAAACTGTTGTATGTGATTCCTCTGTGACACCTTCCTTTCCCCTTGAGTGTTACACCACTGATTAGTTATAGCAGCCTCCACCAGTTTGGCAGAAATGCCTACTTACAAGACCACAATTGGGGTATAGCATGTAATATTTCACGGGTATAGATTCTCCTCTATGCCTTTGCCTTTAAGCTCCAAAAAGGAACATAGAAATCCCATAGCGTAAAACCATTTATTGATAAAAATATTTTAAAAGAATGTATTGCACTCACATTTACTAGCAAGTCACACAAAATTATGAGTCTTTGTGCAGGTTGCCAATGACATATAAAGAGGGTTGTTTGCTGGCCAAGCTCTCTCCTTGTGGCGTTCCCCACAGCTTGTTGTGACGTCACTTCCATCTGACTCATTTCACCAAACCAATCGCCTTCCTCAGAGGCATATTGGGTATTTTACATGTTTCCCTTAAAAGACGACCTCCTATGGTTGCCATATCAAACTCCCTCCTCTTATAGTGGCTTGCAGTCCACCTGCTTAGCATTTCTCCCTCTCTGTGTTTCCCGGTTTGCGCAGTTCTGGTTTCACGGGTTGTCATGATAACTGGATGATTGCTCCTGTGAATATTTCTAAAACCTTGTTCACATTCCTAAAAAGCTAATATAAAATCTCTTTCCCAAGTCCATTAGCAGTTTTTCTTATTCCCTGCCTATATATATATTTATACACTTATTACCCAGGAGTTCCTTTTTCCATTTCACATACAGTACTTTTTTGCATACATGCTATAAAGTGTTTGTGCTTTCATAGATTGATTAATTTCTACATAAGAAATTAAATCTATATGTGTTTGTGATTGGGTCATTTTTTATTGGGTAATTTTTTAAAATCCAAATATGGTCATACTTATTTATTCATTGTGGTTGCCCCAGTTCCTATCTTAAAGTGCTAGTGCTTAAATAAACCAAAAATGGTTTAGTTCAAGTGTTTGTTACTTATATAACTTATATAATTTAGTGTTGGGTAAATATGTGTTCCATATCATGTTTATTCCACTTTTCTTTATATTTTATAAAGGTAAAGAAGTAGACCCGCCGGAAAGGTCCCAAGATAGTTTGCGATCCAACTCCCAAGTATCCACACTAACTCACAACACTGGGAACAATCCAGACAGATTCGGAGGAAGGTCTCACGACAACAACTGTATATTGAAAAATCTTTTACACTCACTCCGTAAGGATATTCTAAGCAACATGCAGTAAGTTATCATGGAACTGTGTACAGAGCTGACAGATATTGGAGACAGAATGGCCCACCTTGAAAACAAAATGGGAAAGTTGGTGGTTTCACACAATGATGTTATAGACCTCACAACAGCCCTGGAAGAGGAGGTTACAGCATTGAAGCAAAAGCTAGTGGACATAAAAGATAGATCCCATCGCAACAACGCAAGACTACGAGGGATCCTAGAGTTAGTTACTGCTAAAGACCTATCAACCTATGTGCAAATATTTATAGCAACGTTCCTCCCAGATACCCCAGAATCAGCATTAATTCTAGATAGAGCGCACTGATTATGTCTAGTGCTAGGACTCCTGGTCACGGCTCAATTTTCTGCCTGTAGCAGCTGCCTTCGGCCTCAGGAGGAACCCTCAGCTACTCAGATCTTAACTTGAGAGGAGCAAAGCAAGTGTTTTGAACGAGCAAAGGGGCACGTTAGTTTCCAAGGTTTTGGATGGAAACACTAGGTTCTCATGGATTAAATGATAAAGCTTAGTCAGACCGGCTGGGGTTGGTACAGCCAGAGTTCAAGTATAGTCAGGCAGGCCGTGGCTCACACATACAAATTGTCGCGTGTCAAAATTATTTTCACGTCCATTGACTTCAATGTATTTCGTGAATTTTTCGCTGTTTCGCAAATTTCACTGTAAATGCGCAAATTTTTAGGCAAAGCGGCACAGATTAGCCCATCACTAGCCTCCAGACTTCAGGAGATATTAACTGATAGTATTTCATTAGACCATGTAGGTTTTGTGAAAGGTCGGCAGTCCATGGATGGCACCAGATGCTTTATAGACTTCATACAGGTAATAAAACAAAAACAAACCCCGGCCCTTATGCTTTCCTTGGACGCTGAGAAAGCCTTTGACAGGGTACATCACAGCTTTTTAGAATATGCATTAAAAGCATATGGTATAGAAGGATGGGGTTTAAAAGCTATTCTGGCCTTATACTCCAACCCTGCAGCGCATATTAACCGTTCCTCTCAGACACATTCACTCTCTCCAGGAACACTCTCTCCTCATTTATTTCCCTATAATAAAATAGAAGTTCTACTTTATAAGAACAACTACTGATTGAATTACAGAGGCAAAGTGAACAAATATCAAGAATAATGTTTTTATAAATTTGACCTGCAAGTTTTACCTGGCCTCGGCACACCCTCATTTTCCTGTCTATGTCCACTTTTTATCTCAGCAAGTCCAGTTGTTTTGGACTTTCTACACTACTAGATGCAGTATATCATGACATACACTGTAGATGTATAGTCAAGGGATATGTCATCCAGATCCAGATAAGGACTGTTAATTATGTTATCCTTAAACTTCTGAATAGTATGTATTAGTTATTTGTTATATTTATTAGTATAGCTATGGAGTTGGATTTTTTGTATTCCATTGCTTTTTATCACTAGCTTCATCAGAAGATCACTAGAAATACATAATTACTTTAGGCTATTTTTGAGATATTTTTTTCACCTTCATCCGCAATGTTCTTATGCTTGGACATATTCAAACTATATGTAGCAGTGTGGCTGGTTTTTCTCAGCATCTCCAGCATTAAACAGAGGAATCTGGGTAGAGTTTATAAAGTAAGGTGGGTTTGATACCAGCATAATTCTGTAGTTGTTCCCTTTAATAGTATTGTATGCAGTGAACCTTTTTAATTGTAAATAGGTATAGTAATGGAGTAAGTCAGTTTTCAGGTTTATTTGATGATGCTTATTAATCCCTTTTGAGGGAGGAATAATTGATTTTCCTTTCCTAACAGTGATCAGTTTTGCAGTAGCTAAAATGAAGATGGTTAGTTATTTGTCTTCCTTTATTTACGGAAAGCAAAAATTCTTCTGTGATCATTTTATTCTTAATGATCAATACCCTTTAAACAAAAACAAGCTGTAGGCTGGGTAGCTGAAATGTAAAAAAAATAATATTTCAGAAAACATGTAGACAGTCCTGTACAAGAAAATGAGTGATTATCTGTTGTTAACGAGGAAAGTTTTGTAAAAATAACAGGATATATTGCAAGCATAGTATGTTACTACATTGTAGATCATAAATGAAATATGCAGGTAAAACCTATTACTCCTTCCATCATTTATCCCTCTTGAAATCCTAACCTTGACATAGTTAGACCTAATAATCTGTATTTGCTTTCAATCAAGTCTTAGCATTCAGCTACAATACAAAGTATTCTACAAAGATTTTTTAATAAATAAATATTAAAAATATGCAGGTTTAGACTATGAGTTTTTTAAAAATGAAAGTAAATACCTTGGTATGAACAAATGGCATATTGTCTTCGGTAGGGTCTACTAACCTATTATACCTAACGATGCTTTATATTTTGAGTCACTTCTTACTTACCCTGATTTTTCTTTTAAATACTTGTAGAGAATCTCCGTTGCTCTGGTAGTTTGGGGTTAGCAAACATTTTTGTAGTCAGAGATGTTGTCAGTTAGAAATTTCTTTATGTCCCCTGAGACAAGTTGAAAATTGGTATAACAATCCAAAAGAATTGGAGCTTCAGTTAAGAAGTCTTTTGCTGGGCCTTTTACCCCCATTCTCATCACCTATATAGTTAGATTAGAATACAAAGATTTGTGTCATTTGTGACCTGCTGATAACAAGTGGTGTTTTCTGGAATATGATATTAGTGCTTCCCACCACTAAAATATGAGTAGGTTCATAGGATGAGTGATCAGAATGATCACCCTGACTGGTATCTAAAGAAATACCCTTTTTAATATCATCATATGATATCCCTGAGTTCATTTGCGATGTCTGTGCATTCTCTGTGTAGACACTAACTATAGGTAATCAAGTGATTCCTATGTCTGCAACTTTCTCTTGTAGTTAGTGGGACATTACCCCTACCACTCTCTACCCCAGAAGCTCAGAATACAACTCTAGAAGCATCTGGTAAAAAGATTATATTAATTTTTTTTTAAATGTATGCCTAGTCAGATTTGTTAGATTTGACTTGATTGGAGTACTTCTAGTATTTAGGGCTAGGGAACTCATATCTGGCAATATGTTAACATTGCTGATTTCTTAGTTGCATTATATACATTTTCAGTAAGCCAGTCTGTATGTGCTTCATACAGTAGTTCTGGTGGTAATGTCTAGTAGTAGTAACAACCACACTGAATGTATATTCAAAACATTTCAATGGTTCTGGGGCTCTATTTATATGTTTTAAGCAGTGTCCAAAATGTATTTATATATATTTATAAGGCCCTGTATACCTGCAGGATTCTGCAATAAACTTGCCTTTTATACCAAAGTGCAGTCCTTTTTTGGTGTTGGGCCTCTAACTCTATAGACACATTACAGGAAATATGCACATGTTTATGTTTGCATATGTTTGCAGCAGGCAGATTTAATATATCATTTAGGGGGCTCCTTTTCCTTACAGATGTATTAGAGCTTACTTAAATAATGGATTGCTGCAAACAACAAAATCTAACAAAATAACTGACCTTGGCATAATGGCATATATCCTGCATGTGGAAATATATCATTTCTGTTGATTTTAAAATATTGAGCTCTAATACATTTTCTAGGAAAAATGAGCCCCCCAAAGACTGTATTAGACCGAGATGTCAAACAAAATCATACTCCTGACTCCTGCATGAAGAGAAAATGTAAAGAGACAGGCTGATTTTTAATTGTATATATTTAGAAAATGTTATTTCAGCTTCATAAATCTGTTTAGATTGCCTCCTCTTTTGCTTAATTCTACTTTTCCAAAAATCACTGTTTTCTCGTTTTGACAAAAACAATTATAATGCTTTGACATTATAAATTGAACCTACTTTTGTAATTGTTATTTCTGCATACATATACATTATTAAGTTGTTTTATATAAAGGAAGCCTCTGTCACATAATAGGGGTAATTTACTTAAGGGGATGGCAGTGTGCAAAGTGCAAAAAAAGATTTTTTCAAAGTACAGTAGTAGTTTATTATTACTGTTTTTATTTGATAATGCTCAGTGTGCCTTTTAAAGTGCATATTATAGTTGTTTGGATGATTACCACAGAAGGATGCTGTTGACTATAGTCTTTATTTTTACATAGTAATTTATTGGATCCATGCTGATGAAGACTTTGAATTACTTTGAGATTTATAATAATAAATACGTAACAAGTGCAACGAAGTGCCAACAAGTTTAAAACTTCTCACTATGTCACAAGCTGAGGTGCTTGATACATCATTTTAATTATGGGAAGTATTTATTACAGTTATTCTGTTGAATCACATTTTCTTATTCATTGCTTCAAAGACAAGTATATTCTTTATTTATATATATATATATATATATATATAGATAGATAGATAGATAGATAGATAGATAGATAGATAGATAGATAGATAGATAGATAGATAGAGATATATAGAGATATATATATATATATATATGTGGAGCTCACTGTGGAAAGTGAGCTCCAAAATGCGAGTTGAATTAATGGATCAGAGTAACAGGCTTGCCTGTTAATTCCAGAATACTCCAACTTTCAAGATCTAGCAACTAAAGTCTTTGAACAGAGAAACCATTCTCTGTTTAGGAACATCTCCCTTGAAGCTAATGTTTCCTGTTGTGGAGAAATGAAAGGCAAAACCTTTCTACCCGTTTCTTTGGCCACTCTATAACTATAATTCTCTCTCTCTCTCTCTCTCTCTCTCTCTCTCTCTCTCTCTCTCTCTCTCTCTCTCTCTCTCTCTCTCTCTCTCTCTATAATTTATATGAAGAAATGCTTCTGTTGCAAAAAAAGAACATTTATTTACTTATCATAAAATTGTCAGAACACTGTCACGAACTTAGCAATATAGCCATTACTAGTATAATTATGCACTATGTTTGTGGAAGTTTAACCTTATTGAGAAGAAATTATATTTTTTATACTAATTTAGACAATTTATTCATAATTACCTAAAAATGAAACTAGATTATGTTCATACAATGTTGTAATAGCACACTGGCCTCAGAATCTAACCATTTACCATCTGTTCACACAATAACTTTAAGAAAGATTTATTAATGTGGAGTTTGAGGTTTGAATATAAATTCTCATTGACTTCAATGGGCATTTAAAATTACACTGTGGCTCAATAGTTACTGTCACATTTAAATGAAAATCCCCAAGAGAATTACACATCATATCTCAAGCAGAATCAATGAGAATCTGCAACACAATGTGTCTACAGTTATTTATTTTCATAGATAAAAAGCATGTTATTCTTGTTATAAAAAAAATGGGTTTGGTAGAACACTGCAGTATATTGGTTGAAAATGGTATTGTTTAATAAACGTATGTAGTCAGCTATCCATAGGTGTTCATACCATTAACAATAACATTAAAAATGTATGGAGTAAATGAGATAATATAAATATTATGTTGCGTTGTCATAAACGAAACATAGTAACAACCTTCAATTAGGAGTGCCATAAGTTAAGAAATGGTAATGTAATACAAGATACTAAAGCAAAAGTTCTTACTGATAACCAGCTTAAAGGGATACTGTCATGGGAAAACATGTTTTTTACAAAATGTATCAGTTAATAGTGCTACTACAGCAGAATATCTAATTTTAAAATTTGCTATGGGGCTATACATTTTGAAATTTCCCAGCTGCCCTCAGGTCATGTGATGTGTGCTCTGATAACCTTCAGTCACACTTTACTGCTGCACTGCACATTGGAGTGATGTTATTACCCCTCCCTCCTACAAGCTGCTGTAATGAACAATAGGCAGGTATCAAGATAAGCTCCCACTGACACCACTTCAGAAGGATTGAAATAAGATAGTCCTGTGATCACTGCCCCTACTTACGTTTCAAAAAAAAAAAAAAAAAAAAAAAAAAATATATATATATATATATATATATATATATATATATATATATATACACACAATTCATGTTGGGCACTGGAAAAAATATTTTATATAGATTATTTATATTTGTTTACACAAAAATGAAACACAGGAGAAACACAGGAGTACACTCCCAGGACTGATGACAGGGAATAGAAAAAATGATAAAATAAGGACATACTTGAAAACCAGGAAAACTTAAGAGAAAGTCTAGGAAGGGTTAAAATAGCTCAGGAGAAAGGAGGCAGTAAGTAGTTAATGAAAAAAGAAGTATTGCAGGCAGGAAAGGAGCGCAGTGTGTGTGAGGTGGATAGCAGAGGGAACTCACAGTTCCTTTACCACATCTAGTAACCAGTAAAACTAACTAGGAAGGCAGCAAGGAGAGAAAGTTCCCCTCCAAAGGAAAGCAGAGAACAAACTTACAGAACGGCAGGAGCTTTGATAGTGTCTGTGGGAGGAGGGGCTGCTAGTGCAGCTGTAGAGCAGAACGTAGGAAAGTGAAAGTAATTGGTTCCCTTTAAACCATGTGACCGCTCTCCTCTAGGGATGTAGCGAACTGTTCGCCGGCGAACTAGTTCGCGCGAACTTCGACTGTTCGCGTCCGCCGCAAGTTCGCGAACGGCGCGCGACGTTCGCCAATAGGCGTTCGCGTCAAAATCGTTCGACCATTCGACCATTCGATCGCTAAAATCGAACTATTTTCGTTCGAATCGAACGATCGAAGCCATTGCATTGAATGAAATCATTCGATCCAATGGCTTCGATCGTTCGATTCGAACGAAAATCGTTCGATCAAACGATTAAAATCCTTCGATCGTTCGAATCGAACGATTTTCGGATGTTCGAAGTTCGCGAACTGTTCGCGAACTGTTCTCATTTTTTGCCGGTGTTCGTGAACGGCGTTCGCGAACACATACACGGCGGTTCGCTACATCCCTACTCTCCTCCAAACATCACACGCATGGGCAGAGAGGGGAGGGGGAGTGTACAGCTAGATTCTCATGTCGTAGTGCGACCTTGCTTTTCATTACAGAGTGGCTGCCTCCAAGCACACAGGTAATGCTGTGCCTGCTGTTAGAGCAGCACAGGATGAATGTGTAATAAGCAGAAATGGAAGCCCCCATGGCAAAATACAAACTAAAATAACTTATGCATGGATTTGTGGATTAACATTGTATTTGCCAGACAGTGTTTATGGATGTGTGTTTTTTATAAAAAATGCAAACATCTTATGTTGATATGGGTAACTGTACCTGCGCAAACCTAATGCATTTTATTACATATGAGGAAATAAATGTTAACATGATGGTATGTAATGATTTAATTGCCAAAATGAATGCATGTTCAATTTTAAGCTTTTTGATCCAGTTTCTCAGTGGCCAGGCAAAATGTCTAATAATTATATTGGGCTAAATACTGTGTTCAAATTTATAACAATGTTGAAAGTTTGACTTGTGGCAAATCAAGGAAGAGCACTCTCTTAATTAAAAAAACAAGTTGCTTGGGTGCAGGCAGAGTGTTTGGCATAAAAGGGCATTGTGATAGCCTGCCTGGAGATGGACCGGGGACCTGGTGTTTCTGGGCAGTTTGCATTGCCGCTGCTCTGTGCTAAGGCCCTTGTTCACTCCTATTGCTATCCTTCTAATTGAATGTAGGCATGACTCTTTACCTGTTATAAATCTGGCCACAGGTGATCGGTGTAAGATGATCGGGCTGCATATAAAACCCCCTGCTTTGCACTGACTTGTGGTCCAACATAGGTCTATGTGTGATTCTCATCTGATCATATGTTCCTGACCCTTACCTGTTTTGACCTTGCTGTTTCACTGCCTGAACTGACCCTTGCCTGTTATTGATGACTTTTCTGAATCCTGATTCTGTACCATGTCTGTTTTGTACTGAATCAGCTTGTTCCACGACTACACTCTCTGTTCCCCATCCTTCCTGCTTAAATTACAGTTCCCTTGTCTGCCCAGAACTTCCCCCTTGGTTCTCTCACTATAAGACCTGGTGGCATCTGAGTAGCAGAGGGCTCCTCCTGAAGCGAAAGGAGGTTGTTAAAGGCAGAAGCATGAGCCGAGATTGGGACCTTTGGTTCTGGGTTTTGGTATACTATACATTACAGGCATAATGCTGCACTCATAAAGGCTCATTTAACAACAGTCTCATTTTAGTGGCTTTAGAGGTTTTTGAAACCACAACTTAACTCATTTTCTCTAAAACCATGAATGCCATGAAAATTATAAAAAATCCAAACTGAAAAAGCATGAACAGTAAAAGGCACAGAAAACTTGTGAAAATCACAACTTTTTCGACTTGTCATATGCAACTACAACTTTTTCATATTGTCATATTAAAACCAGCATCAAAAACACCCCAAACCCTTAAAACCACAAATTAAAATTAAATTAAAATTCCAGTTGTAAAAGGGACATCTGCCATTGACTTTAACATGTTTGTCAAGTTTTAGCTGGAGTATTATTGTATTAAGAGTTGTCAGTTTTGTCACATAATATTTTTTTTTTTTTTTATAAATTGGCCATTTAAAGAGGACCTTTCAAATTAAACATGCAATCCAAATTCTTTTTTTTATTAAAGCATTCATAGTTGTTATAAACTCATTTAAAAATCTCAGCTGTCAATCAAATATTGTTTGGCCCTCCTCTATGCCTTAGGCATAGAGGCAGGGCAGGCAATTACTTTCACTTTCCATTCAGCACTTACTAGATGTCACTGTCCCCCAATTTTCCCAACTCTCTTCAACATTTAATTGTGTAACCTGTGAATGGGGATGTACATCAGATCCCCAATTCTGGTGCACAAACAAGATTTTTAGATGATAGAGAAGGTTTGTATTAATAAAAGTGTCCAAAAATGTCTCTTGCCTCCTTGCTAATTATGAGTTCTCAGACCGAAGCAAACAAGATTCAAATTATTAGAATAATTTTTTGGGTGACGGTCCCCTTTAAAAGTTTGCTGTTACATTTTTATAGTTATAAGGACCCATACGTATGATGACCCTTATGGCTTAATTGCCTGCCAGAGTCTAATTTCCCTGTTGCTGGTTTAAACCACATGTAACACTGTGTACCTTATTTAGCATACCCATTTCATTTGCCCTAGGTCGATGACCATATCCTGCATCACTGTAACATAGTGCTTGGCAGGGGAAGGTCCTTCCTCTTTGGCCTGTAGCAGTTGACCTGGGTGGAAGTAGGCCCTAAAGTGACAACCCCTTTAGAAAAGTCGGGGTACAGGGACCCATGAATGAATTGAAGCTAGTGTGCAGGATAGCCACTGTTGCAGCACTCTCTATAGAGAGTGAGCTTTATTTTGTAAAAGCAGCTTCAAGCTCCATCAAGGAGGATAGAAAGGAGTAGCTCTCCCTCAGGCCCTGCTTGCCTGTAGTGAAGGGACCACAGTACTGACAAGGGAATCAGGTTATTGTTCTATCCCTGTTCCACGTCTACTGTAGGAGATCCGGTCCACATAAGGTACTGATAACCTGGAAGGTGTATACATAAACTTGCTGTGCTATTCTTTCATTGGTGCCATTTATGCTGTGTCTGCTACATCTTTGATTGTACCTGGCATTTGTATTGATCTACCTCATGTATGATTATTTTATATTCTATTGTTTTGCAAAGAATCCCTGGCATCCATTTTCTATTCTTTTACACTTTTGGCAGTATAGAGGTGTAGATTAACAACACCCTCATGTGATATTTCCATTTAGCAAAAGCCCATCCTGGTGAAAGAGGGTCCAGTGCAGCCCATGCTCTACCCCTGTAAGTACTGTAGAACTTAGGCTGTGGTGTGACTCAAACTTTCATGTATGAGTCACATTGTTCTACAACATGTATTTGAAGCAGAGGCAGTTAGAAGCAACATAGTTCTGCTTCTAAACACTTTTCATTCTTCTTTTAAACCAAAGAATTGTAACAAAAATATTTGGATAAAGACAACGCTTTTGTTTTGTTATTACTGCAGGAGTTGGTTACCTACCTTGAAAGGACTAAACAAGGAGTTGCTTCCATTTCCCCGTTTGCCTGTTCAGTTGAATAAACAGCAATTTAGTAATTTTGTGATAAAAACATTAGGCCCAAAATATGATCAACTCAAGTCCTATGCACTGTTGAATGGGGGTATACTGTCCCTTTTAATTCATTACTGATAAATGCAATTAAAATAAGAGATAATGTGTCAGATTTACCACAATTTGATTATTCTGTTGCAACTTTTGAAGTGTGTTTTTAAATAGGTTTTTAGCACATTTGTATGCATGACAAGGGTTTAGAGGCAGTGAAGTGTGTTTCCTGTCTATTACGATGAAATTAGCTATAAATAATCAAAATATTTTTTTTTAATCAGATAACCATATTTAAGTTTTCAATTATTTCAATTTCAATTCTCTATTTAGCAGAATATATGGATAACCTGGAATAACAGTTACGGACAACACTCTTACCAATCTGGGTGATGCTGTAAGCATGGTTGATACTTTATTATTCTTGCAACAATCAGAGGAAAAAGAATATTACATCACATGGAAACATTTACCAGAATTCATGGGTTTAAAGAAAACGTTATTTATAAAGATGCTTACGTAAATGCTGAAAGCTGCTTACAGAACTAAATAAACAATATCGAAGTGAAAAACCTTTTGGTCGATTGCCGTGTCACTCATCGGGAATCCTGCCCGGTTTTCTTAATTTGGAAAACCAGGCAGGCAAATTAGACCTGGGCAGCCCTTCAAAAAACCAGACTGCCTGAGTCAAAACCGGACAGGTAGCAACCTTAATCTGAAGTTGGGATTCTTTTCAAATTGTCTAAGGCTTTCATTTCTTGTGACTTCAATGGGAGTCAGATGCATATACTGTAAATACTCAAGGTAACCAGAGACGACTTTAATATAATACATAAGCTACTACAATTGTATTACTTCCCATATTAGTAAAATAAACAAGGGTTAAATGTCATTCATACTGACAAACTTCTTGATTTCCTCAAATTACAATTACAAATTTCAGTCACCAGGGAAGTGCTTCTTTTTTTACCCAAAAAAAGTTTCAGAATTCTGCAGGTTGCATTACCAGTACCAGAGACATTTGATGATGATCTGGAACCTAAGACAGAGGGGTACACCACCAAACACCAGGATGCCATCAGCAAGGGAAGGAGAGTGTGATATAACCTCATCACTTCACTTACAGTCGTAAGTTAGTAAAATATCACAGTTGAAATGTCTATAGTGTCCTGCTCAAGACATACACATTTAATAGGCAATAATGTGCTACTCAGCACTGACAAAGTGATAGTAGATGCTTTAGGTTTTTATTGATGCTAAAAATATGCACTTAATCTAATGTGTTTTGTTCCACTGTAATGTGCTAATCAACACTGACAAGCTGATAGTAGATGCCTTATGTTTCTAACAATTCTAACATTCTGTAGTTTATCTCTAATGTGTGTTTTAGATTGCTTCTAATAACTTGGTTTAGGAGTTTGTTCATTTATTTGGTCTTGATTAAACTTCTAAGGTTACAATGTGTGCCTGCTGTTTCTTATATTGCTAACAATTAGTTCATTAGTGTTAACATTGTGCATAACTAATGATGTCTTTTTGCTTGGTTGTGTTAATTACCTTTTGATATTTGCCATTAATGGTTATATTTTATATAGAGTTATAGTAGCATCACTGATGCAGACACTGCTTTGCCCCTGATAGTGAATATCCCTTTGTAATAGTTAAGGTAATGAATCCATTCAGATTTGGTTAATCTTTCATGATATCAGAGGGAAGAATATAAATATATCTATTATATATATTATATACATATTCATAAACACAGAGGTGCACTGCCAATTCCCATACACAACAAATGCCTGAGTGCAAGTGATAACCTCAAAATATTAGTAACAAGCACTGCACTCAGCAGGTCAAGTTCAAAAAGATTTATCGTGCAAAAATGTGATCTCACAATAGAGCCTTCTGGTAGATATGAATAGATCAGTCTCATAGTAGATCCTTCTGAGCTTTCCTCTAGGAAGGTACATACTACATCTCTCAGAAGGTTATACTGTATATAAAATTCAGAAAGTTGAAATTAAGAAAGGAATAGGATCTTGGATATCAGAAGAGTCCTTTGCCAAAATCTCCTACACATGTGTAATGATGCAGTATTGAGGGCTCAGTTCTCCAATCATTGTACCCAGCTATGATTGTTGATTAAAATATAAAAGTGGAAAGAAACTATACTGGTGTAACACCTACCATCGTCCTTGATAGTGATGGGCGAATTTATTCGCCAGGCGCGAATTTGCGGCGAATTTGCGCAATTCGCCAAACGCCCATGAAAATTCGTGGCAAAAATTTGCCAGCGTCAAAAACGGGCGCCAGCAGAAAAAAACGCTTTGCGATTTTTTTCGCCATTTCACGAATTTCGCGCAAAATTCGCTGATTTTTTGGCGAAGCGGCGCAAATTCGCCCATCACTAGTCCTTGATTAACAACGATGCAAAAATGTTGCCCAATGTGTTTGCTAATAGACTGCATAAAGTGTCAGTTGGGCTTTTAATCAACAGTTTGTAGAAAAGGGCACGCACTCCAGGAACCAGTCGGTGCCCATAAAAATGAACTTTATTCCAAAAGAACTAAAACAACAAGCCTAACATGTTTCGTATCCAAAGATACTTAATCATAGATACAATTTAAAACAGCCGTTACAACAAATTTAAACAGGTAAAAAGGATGTGACGTATACTGCTAACAGCTTTTGAAATCTGTGAATACCACAAATATGTAACTGCTGAAGACTCCAAAATATAAAAGTGCATGCAGTTATTATTGCAGAAACGTACACACGAAACACATGTTGCAAATGTAAGGTGGTCACACAAAGCATATTTTTAGAAAGTTTCAATAATGTTTAAATTATTTTTTAGTAGAAAAGGTATAAAGATCTGAAATAAGAAAAGAACCCTTATCCAGAAAACACCAGCTTCTGAGAAATGTGGATAACAGGTCCCATACCTGTATTTCCATGCATATGTGTCTATGCAGTTCTTATTTCAGATTGATTTTTAGGTTTGAGTGCTCAAATAAATGTAGACTCTTCACACTTCAACCAATTCACTTACTACTGAGTGCTATAAGGATTGCCAGGGGGTTTTAGATTAGGAAGTACAGTAGCATAATAAGAACTGCATGATTATGAGTGCAGATACAATCAACAAAACTGAACAACTAAAAATTCATTCTGCAAATTAATTATTTCTGTTTAGAGGAGTGCATTCAGCAGTTTTGTGGCACAGCCATGGGGACAAGGTTTGTTAGTTATTCCAGTTATTTTGATTATGAGTCTCTGTCCCAAACCAATGTAGCACTTTATAAAATCTATTGTTTAGTGCATAATAGAGCCTAGGGAACAAGATGACAATATAAAAACTGAAGCTATCTTAAAGACAGATAGGGGAGTCTATCACCTGTGTAAATAGGGTCAGTACAGATGCAGCAAACTTTGTTTGGCTATAACACAACTGACCTATTACTATGGTTCTCCATAACGCAACATGTCCTAGCATTCATTTAAATGGTTAAACATATAATACAGATATATTTAAATTAAGTGAAATGGCAGGACAGCTCACCTAACTCAACTGTTTAATTTCTGTATCTGTAGTAGAAATTAAATTACTGTTTGCTTCTTATACAGGCAGGTTAGTTCATTTGTTAATAACCACATACTAATTATATGCAAACATTTAGAATGCTGTATATATATATTTCTGTGCATGCACTATTTAAATAGCACGTATTTTCAGTTTCTATAATTAAAGAATAAAATCTCGGGCTAGATAGAAATAAATTTAATTGAGTGTTGACACTGATATAGTACGCAACAGTAGTTAGTATGTTAGAGTCTTTTCTACTATGACAGTCTGGAGGTAGTCATCAGTGTATTTGATAACGTGTTTTATGCAAATGAATTCCCATTTGGATAGAGATTGCAATGCTAAAACTGATTTGGGTGTAAATTGTCAAACAATGATGCTGAAATACTAACTTTTTTATTGAATATAGAATTTATTTAGATTTAATTACATAATCAGTGATGTCAAATGACAATCCCAATCCCAAAAAAACTTAAAAATAATCAAGTGCAATATAAATAGCAAGTATTAATGGTAATACAATTTTAAACATAATAGCATGCATACAAAAACAAAATGATTCCTACAACCCAGTTAATAATGCCCACCAAGGGATTTTTCATTCAATGTCTTAATTTCAAAATGTAAAAAAAATGTATAAATAGGAAACACAGTAGCTATTAAATCACACTTTATAATTTGAATTATTTGTATATTGTTTTCATTTCTAGTATGTTTGTTTATATTTATGTAATGTAGAATATGCATTCTATATTGAATAAAGTCCTAAACAGAAGGAAATCAACTGATATAATTATTAATAACATTAAAATAAATAGACAAAATAGTGTTGTCTACTCTGCTATCAGAAATTTAAGAAAAGTGAATTTATTAATTTAGTAATTAATCAGTGAAACATATAGTTTTTTTATTAGAAAATATATTCTAAGAATTATTGACCTTTTGGATTCTCAATCGTATTGGGCTGTTTGTGCTGGTTTTCATTCGATAATTCGTAAAATCGAAGTTTTCGGAGCAACATTTGGAAAAAAGTCGCATGATTCGAATTGAGGCTTGATTTTGTTGCAACCGATTCAATCAAGAATAATTATTGGTAAATTAAGGGCATTCGGATTTGGGAGTTTTGTACAATTTTTTTTTTTTTATAAAGTGACTAAAAGTCAAGTTTTAGTATACATGCCCCACAAAGTAAGAGTTGTCTGACTTATTTCAAAGCTAAAATTGGCCCCACTCACCCCACTCACATGAGAATTCCCAGTGTACACATCGTGATTCCTTTTAAGTCCTCCCATATTATAGACAATGGTGAAATAAAAAATAGAATAAACTCCTAGTCACTTTATCCCACACCAACTTTATGCATTAAAGTTGTTATGCCTTATTCACACAAATCATTCTGATCAAGCCAGTACCTTTTAATTGTCAGTTACAAATAATATTATGGCTAATGGCCTAGAAAGTACTTAGTGGGATACTGAATGGAGATGAGCCCTGCATTGATCTTTTTGCACATTTTTAAGCTCTTGGCTGACTATTAATGATACAATTTATTTTTGACTTGGGAATGATTCATGTTGCTCCTGTATGGCGGGGGAGGTTTCCTTGTCTAGTATATGGGTTGAATACTTTGAATCATGTTGAATATTTTTAAAATGGTGTGAGAAGTCATCCCTTATGCATGAGTGTGTTTTCAGAAACAACCATCACAACATCATCACGAGTGTTTTAAAGGAATTGTTCAGTATAAATATTAAAACTAGGTAAATAGATAGACTGTGCACAATAGAAAATGTTTCCAATATAGTTAGTTAGCCAAAAATGTAAGCTGGAAAGGCTGGAGTGACTGGATATGTAACATAGCAGAACGTTAATTGCTTTTCAGCTCACGTGGGTTTCCAATGATTGGTTAACAGGCAATAACCAGTGACTTGAGTGGGGGCACATGGGTCATAACTGTTTGCTTTTGAATCTGACCTGCATGCTAAGGATCAATTGCAAACTCACGGAACAGTTATGTCCCATGTGGCCCCCTTCAAGTTGCTTACTAACTCAAAATTATAGAGCTGAAAGCAGGAAGTTGTATTCTGTTCTGTTTGACTTCCAGTCACGCCTGTCTTTATAGATAACATTTTTGGCTAACTAACTATATTAGTAACATTTTTTTATTTTACAAAGCCTATTTACCCACTGTTTATTTTTACACTGAACTGTTCCTATAAAGAATCCCTCATCTATTTAATTCCTGTGTTCTTGTCCTTCTATTCTCCTGCTTGGTGCAATTTTATCATCAGCAACAACTTGAGCATTAAAATTCAACATCTAAAAGCTGTCAAGTTTATGTAGAATACAATGGGAGTTGTATTAGCAAACTTTTTTAAGTTTTTGAAATTATTTCAGTTAGTAGATTCATTTAGAATTAAAGTTAGAATAAAAGTTTTTGAAATGCAAGTTGTTTAATACATAAGACAAAAAAATTGAATTCTTGATAATCAGCCTCCCCATCAAAGGAAAGAAAAGTTATAGACCCAGCCCGCCAAAAGTTTCAAGGGATGAGACCTAAGTTGAAGGGACTTATGCGTTATGGTTTAGCCCAATAAACCAAAGCCTCTATAACAAAGCCCCCCAAAACTTATTTTATAAAAAGCAAATATCACAGTATGGTTTTTAACTAATGCCATTCCATGTGCTTCAACTGACTGCAATGCTTTATTAGCATGAGAAGGCCTTCCAAGCAGAGCTCATTTCTTGAATTACAGCGGACATGCATTTTGAAACATGTGCTTTGACCCCAACTTTCAAATAATATGCTCACAGTGAAATTGCAGCAAACAGACCATTTCCTACTTAAGGAATGCAAAATCCAGTGTGTGCAGCCTCTCAATGCAGTATCATACCCTCAAGCATCCTTCCTTAAATTGGACATTCATGAACAATGTTCAGTGCATGATTTGTTAACATTGCTGCAGTGTAACATGAACCATATTATCTCAGTCATTACCAAGAAGGATATACATTTAGTACAATTAAGGGGTTATTTATTAAAACTTGTTTTTTCTAGTCTAGTTTTTTAGTAAAAAAACTTTTCCGAGATTTATTGTGCCCCAAAGCTGCTAAATGTCTGAATCCAAAAATACTCCATCTAAAACCTGTCAAATTCATGTAAAAGTCAGTTGCTGCTGTCCCTTTAACCAATCGAAGATGTTTT
Organism: Xenopus petersii; assembly: GCA_038501925.1. Classification (NCBI taxonomy): domain Eukaryota; kingdom Metazoa; phylum Chordata; class Amphibia; order Anura; family Pipidae; genus Xenopus; species Xenopus petersii. The sequence goes on along the minus strand of CM076689.1, from coordinate 35,255,202 downwards.
TAACCCTCACGAATTTTGGGAGTTTAGTTGTGTTTGACGATCGTTATCACTCAAAGACTAGATAAATTTGAATTTTTCGAGTGGCAATTCGATAAAGTCATACAATTCTAATAGAAACTCGAATTTTCAAGTTTTTTTTATAATAAACTTGAACAATTAAAAAAAAATTTGTGGATGGGAGTTAGGTCAAGTTGTTTCTGGTAACATATGAGAAAAAACGAATTTTAGTAAATAACCCCCAAAATGTGGCTGAAAAGATTTTCTTTAAACATTTTGCACAATAGATTTTTTATATGTAAAGAAACTGAACAATTACCAATTGAAGAGCTAGCATGGTGCTTTGTAAAACAACCAATCACTACAGAAAAAAAAATATTTGCACAGAAATGTATAGTTTAGAACAGAGGTAACAATCTCTACTGGGTAAAAAAATAACATTGTATTAGTGATAAGTAAAACAAAACCCTGCATATTAAAATAACACTTTGCCTTCTACTCCCCTGTGACTAATATCATTATAGTTTACAATTGGGGTACATTATTCAATGTACATTCTAGTTTAATCATTTCCATATGGCACAAATTGTAAATGATATTCTTATAAAACGCATGTTCTGATGTAAGTACACACCATTTATTACTAAAGGGGAATGTGTAAATTTTAGAAGGCTTTACATATTTTTAAATTTGAAAAAAATCTATTTTTCTTGCATATGGAGATATGGGTTCAATGTGTTTATTTTTGTACCCACACACACTCTAGTGTCACATTTATAACCAAAGTGTCATGTTATAACCAAATTACCCTGTGGAAGGAAACTGAATTGAAGCCCTTGCAAATAGTGCCTATTCAGAACTAAACTCCAGAACTCAATAATTCAATGCAGGAATGCTAACCACAGCTCCAATATGCTCACCTGATGATGTCCAGCTAACCCCAGTAATACAAACTTTATATAAACTAAGCATGTGATATTATTTTTTATTTTTTTGCATCATTAGCCAATTGTATTCCATTGAATCAAGTATACTTAGCTTTGCTTTTCATTTATTTCTTGTGTCTTGCTGTTTAATTAGAACAATAACCTAATTTTATAGTTCATGCTTAAATAACATTCTGGTAAAACATGAAAGTGCTTCCTACCTAAAGGAATATTAAATAATGAATTTTGTGATGCCAGAATGTTGACAGGGTGATCATCAAACAACTGAAAACTCTATTTTAACTGAAGCTTTGCAAAGTGATTGATGTGCCAACAAAATATTGGTCGAAGAAGATTGATGGGATTATTGTGTAACATTGTTTTCAGCAAATGAGTGACTACAATTTCTTCAGATAGTCTCGAAAACCATAATGGCAAGTAATGAATTGCACATACAAAGGCACTGGTTAATTATTTCTAAGTTCATTACATTTTGAAATATGCATTCTATTATGAATGATCCATTAATTATTTGCTTGCGGCCTTTACTGCTCCATTTTACAAAGTATTAAGGGACATTTCCATTACTGAAGTTTTATCATATCTGTTATGTTATTTCCCCTATTACCATGGTGTCTACTTTAACCCTTTTTAGGCTTTGCTTAAAGTGTTACATAGTTAGATTGGGTTGAAAAAAGACCAAAGTCCATCAAGTTCAACCCCTACAAAAGAAACTCAGCATCCATACATGCACACACTGACCCCTCCATACACTCACATAACTATATATATATATATATATATATATATACACATACATATATACATATATATACATATATATATACATATACATACTCATACATTAACTATAGATTTCAGAAATGTCATAAAAAGCATTAATAAGCAAAACTGGCGTATTTTGATTTGCCAAAATATTTTCAAAACTGTAGAAAATTTAGCAAAACTGATACAATTTGCTAAATTCATTGAAGTCAATAGGAAATCACATTACAATTAATACATTGCCAATTTGCCAGTTTTGTTCAAACATGGTATCCGGACAGCATTTTAGAAAGACAGGGGAAGGACTTCAGTCCGATGGGTTGATGTGGAAGACTAGTGGCACATAATGATGACACTGGTATGTTTTTTTGTGCGGGGGTGTCTGCTTCAATGACATCTTTCTAAATCTGATGTCTCCATTTCAGGTTGGCCACCACATTGCGAGGTCTTCTGTAAAAGATGGTCTATTTTAATTTTGTATATGTGTTAATATGTCTTAATCTGTGTAATCTGCAAATATAGGTATGGGACCTGTTAACCAGAATGCTTGGGACCTGGGGTTTTCCGGGTCTTTCTAAAGCATCTTTCCGTAATTCGGGTCTTCATGCCTTAAGTCTCCTAGAAATTCATTTAAACATTAAATAAACCCAATAGGCTGGTTTTGCTTCCAATAAGGATTAATTATATCTTAGTTGGGATCAAGTACAAGATACTGTTTATTATTTCAGAGGAAAAGGAAATCATTTTTAAAAATCTGGATTATTTGGATAAAATGGAGTCTATTCAGAGCTTTCTGGATATTGGGTTTCCGGATAAGGGATCCTATACTTGTATGTTTACTAACTGTGCTGCTTTATAAATAAGTCTTACAAATCAGTTACAGATTCTGGCTCTGAATGATAATGTAGTTATTAGGTAATGTCTGCATTATATTAAATTGCTAACCCCATTGTTTATATCAAACATAATTTTACCACGTTTTTATCCTTAGAAATATACAGGTTTGTGATCTGTTATTCAGAATGCTCAGGACCTGGGGTATTCTGGATAACTGATCTTTCTGTAATTTGGATCTTCATACATTAAGTCTACTAGAAAATCCTTTTAACATTAAATAAACCCAATAGGCTGATTTTACTTCCAATAAGGGTCAATTATATTGTAGATTGGATCAAGTACAAGGTAGTGTTTTATTACTACAGAGTAAAAGGAAATCATTTTTTTTTTAAAATGTGGATTATTTAGATAAAATAGTGTCTATGGGAGACAGACTTTCTGTAATTTGGAGCTTTCTGGATAATGGGTTTCTGGATAACGGATCCCATACCTGTATTAGCTAGAGATGAGTGAAATTATTTGGCAAGTTGCAAAGTTAATTAAAGGTGTTGATTTTCAACAACTTCTGCTAATTTGGAATGGAAATTTGGAATGAAATAACCTGCTATTTTGTGAAACACAAAAACTTTTTAAGGGTAAAAAAACACTAAAAAAAAATGAAAATATGCAGCAAAAAAAATAATAATATTAAGTAGAATTTAGGTTCCATTTTGATAAATCTGATGTGTTCTTTTATATGGCTGTTACTAAGAAATGTACTGCAGCAAGTAGTTACTAAATTATTGCTGTTTTATTGAGAGCAAACAGAAAGCCGTGGAGGTAGATGCGCAGGGGCTGCATGACAAGTGATCTGAACAACTAGCATCCAAGTTGTACTAGTCTAGGTTAGAGATGGGCAGAATGACATGCAGCTGTTTTTAGGTAAGAAGAAATGAATTAAAGCAGGAGATGGCCGAGCTCAGGGATGGATCCAGAGAGGGATGTGATGTCAGGGGAAGAAGCAGTTCACTTCCTTATCATCTGAGCAGGTAAAAAACAACCCACCCACCCAAATGTCCAAGATTTCTTCTTTACCTTTCATATTATCTATTAATAACGGAATATGCATGTTTTTCCTGAATGTACTGTTACTTTGTGGTTTCTGTATCTTTATACAGTTTAATTGTGAGAGGGATTGTATTAATTTATGTTAAATGAATGATGTCAATGATGTAGGGCCTTGCCAGAGTACTGCACAGGTAAATTTAGAAGAGGGAGAAAGGAGGTTCTTTCCTGTGACTGCACGGTGGATTGATTGCTAGGGGGCAGCCTGCTTGAATTTCCTAACATCTCTCATGTTGGTGGCAGAGCATAGTAGCAATCCCTTGTTCAAGTCTGGCTTTAGAATATTGCCTCGGGTTAAGCTGGGTCCTGTTTTTTGATAAAATGTGAATAAATGCTGTGGCCATTTTACATCCATCTCTGTCACCTGGTTTCATTAAGTATATAATAATGGGGTTCAGTGGGATGGCTCAAGGCAAAGGGTCAAATTGACGAGTCCCCATGTCATCTGTACAAAAGTGTGCAATTCCCAAACATGAATTTCTTGATTTAAAATAATGACTCAACAGTTGAATATCCCCTAAAGATCCCATGAAGTAAATAGACTTTCAGATATCTGTAAATGGAGGTTATCAAGGGAGTCAGTCAACCATTTTGCAATATACTACAGTTATAAGGAAACAGAATATGGGATTTTAGAAAGAATGGTGGTTTAGTGTCAAAAAAAGTGATAAGCACTAGTGATGGGCGAATTTGCTGAATTTGTTTTTGACGCCGACGTCAGTTTTTTCGGAAAAAATCTTTTTGACGCCGGCTAATTTTTGCCGCGAATTTATTCGCTGGTGGCGAATCGCGCAAATTCGCCATGAATTCGCACCTGGCGAATAAATTCGCCCATCACTAATAAGCACAGACATTTCGATCAGCAGATGGAATATTCAGAGAGTGCTACAGAACAATTTCATTTCAGTCTTGGTTTGATGCTGGTAATGAAATGCATACTGTATGACACAGCAGTTAAACATTTTTGTCTAAAATGTTTGTCTAATTTGTCCATATATTTTTGGTATTGTTTTTCCATTATAAGCAAATAATACTTTTTAATGATGTCTTTTTTTGAAGTTATATGATAGCATTTTGTCTTGGCCCTAACTAAGTTGGCATAAATCCACATTTATGACAAAGCAATCCTAGTGGATTTATTTCATCTTGAAATACTTCCAAAAGTTTCATGGGTTAGCAATCCTATTCAGGGAAACCCCTCTATCCAAAAAAAAACACCAGGTCCAAAGCATTTTGGATAATAGCATACCTCCCAACGGTCCTGTTTTGAGCAGGATAGTCCTGACTTTTACAGCTCAAGTTGCAGTCCTGGCTTGAAAAAAATTAACACAAACATTTTTTTTCTTTAATAGTTAGGACTTTTGAAGGCAATACCGATTTAAAAATTAAAAAAACGGCAGTGTTTTTTAAACTTTTAGAAGTTTCCAGCTTACAGGATATGATGTCACATAAGATTGGGGAGGATGAAGCTTCATCTTATCAGTTCGTCTGGTCTAAGGTGGCAAAGGAAACTCTGGTGAAAGAGGTAATGTTCTGTAAAATTTGTGGAGTAACGATTGTTGTCTGAGCGAAAATTCGCCTGGCGATAGTGAATGAAACTGTGTTTGCAATGGCCTTTTTTGCTAGTGAATTGTCATCTACATCTTTTAGTAAATTGGCGATGTCCCTGCAGATGAGATTTTTGGCAAATTTTTGCTAGCGACGGCCACTTTGCCCTTCAGTAAATTTGCCCCACAGTTTCTAACATGATTGGCTTTTGGCAGAGAGCCCAGAACAGTCGCCAGGTGTACTTTGATTCTTTTGTAACAATATAAGACAAGCAAAGAAGCAATTGTAACAATTTAAGATAAGCAGGTCTCTGGGGGAGACGGTGACTTGCAGCTTAAAGGGCAATTCATCTTCATTAGCAAAACTGTAATAACACATAAAATTAACATGGTAATTGGGACATGTGGCCAAAATTGGTCTGGTCAAACAATGTCACCAGGCTACACACGGCAAATATTTTTTTTCATTATTCTATTTAGAAAATGTTGGGAGGTATGTGATATATCCCATTCTTGTACTGCAAATTGTGCATTTAAACATATAGAACCCTAATTTGAAATCTTTTTGGGATGGCCCCTATTCAGAAAGCCTTTAGATAAATGAATGGCACAAAAGTCACTTATTATGTATCTGCAGAACTGTGCTAATAGTCTCCTGATACACAGAGATATTTTTTACAATAGTATATTTGCTTTTGATAAAGAGCCCAACATTGTGCATAAATTGAGTAATTATGATGCAGTACAATATAAGTCAGTGTGGGTCTCTTATGAATGCCTCACTCCAGGACATTTTTACATAATATTATTTTGTGTCAGCTAGATCTGGCAAATGACATTAGTTATATACTAACATGAACGTGTAATGACAAGGATCTACGATCCATATAATTCTTTTATAATCCTTCTCAAAGAATTTTGCTGTGCTTCTCCTTTTCGGACCCCACTTGATATGGCTGGAGATTTTGGAATTTAAAATATATGCAGTTATATACTGTTACAAATCCTTCCTATGCAATATGTATATATTCTGTCTGGTTGAAACTGTAATCTCAAAATTCATGTTTTGCTTGATGGAAATACATATATTTTAAATTGAGGAAGCCTGTAACATAGAATGTTTTCTCCCATTTGCTGAAATTGCTGACTGTGTGATATGCAGCTTCATAAAATGACAAGTGATGCTTCATTTTTGCTAAAAGGTTAATGTTTTATCTCCAAACCATATAAATTGTGCTCTCTCTGCACTATAAAACTTCTTACACTGATGGGTATGATTAGAGGAAAATGTTCATACTGTTAAAAACAGGAAAAACTGATAAAAAATAAAAAGATAGATTTTCCATTCTGTGCTGTCAAGTGTTACAGCTGATACAATCAATAGATCATTGCATAATTATTATTGCAGATGATGCACATCCATGCTGTAAATCTTAAGGTCAATTTAATGAGGCAGTAAGCATATCAAAAATAGAAGCTACTTGCTTTTTTTACACACATTTCCATTAATGTAATCCAGTTGTTATTCTTGCTGTTAAACTTTCTCTTCAATTCAAGTAAGTATAAATTCGATCTTCTAACTAGGGAAAGAATAGTAGAGAAACAGGCATCTTGAGGCATACAGTTTTAAAATTGTATTAGAAAAGAATTGGAAATGTTATTTTTGCAAAAAGCAGAACAAGTGGTTAAACCTCTGTCTAATAACCCAATAATTATGGTAAACCCATTATACTAGAGACAGGGTGCAGCCCTGGTTCTAAAACATGTTCCTGTGCAATCGTTTGTTAATAGATAAATTGGAATAAAACATGCTAGGGGGTTTTAGGCCAACATTTTAGGAATGACGTTGCTGTAGATCAATGTAAAAATGCTATATATTTTTTTTTGTTACAGGAGTACCCCCTGTTGTTCTGTCCAGCTGTCTAGCCACAACACCAGAGACTAAAGCTACTGATAAAGCAGATTTTGTGCTCAGGACTATAGCTCATTATGGCAGTGGGTGATTCTAATACAAATGCATGATATCAGCTACACAAACTTGTAATTTGATATATGTATGTATATACATATACAAAGCAACCTTCTATTAAGTTGTTTGGGTTTCGCTTTAAGTAATATTTCTTCCAAACTGTATTTTTATCCCCCTGTTGGATAATTTTATTACATGGTGATTTCTAATATTATGTGTAGTAATTAATAAATAATATATACAGGAAACATGTAAGGCATCTGTTATTGAGAAACCAGTTATCTAGAAAGCTACAAATTATGGAAAGGATTGTCTCCCATAGACTTTTTTTTATCCACAACAAATTTTAAAAATGATTTTCTTTTTCTCTGTAATAATAAAACAGACTCTTGTACTTTATCCCAACTAAGATGTAATTACCGTATATACTCGAGTATAAGCCATCCCGAGTATAAGCCGAGGTACCTAATTTTACCTCCAAAAACTGGGAAAGCTTATTGAATCAAGTATAAGCCTGGGGTGAGAAATGCAGCAGCTTCTGGTAAGTTTCAATCAAAAAATTGAGGGTTTGTGCTCCCATTGGAGGTGCCGGCGTCTCGTTTTTGGATGCCGGCGACCATTCTTGGACACAGGTGAATATTCTTGGAGACTATTCTTGGACGCTGGCGACTATTCCTGGACGCCGGCGACTATTCTTAGATGCCGGCGACTATTCTTAGACACCGGCGACCGTTTTTGTGCTTGACCCGAGTATAAGCCGAGGTAGAGTATTTCAGCATATTTTGGGGGCTGAAAAATTCGGCTTATACTCGAGTATATACGGTAAGCCCTAATGAAAGCAGAGACATAATTGTCTAGTAGACTTAATGAACATCCTAATTACGGATAGATCTGTTATCCGGAATACCCCAGAACCCAAGCATTCTGGATAACAGGCCCCATGCCTTTATAATATAATTTAATACTCTTTTGGCAATGGCCAAAAAGTGTATCAACCTTTGATACTTTTCGAAAGATAAAAATGAGGTTGGGGACCAATGTATTAATGACACCTGCAATCATTGAATGAACAATCAATTACTGTAACTCCTGGATGGACATTGTATTTATAACAGGCACTATTCTATATTATAGAACAAAAGTGAAAAAAGAGAATCATGCAAAAATAAAAGCAATAACATAAGGCTTATTTATCAAAATTCTCATTTTAGTGGTTTTAGAGGTTTTGGAAACCACAACTAAGCTCACAAACTGTAAAACCACGATTGTCATGAGTATAAAAAGTGTGAATGGAAAAAAGCACTGAAAGATGCTATAAACAATGTAAATATCTCTAAAAATGTTAGTTTTTCAGACAATTTCTAGCAGGGAAAAAATCAGAAAACCTCAAAGTCCAAATTGCGTTTAGTGAGGGGTGAATAAATTTGGCAGGCATGGATTCGCAGCTAATTTCCGCGTTTCACCACCCACGAATAAATTTGCGAAACTGTGGCAAACATCCACCGGTAAAAAATCCACAGCGACAAAAAAAAATTTGATGCACGTCAAAATTATGTTGACTTCAATGCGTTTCGTGAATTTTTTTTTGTGCTAACTTTTCAGATCACTAATGCGGTCCAGCTCTGATTGACTTCTATAGGACTATAACAACTTTTACTTGGCAAATTTTTACATTAGAGGTTTTTGTGGTTTTTACACTTAATAAATCTCGAATTTTTAGAGCTTTTAAGAAATATACGTAAACCATGATTTTTTTGAGGTTCATGGTAAAAAATAGAAATTCTATTGTTAGTAAATGGGCACCAGTAAATTATCATAAATTGGCAGAACTGATGAGGCAATGACAGAGGGGCTCTTTGTCAGCTGGCAGAAATCTCCCCTTCATTGGTGATAAAGCACCTAAAAATACTTGTCCTTTCAGAACTATTAAAATTGGCACATCGCCAAAACACTTTACATGCAGTGATTCCGAGTAAACTTACGACTACCAGGATCATTGTATCAAGGGTTTCACATGTAGTGAAGGGAAAGTAATTTTAGCACTATGTTGACTGCAGGAGAAAAGACAACGAGTCCTATTTGTCATTGACCTAACTAACTATAAGAACAGGAGGTTGGTTTTGGAGTGTGACAAAAACAAAAAAAGGCACAATAATTTATGATTATCTTGGTTTGAACACAAAACAAAGAAGGCAGAAGTGTCAGAGAAGTTAGAGGCAGTCATCTTGGTTAAGAATGGATTTTTTTTACCATACTATACTTGCAATTTAACTATATTTTTTCAGTTGTTTTGTCTCATGAGTCGTTAACAGTACACAAAGATTTTTTTAAGAAAATACATTTTTTTTCAGTGTGTATTCATGTGTATTTTAAATGTTGTACTCTTTTCAATTATTTGAACTTGCTCTATTGAATGAGAATAAAAAATTGAGCTCACAATTGTCCAAAGTGCTTTTTTTTATAATGCTGTATGAATACAGGCACACCCTCCAATCTAAATATTGTACCTGTGCAATAAAAATATTATTTCCTGTATATAAACATTAACATACATAGAAATGATTTTGTTTCTGTGAATTTTCTTAGCTAAAGTTGTGTTGAATTTAATTTCATTTATTGGGTTCAGATTAGCTTCTGGTTGGTTCTAGCCCTGTCTGCTTCAAAGTTGGTTACACATAAACAAAGCAATAAATCAAATGTTTAGGAGCACATGATCAGTTTTTAACAGTACATTTCATATCTGCATGCAACGAATTATTTCTGTCCAAAATAAATGCTCTTCATCAGTCATCATAAATCAATGCCCTTAATGCTAAATAGTATCATTAACATATATGCACTCAAAGTTCACCTTTAAATGATCTTTTAGCATGTTTTACAGTTGTTTTTCTTTTTTCTTTTTTTTACAGTTTATTATATTTAATATTTTTGCCTTCAAATTTTGTCTTCTTCCTGTTTTGCAGTTAGACATTATTTGAATGATGGGAATCACAGACCCCTACAATAAAAGAAAAATAAATTGAGGGTACATTTTTATTTTTATAATTGATTTCTGTTATTTATATTTTTATCGAGTCGTTTTTGTTTCACTGTCTGGTGATATAATTAAAAAAACACAAATGATAAAAAATTAAGACCAATTGCACATTGTCTCAGAATAGCATTCTCTACTTCATACTAGCTGTTAACTCAAAAGTGGACAACCCCTTTAATTAAAAAAAATAAAGGCACCTATGGGAGGTATGGTCTGCATTTTAACATAGGGTAGAGAATCAATTAAGAGATTATTAGTTATTTCAGGGCTATAGCCAAGGTTGAGCTGCTTTAGGAGCAGTAGGCATTAAGGAGTAAGTATCTGAGCCAAAATCATTTGCGTATGTGTTAGTATCCTGGTGTTAGAGTACCACCATGACTAAAGGGACACCTATATAAAACAGGTGATGAGATGATTTTCATTTACATTTTATTTATTTTGTTATTAATATTTGATTGATCTAATGAACAGTCTGTTCTAAAAAATCCATTTACTATGTAAAAAAAAAACCCACTGGTGTCCATCATAATTTTGTTGTACTTATAAAGAAAGTCCATGTAGCTTATGAATCCATCATTCATAATTATTGCAAATTGTCCCTATAGGTGTAAAATGATGGAGTGAAACCCATTCTCTGGAAATGGATTTTTAGAGCCACATAGGTTTTTGAAACACCCCTTTTATGCTTCTGTAAATGATGTAGCATAAAACTTTCTTTTTTCAAAGTCACTTGAAAAAGTCACGTGAATAGCCTGGAGTGGAAAAAATGCCTGGAAGGACGAGGGGAGGGGGGACCTTATACTTACCCAGCCTCTCGACACACAGTCTGCGACCTTAACCCACCTTAACCCACTCTCAGTAAAACAGAGCACACCACATTATGTAGGATAATGATGGCCGCAGCTTCTTTATTAATATTTCATAACAAAACCTTCAAGCACCAATAATCTGTAGTAATTATTAACCGTTTTACAAAAACATTTTAACATCCATAACATTCCATATTAATTATTTTTAAACCTGTCCTGATTCCCCTGGGCAGATGGTCCTGGGATTACCATCTTGTGCATGGTCCCTCCATACCACTGCACACATCATTGTATTTTATTCATTTATTTACCCATCAGCCACAATACACCGACTCAATGGTATTTTTCTTTTGCCACCAGGGGACCCCATGCCCGAGTTGGCCGTTATAAAATATATCTCCATTTTTATGGGACCCATCATAGTTCCACCTTTTTTCTCTCTGATTTCCCAGGACCACTGCCAAAAATGTATGCGACAGCTAACTACCCCTATAAGTATCCCTTAATACATGCAACCCCCCCAAACAACCAATAACCTGTTTTACCTATAACCACTTCCTGTAACCCCTTTGCCCCTTTTTCCGCCCGTAAAGGCTCCAAGGTGCTTTAATATTGTAGCTGTTGGGTATAAACTTACACAGAAATATGCATTCATTGTTTTTATTATGCACTGCATTGTTGATTGAATTACCTAGTGTGCAAATTTCTGCCTTGCCTATTGTAAAGGGAAGTCAAGCCATAAAGTGCTAGCTAAGCAGATTAGAGCAGGATCTCCTTCTTCAAGCTTACTTAGCAAGAAATGCAGTAGAATAAATGTCAGACTGTTTCAGGGAACTGGTAAATACGTATGTGCATATTCTTATGACCAAGTGAAACAAGTGAAGAAGATCATTCTATCAGTCCTGAAAACGTACTATACTGAAATATCCGATTACCCTGGTGGTCCGCGTGGATGCCTACCGCGCTTCTGGTGGGGACGCCCAGCGCGTGGTTATTGCTCCTTCTGCTCCAGTTCCCCCTATGGTGCATGTGACGTGCAATTTCAGGTTTTACGCGCTGGCGTGATGATGTCATTGCGCAATGGTGTGAAATGCATGAATTGTTTAAAGGAGCTTTAAATGAAAACTCATTGCCTGTTGTTAGTTTCCTGGGTGTTTATTCCTTGTGAATCCTGCTTGATCTATTGATATTGACCCTTGCCTGCCTGCTGACTATTCTGAACCCTCCAATCTGACTCTTGCCTGGCTACTGACTATTCTACACTCTCCAATCCTGATCCTAGCCTGTCCGACCTTTCTTGAAATCCGCCGGCGCCGACCTGGCCTGTCTGACTATTCTCTACTCTACTTGTGCTGGCCCGGCCTGCCCTTCCATGTTATATTGTCTGGCCTGTCTTCCAAGCTGTGCTGTTTTCCATCCAGTATCCTTGGTGAAACGATTGTGCCCCTTTGCTCATCCCGAACCTTTAGCTTTTCTCCTCTCTTAGTAAGACCTGTCAGCATCCAATCAGCTGAGGGCTCCTCCTGAGGTGAAAGATGGCTGTCAAAGGCAGAAGCAAGAGTCGAGACCAGGGAGCCTAGCATTGGTTCTGGATTTAGGGTGCCGAATGTGACATATATACTTTGTATATACTTAGTGGTAAGCTAAAACCCCACAGTTATCTGTGAACTGTGTTTATCTACACTACCACTAGCCCATTCAGTATCTGCATACTTTTTATCTGCCCGGTACTGCCTGTCTAGTTTATTAATGACAATTCAGTTTAATTCTCAAATTAGTCCTGCTTCTTTCTTTTTTTCCCCTGTTGTGTGTACACTGAGTACTTGGCCAGTACATTTTAACCATGAAGTATATTTGCTATTTACTTTTGAAATGGATGTGATACCTTATTTTACTTTATCTAACAAGATATACCTTTTACAGATAAAATATGGTATGGGGAAGATAAAGATATCAGTAATGCTCAGTTATATCACCGGATACATTTGTGCTTTGTTGATATCTTTCCCATACCATATTTTACTAAGTGAGTTAGAGAAGGGATTTGAGTTACGGAAGGATGCTTTATTATTTTTTGTCCGAATTTAAGAGAACAGGGGGGTACTGGGGTTCATGCGGGAACTATGGCTGTTTATTTAATTTATTAAGACTACCACCTTCAGAAGTTAGTTAAAATTTTCACCTGTCTTAAAGATACTAATGACTTACTTTCCAGCATGAACCCCAGTACCTTTCCAATTATCTTGGTGACTACCCTGGGAGTACGGGCATCCACAGATAGGGCCCCCCCCCCCGGACTTGTACTTGTACATAATAAAGGATATTCCCTTGCCAAATGTGTGTGTATATATATATATATATATATATATATATATATATATATATATATTGTTTTGTTCTCTTTTAAATGAACACATTTATTAAAATTACCAATGAGAATGTAATAAGCTTATGAAAGACTTACATCTTGTCAGGTCAGCACCCATTCAAATAATGGACCATCCCAATGCCTATTCTACTGCTTAGAGCAGCAGTCCGGATTTAGCTCTGCCCCTTTCCTTTTTGAGACACTTTCTGCTCTTCAACTGTGTGGGGAACAGACAATCACAGAGTGGAGAATCTCCTTCTACTAAAGCAGCTTTTTCCCAGAGCAGATGAATGTGAAACTGTCAGGTGTGTTTAGCTTAGAGTGTGGATGCCAGTGTATGTGTGTGTATCTATGTATGTTAGTGTTAATGTGTGTAAGGGTAACTGCGTGTAAGAAGGTCTGACAGACTGTGTGAGTGAGTTATAGAGACTATAATGAACATGTGTATAGCTGTGTAACTACATTCATTATTCAATCAGTGTGTACAGTGTGGGTTTTGCCTATAACCATTCTCTCAGTGCATTGCCATAAAGCACATTAACCCCTACAGTTCCTTGCCTTGCTGCTCCATTGAATCCACCACCTATTCATGACCTCACTCAATTCACTCACCTCTTTTACCCTTTCCCTTATCATTCTGCTGAATTACCCCCACACTCACCTCTCTGTCTATAATAACCCTCCGAGTCTCACTGTATATATCTGTATAGATAGAAATATGTATAATATTATAATATATATTTTTGCACCTCACCCCCCTCTCCTGCTCCTGTCCAGTATCCCCCTCATTGTTTATTTTTGGATGACCCATCAACCCTTCTGCCACTATGGGAACAAAGCAGCAACCCCTTAGACTGAAATAGAATGTATAAACATAGATACTATTCTAGTGACATTTTGTTGTGGACAACATCTTCCTGCTGTTGTTACTCTACTTTATGTACAGTAGAACCCCCATTTTACAATTTTCAGGGGACCAAAAAAATGGTGTAAAGTCAGGGAAATATATTATGCATTATATATATTGGTGGGACCACAAAAATGGTATAAGATATGGAAAAACGTAAAATCATGGTATGTAAAATGGAGGCTTCATTGTATGTATCCAGCTGTAACTAGGACTTTAGAGGGAATAACATTCTACAAAGTGCGGGCTAGTAATTGTGCTAAGAAAGTAGAAAACACCACGTGCTGTCCTGGTAAACAAGGAGTTTGTGTCACTAATAGAATGGCAATGATATACATGTAATGCACATTTCAAAAGTAAAAGTAGTAACCTCCGCTGTATGCTGGCAAATGCACGGAGTTTGTCAGGTAAAATGGGAGACCTAGAATTAATTGCATGCTCTAAAAATTATGATATAATTGGTATCACTGAGACCTGGTGGGATGAAACATGTGATTGGATTGTGAATTTAAATGGTTACACCCTTTTTAGGAGGGACCGAGGGATTAAAAAGGGTGGAGGAGTGGGTTTGTATGTAAAGCCTGAATTAAAGCCATGCGCTAAAGAAATAAAAATAGCTGGCACTGGTGAGGGTGTAGAATCACTCTGGGTAGAGATTTCGACTGGGCAAAAGGTATCAAAAAGAATTATCATTGGTGTATGCTACAGATGAAGCCACTTGGATTTGTGAGTTAAATGTGTCATGACTCAGGGGTAATTGAAGAAACTGTGTTATCTTAAGTCATCTTAACTCATTTAATGCATTTAACATTTTCATTAGCATACCAAAGCTCCATTGTTCACAATGGTGAATGCTTTAATTAGATGGGATGTTGTGACACAGTTTTCTGTGTTAAATGAGATAAATGGGATATCTGTGTTTAGTTATTCTGTGTCAAACAGACAAACCAAAGTGGCTGCATCTGTATAAACCACCTCGTATAAGTGTCGAGTATGAAGCCGAGCTACTCTTGCAGATACAAGCGGCTTCACAGCTGGGTCAAGTTGTTGCTATGGGTGACTTCAATTATCCAGACATTGACTGGGGTAATGGGGTTGCTAAGACAGAAAAAGCTAGTAGGTTTGTAAATATGCTGAATGACAACTTTTTATTCCAGCTCGTTCAAGAACCTACTAGGAATAACTCTCTTTTGGACCTTGTAATAACTAACAATACTGAACTCATCTCTAACATTTGTGTGGGTGAGCATTTAGGGAATAGTGATCATAACATGGTCTCCTTTGAGATCCTGTTGAAGAAGCAATTCTATAAGGGAGTAACTAAAACACTAAATTTCAGACGTGCAAACTTTGACAGTATAAGGGCATCTCTGCAACATATTAAGTGGGAAATGCTTTTCACAGGGTTAAACACGGAACAAAAATGGGAAGTCTTTAAAATGCTGCTTAATAAATATACTTGTCAGTATATTCCACTTGTAAGCAAGGAACGTCGTTGCAAAGCAAAACCTTTTTGGTTCAATAGAAGCGTTGGTGTTGAGGTGGGTAAGAAAAGACGTGCTTTTAAGGCTTTCAAGTTAGCTGGTACAGCCGAAACATTTATTAGGTACAAGGAGGCCAATAAATCATGCAAAGAAGCTATAAGGCAAGCTAAAATTGCTATAGAAAAGGATATTGCAGCAAGCAGTAAAAAAAATCCAAAATTATTTTTTAAATATGTCAATAGTAAAAAAATGAAGCAGGAAGGGGTGGGACCCTTACTATCAGAGGGGGGTCAGCTGGTTGATGAAAACAAAATAAAAGCGCAGATTCTGAACTCGTATTTTTCATCTGTCTACACAAATGAAGAACCAGTAAGTGAAGGTTTCCTTCTTAACACTCCCAATTCTAGTAATACATCTAATGATGCATGGTTCACACATGAAGAAATTCAAAAGAGACTTGAACATGTTAAGATTAACAAAGGTCCAGGGCCAGATGGTATTCATCCCAGGGTAATTAGCGAGCTTAGCTCTGTGATTGCCAAACCTCTTTACTTAATTTTTCAGGATTCATTGGGATCTGGCATTGTGCCGAGAGACTGGCGAATTGCTAATGTGGTGCCTCTGTTCAAAAAAGGATCCCGTTCTCAGCCTCAAAACTATAGGCCAGTTAGTCTGACGTCAGTATTAGGAAAGATTTTCGAAGGGTTAATAAAGGATAAGATACTGGACTTCATAGCAAATCATAATACTATGAGTTTGTGCCAGCATGGTTTTATGCGTAATAGATCTTGCCAGACTAACTTAATTTCTTTTTACGAGAATGTAAGTAGAGACCTCGATTCTGGGATGGCAGTGGATGTGATTTACTTAGACTTTGCTAAAGCATTTGATACAGTGCCACACAAAAGGTTACTGGTTAAATTAAGGAATGTTGGCCTGGAACATAGTATTTGTACCTGGATAGAGAACTGGCTAAAAGATAGACTACAAAGAGTGGTGGTAAATGGAACATTTTCTAATTGGACCAGTGTTGTTAGTGGAGTACCGCAGGGCTCTGTACTAGGTCCCTTGCTTTTCAACTTGTTTATTAATGACCTGGAGGTGGGCATTGAAAGTACTGTTTCTATTTTTGCAGATGATACTAAATTGTGCAGAACTATTGGTTCCATGCAGGATGCTGCCACTTTGCAAAGTGATCTGTCTAAACTGGAAAACTGGGCAGCAAACTGGAAAATGAGGTTCAATGTTGATAAATGCAAGGTTATGCACTTTGGCAAAAATAATATAAAAGCAAGTTATACACTAAATGGCAATGTGTTGGGAGTTTCCTTAAATGAAAAGGATCTTGGGGTCTTTGTAGATAACACGTTGTCTAATTCTGGGCAGTGTCATTCTGTGGCTACTAAAGCAAATAGAGTTCCATCTTGCATAAAAAAGGGCATTAACTCAAGGGATGAAAACATAATTATGCCTCTTTATAGGTCCCTGGTAAGGCCTCATCTGGAGTATGCAGTTCAGTTTTGGACTCCAGTCCTTAAGAGGGATATAAATGAGCTGGAGAGAGTGCAGAGACGTGCAACTAAATTGGTTAGAGGGGCGGAAGACTTAAATTATGAGGGTAGACTGTCAAGGTTGGGGTTGTTTTCTCTGGAAAAAAGGCGCTTGCGAGGGGACATGATTACACTTTACAAGTACATTAGAGGACATTATAGACAAATGGCAGGGGACCTTTTTACCCATAAAGTGGATCACCGTACCAGAGGCCACCCCTTTAGACTAGAAGAAAAGAACTTTCATTTGAAGCAACGTAGGGGGTTCTTCACAGTCAGGACAGTGAGGTTGTGGAATGCACTGCCGGGTGATGTTGTGATGGCTGATTCAGTTAATGCCTTTAAGAATGGCTTGGATGATTTTTTGGGCAGACATAATATTAAAAGCTATTGTGATACTAAACTCTATAGTTAGTACAGATATGGGTATATAGAATTTAATTAAAAGTAGAGAGTGGTGTATGTATGGTTGCTGGGTTTTCTTTTGGAGGGGTTGAACTTGATGGACTTTGTCTTTTTTCAACCCAATTTAACTATGTAACTATGTAACTATGTAACTATGTGTAACAGTTACTACTTTATATATTTATAGAAAAGCTATTGTTCGGTTTGTGTGGACACCGAAATATGGGTACAAGTAGTGATGGGCGAATCTGTCACGTTTCGCTTCGCCGAATAATTCGCGAATTTCCAGCGAAATTCGCGAAACGGCGAAAAATTCGCGAAACGAGTCGCGCGGCCCGATTTTGTCGCGCGTCAAAATATTTTGTCGCGGACGCAAGTATGTGTTTTAACGCGCGACGTTATTTTTGACGCGCAGTGCAATTTGATGAAGCCCATCTTCTATGGGTGTTTTGTTTGTATAACCTTTTTTCATCTTTGGGCCTACAAATAAAAATTTTCCCCTTAGTTTCAAGCTTTGTAGTCTGTGATGATAAATGAACATGGTATCTTTTGCTTTGTGTCTGAATGTGCTGAATTGGATTGGACTCCATGGGAAGACCAATACACATGCGTGTTTCACTTAGTATACTGCTACACACATGCCCTGCATTGTTAGAGGACTCCTATCTTGAAAAAATGGCTCCCATTTTGCAAGTTTCTTAAACTTTTAACGTTTGTGGATTTTTTCACATTACCTCTGGTCAACTGGTAATGGTATCTACTACTACTCTATATCTCTGTTTAACCAAAAAGTACCATCTGTACTTCAAATATCTAATAGTAGATTACTAACACAAGTACAACTAATAAATCTGAACAGATAGTATCTGGATGCTTTGTATCTCAGATAAAAATGAATAAACCATATGTTTATGTGAATGAACCTTATATTTACATCATGTAATTGTAATGATTCTGAAATACTATGTAATGTAATTTTAATGACTCCAATTAAGAATAGTCATCGTTGTGTTATTAGAATCCAAACAATTCCAAGTACCATGTGAGTATTAGTTTAGTCAAATGAAAAATGAACTCAAAATATAAAGATATAAAAAAATTTTTTAATTCACAACATATAGCACAACTGGTGCTGTAACAAATAATAAATAAATTAAAGTGGAGGAGGAGGAGCAACAACCCTCTGGAGGTTGTCAACAATGTCCCTAACCTCTCCCAGCTCCTGCCGCATGGCATTTACTTGATGAGCTAGGGTGACCAGGAGCTCAGTCTGGTCGTAGTAGGCATGCTCTGTCTGAGTGCCTACACTGAGCCCCTGGTCGTCCGCTGGTGGTGCCACCTGGTGAGGTGGTGGTGCCGCCTGGTGAGGTGGTGGTGCCGCCTGGTGAGGTGGTGCTGCCTGGTGAGGTGGTGGTGCCACCTGGTGAGGTGGTGGTGCCGCCTGGTGAGGTGGTGCCACCTGGTGAGGTGGTGGTGCCGCCTGGTGAGGTGGTGGAGGCGGTGCTGCCTCATCAGGTACAGGCGGTGCTGCCTGGTCAGGTGGTGGTGGTGCTGGTACTTCCCCATCATCATCATCATCAGGATCATCTTGGATCCACTCAGCTGGCAATGAATAAATTTCAGTTTGAGTAACACACCAATTGCATTTGTACAGTATACATTATACAGGATAAGGTGTCATGTTGTAACTACAGGAAAATTAACTTTATTGTAGTTAAGAAGGGAAACCTATTTATTACGTTTAAATAAATCTACCTTTATGTGAAGTAAAATTCTTATTAGCCTTGTCACAGGCCTAAACAAATACACATTTGCTCCAAAATACCAAAATAAATAGGAATCAAGTGCAGGGCAAGATTTACATAGCGGACACCCCTAGGCCCACTGCCATTCGTCGCCCCTGTCCCCTCCCCTTTATTCGGGAAAATTTTTATCATCTGGACAGGAGCAATGGGGATTGCTGCATGGGAAACTATTGTATCTCCTGTGCATCCCCAGTGTTTCTGAACCAATATGGGTGTGGTTTCACAGCATGCCGCCACCCTAAAATCTTCCAGCCCTAGGCCCGGGCCTTGGTGACCTTTCCACAGATCCGAGCCTGATCAAGTGGCTTTATTGTAGTTAAGAAGGGAAACCTATTTATTACGTTTAAATAAATCTACCTTTAAGTGAAGTAAAATTCTTATTAGCCTTGTCACAGGCCTAAACAATTACACATTTGCTCCAAAATACCAAAATAAATAGGAATCAAGTGGCTTTATTGTAGTTAAGAAGGGAAACTCATGTATTGCATTTAAATAAATCTATTATAATCTGTTTAAATAATCTCCATTTGACAGCTCATTTACTTGTTATCTAACTTGTCTGCAATTATGTCAGTCAGTCAAAGTCAACTGTTCCAATCCTAATTACAGTATTCACTTAAATACATTTTTGCTGTAAAATAGCAAATCATTATAAGATGTTTTCTTTTTAAATAACTCTACCTTCCACTTCCACGCGCAGCTCATCAACAAATGCGCTGTGGCGTCTTTTGAGATCGCTCCAGATCCTCTGGAGCTCCCTCAGACTTAAGCGCAGGCGGTACTCCCTCCGCAGTCTGCGCCTCAGCCGTTCCATTATGCTCCTCCGGAGCGCCTGGATTCCTCTCACTCCAGGAGGGATATTGTCGTATCCCTCCTGGTGCAGGTACCTGACGAAGTACCGCAGCTGGTCTCGGTTCATCATGCCAGGTCCTGCCATTTTCAAACTGCACTCCTAAAAATGTAAGCACGGGCGGGGCTATTTATAGTGGCGACGCCCATTTTTGACGCGCGCATGACGCGCGTCACATGACGCACGCGCGCACACGACGCGCGTCACATGACGCACGCGCGCGCATGCGCAAACACAGTTTTGATATGGCGTGCGACGAACCTCGTCGCGACGGCGACGAACCTCGACGCGACGGCGACGAACCTCGTCACGACGGCGACGAAATTGATAAATTGACTACTGTAACACTCAAATACATTGATTTTTTAAAATAAATTATGATATTAAGTCACACTATATTTGGAAATTAGGCACTATTAGAAGTAACATTATTCCCCTAGCAATCATACATTGATTTAAATAAGAGACTGGAATATGAATAGGAGAGGCCTAAATGTAAAAAAGTAGCAATGACTAACAATACATTTGTAGCCTGACATAGTATTTGCTTTTTAGTTGGGGTCAACTCATTGACCCACATTTAAAAGCTGCAAAGAGTCTGAACTTAGAAGAAAAAGGCAAATAAGTAAAACCAAATTAAAAGTTGCTTAGAATTTGCCATACTATTGCATACTAAAAGTTACCTTAAAGGTGAACCACCCCTTTAAGGGCTTTGCACTGGATCTATGAATACGTTGTGTAAAGTGTTTGGAAACAAAGGATGGCGTGTGTTCTCTTTGAAGGTTATGGACAGCAAACTGGGACAAGACTGCTTGTGAAGTTGAAAGTTGCAAAATAGCAGATGCAGCTGAAAGTGGGATGTAAGATGGACATCATCTAGGAATGAAATTCCTTTTTCCATTAAGCAAACTGTGTTGTCTCGTTTATTTAACTCAAGGACAAAAGCATTCATAGAGGACAAATTCAATCTAAATTATTACTTACAGCATGAATTTAAGTAGAGTTTATGGCTATGTTTGTGTCACCCAGGGTTGCCAGGTTGGTTGGTTTCCAGTCAAATTTACTGGGCTGATGTTTGGGGCCTGTTTGGGCCTCTGTGTAATTTGAATGCAAGGGCCTATTTTGACTCCCAGACCAGACATGGCTTTGGGACTACCATTAAAACATTTCCCTTACTTTTGTACACAGTAATGAATGTATATATGTCATGTTTTGCTTTGGAATCAATGGGAAGAGCAATTCACACCTATGTTCCACTCAGTTACTGCTACACACACATGTATACATTTTTTAGAGCACTCCTATCATTTCAAAAGAAAGAATAATGACTGAGGCAAAGGACTTTTGGCCGCAGTCGTTTCAGGGGTAATAATAGTGTGAATACATTTGACAACCAAGCAGCAAGCATTGTTGTAATCAATTGTATTAGAGCCAGAAGAATTAAATGAGGCAGGCCTCAACCCCCAGAAGAAATTAGCCAAACAATGGGGCTGTATTCGAAGAAACATTTTTATAAGCCATGATAGGCCTCAACCACCAGAAGAAAGTAGCCAACTTAGCGGCAAAATTACAAGCAACCTATTTAGAAGCCATGATAGGCCTCAACCCCCAGAAGAAATTAGCCAACAATATGGCAGTATTCGAAGAAACATTTTTAGAGGCCATGATAGGCCTCGACCCCCAGAAGAAATCAGCCAACAATATGGCAGTATTCGAAGAAATATTTTTAGAAGCCATGATAGGCCTCAACCCCCAGAAGAAATTAGCCAAACAATGTGGCAGCATTCGAAGAAACATTTTTAGAAGCCATGATAGGCCTCAACCCCCAGAAGAAATTAGCCAAACAATGTGGCAGCATTCGAAGAAACATTTTTAGAAGCCATGATAGGCCTCAACCCCCAGAAAAAATTAGCCAACAATGTGGCAGTATTCGAAGAAACATTTTTAGAAGCCATGATAGGCCTCAACCCCCAGAAGACAGTAGCCAACTTAGCGGCAAAATTACAAGCAACCTATTTAGAAACCATGTTAGGCCTCAACCCCCAGAAGAAATTAGTCAACAATGTGGCAGTATTCGAAGAAACATTTTTAGAAGCCATGTTAGGCCTCAACCACCAGAAGACAGTAGCCAACTTAGCGGCAAAATTACAAGCAACCTATTTAGAAACCATGTTAGGCCTCAACCCCCAGAAGAAATTAGCCAACAATGTGGCAGTATTCGAAGAAACATTTTTAGAAGCCATGTTAGGCCTCAACCACCAGAAGAAATTAGCCAACAATGTGGCAGTATTCGAAGAAACATTTTTAGAAGCCATGATAGGCCTCAACCCCCAGAAGAAATTAGCCAACAATATGGCAGTATTCGAAGAAACATTTTTAGAAGCCATGATAGGCCTCAACCCCCAGAAGACAGTAGCCAACTTAGCGGCAAAATTACAAGCAACCTATTTAGAAACCATGTTAGGCCTCAACCCCCAGAAGAAATTAGCCAACAATGTGGCAGTATTCGAAGAAACATTTTTAGAGGCCATGATAGGCCTCGACCCCCAGAAGAAATCAGCCAACAATATGGCAGTATTCGAAGAAACATTTTTAGAAGCCATGATAGGCCTCAACTACAAAAAAAATTGCCGACAATGCAGCAGTAGTGTCAGCCACAGCAGTAGGAGCCTTGATAGACACCCACCAGAGTTTTGCCAAATAATGAGGCATTAGTAGCATCAGCAGCGGCAGTCATGTTGTATCTTTCAATCAACTCTATATTAGAGCCAGAAGAATTAAATGAGGCAGGCCCCAAACAGAAGACGTTTGCCAAATAATGAGGCCTTAGTAGCAACAGCAGCGGCAGTCATGTTGTAACTTTTAATCAACTCTATATTAGAGCCAGAAGAATTAAATGAGGCAGGCCCCAAACAGAAGACGTTTGCCAAATAATGAGGCAGTAGTAGCAACAGCAGCGGCAACAACAGTCATGTTGTAACTTTTAATCAACTCTATATTAGAGCCAGAAGAATTAAATGAGGCAGGCCCCAAACAGAAGACGTTTGCCAAATAATGAGGCCTTAGTAGCAACAGCAGCGGCAACAACAGTCATGTTGTAACTTTTAATCAACTCTATATTAGAGCCAGAAGAATTAAATGAGGCAGGCCCCAAACAGAAGACGTTTGCCAAATAATGAGGCATTAGTAGCAACAGCAGCGGCAGTCATGTTGTAACTTTTAATCAACTCTATATTAGAGCCAGAAGAATTAAATGAGGCAGGCCCCAAACAGAAGACGTTTGCCAAATAATGAGGCAGTAGTAGCAACAGCAGCGGCAGTCATGTTGTAACTTTTAATCAACTCTATATTAGAGCCAGAAGAATTAAATGAGGCAGGCCCCAAACAGAAGACGTTTGCCAAATAATGAGGCATTAGTAGCAACAGCAGCAGCAACAACAGTCATGCTGTAACTTTTAATAAACTCTATATTAGAGCCAGAAGAATTAAATGAGGCAGGCCCCAAACAGAAGACGTTTGCCAAATAATGAGGCATTAGTAGCAACAGCTGCGGCAGTCATGTTGTAACTTTTAATCAACTCTATATTAGAGCCAGAAGAATTAAATGAGGCAGGCCCCAAACAGAAGACGTTTGCCAAATAATGAGGCAGTAGTAGCAACAGCAGCGGCAACAACAGTCATGTTGTAACTTTTAATCAACTCTATATTAGAGCCAGAAGAATTAAATGAGGCAGGCCTCAAACAGAGAAGACTTTTGCCAAATAACGAGGCATTAGCAGCAACAGCAGCGTCAGCAACAGTCATGTTGCGACTTTTAATCAACTCTATATTAGAGCCAGAAGAATTAAATGAGGCAGGCCCCAAACAGAAGACGTTTGCCAAATAATGAGGCAGTAGTAGCAACAGCAGCGGCAGTCATGTTGTAACTTTTAATCAACTCTATATTAGAGCCAGAAGAATTAAATGAGGCAGGCCCCAAACAGAAGACGTTTGCCAAATAATGAGGCATTAGTAGCAACAGCAGCAGCAACAACAACAGTCATGCTGTAACTTTTAATAAACTCTATATTAGAGCCAGAAGAATTAAATGAGGCAGGCCCCAAACAGAAGACGTTTGCCAAATAACGAGGCATTAGCAGCAACAGCAGCGTCAGCAACAGTCATGTTGCGACTTTTAATCAACTCTATATTAGAGCCAGAAGAATTAAATGAGGCAGGCCCCAAACAGAAGACGTTTGCCAAATAATGAGGCATTAGTAGCAACAGCAGCGGCAGTCATGTTGTAACTTTTAATCAACTCTATATTAGAGCCAGAAGAATTAAATGAGGCAGGCCCCAAACAGAAGACGTTTGCCAAATAATGAGGCAGTAGTAGCAACAGCAGCGGCAGTCATGTTGTAACTTTTAATCAACTCTATATTAGAGCCAGAAGAATTAAATGAGGCAGGCCCCAAACAGAAGACGTTTGCCAAATAATGAGGCAGTAGTAGCAACAGCAGCGGCAACAACAGTCATGTTGTAACTTTTAATCAACTCTATATTAGAGCCAGAAGAATTAAATGAGGCAGGCCTCAAACAGAGAAGACTTTTGCCAAATAACGAGGCATTAGCAGCAACAGCAGCGTCAGCAACAGTCATGTTGCGACTTTTAATCAACTCTATATTAGAGCCAGAAGAATTAAATGAGGCAGGCCCCAAACAGAGAAGACTTTTGCCAAATAACGAGGCATTAATAGCAACAGCAGTGGCAGCAACAGTCATTTTGTAACTTGTAACTTTTAATCAACTCAATATTAGAGCCAGAAGAATTAAATGAGGCAGGCCCCAAACAGAAGACATTAGCCGCAAAATTGTAAGAAAAATATTTAGAAGCCATGTTAGGCCTCAACCCCCAGAAGAAATTAGCCAACTTAGCGGCAAAATTATAAGCAACATATTTAGAAGCCATGTTAGGCCTCAACCAGAAGAAATTAGCCAACAATGTGGCCGTATTCGAAGAAACATTTTTAGAAGCCATGTTAGGCCTCAACCAGAAGAAATTAGCCAACAATGTGGCCGTATTCGAAGAAACATTTTTAGAAGCCATGTTAGGCAAGAAGGAGGAGAGGAGGCTAGTCTCTGCTGTCTGCAATGGGCACTTGGATATCCCCGCTTATCCATGCCTCATTCATTTTAATGAATGTCAGCTTATCCACGCTGCCAGTGGATAGCCGTGTCCGCTTCTCAGTGACCACCCCACCTGCGGCACTGAAGACACGCTCTGACAGGACACTGGCAGGGGGGCAAGCCAGCACCTCCAGAGCGTACTGTGCCAGTTCTGGCCACTGGTCGAGCCTCGAGACCCAATAATGCATGGGGTCATCGTCAGGGCGAATGGCATCCTGCACGCTGACTGACCCCATGTAGTCAGCCACCATATGCTCCACCCGCTGCTGGTGGTGGCTTTGGGTGCTGACTGGGCCTGCTGCTGGCCGTTGAGGCTCGAAAAAGCTCTTCCACACACCCATGAGATCTCCGCCCTTGCTGCTGCTGCTGCTGCTAGGCCCCTGTCTCTGCTGGGTGTGTGGAGTAGTGGAGGCCTGAGAAGTGTCAGACTGGGGGAAGGCCTCCACTAATTTTGAGCACAGAGCCTTCCTCAATTGACCCATCCTCCTCTCTCTCTGGCTGGGTACAAGGAACTCCCCCACCTTTCCCTTGTACCGTGGGTCAAGCAAAGTAGCCACCCAATAATCCTCCCAGTCTTTGATAGAACAGACCCGGGGATCGCTTCGGAGGCAAGTCTGCATATGGGCAGCCATGTAAAAGAGGTGCCCCCGACCAACCTCTTCTTGACTGCCCTCCAGATGCAGCAGGTCATCTGGCTCGACCTGCCCCTGCTCTGTACCCTCCCAGCCGCGGACAATAGCTGGGGTGGTTGGGTGGCATGTGCCCTGCTCCCCATGCTGCACAGGCACCCAGTCCTCCTCTCCCTCATCCTCCTCATCAGGCACCATCTCCTCCTCAGCCCCCTCTGCCTGCCTACGGGGCCTACTCTCCTCCTCCTCCTCCTCAGGCACGTCACCCTCCTCTAGCAGCCCATCCAACGTGCGCTTGAGGAGGAACACCAGGGGTATGACATCGCTAAGACACGCATTGTCCCTGCTAACAAAGCGTGTCGCCTGCTCAAAGGGGGCAAGTACTTGGCAGAGCTGCCTCATTTGCTGCCACTGCTCTGCACTAAAGTACCCCAAATCCGCCCCCTGAGTACCCCTGGCACTGTGCTCCAGCAGGTAATTGCTGACCGCCCAGCGCTGCTCTACGAGGCGCTCCACCATGTGCAGGGTGGAATTCCAGCGCGTC
Source organism: Xenopus petersii (assembly GCA_038501925.1). Taxonomy (NCBI): domain Eukaryota; kingdom Metazoa; phylum Chordata; class Amphibia; order Anura; family Pipidae; genus Xenopus; species Xenopus petersii. Next base: position 35,228,485 of record CM076689.1, on the reverse strand, counting down.
GGCAGGTCACAGATGAGCCGGTGGGGTGGCAGACTATGCTGCCGCTGCATCCGTGCCAAAGACGCGCTGGCGGTGGGGGACCTGCAAAAATGGGCACATACCCTACGTACCTTCTCCAGCATGTCACCCAACCCTTGGTAGCTCTTGAGGAAGCGCTGCACCACAAGGTTGAGGACATGTGCAAAGCAAGGCATGTGGGTCAGGTGGCCTAGGCGGATGGCGGCCAGCAGGTTGCGACCGTTGTCGCAAACAATATTACCTGCTTGGAGCTGGCGGGGAGTGAACCACCGCTGCACCTGAGTCTGGAAGGCAGCCATGAGCTCAGGTGCAGTATGACTCCTCTCGCCCAGGGAGAGGAGTTGCAGCACAGCCTGACATCGCCTGTGCTGCACTGAAGCGTAGCTGCGGGGACGCTTCAGGGGTGGCTCATCCATAGTGGAGGAGGAGGAGGAAGTGGACATGTGGGGTTTGCCCTGTACCCCACGGGGAGGCACCTGTAGCCTGAGGGGAGCGCCCCGGCTTGCACCCTCCCCAGCACTCATGAGGGTGACCCAGTGCGCAGTGTAGGTTATGTACCTCCCCTGCCCATGCCTGCTGGTCCACGTGTCAGTGGTGCAGTGCACCCTGCCGCCAACAGCATGATCCAGCGACAGGGACACATTCTCAACCACGTGCTGGTGGATGGCAGGGACAGCCTTCCTGGCAAAATAATGGCGGCTGGGGATTGCCAGTTAGGGGCAGCGCAAGCCATCAGCTGTCGGAAGGGGGCTGCTTCGACTAGCTGATAGGGCAGCAGCTGCACTGCCAGAAGCTTTGCCAGGCAGCCATTAAGCCTCTGCACTTGGGGGTGGCTGGGGGAGAGAGGCGTCTTGCGGCTGAGGAACTGGGGGAGGGAAACCTGGCGGGACAGGGGCCGCATTGAGGAGGAGGAGGCTGCAGAAGAGGCTGAGCTACACAGTGGCTGCCTCCGACTGTGAGCCCCAGAATCCTCTTCACCTGCTGCAGGGTCTGGGGAGCTAGCACCTCTTCCCTGAGGAATGGGAGGAGGTGGACAGGAAGCACCACTGCCACCCGGTGCCCTGCCACTTTGGTGCTGCTCCCACGTCATCCTGTGATGACGTTTCATATGGGAACTTAAAGCTGATGTTCCCATATGTGACCCTGCCTGCCCCCTTCGAACCTTCTGCCGGCAGAGCTGGCACACTGCTATTGCCTGGTCCTCTGCCTGGCACGTGAAAAAAGCCCACACTGCTGAAGTGCGGGCCACTGCCTTGCCTGCTGTGGAGGGTTGAGGATGGTCCCCACCCGTACGCACATAGGCTTTGGACCTAGGCGCAGTGCTGCCCTGTTGCCTGCCCCCCCTAGCAGTGGTCGGTGGAGCCGGCTCTTCATCCTCATCAACAACAAACAGTTCCCCCCCTGAACTGCTGCTGTTATCCTCTGGAGCCGGCTCCCAGGGTCTGTCCCTGTCATCGTCCTCCCCCAGACCAGACCCTGCCTCATACATGGCATCAATACCCACATCCAGCATGCTGGTGTCTGACCCCACACCAGCAACTTGCTGCCCTGCCATAAGGGGACCCTGCCCAATATCCCCTATTGATGTGGGCTGTGACATGACCACCTCCTCCTCTTCATCAGACATGAATGCCCCCCCCATTCCTGCCTGATCATCAAAAAGATCCAGGGTGTCTGGGCCCAAGTCCACCTCAGGATCAAATAAGAGGGATGGGGTGTCATCCCACACTGAGCTAGCAGGTGATGCCACCTCCTGCCGCTCACTGGTGCCTGCTGCAGATGAGGTAGCCTGGGTCAGACAGTCTACCACTGCCTCTGCCTGCTGCGACCGTATGGGTCGCGAAGCAGTGGCAAAAAAATCGGGCACAGTCCTACGTGGACCAGTTGCCCCGCTGCTGCGACCCACAGCCACCTGCTGCTGTGGCATTTGCTGCTGCTGTTGTTGCGGCTGCTGCTGCTGTTGTTGCAGCTGCTGCTGCTGTTGTTGTTGCAGCTGCTGCTGTTGTTGTTGCAGCTGCTGCTGTTGTTGTTGCAGCTGCTGCTGTGATGGCAGCTGCTTTGATGGCAGCTTGTGCTGCGACTGATTTACAGTGCCCAGACTGGGCATGGCACATGGCTGTTGTGGGGTTGGATGCCCACGGCCAGCACCACAGCCTCTTCCTCGACCACCCCTCCCTATCCCACCCTTCTTCCCACCACCACCACCACCCATCCCTAACCCACCCTTCTTCCCACCACCACCACCCATCCCCCCTCTCCCACGGCCCGTCATATTGGGCAACTAAACTTAAAAAAAAAATATATATATAAGGGGGGGGTTTGGATATTTCGGGGAAGGAAAGGAGAAAAAAATAAAACCCTCAACTAAATCCCCTCAGCAGAAGTGTGCACCCACAAGGAGTACACACACCAGCACAGACAAAGACAAAGACAGTTAGCCCTAAAAAGGGCTATTGGGTGGTGAGCAGGCAAGCAGAAGAGGGAAAACAGTAAACTGAAATCCACAACCTCCACTTGCACTGACTCAGAAAAAAAAAAAGCTCTCTACACAAACTCCACTAGCTAAATCACACACAAATCTCTCACTATCCTGCTCTCTCTACCTCTACCAGAAACGCCACGAGTAATGGCCGCCTCTGCAGCTCCTTATATAGCCAGTGGGTTGGCTCAGGGATAGCTCACATCTTATTGGCTGCTGTGGGTGATGTTTAGTTTGTCGCGCGTCTTTTTGTTTTGACGCGCATTAGCGGCGTCGCGGCTCGTCGCGCGACGAAAATTTAGACGCGCGGCGAAACGAGTCGCGAGGCAAATTTTTGCCGCAATTTCGCGAAAAATTTGCCCGCGGCGAAACGCAGAAATTCGCCGCGAATTTAACCATGGCGAATTTATTCGCCCATCCCTAGGTACAAGTCATTTGTATTATATGTTTTCTTCCTTGCCCCCTCCCCTGGAAAATTTTCTGCAAACGCCCATGCCTGGGAGCGGTGGTGATACCAAAGGGCAGCTTTGAACTGATAATGATGAACTCCTGGAAAGAGTATGTATCGGAACATGGAAGCGTCTTTTAAATCTATTGTCAACATAAAATCTCCTTTCTCTAGGATATTCATGGCATATCTTATTGACTCCATGTGAAACTTTTCTTTTATAATAAACTGGTTTAAATGCTTCAGGTTTATTATTAATCTGAATCTGCCATCTGGTTTGGGTACCAGAAAAATAGTTGAATAAACTCCCCATCTTTGCTGCAGAAGCGGAACTGGTTTCATGAATAGGAAGTCTTTTACTGCTTCCTCGAATGCCTCTTGTTTTACTGGAAAGGACTTCAAAGAGGTCAGCTGAAATCTCTGAACCAGAGGTTCTATAAATTTATAAATTTATGTATCCTTCTTTTATTATTCTTAATACCCAGGTGTAGTTTTTTCCCACTGTGGAAAAAAGAAGGCTAGTCTGCCTCCCACTTCTATCTGAGCTCTGGCATCAGAAATCTGACGTTTTTTGTGAGTATCATCTCTTTTACGATCAGCATATTTTGATGCAAATCTAGTTCTTGTATTTCTGACATTGTTCCTTCTGTCTCTGAAAAATCTTCTTGAACCAGACTAAGGGGAAGTACGTCTAATCGGTGAAAAAGAGACTTTCTTTGAGGCTTTAGCTGATGTTGATGCAGAGTCTTCCCTTTCCCTGATTCTCAACAAGATTATCCAATGATGAGCCAAAAAGCTTATTTGGCTCAAATGGCATAGAAATTAAACTGTTCTTTGACGCCAAATCCACAGACCAAGCTTTTATCCACAAAACCATTCTTCCAGAGGTAGAAAGAGCCATCAATCTTACTCTGAAGTTAATAGATTCAACAGCAACATCACAGAGAAAATCGGATGCTAACTTGATAGGATGCATCATATCGAAAAGATAGTCTCTAGAAGTACCCACATCTATCTCTTCTTCTAACGAGTTAAGCCAAAATTTTATAGATCTAGTTACTGACACTGATGCCAGGGAAGGTTTGCAAATATTAACTCTTACAACATAAGATCTCCGAAGGGCACATTCCGCTCGCCGATCAATTTGATCTCTAATACCAGACTCTTCCACTGGAATTGTAGTCTGTTTTGATAGTCAAGCTACCGATGTATCCACTTTAGGGGGATCATCCCATAGAGCTGTACTTTCCAGTCCAGTGTTTTTAAATCTTTTTGATACATAAGACTTTTTCCCCGGGTTCTTTCATTCATTTTCAATCAAACTTTTAACTGTACCATGCACCGGAAAACATGCTGTTTATTTATGGCAAAATATGGAAGCCAGGTGTCCTCAGCAGGTACTTGCAAAACATTACCACTAACCATTTTACGGACTTCCTTAATGAGTCTAGGCATCTTTTCTAATGGAAAAAGATAATATTTCTCTTTCTGTTTCATAGGTTCTTTTGATCCCGATGAAGACGAGGAAGGTGATAATGCTCCTAATTTAATCTCCGAGTCTGAGGAGTCTAGCAATTGATTTTGTGGCTCAGAAATATTAGCAGAAAATTCCTGAACATTTTTCTGTAACAGGTCTTTAAACATGCTTAATAATTGGTTAGATTTGCCTTGATCCGAGGCAGAAGATTGACATTGACTGCAGCGTGATGATTGGAGTCTTCTGTTAGAGGCTGACTACATCCAGAGCATACATTGATTTCCACTTCCTTTTACCTTCCAACATCTGCCAAAAGAAAAAATAAGCTATAGGAGCTGTTCAAGTGAAGAACCAGACCCTTAGGGGTCTGAAGACCACAAGGTAGACCACTCCAGGGTGGGTCTTCCAGGGGATAGATTATGCATAAAACAAACTCCAACTTTTACACTGCAGAAGCAACTTCTATACATCTGCTCTACAGCACCATACCTTAGTAGCCTTAAGAAAAATCGAGCAGCCTTAGCCACGGAAGACTTCTGTTTGCTGTTATTTATAGAATTTACCGGTCGAGTAAAACCAGAAATTCACCTCTTCCACAGCGAGATGTGCATTCGGTGCACCCACGGTGACGTCATCAGACACGCGACCTGGAAGTCACCGCAATGGTCTGCGCGAACCTCTGCACAGCCAAACCCTCCATCTCTGAGTGTTCTCCTCTGCTTCTTTTCCAAGCCAAAAGCCAGTAGGGGAACTTACTCACTTGTGTTGAGAGCCAGAACCTAAGGGAAACCTCTCCCCTGGAAGACCCAACCTGGAGTGGTCTAACAATTGTTGTCTTCAGACCCCTAAGTGTCTGGTTCTTCAACCGGACAGCTCCTATAGCTGAATGTCATTAAGAGCAGACAGGAAAAAATTACACAAAGGGGGATTGGTGCTAAGGGGGTATTTATGGATTTTGCTTTAATTGTTGGTTGTTGTTTTTTTCCTGTGTCATTAGGGGTGGAGCTGGGGTTAACCCATTGGTGTGTGCTGTCTGTAGGACTAAGGGAAAATTAATGTTGTATTTTCAATATATAAAGCACTAACTCAGGTACAGTATGTGGATGATAACAAGCGCTTGTTCACACTCTATCTCCAGGTGATTTTTCGCTGTAGCAAACAGGCGTGACTCTGCAAATTCACTAAGATACGAATGTTACTGAACGTTACCTTTTTCGTCAGAGTTTCCTTCACCACCTCAGACCAGGCAAACTGACAAAATTAAGCTAAATCTTCCTCAATCTTATGTCAGTTACATCATATCCTGTCTGCGGAAATGTATTAAAGTGGTAAAAACTCTGATGAGTTGTCCTTTTTTTATGTGGGATTGCCTGCAAAAGTCAGATATTTGAGGGGCATGGAACATTTGCTTTAGGGTGGACTCATGTGTAGGGCATTAGAGGATCTCTTTCGTCTTTATTTAGGTTTCTTGGACATTTGTGATAAAAAGTGCATTTGCACCAACATCTCTAATAATTGTCCATACGACTTTGTATTCAAATTGACCTAAGTGTAAGAGTACTAATGAAGTTTGGCTAGGCAGAATCGATCACTAGCGTCACTTTGCTTTGTTTGCTTTGAAACCCTCTCACTGCTGAAGTGCATTCGGCGCCCAGGACGCAATTTTGAAGTGGCGTGAAATGTGGCGAAGCATTCGCTGATGACAATTCACCCTTAATGAATTTGCCCCATAATTTCCCAGTAAATATGCCTTAAATTTAATTTGTAAAATCACTTCCTTTTGCTTATGAGTTCCATCAAAACTAATCAGTCCACTAAGAAGTTTATGTGTAATGAGCTACACCTCATCTCAAAGATTTCTGCTTTATTTTTACGGCAATGAATTCCTTTCAATTTCAGATTTTGCCATGGTTAATGAAACCAATAAAATACCATATTTATTGATTTCAAAAAGGCAAAAAAGATGTTTAGAACAAGCCCTTTTAATTTAAATAATATTAAAAAATGGGATATATTGACCCCTGAATTGCATTAGCATTTATACAGTATTTAGATCAACAGACTGAAGTGAGTGAGTTAATTTGAAACTGTTGGTAGCATATGGTTCAAAATAAAATAACATTCTTAAATTTCAATTTAAATATCTTTTCTCTAGGGTATTGTTTGTTATATCCAGGGCTTTACGGATTATAACATGTCAATGGATGGGTAAAGTGATTTTCAATAGAAGCAGTATCAAGTGCCAAATTACAAAGACAAGATTCTACACTACATGGACAAGTTTAATGCTTTATGCACATGATCTATTGCAAAGTTATTATATTAACATAAATACATTATTCTATGACAGTACAAACATTGACATTTATGTAAAATTTCTGGCATACCTTTGTTTCTTTAATTTTCTTATTTCACAGTTCTCTGGTCTTTTCGTGAGTATAGAAGAGAAATAAAAGTTGCAAAGATAATCATAAAGATGAGAGAAAAGGATGCTGTGAGCATGAATAAAAAAAACTATACAATAATGTAATTTACAGGCATTATCATTTTAATTAATGTATTAATTCTATGACGATTCATTCTTTTAATTAAATGCATGAAATTCAGTTGAATATATTCACAAATTTGCATTTTAATAGAAAATAGCCATACAATCTCTACATGTATACACATTAATGTATAAGAACAAAGTGCAAATTCAGGAATGTCATTTAACTGAATTAAGGTTATTCATATGGACAGCAGTGGCACCAAATCTGGGTAGTGTATACATATATATATATATATATATATATATATATATATATATATATATATAAAGTATACATTAAAAGCATATATATTGTAAAGGACCACTGTCCGTTATTAATACTTTTACAGGAATAAAAGTATTAATTTTGGACAGTGGTCCTTTACAATATAAATGCTTCTTGTGTATACTTTTATATGTATATATATATATATATATATATATATATATATATATATATATATATATATATACTACCCAGATTTGGTGCCACTGCTGGGGTTAAAAGGGGATGGCTGTGTACAGGGGTTTCACTTCCTGATGACGGCTCAAGTTTAGGACCTGAAAAGTTACAATAAATCTAAGAACTTTTTCACGAAAGTCCTAAGAGTGTGGTTTCTTTTTTGATTAATATATATATATATATATATTTACAGTATCTACACATAGATGTACGAAATTAAAAATGTGTTTCTATTGCCATGCATGCAGCGCCTAGCAAGGCACACCGAGACTGTGGGGAGAGAGAGGTGCAGCTCCGTTACCTCCCTCCTTCCATCCACCCAGCCAACATCATTGATCAGCGCTAGCCTGCGCAACTACTACACTGGCTGGGGTGGTTGGGGAGAGTGACTTCCTGTCAGGGAGCAGGGAGCTCCCTCCAAGGAGGTTGTCAGGATCAAGGAGGAAGCCCTCTTGAGGGAGCAGGTTCGCGGTGTCCAAAGGGTTAATCAAAAGAGTAGTCGAGATCCAGGCAAGAGTTCACAGGCAGGCAGATATCAGCAAAGTCCAAAGTCCAGGCAAAGGGTCAGAATATAGATCAGGAGCAAGATTTAGCAATAAAGCTTCACAGGGAACCCAGGATACTATAGGGAAAGTAATCCTATTCTTGGGCGCCATTCTGGCGTCTAGTTGGCGTTTTTATTTTGAATTTGGCGCCATTGTGACGTCATTGACGCCCTTGTGCCGACATCGGCGCGCTGACGTCATCGCGCCGGCGCCACTACCCACGTGGCGGCCATGGGCACCGCCATTTTGGGAGCGACGCCGGCAAGGAGGGACGCGCCGCCCGGAGCTCCTGGACCTGCTCCGGGCGGCGATCGTGACAGTACCCCCCCTCATGGGGGGCCTCCGGACCACCAGGACTTGGCTTCTGGGGAAATTTGGAGTGGAACTCCCTCACCAGACGAGGAGCATGGACATCAGAGCGTCCTTCCCAGGAGCATTCTTCAGGGCCAAAGCCTTTCCACTTGATGAGGTACTGAAGAGAGCCCCTGGAGATCCTGGAGTCAAGGATCTTCTCCACCTCATATTCTTGTTGACCATCCACAGAGATAGTAGGAGGGGGAGGCTGGACAATGGAAAAGCGGTTGGAGGTAGCGGGTTTCACCAAAGAGACATGAAATACATTGGGAATTCGCATCTCAGGGGGAAGCTGAAGTCTGACAGCCACAGGATTGATCACCTCCGAGATGGAGAATGGACCTACGAACCTCGGACCCAACTTAGGAGATGGTACCTTCAACCGAATGTTCCTGGAACACAACCAGACTTTATCACCGACCTTGTAGGGAGGAGAGGGTCTACATCTACGATCTGCAAACGTCTTATGAACCAGAGCACTCTTCTCCAGGTTGGACTTGGTTGCAGCCCAAATAGCAGACATGTGGGCTGCATGGTCATCAGCGGCCGGAACATCAGACAACACAAAGTCTTGTGGGAAGGCTTGAGGATGTTGACCATACACCGACATAAATGGGGACCTTCCAGTGGAAGTGTGGCAGGCATTGTTATGAGCAAATTCCGCCCACGGGAGGAGATCAGACCAATCATCTTGACAAAGGGAAACGTGGTTTCTCAAGGCTTGGTTCACTCGCTCAGCCGCTCCATTCGTCTGGGGATGATAAGCTGAGGAGAACTGAAGATTAATACCCAGATCTTTGCACAGGGAACGCCAGAACTTTGCAGTGAATTGGGACCCTCTGTCAGAAACAATCTCGGCCGGGAAGCCATGCAGGCGATAAATGAACTGAATGAACAACTGTGACAACTCTACTGCAGAAGGAAGCTTACGTAGAGGGATGAAGTGGGCCATCTTGCTAAAGCGGTCAATGACAACCCAGATCACTGTGTTCCCACCGGAGGGAGGAAGTTCAACAATGAAGTCCATAGCCAAGTGCGTCCAAGGACGAGAGGGAACCGGCAACGGCTGTAGTAACCCACTGGGGCGAGAATGACTGGACTTGGAAGTGGCACAAACAGTACAGGCAGAAACAAAGTCTTTGACATCTTTACGGATTGTCGGCCACCAAACTAGACGACGTAAAAGTTCAAGAGTTTTAACAGGACCTGGATGTCCAGCTTGTTTGGAACTATGAGTCTGTTGCAGGATAGGTAGCCGAAGTTCAGGAGGTACAAAAGCCATTCCAATTGGGGTATCAGGAGGGGCAGAAGATTGACCAGCCAGGATTTGATCAGCAAACTGAGGGTACAATGAAGCGATGATCTTGACAGGAGGAATAATAGGCTCTTGTCTTTCAGGAGTACGATCCACAGGAATGAAACTTTGAGACAGAGCGCCGGCTTTCCGATTCTTGGAGCCAGGGCGAAAAGTCAAGACAAAGTTAAATCGAGAGAAAAAGAGGGACCACAAGGAGGGACGCGCCGCCCGGATCTCCTGGACCTGCTCCGGGCGGCGATCGTGACACTTCCTTCCCACTAGGCAACGAGCATTAGAAGAGCTTGGGGCTAGCTGAGTCCTACCCACCCATCCCATCATCTAAGCAGAAAATTACCCCTTGCCCACAAAGAGAGCACACCAGTGCAATGGATGGAATTATTTCACACTGTACTGTATTTCTATGTTCACTGTTTGTAAAGAGAGCGGAAAGTTTTGATATGTATAATAAATGGTTGTCACATGCCCATTGCTCTTGAAATGGCTGGCATTGGTTTTTGGTTTGGTCTGAAATGATTATATAATAAATAGGTAATTTGGATATATAAATATGTGTTGAAAAGGGTGCAAAGATCACTAAATAAACAGGATAATAAAGCTGTGACTGACCTTCATCCACAAGTTAGCCTCTGAGTCATTCATTGGGTGATTTTCAGAAAGGAGAGGGGAATCGGTTATTTCTTCCCTGCAGTCTTACTGCTAAGTAGACTTAAAAGGAGCAGTATGCCTTCTTTTTTGCTCCACTAAACATGGCAAAATCTTAAATTAAAAGTCATAATTTACTTTCAGATCTAAACAAAACAAATCATCAGTCCACTAAGAAGTCCTCTTTTTAAACAAACCCCAACTTTCCCCCAACTGCAGCCTGTTTTCCTTTGAGTTAAGGGGTACCTCATTATACAAAGAGGCTTGCATTATCCACTTTAGCTTCATGATTCTATACTCAATAATAAAAGAATATAAAATATAAAAGGCAAAATCATGTGGCTGTCCCTCAAATCAATGGCCTTTTTTCTACAAAAGTGTACTTTATTAGAATTAACAGACGCTGATCAAAGCTGTAGGCAGAAACCAATGGAGCCAATCAGTAATTAGCTTTTTATTTATTTAAAGTGTAACAAGAAAATCACGTATTTGATTTCCATGTGTTACTGCCCAGGTGCAAATTCTTTCTAGTGTTTATAAAGGAGCCCCACTGACAAAGTAATTAATTGCAATGTATTAAAGGGCATTGTGTGTCATCTGGACCTTTTCCTTGGAAAGTGAAATCAAATCAGTAAATTATTAATTGATATGTTATTATCTGCCTCAGATGCACTATTGTCTTCACACAGAGCAAATGCACATGCTTGCATGTTTGGATTGAGTGTAAAAATCAAAGCAAAACCCACAGAAGCAAAAATAAACACTTCCAACTGGAATAGGACAGAGAACTCAAATTAGCAAGGCAACACTTCCATGGTACCTATAAGACCATTTTTTGCTCGGCTAATTAAAATAATATTTTAATAAAGAGAGATTCAGCAATAAAGAAACAATTCTTGACTACAGAATTGTACAGAGACTATACTCTCAAATAAGTACAATCTAAATGACACCAATATAATAAAAGCTTGCCGCTCATCACTTTTTATAGCAGCAAAATGATTAATTTCTAGACGATACAGAGATACAAGCCCTGCTTTAGAGCTGAGATGTTATCAGACTTTGGAATGTGTCACATGGTTTAACAGAATAAAGTGTATGAATGCATTTTATTCAATACCTTTCAAGTTGGATAACCATGTAATTGTGCTAGTTTTCTGATATAAGTTCCAATTATATAATAAATGGTGCCTAATTATTAAAGACTAAAGTACAGATTTGGTTTGGGATTCTTGGTCTGAATTTAAGAAAATTAACTAAACCAGCTCACAACATGGGGAGTCAATCAATATTAGACTGAAGAGGCTTTGCTGCTACTTAAATTTGCAATCTGAGAAACTGTTTTGCAAATGTTTTCTCTGCCACCAAAGTTGTGGCGTAATTGAAAAGCAGAGTGTACACTTAAATATTTGCAATTTGCAATTTTTGCCATATTTAAAAAGCTCTTATGGACATTCATAGTGCAATAAAAATTTGCAGTATCTAAAAGATTAAAAAAAAACACGCACACAAGGTCCTTTTGATCATCATCTTCAGATGGTCTGTGGTTAGTTAGTTGGATGTATTGTTGCACTTTGTATACACATTTTAGTATGTAACAGATGATGTGCATTTAATTAATTTCACTATAAACACATTTATATGACATCCTATTAATTTATTTTAATATATATATACATGTAGCATACCCCCTGTTGTAAAATATGAGGATATTAGATGCCACCTGCCATGACCTTCATAAAAGCACCCTGATTTCAGTAAGAGAAACTCCTTGGTGACTTATAAAAGCCTTATATTTTACAATAGGGGCTGCATTATTCTCTCTCCCTTTTTTAGAAAACCCTATATAATAGATATATCCTATACCTGTGTGTGGAATGTTGGTTTGGGTTTTAGGTGGTTGGACTACAACCATATGGACAAAGACAGGACTTTGCAAACCGGCCTTTGATTTGCTTTGATGGAAAGTTGCAAATGGACAGAGGGATGGACTCTGCAGGCTGTAGGGTAAATGGGTGGTATTGTGGGATTTTTGGTAATTTTTATTTTGTTTCATGATTTATGAACTGCTTATGATATGTTGATTATTTAATGTAAAGAGGTTTTATAATTCAAAAAAAATCCTATACCTGTGTGCAGTATGGCAGGTAAAAGACTGTGAGATATTGAACCGAGAAAACAAATCTTTTATTACTAAATATGCTCTCACGTTACCTTTGTAATGGATAAGGGTATATTTTAAAAGCAAACTCAGTATTTCAGCATTATATTAATTTGGATTTAATATACTGTATGCAGAGAAGTTGCAAGCGTGCATATGTCACATTTTAAAACTTGTAGAAATGTGCTAAGTTTGAATTTTTGTATTAGAAAAATGTCCACAAATATGCAAAGTACCGGTATATATTATATGCAATATTCAAGCATGTCAGACCAAACAATTGAAGAATTTAAATGACAGTGGTTCACTGAATACATTTTTAACATATTAGAATCTAATATTTAATATTGATAATATAATATATTAATAATTTGAAGCATAGAAAGTCATGTGTTTTTTTTCCTTCCACATTAAAACAATGTCAAGCCAAATAACCCATATAACAGTGGTTCTGAGTATCATTTCTTAATTTATTTCAACCATATACAGTATAAACTCTAGGTTGGGTAAGCAAGTACATTTCATTTATTGACACACTTTCAACTCATTTGATCATGCCTCTTGCACCTGCTTCAGGGAGAATATAATGCAAATTTATGGTAGGAAGTGTAAATAGATATAACTATATAGATGTATTGATGCAGAAGCAAGCTTATTGAAATACTGTATAAGACATTTAGCACTTCTTTTTTTTTTTCTTTATAAATCTGTTTTTATTGATTTTTCAGAAAAAGGGAAGAGAAAAAACAGGTACACAACAGCACATTCAATACATAGATAGGGCACCAACAACAATACAGAAAATAGCATCCATCAATTAGCCATGCACAAACACAAAATGACTGCATTAATAATCTAAGGAGATTATTCCATAATAAGCATCAACAGCAAGTGTCGAGTCTCGCTCGTCTCATGTACAAGGTTACGCAGGGTAACATATAGCCTGGGGTGCCAGAAGGTTGACCATAGAGTGCCGATGTACCTGGCTTTGGATTCAGTAAGTAGAGGGTACAATGAGAAGGAGGAGAGAAAAGAGGGAAGGGAGGGGGTCTGGGAGAGGGAAGGTGAGGGGAAGGTAAGGGGGGGGGGGAAGGCGGGGAAAATAGAGAGAAAGATAACATAAATGGCATACCGGCCTGGGAGTACTCAAAATCGTAAGACATGGTCGAGCTCGAGTCTACTTATCACTAATTGAAACCTGCAAGAGGTGTAAAAAGATCCAAAGTAAGCATTTTAACGACATGACTGGTCTGAATGGGTCACACGGGTAGGTACCGCTGGATCCCATCCCCTCCCCAGGGAACCCAGGAAAGAGAAAATGTAGGATTATACATAAAATGTCAGGACAAATCTCACATGGTGCACAATTGGATGTAAGAATCTGAATTGGTAAATGCAATCCAGTGATAACATTTAGTCATGAAATTCTGGAAATCGCTAGCAGTTTCAGTCTTCAGCTCCTCAAATTTATGTATCTCTTTGATCTTGAGCAACCAATCTTTCACGGACGGACTTTCCGTCTGTCTCCATTTAAGGGGAATTAATCCTTTGGCGGAGTCCAGCATTATGGGAGCAAGAGACTTCTTGTTTTTCTTCAGTGGCAATGAGGTGTCGTGTAAGAGGACAGCCAAAGGGTTATCATGGATTTCTATGTCTGTAACAGTTTTGATAGTGTTGCATATTGAGGTCCAAAAAGATTTGAGTATAAGGCAATCCCAAAAAATATGTGTTAGGGTACTGGGATGTTCGTTACATCTCCAGCATGTGGGGGAGACTGCTTTATAGATCTTGCTCAATTTGGTAGGGTATCAGTACCATTTAGTTAGTAATTTATAGTTAAGTTCTTGGAGTTTAGTGCATTTAGAGGATTGGTGTACCAATAGAGTGATTTTTGCCCATTGGGTGTCCGAGATAGTCATGGTAACGTCTCGTTGCCACTTGTCTTTAAGGATAGGGAGTGGGGTCGGTTTAAGATCTGTGATGTGTCTGTATATCCGAGAAATCGCGCGTTTAGGTGGGTTTTTCTGGGACCAAATATGTTCTATGTGAGTGAGGGTAGGCCTGTCTTTATGGGGTGGAAATGTTGCCTGTAAAAAGTGTCTGATTTGCCGAAACTAAAATCTATCTAGGTCGGACGGCGTGATATTAGGTAATAGTTTGTCAAGGTCTTTCAATTTGACTCGACGGTAAAAGTAATCAGCTCCTGCATGTAAGAGGATGTCCCATGCCCTGTAGTTATCTAAATTCAGGCCTGGTGTGAAAGTAGGATTGCCAAGTACCGGAGATAAAGGGGAAGGGGAGTTGACCCATTTGCTTGACTTAGCTAGGTTGTCCCATATGTCTAATGTGTATTTAAGTTTAGCATCTGTCCTATCTCTCTATATTCTGTTAGCCAGAGACAACCAAGGGGCTGCCCATAGAGGGGTTGCTAGGGATTCCTGCTCTACCTCTATCCATAATTTGGTTTTCCCATAGAAGGCCCAGTCCAGGCATCTGTTTATAAGTGTGGCTTGATGGTATGTTAGGCAGGATTTAAAAGCTCATATAAAGGAGGAGGTTATGTTAGAAAATGAGGGGGCAGAAGTCGTATGGGTGGGGTTCTTCACCAATTGTAAAGAATCCAGCAAATTAATTGTAGGAGTATGCTATAGACCCCCTAATCTAAGTGAGGAGGAAGAGACAAAGCTCCTAATACAAATAGAAAAGGCTGTTAGTTTAGGTAAAGTAATTATAATGGGGGATTTTAATTACCCAGATATTGACTGGAGCAACGGTACTGCCAGATCAGTTAATGGGAACAAGTTTATAAACTTATTGCACAACAATTTTTTAGCACAGGTTGTTGAGGAGCCTACCAGAAAAAATGCTATTCTTGATTTAGTGATCTCAAATGACCCAGAACTTATAGCAAATGTGCAAGTCATTGAACCCCTGGGTAATAGTGACCATAATGTTACCTGTATATCTTTTAATGTCTGGTGCAAAAAACAAATATATACTGGGGCAACAAAAAACATGAATTTTGGAACAGCTAATTTTAGTGCCTTAAGGGTTGACCTACAGAGCATTGATTGGGGCATTAGGTTTTCAGCTAAAAACACAGAACAGAAATGGTTGTCCTTTAAAATGATATTAAATCATTACTGTTCTCAATTTATTCCCTTAAAGGGAATCTGTCGTCATTTTAAAAAATTTTTTTTTTTTGCATTTTTATAAAAAACACACATCCATAATCCACAAATCCATGCATAAGTTATTTAAGTTTGTATTTTGTCATGGGGGCTTCCATTTTTGCTCATTACACATTCATCCTGTGCTGCTCTAACAGCAGGCACAGCATTACCTGTGTGCTTGAAGGCAGCCACTCTGTAATGAAAAGCCAGGTCGCACTACGACATGAGAATCTAGCTGTACACTCCCCCTCCCCTCTCTGCCCATGCGTGTGATGTTTGGAGGAGAGAGGTCACATGGTTTGAAGGGAAGCAATTACTTTCACTTTTCCTACGTCCTGCTCTACAGCTGCACTAGCAGCCCCTCCTCCCACAGACACTATCAAAGCTCCTGCCGTTCTGTAAGTTTGTTCTCTGCTTTCCTTTGGAGGGGGGAACTTTCTCTCCTTGCTGCCTTCCTAGTTAGTTTTACTGGTTACTAGATGAGGTAAAGGAGCTGTGAGTTCCCTCTGCTATCCACCTCACACAGACCTTGCTCCTTTCCTGCCTGCAATACTTCTTTTTTCATTAACTACTTACTGCCTCTTTTCATGAGCTATTTTAACCCTTCCTAGGCTTCCTCTTAAATTTTCCTGTTTTTCAAGTATGTCCTCCTTATTTTATCCTTTTTTTTTCTATTCCCTGTCATCTGTCCTGGGAGTGTACTGTGTTTCTGCCACTCTTTTCTGTGTAAACAGAATAGTCCTTCTGAAGTGGTGTCAGTGGGAGCTTATCTTGATTCCTGCCTATTGTTCAATTGACAGGCTCAGCAGACAAGGCTCTATTTACATTACAGCAGCTTGTAGGAGGGAGGGGTAATGACATCACTCCAACTTGCAGTGCAGCAGTAAAGTGTGACTGAAGTTTATCAGAGCACAAGTCACATGACCTGAGGGCAGCTTGGAAATGTCAAAATGTCTAACCCCATACCAAATTTTAAAATTAGATATAAAAAAATCCATTCTGTAGTAGCACTATTAACTGATACATTTTGTAAAAAACATGTTTTTCCACGACATTATCCCTTTAAGGACTAAACGTAGAGGCTCTAAGAATCTTCCTGTGTGGCTTAATACAGAAGTAAAGAAGTTAATGGGAAAGAAGAGAAAGGCATTTAAAAACTACAAATCTGTAGGGACAGAAGCTGCATTTAATGAATATAAACACTGTAATAAATGTTGTAAATCAGCAATCCAGAAGGCTAAAAAAAGAAATGAAGAGTTAATTGTGGTGGAGGTGAAAACTAACCGTAAAAAGTTTTTTAAATATATTAATAGTAAAAAGATGCAGGTTGAGAGTGTTGCTCCATTAAATAATGGTACCAGTATGGTTGTAACAGATACAGATAAGGCAAATGTGTTAAATCAGTTATTTTCTTCAATGTATACAATAGAGGAGTCTGGGTTCACAGGCTCACTTAATAACTGCACGAATGGTTCAGCTCAATCTAGTCAGTGGCTGACTCAGGATATGATTCAAAAAGCTTTAATACAAATTAATGTAAACAAGGCTCCAGGGCCTGATGGCATACACCCTCGGGTTCTAAGAGAGCTTAGTTCAGTTTTAGACCAGCCCTTATTTCTGATTTTCTCAGATTCACTGTCATCTGGTATGGTGCCTATGGATTGGAGAAAAGCTGATGTTGTTCCAATATTATCTCAGCCTGGCAATTATAAGCCAGTAAGCTTGACATCTGTGGTGGGCAAATTATTTGAAGGCTTGTTAAGGGATCACATTCAAAATTTTGTCCTAATGAATGACATTATGAGCAACAATCAGCATGGCTTTATGAAGGATAGGTCATGTCAGACGAATTTGATTGCATTTTATGATGTGGAAAGTAAGATTCTAGATAGTGGGGGGGCAGTAGATGTGATCTATTTTGATTTTGCCAAAGCGTTTGATACTGTGCCCCACAAACGACTGCTTTCTAAACTAAGGTCTGTTGGGCTTAATGAAGTCGTTTGTACGTGGATAGGAAACTGGCTACAGGATCGGGTACAGAGGGTGGTTGTTAATGGGACATTCTCTACTTGGAGTAAGGTTCTTAGTGGGGTCCCCCAGGGCTCAGTATTGGGTCCACTTTTATTTAACTTGTTCATTAATGACTTAGGGGAGGGTGTTGTAAGTAATGTATCAGTGTTTGCAGATGACACAAAATTATCCAGCCCAATTAATTCCATCCAGGATGTGGCATCCTTGCAACACGATCTTGACAAACTGGCAATCTGGGCAGCTAAGTGGCAAATGAGATTCAATGTTGATAAATGTAAAGTCATGCACCTGGGATGTAAAAATATCCAAGCCACTTATACCCTTAATGGGACTGCACTAGGCAAATCCATTATGGAAAAGGACCTTGGAGTCCTTGTAGATGATAAACTTGACTGTAGCAAGCAATGCCACTCGGCAGCATCAAGGGCAAATAAGGTCTTGAGCTGTATTAAAAGGGGCATAGAGTCAAGGGAGGAGGGGGTCATTCTTCCACTGTATAGAGCACTTGTAAGGCCCCATCTAGAATATGCCGTACAGTTTTGGTCTCCTTCACTCAAACAGGACATAATTGTATTAGAGAGGGTACAGAGAAGGGCAACTAAGCTGGTAAAATGTATTGAAAATCTTAGCTATGAGGAAAGACTGGCCAAATTTTGGATGTTCACGCTGGAGAAGAGGCGCTTAAGGGTTGATATGATGACTATGTATAGATATATACGGGGATCATATAATAATCTCTCTAATGCTTTATTTACCAGTAGGTCTTTCCAGCTGACACGAGGTCACCCATTCCGATTAGAAGAAAAGAGGTTCTGCCTAAATATTCGGAAGGGGTTTTTTTACAGTGAGAGCTGTGAAGATGTGGAATTCTCTCCCTGAATTAGTTGTACAGGCTGATACATTAGATAGCTTTAAGAAGGGGTTGGATGGCTTTTTAGCAAGTAAGGTAATACAGGGTTATGGGAAATACAGTAGCTCATAGTCCAAGTTGATCCAGGGACTAGTCCGGTTGCCAGGAAGGAATTTTTCCCCCTCTAAGGCTAATTGGAGAGGCTTCAGATGGGTTTTTTTGCCTTCCTCTGGATCAACTGGCAGATAGGTAGTAAAAAAAAAAAGGTTGAACTCGATGGACATGTGTCTTTTTTCAACCTTACTTACTATGTTACTATGTATGTTACTATATCTGCCAATCTGGAAGACTTAGACCACCTTGTGTTTTAGATGCGGTTAATCTCTATCTCGCCAATCTAGGGTTTTTATCCGCCCAAATGAACTTTTTCGTGAGAGTATGCAGTGTTTGTAAGGTCCCCTTGGGAGGGGGGTATGGAATGGCCTGTGAAACATATAGGAAGCGGGGGAGAATGTTCATCTTAAGGGAGTTAACGCAGCCAAACCATGATAACGTTTTAGTTGTCCAGTCTCTTAAGTCCATTTTGATAGAATTTAGGAGATCACTATAGTTTCTATTGATAATTTGTTTCACGTCCGGAAATATTTTTATGCCAAGGTAGGTGAAGCATGTAGTGGATGTTCTGATCGGAAAAGAAGTAGTAGCAGCTGAAAACTCTTCCTGGGGAATAGAGACATTTTGGGCAACAGATTTAATCAGATTTATTTTGAAATTACTGACTGAATTAAATTGATCCAATTCTACTATTAAGTTTGGGAGCGAGATCCTGGGGTTTCGCAAAAAGAAGAGCAGATCGTCCGCGTATGCAGCGATTTTGTGTTCTTTGGAACCGATTGTGACGCCATTAATGTTTGGGTCATTCCTAACCCTGTTTAGAAAGCTCTCGAGCGAGAGGATGAAGAGGAGTGGAGATAGTGGTCAGCCTTTGCGAGTCCCGTTTTGGATTCTAAATGATTGCGAGTATTCTCCATTTACCCTGAGTTTTGCAGACAGATTGGTATATAAGGTAGTTATCCACTATAGCATTCTGGGACCCAAGTTTATGTGTTGTAGGGTGGCTCGTAAAAATGTCCAGTCTACCCTGTCAAAAGCCTTCTCAGCGTCAGTGGATAAGAGCATAACAGGGATGGAGCGGCTTTTACAGTAATGGATGATGCTAAAGAGTCTGTTCGTGTTGTCCCTGGCCTCTCTATGCGGGACAAAGCCTACCTGTTCTGGTGATATCAGGGTGGTTAGGACTTGATTTAACCTGGTAGCTAGTACCTTCGCATATAACTTGGTATAGACATTTAGTAGGGAAATGGGATGGAAACTGCCAGGATCTGTGGGGTCCTTACCTTTTTATGAATTAATGTTATATGGGCCTCCAGGTCTTCTGAGGGGATTGTTTTAGTGGCTGTGATAGAGTTAGTAGCGGCAACCAGATACGGGAGAAGGCAGTGACTCAGTTCCTTATAGTATGATATTGAAAAGCCATCGGGCCCCAGGGCCTTGATGGCTGCTGAGAACTCGTCTATAGTCAAAGGGGAGTTTAGGGCCTTTTGAATATCGTTTGATAATCTCGGGGGATTGGAGTCCGTAATATAGTCGGTGCATTTGGTCAATGTGTTACAGATTTTATTTGGTATAGTGGTTGGGGGATGGAGCTGATAAAGTTTAGTGTAATATTGACGAAAGACTTCCGCCATGTCCGTGGAAGTGTGCACTGTTTTCCCATCCAATATTTGAATTTTAGGTATATAGTTTCGTAACTGTTTTCTCTTTAATGCAGCAGCCAAAATATGGCCACATTGTTCGAAATTAGTGATGTGCGAATTTATTCGCTAGGCGCAAATTCACGGCGAATTTGCGAATAAATTCGCGAAACGCCCGCGAAAATTCGCGGTAAAAATTCGCCGGCGTCAAAAAATTTTTTTTCTGAAAAACGGACGCTGCCCTCAGAAACGGGGGCCGGCGTCGAAAAAACGGGCCGTTTCGCAAATTTTCCGATCACTATTCGAAATAGAGTTTTTTATGAATTTCAACAGCTCTAGTCATAAATGCCGAATATGTGTCCCTGAGATCTTTCCTTGCTTGTGTCAGTTCGGCAAGAATGTGTGTAAATTTGGAATATTTGTGTTGCGGCCCGAGGAACCGGATTCTAGTTATCATCTGTTGTATTTTAGCGTTGCGTTCTCTCTTTTTGCACGCCCCCAATTGTATTAATTCCCCTCTAATAACACATTTGTGTGCTAGCCATAAAGTCCAGGAGTCAGTCTGTTCTAGGTTATTTTCTTGAAAGTAATTCTGAAGCTTTTGGGTAAGGTCCTTCTTCGCAGATTCCTCTCGGAGAAGGAAATCATTTAATCTCCAGGAGAAGACTCTACGAGTGGGGACCCTCCGTAAAAGAGTGCATGTAATGGGAGCGTGGTTATAGTGTCTATTGTAGCGTCTTTGAGGAGATCAATATCTGCATGGCGTATGAAAATGTAATCCAGTCTACTATAGGTGTCATGCGGATGTGAGTAGAAAGTATAGTCACGTACAGAGGGTTGCGTGACGCGCCAGGTATCCACTAAAGTGAGGGATCTAAGCTGTTTTTTAAAAACTTCAATTTTCCTGTTTGGTATGCTAGACCGTGCGGTAGAGGAATCCAGTAATGGTTCAAGCGTCATGTTTAAATCACCACCCATAATGAGCATACCTTCCTCAAAATCTATAGCTTGAAGTGTTTGTGTTAGGGCTGGTAGTTGCTCATTGGAAGGGAAATAGACTGAGGCCAGAGTGTACATGCAATCATTGATATTCCCCTTATCTAATTTGGTTGCTATGGAAGTGAAGCCCAAAGAATCTGCTTCCATAATCATGACCCCCCTTGTTTTGGTGGTTAAAGGTGTGCTATGAAAGATGGTCGAGAAGCCTTTAAGGCAGTAAACCAACATGGGTAGATATGAGCTGAGTGGTTGAAGTGGGGGTTTTATACTTTTGACCCGACCGGGCTAGCACTTCTATGATGCCATTTGCCCTGCAGAATCACAGATAATTCTGGTTATGTTTAACTCGTTAACTATCCAATATTCATATTTATATTGTTTTTTTTTTTTAAATAATAAACATATAATAAGCATCATTGCATTCACTGTTACATATTTTGTTAAAGCAGTTTAAAAACATGTGTTTAGATTACTAGTTACATAATTGCTTTATGTCTTGTATTAGGGCATAGGGCTGTTCCGCTGGCCACAGTTGACAACCATATGACTAAAGTTAAAAGGTCAACACTCACTTACCTTTTAGGTTCCTAGCCAAGGATTTCTTTCTTCACCAAATCCAGGGTATAGAATACTATATGTACCAGAAGCTTACTAACACACCCCAAAGAATCAGAGAAGGTGGAAGAAAGAGACTTAGGAAAATAGTGCTATGGTAGCAGAACAGTCACTTGAATTTTTGAATTTTATTCTATTGCTTCAGTGTACAACTACGATATACAGAGTTAATAACGTGCTAATTTATTTGATATATATAATTAATTGAATCAGTATATACTATTAAATTAATTGATTTAAAGCACTTGCACTTTCACTAATTTATTAGAATCACAGGAATTAACTGATATATACAGAATTAATGGTGTGTTCTCTGATCAGATTTATAAAATCATTGAATTAAATAAGAAGTGGCAAATTAATATTAGAAAATTAAACAATTGGTCGTAAAGAGATTTTCCTTCTCCAAGTAATATATATAGTTGCTAATAAATGGGTGGTGGCAAAAAAGTCTAACTAAACATTGTAAACAAGGTTTCTTTCTCTTTCTCTCCTTTTTATTATTTTAAATAAATAATCCTTGTATGTTTTAAGAATTTGGGAATTCTATTTTAAGAGGAAACAGTGGTATCCATATAAATTGAAGGATTTCTTTCTTCACCAAATCCAGGGTATAGAATACTGTATGTACCAGAATTCAGACCTATGGGATTTATTATCCAAAATATATGGTACCTGGTGCTTTCTGGATAAGTGATTGAAACACTATTTTGGACTATATTAGTCCAGAAGATGTTAATCAGTAGATCAGGGTAATACTTGACTATAACACATAAGGCTGAAGATGCAGTTGTACCACAACTCACAAAGGCTACTGTGTTAAAATAAAAGAAGAAGGATGCCAGGAGGTTATTGCAGCAACAACATAAAATGTACTGTCCAAAAGAATAGATCCACTCACTCATTATTATGTTGTTTAAAGGAATAGTAACACCAAAAAATGAAAGTGTTTTAAAGTAATGAAAATATCATGTAGTGTTGCCCTGCACTGGTAAAACTGATCTGTTTGCTTCAGAAACACTACTATATATCATATAAACAAGCTGCTGTGTAGCAATGGCGGAAATTGAAAAAAGGCTATATGGCACAGGTTAACTAATGGATAACAGATAACACCTTTAGACAAACAGAGCTTATCTGCTATCTGCTGTGTAACATGAGCCTTTTCTCCTTTGAATGGCTGCCCCCATTGTCACACAGCAGCTTATTTATATAAACAATAGTAGTGTTTCTGAAGCAAACACATCAGTTTTACCAGTGCAGGGCAACACTGTATTATGTTTTCATTACTTTAAAACACTTTTATTTTTTGACGTTACTGTTCCTTTAAAGGTTTCAGTACCTTGGATGGGCCTAATAGACAGTTTCCCATCACCAGAAGGGCCAAGTTCATACAGTGGCCAACCATATGTGTGGACTTATTTGGACTTTGTTTTGGAGAATTTCCCCATGGTTTCTTCAAAGGAAGTTTGGACTTATAATTGATTATGGACTATTTATTATGGACTTCTTTTTCTATTGCAAAATTTTCACAATGGATTATCAATCACTTATTCCACCCCATTGTAATGTTTCATCCTGAATATGTTTGCAGAACTACTGTGGGCCTAATGAAGTCTAATTCACTTGTTTACATAGATGCCCTAGGTTTACATGGGTTAAAGGTCATTTTTAAGTATAAATACGAGCACTTGATAATGGTCTTGGTACACTTGATAAAGGGTATTGACCCAAAACATGTTGTGTAACCACAACCTGAAAAAACATTTTGCAGAGATTCTGCTGGAGTTCTCCTTCCTTTTTTTGTTTTTGATTTACAGGCTACAAATTAAACAAATTGAATGCCAAATTGTATGCCAAAAGAAGTTAACAAAAAGTGTCACCCACATGGGAATGGCAGCATTCTCAGCTGGTGCTTTTCAGTTAGCATAGAAGAGTCTCATTTTCAAGTATGCGCATTTGTCCATAGAGCTCTAGGACTCTAGTAAATTACCCTATAGTGTCAGAGCTTCTGGAGCAAGCGCATAAAATTTTGTATCTGCTTGTTATTTGTGTCTGTGAAATTTAAATTGCTTTCGCGTACTCTGATTTAGATTTTTGTATTTGGACTGGATTGCAATTAGAAAAAATCAGTTCTTTTTAAGTTAAAACATTTAATTTTTCTTTTCTAAGTATAGACGGCAGGATAGGGGCAAGATGGGATGAAGTTGGGCACAGAACAGTGATGTTTAAGAGCATTGGTGGCGGTATGGCACAGTAGCCATTCATTGGCTGTATCTTTCATCAGTGAGGGAGAGTTTTGTCCAGGTTTTCTGACCTCTGGGGGGCGGGGTATGACAGAGTGGACAGAGATTGACTGAATCTTTTGTCAGTCAGGGAGAGCTTTGTCTGGGGTTTCAGACAAAGTTGATAGTGCTATAATACCAAAAGGGGTGTATTTATTAACATTGAAGACAAGCATCACTGGTGATGTTGCTCACAGCCACCAAGATTCGTGTAAGGATGAAGCACACCGGTTTTATTCAGCAATTAAGCCTTGGTCACATTTATTTGCAGAAAATTCAAAGCACGAGCTTTTGGGGCATAACCCCTTCTTTCGGTACGGAACTGAATGCACTCTGTATGAACAAATAAATAAGTGGTGTGCAGCAAGTATTGTTGGCTCATAGCAAACAATCATATATTTGCTTTCTTTTATTTTAAGTGACTGATAAAACATAGAGGAAAAGTAAAACATTTTAAAAAATTAAGCTATTTGCTTAAATGATCTTCCGGCAATTCACAGCTATCTGGGGTTCCAGATATAATGTCCTATACCTGTACTAAAAACCTTCCCTGCACCTGTTATATTCAAAGGAGGAAATAGATTGTTTAATTTGCAATTAACCCTTTCCCTGCCAGCCGTTTTGTCCTAGATGCGAACATCTACTGCCAAGCAGTTTTTAGATATTTTACACTCTTTCACTTTAAGGGCCTTTCCTGGGGTGGTCTTTTAGTTTACCCAGGAAAACAATATATTGTTTTTTTCAGGACAACCTGAACTTTCAAAATATGCAAGAATTTTGGTGTAAGTCTACTTGTGTAAAAAAATAGAGGCTTCTAAGTGTCTAATAAAATGAAAAAAATCATGTTTCACAAAGAACAATAACATATATCAGAAAGATCATTTATTTTATGTACAAGAACACAGCCGATTTGGAAAGGTCTATGTCTCCTGAACGCGGCAATACCAAATATATAGAGTTTTATCGAGTTTTCTCACTTGTATAGGTCAAAATCTACAAGCAGTACACTACCAAATTTCCAAAGCAACGCTCCCCAAACGGCATACTTTTGATTTCAAGGCCAAACATTCCGCTAACAGTAGGTTTACCCTAGAAAACTACCCATTATTAGAAAGAACAGATTCTGGTCAATCAAAAATGGGTAAATATATCTTTGTACTCCAAACAACCAAGTTGCAATTGTTTCTTAAAGTTATAAAGTTTTATAGAAATTGGTGAATTTTTTTAAAAAATTACCTCAAAGCTTCCTCTCTACAGCATCATTTCTCCCACACATCATTAGGTATCAATGTAAAACACCCCAAATATAAAAGCCTGGGGTCCATTGAACAGTTTGATGCCCAATATGTATAGGTGTACCCAAGCACGTGGTATATAGGGGTCTTAAAATGTAGACACCTCATTTGAGCTATCAGTTCTGTAATTCCAGATACTGCAAAATCAACACATTTACATAGTTTGGGGGGGGGGCAAAGTTAGAAAAAAGTACATTCACCCCAGAAAACCATATATTTTCGGAAAGTACACATTCCCACGAATCCAAATTGGGTATGCATGTCTTTGTGCTACAAAGTACCAAGCCGCAAACCATTCCTAAATTTGGTGATTTTGGTGACATTTCCAAAAATCACCTCAAAATTTCTACCCTGCAGCATCGTATTACCCACATTCTTTTAGGTATCAAGAGAAATCACCCCAAATATGAAAGCTTAGGGTCCTCTGAACAGTTTGATGCCCAACATGTATAGGTGTACCCAAGCACGTGGCATATAGAGGCCCCAAAAGGAAGACCCCCATTTGGTCTGCCATTTCAGGTACTGCAAAATCAACACATTTACATCGTTTTGGGGGGGCAAAGATAGAAAAAAGTAAGTTCACCCCAGAAAACAATATATTTTTGGAAAGTACACATTCCCACGAATCTAAATTGGGTATGCATGTCTTTCTACTACAAAGTACCAAGCCGCAAACCATTCCTAAATTTGGTGATTTTGGTGACATTTCCAAAAGTCACCTCAAAATTTCTACCCTGCAGCATCGTATGACTCACATACTTTTAGGTATCAAGAGAAATCACCCCAGATATGAAAGCCTAGGCTCCTCTGAACAGTTTGATGCCCAATATGTATAGGTGTACACAAGCACGTGGCATATAGGGGTCCCAAAAGGAAGACCCCCATATGGTCTGTCATTTCAGGTACTGCAAAATCAACACATTTACATCGTTTTGGGGGGGGGGGCAAAATTAGAAAAGGGTAAGTTCACCCCAGAGAACCATATATTTTCGGAAAGTACACATTCCCACGAATCCAAATTGGGTATGCATGTCTTTGTACTCCAAAGTATCAAGTCGCAAGTCTTTCCTAAATTTAACTATAAAAGCAACGGTTTTTACATTTCTGAAAATCGGCTTAAAATGTTGCAGTTTGCCACATTTATCGCAAACAATGTTTTACGTACAAAGAAAAATCACATGAATATGGAAATCAGAGGTCTACTGAATAGTTTGATGCCCAATATGCATAGAATTATCAAAGTATATGGTATGTATGGACCCCAAATGAAAAACGTGCTCTTTGGCCTAGGTAAATCTACAGATTTTGTTGGCAACATGGCCAAAAGTTTGTATTCTGTTGAAGAGGTGGCTGCTCTGTACATGTCATCTAGCTCAAAAGAGTTTAGTGACTCTGATTCTGAGTATGTGCCCCCTGCATCAGATAGTGACTCCTTTACTGATGAGTCACTGGGTGGTAGAAGGTGGACCGGTACTTCCCTTGAGAAGCCCATGGAGCCTGAGCAGGATGTGCATGATCAGGTTGAATATGTTGAAGAACAGGAAGCGGGCAATAGAGCTATTGCTGCAGAGCCAGCGTGGGGGCTTCCTGGTAAATTCCCCCTGAAATCCCTCCATTTACTGCAGCCTCAGGTGTGAAGGTGGACACCTGGAATTTTGATCCAATTGATTATTTCCAATTATTTTTGACTGAGGCTATCCAACAGGATATGGTCCCTTATACTAATTTGTACCCCAAGCAATATTTTGCCCAAAATCCTCTACCCAGATATGCTCGAGCACATGCGTGGCATCCCACAGATATTAACGAGATGAAGGGGGTTGTAGCTCTCACTTTAGCAATGGGTCATAAATGCTAATTCTTTAGAGTCCTACTGGTATATCACTCCAGTGCTTAGAAACCAGTATCAGCTACTGCCCCGGTTTCTTAATTTTAACAATAATACCACAGCTGTACCCCCTAATGAGCCCAGACATGAGAGGCTACATACATAAATTGAGGTCCCTTATAGATAGCCTGTCAGAGCTCCCAAAACATTTGTATAGACGGATCACTTCTCCGCTTTAAAGGGTGCATACAATTCCAGCAGTACATCCCAAACACATGTGCCCGCTGTGGGATTCAATTCTATAAACTCTGCGAAAGCAGCTTGGGGTACACCAGTTTTTCATGATTTATGAGGACAAGGACTCCAAATTAGAACCCAATGGTTGTCTCCTTGATTTGAGTCAGTGGCAAAATTGTATGGGAGCTCATCACTCCACTACTGGGCCGAGGTTTCCACCAACTGTATATGTGGATATCTTTTACACAGGTATTCCCCTCTTTAGAGCCCTATATTCATTGGACATCCAGCCTGTGGCACCATAAATCGTAACCGAAAAGGATTGCCCAGGGATCTAATAAACAGACAAATGAATGCCCTGAGAAATGATGAGCTCCATGCACCTAGAGTGCAGCCCCAAACTTTCCATTTGAAATTGCTCTTGTGTATTGACCCTGTTTTGGGGTGTTTGGAGGCCAAGCATGGAAGGTGCTGCTGAATAGCTGCAGGTGTGCACTTTCAAGGAATATATAATTTGTGGGGGGTATTTCACAGGTAAGGGGTTGTTTAGATTGAAGAACTGCAAGGTGTGCATTTCTATCGCAGCCCCAAACTTTCCAGCTGAAATTGCTTGTGTATATACTCTAGGGGTGTTTGGAGCTTGCTTCTTTAGGTGCACCCACACATTCAGGGCTCTGCCCTTTGAGTTTAAGCACAAAGGCCTGTTATTTGCACAATGCCCCACACAGGTGAAAAATTGGAAGATTTTGCAAGCTTAGTATGCCATTGTAAATGTGCCCTTACATTTTCTCTCCTGTGTACTTAATAAAATAAATTTCCCAATCTCCTCTTGATGCATTCTTGTGTGACTTCAGCGATGGGATGTTAAAGTTTAGCAACAGCATAGAGCTCCACACCCTGCAAAATTACTAATCCCTGAACATGAACATAAAGTGCATAAAATTAAATTGAAGCGAATGAATGGGGCGTTAATTCTGAGAAGATATTTTTAACACTGTATGATAAAGGAATTACAGGTATTTAATTACAGTTAAGGAAAAGTTGATAAGCCACCATACCACATCAAGGTAAATCCCACACGGTGGTCCCTAACTTGTTTACCTCTGGTCATAGTATAAAGGATCTTGTGCCTCTCTGCATAGTAGCATTCTGCTGAACCTTGGTTTCAGTCTGAAGGCTTTATCCTCCTCCGCTGCTAACGTGCAGCTTTTGAGAGTGATTGCCCAAACAAACGCCCATTTTTTAACAAAAGTGTAATATAAAAATAGTGAAGGGAAAGTAAAATTATATGTATAAGTGCACACTTGGAGAGTGTATGTATATATATATATATATGTGTGTGTGTTAGTACAAGTATAAGTAGGTAAGAATATAAGTGTGAGCTGAAATAAGTAAAAAACAAGTTAAATAAGTGGAATGATAGGTGTAGTAAATGTGAATGGGTGTCAAAAGTGTTGCTTGGTGCAGTTAAAAACATAGGACCACCATTAGTTAATCGGGGTGGGTATGGGGGGTGCTACAAACCACATAAAGCTTAGCCACAGTTTCAGGCTACATATCAAATACAAAGGGGGGTTGTGAGAGATCTAAATAATGCTAAGTAAAAATGTATTAAAGTATAAGGGAAGTGCTACCGACTAGGCCAAATTGGTCAGTGAGCACACGCACTTGCATATATACTGAATTACTTGGACAGGGGCCCAGGGAATGTGCACTGACCAATTTGGCCTAGTCGGTAGCACATCCCTTATACTTTAATACATTTTTACTTAGCATTAGGTAGAGCTCCCACAACCCCCCTTTGTTTTGATCTTGAAAAGTACACTGACTGGGAGAACATTTTATATTATGCTTAGGGGAAGTGACCCACTTTCAGCAGGCAACGGTTATAAGATGTTTAAAAAATGTGTTTATGGTCTATATCAATTGGCAATTCTTTAATCAAGACTAAAATTCAGACACAGTTTTATCTCTCAGGTGTTAGAGCTGTATATTAGGTCCACAATTAGCGAGCATAAAAAAAATATTCAACCTTTAAAGTAGAAGGAAAGCTCCAAGACAGTTTATTGCCAACAGATTAGCCACAATAGTGCAAGCTAGAATGCTATATTTATTCTGCAGAATGCTTTACCATACCTGAGTCAACAACTCTAGACATTGTCTGTTTGTTTAGGATAGAAGCTGCCATATAAGCATGGTGTGACATCACATCCTGCCTGAGTCTCTCCCTGCTCACCTACAGCTCTGAGCTCAGATTACAGCAGGGGTGGGAGGAGGGAGGGGGAAAGGAGCAAACAGAGCATGCTCAAGTCCTGCCCTGGAGGTTTAAGCTGAAATCAGGAAGTCTGATACAGAAGCCCATGTGTACATAATAAAAGGAAAGAAATGCTGTGTTTCTTTTGACAGAAGACTCAGAGCAGCATTACATTGAGGGTTTACTGGTGTATTCATATAGAGCTTTCTGATAAAGCTTACTTAATTTTAGTCTTTCCTTCGCCTTTAAAAGGTGTATAAAAGAATAAGAGGTTGATTTATCAACATCTAAATTTAAGTTTTTACTATGATTCTAATTTTTTTGTGTGCTAAAACTTACTGTTCAAATTATGGTTTCCAAAACTCCCTTGTTCAATATTTATGATGCACTAACAATTGAAAAACTTGAATGTAAAAACCTCTACTTCTAAAAACCAACAAGTTCACATAGAGTAAATGGGTGTTATCATAGGCAAAATATAAGTGATTATTTCAATTTGAGTTTTTCTATTTTTTTTTAAGAATTTGATGAGTAAAATTTAATACAATAAAGTTTTTCTCACCATTTATTTGACAGAGTTTTTGAATTCAAATGTTTTTTATAAATAAGCAAACATCCAGTTTTATATATACAGTACATACACATACTGTACATAATAACATTTTGAGTTTAAATTATTCAAAAAAATTCACAAATTTGAATTTTGATAAAAAGGCCTCCCTATAAGGCCCACTGTAACAAAGTGCTAATTATGGCCCAGACCTATAGTATGCACACCTGATAACGCTGGTTACATGTCAAAGAACTCTTGCAAAAGATAGCTTGTATAGCTCATCCCTTTTTTATGTGCATTACACAGACTCCCACTGTCCTTACATTATTTATTGTACAGGCACCCAGCATCTCTCTACTTACATGACACATACAAACAAGGCACTCATCAGAAGGGTATTGCTATAATTGTATAGTGGTACTGTCATTGCTATAGCCCTAAAAAAGAATATACGTTATAATGTACAAGATGTTTGAAAAGCATATAAATTATATCTTTATCAATGGTGCTTAGTAATGTCATTAGTTAGAAGTTAGAAGTCACCAGTTCCATGACCTGTATAAAAGAACTTGGCATCTGATCATAGAAGTCCTTGGTGACTAAAATCCTTATATTTGACAGCAGGGAATACATTATTCACTATATAATATGGTCCATAATGTCACTAGGGGCTTGCAATGTTATGGGCTGCACGCTAAAGGCCGCTAGTAATGATATAATCCTATTGCATTCCTCCACTAACACTGCTCAAGGAATATGATATGCCCCTGGAGCTTGGTGCCTAGCACCTGGGAGAATTCTCTTATAATAAAACCAATATATATATATACACTATATATATATATACACACACACACACACACACACACACACACACACATATATTGTACATATTAACATAGCAACAAACTTTGTTAAAAAAGTGAGCATTATTACATTTGCATATAAACCTGTAATTTTGTTTTGAATGTAAAAGATCTTTGCATTTTTGTTTGTGAGCCAACCTGCATCAGTTAAATTTTTTAATAAAAATGATAATCCCAAATATGAATGTAGTGTTGGCAAACATACCCACTATCAGCTGCCAAATATAAAAAGCATTTTGCTATTCAAAGCAAAATGAGAGAATAACCACAGACATACACATTTTTACATTTTTTTTTTATTAAATATAAGAATGATTAAATATAATACTTACACCTTTTCTAATATTAATAATACCTTTCTTTAATGTTAAATGTTAAGGATGTTTAATATATTGCTGGTCTGTGAAGGTCAGGTACAGTGCCATGTAATTAAAATAATATTTAGCATTCAGAATTTCATAGACTTATGATATGAACTTAGAGTAAATATCATGTTTAGCAAACAGTATTATGTACTTTGGTTCACAATAACATGTCTTACGATACAATAATATATACTCCTTGATATTTAATTGCACAGGGAACTGAAATAGCATCAATCAAAATTGTGCAGAAGTTAGTTACAGATTTACTATTTTTTTATTATTAATGCATTTTTATATTATTTGGAGTTCAAAATACACACTGATAAGAGACTTCCTGGCATTTACTTGAGATGTCAAAATTTAATTTATTAAAGGATCGGAATATAAAAAGTGTGAATGTAAAAAAAAGCTCTGAAACATGCACTACAAAAATACAAAAACCTCAAAAACCTCTAAAAATGTGTGTTTTTTTGGACAATTGATAGTGTAAAACCCCAAAAACCTCTAAAAGAGTGATTTGATTAGAAGAGGTTCAATAAGATCAGTGCAGCTCCCACTGACTATAGGACATCAGCAGCTTTTACTTAGTTTTGCATTAGAGGTTTTCATTGAGATTTTATAAATCTTGAATTTTTAAAACTTTTAAGAAATATGATTGTTAGTAAATGGGCCCCTTAGACTAAGGGGCATAATTATTATGCTGTGTAAAAATGATCGGATAATACAACACACATCGCTAGGTTTCACCGTGTTTGCTATATACTTCAAGATGTGGCACCTTATTGCATAATTGCAGGTCTAATGCGAAAGAAAATTCTAACAGAAATTGATTAATTGCTGTTTCACAGACATACAATCAGTCCGCAACAAATGTGTTTTCAATGACCCTTGGGGGCACATTTACTTAGCTCTAGTGAAGGAACAGAAGAAAAAATACTTTGAATTTCAAATGATTTTTTTGGCTACTTCGACCATCGAATTGGCTTCTTTGACCTTCGACTACGACTTTGACTTTGAATCGAACAATTCGAACTAAAAATCGTTTGACTATTCGACCATTCGATAGTAGAAGTACTATCTCTTTAAAAAAATTTCGACCAACTACTTCGGTCCCCATAGGTTTTCTAACAAATTTCTGATTGAAGGAAAATCGTTCAATCGATGGATTAAAATCCTTCGAATCGTTCGATTCGAAGGATTTAATGGTTCGAACGAACGAATGTCGGTAAATCCTTCGACTTCGATATTCGAAGGATTTTACTTCGACGGTCGAATATCAATTGCTAATTAACCCTCGATATTCGACCATTAATAAATGTGCCCCTTGGTGTCTCAATCATTCCACAGAAAAATGTACACATTTCATTGTACATACATTCTACCAACATATAGATTTCTTTCCTAAAATATATGTCTTATATATACGGTATAAAGTAAAACAAGAAAAAATATATGGTTAGACCATGCTCCTGTCATATTAACAAGTCACTGGATGTTTTCTGTAAACACTTATCTTGCATTAAGACTAAACACACAGCTTATTTAGCTTCCTGAATACAAGCGACAAGTAAGTAACAAGTTGAATAAAAAATTCTAGAATATTTCTCAGCATACCCATATTAGGGCGAGTGCTTAAGATGAACTAAGTAAATTCGGGGCCTATATATAAAAGAAATTTATACAGATACTAAACCTTTTCAAGCAAACTCTTAAAAAAAAACACAAAGCCCACTAAAGCAGTATCCATGCTTATTGTATCAATGAAAACAGCTAAATAAAATCATCCTGGATAATTTAGAATAAGTTAACCAAAGCCACAAACTACTAAGGCCAACAGGAGAACTGCATGGTTAATAAACAAAGTCCATTAACACTACATAGACAATAGAAATAGAATACTAAAGATATTTCCAATAGGTTTAGCAAGTATTACAATACCCTATACAACATCAAAAATGATCTCACATTTTCATTATATATAGATAAATAAAAACAGTGTACAAAAAAGTAGTAGTATTAGTAGTAGTATTAGTATTTTTTGTTAGTATTCTTATGTAGTTATTGTAGTTATTGCCCTTTTCTTGCTAAATTGCTCTGAAGCTAAACGGATTATAGCTTTTGCTATATTAAACATATAGGGGAATATTTACTAATGTTCAAATGGTAAATTTGAATTAAAATTTTCTATTTTTTTGAAAACTCATAAATGAAAAAAAAAATGAAAAGCACCAACTCGAATTTGATTTTGAATGTGCGATTTATCACAGCTCGACCCCAGTTCTAATTCAACTATTCTTAATCTCCACCTAAAACTTGCCGAGTTCATGTAGAGGTCAATGGCACAATGAACAAGATTTAGGGGGTTTTAAAAGGTAAAACACAATTTTTTGTGGAATTTTTTGTAATTTATTAAACCCAGAGGGTGTTAAAAGTCTGAATAAAAAAGAACACCAACTCAGACCTGCTGAGTTCATGTAGAAGTCAATGGGAGAAGTCCCAAAGATATCCGGAAAAATGTATTGATAAATAAAGGGAAAA
Source organism: Xenopus petersii (assembly GCA_038501925.1). Taxonomy (NCBI): domain Eukaryota; kingdom Metazoa; phylum Chordata; class Amphibia; order Anura; family Pipidae; genus Xenopus; species Xenopus petersii. The sequence goes on along the minus strand of CM076689.1, from coordinate 35,194,407 downwards.
AAATCAGAAAATTATCAGAAATTTTCGGATTTTAATAAATAGCCCCCCATGTATTTCCACTATTAGTGGATGATTCCTTCGATCGAACGATAAAATCCTTCGAATCTAACGATTCGAAGGATTTTAATCCAACAATCGAAGGAATATCCTTCGATCAAAAAAAGTTAGGCAAGCCTATGGGGACCTTCCCCATAGGCTAACATTGACTTCAGTAGCTCTTAGATGGCGAGCTAGCGGGTCGAAGTTTTTTTAAAAGAGACAGTACTTCGACTATCGAATGGTCGAATAATCAAATGATTTTTACTACGAATCCTTCGATTCAAAGTCGTAGTCGAAGGTCGAAGTAGCCCATTCGATGGTCGAAGTAGCCCAAAAAAAACTTTGAAATTCGAAGTTTTTTTACCTTCGAATCCTTCACTCAAAGTTAGTGAATCGGCCCCAAAATGTAAGATATGATTCTCCATCAATTTTCTCTCCAGTTAGGGCTTAAAATTTCCTTGGGAAATTAGATAATTTGTAGGAAAAACATTTCAAGTAAAGGGTAGTGATGAGCGAGTCTGCTCCATTTTGCTTTGTCAAAAAATTTGTGAAAAAGCAGAAAGAATTTGTGAAATTCATTGAAGTCTTTGGGCATTATTATGCAACAACTTTTTTTGCTGGCACTTTTTTAGTGCAAAATTCATTTGAATCTATGGCCATTTTCAACTTTTTGGGGGTTATTTTGGAATATTTTCCACACAAAATACTAGGAGAAAAATTTTGTTCATCAGTTAAGGGAAATCAATAAATGTAAAACTATGAGCCAAAAATAATAAGCTGAACATGTTAGTGCAGCTAAATTTTGTTGGTTGTATACAAATGCAAAGATTAAATAGGCTGCTGCAATTTGCGTCTGATCTTAACATGTTAAGAATAGGGCATAAAATTATAATCAAATTGAAAAAGGTGCCACAAATCACTAAGGGGTCCATTTACTAACAATCAAATTGCAATATTTTTTGTATGGTTTTCCTATTTTTCTGAAAAGCTCTAAAACTGTGAGATTTATCAAGTGAAAAAAACACAAAAGCCTTTCATGTCAAACATGTCAAAAAGTTGTTGAGTTGTTGTCAATGGGTGTAGTGCTAATCCCATTGTACCATTTTCAAACCAATCAGAATGTTAGAGGTTTTCTGATTTTTTTCACTACAATTTGTCAGAAAAAACTTGTTGTGGTATTCAGACATTATTTCAGATCAGTCAACATTTGTACTTTTTTAACAAGAACTTTTAATAAATTCATTGACATTCATGGTTTTTAGAGTTTGTGAGTTTAGTCGTGGTTCCAAAAAACTCTTAAACCACTAAATCTGACCATTAGTAAATAAGCCTCCACATGTTGATACACTGACCAAGTTGAAACAGTGGTCCAGGTGCACCAGCCCCAGCAAAACTAATCAATGTCTCTTGCTATTATTGATTAAAATGTTTGTTTGATCTTTGAATACTTTATAATATTTCAGGTTGGGCTATAACATACTGTATATATTTTTACAGAATTTGTTGTATTTTGTTGAATTAAATGTAATATATGTATGTACATAAATATGGAAAATGTGTATGTTTAGATGTGGAAATGGGACTCTTTAAGAAAAAAGTTGTATATTCATATCTGTTTTTACATTGGGTTTCTCCTTTAAATATCCACTTTCTGAGGCAGAGATCTTAGCCCATGACTTGACCTAGGGGCACAAACATGTTGGGCCATTCGGACATATTCTTTTTTAATGTAAACCAATAAATAAAGATATTTTACTTCATATTTGTGGCCCTGTGGCGTTTCTGCAGCTCCCTTCATTATTTCTATGACTGCAATACATTGAAATGCAATAAAAACATATTCAACTAAGTATGATGTAGTTGTATAATGCTATAAAAGAATTCTATTCAATTCGACTTATTTTAGGCATAACATAATGAAACATAAAGGAGCATATGACATTTCATCTGGCAGGGACTTCCTGCTAAACAATTGTTACTTAAAGCAGAGTACAAGCTATCAGTCAATTAATTTTGTTGCCTGGCTTCAAAGCCATTAGGAGCAAATTATACCTTTTGCACATTATGCCCTTTAAGCAGTTGGATCCAAGTAAAGGGTCATAAAATATTATTAAAAATTACATTCATTGTCCTTGACCTTCATATCTTTTGAAATTGAATTTCCTTACTTATTACATATTATACCTTTAGTGAAATAAACCATTGTTGGTTGAAAGGAGAACCATAATTAGTTTTAACACAGTTTGTGTGTTTTTCCATTTTAATTTGAATTCATAATTTAGAGTAATGCATTAACCATGATATCTTGTGGGCAAAAAAGAGAAAAGACTATGGGTATTTTTATGAATCAGTTTGGTTTATTCAAACATAAAAGACTTTGACAGCAGTAATCACAATTTGCAGTTTTCAGGATTTATATGTTGTGTTTACCGATTTACTAAAACTAGTTTTTTTCTGATTTTTTTTTACTAAAACAAATTGGACCAAACTCCCATTCACGATCTGAGTTAATTTACTAAAACTCGAATCAAAAAGTGTCCATACAAGAAAAGTCATGCAACTTTTTCAGATTGTCGCAAGGAAAACTCGGCTTTATTGAATCACCACCTCAACAACTCAAATTTATCGGATTATTGACTGAAAAGCTGCTTCAAATAGCAATCCTAACAATATTTGTTGTATATTCATCTAAAACATACTGAAAGCTAATATAAAATATGAGTATCTTAAAGGTATTTATTAATAATTTGTCTTTTACCAAGATTGTTTTAATGAAATACCGTTGTACAAACAAAACATTTTTTGAATTGAATTATAAAGGTCCTTTGGACTACAAACTCTGGCTATATTCTTACTAGGTATTTTGGTTAAGGTCACAAAACAATTTTTTTATTTATTTGTCAATACCTTTTTTTATAATTTAATTGCACTAAATACTTAATACTTTCAAGATAATACATTTTTCCGAGTCCATACTAAGCTCTTGCTAAGAATATGAATAGTACTTTACTATATCTATCAGCAGGGACACAAGTTATAGTTTTAATTAAACACAACAGGGATAACTTATGCCTCTTACTATATAAAAGTACAAGTGAGTAAAATGAAAAAGACCTCCCTCCAGAGACGGAACTAGGTGGGGGCGGGTCCTGGTGCGTGCCCTGGCCCAATTGCACCCCCTGCCTCCCACCCTTTAAAAATTACCTCATTAAGTTGAGGGGTGCATAAATACCATCTAAACCTCGAGGAATATGGGGCATGTTTACTAACATTGGAGATAAATATCTGGAGAGATTTCTGGAGATGTTGCCCATAGCAACCAATCAGATCTTTGCTTTTGTTTTCTAACTTGGCTGTGGCTGTTTAAATCTAATTGCTGATTGGTTGCCATGGGCAACATCTCCAGAAATCTCTCCAAATATTTATCTCCAATGTTAGTAAACATGCCCCTAAATGTATTTTTTTTTACATCAACATACCTGATTTCACAGATAGAAAGGAAATCATGAATTTGAATTGGAATGATGAACCACTCCCCAACCATCTTTAGTTTTATGTATCTCCTACTTCATCTTGTTCTATTGTAAAGTTATGGTTCCACTGCTTTCCCCAGTGGGTGGTGCATGGATTCTCTGAAAAGCAGAGACCACCTGAAAATGGAACAAGGTAAAGGAGAGGATGCATGAAACATTTAGCTTAAGTCACCTTAAGAAAAAGTTTCAAATCCTGTTCTATTATGTTAGTTGAACAAATTAATGTTACTAACACAATCTATATATATTACAGAAGAACCCCCATTTTATGTTTTTCAGGGGACCAGAAAAAATGAGGGAAATGTATTATGCATAATATAAAGGTGGGACCACAAAACAACAATGTAAAATGAGGGGAAACAAAATGATGTAAAATTGAGGTTCCATTGTATTTAAATATTGTTTCCTTTAGTCTTGGAATTACACAATTACAAAAAGCAGGCAGGTGCCATTTTGAGGACTCTATTAATAAGGCAAGTTTTGTATCCATAAAGTCTTGTGTATTCATCTGAATATGTGTACTATATGCAGTACCCTATACTATTATAGGAGGGAGGGGGAATGTGAGGATTGGTGACATGTGCTGCGGAAAGTGAAAATAATTGTCTGCTCCAGACAATATTTGACTGACAGCTCAGATATTTAAACACCTTTATAACTGGTATGGATGTCTTAAATAAAAAAAGGATTTAAGTTGCAAAGGACTTTCATTATACAGCTTTTTATGTGTGGCAGGTCTGCTTTAAAGAAGAATATCAACCCAAATACACTTAGCACAATACATTTGAAAATACATTTGCCTATTCTTTTAATTTAAAAAAATCCATATGTTCCTATTTATTTGGCTTTCAAAAGCACTGCTTTGATACTTGGGATCCTTCAAAAGCAGTGATGAAAGAGTCAGTGATGGGCGAATTTGCGCCATTTCGCTTTGCCGAAAAATTTGTGAATTTCGCGTGAAATTCGCAAAATGGCGAAAAATTAGCAAAATGGCGTTTTTTAGACACCGGCGCCCGTTTTAGACGCGGGCGTCCGTTTTTTCGAAAAAGTTTTTTTGACGCCGGCGAATTTTTTCCGCGAATTTTCGCGGGCGTTTCACGAATTTATTCGCTGACGGCGAATCGCGCAAATTCGCCACAAATTTGCGCCTGGCGAATAAATTCGCCCATCACTAGTTAGAGTTACTTATCTGCTATTAAATAAAGAAATCCTTTCTCATCAGAGGGCTTCTCAGTGGACACTTAGGGGGTTATTTATCAAGGTCCGAATTTATCTGAGTATTTCTAATAGCAAACTTCGAGCAACTCCGAATTCTGGAATGGACCTTATTTATTAAGAAAAAAGCCCAAAAAATAGGGTCGGGCAAAACTTTGGAGCTTTCCCTGAATAGTTCGGAGTTTTCTGCAAAAACTGTGATTTTTTCGGGGTAGGGAACTGGTTTCTGTGAAGTTAAGTTTGTCTGTGAAAAAAAAGTACAGAATATACATTTTTGACTTTTCAGATATTGTTTATACCCCTTTTCTATGTAAATCCAAGTTAAAGGAAAATTATACCACCCAAAATGAATAGTCAAGCAATATATAGTTCATATAAAGTAGCATATTAAATAATCTTAACAAAGAGAAATATATAAGTAAACATAGCCATTTTACATATTTTCCCTTGAGCCCCAAGTTTATGATATTCACTGTTTTGCCTATGAGATCACCTGACCAAAAATACTGCAGCTCTAACTGTAACATGCAAAAGTCTGGAAGCAAAAGACAGAACTTTGTCCGTTAATTGGCTCATGTGACCTAACATGTATGGCTTGTTTGGTTTGTTTGTGTGCACCGTGAATCGTAGGATCCCATCGGGGCAGTCATTATTTCTTAAAATGGCAATTTTTAATTGGCCCATTAGAATCCCATTATTCAGAATGTTCAGAATTATGGAATAGACTCAATTATATCCAAATAATCTAAATATTTAAAAATGATTTCCTTATTCTCCATAATAATAAAACAGTACCTTGTACTTCATCCAGTACAGTACAGTATATCCACCTCCAGAACAAAATTATAGCACAAAAAGCTGTGTTCCACTTAGTCAGAATAATTAAACAGATATGTAGCAAACCGTGAAAAAAAATCTTATATGAATTTTATCAGGGCCGGATTTATATAGTGGGCCCCCCTAGGCTCACTGCCATTCGTTGCCTCTGTCCCCTCCAGCGGGACAGGAGCAATGGGGATTGGCGCATGGGAAATTTAGAAAATTATTGTATCTCCAGTGTATCCCCAGTGTTTTTGAATCAATGTGGGTTTGGTTGGGCAGCGTGACGCCCCCCTAAAATCCTGCCGCCCCAGGCCTGGGCCTAGGTGGCCTTTCCACAAATCCGGGCCTGAATATTATTATAATTATTTTTCAGGGCTTCAAAAAACAAATATAATTTAAAGGAGAAGGAAACCGGACCAGAACTCTGCTTATATTTGCTTGAGCCTCTGCTCCTCTGCTCGTTGACAAAGTGAAAAACAAAAACTAGCACAGGAGCTTCAAAGCTTGCCTACATATCCAGGCAACCGGGAAATATGTTATTGGCGGGTGAGTCAATGCAGGCGAGGGCAGAGAGGTCAGGGAACTCTTATGCAGGGCATCTCTTTGACTAATTGCGCATGTGTATGCCCTGAATAGATGGATTTCTGGACTGCAGCAGGGATATTCTTTTCAGTGCAGCTTGCCACTTATTTCAAAAATGATTAAAGCTCTAGAATTAATGAAAAACTGAATAAAGAAATGCCTGCTGGTAAGAATATATGCATTTAATGGGCAATAGTAACAGTATTATTTTATTTTAGCCGTTCCTTCTCCCATAATGCACTATTCTGTTATAATCAAGGTCATAGCAAATGGTACACCACCACTTCATAATTACTTCCTTTGGTATAAGCTTTGCACAGTAAGGGGGTTATTTATCAACATTTGAAAAGTTCTCATTATTTTCTGAAAACTATTCTGACCAAATTAGCACAGACTTATATGCCATCAACTTTTACATATTCTCGGCAGGTCTGAGTTGGAGTACTTTTTTCATTGGACTTTTAAAAAGAATGGACTTTAATAAATTCCGAAGAAATCAAGTTTTTTTTTTCCTCCAAAACAATTGTATTTTCCTCTTTAAAAGTCAGACTAGAAAAAGCTTAATAAATAACCCCCTTAATAGTACATGCTATTCTTACATGCAGTTTGATTATGATTTTATATTTTTCACCTGTTTCTATCTCAACTGGTGTATATCATTTCCTTAGAGTACCTTACACTCATTTTCTTAATTAATGTTGTATTGATTGTTTTCACTGTTGCTGAAATTCCCAGCATGATCCTGTGACTTTTTATTGGCCTGCATTCCCAAGAAGATTCACAAAGAATCTACAATGTGTACTGGGGATCTAAAAAGGGCACTCCCTTTTAGAACATTAGTTTAATTTATCATAAAAGATGAGCTGCAAGCATCATCATCTCTCTTAGAGACCACATCACTTCCGAAATACTTTATTTTTCTGAGAAATTGTCCTCCCAAGAATTTTGGTTTCCAGAATACATTAGAACCTCCCTGTACCGGTTTAACAAATGCAAAACTATGCATTCTCCAGTCTTGCTACTAATCTAAAGGGCACATGTTGGGCTAAAATGTTATCCCCAACCAAAGGTGCAGGCTAATAGAGCCTGTACTCATGTTGGTGGTAAAAGTAGTATTTTTTTAAAAAAATTGCCCCCTCCACCAGCACTAGGACACTGGGAGGGAGTTCTCAGTGCAAGTGGTCATGTCAGTCAAAACACATACGCAAATGTGCTTCTGACATCACGCACATGTGCATATTGAGCAAATCACAGCACTCAATAACAAGCACTGCCCCAATAACAAGTAACACATATTAAATTTAGTCTCCATATTAAATTTAAAGTTCAATACAAATGAATGGTTATGGCTTTGCACTGAGATTTGCAGTAAATTCTCATATTGTCCAGATTTTTTTTAAAGCATTAGGATTAAAGACATGTGAGCTCATTTGTAATTTGACCAAATTAGTAATACTCCATATTCATTTTGTTGGGTGTAGGGATCAGTATTTTGGTAGACACAACAACCCCTTTTACACAGGGTTTCAAGCTGAATAATTAGCGGTTTTACTGACAAAGAATTTGGTAGTTTTCAAGCATTCACAGCCAAACACCTTTTGTAAAGTCCCTGTGCAATCTTAGCAGCAGTTTGCACCTCAGTCCCAATTCTTTTGGGTAGCAGATAGTAGGTAGACCTTGCTTCCCAGGAATTCTGCTTCTTTATTAATACATTTCAAGGTATCTGTTTGTCCAACAGTCCTTGTCACAACACCACACTTTTACATACACTGTGAGCAAGTTCCACAACACAGGTCCAGTTGATCTCCTTTCTCCTAGAGCAGAGCAGAGACTACTTCAAAAGCCACACCGTTTAATTCCAGATAATGTTAATCAGACATCAAAGCTGAACAAATCTTAATTTTCACAGCCCTCTTGTGGAAGGGGTATAGCTTCCATCTATGATGTTCCCAGTAATCATGCTATAGAATGTAGACTTGTACAGTATGTAGACTTGTATACTTCAATATTGTTATTCTATAGACATGAATATATTGTCCATGTAACTGAGATGTTAAGAAGATACTTTCAGAGCTGCATAAGGAGTTCCCAGTGTGCCCTAGTTACCAAAGAAGACTATCTTTTAGAAAACCCATGCAAGTACAGCTATTTAGACATTCGAGCAATGGCACCCACAACACAGACTCATAAAATCAACAAGAGATGAGCTGCAGGCACTATGCAGCTCATCTATCAAGGGTGTGTATATAACTTCATGTTCACTTTAGGCTCTGCCCTTCCTGATGATGTTTTAAGTTTGTAAGCCGAAACGTTGAAATAAATCTACCAGCTTTTTTTCACTTATCAAGACCTATGTGTGCAGAAGTTTTTTTGTTTATAGATATGAATTTTTGTTCCAGCACCTAGGCATCACCATGGCTGACTGAGTGCACCTATCTAGATCTATATATATATATATATATATATATATATATATATATATATAATAGTTTAATGCACATTATTAAAAGTGTTCAGTAGTTTTATTGCCAAACAGTATATTACAGCACATTTGCACTCAAGTTTTCCTTTCAGTATTTGCTATATGTAGCTTCTGTAAAATGTTTCTCAATCTTTAACAGCTGTGTAATGTGAGTTACTTTACATAAAACCTTTTCCATAAAATTATTGTGTATTGTCTATGGGAAGAAAAGGAAGAACCATACAGAACTAAACCAGGATTGGCTTATATTGGCACATTAATCTTTTACCACTGGTTACCTCGTGACTTAATGGACCACAAATCTCCATCTGCTGCTCTGCAGAAGCTAACTGGATTTCCATTTATTATAAACAATGAATGCATGCAGAAAGTCTCATGCTTAGTGAATAAATAGTTTCCAAAACAGAAAGCAAGTGGACTATATGGCATAGTATCATAAACTTATTAGAGCATGATGGTGGAACATTAATCAAAGTTTTTTTTAGTCCCATTTCGAACTGGGTTAAAAAATAATTAAACCATATTTATTAATCAATCATTCTGCTCCAGAATATACGCCTTTTATATTTGTTCCATATAAGCAAAATGTTTTGTTGTGTATTGTACAATTTCATGCCCCATTTAAAAACTTGAATTTTCTGTCATAATTAATTTACAGCTTAACCATTATAACTATTCCTCTAAAAGAACCAGTTGCAAATGCTACACAAATAAAAAAACAGAGTGCAATATTGCGGTATTTCAAAGAAATGTTCAGATAAGTATTTTTTCATGTTACTATTAGATGATTGCATGTTATAATATGCAGCAACTGAAATATTGACATTTTTAGGTATATTGAACCCATTGTATCTTGTTTGCATATTTATAAAAGTGTACAAAATTTATTTGACCAAAAAGCAAACAAACAAAAAAGTGTATAATAATAAAAAAGTTATAGTCCTAATTTTACAATCTTCCTACATTTACAATCTTCATCCCCATTTTTGGAAACATCAGGCAGTATCCATTACAAAGGATATTTCTCTGCATGTACAACACTGAGTAAAACAAAAGAACTAGAAATAGAACAAAGGTGTCAATCTTTGCTTAATTGGTAAATGTAAAGGCTAAAGAAAGCCTGGTTTATTTAGGGGTTGCCAATGTAAATCAAACCCTTAAGTTTTTTTTTTCACAGACCCATTTAGGTGCCTAACATATTATCAACTCCAGTAAATCACTTTCCGTAGCAGTTTCCTGAAGAGTAGCAGAATTCATTGGGAAGGGCCTTGCTTGTGTGGCCACTAGAGCTGTAAGATAACGTGACACATCATTAGACTTCTCTTGTCCAAAGTGAGATTTTGTAGAACGATTCTAGGAAAATTTGTTCTTTCTAACTCCACTACAAGGGTGTTGGAGTTAAAAGAACAAAGGTGGAGGTAGTGTTTGTTTTCTTATTATTAACTCAAGGTGCATATTTTATTAACATGTATTTATATAGCGCCAACATATTGCGTAGCACTGTAAAGTAAATGTGATTATACAATCACTAAATCATACTAAATCACATGAATTATATACATAGAACATATGGAGTTACATACATCACAATCAATACCGGTACAAAAGGTGAGGAAGGCCCTATGCAGAAAGATCTTACACTCTAACAGAAAGGGAGTAATACACAAGGTGTGGGCATGGGCAAGATCGAATTAAGTGGGTGAGAAATGTGGTACTGTATGTGGTATTGCGTTTGGTAGTTAAGCAGATTGAGGGTAGGCTTCTCAAAAGTGCATTTAAGAGATTTCTTGAAAGCAGAAAGGTTGGGAGAAAGTTGGACAGACCATGGGAGAGAGTTTCAGAGATGGGGTGCAGCCCTTGCAAAGTCTTGAATGCGAGCATGTGAGGAGGTAATGAGAGAGAGTTGAGTAGCAGGTCAGTAGAGGAGCGTAGTAAGCGGCTTGGTGAGTATATAGAGATGATTTCAGGGATGTAGGGTGGGGCAGAGTTATGAAGTGCTTTGAATGTCAGTGTCATTAATTTGAATTTAATTCTGTAAGGTATCGGAAGCCAGTGGGATTGACAGAATGGCGTGGCAGAGGAGGAGCAGTTGCAGAGGTGTATGAGCCTCGCAGCCATGTTCATTATGGACTGGAGGGGTGACATAATTTCACACAATTGCACTCCTGACCTGGAGTATGTACTTATCATGTACAAGCTCTTCTACCTGCCTGGAGAGTTCAACGCTGTCTTTATGAAGGCAATTTACATTTCACAACAGGGCAAAACACAGCATGCTCTGAGCGAACTCTACCAGGTCAGTACCAACTGCGAGTATCAAATGGACTGTTTATTGTTTGTGGGGATTTTAATCAGGTGATGTGCACAGTGCAGAGAGGCAGAGGACAAAGTTCAGGACTGTTTTGACTGGTACTTGTTTAGAGATTCATTCTCTGATTTGGACAAGTATGCCACAGTGGTTACAGACTTGCACTGAAAAATGTATGCCAACAAAAACAAACCATTAATTTCCCAACCAGAAACCACGTATTAACTCTGAGATCTGACACATGAACTGTAAACGCACACTCGCATTTCAGTCCAGAGATGTGTACCAATACAAAAACTGCAGGTACGATCAGAAACGCCATCCGAAAATGCTTTACGTGAGTAAAATAACAATGGGGTTGAGTTCCTGTTCAACTGCATATGAGACACTTGTCATATGTGGTGGGGAATTCAAACATTAACAGACTATAAGCCTCTTGCATTAACTGCTGCTGGTGCGTCACTTCCTGATGAACTGAAAACATTTTATACATGATTTTAACTCACAAACCCAGATTCTCCATAACGCTGCAAGACATCAGATTCACAGTGTCTGTCATGGATGTTTAAAGGACTCTTAACTAAATTAACCCCCACAAAGCTGCCAGTCCAGATGGAAACTCAGGTTGTGTTTTAAAATTGTCTGCTGTCTTCACTGCCATATTAAACACCTCTTTGTGGAGATGAACTGTTTCCATGTGCTTCAAAAATACCACCATTGTTACTGTCCCCAAGAAAAACAAAGTGATCTGCCTTAAAGGAACAGCAAAACTACCTTAAAAGACTTTTAATGGAAATATAATGTACTATTGGTACTGGTAAAACTGGTGTCTTTGCATGTACAGTATGCTATAGCCTCCCTAATGTAAGTGGAGAGGAGGAGGCTCTCTTCATGCAATATAGAAAAGGCTGCTAGTTTGGGTAAAGCAACAATCATGGGGGATTTTAATTACCCAGATATTGACTGGAGTGTACTGCCTAGATTTGTACTGCCGAATCCCATTCTGCAAACCGCAAAGTCAAGTAGAAATCAGCCGGCACCAGATATCGCCATTATTCTAAACCTGCACCAAAACACGAGCCGGCTGCACAAATAAGTGGTATTTGTTGACATCGCTGTTCAATTCAACCATTTTTTTTGTTGGAGCACGCGTGTATTTGCCCCCCCCAGTAATTCCTTTAAACTGTTTGTGCCGTTTCTCTGTTTTTGAAGCAGCGCTAGTGTGAACTGATCTGGGCGGCACAAACCTAACAGTGCCGGCTGATTTCTACTTGACTTTGCGGTTTGCAGAAGAATGGGATGCGGCAGTACAAATCTAACAGCGCCGGCTGCGCCTTCCTACCAGCAACTCTGCGGCGGCAAGGAATAGAGAGGGAGGGGGATTTACAATCCACAGGGCAGGAAGACACGCAAGTGCCCCCCGCCAGGCAGCTGCTGTGATGGCACCCCGAAATGAGTGGAAGCTGCTGCTGTGACGCCCGATCCGCCGTCACTCACCTCCTCTCAATGCCATTCTGTCACTTGCTTCACAAGCTGTCCATAGCCAGGGAGGAGCAATCCAGTGCCGCAAGATGGATGGTCGCCGTGTCGCCTTTTCTGAAGAGGAGTGGAAGTGGAGTTTTGGTAAGTTATTTCTTAATAAAGACTTTGCAATTTTAAAGTTTTATTTGCCTTGGTGGTTTTTTTTTTGATGTATGCTAACGAATTTTTTTAAATTTGTTTTGATGTTACTGGTCCTTTAAAGGATCACATTCAAAATTTTGTCCTAGTGAATGGCATTATGTACAGCAATCAACATGGCTTTATGAAGGATAGGTCATGTCAGACAAATTTGAATGCTTTTTATGATAAGGTAAGTAAGATGCTGGACAGTGGGGGAGCAGTAGATGTGATCTATTTTGGTTTTGCCAAAGTGATTGATACAGTGCCCCACAAATGACTGCTTTCTGAACTAAGGGCTGTGGGGCCTAATGAGGTAATATGCACATGGATAGGAAACTGGCTACAGGATCTGGTACAGAGAGTGGTTGTTAATGGTACATTCTCTATTTGGAGTAAGGTTCTTGGTGGGGTCCCTCAGGGCTCTGTATTGGTCCTACTTTTATTTAACTTGTTCATGAATGACTTATGGCAAGTAATGTATTAGTGTAGATGATACAAAACTATCCAGCCCAATTAATTCCATTCAGGATGTGAAATCCTTGCAGCAGGATCTTGATAAACTGGCAATCTGGGTAGCTAAGTGGCAGATGAGATTCAATGTTAATAAAGTCATACACCTGGGATGTAAAAATATGCCAGCTAGCCACTTATACCTTAAATGGGACTGCACTATTCAAATTCATAATGGAAAAGGACCTAAGAGTCCTTGTAGATAATAAACGTGGCTGTAGCAAGTAATGCGAGTCTGCAGCATTAAGAGCAAACAAGGTCTTGAGCTGTATTAAAAGGGGCATAGATTAGTGGGATGAGGGGTCATTTTGCCACTGTACATGGCTCTGGTAAGGCCACATCTAGAGTATGCCATACAGTTTTGGTCTCCAGTGCTTAAACAGGACATTATTGAATTGAGAGGGTCCAGAGAAGGGCAACTAAGCTGGTAGAAGTTATGGAAAATCTCAGCTATGAGGAAAGACTGGCTAAGTTGGGGTTGTTCACGCTGTATAAATATATCTATACATGTAAAAATATATAAGGGGATCATACAACAACCTCTCTAATGCTTTATTTACCAGTAGGTCCTTCTAGCTGGCAAGAGGGCACCTATTCTGATTAGAAGAAAGGAAGGGGTTTTTTACAGTGAGAGCTGTGAAGATGTGAAATTCTCTCCCTGAATCAGTCATACTGACTGATACATTAGATAGCTTGGGTTGGAAGTGTTTTTTAGCAAGTGAGGGGATACAGGGCTATGGAAGATAGCTTATAGTACAACTTAATCCAGGGAATGGTCCGAATGCCTGGAGTCAGGAAGGAATTTTCTCCCCTCTGAGGCAAATTGGAGAATCTTAAAATGGAGTTTTGCCTTCCTCTGGATCAACTTCCTCTGGATCAGTTAGGCTGGTTATATACAGACTTAAGTTTGAACTTGATGTCTTTTCTCAACCTAACTTACTATGTTACTTTGAATTTTCTCTGTGTCATTATTTGATATAAATGTCATTGTGTCTATAAGTGTGTCTCATAGGCCTAATTTTGAAATTTTGAAGTATAATCAACCCTAACACAGTCCAGTGTGGCCATGACAAGCCAAACCCACATGGTGATGTGGCTAAAGAACCAAGTGAAAGCAAAATCGGGTTACTTACCAATTCTAGACATGGCTCACATAGTTCAGTTAGAAGAACAAGAAGTTCTTCAAGCCAAGCCAATCCACCAAGGTCAGAAGACAACATCCATTCAGTCCACACAAAAATTAATCCAGTGGATGATGTGGATAGGCAACAAGGCCACAGGTATAACTCTGAAAAAAACTTTACACTAATCACAGCTGTCATTGAAAGATATGATGATCTGTTTGGGACTGGCAAGGTCCGTATAACATATTCACAAAAACCAGCCTGCTGGAATGAAATCACATCTGTCAACAGCATGAGAAGTGTATGCAGAACCACTGATGTGATAAAAAAAAAGGTTTCATGACAACAAAAGAATAGTCAAACAAAGTACTTGACCTTAACCTTAAAATTGATTCTGATATAAAGATTGTTTCTCATTGAGACTTTGCAACTGGTCAAACATGTATGAAGGATGTACTGCATAGAAAGTTAAGTGTGAAAAACCATATTACCATTTAAATATGACCCTTACACACAAATGTTGGTGGGTACAAAATATTGAGAAGAGTTAGAGAAATTATATGAGTATTTCCACATTAAACATGAGTCAAGTTTTAAGATTCTTAACCCCCCTAAAAATACAAAATGTAACTTGCTATGTGTGTCTCTCTCTATAATTGCTGTAACTATATAATCAATCTAATTAAACTGCTGTATGTAATCTCTGCATCTATATATAACCATATTGGGGCAGATTTATTAAAGGGCAAAGTGGCCGTTGCTAGCAAAAATTAACCAGAAATTTCATCCGTAGGGACATCACCAATTTACTCACAGGCTTAAACTACAATTCTCTAGTGAAAAAGACCGTTGCTATCGCCAGGCAAATTTTTTCTCAGGCGAATAATCGATACTTAAAACACAAATAAAATGCCATAATGAGATGGTGAATTTGAATCAGATGAGAAATAGGGAATTTTTTTTAGTTATGTATGCTACTAATCGAAAATCAGAATTAAGATTTGTGCAAAACTGCACAAAATGGAGCACAATCAATCTGATCTCCTCAAGCTCATTTTTAACATACAACCACACCATTGCTGACAGAAAATACAAATCCTCCTTGAGTACTCTATTGGGACATTCACCTCAAAGTCTCCTCTCATAATTTGGATCCCAAATGTATTGGTTCTTTCCTTGTCCTTGAAATGTTCAACCCTCTAGCCATTTATACACAGTTTCCTCCTGAAATGGGCATGTCCAATATCTTCCATGTATTACTTCTCATAATTTCTAATCAGTTCTACTCTGATCATCAACCACACGCTCCACAAGGATGGGACAGATAAAACTTTGAATTTTCTGCAGTACCTTATCTATCAAAAAAGGAAGGACATTACTGGGCCATGTTCATGCCTTTCCTTTAGTTGCCAATCCCATAGGCAGTTTAATTTGTTTTTTTGGTACCCCTGTAACTGTAGGGTAGAGATGGCGCGAACTGTTCGCCGGCGAACTTGTTCGCGCGAACATCGGGTGTTCGCGCTCGCCGGAAGTTCGCGAACGTCGCGCGACGTTCGCCATTTTGGGTTCGCCATTGTTGGCGCTTTTTTTTGCCCTCTCACCCCAGACCAGCAGGTACATGGCAGCCAATCAGGAAGCTCTCCCCTGGACCACTCCCCTTCCCTATAAAAACCGAAGCCCTGCAGCGTTTTTTTCACTCTGCCTGTGTGTGCTGAAGAGATAGTGTAGGGAGAGAGCTGCTGCCTGTTAGTGATTTCAGGGACAGTTGAAAGTTTGCTGGCTAGTAATCGTTTTGATACTGCTCTGTTATTGGAGGGACAGAAGTCTGCAGGGGTTTGAGGGACATTTAAGCTTAGGTAGCTTTGCTGGCTAGTAATCTACCTTCTACTGCAGTGCTCTGTATGTAGCTGCAGTGGGCAGCTGTCCTGCTTCTGATCTCATCTGCTGACTGCTGCAATAACAGTAGTCCTTGTAAGGACTGCTTTTATTTATTTTTTTGTTCCAATACAGAGCAGTATCAAGCAGATTACTAGCCAGCAAACTTACTATCATCTGTCCCTGAAATCACTAACAGCTCTCCCCCTACACTATCTCTTCCAAGCACACACAGGCAGATTTTTCAGATACATTTTTGCCCTTGATCCCCCTCTGGCATGCCACTGTCCAGGTCGTTGCACCCTTTAAACAACTTTAAAATCATTTTTCTGGCCAGAAATGTCTTTTTTAGATGTTAAAGTTCGCCTTCCCATTGAAGTCTATGGGGTTCGCGAACCGTTCGCGAACCGCTCGCATTTTTGCGCAAGTTCGCGAATATGTTCGCGAACTTTTTTTCCGACGTTCGCTACATCCCTACTGTAGGGGCAGTAGAGCATCCTGGTAATACATGCAGTAGTGTATTCCTCAATATCATCAAGCAGATATCACACAATCACAACACTTCACGTCATTAAAAGGTGATCAAATTATATTACCCGAAACTCTGCAATATTTTTCACTATGTATCATTACTCAAAGTCAGGCAAGGATACAGTTTTTCTCCAACAGCTCCATTGTGTATCAACCTAAGAGGTTGCTGAACTCATGAATGGCAAACATAAATTTGTGATATATGCTTATTGAATCACTTACACCTTCTCCTCAATGTGCTGCCACTTTCATCTTTTTTTATCCTTAGTAACACTCTATCTTACTGACTGTACCTTTCTCTGGCTGCTCTGTATTATACTTACGCTCTCAATCTATTACAATGTATTTAAACATCTTTAGAGCACTGGTTAAGCTGATAAATATATAGAAAGTTATGCAATTAAAAAATATATTTTTTCCTTTTCATTTGGTCTCAAAGTTGAAGTCATGGACATGACTAGTTGCTCATAAGAAAAGAGAAAGGTGTCAGCACTTTGCAGTATGAACCCTTAGACTGTGCACATCAGAATAATTTATTTCCAATGAGCATGCACAAAGTAAGATTTATGACTTTTGCTGCTTAGATGACATTCCTTATAGCTGCAGAGCTACAGCAAATTAAAGGCATCTGTGAATACTATAGGGCGTGTTTTGTTAATAAGAGACAGAGATGGAGGTAATAAGAAGATAATTAAGCTAACAACTTGTGAAAAAGGAAAGTGTTTCGGATTTTCATTTTTGAGTCTCTAATAGTATAAACTTTGTAGTTGTTAATTTAATTGGTGATGCTCACTGTATTCCTTGAGAATAGAAAGGATTAATCATCTGATTTATTTCAACAAGACCAAAGTGAATTTAAATATCACCAATTTAACCCTATCATTTTAACAATAATGCACAATTAACATTTTAATCAACTTCACACAATTATTTTGTGGCAACAACAGTAACAGAAATTTTGTGTGAAATTTTGTGAACCAAAAGCTCCTTGTTGAATCCAACTGGTAAAAGAGAATATTAGTTATTTGCTGAAAGTCAGGAACTTTTACAACAGTGGTCATATTTGTAACTATTAATAATAATTACAAAATGTTAACTTATTTTTTGTTAACTGTTAACTCACTAACAGTTTGCCACTGTTTTATATATTTTCAACACAAATTCTCATTATTGTTATCATAGCAAGTAATAACCACTATGATGATTTATTTGGTTCTGCAGTGCATGTCTCTAGATTATAAGACACTGTAGTCTAGCTCCACGTTATCTACTGTTTTTATTTTACAGTTGTTCTTATGACTGTGGTGTTGAGTCAGGGAAACACATCAGGATAGGCAGTTAGTTAGATAACTAGTGGAATGAGCTGAACTTAAAAACTCAGAAATGGAAATCAATCAGGAGGCAGGGACACAAGTAACACAATAAGCAAGTAAGGAAAGTAAGATGTCCAAAGTTTACTAATACCTTACACATTTCACAGTGAGTACAGTGACAATGTGGATATGCTCTACTGGGTAATATATATATATATATATATATATATATATATATATAAGTGTGAGTATATCAATAGATCTGCATATGTATACACTGTATAATAAATGGGGATCATTGGAGGGGTTGTCTTTTTTCAAACAACTATCACTGTATGTAATACGTTACAATAATCTTTACTGACTTTTATTTACAGAATAAAATGGCATATTTTTCAATAACGAATTTCAGGTCAACCATCTGATGTGTCCAATATAAATTATTCAATAAATATTCTCATGTAAAATTTGCATTTATAAATCTTCCCAAGTTGCAAGTAAATACTTTGTAAGTTTGATAATGAAAAAAAAAAAGCTAATTTGGGCATGTAACTGTAGTATGGTGAAAAATTAAGTAAGGTATATTAGCTTTGCTATTTGTAAAATCAATCATTGTTAAGATAATTTGAAATTAGCACTTTTTGAGAAACAGGTTTTAAAAACTGCTAGAGTACATATCTCCTTTTAACGTACAGTTACATGTCAACCTAAACCATTTCTGGCATAGACGGTGCAAACAGCAAATGAAAATTGCTTTTTGCAGTTGAAAGCAGTATATTCTATTTTCCCATATAACAAGACAGGACAAGGCTCTCACATATAGGCTTAGGTAAGTATGTGCTTTGAGCATACAATGAAAGTGCAATTCATTGGAAAGATTACTGAAGCTGAAACATGGTAAATTTAGTGACAAAGGCAAGCAAGTGAATTCATTTAGAGATATAAATATTATAGTTATTTTTTTTTACTCCAGGAAATAGATTGTTGTGCTATAAACAGCAGTGTACATGTTTATTATAGTATATGAAAATTAAACATGAAGATATTTTAATTTTAATTCTTTCTTTAACTGTGTTTTCAGGGTAAAGATAAAACAATACAAATATATTTGTCATTATATAGGTATAGGACCAGAATGCTCGGGATCAAGATTTTCCAGATAAGGGATCTTTCTATAATTTGAGTCACCATATATTATGGGGCCCATTTGCTAACAATCAAATTGGGTTTTTTTTCCACTAATTTCTTATATTTCAAAAAAGCTCTAAATTAATGATTTATTAAGTGAAAAAAATACAAAAACCTTTACTACCAAACTTCACCAAGTAAAAGTTGCTGAGGTGCTATAGAAGTCAATATGAGCTGTGCTGATCTTATTTGACCACTATTGGACCAAACTTTTTTTTTTTTTTTTTTTTGGTTTTTGGATTTTTCACTGGTTGGCGGCGACACGTGGAAATTCGCCACAAATCCATGCCTGGTGAATTTATGCGCCCATCACTATTTGTTAGTTTAGTTGCTACAAAAACCTAAACCTAAAATTTGACCTCCAAAAAATAACCCTCCATGTCTACTAAAATCATGTAAACATTAAATAAACCAAAAACTATTGTTTTTCCTCCAATAGGTTTAATTATACCTTAGTTAGGATCAAGTACAAGGTACTGTTTCATTATTACAGAGTAAAAGGAAACATTTTTGTAATTTGGAGCTTTCTGGATAACGGTTTCCAGATAAAGGTTGCTATACTTGGTACTTGGTGATAAATTTTAATGGTACTCTTAATAAGCTTTTGAAATAATATTATTAGCAAAGGAATAGAAGGAGAAAGGGTGGGTAAGAACAGGTACAAGGTAGATAGAGGAGCTATGGGCTACCTTAAAATGAGGATAGTAGTAGTAGTAACAAAATGAAAGTAAACTACCTTGACTCATCATTGCCAACCACAACCTTAGGGGTTAGAATGACTAAATATATATTAAGGGAAGTGCAGAAGTGTTGTAAAGTCTTAGCAAGCACTGTGCCTGTGATATTCTCCTAAATTGAGAAAAACAATGGCCACCGGCCCCAGCACCCAGCTATTATTATGAGATTGTTATACATTTAAAGTAGTAAATCACCTGAAAAGAAAGGCTCCTATCATGTCTGTTGGGACATGAAGATATTTTTTTTTATAACTGAAATCTGAGATAAAGAAGGCAAAATACAAATACAGTCCTACAGTTTTATGGTTTCCAATATATTTACCAATATATTAATATGTGATAAACTACCTGTGACCTACAGTATTTAGCAAATTGTGCCTTTTACTTTAGTACCTTCTCCCATTTTGTGTTCTCAGCTCTAATGACACTAGCTTTTTTCTTTTGACCTGAACTCGCCCAAAATGTTATAATAACATTCAATAATATGTTGGCACTAAGCCTATGCCATATTTCATTAACAATAATAAGAAGCAGGGGATGTTGTGACTGAATCAGGTCTCCAACATAATTTTCAAATAGAAATAGCTATTGACCCTTTATAATGTAGGATGATTTTATACCAGTTGTTTTTCTAGAATACATCCGTTCTGTTGTAAAGTAAGAGGAGGAAAACATATTTATACATACTGTGTGATGAGGATTTTTCATCTCCAAGATACCCTTGTTAATGCTGTATATTTTCTGAGACCAAGACAAAGGCTAATAGAGTATAGGTACTTGTTATGAAGTCAAAACTTTTGAAAAAAATATTGTTTTATTTAAATGTGCAATGTTTCTTATTTACTGCAATTTTATTTTGTTTATACATTTTGCAATTCTGTTTACATTTTGTATTTTTTTTTCTTTTTTCAAAAATGTATGGTAATTTATCTCTCTAAGCTTATATTGATGTTATTTTACCCAACAGCAACACAAATTTTGTGCTAATAATAAAATGCCACATAGTAGTTTTCATAAATTTATAATTAGATTGCTTGAATCTTAATTATATTAAACTAATCATATTCTTCAGTTGTAATAATTCTGCTTATAATAATTAGATCTCAAAAAATACATAAATGGCACTAAAAACAAAGGGTATCTGTGCTTATTTAAGAGTAAAAATGGTTGGAAAAACTGGGCAAAATTTACTAACCTGTAGTATAAGAGACTGGATTAGTCAGGTAACATATTGGAGTCCTTATAAATATGTATTTTTGCACAACTCTTTAATACACTATTGAAAAGATCATTCATCTGTTATGGCTGGTTTCTTTTTGCAATAAAAGGTTGTCACAGGGTACAACGAACAAAGGCAGACCATTGTCTTGCATTTAAAAAAAAACACATAACAACATCGACACCCTGGATGGTACCATATATTTGGCCTTATTACCCATTTATTACCTACAATATATTAACTATGCCACTCCAGCATGGGAATGGGTATATTGACCATGCACCCTTACTTATCATGGAGCGTAATGGTGGTGTTGAACTTCAATAATACACAGTGGGTTGCTGCAAAAGGTGCTGTTTATGTGTTTAAATAAACAGCACCTTTTGCAGCAACCCACTGCGTATTATTGAAGTTCATCACCACCATTACCATTGCACTACTTTGCTTCATCGGGCGGAAGTATTTGTGATTGAACTGAGTTGTTGAATACTACACTACTATTGGAATTGATTTATCATGGAGCGTTATAGGTCCTAGTTTTATAGACCTCCATTTTTGTTAAGCATTATCTTGTTCACTTACAAATGGCTGTTGCCCAGGAAAATGAAAAATATATAAATAAAAATGTGCCTTGCAAATACAGTGTGTGTTGAATTTGAAGAATATGTAGTCTAACTTGCTTTTGTAATTTGAATGGCTAGTGAATGGGATTAAGGCAAAATCAGAAGTGGGATTAGAACGGGGTGCCTTTCAAAAAATTAAAGAAAATGTACTTGATGAAAGGGGCCAGGACGAACACTAATATTTGTTCTGTTAATTCTAGAATTTTAGATCCTCATTTCTACACTTTTCCCACCTCAGTTATATCCTTCCTTGCATATTTGAGATAAAGTCAGTCAACAGGAAATGACTGCAATGAGTTTATTGCAAATTGAGCAGAGGGCACCTGAGGAAGGGAAGGTGATGGCTATGCTAATAAGGTTTATAGGATTATCACTACTTAATATCATAGAGGTTGTAGAAAAGATTAAAGAGTGCTATTTTTTTATAAAAGCTGAGGGGGGATAGGATGAGGGAGTAAAACTAGAGTTTAGGAAGACATCACCAGGTACAAGTAACAGCAATAAGGAAAGTAACATAAGCTGTGGCCTACAGGAGCAGATTTATCAAAGGTCAAATTTCTAATTAATTTGAACTCTAATTTTAATATACTGACAACTCAAATGGTAGGTTATTTAGGAAAAAACATGATTGCCTAAAACTCGAACAAATTTTTATCGAATTTGACTAAACTCGAATCTAGTTTTTTTCTATGAAAAAAAAAATTGAATGTCAGGAAGGCTATTAACTTCTTGAAATGGGTCACTGGACCTCTACCATTGACTTCTACATGAGGTTTTAGGTGGCGAATAGTAAAATTTGATTTCTTCTCAGTGTCCAGGTATGATAAATCTCGAATTCAATTTTGAATTTGAGTTTGGATTATTCATAATTCGAATTTCTGAGTTTTGACCAAAAATCCAACTCGAATATTGAAATTCGTATTTACAAGTAGACCCTTAATAAATCTGCCCCTTAGTGAGAAACTGGGAAAATAGTGTTGTTTGGTGGGTTGTAATGCATTTAGTGAGTTAATAATATATTAGATTGAGAGGGTGCTGGGGCAGTGAAGGGGAGATTTTGTTGATGTAAGCAATGACAAGTAGTGATGTCTAGTGATGGGCGAATTTGCGGCGTTTCGCCGAAAAATTCACGAAATTCGCGAAACGGCGAAAAATTCGCGAAACGGCGCCGGCGTCTCGTTTTTGACGCCAGCGCCCATTTTTTCAACGCCGGCGCCCATTTTCGACGCCGACGCCCGTTTTTGACGCCGGCGTCCATTTTTTCGTGGGAGTTTCGCGAATCGCGCAAATTCGCCGCGAATTCGCACCTGCCGAATAAATTCGCCCATCTCTAGTGATGTCTGGATAAATCCAGTGTTCACTGAAATGTTCCACTAATCCAACTTCAACAAGATTTATAAAACTGTGAAATTAGAGCTCACCAAGAATGCTTATAGTATTCTTCGAGGTCAACCAACAGGTGAGCAGGTTTCAATAGGATAAAGGTTGCACTTTGCGGACATGTCTGTATTTTCAATTTCATCTACAATTTACTATTTTGTATACAAAATATTAAACTATTTTATTCATTTTATTAAAAATAAAACTGGTTGGCATTCATTAATGAAAACGAAGTGCAAAAGTTGTTTGTGCTGGAATGGTTTAAGTTCTGAATATCAGTGTATGTGATACTAGTAGTTAAGTTTCCAGGATATTGTGCAAAATAATGCTGTGTTATTGATTCTCTCTTGGTCACTCTTCAACCACTGCATATGTATTAGCTGCTAGTCACATGCTTAATTGCTTAGGTGAAGTTATTAAAGGTAATTCACTTTTACATCTGCCATTTAGCTAGCTTTTTTTCAGAACACAGATTCTAGAGCAGGGTTTAAACCAAACAATTAAATTGGTATATAGAACTAAATAATAAACTGTAGGAGACTTGACAGCCATGACAACAAATTGATGATGTCTTTAGCAATTACAGATGAAGCCACTTGGATTTGTGAGTTAAATGCGTCATGACTCAGGGGTAATTGAAGAAACTGTGTTATCTTAAGTCATCTTAACTCATTTAATGCATTTAACCTTTTCATTAGCATACCAAAGCTCCATTGTTCACAATGGTGAATGCTTTAATTAGATGGGATGTTGTGACACAGTTTTCTGTGTTAAATGAGATAAATGGGATATCTGTGTTTAGATATTCTGTGTCAAACAGACAAACCAAAGTGGCTGCATCTGTACACAGATTTAGCAGCTGATTTAGCAGTGTAAACTCTGTAAACTGTCTGTTTTAGAAAATCTGTTTGACATTTCATTGTAAATATAATACAAATAATACTCTGACACTTATAAAGGTGCCCTCACTTCTTTAAAAATTCTGATATCTTGCAGTGATGTGATGTAGTTTCTGTGAATTAAATTTGGAAAGTAGTGGGCTGCTTAATATATTTGCCTCTAATTATGTGTCAGATATATCTGCTGTTGCTGTCTGCCTAGCTATAATAGTATCTGTGACATATAGTTGAGGCCCAGAACTTTGCTATATTAAATGGAAGAAAGCTCTTAATAACTCATTAAAACAGAATATACTGTGTTGTTTTAAGAAAATAAGAGGAAATGTAAGCAGATAATGGTAATGAATTTCTGTAGCATGCGATTACTAAGGGGGTTATTGATCAAAGGTCGAATTTCGAAGTTATGTGAATTTTTTTTTAACTCTAATAAATTGGAATGTACTCACAACTCGAATGGGTGGTTATTTAAAAATGTAAAATTTGATCAAATAAGAATGACCCAAAAATTTGATTTGAATTCCAATAGAGTTTCCCTCCAGAAAAAAACTTGAATGTCAGGAAGGCTATTTACAGTATATCTTCAAATGTAAATCAAAAAATTATCAAATTCCATATAATAATTATGCATAACCCCCCGCTTTAAGTCGCTCTTCTCCAGCGTAAACAACTCAATTTTGCCAGCCTAGCCTCAAAAAGAAGACATTCCATATCCTTTATTAACTGTTTCTTTTTTTCTCTATTACATTAAAATCTTTCTTAAACACATTTTAGCACATTTAAGATGGGGCCTTACCAGTGCTTTGTAAATGGGAAAATGACCCTCCCATGAATCTATTCCCCATTTAATAAAATACAATACTTTATTGACCCTTTCTGATGCTAAATCTTATGCTTATTTTAATATCTGAAGTACCCCAAGGCCCATCTCTATGAAAATACATTCCTAACTTTGTCTTCAAGGGTAAAGTTTGCATATTTTTAAAGCCCAAATGCATAACCTTACTTACCCTGGTTGTCATATGCTTATAGACATCCAGATTGACAGTTTGTCTAGTCCCCCAGCAAAGATGATCTCCCCCAAGTGGTCACAATAAACCCACAACACTCCATTAGAACACAAACAACATTACCAAAACCAACAAGCCTTTATTTAGAGCTGTATCAAAACTTTGGCAAACTCCAATTAGATCTCAACTACTACCACCCCACTGCTCAGATTCCTAATTACTTAAAAAAGCTACAAAATGTGTTTAATATTCAAATAAATTTGAATATGGCAAACTCACAGGCTAAAATTGGCAGGCTGAGATTGTTATCTCTTTTTGAAATATTGGAATTACATCTGCTGTCCACTATTTACAGTTCAGTGTAAAAATGAAAACTGGGTAAATAGATAGGAAGTGTAAAAAAAAATGTTTCTAATAAAGTGAGTTAGCCAAAAATGTAATCTATGAAGGCTAGAGTGAGCGGATGTCTAACATTATATCCAGTACACAACTTCCTGTTTTTTAGATCTCTAACTCTAAGCATACACAAGATATACATATGTAATTAATCCTTAGATTCAAGCCAAAAACAGCCTATTTGTTTTATGTAATGTTTTAATGATTTTCTAGTAGACTTGAGGTATGAAGATCCAAATTATGGAAAGATCAGTTATCTGGAAAGCCCAAGGTCCCGAGCATTCTGGATAACATGTCCCATACCTGTACACTGATTTTGTAAAATGTTTGTATAGGTGACTGGATTTCCACAATTATTTTTGTCTTCTAGAGGATTTTTTATTCAACAAATCAGTTAGCATAAACTGAAAAACGAATAGGTAGCTAGTAGCAATATATTTAATATCTGACAATCCACAGCAGCTTAAGACAGGTGTCAGCGTCTCTCTGTCCCAGCATGGGTAGACCATCAGCAACATTTCAAAGCTGCATAAGATAACAATCTGTGAACACTGTAACACAGTAGGATGGCATGAACCTTAAGCAGCAAAGGAAAAAACAATACATTAGAAACTCACATGCTATTATTAATTATTAACATTTGTTAGAAAAAATACATACATATAAATATATACAGCAGGAGCTTTAAACAAGTGGATTCATGGCAGCACATCACAATCAGCAATCTCATTCTGGAAAAGATGTTGTATATTGAATAATAAAATGTATAAAGGGTTCATTATTAAATTAAAACATCAGAAGAGATGTACATTTAACACATATAGTAAATATCATTGTTATGATTATTAAAAACAGCAAACAATTAGCACTACATTCAAAATTAATCACATCATGGCAAAAAGAAGTTGTAAGAATTATATTTGCAACAATTGTTAGCCTTAAACTGTTAAAATGTATAGTATATTACACACACATCAACACACATCAGCATGTAATTTCTGTAAGGAATACACAGCCCTAATAGTGTTTTACATACATTGTAAACATTTGTCAAAAACAGGAATACATCCAAAAAGTTGTAACAAAAACACAGTGTGGTTGAGGTGCACCGGACCCAGATCCTAAGCCAAGGGAGCACAGATCTGTAAATGTACAAAATGGTGATGATCCACACAGGCCACCAGGGGGATGAAGTAAAACAAATAATATTAAAGACAATATGTCCATAGCTTTATTAATTTTGTACTCCAGGGGCACTGAAGCAAAAGTTGGCAAAGCAAAAGAAGTCCATACCGATGTGAGAATCTGTTTTTTAAATTCCGTAAACTATACTACATTTACAGTATATGTCTATGGTACCCATCAATATAAAGGAATAAAACCAAAAAAAAAAATGAATGCTCTACTTTGCAGATCCAGTAGTACTGTAACAATACCTGTGCGGCGGGGTCGTCCACCGCGTCGTCGGCGGGGACGCCCGCCGCATGGTCCCTGAGCCGGCCCATTCTGTCTCCCAGCCAGTGCCCTTGATAGAATCTTGATTCTGTGATTCCTGAAGCCTTGTGCTATCTGTTCCTGTGTAACTTTAGTCTGTTAATCTGGTTTTTGATCCCTGCCTGTTCCTGACAATTCTGATATCCGAATCCTGACTTTTGCCTGCATCTCGACTACTCTTTCTGCCTGACCCCATCTGTTTGAATACCCGGTTTTGACCCTTGCCTGCCTGACAATTCTTGATATCTGCCTGCCTCGACCCAGCCTGTCTGACGATTCTCTTGCCTGCTCCATTTGTACCGTGACCTTCGGCCCAAAAGACTATCTACCTGCCGTGCCCCTCTGCTAGCCAGAACATCTCGCCTTGTACCCCTCGTTAAGTCCAGGTGGCACCCAAGTAAGCTGAGGGCTCCTCCCAAAGCCCAACGGTGGTCACACTACTGGTGAAGCCGAGCCGAGACCAGGGTACTTGGCACCTGTTCTGGTATTGGGTGCCGGCCATGACAAGTACTCATCAAAGTACACACAATAGACTTTACTTTGAATATTTCAATCTTTTCCTGATATGACCTACTTTACAATATGGAGAAGGTGACATTCTTTAGAAAAATACTCTTTTACATCCCCAAAAACATAAAGAGAGATTAACTTTTTTACCGATAAAACTGACCATAGTGGATGTGTGTTATGTAAATTTGTGATAGGGACTTCATAATAATAATAATAATAATAATAATAAAGATGCCCTCCTACCTTGACCAAAGCCTTTGGTTGATCCAACACAACAAATGTTGCCTTATTATTATGCCTTATTAGACAATCATCAAGTAATAACACAACAAATGTTAACAAGTGGCAAGAAGAAATAGGATGACAGATAAATAGGGACAAATAGAATGAATTCTTTTACACACTATTTATAACTGCCAAATTAATTAAGTTCTTGGAATGCCATATTAACATTATGTCCAGATGGTATTATATTTCAGCCATACTAATGAAGAATTGTCCACATTCATGTATCGGAAAATTATGTATAAATTGTAATTCAGCTTGAAATGTTCTGCAATAAAATTGTAGAAAAGGTATTAAAAAAAACCTTTATTTGTCAATTTTCTAAACTTCTCAACCTATTTCATCCTTTACTTTCTAGACATTTTAAAAAAGTGAAAAAGCAACTGCAAACAGTTTATACATATAACATAATAGCCTTGCATTCACGGTGAATATGTTTTTTCCTGATAACAGCTCAGGGAAGAGTTTACTAACTATTATTTGAAGTTTTTCCCAAAAGGGGGATTTATCAAAAATTGCAATATTGCATATTTTTTTAGCAAAACTAAGGCAAGAAAGCATTTGCAGCTGATTTGCAGAATGCTTTTTTTTCCTGCAATTCATCAAGATTCATTAAAAATAAAATTTGCTTATTACAATTCAAAATGACACTACCAAAACCCTGCTGAGATGGCGTACAAGTGAATGGCAAGTATATATTCAGTATATAAATACATGTTAATAATAATAAAATAATAAAATTTAAACAGTGGTGTAGTACTTTTGCTGCCATTATTGTGATTTCTCAGCTTTCTATAAGAAAAAAGGAAAAGTGAGATTCACAATTTTTGCTGTGACTTAACTGCACAATCGTGTGATCATGCAAATTATGATAAATATGCCTCCAAAGACTCTTATACACAAGCATGTTTTTCTGTATTCACTTGCAGTGGCTTTTTTATGCATTACCTTGAACAAAAACGCTGTGTAATAAATTTATCAGACTACTCTCCTACTAAAGAGGAAATTACAGCACTTTCAAAGGGGCTAATATACTGCCCTACAAAAACAATGGATAAAACTGAACTCTGCAAAGACATGGAGGAATTCTTTAGGAAACTGCACCTTAAGGATTTTTTTCTTGACAGGCCTTACAGTGATTCAGACACCTCCATACAACAGGAACAATATATATAAAAAAAATAGAGTCAAGTGGATACCTCCTGCAGGCATGAATTCCAAACTAGGGTGCAGTGTTCATTATGAACACTTTGGACTACATCACAGAGGCCCACAGACAACTATCAAACTCCAATCACTATACTTAATTAGATACTGACCCCACAACTGCCTATAGGAAAGAACTAAAAAACTTAATAAAGACACTACCAACCACACAATCACATCTGATAGATTTGGTACCAGAGAATGCCAAAACAGGCATCTTCTATATGCTTCCTAAAATCCACAAAGATGACCTATAGTATCTGGGGTTGGCACTCTGACAGAGGGCATATCAGGATGGGTTGAGCAGATCTTAAAAGCTGTTGTAAGGGGCACAACAAACTATTTACAAGATACAACTGATCTGCTAAACAAACTTGCAGGCATGGGACCACTTCCAGAGGGTACCATTTTGGCAACAATACATTCATGCAGCCACCAGGATTCCCAGGAGTCACCTTCTACAGTATGAACAAAAACCTGAAATAAATCGGGTTCCCCTAGTGGTCACATACAATCCACAACTAAGGACCCTCAGAAAAATAACCAGAGATCTAAAAGGTACACTTCATAAGGTGAGAGGCTCAAAAGCACCACTCCTAGCATTCAGACAGCCTCCCAACCTAAAGTCACTAATAACAAGAAGTGCCTTATTGCACCCCACCAAAAATGCAACATACTCCTGTGGCAAAAAACAATGCAAAACCTTCCCACACATCCTGACTTCAGACAAAATACCAATTCCGGACACATAGAGGAATACACCATGGTCACTTGTTCTTCTTCCAATGTGGTATACTTAATACAATGCACTAAATGCAGGGGGAGTGTATATAGGAGAGACTGGGCAAAGTCTGAGAAAGAGAATTACACACCACCGATTCACTATAACCAATAAAAAACTGGACACACCAATAGGAAACCATTTCAATAGCCCTCCTCACTCCATAAAGGATTTAAAAATTTTGGTTCTTAAGGGCAATTTTAAAACAGATAATGAAAGAAATATAAATTAATGGAAACTTTCAATTCTCTGAAGAAGGGACTAAACCCAGGCCTTGGATTTATGGCTAATTATGTGGACTGCACCAGGTCAGAAATACCAATGTGTCTGGATATAGACTAAGAGACAGGGATGGGCGAATTTGACCCGTTTTGTTTCGCCAAAAATTCGCCACCGGCGAAATGTCGCAGACGCCCATTAAAGTCTATGGGCGACAAAAAAAATTTGTCGCGCGGCGAAATTATTTTGTCGCGCGTCTTTTTTTTTGACGCATGTCTCCATACAAGTCTATGGGCGTCATTTTTCCGGCGAAACGAGTCGAAAAAATTCGCCCATCCCTACTAAGAGATCATATGGAATTCCTTTGATTCTACATTCCAATAATTCAGCCCTAATTTATACTCAGCCTCTTTGACCCACATTATCTTGTAACTTATCTGCTTGTCTCTTGCAGATCCCCTCGTAAATGACTTTGACATCTTACACATAGGTTGATATTCCTTTTTGTTGGTCATTTGACCTATGAGCTGAATGTTGTATATATACCAGAGAACATCACAGCTTCATTGTAATCAACTTGAAAAAGGAACTAACTTGTTCTGAAAGCATGCTACTGCGCATGCGCCAAAAGTCACGCGCATGCGCAGTGGATCGTACCGGAGAAATGATCCTACTGCGCATGCGCCAAAATGCCATTCACAGCAGGAAGAAGATCGCGTGGAAGAAGATGTTGTATGTGAACTCCCTGGACTGGACTAAGATTTCTCATAGACTAAGATTTCTCATAGTCCTGTGTGCTGTTGGAATTCCTTTGCTGTACTCTGTATTCTGCCAGGCTTTTTTTTATTACAGAAAGCTCTGTGTTTCTTATAACTAGTCTCAACTGCACTGCATTACCTCTGGGGGCCGTGTAAGAAAATCTGAAGAAATAAATGCATCAACTAGAACAAAGATTTCCATTACTCAATGTAGTATTATTTAATATAATACTATTTGACATGTATTACCTTATAAATCAATTTTTTCAGTTTTATCACATACATAGTGCACAAGTGCAAATTAAAGAATTATGAATTCGGATTGCTAAATACTTATTAACATTAGCACAACAATGTTTTTTTTTGCTCCAGCCTTTTATTTATTTTCGATGACTCTAGCAGTTATGCTAAAGGCACTGTTCAGAAATACTCAGTGTTGAGATACAGTATAATTATAGTTGTAAGATATATATACAACTCATAGTACCTTTTCTGTAAGGGTAATTTTTTTTTGTAATCATTTTAGTTGAACAACATAGGTGTTACTGTATATCTGAACTTGTGTCCAGTGCATTGCAGATGCAATACCTTAATGGTAATTTCAACCAGGGCAGCTTTAAAGGAACAGTTCAGTGTAAAAATAAAAACTGGCTAAATAGATAGGCTGTGCAAAATAAATAATGTTTCTAATATAGTTAGTTAGGCAAAAATGTAATGTATAAAGGCTGGAGTGACTGGATGTCTAACATAACAAAACAGAACACAACTTCCTACTTTTCAGTTCTCTAAGTCTGTGCTAGTCTGCGACTTGAAAGGGGCATATGGGTCATAACTATTCAGTGAGTTTACAATTGATCCTCAGCATTCAGCTCAGATTCAAAAGCAACAGGTATGACCCATGTGCTCCCCCCTCAAGTTACTGCTTTGTAACCAGGGTAGCCAGTAAGTGGAAACCAAAAGAGCTGAAAATCAGGAAGTAGTTAATATGTTAGAGATTCAGTCACTCCAGCCTTTATATATTACATTTTTGCTTAACTATATTAGAAACATTTTTTATTTTGCACAGCCTATTTACTTTTACTTTTTATACTGAGCGATTCATTTAAGGTACCATTGGGCCCAAAGTAAAGATCTCATTGTTGCCCCCCCCAGCTGCGTTAATACATTTGTTGCAATACTATGCTCAAGCAATAAACTTACATATAAAAGGCAGGCAATAAAAAGCAACTCAGAGATCTCCTTCCCTTAAAGGGGACCCATCACCCAAAAAAAAATGTTATCCTATTTTATCACATTAGTCAAGCAAAATTACACAATAAATATACACAATTAATCTTGTTTTCTTAAGTCTGGGAATTCATAATTATAGCAAGCAGGCAGGCGCCATTTTGAGGACACTGTTATTAAGGTGAGCCTTGCATCATCTCAGAATCTTGTTTGTGCACCAGAACAGAGGAATGTGTGGAGAGCAGTGACATCTAGGAAGTGCTGAATGGAAAGTGAAAGTAATTGTCTGGCCTGCCTCTATGCCTAAGGCATAGAAGAGGAGCAGACAATATTTGATTGACAGTTGAGATTTTTAAATGAGCTTACAACAGCTATGAATGCTTTAATAAAAAATAGAAATTGAATTTCATGGTTTAATTTAAAAAGAAGTTTTCATATACAGAATTTTGTGTCTGGGTGACAGGTCCACTTTAAATATGTTGAAATGCACACACAGAATATGTAGGCTCTTCCTACTCAGCCTCTGTTACACTAATGTCTTTATTTTAATATATCTACTTTAGTGATGGGCAAATTTTTTCTGTTACGCTTCGCCGCAACATTTGCAAATCTCCAGTGAAATTCGGGAAATGGCAAAAAAAAAAGTGAAACTCAAAAACTGATGCTGGGCGTCCGAATAGTGTTGACGGGAGGCGATTTTGACGCAAGCAACTTTTCAGACGCACGTCTTTAGGCCGGTAAGAATTTTTGCGGGACATCTGTAAATTTATTCGCAGGTGGAAAAATGCGGAAATTAACTGCAAATTTATTCACCCGTCACTAATCTACTTCCTCAGTTACTCACATTTGATACATGCTTTCATTTTCAGGACATGGCTGCTCTGCAGAAGTAGAATATTTTCATTTTGATAATCATTTTTGGAGGTGCAGTGTTTGAGTGGTATACTTGCCTTTTTTCTCAGCAGTTCATCTTGTTTAAGTGAGTTATGCATAGTAAGGAGTCACATACAGTGATGTAAATTTCAATATTTTTCCAGAAATTGGTGAAGTTGGCATTTCCAAGGGCCCCATACAAGGGCTTTTAATCTGCCGGATTGTTCTGTAGGGGCTAAATCAAAAGCTGTTTTTGGTCTGTTATGGGCTGCTTTGCATTTCCTATTAGTGTCTGTAATGCCTTCTTAAGGTGCTGAATGAAGCAGTTAGTAAATTACTTATTCACCAGTCAACAGATGATCAATATCAGTAATAGATTGATTAATGTAGGGATATTTACCACTATAATTATTTTAGTGTACTTTAAGATTTATATCTGCAATTGAGATACACTGAATGCAATAAGTAAATTGATCACTATTACTAAAAAAAAATTGTACCAGATTTGTTAAGAACGATTAAGGGGAGCTTGGTGATTTCAGTGAATTCCTAATAAACTGTGAGTGCCCCACACCTAATACAATTAAAATGAATTTATAGACTGTCTATCAAAACTGTTTATTAACAGCTGAGTGTATTTTATTATCAAATCAAGCATCATTAAATTTGTAGCAAATCACTGGAGAATCATGAACAGTAAAATACATTTGCCAGGCACAAGTTTGCTGCAAATTTCCACGTTTCACAGCCAGCGAATACATTTTTGAAATTGCAGCAGTAAAAAATCTGCTGCGACAAAAAAATTGTTGCGCATCAGAATAGTCGCGTGTATAAAAATTGTCGCTCTAGTCAAAATTAATGCACATCAAAATTATTTTGTCGCCCATTGACTTCAATGTGTTTCGCAACTCTTTTACAGTTTTTGGTAAGTTTGCAAATTTTTCGGCAAAGCAAAACGGCACAGATTTGCCCATCACTAATCATGAATGAATGATTTCCATGATTACATGGAAATGTGATGACCTCTATTCTGCCAACTTATTCCATTTATTTTTGGATTTTGAAAACCCTGTTAAAAAAGTGCCCAAGTAAAGGCTCATTTTGTTTATATCCACACTGACACATCCCTGTACATTCAGATCCACACAAGCATGTTCAGTTTGATATTGATACACTACTGTACAATCAAAACCAACCTAGCCATCACCTGCACATACACTCTAATGGTGGCCATACATGTTAAGATTTTTATCCTGAAACGATCGTTTAAATGTTTTACTATTTGCCCATCAACTGAAAAGATCATTTCAAGAGATATCGTCTAGTTGAAGGCAGGAATACTGTGGGTAGCTGCCTGATTGGCCCTGCAAACAATTGGACAATGGATAGATTTCAATGTGAACAATGAAAATCTTCTAACCTGCCCAATCAATTTTCTGAACAATGTTGAATGAAAAATCATTAGATGCACGGCCATTTGGTGATCATTAACCTCACGATAATTTCAGTCATTAAGGAAAGAAAAATCTTAATGTCTATGGTGAGTTTAAAGCACATCAGCATACAGTACTTAGCACAAGTGAGACTTATTCTCAAACATGCACATTAAGGGGCACATTTACCTAGGGTCGAATATCGAGGGTTAATTAACCCTTGATATTCGACTGCCGAATTGAAATCCTTTGACTTCGAATATCGAAGTCGAAGAATTTAGCGTAATTCGTTCGATGGAACGATTGAAGGAATAATCGCTCGATCGAACGATTAAATCCTTTGAATCGAAGGAATTATCCTATAATCAGAAAAACCTTGGAAAGCCTATGGGGACCTTCCCTATAGGTTAACATTGGCCTCGTCGAAGGTCGTAGTCGAAGGTCGAAGTAGCAAATTCGATGGTCGAAGTAGCCAAAAAAAAGATTCAAAATTCGTACAATTTTTCCTCTATTTTCCTCTATTCCTTCACTCGAGCTTAGTGAATAGGCCCCTAAGGGGCACATTTACCTAGGGTCGAATATCGAGGGTTAATTAACCCTCGATATTCGACTGCCGAATTGAAATCCTTCGACTTTGAATATTGAAGTCGAAGGATTTTAATCCATCGATCGAAGGATTATCCTTCGATCAGAAAAACCTTGGAAAGCCTATGGGGACCTTCCTAGGGGGAACTAGGGGGTTGAAGTTCTTTTAAAGAGACAGTAAATAGATTATCGAATGGTCGAATATTCGAACGATTTTTAGTTTGAATCATTCAATTCGAAGTCGAAGGTCGAAGTAGCCAATTAGATGGTCGAAGTAGCCAAAAAAAACATTCGAAATTCAAACTATTTTTCCTCTATTTTCCTCTGTTCCTTCACTCGAGCTTAGTGAATGGGCCCCTAAATGTACATTGGCAAATGCTTAAACAAATTGGTATATCATCATCATTACTATTACCGCTACTACAACAGTTGGTGGTATTGAGCTGCCAATAGAAATATATTAATACTGAGGGAAAGAGAATTCAATTCTGTGTAAATAAAATCTCCTGTTGAGCCCCCAGACTTGAATGTATTCTGTTCTCAAGCTAGCCCTGGTCACTGTTAACCTGGCAGAGCCACCTGTTTGACTGTAAGAGTGGTTCTGAAGAGATATCATTCATGTGTCATTCATCACAGATCATTTTGTCAAATAAACTTTTTAATCCTAGACGTGTTTGTGGGGTTATGCTATTCCTGGGTATATTTTACTGACACTGATGTGCTATATCATTTATTTATTGTAAAAAAAAATAATACTATATATATATAGCTGGTCTATAGCTAATAACATCTGGTTACAAAATCACAATTTTCTGATCATTATTTCAGCTACTTTTCGACACAAAATAGTGAAATGAAAACTCAATTGAAAGCATTTCTGTAGCTGGTTTCATTGATAAGTTTGTGTTTAATCATAGAATCCTGCCCATGATGTTTCTGACAGGTAATTTCCTTAATGCGGCTGACAGAGATGGATTATATAGAAGCCGATTGGATCCTATGCTTTGTCTGAAAATGATAACACTAGATTAGTTCTATCATCCTCTAAGTGCCTGAAATGATACAGTCTCTTTAGAAGTTCCCAGATTACAGCATTTATGGATTAACAGGTTCAGAGCCATATCAAATTAACTTTCTATGCATGAAGTATAGTATATTAATAAATATATAAATATATATCATCATTTTGCGATTTTTTTTTTTTATTTCTTTATTTTTGCAGAAATAGTAAATATTAAAATCAGGATCAGGAATTACAATGATTTTTGGCAAAAAAAAAAAATAGAACCCTAAAAGGTTCTGAGCATCCTATAAAAAAGCAGCATACCCTTTTTTCAACATGAATTCAATTAATCGGATTTAAGATGAACATTTTGTTTGCATCTTGTTTTACCAGAGAAATATGGAGCAAAATCTAAAGTAGACCTGTCACCCTAAAAAATAATTACAGAATCTTTTCTATCATGTTAGTTAAGCAAAATAAACATTACTTACACTATATTTATTATTTAAATGTTCTTTCCTTCAGTCTTGGAATTACACAATCACAGCAAGCAGGCAGGAGCTATGTTGTGGACACTGTTATTAAGACATATTGTGTATCACCCCAAAATTTTGTGTATGCACCAGAATGGGGGACCTAACGTCTATGCCCACTGCCCTACACAATTATAGAGTGTGAGGAGGGAAAGGGGAATGTGAGAAGAGCAGTGATATCTTAGAATTTCTGAATGGAAAGTGAAAGTATTGGCTGTCCTACCTATATGCCTTTATGTCATATAGACAACTAAAAGAGTCCTCTGCACTCAACCCATTATCAATATATTTAAGACAGAGACATTTTGTGCAAACTGCTACTGAAAAATGCCTTCCCCTTTAAACAAAACAGGGATTGTTTGTCCATATATTGCAATATATTTAAACTGGCCAACTACGTCAAAGTCATCCCATATCTGGCCAGTCCTATGCTCAATGTTCATCTGATGCATTAATCAGATGTCATAGGTGGGGGGCAAGTAATATTTGATTGACAGCTCATATATTTAAACACCTTTATAAAAGGCATGGATGTTTTAATGAAAAATGAATTTAGGTCAAATGGTTAATTTGCAAAATAATTTAATTATACAGTTTTCTATGTGTAGGTGACAGGTAGGCACTTTTTAGTTCCTTATTCATCTGTAATGATAGGTGAATACATTTCAGTCCTGCTGTGGTGTACATTATTTGTTTTTGCTGTTAATCTATAACTGAACACTGTGATTATTTGATCCAGTATTCTGACAATTTAAGAATGCTTAGGTTTAATAAAAAAAAAAAAAAAAGCAATATATATACAGGGTACAGTTCAAATTTCAATGTAATGCTCCCAATGCATTTAAAGTGAAAAAAATGTTAAATGTACAAACTTTGCAGGCAGTTAACACACATGAAGTGCAAAATTTGGGTGGCAGTGAAAGAGTTTATCAGTTATGACGGTGTTTCTTCCTTCTATATACAAGTAAATGTATGTTATTCTTTGTCAGTGATTTTTCTGTGAAGCCATTGCCACTCTCTGGCACTATTACTGTTGGCTTTAAAGATCTTCCTCAGATAAGATAAGATGAGTTCTGCAGTTCTTACTCTCTTGCTAAGTAGTCTGGGGAACTATTTTTCAAGCTATAATTGATCTCTGCTCCTGTTTATCATTTTATTTCATTGAGAAGGGTTAGGTAAAAATGTTCACTTTATTCAAGTAATTTCCTATTTATTTTTTTTACTACTACTACTGACATTATTACTTTGCCTCTGTTCTGTCTTGGCTTCCATCTCCTAATCAGACCATAAGGTTAACTATGTTTATTTTGATCTTGGCATGCCTGTCACTGCTTTATTTCCTCATCTTGCCTGTTAAACTCTACATTAAGCTTAATTAAGTCCTATTGTCTACCATGTAGACTTAGGGTGCTGCACCCTTGACAATAGCCTCCCCTGTTTGATAACTAGTTCTTCTTCTTGTAGGAAATAATACAATTTCACATTACAACTAGTTCTTCTTCTTGTTGGAAATAATACCATTTCACCAATTTCAGCCACATTTTAGTCAGCATAAGAATGAATCAGTTTCAGTGAAGTTAAAATATGCAAAAATGCAAAAATACAAATAGATTTGAAAATTGGGCATTTTTGCATATTCTGCCTTATAAAGAGAGCTCCAAGGAGGAATAGAAAATATAGCATGTAATATTCTTCTTATAAAGTATAAGGCCCCATATTTAAAGGTTAAACATTTAGTAATTTGTCATAAAAGTAGCTACTGGTATAGTACACTTAATAAAATGCTTACTGAGTTGAACCTATGTGCACATTTTAAGACAAATAGCATCATTCATATTATAATCTATAAAGAATATAGATCGGATTCTCCTGACAATGACAGATTAAAATTATGTGTAGAACAGAGAGTCTTAAAAAATAGGGTATGTGGTATGGGAATTGCATTTTGCTCTTTAATGTAGAGAACAATTAATCATTCCAATAATACAAGAATGTTGTGATTCATTGATGAAAAGTTCTCCATTGCTATGTGAAAAGTATATATTTTGATTAGAGTAATAAATAATAAAATCAAACCCTGCTAATAAGGTAAAATACCTCAGTAGGACGTCGATGGTTACATTGAATACATGCAGATAGGTTAGAAAAAGTGCATGAAAATGGAAAACAAGCAATATAATTTTGTCATGAAATCTTAAAAAATGTGTAAGGATTTAGTAGTTTACATACCCTCCCACTTTACCTGATATTTTATTTATAGAACAATCAGACAAAATCATTAAAAAGAGAAATAAATTCTAACATTCTTAAATAAGATATTACATACTGAGAGATTCTTCTAAATGCCTAAAAATACGATGTGTTTGGGAAACATTACAGAATCTGCAATCAGGGTTACTAAAGTTGGCCTTACATAGACAAATACTGTAAAAGCTGCCAACTCAGCACCTCCAGACCTGTAATGAGGTGTGAAACTATGAACATAAACTTATTAGCAGTCTTGAGACTGGTATTATATTTTCATGGCTTACGCCTACAGTAGACTAGCTGTTAATTTTTTGCTGTTTAATTCATAAAGTTTGCTCCAAGAGAAAGCTACTTCTGGAACAGGAAAGGGGGTGCTTTGGCCATTATGGACATGTTCATGTTAGGGGAAGCAACGTGGAGATCATCATCTGACTGACAATATACTTCAAAAGCATAGTGATGATTAAAGGAACAGCTCAGTTCAAAAATAAAAACTGGCTAAATAGATAGGCTGTGGAAAAAAAATGTTTCTGATAATAGTTATTAAGCCTAAAATGGAATCTGTAAAGGCTGGAGTGACTGGATGTTTTAACAGAACCCAACTTTCAGCTCTCTAACTCTGAGTTAGTTAGCAACTTTAAGGGGGGCCACAAGGGACATAACTGTTCAGTAAGTTTGCAATTGATCCTTAGCATGCAGGTCAGATTAAAAAGCAAACAGTTTTGACCCATGTGCCCCCCCTCAAGTCACTGATTGGTTACTGCCTGGTAACTTGAGAGTCTACATGGTATTATTCATATTAAATGAATGTCAAATGCTTGATCCAGGGAATGTTTCCAACCACCAACCAGAGTATTCCCAAACTGATATTCCAGATAATTATTAAAATCTAATTAATAAAAAAAAAAAAGAGCTCAGCCAGAATTTCTTTTGGGATAGCCATCTGTATATTAAATATTCATGGGCAAAATTACTCCTTAAATACCAAATAAAATGATGATATGAACATTCATATCTATAGCTGTAAAATGAGCAGAGTTGCATAAGTCACTTGTAGCCTCAAGCTAACTGCATACATTTTCCAGAAACTATTAAAGAGGTCATCCTTTGGGTCAAAACTGCCATCTCTTCTACTGCTTTAGTGAAAGAATAAGACAAGGAGACTTAAAGGAGGAGATGAATTGTGCTTCTTCTGAAGTATAAAAATGAATTTATATATATATATATATATATATATATATATATATATATATATATATATATATAACAAACAAGGGAAAGTTGTGCTCACCACTATTTTTTAAAACCATTAGGCGGGGGTGCAATGAGGGTGTGACCACAAAATACATATAGTCTTTGAAAGCAGCTAGTAAGTTGCAGGTAAAACTTAGTCCCTTTGTAAAATGTATAATTAAGCAATTGAATTCTATTCTTAATGAATCAGATGAAAATTAAGTGTAGGACTGGCCAGATATGGGATGACTTTGACGTAGTTGGCCAACTTAAATATATTGCAATATATGGACAAACAATCCCTGTATTGTTTAAAGGGTAAGGCATTTTTTAGTAGCAGTATGCACAAAATGTCTCTGTCTTAAATATATTGATAATGGGTTGAGTGCAGAGAACCTCTTGTAGTTGACTATATATATATATCTATATATATATATATATATATATATATATATGTATATATATTTTTTTTATTATATATTTAGGCAAATTTTGCTTCTTCCTCATATTAGGTAGTTTTGATTATTACACCACAATATCACTATAATTAAATTTAAAGTCAAGAGGAAATGCTAGGGTCTCCAACCAGAGTATTCAATAATCAGTAACATCAATAATCAGTGTTTTAATATACCCATATTCAAGACAGTGAGCGAACAGTTTTTAGCATCTAAGCTCTTGAATGGATTAAGAAATTTCCCAAATCTGTTAGCGATGTTAAGCAGCGATGTTTACATTTTTTCCAGCACTGGAGTGGATCAGTC
Source organism: Xenopus petersii (assembly GCA_038501925.1). Taxonomy (NCBI): domain Eukaryota; kingdom Metazoa; phylum Chordata; class Amphibia; order Anura; family Pipidae; genus Xenopus; species Xenopus petersii. Next base: position 35,153,811 of record CM076689.1, on the reverse strand, counting down.
AGTTGCCTTGTTTCATCAATCAGCTACTGTAAGAGGCAATATAAAGTTCCTCCTTGCCTGTGCTTCTTGACTATTCTAGAATTCTAAAAATGTTGGTGTGATTTTGACTATGGGGTTTATTTCTGAAAAATAAAATAGTTATTCCTAGTTATTCAATAGTATTGTCTCAGCTTTTGAGTTCCCCATATCCCCTCTACCATGTCAGTGAGAACTGAACTAGTACTCTGTTGATTGTTAATGTTCAAACATTTGCTTATCTAAAGCATAGGGTTTTAAACAATACTCTAGCAATACCTAGTATCCTGCTCAATAAACAGTAACTACATCATTAGCAGGGTTCAGGTAGAGTTATCTGCATCCATATTGAAGCCTGCTTCTAGTGATGGGCAAATCTGACCCGTTTCACTTCACTAAAAATTTGGGAAAGGCCAAAATGTGTCAAAATGCTTTGAACTCTATGGGCGTCAAACTGCACAGAAAATTTTTGACACACACTAATGTTTTCGCCCATTACGGTCTATGGACATCATTTTTACGGCACTTGAAAAAAAGTTTCACTCAGCACTACTTGCTATACATGTATTGACAGACTGGGTTCACTGATAGACCAGTTGCTAGCCAATTCTGTTGTTGCTTCTGCCCTTGCATTATTTCTCTCACCTGCTTCATTATTATTTCCCTGAAACTGAGGTGCAGCTTATTAACCATTAAAAAGAAAAACCTATATTCAGGATCATATTTATCAGAGTTTTTTTCAACTTCAAATCAACTCACAATTTAAAAAAAAAAATCTCATATGTTACCGTACCTTAGCTATTAAAAAAATTGAATAAAAATTTAAATGGATAAAACTTAGTATCTCCCTAACTTAAATATGCTAAAAATCATTTAAACATTAAATAAACCCAATAGGATTGTTTTGCCATCAATAAGTGTTCTGTCCTCGCTACGTATTACCCTGGGGCAGTGTGTAGTTCGACATGCAGCTAAACCTTTCCACAATCCAATAAAGAGACTAAGCTTGAAGTCTGTAGATTTTACTGAATAGGCAAGTGGAATAAGGTGAAACTGTAATACAAACAGCAGAAAAGATAATAAGTAGGGTTGCAATGAACTATATGAAAACATGCAAATGAATATATAACTGCAGTATAAAATATGTATACTGGCATAAATGTCTCTGTAGCAATGCCTCTGGGGTTTCTGGCAGCTGTGGAGGTGTTTTGGTGTAACTATTTCCTTACCAGCGATTCTATCATAAGGGAGATGCAGAACTGTGTGCTTCTTCCAGCAGCATGGTCTGTAAAATGGAGTCCTGGCTCCCACAAGGCATTGCTCTAGGTCACATGGTGGGCGTACGGTAGCCTGATTAGTCCAAATTCTGCCATAAGCCTTATGGAGGTGAAAAAATGGATATAGGAAGTGACGTTGTACACTTACAACAAGTGTCCAGAGGAGGGAGCTCCGAGCAAATGAATAGGAAAATCCCAAATATGGTAAAAGCGTATGCTGGAGACATGACACTCCCCGTCTGGCATCCATGGATGGCACCATTATTCCTCAGGAGACAATAATAAAGTTAGTTCTGTTACTGGTCTGAAGAACAATTTTGTTTCTCCTTGTTTGGAGGTTTTGACCTCAACTTTGCGGACTCTCCCATCTTCACTTGGGAATGTTTTGGTGACCAGACCTAAGGGCCATTCGTTTCTCTGCGATTGACAGTCTTTCACGAGAACAACATCACCAAGTCTGAGATTGGGTTTGATAGTTTGCCACTTGTTTCGTGGATGTAAAGTAGAGATATACTGTTTTCTCCATCTGTCCCAGAAGGAGTTTGCGAGACACTGTACTTGTCTCCACTGTCGCTTGTACAAGTCTTTGGTGGTAAACTCTCCAGAGGGAACACTAATTGTCTCAGTCTTTTGAGTATGTAATTTGAATGTAATCAGAGACTCATGGGTGAGCCTTGCAGTTCCCACTTGTAAGAATATGGAATTGAGGATCCTTCGGGCTATGCCGATCATTCTTTCCCAAGCTCCTCCCATATGAGAAGAGTGAGGTGGGTTGAATGTCCAGATGCAGTCCTGATCGGTTAGGTATCTTTCAACATCTTTAACATTGACGTTTGAAGGAATTTGTAGCTCCTTGGTTGCTCCAACAAAGTTAGTACCTCTGTCAGAACGAATGTGCTTCACAGGACCTCGTATTGCAATGAAGCGTCTCAGAGCGTTTATGAAGCTTGAAGTGTCCATTGACTCAATGACTTCTATATGGACAGCTCGGATGGTCATACAAGTGAATATGACTGCCCAACGTTTGCTGTTGGCATGACTTCCTCTCGTGTGGCGTGTGGAGACAGACCAAGGGCCGAACACACCTAATCCAACATTGGTAAAAGGTGGGTCTAAGCTGAGTCTGTCGGCTGGAAGATTGGCCATCTTTTGTGTTTGCAGCTTCCCACGGAGTTTACGACAAAGAATGCAATTGAAAATGATACTGTTAACGCATCTTTTTGCTCCAATTATCCACAATCCAGCCGTTCGCACGGCTCCCTCTGTAAATAGACGACCCTGATGTTTGACTTGATCGTGGTAGTGGCACACAAGCAAACTTGCAATGTGGTGGTGACCAGGGATGATTAGAGGATGTTTCTCTTCAAACTCTAATTTCATGTTTTTGAGACGACCACCTACCCTCAATAGGCCAGTCTGGTCAAGGAATGGGTCCAGCTTCCTTAGAGTGCTATCTTTGGGAACAAGCTTGTTTCCTCTGATACAGTTGATCTCTTTGGAAAAGGTCTCTTGTTGTACAGTGCGGATGATGACATATTTTGCTTTCTGAAATTCTGCCGCTGTGTAGACCTTCTGGCAGTGATGCCATCCTTTGCAGGTACTTACATTTGTAGATGCAGTATGTTTAAAGGAGTGAGCTATGTGGGTTAAGCAAGTGACAGCTCGGATGAGTGATTTCCAGGCTGAGAATCTGTTAAATCTGTTGGACTTAAGTTGGTTGTCAGTGGTCGTTGTATGACATGTAGACACTTGTGGACGAATTTCACCATCTGAGTTGGCATTTACTAGTTCAAATGTCTCGCTTTCAGGATTAGTTTGTCCTGTGTTGTACAAGAATGTTGGTCCTGTGAGCCAAGACGTGTCTTTAAGATGACTTGCGGCAACAGCTCTGGTTGCATGATCTGCAGGGTTGCAGTCCGTGGGTACATAGTTCCACTGTCCTGGATGAGTGGATCGTCTGATTCTGAGCACCCTGTTGTTGACAAAAACATAAAACCTTCTGGTTTCGTTATAGATGTAGCCTAGTACTACCTTGCTGTCTGTGTAGAACACAGTCTCTTTGAGTTCTATGCCTGTCTCTGTTGTGATGAGCTCTGCTAGCTCTATGGCTAGGACTGCAGCACAGAGTTCTAGTCTGGGTATAGTGTGTTCTGGGATTGGCGCCAGTTTTGCCTTGCCCATAACAAACCCAATGTGACATTGTCCATATATATCCACAGTTTTAAGGTATGCTACAGCAGCTATGGCCTTAACCGAAGCATCAGAGAACACACAAAGTCTTTGGCTTTGTACCTCTGTAGAAGGTACCGGGGCATATGGACGTGTAACACAAAGGTTGTCGAGAGCCTTTAGGGAACTTCTCCATTCTCTCCACAAATTACCTTTGTCAGGAGCCAGTGGGGTGTCCCAATCAGATGTTTCCAGGGTTAAGTCTCTTAAAAGTGCTTTACCTTGTATGGTGATGGGAGCAGCAAATCCTAGGGATCATACAGGCTATTTATTGTTGACAGAACACCTCTGCGAGTGAAGGGTTTTTCTTCTCTGTTTACTTGAAAGGCAAAGGTATCAGATTTTAAGTCCCACAGAAGCCCCAGGCTCCGTTGCACAGGTAAAGAATCAGCTCCCAAGTCTAAGTCTCTTAGATCGTTTGAATGGTCTTGGGAAGGGAAGGCTTCCATCACTGCTTTGCTATTAGAAGCTATTTTGTGGAGCCTGAGGTTGGAGCAGGCAAGTGCTTCTTGTGCTCTTTTGAGAAGGCTGACTGCGGCTTCACTTGAGGGTGAGGACTTTAAGCAGTCATCTACGTAGAAGTCTCTTTCTACCAATTGTGCAACATCTGACCCGTACCTTACCTCACATTCCTGAGCAGAGCGCCTGAGCCCGTAAATTGCGACTGCAGGTGAAGGACTGTTGCCGAAGATGTGCACCCTCATGCGGTACTCTGTGATGTCTTTAGAAGGATCGTTATCTCTGAACCAAAGGAATCTCAGGAAATTTCTGTCTTTCTCTCTGACAAGAAAACAATGAAACATTTGTTGAATGTCAGCAATAAAGGCAATAGAGTCTTTGCGGAAACAAAGGAGAACTCCCAAAAGTTTGTTATTGAGGTCAGGGCCTGTGAGGAGAACATGATTTAGGGAAACACCTTTGAATTTGGCACTGGAATCAAAGACCACTCTAATCTGTCCTGGTTTCTTTGGGTGGTACACCCCAAATATTAGTAGGTACCAGCATTCCTCTGAGTCTTTGAGGGTGGGTGCTATCTCTGCATGGTTATTCTCAAATGTTTTTGCCATGAAAGAAAAGAAGTGATCTCTCATCTCTGGTTTTCTTTGAAAGTTGCGTTTGAGAGAAGAGAAACGTCTAAGGGCTTCCTCTCGGTTATTAGGTAAGCGTTGTCTCTGAGGCCTAAAGGGTAGAGGGGCGACCCAACTGTTTGAATTGTTTTTAACTAGTTCTTGTTCCATTATTTTTAGAAAGAGTTTATCTTCAATAGACATCGCTAATTGGTTGTCCTCTCTTGTTCTCTGGAACACTGTGCATCCTAAATGATCCTGATCACTGTCATGGGTGAAACGAGCATCAGAAAGGTGGAGGGGTGTGTGTCCCAGGCTGGTGCTGTAAGGTTTTTCCTTTATTAGGAACTGGTTTTGGCATGGTGGGAAAATGGAGGGGCGTCCATTTTCGAATGTATTTGTGAGCATGTTGTTTACGCAGGCTGGTTTGTGTACACTTCCAAGGCAAGCGTCTCCGATTATGACCCATCCAAGGTCTAGCTTCTGGGCGTAAGGTGCATTGTGAGGGCCGTTTATCTGGTCCCTTGCTTTGTGGACTTGCAGGATATCCCTTCCAAGGAGAAGCATTATCTGAGCCTTAGGGTCGAGTTCGGGGATTAAGTGCATTATGCGCTTCAGGTGTACATGATGCTTAGCTATGTCTGGTGTAGGGATTTCAGATCTATTATCTGGGATCTGGATGCATTCTATTATAGTTGGTAAGGGTAGGCATACCTTTCCGTCTATGGACTCTACTCGATATCCAGATGCCCTTCTTCCTGCTGTCTCAACAACTCCTGAGCATGTCTTTAGAGAGTAAGGAGTGTTTGGGCCCTTGATTTTAAATGCATCAAAGAAGGCTGGGCAGGCTAAAGATCTGTTGCTCTGGTCATCCAGGATTGCATAGAGCTTAATGCTTTTATCTGTTTGGCCTGTCGGGTATACTCTGACCAGGCAAATTTTGGAGCAGGATCTGCCTCCTACGGCACCATTGCAGATTTCTGTGCATTGGGAAGTGATTTCTTGTGTGTTTGTGACAGTGCTATCTTCCTCCCCGCCATGCTTGCTGGCGCTCTTGGTATAAGATACAGTCCACGGGGCTGACCCAGGGTGTAAAGCTGTGTTGTGATGCGTGCTGTCACATTCTATGCATTTTACACTGACCTTACAGTCCTTGGCAAGATGAGATGTTGATGCACAGCACCTGTAGCAGATGTTGTTTTCCTTGAGGAAAGCTTTGCGGTCCTCTATGGACTTCTCTCTGAAGGCTCTGCATTTCAGAAGGGGGTGAGGCTTCTGGTGTAGAGGACACTGCTTACCAGGGTCTTTATTCCTTGTCTCCTCATGAGAAGGTTCTGCCGATCTGTGAAAGGAATCTAAAGAGGAAGCATTAGTTTTGTGTACTGTTACTGCTGCTTTGCGAGTATTAGGTACTGAAGGGGTGGTATGAGGCAAAGTGAAATCAAAGCTGGGGTCATTTCTCATCTTGGCTTGTTGGTATACAAAGTCCATGAATACAGTGAAAGGAGGAAATGGAACATTGTGCATTTCTTTGAATTTTGACCCGTGTGCCATCCACCGCTCTTGTAAGTTATAGGGCAATTTTTGTACTATGGGGTTAACACCTCTGGCTGTGTCTAGGAATGCAAGCCCCTGTAAGTCTCCTTCAGCTTTGGCTACTTGTAGTTCCATTAACAAGTCACTTAATTCCCTAAGTTTTTGGTAACTTTTATTGGTTATTTTAGGGAAGTCTTCAATTCTCTTGAAGAGTGCATTTTCTACAACCTCTGCTGAGCCATAGCACTCATTAAGTCTGTGCCAGATCATTCTGAGACCAGTCTCTGGGTGATTTATGTTAATGACTCTGATCCTTTTGGCATGCTCTGCAGACTCAGTTCCTAGGTATTTGATAAGGAGGTCGATTTCCTCACTGTATGAAAGGTCTAAATCTCTGATAGTGTTCCGAAAGGAGGATCGCCAGGCTCTGAAGCCTTCTGGGCGGTCATTAAACTTTACAAGTCCTTTTGTGACTAGCTCACGTCTTGCAAAGAACTTGGCAAAGTCCATTGTTACCTGGTTACTACCAGGATAAGAGGGTGGCTGAGTGTAATAGTGAGAAGGTGTTGTATAGTCATACCTGTCTGGAGGTTCTCTTTTAGGCTGGACTGTGACATACTGTTGTGACACAGCTGAAGAGGTAGGTGCAGGGTTAACCCTAGGCTTGGGTACCTGGTTGAAGTGGGTGTTGTAGGCAGGATCACTTTGCTCAGCATGGTTTCTGTGATACAATTGCAGCTTGCTGATGGCCTTTGAAGTTGTATGGCATCCTTGGCTTGGTTCAGGAGCAGCATGTTGGCTTGGTTGCTGTGCTGAAAGAGAATCTGTGTCTTGTCTGGAGTGCTGGTAGACATACTCTCTAGTGCGTTGTAGTGGGTCGTGGGGTTCAGTCTCAAGATTAGGTACCTCACTGTGTCCTTCGCTGCTAGGGTACACAATCATCTCTAGAGCTTTTGCTTCTGCCAAAGTCGCTGCAGCTTCTCTCTCTCTGGCCAGCTTTTCTAGGGTTGCCTCTAAGCGAACACTTTCCGCTTCCCTTTCTGCTTCTAAGCATGCACTCTCTGCTTCCCTCTCTGCTCCTAAGCGTGCACTCTCTGCTTCCAAGCGTGCACTCTCTTTTTTCCTTTCTGCGTCTAAGCGTGCACTCTCTGCTTCCAAGCGTGCACTTTCTGCTTCCCTCTCTGCTCCTAAGCGTGCACTCTCTTCTTCCAAGCGTGCACTTTCTGCTTCCCTCTCTGCTCCTAAGCGTGCACTCTCTTTTTTCCTTTCTGCTTCTAAGAGTGCACTCTTTACCTTTATCTCCATTTCCCTCTCTGCGAAGGCGGCACGGGCCTTTGCGGCTTCTGCCTTTGCGCGGGCAATGGCGGCTGCATTGGTAACAGATGAGCGATGAGAGGAGCCTGAAACTTGGGACCTGGTCACTAGTGAAGATGACTTCTTCTGTGACATTATGAGATGTTGGATAAGCCTTTGCCTGTTTTAGCTATAATGGCTCTTTGTGCTGTAATAACTTAACAGCAGTGTCTGAATCCGGATCACTGTAATATATTGTTGTCTGAGCTTGCAGCGTAGCTGGTTTAATCACTTGTGCGTCAGCTGCTGTTTTACTGCGCTTGCAGTGAGTTATAGTTCAATCCCACCTTTGTGGTAGCGCTGTTTCACTGCGCATGCAGTGAGATACAGTTCAATCTCGCCTTTGAGGTAGCGCTGTTTCACTGTTCTGTCCTCGCTACGTATTACCCTGGGGCAGTGTGTAGTTCGACATGCAGCTAAACCTTTCCACAATCCAATAAAGAGACTAAGCTTGAAGTCTGTAGATTTTACTGAATAGGCAAGTGGAATAAGGTGAAACTGTAATACAAACAGCAGAAAAGATAATAAGTAGGGTTGCAATGAACTATATGAAAACATGCAAATGAATATATAACTGCAGTATAAAATATGTATACTGGCATAAATGTCTCTGTAGCAATGCCTCTGGGGTTTCTGGCAGCTGTGGAGGTGTTTTGGTGTAACTATTTCCTTACCAGCGATTCTATCATAAGGGAGATGCAGAACTGTGTGCTTCTTCCAGCAGCATGGTCTGTAAAATGGAGTCCTGGCTCCCACAAGGCATTGCTCTAGGTCACATGGTGGGCGTACGGTAGCCTGATTAGTCCAAATTCTGCCATAAGCCTTATGGAGGTGAAAAAATGGATATAGGAAGTGACGTTGTACACTTACAACAAGTGTCCAGAGGAGGGAGCTCCGAGCAAATGAATAGGAAAATCCCAAATATGGTAAAAGCGTATGCTGGAGACATGACAATAAGGATTCATTATATCTTAGCTGGTAACAAGTACAATGAACTGTTTTATTATTACAGAAAAAAGAGAATCATTTGAAAAATGTTTTTACATTATTCAATTTAAATGGAGTTAATGGGAGATGTCTTCCTGCAATCAGAGTTTTTTGGGTAATGGGTTTCTAGATAGACAGATATATGGTATATGTTAATTCTATTGTCCTGTACCCTGCCAAAAAATGAGCAATGCCTTCAGACAGTTTTAGTGTAGTGTAGATTCAACTTTCACACAATTTGTGGATATTGTCATTCATACATATGAATGAATATGTTGAATGCGATGGATGGTGATGATGGTGATGATGGTGGTAATGATGTTACTTGACAGGATCTGTGAATATACTGTTAGTCAGCTATTAAAACAAAAAACGTTTCTAAACACTTCACAGAGCATGGAGTACAACTAGTAGGGATGTAGCGAACGTCGGAAAAAAAGTTCGCGAACATATTCGCGAACTTGCGCAAAAATGCGAGCGGTTCGCGAACGGTTCGCGAACCCCATAGACTTCAATGGGAAGGCGAACTTTAACATCTAAAAAAGACATTTCTGGCCAGAAAAATGATTTTAAAGTTGTTTAAAGGGTGCAACGACCTGGACAGTGGCATGCCAGAGGGGGATCAAGGGCAAAAATGTATCTGAAAAATCTGCCTGTGTGTGCTTGGAAGAGATAGTGTAGGGGGAGAGCTGTTAGTGATTTCAGGGACAGATGATAGTAAGTTTGCTGGCTAGTAATCTGCTTGATACTGCTCTGTATTGGAACAAAAAAATAAATAAAAGCAGTCCTTACAAGGACTACTGTTATTGCAGCAATCAGCAGATGAGATCAGAAGCAGGACAGCTGCCCACTGCAGCTACATACAGAGCACTGCAGTAGAAGGTAGATTACTAGCCAGCAAAGCTACCTAAGCTTAAATGTCCCTCAAACCCCTGCAGACTTCTGTCCCTCCAATAACAGAGCAGTATCAACACGATTACTAGCCAGCAAACTTTCAACTGTCCCTGAAATCACTAACAGGCAGCAGCTCTCTCCCTACACTATCTCTTCAGCACACACAGGCAGAGTGAAAAAACGCTGCAGGGCTTCGGTTTTTATAGGGAAGGGGAGTGGTCCAGGGGAGAGCTTCCTGATTGGCTGCCATGTACCTGCTGGTCTGGGATGAGAGGGCAAAAAAAAGCGCCAACAATGGCGAACCCAAAATGGCGAACGTCGCGCGACGTTCGCGAACTTCCGGCGAGCGCGAACACCCGATGTTCGCGCCATCTCTAACAACTAGACTTTGGGACTTTGGGCTAGTTAATGCTGCCCTGAAAAGGAGAGGACGAGATGACATAATTAAAAGTATTTTTTTATAAATAAGCTTAGTCGTGTTAGATGTTTTTTGGTGTTTATTTTTATTGTTCTTTATTGTTATAATTACAGATTGTAATAAACATTGTATACAAGTAACTCATTTTGAAATACGGTATTAAAGTTTGTTATAATCATAATTATTACACTTGATTTATGGTGTGATACATATTGTTAACCATAACCAGTAGATATTATTGAGAAGACTGTTTAAAGGGATGTGTTATTGCATGACTTATAAGCTTGATAAAATACCTTGTTGGCTTCAGACATTACTTATCTGTTCCCTGATACTGCAATAAAGGCATCCTATTAAATGTAAGTGCTGTCATCCAGATAAATAATGGACCTTATACTTTACTTTGCTCAGTTATCACTTAATTTTGTCTCTCTCAGGGGACCACCTATTCTTACACACAATATCCTTCCTCAAGCTCTTTATATTAAAAAATGTTAAAGGACATGTATGAAGTCCAGCAAAGCAGGGAGCTAGCTCTCTGAAAAAACAGCCTTAGGATATAGAAATGTCTTATTTATTCCAAAAGTAATATATAGAAAAATGTAATGCTAAAAGTAATTCTTCCAGGTTAAAACCAATTTTAATCTCACCCCTATTTTAAAATGTTCTAAACAAAGATGCACAATGCTATGTAAACATAATCCATCCTATGCAGGACATTTTAAGCCTTACTGTTAACCAGTGACACCTGTTTGGGTTTTGTCAAACAAAAAAGCTTGCTGGTTTTCAGCGGTCCACATACTATAGGGGGTTATTTATCAAAGTCCGAATTTATCTCAATATTTTCCGTTACAAACTAAGATCAAATCTGCTCATGTTTTTTACGTTTATTTTTTATTGTTATATTTTCCTGAAAATTTGCTTTGAGGATTTTTCACCCGAAAACTCACATTTTTGCATGAAAAACTCCAAAAACTTTGGGGTATTGCACAAAAACCAGCGCACATCAAAAAATCATTGTGACTCCTCCCATTGACTTATATGCAACTTCGACAGGTCTGAGATGCCGGATTTTCTGATTCTGACTTTTCCATCCTCGGTGTTTAATAAATTCCAAAAAAATTTTAATTTTTTAAAAGTTAGATTTTATTAAAAAAAACACCATTTCTTTATGATTTTTGCATTTGAAATTTCGTAAATAACCCACTTAGTATACATAACAATGTGCATGCAATGCACTTTGTTATAGTGTTGACCATTAGAAAAATAGTATGCATTATTTTATATTTTCTTTACATGCCACATGCCTAGTTATGTACATTGGGCATCAAGCTGTTACGTAATCTGTTGGCTTTAATGTTTAGGATATTTGATATTGGAACATAAGGAATTGTGTGAGATAAGAAATTGAAGCTTTCAGGCAAGTTTTAGATATTTCATAAAAAACAAAACAGTTAGCATAGCTTTGCTGAAGAAAGAGAAGAAAGACATCAGCTTTGGATCCAGGTAAAAGTTTGCTATCAAAAATACACGTTTTTAAGAAGTCCACATCATTTTTGGGGTTCTTATCACTCTTATAACATGCAGCCATCTAAGTTTGAGCTGTAATTCAATAATAAAAAAAAACAATTTATACTTATTTTAATGTTGTTCAATTCCTGACAACTTCCAGGATGAAGTTTCTTTCTCATCTATAATGATCTAAAGATTAATCAAAGTAATGCCCATGTTTTCGCTGTTGATGATACTTTGCTGTTTAGTATTGTTTTCATTACTTGCTATAGTGAAAACTAATTTGTTTTGTAGAAAGCTCTGTCAATTCCCATGAACTCTAGGGCATCTAACAGCTTTAAAATATATCACATGAGCAGGAAATTCTATAGCATGCTGCATTTCTGAAGTCATTTGTGTGCTATTCCTTTTTAACATTTGCTTCAGTGTTTTTCTTAAGAAGCAGTCATGTTTAATAGCTTTTAAATTATGATTACAAATAAAACTATAGCAGTTTAAACACTTAATTGCTTAATCTTCTTATTTAACCTCCCCATGCACATTTGTTCTCCAGTGTTTTACAGATAAAGATGTGTGCTTTCCACAAGAGTACAATATAGATCAACCTAAATGACAAGAATGACCCTCTTACTATGGAAAATAGAGATGCAAGCAGGCATGTCAAGTCTATTGTCAGCTCCATGTTTTCTCTTTGAAAATTAACTTCAAAACCTAGGGCAGGGGCAGATCTACCGGGGGAGCAGGGGGTGCGAGCGAGCCAGGACCCGCACCCCCTCAGGGCCCCCTCGCAGTCCGCGCTGCATATTCCCGGCCAGTTCCGGGTGTACGGAGGGGGGCGGTGAAAAGTGAAACAGTGTCACTTCGAGTTACTGTATCAAACTAGTGTCGGCCTTAATTACACAGTGCAACTTTACACAACACACATACTACATAATTAACTTGTACAACCTAATTGAAAAGGTATGAAGCCCCTTTGCTCATTGGTCAAAGGTGAAAGAAATGTGAAAGAAAGATCTAAGCACCCCACACTGTATAACTCACAGTATGTATGTTCTGTATGTATAACTTATTGTATTAATTTATATTTATAATGTGCTGTAAGGATATTCAGTGCTGTAAAATCATGCAAAATATAAAAGTAAACACAGGAAGGACAAGTAACATAATAAATACTGATATTTTGCGTTTTTATACTTTGATTATGCTATGCTTAGACTTTACTTTGTAGTCAAGAAGGGTTAACATTCTGCTAGCAATATAACATCTGGTTAATGTCAATGGGAAAAACACATTAATTGGCACTGTGCTGTTATCAGATCCATTATTTTTGATTGTAGGAAAAGGGTTAAAAGCTTTAAGGGAACTAACCATCACATCAACAGGTAGGGCATTTCATAACCTCGCCTTCATTAGGTGGGAAGAACAATTTTTGATGTTTAGGTAAAAATTTTTGTTTTATAAACTGTATATATTTCCTTGAAATTTACTACAATTCTGAACCTAAACGTGTCTTTAGCAGTGTACAGGGAAACTGTTGCACAATATGTATAAGTGCATTTGCTCAGATTAGTTGCTTACATTTGGCTAGCATTAAAAATAATAAGACTTTAAATATTCTGAGACTGACCCAATTATCACATATTCAACACTCCATACATTTTAAGCAAGTAATCAATTAATTTTGTGAAATGGCAAAAAATTGACCAAAGGCTTTGATGTCAATGAGTGTTTTTTCACTTGATAATTTTTCAAAATCGTGCAACATTTTTTTTTTACAGTCTAAGGGCATTTTTTTCTCTGCAAAACTTGGTAAAACACAGCAAAATAGTTTGTTCATCCTTAAAATCATCAGCAGGCACTAACAGAATCCACATCATAGCACCCAATGCCATGGAGACAGAGATGAGATACATCATTATAAGAAATAAAATAATATAAAAAAATATCCCAAAGCTGCAGCTAGTGGTGCAATATTTATATACATTAGTTACTGCCCAGTATTTTAAAGGGGAAGTACACCCAGAGCTCCCCCCCCCCAAAGTAAGGTTTAAGAAGAAAATAATCTGTATAGCGGAGAATTACTTGAACAGGGGGTGCCTCTACAGGGAATATATTAGGTAAACACACTTTATTTATTCCAAGTTTAAAATACATTTACATACATATTAAGAAAACTGGACATGGCAGCAATGTGTTAAGAGTGGCATCAATCCATTTGTTTCACTAAAGGTAAAGATAATGACACATTTAATTGAGTACCCAGGTACTGTTAGGGATTCAAAAAAGATTCCCATACAAATAATGATAGTAGGTGATAAGTATTATAAGATATTGTAAGATAAGAAATGTATGCCCAACGCCCCAGTTGCCTTCCAGCCTAAGCAAAAATAAATCATTTCACAAAATTTAGAGCCTACAATGAAGATAAGGCAACCACCTGGCACTGCACAATCCTTTAGTCCTCACCTTAACATCGCTGCCAATCCATAAAGACAAATACAAGAGTCCTCTGCACTCAACCCATTATCAATATATTTAAGACAGAGACATTTTGTGATGACAACCTGAAAAAGTAGCGCAATTCGAACATCAAATCAGAAAAGTTGCACGGTTTGAATTGTTGCATAATTTTTTAAATTTTTTCAACTTTTTGTTGAGAAAAATGATTTGTAAATTAAGGGGATTTAGGTGTGACATATGGAGTCCCAAACACAGAACAAACTCCAAGCTTCCAGTCTAAGCATGCTCGTCTGCCTGTAGCAGCTGCCTTTTGGCTTCGGGTGGAGCCCTCCACTACTCAGATGCCACAAGGTCTTTATGCGGGAGGACAAGGGAGAGAGTTCTGGGTGAGCAAAGGAACCATGTGTAAGCAGCAACGGAGAGTAGGAGCGTGGTCAGAGACAGGCCGGGCCGATACCAGTCAGGAAAGTACAGAGAATAGACCTACGTTTGGCAATGAGCACATGTGTATGAGCCCTTTAAATATTAGAATTTTTGTGTCGGAAGCGGTGGTGAACATGAGTCATTCTCATTTGGGTGCTGGCAGACAAACATAGGCACCCACAGCAGAAGAAGAGCGCAGCAGGCATTCCAGCCTTGGGTGCAACAGGCGTCCCCGTTGCACCCCCGCTAGACCACCAGGTACTTTCTTTGCATCAAGTTTGGGAGTTTGGTCAAATTTTTTTTTATATAATGAAGAAGAGTTCAGTTTTAGTAAATAGCCTCCCTATGTTTAGACAGGTTAAGGGGAATAAAAGTTGTTAATGGAAAAGCTATTCACAATGTGAAAATTTTCTTTTGAATAAATTTAATTTAGTTTTTGCGAACCTGGAAACTTAGTGACCACTTCCGACAGAAAGATTGTGAATTTTATAGTTTCCACTAGTATGCGGTGTATGTAATGAAACTTGAAATAGCTGTTGTTTTGCTTTAACACATTACAGCACCTTTGTCTTAAACATGTACAATTTCAATTCGCAATGCAAAAACAGTCTAAGCAAGGATAACATTACATTGCAAAATGCAAAAATTTGTTCTTATTTATGCAAATGATCTTCCTCTTTGCAACGTTTATTACTTTACACCCTTAATATCAAAAGCTACTTCTATAGCAAATGCTGACAATAATAAATATTTAAAATGCATTGATATGATGCAAGCTTATGCAATAAAAATCTATCATCTATATATTATCTATCTCTCTCTTTCATCTCGGTTTATGTGAATAGAGACTTACTGTATAATTCCAGAATCTGCTTTTTGAACATTTATGGAAACAGAATGTATATACTGTAATAATGTCTCTAAACCTTCAAATAAGATTTATGTTATATAAAAGTATGTCATCTGCCTGAACTGTTTAGTTATAGCTAGGTGTCACTGTTTTACTAGGATTCCCTATTTGTACTTTGTTCTATGAATTGTTTTAGCATTGTACAAACCATGAGGGGGAGGAAAGGGTAAAACTTATCATGTACTTATGCACTTGTCATGTGCTTAAAACTACATTTTGGTGACTAGTTAATCAATTAGCAATGTGAATATTATACAGAAAATACTAGTATCCGATCTCTATGAAGACAAAGAGAATGCATACACAAAGCAAATTGCATTTATTAGAATCATATCAAAATTAAAGCTCTTAACAGTAACACAGGAGAATGAACCAGCATTAGATAAATATATCTCTATTGGAGAAGCTTTCATAATCTGAGAGAGAATGATGCTGGCAAAATGATATTCAGTCCCATTTAAAACCTTGTTAATTCACCACCATTAATATGGAAGTTTCATACACATTGACATAATTAATGAAGAGGCAGGCAGCATGTGCTACCAATTAACACCACAGGGAAAAGTACAATTGGCATCCGTGTTTTGTATGGTGCCAAAGTTAAGGACTGTAACACACAGCAGATAAATGGAGATGCTTTTAATGAGCTGTAAGATCGAGCTGAAGAACTGATGAAGAATGTTGGGTAAACACTGCCTGTTTTTTAGACTGTTAAGGATAATTGACGTACATTGTTTTGGGAAAAAATAGTGTTGAAAAGTCAATCAAGTTGCTAAAATTCTACTTATGTATACACTTATTATTACAGCTAGGGATAGTGGTTCTAGAATGACATATAGTAAAATCTACAAGTTAAATGTAACATACACATATTGCGTTGCAGTTATAAAGCCTTTTTTCATGTTATATGATCTTGACAGCTACACATACTTACATAATTTCTGCAGGTTGCTTATTTAATATGATTTTATTTCTATTTATTTTTACTTAGAGGTTTCTTTGTTCTTAACCATGTTCCTGTCCTTTAGCATTTGGGCAAGGCTACTAGAGGGACTAGAGTTCTAGTTTGATGCCCAATATGTAGCAAGTGGAGACCCCAAAATGGAAATAGCACATATGAATTTTTTTGACTGGCACTTCAGTCATACAAACATACTGTATGTGTTTCTTGTGTTACAAGACCAACTAACATTAAAAAGAGCTAAGAAGACAATATATGTTCAGAAAGTATACATTCTGATGAGTTCTAGCAAGCAGGGGCCCTCACCCTGTTGGAATGTTTATGTATATACAGTAAGGGGATTATTAACTAAAATCTGAAAATTGCTCATTATTTTAGTAAAACCACTTTGACCAAACTCCCACCTACATTTTTATCTCATCTATCAATAAATAATTATAAAAAATAAATAAAAAAATGCAAAAAAAAAAGACAATAAAATCATGATAAAAATCTGAATCATAAGATTTTTTTTATTTGATGCCCAAAACCTTTTTTGGATTATTGTGCGATAACCATGATTTTTTCAGATTCTTGCATGAAACCCAGATCATGATATCTTCCAATTGTAAAAAGGATATGCCATTGACTTCCACATGATGTCTGCAGGTTTGATGGATAAAGTACTTTTTGTTTCCGACTTTTAGCAACCTCTGGTTTAAAATACTGAATTTGAATCATTTTACATCACATAGACTAGGAGGCCTATTTTTGGACATTTTCATTGTTTCAGAAATTTTTGAAACCATGACTAAAGCCCCTTTCTCTAAAACCAATGTCATGAAATTTATAAAAAAAAATTCAAATCTAAAAAAGCACCAATGATAAACAAACCCACTAAATGATGTACTAAAACTACAAAAACCTCTAAAAAACAAGGTTATTGGACAATTACAAGTGAAAACCTCTGAAAGTCCAAATTGATTAAAAAGTCTCCAATAAGATCAGTGCAGGTCTATAGGATCTAAACAACTTTTACCTGCCAATGGTTTAAAACTTAATTTTAACACTTAGGGGCAGATTTATTAAAGGAGAAAGAAAGGTTAAAACTAAGAAAGCCTTATCAGAAAGGTCCACCTAAATATACCAGTAAACCCTCAGTGCTGCTCTTGAGTCCTTTGTCAAAAGAAACACTGCATTTCTTTCCTTCTATTGTGTATAGATGGACATCTGTATCAGACTTCCTACCTTCAGCTCAAACCTGTAGGGGCAGATTTATGGTGGCGGGGGGAAGATGAGCTCAGTTTGCTCACCTTCCCCCCCGCCACCCTCCCTTCTCTGCTGTAATCTGAGCCCAGAGCTATAAGTGAGCAGGGAGAGCCTCAGGCAAGAAGTGATGTCACACCAAGCTAATACTGCAGCTGCTATCCTTAAAAACAGAGAGCTTCTAGAGCTTTTTACTCAGGTATTGTAAAATATTTTACAGAATAAATATCGGATTCTAGCTTGCACTATTGCAGCTAATCTATTGCCAATAAAATGCCTCCGTAGCTTTCCTTCTCCTTTAACGGTCGAAGTGAAAATTCAAATACAAATTTCCCATTTTTTTTGGTAAAATTCGAATTGTGAATTATTGTTAGTTTGGGTCATATTTATTTAAATTCAGATATGAGTAATTTAGAGCTTTTTCAACTTCAAATTAACTCTCAATTTTTAAAAATGTCAATATTACCTTATATCTTAAAAAAATACAAACATAGAAAACTTGAATAATAATTGTTGAAGAAAAGTCAAACTGAATAAATAGTTTACTTTTTTTCCTAAGACAACTGCCACTGATTTCTACATAACATTGCAAACTTTTACATTCCAGTTTAATACATATTTGATTTAGAATTATATTTAGAGTTTGTGATTAGCACAAAAAACTCTTGAATTATGGTCAAAACCCCAAATCAAACTTTGAACATTCCCTAACTCTAGTAGTAACCCTAACCATTATCAGCAGATGCAATGGCATGAAAGAGCAGTTCTAGCACAGTGGAGAGGAGCTTTTCTAACAATGTAGGGCAATGTATATTCTCTGCAAAAAATGCATTAACTACAATGTAATTTTGCATTCCCTTTGACTCCAATGCAATTCTGCAATTTCACAGATGTTTCGACACCATGAAATATGAACCAGTGCCAAACGTTGCATATTTGCTCATCACTACTTATAAACACATATACATAATGGTGCCCTTTGTTTTAACTGTGTTGGTTGATTGATCAGTTACATGAATTTGAACATGATATTAAGGTGTTTTATGTTTAAGCAAGATTATAATTTAATTACAAAAATAATTCACTTCTTTGAAAACAAATGTATAAGCTGGTTATTTTAAAGGAGAAGGAAAGGTTAAAACTATGTAAGCCTTATCAGAAAGGTTCATCTAAATATACCAGTAAACCCCTCAAGTAATGTTGCTCTGAGTCCCCTGTCAAAAGAAATACTGAATTTCTTTCCTTCTATTGTGTACACATGGGCTTCTGTATCAGACTTCCTGCCTTCAGCTTAAACCTCATTGCCCTGGGCAAGAACATGCTCCGTTTTCTCCTCTCCCCCCACCCCTCCCTTCTCTACTGTAATCTGAGCCCAGAGCAGGGAGAGACTCAGGCAGGAAGTGATGTCACACCACATTAATACTACAGCTCCTATTCTAAACAAACAGAGAGTTTCTAGAGCTTTTTACTCAGGTATGGTAAAACATTCTACAGAATAAATATAGTATTCTAGCTTGCACTATTGCAGCTAATCTATTGGCAATAAAATGCCTCCGTAGCTTTCCTTCTCCTTTAATATGTCTCCTTAAAAAGGAGGGAAAATTCTTACCAGATTATGATTATAAAGTCACTAAAGTCACTAAATGTACATTGACAGTAACATAATAAGCGTCAGAGCAGATATTAGTTTTGCAGTGAAATACCTGACTAGGCATTGACTTGAGGAGCAGTGCACAAGTGCTTTATTTATAAGGATGCAGAATCTCCACAAGATATCTAGGGTAGTAAGTATGTGCTTCATCAAAAAAAAAAATATATATATATCAGCTGAGTTGATTAAATGTAGTATGAACACATTGCAAAAAGGCACAGAAAAGCCTCCATTATTGCTCAGCCTGTCTAATGCTGGCCTGAACCAAAGAGGTGAAGTTCAGAACCAGAACCAAAATCATTGCGTTGCCTTTATGCTATTGCAGTTATGAACTGGCCCACTTGGATACCAGGAAATCTCCCAGTGGACCCTACTCCACACCCAATTATTTGTTATGTATGCATTATATCTTTGTCTTTCATTTCTGTTGAGGACACAGATAATGGATGGAGAAGGCTGGGTAAAGATGGAAGACGTTAAAAGAAGATACAAGAAAAAATAAGGGAAGACTATGCCAATGGTCTAAGGTTTTCAGGTGGGCATCTGGCATCACAGTCCAACACTGTACAATTGTATTACACCAATAACTTCTATAATTCTCCATTTTACTTTCCAACTACACATTCTAATGTAACACTTACCCCCTTTCCCTTCCCTATTCAGTGTCAATGCAAACATTTTCAAAATCAATAGATTTTTCCAATAGGCCTCTAACTACCCAGCTTTGAAACAAGTCCACTACAAGAACACTAGTCCTGGTGCCACTCTAGTTATATCTGTTCACATCCCCATTCTATATCATTATCTCCCTGTTTACTGCAATGGGAATTCATACCTATTAAATAAGAGAGCTATTAATCCCAAATATGATACAGCTCCCACATGAACAGAAATAGGATCTAATTGATAAAGCTTTATGCAGTTTTAGTTCTACGCTGTGATAATTTATATTTACTTTATTTGCACTTTGTTGAATCTGAAGTTTAATGTACATTATTCATGACTGTGAAAGGCCAGGAGTGGAGAGAATGCGAGGGGGACCTTATACGTACCCATCATCTCACTTCCTGACTGTGACCTTGCCCCAAACCTCTCTCCCAATAAAACAGACCCCACCTTTTATGTTGGATAATGATGGCCGCAGCTTCTTTATCAACTTTTACATATTCAAAACATTCAACCACCAATAATCTGTAGTAATCATTAACCATTTACAAAACAATTGCCTTTTTTTTTTTAAAACTGACATGTTTTATTTACTTTCATTGTACATGAATTGGGACATCCACTGGTTGTGGTACCCTGTTATCAATGGATACATATAACATATTTACAAAATAAAATAATTGCCATTTTAACATCCATAACATTCAATATAATTTTTTTAACCTGTCCTGATTGCCTTGGGCAGATGGTCCTGGGATTACCATCCTGTGCATTGTGCCTCCGTACCACGGCACCCATCATTTCTTTTATTTATTTACCCATCAGCTGCAATATACGGACTCAATGGTATTTTCCTTTTGCCAACAGGGGACTTGGTTGGCCCGATATACAGTATCCCTCCATTTTTCCAGAACCCATCATAGTTCCATTTTTTTCTCCCTGATTTCCAAGGACCACTGCCAAACGCTACAACAATAATCTACCCTTCATAGGCATCCCTTCTTCCTGTAAGCACCCCCCCAGCAACCTATTTCCCATCTACTTAACTGTAGGAAACTCATTATTGCCCAAAAAACAGGGAGGGGGGTAGGCCTGATTCTATCCTATGTATCTCCCACTGTTCAGGTAGGAAAAGTAAGTACCCTTCTCCTGCTCTCTCCTTTTATCTCCAAACCCCCTAATGTACTTAACCTATTACCACTTCCTTTTTTTCTCCCCCCTTGCCTTCCAGTCATGCCCTTTTTCCACCCATACAGACTCCAACGTCACTTTCTTAAAAACATAGACATTAAGGGGCAGGTTTATCAAAAGTCTAAGTGAATTTTCAAATTCAAAAAATTTTAATTTCAAGCTATTTTTTGTGTACTTCAACTAGGGAATAGTCCAAATTCGATTCGAATTTGAAAAAAGAATCAAAAATTCTAATATCAAAATTTATTATGTACTGTCTCTTCAAAAATTCGACTTCAACCATTCACCATCTAAAACTTGCCAAATTGCTGTTTTAGCCTATGGGGGACCTCCTAGAACCTATTTGGAGTCAATTGGTGGACTTTTAAAAATCAAAGTTTTTTTTTGGGAAAAATTTTGATTCGAATTTGATTGAATGCGCTATTACTTTGAATAGTATGATTTTAATTTTTTAACTTAACATAAAACACATAAACATAGTCAAAGTAAAACATTGTGGAATTCAACAGATGTAAAACAAAGTACACAATGGGGGTTACTTATCAAAGTCCTAATTTGTCTCAATATGTTCTGCTACAAACTCCGATCAACTCCGCTCAGGTTTCTTATGCTTATTTATTATTAAATTTTACCGAAAATTTGCTTTGCGGGAAAAAAAACAGATTTTCACAATTTTTTTGTTTTTTTTATCCGATTTTCACGGATTTCACTATTTTTTCGGAATTTTTCCCCGAAATCTCCAAAAACTTCAGGGTATTGCACGAAAACTAGCACCCATCAAAAAATCATTGGGACTTCTCCCATTGACTTATATGCAACCTCGACAGGTCTGAGATGCCAGATTTTCAGATTCTGACTTTTCCATCTTTAGGGTTTAATAAATTCTGAAAAATTCGTGATTTTCTAAAAGTCTGATTGTATTTAAAAAAATAAAGATTTTTCGTGATTTTTGCATTCAGAGTTTAGTAAATAACCCCCAATGTGTTGTCTGTAGGAATGTCAGAAATGTTAACTACAATTTTGTGCACTGCATGTGACTTTACTGTGAGACTTAATTACATACAAATTATCCTGAATATATATAAGTATTTAATGCAGATTTTGTATCCCTTTTACCTTAGTAATTAGGATTAAGACATGGCATCATTTTATTACAGAGATTATTGACATTTTCTCTGATCATGAAATTTAAAACAAACACCAACATTTGGAAGCTATTGTACCTAATGTGGTGTTAAAAATCTACAGTAACTTAAAAACTCACTGGTTGCCTTTGAACTGCCTGGAAGAAACAAGAACATTACATAACCATAAATTGTTTTTAAAAGCAATGTGCATTTATTTATTTGTCAATATTATTATTACAACCCATTGCATGTTTAGAAGTTATATGAGCAGAAGGAAAAATAAACAATGTTGTGAAAAGAGGAGACAGTAAAAGACATGAAGTTGGACTGGTTTAAGTTTATTAACACAGGTTTATTAACACACTGGCACCACCATCCACTAATTACATTCTGGGGCCGATTCACTAACTTCGAGTGAAGGATTCGAAGGTAAAAAACATCGAATTGGGCTACTTCGACCATCGAATTGGCTACTTCGACCTACGACTACAACTTCGAATCGAAGGATTCAAACTAAAAATCGTTTGACTATTCGACCATTCGATAGTCGAAGTACTGTCTCTTTAAAAAAAACTTTGACCCCCTAGTTCGCCATCTAAAAGCTACCGAAGTCAATGTTAGCCTATGGGGAAGGTCCCCATAGGCTTGGCTAACTTTTTTTGATCGAAGGATATTCCTTTGATCGTTGGATTTTAATCCTTCGAATCGTTCGATTCAAAGGATTTAATCGTTCGATCGAATGAATAATCCTTCGATCGTACGATCACACTATTTGCGCTAAATCCTTCGACTTCGATACTCAAAGTCGAAGGATTTCAATTCCCAGTCGAATATCGAGGGTTAATTAACCCTCGATATTCGACCCTTAGTGAATCAGCCCCTTTATATTACAAAATGGGTTATCTAAATGCAAATTTCTAACTGCATGTGATAAGACTAAAGCACCAATTAGAATTTAGTGGTTTTTTTATGGTCAAAACGGTAAAATAGTAAAAACTGTTAAAATTTGATTTTTTTTTTTTAAATTCGAATTTGTTTTTCGAAATTTATCATATACTGGCCTTTTTAGAATGAAAATCGACTATTCACCAACTTAAATCTGCCAAATTGCTGTTTTAGCCTTGGGGTATGTCCTGGGATCAATTTGGAGTTGTTTGCTGCCTTCTTGATATTCAAGTTTTTTTCAGAGATTTTTGAATTCGATTCAAATTTGATTCGAGTTTGCGGATTGTTCCAATTCACCCAAGTTTCAAAAATTCAAGTTTTTTAAAAAATTGCAATTGGTCGAATTTTGAGTTCATAGGTGTTTATGAGAGTTTTAAATAACTCCCATGAACTCACAATTCGACCCTTGATAAATCTGAACCTTTGTGTTTTATCCAGAAAACAGAATGCAATTCTGTATCTTGTCATCCTTCATATTATTTTCCTTTCTTCTCCAATTTACCAAGATATAAGCACTAGAATTAATAGTGTACAGTATGTATGCTTCATAATATTGTGATATTGCAAATCTTCCCCATTACCTCATGTAGTGGACAGAGTCTTTACCAGAAAGAGCCAATAAAACAAGGTTCCATGTTGAGCTTCTAATATCTCTAAATAGTGGAGAAAAAAATCCCACTGTATGATTATAATTCAATGAAGTGTACATAAAAGATAACTCTCCGTCTTCTGCAACAACAGTTGTATCCAGAGAGAAAGAACTGCAACTGAGAAAATAGGAAAATAGGGGACTCTGGGAAGGATATTAAGTACTGTAGCTCAGCCTTTGGATTCGGCAATGTAGATGAATTATAAAATAAATGAAAGGCACTTCTTCATCCCTAAGATTGTTGCAGATTCTGTAGAGAATAATGGACATTTCTTAAAAGAGTATTAAATTCAGCTCTCTAGTAATTTTAATAACTCAGCCTCAGCAACAACTTAGCAGTTGAAATTCCAGTATGAGATTTGAAAAACAAAAAAGGCAAATACTTAAAAAAACAATAAAATATATACTTTATGTTAAGAACAGAGATCAGTATGAAATTTTAGCACAATGTAGGCTATAGCATACAAGTATAGGATTTGTCATCCAGAAAGCGTGCTTGTTTTGATAATAAAACTGTGCCTTGTACTTGATCCCAACCAACACATAATTAATCCTTACCGGAGGTAAAACTAGCATATAATTGATTCCCACGTTTAAATGGTATTTTTTTTAGCAGACTTAAGGTATGGAGAGCCACATTATGGAAAGACCCTTATCCGAACCCCTGGCCCCGAGCATTCTGGATAACAGGTCCTGTACTATTGTCTACATTGTATTAAAATTCTTAACAATAATTCACAGGTATGTACATGGTACAGTATCTCTATTGATACAAATACATATTTGTATTTATCCGTATATTGAAGCGAGTCAAAATGTTTAATTGACATACTTGTCATGGCAGTGTTATAATATGTACAGAATATGCCAGCAGAGAATTTCTTTGAATACCTAAAATAAAGTGTTTGAAGAATGGCATTCTATCCTATCTACAGTACAACACAATTGTAAGTATTATTTAGAAAACTAGATTGGCTTGCATACTGTATATTTGAGTCTATAAGGGAAATGTACAGTAAATTTCCTTCTTTAACCTCTATAACTGTGCTATCTGGACATTTGTAATGTATAGTACAGCTACTAGATTTTTTAGGAGATCTACTTTAAACCTCTTGAAACGATTTACTTCCATTGCACAGTGGTACATTTGGAGGTGCAGTGGTAAGCACATTGTCAACCACCTAACAATTTTTTTTTCTGCTAGGGTTACCATGCCCCATAATGAATCTTTTCTGATGAACAAATAATTATATGAGACCTATTGCACTAAGGACATTGTGCCTGTTACTGAAGGAGCAAAACACCAAAAATCCCATTTGCTTTCTCTGCCTAGAAGTGCTGAGCAAGCATTTCTGGGCAGAGGCAGTCTGTCACTGTTATCATTAGTGGTGGCAGTGTTTAGACTACTGTTTCACCTGAGAACAGTGAAGGTCAAAATTCCTCATGGACCATAGACCTTTATTATTCTGCAAAACTATACAAAAATTTAAATATACTGTATAAACGGTTTATTGTATATTGTTGGGTATGAATATGTATATTCATTTACTAGGGATCATTTGGTGGAGTTGACCTTGATTGACTATACTTTTTTTTCAACCCAAATTGTTTATGAAATTAATTTGCTCCACAAATACAATTCTGTTTATTGTGCATTAACGTGTCAATATACCCCTTTGGTCAACATGAATTTGATGAATATGTCTTATGCTGAACATGTTTTTTTGCCTATCATTTTAATAATAAAACATCTATAGTTTTTGTAATTTCTTCAGCTAAACAGGGCAAACATGGTAACTGAAGTTACTCCATGTGTAGTTCTTGCTAGGTCGATGATTACATTTCTAATGCATGGATTATCCCCCATGCATAATGCTAACAAAACAGTCCCAACTATGGTGAAGGGATACAGCTGTATATTGTTAACGTTGAGTAGTTTCAATAACCTGCTTGCCATGTTTAGTTTAATAATAACAAAAAAACAATGTGAAAAATATAATAAAATTCAAAATGAACAAATTTGCCCACAAATAAAAATAAAAATGTACATATCACAATGTAATATCTTCATTTGGCTTTTATTGCATTGTGAATCTTAATTGTGCATTTCGAAACTTTAACAGCTGCTTGAAGGTGGCGTAAACTTTTGGAGCAAATATAACTGTTTTATTAAGAAATCTCATTACATACACTGCACACTACTGAAAACTATAGAATTATTGTTATCCGACTGTTGCTTGATTGATAAAGTGTTTGCAAAAGCAAAATTGTTCACTTTGTGAAAATGCAAATGTTTTTTGGCAATATTACAGTCCCCCAATAGTTTTTTTTAGGTGAAAATTATGTTCAGTACAAGCTGTATTTATTACACTCATGCTTAACAAGGAGTATAATTACTCAAATACTTAAATACAAAAATCTTAGTTGATGAACAATAAAATAATCCAGTTATTGTTTTTTAACACTTTGTCACAAAATAATATAATTATGTGCACATTACTTCAGTATGAATATATTTATTATAGAGCATAAAATGCTGTATAATATATAATTTTATCATGAAAAAGTGTTTTCCTGGATTTTATATAAAGTGCCTTAGTGCAAGGTCACATAATTTATATAGTATATTCTGTTAATGGCATGCATTTATCATGACCTGACAGGCATTCAGTGGCACGTGTCAAATATAATGGTGTCCCCAGTTTATGTTCCATCAGGTATTTTTCTATTTTAATTGTACCTATTAAACTTTATAATCAGTCTTAGTAGTTAAATAATATGATATAATAAAAATATTATATGTATATTAAATATAATAAGCAACAAAAGATGGATACTGTACCAACCATATAAGCACTTACCATAACTATATTTGTTAGAAGTGGAAAAAGTGCAACAATGGATTTTACCTAATGTTAATTTCAAGCTGAAGAAAGTATTTCTTAGATTTCTTAGATTTATCAAAATCCTAGTTTGTGGGGGGGAAAAAAACTGACAGAACTCATACAACTTTTTTTCTGAAATGCTAGCTTATTTAAGGAAAAAAGTCATAGAATATTCCCATGCTTGTTTTTTCGCTGAAAAAAAAGTTTCATGCCAGCGAGAATCTCAGGGTCACATTCATTTTCAATGACACTGGAAATCTTGAAAGTTTTAATAAATTGGAAAAATAAATAAATACAGTTGTTAGAGAATGTTCCTGTTGACTTCTATACAGCCTTGCCAGCTTTTACTTGTTTTTTTCTGGTGACTTTTTAGCCTTTTTTTTTCCTTTAATAAATTCTGAATATACTTGTGTGGATTTTCTCTGTGTATTTCTCAAATCAATTTTTTGATAAATCAGCACCTTAGTATTTACTTGCCAACCAATACAAAAAATATCTAGTGTTTTATATGTATCTATATATAATTACTATTACCTTTAACAAACCACTGGCAAAAATTATATGTTTGCTTCAGATATATTTTATATAGTAAGCTGTTGTGCTGCCATTCATGCTAAATATGACAGCCTGTTTGGATTTCCTATAATCGAAACACTGCAGATTCTGGGTTGTCAGCAGGGCTGCTGAATTTCTCTCATGGTGGGAGATGCAAATCCTGCTCGTAGTAGAATTTGGGGTTATCCTCTCTGTTGGTAGAGGCAGCTCATTGTGGGTAAAATTGAGTGCTGATCTCAAATGGACAACTCAAGTCTTCAGTGAGGAATAGCAGAGCATAGTAAAAATCTCCTATGGAATTACCTGCTTTAGAATATTTCCTTGGGTTAGGCTGGAAAGATCCTATTTATTTGATTAAATGTGTATAAATTATGTGGCCATTTTATACCATCTCTGTTTCCTGGTTTTATTAAGGTATGTAACACTGGGATTTGGTGGAATGGCACAAGGTGAAGGGTCAATTAAGGAGTTATCTTGTCACGGCCATTTCATTAAGATAATTATTATTGAAATTATTAATTTAGCTAGAATTTTTTTTAAATTTCATTCTCCTTTAAGAATATCATATTAGGCATAACATTTGACGTTGTATTCATACTATATCAGTGCATAGGACACATTAGGACACATTTATTATGTCCACAGGCAGCACTACAAGAGCACTAAGGGGAATATTGATGTATTAAAAAAAATGTATACAATTAAACAAAGCAAAGAAAAATCATGTTAAATACATAATTAATAGGGGACATTAGGGACATTTGCAATTATGGGATTCCTGCAACTTTAGCAGCCAAGAAGCAAGAAATGTTTAAAAGCATGCAATTCCCACAGAGGCAAATTTAAAATCCTATGATATGACTAATGACAGTGAGTAATTGTCTTGAGATCAATGATGTCTTCAGTTGTGCATGCCATCTAAATAAGAAGTGCAACATAGTAACCTTAAACAATTAAAAACATTTATTTTTACAATCAACTAAGGTTTCAAGACATAACTAATGATGAGCAAAATTTTTCACCAGACATAAGTTCTCAAAATTGTTTGGCACAAAAGAAAAACGTGATGAAAATGCAGAAGAAAAAAATGGCAAGAAAAATTGACTTCATTGCATTTTGTGAAATGAATGCAAAAAATGCCCATTGACTTCAATGTATTTTGCAGTTCTGCAAATTTTTGAGCAAAGTGAAAAAGGACAGATTCACACATCACTAGTCAAACTTGAATCACTGCAATTTTTTTTGGAAACTGTGGAAAAAATCCAGCGTGAAAAATGTTGCTGCGACAAAAAAGTTGCCAAGACAAAATTGTCACAGAGACAAATAAGTCTCCATAAGAACAAATGGCCATTGATTTTAATGCATTCGGACGAAAAGGTTGCAGAGTCAAAAAAGTTGCCACAAGAAAATCGCCCATTGACTTCAATGCTTTTTGTGAGTTTTAGGGGAAGCTCATCACTACCTGTGCTGTGCTTATCTTCTGGATGTGACTGATCAACTATTACCAGGCACCCAGCATATGATAATTTTTTTACTATGATTTACTGTTCACTAAGATGCCTCCCCTATAAATGCTTACCGCCAAGGTTGTTCTCTCAAGAATCTACTGATGGTAACAGACTTACGAACTGGAAATGCTGAAACTTGGTTACCAGCAAGCAAGCCAGGATGTTTTAGATGTGGAGGCTCTAAGAACTGTGGTTGTTTACTGACTGGTGGTACATTCCCTCATCCCCAAAATGGGAAGAGACTTCAAATCAGATACAGATCAGAGCACATGATTTAGTGTGTTTTGTGCCCATGTGGCTTATACTACACGGGTAAATGTGTTACCTCTTCTCAAATTCGCATGAATAACCATAGATCCTCAATTTGGCTAGTATTGTCCACTCGATATCTGAGATTCCATTTGCGAAGTTGGCTTCTAACTTGTAGACATCCTCTTCTGTCTCTGCAGGCGATTTTGATAGACCAAGTTCCCTCTTTATCATCGGGTGGAGATAGAGCTAAAATTCTATTACAAAGAGAAGCCAAATGGATTCAGACTCGTGATGCAATAGCCCAGAGGGGCTTTATGAGATGTATACTCTATCATGTTTTTTTTACTCTGGACTCTTGATATAATAGCCCCGATGGGGCCTAATAAGATATATGCTCTATTATACTTTTTATGCATTTGGAGTTTAGGTATAATGGTCCTGGGCGGGCTGATAAGATGTGATTTATACTATATTTCTTATGAATTGGTACTCCTGAGTATAAATGATAACTGCTGTTTGTATGTTTTAAATAAAATGTTTTTACACTAATATGGATACATTTTACACTATGAAGGGATTTTGGGATAAATATGCATACACACTGAGCTATTAATTATGTATTTGCTTTGAATTATTGTACTGCACTTTATTTATTGATGGAATTTTTTTTGGTTATTATTAGCAATAAGGGACTAGAACTTGTCTTTGGATGATGCATATATACACAGATTTTCAATCTGGTACTTGATAGATTTGTTGTATGGGTATCATTGAAATATACTCAGATGGTTTCATTGGGATGGATTAATTGATCTCTTAGGGTTATATCCACATCAACAGCGTGAAGGAGAAGCATTATGAGTAATTACTGATGATTTTTGGTTTGGCTTGAGATATTAATGAAATATTTAGGGGCACTGATAAGATGTATGCCCTTCCTTTTTAATAATGTGTTGTTGGATGGATTAAGAACATGTTAAATGATGAAATATGATTCTGTTGATTCTTTACTGGGGATGTGGATTTGGTTCGATGAAAGTGGGATTCAAAGATGAAGTAGTATGAGTTTTAATCTAAGTTTATTTATCACAGCACAATGCTCTTAAATTATTGCACATTGGCACTTTAATTGTAGTGGATATGTTAATATTATCATCTGAGAGGTGTGTGATGTACAGTAATAATCATTGTATTGATTGGTTGTTTTGGGTATACAGTAAAAAGGTGTGTCTCACTTCTTAACACTATCCTGATGATGATTCCCTGTTGATTGAAATGCGTTGATAGGAATATGGATGAATACATTTTTCCACGTTGTTGCACAAATCCATTTGTCGTGAGTGCTTTCTGTTATGAGCTGTATTAGTGCTTTCTGTTATGAGACTGTATTATTAAAAAAAATATCTTATACATAATCCAAGATATAATTTATGCTTATTGGAGACAAAACAACCATATTGGGTTTTATTAATGTTTAAATGTTTTTTAGTAGACAAAAATCTGAAAATGTCTCACTATTTTCTTAAAACCACTTTGACCAAACTCCTGTGCACATTTTTACCATATTTATCAATAAATTTACTTGAAAAACTGGTGTGGGAAAAGACTTGATTCAATCTTGAAAAAATCCAAATTGTAAGAGTTTTTCAAATTATTGCCCAAAAACCACTGATTAATTAGATTATTTGTGAAACCAAGTGCAGATCATGATATCTTCCAATTGTAAATGGGACATCTGCTATTGACTTCTACATGACCTCAGCAGGTTAGAGATGGAGTACTTTTTTATTTAAACTTTTAATAGCATCATGGTTTAATAAGTCACGAAAAAATTTAGGTTTTTTTTAAGGAAAAATGTGTTTTCCCCTTTAAAACTCCAACCAGAAAAAATTGGAGCTTAGTAAATAACCGCATAAATGTATGGAGATCCAAATTAAGGAAAGACCCCTTATCTGGAAAACCCGAGATCCAGAGCATTCTAGATAACAGGTCCACTACCTGTATATGCACTGAAGATGATGTGGAAATGTTGAACTTGATAGACTGTTGTCACTGAAATACATTGAAGTCAACTGACAGTCAAGAAATCCCATTTAACTTTTAGCATTGCAATGGCATGTAAATTGCCAGACATTGTTAGAGAAGTTAATTTTCACTATTTTACAATGGGAAAAATGTCAATGCTATATCAAAAAATATATAAATATGCTTTCTCCCAGTTGCTCAGGGCAGAAATTTACCAAACCAAGTTGCCCTAACTCCCCCTTTTAATTTTCCATTAATCATGCAGTGGAAGACAAGGGACATATCAATGATGTCTGCTGGTAGAGATTTACCCAGTGAAACTGACTGCATGGATAAATTCTAGTGTTGATTTGTGAACAAGTTTACCACTTGCAATACCACAAAGTTTGCCCATTCCTGGTAAAAAAGTTTGCCATTTCCTAGCTATGACTCAATTTTTGGATACATATGGTGAATGCAATGAACAAAAATATATTTAATTTATTTATTCTTACGTTTATTCTATATCCTATTTGCTACTTTCAATTATAGAATCTTTTTACAGCAATGGGTATAGACTGTGTTCTATCCTATAACAATTTTTTGTCTTGTGGAACGAGACTGTATGGGATATTAGAGCAATACCACTTTAGTATATATCCTACAGGGAAATCCTAAAGAGCAATTATTGCAGTTCAAACAGTTATTAAATATATTTTTTCAATTTATCTTTTTGTTTTAAGAGTTTTGATACAGAAAAATAAAAAACAACAATAGTAAGGGTGGCAGTATTGAATATGGTAAGTTGGCTTCCTGCAGATGTATGATAGTATATAGTTAGATCACATTTTATCAATTCTTTGGATACATATGGTGAATGCAATGAACAAAAATATATTTCATTTATTTTATTCTAATGTTTATTCTATATCCTATTTACTACTTTCAAATATAGGTTCTTTTTACAGCAATGGGTGTAGACTGTGTTCTATCCTTCAGTAAATACAGGAGTGGGTATAGACACATTTTTGTGCTACTGACTTTGCCAACCTTAAAATGACTTACTGAGTTGAAGCGTCTCAGTTCATTCAGTAAGTTGGGTAGGGAGATTTGGGTTTGACTGATGAACAGGAGTAAATCATCTGCAAATGCTGCAATTCTGTGCTCCTATCTTCCTACCTGAACCCCGTGGATGTTGGGATTGGAGCAGATGAGACATAATAGGAGGGATTTGTTTGATTTCCAGTGGAGAAGTTTTGTAGGTGGGCCATGTGTGCATGTAACTGTGGTGTGATCCAACCAGGAAAGTATGTCTATGTGTACTTTTTTAATTAAAGAATTGTATCATAATCATAATGTAATCAAGTCTACTGTAAAATTGGTGGGCCTGTGAATGGTTTGTGTAATCTTGGTTAGTTGGCCCTGTTGAGGAATCTATTGTAGGTTCTAAGGTGGCATTGAAATTATCCCCCACTATTAGGGGGTTATTTATTAAGGTCCGAATTTATCTCAATGTTGTCTGCTACAAACTCCGATCTGAGCCGGGTTTTTAACACTTATTTATTGTTACATTTTCCTGAAAATATGCTTTGCGGTAAAAACTCAGATTTTCATGATTTTTTCAGAGGTTTCACCCAACTTTCACGATTTTTTCGGAGATTTCTCCCATTGACTATTATGCAACCTCGACAGGTCTGAGATGCCGGGTTTTTAGATTCAGAGTTTTCCTGCCTCTGGGTTAAATAAATTTTGAAAAACTTGTGATTTTTTTAAAAGCCTGATTTTAGTAAATAACCCCCTTAGTGTTCCCTCCCTGAACTCAGATAACTCTTGCAGGGCATCCGTTAGTGATTGTTGTTGTTCAGTAGGAGATAGTTAGATTGAGGCTAAGGTGTAAGATGAACTGTGTAGTAGTCCCTTGACCAAACTAAGGGGCATGTTTACTAACATTGGAGATAAATATCTGGAGAGATTTCTGGAGATGTTGCCCATGGCAACCAATCAGCAATTAGATTTAAACAGCCACAGCCAAGTTAGAAAACAAAAGCAAAGATCTGATTGGTTGCTATGGGCAACATCTCCAGAAATCTCTCCAGATATTTATCTCCAATGTTAGTAAACATGCCCTTAAATCTCCCATGGATATCTGATCTCTCACCTTTGACTGAGAAGTGCAAGGAATCTGCAACTAGTATCATGATGCCACTTGTTTTGAAAGATATGGGAGAGCTTTCCTTTGTGTGTGCATGCACTAATAAATGGTTGTGCAGGGGTTTTGATGCCCAATGTCTTAGTGAATACATATCACATGACATTGTCTCACCAATCTCCCTGTTTATAACCTAGGTGAGTCCAGTAACAATATAAAAATCCTTTTGGGTCTTTCTCTATGCCACTGGACTGGAACATTGGAGTTCTTATACTATTATTCTAAATGGTGATTATAAATTGACATATTTACATACTACATACAGTTTTTTTTCATATGAAACCTGACTAACTTGAAATTTATCTAGTTGTCAAACATGTTCAGTTCAAGACTCCCTTAATAGTTTAAGGTCCAAGGTTAGGGCCCCCTTAAAAGTTCAACCGTTAGTCAGGGTGCCCTTAGCTCATGAAATGGGTTCAAACATAAGTAAGCATGAGTCATTCAACCAAAATTCCAAGAACATGAAGGACAGTGCTGGCAAACATAAAAATCCCAGTCTGCAGGAGAAATGTCTTTTTTATGTGAGCTCACTCTAAGGAATACCTCTTTAAAGGAACAGTAACATCAAAAAATTAATTTTTTTAAAGTAATAAAAATATAATGCAGTGTTGCCCTGCACTGGTAAAACTGACGTGTTTGCTTCAGAGAAACGACTATTGTTTATATAAATATGATGCTGTGTAGCAATGGGGGCAGCTATTCAAAGGAGAAAAGTCTCAAGTCACACAGCAGATAAGCTCTGTAGAACATAATGTTATCTGTTATACACTGTTTATCCTGTGCCATATAGATTTTTTCAATTTCCGCCATTGTTACACATGAACTATAGTAGTGTTTCTGAAGCAAATAGACCAGTTTTACCAGGGCAACAGTTTATGATATTTTCATTACTTGAAAATACTTTTTTTTGGTGTGTTACTGTTCCTTTAAAAAATCAAATAAAGCAATGTTTCAATAGTCTTTTTTATTTTTTACAGTTTATCAATTATATACCTCTTTTGACTCTCTACAGCTCTTAAATAATGGTCCCTAACCAAACATTCAAAAAACTATAACTCTGTGAGGCTACAATTTTATTGTTACCTTTACATTTTATTTGTCTTTCTATTCAGGCCTTTCATATTCATATTCCATTCTATCCATCAAACCACTCCTTGGGTGTCCTTGCCCATGCACAGGCTACACAATTATAGACAGTGAGGAGGAAAGAAGAATGTGGGGAGTGCAGTGACATCAAGGAAGTGCTGAATAGAAAGTGAAAGTAATTGACTGTCCCACCTCTTTGTTTGAGGCATAGAGGTTTGATTGACAGCTCAGATTTTTCAATACATTTATTATAACGGGTTTGGATGTTTTATTGTGTGTCAGTTACAGGTCCCCTTAAAGCATTTGTAATATTTTTAAATTCACGGGTGCCTCGTGTTTTATTAGGTAGCTTTCTAATTCTGGATTACTTCTTGTTCTGGAATATATTTATTCCAGATAGAATTATTCAGACCATTTTTCTGTGTAGAATTCAGCCTTACACCCCTTTTTCTCTAATCTGTATACTGTGTGTTTTCAAAGGGAGAGTCACTGACCTCGCACTACTTAATAGGGCTCTGTGTTGTGCAACACACACTTAGCAATTGATCTCAAAAGCTACACAGCTGGTTATTTGATGTTTACCATTAGGCAAAGTCCAAAAGGAAATTCCAGATAGATCTTTATATTTATATATATAATTGAGGTACATATAAAAGAACCCAGCATCCTTTTGACATTAAATGGAATTTATGAAGCACACCCACAATATTAAAGTAAAAAATATCAGATTTGACACAAAATTATTATACATTGTGGATGTAAACACTCCAATTACTAAACTGTTTTGGATATGTTCAATACAATTACAATTTCATGGGCATGGTTGTTAGGTGCCAGGAATAGGATGCATAAACACACCAGGGGGTCTCCTTGCAATTTGCACCTACACAAGCAACTGACTTGCATCTAAGGATCTGCACAATAATGACATTTCCAGCACTACATGCTACCCTGGTACCGATTTCAGTCACTCTACATTGATTGGATAGAAAAGGGAACTGCAACTTGTTTGGGTGCATTGGTTAATTATTCACAAGTTGCAGTCTGTGATACTTTGCTGATTTCTGCAATTATGCAAAAATTCTGGAAAATAATGCTTTACTGTGAAAATTGTGCACCATGCAAACTGCACTTGAAAGAAATTTGCAAAAGAAAATACTGACAGTATCATTATATCTCTTTGCATAGACTTACAAATAGTGAGCCTGATCACTCAAATACACAAATTCAGCAAGTGAGTGACAATTACATGAACAATTGATTAACTTTTTATACTCTCTACATAACAAGGTTATTGAACTGGGAGGCATGCAGGGATGTGCAACTAATGTTATAAAAGGGATGTTAGGACTGTTAAGACTGTTGGGGTTGTTTTCTCTGGAAAAAAAGGTGCTTGCATGGGGACATGATTGCTCTTTATATTAGGTACAGTAGAGGGCATTATAGACAGATAGTGGGGGATCAAAGGAGAAGCCATCCTTTAGATTACAGAAAATTCATTTAATTTGCAGCAGGAATGGTGTTCTTCTATCTGTGTATTTTTTGTACTAGCATCCAGGTTTTGTTGCTGCATATGATGCACACCCTTTGGACTACATGGTATTTATAGATATAGAAATGAGTGTATAGATGGGTCTGTATATTTATGTTTATACTGTACACGATCACTGGGGTTCTAGTCTATGTAACAACAAGAGCAGTTAACCCCACAGCCCCCCTGCACCCCAGGATTTTACCTAGACCTTGGTACCTAGACCGAGACCACCTGTTCTCCTTCCCTCACCTTAACTATACTCTTAAACAGGATTTTAGACATTTTGATCACCCATGAGTTCAACCTAAGTACAGCATCTGTCAAAATGTCCTGTGCCCCATAAGCTAGTAAAACTTCATAAAAGGTGGGAAAAAAATAAGGAGACTACAATTATAAATTCAACTCCATCAAATAAGTAAAAATGAATAGCAATTCTCTAAACTTTGTAAAATAAAATCACACATTTAATTTGTTGCAAATACATGAGCTGTAATAGGATAATGTGGCTAATTTACTTAAATAGGTAGGTGTAGTGCTTTTAGTAGACTGGCACAAGAAAATCATTGATTGGTTGCCATATGCTACTGCTTCAGATAAAGACTCCAATGAGGTTGGAAATGTTGAACCTTGAATAAATATCCCTGATATTATGGCCCTGTGTGCAACGACATTCTTTTTTCTGCTCACAATTATCTGTTGTTACCAGAATTATTTTTAAGTGTGTGCAGAGTGTATTTGGTACAGGTATGGGACCTGTTATCCAGAATGTTCTTGACCTGGAGATTTCTGTAATTTGGATCTTCAGGGGGTTATTTATTAAAGTCCATTTTTTGTTGTTGTTGGACTTTTAAAGGGAGAAAACAAATTTTTTTCATAGAAAAAAAGAAAGAATTTTTTAGAGATTTATTAAACCCTGATGGTGTTAAAAGTCCAAATAAAAAATTAATCAGACCTGCCGAGTTCATGTAGAAGTCATTGGCAGATGTCCTGTTTACATTTTGAAGATATCCTGCATTGAGTTTGCGCAGAAGATTTTGTGGTTTCAGTGTCAAACCCAAAAAAGTTTCCGATTTCGGGTATCAAATCGGAAAAAGTTGTAGGTTTTGATGACAAAGCCAAAATAAATTGTGATTTTTTTTTTTTACAATTTTATCCAGTCTTTTACTGTGAAAATGTATTCATAAACAAGGGTAAAGTGAGAAAATTTCAGATTTTGATAAATAACTCCCTAAATCTACTAAGACATTTTTTAATATTAAATAATCCCAATGGCATTGCTTTGCCTCCAGTAAGAATTATATCTTAGTTGGGATCTAGTTCAAGGTACTGTTTTATTATTACTTAAAAAAAGGAAAAGTCTATGGGAGATTGAGTATATATTTGAGTTTTATATATATATATATATATATATATATATATATATATATATATATATATACTGTATATTCATACTGTAAATATATATTAAGTGTGTAGACTGCTTTTTACTAAATATAAAATATATGTTTATGAGATTTTTTATGAGATATTGCTAAATACACATTTTAATGCTCTCCAGTATAAACGTTAATGCTGTGCAATTTTCCAATTTCCTTGTTTGGCTCCCTGTTGCAAATTAGCCCAGCATAATGCTAAAATGCCTAAATGATGCTGATTACATATTTAAGAAAACAATATAAATGTTCCCTTAGCTGTATACTGCTCTTCTAATAAAAATAATTTTCTTCATAAAACCAGTTTTTGCTGTGTTGGCCGAAAAAATTTCATAAATATGTATGCATCTCTGCAATATTCTCTGGTAGGCTGCCACAAAGAACATGATATGGCATTCACCTCCACCTTAAACATCCCTTGAGAACTGTCATCATCCCATTTAATTAAACGCTCTATTTAAATGATGTGTGTACAACAAACTCATCATTCTCCAATGTGTTCTGTCAAACAAACAGCTCTGTTTCTTTACCTCATAAAAATTCCCATGGGATTAAACTGGCCTCATATTCTTAAATGTGCTGCAGATATAAACATAGCGGAACACTGTTTCTCTGGATGATCATTAAAATAATTACAAATTATGTTGATGTTATTCTTGCTGCAACTTTTTTTTACAGCTGTGACAAACATAGACTGTACTGAACTGTGTTTGTATTTAGTTAGAAATGTTGTCGACTTTCAGAGAACTGCCAAGTCCCCTTAACAAAATACATAGAAAAATACTATTCTTAGGTATCATACAATTTTCCGCTATGATCAATGGCTACATATGATAGCATATACAATTCTGTAGCATGTCCTCAGAAAGCCATCCGTAACTGTCAACTTTCATTTTTATTCATATTACTTGGATTAAAGACTCTCTAACATCTAACAACTCAAAGGGACCATTTGGTGGAGGAAAAGATGCATACTGAATCAAATAAATACTCTGATTTATTATTGCATATGTGGGTACAATTTCATTTTAACAGTTTGTTAACTCCTTTTCAATAACAAATGGTCTGTTTATGTAATAACACTCCTTTAAAGGATAACAATGACACTCATCAAATGTAACAATTTACTCAAATAATACCGAGGTAGCTGCTTATTGGTCCAGAGGATGCTAATAGAAGACGGATATGAAAATGACAACCCGATGTCCTTTTGAAAGCATTTTAGTTGCAGCACAATATAGTAACAAGCTCTTAAATTCATTATTTAGAATATACCTCTGTGAGCATAGTGTTCATAACAGAACTGCACTGATAATGTAATTTCTGGAAATGCCTGTAGCTGCTGACATAAATATTCATAGCATCCATGAGCTTAAAAAGGTTTATGTGGTTTTAAAAGTTCAAAAGTATTACTGGATACCAAGTGAATTAAGGTTTAACATATTCACTAACTGGCTCCAGACATTGGGTTTATATTTACCAGAAAAGGCAGTAGTTAGGCAAGATCAAAATGTATAAATCATAACCTATTGGTTTTCTCTGCATGTGGTAAAATCTGGAACATTGGTTTCTTGTATAATTGTAGGTTGGTCAAAACAAAAAAAAACTTGTTTGTTAATCTGTAAAATTCCAGATACTGTTAAAATGAGCTCAACCAATGTGTAGCCATCTACCCGCTAATGATAAACACAGAGCTGCACTATTAATCACAATTCTGAAGTGGAAATGTGTACCTTATATAAATTAAAATCCTCACTTAATTGAACAAAAGTATCATTAAAATTTTCATGAAAATGTGAACTTTCACCAAAATACATAGTAACATACTAGGTTAGATAAACGACATGCGTCCATCAAGTTCTATCTTTTATGTCTATATATATATAACCTGCCTAACTGCAAGTTTTTCCAGAGGAAGGAAAACCCATTGAAGCCTCTCCAATTTACCTCAGAGGGTGAAGCAATTTTGCTGGTGGAGAAACCTTGGAAATACACACAGAATATAAACATGGCAACATTTTTCGCTTATCACTAAAGGTTTTCCACTTCAAAAACTTTGGGGTATTGCATGAAACCCAGCGCACATCAAAAAATTATTGGGACTTCTCCAATTGACTTATATGTAACCTTGACAGGTCTTTTTCTGATGTGGACCTCTGGGTTTAATAAATTCTGATTAATAAGTTTCATGATTTTTGCATTTGGAGTTTAGCAAATAACCCCCTATGTGTATAATGTATAGCGGGGTCAGTGTGAGTGTGTGCATGTATGGATGATGGGTTTCATTTAGAGGGGTTGAACTTGACGGACTTTGGTCTTTTTTGAACCTGATTTAACTATGTACAGATGCAGCCACTTTGGTTTGTCTGTTTGACACAGAATAACTAAACACAGATATCCCATTTATCTCATTTAACACAGAAAACTGTGTCACAACATCCCATCTAATTAAAGCATTCACCATTGTGAACAATGGAGCTTTGGTATGCTAATGAAAAGGTTAAATGCATTAAATGAGTTAAGATGACTTAAGATAACACAGTTTCTTCAATTACCCCTGAGTCATGACGCATTTAACTCACAAATCCAAGTGGCTTCATCTGTAACTACATTTATATTAAGTTGCACCATTTTCCCAAATAAGTAGGATTAAATAAATTTTATTGGCCTTATATGTGTAACTCACCATTTATTCTTTTAAACTTAAAAGAGCATGTTTGGTTCCAGTCATGTATGAACCCATAAAGGCCTATTTGTTTCCTTGTCTATTTGTGGATTTTAGAGGTATTTTCAAAAATGTAATATGCTTGAATATTTACCAAGCCTGAATGTTTGCTAATTTATTAAAATGTATAAATGAAAAAAGGGGTCTCAGGTAAAGGCTGAGTAGCATCTCATTGTCCTAGATGAGTTAAGGGCAAAGGGAGAAGGACTAGTTTGAGATTTTCAAA
Source organism: Xenopus petersii (assembly GCA_038501925.1). Lineage (NCBI taxonomy): Eukaryota > Metazoa > Chordata > Amphibia > Anura > Pipidae > Xenopus > Xenopus petersii. The sequence goes on along the minus strand of CM076689.1, from coordinate 35,113,878 downwards.
TCATTCTTGGAGGAGAATTTCATGTTAACTTTGATATACTTCCTTGGCTTGGGACCTTGCTCCATTAAGGGCTCAAAGGCTTCTGAGTCTGACTGGAGATTTTGTTTACCTTATTCCTAAGGTTTTTTTAAGCTTATTATTACTTGTAGGATGCTGTAAAATATTAATTTGGCACTGATTTGTTAATCCTTTGCTTGAAAGGATATTCCCATCGGTAAGGAATTTTGTAATCTCTCAAAGTTTGTGTTTTTGGTCTAATGGTCTGCAATGTTGTGGTTTCAAAAACCAACTGTATTTGAAGTGTGTTTTTATCAATATATTCCCTTGCTTTCAAGCTTTCAAGATTATGCCCATGAACTATTATATAGTGTGCTGATGTTTTAGATGGAGATTTTGGGCCCAGGAATGATGTCCCCTATTTAAGCACTAATGCTCATCAAATACACTTAGGCATAGTTCACGTAAAAATGTTCATACTTCTAATTCTTTAATGCCCTTAAGATCTTCTTTTCTTTAACGGCTTTTCTTTTTTTGCATTAGCATATGCATTGCAGTTTTGGTCTTCAGTGTTCAAAGGCAATATTATTGAATTAAATAGAGGCCAGAAAAAGAACAAATAAGCTCTTAAATGGTATACAAAGAAAGAAATTATAGCGAGTTCGGGAATATTTACAATGAAAAAGATAATTAAGAAAGTATATAAGTATGAATAAATATATGGAGACAATACACTAAAAAAGTTGATGCTTTATTCAGTAGGTCCTTTTAGCAGACACAGGGGCATCTGTGGAGATTGCAATAAATCAGATTCCATCATACCATTTGATTAGTGAGAGCTTCCAAATTGTGGAATTCTCTGCTTTAACTGGTTGTTCTAGCAGATAAATTACATGTCTATATTTTAACTGCTTTTTAGAAAGTAAGAAAATACAATGTTACTGAAATTAGATTGTAGCACAAAGCTTATCTAGGAATTGTTTCAACTGCCATCTTGGAGTAAGGAAATCCACCCACCCCATGCAAATTGAAGAGGTTTCAAATGGGGCTTTTCTGTATCTGTTACAACAATTAATAGTTAAGTAGGTTTCATTTAGCCTAACAGTTTGAAGCTGATGGATGTGTGTCTTTTTTAACCTAAATTACTATGTTTATTAAAGAATACAGATATCTTGTTTGCTTTCAAAGTTAGTGCTTTTAATTATTAATGGACATTGATAATTTTGTACTTATTTTGGTTAAAAAAATCTGCCCTGAATTAAATTTGCTCATTGATACAAGTACACTACTCCCATAAGGCTCACAGTGCAATACAACCTCCTCCTCACTTTGACTATCTTTGATGGTGTATATACATTTAAAAAATGAGGCCCCTCAAACATATCTAACATTTGTTTTCTATGTTATGAATATAGTTAAAACAATAGCTAATTACTCTCTGGGTTGGAAAAATTGGTGGAATTGTATACCTATGTTATGTAATGAGAGTAAATATTTTTGTTTACTATATTTTACTCATGTAATGAATTTATTCTGCAAAGTAAGCTGCATTTTGCATATAAAAAGCCGGTAGTTAAAATGCATTGCCAAACATACACAGTATTATACAGTAACACAAACAGAATGATTTGAACTAACAGCAGAAGTATGATAGAAAGGAGAAAGTTAAACTTGAGAATGACTACAAAAGAATATATATATAAAAAAGAAAAAATAATGAGAAATTGATGAATCAGAATGATGAGTAAGCACTTGAGAGTGAAAAACTTTATCAAGCTTTCAAATTTACAAGAGAGTCTTAAAAAAAGAAAGAATTAGAAACTATTATAGATTTATGCTGTCATAATTTGGTAGATATGTAAATAACCAATATTCACTGTTTATCGGTAAACCTTATGTATTTAATTATCTAATTTTTGTTCTACTACTGTTTATTTGCTCTCTGTATAGCATCACATTATCTAGTAAAACCTCTATAATAATGAGTTTATTCATTAAAGCCTTGACATTTTTCTATAAATCTAGGTAGCAACATATGCAGTAATATTGAAGGAGGGCATTTTGGGATATCATATTAAAAATTAAGGAGTGAAGGAGTGGTAACAGGGGACACTCTGTCTGCTTTAATAATGCTTTGGTGTAGGTTGGTTTGAGGAATACAAAGACCTAATAGATGAAACTAAGGCATCTCAGAAGATGCATCAAATCCAGAATTTAGTTTAAGGATTGACTAAATCCTGCCATTACATGCAAAATCCAAGTTTCAATTAAATTCTAAGAGCCTTGCCAAACCATTAAACATTAAAGTATATATTAACTAATGAGATGTTGTTTTTTTGTAATTTTATTTAGGATTTTGCGCACATTTGTATCTTTGTATGGTCTAGTAGATACTAGATTGTAATCTCTTTTGCCAGCTGGGTAAGCAATTTAATATAAGAACTTAATAAGATGTTTTTTTCCCTCTAGTTTACAGATGTTGCCATTTTTTTAGGATTTTGTTTGTATCTTTACATGGTTTAGTAGACACTAGTTTGTAATCTCTCAGGTCAGTTGAGTAAGCAATTTAACAGCAGAAAATAGGGAGGCATTGTGAGGAAACTGCTGACCTGTAATAGGTGCTACCACTGTTTCACTTTCATACTGCAATATCAGGGTAGAAGCTCTATGAAACCATTAGTGCTGTCAGGAATGTTGCATTAGGAACTGACAGCTAAGGCTTTCAGAAGTAAGGGAGACGTTGCTCCTGCTTGATCTTTGTGTCTGCACCTGCCATCATTAATGTTATATTTCTGGTAAATAATACGATAGATAATGTATCATAGGAATTTTAAATTTGCTATTGATCATGCACTTATGGTCCACTGGAGTGGAGTTTACTTCTTTAAAGAGCTGACTCAAATCAATTTTTTCACAAATATCCTGTTAATATACAGTTGAATGAAAAAGTTTAGGCACGGAAATTACATGTTATACAGAACAGTAATTGTGGCATGTATAAATGTGTGTCAGTCAGCACTTAGTAACATTCGATTTGACACAGTTCTTTTGTATCCAATCTTTCAATTCTTGTTATATGGATTTTTGCCCACTTAATTGCAAATCACTTCTAATTTCAAGATGTTCATTGGGTCATCTTGCATGGTTAAGATCTACAGATTTTTAATGGTGTCAATGGCCTGTGAGGGCCAGCCCAAAACCTGCAGCTCACATTTTTCTTTAAGTAGTTCTTGTCATGTAAAATCCTCTACCTTTTCAGTTTCTACTTGCTTCTTGCCTGACTATTTCACACTGACATTCAGAATGTGCTGGTGTATAGTAAAATGCCATTCTCCCCCCTACATGCACAATGCTTCCTGTGCTACTCCCTGCCACAAAAGCCCCATGTTTAACAGCAATGATTTTTTCCCATGAAATGCTGCCCCCCCAAACAAGTCTTTGGTGATTGGGGCCAGAGATAGATTTGTACATTTTTTCAGTCCTAGTGTTAGTTTCCAAAATGCCCTTGGCTTGTCTGGATGCTGATTTGCATAAAGTTTGTGATGAGGATGTAGATAAGGCTTCCTCCTGATAATTATCCCATGCAGATCACGTTTGCACAATATAAAGGTGTAACACCACTCCTGTGTCAGGCAAACCTCCCTGCAGGTCCTTGGCAGTCATATACTGTAGTTTGCCTTTCTGGCAAGCATACAGACATTTCTATTTGATGGTTTCCTTGGTTTACCAGATCTTGCCTTGATTTCTGCAGTTCCTATTCATTGTAATTTCTTTATGAGTTTTGGACAATTGAAATAACAAGTTAGATGCATTTTCTAGATCCTTAAAATAGTCCATTGTTGTTGATTGAGAGCCCAAAGTTTGGGGTGTTTGGAGATTTTTTAAAGCTCTGATACCAATTCACCCTGAAACCAGTACACTGCCTTTTAAATTGCAAATGCCTTTTGGAGTTTAATGCCTCATGAATACTTCATTTACATTCATATGCATAACTTTACACTCATTACTGTTTGCATACTATCTGTAATTTCTTTATGAGTTATGAACAATTGAAATAACAAGTTAGATGCATTTTCTAGATCCTTAAAATAGTCCATTGTTGTTGATTGAGAGCCCAAAGTTTGGGGTGTTTGGGAGATTTTTTAAAGCTCTGATACCAATTCACCCTGAAACCAGTACACCGCCTTTTAAATTGCAAATGCCTTTTGGAGTTTAATGCCTCATGAATACTTCATTTACATTCATATGCATAACTTTACACTCATTACAGTTTGCATACTATCTGTGCAGCCATATTGTGGTTTCAAATCTAACATATTGAATCATGTGTACAGTTCATATTATTGAGTTTCCAGAAGCTACATACTTTGGGTGATCCATAAATATGGGCTATATATTTGTGAAATTAATCTTTAAAACATTTTTTTTCTTTGCACTCTAGAGCTAGTGGGAGGAAAATACATTTTAAGATGAAAAAAATGGAGTTTTGAAAAACTAAGCAAGAATGTCATAAATATCATACCTTTAATGTCTAACGACGCATAAATAAAACAAGTTTTCAATGTTTTTCTATAGAAATTTAGGCTACCGATTTCTTTCTGGTACATCATAACAAATGCTGTTGTATCTTATGACCTGACAGCTGATGATAAGCACTTTTGATGTGTTTGGGATTAAAGCTGTCCTGTGTAAGGTATTTTCTGCAGTCTACAATCTTCCTCCAGTGCAAGTTCAAAAATATCTCAAGCTCAGTCATACTCTCAGATGTAGATGATATACTGCATAATAGTGAACTAGCCAATAACGTGTTATAAGATATGACTAGTGCTAAATTACTATTTATTTCTGATTCTATTATTCATCTAGTTTTCAAAGGCAGAGATAATATTTATCTTTATTACAAGAAAATTAAGTGTAAAGAAGAAGGAAAAGGAAGAAAGCAAATTTGATATTTCAGATTGTTAGCCCACCGTTGGCTACTGTTATAATCATATGTAAAACAGTGTTTTAGTATTTTTACCTGCTTTGTTGCTCTGAATGATATTTAATTAAAAATACTGTAATATATTGTTCAAAATTAAAGTATCATTCTTCATCATACAATGATCTTATTTTATAGCATATACATTGACCCAGGAATAATTTTTATTATTGCTAAATTAATAACCCAGCTTTTCCTTCATAAGACACACACAAAAAGTAAATATATAATAATATTTATAAAAATATATAAAAATAATTTCAAAATGAAGAACCTTTTTCAAGTAAAAATGTTACTATTTGAAAAACAGCAAAATACTTTCTCAACAACATTTTAAAAGCACGTATCTTTTGAATAATAATCATAGTATTTGGTTGAATACTAAAAAAAATTAGCTGTGTCTCAGTGCAAGAGGAGAGTAAAAACAAAGTCCACATTTATATAAGCTTTATAATACTTTGACATTTTGCCAGATAAGTTATTGTGCCCCTTATGTTTGATGTTCTTGTGTTTTAACACTGCTTGGATATTGTATGTGACTGACATCACAGTTCTTTCACTTTTTAGCCTCCCTGCACCCTGGACAATAAGCTTTCCAGCTAGAAGACTGTGGGGGTCATTTATAAAGGTTGTGCAGTGCATATTTTTCACAAATGATTGGATTACGCATGTTTTTTCCTGAACGCTAATATATTGCACTGCTCTGCCCATCTTTCAGGTTTTTGCGAATTCGCAGTGTGATTAAATTTTCGCAAATGGCGCACAAATGAGACGGGAGTTTGCGCGAACGCACCCAATGTGCAAGGTTGTTGTGCACGAAAATAGCGTTGACAGTAACTTAAATTCGCAGTTTGCAAAACTGTTTTGCGAATATTTTATCCGCCACCAAAGTTGTGGAGTAATTGAGTCACAGAGTGTGCCATAAAGATTTGCAATTTGCGAATTGTGATATATTTAAAAAGCCTGTGCAAAGTTTATAAATGACCCCCTGTATGTGCTAAATTGCATTGCCTTCTATACATCTGCCTATATTTTAATCTGGGAAAATATAACTGCACAATTTTATACTGGCCCCTTCCCAAACTGCATTGATATTGTTGCATGACAGGAAGAGAATACAGACTTCAGTTACCCAGAAATGATGCCTTCATAGAGAACCCTGCCTGTTGCTTAGATTGTAACCTCTACTGGGCAGGGACCTCTTTCCTACTGTGTCTCTCACCACATAGCACTTAAACTCTGTGTCGTTATACAAACTCTGTGTACTGTGTATATTTATTGTATTTGTTATGTGACTTGTCCTCCCTGTTTGTATTTTTATATGTTGTATAGTGATGGGCAAATCTGTGTCGGTGAACCGGCGAAAAATTCATGAAATGCATTGAAGTCAATGGTCATCAAAATAATTTTGACGTGCATCAATTTTGACGCAAGCAAAATTTTTATATGTTCGACTATTTTGTCCAAATGCATTAAAGTCAATAGGGGTCCGAAGAATTTTGACATGCACCAATTTTTTTGCGCTCTTCAATTTTGACACACGTCAATTTTTTTTTTAAGGCAGTGAATTGTCAATAATTCGCTTGCGGCGAAATGTGTAAATTCACTGCAAATTCATGTCTGGCAAATTTATTCGGCCATCACTAATGTTTTTTAGTCTTTTATGCATTGTACAGCATTGCAGCTCCTTAATAGCACTTTACAAATAAAATTAAACATGCATATTATTTTCAATATAGCTATTCATCTTAAAATTCAATATATAAATAACTGGGTGAACAGATATCTAACCTATCAGCCAGAACACAACTTCCTCTTGTTAGTGCTGTTTCAGGACTTCCATGGTTATGTTTGATAATGTCCTTGCATTCAGAACTACAATGCAACAAACACCCACATCAGCTTGTTTTTTGTGTGATTGGTCCATGAAAAGATTATATAAACATTGTAATTTCTTTGTTCAGGGTCCTAACCCCTGGTGAGTCCATTTACTGTAGGCAGGCCTGGATTTGTGGCAAGGCCACAGAAGCCCAGGTCTAGGGCGGCACATTTTTACCGCATCTGTGATACACACTGGGACACCCAGTGAGTGGTGCAGAGGAGCCTTCCAGAACAATAAGATTGCACATGTATTTGGGGCGCAGGAGGTAGCTGGCCTAGGGGTGCGTATTTTGGAAATCCATCGCTGGCTGTAGTTTGTCAAATTAACTTTTATTATCTTTTACCACAAATGGTCTCCATTAACTGAATTTCCATGACACTCCTTTGCAGCTCCCTAACCTGTTACTAGTCGGTAGCCGGTAACAGGTTAGAGAATAGTAATCAGTGACTTGAAGGAGGACAATATGTGAAGTTAGTTTGCTTTTGAATCTGACCTGCATGAACAGGATAAAAAACAAACTAATTGAACATCAAAGTCCCATATTGGCCCTCTTCAAGTCACTGACTAACGAAGAGGTTACACAGCTGCAAAGGAGGATGTTGTGTTCCGGCTATTATAATACATACTGTGTCTGTATGTGGCTATTATGATACATACTGTGTCTGCTCACTCATTAATTTATGAAATGCTACTAGGTTGCAGCTTAATCAGTGATATCATAGACATCCCGTTAATGATATAATATACCAAAGGACTTTATTAAGATGGCCTCACAAGGGCCAATGCATCCCAACAGCTTTGCTTGTAGGAAAAAACTCCAAAATAAAGTATGGTAAGATTGCACCTCAGTTGTCAAAAATAGAAAATGGATGTGGTTCTTGTGCATAATATTAGACAGCATGATGTGAATCAAATAAGTAAAGTTCAACAGTTTGCATATAATTACCCATGTGTTATCTATATTGGCATTATTTCGAAGAAAATGCTTGACTAAATAGTAAAAGACCATTTAGCGAGAAACATGTTGTTTTCCAAGCTTTCTGGTGTTGTTTTAGCAGACATGTTCATATTTATTTATAATTGTTTGTCATTTTTGCATTGCTGAACTATGCTGACTAGAACAATACCAGTGTACTATCTGCTTAATAGCTTTGACCACTACTGGTGTTGTTGGGAGATAAGGGGATATTTTAGGTAAGAGGCAGAAAATCAATATATTATAAAGAAACAATTGCTGCTGAAAATGCATTACTTGCTCTATTGGGCCATCTTGGGATTTAACTGATTTTTTTTTCATCTCGTATCAGCATGACTCTCACAGGTTTAATAGCTTTATACCACGCTTTTAGCAAATCTTACCCACTTTCTTAAAATGATGCAATACTTTTTAAAAGTTCAATGGCTGCTATAAGTTTTTGTTTGGTTTTGTATAGCGCAAGTCTGATACAACAGCTCAGATATAATATATACCAAAAGCTGTCTCCCTGAATATTAACAACAACCAATATAATGTGGATATGCAGTAAGAATAAAATCTGTTCACAGCACACAATGACAATTGATTTCGATATTAAGTTTAGTAATAGATATTATTGATTTAAACCTTACCATGGAAACTTTATTAAGTATTTGGATAGGCAAATAACCTTGGAGTGCTCCTAAAACCCCTCTTTTTGTATTTTTGTACTTTGGCAGAGTTATTCTGCTGGGAGGTCTGGACTTCCATGTGTTTTAGTGCCCATACCTGCCCCTATAAATAGTGGTCTTATGCCTTTAAAAGGGGGCATTGGTCTAGGCAGTCTCTTGCGCTTTCTTAAAAGCCTGTGTTTTTGGCAAGCTGTCTCATATAAATGCCATGTTCTATGTCCATGCTCATGCCTTGATAAACTTCTATGTGGACTGTGGTCTCAATAAATTAGTCCTATGGCTGCGTTATAACAACCACTGGCAGCCTTTCTGTGTGCTCATCCCTCAATGTAGATAGTCTTATCCAGAGAAATTATTTTGTAAAACTCATAGTTCTGAGTAAAGGTGCTGTTCCATTCACTATAGCCTTCACTATAGCCTTACATAGGCATAAAGCTCTAAGCAGTAAGTGCTTTAAAGCCATTCATGACCCTCTCCATTGTCATTATACAGTAAATCTCATTAAATTAGGTTTTGGGTGCACATTTTTTTCATATTCACTGTGCTGAACATTTCTGTTGCCCTTGGGCTGTATATATTTTTTTATGGAAATAATATGTTAGCACTCTTCAGATCAATAAACATAGTGGTTTTCCATGTCTGAGAAATGTTTATTCCATTTATAGAATCGGTGTCTGCAACATAAATGTATCTTTGCTGTTGGTCTATTCTTGTCCTAGGCAGAAAAAAAATTATACTGCATCAAATATTCCTTTAACCTTAAGTTGTAATAAGTTTTAATAGAATTAAGTTTTGACTGAAACTTGAACTCTTTTAATTCTTTTAATTAAAGAATTTCTAGAAAATATCAAAAAGTGTATTTTCAAAGAAGGCAGTGCAACCCCTGTAAAACATTTAAGTATCATTTCAAATGCTAAAAAAATAAATTTTTGAGTCTCACAAACAGTATCAATGTAAAACCTGACATTTTATCTCATCCATGTCTGAGGTCTCAAGGCATTCATTTCTATATCTGTGAAAAGAAAGCTGAGTACACTGTCATTTATAAATGTAATGAAGGGTCATATAGCAAAGAGAATACGCTATTGTCATCTATAAATTTAGCCTACATTTGCATTCCAAAAAGATAAAGATTCATCACTATTGAATAGCTAAGCTAAAGTTCATCACTTTTGACTAGCCAACTCATAGGCAGGAAAAAGGTCATTTTATAAAGAAAAAAATGTTTTGTATGAGGGATTTTATATTAAACCAGTATGTGAGCTTTGAGATTGTCCTTCTATTTTCCTCATCCCAAGTTTTCATGTACTATAAATTACATCATAGGGTCATGGTATAAGTTATTATTTATGATATCCTGCTGACCTAAGCTAACCTTGAATGTGATGAAGCACAATACAACAAAAATTATTTGCTTGAGGTCACTAAATAAAGAATTATAACTCAATTAAAGAATTGATCTCTTGCCATTTGTTATTTATGTAAAAGTAATCTTTTTATTTGTATCATATTGCTACTAGGCATAGTTGTTATTACAATTAATTTGCAGCTCTCACAACTAAGAAAAAATAGAACAAATTACCAGGGCAGAATAAAAGAGACTTGCCTCATGGCAGGAGCGACCATGGCTCCCTATGTGTGTCATACTCTGCCTGCCCTATGCTCCCTGTGTGTGCCTTACTCTGCCTGCCCTATGCTCCCTGTGTGCACCATACTCTGCCTTCCCTATGCTCCCTGTGTGCGCCATACTCTGCCTTCCCTATGCTTTCTGTTTGTGCCATACTTTGGCTGCCCTATTCTCCCTGTGTGTACCATACTATGCCTTCCCTATGCTCCCTGTGTGTGCCATATTATGCCTGCCTTATCCTCCCTGTGTGTACCATATTCTGTCTGCCCTATGCTCCCTGTGTGCGCCATGCTTACTGACTGTGGGACGTGAGCCTGGTAGGGTTTGTTCTGGGAATTTGTTAGCATTTGTAAATTGTTGTTAGGGGGCCCTAAGGTGTTTAATCACGTGCTGGCGGTTTGGGTGGGATGCTGTGTTATCCACAGGGGAGAAGGCAGCATATGGATTTAAGGATATGTTTATAGTATATTTAAGGGTATGACTTACATTTTTCACATATGAGTGATGAGTGATATCCCTGCAGTGAGCACCAGCCATTTATTTTTGGTGTGTTACCACCATTAATATGGACATGGTCTTAAAAGTTCTTGTGATTACATGGGTGTTATCGGCCCTCCACTAGGGATGTCGCGGACTGTTCGCCCGCGAACTAGTTTGCGCGAATATCGACTGTTCCCGTCCGCCGAATGTTCGCGAACGTCGCGCAACGTTCGCCAATTTGGGTTCGCCTTAGCTGGCGCTTATTTTTTACCTCTCACCTCAGACCAGCAGATACATGGCAGCCAATCAGGAAGCACTCCCTCCTGGACCACCCCCACACCCCCTGGACCACTCCCCTTCCATATATAAACTGAAGCCCTGCAGCGTTTTTTCATTCTGCCTGTGTGTGCTTGGAAGAGCTAGTGTAGGGAGAGAGCTGTTTAGTGATTTGAGGGACAGTTGATAGTAACTTTGCTGGCTAGTAATCTACTTGATACTGCTCTGTATTGTAGGGACAGAACTCTGCAGGGATTTGAGGGACAGTGAGTTTAGGTTAGTTAGCTTTGCTGACTAGTAGTAATCTACCTTCTACTGCAGTGCTCTGTATGTAGCTGCTGTGGGCACTGCTTCTGATCTCATCTGCTGAGTGCTGACTGCTGTAATAACCCAATAGTCCTTGAAAGGACTGCTTTTATTTTCTTTTTTCTTTTTTCTTTTTTTTACTTTGCTACTATAAGAGCCCAGTGCTATTAGTCTAGCTGTGTTGGGGAGTGGGACTGGTGTGCTGCTCCTAGTAGTTCAGCACCAACCAGAGAATTTTTTTTTTTTTTTAATATATATATATATATATTTTTTATTTTACTTATCTTACTGTTCTTTAACGTGTCCAGTGCTGTTTGCTGTTCTTCATAGTAGTGCACCAATAGTAGTGCACTTGCAGGCATTGTTTGCCCAGTGTGTTCTTCAAACAACTGCCACCTAGCTGTGTGAGCTTTTTCACATTCTGTCTAAATATCAATAATAATACCGTCTCCAGAAACACCACCTGAGTGACGTTTTTCAAGCAGCAATAATATATTCTGTATCCACTGCTGTAGTGTATACGTTGACCTTGCAGGCATTGTTGTTTGCCCAGTGTGTTCTTCAAACAACTGCCACCTAGCTGTGTGAGCTTTTTCACATTCTGTCTAAATATCAATAATAATACCGTCTCCAGAAACACCACCTGAGTGACGTTTTTCAAGCAGCAATAATATATTCCGTATCCACTGCTGTAGTGTATACGTTGACCTTGCAGGCATTGTTGTTTGCCCAGTGTGTTCTTCAAACAACTGCCACCTAGCTGTGTGAGCTTTTTCACATTCTGTCTAAATATCAATAATAATACCGTCTCCAGAAACATCACCTGAGTTGTTGTTTTAAAAAAAATGCCAGGCAAAGGCAGGCCGCCACGCAGAGGCACTAGGGGCCGTGCTGCTATGCTATCCTGTGGCCCTAGGAAATTGCCCAGTTTTACAAAGGCAATTACCCTGAACTCCCAAAATGCTGAAGAGGTAGTTGACTGGCTTACACAGCACACCCCATCCTCTACCGTTTCTAACTTTGCCACAACATCCTCATCCTCCTCTGCTATGGGCACCCCACGTAACACTTCCTCCACCACCGGCGCCCCTTCTTCACTGGAGTCAGAGGAGTTATTTACACATGAGTTTCTTGAACTGAGTGATGCGCAACCATTATTGGCAGAAGAAGATGAAGGAGATGAGGACGTTACACCAGATATAATTCTGGCAGAGAACACAACAGAGATGGACATAATGAGTGATGAGGAGGTCCCCGCTGCTGCTTCCTTCTGTGAGCTGTTAGAAGAAATTGATGCATCTGAGGAGAATGATGATGAGGAGATTGATGTTTTGTGGGTGCCCAGTAGAAGAGAGCAAGAGGAGGATAGTTCAGATGGAGAGACGGAGAGTCAGAGAGGCAGGAGGAGAATAAGACTTAGAAGAAGCAGGGAGGACAGCTCGCAGGGAACAGTAGGGCAACAACATGTATCGGCACCTACTTCTACTGTTACCGCCAGATTGCCAGCTTCAAAAAGGTCAGCAGTGTGGGATTTTTTTAATGTGTGTGCCTCTGACAAAAGCGTTGTAATTTGCAATGAGTGCAGTCAGAAACTGAGTCTTGGGAAGCCCAACAGCCACATAGGTACAACTTCTATGCGAAGGCACATGAACGGCAAGCACAAAGCACTATGGGAGCAACACCTCAAAGGCAGCAGACAAACTAAAAGCCACCCTCCTTCTGGTCCAGCATCTTACTGCTCTACCTCTGCTGTCCTTGACCCGTCTGAACCACCCTCCACTCCGCCTTCCACCTTGACCACCAGTTCCCAGTCATCTGCCCCCAGCCAAGTTTCTGTGAGGGCCATGTTTGAGCGTAAGAAGCTAATGTCTGCGAGTCACCCCCTTGACCGGTGTCTGACAGCTGGCTTGTCTGCACTCTTAGCCCGCCAGCTTTTACCATACCAGCTGGTGGACTCTGAGGCCTTCCGCAAATTTGTAGCAATTGGGACACCGCAGTGGAAGGTACCCAGCCGCAATTTTTTTTCCAAGAAGGGAATACCACACCTGTACCACCATGTGCAGAGCCAAGTCACCGCATCTCTGTCACTTAGTGTTGGGCCAAAGGTCCATATGACTACTGACGCATGGTCCTCCAAGCATGGTCAGGGCAGGTATGTCACCTACACTGCCCAATGGGTGAACTTGGTTATGGCTGGGAGGCAGGGAATGTGTGGCTCAACAACAACAGTGGAGTTGGTGTCACCGCCACGGATTGCACGCCGTTCTGCCACCACCTCTACTCCTCCTTCGCTCTCTACCTCGTCTTCTTCCTCTGCTTCCTCCTCCTCTGCTGCTGGGTCCTCCTCCTCCACACCTGTGCACCCCCAGCTCCCCTAGGCTATTCGACGTGCCAGGTACGCCGTTGTCATGCTGTCTTGGGGATGACGTGCCTGGAAAGCAGAAACCATACCGGATCTGTACTCCTGTCATCTCTGCAGTCACAGGCCGATCGGTGGCTGACCCCACACCAACTGAAGATCGGAAAAGTGGTGTGTGACAATGGAAGCAATCTGTTGGCAGCACTGAGACTGGGCAATTTAACACATGTGCCCTGCATGGCACATGTTCTGAATTTAATAGTCCAACGTTTTGTCTCGAAGTACCCAGGATTCCAGGACATTCTCAGGCCGTCCAGGAAGGTGTCGGCCCATTTCAGACATTCCTACACAGCCATGGCACGCCTTGCTGACATTCAGCAGCGGTACAACATGCCAGTCAGGCGTTTAATTTGCGACAGCCAGACTCTCTGGAATTCAACGCTCCTCATGTTGGAACATCTGCTGCAACAACAAAGAGCCGTCAATGAATACCTGTTTGAACTGGGTGGTAGGACTGGATCTGCAGAGCTGGGGATTTTTTTCCCCCGTTACTGGGTGCTTATGCGCGATGCCTGCAGGCTCATGCGCCCTTTTGAAGAGGTTACAAACATGGTCAGTCGCACCGAAGGCACCATCAGCGACCTAATACACTTTGCTTTCTTCCTGGAGCATGCCGTGCGATGAGTGACAGATGAGGCTGTAGACCAGCGTGACGAGGAGCAGGAAGTGCACGATTTGTGGTCGGAATCACCAGAACGAGCCCAGGCACCTGCTGTAACGCAGGGAGAGGTGTCAGAAGTGGAGTCAGAGGAGGAAGGTGGCTTTGTGGAGGAGGAGGACCAACAGGAGCAGGCTTCCCAGGGGGCTTGTGGTGACCTTTTGGGGACCCCTGGTCTTGTACGTGGCTGGGGGGAGGAGACCGTGGATGATGTAGTCCTTGATAACGAGGAAGCGGAGATGGATACCTCTGCATCCAACCTTGTGAGAATGGGGTCTTTCATGCTGTCATGCCTGTTGAAGGACCCCCGTATCAAGAGGCTTAAGGAGAAGGACCTGTACTGGGTCGCAACGCTACTAGACCCTCGGTACAAGCATAAAGTGGCAGAAATGTTACCAATGTACCACAAGTCCGAAAGGATGCTGCATTTACAAACCAGCCTGCAAAACATGTTGTACAATGCTTTTAAGGGTGATGTCACTTCAGGAACTCATCAACATTCCAGGGGCAGATGTGCCAGTAATCCTGCCACGAGCGCACCTGCAAGGACAATGCACTTTGGCCACTCGTAACGTCAGACATGCAAATGTTTTTCAGTCCAAGGCAGCGCCAGAACCCTTCAGGATCCACCCTCAGAGAACGCCTCGACTGGCAGGTAGCGGACTACCTGGCATTAACTGCAGATATCGACACTCTGAGGAGCGATGAACCCCTGGACTACTGGGTGCGCAGGCTTGATCTGTGGCCAGAGCTGTCATAATTTGCCATGAACCTCTTGTCTTGCCCCGCCTCAAGTATCCTCTCAGAAAGGACCTTCAGTACAGCAGGAGGGATTGTAACTGAGAAGAGAACTCGCCTAGGTCACAAAAGTGTGGATTACCTGACCTTTATTAAAATGAATGAGGCGTGGATCTCGGAGGGTTACTGCACGCCGGAAGACTTGTTCTGACTCCCTATGCAGCTGTCCTTCTCTGCACGCTGCATGACTCCACACACAGCTGTCCTTTAGCTTCCTCCTCCCTCCGCCACCGTTACAAACTAGGGTGCAAACCCTACTGGTTTCATTTGAAGCAAAACTTTTTGGACAGGTAAATCCTGAGTTTTTCTGGCCTCTGTGCTTCAGTGGCTGCAACCAAAAAAATATATTTTTTCAGCATTTATATGGCATATTTTTTCTGGCCTCTGTGCTTCAGTGGCTGCGAGAAAAAAAAATTATATTTTCAGCATTTATATGGCATATTTTTTCTGGCCTCTGTGCTTCAGTGGCTGCGACAAATTTTTTTTATATTTTTAGCATTTATATGGCATATTTTTTCTGGCCTCTGTGCTTCAGTGGCTGCGACAAAAAAAAATTAATATTTTCAGCATTTATATGGCATATTTTTTCTGGCCTCTGTGCTTCAGTGGCTGCGACAAAAAAAACATAATTTTTCAGGAAAGTACACATGCCTAATTTTTCAGGGTTCTGCAACAGTGGCAAAATCGCATCTTTTATGGTCACCGCAGGTGATCAATAAAGTAGACCAAAACTGGGCCCACACTGCAGAATCAGTGTTTTTTGGTTCACTTCACTGTACATTGAATTACCTCTGCCTGACCGTGCACGTGCGCACAAGCACGGTGACTGCTAAACACACCACTACAGAAATATTGCCACCAACAGGACGAACATCCTGGAGGTGACAAGCGCAACTAGTAATTAAAAACTATTATTTGCTCACTTGACGGTATCATTCATTAAAGCTGTTTGCGTTTTTTTGCGTTGCAGTAAGCGCCGCGTTTTGTCTTTGCATGTGAACAGGCTGTAACCTTTACACGACTTGATTGGCATGCAGACGCCGGACGTTTTAAAGCAGTTTATTACACAAGTTTAGAAATGTAGTGTGATTTCTGCCCTTTACAGAACTCTGCAAGGATTTGATGGACATTTTAGGTTAGGTAGCTTTGCTGGCTAGTAATCTACCTTCTACTGCAGTGCTCTGTATGTAGCTGCTGTGGGCAGCTGTCCTGCTGCTGATCTCATCTGCTGACTGCTGCCTGTAACCCAATAGTCCTTGTAAGGACTGCTTTTATTTTCTTTTTTGTTTTTTTTTACTTTGCTACTGTAAGAGCCCAGTGCTATTAGTCTAGCTGTGTTGGGGAGTGGGACTGGTGTGCTGCTCCTCCTAGTAGTTCACCACTACCAGCACCAACCAGAGTCAAAATTGTTACAAAGTATCTTATTTGCACCTGTTAGCTGTTCTGAGCTCTCTGCCAAAAGCCAATTAAGTTAGAAACTGGTTTTTTTCTGGCTGTTCAGTGCAGAGAAAAGAGGGACTTTCCAGTACAAAAGAGGGACAGGGGGTTGAGTGGTCAAAAGAGGGACAGTTGGGAGGTATGCAAGTGCCACCTAGCTGTGTGAGCTTTTTCACATTCTGTCTAAATAACAATAATAATTCCGTGTCCGTAAACATCACCTGAGTGATGTTTTTACAGCAGCAATAATATATTCCGTATCCACTACTGTATACGTTGCCCTTGCAGGCATTGTTTGCCCAGTCTTTAACCAAGTGCCACCTAGCTGTGTGAGCTTTTTCACATTCCGTGTCCAGAAACATCACCTGAGTGACGTAGTGTGATTTCTGCCCTTTACAGCACAAAACGCAGCGCTGTGTCAACAATGTATTTTTCAGATACATTTTTGCCCTTGATCCCCCTCTGGCATGCCACTGTCCAGTAGTGATGGGCGAATTTATTCGCCAGGCGCGAATTCGCGGCGAATTTGCGCGATTCGCCGTCGGCGAATAAATTCGCGAAACGGGCGCGAAAATTCGCGTCAAAAATTCGCCGGCGTCAAAAAATTTTTTTTCGAAAAAACGGACGCCGGCGCCAAAAACGGGCGCCGGCGCCAAAAACGGGCGCCGGCGTCGAAAAAACGGGCGCCGGCGTCAAAAACGGGCGCCGGCGTCAAAAACGAGACGCTGGCGCCGTTTCGCGAATTTTTCGCCGTTTCGCGAATTTCGCGCGAAATTCGCGAATTTTTCGGCGAAGCGAAACTGCACAAATTCGCCCATCACTACTGTCCAGGTCGTTGCACCCTTTAAACAACTTTAAAATAATTTTTCTGGCCAGAAATGTCTTTTCTAGCTTTTAAAATTCGCCTTCCCATTGAAGTCTATGGGGTTCGCGACTGGCTGTGGGGAAAGTGTGGGGACTGCAAATGCACTTATTGATGTAAATGCTAATTGCTAATATTTTATGATGAAATGTTTAATAAAATATATGTAAATTATACTCATTTACCTTGCGTTATTTCTTGCTGATATGTAGTGAAGAGAGATACTTATCTATTTTTTATGCCTTACCAAGTAGAGGAATATTGTGTTTATACTCATTAAGAAGTGTGCCTTGGGTATAAATAAAATGCATTTCTTCAAAACAATTCTCATCATCTTTGCAAAGGTTTATATATGCTGCAGTTGTTTTTGCTCAAATGAATTTCCCTCCTTGAAAGCATTTCTCTTCATATCACTTGTCAAAGGAATTAAGACAAGAGACTGCAGAAAAATAAACCCTGCCACAAAAATTTTGATAATGTAGCCAGATGGCAATAGTTATTTTGATTTTTTTTCATCATCTTTTCCAAGTGTATTGCTCTTGCTCTGAATATTAAACAGGATTGTATGTGAAAACCTGTATGTAAATGACAGTAAACAAAAAAATAAAACTTAAATGTGCAACATTCTCTATTTTCTCAGTTAAATATTTCAATTTATATGTCGTATATAATATACAGTTCTTTCTTGTTGTAAGCAGCGCACACTGGATGATTTTTTTAAAAGATTAATTTATTTTTCAAGATATTAAAAGCATAAAGCACAGATCAACGTTTCGGTCCTGGTCTTGGACCGTTGTCAAGATCACACCTGTTATTAAAAACAAAGCTTTATACACACATCAAGGCACTAAACAGGAAATGAGATCATTAACATTCAAATTAAGGATATCCTGTAGATCAAAGCAGTCATAGAGAACAATCATAACAAATGTATAATAAATAGCAACAATGTTGTTTTAAACCAAAACAGTTGTAACACTCAGCAGCTATACAAAATTTTTTTTATATACTATGTAACTGTCCCAGATCTAACTGCTATGGCCGGCATGACTTATATTATTATTGCTCATCTCTGATTAAGAAAGCAAGTAAGGGACAATTGTTCATTGAGACCGTGTGGCATAAGCGTGTTTAGTTTTTTTATCCAAAAACACTCCCTTTGTAGGAGCATCTTGGATCGGTCCCCTCCTCTCCTAGGGGGTGGTATATGGTCAATGCCAATATATTTGAAAGTGGGTAAATGATGACCCATTTCTAAAAAATGCTTGGCCACCGGTTTCATAGTGTAATTGTCCCTAAAAGCCGTGCTGATTGCCGAGCGATGACCATCCATACGCTGGCGTAGGGTCAAATCGGTTTTTGCCCACATATGATAAACCACAAGGGCAAGTGATCAGATATATTACGTGGGTGGTTGTACATGTAATGTGGGACTTGATATTAAATCGCCTGCCAGTGTGTGGATGGGTAAAACTCTGGCCTGGGGTCATAAAACGCCATGAAGTGCAGGTTGGGCACTTAAAGCACCCATTTTTTCTTCCCGCTAGCCAATTAGTACCTTCTTTTTGGTAACACTCGATTGGATCTGTTTTGACAAGTAAATTATGCAAACTGACCCCTCTCCTATAGGCCATCAATGGAGGGTTTTGGAGTATTGGTTTTAACCCTTTATCAGCCTGCAAAATATTCCATTTCTTGTTCACAACTGACTTAATTTTCCCTGACACATCAGAGTACTGGGAAGAGAATACCACTCTCTGTGAGGGTCCCTTACTTCCATAATCACCACTTACTCTCTGTCTGGCCTTGTGTAGGGCCTGTTTTAATACTCTTCTGGGATACCCCCTTGCTAAGAACCTACCTTCCATTTCTCTGAGTTGTATATTCTTGCTAACTTCAGTGGAATTATTGCGCAAAACTCTACAGAACTGCGAGATCGGAAGGGAGGATTTCGTTGCCGCCGGATGCTGACTGTTGAAATGAAGTAGAGTATTACGATCAGTTTTTTTTCTAAATAAAGAGTAATCAAATTTGTGCCCTTGACGTGTAATTTGTATGTCCAAAAATTGAATATTGGTAGTACTGGTCGTCGCTGTGAATTTCACTGGGCTGTCAAGGTTATTTAAATATGACACCATGTCCGTAAAAGAATTTTCACTACCCCGCCATATGATTAGTATATCATCGATATAGCGTTTGAAGAATAAACAGTGTTCTCCAAACTTTGGCATAATGTTGTTTTGCTCAAATTGATGCATGAATAAATTAGCATATGCAGGTGCCATGGCCGCTCCCATGGCGGTGCCTGACACCTGCATATAGTATGTGCTCTCAAATCTAGAATAATTCATGCAAAGACACATCTGCAGTAATTGTAAAACAAAATCAACATTAGGACCTATGTAGACATCACTTTGTATCACAGTTCTACGAACAGCGTCAAGGCCCATATCATGGGGAATGCAGGTATATAGATTTACAACATCCATGCTAGCAATAGTGATATTCTCCTCTTCACCCACATTAAACTCATTAATGAGTCTCAAAAGATGGGGAGTGTCTCTCAAATATGTTGGAGTAGTTTGTACAACAGGCTGTAAAACTGAATCGATAAATATTCCAATTGGATATAGTAAACTATCTCTACTGGACACAATAGGGCGTCCTGGGGGCGTTGTTGGATTTTTATGAACCTTTGGCAAAGAGTATAAAATGGGGCATTTGGGAAAGTCAGTATTTAAGAATGCCCTCAGATCATTAGTGATCAGGCCATCCTCATGGGCCAATTTGATACACTGATCCACCTGTTTCTTGAAAGTATTAACAGGGTCTCCTTTCAACACTCTATAAACCTTAGGGTCTGACAATTGTTTAATGATTTCACCTCGGTAATCGTCATAGTTTAACAAAACTATCCCCCCACCCTTGTCAGCTGGACGAATCACTATTCGGCTGTCTTTGGATAATGAGTCTATGGCAGCACTTTCAACCCTGGTTAGGTTATTTCTAGATTTGTGTGAGTTAATAATAGAAAAAACCTCGTTTTCCACATCCTGTTTGAACAGTTTAATGGCCGGATTCGTCAGCGTAGGGTTGTACAAACTTTTAAGTTTCAATTGTGTAGGCTGCTGTTCCTCCGTATTATCTCTGAAAATGTCCTTTAAACATAACAATCTACAGAATTTAAAGAAATCTACTTCCCAGTCGAACTGTTTTAGAGGGGTGGTGGGCACAAAGGTTAATCCCTTCTTTAATAAACTCTGTTCCCCTTCAGTTAGAGTATGTTGGGATAGATTGAAAATAGGGATTTCTAGGTCTTGCGGCCCTTTCCTCCTCTGCCCCCTCCTCGTGTGATGCTTCTTAGGTTTTCCCTTCCAGTGGGGGGTTTTCCGGGAGCCACTAGAGTATTCTCTAAAAAAGGGATTTCCCCACTATTAGCATTGGCTTCCCGTGTATTAGCATTAGTGGTTACTTTACCCGTAGCCGTCTCATCAGGATCGGAATCTCCGGAGCTTACATCCACTGAATTAGTAGGGCGCACCAATTTCGCTCGTTTGCGCCATCGTGGACGCTGGGGCATTTGGACACATAACTCACACAAATCTAGAAATAACCTAACCAGGGTTGAAAGTGCTGCCATAGACTCATTATCCAAAGACAGCCGAATAGTGATTCGTCCAGCTGACAAGGGTGGGGGGATAGTTTTGTTAAACTATGACGATTACCGAGGTGAAATCATTAAACAATTGTCAGACCCTAAGGTTTATAGAGTGTTGAAAGGAGACCCTGTTAATACTTTCAAGAAACAGGTGGATCAGTGTATCAAATTGGCCCATGAGGATGGCCTGATCACTAATGATCTGAGGGCATTCTTAAATACTGACTTTCCCAAATGCCCCATTTTATACTCTTTGCCAAAGGTTCATAAAAATCCAACAACGCCCCCAGGACGCCCTATTGTGTCCAGTAGAGATAGTTTACTATATCCAATTGGAATATTTATCGATTCAGTTTTACAGCCTGTTGTACAAACTACTCCAACATATTTGAGAGACACTCCCCATCTTTTGAGACTCATTAATGAGTTTAATGTGGGTGAAGAGGAGAATATCACTATTGCTAGCATGGATGTTGTAAATCTATATACCTGCATTCCCCATGATATGGGCCTTGACGCTGTTCGTAGAACTGTGATACAAAGTGATGTCTACATAGGTCCTAATGTTGATTTTGTTTTACAATTACTGCAGATGTGTCTTTGCATGAATTATTTTAGATTTGAGAGCACATACTATATGCAGGTGTCAGGCACCGCCATGGGAGCGGCCATGGCACCTGCATATGCTAATTTATTCATGCATCAATTTGAGCAAAACAACATTATGCCAAAGTTTGGAGAACACTGTTTATTCTTCAAACGCTATATCGATGATATACTAATCATATGGCGGGGTAGTGAAAATTCTTTTACGGACATGGTGTCATATTTAAATAACCTTGACAGCCCAGTGAAATTCACAGCGACGACCAGTACTACCAATATTCAATTTTTGGACATACAAATTACACGTCAAGGGCACAAATTTGATTACTCTTTATTTAGAAAAAAAACTGATCGTAATACTCTACTTCATTTCAACAGTCAGCATCC
This sequence comes from Xenopus petersii, assembly GCA_038501925.1. Taxonomy (NCBI): domain Eukaryota; kingdom Metazoa; phylum Chordata; class Amphibia; order Anura; family Pipidae; genus Xenopus; species Xenopus petersii. Next base: position 35,091,857 of record CM076689.1, on the reverse strand, counting down.
GGCGGCAACGAAATCCTCCCTTCCGATCTCGCAGTTCTGTAGAGTTTTGCGCAATAATTCCACTGAAGTTAGCAAGAATATACAACTCAGAGAAATGGAAGGTAGGTTCTTAGCAAGGGGGTATCCCAGAAGAGTATTAAAACAGGCCCTACACAAGGCCAGACAGAGAGTAAGTGGTGATTATGGAAGTAAGGGACCCTCACAGAGAGTGGTATTCTCTTCCCAGTACTCTGATGTGTCAGGGAAAATTAAGTCAGTTGTGAACAAGAAATGGAATATTTTGCAGGCTGATAAAGGGTTAAAACCAATACTCCAAAACCCTCCATTGATGGCCTATAGGAGAGGGGTCAGTTTGCATAATTTACTTGTCAAAACAGATCCAATCGAGTGTTACCAAAAAGAAGGTACTAATTGGCTAGCGGGAAGAAAAAATGGGTGCTTTAAGTGCCCAACCTGCACTTCATGCCGTTTTATGACCCCAGGCCAGAGTTTTACCCATCCACACACTGGCAGGCGATTTAATATCAAGTCCCACATTACATGTACAACCACCCACGTAATATATCTGATCACTTGCCCTTGTGGTTTATCATATGTGGGCAAAACCGATTTGACCCTACGCCAGCGTATGGATGGTCATCGCTCGGCAATCAGCACGGCTTTTAGGGACAATTACACTATGAAACCGGTGGCCAAGCATTTTTTAGAAATGGGTCATCATTTACCCACTTTCAAATATATTGGCATTGACCATATACCACCCCCTAGGAGAGGAGGGGACCGATCCAAGATGCTCCTACAAAGGGAGTGTTTTTGGATAAAAAAACTAAACACGCTTATGCCACACGGTCTCAATGAACAATTGTCCCTTACTTGCTTTCTTAATCAGAGATGAGCAATAATAATATAAGTCATGCCGGCCATAGCAGTTAGATCTGGGACAGTTACATAGTGTATAAAAATTTTTTTGTATAGCTGCTGAGTGTTACAACTGTTTTGGTTTAAAACAACATTGTTGCTATTTATTATACATTTGTTATGATTGTTCTCTATGACTGCTTTGATCTACAGGATATCCTTAATTTGAATGTTAATGATCTCATTTCCTGTTTAGTGCCTTGATGTGTGTATAAAGCTTTGTTTTTAATAACAGGTGTGATCTTGACAACGGTCCAAGACCAGGACCGAAACGTTGATCTGTGCTTTATGCTTTTAATATCTTGAAAAATAAATTAATCTTTTAAAAAAATCATCCAGTGTGCGCTGCTTACAACAAGAAAGAAGTGGATATTCGATGTAACGGCGGCACCTGGTTACTTCACCTTTGAGGTGTGCGCATGGCCTTACCTGGTCTCATTATAATATACAGTGTATTGAAATTTAAAGTGGCAAAATATTTTGAAGATATATTTTCATTCATTATTAATGTATTTGCCCTGCTAGACAATCTGGTGTAACTTTATCTTTTTCTAGCAAAGAAAAAAAAATTCCAGTGGGTATATACATTAAACATTGAATAATAGCAGTACATATATAGTTAATAAATCAAGTATAACAGTGTGCGTTTGCTATATTTTGCTACCACCTGGTCACATACATTTTATTTTTCATAGGTTTTCCAAATGGACTTGCCAGATGACCCAAAAATAATACAGATTTTTGCATTCTGAGTTAAAACGTCTATTTTAGTTGCCCCTGGGATACACAGTAGAATTTAGAGTTAAAGGTTCATTTCAGGGATATAGCCATAGCCACAATTTATTGCAAGAAGGGTTGCATGATGGGGCAAAACCAAAAACTCTGCAAAACAAAAAAAAAAAACGTTCCTTGGAGGCTTTACAAATGCAGTGAATGTTAAAAGTAAACTTTTTAACAACAATACAGTGTTTTCCTAGAATTCCAAAATATTATATTTTATATATATAATGCTGTATGCATTTTTGTCTTACAATCAGAACGCCGCCTAAGGTTAATGGTGCCTGGTTAATATTTACGCAAGTTGCCTCAGTGGGGCAAAACTGGGAAGCAAGGCAGACATGCACAGGACCTCCTTCCCCTACCAATCAACCCTAGGCATGTGCCTCTTCTGCCTCCCCAGAAGTAGACACTTAAAACTTGATTATTTCTAGTCTAGTTTTTTTGTGAAAAAAACCCTCAATATTTTGAGATTTATTATGCCCCAAAGCTGCTAAAAGTCTCAATCTGAAATCTAAAACCTCTTGAATTCATGTAAAAGTCAATGGCATCTGTCCCTTTAACCATTTGAAGATGTTTTTAACCTTCACCAATTTTGGGAGTTTTGGGGTGTTTGATGCTGGTTTTCAATCAAAAACTTGATAAATTTGAATTTTTTAAGTGGCAATTCGATAGTCCTAAGATTCAAATTGAAACTCAAATTTTTCAAGTTTTTTGTTTTTAAAATCGAAAAAACTTGAATTTTTTCAATCCAAATTTTTTTGACCAGTTGTTTCTGGTAATATATGAGAAAAAAAGAAAAAAGAGTTTTATTAAATAACCCCCTTACCTTTCTGAAAGCAGGCTCCCTTTTGCATACATAAATGAGCCTTCTCATATAGGACCATTAAAGGATACCATAGCATAAACTTTTAATAAGTACAACTGTGTCATTTACAGGATGTCCATGGTTTAATGATGCATACATGCTTGGGATTCAGTTGCCACTATTGGCAAGTCATAAAAATGTGCATTTCAAATAAAAGATTTTCTTTAGCTGAAGTCTGTCAAGTACCCCAAGGGCTCTTGCAATCAATATAATTCTAGGTTCTGTCATGGTAATAATAGTAGGTATAGCTAAGTTTTATTCTCCAGTCTGGCAAATGAGGCTTGTGGCAGAAAAGAAAAGAAAAAGTAACTATACTGTATGTCCAGTCTGCCATTTTTGCAGGAAGCTCTTTAGTTGCAAATTACATATTAAAATACAAATCACAAAATTAAGTAATAAAAACCTTACTACATAGACTACATAAACTGGCCAGAATGCATGTTTTAAATACAGTAGCTTGTTGCCCTTTTACTTGATGTCCTGAAAATACAAGCATCCTTGCACTTGGAGAATGACCTAATTTTTGGGAATGAAGTCTGCTTGGAAGATGTCCAGCTGCATTAATATGCTTCTTTTGTTGATGCTGATGCTGCTGATTATTTGCCAGTGATGATGTTGTTTTTATGTATTGATGCTGTTGATAATTATCATGGTGAACAAGATGTTCTGCATGATTGCTCTAGAAGGCTGCTGCCAGCATCATATACTTCATCATCATTGTCAAGGCAGCATATCTTTGTTGACCTAGGTGCATTTTTTTTATTGCTTGGGGTTGAAAACAGTATATATATATATATATATATATATATATATATATATATATATATATATATATATATATATTTTTTTTTTTTTTTTTTTTTTCAATTTATACAGATGCATATTTTCCGAGTTGCAGCAATATTTTCCTTACAGTGAAGGTTCCCTCCAAAAATGAAGATTACATTACTAAGAAAAGAATAGGTTCCTGGTTGGACTTGCCAAGAAAAAAATGTAGGGCAATAAAGTGTGATTTTCTCTTTCTCATCGAACCATGCTTATAAGATCTTTTAAGAAATATAGGAAAACCAAATATTTTTTCAAAATTTGTGTAAAAAATTTCAATTCAATTGTGTAAATTGGCCCCCAGGTTTCCTAAAAAAATAATTTAAACATTAGTTAAAAGTGGATTCTTTTACCTCCAGTAAGGAACTGTTTATTATTACAGAGAATATGGAAATCATTTTGAGAAATTGTAATTACTGTATTTGATTAGAATAGAGTCTATGGAAAATCACCTTCCTGTAATTCAGAGTGTACTGGATAATGAATTTCTAGATAACAGATCTCTTACCTGTATTCAAATTCCCTTTGTAGTTACAATAATCCCACTATGTAATCTCAATTTGTAATTAAATATATTCTCTGTTTATCTTTCACGAAAACCGGTCTGTTCTTTCTCCTTTCAGCATAAGCTTCTCAACATGCTGGAACCCTGTGTTGATTGCTAAACTTAGATATACTGAAATTTTACCTGGAGGGCACACAAAATAGCTTGTGACTTCACCATAGTGTCTTTATTGCAGCAACTCAAGCACAACATGTTTTTGTGTAACAGTCTTCCTCCAGTGCATAAAACGAATAATAGCAAACAAATACAGTATTTAAACAAGTTTTACCAACACTACAGTGCCAGTAGGTATGTATATATCAAATACACCAAAATGGCACCAATTCAAATCACATTATACAGTTACTGTATATCAAGTGTAGGCAAAGCTCATCGCTTTTCCTACTGCAACATTTTTTGCAAAAATATTTGCAGATGTGGAAATGTGGAATTTCATGGAAAATCCATTTCTGCCCAATATTTTGTTCATTATCATTAACAACCAGGGTTATATATATATATATATATATATATATATATATATATATATATATATATATATATATATATATATATATATATATATATATATATATATATATATATATATATATATATATATATATATATACAGATGAAGCCACTTTGATTTGTGTGTCTAACACAGTGTATCTAAACAAATGTAACCCACTTATCCCATTTAACACAGAAAATTGCGTCACAGCATCCCATCGAATTACCTAATTAGACATCTAATTGTGAACATTGGTGCTTTGGTATGCTCATGAAAATATTAAATGCATTAACTGAGTTAAGATGACTTTAGATAACACAGTTTCTTCAGTTAATCCTGAGTCATGAGGCATTGAACACACAAATCCTAATGGCTTCATCTGTAATATATATATATATATATATATATATATATATATATATATATATATATATATATATATATGATAAAAATGTGTTTTGTTTGAAAATAAACACTATTACTTCACTACAGAACAGTGTGTGCTGAGCCTTTATAAGACTATATACGACTTATTGATCGTGCACCACACACACACACACACACACACACACACACACGGCAAATGGAATAATGGAATGCACAACCATAAGGGAGCTCTTTTCCCTGATGAAGTTTCCTGTACGGAACCAAAATGTTGGATCTCCCTTTTTTTGACTATTCGACTTGTTGCAAAATCGTCCTTGGAGTGCTGTTAATTTCTGCAGTAACTATATAAATATATACACCCACCCTTGAGCAACACAATGTCCTTCATACAATTAGTATACTGTTTTATAGACACAGGGTTATAATACTGTTGCCGTACACATTATGTCATATTGTTCAGTTATTCCTATGTTTTTTTTTATTTGAACATTTTATTGATTTTCAAAGATAGTACGTTATACAACTGGTACTACTTATAAGTTGGTATATAATCATGTTATGTAGTATTGTTGTGTGTCACAGTTTCATAGCTTTCTACAATGAGTCAATAAGACAATTAGGATAGAGCATTGTGCCCATTGGCCTTGTATTTTCGCATTTCCTTAGAAAACACTTGTAACCCCATATTTATATAACCAAAAACTGTTTATTTATAACCACTTAAGACAAAATCAAAACCGATGCCAGCCATTGCAAGAGAAATAGGAATGCTGGAAAATTGTTACAGTGGACTTTTTTATCTTTGACTTGTTATATGGGAAAAGTATGGTTCTCACGTGCTTATTGCTCTTGCAATGGCTGGCATCGGCTATGGTTTTGTCTTAAGTGGTTATCAATAAATGGTTTTTGGCTATATACAGTAAATATGGGTTTACAAGTGTTTACCAAGGAAATCAGAATGAATGCTTAACCAATGGTTAACTGTAACGTGTAAGAACCTTACCAAATTGGTAAGTGTGTACATATTTTGGGTTTGTTTTGTCTATTTTTAGTCCAATCTCCTGGTTATTAAGTTTTTAGTATTTAGGGATTGCTGATAGGTAACTGGTTTAGACTTCAGATGATGAAAGCACCTGGTGAGTGTTGATTGAGTTACTGTTACCTGTGTGCTTCTGCCTGATATACTGTATGGCCTCAAGCTATAATGGCTCTAAAACTTTGTCACTTGGAATATCATAGTTTTCACTTTACTTGACGTGTTTCCAGTTATTGCAGGGTAATTGTATTTTTGGATACACGGGGATAATTTAAGGTCATCTGTATTGCAATTTTGTCAAGTTCCCAACAGGATGTTTGGATGTTTACAAAGTCATGGAGCTCTCTGTATAGATAACTTTTGACATGTACAGTATGTCTCCCTTTTGTTTTCTGGATTTCATGTTATGTTATTCTGTAGAAGTAGAGATTTCCTTGTGAAGTTCAGCAACTCCTGATACATTCTGTTCATCTGACCCATTATAGCTGTAGTCTGGTGGATTAGCAGCCCCTTCTGACACTTACTGAAATGGCCATTTGACCAGTTCTAGGGTCAGCTTAGTTGATGGGGTTCATATTGTGTAGGATGGTTGATTCTCTGTACATATATGTTTCATAAATGTGGGATAAAGACAGACTGGTTTTGTGTGTGGTTCTGAGAATCTGCCCAGGTGATACAGCCTGTCTCCATGGCTCATGTGATTACCTTTAGCATCACTTGGGTAATTTTATTTTTGGACCTGGAAATCTTTTATGGGTAGCCAATTATACATTTTTCAGAAGGTTGCTTTGTTCTGCCATCCAATAAGGGTTTTGTTTCCTCAGGTAGTTGGTCTGGTTTTCACTGGGATTACCTTTCTGCAAAAGGACGGCGGTACCGGTGTTTTCCATTGTTAGTTGAGTTATCCTCACACAGAATCTTACACTGTGAAGTAATTCTCATCCCATGTATATCCCTTGTCCCTGTTCTTTAGGGATCAGTTTTTTGTTAGATTAGATCTGATTGCTAGACAATCAGATATGCAGGTATTTATGGTACATGCCTCATGTGTGCATCATAGTGCATTGTATGTTCTGTGCTTTGTGTAGTATTTTAAATGGGTCATACTGCACTGAAACTAGGCATTCATTTGATGGATGCTTCCTGTGTATTATTAGTAGTCCTGAGTAGTTTGAGGTCATATGTGCCGTGGTTTCTTTATAGCTCTTATCAAGCTGTTATGTTATTGCACTCACTTTTCCTCATTCTGGCAGTTTTCTAACACCTCTCTCACTCTCTAGTATAGAGTCTAAAATGTAGGATTATTTATATGCTTGTAGACTTATTTCTGGGGTTTTTACGTGGAGTCTGTATGTTCCTTATATAAGATGCATGGTTGTGGGCTCTCTCCCTTTTCAATGTAATGGCATTCCTTATTACAGTACAGGTTCCTGTTAGAGCTTTTACCTTCCTATTGGCAAAAGTGTAGCTTACTACGTCCTGTGAGTACTGACATGAGGTTTGGAAACTTACTGTGATCTTCCTTTCCTAGACAAACTCCATATCAGTGCAGCCAAAACTTTTTTAGAAGCTTGTTACAAAGACACCAGTAGATGGTTGTGATTGGGGAGGGTCCTTCTGAAGGGTGCAGGGGGTTGGAACTATCCTGGTGAGTACTGACATGGAGTTCATCTAGGAAAGGATGATCATGGTAAGTATGACACAATTATCCCTTGTATCTTGCAAATCTAACTAATAAGTCTGCAAAAATTTGCAGCTCGTTGAATTTGTTTAGCAATTTATTTTGCTGTCTACTGTCTTTTAGCAAATGAATAATGGTGTAGCCTGGGGGGGCACATCTTGGAGAGCTTCTCTGGGGACATTTTTTTTTGTTTTAGAGGAGTGGTATATTTTGTCTACTAATGAAAGCTCTGGGGAAATGGCAGACACGAGTATTCTGAATAATTATATGAACAAACACCATCTCCTGGTCAAGGAGTATGATCTCAGGAATTTTTGTTATGTGGTTTTTCTCATCCCATTCAATCACTATTGATGGTGTTGTTATCATAATGAGCAGTGTAATAATTGATCCCCCACAAACTCCCCTATTGTTACAATTCAAAAATAGTGTGTTGTTACCTAGATTATTCATTTTTACCCTGATCCTTTAGAGCATATTAATAATGTCAAGATGCCATTTCTGCTGTGTGTTAAATTGTGATTATAGTGTAGGATTTGAAGATCACAGTAGAGTTATGATTTCCTTCAGTGCCTTGTGGAAAAGAAAATGCTTGCTGGGAAATCTTCCCAATCTTGTAAATTTTTGAGGCATTTACCATAAAATGTGTCTGGCTATTCCCCATGCTATACTGCAGTGTGTTTTTGATTGCAGGGTTGGGTTTAAAGGCTGTAGCTAGCTTGTTCTCTACCAGTTTTCCCAGGGGCACTCTCACCGCTGTCCTCATTGCTACTCTAATTAGACTGAGCATTGTTCAAATCAGAGTTGTAGTTTCCAAGGGGGGCCACTGACTCTAAGGGGATTTTATTATGCTGTGTAAAAAACAGCGGGATAATACACCACACATCGCCACATCGGCTTAGATTTTTTTATGTGTTTTTTTTAGGGGCATGTTTATTATGCTGGGTAAAATTAAATTCACTGAAAAAACTGTGTAAAAAGCTGTGTAAAATAAATGGAGCGTTTATCAAAGTGTTTGTAATTTTACGCTATGCAAACGCCAGATTTGACACCTCTATTCTACATTGCCTCCAGCAGCAGTCACTCCAAAAAAAAAAAAAAATTTATTTTTACAAAGAATAATAAATATGTCCCTTAGAATGATTTCCGCTGGAACCAATGTAAAATAAGGTGTCAAATCTGGCGTTTGCATGGAGTAAAATTACACACACCATGATAAACGCTCCATTTATTTTAATTTCATTAATGTATGTAACAATAGGGTTCAGTGGGATGGCTAAAAGCGTAGGGTCAATCCCCTCGTCATGATGCACTACATTGCCATTATATTTTGTTCTCCTTGCCTCCTCCATGAGCTTTTCTAGAACTGGCTTCTATTCTTTGAAGAGTGTATGGGTATTTGGGGAGAATGAGTTTTTAAGCCGCAAAAAGGGTGATACAGAAACCTTAGAATAACTATTTTTACTATTAAGCAGATAACATCTCTGATACCCCTTGAACTTTCTCACCAGGCTCAGGTAACACTTCTTCTATTCTTACTTTCTTCATCTTAGGTATACTGTCATGGAAAAAACATGTTTTTTAAAAACGCATCAGTTAATAGTGCTGTTCCAGCAGAATTCTGCACTGAATTCAGTTCTCAAAAGTGCAAACAGATTTTTTTTTAAATTTCATTTTGAAATCTGACATGGCTAGATATACAGTATTGTCAGTTTCCCAGCTGCCCCAGCCATGTGACTTGTTCTTTGATAAACTTAAGTCACTCTTTACTGCTCTTTACTGCTGTACTGCAAGTTGGAGTTATGTGATGTGATTATGCTTTTGCCATATCAATATAAGTCCACTGCTTGCTGCTGAATGTAAGTGTACTATAATATAATTGAATTCACTTTATTCCTGAAGCAAATTTGGTAAATGTAATACTTTTTCTGACTTTACCCTATTTTTCCCATAATCATTATTTTATGCATTTCGAAAGCTGTTGATCCAAGGATGATGATTTCCTACCAGTGTTGTTGTACCATGCAATCATGATTATAGTTGCCCACTTAATATAAAAATCACTCACTTTTTGACACCTTAATTTACCCAGATCATTATATATACGATATATATATATATATATGCTGGTGCTGGTTCAATGTTGAGTTTTAGTTTTTAGTCTTAGTTTTGCTAGAAATTCAAGACCATAATGGGGATCATGGATTGGGGAAAAATAACTGGGTTTACTGGGATAACAGTTAAACTCATATAGATTGTTAGCATTAGCAAAAAAAAAGAAACAAATAGAAAAAAAATCCTTAAACTGTGGTAGGAAAATAGTGGAGTATAGTCACATATTATTATTATTTGTAGTTCCCCTTACCATATACAATATTATCTAGAACATTGTCTAGAGATTTATTCAGGCAATCATATCCATTCAGTTTTACACAAGCTTTAATAATGTTATGTGACACAAAAGGGTAATGTTTTCTCTTTTGCCTTGTGGAGCACTGACCTCTGATGTTCAGTTGTTGTGATGTGTGACAAATGCAAAGTAGACTTGTCTTATGGTTTAAGCCCATATGAAAGAAAAAGCAGTCAACACAGTTTCTCTAATATATAAAACAAGCATACTGTACTGGGGTTGTTTGCTTTCAGAACATAGTACAGTAGCTTACAGTCTTTAATGTGTAAAACTAAAGATCCTGTTCTAGAAGTGTATTCACCCCAGACAATGGTTAATACAACCCTGTACTAGGCACTATCATCATACTATCAAGACCCTGTTTATCATATCAAGAAAGCCTTCCCACCATAAGTATCACACAGAATGGAAAAAGTAATAATGGATATACAGGAAAATGGTGGGGTTTGTTCTGCAATGCATCATTCAGGAGCCTTAACAAAGCTAAGCACTAAGCACAAGTGTTTTAACTGTTTTATTAATTGTGGTACATTTAACATCGAGTATTGTTCAGGATTGTTTGTCGGCAGTCATTTTGTTTATTAAAGTAGTACATGTTTCATAAGCCTTTGTGTGCTGTTATTTATTTCCTAAACATTTACTGCAACTAAACATAAAAGTGCCACAACATCAGTGCACTGGGAATTGCAATCATAATGCAAGGTGGGACCTTTGTAGAAATACGAACACAGGTATCATGCTGCTATTATAAAATGTATTAATAGCTCTCCAGCAGATAATATGCTTTACTGGCCATCTCCTCATAGAACACATACGTATCTCTGAATTAGCTCCTCCAAGCAACAAGATAGAAGCAAATGCTGCCCCATTGCATAATTAAAAGCTCCCTCCTCATCCTTTTATCCTTCTGTCAGTGCTTTCATGACTTGATGGGGAGTCCCCCCCACCCACCACTTTCATTTAATCTGATAAAATACCATTTATAATCCAGACAAGTGTATCAGCATGAGCCACTTGGAATTGGGATTTCCATGAGTGTCATATTGTGTTTCCTGGAACTCGTTATGTGGTTCATTTCTGCCCTATTCCAAACTAGAATGGAGAGTCAATCTTACCATGTGGTTAGAGTGTAAGGATTGCAAAAAAGCATTTATTTATACTAGCTTTATGCATTACGTTATCTCTACTTCTAAAGCCTGTAATGCTGTTTGAATTTTATCTGGGGGGGGGATTTAGTGGAGAGGAAACAGGATGTATTATTATGAATTAAGAAGGTATTGCTGAGGGGATTAAACAAGCTATCTTAACCAAAGGATCTAGATCATAAACAAGCAGAGAGGTGGAAGAATCTAATTCAGCCTTATCAGTTAAAGATGATATATCATCTTCAGAAGATGAGGAGTTCTATGCTTTTTGTTTCAAATTGTTACATCTCTCATTAAAGATATACAGACTTTAAATTTATAGGCTTCCAAGAGTCCTTCCTCTGTTACATTTTAGAAATTAAATCTCTGATCTGCATGGTAGAAAAACGAATAAAGACATTACTGAGGGTAAATTACATTTACATTTTGAGGAGGATGCATTGAAATGGGAAAGCTTGCCAGTGATTGAGCTCAACTTTTTAAATTTAAAATAAACCATGGACAGATGTATAGAAACATTCCTACGGAGACTGTGGGTTTCTGGAGAACTAAGAAAATCTGGAGAAATTGGCAGATTTCTCATCTGGCTACAGGCTCTGCTGCTGCTTTGAGGGAGAAGAGGGCTAGAGAGTTGGAGGAGATTTTAAAGTAGGCTGGGGGGGGAGGTTGCAGAAAGGGATTCCGTGGAAGACAGGTTATATCAGGTAGTGGGCATTGTTTGGGAAAATGGGGGAGGATATTTGGTTGGACTACTGTTAAGGACAGGGATGACCACATATTGTATTTACAAAATTCTTATGCTGGTACCCATATAGAATGTATGTTTTCAAATGCAAGGAGTCTGTCTAGTAATGTTGAAAGACCAATAACAACCACTAACAACACATTCAAATTCCAACACATTCAAAGTCAGAACATAATCCTAAAGTAAAGAAGAAGATTTTATAAATTTCTCAAGCAAACTATTTTCTTTAAAATGAATAATGATGTTATGTATAAGGTATCAGGGCATTGGATTGGTCAAGTAGTCAGGTGGATATATTGAACATCATTTTTTAGTTTATAGTTGCACAGTTCACACTATACTCATTTGTGTGCATGGAGGTTAGGAAACCCTGTAAATTCTAATACTGTACAACTCTGAAATTGGCCACCAGTTGCTGGAATTTGGTAATTTATTTAGGTTGCACAAGGTTGTGCAGGCAACCAATTTGCAGTTAGGCTGACCTGACAGGAAACTGAAATTTGTCTTTGCTTGGGTGACTGCAGAGCTCTGATTGGATATCCTTCCTCTACTGTGCTTCTGGCAAAACCATTAGGACACACCCACCCGTCATTTGTAATTGTACAGCGATTATAGCAAATCTATAGGGAACTCCAATAAAGGCACAGTTTTTAAATATATTTATTTTTTAGCCAAAGTAAAACCAGCTTCATATATTATTCATTATTGCCTACAATATTTACAGTATTTTCTATAGAAGTAAGCAAATGGTTTTAAAAATACTATGAACATAAGGTAAATAGAGATGCAGCCTCTTTGGTTTGTGTGTTTGACACAGAATAACTAAACCTATATATCCCACTTATCCCATTTAACAAAGAAAATTGCGTCATAGCATCCCATCTAATGAAAGCATTCCCCATTGAGAACAATGGTGCTTTGGTATGCTAATGAAAAGGTTAAATGCATTAAATTAGTTAAGATGACTAGATAACACAGTTTCTTCAATAAATCCTGAGTCATGACGCATTTAACACACAAATCCAAGTGGCTTCATCTGTACTAAAGTACGGAAGCATGTTTTCATACATAGCTGTCAATAGCACATATTAAACTTCTCTATGCAGATAGCAGAAGAGCAAAATAATTCATTACTTGGTATACAGAATATAATAATTACAACTGAGTGTTCAGATCAATATAAGGTCAACTTTCTACATAAAGAAGATCTATATTTAATTTCCTCAATTCCCATAAAACACAGCTCATTAATCTAGAAAATATATGGGTATGTGTTTGTTTGTGTTTATGTATGTATCTAAATATATGTATATATATATATATATATATATATATATATATATATATATATATATATATATATATATCTGTTATTTGAATGAGATTAACCTTTTTAATCATTTTGTCTTTGCAACTGTCAACAAGGAAACTTTATTTTTTTTTTACTATTCATACATATTAAAGTAGGGCACAATTTAGCATGCATTTTTTTGTCAGTCTTGCCAAAAGCCAAATGAAGCTCAAGAGAAAGTTGTAAATCTTATTAAAGCACTGGGGGGCAGTAGATGTGATCTATTTGGATTTTGCCAAAGTGTTTGATACTGTGCCCCACAAACAACTGCTTTCTAAACTAAGTTCTGTTGGGCTTAATGAAGTCGTTTGCACATGGATAGGAAACTGGCTACAGGATCGGGTACAGAGGGTGGTTGTTAATGGGACATTCTCTACTTGGAGTAAGGTTCTTAGTGGGGTCCCCCAGGGCTCAGTATTGGGTCCACTTTTATTTAACTTGTTCATTAATGACTTAGGGGAGGGTGTTGTAAGTAATGTATCAGTGTTTGCAGATGACACAAAATTATCCAGCCCAATTAATTCCATCCAGGATGTGGCATCCTTGCAACACGATCTTGACAAACTGGCAATCTGGGCAGCTAAGTGGGAAATGAGATTATATGTTGATAAATGTAAAGTCATGCACCTGGGATGTAAAAATATCCAAGCCACTTATACCCTTAATGGGACTGCACTAAGCAACTCCATTATGGAAAAGGACCTTGGAGTTCTTGTAGATGATAAACTTGGCTGTAGCAAGCAATGCCAGTCAGCAGCATTAAGGGCAAATAAGGTCTTGAGCTGTATTAAAAGGGGCATAGAGTCAAGGGAGGAGGGGGTCATTCTTCCACTGTATAGAGTACTTGTAAGGCCCCATCTAGAATATACCGTACAGTTTTGGTCTCCATCACTCAAACAGGACATTATTGTATTAGAGAGGGTACAGAGAAGGGCAACTAAGCTGGTAAAAGGTATTGAAAATCTTAGCTATGAGGAAAGACTGGCCAAATTGGGGATGTTCACGCTGGAGAAGAGGCGCTTAAGGGGAGATATGATAACTATGTATAAATATATAAGGGGATCATATAATAATCTCTCTAATGCTTTATTTAGCAGTAGGTCTTTCCAGCTGACACAAGGTCACCCATTCCGATTAGAAGAAAAGAGGTTCAGCCTAAATATTCGGAAGGGGTTTTTTTTACAGTGAGAGCTGTGAAGATGTGGAATTCTCTCCCTGAATCAGTTGTACAGGCTGATACATTAGATAGCTTTAAGAAGGGAATACAGGGTTATGGGAAATAGCTCATGGTCCAAGTTGATCCAGGGACTAGTCCGATTGCCATTTTGGGGTCAGGAAGGAATTTTTCCCCCTTTAAGGCAAATTGGAGAGGCTTCAGATGTTTATTTTTGCCTTCCTCTGGATCAACTGGCAGGTAGTAAAAAAAAAAAAAATAAAAAAAAGTTGAACTCGATGGACATGTGTCTTTTTTCAACCTTACTTACTATGTTACTATGTTACTGAGCTAAGTGTTACACTGTAGTACAGGTGTAGGATCTGTTATCCAGAAACCCGTTATCCAGAAAGTTTCGCATTACTGAAAGGCCGTCTCCCATAGACTCCATTATAATCAAATAATACAAATTTTTAAAAATGATTTCCTTTTTCTCTGTAATTATAAAACAGTACTTTGTACTTGATCCCAGCTAAGATATAATTAATCCTGATTAGAAGCAAAAACAGCATATTGGGTTTATTTAATGTTTACATGATTTTCTAGTAGACTTAAGTTATGAAGTTCTAAATTCTGGAAAGACCCGTTATCCGGAAAGCCCCAGGTCCGAGCATTCTGGATAATAGGTCCCATACTTGTACTGTTTTTGCAAGCTTTCACATGCATTTATCAGCTTTTTACTGCCTAACAAGCATCTTACATTTACTGATTCTGGAGGGGAATGTGTCAGGTATTTAATGGAGAAATAGTGCTTTCATCCATCTGCCAAAACATAGTACCAAGGGTAGATGAAACATCTTGTTCTGAGAGATGAGCCAAATATTTGTTGCAAGGACTAAGCAAGTTGAATAGAAGTGCTTAAACAATAATGGCATACCCCAATCAGCATGCATCAGAAATGTAAAGCCAGGAAAGATTGCAACACCCAGGAAGGAAGCGTGGACCCAGGGCTCTGTCTTACATGAATAAGCTTAGACTTAGACAGATTGTAAAATAATTGCTGCAGGAACTTCATTCTACTGAGCAGTGACAATCCTATTAATAATAACTATACCCCTGTTTATGTACACTTAGGGGGCTATTAAAGTTTGTTTTTTTCTGGCCAGACTTTTAAATGAGAAAACACCATTTTTTGTAGAAAAAACAATTTTTTTTTTGTGATTTAATAAACCCCATTTTTTTGCAGATGATAATCCGAAAAACTCACAGTTCGACGACAAATCTAAAAAAAACGTATGATTCTGATTTTTCCACAATTTTTTCAAATCTTTTCCCGCACAAGAACTTTTCGTGAACATTTATTGATACATAGGGGGACAAGTTTGTGTGGATTTGGTCAGAGTGGTTTTCAGAAAATAGTGAGAAAAGTTCAGATTTTGATAAATAACCCCCTTGATGTGCCATATAAATAAATAAATACATGCATACATACATAACACATGCTATTGCCTACCTAAATGTTTCTCAAGTTGAAACATTTCAGAATGGGGATGGCATCACTTAGGTGATCCATTGCTTGCTTTTTTAATCATAGTATTTGCATGGCATACATTTGATTACATTTGCGCAAGACTAGTCTACAAGGCTTGTAGTGGCTATTAAAGCAATCTGTCAGTGGAACCCTGGAATTACCTCCACATCTAAGTTGTGGTAATTCCAGGGTTCTGTAATGTCAATGTATGCACTAGTCCAATGGATCACTTTAATAAATACACAGTGGTCTCCCCACTTGCGTTGTGTGCTGTGTGCCGGCAATTTAGCTTTAATGTATGCGCTTGGCCATAATTTATCAAAGCAAGCTGGAAAGGCTGAAATGCCCAGTAGAGAAGCATTAGAGAGGCAAAATAAAAGTGCAGGGCGCAAGTGAGTGAGGCACATTGTGGAAAAGAACAGATAAAAGAAACAGATATCTTGATGAATCACAACTTCTTTACATTTTTATATAAACAGGGTTCAGAAGATCCCTATGCAATTATTTATATTTGTCAATGGTTTAATTAATTTATTCTTTTCCAGCTTTAAGAGCGAAATCACAGCAGATCTCCATGTCTAGACAATACAGTGGCAGCAGGAACGACTAATAAGTTATCAAACTCATTAAGGGATGGAGAAGAAAAGATATGAATAGAAAGCAAAAATTGGAAAAGCCATGTCATGGGATGAACAATAATCAAAGCAATTATTTATATTTAATTTCACATTCCTCCCCTTAAATTCTTACTGTTAATGCTCATACAGCAATGCTTAACAAACCTCTGAACCTTACTACATATCTTCTCTTTTGTCTTCTTATATAGAAGTTTTGGAATTACTGAATTATAATAAATGTTTGATTATAGGCAATCAGCATAGTATGCATTGCTTATTATAGTTATGGTATTTTATTTTCAATTTGTAATTGCAGGTTGTAGCAATCTTGTAATCATTTACAGCTACTAGTACATTGTGGTATCCACTTTCCATTTAGTATAAAATATTTATTTTGGAGAGTTTTGCTGTCTAGATACCTATTAAAAATGTATTATATCTTTCATACATTTTGTTGATGATCTTTTGGGCATTGTTTTTGTTGGCATTATACTGTATACTGTAGTAAAAATAAGGATAAATATTGAGGTTCTTTCTTTAAAAACAAACATGTTGCATACATTAAACTAAGATTCAGTCATCTAAGACCGTCCCTGTAAGATAAAATCATTATAACAGAAACATAAAAAACAAAGATGAAGAAATATAGCCTACTGTAAATCTGGCAAAGAACAAATAAAACTGCCATATGGGAAAAGGCTTTCATTCCTTTGGAAAGTCCTCATCAACATATGGTAATTTAACTTCAGATCAGCCAAAAGAACACATCCAAAGTGCCCTGAATTCTCTTCTGTGTAACACATAATGAGCATTTTCTGTAAATGCAACAACTAAGAAAATGGAACATATAACATCTAACAAACTCTTTCTTTCTTCGGGTTTTAATAGGCTGATAAATTATTATTATGGAATCTCTCCATTAAGATACATTTTTGTATAAATATTTGATCAAGATTTCAGATTGCATTTAGGTCAAGTACACACAGGCTTTAGTTATGGTTCAGAGTGTTTGAGTAACATTCAGTAAGAAGCATATGCAAAGTTTATAGTTGCATTGTGAATGCAGAAAGCAATTTCATGAACAATTTCATAGACATTCATCAAGCACACTGCAATAGAAATGGTCCCTGATCCTAGTATTTGATGTTGTCATTGTCAGACATACTAAACACACTTGAAAATAAAACACTTCAGCTGATATCATCCTGATCCTTGAGCAACCCAAGCCTCAGAAAACTGTATTTTTTTCACCTTGTGCTGAATTGGTAACCTACCAATCAGATAATGTCAGGTCATGTAAATAATCTAGGATTGAAAAAAAAATTCCCATCATCTAATTTCTAAAACTCATTCCACTGTAACAACAGCTATTTTATAAGTCTCATTACTAACACCTTTATTTTGATGGACTCAAAAATATTTATTTAAGAGTGACCCGATATTTTAGGGGGTTATTTATCAAAATCCACAAAATCTGCAGATTATTAGATTAAACCCAGTGCAGCTCAGGCTATCTTTAAATGAGACATCTGCCATTGACTTATATTTGTCCTAGGCAGGTCTGAGTTGGAGTACTTTTTCATTTGGACTTTTAACACTATTACATCTCAAAAAATTCAAGGTTTTTTTTCTAGAAAAAAAGGTATGTTTCCTTTTATAAATTAGACTAGAAAAAATCAGACTTTGCTGCTGATCACATAGGACTGTGCTAGGTTAGATGAAGCTTCTTATTCCCAGAACAATTAACACAGCTATTGGGTTAGAGGCATATGGGAATAAGGGTTATGAACCTAATGGGAAGAGTGTTACATGGACATGGGAAGGGATTTAAATCTTTACTGTATATTATGATAATCCATACTATTTTTTTACTAATAGTTCCCTGTTTTTGGCACTGCAGAGCAACATGTTAAATGTATGTAGCACATGCAATTTCAATTTCATAGGCTGTACATTTTGCCAATAAAATTTACTGAAGGCTTTGGTAGATAATCAGTATGGGATAATTTATCCAGAAACTGATTATCCAGAAAGCATAGAATTGCGGGAAGACCATCTCCCATAGCTATGAATTATCCCATGATGAGTGACTCCATTAAAAATAATTCAACATTTTAAAAAATATTTTTCTCTAATAATAGTTTTAAGAAGTTTTTAAATGCGTTCAGTTAAAAGTAGAAAGCATTTTTTTTACAAACCACTCCCTAATCTTATCACCATTGTGTGGAAGATTTTTTGGCATGCTTTCTGTCTTTTAATATTATTAAATCTCCAAGATGATGTAGGAGAATACTAAAAAGTATGTTGTCCACCTTAGACATGTTGTCAAATGCTTTATTACGCATAAAATGTCTAACTCTGTAAAAAGAACATGTATCTATGGTACACTCTGAGTGACATTTAATATTAATTTGTATTATATAAATTATAAATATATTTATTTTTAGAATATACATTTTCAGGTGAATACTTTAGTATAAAAGCTTTGAGGAAACACTGCTTTCCATGTTTTCTGTCCAATTTATGGACAAGGTCATTCCTCATCCCAGTCACAGCTGGAGTTCCATCTGCCACCAATCAAGAATGGACAGTTGGAATTTGGCAGATATTATTTGTTCATTATATTCTTTAAAATATGTATCACTTTCCTATGACACTTCGCATTGGTATACGGTCTATTGGTTCATTTGTGTGACTTTGAGGTTGTGGTCATAACCTTGTAAAAAGAAACCAAGCTGGTTAACATTCTGGTTTATCATAATCCCATCAAGAGCTTGCATCAAACTGGTAGTACAACCATTTAACTGTCACATGATGTCATTAGATATGTCATTCATTTTTACAGTGATCATATTCTGTCTGTGACTGCTGTGTGAAGTGCTCAGGACTAACAATTCCTGAATCTTAATTATGCCATAGACCATAGAAGATGGACTTTCCTTAAAACATATTGGATTTCACTTGGTCACCAAAGAAAGCAATTAAATAAGCCTAAATTAATTACCAAGTCATCTTTACAACAATCTGCAACACTGTTTGTTGCTTATTTCTGAAGTATTCATAACTTTAAGCTATTTTCCATTACCTTTATACTTGTTGTATATATTTATATAACTGTCATAGCAATAAAGTTGATGATGGAAATAATGGGGTGTGAACCACCATGTTTTTTTGTACACTTGCATGCTACCCTGCACTTGACACATGTGTCAAGATCTATGTCCTCCTCGTAAATACCCACCTTTAGAGTATGTAAAATCAGCGTTACACACATGAACTTTAAAAGCAACATACAGGAAAGGACTTCATAATTTGCATAATGATTGATCCACATCCATTACTACACATCCACATCCATTACTACACTGGTTTAACCCTATATATGCATTTAATGGATTAGAGAAACAGAAATAGATCATTGTCTTTGTCGAGACCTGAGGGATATAATGATCCAAGTTTTTAAGTTTTTTAATCCACCACATCTCTCTCTGTTTTAATTTTAATTCCCTGTCTACCCCTCTTTTTAAGGGAGGTATCGTTTCTAACACCATCAATTTTCAGTTGGTCTGCAGTGTGTCCTTGTTCCAAGAAATGTTTGGATACAGGCAAAGTCATGTTACCTAGATTAATACTGGATCGGTGTTGGGAAATACGTGATATTACCATCTGGTCTCACCTATATAGATGAGACCACACAGACATATCAACACATATATCGCAAATTTGGATATGCATGTAAAATAACCCTGTAATTGTACAGTATAGCCAGTGTGGGGATGTATGAACTCCTTACTTTTCAAAACAAAGGGGCATTGTGTACATCCTAGACAGTGGAACATACCCTTGGATCTACAACCCCAAAATGTTCTAGTTTTAGCTTTCATCTGGATTGAGGTCACCTGTGTGCCTATGGTTCTTCTCTTCTGGTAGGATATAAGTGGCATTGTTTTAAATTCCTGTATCATAGGATATGCATTTTGTAATACTGTAGATACCAGTGTCCACGTAACACATTACCTACAGCATCACTATCTGCAATAAAAATTGAGTAACAAACGGTATCCTGTTGGATTGTTTATTCTTAATACGGCGTCATTCCACCCTATGTTGGGCCTGTTGTATTGCCCTTTCTGGATATCCCCTATCTCTGACTTTTTTGCTCATAGTTTGTCTCTGAACACATTTTTCTTCAGTTTCACTGACTAATCTCTGTACCCTAGACAACTGACTGATTGGAATCAATTTTTTTTTATATGTGGTGGATGGTGGTAATATAAAATCTGATTCCTGTCCATAGGCTTTGTAAAAAGAGAGGTGTGTATGTGGCCTCCTTGGTCCCTATATATCAAAACATCAACAAAATAGATTTTTCGAAGATCAAATATTAGTGAAAAGGAGATAGAGGAATGCACCCCATTTATTCTATCATGAAACCGCTGTAGGGAGCCAACGTCACCCCGCCAAACTACAAAGACATCATCGATATATCTCCACCAGGCCTAACAGTGCCTGGCAAAGTCTATGTAGCACCTATTTGGCTGTATTTTGTCAAATCTCCCCTAGCAGGGTAGAGCATTGGCTACATGCGACTTACACAACAGGGTCAGGGCCTTCGCCATGTGGAAGTGTTCCCTCTACAGTGTAGTACAACTACCACCCTCAGTGTGCACACAAAACATACAAAAGATGTGCGCCAGGAGGTTTTTGCAGTCAAACAGGAAACGGTTTATTAACTATGCCCATGGCAAGTAACCACAGGTTTGGTATTCACACAGGAGCTGAGCCAATAACACATTACTCACACAGAGCTGCAGGCATTAGGCATTTCTCACAGAGGAAAGGTCTCCATTAGGCATTTGCAGTATTCACAAAAATTCCCTCCTGAAAGTTGTCAGGAAAGCAGCTTCTACCCTACAGTCCCTCTTCACTGAGGTCCCTGACTGGAGGCAACACACAGAGCCTCTGGGAAGCTACTCCCTTACTGCAAATCCTCGTCGCTCTTTCTCTCTCAACCTCTCTGTCTTTCTCTCCTAGAGAGACTATGACAAGTCTGCCCTAGTTTAACTATTCCTCATTCACGGGGTTTCCTGGTCCCAGACTTCTTCTTTAAAGCACATGAGCCTTTCTGGTCCTAGCTGTACCCAGGCTCCTCTGGGCACACCCAGCTGGATCACCATCCACAGGCCAAAGAAGAAGTGGCCACTCCCTAGACACACTATATAGCAGTGGAGCAGAGGAGTGTCATTACACCTCTCAGCCAGTAATGCTAAAGATTATTCTACGACAGGGTCTCTTACCCAATCGGCCGGTACCTGTCACTATCGTTCGGCCTGGAGGACAAACCGGATCTTTGTGAATTTTCGGCAAACAATACAATGTAGGTGTCACAGGATTTTTTAATGTCAAAAATTGTCTCAGTTTCTCTGTAATGACTCCCCCACCAACCATATTATCCATATTATACATGAGATTATTCTACGACAGGGTCTCTTACCCAATAACCCAAAGAAAGAATGAAAAGATTAACTCTCTATAGGGCAAATTAACCCTATAGGGCCCTACATTTACATCAAGATATATATGTAGCTCCTCAAGCCTTGCCAAAAAGACATTGGCATATGTCGGGGTGACGTTGGATCCCATTGTGATTCCCAGCAGCTGAAGATAGAAGTCATCCCTAAAAGTGAAATAGTTATAGCTCAATATGATATCCAAAAACTGTAGAAAGAACCCCATTTGCTGTTCAGAATACTGGGCCCTCTCTTTGAGTATCCACTCACATGCTAGTAATCCATCCTGGTGTGGGATAGATGTATATAGACTGGTCACATCACACAAAGAGTGGCCAGTATCACATCCTCACCCCCCACATCACCCAGTGCACCTAGCTTTTGCAAGAAATGTCCTGTATCCTTAATATATGAGGGTACCACTTGTATCAATGGACTCAGAATCTTGTCCAGCATTATAGCTAGAGGGCAAAAGACTGAGCTGGTACCTGTCACTATCGTTCGTCCTGGAGGACAAACCGGATCTTTGTGAATTTTCGGCAAACAATACAATGTAGGTGTCACAGGATTTTTTAATGTCAAAAATTGTCTCAGTTTCTCTGTAATCACTCCCCCACCAACCATATTATCCATGTTATACATGAGATTATTCTATGACAGGGTCTCTTACCCAATAACCCAAAGAAAGAATGAAAAGATTAACTCTCTATAGGGCAAATTAACCCTATAGGGCCCTACATTTACATCAAGATATATATGTAGCTCCTCAAGCCTTGCCATAAAGACATTGGCATATGTCGGGATGACGTTGGATCCCATTGTGATTCCCAGCAGCTGAAGATAGAAGTCATCCCTAAAAGTGAAATAGTTATAGCTCAATATGATATCCAAAAACTGTAGAAAGAACCCCATTTGCTGTTCAGAATACTGGGCCCTCTCTTTGAGTATCCACTCACATGCTAGTAATCCATCCTGGTGTGGGATAGATGTATATAGACTGGCCACATCACACAAAGAGTGGCCAGTATCACATCCTCACCCCCCACATCACCCAGTGCACCTAGCTTTTGCAAGAAATGTCCTGTATCCTTAATATATGAGGGTACCACTTGTATCAATGGACTCAGAATCTTGTCCAGCATTATAGCTAGAGGGCAAAAGACTGAGCCGGTATATATATATATATATATATATATATATATATATATATATACTAACAAACAAGAGAATGTTGTGCACACCAACATTTTTTAAACCATTAAGTGCACCTAGCTTTTGCAAGAAATGTCCTGTATCCTTAGACTAGCTAGGGGAGGTCACTCCCCCACCAACCATATTATCCATATTATACAGGAGCGTGCACCAAGATTTACATTTGATACACTGCTGATAGTGCTGGGCCACATTTGAAATCATATATATATATATATATATATATATATATATATATATATATATATATACAAACAAGAGAAAGTTGTGCTCACCAAAAATTTTTAAACCATTAAGTGGGGTTGCAATGAGGCTGTGACCACAAAATGCAGCAGGTCCTCTGCACTGAACCCATATCCATATATTTTAGACATTTTGTGCCTTAAGCTACCAAAATACACCCTCCCCTTTAAACAAAACAGGGATTGTTTGTCCATATATTGCAATATATTTAGGCTGGCCATCAATGTCAAAGTCATCTCTGGTATGGCCTGTCCTACACTCACCTTCATCTGATTCATTAAGAATTTTAGTGCTTCATTATACATTTTACACAGGGACTAAGTTTTACCTGCAACTCACTTCATTTCAAGGTTAAAACTCCCAAACATGGTTGCCCTTTTATTGGCCACCACTGGAATCAACTGCCTGTAGCTGGGAAGGCTGGGAGCTGGCCATTGCTCCTGTATAACAAACAAGGGAGAGTTGTATTCATCAATAATTTTTTTTACCATTAAGCAGGGGTGCAATGATGCTGTGGCCACAAAATTCATGTAGACTAATACAAGAGGTCCTCTGCACTCAACCCATTATCAATTTATTTAAGACATTGAGACATTTTGTACTGCCAAAAAATGATAATGGGATGAGTTCAGAGGACCTGTATTTACAATGTGATTGTCAGGACCAAAGTAGGGAATCCAAATAGATAGCATCTCCTACACCTCCCATGAGGGAAACTGTGGCTAATATAGAGCTGGTCCCAGTGAAGGTGTCAGGAGTGCAAATGTATAAATACCGTGCCCACAAAGATGAAGTGCCAATTTAGTGAAAAATAAAACTCAGTGGTTGCCTGAGGTCTTAGCTTGCAGCACAGACCATGGTCAATACTTTGATCATGATTTCTGCTGCCAGTGTGTAGCCTTTAGTTTTCACTTTTACCCCAAGTACAGGGTTGCCATACTATAATATTTAAATTTCTTGTGTCAGTCCATGTCTAATTATTTTACTCATTCCAATTAATGCCAATTTGACTAGATCTTCAAAGTTTTCAGTGCTCATCACAGAAGAAGGCATTGTTGAAGTCCTAAAGTGCATATTGACATTACGGATAAAGTATTTAGGGATATGACTATCTGGACGAAGTTTACATGATTGTATCTTCTTCGGGTCAATAGTCTGTACCAGTTACTTGTCTGCTCACTTCCATACACTTGTAAGTGGTAATG
The DNA here is from genome assembly GCA_038501925.1 of Xenopus petersii. Classification (NCBI taxonomy): domain Eukaryota; kingdom Metazoa; phylum Chordata; class Amphibia; order Anura; family Pipidae; genus Xenopus; species Xenopus petersii. Next base: position 35,067,185 of record CM076689.1, on the reverse strand, counting down.
AAGGTCAGGCCTGTACTAATTTAATTTAAGATAACAGAAAGATCATAATTGAGGAAGCTTCTACTGTTTGTTTCAAGGATTTATAAAATCAGTCTGCTGCTCCATACTGACTTGATTTTTAGGCATCGGTAAGTCAGTCACATTGCTTATAAGAGCTGTAGGGCACAAATAAAGAAGTTATAATTATTACCACAGAGACTTCAGAAGAGCAGCCAATGTGAATAAACAAAATAGGGATGGTTAGTGTAGTATATGGAGATGTATAAAACATTCCTATTGAGTTTAATTAATGTTTGACTATTTTTTTTAGTCGATTTAAGGTTTAAAGAGTCAAATTGCAAAAAGACCACTTAGCCCAGTCCCAAATATGGTGGATAGCAGTCCCATACCTGCATATGTCTTAACCTGAGAGCTGACATCTTTCCATTCTGTTAGGAAAATATAATCTGGCTTCTTCTTTGGGGTGGTCAACTTGTTTTGTATTAAATCATCCTGAGTGTATGAGCGTGCCCTTTCCAACTGATCTTTAATAAGTCTGTCAGGGTAACACCTGGAGGCAAACTGTTTTGCCAGTGTATCAAGTTGTAGTTTAGCTGTATCTCTATTGGATTTATTTCTGATTACTCTCAGGAATTTCGAATATAGGACCCCCCCGGGACATATGTGGTGGGTGGGGGGGACTGTGCTTGTATTAAGCTGTTCCTGTCAGTTGGTTTTTATATAGGGTAGTACCCACTTTGTCATCTCTTAAAAAAATACTCACATCTATATAGTCTATCTTGTGTCTGTCATAAGTCATCGTGAGTTTCATGGGGGAATCTATGCTGTCCAATGTCCCCCATATTTTAAATTGATGTGAAAGAGAAGTAAAGTTCCCAACTGGTTAAATGATCCAATGTAAATAATATTTTATGGAGACTGTGAATACAGTCATTTTGTTATGGAATGACAATCAAAAATAAAAGTTCTGCTAGTCTGAAGATCTAATCAGTATTATTCCTACACAGTTGTCAAACCTGCCAATGTGATTTGGTGGAATGTCAGTTATCAAAGGGCACTTTCAATTTTAGTGCATTAAAAAAAACAAATTACTGACTAAACACAGACATAGCTAAATACAAAACATTGCAGTTTATTTCTACTGAATAGTGTTTCATTCTGCATTTTAAAAATTAATTGAGCATATTCATAAAAAAGTTATGTATTCAAAATATAACTTAATGCTCCATAATAATGAATGCTTACTGATATAAATGACTACAGTAGCTACTTCCTACTACCCTTTGAAATCTCAGGCTGCTATGGGCTTAACTCTCATGCCTATATCCTGGTGGTCGCAAAGGATCGAAAAGCTCAATCTAAAAGGCAGTGGGTAAAAACATGATAAAATGGAGAAGGGTTTCAAACAAGCATAAATAACAACCAAAGTTGCAAATCTATTACTAGAATCTTTTTGATCTGACTTTGTTGGGCCAAATTCAATTTGATGAAAAAAGTGTATTTCCTTATTCTATTACAGATTTTCCCAAACAGCCAGGTGCAATTCAATGAGAAAAATATATCTCACTGTTTATCCTAGAAAAGCTATTGAAAATAGAACTGAATTAGGAGAAATTTGCCACAAATGTGCGCCAGGCGAATAAATTCGCCCATCACTAGAGAGAATGATCGGGAAGAAATGGAGCATTGACCATCTTTTATTCATGTCAAGCTCTGTAGTGATCTTAATGATTTATGTATCACATCCCATGACTTACTATATGCTATTACTAATGGGAAAGAGGGAACACATGTCATGTACGCTTTGAGTTATAAAACTCAACTTAATTTTTACTTTGAGCTTAGAATATAGTGCCAGTATTCTTTAAAAACTAAAATACATCTAGTGCAAGTGTGCCAGACTGTTTCATAAAATGTCCCTGTAAAATTTAAACTAAAAATCTTAAACTGCTCCTGGCAAGGATCAACATTCACCAATAGGATTTGTTGTAAACCTTCACTGAAATGCAACATAGGAAATAGAGATGGTCATGGGCACTCTGACAACCCACCTGAAGCACCACCAAGCCTCCACAAGTCTGAAATTGATTAATAAATGGTCCAATAATAACATCGCAGCTCCCATTGACTTCTATAGGACCTCTATAACTTTTACCTGCAAATTTTTGTAATAAAGTTTTTCATGGTTTTTACACTTTATGGGGTACATTTAATAATATTCACAAAGACCATTAACACCTGCTTGATGGTAGTGTAAACTTTTGGAGAAACATAACAACTTTTTCTTTAAGAAGTTTTATATACTGCTCACACAAACTATAACATTTTCAATTACTATCCTACTGTCACAAGAGGGACAAAGTGTACGCAAAGTCAACATTTTTCACTTTGCAAACACTCAAATTGTGAATGAATTTTAAATGATTTTAGCATTAGTGACCAGTTTTACATTCATCCAAATAAATCTAGAATTTTTAGAGTTTTTAAGAAATATAGGTTAAATATATATCAAAGGTAAAAAAAAGGAAAAAAGGCGAGTGGACATAATTACACTTGAGTAAGTTCCCCAACAGGGGACAAAACGCGTTAGGCCATGTCCTAATAAACGTTATGTATTTTTTTACTTGCTGCTTGATTCTTGGAGGAACTCACATTTTTGGCTTTGTTGACATGATTACACTTTCCAAGTATATTAGAGGACATTATAAACAAATAGCAGGGGACCTTTTTACCCATAAAGAGGATCATCTCACCAGAGGCCACCCCTTCAGACTAGAAGAAAAGAACTTTCATTTGAAGCAACGTAGGTGGTTCTTCACAGTGAGGACAGTGAGATTGTGGAATGCACTGCCGGGTGATGTTGTGATGGCTGATTCAGTTAATGCCTTTAAAAGTGGCTTGGATGATATCTTGGACAGACATAATATCCATGGCTATATTTTATTACTAAACTCTATAGTTAATACAGATATGGGTACAGTACACAGTATATCATTTATGTGAGGTTATGTAGGGATGTGTGTATGAATGTTGGGTTTCATTGGGAGGGGTTGAACTCGATGGACTTTTTCTTTTTTCAACTTGATTTAACTATGTAACTATGTAACTATGTAATTATGTAATAATGTTAAAACCTATGACCTTCAGAAAGAAAGCCATACCAGACAAGCGCTACAAGTGCAGTACATGCATAAAATCAACCAACAGACTGCCTAATACTGTATCATAGCTGCCAAGTGTTATGTATCTCTCAGAAATAAATTGTTGGATGCATAAGTGAACCGTTCTTGCAGAGCTTTGCCATGTTCCAGATGGATAAGGGACTGGATCAGGCTTAACAATTGTCCTTCACCAGACACCATCTGCTAATGAGTGAAAACGGGAGAGTGCATCAGCTGCACAATAATCCACCTTAGTTGTCAATGAAGGTTTTCATTTATCCAGATATATCTAGTAGAAATAAATATAAAGTAACTGGATTGCTGAGTAATCATTGAAGACATTTCACTACTCTGAGTAGCTTCTTCAGTTCATCATCATGGTTACACAATAAACAGCTGAATTGCAGGTAACCTGCTGTTGTGATTGATTCCCACATTTCACAATACATTGGATCTATATAGGGTGGCAGAGACGGAGCATCCAGGGAACCATCACAAGTGAGATACAAACGCTAATCAGTGTAAAACCTTTGTTTATAGACATTGTTCCAAGTAGGCCAGTTATCCTGTGATAAGAAAAACACAAGCTCCTAGCCCACTTATACAGTACTTTGGTGACCTTCATCATTGTCTCAGAAAAAAGGTCCTAGCTAGTCTCAAAATTCTAGAGGGCTCAATTTAACTCATTTAGACCCAAACACAATTTTTTCCTTGCCAATTATCTACAGTATGATAGTGCTTCTAATCATATATATTTATATATATTCTTTTTTTTTTTAAATATAAATAAAACTGTATGTATGTATGAGTATGTACTGTATGTTTATGCCAGAGGTTATTTGGGAGGGAAGTTGAAATTGTTTGCAACTGGGCTGACCTCTTTCCTTAGGTTGGGTTTGGTCACAGCTCCCCATGGCTTTCTTTCTCGAAATATCTGTGCTGCTAGCAACAATATATTTCAACCATCAAATATACTGTCGCTAAAACAGCAGTGTTCTAAATAATTGCCTTTCTATAGATATCTACTTTACGTTAAATGCTGTATGACAGGCCTCATAGTAGTAGTTGGACCATTGCTGAAAAATACTACTTCTTGTTCCTCTGTCTCCGCCATCAGATCTTTGTTAGGTAAGTAGAAGTGCCCTTTAATTAATATCCTAATGAAGGTAGGCTGGCTCATGCAAATGAGACATGGAGAAAATGGCAACTTCCCTGGACATACAATACTGCAAGTAATTTGCAGATCCTTACACTGCCCCGTTATTGGCCCCAGGTCCTGACTAATGGTGTATCTGAAAAATACAGTTAATAGAGCAAAATATCCTAAAAACTGTGTCACAAAAAGGCTCGCCCATGAGCAATTGAATTGGTCAGGATGTTGGGAGCGGGAAATGCTGTTTGTCCATCTACAGGCAATCAAAAAGGTTAAATCTTGTAAATTCTTGTAAAACAATAAGTCTATCACTAAGCAGATAAGACAAATTAGGGGTATAAAAGCCGTAGTTAAGTTTAAGATGAAACATAACCAGTCTTTCCCCAGTTTTCTGTGCGCAACCATTTCCTGAGGCAAAAAGTCGGTCGAATCTTGTTTATTGAGGTAAAAAATGGAAATGTACAAGATATGTAAGCTTTTAATGCACCTTGCCAGCTCAAACCTGCAGTGGAAAATGAATATTTTGTTTTTTGGTTAACCACCAATAGGGATGTAGCGAACTGTTCGCCGGCGAACTAGTTCGCGCGAACTTCGACTGTTCGCGTCCGCCGCAAGTTCGCGAACGTCGCGCGACGTTCGCCAATAGGCGTTCGCGTCAAAATCGTTCGACCATTCGACCATTCGACCGCTAAAATCGAAGGATTTTCATTCGAATCGAACGATCGAAGCCATTGGATTGAATGAAATCATTCGATCGAATGGCTTCGATCGTTCGATTCGAACGAAAATCCTTCGATCGAACGATTACAATCCTTCGATCGTTCGAATCGAACGATTTTCGGATGTTCGAAGTTCGCGAACAGTTCGCGAACTGTTCGCAATTTTTGCCGGTGTTCGCGAACGGCGTTCGCGAACACATCGGCGGCGGTTCGCTACATCCCTAACCACCAATATGCAATTATTGAATTGCTCTGAAAATGGATTTTTGATAAATATGTCTCTAAGTAGAACCAAGTTTGGCCCTCACTTTCGAAGAAGTTGGCCAGCACTGTTTCAAAAAGTTAGAATTCAAAAAAATAGTTACAGCATTTGCCCCTACCCTTCCATGTATTTGTAGGTTCGTAAGTACGTCCGTACATATAGTATGTATGACTTTTAGTTTTTTTTCTAGAAGACATTGAGAGAGCACTCATTATGGCAGAGTTCAGGTATGGAATTCCAGAGGTAAGGAGCAGCAAGATAGAAAGATTTGATACGGTGAATGTCGATGGTGTGAAAAGAAGGTGGCTCTGACAGGAGCGGAGAAGATGACCAGGAACGTACAGTGAAACAAGAGAAGAAATGTAGTGAGCAGCAGAGGAGTGAGGGGTTTTGAATGCAGAATCATTTAATAGCCTATCCTTTTCTTATTGGGCAGCCATGCTAAGGATTTTAGTTAGGACTGAACAGGTTATCTCTTAGGAGAGAGCAGGAGGATCCTGGTACCAGAGTTTAAGATTGATTAGAGGGGAGAGATGGCAATCAGGAGGACCAGTTAGTAAGAGATTGCAATAGTGTAAATGGGATAGGATAAGGGCATGGATTCGAGTTTTGGCTGTTGTTTCTGAAAGAAGGGGGAATATCTTGGCTAAATTGTAGAGGAAGAAGTTACAGGTTTTGGCAGTAGTATTAATATGGTTAGAGAAGGAGAGAGACTGGAGAGAGAGAGACCCCCCAGCAGAGTGCTGAGTGTTCTATATATATACTCTTATACAATTGGTAAGTAAAGTAACATTGTCAAGGGTATTGAGACAGTATCAACTTTTAAAGCATCACATGACGGTGATCATCTTCTATTATGAAGTATCTCTGATACAGCCATATGACCATAGGTGAGAAATGATTGTAAAGTTTGCACAAAAGTAATAATATAATACCAAATAACAAAATATACATTGGCATAAATCATGAACAATGTTGCAAACAGGTAGGGACCTGTTATACAGAATGCTTGGGACCTGGATCTTTCTGTATTTTGTATCTTCATACCTTAAGTATGTTTTATTATAGAGAAAAAGGAAATTATTTTTATTTCTGTAATTCAGAGCTTCCTGGATAACGGATTTCCGGATAAAGGATCCCATACCTGTATATTAATCTGGATGCAATTTAAATGACCTAAAAATACATCAAATCAACACAGAGTAGCCCTAACATTGAAGTCAATTTTATGTTTATAACATTATAATAAATTGCATATTTGTTATTTTTTTATATAACTAAGATTTAGCATACATTGTTTATCCATTTAATTTTCTACTTCCAACAGTTGCAAACAACATTAAAAATGTTCAAGTATGTATGTCAATATTTGTCTTTGAATATTATCAGATGTTTCTGATATTAGTAAATATATCTAATAGAAAGCTCATTGCAGCACAATGTGCTCAGGATAAGTAATAAATATGTGACTGATGAGTGAACTACAGAGAATAACAAATATAATACATTACCTATTGAAAGTTGGGGAAACATTTTAAACAGACTGAGATATGATGTGGCAAACAAAAAGAAAAAAAATATTTTGTATTTGAAACATTTTTAAATAATCACCTTTGACAAACACTAAAGTAATTTATTTTAGTTAATTACCATTTTTTATAAGAAAACAGGGGTACCCTATATTGGTTCCCTTTCCCTCCCACCAACCCCAGCAAATAAATCCCACAAGAAGTCCTCACTCCACCATAATACCATATAAATAATTATTGATCAAAATACAATAGGTTATTGGTCTACATGACTGGCTGTTTAAGTTCAGCTCCTTTGCTCTGCAAATGCTAATCATCCCATGGGGTTTTTATTGAGCAATTGCAATTGCTTGAGAGGGAAAAGGGGTCCGTAGAAAGAATCTCTAATTAAACATTCAGTTTCATTCTCCTTTAACCCATTGTAATGCAGGTGCCCACTAACAAAATAATTAACTTTTATAAATTTTATCATTTCAGATTTCACTTGACTTCATATAGAAAATATGATATCCATTTTTTCAGATGCTCTAATTTAATTGTTTTTGACTTAATTGAGTTAACAAAAGCTTTAATATCTTTACAAATGCTAAGACACCAACGCACACCCAAATCACAGTATGCACAGGTGCCAATTTATGAAAGACTGAACTCCCAAAAGAAAACTAAAAAGACATTTTGTTCCTTCCTGGAAAAACTGCTTTGGCTGAATTCCACAAATGCTTTACAAAATGGGAACTGTCGTTATCAGGAAAACTTACTATGGGATACTAAATCAGCCCCAAATTGTTACTTAATTAACATCACCATGGTAGATTAAAGGTTGATATGAAGCAAGTATTTCCAGATAAGGACGCTTACAGTAAGGGTATGGGATCTGTTATTGAGAAACCCCTTTTCTAGAAAGCTCCGAATTACAGAAAGACCATCTCCCATTTTATTCAAATAAGCCAGATTTTTGTAATAAAAAAATTGTACCTTGTACTTGATCCCTGTTGATTTTATTTAATGTTTACTTGATTTTTCTAGTAGACTTAAGGTATGATTAAATTACAACAAAATCCATTATTTAGAAAACCCCAGGTCCCATGAATTCTAGATAACTGGTCCTATACCTGCACTTGCCTGTGTCCAGCCACAATCTGTTCAAAAGCACAACACAACTAATGAAATCTGCAAAATTAGCATTAGGTCATTCTGTGAAATATGTGGTAAAATGGGAATAATTTTTTGAAGCAAATACCTTAAACAGTCTACATTCACTGCCTCTGCCAAATTACCCATTCAAAAACTGACTAAAATGGCACTGGTCAGGAATGTTAAATCACTCCTGCTGACTATTGTATAACTGAATATGCTTTGTTCACTTTTGAATATCTTAAGTGTGCTCAAAAAACATACAAATGGGCACTTGGCATTCTTTTATCTGAAGTTAAAAGGAGTATTTGAAAGAGTCGGGTTCTAAATTGTCACTAAACTTTCCTAATGTAAAGAGGAATAAAGGAGCTCTACTTTGAAGTTACTCGTATAAAGAGACAGATATGAGACGTTTTTTTCTGCACACTCCAAAAGAGCAAAGAAAGTAAAAAACTCACAGCAAGAAAACGCTGTCTTTCCTAAATTAAAGTTTATAGGCTCGTAAAATGTGCAATCTTATGCCTGAAAACATTGTGATTGAAAAAGTGATTTACTTTATTTTCAAAAGCGTTATACTCATTATTTTATACCCATATTTCTTGGTACTTAGGATGATGAAATAATTGGAATGTATCTCACTTTAAGCTAAAAGTACCTGTTATGTGTTATACTGTACATCACTGTTGACTGAGGATGTACTGTAGCTAGACAATATATAGGAAATATAAGGAAAATTAATAAAAGCTGAATTCAAATAATATTATATCACTTGAGTGCCATAATGCCACATACAACAGTTTAACATTCATTCAGATTAATAAAGAAAAACAGCGCCATACCTAGGCAAGATTTTTTCCACTATCAATATTTTTCTCAGAGTAAAAAGGTTTATGTACAAATTCAGTGAAATTAGTAAAATGCCATATTTATACACACAATGCAGTATTTTTCAGAGGAATCTAGTAATAACAAACATCTGCTCAGTACAGAATTCAGAAATTTGCAAAGTATTTACCAGTAAAGACACCAAATAACAGCATTTGTGATAAGCAAAATCATTGTCTGAAAAATTCACAAGACTATGGAAAAATGTGTAAAGTGGCGAAACTTCATGAAACACAAAGTCAGTGGGTCTTTTTTGTGGATTTTTTTACACAAAATACAATGAAGTCAATGGGCAGTTTTTCACTGCATTTTTCCCCAGGAAAACATGGAAAAATTCATAAAAAAGTAAAACATTGTGAAACACGTTGAAATCAATGGATGTTTTTTTGTAGCCTTATTATCACACTTTTTTTTCAGGGTAAAATTTATGGCTTCACAAAAAAACAGTGCCAGTGGTGAAATGTGGAATTTTACCACAGATCCATGCCTGCAAGTTATTTGGGCCTATTTATGAATTTTGGTTGAGTTTTAAAGGGGAAAAACCCACATTTTTAGAGGAAAAAAGAACTTCAAATTTACTCCAAAGCTGCTAAAAATGTGAATAGTCCAGATAAAACTTGTCGTAGTCATGTACAAGTTAATGGCACATGGTCCCTTTAACAATTGGAACAAGTTTTTTGCCTTCATTATTGTCAAAAGTTTTGGCCTGTTTGACACTGGCTTTTGTTAGATAATCCGACAAATTATTTTGGCGACAATTATAAAAAAGTTGCCCAATTGGAATTGTTAGTAAATTATGCCAGATCATGGATGGGAGTTTGGTTGAATTTTTATTATAAAAATAATGGAAAAAAACAGAGTTTTAATAAATAGCCCCCACTGTGTACTGTACATATTGTACATAACAGCATTAATGTCTGATTCACTTGGCAGTTCCAACACAGCGGATATATTATTTGTAATTGAGAGTGAGGATTATAGTAATTGCATCAATAGGCATATATTATTATATATATTATTATACGTTACTGACTGTGTTTGATATAGCTTTTTATATTTACGGTTTTAACTAATTGAAGTGGCTATTTATATGAGTAATCGGCAGAAGGCACACTGGCTTCTTGAGTAGGTGACTAAAATAGTCACGAAACACGTCGAGCCATCCTCCCCTTCGTGCAGTATCCATGTGTCTATGCCATGATTTTAATTTTACATGTAAATAAACTTGGATTTTTAACGAATACACTCGTTCTATGTATCCAGCAAAACGGTAGGCTGAAAGTGTGCATTGGATGATTTCTCAGTTGGTGCAAATTATCTGCTTTTATTGGCACCACACACCGAGACAACCCTAGAATTACCACCAGGTTCAATTGGCCTGTAATTCCTTTCTGTCCTTGCAGCAACAGAGAGCAATTAATCAAAACAGGCTGGACAGGCACATTAATATAAACTGCCTGTTGCTAAGAAGAATATATGGGCAGCATGTTGGCACAATGGTTAAACCTTGTAGTGGTTCAGTTCAAGCAAGAGCATTATCTGCAAGGAGTGTATTTGTTCTCCTTGTGTCTGAGTGAGTTTCCTCCCACACTCCAAGTTAATTAGTTACTGATATAACTGGCCATAGTGTGTGACTGTGATGTAGTGATGATGTAGTTACATTTTTCACCAGGTTTTGCTGCAAAAAAAAACACCCATAGACTCCAAAGTTTGTGTATTCAGTCACAGTGAAAAAACACCTTTGACTTTAATATGTTTTGTCATTTTGTAAATTTTTGGTAAATCAAAACGGGACATATTCGCTTATCACTAGTTGTATGTGGTCCAAAGGGACAGGGACTGATGTTTACTCTCTGTAAAGCACTGTAGAACATGTGAGCTCTACCTTTGTCCATTTGCAGATGAGCCCTAATAAATCTAAATGATATACTCTTTTAATCTTATACAATTCAGAGACTTTACACCCCAGTGAAATTGTAAACTTCTTAAAGGATTATTTTATATTCTTTTCTTTTGCAAGGGGAATCAGGGCCTTCTATCCAAGTCCTTCCTTCTTTCCCTCCCTTAACCTCTTATGGTTTTCATAGTTTATATATTATTCATGAAGAATGTTATAACATTTATATTTGTGTGTTAAACAGTGGTCGCTGCTGTAATAAAAAAAATAATAAATAGAAATATTATAAAAGGAAACAAGATAAAAACTGTGCAAGATGCTAATACCCTTTCCTTTATATCCCTCTGGGCACAGAACATATAAAAGACAGCACTTTAGGTTAGTATCCCTTATCTTGCCTTATTTCTGTGCAAATTAGGGATAGATTCCTATAACTACTTGGAAGAGCATAGGACATTCTACATAATACCTATACATTTACATATACATTATTTTTGATTATTATTTGTTTTCAATGTCATTTGTATATTGTGCTTTTCAAAGTAGTAACTTATGTAGCCACCCCTACATCTGACTTACATCTGTAGCAACCAATAGCCATTATGTGGCAGATCCATAACTGGTGTCCTCATATTTGCCCAGTAAGGTAGAAAGCAGCTGCATAATGTAGTCTTTTCAAATAATCCTGCTGAAAATAATTTAAAATATGTGCAGGCAATGGCTTTTGACATATATCTCAGCGGTATCTAAAAATCAGGAATGCCTGAAAAATCTAGTTTAGGTACTCTCACGGGTGAACACTATTACCTTCATATACTACAGTATATAAAGGAATTAAGGAATGGACGAGTGATGAATTGTGATTTAAAGAAACAATGCACATCAATGTTTTATGCCATCATCCGAACCCTGGCAACAGATTTAGTTAAAAATGTATTCTGCTATTTTATACAATTAAAATTAGTTTCAAATGTGGAAATTTGTATTTTTATAGAGTTATGCTATCAAGCTGAAATCTGTAGAATGGACCATTGTGTGAGCTCAAGACTTTCCTCTCAACACGGAAGGTCAAAGTGGAAAATTGAAAGTGTGGAAGATATTTGAAATTAGTAGACAATGTAGAGATGACAGGTGTGAAATATGTCAGAGCAAAGCAATAACTGTAGGTACATAGAAGGAATTTGCAATGTAAAAAATCAGCAACTCATTATGGGGCAGGTTCACTAAAGGGCGAAGTGGCTAACACTAGCAACTTTTCACCAATGTTGCCACCCGCAGGGACTAGGGATGTAGCGAACGTCGGAAAAAAAGTTCGCGAACATATTCGCGAACTTGCGCAAAAATGCGAGCGGTTCGCGAACGGTTCGCGAACCCCATAGACTTCAATGGGAAGGCGAACTTTAACATCTAAAAAAGACATTTCTGGCCAGAAAAATGATTTTAAAGTTGTTTAAAGGGTGCAACGACCTGGACAGTGGCATGCCAGAGGGGGATCAAGGGCAAAAATGTATCTGAAAAATCTGCCTGTGTGTGCTTGGAAGAGATAGTGTAGGGGGAGAGCTGTTAGTGATGCTAGATGGCAGTTGTTTGAATAACACACTGGGCAAAAAATGCCTACAGGGCAAATAATGCCTAAAAGGTCAACTTATACACTACTACAGCGGTAGTAAAATAAAAAAAAGTAAAATAAAAAAAAAATGAATATTAAAAAAAAAAAAATTAAAGTTGGTGCTGCTGAACTACTAGGAGCAGCAGATTAGCACACCAGTCCCACTCCCCAACACTGCTAGACTAATAGCACTGGGCTCTTATAGTAGTAGTAGTAGTAGTAGTAAAACAACAAAAAAATAAATAAAAACAGTCCTTACAAGGACTACTGTTATTGCAGCAGTCAGCAGATGAGATCAGAAGCAGGACAGCTGCCCACTGCAGCTACATACAGAGCACTGCAGTAGAAGGTAGATTACTAGCCAGCAAAGCTACCTAAGCTTAAATGTCCCTCAAACCCCTGCAGACTTCTGTCCCTCCAATAACAGAGCAGTATCAAAACGATTACTAGCCAGCAAACTTTCAACTGTCCCTGAAATCACTAACAGGCAGCAGCTCTCTCCCTACACTATCTCTTCAGCACACACAGGCAGAGTGAAAAAACGCTGCAGGGCTTCGGTTTTTATAGGGAAGGGGAGTGGTCCAGGGGAGAGCTTCCTCATTGGCTGCCATGTACCTGCTGGTCTGGGGTGAGAGGGCAAAAAAAAGCGCCAACAATGGCGAACCCAAAATGGCGAAACGTTCGCAAACTTCCGGCGAGCGCGAACACCCGATGTTCGCGCGAACAAGTTCGCCGGCGAACAGTTCGCGCCATCTCTAGCAGGGACATTGCCAAGGTACAGGCACCAATTTGTTAGCTTTCACCAATTTGCTAGCTTTCATTCGCACTCTACGGCCAGGCGACTTTTCACTCTGTCAACACTCATTACTCCGCAAATTCACTTATGTAACCTCTTTCGCCAGAGTTGACTTCACCACCTCAGACCAGGCGAAATACTAAAAATAAGCTAGATCTTCCTCAATCTTCTGTCACTTACATCATATCCTGTGTGCCGAAAATGCATTAAAGTTCAAAACGCTGGTGACATTTCCTTTTTTAGGCGGGATTGGCTGCAAAAGTCCTGACTTAGACTTTTTTTGGTAACCAGTTTTCTCCAGACATTTCATAACATATGGAACATTAATTTTACTCTCTTGTCTTTATCAAGGTTCCCTAGACATGTGTAATAAAAAGTGGTAACTTCAAGCATTTGCACCAACATTTATAATAAAGACCACCATACAGCTTTAAAGGGGTTATTTATCAAAGTCCGAATTTATCTCAATATTTTATACTACAAACTGTGATCAAATGTGCTCGGGTTTTTTTCACTTATTTATTATTATATTTTCCCAAAATTTGCTTTGCGGGAATCAGATTTTCACGTTTTTTTTCGGATTTTTTCATCTGAATTTCACGTTTTTCCAGAATTTTTACCCGAAAACTCTGAAAAATTTGGGCTATTGCACGAAACTCAACGCACATCAAAAATCATTGGGACTTCTCCCATTGATTTATATGCAACGTCGACAGGTCTGAGATGCTGGATTTTCAGATTCTGACTTTTCCATCCTCAGGGTTTAATAAATTTAATACATTTGTGATTTTTTTAAAATTCTAATTTTGTAATTTTCTAATTTTGTGACGTTTGCATATGGAGTTTAACAAATAACCCCCTTAATTTCCTGCCCTATGCAAATTGACCGAAGCACAAGATCACACTAGCTAAAACTAGCCAGCGTTCGATGCCCAGGACGAAACTTTGCATTTGCACCTGGCGAAGTGGTGTGAGGGATGTGAAGCTGACGCTGGTGAAAATTTGCCCATTAGTGAATCTGCCCCTATAACTTCCACCAGTAATATTCTGATGCATTTACTTGGTGTGTCACATTGGTATAACAAGTGACATTTGCTACAATCTTCGTAGTAGGTAAAATGCGCAAATATGTAGTAGCAGTAGTAGTAGTAGTAGTAGAATTGAACAAATGTGTTCTTCTTACAAATGTTTTTAATCCGAATATAATTCTACCCCCCATTTTCCAGCAGTGACTATGATCAGGGCAGCCATCAGGGGGGGACAGAGGGGAGAGTTGTAGGGGGCCCGAGGGTAAGAGGGGCCTGGCCACGCCACACTTACTTGATTAGCCGGGCTCCCCATCTTTCTGAGAGCTGCTGACTTCAGGAAGGCATGGACATTTAAGGAGCCCTGGCCACCAATTTTCTTATAATGTGGGGGGGGGGGAGCCTAGCCACCAATTTTGGCCACCAATTTTTTTTCTCATGTGGGGTCCTAGCCACCAATATTTTTTAATGGGGGTGCCCTGGTAACAAATGTTTTTTATGGGGGGGCCTGACCACCAATATCTTTATTTTTTATTAACATGTGGGAACCCTAGCCACCAATATTTTCTTTGTTTATTTACTGTGTGTGGGGGACGGAGCTGTGGGGTGGGGAGGGCGGACCTGTAGGTGGGGCTTGCAGTGGGTGCAGCCCAGGAGGCCCAGGAAATTTTGTCGTATGGGGCCCTGTGATTTCTGATGGCGGTCCTGACTGTGATAGGGGAGTATATAATTTCAAAGAACATGGCATATTATTAAAAGTATAAGATAAATAGTTTTTATCTGGGGCTATATGGAAATAAGTCTGTCTTCTTCTAATAATGGATCCTATATAGGTTATTTTACAAAAAAAAATTGTTAGTGTTTTTAGAGCTTATTGTGTTTGATAATTAAGGAGACAGGGTGTGTGCATTATTAGGTCAGCTCAGTAACTGCTATTGGTTACAAAACATCTAAACTATAGCAAAGTAGAGACCAAACCTCCGTGAGGTAGTGGTACTTACAGCAACTTCTTTATTGATGTGTTTTACCTTGAATAATAGGAGTTGATTTTGCTGGCTCTAAAAAAGCCAGCATTTGGTGGGATAGCCTGAAGGAGTGCATAGTAGGTAGACAGCATGCCTCCCAAGAATAGCAAGCATGCATGTTAGTGCTGGCTTATAAAATATGACCAAAAGTACCCACTGAAGGCCAACATATTAAGAATACATAATTAGTGTCATGGTGGCATCATTAGCAACATTATCTTTTACCTTGTTTCTTTTATTCTTCTATTTAGTTAAGATTTGTAGATTTGATTTTTCTTCTGTTTAATTGTTTCTGGCTGTGCCCACACAACTCTTATCTAATGAGAATACTTCAAGAATAAAGAACAAAGATGTAAAACAATACAGCCAAGAAAATGGGAGATACATTTACGCAAAATATTTACTCTATCAAAGTCTCACCAGCATAATTCTTGTTCGATATTTGTTGAATGGACTGCACAATCAACACTGGGTCTTTTTAAAAAAAAAATGATACGGTAAAATATAAGACCATAAAGAAATTAAATACATTTTCCAAGCCAAACATCATATAAATCTATATGTGGTCTATATGTGGTTCTTTATCTATTAAAATAAATGTGGATATTTGAATCATTAAGGGCATCAGTTAATGTCACATATATATATATATATATATATATATATATATATATATATATATATATATATATATATATAGTCTACTACTAATTTATGAAAATATTCTGTTTAAAACTTGGGGCATTTTCATCCTGAGGTAGAGTTTGTTAATACAGTACATCATTTATCAGGATCCAATAATAAGCTCTCATTACCAGGTTGAGGTTGATTATATTAAAAGGAATACTGTACTTCATTTTTTAGACAAAAACAACTTACATGCATAAAAAAGGCAAACTGATTCTTACTGCCTGATTTTTATGAAGAAACTAAAGCAAGAAAAGGTTTAAATCTTTTTTAATGAAAATACGTCATATAAAGAAATTTTTCCTTAGAGAGGAAATGAACTTGCTATGCTACAGTGCATGGTAATTGATCCTGAAGCTATAGATATATGCTGAGGTTTCTATTGCATAGGTATAAATGCCATCTAAACTTTATTATTCCATATTAGATTATGCATAGAAACATTCCATTTGGTCCAACAATCAACAGACAGCGTTTAAACTGAGTTAAACTTAAGATCACACAATTGTTTCAGTAATAACCTTTTGGAGTAATTTTTTGAGCACTAGATGGTGTCTGGGGGAAAAGTGTTAGAAAGGTGCTGGACTTGAAGAGGGAGATATGTTTCAGCTTAAAAAGTACAGTAAAAAGGTTGCTAAAATTTCAATATGTATAATATTTATTTTTTTAACCGTGTCTATGTTTTTAGAGCATTCGTCATGAACGTCATATTTCTTCATGAATTTAGGTATCCAAACGGACACTTGTATATATATATATAGGCATCTTTTAAAATAGCTGTCGTTTTTGCTTTGGATCTGAAACAGCTTTAAAATGGGGGATGGTTACAAAATATAATTTTCATAAAAAAAATGTTAAATCTTATTTTTCGAATTAGTACACTGGATAAGTGAATAATAAGCAGGTCCATAGGTAAATAATATAGGGCCTATTTCCTAGTTTGAAAGTCAATGAAAATGCTAAGGTTAAATTTAATAAAGGTGTTTTGAGTTGCAAGGGTACCTTGCAGAAACCTGAAAATGTGAGGTTCCAGTCAATTGTTGGTTTTTGAAATCAGGTGTAATACAAGGGATTGTTAAGCATACATATACATTACACCTGAAACTATTATGTAGATACATCCCTATGAGATGTTTTTTCATGGAAGAATGAGAGACGTATAAGGGAAAACATAACAGTATCACCAGTTTATAATTTTTGTATCAATTTCCATTTTTATTACATAATTATAGTCGATTATAACATTTATTTATAAAATAAATTACATATAAATATCCTCATTACAATAAACTGATCATCCCAAAAGTCTACTGAAGTTTTGAAGGTACAAGGACATTATTTTGAGAGCTATTATATAAAGATTCCAGTCCAGCAGCATACTGAGCTATTAAAAAAACCCTGTCACTATTTTTTCACTAATTCAGTGTGCTGCTGGACTGGAATCTTTATGTTGGATATTATCCCTGGCAATGGGAAATCATAGTGATAAAGCTGTGCTGTACAGCGCTTTCTGTGTATACATTTCAAGCTGCAAGCCACTTTCTGCTTTATTTCATAAGGGTAATTTGATCTACCAATAAATGATTATCACTCATTAAAACAAAAGCAGAACCTGCTAGGAGAATCCTAATTTGAAAATAAAAGGCATTCTATCAAATGCTGAAAAGTAAATTTGAAATAATAAATAAGAAAATGGAATTTAAAAAGGGAGCCTGATAGAGTTACAGAATCTCTGAATACAACACAGACTTACTGTAAATGGTAAAACAATTGAAAGTGTTACACAGCCATTAAGTGTCTTAAAAGGTGGGGGTACCTTATTTTGAGATAGATAGGAAGCAATTTGATGCACAGATGAAAAAAAAAACCATAATGCTATATCTATGGAAAAGCAGTCTGCATGCAGAGTGTAATACAGATGTAATAAAAAATCATTCTGATGCATAGCTGACAATAGATAGCTGCAGAGCTGTTTAATGCCTCTGTGTGGCTGATCAGTGTAAACATAAAGCTGAAAATATATAGATTTCATGTTGCATCAGCTGACCAGTGGCAATGCATAAGAAATTATAACAGACACTAGGTCCCAGCTGAGCAACTACATTAATTGCTCAGATCTCACATGTATCTCTACTGCAGCTTTCTCATTCAGTAGCTTGCTCTCTTTGCCTCGCTTCCTCCTTTTTCCTCACTAGCTCACTCGATCTCTCTCTCTCCGTTTCTCTCCACCCTCCCTGGGGATTTCAAAAATGCAGTATTTGAATTTTGGTGAGTGGTAAAGCCTCTGCCCTAGGACCCATTTGACAAATGAGAAGGCGTGCAGCATCAGCACCAGCCGACTGAGCTTCAGTGAGTCAATCTCTGTGCTAGTCAGCAAGCTCCTGTTGGGAGACGCTGAGCTCCAGCGCTTCACTGTCATTGAGGAAGTTACACTGAGTCTTCATTAGGCTGCAGGCTTTGGTTAAATCTTATCTCCCCCCCCCCTTCTTCCATCCAGTTTAAGCAATTTCAGTTTTAATTTGCCTAGTTGCCTTAACTGACAAATGAACAGAGATTTTCAGCACTAGGAAAGCAAACAAAGGATTTTTAAACTTAAAGAAAAGCAGCTTTCAAAAAAAAAAAGAGAAAAGAGGAAGAAAAAAAAAAAACACTGAAAACCTGCTGACAAGACAGGACAAACGTGCTTGCATGCTAGCTGCTTCACTTGTTCTACACCGACTCCAGAGCAACACCATGCAGCATCCTCTGACGGGTGCAACTTGTGTGGCACTGCCAAATGTGGGCATGTGTCCACAGCTTTCTTGTGCCTTGACTTTTATGTACTTGCAGCAGGTAAGTTTTACCTTGCATGGTTCTTACTGCATTGCTACATTCCTTTTAACTTCTAAAAGCATTGTATTGCATGCTTTATAACAACTGTGATAGCACTTCTGCTTGTGCTATTCCAAATATGACATGCTTTTTTTTTTTATCAGCCATTGGATGTGTATCTGTAGTGATGGGGGCTGGGGAGGAAAGCAAATTAGCAGAGATTTGTTCATAATAGATGCCTGGATGTCTTAGGTTATGAGGCTAAGGCTAAGGTAGCATCTAGATATGTCTGCATTGATGCTGCTGTCAAAAAGCCATTCCTTCTGTTTTACATGTTGTAATTGAAAGAATGCAATGTTCTACGGTTTCAAATTATTGGTACTGTTTGACTAATTTATTAATATTTTGCCAGCAGTGTAGATCCTGCAGTTATATTTTTGGGCACTATGCTGCAGTCACTATGAAATGTTTGTATAGTGATGCAGTTTTGTTTTCTCTCTCTTTTTTTATGGCAAGCCAATAATGCTCTTTAATGGCATTTAAATGTATCCTATTGTGAACACAAAAGCTATCTATTAACCCAATAAAAAGTCAATGGTTTTCTCTTTGTGCTGGATTAAGGTTTATTTAGCCTAGCTCACTTTAAGGCAGCTTATTATGTGTCTAATTTTCAGTGCAGCTGTCTGAAAGAATTAACTGTAAAAAGTATGCCATTCTGCTCTATGCTCTTGTGTACTTTTGTAACAATGTCATAGAGTTAATCAGGGAGAGGGTGTCTATTTTCTAATCTCTCTATATCTTGGCCAGGGTTCATGTCTTGTCTTCACCTGGGACTGTAAATCTTTGCAATGGTCATCTTGTCTGCTGAAAACTGCACATATTACTATGAATTATAAAGTGTTTACATAGAGTATGAAATTGGACATCTCATGCTAACAGGCTTTGTAAACCTTTGTTATATTGTTTGCATGCATACTCAATTAAGTATGCAGTCATATATTTATAATATCAGCACATGCTTTTGAAGTAGATATGTTTGCATACAGTATATATGCACATGCACGTGGGTGCATCTATGTAATAATGTAGTATAGCTCATACTGCAGTACACAGGCATATATATGTATATCTATAGTGTTACTGCATAGTATATGCATAATACAAACACACACTACTAGGTTCACTATATTCAATCCTTTATTTACATGTGTACACTAAAGATGCATTGTACCCGTTTGTGTTGCTATACTAATTTACGTAAATAAAAACATTCTGTATATATAGCACAATGATACAGGAGTTTGATACTAACTACTGTATGTCTAAGGAAGCCATTTACTTGCACATCTGTATAACCAGCTGTACAACCAACTGTAAGGAAAATTCCCCTCTATCTCTGTTTATGCACACGTATGACTTATTCCAATCTGTACTTATTATAAAAACAAGCATTTCTTTTTCAGCTTTTGCATAACAATGTTTCAGCTTTTGCATAACATTTACTTGCTTTTTAACAAAGGTTACAGAAGTACACTTTACTAAGGTGTATACAATCCAGATGCACTAACTGGTATATATAACTGCAGTACTAATGGTTTTAATAACTTTGGGGATGAGAATAAGGAGGATTGTCGTGTTCTTATTTTATATAACACTGCAGCACCTATAATGCTTTGAATACTAAAAGATTGGTTTAATAGTTTCCTGGTGTCTTGGCATACAATAGTTTGGACTTTCTGCACATAAAAAAAGCAGTAGAGTGGAAGGGACAACAACCTTTCTGTGAAACTTAATATGCTCCACTATATGTATGCCAAAGGATGTATGTGTGTAAAAAGATTTTAAAAATGGTTTCGGGGAGGGTGTTCGTGTGTTTGCATTCTGAATCCAAATTTGCATTTGATAAATGCTGAATACATCAACTTTTATAGACTGCCTTGTAATTACCTCCTTCCTAATAGCTGCCTGTCCTTTACTTTCAGAATACATCTTTCACTGGCTTAATCCACTCCAGAGCTCATCCTGAAATGTTTTATTAGGTGGCAGTTAAGATTTGTGCAACCTATGCTTTTCTGCATAATCTAGCCATGCATCTGCTTTGCTTAGTCATAACCTGCGCATTAGGCAACACTTTTTGTTATTGTTTGTTTCTTGCGAGTGTATTTCCAGGTGAGCTGTCAGTAGGAATACTTATAGGGGCAGAGAAATACTACATTAAAGAACAATTGCAGTTATGCTAACGAGTCTGTTTTATCTGCAGCAATAACTAGCTGAATACTGGTCTGCGGTTAAGACTTACACCAAGGTTAATGGCTAAAGCCTAAAATACAGTAGAATGGATTCATTTAAATACAGTCATATTAAGAATGTGATGCGTTATAGTTATGGCTTATTTGTTTCATCTGTATCAACCAAAACTGATATGTTATGACATGAATGAGATACACTTTTATACTGCTTACAAAAACATTTATATAGTATACTCTTTGAAAAAGCTGGCAATAGTGTTAAGGGATCTAAGATATAAACTCAAGGTAAAAGTGCTGCTTGCCAGAGATACAACAACGCATAAAAGAATGTTTTTTTTTTAATATATTGACCTGTGACAGAATTGTGTGACAAAATGTGTTAACTGTGGTATCTGCAAATGAGTTGTCTCATTAATAAGTATCATTTCACTCACAGTTAAGAAATATCTTTCCTTACATACTGTATCTATACAACACAACCCTCATGAATTCTACTAATTTTCCCCATTTGTGTATGTGTTTGTTTTTGTGTGCACATATGTATATGTGTGTGAGTGTACCTAGGCATTTGTGTATCAGACCCTGTGTCCTCTTTGCTAAAATGTATGATTTTTTCTCTTCTTTCTACTCTGTTATATAAATAAATGATGAACATTCAGACATACCTTCTTATTTCAATGCTGCCCAAGATGTGAATACCTTGAGTATGCAGCGAAATATAATATTTACAAATTCCTTGCTTTTTGCCTATTCTGACTAAAACCATGAATTAGTTGATTTAAATGCAAAATGCCTTACTTTATAAAGAAAACAGCTTTACCCTTATAGATGTGTAAAGCCACAGAAAGCTGTGTATTTGTGTATATCATTATATTTATTTTACTGCTGAGCATAATAGGGAAAAAAGTGTGCTTGCCTTCTTCCATGCCTTTTCAAGTACAAACTATTCTGCCAGTGTGTTTACAAAGCCAATACAGGCTGTGCATTATTGTTTGAAATAGTAGAAAACACAGAGTCAGCCCTGCATTGGACTCATTCCATAAACAAATAAATAAATAAATAAATAAAGTCTAGCTTTGCCTTAACAAAATATAAAATCACCTTAAAAAGTGCTGCTTTGTTTTTCAGACAAATGTTTCATTTACTAGAATGCCGCTTCCATAATACCTGCGTGAGAGCACTTGTCGCATCCCTTTGCTTTCTTATTAAGTGCCACTTCAGAACTTCAGTAACAATCACCTTAACCCCAAGATGGTTTTCCAAAAAGAAATTAAAGGGCAATATCAGTAAGTAGAGTTAACAAACAGCAAATGGTGCAACATCTAATTAATGACCACTTGACTTTGTTTCTTTGCACTGTTGTTGGCGAATGAAGTGAAAACAATCAACAAAAGCAAAAAAAACAAACAAAAAAAAAAGCCATAGTTCTCTGCAGCTTTCCCCGTTTTACTTTGAATTGCTGTTTCTTTCCTTGCTAGCATTATTTACTTCTATACACCTGCCCTCTATGCCTCATTTCAGCACTGGGATTCCAAACAAAGCCTTCTTTGGAAAAAAATGTGCTCTCTTTAGAGTACATATCAACTTGCATTCATTATCTTACTTTAATGTGTTGTTTTCATTTAAACATCCGCAGCCTATATAGCAGTGGGTTATTTTATTCCTGTGCAAATTCTAACAAATTATTTCTGTTTACAAAAAAGAGAAAATTGCAACAGTAGTATGCACAATGATTAGTTAGTGTATTAATTACATGGCAACTGAAGTTCACATAACAGTAAAAGAGGGTGTGTGGAATCAAGTTAATTTAATTTTTTTAACGTTTAATAAGTATGAAAGTTTAAAACAATAGTAGACATTTTAATTGTCTATCTACAGAATAATATAGTGAACAATAGTAGACATTTTAATTGTCTATCTACAGAATAATATAGTGTTTTACAGTGGTTCATGACCCTGGAAAAAGGTTACAAATACTTACGTTTATCATTGAAACTTAATGATGAATTGCATTACGGTATATATTTTACAACAGGACCAATTTGAGGTGCAGATACTGTTGACCATTTTCAGACTTGAAGTATTTGGATATATTCATCTATTTTGATCATATTAAAAATTCAAATAGAATAGTATAGCATTAACAGTGTCTGAAGCTGGTAAGTCTTAACATACACAACAATGGATTGGCATTTATAAATTGCTGTAGTTGCAATTCTTGGTATCAGCTGCTCGGGTCAGTTGCCTAAGGGAAGCAGTGAAATAGCAATGTTATTATTGCATTGCAGCAGATACGTTTGAAATGCATAAATGTTTAAAAGCCAACTTCTCAAAAAGAGCACATCCATTTAAAACAGTTGCCTCTGTGTCTGCAATTACGAATATTTAGCAAATAATAATTTCTTTTTATGTATTGCAATGTACAAAGTCGGTAACATGGTCTTGCCAAAGTTTAAGTCTAACAATAAGAACTGTACAATCCACTCCTGCATGATAGTAAGAGAAAATGTTAAGCATTATGGGCAATTGTTCATTCAAGCTCTAATTTAAAAAAAAAATTCACATTAACAATATTCCTTAAAGTGGTATTTTTAGAAAGAGACAAGCTTATGCAGGAAATTATAGAAGTCATCATATGATAAATCTTGCATGCAGGTGCTAGTAAGCAGTTGCTGTACAAAATGATAAAACAACATTAAAACAACACAAGCAAGTTATACCAATAACATGAGAAATATGTGGGTCATGTAAACCCAGGAGGTGACCGTTTAACACAATCTCATGCAGCCATGTGAATTCTGTCATAATTCTGAGCATACAGGATCTAGAACAAGGTTCTGCAACACTGATCTGAATAAAACCTGCAAACTAACTAAAATGTGATCAATGTGCTTAGGTACATTTAATCTTTGTAGGCTGATTATTCAGGTATGGGACCTGTTATTCAGAATGTTCAGGACCTGGGGTTTTCCAGATAACAGATTTTCTGTAATTTGGATCTTCATACCTTAAGTCTACTAGAAAATCATACAAAATAAATAAACTCACTAAACTGGATTATCTTCCAATAAGGATTAATTATGTCTTAGTTTGGACCAAGTGCATTGTATTGTTTTATTATTACAGATAAAAAGGAATAGTTTTTTAAAATTTGGGTTATTTGATTATAATGTATCAAGGAGAGCCTTTTTTGTAATTCAAAGCTTTCTGTATAACAGGTTTCCGTATAATGGATCCCTGTACTTTTTCAGTATGTATGTTCATTGCTACAATACATGAAAAATATCAGTCAAAGATTTCACATTCACCATCTGTTGTTTCATAGTTGGCTCTCGAATAATGCTGAAGTGTAGTAGGCTACCTCACATTTGCACACATATCTGGATGTGTATGACGCAAGCAACAGGTTGCTTTTTATAGGATCCTGATTTTGTATGTATTACTTAAAATATTATTTGAATTGTCTCTTCTCCAAAGGGGGCAGTATTGGACTTTGTGTAAACAAAGACAGTCTCCAGGCATGTGAAACACACAATATTGAATAGGCGAACCTTTGCATTTATCTTTTGCTATATTTGCAACTCTAATGTTAATAAAATAATAGAACAAAAAGTGCACTGTGGTAATGTGAAGCTATGGCTAGCTTAATGACCATTGTATAGTGTCTCTGAACCAACTAAGCCTCCCACCACACCAACACCCAACAGAACGAGTTAGGGAAACACACCTCTTCAGATGCCTACACGGAAATACACTGCTAGCAATGGGAGGTAGCTGGTGATCTAAGGAGGAAAAGGTATTACAGGTATGGGACCTATTATTACAAATGCTCGGAACCGGATAAGGGGTCTTTCCACAGTTCGGGTCTACATGCCTTAAGTCTGCTAAAAAATAACATTGAATAAATACAACAGGGTGGGTTTCCATTCAATAAGGATTCATCATATCTAAGGTAGGATCAAGTACAAGGTACTGTTGTGTCATTACTAAGAAAATGGAAATATTTTTTTAAAAATGTGAATTATTTGATTAAAATGGAGGCTAAGGGAAATGGTCTGATCTTTCTGGATAACAGGTTTCCAGATAACAGATTCTATACCTGTATACCTGTCAGTATGTTTTCCTATCCTTTCTTTTGAATGTAAGACCTGAAATACAGGGAAGTTAGCAAAACAACAACTAAGTAGAGCAGACAAAAAGCAATACATACTCTATCAATATAAATGCACAGTTCATGGTATTAGTTTTAATTTTAGCAGATTAAAGTGCAGACAATGCAATAGTGAAGAATTGCTTTTTTAAACGTCAATGTAAATAGTTTGCATTGAAAATGAGATGTTGTTAAAATCTGATGCCTGACAAATATTTACAATTTTTTTTTTATCTCTTTATTAACACTTTGTATTTACGGGCATTGGAAGATTTGTGTTTTCCATCATATGCCCGAAGAATAGTATTTGTACTTTAATTCTCTTGTTTGAAGCAGGGCATAAGTTATGCAGGCGTTTAAGGTGAAGAAGAAAAAAAAATGTGATAATGGCTTTTTCACTGCAGAGTATATCACTTTGCATTAAGAGCCATAATGACATTAGCGAGAACTGAAGCTGAGCCTTCCATATGAAAAGATCCCTAAAGGTCTTGCAGTCTTTTCAAGGCATTGGTGAAATTGATTTATCAGTTTGAAATTGAAGTATTTAATGCATTGGACTCTCCTGAGGAAATCATGCCATTCCATTGCTAACATCTCTCATTTATTTTCTGACTAGACCGACACATAGTCATTTGCCTTTTTTTTGCATTACATTCCTTTACAAAGCACTGCAGCAAAAGTAATTATACAAAAGAGGAGAGTCATTATTGTGTGGAGAGACTATGGAGTTAAGCTGGTGGGAGAAATCTAATAGGGCTCCAGCTGTGGAAATTCATTGTATCTAAGTGTTTTGATCGTGACCATGTTTGTGTTAAACACCTGCAGACTGAAAATTAGATCAAAACTGGTTGTTAAGGGTTAGGCAACACTTTTCTTGTTAATTTCTAAATGGTGTATTTGTAATTGAATTTGTTTTCATTGCCTTGAATGCCTCCTGCATTTTTGCACAATATAAGTAAAATTGCGTTGCTGGATTTCACTATGCGAAATGTTATTATAAAAAAGCATAGCTTGAAAAAAATTGAAGGTCTCATGTAAATATGATTTTAAAAAAAATGTGTACATGGTCTTTCTTAAAGGAGAAGGAAAGGCTAAAATTAAGTAAGTTTTATTAGAAAGGTCTATATAAATACACCAGTAATGTTGCTCTGAGTTCTCTGTTAAAAGAAACACCACATTTCTTTCCTTCTATTGTGTACTCATGGGCTTCTGTATCAGACTTCCTGTTTTCAGCTTAAACCTCCAGGGCAGGGCTTGAGCATGATCAGTTCACTCCTCTCCCCCTCTCCTTCCTCCTTCCCTGCTGTAATCTGAGCCCAGAGCTATGAGTCAGCAGGGAAATTCAGGCAGGAAGTGATGTCACACCAAGAAAATATGGCAGGTGCTATCCTAAACAAATAGAGAGTTTATAGAGCTGTTTACTTAGGTATGGTAAAGCATTCTACAGAATAAATAGTGTTATAGCTTGCATTATTGTGGCTAATCTACTAGCAATAAACTGCTTTGCTACCTTTCCTTCTCCTTTAAAGTGTTATTAATTTGTACCATGCACCTGGGTAGTAATATAAGAAAATGCAATCTAAGCAGCTTCTCATTATTTAACAATTAGATACCTTTAACAGTTTTTAAGTTTGAAATTGTAAATTTTGTTAAAAACAGCTTGGTGTCTGTGTGAGTATTTGACTGTTTACATTCTCTGCACTCCAGGTTTTGACTCCTGAACAATAGCTGATTAAAATACTTAGAGTGCTGACTCCTGTTACACTCAGACTATGTCAGACTGATAAAACAGTAGCAATACCATTTACAAACAACTTTAAACAATTGAAAATGTGTCATTCATGTATATTGGAAAGGTATTTAGAATTACAGTCAATTTCTTATGCCAATGTATGGGACTAAAGTTATTTACCCTTTATTTAGGCTGTGCCCTAGAGTCTTGGACACCAAAGCGTGGTGCTATGCATAGATGGGAAGCCATTTCCTTATACTGAGTTAAAGTAGTTATTTGGCAGTTCAGTAACTGTCCCTTGTTTTATTGTGTTAAAGGGGAAGACCCTTTCTTTGGATTTTACCTTCCTTGGAAAGTGAATACAGAATAGAGCATAGGCAGAAGGTTGGCCCAGTAGTTGAAGCTAGTATTAGGCTTGTTCTCTAACAGCTTATTCCAGGAATAGGATATAGGATAATGTTTGCTAGTGATCAGCATTACTGGGTATACCAACCATAGAAAAGAGAAGGGGTCCCCAACTTTTTTTTACCTGTGAGCTACATTCAGACATAAAAAGAGTTGGGGAGTATCTCCCAGGAGGTGCAACATAAGGGGTGTGATGGGCTATTTGGTAGCTCTGTTTGGCAGTACACATTGTTTCTATGCCACCAAAAATTGCCTCCAAACTAGGAATTAAAAAATAAGCACCTGCTTTCGGGTCACTGGGAGCAACATCCAAGTGGTTTGGGAGTAAAATGTTGCTCACGAGCCACTGGTTGAGGAACACTGGAATAGAGATTCAGGTTTACAGACATTGAGATTACTGTAACTCATCTAGGTTCCACATGAAGGGCCGGAATACTGTGGACTGGACACTTCTGAGTTGATTGAATTCACTGTTTAATTATTGACCCCTGATGGGTAACGCATTGGCTGTGTTCTTTGTATGTGAATAACTGCTGAATACTGACACTTCAATAATTTGTGACTGCCATCCAAGTGATTATTCTACTTTTCTGCAATAAAGAAGTTATTGTCTATTTTTAGAACCACTGGCGCCCATTTTATTGATTCTGAGCATTATAGTTCATCTAACCCCCTTCCTCCAACATTATGCAAGGGCCCACTCCCAAGATAAGAGGCTTATGTTTATTGATTTGTATGGTAAACAGAAAGCACTTGGAACGTTACCTATCTGCTTATATCTGCTCCACGTTACCTATCTGCTTATACTTCCAGTTACCCATCTTCTTAGACACAAAAGCATTTTTGGATTAAGGTCACCTTTAAAAATTGCCAGCTTGAATATACCCCTAGAACTGAACCAACATGTCTGCCAGGGATTATTGTTTTACTGCTTTTATTTTTTGATGTTACTGTTCCTTTAAGGTATGAAGATCAAAATTACAGAAAGATTTGTTATCTGGAGAACCCCAGGTCTCGAGCATTCTGGATAACAGTTCCCATAACCGTACTTTCAGGATGCATTGACAAATAGTGTAAGATAAATGGTATGCTGTTTCCATGCTACAACAGATGACTACAATCCTGGACACTTTACTGATCCCTCCCATATGCCTTATTGGGTCACTGCTCCATCGACAGATGTCTCAGAAAGAGAGTTCACACATTCACCAAGCATCATACAGATCAGTTGGAAATTAACTGCAAATGTACCCATAAGTACAGTAAATATGTTCACAAAATATGTGTTAAGGTATAAATTGTTTAGGTAAAAATGTATCATCAATCTTCAATTTTAGGAAAAAACAATAATGGAAGGCAGATGGATGACTAGATATACAAAACATATCATATGTTACATCATGATCTCAGTTTTGCTACCTGTAAATGATACTATAGAGGAGCAGGTGAATTTTATATAATCTTACACAGATGCCCATAACAAGCAAAGGACCATTTTTTTTTACACAGTACAACAGTTTTCTATCTTAACTGTAACGTATCTGCATAGCTCAATTAATGCACCATGGCAGGGGAAGGAAATATGGTCTCTTTCTTGTCAGCAGCGAAGTTATTTACTTTCAAAGGCTGACAGAATAACACTGCAGGGTTTTTATTTATTTCCTTTCAGAATGTCATTATTCGTTAATACAGAGTGAGTCCTGCATGCAGTTTGAGCTTATTGTATTATTATTATTATTTTCTAACACCTCAAGTTAAACCTCTCAGTTGTGTTTAATATGGGAATATAACTAATAAACTAATAAACACCTGTAGATATGATTGAAAGGATGGAAGTATGCACTTAGATATGACAAGCACACTCAGGGGCACATTAACTAAGCTTAAGTAAAGGATTTGAAGTAAAAAAACTTTGAATTTCGAAGGTTTTTTATGGGTACTTCGACCATCGAATAGGCTACTTCGACCTTCGACTACAACTTCAACTTCGAATCAAACGATTCAAACTCAAAATCGTTCGACTATTTGACCATTGTTCCCCACTATTCGAAGTACTGTCTCTTTAAAAACTTTGACTATCTACTTTGGCACTTTAAACCTACCGAGCATCAATGTTAGCCTATGGGGACCTTCCCCATAAACTTTCTATGCTTTTTTTGATCGAAGCAATATCGTTCGATCGATGGATTAAAATCCTTCGAATCATTCAATTCGAAGGATTTAATCGTCGATCAAACGATTTTTCCTTGGATCGTTCGATCAAAGTATTTGCGGTAAATCCTTTGACTTCGATATTCGAAGTTGAAGGATTTTACTTCGACGGTCGAATATCGAGGGTTAATCAACCCTCTATATTCGACCCTTAGTAAATGTTCCCCTCACTGTTCAATACATATAGAAGAAATAACAGAAAGCAAGACGGAAAGGAGGGAAAGCAAGGAAACACATGCTGCAGGAGAGGGCTAGGGGCAACTTGTGCAAGACTGATAGTTGATGCAGTGAGTACTAAACAAGAATTGACACTAATACCTGGAAAATCAAACAATACAAGGAATTAATGTAGAAGCAGGTGTTTATTTTATGTTCATTCATTTCCTGTATTACCACCAGGGTTTCAGCTACTGAATGTGCATTATTATATTAAACATAACTGGCTTTTCTTAACCATTTTTATATTACTAATTCAAGTGATATAAGATAGATAGTGAGTAAATAATTAATGCTCATGTGCAACTGCAAACCATTAAAATGAATTGAGCATACATTGACACTATTCAGAAAGGTAATTTTGAATGTACATGTTACTTTGCAAATTTTGACAAGCGTCAATGTTGCCCTTCAGTCTGCTCTGACAAATCATTACAAGTGCACAGGCTAACCTTGGAATTCCGGTAAGCCTTGACCTGGTGGTAATTCCCGAATTCCCATCAGTGACCACAATTGACTTTAGCCTAGTGAACCAGCAACCAATTCTGTTATTAATGCCGCATGTCAGAAGTGATGCCATTCTAGAACAAACGCAGGAGGAAAAACATGTGCCGCAACCTTCATGTGGCTTAATAAACCGTTGCTAATATATATCTTTATTGGTATGTCACTTGAGTTGAGCTGTGAGCAACTTAAAATGCACTTGTAATGACTTACACTAGCTTTATTATCCAGATTGTCCTGGATCCAAGAGCTTTCTGTGTGCATCAGAGGCATCATTAAAGCATATTATATCTGTACTGTATTGTCTCGCTTCTAAAATCTGTAGCAAACATGAACCAAAGTTGGTGGTCATTGCCTGAAGCACTTTTGCTAAACCGAAGTGTGACTTTCTATAACAACTTGGTCTATGTAGGACCTCAGTTACACTGATCTTGGTGCACAGTGCTATTTAACAAATAAACAATAGTGAGAGAACCCATAAAGCCATTAGCAAAGATTAACACACAATCATCTGACATTATCAATTCCCATCTGCAAAAGAAATCTCTAACTCCCTCATGCTAGGAGTTACTGTATTTGCAGAAGGGTTTTTACTTTCATATACCTGTACATTACCACTTTATTTACATGAAGTACATTTAATTTCATCATTAGAAATCTAACGTGAATACATTTTCTTTTATGATATTTGAGTTAAATTAAACTGACATAATATAGTTCTAGTAAGTATTTCACCACTTTATTTTTTTTATTGCCAATAATGACAAAAACATAGTTACATAGTTACATAGTTAAATTGGGTTGAAAAAAGACAAAGTCCATCAAGTTCAACCCCTCCAAATGAAAACCCAGCATCCATACATACACCCCTCTACTTTTAATTAAATTCTATATACCCATACTAACTATAGAGCTTAGTATCACAATAGCCTTTGATATTATGTCTGTCCAAAAAATCATCCAAGCCATTCTTAAAGGCATTAACTGAATCAGCCATCACAACATCACCCGGCAGTGCATTCCACAACCTCACTGTCCTGACTGTGAAGAACCCCCTACGTTGCTTCAAATGAAAGTTCTTTTCTTCTAGTCTAAACGGGTGGCCTCTGGTACGGTGATCCACTTTATGGGTAAAAAGGTCCCCTGCCATTTGTCTATAATGTCCTCTAATGTACTTGTAAAGTGTAATCATGTCCCCTCGCAAGCGCCTTTTTTCCAGAGAAAACAACCCCAACCTTGACAGTCTACCCTCATAATTTAAGTCTTCCGTCCCTGTAACCAATTTAGTTGCACGTCTCTGCACTCTCTCCAGCTCATTTATATCCCTCTTAAGGACTGGATTCCAAAACTGCACTGCATACTCCAGATGAGGCCTTACCAGGGACCTATAAAGAGGCATAATTATGTTTTCATCCCTTGAGTTAATGCCCTTTTTTATGCAAGACAGAACTTTATTTGCTTTAGTAGCCACAGAATGACACTGCCCAGAATTAGACAACGTGTTATCTACAAAGACCCCTAGATCCTTCTCATTTAAGGAAACTCCCAATACACTGCCATTTAGTGTATAACTTGCATTTATATTATTTTTGCCAAAGTGCATAACCTTGCATTTATCAACATTGAACCTCATTTTCCAGTTTTCTGCCCAGTTTTCTGCCCATGTACTGATTAGAAATTTGTGCTCAGGTTTACAATGTTATCATATGTGGATGATATTCTATTATAGACATTATAGAGCCTATAAATAGAAAAAATAGATAAAGGGAAAAAAACACATAGGAGAAAAAATGAGTCAAGAAGTAAAGTTAGCAATAAGTAAGTGTTTTTGGATAGGGAATGCCCACTGGGGGGTGGTGTGAAATAAATAAAAGGAGGCTGTGGCCAGAAAGTGTCTTATAAGATTAGAAAAAATAATATACTCATAGAGGGCTTGTTAAAAATAAGATGAGACAGTGGGAAAAAAGTAAAACATTTTTAGGAGATCTGGACCAAGAGACTTCCATTAGCTTGTGATTGGTTCTGGAAAACAAGCAGGTCAAAATCACAATGAACGTAAAACATAAAATACCACTTTCTTTAAATATGTTGTATTCTGTATTTCATTGCATTTTACATCAAAGTGTTAGGTTATGAATTAACCACATTTATAAATAATCATGATGCATGCAGCCTTAACTTCCATGTCTGTCCAATGAGATGATGGAAATCATACAGTGACATTTTAGAAAGAGGCCAATAAAGGCAAATTGTAAATGACTTCATGGCTTGAAATACATGTTTATGGTGTGTTTATCTGTATGCTAAATGTGGGGTTGATATATTATCTTATTTATTTATCCAAGGCTTTCTTTCACATTGAGCTCAGTACACTTATAAATATGTGAATCAATTTTTTTATGCTATCTTGTAAATATCATAAGAGACTAAGATTGAACCGTAAACACTATGGGTCATATTTATGCAGAGTAGAGTAGGAGGCTGGTTATTAGTTTTTAAAACTAGAGGAAGCAGATGCTGCAGTCCAGTTCCCCCTGTTCCCCCCCCCAAAAAAAACCATGGGTTCTACTTCTATAGTTACGCCACTGGTAGCACATGGACTTTAGTCACAATTGATGGCAAGATATATGCAGTATGTTATTAAAATATATTTGAAAATGTCCATCCAAAAGAATATACATATGGGATGCACAAGGACATGGCAATGATTCAAAACATAAGGTCAAGTTGACCCTTCAGCAGCTGCGGCAGAAAAAAAATCCCTTTGGGGAGTTCTCAGTTAGTAAAACAACAACCAAATATTTTACAGCACTTGAATGTTTTTTGTCAAGAATTGGCAGCTTTAATGCATAAGAAATTAAAGAGCCTAATTTACAACATGATGCTAAAGGGGACAATACATGATATTAAGAAAAATGGTATGTACAGTAAACTTTTGAATAGGTTCATTTTAATATGTTCTTTCTTGCTAAAGATTGTTTAATGATTGTGTTATTGTTTGATGCCTAATAATTTCATTTAATTAATGAAACATGTTTTTTTCTAATCACTAATGTTTTCTTAAATAACAGTCCATTTTTTAAAATTCTGCTAGGAGTATGTAACAGATTAGTCACATAACATGTTATTAGAAACTGCAGGGGTAAAGGTTACAGAGTATGTATTAACTGGGAAGCAAAATACTGCCAGTAATGTTTCCTTGTTAAACATGAATAAAATACAAATTAAAAAATCATTAGCACAGCATGTATGAAATCTAGTATCTGGAATCCTTGAGACCTTGCCTTTTCATGTTTAGTTTGGATGACCATAGTTTATGTTTACTAGAAACATTTAACCAATAAATAAACCAATAAATAAAAGGCCTGTTATATTACTGGAGTGGAGAATCAGCTAAGTGGCACTTGACTGTTTCATTTTGAAGTGCTTTGCAAGATCCGTGAAAAAGGTTAATTGTGGGAATTTTCCAGATAAAAGCCAATAAAAAGGAATGTGTGTGGTTGTGAGGGTAATTCGTTTTATTCTGAGTAAGCGCTATTGACAAGAGTGCTATTGACAAAAACTAAACCTAAAGTTAACAAAGCTAGCAAGAGCAGGTGGGAAGTGTGTTCTGAAAGAAGCTATGGATTTTAGAAGGAATTTATTATTTGTTTACCACCCTATAGGAAGACAGTATAATAACAAATAATTTCTTAGCTAGGAAAAAAATACAAAGCTTCAAGTGCAAAGCAATACAAAACTTTGAAGAACAACACATGTAACGTAATGACTCCCACTTTACTCACCATCAAATAGGAAGGAACATAAATTTGAGGAGAAAGTGGTTTAATAGTGTTTTATATTTTTTAAAGCTTTTTCAGGATTGTCTACAGTATTGAGAACACTCTGCTGGTTATCTGTTATAACCCATGTACTGTATAAGGATGCTCTTCCTTTACTGTGGTACCTTGTAACCAAGTAACTGAATATTTTTTTTGATTATGTGTGAAGCAAATTTAATAATTGGGAACAGAACAAAGAAACTGTTCTATTCATTCCTGTGGGATTTTTAGAATTGTTTTTATCAAATGTTGAACTCTAACGTTCACAAATATTTAAATACACTTCTAAATATCTAATAGGGATGTATAGAAAGTACAGTAAGTGCATTTTTCCGTGGTGAGTTCTTATCTGACGTTTTGAAAAATCTGCCTCTGAGTCAATAGACGACTCTATTATTGACCATAGAGTGATTCTCTGGCCAGTCTGTTTTTTAAAAGCATATTTACAGTATATAAACAAATCCTTTTGATACTAATACACCCCCGGTTGCTTATTATTCGGTATGCACGACTATTATCTTGACACCAATTTAATGCTATTGCTATATAGTATGTTATGTGCTGTATATTTTTAAGTGTAGTAAAAAAATACTAGTGTAAACAGTAAGATAAGAAGATATCTTATAAAACAGTTAAGCATTACTATTCCTATGACATTCTCATTTCTGCAAAGGATTTAAGGAACCACAGTTTTATTTTTTAACCATGTCTAACTTTTTGACAACTAGGGGCACATTTACTAAGGGTCGAATATGGAATTCGACCCTCGAAGTAAAATTCTACAAATTCGAATATCGAATTGGAAGGATTTACCAAAAATCCTACGATCGATCGTTCAAAGGAAAAATTGAACGATTCGAAGGATTTTAATCGATTCATCGAAGAGTTTTCCTTTGATCAAAAAAGCTTAGAAAACTGTTGGGGAAGGACCCCATAGACTAACATTGTACCTCGGTAGGTTTAAACTGCCAAAGTATGTAGTCAATTTTTTTTTTAAAGAGACAGTACTTCGTCTATTGAATGGTCGAATAGTCGAATGATTTTTAGTTCCTAAAGCCTATTTGATGGTTGAAGTAACCAAAAAAAATACTTCGAAATTCGAAGTTTTTTTACTTCGAATCCTTCACTCGAGCTTATTAAATGTGCCCCCTAATGTTTTAATTGATCCATCCTGCCAGTACCTGATTATTTTTTTCAGTGCCATACATATTTCACAACTATGGGTGTGCACCCATCTTGTTTTATAACATTATGGGCCAATCGAGTGAGAAATAGTTATCTCCTGGTTTATCATGTGAAAACTCATGGACAAGATTCAATTCAAGGAGAAAAAAATGTCCCTGTAATTCAGACAAAGAGATTTTTACATGATAAACCAAGAGATTATGTTTTTGGAATTGAATTGCAACTCAAAATGAATCTCATGCATGCATTTTGCTTTCAGAAAAATTCAAGATTCAGCCAGATTCAATTAAGTGAGAAAAAAGTTTATCACATGAAGACTCTTGGGCAAGATTCAATTTGAGATTTAATTCAATTCAGAAAACTTATCAAGTAAAAACTCTATTGAAGTCTAAGGAAGTCCAGGAAAAACTAGAATTGAATTTGAAGGAAAAGATTAATCTAGTCCATGATCATTTGGACAAAAAAAGTTTCTGAGACAAAGAAGTAGCCAAGACAGTCACCACAAGGAAAATGCCCATTGGCATTAGAAGTGAGAAAAAAACTATGTAAAAAAAGTTGTTACATGTAAGAAAAATGACGTGTATTAATTTCAATGCATTTTGGGAATTTTTTGCTATTTCACTCATCAATACTAACCAGTAAGGGAACTGCCTTTTCCTAATTTTGTGGTGCTGACCTATAGGAATATGTTAATTTTCCTCTACTCTGTGATATTTTATTCCACCGCTTATCATTTGTTTCATCTTTCTGTCTTCCCAAGTACTATCATTATAATGTCACTATTTCGGTGTATCTTTGTACCCTTTATTTCTATGTCACACAAATTGAATTCCATCAAAAAAGCAATTCAATTCCAATGGTAATGTTGCTTTAAGATCCAGTATCAAGCAAATCTTAATAATTAAAAGTGAAAAATTTTGGGAGGGGAACTACATAAAACAATGAACAAGGCATGGGATTAATGAAAGGTTAAATTTCTTTAATCAGCTTGTTCTGTTTCTCCAATAATGCAATATTTTATTTTTCATTTAAGCAAAAGTAAACCAGATGAAAATTGTAACTTGCCACACAAAGTCTCTTAATTTCTCGTGCAGGCAATTTGTTCTTTCAACATTAAGCCCAACTTTAGTTTTTATTATAATTGTAGTGACTATAATTCTATAATATTGGTGTAATCACG
Organism: Xenopus petersii; assembly: GCA_038501925.1. Taxonomy (NCBI): domain Eukaryota; kingdom Metazoa; phylum Chordata; class Amphibia; order Anura; family Pipidae; genus Xenopus; species Xenopus petersii. The sequence goes on along the minus strand of CM076689.1, from coordinate 35,030,839 downwards.
TTAGCCTGAGGTAAACTTACAAAGATGCAGGTAGTGAAATATTTTTGACAGCCAACTTTTAATAAATAGTATATGAGGAATTCTTAAAAATACCATAATCGTTTGTGAAGCCTCTCAATGGAGTCAAAGTTTTCTAGTTGCCTTATGAATTTTTTCATCCTCTTGTTCATAATAGGAAATTTTAGGACAATCTTTAAAGAAAATAATGAGAATAAAGGAAACATACAATTTAAAAACAAAAAAATGGCTTGGTTACAAAATTGCTGTTCAATACAGCTTTTAGATTATTATTTATTTCAGTATAGAAATATAAAATACAATGATCTTTAATAAAAGAAATAGCATTATAGTGTCCAGTTTATTTCCTGAAAATCAATCCCATTAGTATTTTAAGTTAATAATAATGTTATAGTTATAATAAAATCATGGCTTATAGACAATTAAAAAGGGTTAGATAAAGGTGCAGATTCATCAAAATGTGAGAATAGAATTTACCACTAACACTAACTCACTGTCTACCCATTCCTATGGGATTAGGATTAGGAATGGTAAATTCTAATGTTCACCCAATGATAAATACAATAAATAAATTGAAACAAAAGAACAATATTTTTTTCCCTAAATGGAGTGAACCCTAATATTTAATTCCTTAGGGCAGTTGGTACCTGCCATCATAATCTCATTCACACTGCTCTGTGGAGCCTCAGATGCTCAGCTAAATAGCCTATCTATCACTTCTAGAGTGATCTGTGAAATTGAGCTAGCCTATCTTTACTAGACCTAACCTGTCTAGGTTTCACCTCATCCTTCCTGCTTGCTCGGGTAAAGGGATTAACAAAATATGTGTGCTCAGCTTTTTTATTTTATAACATAGTACCACTTAGTGGCTAAACCTGGCATATTTAGGGGTATACTTTGACACAGGAAATGGAGTATAGCTCCTGTATAACTATGGGGCCCTTAAGTGGCCAAACTAAAAGGGGATGCAATATCAATGGGAAATACATTTTTCAATCACCTACATATTCATGAGACAATATTTATGTCTATGACAAAGAGAATATGAGCACTGAACCTATCTATCTATGAGTCTATCTGTATACTATTGACATTATCCATGTATCTTTATTACTGTGAGTGGGTAATATAAGCATTGTAGTACTGTATACAGAACAGCAAACAGAAAAGGTATCAGTAGTTTCTGAAACCTGCACTGCAGATTCAATGTAAATATAAATGGATCTCTACAGTTGTGTTTCTTTTTATTAAAATCGATGCAGTTTTTAAAGATATAAGCTGGTGGTGCTTGACTTTAGGACTGCTAAAGTGAAAAAAGAGGAAAACTAAAAACAAAAGTGAAGAATGCATTTGGGAAAATGTGGCACAAAGAATGATGAAGTACTTTTCATAGCAGCCAATTCTAGCCCCCAAATCCCTGTTGTGAAGAAAGTATTTGTCTAACTAATGCAGAAAATTCAGCTATTTGCACAGAATATTATTAATAATTTATTCACACTGCATCAGTGTTTTTATTCACAAGCAATGCTTGGTTGTGTTAATAAACTAATTACATGAAAAGGACAATAAGAGGATGTTTTGAAAAACTTTTTTCATACAAAAATATGCAAATTTTAACTCTTAATAAATGGCTTAGTTGTATATAAAAAGTTTTGGCTTTGTTTATAGCCTAATAAGTATATTTTATCATGCTTTTGCTTTGTGATAGAAATCATCTGGCCCTCTTGTCATCGTTATTAAAAAAAATTAGCCCATTCAAGTTTCCTTTTAAAACTAGGACAGTTGATGTACTGCCGTTCAAGAAGTAACAATGTGTTTTTGCACAAATGGTGTTCTCGAGCAATTTCATATTTTACATAACCTATCATGTGAAACATGTCTGCATATGGTCTGTGGCTAGGGATGGGCAAATCTGGACTGTTTCGCTTTGCTAAAAATCCTCAAAATGCCAAAAAAAAGTTGCCAAACACATTGTCAAAAATCAATAGGGAATTTACCGGATTACTTTTTTTTTTGCAAACGTTACATTAGAGTCTATGGATGTTTTTCCACAATGAATTGAGGCACAATAATTGACTCATCCCTATCTGTGGCTACTAGGTGGTTTATGTGCAATAAAAGAGCATTTACAGTGGTACATAATTACATCCCTTCCTAGTTTATATTAATTACATCTTTTCCTATCTTATATTAATTATATCTTTCCTAGCTTATATTAAAGGGAGCACAGCATTATTGCTTTTTCCTGTACACAATTCACCTTGGTCCTACCAACCAAAAGAGGGGAGTGGGTTTTTTTATTGATTGTACGGGTATAATTTAGTTATAGTAAAGCTGCTTTAATATGGGCAACATGGCGGCTCACCATGTCATGTCAGTTTGATTCTGACCTGGGTCATACCTGCAAGGATTTTTTTTTACCTAGAGTCTGTATGGGTTTTCTCTGACACTCCAAGTACATACTGTACAGGCAATTTAATGAAAACTAATGCTAATAAAGTATGTGTAAATGTGAAAGGGATTTTCGATTATAATCTCCACTGTTGCAGGGACTGTTATTAATGATGAGCAATCTTTGCAAAGTGCAACATAAATGTGCTGGCAAGCTGAACACTTTATAAGTAAAGATAAGTAAGTTAATATATAAATAATAAATATTTGTCAGACTGTCACAGTCCTTGCACCAGGATGTTTTCATTGGAAAAAAATAAAGCTCCATTTTGAAACTCTCAGAGCTATTTTAAAAAGTATAAATGCTCCTTAATACATTTTTTCTGAGCATTATTAATCACAAACCAGTATATTTAAGTTATGACAAGCTTTGAGAATGTATAAGTATATTTGTATTTATTTATATCGAGGCACATATGATGTGCTGAAAACATTTGGGAATCTTAATACTTGTAGTATTATAATTCCAAACAATATCCCATGAAATATTTTGAGTGAGTGCATGTTTGAGCTTGGGATTGAAAGCCATGTCTGTTTTAAAGTCATAGTTTATCGTTATCTATATACATAGCATCTCAATGTGTATTAATAAAGGGCAGGTGTCCATTAATTGAGTCTTCTGTTAGTTTTGTACCACTTTAATTTGTTTGTCCTCTATTATTCAGTTGCATGAGTGTCTTCTTGTATTCAATTATGGTTATGAAGTGCAAGACAGCAGTCAACATCTGTTCCATTGTTTTCCAGGTTTACACATAACTTTGATGGGTTATTAAGCAATCTATTTTTAAACAGGAAATAACAGAAGAACAAACATTTCATTTTATATTACTCTACAAAGGTGCATTATCCAGTCACTGTGTTTGACCAGGGAAACTGCTCATCATAAATAGTAAAGTAGTGTTGTGCAAGCAAAATACATTTTTAAATAATGAACACAGCCGTTTTATGCCACACAAAGAAGTCAAAAGGCAGATGGTAACGAAGACATATTACACTGTCACAAGAAAAGTTAATTGTTATGAATTCTGGCAAAGGCTGCTATTCCGCTTCAGATAACAAAAATAACATACATATATGCTTGAGGGTTTTACATGAAGAAAATATACTAACAATGCTTTGTTATTTGGGGAAATCAAACTTTAAAAAATGTCAACGCAGTTATGTATCTCTAGATTTAGTGTTTTTTTGCTATTTAGTAAGCATGGTTTTATATCAAAGGTTTGCAAACAATAGCAATAAGAATTGCTATCCATTTGGTGCTTTATTTAGCAATACCAAGATGCAAGAAGGGATTGAGAATAGTACAAAATATTTTTTTTAATATTAAGGCACATAGTTCTTTTTTTGATGGAATTATTTTAACTTTATCAAGAGAAACAGGAAATTAAAAGTTTATTAGAACAAATGTTTAAACTCAAATTATTCATTTTTCATGAAGTATGTACCTATGAAAAGGATTCTGTGCAAAGTTATCTTGCTTTATTTGGTAATCAATAATGCTGGAGATGTTTGTTGAAACATTGCCTAGACAGGGAGATGGGTCTGATATTAACTGCATTTTTGCCCAATTTTGCTTCCAATTAGCAGATATTAGGTTGAAGTGAATAGAGTAAGAATCCTAACTGCCTCAAGATGGATTCAAAGAGCTCTATCTCTTGCATTTCATTTGCTGATGCTGCTTTAGAAGACAGCATACTGTACATGCCCTTCCACTTACTAAACAGGATGACCCTTGAATGCAGTATCATAGTTTCTTCATGTCTATGCTTTCAAGGTTAGGGGATTGTTGATTAGATTCTTGAATGACTAGTTTCTGGTGATACCAAAATAGTTCTTCTATAAGGAAACAAAACCTCATAGTGACACAATCTTGTTGTCTGTAGGACAGTAGAAAAATCTGCATGTAGCTACTGCGGCACTCTTAACCTGTAGAATAGCAAAACAGTGTTGTATGGGGAAATCAGCATATTAGGTAAGGCAGAGTGCCATTTTAAAAAATGCAAGTAACACCAGAATTAAAATATACTTTATTTGCATTTAAAGGTTAGACCTGTTTGTCCAGCTTCTGCAAATAAAAGACCAGATTTATTCTACAAATAGGTTTTCACCCTCTGTGAGTGTAGAGAGCTATGAATAACATGTGCCAATTATTACTTACTGTAACTGCTAAACCCATTTCATTCTACAGATTGGCTCTTGTATCTGCTATACAGTCAAGCATTGAGCTTGATTGGCAGCTCCCATGGCTGTATAGTAATATAGTTAAACTATCTATCAAAGATTTGTGTATGCATTAGGGAGGAACTCCATCTGATGCGCTACGCAAAAATGCAGGCATCAAGTCAGATGCAACGGAAATAAGGTAAGAGGTGGAAATGTCGTATGAAGTCGCAGCCGACGTTCATTTAACTTACCTTATTTCTGTTGCATCCAACTTGACGCCTGCGTTTTTGCGCAGCATGACAGATTGTACCAAAATCACCCGTGGAGTTCCCTTAACTATAAAAAAGGAATTAAACTTCAGTGCAGTATATGTGTACAAAATCGTTTCCATGAAGTTTTAAAAAAAAAAAATTAAAAATACACATTGAAGTCAATGGGCATCAAAAATTTTTTGACGCACGACAATTTTGACATGTACGACAATTTTTATACGTGTGACTCTTTTGGCCAAATGCATTACATTAAATGGATGGCCGATTAATTTTGTTGTATGACAATTTTTTTTGTCATGGCGAGTTTATGTCGCAGCTTTGTGAAAACATTCCGGTGAAATGTGAAAATTGTGCGAATCCATGCCATCACTACACAGGGACAAAGATCCATGTTTTTTGGTGCAATGCACCTTGACACCTGCACAACCCTTGAACATCTGTTTATGCCAATAGCGCTGCATACAAGAAGTGTGGCACAAGAAAAAGACATGGGGGGTTCCCTGGCACACACATTTATTGCACAGGACTCACAAAACACAACAAAGGAGTTGCAGGATATACAAGGTCTTGTTTTTAATACCTTCTTATAGTAGGACTGCCTTGCATTGTTAAATTATTACTAATAAATAATATTCAAAAATGCTATGCATTCCATAATAAAGGCCTAATTTGTTTTACAAGAAGTGTAGCAGAGACTAATACATTTTGCTTCTTATGGCAGAAAAAGTGAGAACATTTGCTTACCTCCCACTCAGCTTTCAATCAGGTGGGAGTTTAGTGCAATTTGACATGAATTTAGAAAGTTGTCCCTTTAAATGTCACATTACAATCTATACTTTTTTTTAAAGATTTGCAATAATTCCTGACAGGTTGTAATTTTAACTGGAATAGTATCTAGAATGATATACAATTATAGCAAACTTTCAACTATAGCACTGTGTAATGCATGACTGAGATACTGTATATTAATGTATGAAAAACAAAAAGGGTCTTGTGTGTATTGGCTTTATAGCTGTTTGGGTCAAACTAAATATAACATCCTAAAAATGAGAAAAATGTAAACAAGACACCTTCATGGGATAATAATATGTAATTTAATTACCAAATGTCAGAATAGCTGACAATGTAACAAATCAGCCTCTGGCTTTTCCTTAAAGAGATGTTCTTTGCCTTTTCCCACATTAGTCATAATTTCTTATGTCTATTTTTCTACTTTTTTTCAATGACAAACCTATATCAATCTTTGATTGACAAAACATCCAAATGCACACAGCATTTCCCTTAAACTTTAGCTGTGTCAAAAGAAAAAGTCTGTTAAAGGAACACATTTGACAAGAATATTCTTTTATTTTTTTAATAAACTCATGGCCTATTCTGTATAATTTAGGGAGATTATGAAAGGACAGGTTTTGTAGAGTTTGAAGTATTTTTTATAGCCTTCTTTTTCTATAAATCTATTAAATTGAGACTGGTAAATACCATGACCCATTGTAGGTTATTAGTGTAGCTAATAGAGTGAAAATTACTTTAAGTTTTTTATTTGTCAATATTTTTATTGTATAAATGGTCAGTTTTGCTAAGGCAACAGTAAACCCCAATAGCAGTTTATCTTGCATAATAGAGCATGCAGCAATCACCATTATATATATGTAAAGGGTTATAAGTTAAAGTATAAGTACAAGTATGGGACCTGCTATTCAGAATGCTATCCAGAATTATCCAGAATGCAGAATGTTTTCCAGATAAGGCTTCTTTCTGGATTGTTTTGTCTCCATTAAGGGTTAATTATATCTTAGTTGGGATTAAAGGAATTGTTCAGTGTAAAAATAAAAACTGGGTAAATAGATAGGCTGTGCAAAATAAAAAATGTTTCTAATATAGTTAATTAGCCAAAAATGTAATGTATAAAGACTGGAGTGACTGGATATGTATTATAACAGCAACAACACTACTTCCTGCTTTTCAGCTCTCTTGGTTTACACTGACTGGTTACCCTGGCTACCAGGCAGTAACCAATCAGAGACTTGAAGGGGGGCCACATGGGTCATATCTGTTGCTTTTGAATCTGAGCTGAATGCTGAGGATCAATTGTAAACTCACTGAACAGAAATGTACCATGTGGCCCCCCTTCAAGTCGCTGACTAACTCAGAGTTATAGAGCTGGAAAGCAGGAAGTTGGATTCTGGCTGTTTTATTAGACATCTGTTCACTCCAGCCTTTATACATTACATTTTTGGGTAACTAACTATATTAGAAACATTTTTTATTTTGCACAGTCTATCTATTTATAAAGTTTTTAGTTTCACACTGAACTATTCCTTTAAGTACAATGTATTGTTTTATTATTACAGAAAAAAAGGAAATCATTAGAAAAATTAGAATTATTTGCTCATAATGGAGTCTGGCCTACCAATAATTCAGAGCATTCTGGACAATGGGTTTCTGGATAAGAGATTTGATACGGGGGCGTGGCCTGCAGCTGAGTATGGTGGACGTGTGAGTGTGCGGCTCCTGATCCAACCAATCCAAAACAGTGCTAATCCCTCTTTTTGGCTATGGGTAAACACGGCAAACTTAAAGATTCTACCTCAGAGACCTCTAAGACCCCAAGAACGAGTGAGGCGCAACGATCGTTGAAGCAATTTTTCACTTCTGCAGATTTGGAAGCTGCGTCGCATAAATCCAAGATGGCGCTGAGACGCCCGCGCAGTCCAATCGAGGACTCCGACAGTGAGTCTGTGAGTACTGATACTACTACGCTCTCTTACCTTAAATCGCTCCCGACTAAAAGGGATTTTGAACATTTGGTCTCGCAAATTAAAAAGACTGTACGCGAGGAAGTAGCAGATCTTAAGCTTGAAATGGCTACCTTACATTCGCGTGTCGCAGATGCTGAAACGCGCCAAGACACGGTGGAAACTGCTACTAATTCCTTGATTCAGTCACAATCTGCTCAAAACAAACTGCTCTACTCCCTGCAGAAGCGGATAGACGATTTAGACAATCGAGGTCGACGTTGTAATCTACGCATTAGAGGCCTCCCAGAACAAGTTGATGGGGTAAGCCTCCAGGCTACTGCAATGAAAATTTTCAATCATATCCTTGAGCAACCGGATACACATACGGTAGAGTTTGAGAGGATACATAGAGCTTTACGGCCTAAAGGATTGCTGACGGATCGGCCTAGAGATATAATCTGTTGCCTGACCGTTTTCCGGTGAAGGAGGAAATTTTGCAAAAGGCGAGGAAAATGCAAACTATTCCCTTCCAGGAAACGCAATTGTTAATCCTCCAGGATTTATCCTGGTCTACTCTGCAACACCGATGACTACTGCGACCCCTTATAACTGCACTTAAGGAAAATAACCTCCTATTTCGATGGGGCTATCCGTTCAGTCTACATGTAACCCACAATGGCCAATCCTTTGTTCTCACTGGGCCGGATGATTTGGCTCCTTTTCTTGCAGGTCTGGGGCTCTCTGATGTTAATCTGCCGGAATGGATAAAGTTTTGCTACCTGCCGAAACTGCCGTTACTGCCTGCTCGAGAACCATGGACCGAGGCGACTACACCCAAGGAACAACGTAAGAAGACCAAAGTCACCCCGGCCAAGGATAAAACACCAGAGGGATGAGTATATTCAACATGTACTATACTGCCTACCAGCTCTTTGACTTATTTGTTATTGGCACTCTCTTGTCAACTATGACGGAAGAATTCAGTTGGATCTGTTTTTTTTTGTTTTTTTTTTTTAATTATTATTATTTTTTACTCTTTTTTCCGTCTTCTTCTTAATCTGTATTTCAATTGGATTTTGCTGGATGGTATAGTACTGTTCTTTTTCATATATGGTTCTACACTGTTTTTGGATCGGGTATATGGGGAGCAGCCCTCTCAGCATACTGAGCTCTCCACCCCCCCAGGGGATTGGGTGACTATTAGGGAAGGCACTGGCTGTTGACCCTTCTAGTACCTACTACATCTCACCTTTATGGTGATTTTTTCTAGGCCCCATTTTGCAATGTCTATCGCACAGTTTAATGTATATTTTGACTTTTTTGTTGCATGTTTTGCAATGTTTGTTTTTTTTTTTTTACTTTTCTATTATTCTTATTTGTTTTTGGCAAGGCTATATAAGGCAGTACTCATTTACATGGGTGATATTACTGTAACTTCTTTAAACGTTAATGGCTTCAATATTCCTGAGAAAAGGCACAAAATCCTACATGCAATGTACAAAGGCAAAACTGATATCATTCTCTTCCAGGAGACACATTTTAAGGGGGCTGAATGTGCACCTATTAAATATGGCGGCTATTCCAGGTGGTTTTATAGTAATAATGCCTCTCAAAAAAGTAAAGAAGTAGCTATTGGTTTGCACAAAAATTTAGATTTCAAATTGATAGATGTGTTGAGGGATGTTGACGGCAGATATATTTTTGTGAAGGGATCTATTCACCATACCCTATGCACTATTGGGAGTGTATATGCTCCTAATAAGTCGCAGCCCTCATTTGTTAGGAAGATGCTGTCCGCTTTGGACTCTTTTGGTGCAGGATGTTTGATTCTTGGAGGTGATCTCAACCTTACTTTGCAACCTAGGTTAGACTCGTCCAAAGGAACATCTTCACTCCCGCACTCCGCCATTAATTTGACACATAAGGCTCTTCGACGAGCCCAACTGATTGATACTTGGAGATATCTGCATCCCAAAGATCGTAATTTCACTTTCTACTCTCATCCTAAGGCTGTGTATACTAGAATTGACTATATTTTTCTTTCCTAATACCACCTGGAATGGCTGTCGTCAGCTTTGATACAAGATATTTTATGGTCAGACCATGGGGCTAACTTAATAACTCTGAGATTTCCACATAAACAGATTTCTGAATAGAGATGGAAACTTAATGAATCTCTGCTAAATGATCCAGATTGTATGTCCGAGTTGACTGAAGCCTCTGTGGATTATAGTGCAGCTCTTCAATCTGACACGACTTCTTCTCCCATGTCGAAATGGCAAGCCTTTAAATGTTTAGCTAGAGGTATCTTTATTAAACACGGTTCGAGACTAAAGAAACTGAGGTCTCAACAACTTGCCCAATTGTTTGACCAAATACACTCACTTGAAGAGTTGCATAAACAATCTCACGATGAGGACCGTTTAAAGACTTTAACCGAATGTAAACTTAAACTACATTCTTTGTTGAATCATAAGGTTCAAGGTACTTTAATTAAAGTAAAATAAAATATTATGAATATGGGAATAAGGTTGGGAAAATGTTGGCTCAAGCTTTGAAGCAGAAACACACCATTTCCCATATTCATAAAATTAAGGATGATAAAGGCCTTGTCCATCTTCTTCCTAAACAGATAGCGGCAGCGTTTCATGCTTATTATCAGAAATTGTACAATATTAATCCATCTACTTCTTCTCAGGCTAGAGACAATCTTCGGATAAGTATTCGTAAATATTTATCTGATAATAAACTCCCCTCGATTCCGTCTATACACTTAGAAGCATTGGAATCCCCTATTTCTAGATTGGAAATTCTGGATGCTATTAAACAACTCCCCTCCCATAAAGCCCCAGGTCCTGATGGATTCCCGGCTGGGTTTTACAAACAATGTCTTGCCCATGTAACGCCTCTCCTGGAAGCGCTATTTAACGACTTAGATATTGACGCTCCTCCTAACCAAGAATTTTTATTGGCGCATATTGCTGTTATTCCCAAACCAGGTAAAGATGATACTAATTGTAGTAGTTATTGTCCCATCTCTCTCCTCAATCAAGATTTGAAGTTATTCACCAAAATTCTGGCCCAGCGCTTACGACCAATTCTCCCTATGATTATCCATCGGATCAGGTAGGCTTTGTTTTCAATCGGGAAGCCAAGGAAAACACTTATAAAGTTCTCAATTGGATTGAATGGCTTTGAGTGCAAGGAAGGCCTTCTCTGCTTCTCTCAACAGATGCAGAGAAGGCCTTCGATAGAGTTAGTTGGGACTTTCTAGACTTAGCATTAGAAAGTTTGGAGTTTGGGCCTAAGTTCAGGGGTAAAATTATGGCTTCCTATACTGCTCCGTCTGCACAAGTTCGAGTCAATGGGATACTCTCTCCCCCATTTGAGATAAGGAATAGGACGAGACAGGGTTGCCCTCTCTCCCCACTTATTTATGTGATAACAATGGAGTTTTTATTAACCGCTGTCAGACGCAATCCGGATATTTTAGGGGTAACGATTGGAAATGATACCTATAAAGTTGCGGCATTTGCGGACGACCTCTTATTTGCTATTTCACAACCTCTGATTACCTTGCCTAACCTTTTGCGAGAACTGAAAGAATTTGGGGTATTGTCTAATTATAAAATCAACATGGATAAGTCAGAGGCACTAATCTTAAATATGCAGTTACCACTGGAGCAACAATTGAAATCTAACTTTGCTTTTAAATTTCCACCTTCATGTATAAAGTATTTGGGGATCCGGATTTCGCCTGACAGCCAACAACTTTATAATTTAAATTACAAGCCCCTATTAGAAGAGACTCGGAAAACTCTACAACTTTGGGGAACTAAACATTTTACGTGGCTAGGTAGAATTAAGACTATAAAAATGATGGTTCTTGCTAAGTTTCTTTATCTTTTTCAGACTCTCCCTATCCATCTTCCTCCTAATTTTTTTAAGGAGTTTAACAGTATGATCAGAGACTACATTAATAGGGGGAAGAGGGGTAGAGTGAAGACTCTTACTCTTCATAAAACAAGGCAGACTGGAGGGCTTGGTTATCCCGATCTGGAAGCGTATTATCAGGCCAGTATTTTATCGAGAATTCGGACATTTACAGACCCAAACTCTGTTTTACAATGGAGACAATTGGAGGATTCTTGGGTAGATCATACCCTACACTCCTTACCATGGGCCAAAGATATTGGCCACTCTCTTAAGGGGATACGTCCTCATGTATTGCTAACTCCTACCCTCTTAACTTGGAAACAGATTATCCGCAAACTTCAGCTAACGGTATTTCCCTCGCCACTTTTGCCGTTGTATAACAATCCTGAGTTCCCGCCTAGTCTTCAAGACAACGGTTTTAAATAAGCCTTTGGAATTTCGAAGCCTAGTCTAAGACATTTATTGTTAACCCAGCCGGGAGGACTGTCCCAAGTAGTACAGCACAAGGAGTTGTGGTCCGTACAGGATTTCTGGAGATTTAGGCAGCTTTCTCATTGGGTGAAAGACTTAAAATTATGTGGAGTAGTGGCCAGAGACCTGACTACCTTTGAATCCCTTTGTGCTAGAGAGGGGAACATTCTGCATCAGGTTTCTATATTTTATAAGTTACTAAATAGCTTGAAATGCAAAGACCACCCATCTTATGCACGTCAATGGGAGGTGGAATTGGAAACGACTTTTACTGATTGTGAATGGGCCTCTATTTACCAAACTAATTCCCGCTGCTCTATTAGTAATAAGTATCAGGAATACTCCTTTAAATTATTATCCCGGTGGTATAGAACTCCAGTGAGGCTGCAACAGATGGGTTTGTGTTCAGACGATTTATGTTGGCGGTGCAGACGGGAACCAGGGACTCTGTCCCATATCTGGCTGAATTGTCCTGTATTAAACTCTTACTGGGAAAATGTTCTATCCGACTGTAAGACCATAACTGGAATTCAACTGCCATAACTGGAATTCTCCATCAACCCTATTACTATTTCATGATATTAAGTCTTTCGGCCCTTCCAGGTCAAAATTATTGATACAGCTTCTCTTGGCAGCTAAATCCCTAATTCCGATGCATTGGAGGAGTTTACTGCCTCCTACTAGAGAAGAATGGTACTGTATAAAGTCGTGAGTGAAATCTATCGTATGGAAGAACTGACGGCTTATGTCAATAATACCCATGGGAAATTTGCGGACACCTGGTTTTTATAGATGCAATTTAAAGCAAGTACAGGGGAAGCAAGTGTTCCTTGATACACTGTAGCTTGATAGCGATGCTGTGTTTTGTAGATTATTTTCTATAGACGTATTGCCTTGCCTTACTTATTTATTTGGTTCCTTCTTTTTTTCTATTCCTTTTTTTTGTGTACAATTTCTTATTTCTGTATTTTGTTTCTATATTTTGTAATGTGTGTCATCGACAACTTTTGCATTTATTGATCTTTTGTTTCTTGGTGCAATGTGATACATGTAACAAAAGCTTCTATATTTGTTTTGAATATTCTATTTCAATAAACACGTTTTGAATATGAAAAAAAAGAGATTTGATACATGTATTTATTTGCTGCAATAGTACCTTAAAGCGATACTGGCAGGTTCCTATAAAAATTATAGGAACATCTCAGTATAAAGTAAGCGTTGCACCCATAAACCTTCCCGCAAAGCCGCCCCCAGTCCTGCGAACCTGTGTGCTGCCGACCTGCTTACACTACTAACAGATCTTCTGGGTTGCTTCATTGACGATGGGGGCGGAGCGATCCTTCCTTAGGCTGAATTCCTGTTTTCATTTGTGATCAGCCTATGGAAGGATCATGCCGCCCCCAACCCATGGTCACTGAAAAGGCTCAAAAGGTCTTTTAGCAGTGTCAGAGGATCGGTTGAATGCAGCTTTGCGGGGGCTGCTTTATGAGGAACTATTATGGGTGCAGCATTTACTTGATACAGACACGTTCCTTTGATTTTTATAGTAACATGTCAGTATCGCTTTAAATTATAGTATTTATATTGATTTGCTCTGTATTAAAGTATAAGTAAACTTTTTAAAGCTATGACTGACTACCAAAATGGCTTCTCAAAATTAACCATTGTGTTATGTTATCCTGAAAAGGGAAATATTTTTTTAAACAACAAAATAACAGAAGGATACGATAGCAGACCCTATACTTTAATATATTAGTGTATATATATATGTGTACTCATATTTTGTATTTTAACCTTGAGAAATTACTGATTTACTAATGTCTTGTTTATTTGACTTCCCTCAACATTTATCATTTAACCCCCTTTGCTTTAATTTCTTAGTCTCCTTCTCTATCCCACACCCCACACAAAAAAGGATTGAGCATTTTGAGAATGTTCATTTTTAATCTCTATCTTCTTTGCTTTCTCTTTACTAACTATTTTCATTTAGTAAAAGGTTAGATAAAGAAGAGACAAGGAATGTGTGTGAATTCGATAGGGACCTTATACTGTAAGCTCCACTGGGGCAGGGAATATGGTGAATGCTGTATACAGGTAATCTTTGTAAAGCAATGCAGAATGTGTCATCACTATATAAATACCAGGAAATAAATAGATAATAAAGCAAATAGTTAAAACTTAAAGAACATGTGCCTTTTTTAGTAGATTTGTAAAATGTCTGTAAACTAAAAATAGGATGGGTACAGAGAACAAAGAGTGTGCCGCACTATGAGAAAGGAAATAAATCAGGGTGCTTTGAAGCACAGGTTAATTTAATAAACATTTCCCAGTAATTACTATATAACATAGTCACTCAGCCCATCATCAAATCAGGAACTGACTACTATAAATGCTTTACTTAGTGTCAAATGTTACTAAACATCATCATATAAATGATAACTTGCCACTTCTTATTAATTTTACTGAAATAATACAGTTATGATTAGGAGAATAGCAATCCTTCATTTTTTAATTAATTTTACAGCGCCTGCAAACATATAAAACCAGCTATCATCAATGCTTTGAATCTCTCATACTGCATTAAGTCATTTTAATGCCTTGAGCTTAACACTATATTTTCTTGACCCGTTTACTACCCAATCTACTTACAACACACTGAATAACATTTTATGGCAAAGGCCATTGGTTGTTAATAGGAATCAATAAATTGTCCGTAAAAAAATTGATAAATTCAATTATGTTCATCCTTGCATATCTTAGACTTGAAAGACAAAATAGTATTTTATAATAAAAACCCATAGAAAAGGTGTTCGATGAATCTTCAGCCAATACTTAAACATAGGTCATACTAAAAACTGAAGCTTTAGCTTTATTTATTCCCATGCCTCTTTTCCATTTTTTAGCAACATTTTTTTTACAAGAGATGTTCATACTGTATTTACATATATTTATTTCAAATTACTAATATCTGAATATCACTGGCTAGTATCCATCAATTATTATAAAGGAATATTTATCATACAAAAAATGTTTGCAGATCAGTTGGTCAACCAATAAAATTTGCAGTATCAATGATCTTGATCTATCTTTTTATAAGGAATTAGTATTGTTTCATAATATAATTTATGTAGACATATGTGTTTCATTGCTAATGTTCAGTATAATCATCTGTCATAGCTAAACCATTGCGTTCAGTGCCACACATAGGGGCCGATTCACTAAAGTTCGAAGAAGTGAGTGTTATTTATAGCATGCCTTATTGTTATCACTTCTTATATTTTTAGAATTAACAATCGATTCACTAAAAGTTCTCTTGACTGACTTAAGAAGTGATGTTTTTACGTTCATTTTAGCTGAATTGTGTACGGTATTTATAGCATGCGTTATTTTGTGGGATATTTTAAGGCATTTGATATAGTCACACGTTAATAGTGCAATCTATAGCATCTAAGACATTTGGGGATGCCACTGAAGTCTCTTTTTACAGTATTCCAGTCATTCCTTTCCCTGGGAAACTTAATATAATTCAATTACACAGAACGTAGTGCATTCTGGATCTGCCCAAGGTATCATGAAAATGTGTTAGTGGCTGTAGGTAAGGCTCCAGTTCCTCATAAAGGTCTTTAAATGCTGTCCTACAGCTCCTCACTACATCTTCCTCTATTAATCCATCTGATGTTGTTTAGTAACGCCTACTCCTGGGAGGTGTTAAATGTCACAGTAATTATCGCACTATTTTTGCTTTTATCGCGTAAAAGATGTTAGTGAATAATGCATTAGGATTAATTCTATTCTATAAATATCGCAATGCGATTAGAATATACTTAGAAAATACTTTGATGAATCGTTCCTTAAATACCGCACAAAACTGTTAAGGAATATCAACCTTTTGTATATCAGCCCCATATTGAGGCCTGAGGGGCAATTTTCTTCCTTTAATCAGCATTAGCTTACTTCAGGAAGGCTCATTTGATGTGTATGGAAGACACTTAAAATGTATGCATTTGCCTTACTTGTAGTGCCAATGTTTCAGTTGGGCATTGACTATAAATAAATGTGGGAGGTATGGCCTAACAATGACCAAAGTTCTTTTTCAAATATTGGCATCATCCTCAATGTTTTTACCTGAAATGATGCAAATTTGTCATTTGCCCACTTAAATAGGAGCAAGCAACTATGAGCAAATTATAGTCTTGTTATTATTAGAATTACAACAATATTCTAATTTTCAGAAATACCCTTCATTTCGGCACTATTCACATGGCACAAAATAAATAGAATGCAGGCATGGTGCTGTGGAATGCAACTTGTGTTACAATTAATATGCAATATGTATAGGTGCCTTAGATTCTATGATGTACATGCCAAATGCTACAGTGACATGGTTCAAATCCTTTCTGTACTAAAAATGTACCATTTGTGCCAAGCATGTCAGCACTTTTGGTAAATGTGACCCAGTATCCCTTTAAAAGAAAAAGTGTGATCTAGATCAGCTCTGTCCAACTTATTACAAGAAGTGGGTCAATTTATTTTCATACAGCATGTTTGAAGGACAGATTATATTAAAATGATCTGAAAGTCATGAAAATAACTTGAAACCCCATGGGAGGCTCTATCAAACAATAAACCTATAGATGGTATTACTAAAAACACCTTACACCTCATAGCATACACCTTTTGCTACTAAGCAAACTATTGCAGCTAGTTGGAAAACCCAATTTCTGACCTTTGGTAACATTAAAGATATATTGGAGAGTGTATTTATATGTAAAATAGCTGTATCCTTTGGAACTTTGAACATTTGAAAAAGGATGGCGTTATTGGCAAATGTGACGAAATGGATAACGTCTGATTATGTACTTACCAAATAATGTAGACTATGGGTTTCTTCTCCCCATAATGAGCTGGATTTAATTCAGTGAGAAAAAGTTTTCTCATGGTTAATTACATGAAAAAACATGGACACCATTCTATTTGGGAAAAAACATTTCTCCTAAATCAGTTCCATTTTTCCCATTGACTTAAATAGAGTTTTTATGTGACATTTTCATAACTTACAGACTGCTCTGTTTACCTTGCATAGCTTGATTGCATTACTTATGCTGGAAAATCATTTTGTTATAATAAAAAAAAATCATCTGAAGGACTACATCTAGATTTTACTTCGATGGTCAACTATCAAGGGTTAATTAACCCTCGATATTCGACCTTTAGTAAATGTGCCCCTACGTGTTTTGAGTGACTGCTCATTTTCAAGTGGGAAAAAGAGCAGTCACTCGAAACATGTAGGGGCAGATTTATCAAGGGCCGATTTGCGAAGTGAAAAAAACGTTGAAATTCGACCATCGAATAGGGTAGTCCGACAATCGAAGTCAAAGGCTTTTTTTTACTTCGCTCGTACTTCGAATCGTATGATCGTACGATTTTACAAAAAAAACCTTCAACCTCAAAACTGGCTAAATGTTCTATGAGGTCCCCATAGGCTAAAATAGCAATTCGGCAGGTTTAAGGTGGGGAAGTGTCCAAGTCGAACTTTTTTAAAGAGACAGTACTTCGATTTTCGAATGGTCGAATTTGTGAAGTATTTTCAATACAAATCGACGATGAAGTGGCCTGTTCGACGGTCGAAGTGGCCTGTTCGATGGTCGAAGTACCCAAAAATTACTTCGAAATTCAAAGTTTTTGCATTCAAAAATTCACTTGACCCTTAGTAAATGGGCTCCGTAGTGTGTAAATAAATGCACCCTGGATTTGCAGAATGATACTGCGATTAACCTTTTCTGACAATTTGGGGCACATTTACTTAGCTCGAGTGAAGGATTAGAATAAAAAATACTTTGAATTTCGAAGTATTTTTTTGGCTACTTCGACCATCGAATTGGCTACTTCGACTATGACTTTGAATCGAACGATTCGAACTAAAAATCGTCTCTTTAAAAAAAACTTTGACCACCTACTTCGCCAACTAAAACCTACCGAGCACCAATGTTAGCCTATGGGGAAGGTCCCCATAGGCTTTCTAGGTAATTTGGGAGCGGAGGAAAATCATTTGATCGATGGATTAAAATCCTTCAAATCGTTCGATTTGAAGGATTTAATCGATCAAACGATTATTTCTTCAATTGTTCAATCGAACAAATTGCGCTAAATCCTTCGATTTCGATATTCAAAATCGAAGGATTTAACTTTGAGGGTCGAATATCGAGGGTTATTAACCCTCGATATTCGACCAATAGTAAATGTGCCCCTTTATGTGATTATACACCTAGTATTATGTAGGGTGATGGTTACTAAACTTCAAATGCAAAAATCACGAAAAATGTGTGCTTTTTTTTTTATAAAATCTGATTTTTAAAAAATCACGACTGTTTTGGAATTTATTAAACCCTGAGGATGGAAAAGTCAGAATCTGAAAATCTGGCATCTCAGACCTGTCGAGGTTGCATGTAAGTCAATGGGAGAAGTCTGACATCCTCCGGGTTTAATAAATTCCGAAAAATTTGTGATTTTTTAAAAGTCAGATTTTATATTTAAAAAAAAATCACAATTTTTTTAGTTATTTAGTAAATAACTCCCATAGCATTATATAGGATTGAGGTGACCATTTCAATGTTTCAAATTCATGATTAGAGTAGCCATTGACATTAACAAACAAACTTTTGGCACTGCAGCAGAGGAATGGAGGGCACCTTATACAGGTTGTTATTTGATAAATATAGCCTCCAGTTAACTACTAAAATCTTCATTACACCAAGCAATGTACTTTGCTGAAACTGAGGAATACAGAGGCCCGAGGAACTCACTGGACTTTTTTTGATGGTATAATAGTATAATATAAAATAAATTATACATTGTGCTCACTAACTTCCACCATTAACTGGTATCTGTACAGATGCATCAATGTTTAAACATCATTATTGTTTATTTATTTATTAATACTAGGTAATCATTTATAGGCTTTTAGATAAGTAGAAAACAAATATGCAAATGTATGTGCAGTGCACAGATAAAGATATTTTGATTAATTATTGGTAAACATGACTAAATCCTATGAAAAAACTACTTATGAGTACCTTCGCTCTATTCTTTTCTAAAGAGCTAACATAGAAGTAGAATAAACTGAGGCAAAAAAGTCACTGTAGAGTTAACATCAGTACTTGTACTAACAATGAAACATAAAGTCAGGAAGTGCTTTAGACCATTGATGAGAAAACGGGAAGCTTGTTTTCAATGCTTAGAAATCAATTTTTGAAATCTAAAAGACTGTGTAATTAGCTACATTGAAATCCTGTCATATCCTATCTGTAGTAAGTATTGCAGACAACATGTGTTTTAAAGCCCTTGTAAGAAGCAAGATTAGTGAAAAGCAAATCATTTACCAATATACGGCAAACATTTGACAAAAATGTTTGACTGGCAAACTATTTCAAATATTGCCTGTGTGATATCTTGATCATCTTGATAAGCAATATGTTTTTAGTAATTACTCTATAACAGATGGACATGACATTTGTGGGCAGTTGCACACACATAGCTAAACTGAAGAAACTTTTTGAAAACATTTCACTCCTCAGTTTGCTTGGAGAAAATATTTGAACATTTATCTGTATTCTCCAACAAATGTAGCCATTGCTATTGTTAATCATCAATGTACAGAGTCAGTAACTTTCTACAACTTGAACTATCCAGAGTTGCTCCCTAGCAATTCTGAAAGCAAAATCAATAAAAATTGGATAGCGATGGCTGCCAAAATGAAAACTCTAACATCCATCTGTTGTCTTGTAAAGAAATATGTAGTGACAAGACCAGCTGATGTTAGTCATGTGATACAACTGCAAATGTCTCTGATATGACAGAAGTAATTTTGCTCAGAGACCAGAAGTTTGAAAAACGTGCTACTTTAATGTTTTTTTGACTTTCCAATTCAAGCCATGCTGTCATCTCAAGGCATTTTGCCACATACCTACGGAATATATATGGTTCTGCCTTTAGCCTAATACTTCACATGGCTTGTTCAGATAATGCAAGGCCGTTCCAACATGCAGCTTAACTCTAGTGCACTTAGTGTAATAATTGGAATTTTTATGGTTGAGAAAGCAAACACTTTTAATACAGGTACAAGTCAGTGACAAGACAGTAGGAAATCAAAGAGATGGATCACCCTAATCTGTATATTGACATCTCTCATGGCTGAATAAATGGTGTAGTTGAGATATATTTGCTTGTATTGATCTGACTCCTATTTAAAATTCATTCTATCACTTTGCAAGGTTGACCACAGGGCAGAGAGGAGGATTTTCTATCCATTACAGCTTTCTATGGGACTCAGCATTCCCCCAATTGATCTTAAGAACAAAACTGCTTATCACAGTTTAGCTAGGTTAAGTGCAGAAGAACAGATTTTTCCCCTTTGGCAAATATGTAATCATTTAAATGACCTAAAAATAAGCATGCTATGTTCATGCTAATTTCAGAACAAAGGCTTATGTTTATCAATAAAATCAAAATCAGTATATATATGAATTTGTTTTGAATCTGCATTAATAATATGTAGTAGTCATTTTATTAAAATTATGTTTTTGAAATGTCTCACTTTTTATCAAAACAAAGCAATGAAAAGTAAGTAAAAAATGGAAAAGAATACAATAATGCCAATAACAAATAATAATGTGAATATTTTTTTCTTTGTGTAATATTTATTTTGCATAAATTTACTATAATTTTTGCAATCCACCAGTGAAAACAATACTGTGAATGGTATAACTTTTTATGTTAAAAATGCACTGTTTACAATTAAAATTTACAATGTAAAAGATAACTTATGAATAGTGATGGGCGAATTTATTTGCCAGACAGGAATTTGCGGCGAATTAGCGCGATTCAACGCCAGCGAATAAATTTGCGAAGCGCCCTCGAAAATTCGCGGAAAAAATTCACCGCTGTCAAAATTTTTTTTTTCGAAAAAACGGACGCCGGCGTCAAAAACGGGCGCCGGCGTCAAAAACAGGATGTCGGCGTCGTTTCACAAATTTTTCGCCGTTTTGCGAATTTCACACAAAATTCGCAAATTTTTCGGCGAAACTGCGCAAATTCGCCCATCACTACTTATGAAGAATATTACACTGTGAAATGCAAATTTCTTTTCTTTTTTATACTTTTCCCGTTTAGGACTTCTATTCCATTTCCAAATCAACCTTTATGATCTATAACCTTTTTTGAATAATATCAGTCCAAAATGCAAGTTCTTAACAATCAAATATTGGAAATAGTAGTCAAGTAATACAACAAACAAAAAATAAACGCAAAATATAGTACAAATTTTGTCAGGGCAAATAGAGGAAAATGTAATCAATATGGTTTTTAAGATTAGAAGGATTAAGTGCATTATTCTTACAGCAACAACAATAATAAACCATTTATTTAACATTAGATTTGCTTTTTTTGTGGAAATGATGGTACTGTAGGTTAATGTTAAGTTCAAAGCAAAGCTGTATATTTTATTTAATGTATAATTGATCAAAATACATTAGTCATACAGTAATTAGTTGTAAAAAAAATACTGTTCAGAATAATCGTACTAGTTTATAGTACAGAGGCCATTATGCTATTTGGGCTTATTTACAAAAGGGGTTTAAGGTGGAAAAAACTTGGTGCAAAGTCCCATGTTTGCTGCCTACAATACGCTATTCTCCCAAGTATGTACCCTACTAGGCACAAATGCAGAGGTGTATGGGTTTGCATCAAGGCCAAACCTAGGAGGTCCATTTGTGTCCATGGTGTAAGAAAGAGTGTCCATGGGAACAAGATGCATTTTAAGCTCTGAAAAATTATTGCAGTTGTTAAGTAATGGGTTCTTTTTTTTCTGAGTACTACCCTTGGTGTCTTGTACTGGAAATGTAGTGTAATTTGCTCTGCATCATATAATGTTAAGTGTATGACACTCTAGGGAGCTATTTTGCACCACTTAGCATACCAGAGCTTGGAACTGCCTTGATAAATGAGCCTTATTGGCTTTATGGCTATTAGAATTAGCTTTAGAATTTCATATTTACAAAATATTTACTGTTAATATCTGATGTTAAAAACACTAGAGTTCATATATTAAAAGCTTTCTTTTGTTCATATACCTCCCTACCTGCATTAATTATGCTGATAACTATATTCACATTTTTTACATTATAACCAACTCCAGTTCCAGGCAAGACTTCTGCTCTGTTGCACTTGTGTTCAGGAATCCTTTTTCTCACCAAACTGTAAACTAATTTCCAAAGTTTTAAGCAACTACTTAAAATTAGCATCATAACCACTTGTTACATTCATTGAAATCTGGCTTACCTGTCTCACTCCCCTGCTAACCCCATTTGAGTTACACATTTGTTTTAAGTTATACTGTATATCTGTACCAAAGAGAAAATGCGATACACGTCAATTGGAAGTGTATCTTCAGCATTCAAACTAGGTGATGACTGATATTTTTTCTCACATTGAAAATGAAAATCAAGATATTTGCAATTGTGCTTTCTAATGCAATCACACACTTTTTGCATAATTGTGAGAATAGAGAATGCTTTATTATGGTTCAAAAAGTTGCCAAAACTCAAATTTGTGTTTATTTATGAAAAACATGAATATAAAAAACTTGATTGAATAAAAATATAAGAAATGCAGTAGACATGTATTCTATTTTCATCTACTGATCAAAAATAAAAAAAAAACACTTACATTTTGCTTAGGACAATTCCTGTTGACTTCATATACTGTACATTTTCCATCTTTTAAATACCACATTTTAATCTCTTCAATTCTGGTTTTGAAAGCTCTAATTTGCACCCAACTGAAATGGGTGAATGTAATTAGGTTTAATGGACTTGAGAGCTTGTTGGGAATTAAATAACTATTGATTTGTTGGGATGTTGCTGTCATTACAAAATGCCAAATCTGCAAGCATTACCAGAGTGAATAGATTACAAATTGGGGCACCACTCAGAAGCTAGATAAAGCATGTATACATATTTAAAACATTTGGTCAAAGCAAAGCTGTATATTTTATTTAATGTATAATTGATCAAAATACATTAGTCATACAGTAATTAGTTGTAAAAAAAATACTGTTCAGAATAATCGTACTGGTTTATAGTACAGAGGCCATTATGCTATTTGGGCTTATTTACAAAAGGGGTTTAAGGTGGAAAAAACTTGGTGCAAAGTCCCATGTTTGCTGCCTACAATACGCTATTCTCCCAAGTATGTACCCTACTAGGCACAAATGCAGAGGTGTATGGGTTTGCATCAAGGCCAAACCTAGGAGGTCCATTTGTGTCCATGGTGTAAGAAAGAGTGTCCATGGGAACAAGATGCATTTTAAGCTCTGAAAATTTATTGCAGTTGTTAAGTAATGGGTTCTTTTTTTTTCTGAGTACTACCCTTGGTGTCTTGTACTGGAAATGTAGTGTAATTTGCTCTGCATCATATAATGTTAAGTGTATGACACTCTAGGGAGCTATTTTGCACCACTTAGCATACCAGAGCTTGGAACTGCCTTGATAAATGAGCCTTATTGGCTTTATGGCTATTAGAATTAGCTTTAGAATTTCATATTTACAAAATATTTACTGTTAATATCTGATGTTAAAAACACTAGAGTTCATATATTAAAAGCTTTCTTTTGTTCATATACCTCCCTACCTGCATTAATTATGCTGATAACTATATTCACATTTTTTACATTATAACCAACTCCAGTTCCAGGCAAGACTTCTGCTCTGTTGCACTTGTGTTCAGGAATCCTTTTTCTCACCAAACTGTAAACTAATTTCCAAAGTTTTAAGCAACTACTTAAAATTAGCATCATAACCACTTGTTACATTCATTGAAATCTGGCTTACCTGTCTCACTCCCCTTCTAACCCCATTTGAGTTACACATTTGTTTTAAGTTATACTGTATATCTGTACCAAAGAGAAAATGCGATACACGTCAATTGGAAGTGTATCTTCAGCATTCAAACTAGGTGATGACTGATATTTTTTCTCACATTGAAAATGAAAATCAAGATATTTGCAATTGTGCTTTCTAATGCAATCACACACTTTTTGCATAATTGTGAGAATAGAGAATGCTTTATTATGGTTCAAAAAGTTGCCAAAACTCAAATTTGTGTTTATTTATGAAAAACATGAATATAAAAAACTTGATTGAATAAAAATATAAGAAATGCAGTAGACATGTATTCTATTTTCATCTACTGATCAAAAATAAAAAAAAAACACTTACATTTTGCTTAGGACAATTCCTGTTGACTTCATATACTGTACATTTTCCATCTTTTAAATACCACATTTTAATCTCTTCAATTCTGGTTTTGAAAGCTCTAATTTGAGTTTTTGAATTGTAACGCAAGAAATTTATATTTAAACATTAATAAATCAGCCCAGTGGAGGCTTATTTATTAAAGATGGGATTTTAATGGTTTTGAGGTTTTGGAAACTATGACTAAACTCTCAAACTCTAAAAATTAAAAGATCCAAATTTAAAAAGTGTGAGCGATAAAATGCAATGATCGATGTGGTAAAAAAATAGGAAAACCTCTTAAAATTCGAGTTTTTTGGACAGTTTCTAGTGAATTAAAAATCTGAAAACCTCTAAAAGTCTGAATTGATTTAAAGGATCGAATTGATTAGTGCAGCTCCAATTAGCTTCTATAGCACCTCGACAACCTCAACAACTCGACTTGGTGAAGTTTTGCATTAAAGGTTTCAGTGGTTTTTACACATAATAAATCTTGAATTTTTAATTTAGAAACATAGGAAAACCTAAATATTTTCAAGATTTGTGGACAAAATATCTATGCCTAAGTAAACCAGATGGTGCTTAATATACCAACCATCATTAAGGTAATCATAATCATATCCTAATAATTTTTTTGTTTGTCAGCATCCCAAACCCCACCTACATTATTCTTAATTTACCTCCCAATTACTATTCCCTGCTGCCTTTTTCTGCCATACTAATCTGAATTACAATTACAATTAGTCAGTATAGTGTACAAAGTTATTGGGCAAGGAATCCAGTTTTCCTTAAAAATACATTTTCCTTTAAAAATATTTTTAACAATTTAAATAATTAAAGGAAATTAGTCTTTTACAGATTGATGTACATTGCTTCAGGCAAACAAAGACATGTTTAATTGTGATTACATAGTCCCTTTAATTGACATTAGGTCAAATGATCCAAATAATCTCATAGGCAATTCAGAAAAAAACAAATACACTGTATCTACAGAAAATTTCAGTGATCTAGACATGCCTGATATCGATCAAGTGGCATGTTCCTCCAGGTCTGGTCTGCACATAGTTGCAGGCTGAACAACAAAAGATATTTTTTCATCTATCTGCCACTGAGACCTCTATAACATGGTCTCTGGTAGTGATGGGCGAATTTATTTGCCAGGTGCGAATTCACAGCAAATTTGCGTGATTCGTTGCCAGCGAATAAATTCGCAAAACGGCCGTGAAATTACGCTGGTGAAAATTCACCGGCATCAAAAATAAAATTTTGCCGGCGTCAGAAAAAACGGACACCTGTGTCAAAAACGGCCGCCAGTGTAAAAAAAAAAACCAGACGCCTGTGTCAAAAACGGATGCCGGCATAAAAAACGAGACACCGGTGCCGTTTCACAAATTCGCCCATCATTAGTCACTGGATGTTTATCTGTGAATCTATGTATGCATTAATGCATGAATCTATGAATGCAAAATAAGGCAACATTAATATATTATACAAAACTTATTTTAAAGTTCATAAATTCTAGAAGTGTTAGCTTTCCAGATTAATTAATAGACCAAACAGCCATTCTCATCTGTTTTGTCTTTTTTTCCCTTTGAATGAATGAAGGTCGGATACAAGTCACATACATTGCCATTCAGTCCAATAAATAATTACAAAGCAAATTGTGCCTTTCACTATATGCTGATTGATGCTGAAATTGCTTTTGAAAGTCCTCATAAGTTCCTGTTATAGATTAAGTGCCGGTGTAGGAAAAATAACTGCACCCAACTGAAATGGGTGAATGTAATTAGGTTTAATGGACTTGAGAGCTTGTTGGGAATTAAATAACTATTGATTTGTTGGGATGTTGCTGTCATTACAAAATGCCAAATCTGCAAGCATTACCAGAGTGAATAGATTACAAATTGGGGCACCACTCAGAAGCTAGATAAAGCATGTATACATATTTAAAACATTTGGACAATTATTAAAATAGAAGTTGGTATATATATATATATATATATATATATATATATATATATATATATATATATATATATATATTATTTTATATATATATATATATATTTTTTTTTTTATTATATATATATTTTATTTTATCTATCTATCTATCTATCTATCTATCTATCTATCTATCTATCTATCTATCTATCTATCTATCTCTATATATATATAAATACCAACTTCTATTTTAATAATTGTCCAAATGTTATATATATATATATATGGAAATGATAGAGATCGCTAGCGATTGTCCACAATTAAAATCCACCTATTTCTTCTAAGACCTGCGAGTGCGATCTCTATCATTTCCATAGATTCTACTTCACCGAGGACTACACCCAGGCATATGTGACTTCATTATCGTGAGTGCCGGTTCTCCCTATTGCTATATATATATATATATATATATATATATATATATATATATATATATATATATATATATATATATATATAAAATATGTAACAACTACGACCGTACATATATCACTTTGATAAAGAATTCACAGGATTGCATTTTATAATCTCCATGATGTTTGATAATTTAAATATTAGAAAACATGATATATTTATTTTTGGAGGTAAAGTGATTTTGAACTCAAAGAAAATACAGCTGTCTTTAGCTTAAACAAGGGGATAACAGCACTGTATTTGCAACTTTTCTTTTTCAGTAGTGCATACCTCCCAACTGTCCCTTTTTCGAAGGGACAGTCCCTTTTTTGACAGCTCAACCCGCAGTCCCTCATTTGTACTGGAAAGTCCCTCTTTTCTCTGCACTGAACAGCCAGAAAAAGAAACAAAGTTTCTCACTTAATTGGCTTTTAGCAGAGAGCCCAGAACAGCTAACAGTTGCAAATAAGATACTTTGTAACAATTTTGAGACACAAAAACACAGTTTAGATAAGGAGAAATATTTTCAAACTTTCATAACCTGCCAAATTTTGTAAAACGAACATGGTAATTAGAGGGTGTGACCACAGAAAGGGGTGTGGTCAAAAAAATTGCTGCACTACATGTGGATAAAAAAATTTTGTCCCTCCTTTTACTTCCAAAATGTTGGGAGGTATGGTAGTGTAGTAGTAGTTTACATCTGTCTGCAATATAGTAAGCTGGTAACAAAACTAAAATAAATAATGATCATTGTGAAGTAACTAAGAAACTGCTGTTAATTAGAAAAAAAAACATACCTCACTTCATACTTCATACCACACACCAAGTAGCACTGTAAACACATATTTAGTATTAAAAATAATATCATTAACATGACCCTGATACTTAAAATGTTAAAGTTTAAAACAATGTTTTTATGTTCTGAGAAAATTTGGAACTCTTGAAGCTCTGGGGATAGATGTTAAGGTGGATCACCCTGGATAGGGTCTTAATGGAGCGTAACTTAGTCAAAACTTCCACAACTGTATTTGCATAATTGTTTTTACACTGTTTTTGAGACTGACCTTGATATCGAAAAAGGAGCTGGAGCAGGCATCTTTTTTTTATGTTTTCAACTAGTAATCCAATAACAAATGCTTTGCAATCAGAAGTGCTAACATAAGACTATGCAAGTCTGAAGTCCAGGAGAGTAAGGGATCAGGCACTTATCCATTTATTTCCCTCCTCACTCCTTCACTTCTTCCCTCTCCTGCCTTTTATTCAATGAGACACAAAACAACTAAATTGCCTGTAACATATTGTTTATTTTTATAACATTATACAATGTCTTCCATTAACTACTTTATTGTATCTAGAAAATGTCAATAAAACTTGCAAAAAAAAAAGCTTTGGGAACAGGGAGGGCAGGATACTGCTTCTTGACTGACTGACTGACTTACTGTCGTAGTTTTAATTATTGTGTACATTCAAAACAAGACAAACAATTCTGATTACACAGCAGCAGCTTGTTTAAAGAGCTGGACTGGAAAAAAGTCAACTTGCAAGTTAAGACAAATAGAACAAGCATTGCTTGCAATGTACAGGATCTACTTCCACAGAGTGTAATGGAAATATACTGCTGAGCCTTGTATTTTATATTTATGACTGTAAAGGCTGTCTCAAATCTGACACACAAAGCTTAACAAACCATTGTAGAAGAATTTCCTTTTGTTGGCACAGTGCACACTAAAAAGAAATACTGAAGTAACCCTCCAGAAGCTGACAATAAGTAGTTGGCTCCATCAATAGACTCAGCTGCTCCTTTGCTGTCACTTTTTGTCTTTTATTTCTCTGATAACCGTTTTTAATAATGATTATCAGGAAAATAGTTAAAATACAGGTAGGGGCACATTTATCAAGGGTCGATATCGAGGGTTAATAAACCCTCAAATTCGACCCTCAAATTTAAATCCTTTGAATTCGAATATTGAATTCGAAGGATTTAGCGCAAATCCTTTGATAAAATCCTTTGATAGTTCGATCGAACGATAAAATCCCTGAAACGAACGATTCGAACGATTTTTCTTCGATCAAAAAAAGAAAATTTATGGGGAAGGTCCCCATAGGCTAACATTGTACCTTGGTAGGTTTAACCTGCCGAAGTAGGTAGTCTAAGTATTTTTTAAAGAGACAGTACTTCGACTATCGAATGGTCAAATAGTCAAACGATTTTTCGTTAGTTTGAATCGAAGTCGAAGTCAAAGGTCGTAGTAGCCTATTCGATGGTCGAAGTACCCAAAAAAACCTTCGAAATTCGAAGTTTTTTCATTCGAATCCTTCACGTTTATTTTTTGTTTATTTTTTACCATTCTACCCAGAGATGCCTTGATGTCTTGGTGCCACTTAGTCTGACCTATTAACACAAAGGAACCTTGAAGTCTCTGCAACCTCTCAATATTCCCAGAGAAGCCATTTATCAATAGTTGCACCTCACTTGCATCTAAAGATTCAACCACAGCCAGCATTTGAGTGCAAGCTCAGTCACACACATTTTAATGCATCAGCTTCAGTTGTGTTAGGCTCAGTACCACCTAGCCAAACAAAGTATTCTGTGGGCTGTCAGTCCACATAGTGGATACCAAATAGCAAATCATGGCATTTTGCATCTCCAGTGACTTTTTTTCATGCTTGTGTTGCCCCCCCCAACATTCAAGTGTTGCTCACAGGCAGAAAAAAGTTTAGGACCTATGACCTAGCATCTTCAGTTAAACTGAAATTATGGAAAAAGCACTGCATTGTTGTTTAAAAGCATAGGAAATTGCACTTTGGCTCAATGATAGTTTACCAGTTCACGTTCCCTAGTATATACAAAAAACAAATTTGAGTATAATAATAAAATACAAGCAAATACAAAATACAGCTACAATCAAAATTAAGTGCTAAGTGTTTAAGAGACCAGCGGAAGTAGGTAGAATTTACAAACCCTAATATTTAAAAGGAAAGAGACTGTGAGGGTTACTCACCCTGGGTCTCAGCGGGGACGCCTGCCATGCCGGTCGTCCTTCCCTCAGGCGCCGGTTCCTTAAGGCACACATGGCACGCCTCTGCGAGATTTAAATGCGCAGTCGCGTTGGCGTTGTCAATTACTATAAAAGGGAATTCCTGTGTGTAAATCCTTGCCTGTTATAGTTCCTGGTGCCCCTGTGTTGTTTAAGCTTCTGATTATCTGTTGTGACCCCTGCCTGTTTGTGACTAACCTGACTTCTCGAAACCTGACCCTGCCTGGTAACCGACTCTTCTGTATTAATCTCCTGGTTTGACCCTTGCCTGCCTGACTCCATTTGTACTCTGCCTGCCCTGACACAGCCTGATCTGAATACGCTTTCTGTCTACGCCTTGTACAACGACCTTCTGCCCAAAAGACTTTGCATTTCTGTAAAGCCCCTTTGCTCATTCAGAACCCTTCACTTGGCACCTCTCTTAATAAGACCTGGCGGCATCTGATTAGCCAAGGGATCCTCCCGAGGTGAAAGGCGGCTGTTAAAGGCAGAAGCAAGAGCCAAGAACAGGGTGCTTCGCATTGGTTCAGAATTTAGGGTGCCAACCGTGACAGAGACCTTGTGATCAGTCTCTCCTTCTGGACTCTGTCATAGTAGATCTGCCAAAGGGCCTTAGGTGGAGGAAGGCCTCAATAAAGAAGACCAAGTCCAAAACCAAGGTATCCAGCTATTATTGAAGCTACAGTACAGGGACCCTGGGAATACTGAGCAGATAGTCCCAGACAAGCATCTTGTCATACTACACCCCAGAGATGGAAAATGGTCAATAATAGTGAGTAAGATTAGAGCTGTCCTATGCTTTACCAAGGAGAAATAGTGTGGGGTTAGAATTCTTCAAAACGGAGCACTAAAAGATACACTGATAAATTATGAAGTATTTAGCTGTGGAGCATTTATTACATTTTACATTTTCTTCAATTAAGTGCTGTTAGAAATGTGTTATGATAACCTTTATCATCTGCTAGATGGTGTTGCTTTTTATTCTAAGAGTTGCCAGTGTTTATTTTACTGTACTGACTGTGTCATTATTGTTGAACATCCTGAGAATCATCACATGCACTCTTGTTGATTTGTGATTGTTAAATCTTTGTTCTTGCATATAACAATCCAAAATATCCTGGATCAGAATAATTTCTACTTACAGTAATTCTCCTTTACTGCAATCTCTTCCAGTGGCAAATCTCCGATTATAATAAAATGAAACAAATTGAATATTTCTGTGCTGCTTCTTTCTTGTCGAGGCTTTTGACCTTTAACTTTCTCAATGGGACATCACATGTTAGTAAATGCCTTGTGTACAGAGATTTGCACTCAATTACTATGCAAATTTAGGGAGCAGCTGTGAATGAATTTGTTTTTGTAGGGGAGTGTTAGCCATTACTTCATCTGAAAAAAATGTAATTCTATTTTGTAATCCTTGTTACTGGTGTATTACAACTTTGTACAATAGGACATTGGTAGAGCAAATTATTTTTATTAATGTCTTTATGACAAACTACATAAATTAAACTGAATTACTATCTCATTGAAAGTTATTTCACTTTTCTTTTCTTATCATAGAAAAGTGCATCATCATTGCAATTTCCATTACTCCTGTCATGACTGTTATTATAACTTACTTTTAATTTACTTTTTGTATGTGTCGACATACTCATATATAGGGAAATTAAAATGCTATTTTATCATGATTCTTGACAAAAGCATTTAGGGCCAGATTTATCAGTGTGAAGTTAGAACTCACAACAGTAAAATCCCACCACTATCTATTCAATTTATGGGATTTTTAAAGGCATATTTATTGACTAGTGAACTTTACCCATTGACAAACTCGCCTCTAAAAGGAGAGTGGTGGATTAAATTATCGTGAGCTCTTATTTCACACTACTTTTTGTGGTTTTATAAAACATGGTTTAGACAGTTCTGAATAGGTCTGCTTTTTTGTGCTGCTTCTGTTTGTTGTTTCATCGACTCTTAGGGGCATATTTATCAAGGGTCAAATTTAGAGTTTATGGGAGTTTATAAAAAATTTGAATTTGTAATTCAACCCTTGATAAATCAGCCCCTTAAAGTGGACCTGTCACCCAGACACACAAATCTGTATAATAAAAGTCCTTTTCAAATTAAACATGAAATCCAATTTCTATTTTTTATTAAAGCATCCATAGCAGTTTTAAGCTCATTTAAAAATATCAGCTGTCAATTAAATATTGTCTGCCACTCCTCTATACCCGTGGCATAGAGGGGGGGCAGACAATTACCTTCACTTTCCATTCAGCACTTCTTAGATGGCACTGCTCTCCACATATTTCCCCGTTTGCTTTACCATTTAATTGTGTAGCCAGGGCATGAGGATGGACATCAGGTCCCACATTCTGGTGCACAAAAAAGACTCTGAGATGATGCAAGGCTTGCCTTAATAACAGTGTGCACAAAATGGCTGCTGCCTGCTTGCTATAATTTTGAAATCCCAGACTGAAGGAAGCAAGATTCAAATAATTTATATTGTGTAATTAAAGTTAATTTTGCTTGACTAATGAGATAAAATAGGATTTTGAATAATTTTTTTGGGTGACGGGTCCCCTTTAAAGTGGCACTTTCATTGTAAAGTCTGTTGTCGACTGAATGTAAAATTTGGATATGAAGTGTAGTGTTAAAAAATTATATTTAGTTTCACTTTTAAAAAAAGTCAGTTTTTTTCCAAATCATGGCATAGAAATGTCTCTAGATCAGGGGTCCTTAAATTATGGAGCTTCACCTCTAAAGGGAACCAAAGGACTACTGATTAGACGGACCATCTTGAAGGAGAGTGATAAGGCTGCTATCTCTAGTAGACAGTCTTGTAGTTTATTGCAGACAGCGATCTAGTTGGGCAAAGCACTGAGATAGAGATTTTTTATTTAAAAGATCACTTTACAATAAGCAATTCAATTCAATCAATTCATAAACAATTCAAAAATCATACAATAAAACAAAAATAACCAAAAATCCCACAAACCCACCCATACACCCTCCAGCCCGCAGAGTCCATCCCTCTGTCCATTGGCAACTTTTCCATCAAACACCAAATCAAAGGCCAGTTTGAAAAGTCTTCGATTGTCCATATGGCCTTCCTTCCCCCACCACCAACCCAAATGAGCATTCCAGAAAAGTCTTTCCTGGACCAAACTTCTCACCCAACAAAAACATAATACTTTCATATTCATATTCTGAATCCAGGCTACAGAATGCTGCACCTCCAGCCTATAGAAAAAGAGAGGAGCAGTATCAGTGCCCAGGGAGCCATATACATACGATAGGTACATACCTTGAGATGAAAGCACTGAGATAGAGGGAGTGAAAATGTAAGTTTAAAGTGAAGCAAAAGAAGAGGTGAAATGGCTACAGTTTGGTTCTTAGCTTATTAAAAGCTACCATGTAGTTTGCCATGGATACTTCGGTTATGCCATCTTAAACCTTATATAGGGTGAGATTTTGGGCTGAATTTTTGCACTAGATAATGTTAAAACTGTGGCTGAATGACAGATTGAGCAATTTTAATCAGTAACCAAATATATTAGAGTCCTATTCATAGGTTCATCATTAATGATGGCCTTGTTTTAGCAGAGTTGGAACGACTAACATTGCATAGTATTAAAATATACTAAGGGGCAGATTTACCAAGCTCGAGTAAATAATTTGAATGCAAAAATATTCTAATTTCGATGTAGTTTTTTGGGTACTTCGACCATTGAATTGGTCAAATTTGATCAAATCGAATGATTCGAACGATTTGAAGTAAAAATCGTTCGACTATTCGACCATTCGATAATCGAAGTACTGTCTCTTTAAAAAAAACTTTGACTTCATACTTTGCCACTTTAAACCTTTCGAAGTGCAATGTTCGCCTATGGGGACCTTCCAGAGCACTTTTCTAAGTGCTATAAATAAAAATCATTCGATCGAACGCTTAAAATCGTTCAACTCAAATTATTTTTATTCGATCGAAGCTTTTGCGCTAAAATCCTTCAAATTCGATATTCGAATTCGAAGGATTTTACTTCGAGGGTAGAATTCGAGGGTTTTTCAACCCTCGAAATTCGACCCTTGATAAATCTGCCCCTAAGGGTTCAGATTTATTATTTATTGTATTTTTATTACAAACAGTGAAGATGTATCATATTTGATAATCATTTGCCACATGGCTAAAGGGAAATCCTTTTTACTAATTAATTTTTTTTATTGCTTGTTGTTATTCTGGGACTTTGCAAATTCACCTAAATTGGCAAACACATTCTTGATCTGATGAATTTCTGAATGTTAAACTGACTGTATCCCTAATATTTTTTTTTATAATTTATGCTGCCTTCATCACATTAATATTTAGGAATATTTGCATTCATAATAAGCTGTCTATTTTGTCAGTACTGATGTGTAATTTTCTAAAACTTGAGAATTTCCTTCCACAATTTTCTCTTAACTTTATGCAGTATGTTCAGGGAATTTTTTTTAATGTAACATTAATAATTTCACTGACAGCAAGTGCCATAATTACCTTATGCAGTATAAGGTATATTGTTTATGTTTAAATAGAATTAAGTAAGAAAAATTCTTAAAATGTGGTGATTTAAACCAAAAAAATATGCTACCCACAGAGCAAAATGCATATTGTTTCTATAAAAAGGAAGTGCTTTATGGATACAATTACAACCATGGCATTCGTTAGCATGCCCTATTTTCTCAACAAAAATGGCAGACAAAACCTTTCACCCCTAGAAATATAGAGAAAGCTAATATAACAAATGCAATTTAAAAAAAGGCAATAAATACTAATATAAATTCACCTTTTAGTTTGAAAAGTGGAGAGTTATTTATATAAAAAGGGAAAGAACATAGCACTGTATAGTTTTTACACAAAAAAAACCTGCACATTTTTTTGGTGTGTAAAATAATTATTTCCTGTTTATTAATTCCAAGCTCTTTATGTATTTTACCAACAAGCCTTGAGATCTTCTTTGCTTGCCTATCTTATTTCCATACAATTTCTTATCTTTCTCCCATTCTCAGTTCTATTCCATGTTTCCTCCCCTGTTCTCTCTCATCTTCTAATTTTTTTCTGTTGATAGCAGCCATGGAGATTTCAGAATGCAGACTCCTGTTTTCTTATGATAACTGTATTTAATCTCTTCTCTTGTCAGCTGGCCATGCAATACAAGAGCACTAAGAGAGATTAATCTCTCTGTGTAAACTTTAGCCTCACTTATATTCAACTACTGTATAAAATGACTGTATCCATAATATTACATTGCAAAGACATACTATTCCTATGTTTATCCATATAGTCATTTTTAAAAGTTTATAAATACATAAATGCTGTCTCTATTTCCCGTATATATAAAACAAATATATGTTTATATAATTCAAAGAAAAGAGTTGGACCTCAAGGACAGTTTTCTTAACCTTTTACAAAAATATATCCATTAATATATATACATTTTGTATCCTCCATTAATACATGTATAAGAAATTTATATTGGTTATAGTATAACAGTAACACAAGTTGACTGTTTAACATGCAGTACAGGTGATTAGTTAATTTACATGTCCTTAATTTAATAGCTACTTTAGGTCTGATGTAATACTTTGCTGTGTTTTATGACCTAGAAGGGTTGATTCTAGTTAATCAACAAAGGATCATTTAACATCAATTGATTAAAGCTAGATTTAATACTAATATTTCATTGTTAGATTTGTTTTCAAGAGTTTATATCACTAGCATGTCTTTAGTAAAATGGAGTTCTGAGGCAATATTCAACAGTCTTAAAATACCTAAAACACCTTAAACAATCTGAAACAGTTTAATCTGCACTAGTGATGGGCGAATTTATTCGCCAGGCGCGAATTTGCGGCGAATTTGCGCGATTCGCCGCCAGCGAATAAATTTGCGAAACTCCCGCAAAAATGCGCGTCAAAAAATTCGCCGGCGTCAAAAAATTTTTTTCGAAAAAATGGACTCCGGCGCCAAAAACGGGCGCCGGCGTCAAAAACGAGCGCTGGCGTCGAAAAAACGGTCACCGGCGTCAAAAACGGGCGCCGGCGTCAAAAACGAGACGCCGGCGCCGTTTCGCGAATTTTTCGCCGTTTCGCGAAATTCGCAAATTTTTCGGCGAAGCAAAACGGCGCAAATTCGCCCATCACTAATCTGCACTTGAGAAACAACAGTTGGACCCCTTTTGCTTAGAGGAAAGGAACATGCTTTTACAGATATCTGCTTGTCTGTAAGTACTTGAATACTTGCTGTTTTTAATGTTACTCATTAATTTACATTTTATTTTATTTCTCCATAGCTCCATAATCTATTTGTTGGATAATCTTCCTAAAATGGGCCATACACTGGACAGTCTTTCAAGGTATCTGACTGATCAAAATTGTCTGAATTGCTCAGGCAAATCTTGTCATGTATAGTCAGCTTAAGAGCGATCCAGTCACCTTGATGAAGTAATCTTCACTGTAAAAAGAGACAAGACAAAAAGAATGCAACAGTTTGGGGGCTTGGCACTAGAGTAGCTTCTTCAGGCATTTTATCTTTCCTATAAGTCTGGCCAGTTGAACTGCATTGTAATTGAAGAACAGGTCAGTGCAGGTGAAAGCTGTGCCGATTACAATTTAAATTCTGCCTCTGGAATGCAGTGCACACTTTTGTGCCAGTTTTTGTGAGGATGTAATTACTCTAGAATTCTGGAAATGAAT
Source organism: Xenopus petersii (assembly GCA_038501925.1). NCBI lineage: Eukaryota > Metazoa > Chordata > Amphibia > Anura > Pipidae > Xenopus > Xenopus petersii. The sequence continues at coordinate 34,994,345 of CM076689.1, read as the reverse complement.
GTATTGTGGGTAAAATAGAAAGAAAATATTCAGAACTGTTTTATATATTTTGAGTCATGAGCTGGAATGATATACACATCAGCAAATATTTTGTCTCTTGTGTCATTCAAATATTAATTATACAATCAGTTAATGAGAGCATAAAATACAACTTTAAATTGAATCTGCTTATGTTTTCTTAGAATCACTGGAGGGGAATCCTAAAGGATCAAATAATGTAATGTTTAGAACATCAATGATTAACTGTGATGCTGTATATATACTGCAATATATAATATAGTCCCAAATGAGGAGCACTCACACAAAATTATTTTGTTTGCCTCAGTGCTGGTAACAAATAGTGTAATTGTCACATGAAGGACAGCACTCAACAAGCTTTATTCAAACTAAAATAATGTTTTGCAAATTTAAAAAAAAACAGTATTTTTTGTTTGCACAATACCTTAAGTGCTGTACTTTGCAGGAATATATATATATATATATATATATATATATATATATATATATACAGTATATATACACACACACACACATAATTGAGAATGGTTTAAGAAACACTTCAAGCTCCAGGCACTGTACCAATAATAGTAGTTAGGTATTAGCCATTGTTGTTTTTGGAGTATTCATAATAAGAGCAATTGCTGTGTTTATTAAACTAAAGGCTTGATTCCAGTAGGATTCATGAATGGGATAGTCCCACCAGACATGTAAAATATTGTCTATTACTCTGCAACCACTCTAGCAACAGTTAGGGGCACATTTACTAAGGGTCGAATATCGAGGGTTAATTAACCCTCGATATTCGACCATCAAAGTAAAATCCTTCGATTTCTAAGTCAAAGGATTCACCGCATTTAGTTAAATCGAACGAAAAATCCAACGTTTTTCCTTCGATCAGAAATTGCTGGGGAAGGTCCCCATTGGCTAACATTGGTGCTCAGTAGGGTTTAGGTGGCGAAGTAGGTAGACAGTACTTCGACTATTGAATGGTCGAATAGTCAAACGATTTTTAGTTTGAATCGTTCGATTCGAAGTCGTAGTCGAAGGTCGAAGTAGCCAATTCGATGGCCGAAGTAGCCAAAAAAAATGTAAATGTGCCCCTTATTGTTTTCACATTCCACCTGTATAAGAATTCCTTTAATATCTCTATATGTTGTAGGCATTGTAAAGTCAGTTCCTCATTTTTACAGTGTGAAGTGTATTTCTTTTTTCCCAATTTGCTCTAGTTTAAATATTTGGTTGTCATTTTCCAAAATTTGGAGGCTTTTAATGTTTTGATACTTTTACCAGTCTGTTTTACCATTACAAGTCAGCAATACATACTGTGATTTCACATATAAATTCAGATGGTGACAAAAGAAATAAGGGCATTAAGCAGACAATCCTGTATTGTATGTACAGTATTTGTTTACAATGACTTTTTGCAGTTACCAGTTCCTGGAGTTCATTGAATGATTGCTTCAAAACATGGATTTAAAAATGTTACCAACACATTTTCTCTGTCAAATGTGTCAGTTTGTTTTGATGTTGATGTGTGAGTGGTGAATGCTCTCAAATATACTGACAGAAAATATCTAGTTTACCAATGTCTTCCATATGCCTCTGTGGAGCTCCAAAAATATCATAAGAACCCTATATTCTGTCTTCACCTGTCTTCAAAGAACCCAATCAATAATTAATTTCAAACACACAAAAATGGATAATTATACATTTACTTGATTAGAGTAAAATAATTCACAACCTATTTAAAGCAGGTTTTTATATACTAAAAACACACTGCAGGTCTTAAAACCTTATTAAAAAAACATCAAGTCCAATGGGCATATTTATCAACTCACAAATTTATCAATTTGTGAGTTGTGTGAGGGTTTTTATACCTCGATTAACTCAAATTTCAAATTTTGGGTATTTATGAAAAAATCCAAATGTCAAAAGCTCGAATGAAAAACAATGGGGAAAAACTGTAATAATCGAGTTCATGTCCCGAAAACCCTGAAATGATCTAATTGGTCTGGTTCAATGTCCTGAAAACTCAAATTGAACTTGTTTTCTGGTTAAAACCCTCAAAACCAAAAACTTGAGCTTTGTCTAGGACAACTCTTACTGATGTTTACACAACCTTGCCAGCTTTTAGATGGCAAATGTTTAGAATTTTCTAGGTTTTTTAATAAATAACAGGCATTCGGGTTTTTGAAAATATAACTCGAAGGTGTGAGTTTGGGAGCAAAAAAATTTGAATCGTGGAAAAAAATCTATTTTTAATAAATCTGCCCCTAAATGTTAGTTGTCCATCTCATATACAGATTAACCTCTGATTTAAACTCTAAAATACTATTGCATTACACACACACTTACAAAATATAACTCCCTTTTCCATGGCTGTAAATCTTCATACAAAATTACAGCTAAAGAGGTTTACCTTGTAAAAACAATTAACTATGACAGGGATAAGCAAGGCATGCGCTGTGCAAGAATATTCTATTATATCTTACCTGTTATTTGCTATTAATTTATGGGCATTTTAACAATATATCTGAAAAAGTTAAAATGTGTTCATTGATTCATTATTTTGGCACTATTTTGCTTTACTGTATAAATTAATTACAATGTATTTGAATGACAAGCAGCTACAGCTTGTGAAATTTCTTATAAAATTACTTTCAGAGAGTGAGAAAAATAATTTTCAGTGGTCTGTCTCTGACTTTTGGTTTCTAGATAACATGCCATTGTTCCACTGAAAATGTATTAGCTATCCCCATAGCTTTGGTAATTGTTGATATACTGTACCATTGGCATAGACAATATAGCATGCTATGCTTTGACTTAAAATGTGCTATTGCATTTATATCACTCTCAAGGCATGCAGAAGTCATGATCAGTAGGTAGTTATTCAATATCAAAGTCTCCTTTTTACAGACTGATTTAATTTCCCAGATGGACCCTTTTGAAATTGGCAACACAGGCTTTACCAACAAAGAACTATACATGACAAGAATGAGCAGAGAGTTGCAATCTCACAGTTAGGTAAGCATGCTATTAGAAAGAGCCACTGCATTCACTTGAAAGCTAACAGAACAACCTCCACCCCAATAAACACACAAAAAGAACATTTAAGAAGTCAGAGGGTCTTTTCACATTTTTGCATTTACAGACTTTGCATTTATGGGTGTTATTTATTGAAGTCCAATGTTTTTTTGTGATTTTTAAACTCTGATGGTGTTAAAAGTCTAAATAAACATGTACCCAAACTCAGACCTGTCGAGATCATGTAGAAGTCAATGGCAGACGTCTCATTGACATTTTGAAGATATCTTGATCTGTGCTTGGTTTTGTACAATAATCCAAAGAATTTGTGGCAGTCGGGCAATAATCGGAAAAAAATTGTATGATTCGGATTTTTTCACAATGTTATCAAGTCTTTCCCTGTACAAGAAATGTTCTTGAAAATGTATTGATATATTTGGATTTGGTCAGAGTGGTTTTCAAAAATGTCAAAGATTTTGATAAATAACCCCCAACATGGTTCCCCCCCCAAATTCATTAGAGTTTCAGGGGATTACAAAAACCCACAATATACCTAATAAAACAAAATAATTTTTAAATCTATAGTTATGAATCATCTGGAAAAAGGTCAACAACTACTTTTTTTTTACAAAACCTCATTTGTTCACTTACAATGGCCAGCAATACATTTCAGGGACCAGCCTCTTAACCACAATGTCTTTGTTTTTATGAAAAAATCAACAATCACATCTGCATTGCACCTTGCTATTGATTTGACTAATATGATTCCACCATTCCTTACTGGAGGCCTACTTAACAGTAAATTGTAGCAATAAGATGTGTATTTGTGGTTTTTTGTCATCTATAAATAAAACCCCCCCAAATTGCAAATGCCCATCTAAAATATGATATTGTGTGTGGCATAGTATAGATAAACTACTCAGCTTTGCACTGTAAAAGCCATAAATGATTCATCTGTTATCTGTTTACTCCAAAATGAAACACCTGTCAATCTGACTAATGACATTGCATCATTCCATAGTATCTGAGGACTACACATCAGTACATTGCAGCAAACACGAAAGCACATACCTAGAAATTCACATAGTGCTGTGCTTGGTTATGTGGACCGGCAATAATGGGTGCCTATGCATACAGTAGCTGACTATGCAGTATTCTATAACACTGGAAAACTAGTCAGCAACACATTTTGAACATCATTAGTGTGTATAGAATAATAGCCTCATGTAACTGAAGCAGCAGTCTTAGAATACAAATGTGTAGTGATGAGCGATTTTTGCGCCATTTCGCTTCGCCGGAAAATTTGTGAATTTCGTCCTTAATTCGCGAAGTGGCGAAAAATTTGCAAAACGTTTTTGACGCCGGCGTCCTTTTTTTTTTCCTAAGCCGGCAAAAAATTTTTTGACGCCGGCGAATATTTTCAGGCGATTTTTTTCGGACGTTTCGCAAATTTATTTGCTGCCAGCGAATCGCGCAAATTCACTGCAAATTCATGCTTGGTGAATAAATTCACCCATCACTACAAATGTGATGTTTTTTCATAATTTTATTCAGTCAAGATTTATACATTACTTTTTTTTAAAGAAATAAGCAAACATTCAAGTCTCGTAACAATCCAGTTCATTTGTTTTGTTAGGCTGGAGATTTAACCAGAATGTTTCCTTTAGCCCTTCATGGCACAGCTGTATTCTGCATGCCCAATGTAACACCTTTAAGTATGGAAGCCCCATTTCTTGCTTTGTGTTTTTCATAACCATACTTTCTTCATTCGTTAACACCTTCATCCGAAATTTTGTTAGAACAAAGAGTTTCCATTCTATACAATTTCTGAGGAAATGTGTGTGGTAGAATAAAATACAACTCTCATACATTTTATATTTTGAAGAATTATATCCCTGACTGCAAAATTCCCTTGCTTCATAAATGTTTCATTTTACATCATGCTGCTATGGCATGTAAGCAGTGCAAAATCGTTGTGAAGAACTTCTACGTAAGAATGTACCAGCATAATGTTGCTATATTGCTGCTGTTATCTTTTGGAAAAACCAATACTTGTATTTGTGTTACAACACTGAAAAATTGCTGAATAAATCTGGGATATACAAGTTTTTTTAAATTTGGTCTCCAGTAGTATTTTCTAAGGTTATTGTGATACATAGTTTTTTTCATCATTGTATTTTCATTCTTAAAATTGTCAGGGAACTTTAAAAATATTAAAACAAATGCATATGTTTTTTTTAATTAATTACTACTAGTCCATCAGTAGAAATAGGCAAAAATCTTTGATGACTTTTATATAGTAAACTATTATTATGCATCACTATAAACAGAAGTATTTTACTGCTGACTTCAGGCCAGAAACATTAAAACCAGTTCTTTGTCAAAACCAAGCTGAAATATGATACAGCCTAATAGCATTCAAAATTAAATGTACAGTGTTTAATTAAATAGATGCCAATATCTTCTTTGTTTTCATTAATGTGCTTAATGTATTCTGTTTGAACATCAGAAATGTGTAACTTCTAATTGTACTGAATTCAGTGGTTCACTGCTTTGGGCTATAAAAGCTTCTTCTTTCCATTTCATGCCATTTCAGTAATATGAAGGCATATCTCTGTAAAATGCACACTGCATTAAAAAAACATTAAGTCACATGTTTATCAAAGTGGAGTTCTGTATAAATGCCTTACACATCAGAGACATGAGTTATGGTTATGTGTTCTATTAAAATTGCCTGTTATATTGCTTTCACTGAAGCATTTTTACTTTGAGAATTGCTTCCTTTTCCTAAATCTCTATGCCATTAGAGATATCTGGGTCTTGCTAATGCGAAATAGAAGTAACTCTACACAGGCAATAAATTACCTAGCAGACAATTCCAAGCATACAATGAAATCCTTGGTCTGTTTTCTAAGGATAAAAAACGTATATGGTACTTAATTTTGTAACCAAATCTTCAATTTAATATTGTTTGTACTTAACAAGGAAAATTGGGATGCCATTTTCCATATTCTAGCTTGCTTTATAAGTCTCAATGTAATTAAAATAATAGCAACATATCAAAACGGATACCAAAATTGTCATACTTTTTTTTTCATAATACTATGATTTATAACAAAATTACAAAATTAAAAAGCATCATAATATACAGTAAAAAGACAGATTGCTATTTTGGGCAGTTTTCCTAATAGGAATCCTACACCTATTTGTTTGTTTAGGAATTTAAAAGATCCATCTGGATTATCAATTTGATCATTCAATTCCACTGGTGTGAATAAAATTGTCATTTATGATTGTCTGATATTTGGTTGTAGATGTCCAGTCTTATTGAAGGCTAATATTAACTAAACTAAAGAGAGAAAGCAATTTTTTTCTGAATGAAACTAATTTAACTGAATTTGTTATTATGTTGACCCCTGGTAAAAAGTGTCCATAAAAAATGTCACACTGATGCAAATTCAAACAATGAAGTGAGAGCACTTTAATTTATACTTCTACATTCTCCAAGGCAATTAGATATGAACTTGGCATGGTATACTACAAAGGGGCCCATTTACTAACAAACACATTTTTTTTTCCACGAATCTCGAAAAATATGTGCCTTTCCTATATTTCCATAAAGCTATAAAAAAAATTGATTTATCGTGTGTAAAAACCACGAAAACCTCTAATGCCAAGTAAAAGTTGTTGAAGTCATATAACAGCCACTGGGAGCTTCGGTGATCTGATTGTACTTCTTTAAATCAGTGTGGCCTTTTAGAGGTTTTCAGATTTTTTGCACAAATATATTTTCTAGGTTTTCAAGGTTTTAAGCACATCATTCAGCAATTTTTTGGGTCACATTTTTTATATTCAGATCTTTTAATTACGTGGTTTTAGAGTTTGTGAGTTTAGTTGTGGTTTCAAAAAACCTCTGAAACCACCAAAATCCACTGCAACATTTGCAGTGTTGACAATCCTACAAAAAAATAAGCATAGTGTGCATCTTGTACTTAGCATATTAGAAAGGACTAAAGGGCTCTATAAATGTATTTATGCAGAAAGCCACAGGTAATTTTCAATATCCCTTATCATTCTCACTTGACGGTATACAATCTATTCTAATGCATATGTGCTGAATCTGAAGACACCAAAAAGGATATTTATTAGTATGTGGCAATCTCTTGGTCATAGTATTTAAAAATCCCATAGCACTTAGTAACACCAAATCAACTTTAAGCCAACAGTATCAATGGTGGTCCTTGACTAAGCCATTTTTTTAAAAATCAAAGTGTATTATGGTCCCTTGATGTCCAAATTTTCCTTTCTTAAAACATAGTTGCAAAAGTATTTCTGTTGATTATGTGCACAATATTATAACAAAATATGATGGTAAATATAAAAAAATAAAAATTCTAGCTGGTTAACTTTTTGCAGAGATTTCTTTTCTTTTCCATGTGTTATATAGTTAAGAGCGAAAAATTTCACCTGGTTTGGCCCACAAAAAAAGATGCCCATAGACTACAATTTTTCAAAAAAAATTGTCACCCATAGATTTCAATGCATTTGGTAAAGTTTTTGCCATTTTGCAAATTTACGGCAAAGTAAAGTGGGTCAGATTCATCCATCACTGGTTATATATTATTATATTCCGATTTCTTAGTTGTTAAATCTGTTAGAATAGAGCTGGAAACTGAAAATGGGACAGGACTGCATATCCCTTTATGAACAAATTAAGATCATACTTCAGAAATTTACATATTATTCAATCTCCTGGTTTGGCTGAGTTTCTGTAATAGTGATGAATTTTCCAACAAAAGCCCCTTGCTAAACACTTCCTATCTCAGTTCTCTGAAGAACTACAGACCTTTCTACATAAACTTATATGGGACAATGTAGACATAGAATCAACAAGTAATTCCTGATTACTGCCCTTAAACATGGTGGCATAGGGTTACCTCTATCAAAAAAATATTAGAAAGTTGTATAATTGAAACCGCATTTAGAAGGTAACCTGTAAGGCAGTGGAGTGGCATCACTTTGGAATCTTTTCTGCTTCCTATTCCATCTTAGGCAGCACATCAAAATGCAGACCCTCCCTATATGCAGAAGTGCTGCTTCTGCAGTTGGGTGGTTGAGTCCGTTAAACAATGGTTATATTTGGAGGGGAGTTGCACAGTTAATGGTGGCTAGCAGGCCTGGCACCTCAGGGGTAATAAGAAAATGATGACTTGAAGAAGTAGACTCGGAGGCAAATTTTGGAAAATGCATTAAAAATGGTTACTTGTATGAGACCCAAGTACATATCCAAATGTTCTGTATAATGATTCAAACTAGACAAGCATTTCCCTATGTATTTGCCACTACGTAAGAGAGGATGCAGAGATGAATTTTGTATAAAATAAAGGCAAAAATGTTTTATTTTCCTTGCAAAGGAGGGTGCAAAGCTTACTGTATCTATATCTGCTTAGGTAACAACTGACTCCCACAATATTTTGGGACAGAGTCCTATATCAAGTGTAGTAGGACACACCTTTACCATTTTTATGCCTTTATTGATAGTAATGGTGTACACAGACTTGTTGTCATGAGGAGTACTTGAATATTTTTTTACATTGTGCCCTTGAACGAGTCTATTATAATCATTGGTAGTTTCTATTTTCTCATTCAGGATTGGTTGCTGTAGAAACGTGATCAGGGTTAAACATGTGTTACATTTAAATTCTAATTGCATTCAGACGTATTGAATTGTATCTAATAGATGACAGTACACTAAGAGATTCCTAATTGATCTAATTATGGTTGCCTGAGGAAGTGCATTACTTGTGTGAAACACATCAAGCTACAGTTTATCTGCTGTTCTCCATACTGATGAGTTTCTCATACCCTGTTCCCATTCCTATAGTGCACTTGCAATCAACATTATTGTGTGGGTGTTGTGGGTGTTAGTTCTGGGACATGGAAGGGAATATATAGTGTATAAACTATACAGGTTTTACTTTGCCTAATAAAGGTCTATTATACAGTATGTAAAATGTAATTAAAAAAGATTTTTTTAATATTATTTCCTGCTAAAATCATTTTATATTTACAACATTTTTGTTAATTTATTGATGTGTTGTAACTCTACAATAATGAACCCTGCTGAGGTTGACCTGCAAAAAATGTTCTTTTCTTTTTTTACTATTTTACACATGCTGTTTCATTGTTTCATACTGTTCAGTTCTGTTAAATTTTCACATTAATTAATTGTCCATTTAAAGCATTGTTGTGTTGTCATACTGCAGTGACATGCATGCATTTCCTTTTCTAGATAGCCCTCTAATGAGCTCTGAATGCTTTCGTCTAGCTTTTTCTTTACAGATCGAATTCTAAGGCTTAATTGATTTAGGTATTTTTTACTTCTTTTGCATCCTTTTCTGTAATGCTACATTAATATTTATCCTGGAGAACAGAAGATACAAGATTATAGTTAATTAGTGATGGGCGAATTTGCTCAGTTTTGCTTCGTTGCGAAATTCGCAAAACGGTGAAAAATTCGCGAAATGTCGCCGGCGTCTCCTTTTTGACGCCGGCGCCCGTTTTTGACGCCAGCGCCTGTTTTTTTGACGCCGGCGCCCGTTTTTTGACGCCGGCGTCCGTTTTTTCCAAAAAAATTTTGACGCCGGCGAATTTTTGCTGCGATTTTTCGCGGGCGTTTCGCGAATTTATTCACTGGCGGCGAATTGAGCAAATTCGCTGTGAATTCACGCCTGGCAAATAAATTTGCCCATCACTATAGTTAATATGTCATCAGGTGAATATTTAATAACTGCCAACATGTCTGTATTAATAATATGTACAATAGCGAAATAAGTTTTTGAATAGCCCTGCCCAAAAGTTAGTTGCTAAAATTGCATTTGGGCAGTAGCTGCAGTTTATAATAGGTGCATAATGCAAATTGCTTAAATCCATCTTGGTTTACCACTATTTCCAATATTTACACTATAGTACATACTAACATCAGTCTTTTACCACAGGAATATTAGCTGTTCAAAATACAAAGACCGTGCAAGGGTATAAAGATAAAATTGCATTGCTGTTGTCAGCTCTTTCCACCTTTCCCTACATTTCTCAAATCCCTAGTGTCTTCCTTAAAGGGATTCTGTCCTGATTTTTATGATGTAGTTTTTATTTCTATATTACACTGTTACACTGCAAATAATTTACTCTACAATATAAAATTGCATTACTGAACCAGCAAGTGTATTTTTTTGAGTTGTAATATTGTTGTGTAGGCAGCCATCTCAGGTCATTTTGCCTGGTCATGTGTTTTCAGAAAGAGTCAGCACAGGATGGAACTGCTTTCTGGCAGGCTGTGGTTTCGCCTACTCAATGTAACTGAATGTGTCACAGCAGGACCTGAATTTTACTATTGAGTGCTGTTCTTATACTGCCTACCAGGCAGCTGTTATCTTGTGTTAGGGAGCTGCTATCTGATTACCTTTCCATTGTTCTGCTATTGGGATGCTGGGGGGAAAGGGAGGGAGTGTGATATCACTCCAACTTGCAGTACAACAGTAAAGAGTGACTGAAGTTTATCAGAGCACATGTCACATGACTGGAGGCAGCTGGGAAACTGACAATATGTCTAGCCCCATGACAGATTTCAAAATTAAATATAAAAAAAATCGGTTTGCTCTTTTGGGAAATGGATTTCTGTGCAGAATTCTGCTGAAGTAGCACTATTAATTGATGTGTTTTTTTTAAAAAAACATTTTTCCCATGACAGTATCCCTTTAACTTCAGGTCCTCCACTACAGACTTGAAAGTTTGAGATCCTGTGCAGTATCTTGGCTGTTCCTAGCACTTTACTTTTCTGGACAGCATTCTCTGCTGTTGATCTGAGACATTCTCCCAGCTTTGAAATCATATCCACAAGTGTTTCTACCAGCACTGGAACCACTTTGGCCTTCACCTTACACATCCTCTCTAGTTACTTTTATTTCTTTAGCGTCTCATACTCCTTCTATATGTTTAAGCTACACATGCATCCACATGTAGAAATTGCATATATAATGTGCAATAATTATTTTATATAGGCCTTGGGGGCTGCTTTATTAAAGTTAGTGAAAACATTTTAGTTAAATCCTTTAAAAGCTGTTCCTCCACATATCAAAATTTCTAGATACATATTAATGTGTTCTCAATGGCAGTTTCTTGCCAAAGGATTTCTTGAGCTCAAAAATGGGTACTTCAGTGTTTATATGAATAAAAATCTGTCCCTTATATGAACAGTAATAATTGTTGCGCTATAATACATTTACCAACTATTTGTTGAGAAATCTGGAGTTGCTTTAACATCTGGACACCTTGAACAATGAAAGGTATTTTCAATCTTGAGAAAATTTACATGATAAATGATATAAAAAAATCAAGCTTCATAAATGAACAAAGCGGCTTAGTATTACTGTATTCTGAATGTGGCTTTACATCTTTAGCTTAATGTAAGGGAAGATAGTGAGCGTGTACTTGCTCTTGTGGAATTTGTGCATGTATAGAAGCTAAATGTATTTTAAATAAAATTGCCACATAATACATAAAACATTTATTTTCAATACAATACTTGAAACTCAAAAGCACAAGTAATAACACATTTCAGAGTTTGTTCAATGTATTAGTTATTACAGTTATTACAGTTTGGTCCATAAATCTTTGGACAGAGTACATTACTACAATGAATTTTAAATGAAACAACTCAGATGCAGTTTGCCTGGCAGAGCATTAAAAAGAAGGAAACCCAGAATCTGGTGATGTCCATGAGTTCAAGACTTCAGGTTGTCATTGCCAGCAAAGGGTTTTCATCCAGGTATTAGAAATTAACATTTTATTTTCCCTTTTTTCATTTAATTGCTTTTGAGCCCCTGAAATGAAGTGACTGTGTTAAAAAAAAGGCTTTAGATCCTCACATTTTTATGCAATCATTTTGTTCAACCCACTGAATTAAAGCTGAAAGTCTGCAGTTCAACTACATCTGAGCTGTTTCATTTAAAATTCATTGTGGTAATGTACAGAACCAAAATAAGAAAAAAGTTGTCTCTGTTCAAAGATTTATGGACCTAACTGTATTTGCCAAAATGTTAGCCACACCCAGTGATTAAAATCACCTTCCCCAGGCTTGAGCTTCTGTTCGCTAGAAAATGCATCAGCCCAGGATATTGCTACAGAAGTCCATGGTCACCATTTCATTTAGATTCTTATATATTTTCTTGATTCTTGTTCAGACAGGAGCATGCACAGTACAGTGAAAGTCAAACGAGGCAAAAAGTCTGCTTGTTTGGACTACTGTGCATGCGAATGTGCCTATCCACACCATAAGGGAAGAAAACAGGAGAGGAAATAGATCTTGGCGGCTCAGCTTTTACAGAAGTAACAATGGGCCAGTGCAGTTTTCTGCTAACAGGAGGATTGACCTGGGGTTTCAGGCAAGCAATTATAAGCACTAGAGAATGCCAACAATTTGCTAGATATTTTAAAGTTTAGATCTCCTTTAAAAGGTTGAATCAGAATATAGATATTGTAAATACAATTGAAGTGAAATAATTTTCATCTATTATATTACAGAAATAATGTCTTATAGGGACACCAATGGAATTCTTTCAGAGAAATGTCACTCAATAGCTGCAATGTTGTCAAGTGGCTCTTCTGCTTAAACTAAATGTACACGTCTTCAGTGGAAGTTAATTAATTCTTGTTTCAACACATGTGATAGAAAGGCATTTTAAATAAAACTATTAGTGACCCAAAGTGTCCATTTATTCAAGTGTATCTTTCCTGGGTCTGAGAGGTTAATTAAAGTATTTGTGACCGTAGACAGTGTTTGACTATTTGAATAGCAGATAATTTACTTAAGCAATAAATCTCTGAAGGCAACGGGTAATATTCTCATTTTCAGAAGCACTGAGGAAATAGGATTACTGCCATCTAATTTCTGTGATGTAATTGATCTTTGTAGTGGATATTTTAACACACAACTCTAGCATGGGCAACATTACAAGCAGACTTCTAAGTAGTGCATTGAAAAACAGCAAGTCTATTGTTTTTTGAAATAGCAAAATTCGTGGTGAATCGAAACTGGACAAATTCACCCATCACTATTTATAAGATGTATTAATCATGCCTTAATGAGTGTCCCTATATATACTATGACATGTAGATTCGCCTGAAAATCTTGGGACAAATTTTTTATGGCTTCTTTGGCCAGAAGCTGAATGACTTTTTGTATGAAGCAGAATATATCTGAATTAGTGATGAGCAAAATTTCATCATGAAAATGATGCCCATAGACTCTAATGGATGAATAAAATTGTCACGTGTCAAAAAGTTGTAGTGCAGCTAAGTAACATAGGGGTATATTTATCAAAGAGTGAAGTTAATAGTGAAGTTCCGGCACTAGAGTGAAATTCCGCCACTCTCCATTCATTTCTATGGGATTTTTATATTTTTTATTGATAAATACGCCTTCCAAAATCCCATAGAAATTAATTGAGAGCTGCGGAATTTCACTCTAGAGGCGGAACTTCACTCTTTGATAAATTTACCCCATAATATCCATTGAAGAGATAATTGCGTTTCTGCTGCTATGGAAGCCAGCATGCTATGCATCCAAACATCAAAGACTGAGTTTAGAGGTGGTGACTTGTAGTGAACTTAAGAGAGTGCTCTGTAGATTTTAAAATGGCATTAAACATGAGTGCAAATGCTTGATTGAGTATCTTATTCTTCTGGGGTTTTCTATATTAATAAGTGACAATAATATTTTATAACATAATTTTTTCTTAAAAAACACTGGCAAACTATAAACATTTGAAGTCACAAACCTCTTTCAATGTATGTAAGTGATCAGATTTGATTATAAGGGGTCTAAGTGTAAGATGAACTCTCCAAGAGTGAGCCAAAAGAAGGGTATCTGCATTCTAGCTCATTTGGTCATCTAGAGGGTGCCTAGGTTGAAATTCGACCATTCAGCCCAACATACAATAGTATGTATGTCATAGTTAAATGTTTACATAAACTGATATTAACACACACACATACACAGGTCAAACACTTCATACAGTACATATGTCCTGCTACTGCTCATGCAGCATTATCCGATGCAAATGCTTATGTGCTCTTCTGTTGCTTTGTCCTTATTGGTACTTTTTTATGGCAAAGTAAAAAGGACAAATTGAAATAGAAGACTTCTCAAAACTGAGACAAATAATATAGACTAATATATTATTGTATTTGCTGTTATTATTATCATTACATAAAATTTTAAACATTTCAGCTTATAACATAGTTTTAACAAAGTTGTAGTTAATCTAGCAAGCGACAGCTGCAAATATGCATGCTGTTCAATAAGAGAATTTTGAAAATTGCCTTTCTAAACTCTGAGCAATATTCACATTATTTACTGACAATTCTAGTAAATTAAGTTACAGTGCATGTAGGGGCAGAGGGAATTTTCAAAGTAAAAAAATTTGAAATTCAAAGTAATTTTTTGGATACTTTCACCATCGAATAGGATACTACAACTTCAAATTTACTTAAAATTCGTTTTGAAGTAAAAAATAGTTTGAATATTCGAATATTCGATAATTGAAGTACTGTCTCTTTAAAAAAAACTTTGACTTCAATACTTGACAAATTAAACCTGCTGAAGTGCTATGTTAGCCTATGGGGACCATCTAGTCAATTTTTCTAAGTCTTTACACATCGAAGTAAAATTGTTCGATCGTACACTAAAATCGTTCAAATCATTAGATTTGAACGATTTCATTGTTCGATCAAACAATTTTACTTTGATCGTTTCATTGCCAAATTCGGTGAAAAATCCTTCGACTTCGATATTCAAAGTCAAAGTATTTTAATTTGATGGTCGAATTTCGAAGTATTTTTTACTTCGAAATTCGACCCTTGATAAATCTGGCCCGTATCGTGATTATAAGATGTTATTGATAAAATAATATTTAAGTGCATATTTACAATGTAGAATAAATAATAGACATGGGTTTTTCCATTGTAGTGGTACTGCACAAAGTCAACCATTAAATGTTCATTGCTAATATTAGAAAAAGAATCTGTTCTGCAATGCAATAAATCAGACAGGTTTGCTGTATAGAATAAATCTCACACAGACCCAGAATTCATCCAGCTTTTTTCTTTAAATGGATGTTACCGTAGTTACATATTCTATTATACATTTAGAATAGGATGCAAATTCATCATCATTTTCATTGGACTCAGCAAACATTTGCTTTATTATCTTTATTACAGATATGGATGTCACACTGTAGTATTATTTATTTTGTTATTGCTTATTTGATATGTTCAAGGCCTCTTCGTCAGTTATAAATCCAATACATGCCAAGATTCATTTGAAAACACTGTGCTCCCCCATTGTTGATTTTGCTATATTTCTGCATAAAACATACTCTATTTCCTTAATGAAAAGTCTTTATCTATAACTTTGCAGAACTAGTGTAAAAACATTTTAGAATAAATTATGTATAAAATAAATGTTGCACTATTAAATTCTAAAAAAAATCTAAATGTATTAACAGCATATTAAGTGCTAAATGGTGTTTACAACCATTTATATGCAAAGTATGCCTGTTTCTTCTTTTTTTTACATAGATTTTGTTAGGATTTCCTGTAAATTTAATTAAGATGTTTGCCATTAGTGATGGGCAAATCTGTCCTATTTCAGTTCGCCAAATAATTTGCAAAACAGCGAAAAGAAATCATGAAACGCATTGAAGTTAATGGGCATCACTTTGGCATGCAACAATTTAGGCACGAGCGACAATTTTTATACATGCAACTATTTTGTCCAAATGCATTAAAATTAAGGAGCGTCCAAATAATTTTGATGCGCTACAATTTTTATGCGTGCCCTACAATGAGTTGTATCTTCCAAAAAAAAGAAAATCAAAGAGATTAGCTATGTAACTAAACAAAAGAACTAAAAGAGCTTAGCTATGTATCTAAATAAAACACACACATACACAAAGCTTAATATACCTTAAGATTTCTCAATGGAAGAATTTATTTTTAGAAAAAATATTTAGGGAAACAGGCAAAACATGTTTTGGTAAGAACTTCTGGAGTAGCTCTTGGAGCAAGGTGATGTCCATCTATTGTTTCTGGTAGACCAATTTAATACATGTATTTTTTTTTGCAGAACTGTTAAAGGAGAACTAAACCCTAAAAATGAATATGTTTAAAAATGCCATATTTTATAAAATTAACTAATTGTACAAGCCTAAATTTCAGCATCTCAAAAGCAGCAATGATCTAAGACTGTTACATTCTTGGAAAGTGTTTGTGACCCTCACATGCTCAGTGAGCTCTGAGCAGCTGCTGAGAAGCTAAGCTTGGGAGTCATCGCAAATTTACAAGCAGAAAATGAAGTTTGTCTGTAATATAAACTAATGCTACAAGAATGATTATTAAATTCTAATGCAAATTGCACTTGTTTCTGTGCTGCCATGTAGTAATAATCTGCATTATGTATAGGGATTTTTCGCCTTGTTATCGCTGCAGAATCGACCTTGTATGGCGTCATACGACAAAAAAAAGATGCGTATCAAAAAAAATTGCAACAAAAATTTTTTTGGCGCCCATAGATTTAAATGGGCGTCGCCGACATTTCGCCCATCCCTAATTACGTACTAATCGGCCTTGTATTGTAACATCTCTATTATGTAAATACAGTGTATTATGAGTTGAGCATGTGCCGTAATTCAGCAGAAAAAGAAGATGGGGGCTACTGGGGCATCTTTGGAGGCACATATCTTCCCTGTTAAAGAACTATGGTTGCCTTGGGCTGGAACAGAAGCCCAAAACATAATGTACACCATTGTAAGCCTACTTCTTTAGTTAGGAGTTAGTTCTCCTGTAAGGCCTTTGAGGGTTACAAACAAAGACAGATGTTTTCCCCAAGACTTTTCCTCCAGCTCTTTCATCTTTGATCTAACTATTAATTTTTCTGTTTGGATGGATTGACTGAAGCTTAGAACTAAGGAATAATAATGAGATTTTTAATAATGCTATACATTTGCATTCTTAGTGCCACTTTACATAGACCTGGCTGATTAAAATTAATAATTTACATATTTAACATATGGTTTTACAGTTGGCTTTAATGTGCTGATTATCCCAATACCTTTGTCTAGAGTCAGTTGTATTCAAGCTATACCAGTTGTTTGAACCAAGAATAGTTAATCCCTTTGAGGGCTGATAATAAACACCACAGAAACTGATTAAAAATATTGTCAAGTGTCAATGATGTGTTCATGGAGTAAGTAAAATAGGAAAAAATATAAACTTACAACTATAACATTAGTGGTCTATATTTTTAAATGTGTTATATGTACATAAGCATTGAATACATTGAATTTACTGTATACTTACAATACCTATGTTGTTAAGCGTATTAAAAAATATTTGGTATGATTTGATAAAAATTTCAGTCAGTTGTGAAAATGCAGTGGGGAGAGTAAATTTACTTCATTAGAGTTTTTATATTTCTAACTGATATTTATTCTTCATTGAAATAAACACACATTCATTATTAAAACAACATTAGGAAAGCAAATGCATTATAATGGGAAAGTCTGATGTATTGAAAACAATTTAATGTAGAGAAATTATGCCTATATTAAGGGAGTTATTTATTAAAGTCTGATTGTTTCTGGTCAGAGTTTTAAAGGGAATTTTTTTTTCATGCTATATTAAACCTGATTCTGTTAAAAGTCAGAATAAAAAAGTACTCCATCTCAAATTTCCGAGATCATGTAGAAGTCAATTGCATATGTCACATTTACAATTGGAAGGTATCATGATCTGCATTGAAATTTTAGATTTTAGTGAGAAATGTCAGATTTTAGTAAATATCCATTTGGGGGCCGATTCATGAAGGGTCGAATATCGAGGGTTAATTAACCCTCGATATTCGACTGGGAACTAAAATCGGTCGACTTCGAATATCGAAGTCGAACGATTTTTGCGCAAATCCTGCGATCGATCGATTGAAGGATTTTTCGATTAAATCCTTCGAATCGAACGATTCGAAGGATTTTAATTCAACGATCGAAGGAAAATCCTTCGATCAAAAAATCACAGGCAAGCCTATGGGGACCTTCCCCATAGGCTAACATTGACTTCGGTAGCTTTTAGCTGCCGAAGTAGGGGGTCGAAGTTTTTCTTAAAAGGACAGTACTTCGACTATCTAATGGTCGAATAGTTGAACGATTTTTAATTCTAATCCTTCGAATCGTTCGAATCGTTCGAATTCGAATGATTTCGATCGAATTTAACCAATTCGATGGTCGAAGTACCCAAAAAATACTTCGAAATTCGAATTTTTTTTTATTCGAACCCTTCACCCAAATTTCGTGAATCGGCCCCTAAGTGTCATTTATATATATTTTTTAAAATATTTAAATTATGTATGATTATTGTAAAGAGAGGAAAGCCAAAATACTAAGGGGCAGATTTATCAAGGGTCGAATATCGAGGGTTAATTAACCCTCGATATTCGACTAGGAATTGAAATCCTTCGACTTCGAATATCGAAGTCGAAGGATTTAGCGCAGAAAATTCGATCGAACGATCAAAGGATTATTCATTCGATCGAATGATTAAATCCTTCGAATCGAACGATTCGAAGGATTTTAATCCAACGATCGAAGGAATATCCTTCGATCAAAAAACTTAGGCAAGCCTATGGGGACCTTCCCCATAGGCTAACATTAACTTCGGTAGCTTTTATCTGCCGAACTAGGGGGTCGAAGTTTTTTTTAAAGAGACAGTACTTCGACTATCGAATGGTCGAATAGTCGAACGATTTTTAGTTCGAATCCTTCGATTCAAAGTCGTAGTCATAGTCGAAGGTCGAAGTAGCCCATTCGATGTTCGAAGTAGCCCAAAAAAAACTTCGAAATTCAAAGTTTTTTTACTTCGAATCCTTCACTCGAATTTAGTGAATCGGCCCCTTAGTTTATTCAAAAAATACAATATATATATATATATATATATATATATTGTATTTTTTGAATAAACTTAGTATTTTGGCTTTCCTCTCTTTACACAATATACCAGTTGGAATGAGTCATCACAAAAATTGCTGTTAGTAGGGATGGGTGAAATTCAGTGAGAAAAAAATTCCCATACACTTTAATGGATAGTAAAAAAAAATGTTACACTGTTCAAAAAATGTCACAGGTTGAAAAATTTTTGCGAAAAAAAAGCCCACTAACTTCAACACATTTGCCAATTTTTGGAAAAGTGAAACGGGTTAGATCCGCCCATCACTGGCTGTCAACTTATTTCATGTAATTGACATTTGATTCCAGAAAAGACCATCGGATAACAGTGGGACTCATTTATAAACACTGGGCAAATTTGCACCTGGGCAGTAACCCATAGCAACCAATCAGTGATTGGCTTTTTTCAGACAGCTGCAGGTCGAGCACTGAAAGTAATCATCTGATTTGTTGCCATGGGTTACTGGCCAGGAGCAAATTTGCCCACTATTTATAAATAACCCCCACTGTATGTTATCCATCCAGAATAAGTAAGAAAATGTGCATTTGATAACTAGTCATTTTAAGCTTGTATGGAAGGACTGTATGTACTAAGGAAAACCCCTCCAATAAAAAAGACAAAGACAACCTACAGTGTCCCAAAAGTATAACCCAGAGAGATCATACTTCAGGAGAACATTGTACAGTGTCTGTATTACTAGGGCATGTTTATGACTGTGGGACATATTATTATTGAGGATTATTCTCAAAGAATGAGCTCAGATGGAGCAACCTGATTTTAACCATATCTCTAATAGATATAACATGGCTATAAACAGATATATGCTGTCTGTAAGATGGTGCATGCTTAAAATTTCCAATAATATTTGGTTTTCCCGGTTTTACTTAGATTTAAAAAAATAGCCATTATGAAGATCTCTACTGACTACAGTGGCTTAATGTTCTGTAGCAAAAGTTCAGCACAAACACTATTTATTGAACTCATGTTGAACTGCCTCTTTAACTGTGATAGACTATGTCCTGCTTGTATAAAATGGAATGGCACTGGAACTGTAGTAGCAGTCCAAGGAAAAACAGTCCCTGATAGGTTGAACTACTTTCCCCAATATACAGTAATAACTCACATGTTATGTTGTTGTCAGTTTAATGCTTTGGATATTTTTGAAATGGTTTGATAAAAAAATATAAAGAGGAAGTTAATCCAGCTGACTTTCCAGTTATACACTCTTTTTTGATCATGATAACCTGATACTTAAAAAGGTAAATTTACAGACTCATCAGTGTTTTGAGCAGAAGATTGAGGGCTTAGCTGTGGGTCCCCCAAAAATGAGAGTTGTAAAATGTACCTGCTCTTTAACTCTCTCCCTCTCCCAACCACCTTTAGGGGAAAAAAAACTGAAAACCCTTTTTGGATTTTTTTTAATTTGTCAATTAATCTGAAATTATACAATTTTTTGTGGGATGTCCCAGAAAAAGAATGAACATTGCATTCATTTTACCATACTTATACAATAGGTATACAATACTTAATACAATAATTAATACGGGAATTGCCAAATCAGTAAAATTCCCAGAGTTATGTTTGTATGAACATGGCAGTCTGTGTATGCACAAATTGAGAGATTTTTTAATAACATATGTAACAATGTTTTATTCAGCACTAAATTTTAGCCATTTTGGATAGTGTGCATAATATTGTCCATTCTCATTAACATATCAATTGACTGCAATGGGCTATCAGGCAGTCTTTTCTTATGGTACATGTTAAACTTTTTTTTATTTCAAAATAAAAATACAAAAGCTTTATTTTATAATGTACACCAAAGTGCCACTACTTCATAAGAATCTGAAAAAAGGTGTTTGAGACACTGAAAGTATATACAAGCATGATAACATAAGGATAGAAAGCAATTTTACAGACTGACAATTGACCTTTTTAAAGAACATTGACCCCTTTGACCAGGATCAATATATTACTGAACCTTTGAACAGGGAACTTCATGATGACTGTAATTGACCACCATTGTATAAACCTCACATGATTCAGAATAATTCCTTTCAGGATTATAGCATTGCAAAAGCATTTTAAAAACTATTTTTGGCCTGAATTTGTTGTTTAGAATGTACAATTTTAAGGTGGAACCTAATTTTTACATAACTTTTACAGTTTTTACTTTAAAAAAAACAAACAAAAAAAACTAGTCTACTGAAATGCTAGGGATCTGAGTATATTGATATAATCTTGTGATCTCATAGTCTGTTGCTTTGCTTGCTGCAGAGTGCTTCAGGTCATTGAGCTGGCAAACATACAATACACACACTCACACACTTTGCTATGCCTTGTTTCCTTTGAAACCCTTTAACAAATACAAAGAAGTAGCTGGATAAGCAAGGGCACAGCAGTGTATCTACCAGTCCTACTTTATGTACAGCTATGGGTCCTACATGACCAATTCATTATCTAGAAAAAACAACATTTTTATTAGAGCATGCATTCAGAAACATTAAATGGTATGAAGTTAGTCTATTTTTTAATAACTTTTTTTCTATTATTGCACAGCAAACTAACAATCTCTTTATTAGAAATTAAAACAATGTAGTTATTGGATTCCTTGGTATTTACAAAATGCTCATTATTATTTCCTAATGGGGCCATTTCCCTGCTGTGAACAAACTGCTGCTTTTCTAGTTGTATGATTGGAAAACCATTTGGGAACTACATAACTAATCAAGGTTAAATAAATAATGTATGCAGCACTGCATTCATAATTGTGTTTCCTCTCACATTTGCTCTCCCTTAAAAACTGTTATTAAATAAGTGACCTAAGCAACAAACTTGGTTTTTATTTTTTTCTCATAGTATAAAATTTATATGAAGATTTTATGTTATGACCCTTTGATATAGGAAAGATTCTATATACATATCCTTTAATATAAAAGTATTATGGTATGATCTGTAGAGATTTTATATGTACAGATCAATATGGTTAGACATACAGTATATCTACTCCAACTCTCAGTAGATCAAACATTGCAGGTGGAGCACAATCTCTTCTGAATTAATGTTGTAAATTGCTAATAATGTAGTGACTACGTGTTTCAAGCTACCATTACCATTTATAAGAAAAACTGTACATCCAAAAAAATACAAATGCATGCCACTTAGAGCAATAAATGTAACAAATGTCAGTCTAGGGGCATCAAATTAGGAAATCTTGGTCTGTGTATTAGTGAATGCACTCCATATTTACTAAGCGGTACCCATCGCAATGGGGACCTTCCCCATAGGCTAACATTGACTTCGGTAGCTTTTAGATGGCGAACTAGGGGGTCGAAGTTTTTTTTAAAGAGACAGTACTTCGACTATCGAATGGTCGAATAGTCGAACGATTTTTACTTCGAATCCTTCAATTCGAAGTCGTAGTCGAAGGTGGAAGTAGCCCATTCGATGGTCGAAGTAGACCAAAAAAAACTTCGAAATTCAAAGTTTTTTACCTTCAAATCCTTCACTCAAAGTTAGTGAATCGGCCCCTAAATAAACCCAATAGGCTGGTTCTGCTTCCAATAAGGAATACTTTGATCTTAATTTGTATCTTGTACAAGGTAATGTTCTATTATTACAGAGCAAAAGGAAATAATTTTTAAAAATTTGGATTATTTGATTATAGGGCTTTCTGGATAATGGGTTTCTGGATAGCAGATCCTATACTTGTAATTTATTGTACAACACTGCAGATTATGTTCCATTTTATAAATACATGTTAATGTTGCTATTACTACTACTAATTAATTATACTACTAACTATCTTTCATGTTGTCTTCTCTTAAAGTATTGACATAGGCAATAAACCAAACAACCTATTCAACATAAAATTGTAAAAACGTCTTGATGTTTTACTGCATTGTTAAGGTATTATTCCTAAAAGTACTTTTAAAATAACCAAATCACTCTGAAGACAAATGAAGTATTCAGGGGTTAAATCAGATAGCCATAATGCATTTAACATGAGTGCTACAGAAAAGCTGAAAAGGGAAAAACAAAATGCATTTCACTTCAGACTAAATTGCTGACTGCTTACACAAGTGTAATGCAATTAAAGCAAGTAGCTGTAAATGGACAAATTTAGTTTAGAAGTGTGCACTTCAGGGTTTTAGAGAGCTCTCAATTTAATTGCTAAAGCTATACATGTTTATTGGAATGTCAGCTCCCTTAACTTGTGAAAGTGTGACTTTGTTTCAGTTCCACAGTCCCTGATAGATAATAACAGTTTTCTAGCAACTGAAAAGCGGTTAAAACTTCAAAACAAAAAGTATATAGAAACTGTTAATGCATATTTAATATGTGCTTGCTTTCCAGCATGCTGTATAACTATACTGGACTATACTGGATTTGTTTCAGGAATTGGAAGACATGAAATAGTTTTTTAATGAAGTAAAATGTTGGGGCTCTTTATGAACAATACAGTATATACAGTAAACACATTGTACTAGGGTTCTTTAGACTCGTAGTACAGGATTCCAGCCACTCCTCATTCTAATATATATTAGGAATGGTTGCCATTAGGGATGGGCGAATTTGACCCGTTTCGTTTCGGCAAAGATTTAGGCGAAAATTTTTTGATCCACGTCTTTTTTTTACGCACAACGCCATAAAAGTCTGTAGGCTTCATTTCCACAGTGAAACAAGGTGAAAAAATTCGCCCATCCCTAGATGCCATTTTAAGAATATAAATACAGTGTACCTGGTTTCCTATTATGGAATATTAGAGAAATAAAAGAGATTTTACTTAAGAATCATAAGTGCATTAACCTACTGTATAGATTTATAGACTTAGGGGCAAATCTATTATGTGGTGTAAAAATCAGCGTAATAATACACCACGCATCACAAGGCATTGTCATGTAAAAAATTACATAATTATTTTACATACTCTTTCTTTGAGCAAGTTCTGCCGATCTGAAGTTGAAGCCCCATCCACTTTTATTTACAAATAAATTATCATCACATATCTTAACATTTCAACATGTTTATGATAACCAATATCCAGCGGGATCCCCACCACTAGCCTCTGAAGGCTGCTTCGATGGAGATCCCTTTGCTACTGGATCTATCCATATCCTGAGGTTAGTCCCCTTGTTTTGACCTTCCCCTCTTAATGCCCACACCTCCTAGCCTGAGACCTACCAATCTTCCGCCATTCACTTTTCACTCCCACTTTTCACTCCCACTGCTTTCCTACCACTTCCACAAGACTACAGCCCCCACAATCCCTTGCACCACACTTCCGGGTTCCCCTTTCTAGCCTGGCCTGGGAGGAACAGGCAATTCATTCCAGTGGTCCAGTTCACATGTTAGAGCACACTTTCCACATGATGACCTGTTGAAAAGTATTTAATCATAGTTAAGTATTATTAAGGTCTCTCAAAACAGTTCACAAAACTGTTTGTGTTAAGAACTCCCAGAGGGGCTGGGGGTGTTGCCTGCCACTGCAAGGAGCAGAATGAGATGTGACCAGGTGATTGAGATTGAGTCTAAAGTGATTGAGGTGCTGCCAGAAGGTGAGGCAGGTCTGAAGCTGGTGAGCTGATATCCCAGGAGTGGAGAGTGAGAAGGGTTTAGTGAGAAGCCTGAATATTCCTGAGTGTGGAAACCAACTTGCATGGTGAGAACCCCAGAATGGGGAAACATCTTGAATGTGTTATGTTAAAATGCTAGTGAACTGTGTTCCTGTATGCCAGTGACTTTATGTTGGAAGAGTTTTCCTGATTAAACCTGTGGTTTTGCCTGAAGAAGCTGTGTACCTGTCTTTGTGCTCCTGATCCTCTGCTTGCCTGCTTTCCAAAGCTAATAACCCCCAAAATTGCATGTACAAGCAACCAGTGTGTGAATATATATATATATATATATATATATATATATATATATATATATATATATATATATATATATATATATATATATATATATATATATATATATATATATATTATGTCCAAGGTACCTGCACTCCAACCACTTTGTTATTTTCACGGGTGCTTGGTCAAAATAATACTGTATAGTCATCAAAGGATGGACCAGCACTCCAGTTCTGATAAATAATGGTGCTTTTATTCACATATCACCGTGCGTCCTATATATATATATATATATTCACACACTGGTTGCTTGTACATGCAATTTTGGGGGATCAGGATCTGGGATCAGGAAAGATGGCTCGCGTGTGAGAGCCAAAACGTTGAAATAAAGGCATTTGATTTTTGCACCTGACAAGTCCTTGGAGTGCAGTTTGTGTGATGTGAATGAAGTCAAAGACTTTTGGTAGAGAGTGCACCTGACTAGGATTGTTCTATATATATATATATATATATATATATTCTATATATATATATATATATATATATATATATATATATATATATATATATATATATATATATATATATATATATAGAGAACAATCCTAGTATATTCTATATATATATATATATATATATATATATATATATATATATATATATATATATATATATATATATATATATATATATATATATATATATATATATAGAGAACAATCCTAGTCAGGTGCACTCTCTACCAAAAGTCTTTGACTTCATTCACATCACACAAACTGCACTCCAAGGACTTGTCAGGTGCAAAAATCAAATGCCTTTATTTCAACGTTTTGGCTCTCACACGCGAGCCATCTTTCCTGATCCCAGTTAAGATATAATAAATCCTAATTAACAACAATTAACAATCCCATTGGATTTAGTTAATTTTTAAATGATTTTTAGACAAAGTATAGACATTCAAATTACTTAAAGATCCCTTATCCTGAAAACCCAAAGTCACGAGCATTCTGAATAAGAGGCCCCAGCCCTGTAATACATTGCACCAATTATGCAGGTAATATTTGCCCAATGCAAAAACTAATAAAACTCTTCCCATTTATGTGAAGCTTAATATGGGGATTCACTCCTTTACCCTTCTTG
Source organism: Xenopus petersii (assembly GCA_038501925.1). NCBI lineage: Eukaryota > Metazoa > Chordata > Amphibia > Anura > Pipidae > Xenopus > Xenopus petersii. Next base: position 34,968,273 of record CM076689.1, on the reverse strand, counting down.
TGTATATGTTACCCTCACAATTTTATATAAAGGATAAACATATTCATTCAATAGTAGCACTGCCTTTTCTACATAAGCACTAAGATCAGGCTAAAAGTCCTGTTTATTCAATATCTGATATTTATCCATCTGAATTTTCTCTTCATCAAAACATGTAGACAAACTAAAATTGTAGAGTGCCATGTATGGGAGGATAAGCAGAGGCTGGTATGCTGCTCTGCTTCTCCTTTATCTTCCCAGGCCAGACGCTTATCACAAGCCACTAAAGTTTTTTCAGGCAAAGAACCCTCCTCCGTCCAGATGGGGACTTTTATAAACAGCAAAGAAAATCAGCAAAGATCCTACAGCAGAAAGAAAAGAGATTCTCAAACTTCTTTTCAGAATTCGAAGGAGGAACAGGAACCTCAATACACCAGAAAATACAGCCTGAGAGAGAAAAAAACAGAGAAGGAAGTTCTAAATTTGTCCTCAAGAACTCTTACTGAAAATGAACTTAAGGTATTGGCGAACAAGAAATTTTTCAGAGTATTATTGATAACTCATTTGTTCGCAAACTGTTACTTAGGAAACATTTCTTTAATAATACTTCTGAGAACAAAGCACTAATGGTACAGATTAGCAGAACTAATGACAAAGTTGTAGAATTCTCCAAATTATGTATTCTAAATTAGTGATGGATGAATAAATTCGCCTGGCACGAATTTGCGGCATATTCTGGCGTTTCGCCGCTGGAGAATAAATTCGGGAATCTCCCATGAAAAATCGCTGGTGAAAATTTGTCGGCATCAATTTCTGATTTTCACGATTTTTTGTGAAAATGTCTGATTTTTTTTGTGAAAACCTTCACATTTCACAATTGTTTTGTGAAAATCTTCAAATTTCAAATTTTTTAAGTGAAACTGTTTGAAATTCACAAATTTTCCGGTGGATCAAAACGGGAGAAATTCACCCATTACAAGTCTAAATGTCTTAGAATCTATACAACGAGAGTGTAACAATGATGCAGGCAGGATTGTTATCCCAGCTCTCCCTTTACAATTAAGTCTATTTAAGCTAAAATCTGAAGAACCCCATCAGTTGATCTTTTTAAAAAAAAGATAGAGAGAGATTTGAGCTCTCTACATGAGAAAACTTTATGTGAAACATGCCATCATAATCTTACTAAAGGTCAGAAGCAAGCACTTAAAACTTCAGTGAATGATAGATCTAGTGTCATCCTTTCTGCAGATAGTGCTTGTTCTCGGTTATGAGGACTACAATCAAGAAGCCACACGGCAACTATCAGATATTGATTTGTATAGGTCACTTCACTCTAATCCTACCACACATTTTTAAAAAATCTTGTTTGCCTTGGTAGACAGGGCATACCAAGCTAATATTCTAAATGAAAGCCAGGTAGATTTTCTTATGGGAATTACTGTCTACACTTACCTGGAAGAGTTATTTTAGTTGGACATCTTTATACACCTGCATCCCCCACGACATTGGCCTTAGTGCCATTAAACACCATCTCAAGATCTATAATACCTACTTCCCATGCTTACAGACTTTTTTACTTGAGGGAATAGAATTTCTCCTCACACATAACTATTTCCTGTACAATAACAAGTATTATTTACAGCAATGAGTTACTTAAATGGGGGGCAAAATGTGCCCCCTCCTATGCTAATCTGACTATGGGATTGTGGGAGGAACAATACATCGATAACATGGATAATCTATTCAAGAAACATGCAATCTTTTTTTGGGTGCTATATTGACGACCTTATCATTATTTGGCAAAATTCATACACAGAATTTCAAAAATTCATGGAATATGTCAATAATAATACAATAGGATTAAAGTTTACACATTTCTTTGATCAAAAATCTATCAATTTTCATGATCAAAAGAATGGGCAAGTAGTTTCCACCGTCTATAGAAAGCCAAACTCTTTATTCCAGGCAACCTCTTGCCACCTCAAACATGCCATTAAAGCAATATTGATAGGACAATTCATTAGGTTACAAAGCTTATGTACAAGAATTAATTTCCCAATCCAATATACTATGATGGAGATTTCGTGCTAGGGAATACTCTGATTTTTCCTTTAGCCTTAAACTTCCACTTAAACGTAAACTATAAACTATAATACTTTAAAAAAAAAAAATCAATTGGCTTTAGTCAATGACTCAATTGTAAGTATCACCACACAGTGTATAATATACTAAAAACAGTACAATAGGCAACTAGTTGGAGCCCAGTCTCCCACCACTAAAAATATAGGTTGGCTAAGCACTAAAGGTTTGTTTAGATGTGGCGCAGTGAAAAGCCTCCCTTTAATACCTTTACTATCCTTTATTGACTTTTTGGAGGCACTCACATGTATTCTTTTTGCCATGTATATGCACCTTGTACTTTTTTTGTTTGCACTTAACTATTAAAAATGTATTGACTGAAGGCAGTGCTCACATTGGCTTTTTGCACCAAGTATTTTTGTAGAGGCTGGTATGCCTCTAAATACTCCAGCATCTCTCCAGCAATGTATTATACAAGCACTATAAATAAAAATAAATACAACTCATTCCTACATTTCCTGTTTATTAAACTACAAAGGAAAATATAATTCTTACTCTTTACTGTAGTTATATGTTATATGTAGAACATTGAAGTCTGCTGACCAAAATATCACTGAAATTCCTTAGCTTGTACTCGTCTAAATTCCATTATCTTCTAAAAGTAAACAATGATTTATTTTGGGCCACAATAAGAGAAGAAATCATCGATATCTTACTACCTATTTTTTATGTTGTTGAAATGCTATTAAAATAACTGGATTTCAGTAACAGTGTGATAGTTTGTCAAAATGTCCAGTGCTTTATCACCAGCTCATTTCACATCTCTCTGAAAGAAACTTTTGGATACTCTATAAATAAGTATTTCCAGTATCAAAAGGGAATGGCAGTGAATGCCATGTTTACATTTTATGTAGCCCAAACAAATAGAGAAGTACTGTAATTAAAAGTACTGCAAACGTGTTACCACATTTATCATGATATAAAATATGATATTTAATGAATTATAGAATTAACTAATTGTTTATGCCGAATGTACAGCTTTACCATCCACTTCCACTACCAAGATGCATATAGCATTCTCAATCACAAATTAAGCCATTAGGAAGGCTAAATAAGACATGAAGACACGAAAGCCCAAATTACAGGAAATTCTCAAATTTGATGCTGATTTCCTAAATATATTTTGTATATAATTACAAAAATAAGAGCTTGCCAGAAATGTGTTTTATTAAACCATTATTTCTGTATGTATATATTCAGCATTTAATGTATATTGAATTTAGAAAAATACTGTTGCACTATTCCATTGTTATTCAAGACACACTAAGGAAGATATGTGACACTGTCCATCTCGGACTTTATAAATTCATCATATGCACTTTGTTACTTTTAATCCTGTCAGCAGTGAAACACTGGGGACAGATTACTTTTTTTTTGGCATGCAGAGTCCCTTTCTTCCTCCTGTTAAAGGGACAGTAATTACATTATCTCAATGTACAGTACAACAAATTAAATGAATCCAAGCATGGGCATGGAAACAAAAAGTGTATTTTTTTGCAACCCATTTACTTTATTGACAGTACAATTTTTATCAACAGCAAGCACCTCGAACTACGCTCCCTTAACAGTCTGGTATTTTTTACACACATTTCCTTGTGGCCATGAAAGCCATTTATTGATCAACTCTGATTTCTTCAGTCACTGCATGAAGAACTGCTGACCACAGCATAAAGCTAATTGCATTTTTTTTCATTTTGACAGCAGAGCCCAAGCAACTCTTCACTGATCCATGTAAGTGCATTGTGCTCGTTACAAAGAAAATGTTAGAGAATTATTTTGCATTCCAGCACCTTTAACACACCTGTCTTCTGACTAGCATAGGAATGCAAAAGTCATCATTTTCTTCATGCAGGCAACGTGATTTAAATTATTTTTCTCTACTAGTTCCCTCTTAGGCAGAGATAAGCTGCTTTGTTTAGATGAAAATGAAACATTAGGATATTAGCTTGTCGATGCAGAAATGTTGGGGAAGATGAGATATTATTAGTTGTTATAACATTTAAGGCAATAAATTGTTTGGTCTGAAAGAAAGCTAATCTCTCAAAACAGGGAAACAAAGCTCATTAAGTTTATGCTTAATGCAGGCAAAAATAACTTAATAAGAACCAATTACTTTAGCTATACTATTTAACACACATGCACTTAATAAAACATATTTCATGGTTTTTCTGCCTTGAACAGAGGCTGCATAGAAGCATTACAAGTATGGGATCTGTTATCCGGAAACCCATTATCTAGAAAGCTCCAAATTATGGAAAGGTCATCTTCCATAGAATCCATTATAATCCAATAATCTTATAATAATAATAATTTTTAAAAATGATTTCCTTTTTCTCTGTAATAATAAAACAGTATCTTGTACTTGATCCAAACGTAGATATAATTAATCCTTATTGGAGGCAAAACCATCTTTTTTGGTTTATTTAATGTTTACATGATTTTCTAGTAGACCAAAAGTATGAAGATCCAAATTATGGAAATCCAGTCCAAAGTCCAGAAACCGTACCATTTACCTGATCCTAGCTAAGATACAATTCATCCTTATTGGAGGCAAAACAATCCAATTTGATTTATTTAATATTTAAATTCTTTTTAAGTAGACCTAAGGTATGGAGAGCCAAACTACGGAAAGTTCCCTTATCCTGAAAAACAGGTCCCGATTCCCAAATATACATTATATATATATATATATATATATATATATATATATAGTATCAGACAGTGCCCGCACTCAGTCAATGATGAAGTCCGAGGTGCACGATCAAGTTTGTAGTAATAATGAATAGAAGATCAGCACACTCTGTAATATTTAGGTGAAAACAAGTGTTGATTTATTCACACATCTTATCCAATAAGATGTGTGAATAAATTAACACTTGTTTTCAACTAAATATTACATAGTGTGCTGATCTTCTATTCATTATATATATATATATATATATATATATATATATATATTTATATATATATATATATATATATATATATATATATATATATATATATATATTTATATATATATATATATATATATATATATATATATATATATATATATATATATATATTTATATATATATATTTATATATATATATATATATATATATATATATATATATATATATATATATATATATATATATATATATATATAATGCAGATACAGTACAACACAAACACAATAATTCAATGCAGACTATTTAAATTCACGTTTCCAATTACTTTGGTTTAAAATTCTGTTTATTAAGACAATAGTTGTTAATTAGAAAAACAATTTTAGGTTACTTATAGAACCTAATTCTTATTTTTATGACAAAATTGAAAACAATGTGACAAAGGTAGCTGATATAATGATATATGAAGTAGTACCTTTCATTTTCAAAACCTATTTCTGTTGGATTGGTTTCACTAAATTCCAGAGATTAACCAATTTCCATTAAAATAAAGCTGTAGCTCTAGTAAAAGTATCCCTGTACATCCATTGCTTTTATTGATACATTCAATTTCCATATTCCAGAAGAATTTCCTTTATACACAGAAAAGGATAAAATTTAATCTTGGTTATATTCAAATTCACTACTAAAGATTTGATGCGTTTAGTAGATTTTCTGTGATTTCCAAATAACTAGCTGTTGCATTTGGTCTATTATGCCATTCCAGTTTTCTGAAACAAAGCCACATAGAATTAAGATGCTTTTTCAGGTGGTTACAGAAACCTAGAAAACATGACTAGATCATTGACTATGCAGCATCAATCTGGCAGCCCCTTTGAATAAGATACCCCCAATGCTTTTTTGATTGATGCCCCTTCCCATACATTCCCAAAATACTTCTCACCTGTCACTTTCAGAGACATTAAAGACATCCAGGATGGGATGTAAAACAGGTCACAACTTTTATTAAACACATAGTAAAATAAGATAATACATATAAACAGCAATTTAAAGTGCAACACTTTAGAACCAGTAATAATAATAACAATATTACATATTATACCCCAGTGGAATGCTTGCCAATTAACACACCAGCACTGGCTGCCTGGTCTTCTTGTTCTGAAGCTTCTGAATGTGGAAAAGAGGAGGCTACAGCCGACAGTAAGGCGGAAATTTGCCAGTGTATATCAGCTAGCCCTGCCTTCTATGTAATTATATGAATGGAAAAAATACAGCTAAATACAAGCACTTAAACCACATATTAACAACCAGTAAAAATACAACTTAATAGTGATGACTGAATCTGTCTAATTTTTCTTCGCCAAAACATTTTCATAACTGCGTAAACATTTTTGAAATGGCTAAAAAGTCAATAGGAGTCAAAAGTTTTTTTACACAAGTGACAATTTTTTCTCACTCCAAATACATTAAAGTAAATGGCCGATTTTTGTCTCAGCGACTTTTTTGTCCAAATGCATAATAGTCAATGAGCATTTTTTATTATGGTTGATAATTTTGTCTTGGTGATGTTTTTGTTGACTGGATTTTTGAAGCAGTTTCGCAAAATAATTCCCAGACAACGAAGTGCCGAATTTCGCTGCAAATCCATGCCTGCCGAAACAATTTGCTCATCACTACAACTAAAACATATGAATGTAAAATAGCAGGGTTGTATATTCATTCAGTAAAAAAGAACTTTGCAATACGTCCTGCTTGTCAAGAAAGTATAAGTCCATTATTTAACATTTACAGTGACTGTAGAATCCCAGACTCACTATGCTTTTAGCAGGGGATTATATTTGCTGCATGGACAATGGAATGCTATCTGGGGTAATATGGTTAGTTTTGTCCACCATATACTGATGCAGAAAGCAGTACAGTCTTTTATAAGCAGCATAAAATGTTTTACTTGAAAAGGCTCATGGTAAGGGACCTTGCAGTATACACATTGCAATGAAATTTGCTTCAGTATTTAAAATAAGATCCAGAGGTATAAATTTAGGGGGCTCGTACCTTTACCCTTTATTTTAGAGCCTATGCATTCAGAAGAAATTAGCTTGGACATAATTTACCATTTGTAAATACATGGGAAGGGAACAACTGTGTTTTATTAAATATTTTTATAAATTAGCTTAACAGTAAGGCCAATATCATATACACATCTCTAAAAAGTATCTCTAACCACTGCTAATGAGTCCCATTGACTCAAAGCATCGAAGCCAAGATGGGAGCAATTTTCAAAATTAATACTCTGGGGCGAGTTTTTGGACTGAAGAATGCTCACACCTGCACGTCCATGTGTTTCTCAAGTCATTGGAAACCACATGCCGGTTGAAAAGTAATTTGAATGTGACATTAGCCTAGATTTGAAAACTAAATTAGCACAAGAGAGAAAAGAATGAAAAAGCAGGTGCTACAAACTACAGCAGCTACTTTATTTTTCCCTTTGGTCTGTGCTACAAAAGCATAGTTGGATCAATGTCATATCATATGTCATTCAAGAAACGGTTCACATTACATAAACTTGATATTACATTAGCATGATGAATAGATGCCATTTGTTTCAGATGATTGCAAAGTTAGAAAACTTAAAATGTTTATTTGAGGAGTGGACACTACTATGAAACTGAACCAGAATCTATAAAGAATACAATATTTTTAAGATATTTAAATATTTAAGATATTTTACACCATTATGACGAGGAGATTATCTGAGTTCAAAAAAAGTATAATATCAAAATACCACAGAGAAATTACATAGTGAATAAGACCCATGGTTGACAATTGTGTCACACAATTTAGTAATAAATAATGGACTAATGGAATTACACTTAAGGGCATACTGTAGTTATAACCTACTGACTTTCAAACTAAATGTGTTCTAGCATCGATAGCTGTTTTCCTCCCCTTTGTACGCAATTCCTTTTTTGCATGATTAGGTTTTGTAAAGAAACTTAAAATGCTTTCCACCAAAAACATCGCAAGCTTGATAGTGGTAAAAAAAAAAATCCTGCAAGATGAAAAAAAAGCACTTAATTCCAAAGAAGGCAATTGAGTTCCTTGTCTCAAACCCAAAGGTTAACAGGTAATAAAAATGCCTGTACTATTTCATAGTAGCTGCCACACTATTCTCTATATTATGAATAACAAAAGGAATATAGCCATCAGGTTGAATAATTCATTTTCATTCTTTATTATTTTAATAGTTAATTTTACCCAGTGTCAGTCTAGAAGAAGGAACCTTTAAAAAGTGGAGAGAAACTTCACTTCACCAACTAATCACATGAAGTTTATCTTTTTGTGAGTGTTGCAGATTTAAACTTCTTGTAAATATCTGCCTGTTCGGAAAGCATTCTTGGTGTTTAGGGAGAAAAATTTACTTCTGGGAATCATTTTAGAAGAAAAAATGTGTTCTTTATTATATCTTATCCCCTTATTGTGTTAGATACATTATTAACCACTTGTTCTTTAAAGCTTTGTGCTTCTAAAAATATGTAGACGAAACCATTTTTCTCCCTGTTTCTCAATTACATATCTTGGGATACAGCCTCAAAGAGAGAGAACCAAAATCACACAGACAATCCATATACTAATAAATGATATGTCACCACTTCAACATCACCCTTCTAAAATCCTTAAATAAATGGATTTTACATATTTCTGGTCAGCTTAGCATAAATAGTGGGACCTGACTAAGTTAAGCTCATAGAAATTAATTGGGATATTGCCTCTAAAACTCAAGTACATTATGATATTTCACCAATGCCATCACCAAGTTTTAATATCATTAGGCTAAACCAGTTAAATGTTTTAGGCTGCAGTCAATACACATTCTATAAGGAGCACCTGGATGTTTCTTGTACACTTTTTTTTCTCTGGTAGTGTTCAATAACCTCATTAACTAATTTACTTCAGGGGCTTATATTTTCAGGCTGTGCAGTGGTTTAAATATATGGGCCATGGTTAGGCCTGGATTGTAAATCTGTGGGTTCTGGCAAATGCTAGAGCAGTTGCTGTAGGTTTCCATAGACAGTCACTATTCATTGGACTGGTAGATGGCTGTTGGGGCCTCTGTGTACCTCAAATGCCGGGGCCTAATTTGATTCTCAGACCAGACCAATGTTTTCTGGCACACCCCTACCCTTCTTTTCTTTTGCAGAATCCATGATATTCGGTTCTGGGAATGGCACTGCTTTAAAAAAAAGGGAGGGGGGGATTTGTATCAGTGTTGTTTCAATGTAATGGAGCACATTGAGAATTTATCTGAATATCCATTTTAAGGAATTGAAAAGAAGACAGAACTTAAATATTAACATGTTATACTGTATGTAAAAGCTAACCAACACCCCATGGAAGTTCCCCTTTACATTAACTTTTAGTTTGTTATTGATGGAACCACTCTAGGCAAGTTTTTAATTTTTAATTATTTCCTCTCTTAGTCAGGTTGACTAAAAAAAGGTTGATTGTAAGACTAAAGGGCCTATTTGTTATGTTTTGTAAAATTAAATTCACAATAAAAAGCAGAGTAAAAAAAAGGTGAATTTATCAATATGTGTTTTATTTTACACCATGCAAATGCCAGATTTGTTGCCATTATTTTACACTGCTTCAGACCTTTTTAAATATGTTCCGTTGGAAGTTGCTCAGAAAGGGCATAAAAAGATTTTGCTAGTTTATATCATTTTTACACGGCAATGCATTGAGATGTGTGGAAAATTATTCTGCTGTTTTTTACGCCACATAATAAATCTGCCACTAAATATTATAGTTCTTATTTTTTATTTGTATTCTTTGGTACTCAGTTATATAAAGGACAGCATGTGCTATTAGTGTAAAGCAGAGTAGCAGTAGTAGCATGAAACTATCAGTTTATGCAGTTGAATCCATTGCTGTTTGCTGTTTTGAAAGACAGATTTAATTTTGCTTGGGGAGTTCTGTTAATTGATGCATTTTGAACAAACATGTTTTCCCTTGACAGTATCCCTTTAAAGTGGAAGGAAAGTCACGTTATACTTGGGGGTGCCAAAAGTTAGGCACCCCCAAGTGATTGTATTTACTTACCCGACACTCTGGACCTGTGCTCCAATCAGTAAAAAATGGTACTGGCTAGGGGTTCTATCCTATTACTGCTTCTTTGCTCTTCACATTTCACCGAGCAGATTAATATGCGGTAGAACGTAATAGACGGCTTTTTTGTTAAAGTTCGGCTTTTTGTTCTACTGCGCATGCACAGCTGCAAGGAGAAAGAAGAAGCAGGAGGAGGATCGCTCCATGGTGCTCACTGGAAGAAACCCGGGCCGATGCAGTTTTCTGCTGATAGGAGCACCAACCCTGGGTGTCAGATAAGTACATGTAATCACGTGGGGGTGTTTAACTTTTGGCACCCCAAAGAATAACATTACTTTCCTTCTCCTTTAAGAACATAAAAGTAAAATTTTGTTATGATCTCTGTATACTCAAGGCAAATCATGGATAAGCACGTTTTTTAAATAATCAATTAATTTGATAATCAAATAATCAATAAAAAAAACATTTTTCTCTAGGCAGCATGGTGACTATGTAGTGGGAAGCAGGTAAATGCATTACCAACTGAGCTTACATCAGTAACAGGCTATTTAGGTGATCTTCTGCAGTTGATGATCTTTGCTGATAAAGAAGCTAAATTGAAGTGTCAGATACTAGAATTGCATTTTATTTCTAATATGTTGTCCTGCTAGCATGGTAGAAGCTATGTGCAGCCTTTGAATACAAAGGGACAAAAGTGTTAAAACTAGCAAAAACCCATTGGTTAAGGAAAGATTGCACTTAAAACAGTGTTAACCCTTTATTTGGTAAAAAAAAAAACATCTATTTAAATCCTCTAATTCAGGACATTTCAAAATGTGATATTTAATACAATAAAAGAAGTACAGATTTACTTGTATGTAAAAATATAGCATTGGCCAATTGCTTGAAGTAATACATATAAATCTTTGGAAACCAGCACATGAAACAATTCCACTTTTGAATAATAAATGCACAAAATGTCTAGATACTGTATGTATTGGCAGATCTAAATTATCCCCTATCCCCATGATGCTTGTGAAACCCTTGTTACCATGACTGCATCATTCTAGAGAAAGGAAGATGTGACTGCAAAGAACCGAGTTTAAGAATGATGTATTTAGTACAATTAATTGTGCTATTTTTCTTTCTGAATTTTCCAGATACTCATTTTTAAGTAACTTTATGTGTCCCGATCAAAAGGTATAATCTGTGTGTTAAAACACTTAGATTTTCTGGTGATGGAGATCTAAATCAATTAACATGGTGAAATGTTTTCATGATATAACTACAGAGCAATCAAAGCAGAGTCATTATTTAATAATATGACAACATTGTCGGTTGATGTGTCATTGTCAAGCAATTGTTAAACTATCTCCCAAACATCAGCTTACATTGTCTAAATCAGCAAACCATCTCTAGTTATGAAGTGAGCCTGGGAACTCAGACTCCTTTATTGTATACACTAAGGAAAAGAACAGAATTAGCACATTTGCCTTTTCTGTATCTGTTACAACCGTACTCGTACCATTATTTAAAGGAGCGACACTCTCTCTTTTTGGGGTTAGTCTTAGGCTCAGCTGCAATGCACTCTTCTTTTCCTTTCTTTACATTCTGGATTGCTGTTTTACAACATTTACATGTACTGTTGCTCCAGTCAATATCTGGGCATTTAAAATCCCCCATTATAATTACTTTACCCAAACTAGCAGCCTTTTCTATTTACATCAGGAGCTTAGCCTAGAGTCCTGCAGCGGGTTTTGTACCTGCAAAAACCTGCGGTACCATGCGGGTTGTGGGTAGAAGTTCAGGGTGTGGGTATAGACGCGGGTCGGCGGTTCTGCGGGGTTGTGGGTCGCGGGTCTTCTCAATAGCGATTTTTACTCCTTTTTTTCTGATCATGTCTATTTCCAATGATGTCACTTCTGGTTTACAATGACAGCACTTCCTGTTTTACTCCTTTTTTTTCTGATAATGCCTACTCCCGATGATGTCACTTCCGGTTTAAAATAACAGCACTTCCTGATTTACTCCTTTTTTTCTGATCATGCCTACTCCCAATGATGTCACTTCCGGTTTACAATGACATCAATGACACTTGATTCTTGATGGTCAGCGGGTCACGGGTCCGGATTACGGATAAGGTACTTGTGGGTTGGGTCGGACAGGAAGTGCTGTTATAGCGGGTCCAATCGGGTAAGAATGCAGGTTGTGGGTTGTGGATTGCAAGTGGGTACGGGTTACAAAAAATAGACCCGCGCAGGACTCCTAGCTTAGCCTCCTAGCTTAGCCTCCTATGGGGTAATTTAAACTATAGCATAAAAAGGGAAAGTTGTGCTCACTACGGATTTGTAATCCATTAGGCAGGGGTGCAGTGAGTCTGTGACCTCAACATATTGCAATATATGAACATAATATTCCTATTGTTTTTAAAGGCATTTTTTAGTAGCTTATTTCACAAAAAGTCTCAATGTCATTCATATATTGATAATGGATTGAGAACAGAGGATCTATTTTCTTTGCCTGGTAAGAACTACAACATACACAACATACTGTACACAGTGCTTTTTTCCAGTGGCCACTTGGGGGTCACTTAATTTGTTTGTATGTTCATAAAAGCTACATTAGGGGGCACATTTACTTATCTCGTGTGAAGGAAAGGAAGGAAAAAACGAAGAATTTTGAAGTATTTTTTTGGCTACTTCAAACATCTAATTGGCTACTTCAACCTTCGACTACGACTTAGACTTCGAATCAAAAATCGTTCAACTATTTGACCATTCGATAGTCGAAGTACTGTCTTTTTAAAAAAAACTTTGACCACCTACTTCGCCACCTAAAACATACCGAGCACCAATGTTAGCCTATGGGGCAGGTCCCCATAGGCTTTCTAGGCAATTTGCAATCGAAGGAAAATCGTTTGATCAATGGATTAAAATCCTTTGAATCGTTCGATTCGAAGGATTTAATCGTTCGATCAAACGATTTTTCCTTAGATCGTTTGATCGAACGAATTGCGGTAAATCCTTCAACTTCGATAAGTGGAAGGATTTAACTTCGATGGTTGAATATCGAGGGTTAATTAACCCTCTAAATTCGACCCATAGTAAATGTGCCCCTAGATCATTGCAAATAAAACATGGTTTACATTAAAAAAAGTGTACATTAGGCCTATTATTTAATTACTTAATATATATTTAATTACTTAATTTTACTCTGCAACAAGCTCTACAATTGTATGACGTATATATACTAGACTGCTAGAGAGAGAGAGAGATGAACTGCATTTTCCACATGGGGCAATATGGGACCACTATGCAAGGTGTTGGTGGGATTGTGATAGGTGTAACAAATGTTCTAGAAGGAAAACTGGGCAGTAATGAGGAGGCATTTATAGGTGCTTCTTAGGCTGAATGGTCACATCCAATATTCTTCTGTGCATTACTGGCTTAAGCATGACAAATATATCTTTATGCATCAAGCACCAACAATATAAATTGCTAGTACATTAGTAGAAACATTTTATATCCTCTACATATTAATACTGACTATGCTGGAAAAATGGCAGGCAAATTCAGCCTGTTTGTGTCTCCAATTTGCTTGCAAACAATCTGCCAATGATGTATTTCTTAACATATATATGCCCCTTTCAAAAGCTTTTGTTCCTCTAAAATAATGAAATCATTTGAAATAATGACCTTTGACTATTGTGCAACTGTAGCTTGCATCATCTGGGCTTGTAACAAATGCACAAGTGATTGAGAAACATGAGTCATCAAAGCAGAGACAGTGTGAATATTAAACCTTTTATTTGGCCTTTGGAATAAAAACTGCCTAGCTTGTGCTTTTATTTAAATGCCTTTTCTTGTAAAATCAAGACATTGATTAAAGCATGTCACATTCACTTTACATTAAGAAAATGGATGATTCTTACCAATACCGAATGTATTCAAATTCAACACTGATCTAACTACAGACCTTTGAAAAGGAACATGTCTTTGCTATAAGCATGTGCTCAAGCTCGAATAGATGATTAATTATACTTTTTCAAAAATATATTTTTCTTTCTGTTTCAAGATATAAATGTGTTAATAGTATGTTTTTCCTCAACCTATGACATGATGCTGTCAGAAACGGCACTTGTAAAAATTAGATACTAAGAAAAATCCAATACCATTTATTGAGCTATACATGATGAAAGAATATACATAGTAAATATTCCATTTTATCCTATCATTTCTGAAAATACTAGAACAGCATTCTGTGCAATCCTAGATAAAGGCATCAAGTAATTTCCTTAGTATCTATAAAGCATGCTGTTTATTAGCTGTTTTATAATGAACAGAAACACTGCAACGTCCTTATTAGTCTAGAGAATATACAGAGTATATATAGAGAGTTTATTTTTGAAGATTCATAAAGTGAGATTTTTATTCTTAATCTTTTTTCACTGTCATTTTGAGGGATAAAGCAAATGCTATCTGGATTAAAAAAAGCCATGTATTGGTTGTTCAGTGTTAGGCACTATGGGAAACATATGGTGGACCTTTCCCCAATAAGGCTTTGGTCCCAAGTATGTCACCTGATATTCTCTGTATTACATGTTAATTTGAGGAAAACCCCATATGAAGCTCTCGCTGTACTGGTTACACTTACAGATGCAGCCACTTTGGTTTGTCTGTTTGACACAGAATAACTAAACACAGATATCCCATTTATCTCATTTAACACAGAAAACTGCGTCACAACATCCCATCTAATTAAAGCATTCACCATTGTGAACAATGGAGCTTTGGTATGCTAATGAAAAGGTTAAATGCATTAAATGAGTTAAGATGACTTAAGATAACACAGTTTCTTCAATTACCCCTGAGTCATGACGCATTTAACTCACAAATCCAAGTGGCTTCATCTGTACCAGGGCCCAACTGCACATGTCAACATTCTATTAGCTGCAAGACAAGCCCTAGCTAAATCCTGGAAGCAAAAGTTCATCAACTTTCCCAGACTAAAAGCAAAAATAGACTGGATACTTGTTCATGAAAATACTTACCATTATCACATTGGACAAGCATGTCCAATTAAAAAAAACCTGGTAACCTTGGATTCATTTTAGTTATGGAGGTACAATTCCACTTAATCTATTATAATTATAGACTTGATGCTGGGATAGGCTACCCTTTCATACTTTCTATTGCTTTTACCTTTTATTTATTTTCCATTTTATTATTTAATGTTTATTTTGGGCACTTTGTGTTATTATTGATTTGTTTATGGATATGCTATATGTAAGTACAGGTACATGACTCATAGGGGCATATTTATCAAAGGTCGAAGTGAAAATTCAAATTAGAAATTCAAGCTAATTTTTCTGTTCTTCAACTTTGAATTTGAAAAAACATTCAAAAATTAGAATTATGAAATGTGTCATGTACTGGCTCTTTAAAAATTCGACTTTGACCATTCGTCATCTAAAACTTGCCGAAATGCTGTTTTAGCCTATGGGTGACCTCCTAGAACCTATTTGGAGTCAATTGGTGGAAGTTTCTTTTTCTGGAAAAACTTTTAATTGAATTCGAACAAATACACTAATACTTTGAATCGTAAGATTCGAATTCGATCTAAAGCTGACCTATTTGATCAAAAATAGACCTATTCAGCAAAAAAAAAATGAAATTTATTTTCAGTTGAATTTGAATTTCGAAATTTTCAAATTCAAAATTAGACACTTAGGGGCAGATTCACTAACTTCGAGTGAAGAATTCGAATGAAAAAAACTTCGAATTTCGAAGTTTTTTTTTGGGTACTTCGACCATCGAATTGGTTAAATTAGTTTGAATTCGATCGAAATCGAACGATTCGAAGTAAAAATCGTTCGACTATTCGACCATTCGATAGTCAAAGTACTTTCCCTTTAAAAAAAACTTCGACCCCCTACTTCGGCAGATAAAACCTACCGAAGTCAATGTTAGCCTATGGGGAAGGTCCCCATAGGCTTGCTAAGCTTTTTTTGATCAAAGGATATTCATTTGATCGTTTGATTAAAATCCTTCGAATCATTCATTTTAAAAATCCTTCGATCGTTCGATCGTTCGATCGAACGTTTAGCGTTAAATCCTTCGACTTCGATATTCGAAGGCGAAGGATTTCAATTCGAGGGTCGAATTTTGAAGTATTTTTAACTTCGAAATTTGACCCTTAGTGAATCTGCCCCTTATTAGTATCATATTGCATATCTACTTTATATTATATACTCCTGAAAATCGCTAAAAATGTACTGAAACCATGTTATTAGCAAATGTTTCAGTACAAATCATATCCCACATATTAAGAAGTTCACTTTGTACCATTCTTATTTTATGTTTATATGCTTCAAACATAAAATAAGACAAACCCAAAAATGAAGGATTTCAGTTTGAAAAATATTTAAATATATATATATATATATATTCCACCTACAGAGCTATGACTATTTCCCCATTCCCACAGTACTGGCATCAGAGGTTTGAAAAAATGTTTAAATATAAAACACACTCAGAATAGCAGTTCTTTAAAGGACTATAGATTTTTTACCTTCTGTATAGAGCATATTGTTGTCCTGATAATTAGGGACTGAATGATTAACATTTGTTCCTTTTTTGCCACAAATTACATTTTTGAGCTAAAAATTGTGCATTTAAATAATTTCATCTATTCCTCTTAGACTGAATGCTTAACCAAGAGGTGGAGGCCTATTATTAAAGGTCAGGTTTTTGTGGTTTTACAGTTTTTTGAAATCACAACTAAACTCACAAACTTTAAAACTATAACTGTCATTGAATTTATTAAAAGATCCAAATATAAAAATTACGAATAACGTGCTATAAAATACAAATACCTCAATTTATAGTGAAAAAAAATCTGAAAACCTCAAAGTCTGAATTGATTTAAAGCAGTCCAATAGGATCAGACCATTGACTTCTATATTACTTTGACAATTTTTACTTGGCAAAGTTTTGCCTTAGAGATTTTCAGGGTTTTCACATTTAATACATCTTGCATTTTTAGATCTTTTTATAAATATAGGAAACCGCAAATGTTTTGAAATTTATGGAAAAAAATAAATTCTATTTTTAGTAAATGGGCCCACAGTATGAATATTAAGTGATATATTAAAGAATCTTAGCCAACTGCAATATATAGAGTATATCAGAAAATATTGCCCTTTTACATCTTTAACCTTAAGCCCACATTTTATGTGCTCCCCCAGAGATCACCTGACCAAAATTATGGCTCAAACTTCTGAGAGTAAAAGGCATATCTTTGTCCATTAATTGGCTGGCCAAATGTGTATGTGTGCCCTTGGTTGGTTGGTTTGTGTGCACTATGAATCGTATGATCCCATAGATTGATCCATTGGACTTAAAATAGCAATTTTCTATTTCAGATTACCGAATGCCAAATACGCCTAAAAAAAGTATATATTTATGAAAATGGTTTTTTTAGATGAAACATGGTTTTACATATGAGTTTTTATACATGTATATTTTTACGGAGACCTACATTGTTCAGGGGATATAGTTTTCCTTTAAATTAAAAAAGCAGGAAAAACGTCAACATAACATTTCTAAAAATTGCCAAGGTCTCATGTAAAAGTCAGTGGAATCTGTTCTTAGCAAATTAGTAAAAATCTAATTTGAGAATTTATAGGGTTTTTTAGTTTTTTTCACAAATATATTCAATCATGTTTTTTATATTCTAATTTTTTCAGTAAACAAGAAAACATCTGTGATTTTTTAAAAAGTGAGTTTATTTGTGGTAGACAAAACTTCTAAAATTAAACAAATGGGAATTTTGATAAATTACCCCCAAAATATATTTAACGTTATATACTGTAGTTGCTTTCCCTTAAACCCTTATTAAGCACTGTTGTACTATTAAACGTATCAGAAACATATTTCTTAGTCTTATAACTAAATAATATTTAAAAGAGTAAAAAAAGAAAGATATTTAATTAACAAAAATCAAGTGCAATGAACATTCAACAAAAACTTTCAATAAGATCACTGGCATGATTTTTAAAATTCTTATAGATTTCCAGCAGTTTGAATTTTAACACATTTGTTATTTTTCACATTTATTAACATTATTTTCCTCTTTTCTGATGATCAGGAAAGTGGTTTAACAAACTTGTACTTTTACTAAAGCATTTACTGGTTTGATCAATGTTATTCTGTGGTGTTGAATTCTCCAGACCCAGGATGCTAACAAGCATTTCATTAAAATTAATGCAGTACAACTTAATGGGAGTAAAAATTATTTGGAATGGGCTCTTTTTTGCTTTGCAGAGTTGCGTTCGAGTTTGAAAAAGAGCCGTAAACTATCTGTATTTTTTCTAAGCAGTAACCATGATTGGTTGGTAAAAAAATGCACCTACAGTATTTGACTTTTGATGGGGCAATTATTTGTTCTGCCAAATATTAATGTTGTTATATTATTAACATTTTAATATAGTAACATAGCACTTTATATATAATACTCCTTAACAAATCCAACCAAGAAGAGCACACCATCTACTTTCCATTCCCTCCTTCTTCAATAGAAAATTAAGCCTCCAATGATTTTCAAAGGTTATTGTTAGGCTTAGAATGCCCCTGGGTTTTGGCCAGATAGGAATGGAAAAATATATTTCTACAGTTCAAACCACTTGACATGATTTAAATACAAGTGGCTTACTGTGATAAGTTAGGATTCCTTATGTTAATTACAGTATTTGAGAAGAGACTTATTTGACAGCCACCGGCACATAATATGCTAAATACTTCATATAGTAGCATTTGGAATAAAAGGGCTGCCCTCCTATGAATAGATCCTTATAGGATATTATTTTGTTCAAGCTCAGCTAAAATAGGGGAAATTATCCAATTACTAAACAGTCCCCTGTTCACTAACTGAAAGAATATAGCTCAGTTCTGTACTGCATGTCTTTATTAGGTGTTTTTATTATTATTAATAATTCAAAAATAAGCACCTGTTTTGCAGCCACTGGGAGCAACATAAGAGGGATTGGTGAGCAACCTGTTACCCACAAACTTCTGGTTGGGGATCACTGCACTAGACCAAAGTGATTTTGATCAAGCTATATGGGGCTAAATGTGGACCCCTTGGTACTCCAGCTCTTGTGTATTGGACATTAATTAAATAAGACTTTTATCTTTTTATAATAATATTTGGTTAACCACCAATGCATGATTTACAATTATCGCATTAATGGGGTGATTGATCAAGGTCCAAATTTAAATTATTGCCATGATTCAAATTTTTTTGCAATCAATGGCTAGGCAAAATGAAAGCCACTTTTTAAATTCAAGTTTTCAAGGTTTCATTTAAAGGGGTTGTTCACCTTCAAAACTTTTTTAAGTTCAGATTGTTCACCAGAAATAAAGTCCAAGTTCCAATAACTTTCTATTTGTGAAAGTGTTTCTAATATTGAAGTGTAAAGTTTCACGTTTCACCTTCTAAAGCATCTCTGGGGGGGGTCATTGACTCTTTAACTGATTTAAATTGATACATACAGTAAGTTGATGCATTTGTTTTTTGTTTTTTTGTCCCTGCTGAGCAGAATTTCTGAGTTTCATTAAAGGCAGCTGCTAGAATTGATACAATAGTTGCTAGTATTCCAGAGATATTGTTGAGAAATATATTATCTAATTGTAGCTACTAAGAGGCAGATTTATCAAGGGTCGAATTGAAAATTCAAATTTTCAAATTCAAATTTGAATTTTCAAGTATTTTTATGGCCAAAACTCTCACATTTGACTATGGAATTATTTAAAATTCGAATTTGATTTTCAAAATTAATCATAAACTGGCCCTTCAAGAATTCATATTCAATTATTTGCTACCTTAAACTTGCCTAATTGCTGTTTTAGACTATGGAAGATGTCCTAGAATCAATTTGGAGTTGTTTGCAGCCTTCCTGACATTCAAGTATTTTTCGAATAAAAAACTCAAATCAAGTTTTAAAAACTCAAATCGAATTCAATTCAAATTTGGGTCGACTCTATTCAACCGAGTTTGAAAAATTAGATTTTTATAATAAATTGCAATTGGTTGAATTTTGAGTTCATTTTAGTTTATTGGAGTTTAAAATAACTCCTGTTAACACAAAATTCGATCCTTGATAAATCTGCCCCTCAGTGTAGAAAATTGTAACAGTTCAGAATGAATTGTAAACACTGTTTAGAAGGTGGACAAACCCTTTACGTTTTTAAGTTTGTAAACTTACAAATTTGAGTTTGTAAAAAGTTTTTTTCACAATTATATTCAATTGAGTTTTTTTACAATATGATTTTTTCAAATATTACCTGTCCCACCTCTATGCCTGAATGGAAAGTGAAAGCAATTGACTGCCCCCCTGCCTCTATGCCTCAGCCATAGATGTGGGACAGTCAATTGCTTTCACTTTCCATTCAGCACTTCCTACATGTCACTGCTCTCCCCACATTCCCCCTCCCTTCTCACACTCTATAATTGTGTAGGACACTGCACATGGGTATTAAGTCCCCATCCTGGTGCATACATAACATTTTGGGGTGATACACTGAAGAAAACACATTTTAAATAATAAATATAGTGTAAGTAACGTTTATTTTGCTAAAATAAAATTATAGAAAATAATTTGGAATTATTTTTTATATGTATGTTTTGTAGTAAATGCTAAAAGTGTTTAAAGTAGATGTGCATGTGCAGTGCATGTGTTTGGATAAAGTGCATAATTATTATAAATTTCTATTCTGCATTTTGTCCAAAAGACACCAAAAGAGTTCAGAAATATGTTTTTTTAATGCACAACAATTTTTTAGGTGCGCAACAATTTTTTCTCACACCGTTTTTTCATATGGTTACTTTTTTGTTTCATTGACAATTTTTTCTTGGTGACTCATTTCACTGTGGCCAATTTTCCATGGCAAATTTTTGCTGAAGTTTTGCAAAAAAAAAAAAAGTCTGGAATTTTGCTTCAAATTCATGCCTGGCGAATAAATTTGCCCATCACTAATCAGAATCATGCTTGTTAAAAGTACTGGTGAGCAAATCTGTCCTGAAAATTCTTGAAATGTCTTAAAGTCAATGGGCATTTTCTCACAATGATTTTTTTGGAGAAAAAAAACAAAGGGCGTCTTTTCCCCAAACCAAATATATTAAAGTCAATGGGCAATGTTTTGCAATGACTTCATCCATATGTAATTCCTAACAATCAGTGATGGGTGAATCTGTGGTGTTTCGCCCATAAATTTGTGAATTTACCGAAAAATTAGCAAAGCGGCGAAAAATTCACGAAAGTATTGAAGTCAATGGGCATCAAAGTAATTTTGACGTGCAACAGTTTTGACGTGAATGACAAGTTTTACACTCGCAACTATTTTGTATAAATGCATTAAAGTAAATGGGCGTCCGAATAATTTTGACGCGTGACAATTTTTTATGTGTACGACTTTTTTTGTTGCAGGGAATTTATTCACTGGCGGTGAAAAGCAGAATTTCGCTGCAAATCCATGCCTGGAGAATTTATTCGCCCATCACTACAAACAGTCAGTGAGAGGATTTTATGCAGTAACTCAAAACACATTGGAGTCATAGGACTTTTTTTGAGGGGCATACATATTTGCTGATGGCAAAAAAGCAGAAGTCAATGGGCATCAAAGTAATTTTGACGTGCAACAGTTTTGACGTGAATGACAAGTTTTACACTCGCAACTATTTTGTTTAAATGCATTAAAGTAAATGGGCGTCCGAATAATTTTGACGCGTGACAATTTTTTATGTGTACGACTTTTTTTTGTTGCAGGGAATTTATTCACTGGCGGTGAAAAGCAGAATTTCGCTGCAAATCCATGCCTGGAGAATTTATTCGCCCATCACTACAAACAGTCAGTGAGAGGATTTTATGCAGTAACTCAAAACACATTGGAGTCATAGGACTTTTTTTGAGGGGCAAAAATATTTGCTGATGGCAAAAAAGCAGAATGTCACCACAATTCCATGCATGCCAAAACATTTCTACCAGAGACTTTTTTTAAATTTATGTTGGTTTTTGCTCTTTGTATTGTGCTGAATCTTTTGAGAAATGACAGATAATATGCAATATGCACTTTTTTATTCAAAGAAGGAGGTCAACGTGGAGAAGTAGGGCTTGGGGGGAAGAAATAGGCTGTGGAAGCAATGAGAAGGTAGGATGGAGAAGTTTTGGCATTTTTTTGGGGGGTAGGAGGATCAGGAGAGAAGGGGGTAAGGGAAAAAAACTGTTGTACTTGGCTAACAAACACTTAGGGGCCGATTCACTCAGCTCGAGTGAAGGGTTCGAATGAAAAAAACTTCGAATTTCGAAGTTTTTTTTGGGTACTTCGACCATCGAATTGGTTAAATTCGATCGAATTCGATCGAAGTCGAACGAAATCGAACGATTCGAAGTAAAAATCGTTCGACTATTCGACCATTCGATAGTCGAAGTACTTGCCCTTTAAAAAAAACTTCGACCCCCTACTTCGGCAGATAAAAGCTACCGAAGTCAATGTTAGCCTATGGGGAAGGTCCCCATAGGCTTGCTAAGCTTTTTTTGATCGAAGGATTTTCCTTCGATCGTTTGATTAAAATCCTTCGAATCGTTCGATTCGAAGGATTTAATCGTTCGATCGAACGAAAAATCCTTCGATCGTTCGATCGCAGGATTAGCGCTAAATCCTTCGACTTCGATATTCGAAGTCGAAGGATTTCAATTCGAGGGTCGAATTTCGAAGTATTTTTAACTTCGAAATTCGACCCTTCGTGAATCGGCCCCTTACAGTATGTAGCTAGGGCTTTTATTATAGAAGCATGCAAATAATGATCATACAGAAAATGTATAAATTACTAATAATATTTTGAAATAAAAAAAATGAAGTTTGCTGTTAGATTGGAAACTTGTAGAAAGCAATCCCAAATCAGCATATTTGTGGTGTAAATTCGTACAGTGGCCATGAACTACAATGTAACACAAAAAATGTAATCTATACCCAAATGGGATTGTAAGTGCTCTCTCAACACATAATACTTTTTTCCTATAAGAATCACAAATGTACAAACATATTTTTATTAAAACATTTTAAAATCACCTTATTAAAGGTGTTAAATGAAGTATGATCATGCACATCTGCATACCTTCTTGTCAATGTCAATGACAGAAGGTCCATAACCTTCATTCCTCTTTCTTCCACCCCAGTGAGGTTTGAGATTTTGTGTAAGGATAATAAACATTTTAGAAATTGTTGTAGGTCCCTTGGAATCAATTACACAGAATTGTGGTAAGAATGTAAGAATGATGGCAGGAAAATGAAAGCCTTTCATTTAACAGCTTTATTGTCTTCCAAATCTTTACAATGACAATTTTAATCAGAATCTATAATATAATATTATTATAATATTAATAACTTAAAAGGTACAGATTGCTGTATTACCCTTAAATTATTTTTGTAAATATTAATCAAAATTATAATTATGTAATAAACAACTTTATTATTGTTTTTATAGTCAGCAATATTTTGTAAATGAATCAGCAGATGTGAATATGAATCTATTGGTTGCTTTTGGTTTGTAAATTACAGGAATCGTGGACTTGCTAATGATAGGATATTGAATGAAAACTGACAAAATGTTATAATAGGCATGGAATGTTTTGTCAGATTATAATTGCATTACATAATTTGCTTTTTGCATCAATTAAACCTTAGTAAAGATGCCAATGGCCACACTTCATAGTGGGAGAGATTATTTCAATGTAATGAACTCTTGTGTAATTGTTTCAAAGTATTCAATTCTCTTTAGCATTTTTTTTATCAAATACTAGATTAAACGTTTGAGAAAGAAAAGTTGTATTATATTTAAAACTAGTGAAGGGGTGTGTATCATTGTTTTTACATTATATTTTGATTCAACCAGAAGAACAATAGACAAAAAGACAAAAAAAAACAAAAGACAAAAAGAAAAACAAAGATATTTAATACAGCTATAAACACCCATTTCCCTTTTGTTCTCACCTGGAACTGAAGGAAGCAGAAAGGGAAGTTAATATCAACATGCACCCAAGCCTCCCAAATAAAATAAATAAATATCACATTTTTAATAAGATTATGCAGATTAAGGGGCAGATTTATCAAGGGTCGAATTTCGAGGGTTAATAGACCCTCGAATTCGACCCTCGAAGTAAAATCCTTTCGAATTCGAATATCGAATTCGAAGGATTTTACCGCAAAAGCTTTGATCGAACGATCGAATAAAAAACATTTGAATAGAACGATTCGAACGATTTTAAGCAATCGATTGAAGGATTTTTATTCGACCAAAAAAAGCTTAGAAAAGTTCTGGGGAAGGTCCCCTTAGGCTAACATTGGACTTCGGTAGGTTTAAAGTGGCGAAGTATGAAGTCAAAATTTTATTTTAAAGAGACAGTACTTCGATTATTGAATGGTCGAATAGTCAAACGATTTTGTTCTTTAAATCATTGGAATCATTTGATTCAATCGAATTTGATCGAATTTGACCAATTCAATGGTCGAAGTACCCAAAAAATTACTTTGAAATTAGAATATTTTTTTATTCTAATTATTCACTTGAGCTTAGTAAATCTGCCCCTAAGTTATTTTATTTTGTAAACGTATAATGTATATTAGAATATATTACTACAACATAAAGCCTATATAAATACATTTTTTATAGTTTTTTTTCTGTCTTGGGTTTGCCACCAACAATTGCAATTGGTGCTACTGTTGTGCTTGGTTGCTGCTGTTTTGACAAAGGCCCACTCTGGGTAGCCACATGCTTTCAAATCTCCTCTGAGATGTTTTTGCTCTTCAATGATTACTCAGCAAGTCCAGTTGTTTTTAGATTTACCTATACTAGATGTTAGCATAACATTTAGCCGCTGAAGGCTGCTTTACATTATTACACTTACCATAACTTAACTTTAACTATTTCACATAACTATTTGAACAACCCTTCACCAAGCGTGTGACTAAGCACCGGCCTCCAAACTTCCCACATCCTGTGCCAAAGCCTAGCTCCAGGCCTGCCCCTCCATAACATGCACCTGAACCTTAATCTATTTACCCCCTTTTGGCTCGCCACTAGGGAAGCCCTACCACACCACAACTGGAAGATATTGCAAACTGCACTTGGTTTTGTACAATAATCTGATTAATTTGTGGTTTTCAGGCAATAAACAGGAAAAATCGTATAATTCAGACTTTTTCACAATTTTATCTAGTCTTTTTCCGCAACCGATTTTTTTGAGTAAATTTATTGACAAATATGGTAAAAATGTGGATGGGAGTTTGGTTGAAGTGGTTTTAAGAAAATTGTGAGACATTTTTAGGTTTTTAGTAATTAAACTCCTAGAGTTTTTCTTGAAAATGTTTCACTATTCATCAGAGTGGCTTCTTCAGTTCAACTGAAGTGGTAGGTAATGTCCTGGCATTCCCCCAATGGAAGGGGCATCTTCCTGTTATTTTTTAAGGAATATTAGCAATCACCATCCTTGTAATGATATATGTGGCCACTATCTTGGTTCAGTTAAGTAGGGTACAATGTCATCCTAAACTAAAATTACTACCGTTTTGTTTCCCTTTAAGCAGCATTTACAGTGTTCCTCTATTAATA
The DNA here is from genome assembly GCA_038501925.1 of Xenopus petersii. Lineage (NCBI taxonomy): Eukaryota > Metazoa > Chordata > Amphibia > Anura > Pipidae > Xenopus > Xenopus petersii. Next base: position 34,942,509 of record CM076689.1, on the reverse strand, counting down.
ATTGCTCAGTTCCATCAAGCATTTCTGTTAATTAGAATTAGAAAAAGATGTAATCAGTGTTGCACTGGGGTGTCTGCTGCACAGGGCTCCGCACCCCAGTCACAAATACTATGCCACCACAGACCATTCACCCTATTTTTACTCCTTGCAGACATGGTCCAGGTTGGGTTGGGCTTGAGGGCTGTAGGGCCCACAAGGACTAGGGCCCACCAGTTTTTTTTTCCTGTTGTCCAGCCGACCCAGTCCGACCTTTTGGGGCAGATTTACTTAAGGTCGAATATCGAGGGTTAATTAACCCTCAATGTTTGACTGTCGAAGTTGAATCCTTCGACTTTGAAGTCGAAGGATTTAGCACTATTCGTTCGATTGAACGATTAAATCCTTTGAATAGTTTAATCCATCGATCAAGCGATTTTTGTTCGACCAAAAAATGCTTAGGAAGCCTATGGGGACCTTCCCCATAGGCTAACATTGACCTCGGTAGCTTTTAGGTGGCAAACTAGGGGGTCAAAGTTTTTTCTTAAAGAGACAGTTCAAAAAGTTTTTTTCCTCTATTTTTTTTTTTTTCAAAGTTTTTTTCCTCTATTCCTTCACTCGCACTATTCGTTCGATCAAACGATTAAATCCTTTGAATAGTTCGATTCAAAGGATTTTAATCCATTGATTGAGCAATTTTTGTTCGACCAAAAAATGCTTAGGAAGCCTATGGGGACCTTCCCCATAGGCTAACATTGACCTCGGTAGCTTTTAGATGGCGAACTAGGGGGTCGAAGTTTTTTCTTAAAGAGACAGTACTTCGACTATCGAATGGTCGAATAGTCGAACGACTTTTAGTTCGAATCATTCGATTCGAAGTCGAAGTCGTAGTCAAAGGTCGAAGTAGCCCATTCGATGGTCGAAATAGCCAAAAAAAAAACATTCCAAATTCGAAGTTTTTTTCCTCTATTCCTTCACTCGAGCTAAGTAAATGGGCCCCTCAATGTAATATAACTTACTATGACAATATTTAAAATACCAAAGGCATTGAACAAGTGTTTAATTTATTCCTGTCATATTATCTACCCCAGGAAAAATTAATTTGCTGGACAGAACTTTTCCTAAGTGATTTCTTTACATGTAACTCTGCTATTGCACAACGTGGACACCATTAGATAGCATTAAAGTCAAAGCGCATTTTTTCGCACAACATTTTTTTTAAAACCAAGCAACATGTTTTTACTATCCAATATAGTCTATGGAATAATATTTTTCTTATTCCTCCTATAATACACAGAATTTTTGTAATCAACTTGCCTTATGTAATACAGATGTTTCTGTTGGTTGCTACCACAGTAGTCATAGATTTCTTTTGATTTAAAGAATAGTACTCATTTTTTTTTGCCTTAGTTAGTTGATATATGTTTGCAAACACTCAATGACTTAAGTACCATAAGAAAAACTGATTTTTCCTTTGGTCATCTGTGTCAGTATATGCAATAAAATAACAATGAAGAAGCAGTTATTTTGTGTAAAAAAAAAATATGCAGGCCGGAAAAATATGCAATTAAAGAGGTATAAACTACAAGTATCAAAGTATCAAAAAATTGGTTTGTGGGTAAAGAAATCCAATATATCATCTATCTCTGTGTCCGAAAAATAACCCTGTACTTATATGACACAACTGCTTTTATTTGACTGCCTCACAGTAGTTTTTTGTTTTTATGAGACTATTTATAATCTTCTGGGAGACACTACATATGAGGTGATACCTCAGTAGGGGGGTTAACTATAATTTTCTTCACCATTCTAAAAGTTATAACACCTCTAATTATCTATAGCTGTTGCTATTGATTTTTCTCACCTTTCCCAGCCAAAGCAGGAAAAAAATTGGATTGCAATGTCTTCTCCTCATCTGAAGTTAAAGCCAAAGCAAGTTTACTCTTGCATATCATGGTTCATTGCTTGTGACCTTCTCTTTGGCTTTATAACAATCATAACTAGTGTTGTGACATGAAGAAAACAACAATGAATAAAATAGGTCTCACTCAATATAACCTTCTTTAACATTGCTGACCTGTTGTGTTTGCAGCTGCTAGGATGTCCAGTGAGACATTTTGATAGGATAGATGAAAATTCAATAAGAAGACTGTCAGTATGGACAGATGTGAAAACATGTTCACTTAGAGCAACACAGAAGGGAATTGCAGACCATTACACATGACTTAGATAACATTACCAACCATTTTAACATGTAGGGACTGGTTGCACCATAATATTAGGGAAAACAATATGTATTGTAAATGGAATTATTTCAACCTTTGTATATGTAATTCTAAACACAGGATTGGATCAGCCAAGCAATTTATGAGTTTTTAGTTTTTAGTACAGACTAAGAGATAATGCCTCTCTGGGGATAGTTTGCATTTGTTCCATGCCTGAGGATATCGCCACAGTAAGTGACCTATACCTGTAACTGCAAAGTTTTTGGAAGTCTAGGGAGAGAGAGATGTGGGAAGATGAATTACATGTTCAGCTGTTGTCTTTATAAGCATTCAATATAAAATGTAATTCTTATTTTAACTTTTTTATTCTGTATTTAAAGATTTACAGAATGCCTCTGCAAAGGCAATTGCATATTTTTAGTTCCCATGGGGGCTCACCAGATTACAACACGTAGGGGCAGATTTATCACAGGTCAAATTTCAAATGTATGTGAATTTTATTTTACTCTAATAAATTTGAATATACTCAAAAAATGAATGGGAGGTTATTTAAGAAAAAAACTTGAATGTCTAAAACTCGGACAAATATTACTGACCCAAAAACACCAATCAAATTCGACTACGTTCGAATCAAGTTTTTTTCCAAAAAAAACCCTTGAATGTCAGGAAGGCTATTTATTAACTTCTTCAAATGGGTCACTGGACCTCTGCCATTGACTTCTACATGAATTTGGCAGGATTTAGGTGGCGAATAGTCGAAGTCGAGTTGTACCCAGAGTCAAGGTATGATAAATCTTTAATTCAATTTGAATTCAAGTTTGGATTATTTTCAACTTTAATTTGTGAGTTATGACCAAAAATCCAACTCAAAAATTTGAATTTACAATTCAAACCGTAATAAATCTGCCCCTTACAGTGTGCTGTTCTCCTCATAGTTAATTGCATATGTTATTATCAATCCTTCTTTATCTATGTTATTTCTGTGCATTGTTGTACTGCTGCCATCTGCTGGCCAAAATTTGCATGCTGCACACCTCTGTTCTTGGTAGTAAAGTTTTTCCTCTCAGGGTGTGGTTTTCTGCCAGCTCTGTCCTTCTCACTTCCTGCAGCCATTTTTAGTGCCTCATTACTGTGTGACTGGACATTCAGACATTTTGGGCTTGTGAAGGCATCAGTTTTTGACCAGCAGTTAGCCTCAGGAAAGTCATCTACAGGGCAGTATTGATACCACTACTACAGAACAGTATTGTATCACCATATATTGCTGTATTCTGGATCAAATAAACTCAGGCTGATTTCATCTCTGTGTCTACGTTTTGGATCCATCCAACCTGAGCATCTGCCGGTCCGGTCTGCCCCACTGCTTGGATACGAAGGTAGGAAGTCACACAGCTACTATTAGTTATACCTTCATTCGCCTTCATGTGGGGACAGAACATACAGTCTTTTAAATATGCATGAGAAGGTACAATGCAGATATAGACTCTCTGTAGAAAAAAAACATAAATACTTTAGAGGTATGGTAGGCATTCAGTTAATACTATCAGCATTTTATTTATTCTTTTTTTCATATTCTCAAAATCATCACTTGTTTTTAAATTGATGTCTTATGCTAGTTCTATAAAATAGAACTAGCAATTGAAAAGGTTAGGATAAAAATAGAACTGATTGCATGAGCCTGTTGTACAGTGGCTCATGATATTTACAGGTTATGTATTGGATACATATGGACATATATTAATTTTTAGTGGGATTATATTTGCCTAAACCAAACACAGATTTAAACCAATTGTATCACTAAGCAATGCCATTTATTGTTTTATTGTAATTGTCTACTAATACAAATTGCAAGTAAGATTACCCAAGATTGACCTATGTCTGCAGGCTCCCCTTCATCTATTTAAAGTAAAAACCTACAGTATACAATCCTTTTGCTGTGGAGCATATTATTAAATACAAGATGAAAACAAGTGGATCAGATCATCTGTTTAGACAAGAGTGCCAGAATTGGGCACCCGATGCTCATTCCCCTACACTACACAATTAGATAGGGATGAGAGAGGGAGAATGTGGGAAGTGCAGAGACATCCAGGAAGTGCAGAATGGAAAGTGAAAGTAATTGTCTGCCTCACCTCTATGCTTAAGGCCTGCCTCTATAGAGCAGGGACAGGCAATGTATGATTGATAGCTGAGAGTTTTAAATGAGTTTATAACAGGTATGTATGTTTTAATTAAAAAAAAGAATTTGGGTTTCATGTTTAACTTGAAAAGGACTTTTATTGAAGTAATTATATTGTATTGGTGGAGACCTCCTGACATGATGTAACACTGAAGTACTCATCTCCGCATGTGATAAAATGTATGTAAATGGATATAAATTATTGAAGCAAGACCACTGATATAAATTCAGTTTGATAGCAATTGCTGTGTTTTGAGTAGGTTCAAAGAAGATTTTGCTTTCTTTTTTTCTTTGTTTTTATAAATATTTCTCTATTCATTAAGATATATCGGGGCAAATTCACTAACCTCTGGAAATTCGCAAGCAACGGCTTCACTCACATCGCCACACTTCGTCAGGCATAAATTTGCCAGGACAACACTAATTCACTAAAATGCAAAGTTGCCTCCAGGGTGCCGAACGATGGCGAAGTTTTGCTAGCGTTAATTTGGCAAGCAAAGTGAAGTTGTGCTAGCGTTGGCTAATTTACATATGGCGGAAAGTTAAATTTCAATGGACGTATATGTTGCAGCAAATACATTACATTACCGAAGCCCGGGAAATCTTAATAAAAGAAAATAGAATTGTTATAACGCCCTATACATGACCCCAGTGTATAGTTTATGTGCCATATGTAAGGAAATGTAAGGAGGAAGCCGGGCACCCTAATAAAAATTTACGATCTTTTGCAGCCTATCACCCTGAAAAACTGAAACGTTTCCAGCATTTTTTGGGACTCCTATCTACTCTATTGCACTTTGCCTGGTTTGAGGTGGCGAAGGCAAGTCTGGCACAAGAGGTAACGTTCATTAAAATCCGCATCTTAGTGAATTTGCGTAGTTATGTCCATTCGCCAGAGTGAAAATTTGCTGTTAGAGTGCAAAGTAGCACTACAGTCTATCTCCTTCACTAGAAATTTACGTTATGAATTTAGCGAATAATCCTGAAATGACGTCACACTGACAAATTTTCGCCAGCGCTAGACACTTCGCCCTTTAGTAAATTTGCACCATAATCTTTTAGAATTCTACATTTCACATAATGTGCAACAAGAAGCCTTATAAAGCGGATCAGTGTTTTTAATTGTGAAAGTGAATATTAAATTGTACCAAAGTGATGTCGTCTTCACTCTTTTAAACCATTGTTGAAGTTCACATGCCGTAAAATATCCAATTTCTGTAAAGATAATGTATCATGTTGTTATTTTTTTTATTTTTATTTCTCCTATTTCATTCCCAGCTTTTAGGATAATAGATCACACAACTATTATAATTATAACATTTTTTCACAGACTTGTATTAATTGTGTGTATTAAAAAAATTCCAGGGTGAAGTACTATGTGCAATAAATTAACTTTAAAATTAGAAATAAAACCTGGTCTCTTTTTAAACATCTTGAAGCAGTCAGTGATTTTTTCTATAAAACTCTATGAGAACTCTATGAGATCTTTGTTCATATTGGAGTAATCTTATTGACAGGTGAAGACACATATTTCTATGCACTCATTTGGAAGTGCACTACAGTTTACATTATAGAAAACCTGTAATCTAGTGGAAAAAAATCCCTGGAAATGACTATGTTGTAAAAAAAAATCCAAAAGTAACACAAGTGTGTGTGTGCATGTGTGTGTCAAATCCTGGACTTCAAAAATGGTGTGTACTAACCAACATATAATAATCACCCAACTGCTGCAGGTCAAGTGGAATATCCTGCCTAGGTTGCGTTCCAATGAGCATATGTACCTTAATGTAGTATAGTGTTGGGACCCAGAGTAGATCATTTCTCTGCCAGACTAAAACTTAACCCATTCTATTAACCTAGTGACTGACCTTAAGTACATGTGTCAGGTTCTGATTGGTCAGTAAACATTTGGGGGTCTATTAAAGGTTGAGTTTCTCTGGTTGTTTTTTTAGTAAAACTTAATTTTTTAGAGATTAATTATGTCCCAAAGCAGCAATAAATCTGAATTTGAAAAAAAATGGAAAATGGTGCTTGCCACAAATTATCAAGTAGAAAATGAGGTTTGTCATATACTGTATGCTGATGCTACAGGACTAATTAGCAAATTCTTATACTACTTGTGCTGGTTTCTGAGCTGATGTACCAATAATTTGATTTGTTTGCTAATCAGCCTTGTATTGTGACATTTAGGGGCAGATTTATCAAGGGTCGATTTTCAAATTGAAAAAACTTTGAAATACAAATTCAAAAAGACCAACCGAAAATCAAATACGATTCAAAGTTTTTCAATTTTTCCACCAATTGACTCCAGAGGCCCCCCATAGGCTAAAACAGCAGTTCAGCAGGTTTTAGATGGAGAATGGTCAAAGTCAAATTTTTAAAGAGACAGTATATTTGAATCCAATTTGAACTATTCCCTAGCCGAAGTACACAAAAATAGCTTGAAATTTAATTTTTTCAATTTGAAAATTCACCTTGACCTTTGATAAATCTTCCCCTTATATTATATACAGTATATATGTTCAGTATCTTGTGTGTCAGACTCTAAACTCAGTAAGTGGCAGCAGCACAGAGTATGTGCAGTGAATCAGCAGAAAAGAAGCCGTTACTGGAGCATCTTTGGAGGCACAGAGTTTAAAGGAAAACTATACCCCCAAAATGAATACTTAAGCAACAGATAGTTTATATCAAATTGAATGACATATTAAAGAATCTTACCAAACTGGAATATATATTTATATAAATATTGCCCTTTTACATCTCTTGCCTTGAACCACCATTTTGTGACTCTATCTGTGCTGCCTCAGAGATCACCTGACCAGAAATACTACAACACTAACTGTAACAGGAAGAAGTGAGGAAGCAAAAGGCAGAACTCTGTCTGTTAATTGGCTCATGTGACCTTACATTTGGTTTGTATGTGTGCACAGTGAATCGTACGATCTCAGGGGGTGGTCCTTATTTTTTAAAATGGCAATTTTCTATTTATGATTACCCAATGGCACATACTACTAAAAAAGTATATTATTATGATAATGGTTCATTTACATGAAGCAGGGTTTTACACATGAGCTGTTTTACTCAGTATCTTTTAATAGAGACCTACATTGTTTGGGGGGTATAGTTTTCCTTTAAGAGGCAGAGGTTACTTTGAGCTAGTATAGATGCCCAAAACATAAAGTACTACATTTCTGTCCTATTTCTTTAGTTAAGCTTTGAAGATTACAAAAAATATTTAAATCATTCAACTCAGAGGCAGGATGAAATATCTGGAAAGTCGATGAGGACTGTATTACTTGCTATCAGGAGGCAACTCAATATTGTTAATTAATATAGATTATTTGTTGTCAGAAGACTGAGTTCAAAGTCAAAAGTCAAAGTCAAAGTTTACTTTGACTTTGACTTTTGACTTTGAACTCAGTCTTCTGACAACAAATAATCTTTATTAATAAACAAATGCCTCATGATTTGATGTGCTGATGCCTATTTGGCGAGTCTAACCAACCTCTATTCATATGCTATATTGTTTATGATTTCTCCTTACTTTAGAATTTAATGATTGATCACTCGTTGCTACTTCCATCTTGGTTCAACATTCCTTGCTGGCCCAGAGCTTGGCCACTGCATACTTCAGAGCATCAAACTATAAAATGTTACAGCTGCTAAAATAGAAAATAATTACTTCATTACCCAGTATACCAGGGCTATAAATATATATTCACTGGTATGTGTTTGATTATTTTAATATTTGATAATATGTTCATAGAGGTAAATGTACAAATAAGATTTAAAAATAATAATATAAATTACATGCATGTTTGTAGATAGCAAAGAAAAAATTATTTATGTACCAATACAAATTTAGAAACAAAGACCACATGTCTATTTTAAACTAAAACAGAACCTTATAACTGGATGTAAATGTAATTTCCCAGAACACAATACCTTTCAACTCTTGTGAGTTACTGGCACAATGGTTTGTACCATCTTGTATGTAAATTTGTTGTCAGGTAGATAATATATAGCAATTGTGTGCACACTGTGGATCTTAAAATGACTTGTCAAAAGGAACTGACTGAATGCTATTGAACTTTCTAGATTCTTTGTTATTAGAAAGGCTTCAGGGGCATGCAGAGGGAGGGAAATCAATATATACACAGTGTGTGTGATGAACTACTTCTAAATCATGAATTCCTTGAGGATCTTCATTTAACCCTGTATGTTCTGAAGGTTTCTTTCATCAAATGGCCTGTTTATTGGAAAATCACATAAAAAACAAATGGATAAAAAACAAAGCTACTTTAAAATGCATAAAAAAGGGTTTCTAGGCCTTGCTTACAATTGGTATGGGTTCAAGTACTGGACCCAGAATGGGAGGACTTGTGCCAATACCATTGGTAGGTGCAAGAGGAATCTGTACATTTGACTAGATACAAATAACACACAATTTGGGATGCCCACCTCCCATGCAACCTACAGAATAATAGACAACTCTTTGCAACTACATAGTAGAAGGATAAAGAACTATGCCTTACAACACAATATAAAGAACAAGGCAGATAGGTTCTTTTTCACTTTGTTCTTCAAACAATGACCTAATATTTTACACCTAATTCAAAATGTACAGCCATCTTTGGTAAATCTAAGACCTGTTAATCAGAAAGCTTCAAAATAGGGGAATTTCATTTCCTATACAGTCCTCTATAAAGGTTTAGTTCACCATCAAGTTAATTTTTAGTATGTTATAGAATGGTCTTTTCCTAGCAACTTTTTATTTAGGCTTCACTTACAGTGTTTTTCTCAGTGTTTTTCTAATAAAAAATGGTCACTGATGCCTGTAGCCAAAAAATAATTATGCTTATTTTTGCTTTTTATAACTTTTATTTCTATTCAGGCCCTCTCCAATTCATCTTCCAGTTTCTCATTCAAACTACTGGATTTTTACTAGGGTAAATAGTTCTAAATCCTCAAAAAATATGAAAAGAAACCTCAAAATGTCTCAGTATTTCACATTAATGTCATACTTAAAGATAATGAGATAATGGGAATTATCTTATTTAGTAAACATGCACACTTTTTAAATGATTTGCCTTTTCTTTGTAATGAAAATGCATTCGTTGTACTTGATGTCAGATAAACCAGCATCAATACTGTACATGTTTTATGAAAACATTCCCATTGTCTTTTTATCTTAGAAACCCAAATTCCAAACATTTCAAATAATAGATTCCATACCTTTACAGAGGATCAGATTTGCATGAACATCCTAAGGGATATGTAATTAAAATGGTAATCACAAAAATGGTCAAACTAAACAAAAAAGATAAATACTTTTGTTGGGAACTTCAAGAAATGGAGACCACTTGGGGCGAACAGATAACTTTTTTTGACAGGAGTTCAGTGGGTTCTGAACTCACAAAGAGTCAGAACCCCCAAACAAAGAGTCAGAACCCACAAACAAATAATTCACAGAGTTTTTATAAACTTGGCAACCTATAAAATAAGAACTTATGTAAATAAAAGGACATTAACAATACAAGGACATATCTCTTCACAGCACAGAAAAACAAAAAATACTAAAATCATTCAGATGGTTCTTGCTTAAAGTCAAGGTAATAGTACCAAGGCTAGTTAGAGAACAAAATCCAGCCAAGTCGGGGGGAGGAGTGTCCCAGATAGTGATGGGCGAATTTGTCCCGTTTTGCCTCAAAATTCGCAAATTTCCCATGAAATTCACTGGCGACATTTGATGCACATTAAAGTCAATTAACATCCGTTAAAATTTACAAATTTACAAATGTACAAATTTATTCACCAGTGGTAAAATGCGGAAAATCACTGAAATTCGCACCATCACTAGTCATTGGGGAATCTGCATACAAAGACTTTTGTTCATTCTCAGTTTGCATCATTGTTGTTGGACAAAAAAGGTATAAAATAATTTTGCAAACTTTTGGCTCATTTTATTACATATTTTTTATAACTGGTTATTATTAGTAGGTTGCACTAGCATTAGCATCACTTTTTTTAAAATTTATGGAGGGAAAGAACATTGCATGGGGACTATTTGCTCTATTTTTGTTAGACTGGATATGTAAAAGAATTTCTCTGTGCACTGTTTTGTAATAGTTTGGAATATCCAGGAAAGTACTGATTTATACAAAGTGGATGTTGTATACATATTTAGTTTACCCTAAGCTTGTGGTGTGATTTGTTTTACTTGGGGTTGCTAGATCAACTGTACTAGTTCCAACATTGGAATCCAAATACAAAAATGATTAACTGATTTATCCAGCTTTAGTCATAACAGGTCAAGCTGATATACTTATAGATGTCTAACTTTTTCAAACTTCCTACAAGTTATTAAAAATGGATTGGATCTCCCATGTGGCTTCTCAAAAGTATATTTGATCTGGAAGTGCAAATTGTCAGAAACACATAAGTAAAAAATCCTTCCTTCCATCAAATATAAAAACTGCACAAGCAAAGTAGGATATGGAAAAATATATAAAAGATATCTTAAGATGCAGTAATCATACTAGTTGTGAAAAGGATTTTCTGTTTATTTACCTGATAACATGATACTTGCCATCTGGAAATATCTGGGCTCATTTAATAATATAACTTTGACAGGAATCAGGCATTTGCATTCATTAGCCCAACTTTAACTTGACAGATCAAAGCTAATTGCTCATATGTTGCTATGGGTTACAGCATCATGGGCACAATTCAGTTTAATTTGAAGCAGCACTGGTAACTCTGACTTAACATACCTCATTAAAAACACTTATCTAATGCAACTATTTCAGTCAAAATAAAAATACTAAAATATGAATACACAGGAAATACATGCACAAATCTTTACTTCCCTTTGTACCACAAATATTTAAAAAAAAAACAAAAAAACACTGTGTATTATTAGCTGGAAATAGAATACCATGGCAATGGGGGTTATACCAATTTACTATTCCTGGGTTATCATACCTCCATACCCCAAAGAAAGATGGTAGTGGACAATCAACATGACCCTTGTTTTGTGTAAAGTGAGGTGATGTACAATAATTCTGGGGATGGTGCTTTCCGTCCATGTGTCCTCCTAGTCAACATACCCATCTTTTAAATTAAGGGGGTTATTTATCAAGGTCCAAATTTATCTCAATATCGGCTGCTACAAACTCCAATCTAATGCTTAACGCTTATTTATTATTAAATTTTCCTGAAAATTTGCTTTGCGTTGAAAAGCTCAGATTTTCACGATTTTTTCGTGAATTTTCCCCAAAAATTCAGAATTTTTCGGAGTTTTCACCCGAAAACGCAGAAAACATTGTGAAATTGCCCGATACCCCCTACACAACCAAAAATCAATAAGACTGTTCCCATTGACTTTTATGCAACCTCAACAGCAACGTTTCAGACCAACTGGTCTTTTATCAAGCTTGATAAAAGACCAGTTGGTCTGAAACGTTGCTGTAATGCCCTTGGTCCAATAAAGGCCGTTTTATTCTAAACAGTGGGTGCTGGACTAATTTTTTCGCCCTGAAAATATTTAAAAAGATGCAAATTTTTTTTGAGGGCTTAGTTGTTGACCTAACAGGAAACATATATAATGACAATATGATTACAATAAAAATGCTCATATTGAATCATTAACAGGTTTCTTTCAATAATGCTTCTGATCTTCTAATACTGGTGTAAACAAAGGAATTAAATGGCAACTCCCATATATTTATATGTAAAATCAGTTGTCCGGCTGAATTAAGATGTATCCACTGCTTGTCAATGAGCAGCATTAGGTTATTTACTTATGATTTAAAGGAAAACTATACCCCCAAAATAAATATTTAAGCAACAGATATTGTATATCAAATTAATTGGCATATTAAAGAATCTTACAAAATTGGTAAATATATATTTAAGTATTTATTGCCCTTTTACATCTCTTGCCTTGAACCACCATTTTGTGATGGTCTGTGTGCTGCCTCAGAGATCATCTGACCAGAAATACTACAACTCTAACTGTAAAAGGAAGAAGAATCCTAAGATCCCAGGGGGTGACCCTTATTTTTTAAAATGACAATTTTCTATTTATGATTACCAAAAGGCACATACTACAAAAAAGGTATATTATTATTAAAATGGTTTATTTACATGAGGGAGGGTTTTACATATGAGCTGTTTTATGCAAAATGTTTTTTAGAGACCCACATTGTTTGGGGGGGTATAGTTTTCCTTTAAGCACAAGGTTGTACACAATTTGTTTAATAAATAATAACAGAAATGATAGATGTAATTATAGATAGATAGACAGACAGACAGACAGATAGATAGATGATAGATTGGACTGGGGTGTCTGGACCCATCAAAGCTGGGGGCCCCCACCCCAGTCATGAATGCAAGTGTGCCCACAGTTCCCATCAGAGGAAACTGACCTAAGGCCGCGGAGCCCAATCGAACCATGGATAGATACTGTACATAGATAGATAGACAGATAGATAAATACTGTGCAGTATGCATATATAGTGAATAAAGTGTTTTAAATTTATGGATATTATAAGTTACTGAGGAGTTCTATGACCATATAAAAACACAAGGCCGACTACCACATTTTTGTACTGGTCATGGAACTCTGAGGTGACTTCTAATATCCTTATATTTTGCAAGGCAGGGGGGTACTTTATTTATTATAATACACTAGTTTCAGTGAGTCATGTGACAGAAATGACATCACTAAGTTCCAGTTATAACTGATGACATCACTATGCTCTGTTTATAAGGATATCTTTTACACAATATTAATGGCTCTTGTTTATTATATAGTGGATAATGCACCCACTAATGTAATTTATAAAGATATTAAAAGTCACTGAGGAGTTACGTGACCATAAAAGCATGAGGCCGATGGAGGAGTGTTTTTATACAGGTCACGTAACTCAGAGGTGACTTCCAATATCTTTATAAATTACATTAGGGGGTGCATTATTCATTATAATCTACAGTGTTTCTATGTGCAGCGTCTTTCAAGGAGTTCTCTGTGTCTGCTCTATATTAGTCTACCCAATGCCACACTTTTGTTCCCCTTGTGGTTTTTCATTTTATTTATTTAATACCATATATAATATAATGCCATATTCTGAGATTTTTGTCATCAGCTTTCTTGTAAATAGTCCAGTACTGTAGTATTTAAAGTATCTTGCAGATTTTTTTTTCTGAATAATGAATCCCATTCCTGCTGTTGTAAATTATCAGCACAATTGGTTTTAGTTCTTGAGATAAGAAATAACTGCTTTATGAGAGCATATTGTATTCTGCCCTGTCACAATTACAATTTCTTTTGTTTTGTCTGCCATTTAAATAATACAATTTATTACCATGGCAAATGTTGCAGTGCGTGTATGCCTGACTGTGGTGCCTAATTAACTGATGATAACAAGGCAGAATTGCCCTCATCCCTTTTGTAAGCAATCATATACACGACAGTTCTTTTATTCTTCCTCAAAATTGACTTGCTCTCCTGACCCTTAAACAGTTCCTGTTTTGTGTGTTTTACCTCTGATGTCTTTGCAAGACTGTTAATTTTCTGTGGCACATCCTATCTGCTTGTAATTAACAGACTGAAATCTAAAATGTAGATTCTGGACTCACTGATGCCTAAATGAGCAACATTTTTTGAGTAACCATCTTCACTACACAAGCCTGGGAAACCTTCAAAACAGCAAATTAAATTTTTATTTTGCCCTACACATGTGCCCACTGTATAGTTAAGTTGCCATGAGTTAGGAAATGTAGTGGGGACAGAGGGTAGCCCCTAAAAATTTTTCGATCTTTTTCAGCCTATCACCCATAAAAAATTAAAAAACGCCAGCGTTTTTTGGGACTTGGAAATTTTTTTAACTTTTTTTGAAGCAATCCCTATCTACTCTATTGCATTTCGCCTGGTCTGAGGTGGCAAAGGAAGTCTGGCGTAAAAGGTAGCGTTCAGAAAAATCCACACTTTAGTTAATTTGCGTAGTTATGTCTGTTGCGCAAATTCGCCAGGCGTAAGGGTGCAAAGTAACACTAGCGAATTTACGCCAGTGTCCCCCTATTTCTGATGATATTCCACTATTTTTCTGACTTAGTAAAATGTATTTTTATGCTGCCAGGTTTTATGTTATCTGCTCTTTGATAAATAGCAGTAATTGGTAGAAATTCAGAAGTTGGGTAAAATATACAGATTGAATTACTTCAAGTGTGATTCTCATTTAATTTTTTATATCAACCTTCTTACATACAAAAGATGTTCTCCATAGTTTATGGTGCAATACTTAAGTGTCAGTCTATTCCTCTTAACATTTCTGAACATAGTAAAGTCCATAAACATAAAGTCCAACTACAGTATATTGGAAAATCCTTAAAATAAACGTTAGTGTAACTGTATTTCTTCCTGTGTGAATCAATATTTGTTAACACGCATATATTTCTAATTTAAAGTTTTCTTCTAGCTATGTGAAAGATGTTTAAATTTTTTTTAAAAAAAATCTGTGCTGTTTAGATGGTTGAGTTGAATCAGTCTTTGGAAAGAAACAGTAGTTCTTTGATGTCTTAGAGCTATCTGGCCATGAACAGTTTTATAGAGCTGTTTCCTAAACATGTACAAAGTGAATATGCCTAACTGAGAACATCATTTTCTCTCAGGGCTGGATTTACATAGTGGGCGCCCCTAGGCCCACTGCCGTTCATTGCTCCTGTTCCCTCCCGTTAATGGGGATTGGTGCATGGTAAATTTAACAAATGATTGTATCTCCAGCACATCCCCAGTGTTGTTGAACCAATTTGTGTGTGGTTGGGCAGCATGCCGCCCCCTAAAATCCTGCTGCCCTAGGTCCGGGCCTTGGTGGCCTTTCCATAAATCCGGGCCTGTTTTCTCCTCTGTGACCATGAATAATGTTTAGAATGTCATGTTCTGTTAGTCATTCTTAGTTCCTGCATGTATCTATGGCTAGTGCACATTAATCTGAGTTGATAATATATGTTATAATATATGTTATTTTTATTACAGAACTACTATCTTGCTTTATTAAAAAAAAGTTCACTATCAAGATTTTTTTTTACCATTATATTGCCCACATTGCTCTTTTGAGCACTTTTGTAATGTGCATTCTTTTAGGTTTCATAATACAGTATTAGCAGTTTTTACTCTGCTAACACCATCAATGTCTAACCAGAACGCCCCCTGTTGGACTACCTGAGAAAGACAAAAGCTTAATATACTGAGGCAGGAAGCAATGCCTGATGCTTATCTACCTAAAAACTTACTGTAATTGCTATTGTTCCTGTCACATTGAGCAACTGAACTGAGCTGGGAAGCATCAGGTGATGCTTCCCGCTTCAATAACTTATGCTTCTGCTGTTCTGCCTAGCCCTTGCTAGGCAATGAGGATCTTACTGCAGACTTTGGCATTCATAGGGTACTTATACTGCACTTAAATGGTTTGCAGGTTTCAGTTTATAAGTATGTTCTCAGTTGTTTTTATCCAGTAGCAATGTTAAAAGTCAATAGGCACAATTTAGTTCTCTGAAAAACAATAAAAAACAGTTTTACTGTAAAAAAGAAGAATGTTGTTAAAGTTAATTTAAAATGTGCAGTTGTGATTACTGTATTGGAACATTCTTTATGTGTACATTTTTAAAGTCTGCTTAATGTAAGAACTTTTATTACAGCCATAACATTTGCAAACTTTCTTCCACTGCCATACAGGGGTCAACAAACACATTCCAGGTTAGCAAAAGTTATATTAAATTCAAGCAAAGGAAAGAAAAATTGTTTGCACAAAGAAATAATCATTGGCATTGCAAATATTTTTCCATGACTTACTTTTATTACATTCCCTATAGAGTTTTAGTTTACTTAATGCTTTGATTTGTAATTCTTGTTGATAATGCGGAGACTAGTATAGATCAGAGTTCATTATCAAATCTTACTAATGTGTAGGAAAATGAGTAACACTTTATCAACTTATCGTTATCATAATAAGATTGTGCCATTATCAGTGTTCAAATCTCTATCACTTCAGCTAGATGGTTGCTGTAACTGTAACCCTGTTGCTTAACAATTATTCTCCTTCTTATCCAATTGAGTTTCTTGATTGTTGACAACAGTCACAGGGAGCACATGTTCGTTCTGTTTGATTCAAAAGCATACAGTATATCTCATGTACCATGCAGGGTCATGCTGATTCAGCCTTGCAGTACTTTGGATATGGTGAGAAGAGGATTACTTATCAAAGTATTACAGCTGCAAAAATGTATATACTGTACGTAAACATAGGGTGATCCATTTCAAATCTGTAAGAGTTTGATTCAGGATTGTGGTCCAAATTTACAAGGAATACTGCTGGACATTTGTAGAGGTTAAACTGTGTAAAAAAACAGCAATCATATTTTAATAGCCAGACATTACAGTGTTAAAAAATGTATTTTTAATTAACTGCTTATCAATTTTATTGAACATAGGGGTGGAATATTGTGAAATATTTTGCTGCTTTTCACTGACAAAAAAAGTGTGTAAAAATGCCACTTGACAATGCATTCGGCAAATGTTTTGCCATTTCACACATATTTGGCGATGGGAAATGGGTCAGATAGGCCCATCACTAATTGGAAATATTTTCAGCAGTTTCTTGAAAAGGCAGTGTCAAAAATATGGTCATCCATAGTCACGTTTACATTTTTACCAGTTTATTCAAATTGAAAATACAAGCTAAACTTCACAAATTCTATTTAGCCTCCAAGTGTTATAAAGCAGCAATCATAAGGCAAAATTGGAATGAGGACTGTCTCTGTAAAGGTAAGTATGGTCCAGCTTAAACAAGTTGCCATTGGCTGACACAGGATATGTTCTTATATGTTAAGCAAAATTAATGTGAACAAAGAAATTACATTATACACCCTTGAGTGATTGAGTTTAATTTAGGTTAACCTGGCCACTTTTTCCTTAAACTCTCCTTTATCTGGCATAGTATAAATTGACTGGAGAATTATTATGTTATGGAGAATGGCATTACAAGTAGTAATTATCCTGGCTTTCAGCTTTATGAAGAACATATCATATCAAAAAATTTAATAGCTTTTTATGCTTAAGTAGGATCCTGGGCAGTGGTAGGCATAAAATACGGGGAGGCCTATTTACCAATTTTTGAGATTGACTCTAGCAAATTGTTTTCTTGAATGCTAGCTTATTTAAGAAAAAAAACATGATAGAATATTCACACTTGCATCTACTGGTGGAAAAGCACAGTTTTTTCTGGTGACTTTTCGGGTTTATTTATTTTATAAGTCAGAATGTCAAAAACTCGAAAAATTCTAGTTTTATTTTACTATAAAATCTGGATTTTTAGTGGATAATTTTTTGAGATTTATTCAGAATCTGAAAATCCAGCATCTAAGAACTGCTGAGTTTGTATATAAGTCAGTGGGAGAGGTCCCTACCCTGTTTGAAAGTTTCTGAGGTCTGCGCTGAAATTAGCGGGAAAATCTGACTATTTAAGACTTTTTGGGCAAACTTTCAAAAAAATTAGGCTTTTCAAGAAAAAGCCCTAAAAATTTTGTGATTTGGGAAAAAAACTGTAAAAAAATGGACAATTTGGGTTTCCGCTTGATTTTATCGAAATTTGTCCCCGATCTGATTAAATCGTGTTTTTAATAATAAATAAGGACCAATTGTGGATTCTAGTTTGTTGGGACTTTTTTATTTAAATTTGGATTTTGATAAATAAGGCCCTTCAAGCTGGCCAATTACGTCAAAGTCATCCCATATCTGGCCAGTCATATGCTCAATTTTCATCTGATTCATTAAGAATTCTACAAAGGGACTAGGTTTTACCTGCAACTTACTAGCTGCTTTCAAAGTAAAACTCCCAAACTTGGCTGCCCTTTTATTAGACACCAGTGGGATCAACTGACTATAGCTGGGAAGGGTGGGAGCTAAAACATGGAGCTGGTCACTGCTCCTGTATAACTTTAACAAACAAAAAGTTGTGCTCACCACTAATTTTTAAAAATTCCAATGTTCTGGTCTTCTGCTCTTTAGCAGCCATCTTTGGCTTTGGGTGGAGGCCTCTGCTACTCAGATGCCACCAGGGTGAACAAGGGAGAGAGTTCTGGGCAAGCATGGGAACCAAACGTATATGGATAGGACAGGGGAGCAGTAACAATTGGAAACAGAAGAGTGGTCAAAAGCAGGCACGGGTCAAACACAGAATATCAGCACAAGAAATAATATAGAAATCACCCAGGAACTAGAAAGAACCTTTACATTGAACAACCAGAAATTGACAGAGTGCCCTTTAAATATTTTAATTGCTGCGCCTCTGTGTGATGATGTTACGCAGCGCTCTTGGTAAAGCCAAAATTAGACAATGGCTGTGCAACCCGGAAGTGACAGAAGAATACACAAGAGCAGGCGGTAGGTGTGCCCGCTATCACCGCCCAGATATATCTGTTTGTCAATATTCAAATGAAGTAAAACAGAGTGGTCTGTGGCCTAAATTTGGTATAGTGTGTAATAGGAGATGCAGTTGCATTGAACCAGAATTCAAAAGGTTAATAACAACATATACTTGAATGTACATTTTTAATAAATGCAATGGGTACAACAGGACTTTATTAGTAGTAGGTAAACCTACGTAACCTAATATCATTACAATAGTGATTTTATTTCATTATTCTACCTACAGTAATTAAAGCTAGTGGTTGATTGGCTGTTATGGACTACTTTGCCCAGTGTTAGTAAATTAATTTGAGTGTTTGTGTTTAAAATACTAGTTTTACATCTATCAAAGGGTTAACACCAGAC
Organism: Xenopus petersii; assembly: GCA_038501925.1. Lineage (NCBI taxonomy): Eukaryota > Metazoa > Chordata > Amphibia > Anura > Pipidae > Xenopus > Xenopus petersii. The sequence continues at coordinate 34,923,296 of CM076689.1, read as the reverse complement.
TTATATAGTTTTCTGATTAAGGCAGTGCAAATCAACAAAAGAGCCATACATATTTACAAATAAAAAAAAAACTGTGTTACTTGAAATTTCCACAGCACCCCCCCCATTTCCAAATACACACACTAGGGATATCATACTGACAAAATTGGCTTTTTTATCAGCAGCCTGCTAGATTTCATTCACAGACAAAACCCTCTTGCTTTAGATTCTCTTTCATATCATGTAGGTGTCTATGCCATACCACCCACACAGTAAAGCAAGTGAGCTGTGAAATATATTCATTGTTAGAATACTGGGGAAATGGAGGCAAGCAATCGGCAGTAATAATGTACGACAGCAATGGGAGGCTGGCAACATTACCTGCATTATTTCGGTTGCCTTTTTCATTAAAGGTTTGGGAAAAATGCAGCAATTCCATTATGTCATGATTTGGGATGGAATAGCTTGCCGTTCACTGACCCTGTCACAAGGGTATCAAATGAGAAATCAGCTCAAATAAAGTTTATAGTGCATTAACTGGACAAAAGCATTAAATAGCTTGAGAGCATGCCTTTTCATCTTCCAGTGTATTGTAACTGCTTCACAGATATACCATATTTATACCTAAAGGCAAGAAAGAAGGATTGGCTGTGAAGTATAGGAATGAGCACCGTCGGCCAATGATGTCTTCTCCCCTCCCATGCTCATGTGCAAATCTCTGCTCCTCTCTAGATAGTGAAAAACAGCATCATTAATAACACTGAGAGAACCTGCCTGTTGGATTATTAATTTCCCATCCCTTCTTTCTCATGCGCATATCACTCATGTTTTTTTAAACGCTTTCTTCATCTATTTTTTTTTATGGAGCTACAGTACCTAGTAGCTACTAGCACTGTCTCGTGGCAGGCCAACCTCGCAAGGGGCATACGTACTTCACAGTGTGGTGAGTGTGTACATTTCATATTAGCAATGTTAGACAGCCGACAGCACTGGAAAGAAGAAATGTGAAATGCTTGGTCACATTCGCTTTTACAATCAAGTGCTGCTACAGTTGCTAAATAGTGACCTATCAGCAGCAGTTGGCATTGAGCTGCACTGGCACCCTGAAACCTTGCTTAACTAGGTGGAATACATTGGAAATGAGAATTTTAAAGATTTGCTGTTTCAGAAGCGTCTTTCTTTTTAATTTGCAATCTGTACCCAGTGTTGCTGGGATCTAATATGATTTGTGTGGATTATTTTCTATAATTTTATATTATTTGTAGTAATTATACACCAACGCAATATTTGTGCGTGACTACTTAAATGCCATTTATTTTGATATGCTCTTCATTTTGAAGATGGCTTGAATGTAGTAAGAAAATATGTTTTAAGAATAGCTATAATATGTCTTCAAACAACGTGATTCTGATTGGTTGACCAGGTCATGTGCTCAGAGTGAAGTAATGTAAGGCATTTGTCACAGACATCGTAAAGAGTAGGGGACTTGGTTTCACTTTTCATAGTATAGCCAGTTGTTCTAGGAAAAGGAGTATGTGTAAAAGGTATATCAACCTCTAAAGAAGTATAATTCAGTATAACCTTGGCAAAGTAAATCTTGCTAAACTAAATGTTCTAACTATTTATTTTATTCCATCAAGGTCTAATTAACATAATGTTCTTTATATCATTTTAAATGCTAATTAGGTAAATTGAATATTTATGGCTGAAGGTTGTTGAGGTGCTAAAACAATAAGGTTTACATCAACATTGCAGGATTACATTATTTACAAAGTACTGTCTAGATTTCATTTGCATTTTGCATATACCCTACTATACTTAACTGCTGATCTGTTAATAATGCTGGAGATCACTTTCTCCCATTGCTATGATTTCACAGAAGCACTTTCCACATGCTCTCACAGTTTCAGTTCTGCTAATGAACCATTAACGGTATCAGAAGCTTTTTTGCAAACTGAAAAAAAACAGGTGCTAATCATCCTTAATTGCTGGGAAAGATATTTTTAACAGACCCATAAACAGATACTGTAGTTTGAATGTGGAAGTATCAACGTGTCCATTGTTTTTCTTGGTTTTCTATCATGATAAATAAGAAACAGGTATGGGACCTATTTTCCAGATTGTGCGGGACCTGGAGTTTTCTGGATAATGGATCTTTCTATAATTTAGATCTTCATACCTACTAGAATCTCATGTAAGCATTAAATAAACCCAGTTGGCTGGATTTGTTTCCAATATGGATTTTTATTTAATTTAGTCAAGTATAAGACATTGTTTTATTGTTACAGAGAAAAAGGAAATCATTTAAAAAAAAATTGGATTAGTTGGATAAAATGGAGATCGCCTTTCCGTAATTTGAAGCTTTCTGGATAACAGGTTTGCAGATAACAGATCCCATACCTCAACATCAACATTAACTCGATTGGATGCAAAGTTTTAACCTATTTACTGATGCAACTAGAGTTTACAGCAATGGCTAGTAGTACATCCTAAAAACTATACTTATGGGTCAAAAATAAAATATAATACATTGCTAACTTTGTATTGAGGTATCACAAAATAGAACTAAAACCCACAGATACTTAAAAAGATTTGATAATCTCCCACTATTCCAAAGTGTTGTGAGTGTTTGGGATAGAAAGTAGTAGTCATTGGGTGCAAGCCATTACTAGTGTCACCAACAGAAAATTCAATATGGGGACAGGGTAATTAAAGAACTACATATTATTATATCTGACTACTGTCTCGATACCTATGTAAATGACTATGTATGGCCATATGACAGAATTCTAGACCATTTTCTCCAAAAACACAACCAGATGTGACTACTATTTTCCACTAGATAAAGGAGCAAAGGGACGCTGGTATAAGGGGTCTTTCCATAATTTGACTCTCTGTAACTTGTCTACAAAAATGATTGAAATATTAATTAACACAGTGGCATTGTTGTACCTCCTATAAGGATTTATTTTATCTTTGTTGATCAAGTAGAAAGTACTATTTTACTATTTCATTAAAAGAAAGGAATAATTTTTAAAATTTTAAATATTTGATTTTAATTGGCTCTATGGGAAATGGCCATCCCGTAATTCAGAAAAATAAGATCAAGATATATAGAAGGAGACATACCTGTAATTGTAAAATCACACAATAAGGTAATATTACATTTAAATTAATATGAAGGCCTTTTGCTTGGTTTACATTAGAAAATATCCTTAGAAAAATCAAGCAAAATCAGCAAGTATTTTTTTCTCTTTTTCTTCTTTTGACTGAATTACAGTATGTATTAATGAAATAGCTGTCATTGATTTAACTAACATTCTTCCGCTTAAAGCTTAGCTTCTTAGATGTTGCTTTTACATGCTTATTAAGCTATACAATACAATTCTGTATTAGATACATTGTTTATTGATGTGTTTGTGTGTCTGTGTATGAGAATACACACAGACACTCCCACTTTTTTTGTATATAAAGTACCATAAACTAATTTCAGAGAAACATGAGCTTGCAGTGACATAATGATATAATGGTAGCTATGGAGGCATATAAGATTGATGTATCTTCAGTGTCTACACACTTAAACAGCAAATCAAGCTTACATATGCACATATTCAAAAGAACAAATAATGTAAATGAAAAAATAAATTGGAAAGTAAATGTTTAGCGATATTACCTCCTCTGTTACACGAGCAGCTGTTTGATCTCTCTGTTCTTTAATGAGTCTGTGACTCTGAAAGTTTTGAAGACAGAAGGGGTGGTCAAAAGCATAATGCATGGCATTATCAAATGAGTGTACAAAGGCTCTCTCCTGCATGAGCTTGTGGCAGGAGATGGGAAACCGATACTAAAGATATAGAAATCTGATCCATACATGCCTTATTATATTCCTAGTCATTGTGCAGTCAGCCCATTGGGCTGGTTCTGCTTTCAATATGGATTCATTATATCTTAGTTAGGATCAATTACAAGGTACTGTTTCATTATTACAGAGAAAAAGGAAATCATTTTTACAAATCTGCGTTATGTGGATAAAATGGAGTCTATGGGAGGTGGCCTTTCCATAATTTCCGGATAACGGTTTCCATATCTGTACTTGTTATAATAAGTTAATGTGGGTCTATTTGCTGGTTTAGGTTCAGGAAATGTTTTTCCCTTATTAGTGAAAACTGGCAAGCTTCAGCTTCAGATGGATTGAAGTAATAGTAGTATTAACAATAATAATAACAATGACAAAGTTTTAATAATATATAAAATGTTAATAATAAACATAAAAGACAAATCATTTTGAAGATTTCTGAGGCAAATAAATTCAAAGTGAAAAGTTGTATTGTGTGCACAGCCTTACGCGTTTTATGATAAACACTTAGGGGCTGATTCACTAAGGGTCGAATATCGAGGGTTAATTAACCCTCGATATTCGACTAGGAATTAAAATCCTTCGACTTCGAATATTGAAGTCGAAGGATTTAGCGCAAATACTGCAATCGTACGATCGAAGGATTATTCCTTCGAACGAACGATTAAATCCAACGATCGAAGGAATATCCTTCGATCAAAAAAACTTAGGAAAGCCTATGGGGACCTTCCCCATAGGCTAACATTGACTTTGGTAGCTTTTAGCTGCCGAACTAGGGGGTCGAAGTTTTTTTAAAGAGACAGTACTTCGACTATCGAATGGTCGAATAGTCGAACGATTTTTAGTTTGAATCCTTCGTTTCGAAGTCGTAGTCAAAGGTCGAAGTAGCCTATTCGATGGTCGAAGTAGCCCACTAGCCTTCACTAAATTCGAGTGAAGGATTCGAAGTAAAAAAACTTTGAATTTCTAAGTATTTTTTGGGCTACTTCGACCATCGAATGGGCTACTTCGACCTTCGACTACGACTTCAAATCGAAGGATTTAGGAAAAAGAACAGCTACAGATGAAGCCACTTGGATTTGTGAGTTAAATGTGTCATGACTCAGGGGTAATTGAAGAAACTGTGTTATCTTAAGTCATCTTAACTCATTTAATGCATTTAACCTTTTCATTAGCATACCAAAGCTCCATTGTTCACAATGGTGAATGCTTTAATTAGATGGGATGTTGTGACGCAGTTTTCTGTGTTAAATGAGATAATTGGGATATCTGTGTTTAGTTATTCTGTGTCAAACAGACAAACCAAAGTGGCTGCATCTGTAGTTCTTCGACCTTCGACTACGACTTCAAATCAAAGGATTAAGGAAAAAGAACAGCTAGTCACAGAGCTGATTTACTATGGTCATTGAGGCAGGGACTAGCTTAACTGTGCACCTCATGCCAGATGTAAAGTCTGTCTTTCAGTGCATATGCATGTGTCAGGAGAAACAAATCTGCTCCATGGTGACCTCTATCCTTTGCCACTCCCTAAATGAACTAAGTTAGGGGGAAGAAGGGGTGGGATGCCTATATTCCACCTACATTCCACCCCAGCTACCCCTTTTGAATAGAGCAACCAAATATTCTGTATAACTGTGCAGTGTGATGGGAGGTACATTGGGGCATTGGAGTTGGTATTGTTGAGACAGAGTAGAGGGTGTGCATGGTGGCTAGCATTTAAAAACTGCTGGGAATTGAATTCCCCTTTAACTGCTTGCAGCCACAAATTGTAAAATGGATAGATCCTGCACAAATATGCTATGTAGAAAACAATAGATTTAACACTATTGCATTCATATAGAAGGAAGTAATTTGTCATATAAAACGAAGAGCTGCTAACTATTTTATTTGCAGGGGCTGGAATATAAATAATACATTTTTCCGTTACTTGGCCTTTAAAAAACATAGCAAACACAGAAGCATGCACATACTTAAAAACTAACATGCACTATACTTAAAGATAGTTACAGTAGCTAAAAATGGCAAGGAGGGGTATTGTTGGAGGATTAAATACAGTTTATGGACTTTTGATCAATGACGCAACATTAGTTATTGTACTAGATTAAGGTCAGATACAGAAATTACACCTATGGGATATGTCTTTCCTCCATGTGCTGCCATATTGTGTAAATTGTCCTCTTCTAGTTAATACATGTCTATTCTATAAGCTATGGTTGACATAAAGAGCTGCATAGTAAACTGAGATTTAATGTAACAATATCCATCCTCTGAGAAAGATAAATATAATCTGCATGATTCTTCTGTACAAACATTAATTCATTGTGCAATAAATGGTATTTAGATACACTAAATTAATAGGATTGTGGCAATAATCAAATGAATGTTATGCAGACACAATGAGCCATCTGTTTACCTATTTAGTCATTAGAGTCATGATCACGCACAGACAATTTTTCCCTTCTTGATTCTGATCCTATGCCAGTTCACTTAAACATTGCTAGCAATTTGCTGATGATTGCAGCTCACAGGAGGCCATTCCAAGGGAGTTCTTTGATGTCGGCTTACATCTAATGATGTGGCATGTTAGACAGTGGCCACTGAATCAATGCAGCTTAGTCTAGTTGCTCACCTTCTCCTAGCAGATTAAATTCAGTTATCTAGAATATTGTGAAAATCACCAATAATGCAATTTTCTACCTCAGCACAGAGCTAAAGCAAAACAAATACAGAAGTAATGCAAGTTATGCGAATCTCATAATAGAATGCTACAGATTTCATTTTTTATTTATGATTTCAAGATACCTGTACACTTGGAGAGTAGATCTCTTAAATAAAAATACAGTCATTGATACTGAACGAACATTATGATGACTTACTATGTTACATATAAAGAAAGAAGGGTTTGTATTTTGGATGTACTTTAAGTTTGTGTATTCAGGGCTGGAGAATGGGTAGTGTTCATTTTAGGCCCAGAGAGGGTGACAGGTGAAAGATTCAACTGAACTCCCAGCATTTCAATCATTGTGCATGTCATCTCAGTAGAATATAATTTTTTTAGGATGAAGCCCGCTGCTTACTTCATGTGTTCTCTGAGAATTATTGCCTGTGGGCAGGTATCTCATGAGGTCACTAGCATCAAGTGGTATTTTCACATTTTAGTTTTCACACTGCAACAGTGTCTCGGGCAACTGAAGTTTTCTGCCAAGAGTCCATAATTATTATCCTGCCCTATCCTCAAGGGTGGCCATAGACACTGAATTCTAGTTATGGAGATCAAAATTCTCTGTGTTTGTTTTATGGTCTAAAATCTAGGTAATATTAAACTACAAATATCTTTACCCCTAGACAGCTGAAGGCTGAAAGTGGATACAGTGTGTCATACAGTATTTACAACAACAGCTGGAGATTGGAGATGTTTGTTTAATATGAATTAACTCACTGCATCACAATGCACAAACCTTCCTCTAAACAGGGCAACCTAAAGACTTTTTATAAGATGAGCTACAACTCCCACAGTCTATCTACATGTGGAGAGCTACAGTTTAATAGTTTTTCTGCTTAAATAAGTAATTGAACAAGGCAATACTGACTCATTCAGTTCAAAGTGTAGAGCAGAAACAAAGTGGTCTGGAGTTCAAATAGGGAAGAGGATGGGAAAAAAAAGTAGAAGAGATATAGAAAATGATCAAGAGGATAGGAAATGTCAAATACTGCATGTGATCTGTGAGCAGTACATGCAGAGGGTGAGCAAAAGGGTAAGTCAGAGTACAGTAAGAAAGAAAGGAGAAGATGAGGCTATAAATGAAAAGAGTGGTAAAAACATGTTTTTGCATAAGAGAACAAGGAAGGGTTAAGAGGAGAGAGAAACTGGCAAAAGAAATAAAATAAAACACAGAATAATACTGGCATATTGGCCTTGTTAGCATGTCTCAATTTAAGTTCTACCATACCTGACTGACAATAAATTAAATGAATGTTGTATAATGAATGTGTATACCTAGATAAGCACCAAAATGTATTTTTGTCTTGAAAAGATCATGCATGCTCAGAAAAGAAGAAAGAGATACAGAAATGTGTTCCACAAAAACTATTTTAAAGACATTATGGGTCTAATATTAAGGGATAACCAACCTCTGTTGTCTGTGTGATTCTTAAGTAGGGTTTTATGCTTATGTATACCTCTCATAGGACCCCCATACATTTTAATATTTACTTTCTAAGAACTTAGGAAATGTGTGTAGGTCAAGGTATGACCTCCATAGTAAAAATGCCCCTTAAAAATCTGTAGGGAAAAATGCCTGGGGATACAATATAATTCCTAGAAAACTGATAGATTTGCTTACACAGAAGCAGGATAACACAAAACAACACATGAAACACCTATAACACACATAAAATACCCTCAGTTTCATCCCTCTGTTTCTGTTTCCCTTGGAAACACTGCAATTCATAAATATGCTCTTATGCTTTCCTGGTCATGGAGTCTGCAGGGAATATCTAACTGTCCTTTAGCCCAATCATAGTGCTGTTCTGTTTTTCACCCCTGCGAATAAAAGACAAGATGGGTAATGTCATGTCAAGTTTGCGCCAAGTCTATTAATCAGCTATATTTTGTTTTTTTAATTTAAAACAAAAAAAACTGTTAATAATGTTTAGCTGCTATGGGTTATTAGACCTTATCCAAACTTTGCACCATTTATTAAATTTCCCCCATAGGGTCTTTACTTTTCTGTCCACTACAACATCCCCCTTGATATATCAAACTATTCTTTCAAGCAAAACAAAAAAAACAAGACTCAGAAGTTCAGTGTTCAGAAAACTAATTCCCATGCAGACTTAGGCGGAGTATCATAAAATTACCAATCTAATCTGCTGTGCATCATAAAATTCCATTGAAATGCACCTGGTTAGCAGCCATTCCGCTGTTTATTTCCATAATTTATAAATGCATTCCAAAATGTTCATTATAGATGCAGTATTTAAAATTAAATGAGCAAGCTGAAATACACACAAACAGGAAAATTGCTGCTAATATAATTCTTCAGTGAGCAACAGCAGCCCCATGGTGTTCTGTGTAAGGAAATTATTCCATAAGAAGCAAAAGGACAATGTGGATTTTATGTTCAACGATTGGTGCTTTTTGTGCAGTGTGATTTTCTAATTAGAGATATAGCAAAGAAGAACATTTTTTAATCAACTAGGGAGTCTAAACTCAGCATATTTCTATGTATTTGCAATTCAAAATGTTTCATGGCAACATATAAATGATAACATAAAGGCTGTAATTAGAGTAAGTAAAATCAGTTGGAAATGATTGAAGCTGGAGAAGGCTAAGCTGCCTTCTAAATATTGGTCTAGAGATTAGTGCAACTCTAACAGCCCCTGAGAAGCATCTTTGATTCACTCATAATGCTTGATGTACCAAAAAGAATTGAGCATAAAGCAAATGAACACAGATTTACAGAACTGCTGAAATCTTTTTGTGAGCAGCACATTGGAAGTGGCCGTTGGAATAAAAATGGGGGCCATGTTAAACAAATTGCTTAAAAAGGCAACTCTCATTATTTCACCTTCATCTGTCTGCAGACAGATGGTTGATGGAGAATTATGCTTTACATTAGAGGTCTTTAGACTTCAGGCCCCTATCACAGCCCCTTTGGCTGTGGCTTTTGGCTTTTGATATCAAAGTCACCAAAATATTATATACAGTTGCAATATTCTCCCTCTCTCTATGCTTTCAGGGATATCTAAAAGATCTATACATGGATATTGTTTTGTGTGATAGGTTTGTGTTTGCATCTTGTAATTTATCCGCAGCATATCTAATCAGTCTAATGCATTCTTTTACTGAATTTTTTACTAGCCCATTAAAACTCCTTTAACATAAGCTTAAGATATAGTTTCCATTTCATCTTTATTGAACTGAGACTGCAGCACTCTATCCCTTTGCACCACAGAAAGAGTCTGTCAATAATTCAATAGCCATGGCCTTGATGGGCCAAGGCCTAAGTTAGAATTTAAACAGCACCAAGCAGCTTGTCAAAGTCTGATGTACTGTCAATGCCTGACTGATCTATACTTCATGAATTCCCCCTCAGTGCTTGATGTGTTCCTGGGAATAAAAAAAAAGCAATTTTAGAAGAATACCCTTTGTGAAACACCTGTTTGTTTTGGACAGCATCCACTTCTGTTAGGTTTTTGATTTTTCAAATCTATACTATATCCCATCCAATTCCCTTATAGTTCATTTGTAGCTTTGACTGATAACTACGTATTAAATACATGTCAGTATTCCTTTAAATATGAGTCATCTGATCAAAAACAAAATCTAATCATTGCCATTTTAGTACTGTATTTAAGAGAATGAGAGAATGGGTATTAAAACAAGTATAAGGCCTACAGTGTTTTTCGACCCCGTCTATTACATATATTTGTACAGTATATTACATTTTAGAGTTTTCTTTTCAATTCAAATAAACTAAATTTTACCAAATTATTTTTTTATTTAATAAAAAATGCGAATGTAAAAAAACTTGATTTGAATAAAAACATTTAAAAAATCAAATGCAATTTGTATTCTACTTATCCTTTTTAATGGCTCTATAAACTCTCAAAAAAATTCAAAAAACTTAAAAAAATGTATATTGTGCCCAGAGCAGCTCCCATGGACTTTTACATGAATTTGTAAGCTTTTGGATGTTGAAGTTTTATATTAAAATTTTTAAACAATTTTTGCATTTATACTTTGATTCCAACGCTTTGACTCCAACACTTTGATTTCAGATATCTCATTAGATATAAAGACATTTTTCAATTACTTTATTTGTAATATTGAAGTCTAAAATGATTTGCAAGACTCGACAGACAGACGGCACATCTGGAATAGGTTTATTGGGGTTGCTGCTGTAAAACCGAATGCGTTTCGGGAGTAAATCCCTTAATCATAGGTAACAGTTCATTATCAACAGCTGAGTTTTTATACAATCGGTAACAGAGACCCCTAGTGGGCTCTCAGTAAAATGATTTGCACCTTGTGTCTTAACAAAGCAGCACAGGGAGGTGAGGTCACCAACTCTTTTAAATGTTCTTAATGATACATTAAGTAGCAGATTTATCAAAGGTCGAGGTGAATTTTAGAATGAAAAAAAAATCTAATTTTGAGCTATTTTTTATGTACTTGGACTAAAGAATAGTCCAAATTCGATTAGAATTTGAAAAAAATGTAAAAATTTGAATATCGAAATTTATCATGTACTGTCTCTTTAAAAATTTCCTTCGCCATCTAAGACCTGCCGAATTGCTGTTTTAGCCTATGGGGACCTCCTAGAATCTATTGGTGGACTTTGAAAAATCAAAGTTTTTTTGGGGAAAAACATTGAATCAAATTCCATTGAATGTGCTATTATTCAATTTGTATGATTTGAATTTGGTCAAAAATGGACCCATTGGACCAAAAAGGCAGGCCTGTAAGTGGGCTAAGGTCCTTATTAAGCAGTAAGTAGAGGGTTCCATTATAGCCAGAGTCTGATCACTCCCTTACTTTCACTTCTGAATAATGGACATGTTAGATGATAGGTAGAGGGCAGGCAGCACTGTATTCACAAGGATAGGTGCAGGCAAAATGGAGCATATTGGGTTGCCTATCCATTTATTTATTTATTTATTTTATTTATATTTCTATTCATAATTTTTTTTCATGAAACAAACATTACAACTTGCCCACATAGGGCCATAGCATAGTACATTTGGCAATATAAGATATAATCTGAGCATCATACAGCATCAATACATCAAAATGTTTTTTTCCCCTACTACCGTATATACTCGAGTATAAGCTGAGGTACCTAATTTTACCTACGAAAACTGGGAAACTTATTGACTCGAGTATAAGCCTAGACACAACTACAGCCCTGTCTCCCAGCAGCGCACATTCCGCCAAAGCGACCCCCCCAGCGATCAACCGGACTTCTTTGCAAAGTTTATGTGACAGAGAATCGCCAACAGATGGCGCTGTGTGATATTGCAGTCACTGTTATTCTTTCATATAACCAACAGAGGGTGCACTGTTATTCTTTCATATAACCAACAGAGGGCGCTGTGTGATATTGCCATCACTGTTAATCTTTTGTATAACCAATAGAGGGAGCTGTGTGATATTGCAGTCACTGTTATTCTTTTATATAACCAACAGAGGGCACTGTGTGATATTGCAGTCTCTCCCCAAGCGAACTGTTGGTATAGGAATGATAAAAGTGACTGCAATCTCAGCTACTGCCCACTGACTTGAGTATAAGCTGAGGTAGACTTTTTCAGCACATTTTGGATGCTGAAAAACTCGGCTTATACGCGAGTATATACGGTATGCTCTTCCCTATCCATTTATTTTTAATAAAATCCAGAGCATGCTACACTATTCTGACTCCAATTGCTGTGATAATGGCTGATTTCCCCCATGAGACCTCCTTGATGGGCCTGTATGGAGCTGTAACAACCACTGAGGACAATCTTTGCCAGTTAGCTGAACTCACCAGACACTTGTAATCCACAAAGCTGCTTTATTTGATTTGGATAAACAATGTAGCAGTGGATGAATAAGTGCTGCTGGTCAAAAAGAATATTTCCTTCCTAACCTTTAGATTAGCTCCTCACTGATGGAAGGCAGGAACACAAGAGGATGATGGGAGGAACTGACGTCATACATAGGGAAGGAATAGGAGGAGGGTTTACAAACAAGGAAATACAGAGCCTGCTGAATAGCTTTGGTCACTAGGTGGCAGCGTAACAATGGGTATGCATATAAACAAAAGCAATAAAAAATATATATTCTAACTCTGATAACTTTAACTGCTGGGGCAGCACATACACTATATATCATAATTTTTAGTACAACCTAGAACCATAACAATGAGTTATTTTTATAACATCCATAATGTACTGACCATGTTTGAATTCAGCAAGTAAATTGAAGTTTATCTACATTTGGTATCGGTATTTGTTCGTCAGGAGGATGCCACCCAGCAACAGCTGTTGGATTAGATGGCAGCCTCCCAAATTTATAGCTGGAAAACCTCTGAATGCTCTGAAAAGAGTGGGAAGAAGTTACAGGAACAGGCTCTCTTAATTCTCGCGAGATCTTGTTCCTGTCAGAATTTTTCACAGCCCTTTGATGGAGGACGCACTTTCTGTAATGGCTACTGAGTCGTTAGTAATTTCTCCTCGCAGACAGTTTAAAAATGTTAAGCAAAGGAGACAAATTCAGTCTCCAGATAATTCTTCATCCTCGGAATAGGAATTCATAAAAAATAAGAAAAAGAAAAAATATAATATTCAAGACTCTTGTAAGAGTTCATCAGACAGCTCTCCTAAGGCAAAAAAGTCTCATTTAAGACAGAAAAGAAGAAGGAGAAGAAAATAATTTGGTCCCGTTTGGGATTTCACAAAAACTACCCAAAAAGGGTCATTTTAATCATTATGATAACAGCAGTCATTCCTCATTATACTCTGAAGTGGTTGCTTCTGATTCTGAGCCCGTAGCTGGCAATTCCAAAATCTCTGAGGTGGACTGGGATTGTGAAAAAACAATGAAATCTTCAGCATCCTCTGAAAGAGGGAAAATAAGTGACATACAAATGTCAAGTGTTGATCTCCTTGGAAAAACACCTCCACCAAAGTTATTTAATGCCAGATGGGCACTTAATGATAAATCTGAGGTGTGTGATTTCACAAAGTATGCCTTTCGCTCTTCTTTAATAAAAGAAGATGACTTGGTTTTAAGAAATCATATTGGAATCCCTGATATACAGGCTATGTTAGCACCAGAAGTAGACCCTGCACTATCATCAATTACTGGTACAATAACCAATAATGACAGGATGGATCAGTCCTTGCACAACATTCAATTTAAAATTGCAGATGCAGCCGGTCCTTTGTTACTCATGCTTGACAAAGCAGAACAAGAAGGACAACAGTCCAGAAAAAATATTCATTCCTAGCAATCCTCAAAATTAGCACTTCTTAAAGCATCCACCAGGGCTGCATTGATGATTGGCCCAGGCTTTCAACCATGTCACAAGCGTGAGAAGAGCTTGTTGGTTATATACTATGGGCATGTCTAACCTGGCTCCAAAATCACATGAATTTTCCAATTTATTTGGTCCAGATTTTATTAAGGAGGTGAAATCACGCTATAAGGCAAGAAAATCATTTGGGGACTGGAAAAGATCTTCCTTTTTCAATAAAAAAAAAACACTTTTGTGTAGAGGGATGTCCTTACAGAGCTCAGGGGTCGTCCCGTGAATCCTCAAAGGGCTATAAGAGACCTTTCTTTGGTCAGAGAGTCCAGTCCAGTGGACGAGCAGGCAACCCAAAGTGGTCTACTGGTTATAAGAAAAGAGTGGCAGGTAAACAAAACTCATGTATTTTCCCATTCAGAAATTATACAGTTTTGGCAAACAATAACCACAGACAAATGTGTTTTAAACATAACAATAAGGGGCTTGTACTTTCCTCTAAAATCCTTCCCACTTCAAATCTCAAACAGAGACACCAGTGAAGTTCTTGCCGGTGCCTGAGAAAAGGCTATGCTAGAGGGAAAGATGGAACTCTCAGACTTTCACAGTCAGGCTGCATAAGTCATCTTTTCCCAATACCAAAGCCAGATGGTTCTGTCAGACCAGTCCTGAATGTGAAGTCTTTAAACAAATTTTTAAAAAGAAAATAGAATGGAAAGCATTGCAGATCTCACATACCTCTTGAAAGAAAATCTCACATATCTCTTGAAAGAAAATGCTTATTGCATGAAGATAGATCTAAAGGATGCATTCCATGCTATAAAAATATCAAAAGGTTTTTGAGATTCCAGTGGAAACAAAATATTTACCACTGGAAGGTAATGGTGTTTGGCCTCTTCAACGCTCCATACACATTTTCCAGGGTGATGAAATCAGTAATTTCTCACAAAAGACAAAAGGGGATAACATGCATTTTTTATCTGGACGATATTCTTATTCTAAATCCAGATATTTCAGTTCTCATAGACCAAAGACAGATGTTCATCACTTTAATGCAAAAATCAGGATTCACCATAAATTGGGAAAAGTCAATACTAAACCCTTGCCAATCAATAACATTTCTGGGATTCACAGTATATACAACAAGGTTAAACCTTTCCATTGCAAAAGAAAAGTGGGAACATATTCAGGTTTTCATAGCCCAGTTGCTACCACTTCGTCAGGTTTCTTTACGTTTAATTGCAGCTGCAATAGAAAAAATAATTGCTTTGTCCCCAGGATGCACTCAAGCACCTCTTCTGTGTTGGCACTCACAAATGTGGCTAGCACAAAAATTAAGGAAAAATATTCACTGGAACAAAAAATTAACACTTCCAAACAAAGTAAAAAGGGAACTCACTCTGATAACCTGGCAAACCCAGCCTTTACCAAAGGCATTTATAAAAAATGATTATGACATCATCATAACAAAAGATGCCTCCTTAAGAGTTTGGGGAGCTTACACTTACAAAGGAGCAATCAGAGGTATTTGGTCAGGAAAAGAAAAAACACTTTACATAAATGTATTATAGCTAAAGGCCATGTTTTTAGGTTTAAAGGCTCTAATTTCCTCAAATATTCAAAAGTCTGTGTTAATTCAGTCAGACAACAAAACAGCAGTTTCATATGTAAACAGAATGGGAGTAACAAAATCAAAAACACTTTGTTATTTGGCATTAGACCTTTGGTATTGGGATTTTTCCAATCAAATCACGTTATACTCCACATACGTTCCCGGAGAGGAAAACGAATTAGCAGACGCTTTATCACATCAAAAGATAACACTATCACAAATCTCACTAAAAAGGACATTTTCCACAAAATAGAGTCACAACTGGGAGAAAGATTAATAGATTTATTTGCATCCCCGACATCAGCTCAAACAAAGAAATTTGTAGCCAGAACCTGGACAAGCAATGCATGGAGAATGGATGCACTTTTCTTCCCATGGACAGGCTTAACAAACCTTTATGCCTTTCCCCCTCCATATATTCTCCTGAATGTTCTCCGAAAAATTCAAATGGAGGGAGTCAGAGATCTAATCCTGGTGTATCCAATTTGGCCATCCAAACCATGATACAACACCTAATTTCAGGCAGGAAGGTTCCATCGGGGTTCACTCAGGATTGTTTTCAGGGAGATACCGAAGAACCTACCAACACTAATGTGGATTGCAGCTCCAATTTCTTATACCAAAATCCTTCAGTAAAACATTCTACCATAAAGCTAATAGATTCTTCCCTTCGATCTAGAACATGTAAAAAATATAATTCCCTCATTGCTGAAAACTTGGATGTACCTTGATTTACAGGACTCAAATAAAGAGATTTCACTACACTCGGCAGTAGATTTTTTAGCATACAAGTTTGAACAAGGGACAGCTTCTATTACCCTAAAATCATACGGTTCGGCATTAATTTTCTTAATTCCAAATTTCACAGATAGTAAACTCTATTTGAGATTAATCAGAGGAGCTTGTTTATCAAGACCAATTTGTCCTAAATATGAAAACACTTGGGACACAGAACCTCTGTTGCAGTACCTATCACGATAGATAATCAGAATGCAGACTTGAGAAGCCTTACTATCAAAGTGACTACTCTCTTAGCTTTAGCTCTAGCAGCAAGAGGGGCTGAACTAACTCTCATCCCCATAACAGACCCATGGTTTTCTTCAACCCCAGGTGGTTTCCACATTATTCTTAAAGGTAGAACTAAAATGCTAATTGAAAACTCATCTCCAGTGGGAGTTAACTTAATAAAAGATGAGGAAGATACATCTTTATGTATTGTATCAGCTTTATCCACCTATTTAGAAAAATCTAGGGAGGTAAAAGGTGATATGTCGCAATTACTCTTGACAACAAGAAATCCTTTTCCTCCTGCTAAAGTAAACACAATAGGAGGGTGGATACTGCATGCTATGAGTCAGGCCTCAATTGATACTACCATATTTAAAGCACACTCTTTAAGATCAGCCACAGCCACAAAGGCAGCATCAAAGGGTATATCACTTCCCATCATACTCAAAGCTGCCAAGTGGTCTTCTCAGAGGACATTTTCTAAATATTATTGGAAGCCTACAGAGCAAGATAAACTCAATTTCATTTGGGCAACCACCAGGTGTGCTGCTATTCTACCCAACAGCTGTTGCTAGGTGGCATCCTCCCGAGTTTGCAGTAATCTATGATCTGCAAATTCTATTTGTTTTAGGAAATAAGGATAGCCACCTAGCAACAGCACCCATCCCACCCACCCACGTTAACTGGTGGTTTAGTTTTACATGTGTTAATTGATAAACAGATAATAAACAAAGATTTTCTTTGTCTACAGAATTCAACAAACCAGCTAAGGTGGACAATAACTCATCTACTAAAGATACAAAATAGAAGATATTTCAGTCAAACAAGATACACACTGAAATTTATTTCAAATGAATTACAAAGTATCTCATACCAATTTTAATTCTCAAATGTCACCAAAGAATGTAATTTGTTACAATTACAAATATCTTACTAAAAAATTTCTTTATTATCGGGGGCGTGGTTTGCGCGTGCATGTAGCTACACGCGTCTTTGTGGAGCTCCATGTCCGGTGTCGCAAAAAGAGCAGCAATAAGCAGATCCAGGGCGGAATTCAACCGCAACTTACCGACGGTCAGTGCTACAATGTCCAGGAGGAGAACTAAGCAGCAATCGCTGCAGCTCACGGACTTTTACGGCTCCCAGCCGAAGGCCTCTCAAAAAAGTAGCAGCCAAGATGGCGCCCGCTCCTCTTCCAGCGCATCCTCACCTGCACACGCGGGAGCTGCAATAGAGCAACAGCCAGATAAGTACGATGATTCTGTACAAGGCTTAACACAGGCAAACTTAAAAGCTATGCTTACACAGCTCAGGGAAGATATATGCGCAGACACCAAGCGCACAGTGCAGGACCTGAGAAGGGATTTGCATGAACTAGGCGAACGTACTGACCGCCTAGAAAATAAAATGGCAGACCTTGTGGAAGTGCACAACACTATGGCAGATGCAGTTAATTTACATGACGCAGAGCTGGAAAAAATTCAGAATAAGATAGCTGATATTGAGGATCGCTCAAGGCGGAATAATGTAAGGCTACGGGGGATCCCTGAGGAAACCCTTCCACCCCAGTTACGCCAATATGCCTTAGACCTCATTAAGGCGGCACTACCAGACACACCAGCGGACCAGCTCATAATAGATAGGATTCACAGGATCCCTAAGGCAAAAAACGCCCCTAGCAGTGCTCCTAGGGACACTATCCTGAGAATTCATTTCTTCCACGTGAAGGAAGCCTTGATGCACTACGCTAGGCAGCACAAGACACTCCTAGCACCATATAACAACATCCAAATATATGCTGACCTGTCGACAGCTACCATGGCCAAAAGGCGTGAACTGGCAGCAATCACGCAAATCTTACGCCAACACGAAATACAATACAAGTGGGGCTATCCGACTAAGCTAATAGTCCACTGGCAAAATACTACAAAAATCATTGCTACAGTGGCGGAGGGCACCGCAGCTCTTAAACAATGGAAGATCTACACGGATACACAGCAAGCACCATCACCACTAGAGATGGCGCGAACTGTTCGCCGGCGAACTTGTTCGCGCGAACATCGGGTGTTCGTGCTCGCCGGAAGTTCGCGAACGTCGCGCGACGTTCGCCATTTTGGGTTCGCCATTGTTGGCGCTTTTTTTTGCCCTCTCACCCCAGACCAGCAGGTACATGGCAGCCAATCAGGAAGCTCTCCCCTGGACCACTCCCCTTCCCTATAAAAACCGAAGCCCTGCAGCGTTTTTTTCACTCTGCCTGTGTGTGCTGAAGAGATAGTGTAGGGAGAGAGCTGCTGCCTGTTAGTGATTTCAGGGACAGTTGAAAGTTTGCTGGCTAGTAATCGTGTTGATACTGCTCTGTTATTGGAGGGACAGAAGTCTGCAGGGGTTTGAGGGACATTTAAGCTTAGGTAGCTTTGCTGGCTAGTAATCTACCTTCTACTGCAGTGCTCTGTATGTAGCTGCAGTGGGCAGCTGTCCTGCTTCTGATCTCATCTGCTGACTGCTGCAATAACAGTAGTCCTTGTAAGGACTGCTTTTATTTATTTTTTTGTTCCAATACAGAGCAGTATCAAGCAGATTACTAGCCAGCAAACTTACTATCATCTGTCCCTGAAATCACTAACAGCTCTCCCCCTACACTATCTCTTCCAAGCACACACAGGCAGATTTTTCAGATACATTTTTGCCCTTGATCCCCCTCTGGCATGCCACTGTCCAGGTCGTTGCACCCTTTAAACAACTTTAAAATCATTTTTCTGGCCAGAAATGTCTTTTTTAGATGTTAAAGTTCGCCTTCCCATTGAAGTCTATGGGGTTCGCGAACCGTTCGCGAACCGCTCGCATTTTTGCGCAAGTTCGCGAATATGTTCGCGAACTTTTTTTCCGACGTTCGCTACATCCCTAATCACCACCAAAAGGTTCTCTGCAAATTGATCAGGATTGGAACAAAGTCCAACCTTAAGCAAGGGTAGCTTACCCTGGTCACTTAACTGACACACATCTCCTGACACCGGAAAGGAGACACATGGATCTAATTACACCGGATCCAAGCACCCCCCTTCTACAATCTCTACCTGCTGGACTTTCCGCCTAGTACAGGCATGCATGCAAGTAGAGGACAGCCACGATATCTGGCTAAATTGTATATATGTTTTGTTAGATCTGTTTATGCTACTTTTCTTCCCTTCCACTTTCTCTATTTTTCTTTGGAGACTGGTAAACTGCATAAGATTGTATATGTATTTTTAACTGTGGGGTCAGCCAGGTACAGCCCACTTAGCAATTTACGATACCGCAATGGTTCTTAAATGTATGAGTGTCAATGCGAGAGGCCTCAATACCCCTCGCAAACGATTGCTACTGCTAGCGGAATGTAAAAGACAACAAGCGGACCTAATTTGGGTCCAAGAAACCCATTTTAGGACCAAAGACCAAAACAAACTAGAAAATAAACACTACAAGATGATGGCAGTGGCGACCTCAACATCCAAAAAGAGAGGTGTAGCCATACTGGTAAAAAAGTCATTAAATATAACAAGTGTGAGGCACTTGGCT
The DNA here is from genome assembly GCA_038501925.1 of Xenopus petersii. NCBI lineage: Eukaryota > Metazoa > Chordata > Amphibia > Anura > Pipidae > Xenopus > Xenopus petersii. The sequence goes on along the minus strand of CM076689.1, from coordinate 34,903,276 downwards.
GACTCCAGAGGCAGATGTCTAATTGTCATTTGTAACATTAACCAACAGCTATACACCTTGGTCAACCTGTACGCCCCAAATACAGAACAAAATGTATTCCTAACACAAGCTTTAGAACAAATTCATAACTTTAAGCAAGGAACAGTCATCATTGGAGGTGACTTCAATAACATACCCGACTCAAAGATGGACAGAACCCCTCAGGTAGAGTCCCTACCCAAAAGTTATAGTAGGGTAGTTATCAAAAAATCCCAAAAATTTTCTAGACTCTTAGAGCAATATAATTTGTATGACATATGGCGAGTTCAGCACCCCACACACAAAGATTTTACTTTTTATTCGGCTAACCACAATTCGTACACTAGGATTGACTTATTCCTGACCTTCGCTTCAACATTACATATGACATCAAAATGCAATATCAAAACTACCACTTGGACAGACCACTCTCTAGTAGAGTTTTCGCTCCAAGAACAGCACCAATTTACCACTAAGCCCCCTTGGAGACTCAATAATGACTTGCTAACGGACAATACTACCCACAAGCAGATAGAGACGAACATAACTGAATTTTTCTCATTAAATGACAACCCGAACATAGCAGACCTAACTCTGTGGTGTGCCCACAAGGCAGCTATTAGAGGACAACTGATCAGTATAGCATCATACAAAAATAAACAAGCAAGGGAAAAACAAGAACGGCTCTTATTGAAAATTAACACCCTTGAACAACAAAAACGTATAAACCCATCAAAAGCTATAATAGAGGATCTGAACAAACTTAAAGAGGAGGTAAACCTCCTTATTCTGGGTAGATGTCAAGCGCAGCTTATGAAACTTAAGAGCGCGACTTACATTATGGGAAATAGAGCCTCGGCTATCTTGAAAAAACAACTTGTTCATCAAACCTTACAGCATAGAATTGGGAAAATACAAGATGCCTCCCAAAAAACTAGAATTAATCCTAAGGATATAGCCGACACGTTTGCTAAATTTTATAGCAATTTGTATAACCTCAGGGACGAACCTTCCATGACACTGCCCGTAGAGGAAGACATTAATAAATTCCTAAACAAGCTACAATTGCCGATAGTTCCTGTTGAAGCTATGCCACCTCTAACCAAACAAATTACGACTGCGGAAGTCTTGGAAGTGATTGGGAACATGCCAAAACATAAAGCCCCGGGCCCTGATGGGTATACGAACATGTATTATAAAAAATTTAGTAATGTCATTGCCCCTTATCTTACCAGAGCTTTAAACGCGGGAGCCACACAAGGGTCTTTTCCCCAAGAAATGCTTAAAGCTTATATTTCGACAATCCCCAAATCAGGAAAAGATGAAACACAGTGCTCTAATTATAGACCTATATCACTATTAAATGGTGACATAAAAATCTATGCAGCGATTCTAGCGAAAAGACTCCAACCGATATTAGCAAAAATTATCCATAATGACCAAACAGGGTTCATACAAGGTCGTCATATTCATGATAACACTAGAAGGCTCATTACCTTAATACAACAAATGCATAATAGACGATTACCATCACTGGTGCTGGCATTAGACGCAGAAAAGGCGTTTGACAGGGTGAACTGGTTATACCTCAGGAAAGTCCTCGAAAAGTTTGACCTGCCCACCACATTAATCACTGCAATTATGGCCCTATATTCTGACCCGACAGCTCAGGTCACAGTAAATGGTTTTCTGTCGGACCCCTTCTCTCTGTCAAACGGGACTAGACAGGGGTGCCCGCTTTCGCCTATTATTTATGTGTTAAGTATTGAACCACTAGCCCAAGCGATCAGACAATTACAAGATATTAGAGGTATTACAATAGGCCCCCAAGAACATAAAATATTACTGTTCGCTGACGATATTGCATTAACTGTGGCTAACCCTAGTATTGCTTTGCAGGCACTATTTGATTTGACCGAACAATTTGGCTCTTTATCCTACTACAAGCTCAACACCACAAAAACGCAGGCTTTACCAATACTCATGCCCCAATCAGAGATTGAGTTGCTTAAAAGGGACTATAAACTTGACTGGCAACCTATGGGAATCAACTATCTGGGCTCGAAGATCACGGCGGATCCTTCGCATTTATATCAGCAGAATTATGCGGAACTGTTGAGGGACATTCAAATGACACTCCAGAGCTGGAAAACTACCTATATCTCCTGGCTAGGAAGGATCAACGCAATAAAAATGCTACTCGTTCCCAAAATCCTATACAAGTTTAGGACATTGCCTATCCCACTATGCAGGTCTTTCTTCCATCAGATCCACAGAGTACTGTTCACGTTTATATGGAACCAGAAGAAGCCGAGAATCTCAAAAGCCATCATGTATACTAGCAAAAGGAAAGCTGGGCTAGCTTGCCCTAACCTGCACCAATACTACAAAGCTATAATCCTTGATCAAATGACAGACTGGCATCTACCACCCGGAACCAAACAATGGGTGGACATGGAGAGGTGGATATACCTTTCAAAAATGGGACATAAAGTTATAGACCACGTCTGGTCCATGACCAAGCACCAGAAACTACTTATGGGCACGCTACCGCACACTATACAGGCAACACTACAAACTTGGTACACAACCAAGTCTAACCGGCTCATAACCAATCCCCCATCTGCCTTCATGCCAATCCACATACTGGAAGGGGCTATCCCAGACCTGTGCCTAACTCAATGGCGAGAGGCAGGCATCACCAAAATGGGAGACTTATACGATCAGGACGGTCTAGTTACGTTCTCTGTGTTGCAAAGCAAATTTAAAATATCGAACACACAATTGTACACGTATATACGACTAAGGCACTATCTTCACTCAAACAAATGGAATGGCTTACAACAACCAACCCTCTTTGACATCAAATGCTGGGCACCCAAGGAAAAAAAGAAAGGTGCAAAATCCATATACAACTTATTCCAACTGACTGACCAAGACAACCCTTTGCCGGCGATGAAAAAATGGCAAACTGAGCTAAATACCCCACTTAATACGCAAGTGTGGTGCCAACTGTTCCTACAAACTTCGAAATACTCACGAGCATTAAACCACCACGAACTCACTGTTAAAATTATGTACAGATGGTACATGACGCCTGACAAAATTTCGAAAGCCTATCGCAATATACCGAACCAATGTTGGAGATGCCACTCAGGAGAAGGATCATTCTGGCACATATGGTGGACATGCCCGATAGCAACAGAATTCTGGGAGGAAGTAAATTCCATCCTAATAGACATTACAGGGGAAAACCGAAGCCTGCACCCGGCATTAGCTCTTTTGGGATACGAGACAGAACCGAGAGATAAGGCTACAAAGTTGAAAATCATGCGCCTCTTACTAGCAAGCAGATGCCTACTAGCAAGAAACTGGAAGACGACCAGTTTACCCAACAAAATACAGATCCAGGCTGAAATAGAACGGATGACCCTATATGAGAATACATTTTCCCAACTTGCTTAAAAAAAAAAATACCTAAGTGCTAAATTACTCACCTGCATTTATACGAACGTAACCAGTACTCCAAATCTTCTCCTTCTTCTTCTTTCCTTCTCCTCTCTCCTCTTCTCTTCAAAGTGATGTAAATTCAAAACTGTTAATAAAAAAAAAAAAAAAAAAATTTCTTTATTATCGCTTCCTCTCAAGGAATAAAGAATTACATTGTTTTATTTCAAAAGTGTGTTTTTTCACTCTTATTTGAAAACAGGTATACTTAAGGATAGCCATCACCAGTCTTCAGAAAAATTCTGAAAGGAAAAGATCTCGTGGGAGTTAAGAGATCCTGTAACTTCTTCCTGCTCTTTTTAGAGCATTCAGAAGTTTTCCAGCGATTTATTCGGGAGGCTGCCTCCTAACCCAACAGCTGTTGCTAGATGGCTATCCTTATTCCCTAGAACAAATAGAGTTCACAGATCATAGATTCCCGCAAACTCCTCTATTTTTACCAGTAATAGAGTTGTGTTTGTGAAGCAAGCATGTTATATTTAATAAAGAATGTTCATTTGAATTCCTCTGAGCCTTTTCTTCTCTGTCTGTCATTAATTTGGCATTTAGTTCTCAAAAGCTGTATAAATGATCAGAGCTGCATTAGCTTTGGCAGATTTAAGGAAACTGCATTTGTTGAATGCTGAGCTTCATGTTCCTCAAAACACCCCTGCTTATTGTACAGAATCATTAAAAGCTTGGTATAACTGAAACACAAGCAACTCAAATGGTTAGGTAAAAGTGAATAAAAATGAGGAAGTTTGCAAACTGTTTTTGCTCCAGGGCTGGTTTTAATGAGCTTGTCCCTAATGAGTTGTCCCCACAACTAGCTTCAGGCCTAAACAGATGAGACAGGGGTTCTGCTAAATTTTTGATGGAATTTGCACTGTTTTTTGAGAAAGGAAGCAGGCAAGAGTGCAAAGTTGTGTCATGAATCTTTTACAAGACAGGATTATTATCCATATTGCTATAAGGAATAGTGAAACATCATGTGAAAGAGATGTGGAAGCTATACATTTTACTTGTAAATGTGGATACATAGTCAAGCATTTACACTGATTCGACTAGCAGTTCAATCCATGGTTGTTATTTTTTTTTTTATTTAGTCACATAAGGTTAACTAACATTCATCTTATTTGATGCTTTCACAGTATGGTGGTGCTGTAATATCATTCTGTAAAATACATATCTCTCAATAGGAAACAAAGTTTGAAGGTATATTTTCTTATTTTTATGTTATTAATTAATTTAAGATAGGAGTGTTTTATTGAATAGTTTGTAAACATCAAACATGTAGCATCATTATCATGTATTCTTCTAAAAGTTGATGCTTTGAAGAATGTTGTTCACATAAAATTATATATATATACTTTACATCCTACACTTGAAGATATTTTAATATGTTTTCTCTTGTTGAACTGTCTCTGCAAGATTCACCTCAGAATGGGACCGTCCACCTAATGAGAATATGATCATTCATGTGTGCTATAATCATTTGTCACCCTTTATTCTAAGACAATAGTTTGTCAAAACTATTCTCATCTATTTCAACCAATGGCATTATAAAATTCACAAGCTACCATGTTGTATACAGGTGCACAGCTAATGAAACAGTCACTTTCATTCTAGGGCTTTCCAAGACCTTCTCTGCTTGATGCCACAAGATTTAACACCTTTAATTGTTAGACCAATTGTTGCATAACTGTAAAACACAGTAACAAGTGAGATAGGTTGAAAAAAGACATCCATCCATTTTATTCTATATATAACCTGCTTAAAGAGATACTGACATAAGAAAATAACCTTATTTATTATATATATCATAACATTGTCTTTATATTTATAAAGTTGCCATAAAATAATTTGCCTGATTATTTTACAATACCTTACTTACTACCATGTTCCTCTATGAGGGGGCTGCCATATTTGTGCAGCTGTAGTCCATTAGCAATAGAAACTCTTAACTGATAGGATAAGAAGGGACATTCAGGTTGGCAAAACAGTCAGGTTTAGGAACTTCAAGTGACAATTGCTTACAAAAGCAGAACTATTAGCGAAAAATGAGCAAAATGGCCTATAGGTAATTTTTAGTGGTAGATTTATCAAGGGTCTAATTTCGAAGTAATGGGAGGTTTTTTTTGACCTCCATAACTTGAAATTGAAATAAAATAGACCAATCTAAATGTATTAAAAAAAAAATCAAAGTTTTAAACGTCGAGTGAATAGGCTGTATTTGAATCGTTCGAATCAAAGTTTTAGTGAATTTGATCAAATTCAAAACAAAGTATTTGCCCCAGAAAACTTTTCAAAGTCCACCAAATGACTCCAGACTAGTCCCTGGATCAATTTGTAGTATGTTCTATCTTTCAAAACCTGTATTCCCTCCTTGTTAAGGCTATTTAATGTATCAGTCTGTTTCAATGCATCAGGTAGAGAATTCCACATCTTCACAGCTCTTATTGTAAAAATCCCCTTCCAAATATTTAGCTGGAATCTCTTTTTTTCTAATTGGAATGGGTGCCCTCCTGTCAGTTGGAAATACCTATTGGTAAATAAAGCATTAGAGAGATTATTATAGGATCCCCTTATATTTATACATAGTAATCATATCACCCCTTAAGCTCCTCTTATCGTTCGTGAACAACATCAACTTAGCCAGTCTTTCCTCATAGCTAAGATTTTCATACCTTTCACCAGCTTAGTTGTCATTCTCTGCACCCTCTCTAATGCAATAATGTCCTGTTTGAGTGCTGGAGAGCGAAACTGTATGGCATATTCTAGATGGGGCCTTAAACCCCCAGACATTTCTGGGATTTTTTGTTTGACAAAACTGCAACAGTTTCAAATATGAAAATACTCCAGCTAAAACCTGTAGAAGTCATTTGCAGATATCCATTTAACAACTTGAAGATCTATTTTTGATTCATGGTTTTAGATGTTTTCAGGTTTTTTTGACACTGGTTTTTGTGCAAGAATACAAAAAAGTTATTATTGTATTAAGTCAAAAAAGTCAACATTTTCTTGACTTTTTCTGCTACTTTTTCTTGACTTTGTACCATTCATGCTTTTTACATTGAGTTATTTTAATACATTTCATAACATTCAAGACAGTGAGTTTAGTCATGGTTTCAAAAACCACTAAAATGAGATTGTTGATAAACAGGCGTCCACATGTCCACTGGCAGTGGACTCCAAACGATCCTCCAAATAACTTTATAGTCAGACTTGGTGGAGTAGCCATCTCCACAGCAGAGGGTCTTCAAAATGTGAATAATGTAAGTTTTTTTTGACGCACTACATGTTTCGGACCTCTACAGTGCACCAGAGGAAGAACCTTTGGGGTCTGAAACATGTAGTGCATCAATAGAAACTACATTATTCATATTTTGAAGACTCTCCAGTTTCCTTCGTGCTTCATGTCCACTGGCTGCAACATCAAAGAGTGATGAGTAACATGTTGCTTGTGAGACATTGGTTGAGGATCACTGCATTAGAGAACCCCCTTTTGAACTAGCAAGTCATTTTAGAGATTTATAGGTAAGCAACCTGTTGGTCTCTATAGAAATGCATACTGAATTTCAGAAAAGTTAAGAAATGTGTATTACATGTGCAAACTTTTATAGTGACAGCAATTCAGCTGAAGTCTCACATTTTCAAGAGTTAACGCATATAAAAAAATATGAAACACAAAACAGAGAAATTGCATTTGCTGTCTACAGCACAATGATAAATTCATTGACTTTGTCTCTCAGGCAGTGAATGCTGCAAAAGCAATTTTAAAAATCAATACATAAGATGAATATGCCTGTATGAATCTGATTACAAAATACAGTCTATGCAAACCTAAAACAGTCTATTTTACATTCGTTATACAATTATCAAAACAATAAAACTTTGGATAGATGGTCTTTTTACAACATCTAACATCAGGAGAATGAGGATACAGCTGTCACAACAGGGTATAATTTTACAAAATCCTCTGGATTCAAAGGGGATGTTTGTCTGATACTGCCTTAGTGTATGCTTCAAAATATACAATAATTTATGAAATAAAAAAATTGAAAACAGAGATGGAGAGAAGTAAACTGAGTATAAATCAGTACGGTGGGGTTCTTTTGTGATCGATAATCTATTAATGTAAAAACAAACTAGTACCCCAAATAGGATGGTTTGATAGAATGGTCAATTTTAAAGACTTTTGAATGATAAAAATGTAAATATCAAGGAGATAAAATGAACACACTGATATTCAGGAACATAAAGTATTTCAAATGGTTCTTCTTCATTTTAGAACTCAATATAGCAAATAGATTTTGTATTTGCCTCAAATAGTATGAATGTATACTAACTATTAAGGCCTGATGCAGCTGCTGTGGCTAGGATAACATGAAAAATATTCTGTGGATAGCATAAAATGACAAATATGTATATATTGCTTTCTAGTCCCCCAGTGTGTGTATAACAGGTTCCATACAATTCACATGGTTACATTGTCTACATGGAGACAACCCAAAACAGGGTGTAATGATCTCGCTATTAGGAACCTTGTGTAGTGAACAGTACCTTTAGAAGCACAGATAACCCTGTGGGTTCCGGTGTTCACCAACTCCCTTTTGGGGCCCCTGACTTTCTGCTGTGGAAGCCAACAAGGAGGTGCGTAGCAGGATCAATAATGAGGTACCGGCAGGAATGAAGAAAAGACGTAAATGGAGACAGGCAAAGGGTTTAAAACTGACAGCAATAATTGTAATCCAAAGATCAGGCAGAGGTCTAAACCAGAAAGTCAGTCAACAGGAAAGATTCCCTTTAGCAGGAACAGAAATCTGAAGCCTAGCTTGGGCATTGTCAAAATGATGGGGCGGCACTTTAAAGGAGATTTGGTGGCAAAGATTCAAACCAGTGCCCCAGGATGACATCATGACGTCCAGCGTGATGACGCAGGCATCAAGGCTCTCTGCGCAAACATGAGCGTCAGTAGGAGCCAGAACCAGAAGAGAGACGCGCCGGGAGGTAGGAGAAGGAGCGGATCTCCCGGCGCATTTACACAGGGCACATAGCTCTAATTTCATGAACAATGATTGTTGTCCCTTGTAACATAGGGTGCACTTAGGCCCTTTAATCACATTCTCCAGTTGACGCACTTACCATTAGTGTTTTATAATTTTTAGTTAGGTTCCCAGCTGTTCTTATTGTGCTACAATGTTGCTGTAACCTCTGTTTTAGCATTTGAGTTGTCATCCCAATATATTTTTTATGGCAAGGGCATTCAAGACAATAAATCACACCTTGGGTCCGGCAATTGATGTAGCCATTGACCCTGTGCTGTATGCCAAAGTGATCATCAAAGGAGTCAATTCTAAATATCCTATTACACATGTTACAATTTCCACAAGGGAAACAGCCCCAATTTTTTCGATTGGTTTTGGGGTTTGAATTTTGAAAGTGGCTTGAAAGTGAGGATGTCTTTTAAATTAGGACTCCTTTTATAACAGATAGACGCTCATTGTTGCAGTATACCGCCCAATGTCTCATCCTCCAACAGTATCGGCCAATGCTTGTTTAGAATTTGGGAGCTGTTGGTATGATAGGTAGTGATAAAAAGTACAGTATTGTTATTATCCTGTGGTTTGCTTTTAATTTTCAAAAGTTCTGCTCTCTCTATATGTAATGCTGTATTATATGCTCTTTTAAAACATTTTTCGGAATAGCCTCTAGTTTATATATATAAATATACACTCAACAGACACACATCATAGCTATGCACCATATATAAAGAAATATGCACATTCCTATACTAAACTAACAGTAGATCTAAAAACCACTGTAGCCTTGGATATTATGCTTCTTCAAGAACTCATCCAAGCCATTAATAGTATTCCACATTCTCACTATGAAGAACTGTTTTTCAGTGCAAGTTCAGTTCTCAAGCCTAAAGGGCAGACTCTTTGTTATTTGATCTTTTTTATCTAAGAGTAATTGCGTCCCTTACTTCAAGAGAAAACAATCCACGTCTTCTCCAAGTGAGGCCTTACCAGGGATCTATCCATCAGGTTAATGTCCTTATAAATGGTGCTTAGTTATGTCATCAGTTATAATTGTTGATTTAATTAGTATCATTTGATTTACTGAAATGTATGTATTATAAAAAATAATATAACCCTTGTAGTAAAAATTACGATACTAGAAGTCACCTCAGATTTTCATGACCTATGTAAATGCATGTGGTATTTAGATTTATATGCTAAATATCTTGGCGCTATATAAATACATATGAAAAATAATAATAATAATAATGTTAATGGGGGTTCACTGATTATAATATTCATATATTTTACAATATAGGGTAAATTAAAAGAAACAGATAGATTTTGCATTTGTACAGTAGAAACACTTTGCTAGCCAAATGTGTTATATAAATGCAAACATATTTTGCTAGAATTGGCAGAGTTTCAGGGAAAAAATAAGCTTTCTGGAAGATGACAGATAGATTGCTTTTTCAAGAGTGGTTCAAAACTAAAATATTGTAATGTTAAAAATAGACTGCCGTTTAAAAGTTTAATATTTGCTATAAGTGGGTAAAAAAAAACCCTAAGTATACAAAAATCACACAATTGTTGAAAACCAATTTTCTAAGGCAGTTAAAGATATTAGAATTTAATGAAGTAGTAATTTTACTTTATATAAAGTAAAGCAAGCATAATTTGCAATGTCTATGGATTATTAAGACAATCATACTTTAGCCACATTTGATCTGCATAAGAAATATTTATAGCAGGTTGAATTAATTAAATGGGGACCGGGAACGTATGTAAAGGCATGAGTTATATTTAAAATATGTTATTGATTCAGTAATAGCTTTTATTTTAAATACAACAAGGCCAAAGCAAAGAAAATGTTTATCAACAAGAATTCTCAGTGATTACAAGAGTAGCTAACCCCCCATAAAACATAATGGACTCAAAATTGTGCTTACTTTTGAAATATATAATATAATTAAAGAATCACAAAGATAATGAGAATGAGTTCATGCAAGCAATGTAGTCATTGCCCAGGAAGAAGTACTAATCGGAGACATGTTTGTGGACCACTTAGTGCTCTTGCACTTCTGCACAGGAGAATAGTAAATGAACCATGCAGTCTTAAAAAGGCACTCTGAGCATATGCATTGCAAAAAAACATGGGTTAGACTGTTTAGAATAACTCTGCTTTATTAACAACTATTTCATTTTATATTTGCAGAACTGTTGCATCCATTTCTATTAGTCCATTCCTTTTCGTTATACATGAGTTTCTACTAATAGATGAACAGAATATTTATTATATTGACTATGTGACTGTGCAAAAAGATATACATCTGGACTACTGTGTAAAAATAATGGACAGTTCAGAATGAAACACTTAGGGGGTTATTTATCAAAGTCCAAATTTATTTCAATATTTCCTGCTACAACCTCTGATCAAATCCGCTCGGTTTTTTTCATTGATAAATTTTCCCGAAAATTCTGATTTTTTTCATCCGATTTTCACAAATTTCATGATTTTTTCTAACTTTTCACCCGAAAACTTTGGGATATTGCACAAAACCCAGGGCACATTAGAAAATCATTGGGACTTCTCCCATTGACTTACATGCAACCTCGACAGGTCTGAGATGTTGGATTTCCAGATTCAGACTTTTCCATCCTCTGGGTTTAATAAATTCTGAAAAATTTGTGATTTTTTTAAAAGTCTGATTTTCATGATTTTTGCATTCTGAGTTTAGTAAATAATACCCTTAGTTAATCATACAGATGGATATGTATTTATGTTGTTATTCAAGGCAAAAAAGTGTTGATATTTTACATTACACCCACACTTCCCCAAATACATCTATATATTGTGTATATCTTTACAAATTTATGTCAATGCTGTGCCATGGAGTGCCTCCCAATACATCATAGTTAGTATTCAAATGGACACCCTCAATGACAATGAAAAAAATATGCTATTCTGGCATTAGCCATGCACTACTGTATAGGAATAAGTTTGAATGTAGCTATATGAAAAAGAAACATAACATTCTATATCAATTCTCTACTTTCTCTGTACATATTGATATGCAGGGCAAACTGGTTTTGTAATAGGCATATTTAATACCAACAGCTCTTGTCTAATTCATTTGAGACCACTGGCTACCTCCTGTTAAATCCCAATTCTCTGATCTAATCTTACCCTGATCATATGAGGGATCATTTAAGCAGCAGAAGCTGAGCTATAATTGTCACATATGCCAGCAATGCTTTGTACCATCTGGGTATAAAAAAAGACTGTTACTACCACTGAGGAACATCTTCATCTGATTATCAATGCAATTTAAAAAAAGCATTACCACTGAGAGATTGAACCTGCGAATGGTCAGCTATCTAGTCATAGTAAAATGGAATATTGTATTGAAACTGAAGAATCATACTAATTTTGTGTCCATGCTTAAACTCACGTAAAACTGGATGGTTGCTCAAAAATGCAAGAAGAAGTGCACAATCTTGTGTATATGGTGTTGTTGTTGTAGTGTTTTCTACTGTGTATTCCGAATAAATATATATAATATATATAATTCCAGCATACCTTAACATATTATCAAGTATCAAATGCGGCTGATCGAATCAACCATAATTGCATTCATAAATCAATATTTCTCAATATTCCTTGTATTGAGAAATACTGATTTATGAACACAATTATGATTGATTAGATCAGCAACATGTGATACTTGATGATATGTTAAGGTATGCTGGGATTTACCCATTAACAACTGAATAAAATTTGGTATTGAGCCACTTCAAACATCACTTTAGACATATTAATACTATATTAAAATCTAAATTAAGGACTGTTGGCTTCTTTACATTATTTCAGCGAAGAGATAGGACTAGAGAGAACTTTAAATTGCTTAGAATAAAATTTGTTTTAATGAAAACACCATGGGCCAAATTCACTAAGAATGGTTCATTTGCATACGGCACCAAATTCAAATTTCAATGGAGGAACACGTATTAGCACTACAAATGCCTAGAAAACCTTCAAATCAGAAAATAAAAATTTTATTTTGCCCTACACATGTGCCCACTGTCTAGGTAAGTTGCCATGAGTCAGGAAATGTAGGGGGGAAGGAGGGGAGCCCCAAAAATATTTTCGATCTTTTTCAGCCTATCACCCATCATGTAGAAAACACGCCAGCGTTTTTTGAACCCTAACATATGGGCGCAAATTCACTAAGCGCCTAACGCTAGCGTCAATTTTAATGCTATGGTATGAGAGCCATTATCTGGGAACCTGTTATCCAGAAAGATAGGAATTACAGGAAAGCCATCTGCCAGCTACATATATATTTGCATTAGGACACCCAGTTCAAGATGAAAAAGTGATTGTGACCAAGAGGCAGACAGTTCACTAACAATTGAGCCTCCCAAGGGCATTCCAATGTGCTGCTAATGTTTGCTCCATTTGTAAATTAGTCTGTAACTCTCTTACTTTCTGACCCACCATAAAACCTGAAGGTTTACACCAGACACTGGCACTGCATACATACATTTACAAGAAGTTCTGTATTTCCCATACTCATTTTATAACTAATACTCTGCCCTGTTTTAAGACAAATTATGAACATGAGAGTTGTGCAACATGCCTTACAAAGGGAATAACCCTGTTTAACAAATATTTGCACTACTATGTTGGCGCTATATAAATACATGTTAATAAAAATAAATACTTGGATTATTTAATTTTCGCCTACCACGACAATAATAAAAACATATTGTTAACATGAACAAACATGCATACTCATATTGTATATGCAAATATTACATAATTATTCATCATAACATTATATTTTTTGGTTTGTGCTGCCGACTGAGTGTAAAACACAGTGAAAGTCTTAAGTTATTATTTCCCTGAATTTATTGTCTTATGTCTGAACCCTAATATTGTTCTTCTGTAGTTACATGTAGAAGAATAATAATGGAACTCAGCCTTACTGAAAATAATGCAGTATTTCACAGGACTGACATCAAGAATAGCCTATAATTCACAGCAGTGATGTCACAAACCTGAGTTATAGCATGCTATATAACAGGAAAAATAGAGAGTGGTGATGAAGAAGGTTTCATACAATACACTCAGAGGCACTGAGCTATAAAAAAAGAGATCACTATAAATCAACTTGAAAGACTATTTTGCAAACAGTTGGTATTCAGTATGCAAAATATAATATTGTTCTGCAATGCTGGTTAAGGTTTATAAGCACTATCTATTAAGTCTAGCGTATTTTTCTTTTTGCCATTGTTAAATTTTCTAATTAATAGCAGATTATTTATTATTTATTTTTTCAACTTAGAATTTTTATTCGAATTTGAGCATACAAGAATGCAAGCATTACACAGTTACACAGTTGACAGGTATACAGTTAGTGCATGACATTGTGGTGCTCAAGGTGTACATGTACTAATCTCTTGAGTCAACAATATCCAAAGAGGGAAAGGAGAGATGGGAAACATAACCTCTAGAACAAATTTACACTGTACGGTAAGGATACAAACATAGTCTCCACACATGCAAAAAAGAAAAAGAAAAGAAAAAGGGAAAAAACCAATACCCAACTCCAGCCCTTGTTCAGCAACCACCTTATTACCCTGCTGAAACCTGTGAACTCCCGTTAAACCTTGTGGGAAATATAGTAAGCCCACTTTGACCAGGTTTTCTCATGTTGGGGGACCTTCCCTCGAAGCCTAGCTGTCATTTCCTCCATCAGTTTCATCTCCCGAACCCGTGCAATTACTTCAGTAATGGTGGGGCTCTCACTCAGTTTCCACTTAGAAGTGATAGAGAGCCTAGCAGCTGTGTAGATATAGTTCAGCAGTTTCTGTTCGGAGGCGGAGATGCCTAAGTGGGGGAGACCTAACAGAGCATTTGGTGCCTGAATCGGTAATTCCACAAAAAGGAGCTTCGTTACAAGCCCCCGGACATTTCTCCAGAATTCAGATAACCTGGGACACGACCACATTATGTGGGAGAGAGAGCCCTCCTGCCCACATCCCCGCCAACACAGTGCCGAGGTGCCCGGGAAGATTTTACTGAGTTTTTCCGGAGTGTAATACCAAGAAAGCATAACCTTATAGACACTTTCTTTTTGACGCACACATGTGACACTGCGGCGAGCATTTTCCCAGATGTCCTCCCACTGTTCCTGGGACAACGTAATGGAGAGCTCCCTCTCCCACTGTAGCATATATTTATGTCTGGGTGGAGGGTCCCCCTCGACTGTATTCAAAATACTGTAAATACGTGAAATGAGAGCTTTCTGAGGAAGGCCCCCCAGGCATAATTTCTCAAAGGGAGTAAGCGAAGTAGGGAATAATCTGCGGCCACATAGACTCTGGACATAGTGAACAATTTGGGCATATTCAAAGCCCCAGTTCCCCGGGATCTGAAGCTTTTTCTGTAACTCTATAAAAGTATATAGCCTGTTTTCTAATGGGCGACAGAAATCATAAATCCTAAAAAGACCTTTGGAGCTCCAATGCTCTTGAAAAGAGCGGGCCAGACCCGGAGGGAACTGGGGGTTTGCTAGTACTGACTGCATAAGATGGTGAGGGCCCCGTAGATGATACCTGCCTTGACACCTTTCCCAGATTTTAAGAGTGAATTTGATCACCTGCGGAGCGTCAGGTGGGAGTTTGGCTTGTTTCTGGTGTCCCCAAAGCAGAGTGTTCAGGTGGGTTCCCGGTAGTGTAAGGGATTCAATGAGGGCCCATTTGGACTGTGGGGCAAATGTAGTCCAACCTAGCACTTGACGTAAGTGTGCCGCCTCATAGTACCTATGGATGTTTGGTACAGCTAGTCCTCCCTGAGATCGACTTAGAGTCATCACCACTTTGGGTATCCGGTGTCTAGACTTCGCCCAAATAAACTTAAAAAACATTGACTGAATACTTTTGAGGGTGGCGTTCGGTACAATCACTGGCAATGTTTCGAATAAATAGAGCAGTTTGGGGAGGATAGACATTTTAATGGCCGTTATTTTACCTAGCCAGGAAAGGGTGTAAGTACCCCATTTCTCCAGAAGTGAAGTAATGGAATTAACGAGGGGGATAAAATTTTTCCTGTATAACTGGAAGTATGATTTTGTTAGCTGAATCCCTAGGTAACGTATGGAGCAGTCATTCCATTTATATTTGAAAGTAGCACTCAGACTGTCCCGCTCGTGAAGCGGAATGTTAAGAGCAAGAGCTTCTGACTTTTGGATGTTCAACTTATAGCCTGAGTGCTCACCATATTGTGTTAGAAGGGCGTGGAGGTTCGGCAAGGATATGATGGGGTTCGTGATTGACAAGAGAATATCATCTGCGAACAGCGAGATTTTGAATTCAGAGCCTGCAATTTTGGGTCCCGTGATGTCTCTATGACCTCTTATAGCTGTGGCTAATGGCTCGATGCTAAGAGCGTATAGGAGAGGAGATAGTGGGCAACCCTGCCTAGTCCCATTTGAGATGGGAAATGGGCGGCTAGAAGCACCTGGGAGTTTGAGCGTAGCAGTGGGAGTAGAGTACATAGATTTTAGGGCCGTTAAGAAGGGTCCCTCAAATCCCATCTGTTGCAGCAAATCAAACATAAAGCGCCAGTCCAAGCGGTCAAATGCTTTTTCAGCATCTAAGCTGAGGATGACCGCCGGGATGTGGGCCCTGTTAATCTGATCTATGGTATTGACAGCCCTTCTGGTGTTATCTCCAGCCTGCCTGCCATGGATAAACCCCACCTGATCCGTATCTATGAGACTGGGCATTATTGGGGCAAGGCGGTTCGCCAATATTTTAGTAAAAAGCTTGAGGTCAGAATTTAATAGGGCTATGGGTCGGTAACTCCCGCATTGATTGGGATCCTTGCCCTCTTTGTGTATCAAGGTGATATAAGACGTTAACATAGAAGAGGGGATAGTTGAGCCCGTTAAGAATGAGTTGAAAAGTTCTTTCAGATAGGGGGCCAGGGTAGTGCTAAATGTTTTATAGTAAAGGTATGGGAATCCATCCGGACCTGGAGCTTTCATAGAGGGGAAGGCCCGTATGGTTGCTAAGATTTCCTCTACTCCTATGGGGGCATTCAGGGACTCGAGGTCAGATTGGGACAGTTTGGCCTTAACATTCTCTCGGAGAAATGCCGCTCTTTGTTGTTTCGTGGGCTGCTGGTTTGAAGGGGTGTGAGTGCGGAGATTGTATAGGGAGAGGTAATATTTTCGGAAAGCCTCTGCAACCTCTTCAGGAGAATACACCATTTGCCCATTACCTATGTCTATGGAGGGTATGGCAGCTTGGGCTAACTGTTCCCTCAGCTTCCGAGCTAGCAGGGTATGTGGCTTATCTCCACTCTCGTAATAACGCTGTTTAAGCCAGCGTAGTGCTTTTTCAGTATTCGCCAAAAGTAGGGATCTAAGGGACCTACGAGCCTGTGAGACTGTTTGACGTAATTGTCTAGTGGGGGTTCGAGAGAGGAGTTTCTCCCCTTGAGCTATTTGGTTTTCTAGGTCAGTAATTCGTTGTAACCGTAGGCGTTTTCGTCTAGACGCTATAGATATAAGGTGGCCCCGCAGGACCGCCTTATGGGCTTCCCACAAGGACGCTACACTGTCAACCGACCCTCGGTTTGTCTGGAAATACTCAGTCATAAAATCTAAGACCTGTTTTTTAATCTCGGGATCGGCAAGAAGTGACTCATTCAGACGCCAGTGAGGCGATCGTTGGGGGGGTCGGTTAAGATCCACCTCCAATATAGCTGTGGAGTGGTCTGTCCAGGACACGGGCAGAATGTCAGATGCTGTCGTCGCTGAGAGGAGGTCTCTGGATACTAGGAAATAGTCTAACCTAGTGGACAAATCATGCCTCGCTGAATAGAAGGTATAAGCCCTCTCATTAGGGTGGTGAACCCTCCAAGCGTCACGAAGGTCTAGATTTCGGATTAACTGCCTAAGTTTTCTAGACTGATCAGCTGTGTCTTTATTCAAGGGAGGGCTAGAACGATCTCGTACCTCTGAGTACGGCAAATTAAAGTCTCCGCCTATAATAGTGGGTATTTGACAGTCCCCTCTGGCTTTTCTCAATTTCGAGCGAAGGAATTTAATCTGGCCTTTATTAGGGGCATAGAGGTTCATAATGGTTATGGGTTTACCCCGTAGTGAGCCCGTGAGAATCAGATATCTACCCGCAGGGTCTGCCTCTACCTTCGAAACCTGCAGCGGGCAATCTCTGTGGATCAAGATCAACAATCCGGCCTTTTTAACCTCAGCCGAAGCATAATAAATTGTGGGGTAGATATGGGACTTAAGGACCTGCCCCTCGGACCTTCTAAAGTGTGTCTCCTGAACTAGTGCGATGTCTGGCCTAAGTCTATGCAGTTCACGTATGGCCAGGTAACGTTTAATCACACTGTTAAGGCCATTAACATTCATTGTAAGTAACTTAACCATTCGTGTAAATAGAAGGTCGAGCTAATGTCCTGGTAAGTTGGTGTCTAAAGCCCGGTGGGTCCCATAAAAGATAGTTGACAATGGTGGCACGGTTCTGAGACGGGCATATCGAATAGTAAGGTAGGGTCAAGGAGTGGAAAGGCACAGTAGTTGCATAAATCAGTGTGGAGAGAACCAACAACAATAACAATAACATTTTTAGGAACAAGCAAACAGAGAAAAACCCCCCCCTGAAAGTCCACTCACGGATCACCAATAAAGGTGGAGGGGTAAAGTCAGACCATGTATGGCCTAAATTGGGTGCGTCCTGGAGGCTACTAGAGCACTCAGTTATGGAAATCAAGTGATAGGTACTCACGAAACGACCCCGACTCTGGGCCCGTCTCCGTCTGTGGCAAAGGGTCAGAACAAGTGAGTCGAAGGGTTGTAGTCAGTCAACCATCTCCGGCAGGTGTCGAAGAGGACGCTTTCGCTGGCGATCGAACAACCGTGCTCCACTCCGGCATGAGTCTCTCTTTGGGTCTGGCGCCACTCGGTGATGTTTCTGGTTGCTGGCCCAGATTCGAAATCCCCAGCTCTTTAAGGAACCGCTCGCCATCCGCCGGGTCCTGAAGAATGCATTGGCGTTGCCCCTTGGTAACGATCAACTTGAAGGGGAATCCCCATCGGTAGAGGATCTTGTGGGAGCGTAGTGTTTGGGTGACCTGTCGGAGATCCCGTCTTTTCTTCAAAGTAATAGGAGAGACGTCATTAAATATTTGGAGTCGATGGCCTTGATGGTCTATAAATTGAGAGTTGCGGGTCTTGCTAATGATGCTTTCCTTGCTTTCAAAGTAATGCAGACAGACCACGACATCCCTTGGTCTGGAGGCTCCAGGCAATCTAGGTGCCAGTGCACGGTGGGCACGGTCAAAGCGCCAGGCTTCAACCGGTAAATCTGGATTGATACTGGAGAAGAGGGAGCGCAGGAACACTCTAATCTCCTGAGGCCCCACATCCTCAGATATACCTCGGATCCGCAGGTTTTGACGTCTGGATCTGTTTTCTAGATCCTCTGCATAGGATTTAAGGGATGTCACCTCCTCCTGCAGCAGTGCATTTTTATCCTCTAATGCGTTATATCGGAGGGTAAGATCATCCACTGTAGTCTCCAGCTTATCAGTCCGGTCTCCTATGGCATTGACATCTGTGCGTATGTCTTTTAGAGCCAAATGAATAGACTCCGTAATAGTCTCTGAGAGCTTCTCATGCAGCTGGGCAAGCTGTTGAGAGAGGACTTGAGCAGTCACAGTGTCAGCAGGAGATTTGTGGCCAAGCATTAGGGGATCACCTGACAATCCACCCTCTGGTTCTTGATATCGAGGGGATGAGGCCTGTGAATAAGTTTGGCGCTCGTTGTCAGAGTCGTCGGCGCCATCTTGGATCCTGCGTTGGGAGGCCGCCGGAGTTTTCTGCAGATATGGCGACATAGTGCCTGTCTGGTCATTTAGCTTGCGTCGCCCCATGTAGCGGATCGGTTCCCCCGCCTGAATATGTGCTCGGTGAGTAAGATCAAGGGCTGCAAGAGGCTTATTAGCGAGCAACGCTAAGTCGGGTCACGGAGCTCAGCGGGAGTACGTCTGTTCTCACTCCATGCCGCGCATGCGCCCCCCAGATTATTTATTATTAAGAAGATATCAAACGAGACCATAATACCCAATTGATTAACCTTTCTTCCCTTTTGCAAAACTACAGTAGATTTTTATGAAATTCAATCCTATTTGTATCTATACATGGTTATTGAGCCAATTTTATTACCTGAATGTGATTGGTATAATGTAACATGTGCCACCCCATGCCCTCACTGTATTCGTCGGGGGAAATGCAGGTCTCTACACTATGTTTTGGAGCACAGAGGCTTGTGCCAAACTTTTACAGTGGACGGCAGACCAAAAGTTCAGAAACATGCCTGATTGCATCTAATTTTGCACTTGTACCATGTCCTGCACTTAATGAATAGCATACAATCATAAATATAAATCCTAGAGCACCAGTATTGCAATATGGTATATGCAATCAACTCAGTAACTGAGTGGGAGTGGTTAAAAATAGTATGGCCCAAACAATATTCTATATTCACTTACAAAATCTGGTAACATTATAATAGGATGCTGAAAATACAAGATAAATATTGTTTAAGATAATGTACTGTATGGGTGATAGTATAAATAGTGTACTAGCTGGACTATAGAACAATATGTATGTGAGAGCACTTGCTCCCATTGCTGTGCTGTGCACCTCCTGCTGCATTGAAAGTCCAGCACAAGGGGTAGAGCACAGTGCTAGTGGACACAAGACATCCTTGTTCTTAAAAGGATACTGTCATTGGAAAAAACATTTTAGTTAATAGTACTGCTCCAGCAGAATTCTGCAATGAAATCCGCTTTTCAAAAGACCAAACTGATTTTTTTTATATTTAATTTTGAAATCTGACATGGGCTAGACATATTTTCAGTTTCCCAGCTGCCCAAAGTCATGTGACTTGTGCTCTGATAAACTTCACTCACTCTTTACTGCTGTCCTGCAAGTTCGATTGGTATCATCCCCCTCCCCCCCCCCAGCAGCCTAATAAAAAACAATGGGAAGTTAACAAGATAGCAGCTCCCTAACACAAGATAACAGCTGCCTTGTAGATCTAAGAACAGCACTCAATTGAAAAAGTCAGGTCTCACTGGGTCACATTCAGTTACATTGAGTAGGAGAAACAACAGTCTGCCAGAAAGCAGTTCCATCCTAAAGTGCTGGCTCTTTCTGAAAGCACAAGATCAGGCACAATGACCTGAAATGAAAGCCTACGTACCAATTTTACAACTTATAAAAATACACTTGCTGGTTCAGGAATTCAATTTTATATTGTAGAGTGAATTAATTTTACTCATAAATGCAGCAGTAAGCATTTTCAAGTGATAATCACTAAGCACACAGTGAGGGTCTTGGTGATTAGTATTCAAAGCAATGGATGGGCAGTTTTAAGTGAGGCCCACACCTGTTGAGCTGAAAATCACTCTGGTGATTTTTGCCACATTCACAAGTGCAGGTAAGATGTGCCACACTATTTTTTTTTATAATAACACTATTAGTTGAAAAATCAGATAATTATAAAACAATTCAAAAATTTATATTTTTTCACAATCCTGTCCCCAAAGACCTTACTGCAGTAAAAGAATGACATAAGGTAGACTAGTATATCGGGAATGATTGTTGTGAGTTTGTTTCTTCAATTTTATTTTTGAAACATATCCTTACAAATCATACTTACTGTATCAAATCATATCTGACAGAGTGTAAACAGTGATTATAAAGTGCGTTAAAAAAAGGTTTATATTAAATATGATTTTATGAAAATATCTTCTAGGAGCAGTAGTGCTATATTTGTGACCTCTAGGCAATTTTAGCTATGAATTCATGCCAAAGGTCTATGTTCCTGTTTGTTGAATTATCATATCAACAATAAGCAGAATGTGTCCAGACTGTATATGTCATTGTCTTCTGTTGCACACAGGGTAGAAGTCCAATGAATAAAGAATGTTGGGTACATGTACATACATTGGTTTGTTTCAGTTGTATCAATATAGGTCCGTGAAGCTCTAATTATTACTTATTTTACAGTCAAAGTTTTAAGTAAAAATTTAATTTTTTGGTTCAATACCCAAGCCTCTACCAGTATTAGTCTGAAGATCTCAGCAGCATTCTGTTTATTCACATCTAGTTTGCCTGACTGACTCCACACAGCTAAAATCCACTAAGTGAACTTGACAGTTTCCAGGCTGAGTCCATATGGCAGAGATTGGGCTGCAGCATCTGAACATATCTGGGACTCTCACTTTATTAAGATGGCATCAGATACATGAAAGCCAGACTCTTACAAGCTTGTTTTAATTGTATTTATTTATTAATTCTATTTTACATCTGCTCTTAAGACAAGGTTTCAGGTTTCAATTTTTGAATTACACATAACATGAATTGAAAGCAACAACATTTTCTTTACTATAATTAAAATGTTTGAAATGACAGGATACAGAAACATACAGATAGAGTTATATTGCTCTTATACGTGATTAGTAATAATCATATTACATACAATAACATGTCACTCCTTTAGCTGGCTTATATTACTAAGACTTTGTGAGCTGGAGATGGAACTCTGGTAAAGACTGATGTATTTTTTAAACCAAACATTTATTTAGTTTAGAATCAAAATTAAAAAAAAATAAAGTTTTAATATATAAAGATAAAATGCTGAGTTTTGTTAATATAAAATATCTATTAAGTGCTGAATATGGCTACTAAGAAAATATTTTTTTTTATTAGAATGTGTATGATGATATATCAGACTGTTTCTTTTGGTTACTGGTAGTGTAACAGACTATTAAACAGAACATAAAGAGCATTTTACTCATCTAATATACTATACGTTTTTCAAACTAAGCATTATTAAAAATGTTTACCTTTAATGATTTTTTTTATTTTTAATATTTTCTGATGTATTTGACACACAGTGCTTTCATTGTTGAAGTAATAAAACATACTTTACTGACTACACTTCTTTACACATCAATAAAAAGGCATAAATACTGTATGCATTAAGGGAGTTATTTGTTAAAATTCTTATTAGTCTAATGGTATAAGTTTTCTCTACCACAAAAAAATTGTACAATTTAAAAAAGCACAAGTTTCCTTATTTATTAAAACATCTAAATATATCTGAAATATATCACATACACTACTATACAGTATATGGTATCTGGGTCAGCTAGTAGGAATTTATTAATAAATTATAATTATATATGCCATTTTCTGCTAGATATGTATCCACCCTACAGTATTTCGAACAATAAAGCTGACCACAGACGCAAAGATCCGATCATACAAATCAACATACGATTGGACTTTCCCATCTACTGACCTGCCACTAACCATTAAGATCAAAGTCTTACCATTCAGATCAAATAAAGTAGTTAAAGAACAGATCAGCTGATGTTCTGCCCCTGACAGCAATCGTAAGAAAGTTATGTCCGACAAAGCTAGTGACAGTCTCCCACTGAAAATCGTACGATCAGCAATACACGCAGAGACATTATCGGTAGCCGACAGAATAATTTACATTCCTAGCTCCACATATTTCACAAGCACATTATTTAGTCAAAAAGGATTGCAATTCTGGCTACACAAAAACAGTCACTGCCCTGCTGATCATCCTTGATCCTTGTAGAAATCTTATAGTTTGAATGCTACATGATTTCATAATTGATAAGGGCTGTAAACATTGTCTTAGCAGCCCTAGTACTAAAATGTTTTGCAATATAACAGTAGTAAAATGTTATACACATGTTTGGCTTATCTGGAAAATAATATGACTCTCCTGATCTTAATAGCCTAAATGCACATAAACCAGAATAATAATATGTGTATTTAAAGTGAACCTGTCACCCAGACATTCAGTAAAAAGCTGTTTAATAAAAGTCCTTTTAAACATGAAATCTAAATTCTTTTTTTATTAATGCATTCACAGCTGTTGTAAGCTAGTTTAAAAATCTCAGCAGTCAATCAAATATTGTCTGCCCCTCCTCTATGCCTTAGGCATAGAGGCGGGGCAGACAATTACTTTCACTTTCCATTCAGCACTTCCTAGATATCACTGCTCTACCCACATTCCCCCATTTCTCTTTACCATTTAATTGTGTAACCAGGGCATGGGGATGAACATCTGGCCCCCCATTCTGATGCACAAACAAGATTCTGAGATGATGCAAGGCTTGCTTTAATAACAGTGTCTACAAAATGGCTCCTGCCTGCTTGCTATAACTATGAGTTCCCAGAACAAAGGAAACAAGATTTAAATAATTTATACAGTATAATTTATACATGTTGACTAACATGATAAAATAGGATTTGGAATAATTTTTTGGGGTGACGGGTCCCCTTTAACGGTAGAATAGAAAGCTGTACATACAGTATGCTACTTTATATGCTTGTATTTTGTATTATATTTGCAAACGATGAGAAAAAAAATTAAGTCTTATTTCACTTTTTTAAAACATCCTCTGTGCTCTCTAGGTGCTGATATTCTTTCAGCACATACTTCAATAATGTATTTACATAATAAGGAAAATATGCATGATTTTGGCAATTGCATGATTTTGGCAATTCAGTACAGTGAAGTTGTAAAAGTTTGTTGGAAAATCCCAAAGGTTTGAAGTTATAGAAATGCAAAAAAAAGTCTGCCTGTTAATGCATTTGTATAGAATTTTCTGTATCATTTAGGCAATATTTCTGCCAAGAAGAATTAAACAGTAAACAGATTTTTAAAATGTGATACTATTCAAGTGATGGTAGCTGAGTAAGATAGATTTTCATTTATTGTCCCTGGAAAATAAACAATATTGCATTGTTTTTAGGTCACAAGGCCATCAGTAGACAGGCAGTAAATATTCTTCACATGACCTTTTCCCTCAAGAAAATGGATCTTTCACCTGGGGGAGAGAGTTTTTGCAATTTTAGTTATTTAAAAATAACAGCGCTAGGCACTTTTACTTACCGATGATAATTTTCTTGTTTGAATATTCACGTTTTTTGAGCTTAACAAATAACAAATATTTTTACGTTTTACAAGTTTTCAGGAATATAAATTCATATTTAACATTTTTGAAGTCACTGTAAATGGTAAAACATTTGCCAAATGCATTGAAGTGAATGGACTTTTTTTGCGCAACAATTTTTCAAACCATGAAACTTTTTTTTTCTTATTAGAGTATGTGTGAACATTTCTCTGTGAAACACGGCAAACAATTGTGCTCAACCCTTATAGTTAATTATTAGATTCAGGGCAAAAAAGTCTTCCATGAGTCTGGCTTTCAGAAAAAATGTTCCTAACAGCGTGTAAATTTATAAACTTTGAGAAAGCAGCCCCACAGTTGTGATATAAAATATCCTATGACACATGAAAATATTTTACTAATACTGTCACTTTATCACTAAGGGGAATATTTATCAAGGGTCAAAAAGTAATTTCAAATTCAAATTTTCAAGTTTCAAAATTCACACATTCGAATTTTAATCCCCCTATTTGAATGTAAATTTGAATGTGAGATTTATCACACCTCGTCCATGGAAACAGTCCCTATTAGTTTATTGGCCAACTAAAACCTGCCAAACTCCTGTACAAGTCAATGGCAGAGGTCCGTTTGGAGATGTTAATAGCCTTCCTGAGATTCGAAGGTTTTTTTTCGGAAGAAAAACTTGATTTGTATGAATCGAATACTAATTGAATATGATTCAAATTTTTGGGTCGGAACCATTAGATTAAATTTTTTCTTAAATACCCTCTCAGTCAAATTGTGAGTTTTTCGAATTTAAAAAAAATCACATGAATTCGAAATTCGACCTTTGATAGATGGGCCTCTAAATGTTACATCTGCTGTCTTTACCGATATGAAGACATTTAGAATGAATGCAGTCTTTTTCTGCTTTCCTTTTTCACCCACTTCTGGGGTTGGAGCAATGAAGCCAGTTTACTTTGTTTAGAATAGTAATAAAACATAGAGCCAACTGCCTGTAGTGATTCTGACAGAGTATCAGTGATTGAAAAAGAATCTAGATTCCATTGTTCTGTGAAGGATTTGGCACAGCAGTAGATGGAAAATAGCATGCATATTCTTGACACTGATACCAACTCTTGGATCAATAGCTGTGCCAAGTCCTTGACTAAATAACAAGTTTGATTCTTTTTACATTTCAGTGTTGCTCTTTTCTTGGAGGATTAGGTGGAATTCTGATGTCCTTTCCCACAAGCAAGATATACTTTTTTTATACAGTACAGATAAAATATTCAACCTAAACTAAATATAAAATTCTAGGGATAACCTTATCTCTGTTAATGATTTATTTATTTATTGCGCTGACACACAGAACTGAAAACAGTGTAATGTTTAAAGCAGATCATTTATATCATTTGCATATTTATAGGGAAATGAATTGTAAAAATGTGTAGATAAAAAAATAAGGAGCTGTGATCTGATTAGCATAATCAAAACTACTGTAGCTTGGCAATGAGCCAGTGAACTAGATCCATTAAATAATACTTTCAGTTTTCAGAATAAAAAAGTGAGTTGAACTATAAATACTAAACTGTAAATTAAGAAAGAAGTCCTGTTTAGAATTTTATATGGGTAGATGATTTATATTCCAGAATGCATACAACTTTGGGAAGATTTATTTTCTTAATAAACAGTACTGTGCCTTTCATAAAATTTTAATTGGAAAAAGAAAACATGATTGTTTTACCATTGACATGTCCTTTTGTTAGCCTAGGATAGGATTGTGCTAGGAATGGATTTGTGTTGAAAGTCTGCATTTTGCCATCTGTATATTTTCTTGTGAAACTGCAGCAAAAAATTGCCACAAAAAAATTTGCTGTGACAGAAAACATCTCCAAGACAAAAATGTTGTAAAGACAAAATAGTTGCCATAAGAAAAAAAATGCCCATTGACTTCATTGCATTTGGTGTGAGAGAAAAAAAATAAGCATGCATAAAAAATTACTTCATTGTATTTTGCAAATTCTTTGTCATTTTGAGATTTTTTTTGGAGTTTCACAAATGCAAAAGCATTTAATAAAGCAAAACAGGAGAGATTTGCCCATCATTATAGCCTAGTTAATAGAAAATATGAAGAGAAAAAGCAAAATTATCTTTTTAAATTCCAAGCATTAAAATGCCTTTTAACGGTGTAGTTAAACTATAAAAATGTAGAGGAAAAGAAAGACTCTAACAATTGCTTCTATTTACTTTTCTTTAGGCAAAAACATACATCTCAAATTCTCAAATGTACTTCTCTAAAGGAAAAAGTGCTTGGGTCAGTGTTTAGTGTTACTATTTTCACACCCTAGTCTTATTAAATTGACAAGTGGTGCAGGTCAATTTTTTCAATAAAAATAGGGAAAAATATTCCTATTTAAAATTATCTATTAAGATTTCCCAAACCAGTTGCCTTATATGGATATATTAATTGCATTACTACTAGTGATTGGTGAATTTGACCATATTAGCTTTGCTGAAAATTTGAGAAAAGGCGAAACATTTGCCAAAATGCATTGAAGTCTGTGGGCAACAATTTCCTTTTTGATACAAAACTATTTTTTTCATCCATGGGAGTTTATGGCCGTCTTTTTCAAGGAGAAACCTGGCAACCAATTTCTCTCATCACTTATTACTACTTCAATGTACTTTCAGAGTGCTTATTTATAAAGTTTTGGAAATTTCTGATACTTTCGGAGATATATTTAAAGTAATGTTTGAAGTGGACCATAATCAAATTGTATTCAAGCATACTGTAAATATTATCAAGTATAGTATGTTTCTGCTATAATCAGCCATAATTGTGTTCATAAATCAGTATTTCTCAATACACCTTTTCCTCCACGGTCTATGACACCATTATGCTTCATTCAGATAACCACCTGATCTATGTACACACGTGGTCTTTGTTCCTACAGAATCTTTCAATTATAGGACTACGGATGAGCAAATTTTTTCCACCCAAAATTCACATTTTTGCCAGTTTAAACAAGATTGTATAGCAGAGAGAACATTCTTTTAAAGTTGCATTTTTAAAAAAATGTATGCTTGGAAAAAACATATTTATTTTTATACTCCGAATTTTGATCTTTGCACTTTAAAAATTACTGATCTACTTAACTATCAGAAACGGAGAAGACAATATAGTTCAGAGACTGGACGAGCAGTACCATGATTGAATACTGACGCCGGCGACAATTCTAGGCGCCCATTGACTTTAATGGGCATCAGAATTGTTACCAGCATTGGAATTGTCGCCGGCGTCTAAAATATTTGGACACCGGCGACAAAATTTGCATTTGTTTTCGGCGAAACAATACAGGAGAAATTCGCACATCACTATTAATGTATATCACAATGATACACCCATCATGTCTGATGTTTAGCATTATTTACTTAACATATTATATCTGCTGAGTGTGCACTGTCTTGTCCTGTCCCTGCACTATGCTGTCCTGTCTTGCAGGAGTTGCATATTTTTGCACTTGCACTTTTTGTCTGTTGTCCGGTACATCTATGTTGTGTGTAGCACAACATAGATGTACATTAGAGGAACATTGTTTCATTTCACTGTGTACTGTACAAACATTTATGGATGAAATGACAATTAACTCACTATTGACTCTTGTATAACATGTCTAAAACGAAATATTGCTACTTTGTGTTTTGTTTTTAACTTGCGATTTTAACTGTTTGCTAGTTGCACAAGAAATAGAGTAACTGGTTTTAATGTAATCCACTTAGGGACTTTGGGTAAATAAATTGTTATGGGACCTATGCTATATTGAGGAAAGGATGTATAAAAGGTAGTATATTTAGTGGCAGTAGCTTATGTGTGACGATTGCCTTTACATCATCACTACTGATGTTTCCCACCAGATATATATATATATATATATATATATATATATATATATATATATATATAAAACAGTCTGTTATGGACTGGAAATTCAAGTCTAGAAGATGAATAAAAATGTAACACATATATGGGAGGTCCAATTATTGTAACAATCCTTTGTTGCTTTGTTCTTCCAAGGTACAGTAACTCAACCAGTCTGCAAATAATGATTTTATGGTGCACTGTGATCCATGTTACACCATTGTCATGTTTGATCTAAGTATGAAAGATTTCTGAAACAGTATAACTTTGTTCCCAGGTCTGATGTATTCTTCTTGCTGTCATAGAATAAAAAAGTAAAATATATCACTATTATTGCTATAACTTCTTAATGATCAACGTACCCATTTACAGTACAACTAAACAATGAAAATCTCCAGAAAACTTTTTTAGTTAAGGAAAGTGATAAAATTTAGTAAAGTGTATGCAGATGCAATAAGCAATGGTACAATAAAGAAATTGAGTGTTCCAGCTCAATTAATTTATACAGAAAGATAGAAAAAGACACTAGATTTACACATTAAAACTTTATTTTTAAATTAATATTCAATCAGGGAATGGGTGTAATTTTAATCACATACCATATATACCCGAGTTTTTCAGCATCCAAAATGTGCTGAAAAAGTCTACCTCGGGTCAGCGGTACCCGACCCAAGTAGCTGAGATTGCAGTCACTTTTAATCATTCCTATACCAACAGTACACTTGGGGAGAGACTGCAATATCCAACAATGCCCTCTGTTGGTTATATGAAAGAATAACAGTGACTGCCATTTCACACAGCGCCATCTGTTGGTTATTTGGAAGAATAACAGTCACTGCAATATCACACAGCACCCTCTGTTGGTTATATGAAAGAATAACAGTGCGCCCTCTGTTGGTTATATGAAAGATTAACAGTGACTGCAATATCACACAGTGCCCTCTGTTGGTTATATTAAAGAATAACAGTGACTGCAATATCACACAGCACCCTCTGTTGGTTATATGAAAGAATAACATTGACTGCAATATCACACAGCTGGTGTTGGTTATATGGAAGAATTACAGTCACTGCAATATCACACAGCACCCTCTGTTGGTTATATGAAAGAATAACAGTACGCCCTCTGTTGGTTATATGAAAGAATAACAGTGACTGCAATATCACACAGCACCCTCTGTTGGTTATATGAAAGAATAACAGTGACTACAATATCACACAGCGCCATCTGTTGGTTATATGGAAGAATAACAGTGACTGCAATATCACACAGTGCCCTCTGTTGGTTATATGAAAGATTAACAGTGACTGCAATATAACACAGCACCCTCTGTTGGTTATATCAAAGAATAACAGTGACTGCAATATCACACAGCGCCCTCTGTTGGTTATACGAAAGATTAACAGTGATGGAAATATCAAACAGCACCCTCTGCACATGGTAGTGGGACAGTGGGACAATGCACACAGTAATCCGTTTGGCAATTCTCTGTCACCATCAACTTTGCAAAGAAGTCCTGTTGATTGCTGGGGGGGGGGGTTGCTTTGGCAGAATGTGCACTGCTGGGAGACAGGGCTGTAGTTGTGTCTAGGCTTCTACTAGAGTCAATAAGTTTTCCCAGTTTTCCTAGGTAAAATTAGGTACCTCGGCTTATACTCGGGTCGGCTTATACTCGAGTATATACAGTATATATTTGTTAAGAATAGGGATGTAGCGAACTGTTCGCCGGCGAACTAGTTCGCGCGAACTTCGACTGTTCGCGTCCGCCGAATGTTCGCGAACGTCGCGCGACGTTCGCCAATTGGTGTTCGCGTTCGATTCGAAGTAAAATTTCGTTCGACCATTCGACCATTCGACCGTTCGATCGCTAAAATCGAACGATTTCCATTCGTTCGAACGATTATAAGCATTCGATTGAATTAAAATCATTCGATCGAATAGCTTCGATCGTTCGATTCGAACGAAAATCGTTCGATCGTACGAATAAAATCCTTCGATCGTTCGATCGAACGATTTTATCGAGCGTTCGAAGTTCGCGAACTGTTCGCGAACTGTTCGCTTTTTTGCCGGTGTTCGCGAACGGCGTTCGCGAACATCAAATCGGCAGTTCGCTACATCACTAGTTAAGAATGATATGATTTTCTAAAACTGTAGATTCCTTTATTAAGGTTATAGAATTTTCTAGAAATTGTATAGTTAGACTTACCTTTTTCTTTTTTCTGTAAAGTTAGCATCAGCTAGGTTCAATGTTGAATATTGCAAGGTTATGCACTTTTGCAAAAATAATATAAATGCAAGTTATATACCAAATGGCAGTGCTCTGGGAATTTCCTTAACTGAGAAGAATCTAGGGTTTATTTGTGGATAACTAGTTCTGAGCAGTCATTCTGTGGCCACTAAAGCAAATAAAGTTTTTTTTGCATAAAAAAGGGCATAAACTCAAGGGATGAAAACATAGTTTTACCTCTTTATAGATCCCTGGTGAGGCCTCATCTGGAGTATGCAGTGCAGTTTTCGGCTCCACTCCTTAAGAGGGACATACTGTAAATGTGGTAGAGTGCAGAGACGTGCGACTAAATTGGTTATAGGAATGGAAGACTTAAAATATGAGGGTAGACTGTCAAGGTTGGGGTTGTTTTCACTGAAAAAAAGACGCTCGAGAGGGGACATGATTATACTACAAGTATATTAGAGGACATTACAGACAAATAGCAGGGAACCTTTTACCCATAAAGATGATTACCCTTTAGACTAGAGGAAATGAACTTTAATTTGAGGCAGCGTAGGTGGTTCTTCACAGTAAGGGCAGTGAGGTTGTGGAATGCACTGCTCGATAATGTTATAATGGCTGATTCTGTTAATGCCTTTAAGAGTGTTTTGGATGATTTCTTGGACCAGCATTATATCCAAGGCTATTGTGTTACTAAAATCTATAGCTAGTATATGAGTATATATATATATAGTTTATATGAGTGTATAGAGGGGTCAGTGTGTGTATGGATGCTGGGTTTCATTTGGAGGGGTTGAACTTGATGGACTTTAGTCTTTTTTAATCCCAATCTAACTATGTAACTGTGTAACTATGTAATATTAATATTTTCTGTAAAATATCATTAAAAGGGCTTACTTAATGTACAGTATATCAGGGCTACAGACCACATGACTAAAGGGTGCATATTAAGAGGCCCATTTACTAAGGGTCTAAGTGAATTTTAAAATTAAAAAACTTCGAATTTCGAAGTAATTTTTGGGTACTTCGACCATCGCATAGGCCAAATTCCCGTCGATTCAAATTGAAAATACTTCACAAATTCGACCATTCGAAAATCAAAGTACTGTCTCTTTAAAAAACTTCGACTTCGACACTTCACCACCTTAAAGCTGCCAAATTGCTATGTTAGCCTATGGGGACCTCCTAGAACCAGTATTTGAGAAGTCAAAGGATTTTTTTATAAAATCGTACGATTTGAAGTACGATCGTATAATCTTAAAAGTCCTTCGACTTTGTCCTTTGACTTTGAATGTTGGACTACCCTATTCGATGGTCGAATTTCAAAGTTTTTTTCACTTCGAAATTTGACCCTTGATAAATCTGCCCCTAAATGTGTAGAGAGGGAATATTCTTTCCATGATTGTATACCTTTCTTGTTGTGCTAATTTTTCCTTCCATAGTATAAAAGCATGTCGGTAGGTAATTTACTCTTGACCCTAATTTATTTATTTGTGTAATTGTGTATTCTACTCCAACAGGAACTGCAGTAATAAATATGATTATGAACAGTATTTCGCAAAATCTTTATGCAATATCTCTGCAAAGTAGATTAAAATAAATACACTTCTATGCTCATGGTCAGTCATTTCATATATAGAATGCAGTAAGTTTACTGTTGAGTTCTACATTCTTTGTATTTTAACAATCCATCTTTAAGTAATGCTACTGGGTTGAATTAACATTGATTATACATGTGCTTAAAACAGATGTGTTCATAAAAGCAATTTTGAACTTTACCTAAGGCTACTATAAAGCAATGTCAAGGAAATGCAACG
Source organism: Xenopus petersii (assembly GCA_038501925.1). Taxonomy (NCBI): domain Eukaryota; kingdom Metazoa; phylum Chordata; class Amphibia; order Anura; family Pipidae; genus Xenopus; species Xenopus petersii. The sequence continues at coordinate 34,870,736 of CM076689.1, read as the reverse complement.
ATACAGCAGATTTTGGTATTTCCATGTACAACATGCACTATAAATGTCTAGTAAACCATGTATGCATACACAAATAATATGAGGTATGCATATGCATATAATGACTTAATCTGTTATTCTAGTCATCTTATTTTGCTATATACAAGGAATTACATATCTGGACTGTACAAAAATGTGGAATTCATTCCTGTTCTTAAAAATTCTACCAGTAAATATTTTGTTTTTGTGATTAACTCCCATACTGGAATTACAGCAAGCTAGCATTCAACAATGCTCTTCCATTGGTAAATGGCACTTGATGTTTTATTCAATTATACTAGACTGTGGCTATAAAAAATCCTGTGCAGGCCAAAATACTAATCATTTTGCAGTGCTGCATGTCCCTGTGTGATTGTGATTGATGAGCTGTTTTCTCTTTTTTCTTCATTTACATCTCCTGCTAATACCATTAGACAGAGGTGCTGTGTATTACCTAATACAACCTCACAGTTACTATAGTCTCAGACTCAGGTTGTTTGTATATAAATATATATGAGGCATGTTATATATTAAAAGGAAGTTGCTACTTTGAAAGCTTAACCAATGATAAACAATAAAGAATTATAGTACAACTGTACTTCTTCCAATATAAAATAGGAATGGACAGTCACTTGTATAATACAAGTTAAGTGATTCTATTCTATTTCTATAAATATTTGGGGAAGTGGATCACTAGGGGGCATATTTATTATGATGTGTAAAAAAACAGAGGTATAATACGCTACACATTGCCAGGCTTTGCCTTGTAAAAAATTGGCATATATTTTTTATGCACATTTATTTTACACAGCTTATTACACAGCTTTTTTGCTGAATTTATACACCATAATACATATACCCCTAGATGTAGCTCCAAATTTACCCACACCTGATTTTATGTTGGAATGAGAAAACAAAAAAAAAAACATGTAGTAGATCATTGCTTCAAAGTATCTGTTAACAATAGATTTACTGTAAACAGAGGTGTGTAAATTATTTAAAATTTTTATTTAGCTCTGCATCTAATGAGAATCACTGTGACAACAATTGATCGACTGAAACTGAAATGCACTGTGGTTTCCATTGATTTAAGACTGATTTGTAATGATTCATATTATTTAATGGTTTTGATACTGCCTTTGTTACAAAAGAGATTATGGCTATTCTACACCCTCTTGCATTTATACTAAGCATTTTGTTTTTACATTCAACAAACAACATTTGTACTGCAGCTGCAGGACTGATTTATCAAATATCAAACTCACATTACAGGTTATTTCAAATTGCCAAGCATGAATACATTGGCCTCACAAAAAAATTAATTCTGAAATTCAATGTTACTATAACATTATCAGTTGAACTTGGATGCAAATGTCAAGTCAGGAGGCCTCCCTTAGGATAATACTTAAGGCCTCATCTGATGGGGCTCCAATCACTTGCACTTCATCATTAGTAAGTGAGCCATTTTGTCATAAACACTTAAGGGAGTTACTTAATAACATAGGCAAAAGTGTGCTGTGATGCCATGGAAACCTAGCAGATGTTTTGTAAATGCAGTATACAGGGTTTGATTGGCCCAGTGGGACACCAGGAAAAAAACCAGTGGGCCCGGCCCTCATGGTCCCCACTCTCCGATCTCCTGGACCTATAAAAAAAAAATTGTGGCACCGTGCAAGGGTGTGTGGCTCTGTACGCATGCGGGCTGTGTGATTCCTATGTGGCTGTTTGACTCCTATGCACGCTATGCAGCTCCTGTGTGCACATGCGCATCGTTGCTGATGAGGGCCAGGGGGTCCAGAGGGGGGCCCCTTGACAGCAGATCCAGTGGGTTCCGGACCCCCCAGTCCAACCCTGGCAGTACACCAGTAAAATCTAACTGTTGAATGAATGGTTGCTATGGACTAATGAAACAGGCTAAACTTGACCTATTTTAAGGTGGTTACTGATTGCATCTGGCCTGAAACTATTTCCCTGAGATTAGAGACATTGCGCTATGGCCCCAACCCACTCTCCACAACATCTCAGTGCGTTAGTATTGATTCATATGTAAAAGTGGATATTTTAATTGTTATATGAATAAAGAAGGTAAAAAGCAGATATTGCAGTTTTTTGCTGTTAACTTCATATTATGTAAATCTAATAAGAAAAATGCCACTTTAAAAAGGTCCTGGTTTTTAACCTTTTAAAGGTGACCTCATTAAATCACATATTGTATTAAGCTATCTTAAAACAAAATTTGCCTAAAATAACATGATTTACATATGTTGTGCAGTGAAGACACACATTTAAATGTAATTCATACTTGCCATTAGTGATTTTTTAAATATGCATTGAAGATTATTATATGTTAAATGCTAAATATGGGAGCCACATCCAATTGTATTTTGTTGATTTCTGAACTTTGACACTGCATTTGGCAGCTCATTTTAAATATTTCTATGAAAATGTATTCACTTCAAGAATGTTTATCTTATGAGACTGATCATTTAAACTGAATTTCAGTGAAGTGAAGAACATGAAATCAGAATTTTCGGGCATATATCAGATAAAAAGTGCAGTAATGATGACTGAGATAATTATTTTCTGCTATTTCTTTCTTATTCTGCATTAGTTGAAGGTACCAATATCACAAATCCTAATGCAAGAATCAGAGATCATCTATATTTTGTCAAAAGATAAATAGAGTTTTTTATGCATATAGACCAGTAAACATAGCCCTGAAGCCTATTTGCTTGACATCTGCTAATATATTAATTAGATGTGTCCAAACCATACAGAATTTTCCAGAAGAAGCATACTGCATACTTCCCTTGAGATACTTCACCTCTGTAATGCACCTGATCTCCAACAGTCCTGGAGCCAGCATTCAACTGTGTTTTAGTTCTTTTATATGACAAAACATTTGTATTTTCCCAGATTTACAGGATTAGTGAATTATTTAATACAAAATATAGAAAATATATTAATATTTCTAAAGGGCTGAAACATATAAAAGTAACATTTAAAAAGTGTTTATATTTATTATACAGAAAAAAGTACCCAGAAACTAACTGTAATTCAAAATGTATCTGATGATATCTTTGAATTAATTCTAAACTACAGTTGGGAAAAAGAAGCCAATGGCAGTGTCCCATTAACAATTGGAAGATATCCTGATCTGGGTTTCATACAATAATCTGAATTATTATTCGTTTTCAGGGGACAAATCCGATAAAAACATACATTTTTGATGTCTAAATGGAAACTGACTAACTAACTGCTAGTTCATTCAAAAGAAGGCAGAAAATTAAACCCCACCTAAAACCTCTTTTAAGTTGCTACAGAAAGGGGATATCTCTTTAAATCCCCATATTTTTGTATGTATAATCATCTTATCATTAGGAGCACCACAGATAAAAACAGGCAGCATCTGCAGGATTTACACTTGGGGGTTATCTACTGAAATCTGAAAATTTCTCACTATTTTCTTAAAATCACTTTGAAGGTTATCAACTAAAATCTGAAAATGTATCGCTATTTTCTTAAAATCACTTTGACCAAACTACTTACAAATTTGTACCATATTTATCAATACATTTACTCAAAACAAAATGGTACAGTTAAAGATACTTGTGCTAAAATTGTGAATCTGAATTGTACAATTATTTTGGACTTGATGCTCGAAAACTCAGGTTTTTTTGGATTATCCCCTGAAAACCAGAAATTATTTTGATTATTGTATGAAACCCAATGCAGATCATTATATATTCCAATAGTAAATGGGACCTCTGCAATTACTTCTACATGACTTTGGCAGGTTTGAGATGGAGTACTTTTTTATTCTGACATTTAGCAGCCTAAATGTCAGAGTTTAGTAAATCATGAAAACTCCGACCAGAAAAAAATCTAACGTTAATAAATAACCCCCTTTGATTTGCCTATATATATTTTTTGGTGTATTTAGATGGCTAACCTTGCTCTTTAATTTTATGAGATATTTTAGTTATCTATAGTAATTATAATTCAGGGTCCAAAAACGAAGGGGGTTATTTATTGAAGTCCGATTTTTTTCTGGTCGGACTTTTAAACTGCAAAACGCATTTTTTTCATAGTAAGAAAACTCAAATAAATCAAATTTTTTTGTGATTTATTAATAGGGATGTAGCGAACTGTTCGCCGGCGAACTAGTTTGCGCGAACTTCGACTGTTCGCGTCCGCCGCAAGTTCGCGAACGTCGCGCGACGTTCGCCAATAGGCGTTCGCGTCAAAATCGTTCGATCGTTCGACCATTCGACTGCTAAAATCGAAGGATTTTCGTTCGAATCGAACGATCGAAGCATTCGATCGAATGAAATCATTCGATCGAATGGCTTCGATAGTTCGATTCGAACGAAAATCCTTCGATCGAACGATTTCAATCCTTCGATCGTTCGAATCGAACGATTTTCGGATGTTCGAAGTTCGCAAACTGTTCGCAAATTTTGCCGGTGTTCGCGAACGGCGTTCGCGAACACATCGGCGGCGGTTCGCTACATCCCTATTTATTAAACACAATGGTGTTAAAAAGTCCAAAAAAAACTATTCCAACTCAGACCTGCTTAGTTCATGAAGCAGTCAATGGCAGATGTCCTGTTTATATTCTGATCTGCACTGTGTTTCGTTTAATGATCCAAAAATGTCATGGCTTTCAGGACATCATATCCAAAGAAGTCACAGTTTTTCAAAAGCTTATTTTAAAATCGATTCCACCTTCAGAATAACTGACTAATTGTAGGAAAAAATTACTGATGGTATGTACAGTATATGTACATTTTATGGGCAATGATTAGAGCTTTATTTATTTTTAGCCTTTCCTTCTCTTTCACGTGCACTAGAATTTTTGGAAAAATGTATTGATAAATAGGGGAGTAATTTTCATAAAATAGTGATCACTTTTCAAATTTTAATAAATTATCCTTTAAGTATTGGATTGATATTGGTCTCTCTATATTTCCATTTGTGACAGATCACTGAATCCTCCAGTCCTCAAAGAGCTTTCTATATACAGCATTTCATATCACTGACCTTACTTTCTTTCATTAACTTTATAAAAATAGTTTCAGATAATGAAATAGTTGTTTTAAGTATTTACATTTTTAAATTCTGCATTGTTACATTTGCTTCATAAAATCGCATGCTGTATGTAGTCATAGGGCTGCCAATTCCAGTAGAGCTGCTTGGCCCACATTTGCAAAAAAAAAGGAATAGCAGCTCCTTCAAATAGTTTTAATATATAAATGTAAGTTCCTTTGGCTTCCAGGTGCCTAAATAAGGGAAGATGAGACAAGTTCCTTGTCATATTGCTATCTGGAGACAAAAAAATACTATTGATGGTGTGAATGGTCTATTTATTTAATTTTTGTACTTTTATCCTCTTTTTAGATATTTGGTAAGAGCTCAGCTTAAGTATGCGATGCATAGGTTGAGTGGGTTGAGCTTTGCTTAAAAAGTCTAATCTGGGTTAAATTTTAGCAAATATCTGATGTTAGGTAGAGATACTGTAAGTCAGTATGGCTTGAAATTTCCCTGTTTTGAAGCCCTAACCCTCTACACTTATACACACATTACATAGAATATGAATGGCTTCATCCACAAATTATGCTACATTAGTTTTGCACAGCTGCTGCAAGGTCTGGAATTAGAGCATCTGCTAACTTTATAAAGAAGAAAGACAGAAGAATGGTACAGCGGGTATATTTATGCATTTAAACATTCAAATTACGCACAAAAATAGTTTGTGCATATTTGCATGCTAAACTGGTTTGTGTTAGATATACGTTGTTGCTAAACATATCCTATAGGAGGCTAAAGATAAAAAACATGTTTATTTATTTGATAGATTTGAAATAGCTAGCTGTGCTGCTCTTCTAACCAGCAGGTTTACAATGTAATTTTGTATTTCTCCTCTTTGCTTCTATGCCCTGAGGATATAGAGCCTGCTTGGCTCATTTAACTACTGTAGGAGAAGAGTTCTTTGCATATGCAATGCTGTTGGCAGGAGCGATAGAACACACAAAAACAAAGCTAAACAAAGGCAATTTGTCAGCTAGGAGTGAACCGAATGCATACACATAAAAGGTTGCAGGATGATATAATGCAGCACAGAAAATACATTTAAAATGTCAAGAATCAGTGCTTTCAGTTTTGATTTATTTAAAAGTTACAAATAGTACTGAACTATAAATTTGTCTCTTTATGTTTTAATGCACTTGCTTCTGATGAAACTTTTTAGTAGGAAAAAAAGTAAACCGAAAAAAATGTTATGCATTCATTCTTTAAATTATTATTTTTGGGCATTTATAAAGTAGTTTCTTAACAAAATAAATCCCTCCAATAATGGTTGTTGGAGATCAAAACAGCCAATATGATATAGGTATTTATTTACACTGCCACATAATATATTTTGTAGATGAAATGTGTTTTCATTAAAATCCTGTCCAAACTATTTAGCAGATTTTGAATCTCTGCCATATTTCCTAATTCTTTCTTGCCAAAAAAAATGTTTTATTAGGGCATTCAGCCTCCAAATTCAAGCTTGCTAAATCTAAGGAGTGGAGTAATAGAATAGATGAACCACCAGTTAAGGTCTTAACATGTACAAAACCTCAATTATTAGTAAGCGTATATACATGAAATAATAATTTTCATCCCTTGGAACATTTGTCATTGAGCAACAGTGTGGGTTGTTTTTTCTTTCATGTGGACTTTGTTTTACAATTTTCTTTATTATGGGATATTTCAGTGGTACACTCTAGACTTCCCTCGCATAGTTTTTTTTTATTATTTTTGTCTGTGTGATACCACTTCTGAAAACCAGCAGTCTTATACATGCTTATGTGCCTCTGGATTACTTACTAGCAGGGCCAGAACTAGGGGTAGGCAGAAGAGGCACATACCTAGGGATTTAAGAATTTTGGTTCTTAAGGGCAATAAAAAAGTGTAGGAACACAAATTAGTGCAAACGTTAAATTCTCTCAGAAATACCAACATGTCTGGATATAGAGTAAGAGATCATATGGAATTCCTTTGATTCTACTCTACACTACAATAATTCAGCCCTAATTTATACAAATCCCCTTGTAAATGACTTTGACACCTTACACCTAGATTGATACATTGGTGAGACAGAGGATTTTTAATTTTTTTTAAAAATTTTTAGGTAAACATATTTGGGGAGGCTTAGTCTCTCCCAGTCTTAATGAAAATCTGCCTATGTCTATAGTTTATGTCTATAGTTTCTATAAACAAGAAGCTGAGTAATCACGGGGGCATCTATTCAAGCTGGAGAAAAGGCACAGGTCACATAGCAGATAACAGATAAGCCTTTTAGAATACAATGGTGTTTTATCTACTTCTCTTCTGTGTATTCTGTGCCTTTTCTCCTTTTTTTCCAGCTTAAAGGCTGCCCCCATGGCTACACAACAGCATGTTTATATAAACTTCTTTCTAAAACAACACAGACGTTTTAGCAGTACAGGGAAACACTTTATATATTTTATTTACTTTGATACACTATAGTTTTTTTGTGTTACTGTTCCTTTAATTGCCAGTGACTGCAAATTACATTTCTTCGTTTCTTAATTCTCGTAAAGTGTTTAGTCTGTTTATTGTAAATACCATGGAAGAATTATTTTTTAAATCCTATTCATGCAACCATTGTTGAATCTTTATCAGTATAAATTGGTGTTTATTTGAGATACCTTTAGATACAGTATATAAAAATCCTTGTATTCCACCATATTCTTTAATAACATGGCAGCATGATTCCCATGGATGCCTATTACCTAACAAACCCAGAGCTGTGTTTTACTGTGCTGCTGTTCTTAGCCTTTGGCCTGGATTCATTGATTTGCAAATACTATCTCTAAAAATGTATAAACATCAGCTATGTGAAGATTGATAATGGATTTTTTTTACATGTTTTACATTGTCTCATTTGGTACATTAATATAAGACTGATAAAACAAGGAACATTTCCATATATATATCTCTTTAAACATAAACCACATATTGTGTTTTTAGTGTCATCATCAAATAGATAGTTTCCCTGTCAAATACAGTATATAGATACAATAAGTCATTCACAACCACATGCTACAAAATTCTGGATCTGTTGTGAATGTTCATTTTCACATTGGGCATTGCTCGGAGGTTCTATAGGAAATATGACTATTAATAATAAATTATTATTCATTTTCCCATTCTTAAGCACTTTAAAAATGTGTCAGGAAGTAATCAATCCTGGAATATGTGCTATTAATGTGTAAAACATATGTGTAGTCCCTACCAGTATTATGACATACAGGGGCACATTTACTTAGCTCGAGTGAAGGAATAGAATAAAAAAAACTTTGAATTTCGAATCGTTTTTTTTGCTACTTTCACCATCAAATTGGCTACTTTGACTACGACTTCGACTTTGAATTGAACGATTCGAACTAAAAATCGTTCGACTATTTGACCATTCCATAGTCGAAGTACTGTCTCTTTAAAAAAAACTTTGACCCCCTATTTCGCCATCTAAAACCTACTGAACCTCCATGTTAGCCTATGGGGAAGGTCCCCATAGGCTTTCTAAGATTTTTTTGGTCGTAGAAAAATCATTCGATCAATGGATTAAAATCCCTCGAATTGCGGTAAATCATTCGACTTCTATATTAGAAGTCGAAGGATTTACCTTCGGCAGTCGAATATCGAGTCGAATATCGAGGGTCGATATTCGACCCTATGTAAATCTGCCCCACAGTATCATACGTTAAAGTCATCCATCAGTTGCTGAAGTTGGTTCAATTAGCAAATTTTGGTTTTTATCATTTTGTAATTTACTTTTAGACAGGTACTATGATTAAAACAACTTAAATTTTCTGCAATAACAAAATAGGTAAATTCATATTTATTTAGGGCAATTGCTAAAAAAAAGCTTAATGAAGGCAATCTCATGAGTTTGGGACGTAAATATTGATTTGTAAATTCGAATGCATTTAAATCCATATATCAAAAGTATAATTTAGTGACTTTTGGTTACTTTTGAATTTTCACTATTATAGTCTGGCAAAATGCCACACACTTGGTATAATTGGAACCACTTGGTTATAACACTGTAGGGGTTATTTTCTATTCCCCGGCACAAATGCTAGAGCACTAAGAGTTGCAAGATGGTGCCCCTTAGCACTCACTTAAGAAGCAATGGTGTCTTGGTTATTGTTATGAACATGACTGTCTTTTTTATTTTATTGTATAACTTGAAGGCGACCTAAAATCGCTATCACAGGGAGGTGCCAAATGTTAGGGTAGACCGGCAATCAACACAGAGAGCAGCAACAGCAGGTGCAGGATTGCCTTGTCCATACCATCTGCATTAGACGCATAAACAATATGGTCTAAGCATCCAGTTCCATTTTGCTTTTAAGCTGACTTGCTCTCTGCATCAGATTTACATAATGGAGAAAAGTCACCAATAAAAGCATTCTGTATATCCCCAGCCTTAAACTAGCTATACACATACCAATAATATTGCACAAAAACTAGGATTCTATATAGGCTTATTTTGACATCGAATGACAACAGAATGCTAGTGATCTCAAAACGCTTATAACTTAAGTTTACTTAAGATTTAACTTTCCAAACTTTGTTTTGCAATGAAAAAACTGAAAACTTATAAAAGTATAAAAATTGCCTAAATACAAAAACACTGTTTAGTTTTCTTTCATTCCCATTAGCCTTCATCCACACTTAGGGGGTTATCTATCAAAGTCCCAATGCTAAAAGCTTGTAAAATTGTAAATTTTTTTGCTATTAAATCTGAATTTTTAGTGGAAAAAAATTATATTATACCCCGTGGCTGCAAATAGTCCAAATCTGAAAATACTTCATCTTCAACATGTTGTTGTCCTGTAGAAGTCAATGGCAGAGGTCCTATTTGAAACTTGATGATTTTATGGTCTCTGATTGGTTTTGTATGACAATCCTAACATTTCGGGCTTTTTTGACGATTTCATGAAAAGTTCAGACTTTTCAAGCATCTAATCCAGATTTTTTTCGCGGGGCAAAATTGGTTTGATTGAAATGTTTTGACAACTATCCCCACCACCCATTTTAGTTTATAGATGAAATCATGCCTATGCCTTTTAGTTTGACCTGCTTAGATTTTGCTTAAACATTTGATACAGTATCACACAGATGGCTGTTCATTAAAAAATAATATTGGCCTGGAATATAATATTTATAATATAATTTAACTTTTGTACTTAGACAGAGAACTGGCTAAAGGACTGGACGTTAATGAAACATTTTCTTATTGGAATAGTGTTGTTAGTGGAATATGCAAGGGTCTGTCCTTGCTTATAAATTCTTTCTTAATGACCTTGAGGGGATTTTTGATGATGATACTATAAAAATACAAGTTCAATGCAGGATGTTGCACTGGTAGAAATAAAAGCTAGTTATACTCTTAGGAACATATTTATCAAAATCTAAGTATAGAGCTCACCACAGTAAAATCACTTATTTTCAATTGATTCCTATGGGATTTTTAGAAGCAAACTATCCTATAGTAATTAATACAAAAGGTTTTTCTGTGGTGATCTGTAATTTCACATTTTGATAAATCTGCTCTTAAATTGCAATGTGTTGATGGGAACTTTTGTGGAAAGCAAGCTGTATAACTGTTGTCAGTGCCACTCCGTGGCTACTAAATTATTTTTCAAGCCCCCAAAATGTCTAGAGGTTGTCTTGTTTTACTGATATTGAAATTGTATATGAATTAGGGCCTCATTGGGTCCCTATACCTCCTGGCCCCCCCTGCAGTCGCAATGTCTGCTTATTCTGTAGTTACGCACCTGCATTAGAGGACATTGTAAACAAATTGCTGGGGGTTTTAGAACTTTAGAACTTTTAGAACTTTACACACATTTCTATAAAGATCCATAGGAACATGTTAGTATTACTAAATAGATGTGTCATAAAAATCTAACAAGCTAAAAAAACCCTAACCCCCAGATTGGTACTTACCTGAGATACACTCCAACTCAAGGATCAAAAGGATTCTCTGCAGTTGTCTCCATCACCCTGGGCTGGAGGCCATGCATTCTTTCATAGCAATTCCACATTAGCTGTAGCACACGAGTCTTTGTTTAGTGATATAAAACGTGTTCTTTATTGGCTCAGTGCAGACATCCAAACATGGCAACGTTTCGGGCCACACAGGGCCCTTTATCAAGCCTTGATAAAGGGCCCTGTGTGGCCCGAAACGTTGCCATGTTTGGATGTCTGCACTGAGCCAATAAAGAACACGTTTTATATCACTAAACAAAGACTCGTGTGCTACAGCTAATGTGGAATTGCTATATTGGGACTGGTCAAAGGCAGGAGGCCTGATAGGCTGTTTAGCACCGGATACCTGAAAAGGTTGTATGGAGAACAGGTGAGCACTCTAATTTCTTTGTGTGGAATGCATTCTTTCATAGACTGGAGTACTGTTTTCATTTGTAATTAGCATATGGAAGGAATACACCACCCCAGCCCAGAGCGTCACAGGAAAACAACACAGCTCCCTCTGTTCTCTGTCCCTTTTGTGAGGAGTAGGTACCACCGTGCTGGGGGGCTTTGCCTATACTGATTTTTGTGTTGCAACTGTTTTGTAATACTGCCACTTTCCATTAGATTTTCATAGAACTATGTTGGAATTCCTTCAGGGAATGAAACATTCATTTGAAGCAACAAAATCTTGGAAAGTTTAGCGAGGTTGTGGAAAACCCTACCAAAGTTATTGTTATCTTTAGATCTACAGTTATTTTAGTTGGGGTTTAACTTAATGGACTTTTTTTTCTTTTCTCAACATAAATAAATGGACTATGTTACTATGTAACCCATCAAGACTATGACAATGAAATGTAGTCAATGTTGACACAGTGTGAGGTGCCTTATGAATGGGACTTTAAAGGGACTAATACAAATATTTCTTTTTATCAGAGTAATTTTCTCAGGGAAATTTATGTTGAAGAAATCCATGCTTCATGTAACATTTCTTGAGTAAATAGAATAACTTATCAATTTCAGTTTGGCTACCATAGGTACCTGTAAACACACAGATGTACCTTCTCTCTTGTTCTAAATTCAGGCGTGTGTGTGTGTGTTGGGAAGAATGGGAAGACTTTATTATTGCAGAGTGTTACTGCACTGCCACACCTTCTATAAAATGTAGGGATCTTAAAATGCATATGTAACTCAGCCTCTGGGGGACTATTTGCAGCCTCTTCCTCTTTTATGCAAAAGTGATACCTGAGGCAGGATGTGGAGCTTTGCTCAAGGTAAAAACATCCCTGACAAAGTCAAAAGATCTTGAGGCTTATATCCAATTAATGCAGCATTTGTAGAATTTACACATTATAAACAAGCAATAGATTCTGCTCTGGTTATGAAAGAAAATAACATGAAATTACTGTCAAAAACTACTCTCCAATAGCTTTGCAAAAATATTTTTTGTTGACTATCCATTCCCGTTGGCGTCAATGTGTTTGGCATATGTTTTGCTGATTATTGGATTTTTGACAAAGCAAAACAGGTCAGATTCGCCCATCACTAGTTATTAGTGATGGGCGAATTTGCGCCGCTTCGCTTCGCCGGGAAATTTGCGAAACAGCGAAAAATTCGAGCAATGGCGCCGGCGTCTCGTTTTTGACGCCCGTTTTTTTGACGCCGGCGCCCGCTTTTTCGGAAAAAAAATTGACGCCGGCGCATTTTTTCATGGGCTTTTCACACATTTATTTGCTGACGGCGAATCGCGCAAATTTGCCGGGAATTAGAGCCTGGCGAATAAATTCGCCCATCACTACTAGTTATAACAATTTATATAACTGAATTTTGGTCAAACTTTTGTTAGAAGCCTATAAATATCATTATTAGATTAGTATATTGATACATTTATTTCTTTGTCTCTTATCAGGGTAATCAGGAAGGAACAGCACCTCCTGACACAATGGCGCAGTCTTATGCATCTCCTCAGTTTGCCCCAACCCAAAATGGAATTCCAACAGAATATACAACTCCACATCCAGCTCCAGACTACACAGGGCAAACAACAGTCACCGATCACACGTTAAATTTATACCCTCCAGCCCAAACACACTCTGAACAGAGTGTCACGGATACAAATGCACAAACTGTCTCTGGCACAGCAACAGTAAGTCTGTTTACATCTTTGTATAGTCTGTATGTTTATGTGTTAAAAGATCAAAGAAAATTTTAGGTATAAGTACGTTTTACTCTGCCAAAATAAATCCTCACATTATCATAATAATCCCACAGTTTCTACAACTGTTGGGAAATTGGATTTATTTTCATTTCAAGAGAGAATGGTGGTTTTCTAACTGAAGCATGGGAGAATGACCAGGCATACTGCACAGTGAAAGCCCAATGATACATTGGATGTCATTTATAAAGTTTGTGCAGCTCAACTATATTTATTGCCAAGGTTTTTTCCTGAACGCTAAAATATTGGATTTTTTTGGGAATTAGCATTTTGCACAAAATTTTGCTAATGGTTCACAAAAATAATTTGAGTTCTGTATGCATATTGTATACACCACTCTTATCCAGCTTTATAAATGTAACGATGCACAGGGCAAATATATTCAGTGTGCGAACCAATCTGGAGTTTGTAAATCAGCTCCACCGTTTTTGCCAAATGCTTCTCATACAAAGTCTAATCTTAATAAAATATGTTTGAATATATGTTTGAATATATATATTAAATTTAAATGTTACAATATGAGAGAAGCAAATTATTTTATAGATATATTGAACTTGTACAAAGGCACTGTCATTAAATTTAAATATAATACAAACAATTGGTTTTGTGTATTGTGTACCCAACGGAACCATAGTTCTTACACAATGTATTTAAGGTGACAGTGGTTCATATTTGCAACATAATTTGATTTAATTAACTCCTATCTGAATAAAGGGAACCTCCCTTTTATATTTTTTTGCTGAGAAAAAGAGTGCACCAACAGGGTGTGTTGGGGATAACAAAATACAACACAATATCATATTTTTTTTTTTTTTCGTTTGGCCTCCCCTAGTGATTAATATCCTAAGGTAGAAAATTGACATTTGTGATAAGGAAGTTATTTAAAGGTATGTTAAGAAATTATGTTAAAAATTATGTCTTGGAGAGTGACCTAAGCATAACTAATTAGCATGGTTACAATGAATTTGATTTTAACAATGTAATATGTGTTTGGGTAGCAGTAGGTATTGTCTATAATGAATTTGTGTTGGTTGTACTATTTGTACATGAATATAGAATGTGTACAGACAGACAGATTCACTCATCACTAAATACAAGTCAATGGCAAAAAAAGACTAGTAAAATATTGCCCTGTGTTAAAAGATGCATAGATGTACAGGAGGGATATTGTTAAAACAGCTAGGCCCTGAGAAGAGCAATTAAGCTGATAAATGTTATGGAAGGTTTTAGTTATGAAAAAAGACTGGCCAGGTTAAGACTGTTTATAATGAAGAAGAGGAGCATAAGGGTGGTTATGTTCATGTGGTTTAGGCTTACTATATGTCTATAAGGGGCATATCTGTCACCCTTATTGAATGCTACTAGGGGGCCGATTCACTCAGCTCGAGTGAAGGGTTCGAATGAAAAATACTTCGAATTTCGAAGTATTTTTTGGGTACTTCGACCATCGAATTGGTTAAATTCGTTCGAATTTGATCGAAGTCGAACGAAATCGAACGATTCGAAGTAAAAATCGTTCGACTATTCGACCATTCGATAGTCGAAGTACTTGCCCTTTAAAAAAAACTTCGACCCCCTACTTCGGCAGATAAAACCTACCGAAGTCAATGTTAGCCTATGGGGAAGGTCCCCATAGGCTTGCTAACCTTTTTTTGATCGAAGGATTTTCCTTCGATCGTTTGATTAAAATCCTTCGAATCGTTCGATTCGAAGGATTTAATCGTTCGATCGAACGAAAAATCCTTCGATCGTTCGATCGCAGGATTTGCGCTAAATCCTTCGACTTCGATATTCGAAGTCGAAGGATTTCAATTCGAGGGTCGAATTTCGAAGTATTTTTAACTTCGAAATTCGACCCTAAGTGAATCGGCCCCTAAGTGTGAGCAGCTCTGCAATAAGAGACAGGAACAACAATTTGCACTCCATTCTATAAAGTAAAGAAATACATCTGTGAGGACAGGCACAATTAATTGGGGTACATACTGGATAATAATTTATGCACAGTATTTTTCTGCTAGATGATCCAGATGCAGGCAAGAAACCCTCCTGAAACCTCTCTAATTTGCCTCAGAAGAGGAAAATATTCCTTTCCTGATAGTAATTAGACTAGTGCCTGGATCAACTTGTATTAAAAGCAATTTTCAAAACCCTGTATTTTCTCACTTGCTAAAAAGCCATCCAAGCTCTTCTTAAAGCTCTCGAATGTATCTGCTAGTACGACTGATTCAGGGAAAGAACTCCACAACTTCACAGCTCTTCATGTAAAAAAAGCCCTTTCAAATTATTAAGATGGAACCTCCTTTCTTCCAATCTAAATGGATAGGAAAGACCTAATGGTAATAAAACATTTATTATTTTATCCCCTTATACATTTATACATAGTTATCACTTCCTGTTTGAAGTGCCTCTTGTATAGAGCAAACAACTTGGTCAGTCTTTCTTCAAATTCGAGACATTTCATACCCTTTGCCAGCTTAGTTTTCTTTATTTGAATCTTTATATGTAGTAAATTAAAGAAATTATATTAAGTTCTAGATAGAAATATAGTTGCATATTTTCCTGATTATGCAACTATCTTTTTCATTGTGTTTTTAATGATATAATGATATGAATAACTCAGAAAGTTTACGTTTTAAATCTTTCATCATATAAATGATCAACATGCTTTAGCTTTTTTGTATGTTATGTTTACACATATAGTATCACATGCACTTCTCCTCTAGAGAGAATTTGGCAGTGTTTCCCTTTATTATGTTTGTAAAAATAATGTTAGAATTACTTATTAGGAAAATGAGCCAGGACTGGAACTAGGAGTAGACAGGAGAGGCAAGTGTCTGGAGCACAACAGTGGTAGGGGGTGCTAGGCACATACCACTTTTTGTCTATACCTCTTGTGACAGTGCTTGTTAATGTAACATGCCTGTGGAAGAATAAGCATGCAGACTGATGAAAGTGAATGAGTGTATGTGAATGAACGAGCATGATGCCATCGCTGAGTGGCCGGCCTGTTTTTCTAGGGCTTGGCCCAGCACTAAATGTGTTACAGATAGTTTGTACAGCTGTGTATGATTTAGAACACAATGCTCTCTACTATTAGCGATCCACTTAGTAACCCAGTCTATTTTAAGGTATCAAAGTAAAAATCATCACATGCAAAATACTAATGCAAAAGCAATGAAAAAAAAACAGTAATGCTACTTTTGGCTGAATGATTGCTATAAACTTGTGATAAAAATTAATTTAGCAAAGGAAGTATAAGTAAAATATCAATCAAGATATAAAAACAGTCTAAATGTGTTATTCTTCTCCACTCCAATAATTTTACTTTAACTGAATATCAGCATGCAATAAGCACAGGTGAAAAAGAACACAAAAGAGTAGGTTCCAATTATTTTCCTGGGATTTGAGTTGAGCAAGTGACTTAGAAACAGGTTGCTAGTTTAGACAGTATAGTAAGACAGGCAGTGAGGCTTTAAGTGAATTAGGAGACTAATTTGAGGAGTTGTGTCATGCTGTATTGTCACATTAAAACTATATGTTGTTGTAAATTAATGCTTGTAGATTATTCAAGGCAGTATACTCCTGGCAAGGCCCCATTAGTCTAGTTTTGGTCTCCAATGTATCAATGAAAGGGAGAAAGTCCAAAAAAGAGCAAGGTATGGAATACCTTAGGGCTGGCTAAGTTAAAATTGTTTACACTAGAGAAGAGGCAATTAGAAGGCAACATGATAACTGTGTATAAAAATACAAGGAGACCACACAACAAACTCTCTGCTGCTTTATTCAACAGTTGGTCCTTCCGGCAAACACAAGGGCTTTCAGTTAGATTAGAAAAAAGAAGATGCCCTCTCTAGATGCAAAGAGGTTAATTTACAGTGAGAGTTGTAAAGTTATGGCATTCTCTTCCTCAGACAGTTATACTGACAGATACATTAGACATGTTAAGAGAAAATTGTATACCTTTTTAGAAAGTAAAAATACACAGGGCTATTCCAATTGGCTTTTTAGGAGTACGAGACTTTTTCCCTCTGGGACTAATTGGAGAGACTTCAGATGCAGTTTTTGCCTTCCTCTGGATCAACCAGCAGTTAAGCAGGTTCAGTAAGAAAACAAAGGTAAAACTTCATGGACATGAGTCTTTTTTTAAAACTCGTCGACTACATTTTGTATACAAAATGTGTTGATTCACAGTCAGCACAGAGTTCATAATCTTTAGAGCACTCTACAATATTTCAGCAGATACATCCCCAGTATCCCTAATGGTAAATTGTTTTTTGATCAGTCAAAAAATTACTTTGTACATTTATACTAGAAGTTTTTATATGATTATATACAGTCATTTGAACAATTGCTTTCTAGCTATCTACAGAATCTGCGGTAGTTGTTATACCTCCCAGAGTAGTTACTACTAAAGTTAGTCCTAGTAGACAATGTAGGCGTTATGTTTTGGTCTTAAATAGCCAATGTTTATATACTTCTTGTATTATTCTTTTCTCTCTCAGACCTCTTGGCACAGCTTTTTCATATTCTAAGTTATTAGTTACTTCTTTTTGTAATTGGTGGATATTTGGAATCTCCTTTTTTCAGTTCCAAGCTATAAGGAGTTTACAGGTATTTAATACTTGGAAGGTCAGCATTTCTAGGCTCTTATTTGGAAGTTTGTCATGTAGGTTTAACAGCATTGCTTCAGGAGATAATGGAATATTTTGCTGAGTGACCTTTGTAATCAATGATCTTGCAGCTAGCCAGAAACTTTGTATTTCACTGTATTTTTTTTATTATAAACTCCTTATTTCATGCTATGCATGTATTTTGTTATCCATGTTATGTTGACTGTTAACTGTTTATAGATGTGTTAACATATTTTTCACATGATTCACATCATCACAACTGTTTTTTACAGTGACTTCTTTTAAATGTACTCTTTACTTTTCAAGATAACATTAATTCTATTATGGTGCATAACAATGAGCTAAATGATCATTCTGCTTTCAGAAAATGCTTTTTTCCCCTTCAACCTATTCTTTTATTATGCCCTGCGAAAAAAAAGCGTCATTGCTGATTCAAGCAAATTGATCTGGCAGCTTTGATATAGTCTCTGTGGATGAGAGTTGATCCATGTTGCCTTGCCAACATGGATGCCATTTTCCTCTGACTCTCCTTATATCCAGAGGAATTTGTGTACTTTTATCTGTTTGCAAATAAGGTTTAGTGCAAATCTCTTTCAAATCCCTGAAACTCTTTGTTGTCACACAGAGATCTAAACATCTATCCTATGTAGCAGTTAACACATCACTTTCTGTCTTCTTTCTAATAAACTCAGTTTTATGTGAATTATTTTTTTTTTGCCGTAATCCCTCATTTTAATAAAACTTTTTTTGCATTCATTAATGCAGCATTCAATACTGCATTCATTATTAAAGCAAAAAAAGGATTGAAAACAAAATAAATTGGTTGTTGCTATCTAACAAAATATGTTAAAACAATGGTAACAATTCTCAACAACTCTCTCTCTCTCTCTCTCTCGCTCTCTCTCTCTCTCTTCCTCTCTCTCTCTCTCTCTATCTATTTTTCTATCATCTATCTGTCTATCTATCTATCTATCTATCTATCTATCTATCTATCTATCTATCTATCTATCTATCTATCTATCTATCTATCCATGGCATATAGTAAAGTGAGTTCCATAGTATGCCATATAACATAGTGAAAAGGACTATGAAAATGTTATTAAATATGTGCACATTTAAAGGAGTCACCCAGACATAAAAAGCTGTATAATTAAAGCCCTTTTCAAATTATACATGAAACCCAAATTATTTTGGTTATTAAAACATCAAGTCTCCTGTTATGGTGCAAAAACCTGATTTTAGGAAGAAACAAAGCTTGTCTTTATGACAATGATCACAAAATGGCATCTGCCTGCTCACTATGATTGTGTAATTTTAAAACAGAAGAAAACATGATTTAAATAATTTATATAGTGCAAGTAAAGTGAATTTTGCTTGACAAAAACATTCACTATCTCCTCCATGAAGTAGTATCCAGCTAATCTGCTGTCTGAGCACATGGCTCTTCTTTTTATAGTAAAGTGGTGCAACAGCGACACCTAGTGACTTCCTTTGGTATCGGCCATGCTGCAACAGCCTCTAGGAAACCCTGTAGCTACAGTCCAAGCAGGGGGTTTCCAGCCATGTGGCTCAGACGGGAGGGGAATTAACCCTATGGGTCCCTATATTTTGTACTAAAGTAATAAATATAATAATAATAACCATTTATTAATTTCAATGCTCAAGTTCAGCCTGTCTAGTCTTTCTGACAAGCTTCTTGTTTGTCCTTTATCTTAGAGAATCAGAAATGCACTGAATATCTGCAGTAAAACAAGAAATCTGCATATATCCTGCTGAGAATGCATTTTTATGTGTTGGGTCATTAATTTCCCATTAAAAATACATTTTAATTGTAGCTCAGAAAGTCTCTTTTTATGGCAGACTTGTAAGTTATCAATTCTGTTTCAGAATTAAAGTTAGAGCGATCTTTATTACAAATCTCAGTTTTTGAAATAGCCATTGTTTATACTGAAAGTATTATGTAGGTACAGTGTATATGGACATCCACAAAATGTTGCTTTGTGTGAAACAGAATGTGAGTAAATACAATGTCCCTGAATCTGCCCTCTGACTATTGTCTTTGCAGGTATTCCCATGGTTTTGTTTTCATATAGAGCTGAGCCATATGTACATAGGAAGATGATTGCATTTAGAGAGAGCTGTTATCAGAAAATCATATATTCTGTTAATAAAAAATACACCACCAGAGGACTGCTTTATCACACTAAACAGTAATAAATATTGGTTTTCAGGGTAACAGTAATGACTGTGTCCGTAACCCCTGAGATGCATAAATCTGTATACATACATAACATTTCCCGTGTAGGAGAGGAGACATGTAGGTGAAGTTCAGTGGAACATAGAGGGACCACTGAAATGTGAGATGAGTGAATGGGGAAAAATGGTTTATTGGCAGCTAGCAAGTAATTGAAGAAATGCATCTTCAGCATCTATTAATGGCCCTTTTGTGAACTACATATACCAGTTTGCACTTCCTGTTTAAACAGAAAAGCAACTTTAGGAAAAGAATACTGTATTTGTGTTTTACAATTATATACTGAAGACAAAATACCCCACCCCAGTTCCTACAGTATCTTTGCATATTTTCTAAAACAACTTCATTCCAGTGATATAGTAAGGGTTTAGAGTAACTTTTAGATGTATTTCCCATATTCATCAAAATATGTAAAATGAACTCAACTGCTTTGCAGTAGCAATTTGTTTTTTTATGTTAGCATCTACAATATATATATCTTACTTCTTCTTTCCTGTAAAACATTAAACTGAGCTTGTAAATTACTGTTTTTTTTGTTTTGTTTTTTGGAACATTAACCATGATTTAGGAAATAGTCTCACCATATATTTAGAGCCTGAAATTTCAAAGCTGCAATTTCCCTCCCTGGTAAATTAGAGTACTGCAAATACTGTAAGACACATCTATAACAATTTCATCCAGGCAAACAACATACATTCAACTGACAACTGCTTAGCACACACATGGAATCAAGACAAAAAGACATTTAATGCAGTAATGTATTGTGCTTTCCTCTGGTAAGACAAAAACAGGGTAAAAATCCTTAAAAATCTATATATATGTGGATTTATAAAGGAAATGAACACCTTTGATCATATTCATTCAGACTGGTCAATTCAGAATATCCTTTATGAACAAATATCCACGGTTAGTATTCACTGAATTTATATTAATGTTAGCAGTAAAACACATTTTTTTACTAACCATAACACATCACAATTACTTGCTTATCTGTTATGTTTAATATAGTAACTGGGATCACATAGCTCTTCCTCATTGTCCTCCACCAGCAGAACAGGGTGAATGTCTGCTTGGGATCCTGGGACAACAAGGCCTCAGTAATTAAGTTTGCCCTCAAGGGACCATTCCTTTAGTGAAGTCGGGAAACAGGGTCCCCATAAATGAAGTGTAGAAGGGTAAAATTATTTTGATGCCCATTGACTTCAATGCCTTTCAAAAAATTTTGCTGTTTCACAAATGTTTTCACAGTTTTGAGAATTATGGGAAAAATTTGCCCATCACTACTATTTGCTGTGTGCTTCTATTGTAACTATTGTAACTCTCCACCAGAGACCACCTCTCCAGTCCATAATGAACACTGCTGCCAGGCTTATACACCTCAGCAACCGCTCCTCCTCTGCCTCGCCACTCTGCCATACCTGCAAACTAATGACCCTTACATTCAAAGCACTTCATAACTCTGCCCCTCCCTTATTTAGAGAAGCCTACCCTTACTCTGTTTAGCTACCAAATGCAATACCATATGCTACATCTCACCTGCTTATTTTTGATTTTGTCCACTCCCGCCCCTTGTGTCTCATTCCCTTGGTCTTTAGATTGCCAGCTCTTTTGCACAGAGCCTTTCTCACCTTTTGTACTGGTTGTTATGTATGTAACGCTGTATGTTATATATATGTAATTCACGTGATTTCTTTGTAAGCAAATGGCCACTAAAGAAACCAAAAGCTGTGGCCCAAAAGGTAAATAATAACAAGGAGAAAATCAATTGTGGATAATTAAAGGCCACAGCTTTATTTATATATAACTATATAATTAATATAACAATAACAAACAGGTTATACCTACTGTTGCCATAGCAAGAGGCACAAATAACACAACAAAACAGGAGTTTTCAGATTTTCAGATCCAACCCTTGGGCTACAGATCCTCTCAGCTTTAACTCACCAATTTAATTTCATTTTCTCTGACAATGCACCACACTCCTCCATCATATAAAAGCTGTGACAATATAAACAATGCATTAACTTATAAACAGTATATTTGCAGAAACACAAACACCATTTTTTTATTAATAAGGGGTGGGTGGGTGGTAGCTGCAAAGTCCCGGTGTCCCTGGTGCGCTCACCTACGTGTCTTGTCCTCTGAGTGTACACCGGCTTTCCAGCCCTGGTTTTAAATTACAGCCCCCATCCTCCCCCAAACAATCAGCATTTAATCACTCACACCTGTTGGTCCAATGGCCATGGCTCAGTAATTGGTCAACAATTGGTGACAATAAAATCTTTTTGCCTTTTCTTGACTGAAAAGAAAAGTGGATATTTATCGATACTGATTGGCCTGCTACTTTTATGTCATCCATGTTTAACCCCCCAACCCCCCATATTTCGACCTAGCCAGGGACACTAACTCCTCTATTCTAAGGGCCTGAAAAAGGCTAAAGAAAATGCTGCTTTAAACAATACTTATTCATAATGGCCTCTGCAAATCTGTGGGACTACTTCCAATACATCATTTAATATTTTAAAAGATACTGGTGTTCTTTTGTCGGGAAATGCAGTTTTTTGTTTCCAACCTTTAACTATTCGCTTTACCAAGAATTCCTTTGTCACGTCTTTCCAACTAAATATTCTGAACAAAAAAGAAAGAGCCGCCATATTCCTCTGTGCCGGAGAACCACAGACCCCTGCTTCCTTCAATTTGAGCAAGAATGAAAATGTAGCTTATACTGTATATGGCTCTGATGATCTTTTAAACCTCATTCCCTGTCCATTGTAGCAATCCACTCAGTCCATACTCTGCTGTACGCTTTCAACGTGTTTGGTGACAATGTGTTTGCCATAAGCTCAATAAATTGTCTAAAATGATTTTCCATAAGCCAGCAGGGACTGACAAGCCTTTTCCTCTGGCTTCAGGACTAGCTGTTGAAATCTGTCTAATGTTAACTGAGAAAGGAACTCGGCTATATTATTATTAACTCATGGTATGTGTTTTGCCTGGAACCAAGTATTAAATCTCAGGCATTTTAGTATCAATTGTCTCAATACATTCAGCACTGGAACAGATGAAGCTGATTATTTACAACATGTTCTACATTCTGATTCTCACACCAAATCACACCATGTAATCCTTTTGTTTTGCAATTTTTCTCCCCATATCAGAACAGCTGTTAATATTGTAATAACTCCAATAATGTCAAATTCTTAACAAGGTCAGTACCCTTCCATTCCTGAGGCCAAGGTTCCGCAAACCACCGATCTTGGTGGAAACCTTCAATACCTATGCTACCTAAAGCATCAGTAAAAAGTTGCAACTCTGTATTGGATACATTCACTTCCTGCCAACAAGAATGGCCATTGTATTCAGCTAGGAAGAGTTGCCAAATCCCCAAGTCATCCCTTATACTCTTATTGAGCCTGAAGTAATGGCGTGGTTGAGAAATACCTTGTGTAGCCAATACTAGGCTCAGACAGAAAACTCTTCCAATAGGGATTACATGGGAAGCAAATACTAAATGTTCTATTAACTTCTGTAACTGTTTTAAAGTAACAGTGTTTCCATCTTGTCTTGTGGCAAGCAAAATACCATATTACCTGTATCTCTTTTCCCAGGAAAATTAACATGGTAGTGGGGCCCTATGTCTTTTCATTAGCCACAGGCACACCAAAATGTGACACGTTTTCAAGAAAATTGGAGAAAACTGTTGACTTGGCTGGAATGTATTAGAGAAGCTTAATGGCAGAGCTCACCGGCACAAGGTGCCTCACCTCTGAGAAAGTGCCCGGTTTTTGGGGCACAAAACGCATTAGTTTGCTGTACACCCACCACTACTTTACCACTGTGTATTGTTTTAATTAAGCCGCTATTTGATATCACCACTTTGGCCTCCTGTGGATAAGTCTGTCAGTGATGCGAGCGGACAATATTTCTATTGACTTGGCTGGGCCTACAAAAAAAATCCTCCAGGTAATGTAACATAGGATCACACTTAGCTTTTTGTTTTGTTTGTTGTCCATTCTAAAAAAGTGCTAAAAACTTAAAAAACAATAACATGATATGGCACAGCCTATAGGGAGGCATAAATCCACAAAATACTTTCCTCCAAATAATATCCCAACAACTGGTAGCACTCAGGGTGTATCGGAAACAGCCGAAAAGCAGATTCAATGTCAGATTTGGAAATTAAGGCTCCTCTTCCTGCTGTTCTGACTAGTTCTAGTGCCCTGTCAAAAGATGCATACTGGACCTTTCATTCCTCTTTATCAATCCCATCATTAACAAATTACCCCTTTGGGTAAGATAAGTGGTGTATAAGCCTGAATTTTCCTGGTTCCTTTTTTTGAACTGTATCCAAAGGGGAAATTCTCAATTCTGAATTGGAGGGGAATCAAAAAAAAACAGCCATTCTGCCCAAGGAAATTTTGTTACTTAATTTTTCCCTGCCTATGTCAGTATTGTTTTCCACAGATTTTAGGTTTTCAGACCATGTTAGTAAATCACTAGGTACAAAAGGTATCCAAAATCCATCATAAAAACCTCACTCTAAAGTTAATTCCTCACCCTCATTGGGGTAAATTCTTAACCATGGTAGCATCTTTTTTTTCACTGGGGTAATCAGCTTTAGCAGGTGTAGTTCCTTGTTTTTGAGTAGCCAGTTTTGCTTTTTTGAAGCAGTATATATAGGTATATTCATACCTATATCTGAAATTACTGTACCAACTGCAATGACTTGTATTGTACATCCAACAGACTCCTTCCCTTCCAGTTGTGGCTGATGTCCCACTTGCTGAGACACAGGCCCCATTCTGAAAGTTATGTTGTTGTCCATAACTTGGTCTGTTAGGGCAGGACTGCACGGACGATTCCGCCGTGATCCGTCGTGCTTCGCAAAGACGCAGGAGTCACGTCGGTAAGGTAAGTAATTCTATTGTCAGATCATGTAGCAGCATTGATTCTATGCAACACAACTGTCGGATGCAGGCGCTGCACGCTGCGTCTGCATCCGACAGTCGTGTCGTGTTCCATCAACAATGCAACATGATCTGAAAATAGCATTTACCTTATTTCCGTCGCATCCAACATGACGCCTGCCTTTTTTGGGCAGTGCATCGGATCGCGGCGGAATCATCCATGGAGTCCTGCCCTTAGGTGTCATTAGTAAAAGCCACAGACTCCTGACAATCCTGATTATCCCATCTCATCTGGGCCCTTGTTGCCATTCTGTGTCTAAATTGCATCATATTTTAGCCAGCAAATGCCACCATATGTTTTGTAAGCACCCAAATCATTTCTAAATAACAAAATAGTGAAGTTCCTTTTGTTGGGGAATTTTTCACATAACATGCTTGCATATGCACTAAAGCCATGTATCAAATTATTGATGGTGTGTGGCACACATCTTCAAGCAGCTGTGATAGACATTCTTTTATCTGTGACAGCAAGCTCTCCATGAGGTAGGTTAAATCCAATATTATAGCGAGGAGGTTCACGAGCTACAAAGTCCCCAGTACGCTCACCTACAGTACTGGTCTTGTCCTCTGCGCGAATACCAGATTTCCCACCCTGGTTTCAAATTATAGCCCCCATCCTCCCTCAACCAATCAGCATTTAATTTCCCACACCTGTTGTTCTAGTGGCCATGGCTCATCAGCGCACACCAGGTGACCCTGCTAGCATCCTTTCATTTTATAGCACTGCACAATATGTTGGTGCTCTAAAAATACTTGATAATAAAATAATAATAATGTCATCCAAGGGCGAAGCGTAATCAAGGTTCATTAGCAATACTGAAAATAGCTACTAGTTCAGCAAATGCTATTTTTTTTCTAAACTGCAAACTAAAGTTTGTAACTTTGTCATCTTTTTCATTTCTCAGTGATTTGTAGAACTGTATTCATGTCTAGTCCTGTGTTGCACTCACTATAAATTAATTGAATTATTTAACATTTCTAAAAGAAGCCTATTTTGTTGATGTCTAGATTGTCCATCATGAGTTACCAAAGGCAATAAAACCTTAAAATTTTGAATTTGTGAGTTTTAGCATAAAAAACCCTTGAATCATAGTAAAAATTTGAATTGAGCATTGATAAATCGAGCCCCTAAGTATGTAAATGAGAGACCAGTTATAAGTGCCAGTTTTTGATGTATTTGTCTTCGTACTCTGTATCTTTTTTGCCTACAACTAAAAATGTTGTTTGGTTGTTAAGGTATCAAATTATAGCAACCTATAACAGGGGATAGAGTGCTGTACTTTTATTTTTTAATGTAATCTTATTTTTCTTTTTCTTTCTGAATTAAACCCTTTCATCTTTTGCTCTGCCCTTCAAGCTTCTTCCCTTTTGCTAAAATAATTTAACGCTACATTTCCAGCCTAGGAGTTGCAAACACAATCACATATAATTCACACGTCACACAAACTATGACATTAATGAAATAGTCTTTTACTGTCTTACTATAACAGGTATGGGATCCCTTAACTGTAAACCCATTTATGCAAAATGGTAAGTTAATCTCCAATAAAATCCATTGTAAGCAAATAATTCTAATTTTTAAAAATGTTTTCATTTTTTCTGTAATAATAAAATAGTACCTTGGTAACTAAGCTGCATGAATCCATACTGGAGGCAAATAATCCTATTTGGTTTATTTAATATTTAAATTAATTTTAGGAGATTTACTGTAGGTATGGTGATTCAAATTGCTGAAATGCTCCTAATCTGGATAAAAAAAAAACATATTCCTGTACTTCTGTCTATACAATGCATAACAATTCATTTTAAGGAACTGCTTCAACACATAAGTGGATGGAGAGGAACACATTGCTCATGAGCCACAGCGTTGTTGAGAAATGCTTCTCATTTGTGTAAATGTTGCATTCATTTTTTAATCCTAAACGCTGTCAGATTTTAATCCCAGCCATTGTTTTTCAGCATTCTTTTACATTCTATTTTATTTTTATTTTACTTTATTTACAAATTGTTGTTTTAGTTACATTTGGTGATTTCTATTCTGAGAGAGGTTATCACAAGTCTATTAGTAGGGGTTAATGGCTGTACATACTCTACTGAGCAAACTGATCATCTGTATAGTCAATCCCAGCCATGATCTGACTACATTGCATTGAGTAATACACTAAAGACTTTTTTTTTAAAAGGTATTTATTTTGTAGATCAACCCACAGAGGCATACAAAATATAGTACTGACAGGAGAAAGATTGTTACAGGTATATTACATTTAGCAGCTCTGTAAGCCATTTTTTAATTAACAACATTGGGATCCCCAACATAGAGATAAGTGACAAGAGCAAAGAAAGAAAAAGAGAAGTAAAGAAGAGAGAGCAGCACAGAGTAGAAGTAGGGGGGGGTGGACCAACCTGCAAAGAAAAAAAATTAGAGCAAAAAGACATCAGCGCAAGCCCGGAGAGGTTACCTGAGACAAGAAAACATTGCAATAATCTAATAACCACTAAGAAGATCGAGGGCAGGGTAAAACCTGGTGTTAAGACACCACAAGTAATGCAAGTCAACTAGGGTCTAGATGGGAGCTACAAGCCAGTCCATTGGTTGGGTGGGAATAGTTGCAGTTCTATTTGTATATGTTTCGTTGCGCAATATCCAAAGTGTCCAGATTTTATTGAATTTCGTGGGGCACCCCCTTGCATAATAAATCTGTTCCAGAGCGGGCAACGTTTGCTCCACCTGAGCTATCCAGAAATGTAGGGTAGGAGGACTCTCGTCTTTCCATTTTATGGCTATTGCCCGTTTCGCATGGAACAAGAGAAAAGTGAGCAGAGTCCTTTCCGAACGTGAAGACGTAGTGTCCTGCAGGTAATTGAGGAGTAAAACAGTAGGATGGAACTCCACTGGCATAGCCATAAGTTGAGTAATATAATCAGCAATTTCCGTCCAAAAGTGTTGAATGCGGGCACAGTCCCATACCATGTGAAAAAGTCAGCATTAGGGCTATTGCATCTGTTGCACTTATCCGGGAAAGCCGGATTCATTTTATGTAGAGTGTAGGGGGTATAGTAGGCACGGTGCAAATATTTGAATTGGATAAGTCGGTCCCTGGATCTTATCAAGGGGGTAAGAGAGTTAGCCAAAATATAGGACCATTGCTCCATTGTTAGATCCGGAATGTTGACAATCCATTTCTGCAGCAGATCCTGCCTTGTGGTTTGGTAACTGGTGCGCAATAGAGAGTATATCGCAGAAAGTGGTTTAGGTAGGTGCTCCTTACGTACTAGGGTCTCCAGACGGGAAAGTTCAATCCTGGGGTCAGCAGATCGAAATTGCTGAGTGAGAGCATGTCTCAACTGCAAATACCGAAAAAGCATTCCATTAGGTAGATCAAATTTGTCCTTAAGTTGTTGAAAGGAGCAAAGGGTATTGTCCAAATACAAATCACCTAGATATTTCACATTGTAGTAGGCCCACAGGTGAGGGTCTGGTACAGTAAGAAGTTGTGACAAATTACTGTTAAACCATAATGGAGTATGAGGAGATAGGGTCTGGGTACCAGCACCCATTCTCTTACTGCCCAAGTGCCAAGCCTTAACCACATTTTTCATCATTGGAGTAACCCTGGTAGGGAAAGAAGCCTTTCTATATATCAAATTACACAACCCTTCAAGCGACCCTGCTATTTGAGCTTCGAGAAGCGTCACTGGATCCTCAGGCGTTGGGGTTTGCCACCACCGCAAAGGTGTCAATTGGGCTGCTATAAAGTAGTCAAACATATCAGGGGCAGCTAGACCGCCTTCCTGTGACAAGGATGTCAGGGCAGTGTATTTAACCCTAGTAGCTCCCGGAGACCAATAGAGTTTGTTAAGTTGCGTTCTAAGAAGTTTAAAAAAGGAAGCTGGTAGCCACACCGGTGATTGTCTAAATATATAAAGGAATTTGGGGAGGAACTTCATTTTAAACAGATTTATCCTGCCAAGTAAAGATAGGGGAAGCTTGAGCCATTTATCAACTGTCTAATAAGGCATGCTAGAGGTTCCATGGCAAGTGCAAAGAGACCAGGCGATAAAGGGCAACCCTGTCTGGTTCCTCTGGTTAATGTTATCGGGTCAGAGAGTTCAAGATTCGACAGTATTCTGGCTTTAGGATTATTATATATCGCCCTCAGCCATGTCAAAAAATTTTTGCGAAAGCCAAACATTTTCAGAGTCTCCCACAAATAAACCCACTCAACCGAATCAAATGCCTTTTCGTTGTCGAGGGATGCAATGGCTCTAGTACCTGAATTATCAGAGGGCACAACAATATTAGTGTACAGCCGCCTAAGATTGAAATCTGCCGCTTTATGAGGTATAAAGCCTACTTGGTCAGGGGCAACTAGTGACTGAATAACATGGTTGAGGCGTCTGGCTAACACCTTTGTTAAAATTTTAGAGTCCGAATTGATAAGTGATATGGGTCGGTAAGAGGAATGATGCAGCGAGTTCTTACCAGGCTTCAAAATCAAAACTATCGTGGCTTCTGCAAAGGATGGCGGGAGAGTTCCCGAAGTTAAGGAATGATTAAATAACTCAGTGAGATATGGAGCTAGAGTAGCCGCATACGAAACATACCAAGCGTTGGGTAGACCATCGGGGCCCGGGGTTTTGCCAGATGGAAGTGTAGCTATGGCCTCCAGGACTTCTTGTTCCTGTATTGGGAGGTCTAGGAGTTCTCTATATTCCAGAGGGAGATTTGGGAGACCTAGTTGGTGGAGGTAGGCTCGAACTTCATTAGGGTGTTTATTAATTCTAGAAGTATAGAGGGCTTGATAGTAATCTGCTAAGCTTTGATTAATTTGAGATGGGTTTGTAAGAAGCGTACCATCATCTAGCTGTAATGCATGGATAGCTGTCCTGGGTTGGTCCTCCCTTGCCAACAAAGCTAGCATTTTACCATTTTTGTCCCCTTTTTCATAGAGGGCGAATTTGTAGTGCAAATGTTTTTTATGGGCGTTCTTCCACTGTATTTGAGTGTACAGCCTCTGGGCCACAACATATTGGTCTTTTGAATGTTCAGTAGGGGTTCGAGTATAACTCGCTTCTGCCTCCCGCAACTCCCGCTCCGCTTCAGTCAAAGCATAAGCCAATTTCTTCCTCGTAAAAGCTATAGCTGAAATATATTCACCTCTAATAAAAGCTTTCATTGCATCCCAAACCAAAGGCAGGGAGGTTGTATTAATATTTTCCCGAAAATAGTTAGTGAGCGAGTTTTGTATTGTTTTTTGGATATCTGGATAGGTTATCCAGTGCGGGCTAAGTCTCCACATTTTATTTTTAGGATTTGGGTACAGAGTCCACGTAATTAGCAGCGGAGCATGGTCAGAGATTCCCCTAGGAAGGAACTCCGCTTTGACAATTTTGGGAGACAAGTCAGGAGAGGCAAAAGCAAGATCAATCCTCGACATTGCTCCCCTAGAGTAACAAGAGAACATCTTCGTGGTGGGATTGCACTCCCTCCATACATCTATAAGCCCTGAGGTCAATGCCCAGCCTCTCAGGCCACCAGGATCGGCCCTACCTAAAGTAGATAGAGATAAGCGATCCTGCTCCCCATTCATGACTGCATTAAAATCCCCAAGGATCAAAGTTGGACCAAGAGGCAGGTCCGCAATATGTTGAAGTAAATCGTATAACAGCATATCTTGGAAAGGAGGAGGGACATATACACTGACCAGAATATATGGCATACCAGCTAAGGAGGCTCGAATAAGAGTAAACCTTCCCTCCGGGTCGTTCTTTAAGTGAAGGAGTTGAAAAGGGAGCGACCGACTTATCAATATGGCGGTACCTCTAGAATAGTTTGAGTAGGCAGTGTGGTAGGACTGTGCAAGCCAGGGTTTCCTAAGGATGGTGGAATTAGTAGTATGAGATAGGTGAGTCTCCTGGAGACACACTATGTGGGGGTTTCGTTTACGTAAAAAGCTGAATACCAAGGACCTCTTTAGTGGAGAACTTAGCCCCCTAACATTCCAAGATATAGCAGTTATCTCCGTCATAGCATAGAAAACATAACAATGAACCATCTCCCCCCCAAAGAGAGATACATAGCGTAAAAGAAATGGTAGAGGGAAAAGAGAAGAAAAGAAAGATTAGCAAAGAGGGACAGGAGAGACACGAAATAACCAACATTTCCCACCCTACTTCTCCCAAAAATGGAGAAGTTTTGTACCCTTAACATATTACAAACAAGGAGGGTGTACCCAAATCGTACACCAAGTTTGATTAACCAGCAGATCAAAAAAAAATGCAATGTAAGTATGCATCAATATAACTAGACCATATCAAATAACAAAAGTTGTGCTGAAGCACTGATAATGTAGCAGGGCCTGTGCACTTTTGTAGCTCCGTAGGCCCACTTAAGCCAGGTGGCATCGAGTGGCAAGCAAGGAGGGTAACCCGGAGGGTTGTGTGAAGACAAATACGTTACCAAACCAAAACTGCGTGGCAGGGCTGCTGTAAGAGTAAAGCATGAGAACTTAGGGCTGTCTGTGTACCAGTGGTTGTTGGTCAAGCCATTTGGAGACTTCAGTAGGAGTAGTAAAAAAGTGGCTGCGCCCTTCCGCTGAAATTCTGAGCTTGGCTGGGTAGAGCATAGCATATTGGAGGCCTGAGTCCCTGAGACGCCGTTTAACAGCTGTGAATTGTTGCCGTAGCTTACGTAGGTCGTTAGAGAAGTCAGGGTATAAGGAGATAACAGCATTTTCAAACCGTAGTTCCCCTTTGCGACGGGCAGCAGCAAGTGCGGCATCCCTGTCTCTGAAATTCAAAAACCGTGCAATAATAGGCCGCGGAGGGGCCCCAGGGGGTGGCGGTCTACCTGGGATACGATGAGCCCTTTCAATAATAAAAGCAGTGGAAAAGGCCTCTGAACCAAGCTCCTCCTGGAGCCATCGTTCCAAAAACTTGGTAGCATCTGGGCCTTCAGCTCTTTCGGCGAAGCCTACAATTCTTATATTGTTCCTGCGAAGCCGATTCTCCAAATCGTCAGCTTTGGCCTCCGCAGCGTCGAGCCTGTGACGCAGTTGTTCAACACGATCAGGGAAAGGGTTACAAAGGTCCTCTAGGCCACCTACCCTCCTCTCAACCTCGGTAGTGCGTTCTCTCACTTTCTGCACATCCTGTCGAAGTATTGCAAAGTCCACCTTTAATTCCTCGACCTTAGCCATTGTGGCTATATGGCAGGTTTGTATAGTAGCCTTCAGGACTGTAACAACTTCAGCCAAGGTTAAATCATCAGGCCGCGACGAGTCTGTTACGCCCAAGGGGTCACCTACTTGTGACGAGTAAAAGTTTGGGGCTGATGTCGCCCCCGACTCCGTATCGTCAGGTGTCGAGCGGTCCCCTGAAGCATCGAGAGGTGGTTGAGAGGAGGGAGCAGGTTGTTCCTTCTGAGGAGCGGCACTGAGTAGTTCCGCCATCTTGGCGGGCCTCGTGGCGGTGCGGAGATGTGCTCTGATATCAGAAGATTCAGCGGCTTGTTGCTTCTTCTTGCCCATCTGCCAGGTTCTGTAGAGATAGATGAGTCAAATGGCTGGTTACATGCCACTCAAATCAGGATATTTTACCGGATTCAGTAGGGGAGCTACGGAGCTAAGCAAAGAGACGTCCGCTCACATCACTAGTTAACCACGCCCCCTACTCTTTATACACTAAAGACTTAAGTCATTGCAAACTATTAAAATACTTGATACAGAAAATCATTTTGTTGCTTACATCCCACATTTAGAATAAAAGATGAAGGACTTAGCCAAGCAGGGTTTTGAGTTAATGAACAGAATGGTGCTATTTTCTTGTTGACTAGGATTCATGATCATATATCATATAATATACGGTCCACTGAAATCTCAGGCCTCTTTTGTAGACAAGGATATTACTCAAATTATTTGTTGTCTGGCACACATTATCTTCAGCACTTTAGCAAGGGTGTACAAACCCAATGTTAATTTAGTAGAACCAAAGGGTTAAGGAATTGCTTCATAGTCATTTTCTTCCATATTTCACATGTACCAGTAACATTAAAGAAATGCATACTGTATCTACTGGGTCTTCAATCTTGCCACTTTTACTTTTAAATGCAAAGTGCAAAACAGTATAGTGTTTTGTACCATCGTCTTTACTATGCCTTGTGCCAAAAAGCTGGTTAAAGTAGTAGTTCACTTTTAGATGAAATTAATTAAGTATTATGTAGACCGCAATACAATTTGCAATCGGTCTTCTTTTTGTTTGTTTTTTTTTATTATTTAAATGTATATTCAGCAGCTCTCCAGTTTGTAATTTCAGCAGCTATCTGATGACTAGGGTTTGAGTTATCCGAGCAACTGGCCAGCAGGTTAAACATAAATATAGTAGTAGAGAGCTTGAATAGATAGATAAGTATTTCAAAAGTAACAGTGATGACATTTTTATAGCCTCAAACAGCAATTGTTTTTTTAGCTGTGGGATCAGTTACTACCATTTGAAAACTGGAAACAGGCGAAATATTTAGCAAAACAAATTAAAAACTTTTTAAATGAAGGCCAATTGAACAGCTACCAAGAGAAGTACATGCTATAATATGTTATTGTATATGATAGATTGTACTTATATAATACTAAGCACCCTCAGTGTTCTGTTCTTGGCCCTCTGTCAATCTCCTTGTATACTCTTTATTTAGGAGACCTTTTACTATGTGTCTCAGGGTTCTCAACTTGGCCCTCTGTTGTTCTCTTTGTATACTATCTTTTTAAACGCAGGGATGGGCGAATTTGACCCGATTCGTTTCGCCAAAAATTCGCCGCCGGCGAAATGTCGCAGACGCCCATTAAAGTCTATGGGCGTCAAAAAAAATTTGTTGCGCGGTGAAATTATTTTGTCGCATGTCTTTTTTTTTTGACGCACGTCTCCATACAAGTCTATGGGCATCATTTTTTCAGCGAAACGAGGCGAAAAAATTCGCCCATCCCTAGAATGCATGTCTTCATTTGGCCTTAAATATCACCTGTATGCCAATGACATTCAGATATATTTAGACCAAGATCGCAAAATCTCCTCGTGGATGAATAAGTGACATCTCAAGCTCAACCTGGCTAAAACACAGTTCATGGTTTTCCCACCTAAACCTTGCTTACTTCTTGCTTTCACCATTACTATTTCTGGCATGACCAGATCAGCACACTGCCTGGGGGTCATCTTTTACCAGTCTCTCTCCTTCTCTAATCATATTAATACTACTGCCAAACCCTGCTGCTCCTCCTTCCACAATATAGCAAGATACTACCCTTTCTTTCACAACTAACAGTCAAAACACTAAGTGGGTTATTTATTAGGTCTGAATTTATCTCATTATTTCTATTTAAAAAGTCCTACCAACTCCGAATTGGCAATAGGACCTTATTTATCATAGAAAAAGCCTGCTAAAATTTGTTCGGGCAAATAATCTGAAAAAAACTGATTTTCCCAACAAAAGTCAGATTTCCTGCCAAAAAAGTCATATTTTCCCACCAACATCTAGCTTTTTGGCCGAAACTTAACGCAGACCATGATAATGAAGTGGGACCTTTGCCATTTACTTTTACAGGACCCAGACAGTTCGGAGTATAATAAATTACAAAAAATCAGAATTTTTAGTAATTTTTTTATTCGGAGTTTGATAAATAACCCCCTAATTCATGCCCTATCCTGTTTAGACTATTTCAATCTCCTACTCCTGACTCCCATCTCTCTCCCATTTCTCTCCCCTCTAATCAATTTTAAACGCTGCTACTAGAATCATCCTGCTCTCCTAAGAGGGAACCTGTTCAACCCCAATTAAAGCCTGTTAAGCAAAGGATAGCCTATAAAAACCTTCAAAGCCATCCACTCCTCTGCATCTCACTGTATCTCTTTGCTTGTCTCACTGTATGTTCCTGGCAGTCTCTTCCACTCCTCTCAGAGCCACCTTCTTTCCACATCATCCACATCCACTGCCACCTCCCATTGTTAACCCTTCTATATTGCTGCTCCTTACCTCTGGGATTCCATCCCTGAATACCTCTGCAGTGAGTGTTCTCTCAATCTCATCAAGATTTTGGAGCAATAGAACATTAGTCTAATCCTGATACCTATTGAACAATGCCACCACCCACTTAGACTGTACTGAGCAGGTACCTCCTTCCTGCTTTGTCCTCTTACAACATTGCACTTAAACTATATGTCCTTATATGAGCTCTGTGTACTGTGTATATTTTTTGCATTCATGATGCTTTACAAAAAAATATGTAAAAAACAAATGATCATGCATTTTCTAATATTTTTATATAATGAATCAGAAAATAATTATCTGAATCTTTCATTCCATTTTAGATCAGGAAATAAAGAAGTGATTGACATTGTTCTTATTGCTGAGCACCACTACCATTGAAAAGAACAGTGTAAGACTTCTCAAAGCTGTTGAACACATTTTGACAAATTGACACAAGCATCTCCACTGATAAATTTGTCAGTTTAAAAAATAAATGACTTTCCTGTCAAGAAAATGTTGATAAATAGGGAATTCCTTGCTTTTTTTCATACAGAATGGGAAAAATAGAATTTTCATGACTGAACTAGATCCCCATAATACAATATGTATTCAACTTACTGTAACTAAAAACCTACAAATAAAATACAATGGTTTCAAGAAGGTTCAGTCAAAGAACTGAAGGACAAAGGAACGTCTATCCCATAATTATCAAAACCAGGGACATGTTCCTTTTACATTTACTATGCCATCAATAGCTTTAAGCGCCTTAACCCGACTTAAAAATCAACATGTGTTCTCAAAATTATATTCAAGAATGAAGAAAATAACTTTGCAACATTACGAACAGTCAAAAATGATTTGACTGGTTTTCCATAATCATGCTATCAAACGTGGAAAGCTTGGTTGTGGTTCAAAAGGATGTGTAGCACCTATAGCATATATAAACAGTATATCCAAGTAGCACAAGGGAAGGTTCACATTTCTTTATCCTGTCAAAATCTAAATGCAATAATTCCAATCAATTTCACTCAACAGTATGGCAAGAAAAGTCACAAGTATCAAATATGACAAGTTGAAATGTCAAGAATTCTTGATTTATGACATATAAATGGAATTGCAAAAAAAAGGGCTGCTGAATTCATAGTATATATTTTCTCTATTGAAAAATACGCCTAGGGTAAGAGAATAATCTTAATGCATTTCCATCAATCATCTGAACAGTTTATCACCCTAAATATAATTTGGAAGTCTCTAGTTTGTTTTTAAAAGTCCCCACTTGTCCCTTTTAAACTGAACTTTTTTAAATATTCATTGAACAGTACGTCATCACTTTTACTCTTTTTTTTTGCTTTTATCTACATTTATATTTGGAAGCTGGATCTGCAATGCAGGCCTTTCATTCCAAAAGCAGCTACAATTCAAGCAACACTCTCAGCACTTTGCTATAGTTCAGGAGGAAAGGACAAAACTGCTTTGGTTAAATACTGTTATGTTTCAGTTATTAATTAGCACTGCCAAGTGAAAGAATAAAATATATCTTGTAAATTATTTTAATTTATCTTTAATACTGTATGCATACAGTGCCACGCAATTAAACCAAGAGATGAAAGAGCATTAAATGTAAAATTTTAATAAAAACTCTGTGGGCAGATTTTGTTATGGATTATCCCTAAAAAAAAAAGAAGAAGCAGATCTGATTTAATAATAATTTTGTTTGTTACTTATGAATTTTAGCATATCGATAATTCCCCAGTGCTCCTGCATTTATTTTAACACAATGATTGCCAATTTCTTAGTTAAAAAGCAAAAGAGGGTTTTCGGTGCGCTTATTAATCAGGGATTACAAAAACCTTTTTTTAACGTTCAGTTATATATAAAGAGAGTCCTGTGCTTGACTCCAGATAGATTCACCAGGGATTGTTGAAAAATAACTGCTACAGGCTTCAGTTGATTAGATCGGCGTGGTAACCTGTCAAAAAAGAAACTAACATAGCGCAGAAGAGTCGACCGGTTGCATGCGGGAAAGCAGTTGGTATATGCTTACCAGACGTAGATGTGTAATAACACTCTGAACCTGTGTTGGAAGCGGTCCTGTAGTGCCTTCCTCCTGAGTTTTTTTTTTTTTTCGGATCCGTTAGGCGGCGAGGGTTCGTCTAGTTGGTCTGGTCGTTGTAATACCTGTCGGAAAGAAAACTCACATAGCGCAGAAGAGCCGGCTTATGGATACAGGAAAAGCGGTGGGTATATGCTTACCGGATGCTGATTTTTGATGGCAATGAAAACTTATGCAATTTCTTAGTATTTAACAATTTAGTGAGGACTTCATGCATGGACAGAAATGGTTGCATGACTTCTTAATTGGACAGAGAGAAAAAGAGACTTTATAGAAAGGAGGTAGATATATGAGATATTCTGTTTAAATATGTTTGTCTGTCTATGAGAAGGAACTAATTAAGTACATCCAGTGTCGGA
This sequence comes from Xenopus petersii, assembly GCA_038501925.1. NCBI lineage: Eukaryota > Metazoa > Chordata > Amphibia > Anura > Pipidae > Xenopus > Xenopus petersii. The sequence goes on along the minus strand of CM076689.1, from coordinate 34,833,115 downwards.
CTGGCCCGGCGGGATACCGGGAAAATACCCGGTGGGCCCCCGACCCTAGTGGGCCCCCGCCGGGCCAGACCCCATCTCCCAACCAGTTTTTTAAAAAAATAAATAAATTTCAGCGCATCGCAGCGCCGTTTGCACATGCGCGCCGAGCGCCATTTACGCTTGCGCGACTAGCGCCATTTGCGCATGCGCGATGCGCCGCCTGGGCAATTATGCCGAGCGCGCAATTCGTCTAGGTAGCGGGGGCTAGAGGGGGGCCCTGGACACGAGTCCCGGTGGGCCACGGCCCCCCAGTCCGACCCTGAGTACATCATGTTGAAATGGGTACAAAATGTTCCTGCAAGGGAAGGGGTTTCAGGGGGTGTGTAAATCTAACTTGCACCTCATGTACAACCACTTAGCCACCAAACTGGTGTAAGAAGCTAGTTCTGTGTACACCAATAGATGCAAGTACTTTGTTTATGGCATTTTTGGTGCCCATTTTAGCATATAAATAAACTTGTAGGTATTTCATTAAGGAAAAAAATTGTCTTCCTTTTACCAGAAACAAGGAGCTACCATACAATTTCTCATCAAAGCAAGTAAATGTCATTGATAGACAGTGACCAGACAGCAGCTTCAAGCAAATTTGTCTTGGACAGCAGTAGAATGGTAGTTTAGTGTTGTGATTTGAATGAATGTTGTTCATGGCTTAAAGGTGTTCAGGGATTTGTTCAAGTATCTAGAGACACCTGAGCAATTCAAAAGACAGGGAAGGTAGCTTATGCTCATTTTAGCTTTCCTTCTGCACACAGCTGACTGACCCTGTTTCTACTGCTGACACTCAATTGCCAGGTTGACTGTTCATTGTACTGTAATGGATGTACCTATATAAAATAAACATTAAATAAGAAATGAAATAAAATACAAGTTAACACTATGGGGCACATTTACTAAGGGTTGAATATCGAGGGTTAATTAGCGATTCAAAGGATTTTAATCCATCGATCGAAGGATTTTCCTTCGATCAAAAAAAGCTTAGAAAGCTTATGGGGAAGGTCCCCATAGGCTAACATTGATGCTCGGTAGGTTTAAAGTGCCGAAGAACTGTAGGTAGTCAAAGTTTTTTTAAATAGACAGTACTTCGACTATCGAATGGTCGAATAGTCGAACGATTTTTAGTTGTAATTGTTCGAATTGAAGTTGAAATAGTAGTCAAAGTAGCCTATTCGATGGTAGAAGTACCCAAATAAAACCTTCGAATTTCGAAGTTTTTTTACTTCGAATCCTTCACTCGAGCTTAGTAAATGTGCCCCTATGTGTCATATATTATTACTAGAATTCATTGAATTAGAAATAAAAACACTTGACTTGGTAAAAAATGTTAGACCTCTTAAATTAATACAAAGCCCGCATACATCAATCAAAGAACAATGAAGAATATAAAGAGGCAGCCAGACGGTCAAAAGGGGTCAATAGATTAGAAGTGACATACATTTTAATGGTAATATTGACATTGTATCCCAGGGTCTGCATGTTTTTTACTTGCACCAAATGAATGACAGTCTGACTTGTCTGTTAACTGCAATGAGAATACCTGAGTAATACCAATGGCAATGGCTGATGATGTTTCATTGGCATGAATAGAAATCCTGCAGGTAGCACTGAAGGGGAGCCATACACTTTCTTCATATTTACTCCACAATGCCCTCCTCTAAAAGCTTTGCAGCAGCTTTGAGCCTGCTGCTTGTAATACTTTACAAAACATATAAATATTTCATGGAGTGTCACCTAGTATGAATAAAGCATGCAGTGATCCTGTCAGTTTCCAGACCTCCTAGTTTTTTTCTAAAGGAATATAAAATGGCACTGTAGTTGTTTACCCTGCAGGGTCTTTTAAATATGCTCTGCATGCACAATACACTTCAAACTACATTTGCTATTGGAAAACAATTGCATATTTATATTAAATAACTGTTCACTAGCATCGTAAAGGAACATTTGCCATTTAGCCACTAAAGATCAACTAGAAAAGATTTACTCATAGAGCAAGTAGAAATTTAGTGGGGCTGAAAACAAATATTTCTCATATCTGAGTGTTATCTAGGGAAAGAGGTAGTAGTTTCTTTGTCTTGTTTTGTTGGCAAGGAGAATAAATATGGACTACCTGTATTAAGCTCAAGGTGTTATAAAGAAAAAAAAAACAATAAAGCATTCTGTTTATGGTTTTCCTATATTTCTATATTGAGAATTATTAAGGGCGGATTTATCAAGGGTCAAATAAAACATTTTTGAATTTGAGTTTCAAGTTTATTTTAGTGTAATTTGACTAGAAAATAGTCCATATTAGATTTGAGTTTAAAAAAAATTGAAATTTGAATTTCGAAAAAATTGAATCGAATTCATTCAAATTCAATTCGAGCTTGTGGGTCAATCCTATTCACCCGAATTAAAAAAAACTATTTTTTAAATAAATTTTGATCAATTCAGACTTTTAGAGGTTTTCAGGTTTGTTTTCACTAGTAATTGTCTCGGACAAGAGATTTTAGAGGTATTTGTATATTTTAGCATGTCATACTTTTAAAATTTGGAGTTTTTAATAGATTTCCTGACTTTTGAGATTTTACTAATTACTTGCCGCTGACATTGGGTGAACAGGACACTGTATTTCACGGCAAGAACGTGCAATCCACCACCTGGGAGATGGAGTATCCTCAGGACAAGCCACTTGCATTATGACTTTGTTACTTTTAATGAGCCATAAGCAGGTTTAATACAAGTGGCTTTCTCATGGTGATGTCAAGGGGACTGAATGTCCTTCTGAGTTGCTTTTCTTTACATGTTTCTTTACATGTTTTCTAAAGTTTCTTTTTTTTCTGAATATGTTTGGCCAATATGCAATGTCAAAATAGGGAGCTAGGCATCTATCAAACCTGTTGATAGAGAATAACTTCCCCACACTGACCCAACTTAAAGAAACCATGAACCAGGGAAACATTGAGATGTTTCGCTATTTCCAATTACGCCAAGCATTTGTAGCTCAGTTTGGTTCCAGGAGGGCTCAGACGAACATGTCATCCTATGGGACCCAAATTCAAAGAAACTTGTATCTGATGTATATAAAAGATTGTTACCACTATGGGTAACCCCCTAAAAACAGCCAAGGTCAAATGGTCAATAGATATCCCCTCTCTGGACGATGAATTTTGGGAGGAGGTTACTACAAACCTATATAATTCCTTATATCCACCAGGGACAAAATGGTGCAATTCAGGACCATTCATAGAACCTACAGTATATTACCCCACTAAGACTTAAAGTCATGGGAAGGAATTCCACAGCAAACTGCCCAAAGTGTCAAGCTCCAGACACAAATCTCTTTCACATGCTGTGGACATGCCCAGTAATAAACAAGTACTGGTCTAATATAATTAAATATATAAATAATCAAGTCCAACTCCCAGGTGCTCTAACTCCAGAGTGTAGTCCACTGGGTCTGGTGGACAAAACCAGAACACTCCTATGAACCATACTTTTCTATGGGAAAAAATAATTGTAATCAGATGGATGAACCCTGCTCCCCCCACAGAGTGGGAATGGATTACCTTAGTGAATAGCAAACTGCCAGTAATAAAAGTGACATAGATGGCTAGATAATGCCCTCAAAAATTCGAGGCAGTATGGGCCCCCTGTCTAGAAATCAGCCCAGAGGCTGACCCTAGTGTGTGAACCATAAGTATAGTCACGCCTGCTTAAGAATCTAAAGACAAACCCTATTATGCCTGATAATCCTTTCGATCCTTTCGATCCTTTTGTCATATATATGTTTGATATTAATATACAGTATGTTCTGTATAACCTTGTATCTTTAATGCTGATATGTTACTTGCTATAAATATTGGAAGTTATTTTTTTTTCCTTTTTGTTTTCTGTTTTCTTTTTGATTTGTGTTACAAAATGCTAAAATAAAAACCTTTAAAAAATAATGCTTTTCCCAGCACAGAATATATTTTAGATTATCTGTTTCTTATTTTCTTTATCCTTTGATCACAGTGGAAAAGTCTGCTATGATGATGTAACATAAAAAATATAATTAGTTGGCTAAAAAAAGAACATTTGTTTCGTATTGCTTAAACCATGCAGTTATAATAATTATTATTATTAATATTAGTATTATTATATAATTATTTGTAGTTTATTTGCTACAACATTTTCTAATGTTTTTATTGAATTATTTATTTCTCCAACATATTCAATTTGCACAGTAGAGCAAGGATTTGGAGGTGTGTTATGGATGATGCTAATCTGAAATTAACAAATTGTTATGAATTGTGCAGATGTCAGCTTTGATAATTCATTAAAACATACCGTATATACTCAAGTATAACCCGCCCCGAGTATAAGCCAAGGTACCTAATTTTACCAACTAAATTGGTTAGAGGGACGGAAGACTTAAATTATGAGGGTAGACTGTCAAGGTTGGGGTTGTTTTCTCTGGAAAAAAGGCGCTTGCGAGGGGACATGATTACACTTTACAAGTACATTAGAGGACATTATAGACAAATGGCAGGGGACCTTTTTACCCATAAAGTGGATCACCGTACCAGAGGCCACCCCTTTAGACTAGAAGAAAAGAACTTTCATTTGAAGCAACGTAGGGGGTTCTTCACAGTCAGGACAGTGAGGTTGTTGAATGCACTGCCCGGTGATGTTGTGATGGCTGATTCAGTTAATGCCTTTAAGAATGGCTTGGATGATTTTTTGGACAGACATAATATCAAAGGCTATTGTGATACTAAGCTCTATAGTTAGTATGGGTATATAGAATTTAATTAAAAGTAGAGAGGGGTGTATGTATGGATGCTGGGTTTTCATTTGGAGGGGTTGAACTTGATGGACTTTGTCTTTTTTCAACCCAATTTAACTATGTAACTATGTAACTATGTAACCTATGAAAACTGGGAAAATGTATTGACTCGAGTATAAGCCTAGACACAACTACAGCCCTGTCTCCCAGCAGCGCACATCCCGCCAAAGCGACCCCCCCAGTGATCTACTGAACTTCTTTGCAAAGTTGATGGTGACAGAGAATTGCCAAACGGATTACTGGCATTAACTCAAGGGATGAAAACATAATTATGCCTCTTTATAGGTCCCTGGTAAGGCCTCATCTGGAGTATGCAGTGCAGTTTTGGACTCCAGTCCTTAAGAGGGATATAAATGAGCTGGAGAGAGTGCAGAGACGTGCAACTAAATTGGTTAGAGGGACGGAAGACTTAAATTATGAGGGTAGACTGTCAAGGTTGGGGTTGTTTTCTCTGGAAAAAAGGCACTTGCGAGGGGACATGATTACACTTTACAAGTACATTAGAGGACATTATAGACAAATGGCAGGGGACCTTTTTACCCATAAAGTGGATCACCGTACCAGAGGCCACCCCTTTAGACTAGAAGAAAAGAACTTTCATTTGAAGCAACGTAGGGGGTTCTTCACAGTCAGGACAGTGAGGTTGTGGAATGCACTGCCGGGTGATGTTGTGATGGCTGATTCAGTTAATGCCTTTAAGAATGGCTTGGATGATTTTTTGGACAGACATAATATCAAAGGCTATTGTGATACTAAGCTCTATAGTTAGTATGGTATATAGAATTTAATTAAAAGTAGAGAGGGGTGTATGTATGGATGCTGGGTTTTCATTTAGAGGGGTTGAACTTGATGGACTTTGTCTTTTTTCAACCCAATTTAACTATGTAACTGTGTGCATTGTCCCACTGTCCCACTACCATGTGCAGAGGGTGCTGTGTGATATTGCCATCACTGCCAATCCTTCATATAACCAACAGAGGGCGCTGTGTGATATTGCAGTCACTGTTATTCTTTCATATAACCAACAGAGGGCGCTGTGTGATATTGCAGTCACTGTTATTCTTTCATATAACCAACAGAGGGCGCTGTGTGATATTGCAGTCACTGTTATTCTTTCATATAACCAACAGAGGGCGCTGTGTGATATTGCAGTCACTGTTGATCTTTAATATAACCAACAGAGGGCGCACTGTTATTCTTTCACATAACCAACAGATGGCACTGTGTGATATTGCTGTCACTGTTATTCTTTCATATAACCAACAGATGGAGCTGTGTGATATTGCAGTCACTGTTATTCTTTCATACAACCAACAGACGGTACTCTGTTATTCTGTGTGATATTGAAGTCACTGTTATTCTTTCATATAACCAACAGAGTGGCGCTGTGTGATATTGCAGTCTCTCCCCAAGCTATAGGAATAATTAAACGTAACTGCAATGTCAGCTACTGCCCACTGACTCGAGTATAAGCTGAGGTAGACTTTTTCAGCAGATTTTGGATGCTGAAAAACTTGGCTTATACTCAAGTATATACGGTAGACAGCTTATGCATTTCTAGGTTCATAAAATATCAGAATGTTAGAATGTGCTTTTTTCACACTAAGGGGGTTATTTACTAAACTCTGAATGAAAAAAACACGAAAAATTCATGATTTTTTTTTTTATATAACTTTTAAAAAAACATCACGATTTTTTTGGAAAATCCAGCATCTCACACCTGTCAAGGTTGCATAAAAGTCAATGGGAGAAGTCCCAATGATTTTTTGATGTGCACTTGGTTTTTGGCAATTTTCCGAAGTTTTCAATGTTTTCAGGCAGAAGATCCAAAAAATTTGCGAAAATGTGATTTTTCACAATTTTTTCCAGCAAACCAAATTTTTGGGAAAGTGTATTAATAAATAAGACTAAAAAACCTGTACGGATTTGGTCGGAGTTTTTTTCAGAAAATATTGAGATAAATTCAAACTTTGATAAATAACCCCCTAAGTGACATCTCTAAGCACTTATTGTAACTGGGAAGGCACATAATGTATATAATGATCTGTTTTTGACCCCTTTAGTTTTTGCTTTACTCAGTGTACTGAAAAAGGAAGTTTGAACAGGACATACAGGAAAAACAATAACAGCAAAAAACAATTAGACTAAATAATAATAATAAATAGGAGGATCAGGGCACTTCCCGTTATTAGCTAGAAATTGTGCTCTATAACAGTAGCTGTTGTCATGGTAGGATACATCTAGAAGTGCAGTAATTCCTAGAATGCAGCATTTTTGATCTCAAGATATGGAAAGGCCAATTTGGTTGGTTTTGTTATAGTAGCGTGAAAGGGAAGTCTGCATAGACAGACTTCACCCGTGCATTTGTGCCCCCCCCCCCTTTACTGGACAGTACAGTTTCAATGTGCCCAATGAAGGATTTTCTAAACTGTTTCAAGTCACCCTTCATTCCAGTATCACCTGTGTAACATCTCCAATTCAGTTCTTATCAGTTACTATGAACTGTTTAATTTCTCAGGGGCCTTGGAGCTCTATCTCTGGGTGCATCACTGGTCTCTCCTATATTTTTCACAACTGCTCATGTCACATAACCTATACTCCTAACCACCCCCAGGGGGTATAAAAATTCTGGTCTGCCTTTGTCTTGTCATTCTGACTCTTGTGATTGCAGAGTCCACGCAGCTCCTGTTCACTTATTAAATTTTGTTTATCATTTTACCTCAAGTGGTCTCTGGTTCTTGAAATTCCACAACAGTATGATCTATGTATAATATATAGCTGAATTTGGTGTCAGTAAGATAAACCAAATCAGATTCCCATTATTTGTAGAGTGTACCTTGTGTTTAGAAATACATTTATACAAACAGTACATCTGCTCTTTATAATTCAATAGAATTCAAGTTTCAATAGTCATTTTATGCATTTGGTTACACAAATCCGAGGTGATATTGCTAGGCACAAACCACAGTCTATTGTGTAGTCCACTTTTAGTTTATAGGGTGGGATAGCCATCATATAAGTCCTATGGTATTGATGCCCAGATTGAGAGCGTCACTTTTATTTTAATTAGAGCTAAACATTGGCATTTAAAATACCTTCATGTTATAAATACCTGATAAATCTCCTTTAATACTATTTTAAGACTTATTTTAGAAATTAACTTCATGCAAGGAGGCAAGAGACTAAATACAAGCTTTAGGTTATGTGAATATTGACATTTAATCAATATTGTTGCATTACAATGTTTCTATTAAAGTGGATAAGGTGGCTTTAACTAGTGGCATCTTTGTGGGAGGCAATGATTTTGCTGTCAAGGGAAAAACAACAATGAATTACTGTTTTTGACTGGATTATAACAATAGAAAACCAAAAATATATAGATTACATCTCTTATGCATTTCAAGGCCACAATAGCATTTCCCTGCAGACTGGTTATTTACCAAGAGTACACTTTTATTCAAGAAAACGAAGTAGAAATGTGAAAAAAGTGCTTTCCTATTGCCTTTTATAATAGTGGTTTTAAATAAATTTTAAAGAGATAGCAGTTAAGTCAATATCACTATCATCCCCACATTGCTATTATATTTTAACCCCTCCAACCCACCCCACCAGAACAACATTAAATGGATGTCCAAAAATCCCACAACCTAACAATCTAAGAAATTGAGTCATTCTGGATAAGTCAGAGTGTAATTTTCATACAGGCTGAAGTATGATACCTTGACTACAGTATTTTGGCAACTTCCAGACATACTTTAATACTGTACAGTTATTTTTAAGTAATGACTTCACCCTATCCCTTAATGGCTTGGTAAACCCTCCCCAATATGCCTGAGTTATGGAGAGTACTTTGAAATGTTTAACTTGTGTACTGTACCTTTACTCCAATCTTTAGCTCATTCAAATAATTGTGTACCAGCTATGGCTTCTCTCCTCATTTACATAAAGTCATTTTTAGGCATGACTTTTCTAATAAGTATCTGCATGGATTAATATACCTTACATTTTTAATAACTGAAACAGTACTGCACACTGGGACAAACACCTGGATTTGTTTTTTATATTTTATATTTATGTATGAATATACATTACTTTATTTATAAAGTGTTTGGAATGCTATTTATGTCTTGATTTTCTTAGTTCCCCCAGATTCACAACTTGAATAATGATTCAACTGTTATTTTTTTTATAAGAAAAAGTATACATTTTTTCAATGATTCAAAAACAAGGCAATTGTGTCCTCATTATGTCAGCTGTTTACACCTGTAAATTACTGCCCTACTCAAATACTAATTAAAACATATAATTTATTTTACATTGATCACATTATGGGCCAGATTCAATTCAGCGAGAAATATTTATTGCATAGATTATCTCGGTTAAATCTCATGGATGAGATTTAATTTAAAGAGGAAAAAAAAACTTGTTTTTCCACAAAGACTTCAATAGAGTTTTTACATGTTACGCAGTGAGATAAGTTTTTCTGAATCAAATTACATCTCCAATTGAATCTCATCCATGAGTTTTCACATGATAAAGGCAACCAGTTTGGGCATTTGTAGTGAACAAACATACAGTAAGTCTATGGTGGACAATTCCACATAATAGAGACCTACCTGCTATACCAGTGCTACTGATTACACAGCCTCATCTCCAAATAAATTTTAGTTTTCTAAAGTATTTTATGTACAGTACATAATATTATATGTGTGTTAAATAAATGATAAAACACACAACACTATGATTAAACTTTAGCAATAGCTCTTTAAGGAATAATAAGCATAAATCGCACATAAACCTGAGATTTTAGTTCCAATTTTACTGGTCAGGAAATCGGTCAATAATAATATAATCATTACAGTGAACTGTAATGTCCATCTAAAGTCAGATGATGTGAACAACTTATTATGACACATTTTTGTACACTATTTCAAATTTGATTAAAACCTTGGTTTAACCCTAGTTTTAATATGATAGCTCTAATCTGAGAATATTTTGTAAATTCTTTTTGGGACATAGATCTATATATAATTTTATAATATTTATGCAGTGTATCTGAGCTTGGCGAGGATGCTCAGGTGTCCATGTTGTCCATAATAGACAAAAATATTAAAATACTTTTGCTTTCCCATTGTCATGTACAGGTATAGGATCTCTTATCCGGAAACCCGATATCCAGAAAGCTCCGAATTACGGAATGGCTGTTTCCCATAAACTCTATTTTATCCAAATAATCCAAATTTTTAAAAATGATTTCCTTTTTCTCTGTAATAATAAAACAGTAGCTTGTACTTGATCCCAACTAAGATATAATTGATCCTTATTGGATCCTTATATCCTTATATTACTTTTGTTAATTTAAGATGAACATCTTCATTAACAACATATTTAATTTAAGACATGAATCATATTTCAGTTTTTGCTGGAAAACAATGTACTGTAGGTTGTTTTATTCTAAAATGTATTCTCTTGTTTCACTGTAATGTAAGTTAAAATTTAACAAGAATAAACAAATAATATAATGTTTTTACATTTTTATATTGTTTGCCCAATTCCTCACTGAATTTGCAGGATAATATTTCTTTCAACTCTAATCAAACTATTAATTACATAAATTGCACATACAGATGGAGCAAACTTTACTAGAAATTTGGCTCCAGATTATGTCATATATGTCATTATAACAAATCTTTCAAATGAAAGGTATGACATGCTGTGATATAGAGTGCAATGAAAGTCTTGTGATGTCAAAACAAACAGGGTAAAAGAAGGGGTTCCAAATTGCAGAATTTCTTGTGCCCAAATTAATTTAATGCTGTTTCTGTCTATTGATTTCCAACTACCTTCTACTTTCTTTCTTTATGTTTTCATTATGCTCTTGGATGATCCCACATGTATTTTTTTCCTCATCATCTTTGTGTTCCTTACAATAATCTAGTTATTGCCCCTTCATTATCTGTTTTTAGTCAAATTTATAGGAAAACTGTTATCCCACCATCCCTTCTGGCAGCTCTCCATGGTTCTGTCATACAGATGTGCAGATTAAGAAATTGTAAAAGTTGAATATGATATGCAAAACCATGCCTTTCTGGGTATGTTGTGCTTTTGGCATAATATATTGTGAGGCTATTTTACATCCAATACCACTACTTTTGATTCTGGCAAGGTTATTGACTTGGTCGGCGAGACAACAAGTTTTATTTGTACCTTAAATGCATTGAAAATGTATTTATAAAATCCAAACAATTTATGTCATTTGAATGCTCAGTCCAAGTAAGCTAAAGATGTTCTTAAACAATGGTGGCTTAAGCCCTCTGCTAAAAATGAGCCTTCAGTTTGATAAATACTTGTATGTAAAGTCATAAATACTTGCCGTACAAAAGGTTAATGTAGTGTGAAGGATTGTAAAACACAGTGAGCAGCCTGCTAGATCATGATAAGACATCCATACCAGCTTTATGTGAGTGCCAATGTTTATTGTCTGTGCCAAAGATCTACCAACTATTAAACTATATTTGTTCATTTATTATAGAAGTCTTTGTAAGCAGTTCAAGTACATATATCACATATCCTAATGCAGGCACACCACTTAATTATTTAATATATGTTACCATATTTGATTAATTTTGTAAAGTAAAATTACTAAACAGGTTTTGTTCTCTGCATTTTGTAAAGTAAAATTACTAAACAGGTTTTGTTCTCTGCATTTCTCCATCAGGGTAAAAATATAATTGTATGCCATGTAAAGTCAACATATCAGTCTTAATTTTTAACAGAAACATACTGCAAACTGAAAATAGATCAGACCATGATCATAAGCTAAGAATAATGAACAGGATTGATAGACATCAGCATAATAACAAAATCAACTACATTGATAATTTACTGTAGTTCACACAATGAAAGCCTTTTAGTTCTTTTTTTAAATGTATCTTTAGAAGCCAGTCAGCTTTTTTCACAGCATGAAACTGATCTGGCTTGTCTATTCAGCAGTAGGCTGTGTCAACACAACTTCTACAACAATGGGGTTTTCACACACACGAAATAAGCCAACTTCACAGTGCAAATGATGACAAAGTGTAGTACTTGGTTGCACTGTGTTGTACAGAAAAAGGAAGATTAAAGCTGTTGACAGGATTGATTTGTTGAGTAGGTACAGTTCATGTTGTTTCTGACATTTATATTGGATAAAAAGTAAGAAACTTCTGAATCCCTGCATTGCAAGCACAAATCCCATTGTGCAGTTGCTGCTAATAATAATAGCTTTCAATTTAGAAATGCTTAAACTTGGGCATTTACAATGAGGAGAACACAAGCCATAGCCAAAATTCATAAATGGAATTGGTAGTATCCATAAATCCATTATGCAGAAAGATTACAAATATTGTAATGCCACTTTTCAGCGTGTAATGTAAACAAACTTTTATTATTTTTTTACTGTTTTCTTTTTATGTGTAATAATAATAAGAATAATTCATATTACATACTAACAACTAGCAAAAATTTATTTTTATGACAACTAAAATGTATTGTATTTTTATGTTTTACCCATTTTAGTAGTCCTAAAGCAAAGTACTTGATGTTAGTATTATTTACTAATGCAAGTGCAAATGTATAGTGCACTAGAATTGAAACAGAGTGTGCATTGATACCAATCACAAATTTACGTGTGCCTATATGTACTAGGACTTAAAATTTAGGGCCAGATTTATTAAGGTCCGAGTGAATTTTTGAAGTTAAAAAAGTTTGAATTTCGAAGTAATTTTTTGAATACTTTGACCATTGAATAGGATACCACGACTTCGAATTTACTTCGACTTCGATTCGATTATTTGACTATTTAATAATCAAAGTACTGTCTCTTTAAAAAAAACTTCGACTCCAGAACAATTAAAGTGTTTTAATGGAATGCAAATATATTGTACTGTTGACAGGTAATTCTCTTGATTGTCGGGTGGTCCCTCACTCCAAATGTATCAGGGTTCTATACAACAGAGTCAGTGGCACCGTCCAAGCCACAATATATCCAAGGTAAAAGTAAAGTTCACTCTGGAGAACCACATTTGATTCAGTGTATTTTATTTAAACACAACATGTTTCGGACAGACATGTCTAGCACTAGCACCTGATTAAGGACATAGCTGTCTGAAACATATTGTGTTTAAATAAAATACACTGAATCTAATGTGGTTCTCCAGAGTGAACTTTACTTTTACCTTTTGTAATGTACTGTTGCCCTGCTTTGGTAAACCTGTGTTATTTTCTTCAGAAAACTCTATAATAGTTTATATGGGGCAGCCATTCAAGCACAGGACACACCATAGATAACAGATAAGGTCTGAAGAATCACATGATAAGACTACAGAATGTATCTGTTATCTGTTGTGTATCCTGTGCATTTTCTCATTTTTCAGCTTTAAATGGCTGCCCCCATGGCTACACAGCAGCTTGTTTATATAACCTATAGTAGAGTTTATGAAGCAAACACACCAGTTGTACCAGTGCAGGACAACAGCAAATTATATTTTCACTACTTTAAAACACTAAAATTGTTTAGTGTTACTGATCCTTTAAAGGGATGTTCACCTCAGACCACATTCTACATTTGAATAACCCCTGTGAGAAAAGCATTTTTGTAAATCATTTTTATAATTGTAGATGTTCCGTTTTGAAGCTACAGACCTAATTAGCCATGAATCAGCCCTGCTAAAACTCTCTCTTCTGACCAGGACTTGGCATCAGTGAAACAAAAAAAAAATAACACTGAACTGCCTTCCTTCTCCGGTTTAATACGCATATCTTTGGTATTGGCTGGCAATATTCAGCCAATAGGATCAGTGAGAGGAAGGACATTGGCAGTAACCAGTATTGGCTTCCTGTATGAGCTGAATGGAAATCCATGTTGGGGATACCTTCCAGAGAGGCAGGAGAGAGACTTTTAGTAGCAGCGATCCACAGCAAATATGATCTGTCACTTCAATACATAATGTTTCTCCTCAATGTAGCTATACAAATTTAGATTATGTTCTGAAGGTAAACCTCCCCTTTAACTTAAAATTGGCACTTTAACATATGCATTACTTAACAAAACCAACTGTAATTTACATCCATTTTGGATCCAAACACAAAGGATACTATTGTACTTATTACGTTTATTATGTTTGAATTCTGGGAAAAATACAAAATTTTTGGCAAAAAAATCATAGCAACTTGCATCTCAATTTTTCACTTTGCATTTACATTAGCCTTGTAATGTGAAAAACCCACACCTGGAAATCTCAAACTCCCAAGAATTTTGGTTGGCAAAGTTTTTTCAGAATAGAAATGAATTAAGTAACTTCTGCACATGCTGAATCTCCCTTGTCTTATTATGAACTAATCTGGGTAAGCTGTTAATTCACACTTGCATTTCAGAATTTTTTAAAAACTTGGCTTGCAAACCTAATATTCCTTATTTCCATGTGAAGGCTTGATACATTATAATGTATTGTATTTTATTTATTTGTTTATTGGGTATGGTGTTTTTATTTACGTTTTTATTTGTTTGTGCATTTTATATTCTGAGCTTTTAATAAATAAAGACATTTAATAAATTACTTCCTAAGAGTAGGCTCAGGGATGTACTATAATAATTTATAAGAAAATTTTAAAGGGAAACTCCACAAAAACTTAATATAAGCTTTTTGAAAAGTAAACAGTTTCAAGCAACTTTGCAATATACATCAGTTAAAAAATATGCAGACTTTTCATGATTTTTAATGGCTTCTGACAGTTCCCTAAGCCTAGCCCCCTGCTCTGAGCTGGCTGACTACTGTTACTTCGTATCAACAGCCATCTGCCCTTAGACTGCATCCTCCAAACCCCACAATTCCCTGCACATGTGATTTCAATAAAGAACAGAACATCACAGTGCAATGCATTGTGGGTTATGTAGTTCCTGCATGCTGTCCGTAAGCTGTGGTGAAGTTGTTTCAATTTGTAACATGAGTGTTTAGTCCCTCCTTCCCTACCAGGATTTCAAATGACGCAGAAAGAGAAGAACTTTTAACTAGCTGGATTGCAGCATAGAAAATGGCATTTATTCATACTTTTTAAAGAAACTGGTCATTGTGATATTACGCATTCATGTGTTATGTGGTCCTCCTTATCAAATTTTGGTTTGGAAGCCAGAGTTCCCCTTTAAAAAAACGTACTTTTCTTTTGAAAGATGGTGTAATTGTTGATCCTGGAATAGTATGTTAAATTAAGGTTACATTTAAAAGTATATCTTTATATACAATAAAGGGGTTATTTATCAAAGTCCGAATTTATCTTTCTGCTACAAACTCCAATCAAATCCACTCAGGTTTTTTACGCTTGTGTATTATAAAATTTTCCTGAAAATTTGCTTTGCGGGAAAAAAATCTGATTTTCATGATTTTTGTGGATTTTTTTCATCTGAATTTCATGATTTTTTTTCAGAATCTTCAACCGAAAACTTTGGGTTATTGCACGAAACCCAGTGCACATCAAAAAATCATTGAGACTTCTCCCATTGACTTTTATGTAACCTCAACAGCTCTGTAACGCCGGATTTTCAGATTTGGACTTTTCCATCCTCAGGGTTTAATAAATTCAGAAAAATTTGTGATTTTGTCTGATTTTATAAAAAAAGCACAATTTTTTATCGTGATTTTTGCATTCGGAGTTTAGTAAATAAGCTCCTAAGTATAATGCTCAAACAGAAAAGAAAACTGAATTAGTTTTAATTGCACAGACATTTTTGAAAGAAACCATAAAAATATGATTTTACTCTTAAGACAATGGCCACTGACTATCAGAATAGTTAAGTGCAGTTGATGTCTTTCTTTCAAATAATATTACTTTCAAATCGTCATGCCATTTTACTAAAGCACAAATCAGTCAGATCAGAAACAATTTCATTCACTTCCCCTCCTTAAACTGAAAGCTTATTTGCAAAAAATCTGCAAGTGCTCATATCAATTTGCAACTTCTTTTTAAATGACAATCTTTATTGTATATGTTTTTGATAGTAGTAAATGGTAAACTCATATGTACCCTACAACACTTATCCCATTGCCTTTTCAGAACATCCAAGCAAGCTATGGTAAAGGAGGACTTTTTAGAAGCACTCTTTCATAGTATCAGGATAAACATGCCAGTTGATTGGCTTTATAGTGATTTCCTCTCTAGATCAATGAGATTAAGATGACCATGCACATTGCGGAACAACAAAGTATTACTTTAATGTACTACATATCAGGAAGAAGAGGCAACGTTATTCAATTTACAGTATATTTATAGGAGGACTATAAAGTGAATGCCTCTTACAACTTTGAATTTTGCAGTTACAGTCATGATTTTTGCCTTTGTGTAAACAAACTTTAGATTCTGGTTCAAGAATCAGTTCTTGTTTGGTAACAATGTTCAACCACATTGGATTACCCATTTTAAAATTAAATTACTTAACAAAAGGGGGCGTGGCCGGAAGCTGACGGAGACGGACGCTTAGCACTGCACCGCAGCACCCGTGCTGCTAAGATACTGTTTTTTCTCCCTGTAAGAACCGCCGAGCCGTGACAGGAGAACCGGATTGTCTTCCCTAGCGAGTTTTCTTACCCGGCGGTACTCTGTGGCTCACATCCAGGGCTCAGAATTGCGCGCTGATATGGGGAAAAGTCGCGGAGCGCATCCACGCGTCGGCGTGAAAACGCCGAATATTCAAGATGGTGCTGGCGCTCGCGGAGTGTCACTCAACTCTGCTAAACATGGCGATGGAGAGGGAAGAACTATCACCAAGCTGGGGAAAGGGAAGACTATTGGAGCCTCTGCAGCATTGAAACTGGGCAAGTATGCCAGGGATACTTCCCATAATGATACTATGCACAAAAGTCAGGGGTCTATATCTCCTGAGCCTTCTCCTTATGGTTCCCCCATGCTTTCTCCGGTCAGTAATTTAAGTGAACAGATAACAGAACATAGTGAACATACTGCGCACATTGAACCAACTTTGTCTGAACTTATGTTGCTTATTAATAGCAATCATGCTGCCACAATAGCAAAGATGGATGACCTCAAACAAGATTTTGCTCTGCTGAAGCAGGATGTGCAAAAGATAAGGGAACGTACGACAGAGGCAGAGAGGCGTATTTCCACACTTGAGGATGTTACTACCTCTATCCCAAGCAAATTATCTGAAATGGCACAGAAAGTTCGGAGATTGGAAGAAAAAGCGGATGACCTTGAAAATAGGCTCCGCAGGAACAATATTAGATTGGTGGGCCTACCAGAAAGAGTGGAGGGGAGTACGCCTGAGCTCTTTTTGGAGGGTTGGCTCAAAGATACGTTTGGGTGCAATAATTTTTCATCAGCGTTTACAGTGGAACGGGCTCATAGAGTCCCGGCTCGTTTACCTCCACCTGGTGCTCCTCCTCGCCCTTGTATAGCCAGAATACTGAATTACAGAGATCGAGATAAAATCCTTTCGGAAGCTCGGAAAAAGCAGGAAATTATCTATGAGAATGTTAAAATCTCTATATATCCAGATTTTTCCACTGAAGTGCGAAAGCAAAGGCTAAAATTTGCAGACATAAAAAAACGTCTCCGGCAGATCAACCTATCGTATGCGATGCTGTTTCCAGCTAAATTGAGAGTCCAGGATGGTGACAAAGTCCATTTCTTCACAGCCCCGGCCGAGGCCAATGCGTGGCTGGAGGGAAGGCCTCTGTGACTACGGGCTCATCGGCTCAGAGACGCGTATGACCTTGCTAGATGATTGACCTCGGGACTGGTTCGAAACTGAAGATTGTAAGCACGGGACAATTGGGAAGGCTAAGATATAACTAGGGGTGTCAGTTAGCTTTTTGGCCACTAGTTGGGAGCAATAGGGTTCCTCCCCATAGGGTTAATGGTATCGGGTGTAGGCCCTCCTAGGATTAGGGGACGGGCAGGGTGGGAAAAGGGTATGTGTGGGAATTTATTTTTTATGTGTTTTGTATGTTATGGTTCACATATAATGATTTGGTTCAAGTTACTTTTGAATTTTGTGATATTCCAATTTTCTCCCATATGCAGTCCTCTTTGACTCTGGTATCTTGGAATACCAGGGGTCTTAATTGTAAATATAAGCGTGCTCGAGTGTTTGATTACATCAAAAGATATAAGCCTGACGTTTTGCTTCTACAGGAGACCCATCTGGTGGGCCAGAAGCTTCTTTCGTTGAAGAAACCTTGGGTGGCCTATGTTTATCATGCCTCATTTTCTACTTATGCAAGAGGGGTCTCGATACTTGTTAAGAAGGGTGTTCCGTTTGAGTGTGTGGGGGTTAGAGCAGATTTCTATGGCAGGTATATTGTCCTTCATTGTAAAATTGTGAACCAAATTTTTACCCTGGCTAACATATATTGCCCTCCTCCATTCTCCTCATCCCTCTTAGACCAGGTCTATTCAGTACTTGCTTCCTTCCCAAGTGCTCCGATTTGTATGGTAGGGGATTATAATGCCACTCTTGATCCTCATTTGGATAGGCTGGGTCAAACAAGTAGTTATAATCAGGGATTGAAGCAATGGGTGGATAACCTAGGTCTTATAGAACTATGGCGTTGGAAACATCCGGGCGAAGGACAATATTCATGTCACTCAGCGACTTATGCTACTTTGTCTCGAATAGATCTAGCTTTGACCTCTGCAGATTTTGCACAACAGGTTAGTACTGTGGAATATCTGCCGAGAGCATTTTCAGATCATTCCCCTTTGTGCATTTCAATTCGAGTGGGGGTTGGTGGTAATAGAGCAAATTGGAGGTTATGCCCAATGTGGTTATCAAATGTACAAGTCAGGGACCACTCATGTAAAGAATATGGGGCATATTGGGATATTAATGTGGGAACGGCTCCTCCAGGAATCCTATGGGAGGCATCTAAGGCGGTTGCCCGGGGGGTGTTAATCAGTGAAATTGCTAAGGTTAAGAAAATATCTAAGGCAGAAGTTGATAAAGCAGCTATGGCTCTTATAGAGGCAGAGAGGGTCCATAGTCAAGTTCCTACGGATACTACATATCAGCTATTGGTTCAGTCACAAAGAGAGCTGGAGTTGGCCCAAACGAAGTTGACTAGTAATCGGCTGTTACTGTATATGCCAGTCAGGGCATATTTGAACAGGGGGACAGAGCTGGTAAATTACTGGCGAGGTTGGCTTCAGCTAGGGATTCACAGACTCCAATAGCTCAGATACAGGATTCAGCAGGGGAAGTGGTTAATACTCCGGATGATATACTTTCAGTTTTTATGAATTTTTATGAGACATTATATCAGACGAAGGCAGGTTACTCAGCAGAGCAGGTATTTTCTTATTTGGAGGCAATTGCTCTCCCTAGTTTGACACAGGAGGAGAAGGAGTATCTTGATACCCCAATATCTGAAAAGGAAGTGGTAGAAGCGATATCGGCCCTCCCTTCTAATAAAACTCCGGGCCCAGATGGCCTTCCAGTTGCTTGGTATATAACACAGGGTCATTCTCTGGTTAGACATTTACATGAAACCTATATGTCTGCTTTTGAGCAGGGGATTCTCCCTCCTTCCTTTTATGAGGCAGTTATTGTTCTGATAGCGAAGGAGGGTAAAGACCCTGTGCTGTGCGATTCATATAGGCCGATATCGCTTATAAACACAGATGCCAAGATATTAGCAAAAATCTTGGCTACCAGACTAGCTAAAGTAATTCCCTCTATAATACATAAAGATCAAACGGGCTTTATGCCTGGTAAGTCGACTACTATTAACCTCAGAAGAGTCTTTACTCATTTACAGACTAATCACATAAATGCTGGGGCAAGGATCATTGTGTCTTTGGACGCTAATAAGGCATTTGACTCAATAGAATGGCAGTATCTGTGGGTAGTCATGAGGAAATTTGGGTTTGGCCCGGGTTTTATTAGATGGGTTCAAATGCTATATTTTAAACCTATGGCATGTATTAAAGTCAATGGCATGGTGTCCTCCTATTTCCCCCTGGCTAGGGGAACTAGACAGGGATGCCCCTTGTCTCCTTTTTTATTTGCAGTAGCAATTGAACCCTTAGCTGCCTGTCTCCGTCAGGATCCGAGGGTTGTGGGATTTAGGTATGGTGTATTGGAAGATAAGATTGCTTTGTACGCGGATGATATGTTATTGTTCTTAGAAAATTCGGGTTCATCTTTGCAAGAGGCCTTGGGTATTATAAAGAGATTTGGTGATTATTCTGGACTAATTATAAATAAATCTAAGTCCGTTATTCTCCCTATTGACGTGAGACCTACTCAACCTACTAGTACACATGGTATTAAATGGGTGAATAGGTTTAAATATCTGGGGATTATTATTTCTTTAGATCATAATTTGTATATCTCAGAATAATGTTAACCCAGTAGTAGAACAACTTGGAAAGGCAGTTAAAGTATGGTCCTGCTTACCAATTTCCCTTTGGGGTAGAATCAATCTATATAAAATGATGTATCTTCCTAAGTTTTTGTATAAGCTACATAACTCTCCTGTATGGATTTCAGAATATCACTTTCGCAAGATTAACTCTGTTTTATTGCCTTTTATATGGGCTAATAAATCCCCACGCATCTCCTGGACCTCATTAACAGCTACGGTGGATAAAGGGGGCTTGGCTTTACCCCATTTACGATACTATTTTTTGGCTAGTCAGATTTATCACATCCATAGTTGGCTTCATAGTGAGGTGGAGGATCCAGCTTTGTTAATTATGGCCTCTAGAATTGGATCATTGGAGGCCCTTAAAAACTTGCCATATAGACGGCTGTGTGATTATGATGACTACCCATCTACAATAGCGGTTCCATTTAAAGCGTGGGAAACTGCTGGTTCATATATAGGCCATAAGTCCCCTTTGATATCGCCCTACCTGCCATTGTGGAGGAACTCTAACTTGCCCCACTTTAAAACTATGCAAGATTGCTCGTATTGGACGGCAAAAGGATGTAAGGTGCTGGGAGAAATTCTGGTAAACCAGGTATTTCCTACTTTTCAACAAATGAAGGCACAACTCAGTGAACCAGAATTGCAGTTCTTTCGCTATCTCCAGCTGCGCCACGCTTTTAAGGCCCAGTTCTCATCTCTGGAGGTGATATATAATATCTCCCCGATAGAACGGATATTGAGGGAGTCAAAGAGGGATAAGCTGACTGCTAGGCTATATCAGGAGTTACTGAGTACTGTTCCTGCGCCATTTGATAGGGCACGGAGTCGCTGGCAACAGATAGTCCCTGATATTAGTGAAGAACAGTGGGAAGAGGCTATTGGCTCAATTTATTGTGATCTAATTTCTTTACGGGATAGATTGGTTCAATATAAGTTTATTCAACAGTTGTATATAACTCCTATAAAGAGGCAGAAAATGGGTAGAGAAATTGGGGCAAATTGTCCAAGATGTCAGGAGCCAGATGCATCTTTTTTACATATGGCATGGCACTGTCCCCCAGTGCAAAGGTTTTGGAGGGAAGTGATTAGATATTTGGTTGACAACTTAGCACTTCCTTGTGGTTATTCTCCAGGAATATGCTTATTGGGACTGGTGGACGACTTAGCACCCTTAAACAAAACGAGAGCACTTATGCGGGTTGTATTATTTTATGCCAAGAAATTAGTGATAATGAACTGGATGGGTAAGAACAATCCGACCATAACCCAATGGGTTACACTAATTAATAAAACACTTCCCTCTATCAAGCTTACGTATCGGGCCCGAGGGTGTCCGGAGAAATTTGAGAGAATATGGAAGCCATGGTTGGAGGTTAAGGGTGTGTGAAACCTGTAAAAAGTTATATGTATAATCTAGTTAAACTCAGGTTGGACGCTGGGTATAACGTGTTGTAAATCATGATCTTATTTAAATGGTTTAAGGGGATTGATCAGTTAGTACTTTGGTGGATAACTGAATTGAATTTATACCTGAATTGTATTTGTGAACCAGGTTTGGTGTTGTGCCTATTTCTTTCTTTTCCTTTTTCTTTTCCTCTTTTTCTTTTTTCACCTCCTTTCTTCTCCCTCCCCTCCCCCCCCTTTTTTTTTTTTTTTCCTTTTCGCCTTCTGGTGGTAGTGAAATTGAGAGGCTGGCGGAATCACAATATAATAGAGGTGACCATTCCAGGGGTAATGGTATTGGGTGAGGGTAACACTGGGACTAGTGTTGATAAGGGAATAACGAATTGGAATGGTGGAGAATATTATTGGCATTGTTATGGCTAAGGGCGAGTTAAGGACACAGTTGACACAGTTGACACAGGACACAGTTGTGATTGGGTGAGGGGGAACACTGGGATTGTGTTGGTAAGGGAATAACCAATGAGATTGGTATTATAAATTATTCACATGTACTATTGAGGGCAAGGGGTGGGAGGACACAGATATAGTTAATGTGATCGCACATGTATAATGAATCACATAGGGGGGTAACATATGTAGCTACACACAGTAGCCTATGGGTAATGTATATAATATTAACCCAATAATACGGAAGGGTACATGAGATTGGATGAATACACAAGGGTTGTGAAATGTAGGGTTGGAAACTCCCTCAGCTTCTATACGTACTATCGAGTACAGGAGGATGTAATGTATTGTGTTATGTATTTCTTTTATGTGTTTTTGTTTGTTTTGTTCTTGTTAAAATCCAAATAAAAATAATGTTTTAAAAAAAAATTACTTAACAAAGATGAATCCAGAAATACCATAACTTGGATTTCACAGAAAATGAAACATTTATCACACATTCATAAAATAAATTGTTAAATTCAAAACCCTCAGTAATATTTTACTGAGGGTTTTGAGCATTCTGCTATACAGAAAACTCAGATATTTCTGGTTTTGCAGACAAACTTAATACCTTTGGACTCTAAGTAGTATAATATATTTGGATACAGATATACAGTATGTATAAATAATTGAAATCAGTTTAGATAATACTGTACATACAAGTCTTTGGTTTGGGATGTAAAACTGAAATAAATTGGTTTGTTTCTTTTGCTATCTATTATCTGGAATATGCATTCAGTGTAAAATTCTCAGATTTTTATTGACTGATTTTTGACTGAAATTGGAGTCCAATCTTGTTTTTTTGTAGTTCAACAAAGTATCAAATCTATAAAAACATCCAATACAGCGTAAAATGGAGCTCTTTTAATTTGATACAAAAGACTAACAGCAGGTTACTGACTAATTTATTGCCTTCCACATGATAGTTATCATTTTTTGAATGAGAATATTATGTAAAATTACCATAAAATAATATGTAAGGATGGCAAATATTTCACATTTTGGCAATAGAAAATATGTTTCTAATTTGGAAGCAGATGTTACGTGCATACTTCATCAGCAGCTTTGTAGCATTCTCAGTTTTGGGGTTTTGTTTATGTTGTAAAATAATATTGAGAACTTTAAGATGTAGGTGATTGTGATCCAATGAATCTTTACCTATGGGGACACTAATGGGCAAATTTATCAAAGGTCAAATTTCGAAGTGAAATATACTTTGAAATTTGACCATCGAATGGCTATACTTCGACTTTGAATATAAATTCATTTTCAGAGATTGATCGAACGATTTTACTTCGACTACAAAAATCTTAGAAAAATGTATTAGAAGGTCCCCATAGGCTAACATACCACTTCAGCAGGTTTAATTTGGCAAACTATTGAAATCAAAGTTTTTTTTAAAGAGAGTACTTTGATTATCGAATGGTTGATATATTCGAACGTTTTTTACTTCAAATCAAATTCGAACTGAATTCAAAGTCATAGTATCCTATTCGATGGTCGAAGTATCCAAAAAATTACTTTGAATTTCGAATTTTTTTACTTTGAAAATTCCCTCATATTCACTTCGACCCTTGATAAATCTGCCCCTAACACTTTTTATATAACACTTTTTAAATAAATATTGAGTATACAATTTTATTTGCAGTCTGGAATATTATTTCACTCTATTGACAACATAATACAATACCAGTATGACCCTTCATCTGACAAATTAATATTTAAAAACATTTATTAAATTATTGCAAAAATAATCAAAACAGTATTTAAATAAGAACAGTAGTTCATACCTGCTAAACAGGTATGCCAGGGAGGCTGTGAGGTAATATAGAGAAAGAAAAATCTTTTAAATAAAGATATTTTTGTGCCCATTTTTTTCTGTTCTAAAATCCTTGGTCTTAAAATTGACAACAAGGAAGTGTAACAGTAGCAATAGAGTTTACCATGGCATCCCATTGGATCTTTGCTTTCATTTCTTTTATTGGTATGTAGGTCTGGAAAAACATATTATTTTTTTATCATCTTTAGTATTAGGTTATACAGTCAAACCATGATTTTATATACCCCAATTTTACGTTCTCACTGGATTTTACATATTTTTTACAGTCCCTTTATGTTCTATTGCATTTCAGTGGGAACATTTCCTGAATGTTAAGTATTTTTTCCCATATTTTATATTATAATTTTGCCCTATTTTCCTTAAACACCCCTGCCACAAGCTTTTACCAAGCCATAAGAACAGTATATCTCAATCAATTGAAGAAAAAATATGCGTCAGGCAGGTATTTTTAAAATTTTAAGACAAAATTGTCTATTCTGTTTGCATTTTTATGTTAGAAATAGATTGCGTAAAGAAAATCCTGAAGGAATGAATTTGAATTAATATGCATGATATTCCACTGCTTTATACACATTCAATATAACACTGCTATTTTTCTGAGACACATATATATATCGTGTCTTGAATTTTCTCAATTGCTTTTTTATCAGGTTTACAAATCAAATCAAATAGGTACATTGTAGAGCTCTGTGATATTATTTTCTCTGCTTATAGCAGAATGTATTGAATTATGCTTGTTTTTATACTGCTGCTATTCTCTTCACATTGAGTGAGAATGACTGTGGGGGCTGTAAATTCACTTGGCTTACAGCATTACTGGTTAAAAAAGCCCCATTCAAGCTTAGAGAAGAGAAAGAGCAAGTGTTCATTACACAAATCAATTTGGTCAAAAGTACAGCACAGTGGGTACTCAACCATTGCTCACATAATATTGTCAACTTAATCATTTAATGCCTCAAAGAAATTTGCATACCTATTTCCCGGTGAAATAACTTGATTGCTGTACCAGAAAGGAACTACTGAATATTCAGAAATGCACCTTTTTCTTATCACATTTACTACGGCAAGTCCTTTGCATATAAAACTGATACTAGATGTTAAATATTCAATGGTTTCTAAGAGACAAACCCTAGCACTACATTAAGTTTTTTTTTTTTCAACCATATTTTTTTATTGGTTTTAAATCACAATACATGACAGCATGAGACAAAACATACCTCAAAAAGATAATACAAAGGATACAATAGTGAACCCCAATGTTACAGTCCGTGACAAATGGCAAAAGGTACACAGTGCAACTGTTACATCTCCATAAATAAATGCCACCAAGAAAGGGGAGCATCATATTCCCACGAACACTACATTAAGTTTAATAGATGTTTCTCACATAAAAAGTTAGTTTTTAATATATACAATTCTGAAAAAGTATTTTATAAATGGAAAATATATCTCATGAAAAAGTTTGGGAACCGCTCTTAATTCTTGGAGTTTTATTTTTCATTGGCTGAGCTTTCAAAGTAGGAACTTCAATTTAACATATTAATATATAACATGCCTTATGGAAACAGTAGCATTTAAGCAGTGACATAAAGTTTATTAGATTAACAGAAAATATGCAATATGCATCATAACAAAAATTAGACAGGTGCATAAATTTAGGCACCCCAAAAGAAATATTACATCAATACTTAGTTGAGCCTCCTTTTGCAAATGTAACAGCCTCTAGACACCTCCTATAGCCTTTGATGAGTGTCTGGATTCTGGATGGCGGTATTTTTGTCCATTTGTCCATACAAAATCTCTCCAGGTCAGTTAAATTTGATGGCTGCCGAGCATGGACAGCCTGCTTCAAATCTTCCTATAGATTTTCAATGATATTCAAGTCAGAGGGCTGTGATGGCTATTCCAGAATATTGTACTAATCCCTCTGCATAAATGCCTTTGTAGATTTCGAAGTGTGTTTAGGGGCATTGTCTTGTTGGAATATCCAACCTCTGCGTAACTCCAAATTTATGACTGATGCTTGAACATTATCCTGAAAAATTTGTTTATATTGGGTTGAATTCACCGACCCTTGACTTTAACAAGGGCCCCAGTCCCTGAACTAGCCACACAGCCCCACAGCATGATGGAACCTCCACCAAATATAACAGTAGGTAGCACGTGTTTTTCTTGGAATGCAGTGTTCTTCTTCTGCCATGCAAAGCTCTTTTTGTTTTGACCAAATAACTAAATTTTTGTCTCCAAAACTACAGTGGCTTGTCTAAATGAGCTTTTGCATACAACAAGCGACTCTGTTTGTGGTGTGAGTGCAGAAAGGGCTTCTTTTTCATCACCCTGCCATATTGATGTTCTTTGTGCAC
The DNA here is from genome assembly GCA_038501925.1 of Xenopus petersii. Taxonomy (NCBI): domain Eukaryota; kingdom Metazoa; phylum Chordata; class Amphibia; order Anura; family Pipidae; genus Xenopus; species Xenopus petersii. The sequence continues at coordinate 34,806,754 of CM076689.1, read as the reverse complement.
ATTGTGCTGAATTGTAGAACGATGTACAGATACACCATCTGCAGCAAGATGTTCTTGCAGGTCTTTGGAAGTGATCTTTGGGTTGCAACATTTCTCACAATCTTCCGCATATGCCACTCCTGTATTTTTCTTGGCCTGCCAGACGTGGGTTTTACAGCAACTGTGCCTGTGGCCTTCCATTTCCCGATTACATTCCTTACAGTTGAAACTGACAGTTTAAACCTTTGAGATATCTTTTAGTTGCCTTCCCCTAAACCATGATACTGAACAATCTTTGTTTTTCAGATCTTTTAAGAGATGCTTTAAGGATCCTAAGAATCTAAGGGGCAGATTTATTATGGGTCTAATTGAAAATTCAAATTCAATTTTTTTTTATGGTCAAAATTGTCAAATTCGACTGGGGAGTTATCCAAACTCGATTCAAGTTTTTAAAAAAATGTGAATTAAATTTTTGATTTATCATATTCTGGCCCTTTAAGAATTCAAATTCAATTATTTGCCACCTAAAACCTGCCAAAATGCTGTTTAAGTCCATGGGAGGGGTCCAGGGATCAGTTTGGTGATGTTTGCAGCCTTTCTGACATTCATGTTTTTTTTTTGAGATAAACATTCCAATCACATTTTATCGAATTTGATCTGAGTAGGAAAATGTAATTTTATTTACATATTTTGATTAGTCGAATTTTGAATTAATGGAAGTTTAGGAGAGTTTTAAAAAAATTTACATGAATATGAAATTTGTCCCTTAAAAAATGTGTCTTTGTATATAGTATCAGGCATTCTTCCCTGTAGATAAAGTGATTGTAATTAGCTAAAGATTTTTGAGTGCATGCATTGTACGTTATTGCAAAATGTTAGTTAAACACAAATGACAGTAGGAGCCTATCATTGTTAGAAAATAAGTCAAAATTTGAAAAGAAGTAAAACAGTAAATTAGCAAAAAAAGAAAACGTATGTGACAGCTATGTGCGCACAACTGAAAATGTGTGTTTCTATCTTTGTGCCTATTTTTGCATGCATTAATTCAAGCTGTCTTTTTATCACTATAGAATATAATATGCTATCTTTCACCCTAGATTGTTTTTTGCTGCAAGTATTTGATTTAATAAATAAACACTGAGTATTTCACACAATACTTGACATTGGGACATAAACAAAAAAACAAAACTAAAAAAAGACAAAACTCAAGTTACAGCTTTAAGTCCACTAAAAGCCCTATAACATACTATACCTACAAAAAAGTAATTTATATATATATATATATATATATATATATATATATTTATTTATCTTTCCAATATTCCCATATACTGAGCAAGACACAAAAGCAGCCTATGAAGGATACTGTTTGGGTAATGTAATTTTTTCGATCTGTCCTTTTCTACAGTGATCTTACTGGCATGGCTAGGGGTTAATTTTTTGCAGGGATTTCATGTTACTGGCATGTCTGGGGTTAATTGAACTCTCATTGAGTCTTCTGCAGTTACAACACTAACAAATCTGAGGTTTCCCACCACTGCTGAAAAATACACTTTCAGTAAAATATTTCTGCTCTTGTGTGTGTATGTGTATGCATTTGTCAGGAAAACTAAGCTCCACTGGGGCATGCTTGGTTGATGATGGTTACATTCTAACAAAGTGTGTTATATTCTAATCTACCATACTGCAGGTTTTTTGGATGTTTAGTATAAAATAGGCTTAAGGTCTGGCAGATGTTTGCCTTTTAAACTTTAGACTACTTCTTTATGCCTAGGCTATTATCCAGATTAAGAATGCCATTTCCTGAAAAATAACTGTAGTGAAAAAGTAGGTGGATAGGAATCAAAGCAAGTATGTAAAAATAAATAAATAACAAATACAGCATACAATAATACATGTCAAATCTAAATTAAAAAGAACATAATAAATATGTGATAAATACAATTACATTTATCTCACTGTTTAGAGGTAAAATGTTGACATTCAAATCTTAATCTACTGCATGTAGTGCTAAATAGAGGCAAAATAATGTTTTTTTAGAGACGTATTGGGCAGAATTAATATATTCATTGCTGCTTTAACACACCTATGAGTATATACACATTTGTACACTCATGGATTAGCTCGAATGGACTTTCTTTGATCATGTTTGCAGGGTTGTGTTAAGTAATTCAGTACATTCATTAGTAACTCTGATATACACACACTAATGATACTCAAATGTTACACTTTAATTAATGTAATTGTGATTTATAAGCAAAGGGAAATCAGGAAAGAACCCCTAGCTGTCTCTTACATTATGCAGCTCATTCATGACTCTTTATAATATGTAAAAATTATGACAATATGTGTACTTTTTGGTGTAAAATTATATTGGTTTATTCATTATTATTCCTCATGGTCATATCCCAATAGTGAAATGTGTGCCTTAAAATTTTACTTCAGTAGGGACATTTTGCTAAATTAACTGAACCTTTTGTGGTTTGCCCTTTTGGGCAATGCTGTTTCTTGTGGACCCTGAATTAAAAAGAGATTACTTAGGTCTCTTGTTTGAAAACAGTGCATGCAGGCTATCTATGGCTTGCTAGTTTTGAAAAATGTATGAATACTAATAACTTTAATCATAGTGTTGACCAAGGACATATTTATGTAAATATGTATATTTATTCTCATCAACACATGCATATTCGTATTCCTGGTTCGTATTCCTTGTATTTTAGATCCAAAGCGACTACATCCCTGATACTCATCTTTCCAATGGTTCTGGCATCTGGGTCCTCACTGTTTGAACTCCTGGAACTCACTGCCTAACTTAGCCTGCTCAATTAACCTAAAGACTGACCATAGGTGTAAGTGCATGTGTCAGATTCTGATTTGTCAGTGAACAATAAGTGGTAATGGAATCCTGAAGCAGTCCATTAGTGATGGGCGAATTTGCGCCATTTCGCCGAAAAATTAGTGAATTTCGAGCGAAATTTGCGAAATGGCAAAAAATTTGCGAAACAGTGCCGGCGTCTCGTTTTTGACGCAGGTGCCCGTTTTTTTGATGCTGGCGTCCGTTTTTTCAGAACATTTTTTTTTCGATGCCGGCGAATTTTTGCCGCGAATTTTCACCGCGAATTTTCGTGGGCGTTTCGCGAATTTATTCGCTGGTGGCGAATCGCGCAAATTCAATGCAAATTTGCCGCAAATTCGCGCCTGGCGAATAAATTCGCCCATCACTACAGTCCATTCCAGAATTAAAACAATGTAAGGTGGGTAATGGAGCATGAGGGGAAAGATACTTGATTTACAATTACCCTTGGACAAAGGGAAAGTGACATAGCAACTGTGTGCTCAATAGGATGTGTTTGAGTCTTGCATGTGTTGTATCCTGGTACCATCTAAGATGTAAATCACATAACATTCTCAGATACACAACAAAATATATGGAAATATATACGCACAGTGTATATAATAAATATATGATATAGGCAAGTCTCCCTAAGGTAACAAAAGTATTCATGGAAAGGGTGTCAAGTAGCCATTGCACCAAGGAAAGAATCCTTATGTTGTGTAGTTACGCAGTCCCAGCTCAGAGCCCTAAAGGGGAATGTAATAAAAGTTGGACTGTGGGTCCTGTATAAACACTAGCCATTGTTCTAAAAAAAATCACATTCAATTAGTTGCTATTGGTTACTGAATAGGTGCAAATTTGCCCAGTGTTTACAAATGAGCCCAGTTTAGGACTGGGGTGTGTGGCGCACACTGGGACTGTCACATCAGGGCCCCCCACCCGTTGCAAGCCTCCAACCATTGCATGCCCACCGTGGACACGAGCTCCAGCAAAATCAACCTGCCTTACCCTTCTGCCCGCATTTGCAAATTGCAAACATTTGTTCTTATTTGTGCTATTATTTTATTTAATAAAATGTATTTTTTCACTTTTGGATGATATATTGTAGCAGGGGTAAGAAGAGCAATTGAAGTCACTTCAACCAATGTTTAACATATTATCAAGGAACATATTATCAAGGATAAATCAAGCTGAAACCTATAGTTCAGTCATATTACTTGATAAAACTTTTGCTCAACTACCCCATTAAATGCAAGGAAATTGTAAAGTCTCTAGAAATCAAACTCCACCTCTGTTTCTGCAACTGGGGCTACAAGCTTTGAAATAGGTTTTCTATTACAGAATGCCAAAATTACCTAAAAAAACAAAACAATGAACAGTGGGCAAATTTGCACCTGGGCAGTAATCCATAGCAACCAATCTGTGATTAGCTTTTTTTAAACAGCTGCTGGTTGAGCACTGAAAGCAATCATCTGATTGGTTGCCAGGGGCAAATTTGTCCACTGTTTATAAATGAGCCCCAGTATGTCCTCTCTTCCTAATATTTGACAGTGTTATCATAAAGCCAAATATTACAGTGTCTTCCTTATGTAAGATGATTATTTGATTGCTCATCTACTTCAAAATTCTAGTGGGTACAGTAAATTTTAAGGAGGGTGTAGCTCACCTTTAAATGTGTCATTTTAAACTTTTATTAGTCCTGGAATAATATACTGAACATGAGCAGTTGAATATTTTGCCTACTGCAACCTGCATCGTAGAAAATCTCCTTTTAAAATTAAAATACAGACTCATTTTGGAGAAAGGATGTGTTTCATAAATATTGATAATCATAAATTGGTATTGGTGCCAAAACAAAAGTTTCATTTTTATTAGGTACAGATTATCTATAAAAAGGTGTCTAGGCATAAGCTCTAATTAATATTATTACACAGGGGTATGTAGACTCAGCATTTGCAACATTTTAGATTTTTTTCCAGCAGGGATGTGATATTGTATAATAAACTATACTGCATTAGAAGTACCATAATATTAAATATGATCAACAAAAATCAGTGCAGCAATGTTATGAGCACTCTATGCTTATGAGCTAGTGATTTTCTTGTTATAGTGACTGCTCTATCACTGGCTGGTACAGCACCCAAAGCTCTCTAGACATCGCTCATCAATAATGTCCTAGTATAAATACTTGTTTGTCTGGGTTTTTAAATTAAAAAGTTAATTTCAGTAGAACACAAAAAAATCTGTAGAGAGTCATGTGGAAAATGAGTGGACATGACCTTTTTGATGGAAATGACAAACGATATGTCACACCTCAAGTACTATGAAATTACTTGATGTTATAATCAGCAACACACAGTAATACACACACATAAAGAATGCTGTTATAATGAATTACAATAAATGTGTAGATGATTTCAATTCAACAGTAAAAAAACATATTTAATGGGGTTTTTTTTACTTCCCCTGTTTGCTAAATTAATTTCCTATTTCCCAAACTATAAAGAAGTTATGTGTCACATAATGTTAGTGATGGGTGAATCTGACACAATTGTATTCACAGAAAATTCATAAAACTGAGAAAATTTCACTGAAATGCATTGAAGTTGTGCAACAAATTTTTGACTTGTAAACAATTTTTTCACCCATTGGAGTCTATGGGGCCAATTCACCAAGGGTTGAATATCGAGGGTTAATTAACCCTCGATATTCGACTGGGAATTAAAATCCTTCAACTTCGAATATCGAAGTCGAAGGATTTTAGCGCAAATAGTTCTATTGTACGATCAAAAGAATATTCCTTCGATCAAACGATTAAATCCTTTGAAGGATTTAAATCCAACGATCGAAGGAATATCCTTCGATCAAAAAAACTTAGGTAAGCCTATGGGGACCTTTTCCATAGGCTAACATTGATTTCGGTAGCTTTTAGATGGTCGAAGTTTTTTCTTAAAGAGACAGTACTTCAACTATCGAATGGTCGAATAGTCGAACGAGATTTAGTTTGAATCCTTCTAAAGCACTGCATATCTTGACAGCGCTATATAAATAAATGATGATGATGATTCAAAGTCATAGTCGAAGTGCAATGGCCTTAGTCCATCAGAAGCAATGTACTGAAAAAATTGCACATCTAGAGGCAGGACTAAAAAATGGTGTCTGGACGCAGTGCAAAAAAATGTACGGCATCATCTGCCCAAGGACCCATGGTCAAGCATTTTTATAAACGGTTGTATGATTCCATTCGATTGATGTAAAGGTATGGGATCTGTTATCTTGAAACCCGTTATCCAGAAAGTTCCAAATTACAGAAAGGCTGTATCCCATAGACTCTATTTTATTCAAATAATTCATTTTTTTTTTAATGTCCTTTTCCTCTGTAATAATAAAACAGTAGCTTGTACATGATCCCAACTAAGATATAATTAATCCTTATTGAAAGCAAAACCAGCCCATTGTGCTTATTTATTTTATTTTTTTAAGTTTTCATGATTTTCTAGTAGACTTAAAATATAAAGCTCCAGATTATAGAAAGCCTCATTATCTGGAAGGATGCCTAGGTCCCAAGCATTCTGGATAACAGAATCTGCCATACTGTACCTGTACTGACAATAAAATCCTTACAGCCAATCTATATCAGCCATCCTGGAAATGAAACTGCACTTTTCTCTAACTTTCTTCATTAGCTAAATAAGAATTTAAATACAATGCACAATGCGGGGCAATTTAGACATTGATGATCATCATTTTTTTTAATTCAGGGCCACTATGGAGCCCAAACTAAAAGTCTCCACTCAAAAATATAAATATAACATAAATATAAATCTTGCAGCATTTAAAGTATAAAATAGACATTCTAGGTGGATGAGTATTATCCATCATACAAATATATTCTTTATAAAAGTTGTAGTAAGAACAATATTAAAATTTTTAACAGACATGTTATGATCTTATATAATTAGCAGTCCGAGAGTTTAAATCCACAGCATGGTTTGATGGCAGCAAGAACAAAAAATTTATACTTTGGCACTTTAAAACCAAAACAAAAGTAACATGATTAAGGGCAAGTTTTACTGTTAAAAACAAGGGGGCATTGAAATGCCTCAGGAAGATGGGCACGACTTCAGTAGAGGTTATTTTAAAAATGCTTTATTTAAAAAAAAAGTTTGGTTGGAAAAAGGTTTATAATGGCACAGATTGTAATATTTGGACATTTGCTTAAAGGTGAATATAGCCTCAGCTAGACTGGCAATCAAGATACTTATGCAGTTAACTGAAAATACTGTACTAGACACACACACATATATATATTTACTACAAACGTGCTATACACATATTTATATAACAACTAGAAAAGTACTGTTTATTTTAATGTTTAACAATAAATTTATAGACCTAAATAATTCTCAATATATGAATGTGTACATTCCAGTATATACAGTACAATGCTATAGTTAGGGATGTCCTATCAGCTACAGATGTGTTAAACTGTTGTTTTTCTATTATACATACTATTTTAATTTAGTTCTATAACAGTAGATACTAGGGGAGTGATGTATCAAGGTTCGAATTGAATGTTTGCCACAATTTCAATTTTTTTTGCACAAAAATTCACAAATTTGAATTATATGTTCAAAAACTCAAATGTTTGGTATGTATTAAGCAACCTCACAAATTTGTATTTTGATCAATAGACCTCTATATTTGAATCTTTCTTTTTTTTTTAATGATATATGTAATAGATATTATTATTGTCACTAGCAATCAGAGTGAGTTAATATCAGATATGTAACAGCAGCTCTGTGATAGTTATAATGATGTGCTCATGTATTTTTTAACAAAACATTCCTAATATTGTATTTCTCTGTGTTTGCTTATCAGCAGACAGATGATGCAGCACAGCCTGATGGACAGCAACACACACAACCTTCTGAAAACACAGACAACAAAACACAACCTAAGAGACTTCATGTTTCAAATATCCCCTTCAGATTCAGAGACCCAGATCTTAGACAAATGTTTGGGGTAAGCTGAATTGATTCATATTTACAAAAAAAGTCTTCATTTAAAAAGGTTAGGGTTCTAAATATATCAATTCAGAACTGTTTTTTATATTCAAGTTAAAAAGACAGCCTTGTAATTTTGCATGTTTTTTAAAAAAAAAAAAGATTGACAAAAATGAACCTTAAAATGCAAGAAAGCCCTAAATGTACCACCTGCAACCCTACAGGTGTTATGTACATGCAGTGGGTAGTCTGTATAGATTATTGCTCTGGGCAAAATAGCTCTTTGTGGTGGCCCTAAGGAGTGTGATTTTGTTCAATGGCATCCAGAGAACTAATAAATTAACCCTCATTGTTCTATTGCCTTCATTTGCTGAAATGCCTATAATGCTCTTTCACAAAAGTTTAGAATTTGTAGATCATATCATGCTTCGTAAAGCAATATTATCATTAAAGGAACAGTAACACCAAAAAATGTAAGTGTTTTAAAGTAATGGAAATATCATGTAGTGTTGCTCTGCACTGGTAAAACTGATCTGTTTGCTTCAGAAACACTACTTTCATTCATATAAACAAGCTGCTGTGGAGCAATGGCGGAAATTGAAAAATGGCTATATGGCACAGGTTAACTAATGGATAACAGATAACACCATTAGACAGACAGAGCTTATTTGTTATCTGCTGTGTAACCTGAGCCTTTTCTCCTTTGAATTTATGCCCCATTGCTACACAGCAGCTTATTTATATACACAATAGTAGTGTTTCTTAAGCAAACACAGCAGTTTTACCAGTGCAGGGCAACACTGCATTATATTTTCATTACTTTAAAACACTTTTATTTTTTGACGTTACTGTTCCTTTAAGTAGATAGTATGCTCACTCTTCCCTTTTCATGAACCAATTATAACCAAAAACAATATGCTTTGAGATCACATAACATAGTATAATTTAAATTGAATTTGTAAATCGTGAATTGCCTGAATATCAGAACAATTTTCCTGACAGAAAGGGAAATGAATGGACCCCATTTACCAAACCAAATCAATGTTCCAGCTTACCAGAATGGATATGAATGTATTGCGCAGTTGAGCACAGGAGTTAGGTGTTAGAGATTGGAACTGCTGAAAAATGAATCCCTAGAAATTAATCAAAATTGTGTTATAATTATGCATTGCCAAATAATGGGTGCTTAATGATTAATATAATTTTTAGTTTTACTCTTTTCAGTGTGGAAAAGAGCTTGGAGAACTGGAATATAATCATTATTAATGCTGAATAAAAAGAAATACCATTATAAATCAGCCCCATAATCATTCATTTCCTTCCTAAATATACAGTAATCTGCCAATATGACAAAAACAAATGTAACTGTGCCATTAATACAGTTTTTTCTTCTACTTAGAACACATATAAGTTATTTGTTTTTAGTTTCATTATTAGTTGTCTTAAATGATGTTGAAAATAAATTTTACAATATAACAAAGAGTTGAAAAACAATTTTTAAATGTTTAAAATTTGTACAATTTGTATATTTTATTTTTAAATTGCTGAATCACTACTGTGTCTGGGGGCTGTGGTAAATTTCTTGACTATAGAATCCTACTAGTCAACATAAAATGGGTTTCTTCCAGTTGCAGGGACAATAATATGTAATATTTGTGATGCACAGTTGCTGTTGTCACTCATATAACTGCTTGTAGGTATGTGTAGTTTATTATTTTACAATTATTATTCTGTGATAAAAGCAACAATAAAGATTATTTGATTCCTGTATCACAAACAGTCGTTTACTTTGCGCTCTGTTCTTTAAGATGTATCTAAAGGTAAAAAGATAAGCCAACTTGATTCTTATTCTTTAACTCAAAGTTCTTGTTTAGGAACTATGATAGCCATCAAAACTAGAAAAACATTACAATGAAATGCATGACAGAAAATTACATCATAAAAAGATTTTGTGTGTTCCTCCAGTTTTATTTTTACTCATATAAAGTTTTTGATACAGTACATAGAGTATTATTACTACATTGTATTAGAATACCATAAAATAACTACTATTTTTTATTTTCTTTGCTCTTCCTTCCCTCCCTCAACCTACCCTTTCCCCCTTCCCCTCCCATCAACCCAGTTCAAACTTTCTCTCTTTGTAAACTGTACAATTTTTTTCCCTGCAAATTACGATGTCTTTACTATATCACTACTGTAAGAAAATGATAATGCTGTCGAATGTACATGTGTTTGAATTGCATCTCAATAAAAAATATAAGTTACAAAAAAAAGAATACCATAAAATATTTTTCTTTTTTTTTCACTGCAGCAATTCGGTAAAATCTTAGATGTTGAAATCATTTTTAATGAACGGGGCTCCAAGGTAAGGATTTCATTTTATATTTATATATATATATATAAATAATATAGTAAATAAAGTACCCCCTCTTGTAAAATATAAGGATATTATAAGTTACTGAGGAGTTTCATGACCATATAAAAACACAAGGCCTAAGGCCGAGTGTTTTATTACAGGTCATGGGACTCCGAGGTAACTTCTAATATCCTCATATTTTGCAACTGGGGGTACTTTATTTATTATAATACACAAGTTTCAGTGAGTCATGTGATAGAAATTACATCAGAACTGACCGTTTATAACTGATGACATCAGAACTCACTGTTTATAAGGATATAATTTATAAGATATTCATGGCTTTTGTGTATTATATATATATATATATATATATATATATATATATATATATATATATATATATATATATATATATATATATATACTTAGTTCCTGTGTAAAATGTATAATGAAGCAATTGAAATGAATCAGTTGAAAATTGAGCATAGGACTGGCCAGATATGGGATGACTTTGACGTAGTTGGCCATCTTAAATATATTTCAATATATGGACAAAAAATCCCTTTTTTGTTTAAAGGGCAAGGCATTTTTTAGTAGCTGTATGCACAAAATGTCTCAATGTCTAAAATATATTGATAATGGGTTGAGTGCAGAGGTCCTCTTGTATTTGTCTATATATATATATATATATATATATATATATATATATATATATATATATATATATATATATATATATCATATCATGTAAAGCAAGGCACTCGCAGATCTTAACATTTGGTGAAAAAGAGATAAAGTTTATTTGTTATTCCAACAACAAAGGTCTCAAGGAAGACTGAAACTGTGGTATAGCAGTATTTGCAGCTATTTTACCTTTTTAAATATAAATATATCTATATATATCTATATATCTATATATATATATATATATATATATATATAGATAGATATATAGATATATATATACACTCAGTTACAACTTCCAAATTACAAAAAAATCTGTAAACATAAATTATCTTGGCTTCTGAACAATAGAGTACTACACTATATTGACCTTCTGTGTACTATACCATATTAGCCGCCTTGCATTTTTATGTGAACTTCTGATCCCACTTGCACCTGCCATCCTCTTCGTGTCCAGAATAGTGCTAAAACCCTTTGCATCTCATGCTTTCTGTCACACAGCAACCACACTATGGAACTATTAAGCAATAATAGTATTAGAGGCATCTTCTCTTGATGTTTTTAAATACAGACTCAAGACATTTCTGTTTCTATTTCTCAAGCTTATTCATTACAATAAGAAACAACCTCTCAATCCATATTGTAACACAAGCTTTGAATCCCACGGGAGAAAAGAGTTATACATTTTCATGGTCTGAAAATATTAAGGAACATGCAACATTTGAAAATGGGTTTGCAACATGAAGGCTAGCTAGATCCTTTAGGGCTATAAGGTCATCTAATCTGCCTATTTTTCACATGAATAGGCTAATTCATGGCCTGTGTTTAGGGATCCTATACTTGATCCAGTCATGTCATATATTATCTCACAATACTGGAGGGCAGTCACCCAGTACTGTTATGTATATGGGGTTGTTACCCAATCTTTTGCAAAAAAAACTGTAATTCAGCAGAGATGAAATAACCACATAACCTGTTACTCAGGCTAGTGCAATTTGGTTATTCATGTATGTGCTGAAATGTCACAATATTTGTGTTATCTGGCAATGGGCTTAACAATGAAATATCAAGAAATATGTGTCACATGTTGAGACAATTTTTTTTTAGCTCTGTGCAAAGATAGGATTTCTTCAAATGAAAATGGAATTTAGTTCATTTGGTTTATTTGCTTGCCAAAAAATATTAGGATGAGTTGCATAATAAAGGGCCCATTTAGTAACAATTGAATTTCATGTTTTCTCTTGAATCATGAAAAATTTGTGGTTTTCCTATATTTCTAAAAGCTTGAAAATGTTGAGGTTTATTAAGTCTTAAAACCATGAAAACCTTGAAGGTAAAACTTTGCCAAGTAAAAGTTGTTGAGGTACTATTGAAGTCAATAAGAGCTGTGCTGATCTTTTTCAACCAATTTAAATCAATTTAAATTTTTAGAGGTTTTTGAGTTTTTTCTCTGAAATACTCAAATTGTTAGAAATTTTTGAGGTATTCGTATTTTTAGAGCATTGTTCAGTGCTGTTTTTATCCATACATTTTATATTTGCATTTTTTAATAAATTCAATCACAATAATAGTTTTAGAGTTTGTAGGGGTTATGTAATTAAAGGCACTAAGTTTGCCTAGGGGCAGTAACCTATAGCAACCAATCTGCAGGTAGAATTTCCTGGTCACATGTTTAAAAGCAAACATCTTATTGGTTGCTACTGGTTACTGCTCCTGGGCAAACTTAGTGCTTTTATTACATGTGGGGGTGTGAGTTTAGTCATGGTGTTTCAAAAACCACTAAAACCACTAAAATCCAACCTTTAACAAATAATTTATTAAATAGCCTCCACGTGTATACATTAGCATATTTGCTTCCCTTGAAAGAAATAATTGAGAACTTTACTTTTTTTCCTTTATCCTCTAGTGATAATTACATTTCTCATCACACAAAATGAGTTTATGTTTGCAGAATATAAAAGAACATTTACTGGAATAGGTATTTCCTGCTATTGAGATGAAAGTTGGTAATATAATATAATATGCTTTCAAGCAATTACCCTGTGTATTGCTCCAAATTACTCTAGTGTAGACTTTTTCCTGGATATCAAACACCTTAATATTGCATCCCTTTAAATTTGAAATGTAATTTATATATATTTGTTGCTGGTAAATTTTACACTAAAGCTGTTTCAGCAAATAACGTTCCTTCAAACATAATGAATTTTGACTTTTAGTGCACTGTTGAGTATAGATTACACAAAAGAAATGAAAATAAAAAAAAAGAATGAATACAAATTAAGACAGCTCCGGAGAGTCTTAAATCATCAAATGAATTCTTAAAAAAAATAAAACATTGGAAATGTATATATTTTATGTGAAAATAATGATTTCAGAAATAGAATAAAATGATACACATGCATATATGTAAAGCATAAACTAAAGTGAGAGCAAAGTATATGTTGAAATTAATGAATATCAATTAGTGAATAAGTCACTTGGCGTTATAGCAAATGGATGTATATTTTGCATATGTACCATAGTTTGCTTTGACGCCCTAATTAACTTCTAAAAATTCAGCCTAATGAAAAGGTCAAACCTCTGTTACCGCTGCAGAGCGCTGATCAAAGCATTCGTGGAGTCTGGTAGGTTAATATCAATGTGTCGGCTTTATTTATGCACTTTTTAAAATTACAAAGGAGGGGATTTACATCTAACGCGTTTCGTGTCAGAAGACTTGACACTTCATCAGAGTACCTGAGCATTTTCCCGAAATATATGTGTGCATACAGACAAAACTGGGCAATAGATTAACCTCAGTGTTATATCATTTCCCATGTATAGTTCCTAAAAAATGCTTTTATTTACTCTGGAGCCCTTGAGCAGACTGGTGCCCATGAAATATATATATATATATATATATATATATATATATATATATATATATATATATATATATATATATATATATATATATATATATAAATATATATATATATATATATATATAAAGAAAGAAACAGAGAAGACATGTTGGTGTTTCTCCTATGGTTTCCAACTTAGGGGCATGTTTACTAACATTGGAGATAAATATCTGGAGAGATTTCTGGAGATGTTGCCCATAGCAACCAATCAGATCTTTGCTTTTGTTTTCTAACTTGGCTGTGGCTGTTTAAATCTAATTGCTGATTGGTTGCCATGGGCAACATCTCCAGAAATCTCTCCAGATATTTATCTCCAATGTTAGTAAACATGCCCCTTAATAATAATAATTATCACCAGCAATTCAAATGCTGGAACCAATTGAATAGGACATCACACTTCTGCACAGTGACTGCCTGTCAATTGTTCTAGTCGTTAAGATGGCCATACACGAGTTGATAAAAGCTGCCGGCAGCCTATTGGCCCTCCTCCTGATTGATATCTGGCCGAAAGTCGGCCAGATGTTAATCGGCAGGGTTAAAAATACAGTCGGATTGTGGCCGCATCTGTTCATTGATGCGGTCCCAAGATCCGACTGCCCGTATTGCCTATATTATGATCTGATCATTGTGCCCTATTGCCCTATTGCCACCTCAATGTGGGCATATTGTGGAGAGATCCGCTCATTTGGTGAAATTGCCAAAGCAGCAGATATATACATGTATGGCCAACTTTAGGACTAACACTTCATTAGCATAGAAGTCCCATGCCACACTAGGGAAGATCAAAGACATTCCAGCTGTCATGTTCACAGTGGTTCCTGTCCTAGACTTTACAATGTGTATTGAGAGATTAAGATCCTTGTGGACATCTAGTGGTGACCTTCCTTACCAGCTTTAGTTAACTAAATGAGTTATCTTGTGCAGTGTCAGACTGGGACACCAAGGGCCCATCCAAAAACCTTTGATCAGGGGCCCACCAATTAATCTTAGACCAGGGGCCCACTATTTTTTTTACCTCTCCTCACTCAACCTCTATTCTCCTAGTCTTTTTCTTTACATACTATAATCTATTATTCCATCTATATAGTCTCTTTGTTCTCATAGAAATAGGGAATGGCCATGAAATAGGCCAAATGTTTAGCAGCATGAGGGCCCACTGACACCTTGGCCCACCGGGACTTTTCCTGGTTTCCGGGTAGGCCAGTCCGACACTGATCTTGTGATATCACAACTGGTTGTAACCAGACACCTTATGGGAAAGCTGCCTATCATCTGTAGGTTTTACATCATTTAAAAGTACAGATGCAGCCACTTTGGTTTGTCTGTTTGACACAGAATAACTAAACACAGATATCCCATTTATCTCATTTAACACAGAAAACTGTGTCACAACATCCCATCTAATTAAAGCATTCACCATTGTGAACAATGGAGCTTTGGTATGCTAATGAAAAGGTTAAATGCATTAAATGAGTTAAGAAGACTTAAGATAACACAGTTTCTTCAATTACCCCTGAGTCATGACGCATTTAACTCATAAATCCAAGTGGCTTCATCTGTATAGAATTCAGCCGGTATTAAAATGACAAAACAACTTCCCTTCAAATGCCGTAAATATAAGCTTTGCTTTTATTATAATGTAGTCATCAACACAAAAACATTAAGGGGCCAATTCATTAACTTCGAGTGAAGGAATAGAAGAAAAAAAACTTTGAATTTCAAAGTCTTTTTTTGGCTACTTTGACCTTCGACTAAGACTTCGACTTCGAATCGAAGGATTCAAACTAAAAATCGTTTGACTATTCGACCATTCGACCATTCGATAGTCGAAGTACTGTCTCTTTAAGAAAAAACTTCGACCCCCTAGTTCGCCACCTAAAAACTACCGAACCCAATGTTAGCCTATGGGTAAGGTCCCCATAGGCTTGGCTAAGTTTTTTTGGTCGAAGGACAATCCTTCGATCGTAGGATTAAAATCCTTCGAATTGTTCGATTCAAAGGATTTAATCGTTCTATCGAATGATTATTCCTTCGATCATTTGATTGCAGTATTTGCGCAAAAACTTTCGACTTCGATTTTCGAAGTCGAAGGATTTTCATTCCCAGACGAATATCGAGGGTTAATTAACCCTCGATATTCGACCCTTGATGAATTTGCCCTAAAAGAATAATTCACTCAATTCTTATTGCTAAGTTAGGTGCTAAACAAATTAAATCAATCTGTAGTGCAAACAAAAATCTGGCCACAACATTCTATAATTTGTATATGCATGTATATTAAAATCTTTATTTGCCTCTGAATTTAGCAAAAGCAATAAAAATCTTAACATTTATGTAAATAATTTATATGAACAGATTATTAATCTGCATGTTATTCTTCCTTTCTACCTCCTGCATGCAGGGATTTGGTTTCGTAACATTCGAAAATAGTGCTGATGCGGACAGGGCGAGAGAGAAATTACACGGCACGGTGGTAGAGGGTCGTAAAATAGAGGTGCATGTTTATGCATTTTTTCTTCTGGTTTTTTTTAATATATATCTAATCCATTAATTTCCTGTTTAAGATGTACATTGAGCTTTCATGTATCTGATTTTTGTAAAATATTTTAGTATGAATTAATTTCAGATTTCTAGGAATAATTTATTATACTGTGTACTGTATGTTAAAATGTAAAAAAAGTTTTACTTGATTTTGATATTACTAATAGAGAATAATAATACCTCATTGTTTTAAATGTAATGGTTTTTATTATGCAATTTCAGAGCCGAATCCTGCACAAAACACAATATTCCCCTTAATTTACTGTAAAATATGGAATTTAAATTGTATCAAAAGGAAACAATGAACTGAATATGGCACTAAATTGGCATCATACTCTTTTAAATTAGTATGATTTGGAGAGTGTTTTTTTCTAAGATCATTTGAAATTGGTCTTTATTATTCATTATGTGTATTTTTTAAAACATTTAGCTTTTTGTTTAGCAGCTCTCCAGTTTCAGCAGCAACCTGGTTGTTAGGGATTTAATTTCCCTCTCAGCCAAGCATGAACGAGAGACTGGAATAAGAATAGGAGACGACTAAATAGAAAGATAAATAAAAAAATGTACAATATATAATGAAATTGTAACCCCACTGGGCAATACATTTTTACTGAAGAGGTCAGTGGCCCCAATTTGAAATCTGGAAAAAGTAAAAAAGAAAGCAAATAATTCAAAAACTGCAAAAATGAAGACCAATTGTAAAGTTGCTAAGAATTGCAATTTCTATAACATACTAAAAGTAGAAGGTAAACTACCCCTTTAAGATATTTCAGGGGCAACACACCCTCACGTATATAGAAATTAAAAAAATAGAAGCAACCTGCAAACACAACATAATTGTTTTTTACTACTCAGGGATGATGAGGGATTCGCAAAGTCAGAGGAAAGCAAATTGGGAAAATTAAGTGTCAAATAAAGACTGAAAGACTTTTATAAGTTTCACTACACCAACAGGTCCGTTTAAATGCATTGGTCTGCATTTTGACAAGTTTGTCCCCATTCTTCTGTCTTTTAGCCAAAATTTAGATCCTTCTTTCTTTAAAAAAAAAAAGAAGCAGAAGAAAAATAAAAAAACACTTTAAAAAAAAAAAAAAAAAATCCAGACTGTGGATATTATTAAAAGGATCCCCATTTTGGGGGCATATATAGTCTGAGTAAGATGTTGCATATCTTACCATATGTATTATTACGTATATGTAATTAAATCAAGGCGCTCACAATAACTCTTTTTGGCTTCACCATTTGTTATTGTTGTTATGTGCTGCTTCATGGGTTTCTACCTTTGCACAGTTGTTTACAAATGGAATACTCTATAAAGGAGTTTAAGAATTAACATTTGGACTGTGATTGACTAATGCACATCTTACTAAGAATATACCGTTTTGCTCTCTTTAGTAGAGCACCATTCTATCCTTTGTTGGATGTTTAATTTTGCATATTGACCTGATTGTTGATGTTCTGTGAGATTATATTTTCCCCTTATTTATCCATTGCATGTATTTATGTGACCTTCATTTTTAACAATATCTAAATATTCTCTGTATATACTATCTTGAATTAAAAGCATGCTGTTGAATTATAGATTACACAAACCATTTTTTAATTTACTTTAAATATCTCTTTATTAATTGCATTTTATATTCCATTCTTTTATTTATATGACTAGAGTTATTAGCTTAAGCCATTTGTTTTTAGTTAAAAAAAAATGTTAATACAGTTCTAATAAAAGATGTAATATTTCATGATAGAAATGTCTGCATACATATGTCACCAATACTAATTCTGTTTTCTATGCTTAGGTTAATAATGCTACTGCCCGCGTTATGACAAACAAAA
This sequence comes from Xenopus petersii, assembly GCA_038501925.1. Taxonomy (NCBI): domain Eukaryota; kingdom Metazoa; phylum Chordata; class Amphibia; order Anura; family Pipidae; genus Xenopus; species Xenopus petersii. The sequence continues at coordinate 34,788,610 of CM076689.1, read as the reverse complement.
AAACCTTAAATCCTTACACAAATGGTAAGTTTTTATGTTCAGATTAATTATGATGTTGCAATGATGCTGTTGCTTTTATTTTTATTATTATTATTGTATCGTATTATTGTGACATTATCGTAAGAATACACAGATAATAAATTTAACTTTTAGATCATGGGCAAACAAAACTATTATTGAAATAAAAGATCCATATATGCAGGTTCAAACATATTATAGACATATGCATGGATGTAGTCCATTATAATGTAAAATAACAACATATTGAGGGAACTCTGCACTTTATAGGAATGTACTCTATTTATCTAACCCATCGTTGTTTGACTATTAGTGGGAAATTCGTTATGCTTTTCTGTAAAATAGCACATATATATTGTATACAGTATAACAACAACCAAGGAAGACGACCTGCGCTCAAAGGTCTTATAACTGATGAGAAAACATATATTGACAGCTATCATTTTTGCTTTGTTTCCATCCCATGGCAATGGAAAAAAAAGTAGTGACCCCAACATCTCTTCAGTTCACCATATGGCATGATATTTTAATAAGCAAAAATTTGATTTGGGTGAAAAACTGTAGTATTACCAGGTGTTTACTAAAGGTGTATTAGTACTATTACTACTAATAATAATGTAATGAATATCTTAGGCTTTGAAAAAATATATATGATCTGTGCCGTGTAAATTAAAAATTTACTAAAAAACCTGTTTGCGTATGTATTTCTAATTTAATAACACATTTTCCTTGTCCCTTTGTAATATTAATTCATTTAAAAAATGGTGCATAAATAGCTAAGCATTTATAATTTCCACATGTTTCTCTTTCACTGTTCTACAATATATTGGAAGGCAACATTCTGTACTATTGCATAATACTTAAGGAAAGGAAAGAGCAATGATTTCTCTAATGACCAGCCATGGCAAATGTCAAAGTATAATTGACATTTAATTCATAAAGACAAATATAGCCATTGACAACCACAATAGAGGACATACCTCTATAAATGACACCACCAAGCTTCTTGGCAGTTCTTTTACTCTGAAAGTGACATTAGCACTTCTCACACATGATTAACCCACACACTTATGAACCAGCACATTTCTAGTTGACAAGATAAAGCAAGTTTTAATTGGTGTTATTTTCATCATGATGCATTCGGTCTTTCCTGTGTTGAACTTTAAAAATGTATCTTATATAGTCATCAGAAAACAAAGTAGAAATAAAATTGAATATGAAAATGGAATATGAAAATGCTTCATAGCTATACACTGATTTGTAAGTGTACCTGCTAGTGCAAAATTAAATTTGATACAGACCTTTGTTCAGATCTTCATTAAACTTTCACTCATCAGTTTTCAATTAAAAAGTAAATGTATGATAAGTAAATTCGTAAAAACAGACATTATCAAGGGTGGAATTCCGAAGTAATGGGAATATGACTATGAAGATTTTCATTCATCCAGGTCATAGTATATCTAGTATAGGTCAATCTAAAAACAACTGGACTTGCTGAGTAATCAATGAAGACGTTTCACTACTCATCCGAGCAGCTTCTTCAGTTCAACTAACTGGTGTGGGAAATTCTCGGCATATAAACTCTTCCACTAATCCATTTACAATGGCACATTGTGACTCTTCAAAGAGGTGACATCTGAAAAAACTCACAGAGGTGTTGATTCTGTGTAGTTGTGATAGGATTATCCAATGTGTCATACAACTCCTAGATACAGGTGTTACTTGTGAGAGTTGCATGAATGGATGTGTGAAGTGTTCTGAATCCGCCGGGGTACAGATGTTAGAACAGCATTGTATGTAGCAGACAGGTGGTGTCCAGGCCCCCACCTCTGTTCAGAGATGGTCACTCCACCTTGACATGAATCGCCTCTTTCACGCCTCGTTCAAACCAGCGGTTTTCTTTATCCAAGATTTGGACCTTGCTGTCTTCAAAGGAGTGTCCCTTGTCTTTTAAGTGTAGAAAGACAGCTGAGTTTTGCCCTGTAGAGTTCTCCCTCCTGTGCTGAGCCATTCGCTTGGAGAGCAGTTGTTTTGTCTCCCCGATGTATAGATCTGTGCACTCCTCGCTACACTGGACTCTGTATACCACATTGCTTTGTTTTTCTTTTGGTGTTTGATCCTTTGGGTGTACCAGTTTTTGTCTCAGTGTGTTGCTAGGTTTGAAAAACACAGGGACATGGTGTTTGTTGAAAATCCTCCTGAGTTTCTCTGACACTCCAGCTACATATGGGATGACTATGTTTTGCCTACTATGTGTCTCCGGGTGGTTATTTCTATTGGCGTTCCTGTTGGGCTTGGTTGCTGCTGTTTTGACAAAGGCCCAGTCTGGGTAGCCACATGCTTTCAAAGCTCCTCTGAGATGTTTTTGCTCTTTGTCTTTGGACTCTGTATCAGTTGCCACACATTCCTCCCGGTGGTGCAGGGTTCGAAAGACACCCAGTTTGTGTTCCAGTGGATGGTGGGAATCAAACAACAGATATTGATCCGTATGAGTGGGTTTCCTGTATACTTCCGTCTTCAAGTTACCCCCCTCTTGGATACATATCAAACAGTCCAAAAAAGCAAGTTTGTTCTCATGGACATCTTCCCTTGTGAACTTGATGTTATTGTCCACTGAGTTAATGTGTTCTATGAAGGCCGCCACTTCATTGGATCTGATTTTAACCCAAGTTTCATCCACATACCTGAACCAGTGAGTCGGTGTAGTTCCCTGGAAAGTAAGTAAGGCCCTCCTTTCCACTTCCTCCATGTACAAGTTTGCTACAATGGGAGAGACTGGAGAACCCATTGCACAGCCATGTTTCTGTCTATAAAAAAGGTTCTTGTACTTGAAGTATGTGGTGTTAAGGCACAAATCTAGCAACAAACAAACTTGGTTGGGACTGAGCTTCGTTCTGCTGCTGAGGGTGTTATCATGTTGCAGTCGATTTCTTACAGTCTCAATCGCCTCTGTAGTAGGTATACATGTGAACAAAAAAGTGACATCATATGATACCATTGTTTCTTCTGCCTCTAGTGTAATGCCGTGAATCTTGGTTACAAACTCTTTGGCATTCTGGATATGATGCACTGTATTGCCTACCAACGGGGCTAAGATGTTAGCCAAGAATTTTGCAATGCTGTATGTCACTGAATTTATGCTGCTGACAATGGGTCTTAGTGGGGCTCCTTCCTTGTGTATCTTGGGGAGTCCGTATAAGCATGGTGTGGCTTCCCTGGGATACAGACGGTGGTATAAAATTCGATCAATGGCTTTCTCCTTTTCAAGTTGTTGTAGGCAACCGATCACCTTTTTCTTGTAACCACTGGTTGGGTCTTTCCTCTGGGTATAATAAATCACTGAGCAGAGTGGTTATCATGCAGTCATAGTCAGTTGTGTTGAGCACAACTGTGCATCTCCCTTTATCTGCTGGCAGGATAGTGATGTTCGGGTCCTTACTCAGAGAGCTGAGTGCTCTCCTCTCTTCTGTAGTAAGGTTAGAGGGAGGTGTTCTGGCACTTGACAAGCGAATGGCTCAGCACAGGAGGGAGAACTCTACAGGGCAAAACTCAGCTGTCTTTCTACACTTAAAAGACAAGGGACACTCATTTGAAGACAACAAGGTCCAAATCTTGGATAAAGAAGGCCGCTGGTTTGAACGAGGCGTGAAAGAGGCGATTCATGTCAAGGTGGAGAGACCATCTCTGAACAGAGGTGGGGGACTTCGACACCACCTGTCTGCTACATACAATGCTGTTCTAACATCTGTACCCCGGCGGATTCAGAACACTTCACACATCCATTCATGCAACTCTCACAAGTAACACCTGTATCTAGGAGTTGCATGACACATTGGATAATCACAACTACACAGAATCAACACCTCTGTGAGTTTCTTCAGATGTCACCTCTTTGAAGAGTCACAATGTGCCATTGTAAATGGATTAGTGGAAGAGTTTATATGCCGAGAATTTCCCACACCAGTCAGTTGAACTGAAGAAGCTGCTCGGATGAGTAGTGAAACGTCTTCATTGATTACTCAGCAAGTCCAGTTGTTTTTAGATTGACCTATACTAGATAGAAGTAATGGGAGTTTTTTTAACTCCCATAACTTCGAAATTCGAATTAAAAAAACCAATCGGACTTTATCAAAAAATCGAATAATAGTACTCTTCATCCTAGAACTTGTAAAACTGCCACATGTATATGTATAAGTGAATTGTTAATGTTGCAAATGAGCTTTCCATCTACATGTCTGAGTTCTGTAATTGTTTGTGATTCAGGTAATAACTAGCAAGTATAAGAAAACAAATGCAGAGCTTATAAAATAAAATATTTATTTTAATTGTGTAACAAACTCAGAAGAGACTACCATAAGCATGTTAGTGTTTAAGCCTTTGGCATTTTTTCTGATTTTTCACATGAAAGCAACCTAGATGGCAAACAACAATTTTTTGTTCCTGATTAGAGATGGCGCGAACTGTTCGCCGGCGAACTTGTTCGCGCGAACATCGGGTGTTCGCGCTCGCCGGAAGTTCGCGAACGTCGCGCAACGTTCGCCATTTTGGGTTCGCCATTGTTGGCGCTTTTTTTTGCCCTCTCACCCCAGACCAGCAGGTACATGGCAGCCAATCAGGAAGCTCTCCCCTGGACCACTCCCCTTCCCTATAAAAACCGAAGCCCTGCAGCGTTTTTTCACTCTGCCTGTGTGTGCTGAAGAGATAGTGTAGGGAGAGAGCTGCTGCCTGTTAGTGATTTCAGGGACAGTTGAAAGTTTGCTGGCTAGTAATCGTTTTGATACTGCTCTGTTATTGGAGGGACAGAAGTCTGCAGGGGTTTGAGGGACATTTAAGCTTAGGTAGCTTTGCTGGCTAGTAATCTACCTTCTACTGCAGTGCTCTGTATGTAGCTGCAGTGGGCAGCTGTCCTGCTTCTGATCTCATCTGCTGACTGCTGCAATAACAGTAGTCCTTGTAAGGACTGCTTTTATTTATTTTTTTGTTGTTTTACTACTACTACTACTACTACTACTACTACTATAAGAGCCCAGTGCTATTAGTCTAGCAGTGTTGGGGAGTGGGACTGGTGTGCTAATCTGCTGCTCCTAGTAGTTCAGCAGCACCAACTTTAATTTTTTTTTTTTTAATATTCATTTTTTTTTTATTTTACTTTTTTTTATTTTACTACCGCTGTAGTAGTGTATAAGTTGACCTTTTAGGCATTATTTGCCCTGTAGGCATTTTTTGCCCAGTGTGTTATTCAACCAACTGCCATCTAGCTGTGTGACCTTGTTCACATTCTGTCTAAATATCCATAATATTACCGTCTCCAGAAAAAACACCGGAGTGACTTTTTTCAAGCAGCCATAATATATTTTACGTAATCCGTATCCATCGCTGTAGTAGTGTATAAGTTGACCTTTTAGGCATTATTTGCCCTGTAGGCATTTTTTGCCCAGTGTGTTATTCAACCTACTGCCATCTAGCTGTGTGACCTTGTTCACATTCTGTCTAAATATCCATAATATTACCGTCTCCAGAAAAAACACCGGAGTGACTTTTTTCAAGCAGCCATAATATATTTTACGTAATCCGTATCCATCGCTGTAGTAGTGTATAAGTTGACCTTTTAGGCATTATTTGCCCTGTAGGCATTTTTTGCCCAGTGTGTTATTCAACCAACTGCCATCTAGCTGTGTGACCTTGTTCACATTCTGTCTAAATATCCATAATATTACCGTCTCCAGAAAAAACACCGGAGTGACTTTTTTCAAGCAGCCATAATAAATTTTACGAGATCCGTATCCACCGCTGTAGTAGTGTATACGTTGATCTTGTGGGCAGTATTTGCACAGTGTTTTCTTCAAACCGCCATCTAGCTGTGTGAGCTTGTTCACATTTTGTCTAAATATTGATAATATTATCGTCTCTAGAAAAACCACTTGAGTTACTTTTTTTCAAGCAGCATTCATATATTTTACGTAATCCATATCCACCGCTGTGTATACATTGACCTTGTAGGCATTATTTGCACAGTGTTTTCTTCAAACCGCCATCTAGCTGTGTGAGCTTGTTCACATTTTGTCTAAATATTGATAATATTATCGTCTCTAGAAAAACCACTTGAGTTACTTTTTTTCAAGCAGCATTCATATATTTTACGTAATCCGTATCCACCGCTGTGTATACGTTGACCTTGTAGGCATTATTTGCACAGTGTTTTCTTCAAACCGCCATCTAGCTGTGTGAGCTTGTTCACATTTTGTCTAAATATTGATAATATTATCGTCTCTAGAAAAACCACTTGAGTTACTTTTTTTCAAGCAGCATTCATATATTTTACGTAATCCGTATCCACCGCTGTAGTAGTGTATACGTTGATCTTGTAGGCATTATTTGCACACTGTTTTCTTCAAACTGCCATCTAGCTGTGTGTATTATCGTTTCCAGAAAAACCAACTGAGTTTTTGTTGTTGTTGTTTTTTTAAAAATAATGCCAGGCAAAGGCAGGCCGCCACGCAGAGGCCGTGCTAGGGGCCGTGCTGCTATGCAATCCTGTGGCCCTAGCAAATTGCCCAGTTTTAAAAAGCCAATGACCCTGAACTCCCAAAATGCTGAAGAGGTAGTTGACTGGCTTACACAGCACACCCCATCCTCTACCGTTTCTAACTTTACCACAACATCCTCCTCATCCTCCACTGCTATGGCCACCCCACGTAACACTTCCTCCACCACCGGTGCCCCTTCTTCACTGGAGTCAGAGGAGTTATTTTCCCATGAGTTTCTTGAACTGAGTAATGCGCAACCATTATTGCCAGAAGAAGATGAAGGAGATGAGGACGTTACACCAGATTTAATTCTGGCAGAGAACACGACAGAGATGGACATAATGATGAGTGATGAGGAGGAGGTCCCCGCTGCTGCTTCCTTCTGTGATGTGTCAGAAGAAATTGATGCATCTGAGGAGAATGATGATGAGGAGATTGATGTTTTGTGGGTGCCTAGTAGAAGAGAGCAAGAGGAGGGTAGTTCAGATGGAGAGACGGAGAGTCAGAGAGGCAGTAGGAGAATAAGACTTAGAAGAAGCAGGGAGGACAGCCCGCAGGGATCAGTAGGGCAACAACATGTATCGGCACCTGTGTTCAGCCGGCCAACGCACCCGCCATTGCCGCCAATGCCGCCAACTTCTACTGTTACCGCCAGATCGCACACTTCCAAAAAGTCAGCAGTGTGGGATTTTTTTAATGTGTGTGCCTCTGACAAAAGCATTGTAATTTGCAATGAGTGCAGTCAGAAACTGAGCCTTGGTAAGCCCAACAGCCACATAGGTACAACTTCTATGCGAAGGCACATGAGCGGCAAGCACAAAGCACTTTGGGAGCAACACCTCAAAGGCAACAGGCAAACTAAAAGCCACACTCCTTCTGGTCCAGCATCTTACTGCTCTACCTCTGCTCTCCTTGACCCGTCTGAACCACCCTCCACTCCGCCTTCCACCTTGACCACCTGTTCCCATTCCCAGTCATCTGCCACCAGCCAAGTTTCTGTGAAGGCCATGTTTGAGCGTAAGAAGCCAATGTCTGACTGTCACCCCCTTGCCCGGCGTCTGACAGCTGGCTTGTCTGCACTCTTAGCCCGCCAGCTTTTACCATACCAGCTGGTGGACTCTGAGGCCTTCCGCAAATTTGTAGCAATTGGGACACCGCAGTGGAAGGTACCCAGCCGCAATTTTTTTTCTAAAAAGGGAATACCACACCTGTACCAACATGTGCAGAGCCAAGTTACCGCATCTCTGTCACTTAGTGTTGGGCCAAAGGTCCATATGACTACTGATGCATGGTCCTCCAAGCATGGTCAGGGCAGGTATGTCACCTACACTGCCCACTGGGTGAACTTGGTAATGGCTGGGAAGCAGGGAATGGGTAGCTCAACAACAACAACAGTGGAGTTGGTGTCACCGCCACGGATTGCACGCGGTTCTGCCACCACCTCTACTCCTCCATCGCTCTCTACCTCGTCTTCTTCCTCTTCTTCTTCTTACTCTGCTGCTGGGTCCTCCTTCTCCTCCTCCACACCTGTGCACCCCCAGCTCCCCCTAGGCTATTCGACGTGCCAGGTACGCCGTTGTCACGCTGTCTTGGGGATGACGTGCCTGGAAAGCAAAAACCATACCGGATCTGTACTCCTGTCATCTCTGCAGTCACAGGCCGATCGGTGGCTGACCCCACACCAACTGAAGATCGGAAAAGTGGTGTGTGACAATGGAAGCAATCTGTTGGCAGCGTTGAGACTGGGCAATTTAACACATGTGCCCTGCATGGCACATGTGTTAAATTTAATAGTCCAACGTTTTGTCTCCAAGTACCCAGGATTCCAGGACGTTCTCACCCAGTCCAGAAAGGTGTCGGCCCATTTCAGACGTTCCTACACAGCCATGGCACGCCTTGCTGACATTCAGCAGCGCTACAACATGCCAGTCAGGCGTTTGATTTCTGACAGCCAGACTCGCTGGAATTCAACGCTCCTTATGTTGGAACGTCTGCTGCAACAACAAAGGGCCGTCAACGAGTACCTTTTTGAACTGGGTGGTAGGACTGGATCTGCAGAGCTGGGGATTTTTTTCCCACGTTACTGGGTGCTTATGCGCGATGCCTGCAGGCTCATGCGACCTTTTGAAGAGGTGACAAATATGGTCAGTCGCACCGAAGGCACCATCAGCGACCTAATACCCTTCGCTTTCTTCCTGGAGCGTGCCGTGCGACGAGTGACAGATGAGGCTGTAGACCAGCGTGACGAGGAGCTGGAAGCGCACGATTTATGGTCGGAATCACCAGAACGAACCCAGGCACCTGCTGCAACGCAGGGAGAGGTGCCAGAAGTGGAGTCAGAGGAGGAAGGTGGCTTTGTGGAGGAGGAGGAGGAGGACCAACAGGAGCAGGCTTCCCAGGGGGCTAGTGGTGACCTTTTGGGGACCCCTGGTCTTGTACGTGGCTGGGGGGAGGAGACCGTGGATGATGCAGTCCTTGATAATGAGGAAGCGGAGATGGATAGCTCTGCATCCAACCTTGTGAGAATGGGGTCTTTCATGCTGTCATGCCTGTTGAAGGACCCCCGTATCAAGAGGCTTAAGGAGAAGGACCTGTACTGGGTCGCAACGCTACTAGACCCTCGGTACAAGCATAAAGTGTCAGAAATGTTACCAACATACCACAAGTCCGAAAAGATGCGGCATTTACAAACCAGCCTGCAAAACATGTTGTACAATGCTTTTAAGGGTGATGTCACTTCAGGAACTCATCAACATTCCAGGGGCAGAGGTGCCAGTAATCCTGCCACGAGCACACCTGCAAGGACAAAGCCCTTTGGCCAGTCTGTAACGTCAGACATGCAAATGTTTTTCTGTCCAAGGCAGCGCCACAACCCTTCTGGATCCACCCTCAAAGATCGCCTCGACCGGCAGGTAGCGGACTACCTGGCATTAACTGCAGATATCGACACTCTGAGGAGCGATGAACCCCTGGACTACTGGGTGCGCAGGCTTGATCTGTGGCCAGAGCTGTCACAATTTGCCATGAACCTCTTAACTTGCCCAGCCACAAGTGTGCTCTCAGAAAGGACCTTCAGTGCAGCAGGAGGGATTGTAACTGAGAAGAGAACTCGCCTAGGTCACAAAAGTGTCGATTACCTGACCTTTATTAAAATGAATGAGGGGTGGATCTCGGAGGGTTACTGCACGCCGGAAGACTTGTTCTGACTTCTATGCAGCTGTCCTTCTCTTCAAGCCTCATGACTCCACACACAGCTGTCCTTTAGCGTCCTCCTCCCTCCGCCACCGTTACAAACTAGGGTGCAAACCCTACTGGTTTAATTTTTTCTGGCCTCTGTGCTTCAGTGGCTGCAACCAAAAAAACTGGGCAAACAATGTCTACAAGGTCAACGTATGGCGAAAAATGACTATTTTCAGCATTTATATGGCATATTTTTTCTGGCAACTGTGCTTCAGTGGCTGCGTCCAAAAAAATGCATATTTTCTGCATTTATATGGCATAATTTTTCTGGCCTCTGTGCTTCAGTGGCTGCAACTAAAAAAATTTATATTTTCAGCATTTATATGGCATAATTTTTCTGTCAACTGTGCTTCAGTGGCTGCGACCAAAAAAATGCATATTTTCTGCATTTATATGGCATAATTTTTCTGGCCTCTGTGCTTCAGTGGCTGCAACCAAAAAAAATTATATTTTCAGCATTTATATGGCATAATTTTTCTGGCAACTGTGCTTCAGTGGCTGCGACCAAAAAAATGACTATTTTCAGCATTTATATGGCATATTTTTTCTGGCCTCTGTGCTTCAGTGGCTGCGGCCAAAAAAACTGGGCAAACAATGCCTACAAGGTCAGCATTTATATGGCATATTTTTTCTGGCCTCTGTGCTTCAGTGGCTGCGGCCAAAAAAACTGGGCAAACAATGCCTACAAGGTCAACGTCGTTGACCTTGTAGGCATTGTTTGCCCAGTTTTTTTGGCCGCAGCCACTGAAGCACAGAGGCCAGAAAAAATATGCCATATAAATGCTGAAAATAGTCATTTTTTGCCATACGTTGACTCAACGTATATGGCAAAAAATGACTATTTTCAGCATTTATATGGCATATTTTTTCTGGCAACTGTGCTTCAGTGGCTGCGACCAAAAAAACTGGGCAAACAATGCCTACAAGGTCAACGTATGGCAAAAAATGACTATTTTCAGCATTTATATGGCATATTTTTTCTGGCAACTGTGCTTCAGTGGCTGCGTCCAAAAAAACTGGGCAAACAATGTCTACAAGGTCAACGTATGGCGAAAAATGACTATTTTCAGCATTTATATGGCATATTTTTTCTGGCAACTGTGCTTCAGTGGCTGCGTCCAAAAAAACTGGGCAAACAATGTCTACAAGGTCAACGTATGGCGAAAAATGACTATTTTCAGCATTTATATGGCATATTTTTTCTGGCAACTGTGCTTCAGTGGCTGCGTCCAAAAAAACTGGGCAAACAATGTCTACAAGGTCAACGTATGGCGAAAAATTACTATTTTCAGCATTTATATGGCATATTTTTTCTGGCAACTGTGCTTCAGTGGCTGCGTCCAAAAAAACTGGGCAAACAATGCCTACAAGGTCAACGTATGGCAGTTGTTTAAAGAGAACAGTAGATTACTAGCCAGCAAAGCTACCTAAGCTAAAATGTCCCTCAAATCCCTGCAGACTTCTGTCCCTCCAATACAGAGCAGTATCAAGCAGATTACTAGCCAGCAAACTTACTATCATCTGTCCCTGAAATCACTAACAGCTCTCCCCCTACACTATCTCTTCCAAGCACACACAGGCAGATTTTTCAGATACATTTTTGCCCTTGATCCCCCTCTGGCATGCCACTGTCCAGGTCGTTGCACCCTTTAAACAACTTTAAAATCATTTTTCTGGCCAGAAATGTCTTTTTTAGATGTTAAAGTTCGCCTTCCCATTGAAGTCTATGGGGTTCGCGAACCGTTCGCGAACCGCTCGCATTTTTGCGCAAGTTCGCGAATATGTTCGCGAACTTTTTTTCCGACGTTCGCTACATCCCTATTCCTGATTTTAGGGGAACATGCTGAGACAGGGTTTGATTTTTTTGTATATAAATCTGCCCTTTAGTTTACCTAGGAAATGATTATTATTATTATTATTTATAAAGAGGTTAAAATGTGTTGAACTACCAATAAGCGTACTGTACACCCTATAAGTTGATATCAAACATTCATAGTGTAGAAACAATATAATCATAAATATAAATTTCTTAGTTCTATTTGAAAACATGGGTGATAGTATACATGCATACTGTAGAATGTCTCAAACTAGGTGGAATGTTGAGACTCAAGATATTCTGTCTCTGCAAAAAAAACACCTTGATTGTACTTTGTACAGTACAATGTCATAAAAGTAAGTACATTAACCCCACAAATGGGGAACCTACAGGCACACAGAAATAGTTAAATATTCTTTCTGATATACTGTAAATCTTTGCTAATGTTTGTGTTTTTTATAATTAGTACTTTTTAGAAGCATTGGACAACCATATTTCAAACTTGCAGTTTACAGGTTCTTAACACCTATATGTTCTTGTGTAAAAAGGCAAATATTTCCTAAGTTAATTTATATTTAATTTCCAAACATCTACAGAGTTGTTTTCTCGGCATCTTATGTCCTACTAGCTCTTGGGTTCAAAGGTAAACGAACATATTGATAAAGCTATGTAAACTACAGAGCTACAAAAATCCTCAAACATTGTAACAGTATCTTTATGACACTCCAATAAATATTGGAGTGTAATAACAGCACTGTTATGTTCCAGCATAAACAGAGGAGTTTCTTTGAAAAATGAAATATAAAAAGTGGTATTAATAGAATCTGCCATCACATCATCTCCCTGCAGGGCATTTTATAACTTTAATCACTTTTAATGCTCCTTTAAGGAATTTCAGGGATTTTCTTTGGTAGTGATGGCTGAATTTCTCCCATTTCGCCGAAAAATTTCAGTGAAATTTGCGAAACATTGAAAATTTATGAAAGTTTTGGGCGTGCATGTGAAAAGTCGCTCACATCAGTTTTGACACTGGCGTTAAAGTCAAGGCGTCCGAATAGTGTTGACATTACGGATGCGTGTCCAAAATATTTGTAGCAGGCGAAATTTTCGCCAGCAAATTTTCACAGGATTTTTGAAAATGTATTCGCCGGTGGCAAGGTGTGGAAATTCACCATGAATGTATGCCAGGTGAATTTATTCGCCCTTCACTAGTCTTTGGTGCATTGATCTTTTCTATGGGTAAAATACTCACTGTTATCTGTCAATAATGTCCTCTAATGTTCTTTTAAAGAGTAATCCTGTCCCCTCACCTTTTCTTCTGAGAGAACAACCCACCCTCAGCAGTCTACCATTATTTATTAAAGCTCCCATTCCCCTGTTTACCTGTTTAGTTGCACTCTCTCCATCTCCTAAATATCCTTCTTAAGAACTGGAGCCCAAAACTATGCTGCATACTAAAGGTGAAGGGCCTAAAAAGAGGCAAAACAATGTTTTCATCTCTCTAGTTAATAATGCCTTTATGAAAGACAGTATTTATTTGCTTTTAGTAGCCACTGACTGTGACTGCCTAGAGTTACACATCTACTTATCCACAAATATACCAATATCCTTCTCAATTAAAGATACCCCTAACACACTACCATTTAGTGTATGACTAGTGATGGGCGAATTTGTGCAGTTTCGCTTCGCCGAAAAATTCGCGAATTTCGCGCGAAATTCGCGAAACGGCGAAAAATTCGCGAAACGGCGCCGGCGTCTCGTTTTTGACGCCGGCACCCGTTTTTGACGCCGGCGCCCGTTTTTCCGACGCCGGCGCCCGTTTTTGGCGCCGGCGCCCGTTTTTGGCGCCGGCGTCCGTTTTTTCGAAAAAAAAATTTTGACGCCGGCGAATTTTTTGCGCGAATTTTTGCGGCCGTTTCGCGAATTTATTCGCCGACGGCGAATCGCGCAAATTCGCCGCGAATTCGCGCCTGGCGAATAAATTCGCCCATCACTATGTATGACTTGCATTCAGGATATGTGTAGCAAAATGCATAACCTTGCACTTATCTCATATCTGACAATCTCATTTGCCAGTTCAGTGAAACAAAAAAAAGTAGTTTTAATAACCAAGTTTAAAAGCAAATGGCCAAGGATAGACCCATGTGGGACTAGACTAAACATACTGGTTCAGTTAGAAAATGTTCCATTTACAACCACTCTTTGCACTCTATCCTTCAGCCAGTTCTCAATCGAGTGCAAATATTATGTTCAAGGCCAATATTTCTTAATAAGACACCTTTGTGTGGGTTTGTATCAAAAGTTTTAACAATATTTAAGTAGCTCACATCCATTGCCCATAGTTTAGGTTCTTGCTCACCTCTCTATAAAATGCAGTTACAATAGATTACCCATTTTACATTTTTCAGGGGACCAGAAAAAAATGGTGGAAAATCCAGGAAAATGTCAAATTAGGGAAATGTATTATGCATAGTATATAGGTGGGACCACAAAACAACAATGTAAAATGATGGAAAACTTAAAATCAGGGGATATGAAATGGGGGTTCTACTGTAAATAAGTCAAGATCTATTAGACATAAAACCATGCTGGCACAAATTCATAGTATTTTAATTTACAATGCAGTTAATAATGTTATCCTTTATTACCTCTTCCAAAAGCTTTCCTACCACTAATGTCAGGCTAAGAGGCCTGCACTTTTCAGGCTGAGAGCAGCATCCCTTTTTGAAAAGTGGCTCCACATTAGCAATTTGCTAATTTCTTCTACCATACCAGACCTAAAGGTATTCTGAAAAGCTAAGTAAAGAGCAATCACAAAGCTAAACTTGTTTAGTAGCCTTAGATGAATACCATTCGGGCCTGAACATGTTCTATTTTCTTTTACATTTCTTTCAGGGTCATTCAGTTATATTAGAATATATTATACTACTTTTGTCCAGTACCTGGTATTCTGTCACACTGCATTATTGTGGAAAGTATATGTACTATTTATGTGCATCTTTAGCGGTAATATTTTATTATGAATTAGAATACTTAATCATTTTAAGAAATTTGTGCAACTAGCACCGCCCATGTGCAATTTAGCAGAGTTTTAGTTCAAGACCATCACATTTTTTGGACTGTACGTTTCTGTTCAAATTTATCAGAGGAAATAATAGTAAAATCCTTGTTTTTCTTTAGGATGGAAGCTGAATCCTGTTGTGGGAGCAGTTTATAGTCCTGAATTCTATGCAGGTAAGACAATATTTATATTTTCACAGTTGTGTGAAGTAAAAATATTAAGGGTCAGATTTATCAAAGTGTGAATTTAGAACTCACCACAATAAAACTCGTTTACTTTCTATTCGCTACTATAGGATTTATAACAGCACTAGACATTAAGCCCGTTAAATTAACGGGCGCTAGAACATATCCGTGGGCAGGGCCGGGCCAAGGTAGTTTGGCACCCTAGGCAAGGACTTCAATTAGCACCCCCCTCACCCTGTATTACCATTTCCCACCTTACCATTACAGTTTTTTAATAAACAAACCTTACAACACATTGATGAAACTTTTCATTTATATAAATATTGCCCCCAAATCTGTACCTGTGCCAGCAGTCAGCCATAAATATGCCCCCAAATCTGTAATTGTGCCAGCAGTCAGCCATAAATATGCCCCCAAATCTGTACCTGTGCCAGCAGTTAGCCATAAATATGCCCCCAAATCTGTACCTTTGCCAGCAGTCAGCCATAAATATGCCCCCAAATCTGTACCTGTTGTGCCAGCAGTCAGCCATAAATATGCCCCCAAATCTGTACCTGTTGTGCCAGCAGTCAGCCATAAATATGCCCCCAAATCTGTACCTGTGCCAGCAGTCAGCCATAAATATGCCCCTAAATCTGTACCTGTACCAGCAGTCAGCCATAAATATGCCCCCAAATCTGTACCTGTGCCAGCAGTCAGCCATAAATATGCCCCCAAATCTGTACCTGTTGTGCCAGCAATAAACATTGCCCCCATGTACCTGTGCCAGCAGAAACCATCAAAAAATAAGGCCAGCCCAGTCGTCTGATTTTCTCCAGCGCCAGTTCTCTTCATTGTGCGCCGGCGCCACATACTTCTTTGCGAACCGGCTACATTAAGGTGAAGGCGCGAAAAATACCATCTATCGTTGACACATCTAAACTTGTACACATGGAAACGCCGCAACCTATAACTTGCCCTTACTGAAAAAAAATAATAGTAGCCCATCCACTGAAAGAGTTAAAGTCGACTTTGCAGCCCCTGACATGTGTACGTACTTCCGTATAAACTGCGCTTGCTGAATGTTGTAGTTGGATTTGTCTAATGGGCGACAAACTGTAAGGCTAGAAAACTAAATATCCCTGTGCGCGGTAGGAGGACGTGTCAGCCAGGGCCAGACTGGGGGTAAAAAGCAGCCCGGGCAAAAAAAATCAAAGCAGCCCACATGTAAAGACGCAATGGTCTGACTTTCACACATCCACTCATATATTGGGGTAAAACTTTAAAAATGTATGCGCATAAAGAGCTGCCTTAGGGGTTGTTCACCTTCAATTTAATTTTTAGTATGATGTAGAGAGGGACATTCTGAGACCATTTGCAATTGGTTTTCATTTTTTATTATTTGTGGTTTTTGAGTTATTTAGTGCAGCGAGAAACAGAGAGAGGGACAGAGGGACAGAGTGACAGAGAGTGCAGAGAGAGACAGAGAGAGACAGAGTGACAGAGAGAGAGGGACAGAGTGACAGAGAGAGGGGAAGAGAGAGGGACAGAGTGACAGAAAGATACAGAGTGACAGGGAGAGGGGAAGATAGAGTGACAGAGTGACAGAGAGAGGGGAAGAGAGAGGGACAGAGTGACAGAGAGAGAGAGACAGAGTGACAGGGAGAGGGGAAGAGAGAGAGACAGAGTGACAGAGAGAGACAGAGAGAGGGACAGAGTGACAGAGAGAGAAAGAGAGAGGGACAGAGTGATAGAGAGAGACAGAGAGAGGGGAAGAGAGAGGGACAGAGAGAGACAGAGAGAGGGGAAGATAGAGGGACAGAGTGACAGAGAGAGACAGAGTGACAGGGAGAGGGGAAGATAGAGTAACAGAGTGACAGAGAGAGGGGAAGAGAGAGGGACAGAGGGACAGAGAGAGAGACAGAGTGACAGGGAGAGGGGAAGAGAGAGGGACAGAGAGAGAGAGACAGAGTGACAGAGAGAGACAGAGAGAGGGACAGAGTGATAGAGAGGGACAGAGAGAGGGGAAGAGAGGGGAAGAGAGAGGGACAGAGATAGACACAGAGAGGGGAAGAGAGAGGGACAGAGTGACAGAGAGAGAGAGACAGAGTGACAGGGAGAGGGGAAGAGAGGGACAGAGTGACAGAGAGTGCCCACAACTTGGAGATAGAACAAGGACGGCACAGACAGACCTACAGACCCAGAGAGAACAGACTGTGCCAGCGATGTGACCAGGAGGCCATGGAGGATGAGGCCCACTTCTTGCTACAGTTCCCCAAATACTCAGCACTGAGGGACACCCACTTCCAGAGATTTTCCAGTCACATCCCAGACTTCACATCCATAAAAGAAGAGAGGAAACTCCACTTCCTACTGGGAGAAGAGGCACCGACAGTAACAATAGCTGCACAATATATAATAGACTGTCATAGACTGAGAGAGACCCCACTTTCCCCTATTCCCATAAACTGCCCCCCCCTAACCCCACCCATTTCACCCCTCTACCTGCTTTGGCAATGCTTAATGTATTTGGTCCTGCCAATAAAGCTCATTTGATTTGATTTGATTTGAGAGAGAGAGACAGAGTGACAGGGAGAGGGGAAGAGAGAGAGACAGAGTGACAGAGAGAGACAGAGAGAGGGACAGAGTGATAGAGAGAGACATAGAGAAGGGAAGAGAGAGGGACAGAGAGAAACAGAGAGAGGGGAAAGAGAGGGACAGAGTGACAGGGAGAGAGACAGAGAGAGGGGAAGAGAGAGGGACAGAGTGACAGAGAGAGACAGAGAGAGGGGAAGAGAGAGGGACAGAGTGACAGAGAGAGAGACAGCGTGACAGGGAGAGGGGAAGAGAGAGGCACAGAGTGACAGAGAGAGGGGAAGAGAGAGGCACAGAGTGACAGAGAGAGGGGAAGAGAGAGGTGCAGAGTAACAGAGAGAGAGACAGAGTGACAGGGAGAGGGGAAGAGAGAGGGGCAGAGTGACAGAGAGAGAGACAGAGTGACAGGGAGAGGGGAAGAGAGAGTGACATAGTGACAGAGAGAGGGACAGAGTGACAGAGAGAGACAGAGAGAGGGACAGAGTGATAGAGAGATACAGAGAGAGGGGAAGAGAGAGGGACAGAGAGAGACAGAGAGAGACAGAGAGAGGGGAAGAGAGAGGGACAGAGTGACAGGGAGAGAGACAGAGAGAGGGGAAGAGAGAGGGACCGAGTGACAGAGAGAGACAGAGAGAGGGGAAGAGAGAGTGACAGAGTGACCGAGAGAGAGACAGAGTGACATGGAGAGGGGAAGAGAGAGGCACAGAGTGACAGAGAGAGAGAGAGAGAGAGAGAGGGGGGGGAAAGAGAGAGGGACAGAGCGACAGAGAGAGACAGGGAGAGGGGAAGAGAGAGGCACATAGTGACAGAGAGAGACAGAGAGAGGGGAAGAGAGAGGCACAGAGTGACAGAGAGAGACAGAGAGAGGGGAAGAGAGAGGTGCAGAGTGACAGAGAGAGAGACAGAGTGACAGGGAGAGGCAAAGAGAGAGGGACAGAGAGAGACAGAGTGACAGAGAGAGGGGAAGAGAGAGGCACAGAGTGACAGAGAGAGAGACAGAGAGAGGGGAAGAGAAAGGGACAGAGTGACACAGAGAGAGAGTGACAGGGAGAGGGGAAGAGAGAGGGACAGAGTGACAGAGAGACAGAGTGACAGAGAGAGGGGAAGAGAGAGGCACAGACTGACAGAGAGAGACAGAGAGAGACAGAGAGAGGGGAAGAGAGAGGGACAGAGTGACAGAGAGAGAGAGACAGAGAGACAGGGAGAGGGGAAGAGAGAGGCACATAGTGACAGAGAGTAACAGGGAGAGGGGAAGAGAGAGGCACATAGTGACAGAGAGTGACAGGGAGAGGGGAAGAGAGAGGCACAGAGTGACAGAGAGAGACAGAGAGAGAGAGAGGGGAAGAGAGAGGCACAGAGTGACAGAGAGAGAGACAGAGTGACAGAGAGGGGAAGAGAGAGGCACAGAGTGACAGAGAGAGACAGAGAGAGGGGAAGTTTTTTTAAAAAAAATTGGAATTTATGGGAGTTTATGGCAGTTTTTATAAAATCTTATAATTCATAATTCAACCCCTGATAAAAAAAACAACAATTGATTGTAGGAGATTAATAGGCTAATACACCAATCTGGCAGGTTTTAGATTGTGAATAGTCGAATTTGAATTCTTAAAGGGACAGTACATGATAGATTTCAAAATTAGAATTTCTAATTTTTTTAAAATTCAAATCGAATTTGGTCTATTCCCTAGTCGAATTACACTAAAATAAACTCAAAATTTGAATTTAAAAATTAAAATTTTCAATTTGACCCTTGATAAATTTCAACTTTGAATTCAAAATGACCAACTGAAATGAAATCAAAAGTTTTTTTGGCCGAATAGGCTCGTTTTCGATCGAATAGGTCAGTTTTCGATCAAATTCTAATCGCACAAATCAAAGTAATATCGCATTTGATCGAATTTGATTCAAAGTTTGACTCCAAATAGGTTCTAGGAAGGCCCCATAAGCTAAAACAGCAATTCAGCAGGTTTTAGATGGTGAATGGTCGAAGTCGAGACAGTACATGATAAATTTAGATATTCGGATTTTCTATTTTTTTTCAAATTCAAATCAAATTTGGACTGTTCCCTAGTCGAAGTACACAAAAATTTAATTCAAATTTTCACTTCGACCTTTGATAAATCTGTCCCTTAGTGTTAATAGTGTGATAATGATTGCACTGATTTTTAATATGTATCATTGAATGTGTGTGCCTAACATGAGAAGTGGCATACAATACATTTTTTATTAATATAATAGCACAGCTTGAGTTTGGAAATATCCTAGAGACAATCATCAGACAAATTTGCCTTGAGGTCTGTTGGCTGAATAACTATCTACCTGTATGTACACCTTGGCATAATAATCAGATAAACGGATATATTCCTTTGTTTAGCTTGTGTGCAGCCAGTTTAAAAGACAAACAATGTACTTCATAGTTTGATTGATGAAGAGTAAATTACTGTATAAGTAAATAAAATGCAATATAGTCTGCAGCACACATCTATAATACTGTGAGTTGCTTGTTGTTTGGGTAAAACCAATTTTATTGTTACCTTAAAGAGAGGAACTGCCAGAAGAGTTAGTGTCCACAATCCAAATAATTATAAATGTAAAATTCAATTGTGTAGAAAACAATAAAAAAGGGGGTTAAAAAGAAGGGGGGTAATCCCTTTAATTCATATGTGGAGCCCAATATGACTCAAATAAATTTCATGTGATTTATTGGATAAAAAAATCACTCTTTGATATAATTAATGTGTTGATCAGTACAATTCATTCAAGTATTTCATTAAATATAAAGTGTTAAAGTCCTTGCAGGCAAAACGCGTGTTGGGCGCTTAGCTCTCCAAACTTGCTAATTGTTAGCAAACAGATGGGATAGGTGGGAAAATGGTTGAAGTGAGTGCTTTGGTGGAAACAATACTTTGTAAAAGGAGATGGGACAGAATGGTCAGGCAGCTGTTCATTTTGGGGTAATATTGTATTCTTTCATTGTTTATTTTATCTCTCTGGACCTGAAACTACACATCAAAACAGTTCTTTGAACTATGCTGATTGCTCTTTGAGTTATGTAGTACAACTAAATTTTTACAGACTTTGCCAACCTTGTTTTTTTTTTCTACAGTTTAAGCTTTCATCTATTGCCATTTGTTTGAGCATCCAAACACACACTCACAGATGCAAAAAAGCCTTGTATACTGTATATGAAATTGATCTGCTATAGGGTCAAAAAGATGTATGGTTTCCACTTCAAAATACATTAAAATAAGAGTTCCTTTATTATGAATCGCTCTTTCTTAATGAAAATAAATCAATGTTTCAGAATCATAATTATTGATTTTATTTTCAAGTTTATGCAGAATTAACAACCTAACTTTTAATTGTTTTCCTTCCATGGGGCATACGGAGTTCACATATTTGGTAAATTAAAATCAATATTTTCAATCTCTCTTAAAGTAATTTCCTAATATAATACACATTCCCTTAACATTTATTTTGTCTTTTAATTATAAAATGGCAGGTTATAGATTTTTGTGTATAACTACTTGAATTCCCGAGTGAGATTTAGAACTAGCACAGGGGGGAATTTGCACCTTCTAATGAGAAACTTCAATTACAATTAGATCTGTATTAAGTCAATATTTGCATTTTGTTGTCCTGCCAACTATATTTTCCATTTTTTAGGCTTGTATGACTGTATGTTAGATGTACATACACCATTTAATTCAATGGATAAAATCTATGGCAAATACGTTCTGTTGATTGCATTTTTACACAACATTTTTAAGCTTTTAATACTAGAATTTTACACAAAGAAAGTGCTCAGGAAATTAATATACCGCTTGATAAATATGCACTTCTATTACAACGCAACACTTGGGGGGAGATTTATCAAGGGTCGAATTTCAAAGTAATGGGAGTTTTTTTGAACTCCCATAACTTCGAAATTCTAATTAAAAAAGAGCAATCGAAATTTATCAAAAAATCTATTTTTTTGTTGCCTGAATAGGTCTGTTTTCGATCGAATTTCGTATGAATTGAAGTAACAGCACATTTGATCGAATTCGATTTAAAGTTTTTCCAAAATAATCCTTTGATTTTTCAAAGTCCACCAATTGGGTTCTAGGAGGACCCTCATAGGCAAAAACAGCAATTCAGCAGGATTTAGATGGAGAAGTCAAATTTTTAAAGAGATGATAAATTTCAAGATTCTAATTTTCAATTTTTTTTCAAATTCTAATCTAATTTGGACTATTCCCTAGTCGAAGTACACAGACATTTGCTCGAAAATTAGAATTTTTTTAATTCAAATTTTCACTTCTACCTTTGATAAATCTGCCCCTTGGTTTATAAGAGGATGATATATATATATATATATATATATATATATATATATCTATATATATATATATATATATATATATATATATATATAATAGATCCCCTGGGACTCCAGTGGAGCTTGCTCTAGTGTTAGCTTCTCTTAAGTGTTTGTTCTTTAAGTGGGGGATCTGTAAGTGGAGTTGTAAACACAGGAGTTTAAAACTAAAGGAGGTTCAAACTAGGGAAGGTCAAAAGTTTGTTCTAAACCCTAATTTTTATTTTATATATTTATAATAGGGTATAGGGATAGGGTAATTTGTCGTCTGGATTGCTACAACCGAACAGTTTGCTGTCTACCTGGTGCCAGGGTTCGGCATGTCGTTGATCAGATAGACAAATTATTGGGTGGGGCTGGGCATGACCCAGCTGTCTTGGTGCATATCGGTACTAATGACAAAATGAATGGTAGATGGAAGACCTTAAAGAATGATTTCAGGGATCTAGGCTCTAAGATCAAGGAAAGGTCTTCCAATGTAATCTTTTCTGAAATTTTGCCCGTGCCACGTGCAAGTTTAGAAAAACAGCAGGAGTTTAGGGAGCTAAATGTGTGGCTCAAGTCTTGGTGTAGGAAGGAAGGGTTTGAATTCCTAGAGCACTGGTCTGATTTTTCATTGGGGTACAACCTATACAGTTGTGACGGTTTACACCTCAATGGAAGGGGGTCCGCGGTGCTAGGGGAAAGAATAGCTAAGAGGTTGGAGGAGTGTTTAAACTAGGCAAGGGGGGGTGGGTGAGATAAAGAATTATGGGGAAGCTAGGGTAGATGGGGCAGTGGGGTTAGCAAGGGGTCATGGGGGAGGAGTGAGGGGGGCATACAGTTTATCAGCTAAGGAGGTCCCTCTGTTACAAGAAAAACAGAATAATACTAACTTAACATATAATTCTCCACTAAGTAATGCAAATTTCAAAAGTAAAAGTAGTAACCTACGCTGTATACTGGCAAATGCACGGAGTTTGTCAGGTAAAATGGGAGACCTAGAATAAATTGCATGCTCTAAATTATAATTATAATATAATTGGTATCACTGAGACCTGGTGGGATGAAACATATGACTGGATTGTGAATTTAAATGGTTACACCCTTTTTAGAAGGGACAGAGGGATTAAAAAGGGTGGAGGAGGGTGTTTGTATGTAAAGTCTGAATTAAAGCCATGCACTAAAGAAATAACAATAGCTGGCACTGGTAAGGGTGTAGAATCACTCTGGGTAGAGATTTTGACTGGGCAAAAGGTAACAAAAAGAATTATCATTGGTGTATGCTATAAACCACCTCGTATAAGTGTCGAGTATGAAGCCCAGCTACTCTTGCAGATACAAGCGGCTTAACAGCTGGGTCAAGTTGTTGCTATGGGTGACTTCAATTATCCAGACATTGACTGGGGTAATGGGATTGCTAAAACAGAAAAAGCTAGCAGGTTTGTAAATATGCAGAATGACAACTTTTTATTCCATCACGTTCAAGAACCTACGAGGAATAACTCTCTTTTGGACCTTGTAATAACTAACAATACTGAACTCATCTCTAACATTTGTGTGGGTGAGCATTTAGGGAATAGTGATCATAACATGGTCTCCTTTCAGACTCTGTTGCAAAAGCAATTCTATAAGGGAGTAACAAACACTAAATTTCAGACGTGCAAACTTTGACAGTATAAGGGCATCTCTGCAACATATTAAGTGGGAAATGCTTTTCACAGGGCTAAACACGGAACAAAAATGGGAAGTCTTTAAAATGCTGCTTAATAAATATACTTGTCAGTATATTCCACTTGTAAGCAAGGAACGTCCTTGCAAAGCAAAACCTTTTTTTTTTTTTAAAGGTTAATTTTTATTGAATTTTAACAACATAAAAAACATTTGAAGAAAGTAAAGCTAGGTAGAAGGAAAGAAAAGGGGGGAAAGTAGAGAAGGAGGTATGGCTGAAAAAGTGACTATCACTGGTTAGTTGATGTGGCTGGCGACTCGAGCCAAGGGTTCCAAATAGTCTCAAATTTCTTTGGGCATCCGCGTGCTAAGTAGATGAGCTTGTACAGTTCCAGTTGCGAATTAATTAGTCCAATCCATCTATTCAGAGTCGGTGGCAAGGGGCCCATCCAGTGCAGTGCAACAACTTTTTTAGCGTAAAAGAAAAGCAACCTCATCAGGCATCTAGTGTGTACTCTAGGTATCACGGAGTCAAGGAGACACAGAAGACAAGTAGCAGGGTTAAGTATCTGGGGAAGATCCAGTTCAGAAGCCATGAAGCTCACAATTGCCCTCCAATACCTAAATATCACTGGGCAATCCCACATTAAATGCATGAAATCAGCGACAGAGGCACCACATCGTGGACAGCTGGGTGAAGCCACTTTCCCCATCAGAAACAGTTTCTGAGGGGTGAGGTACGTTTGGTGTGTGATCTTAAACTGTATGAGCTAAGCAAAACCTTTTTGGTTCAATAGAAGCGTTTAGTGTTGAGGTGGGTAAGAAAAGACGTGCTTTTAAGGCTTTCAAGTTAGCTGGGACAGCCGAATCATATATAAGGTACAAGGAGGCCAATAAATCATGCAAAGAAGCTATAAGGCAAGCTAAAATTGATATAGAAAAGGATATTGCAGCAAGCAGTAAAATAGAAAAGGATATTGCAGCAAGCAGTAAAAAAAAATCCAAAATGTATTTTTTAAATATGTTAATAGTAAAAAAATGAAGCAGGAAGGGGTGGGACCCTTACTATCAGAGGGGGGTCAGCTGGTTGATGAAAACAAAATAAAAGCGCAGAATCTGAACTCATATTTTTCATCCGTCTATACAAATGAGGAACCAGTAAGTGAAGGTTTCCTTCTTAATATTACCAATTCTAGTAATACAACTAATGATGCATGGTTCACATATGAAGAAATTCAAAAGAGACTAGAACATGTTAAGATTAACAAAGGTCCGGGGCCAGATGGTATTCATCCCAGCGTAATTAGCGAATTTTTCAGGATTCATTGAGACCTGGCATAGTGCAGAGAGACTGGCAAATTGCTAATGTGGTGCCTCTATTCAAAAAAGGATCCCGTTCTCAGCCTCAAAACTATAGGCCAGTTAGTCTGACATCAGTGGTAGGAAAGCTAATAAAGGATAAGATACTGGACTTCATAGCAAATATATTTACTCATAATACTATGAGTTTGTGCCAGCATGGTCTTATGCGTAATAGATCTTGCCAGACTAACTTAATTTATTTTTATGAGAAGGTAAGTAGAGACCTCGATTCTGGGATGGCAGTGGATGTGATTTACTTAGACTTTGCTAAAGCATTTGATACAGTGCCACACAAAAGGTTATTTGTTAAATTAAGGAATGTTGGCCTGGAACATAGTATTTGTACCTGGATAGAGAACTGGCTAAAAGATAGACTACAAAGAGTGGTGGTAAATGGAACATTTTCTAATTGGACCAGTGTTGTTAGTGGAGTACCACAGGGCTCTGTACTAGGTGCCTTGCTTTTCATCTTGTTTATTAATGACCTGGAGATTGGCATTGAAAGTACTGTTTCTGTTTTTTATTTAGGTTCCATGCAGGATGCTACCACTTTGCAGAGTGATTTGTCTAAATTGGAAAACTGGGCAGCAAACTGGAAAATGAGGTTCAATGTTGATAAATGCAAGGTTATGCACTTTGGCAAAAATAATATAAATGCAAGTTATACACTAAATGGCAGTGTGTTGGGAGTTTCCTTAAATGAGAAGGATCTAGGGGTCTTTGTAGATAACACTTTGTCTAATTCTGGGCAAAGTCATTCTGTGGCTACTAAAGCAAATAAAGTTCTGTATTGCACAAAAAAGGGCATTAACTCAAGGGATGAAAACATAATTATGCCTCTTTATAGGTCACTGGTAAGGCCTCATCTAGAGTATGCAGTGCACTTTTGGACTCCAGTCCTTAAGACGGATATAAATGAGCTGGAGAGAGTGCAGAGACATGCAACTAAATTGGTTAGAGGGACGGAAGACTTAAATTATGAGGGTAGACTGTTAAGGTTGGGGTTGTTTTCTCTGGAAAAAAGGCGCTTGCGAGGGGACATGATTACACTTTACAAGTACATTAGAGGACATTATAGACAAATAGCAGGAGACCTTTTTACCCATAAAGTGGATCACCGTACCAGAGGCCACCCCTCTAGACTAGAAGAAAAGAACTTTCATTTGAAGCAACGTAGGGGGTTCTTCACAGTGAGGACAGTGAGGTTGTGGAATGCACTACCGGGTGATGTTGTGATGGCTGATTCAGTTAATGCTTTTAGGAATGGCTTGGATGATTTTTTGGACAAACATAATATCAAAGGCTATTGTGATACTAAGCTCTATAGTTAGTATAGGTATGGGTATATAGAATTAAAAGTAGGGAGGGGTGTGTGTATGGATGCTGGGTTTTCATTTGGAGGGGTTGAACTTGATGGATTTTGTCTTTTTTCAACCCAATTTAACTATGTAACTATGTAGCTATATAAAGTTTGTAATTGTTAATAGAGCACCTAAAAACAAAGAATTTCTCTGCAGTCTTGTAAAGCACACAAAAAGGTGTATGAGCTCTGTTTATTTTCCCGTTAAAACTAAAACCATTGCATTCAGCCAATCTGTTATTTGTTTTGTAAACTTGTATATTTACCAGTTCAACTTGAATGACTGTCCCTATGAGTACATGGTGCTTATTAAAATAAACCAATTTAAATATTTCTAAAAAAACAACAACAAATGTTGAGGGGCAATTTGTTAGACATCCTATTTTTATGGCAATTATGGAGGAGTCTGTATTGAAGAAAGTACCTTAGTTAATAGCGCTTGAATGAATGTAATTTACAGGCATATTTGTCCTATTCATTGCTTAAAGGACAAGTTAAACTAAAGAAGTAGGCTAGACATATTGTACATTATGTTTTGGGCTTCTGTACCAGCCCCAGGTAGCCACAGCCCTTAAGAAGTCTGCAAGGATCTGTCTCCAAAGATGCCCTAGTAGCTCCCAATCTTCTTTTCTGCTGATTCACTGTACATGCTCTGTGCTGCTGTCACTTACTGAGCTGAGGGACTTACTCACAATATACAGTACACATAGAATACTACAAGGCAGCACAGAAACCAGTGCAAATAGCATCAGAATATAATAATCAGCCCTGTAGCATCAGCTTATATGACAGGCCAATCTCATTTTCTGCTTGTTAATATGCAACAACCCCTAAGCTTAGCTTCTCAACAGCTGCTCATAGCCCACTGAGCATGTGAGTGTTGCTTATTCTTTCCAAGATGGTGGAAGTCCTGGATCATTGCTGCAATTGAGAAGCTGAAATTTTAGGCTGGAGCAATAAGTCCAGTATAGAAAACATGGCATTTTTAGCCCTATTCATTTTTAGGGTTTAGTTCTCCTTTAAGTAAAGGAGCTTTTAAGTTTATTACATACACAATAATCTATAATATCACTATACACTATAGTATCTTTTTAAAAAACTGGAGGGTGTTTTTTTAAAGACTACTAACCTGAAGTTCACTTTGGATTTAGTCGTTCTTAAGCTACTTCTCTTTTGTAGTGACTATGTAGCTGTGAAATTAAAAGGCTAATTTATTAATGCTCAAGCCTCCAGGCTGGAATATTTGGTTCCTGAAACCAGGCGTTAATTCCTAAAGTATTGCTGTTTTTCTGTATCTGAATACTGCAGCTTGCTACCCATTGTTTTTTTTCCTGACAAAAAATAAAAAGCTCAGTAAGCTTTTATATTTTTAGAAAAACAGTCTCTGGGGAAAAAAAGTGATTAGTAGCAAGCCAAGGGTTTCAGATGCAGAAACCATGCTAGACTTTGGGAACTCACACTTGGTTTTAGCCCCTAGAAGTTAAAGCAGATGATTAGTAATATACATATAATTTTTACATTTATGTCCTTTATTACAATCTTCTGGTAGTCTGGTAGCATGCCTATATGTTTTGATTCATTTTAAATATCTTAATAAGAGTGTAAAAAAAAAATTAGATTTTTAGAAAAGCTGCATGTTTAAATAATTCAATAAGAAATTGTATATTATTGACTTATCAGTTTCGCTTTTTTTTCTATTAATCGCTTTTTTTCTATTAATCAAAATTTGTCATTAGGTAGAGTGTGCAAACTGTTTTTTTTTCAAGGATGCACACTTCTTGATAAGGCTTCTGTGTTAATGAGAAACATTACCTTATAGACTATGTAGATTATGAAAAAATGGCTACTTTGAAAATAAAGATGATATATCTGCAAGGAAACAGTTGATTTAAAGTCCCTTTAATCCTCATAAATAAGTAAGAAAACATAAGGTTACACAAAGCTGTCAAGGTAGGACTGATAAATGGCAAATTCACCTGTTTCTTGATTGCCAGTGTAGACACATACTGCAAGACTTAACCACGTTGTATATCATATCTGCCAACTCATTTCTGTGATTAAATATTCCGTCAGTGAGAGCTGTAAGGCGGTAAAGCTTAGCAAGATTCATAAGATGCGCCACTTGAATACATATAACTCACTTCCACGGATGGAGAGCACCCCGCATGCAAAGGAAAATTAGAATTGTATTAAATTACTTCAGACGACAAGATCAGTAGACATAGAAAGGAAAGATCCTTTAATGCAATGCAAATCTATGAAATGGTTATGTCTTGACAAGTTGAAGCAGATAATTAAAGTCAAAAGTAAAGAAAAAGATAGTAAATCAACACTAAAACCTTTACAGGTAATAGTTGAGTAAAAGTATTTATTTTGATTTTAAGAAGTGTATTCTAATCTAACCTAGAAACATGGTAATAAAATAAATATGATTATTGTTGTTGCTTTTGATAATAATAAGGATAAAAGAACAGTACTCAAAAATAGCAAGTAGTGCAGGATTGATCCTTGCACATACCACTATGAAAGAAGGCAAAAAACAAAACTTAGAAACGTGGAGCCTTATTTATCAACATTATTATTTTCGTGGTTTTAGAGGTTTTAGATGTCTTTGAAACCTTTCACTTTCTCTAAAACCATGAATTTCATGAGACTTATTAAAAGATCCAAAGTAAAATGCATGAACAGTAAAAAAAAAAAGAGCTGGATGCAAAAAGCAACACAATTTTTTGAAAACCTATAAAAGTCTGAATTAATTAAAAATGGTCCAATAATATCAGCACAGCTGGCACCTACTTCTATAGGACCTCAACAACTTTTACCTTTTATCAAATGGCGATTTTTTTCACACTTATTTCAAAAAAATTGTGGTTGTCCTATATTTCTTAAAAGCTCTAAAAATATTACTTTTATACTATGCTATCACTATAGATTTATTAAGTAAAAAGCCACAAAAACCTTTATACAGTACAAAACTTCCTCAAGTAAAACTTGTTGAGGTGCAATAGAAGTCAGTGGAAGCTACTCTGATCTTATTGGACAGCTATCGATCAGATCAAACTTTTAGAGCTTTTCAGATTTTTTTCACTAGGAATTGTCTTAAAAACCTGTATTTTTAGAGTTTTTCAATGTATTCATATTTTTTAGCGCATCATTTAAAGGGGCAGATTTATCGACGGTCGAGGTGAATTTTTCAATGAAAAAAAAAATTGCATTTTGAGCTATTTTGTGTGTAATTTGACTAGGGAATAGTCCAAATTTGAAATGATTTGAATTTAAAAAAAAAATCGAAAATTCGAATATCGAAATTTATCATGTACTGTCTCTTTAAAAATTTTACTTTGACCATTCACCATCTAAAACCTGTCGAATTGCTGTTTTAGCATATGGGGGACCTCCTAGAACCCATTTGGAATAATTTGTAAAAAAAAAATTGTGAAAAATCTAAGGTTTTTTTTTTGGGAAAAACTTTGAATCATATTCAATGGAATGCGATATTCCTTCAATTCATAAGATTTGAATTCGGCCAAAACGGACCTATTTGATCGAAAACTGACCTATTCGACAAAAAAAACAGATTTCATTCGGTTGGTCTTTTTAAATTCGAATTTCGAAGTTTTTTCAATTTGAAATTCGACCCTTGATAAATATGCCCCTTAGTGAATAGTTCTGTACTTTTCTATAAAGGTCCTATAATTAATTCAATTAAATTCATGGTTTTGGTTTATGAGCTTAGTTGTGGTTTTCAAAACCTCTAAAATCACAAAAATTCAACCTTTAATAAATATGCCTCCACCTGTTGTTCCACAGACTGGCAGACAAAGTAGTTCTAATACCTCATCAACAAGAAGTTACTACTAGCTACTGATTTTTCATCCCTGAACTAATACATACATTGTAGAATAACAATTGAGCTCTTTTGAAAAGTGACTTTGAAATATAAAGATAGGTGTAGCTTGAGACATGTGGTGAGATTTGAAAAGTAGTATAGCAGAAGACATGTAGAACAGTTTGAAGGCAAAGTAATGGCTTGGAATAAGAGGAGAGGATGGACTTTTATACATTAATTTTAAATAACTCCTGTTCTTATAACAGGATTTGAATTATAAAAGACTTTCCAGTTTTTATTGGAATGGGATGGTACTAGAGGTTAATAAATCTTACAGTGGGATATCAAAATACATTTATCACTGTTTGCATATTAATAAAACAGTAGCAATTGAGCAACCTCCCTTTTTCTATAATGACCCACTTATTCAAAGCATACATCTAAATAAAGCTAGTTCAGACAAAGAGCAAATATTTTTAGTATTAGCAAATCAAAATCATGCTTGACTCAGTCTATGTCCCTGAGCCCCATGTATAGGTTCTTTAATGATAATGTAGTACTTTAAAACACTAACCAGATGCATATTTTGCCACAGTTTTATGCGTAAATAATCCAGTCCAGCACCTCATGCAGGCATAAACAAAGTGCTTATTGCTTTAAGTTGTGTGATAGTCAGAGAGGTCTTGTACATGTCTCCCCCATACTACAATACTTAAACCATGTCATTAACACAATAGATATAGTATAGGCTCCTCAAAGACTCCTTTGAGTGCTTGAAGAATTCGTTTTACATTAATTTTACATTTTCCAGGATATTATGCTATTATTTCCTGGTCCTCTAAAAAAAAAATTAAAATGGGCTTCAACTGTATGTGTTCCTGTAGTAAACCGTAAACACAAAAAGGTGTTACTAATATCATTCAGATAATAATGTCTACATTCAGAATGCATAACAGAAAGCTTATTGCACAGGACATGTTTCAGCCAAATATAGAAATAAATAAAATATTGGTACAAATTAATATTGATAAAAGGAAATACAAATAATAATAATAATAATGAAAAATCAATATGATTTATTTAAGGGATATTGAAAAATCACTTCTTATACTCCAGCTTCTCTAGAGATAAATATAACAGCATATCAATTCAAGTACTTCTGCATGTGAATGGTTAGGGCAGGGAATCTGAACTGTCCTAATTGTACAAGTGTACATCTGTGATTATCTGGACTAAGGCAAAGCTTTGAGGCACACCAAGGCAATTTTGGAACCAGAATCTACACATCTGCACATCTGTGATTATCAGGTCAAGCTTCTTTAGCACTGTATTCTTTAACTAAGAGCATAACTGTGGTAGACCAGCAGGGAATTCAAAATCTGATTTGGAATTTTCTGTGGTTTGCACAATACAACAATACAACCATTTCAGACTTTTTGGGCAAAAACCACCAAAATTTGAGCTTTTCAGGAACAAGCCCGAAAAAATTAAGGGGCCGATTCACTAACTTCGAGTGAAGGATTCGAAGGTAAAAAACTTCGAATTTTGAAGTTTTTTTGGGGCTACTTCGACCATCGAATGGGCTACTTCAACCTTCGACTACGACTACGACTTTGAATCGAAGGATTCGTAGTAAAAATTGTTCGACTATTTGACCATTCGATAGTCGAAGTACTGTCTCTTTAAAAAAAACTTTGACCCCCTAGTTCGCCATCTAAAAGGTACCGAAGTCAATGTTAGCATAAATGGGAAGGTCCCCATAGGCTTGGCTAACTTTTTTTGTTCAAAGGATATTCCTTCGATCGTTGGATTAAAATGGATTGGATTTTATCGTTCGATCGAAGAAATTATCCTTGGATCATTCGATCGAACTATCTGCGCTAAATCCTTCGACTTCGATATTCAAAGGATTTTAATTCCTAACTTTTTTTGTTCAAAGGATATTCCTTCGATCGTTGGATTAAAATGGATTGGATTTTATCGTTCGATCGAAGAAATTATCCTTGGATCATTCGATCGAACTATCTGCGCTAAATCCTTCGACTTCGATATTCAAAGGATTTTAATTCCTAACTTTTTTTGTTCAAAGGATATTCCTTCGATCGTTGGATTAAAATGGATTGGATTTTATCGTTCGATCGAAGAAATTATCCTTGGATCATTCGATCGAACTATCTGCGCTAAATCCTTCGACTTCGATATTCAAAGGATTTTAATTCCTAGTCGAATATCGAGGGTTAATTAACCCTCGATATTCGACCCTTAGTGAATCAGCCCCTAAGTGTTTCAGGAAAAAAATGGAAAAAAAAATAGTAACAATACTATTCAGATTTTTACTCGATTTTTTCAGATTTTTCCCTGATCCAATGAAATTGGGCATTTTTAATAATAAATAAACTTCAATCATGGATTCTAGTTTGGTCAGACTTTTTTAAATTAAAATAGTCAGAAAAATTGAGATTTTGATATATAAGGCCCCCATGTTAGTGAATTTCTTCACATATACATTTTTCATATATCTGAAAAGGTAGTGTAGTCAATTAGTCTATTTTAGTAAGCACTTGCAAAAAGATAACTTAATTTTTTATTTTAAATAGCTGTTTTTACATAATACATATTTAGCCCATCTTAGACAAATTAAACAGAAAAATACAGCCCTGTTGTTTATGTTTTTACTTCTAGTTGCTCTTAATATAGACTACACATTACAAGATAATCTGGCAAAGTGCCCATGTCTACTCATAAATGAATTACTATGCTTGAAGGAGATGTTTTACATCTATGCATATGAATGAATAACAGGAATGTATTAGAAAAGGAGGAGGAGGTGGAGAGAAAATAAACTTAGTCGGGGAAGCATGGGAAGAGAAATAATGTTACTATGAATCATTAAACATAACCAAACTATTAAAGTGTTGCAGATGGGCTTCTCATCTGTTATACAACTAATTATATCACACTATCCTTGGCAACAATCAGAGCTATAAGAAATTGAGCCGACTTAATAAAAACACGCAGTTGTTATGATACATTGCAACGGGTGTTTCACAGCTCAATGAATGTGTCTAGAATATGCTTAACATTGTTTTTAGCAATTTGGAAATCGTATGTTTCAACTGATTGCGTGGTGTGACTTTTATGTCAGTAGGATTTTGGATAAATGCCCCCTAATTGAAAGGGCTGACTGTCAGGTTAAGATAAAATAATGTAATCTGATTTGATGGCCACTATTAAGACTCACAAATTGCCTAATTTTCTTGGCTTTGTGAAATATAAATATATATCACTGTCAAAAAAATCTAGATCTGAAAGTGTAATACTGCAAAGGGTCTGTTGCAAGGCATGTTTTCCTGCTAGTAAGAAAAGCTGCTATTTGTTACCCACACACAGAAACCATCTTGACAAGCACCAAGTAATCAAAGACACATTATTTAAGACATGGTTATCACAGGATTTCCTGTGTGAAGGAAGTCATAGACATAAGGGGAAAAAAGATCCCTTTGAGAGGGAAGTCTTCTGTAACATCAGAGTGATATCAGCTTAACCCTTATACAGAACATTGACACTGTTTTACTCCAAATGGACAGTCTATGTTCTTAACAAAAAACTTCCATTGTTTAGAATACCAGTCGTGATAAATAACTGTAAATGTTAAATTGCAGTGATTTATAAAACATAGAATTGACTACAGAGATAAACATATACTGTAGTTATGTTTAAAAGAAAGAAGAGTGAAACTACATTTACATCATGAACTCGAATAGCAAAGCTATTACCGTCAAAACACTGGTTTATGAAATATTAATAAAGTCAGTAGAAAAAGGAACTGAACAACTATTTCCCCAGGATCACGCAGAAGTATTTTTTATGTTATATTGTAATGAGTTTTGCCTTAAAAATATGCTGTTGTAACTAAACCAAAAAGTGCTTATAAAATCATGCTAAATCATGCTAAAGGCCATGTTTAATATTTAAATATGAAATTAGGTTAATGGTCATATTTATCAGTACACAGAGTTCTGCTGATTATTTTTAAAATCAATCAAATATTATTCTGCAAAGTAGGAAATGGTTATAGATTTGTATGTATTTATAGCCCAGCCTGAAATACAGTAATTACAGTGAAACATGACAGATGGCATAATACACAATAAGCAATTTTTTCTGTGATTTTGGTTACAATTTTTCAGAAACTCTAGCATACCTCGCAGACCGGTACAGGATATTGTAACAAAAAAGGAACACATAATGATGTAGCACAAGGTATTAGATGTTAACAGATACATTTGCGAGGTGACTTCAAAACAATATTAAGGGGCACATTTATTGAAGGTCAAATTTTTCTTGTCAGGTGTTTTGTCTAAAAAAAACCCAGAAAAATTTGTAGGCAAAAAAGCATGACATTCAAAATATATTGTGTTTAAAGCTGCTTAAAATTTGAATCTGAAAATTCTCCAGCCAAAACATGTCGAAGTCATGTAGAAGACAATTGTCCCTTTTACAATTGGAAGATTTTCTTGCCTTCATGATCTTTGGGGTTTTTCGGGCATTTTGAAGCTGGTTTTTGTGTGACGATCCGAAAAATTTGTGGTTTTCGAATGGCAAATTCAAAAAATTCGAACTGTTGCGCGATTTAGTTGTGACTTTTCCAGTAAGTGCTTTTTTTGTACAGATGTTTTAGTAAAGGCATGTTTGGGAGTTTTGTCCAATTTTAGCAAAAATGAGAAAAAGGAGTTTAATAAATATTCTCCTGTAACAATTCTATTTTGTTTTAAGTAACTGCATTAAGACTATTCCATTCATATATCACTGTAAAGAAATGTTTAATTATTTTCACATTTAGTTGTCCTTAAACTTCTTGTAGTAACTCCACTTTTCCCCTTAAATAAAACATAGCATGAGAACAATTTTTTTTATGGCTGAGTTTTTAAGGCAGTGATCCCCAACCAGTAGCTCATGAGCAACATGTTGCTCCCCAAACCCTTGGATGTTGCTCTCAATGGCCTCAAAGTAGGTGCTTATTTTTTAATTTCTGTTTTGGAGGCAAGTTTTGATTGCATAAAAAACAGATGTACTACTAAACAGAACCTCCTGTAGGCAGCCAGTCCACATAGGGGCTACCAGTAGCCAATCACATCTATTATTTGGCTCCATCCAGGAACATTTTTCATGCTTGTGTTGCTCCCTAACTCTTTTTACATCTGATTGTTGCTCACGGTTGAAAAAGGTTGGGGATCCCTGTTTTAAGGGAAACAAAACATTTTTTCAAGATGTATTATGTTCCAAAGCTGCTAAAAATCTGAATCCAAAATGACTCCAACTGAAACCTGTTAAAATCATGCAAAAATCAATGGCAGATGTGCCTTTTGGGGGTTTGGGGCTGTTTGACGCCATTTTTCATTCAAAGATCCAAAAAAGTTGTGGTTTTTGGGTAACAATTTGAAAAAGTTGCATGATTCAAATTGTTGCACAATTTTGTCGCAACTTTTACTGCGCATGCTTTTTTCAATGTAAATTTTTAGTAAATTAAGGCAATTTGTGGTTGGGAGTTAGGTCAGATTGGTTACTTGTGGAACTGTATACTATACTACATTCAACATTAAGATCCAGGCAAAATTCACCAAGCTGTGTGAAGACATGGGCATAGGGAAGGATTTTCACACACACACAGCTCCTTTAGGAAATGAGGCTCTTTTTTGTAGATCTGTTGTTACAAGTTTCTCAGAGTTTCTATTGTAGCCAGACAGCACTTAGTGGTTCTGCCTGTAAATGATACCAGAGTTGGGCATTGGAGCATGTGGGATCTTGGAAAAGCAGTCAGCACATCGATTATCTCTCCTTTAGAGAATTGGTACACGTTCCTCAGTGGCCACTTTCCACTGATATCACGACAACCTTTGTTTGCAGAACAGCACCAGACTGTAAATCTTTTTGTTTAAAAAGCTGTTATTTCAGCTTAGGGCATCACAGAAATGTTTTAGGCCTTGATAAAAGGCTGCATGGCCTGAAACGTTGCTGTGATGCCCTAAGCTAAAATAAAGGCTTTTTTAAACAAAAAGATTTACAGTCTGGTGCTGTTCTGCAAACAAAGGTTGCACTGGAGCATGTGGGTACAGCGGTGATGGTTTACAGATGGGCAGTCACTGTGATCTTCTATGTGTATAAAAAAGACTAACAAGCTGGAATTCATGGCAGTTGACTTTGTAACCCAGAAATGGAACAGCTCCTGTTGTAAATGCAAAAGAGGGTTGATTCTTTCTGCCAACCACAAAGGCAGCTTTCAGAAGGGGTCAATCACACAACATCCTGGGTGGGCCATTGTAGGAACCATGAATTATGATGGCACAAAGCACAACTAATATGGGGTGACATTTAGTTAGCATGTCCATTTCAGTTTGGTTGCAGGATCCAGACAGATAGCTCTTACAAGGAGACTTGGGCCAACTATGTGTATTATGTTACAGAGGGTCCTGGCTTTGTTAACCTCATGGTAGGGGTCAAATACCTTGGATGAACCAAAGAATGCAGCTAGCTACACAACATCAAAAATGCATAGAGAAAAGGTTATTGTATATATATATATATATATATATATATATATATATATATATATATATATGTATCATCCTTGAAAAAGGTCCCAAAAGGGACCGAAACGTTGGAGAAAAGATGCAATAAAAGATTGCTTATTTCACATCAAAGGGAGTGCTGGTCTATGAAATATTGGTGTATGCAAGACTTACCGTGCAACCCTGCTTATTTCAAGATTGACTTTGGAGTGCGGGATGCTCATTCAGAAGATATATATATATATATATATATATATATATATATATATATATATATATATATATATATATATATATATATATATATATACTGTATATCTATTAGTTGTTGCAGCAGTGCAGGAAGGGGTATTGGGATACATTTAAACATTTATATAATATTTCAGATCTTTCACTTCAATGGTACATAGTTACATAGTTAAGTTGAAAAAAGACCAAAGTCCACGTTCAACCTCTCCAAAAGAAACCCAGAGCAAGCACCTTCACACATCTACTGAACCTATATTCACCAAAATATATTGTCCAGTTTTCTAATCTAGTCAAATCACTTTTAATTGAGTCAAATCACTTTGCAAAGTGGCAACATCCTGCATGGAATAATTCTGCACAATTTAGTATCATCAGCAGTACTTTCAATGCCCACCTCCAGGTCATTAATAAACAAGTTGAAAAGCAAAGGACTAAGTACAGATGCCTGTGGTACTCCCCTGACAACACTAGTTCAATTAGAAAATGTTCCATTTACCACCACTCTTTGTTTTTTACCCATCAGCCAGTTCTCTATCCAAGTACACATAATATTTTCCAGGCCAATATTCCTTAATTTAACCATCAACCTTCTGTGTGGCACTGTATCAAAAGCTTTAGCAAAGTCCAAGTAGATTACATCCACTGCCATTTCAGAGTCGAGGTTCCTGCTCACTTCCTCATAAAAGGCAACTAAATGTATTTGACAAGATTGGTTATGCATAAAATCATGCTGGCACAAACTCATAGCATTATGATTTGCAATGGATTTAGTATTTTATCTATTAGTACCCCCTTCAAAAAGCTTTCTTACCACTGATGTCCTGAAAAATTAAGTAAAGAGGCTTGGCAACAACAGAGCTAAGCTTGTTTAGTAGCCTAGGACAAATACCATCTGGTCCTGGACCATTGCTTATCTTGTTTACCTTGTTTCTAGTCTCCTTGCATGAACCATGCATCATTTGATGTATTTATAGAATTGGAACTATTTAGAAGGAGACATTCATTACTTAGTTTCTCATTTGTGTAGATAGATGGAAAATAACAGTTCAGAATCTGTGCTTTATTTCTTTAGTCATCAACCAAAGAACAACAAGGGTCCCACCCCATCCTGCTTGATTTTTTTTGCTATTTACATATTTTTAAAAAAAAACGTGGTCTTCCTTGCTGTAATGCCCTTTTCCATATACATTTTGCTTGCTTTTTTGCATGATTTATTGGCCTCCTTATACAAAACTAAAACAATGTTTTATCACACCAGGCACACGTTAAACACTATTTTACTTATTTTTGTGATCTTTCTATAATCAAGAATCATTAAATACTGCAACAGGTCTTCAGACTGCTAAGTCTAGAAAGTATTAGTGATGGTTAGGTGTTACTAGACTTGGGGAAATTTGCCCTGTTACTACTTGAATTTAAAAGTGTTTTCTCAGCAACTAACATGCATAATATGTAATCTTATGCTTTATTGCACTATAAAGTAATCACTATTCTGGTATATACAGTAATTACAATTATATATTATAACACTAGTTCATGTATTACACTTGCTTTTGTTTTATAACTGTTGAAATCTAATTGCTGATTGATATTTAAAGGGGCCATGGGTAATAACTCACTGCCAAACGTAAGTCTATGTTCCATAGTTCCTGAGTGTGTTATTCCTGTCTGTACCTGTTGTTGACTACTGCCTGTCCCTCATCCTTGCTGTTCTGCTGCCTGTACCGACTACTGTCTGTTCTTCAACCATTCTATTGGATCTAATTACTGTACCGTGTTTCTGATTGGTTTAACCTCAGCCTGTGACCTTGACTATCCCTCTGACTACTAAGTCTTTACTGCACTCCTAGATATTCTTCCTGTTCCTTGTTCTTCCAGCACAAGTTTGGTTCCCTTGTCTGTCCAGAAGTCTCCCATTGGTCCTTTCACTATAAGACCTGGTGGTATCTGAGTAGCAGAGGGCATCTCATGAAGCAAAAGGCTGCTGTCATAGGTGGAAGCTTAAGCTGTGACCGGGGCCTTGGTTTTAGTTCTGGGTTTTGGTATACCCTACATTACACCCCACCCCCCCCCACAAACCTAAGTATAAACTCCATGTGCACAGCCACAATAAATTTAGCAATAAAAATTAATGTCATGGTAAATATTGTCCCTAAAATAGTGTCCATGCTTTAGGTCAGAAGTTAATAGCTACAAATCCCACAATTAGTTGTCAAACTGATTTGTCAAGCAAGGAGCAAAGCACGCTTTTTCTATATTTCCAGTAAAATCAAGTTACTAAACATTAGACAATGAAAAGCTTTCATAACACTAAAACACGTAGTATATTGAAATGAAATTTAAACCTTTAAAGTTAAATTAACAGTTCCACGCCAATCACATTGCTTTGCCTTGTAACACTCAGCTTTATGTGCAGATATTGCAGATTGCTCTTTTTTGCTTAATTGCTTTTTACCCATAATATCGACTTTATCTGAAGATGAAACAGACTGGCTTATTTATTCTGTCAGTAATTCATTGAAAACATAAAAATGGCAGATTTCACATAAAGTAAATAAGGGCCTCTATACATTTCATTAAACATGCATCCGTATATACAGTATAACATTTTGCATAGCTCTGCATGTTTGGCATTGACTTGCTAGTTAGAGCTCACAAAAAGTAATTATAGAGACATGAAGCACAAAAATAAAATAAAAAATACCTGTAAATTCAGCACTATTCCTTTTTTGGAGCATATCTTGGGTAAAACATGTCAAGCTCATCATTAAATATAAGTCCTAAATCATTCTATTTATTTTATTTACTAAATATTGTAAGTTTCAGGTCTATAACTGTAGACCTAATGTCCACAGAGTGTTTTTTATTGTTTCAAAGTAAAAGGGGTTGCAATAAGTTAAAATGGTAATATTGTGGACACAGTCCCAGACTCTGAGTGAATATTCACAATGTGTGTGAATCCTGTTTTTTAGTTATTCTCTGGACATGGTGATTTTTTTTGCCTAATATACCTGGGCATAACATCACACATCTCAAAATTGTTTTTCTTTCAGTTTCATTGTTCTTATTGATAAATGGTAGGAATAGGGAATATTGAAGGATTATTTTGTCCTTGAACATGTCATGGGGTAGAAGTTGACTATAATTTAGTTGAAGTACCAAAGAACCATTATTAAGTGTCAGTAGTAAGTTTAGTCAAGTTAATGTAATAAATAAGTTTGACCACAAGATGAACCCCAACTTAGAAAGTCTCCAGAAGGTCCAAAAAGAGTGAATAAAGCAATATTAAGGAATAAGTAAATGGACTGGGTGTGCATGATGTGAACATATGGGAAGCTGGAAGCACACAAAGAGGACAGCACTACAGGTAGTAGACAGGATCGTTAATAGGTTAGATCAGTAAGAGAGCATTGTAGTTAGTGTAAGTAAGAACTGACATCTAGAATGGGCAGCAAGATACCCAACCAGGCAGGAGTAGGTTTAGATTATCCTACTTCTGGGTATCTGCCAGTTAAGGGAAAGAGCAGCAGAGCATGGAAGCATCAAAAGGACATAGTGTTGGGGGGCATAGCTTCAACCCTGAGAGAATGTTTTTTTTTATCAGTAAGGTCATAAATAGGGTGACTGGAAACTGAACAATGTTTGTGAGTATAATGCATGAGAATCCTGCCCCTGGTCCCTATGTACAGTAATTGAAGGCAACAATTTAATTATTGGTGTATGACTCTAATACGTTAGCAGGTTTTACATATACTGCTTGCACTGAGCTTTATTTTTTCATTTCTTTTATGGTATAGTGTCATTTATTATTTTGTTTATCTTACATACATTTACAAGGTACACCAACATTAGGTTTTGTGTGTCCTATTTTAAATATGCTGAACTACATATTGTATTTCTCTCATATCTACTGTATATCTACCATGTTTTAAAAGATGCATGAAAATGCCAATAAATTACTAAATGGGGATTCCAGATACATGTCTTAGCCTATAAAATAATTGTCATTTTGGTCTTTCACGGTGTCCACAGTGTACAAGATAGCCTGATTATAATAAAACATTGTAAAATGATATTACAACTGCACATAATAGAAATGTCAACTTACTTATATTAGCCTTTCAGTATGACTATGAAATAATTACACAGATGAAACTGTGGAAGGATGTGAATTTAAATATATTTCCATCCATCCTTCCATGAGCAGATGTGATGGCAAGGTGCATAATTTCTACAGATGAATAACTGCTTTATTCTAAATGAACGCATCTATATTTGGACTATGTGGAAGGGAACCTTATGTGGATGGCAATGTCAGAACTTCCTTTGCATGTCAATCCTACTACATATATATATATATATGCTCTTACAACAGCTAAATCAGTTGTATTTCAGGTACACAAAAATTGTACACTTGGCTTGACATATGCCAGAATTACACATCTTAATAAGTACAGGTATCATATCTATTATTACTGAATAATTGGGGCCTGGGGATTTCTGGATAAGGAATCGCTATGCCTTAAATGTTAAATAAACCCAATAAATAAAATTGTTTTGCCACTAATGTGGGTTCACACAGCTTATTTAGGACCCAGTACCAGATACTTTTTTATTATTTCAGGAAAAAAAAGGAAATCGGTTTTAAAAATAAGAATTATTATCTTAAAATGGATTCTATGGGAGACTGCATTTTTTTTTAAATTTAGAGCTTGTTGGAGAAAACTAAGAGTGTATTGGTTTATTGTTTTGTTATAGTATGGAATAGTGTTTATGGTAGGAGGGGAGGTACTATGTCCTCATCATTTTAACAGTGCTTTGTGATATTTGCAAATATAATGTTGATAAATCAGAGTGTAGTGACCATTTATTCTCAAAAGCTTGGCAAAGGATACAGAAAGGTTGAACCATTGGCTTCAATTGTGCAGCTTTGAGTCAATGAATGTCTTTTTTTCTTTTTTTTGTGATGAATACAGATTTATATGTATCCAATTATATACCTTTGCATAATACTGTGCAGTGCAGTTCTGTCACTGACCCTTAACAAGGTTAGACATTTCTTTGTTTTTTACAAACCAGGAAATATTTTGAACTTCTGATGCTTAAGTGTGAGTTATTTCAATCCCCTACTTTGTTTATGTTGTTAAGGTATCTAGCTATTTAATAATCCCTAGTATTTGAGACAGTTCTGTAATATACGGTATCCCAAAACTCAGAACTAACTTCAAGGTTTCGGTCTCGCCCAATCGTCTACCTGTAGCAGCTGTCTTTGGCTTCGGGTGGAGCCCTCTGCTACTCAGATACCACTAATTATTATTGAAGGAGAACCAGGGAGAGAGTTCTGGGTGAGCATAGGGACCAATCATGTATGGATAGGAAAAGGGAGCATTTAATGGAGTTAAGGAACAGGCTGGGTCAAACCACATGGGCAATGCAGTACAAAAGGTAATAGCGGGAGCAAGGTCGAGGCCACAGGCTAGGGTCAAACACTGAGAGAATCCAAATCAGAAACAGGAGAGTTGTCAAGCCAGGCAGGGGTCAGTTCAGACAGCAAGAAACAATGTCAGGGACAGGCAAGGGTCAATACATGGGAAACACAATCAGAAACCAGACTAGAAAGCACCCAGGAACATGGAAGGAACCTTTACATTACAATGCAAACTAGACAGACTGCCCATTAAATATTAAAATTCCGTGCCACTATGCGATGATGTTACTCGGGGATTGCCAGATTTCCCCGAATCACCACACAACTTGGAATCGCAGGACTCGGCACAGCGGGCAGCATCATACAGGCGGCGGGCGTCCCCAAAGGCAAGACAGCAGGTGTCCCCACTGCCTGCCAGGTATTTTTATTACCAGTTCTTTGATATATGTATCATATGTGACAGATGAACAGCTACAGAGAATGTTTGGTTTTTATGTCGTATAGATATCATAACAATAACCTTTGTTATCCTAGGTCCCAGTAACCAGAGGACAGCCAGCCTGAGGCGGATGACTATTTGTCTATGTCATTGTTAAAGACTGTTAGGTCTCCACATAGAGCTAGAGTTAAGAGGGTGATCGTAGCTTGGCAGGAGTTGATCGAAAATCATTATGTTGTTATACAGATACAGTGTCTATTCTTACTGTCTTGACATTATCCTATGCACTCAGACTAGAGCTAACAAAATTCTAGCTGTTCCTGCACCACCCTCACGGAGATAAAAAAACAAGGTTTTATATTTTAAAGATTATTTTCTTTGTAATGTAGATTGACACATTGTCACATGTGCCATCACAAAGAACCATTTAAAACTGGTCACATAACCCGTCGTAATATATCATCCCCAAATTCCCCACAGGATAAAAGGTGATGCCCACCCTACTAAACTGTAATTTGATAATAAATTGATTGATGTAATTTGTATCACTATTCATTTGAAAATAAAGATGGTTTAGGAGGAGATATGTCTGTAGAGTTAATCCACTGGATTCTAATTCAGGGACTCTTCAGTTCAGTTCCCTTGAGAAAATTCCTTTGTAAGCTCTTTGTTTCTTGGGGAAATAATGTACTTCCCATGTGTCTCTGGGACTAAACTTGGAGTGCATGTTTCAACTGCATTCTTTGTCTTAATGTTTGCACAGATTTCTATATAATATTAAATAAAGGATACAGTATAAATAAAAGTGATATTGCTCAACTTCAGTAGAAATACTGGGACATGCATCATGTACTTTTCAGAAATCTCTAAGAAACACCTGCAACATATACTGTAGCTTTATTCACAGAAGCACAGATTGCTTGTGGTATGGTATGAAACAGATCTACACATCTAAGATAGAAGTTTCAATGTGCTTTTCTTGTCAGTTCTTATGAAACGTACAGATGTAAAAGGTACTTGAACATAGGAGCAATATATCTAGCAGTTCCTCAAGTGAGCATCTTTTTTTTACTCTAGAATAAAAATTCTACTTTTCATAATGAATTTTGAAATGATTTTGAAATTATTTCACCTCTCCAAAGATGCATCCTACACCAGATATAACCTCTTTCTCTTACATGCTTATTGAACATGTTTATAAAGTAAACATTGTATGACATCTGGGCACAGAAGCATACTGTCACGATCGCCGCCCGGAGCAGTTCCAGGAGCTCCGGATGGCGCGTCTTCCCCTGCCGGCGTCGCTCCCAAAATGGCAGCGCCCATGGCCGCCACGTGGGTAGCGGCGCTGGCGCAATGATGTCAGCGCGCCGTCGTCGGCGCAAGGATGACAATGACGTCACTATGGCGCCAAATTCAAATATAAAAACGCTACCAAGACGCCAGAATGGCGCCCAAGTATAGGAAACATTTCCTGAGTGTATCCTGTGTTCCCTGTGAGCTGCTATTGCTGAAATATTGTTCCTGTTTATTATCCTGACCCTTTGTCTGGACTTTGGACTTTGCTGTTATCTGCCTGCCTGTGAACTCTTGCCTGGATTCTGACTACTCCTTTGATTAACCCTTTGGACACCGCGACCTTGCTCCCTCAAGAGGGCTTCCTCCTCGATCCCGACTACCTCCCTGGAGGGAGCTCCCAGCTCCCTGACACATACATTACATACAGATTTACACGTGAGTGCTGTTCCATCTAGTCTTCCTGCAAATAATCAACTTTGGTGGCAATACTTGTAGTATGTGTATTTTTTTTTTGTAGTTATATATTTTTTATTTTTATCTTGACATGGCATTTAAATATATCATGTCTTTAATCTGTTTTATTATATTGAAGGAATAGCGATATGCTTCAGGAAAAAATCCTAGCCCATGGGGTCCAATCCATTAAAGATCCTATCTGCACAAAAGTTGTCCTCAAGTGCCAGATTTATGTCAGGCAACAACAACCATAAATTCCTCATTTGTTGCTTTCACACAGCAAGGGGCATGGCCGTAACTATTGAATAGGTTGCACTGATATGAACTGGCTTCAGGTATACCATTTAAATGCAAATTTGAATTAT
The DNA here is from genome assembly GCA_038501925.1 of Xenopus petersii. NCBI lineage: Eukaryota > Metazoa > Chordata > Amphibia > Anura > Pipidae > Xenopus > Xenopus petersii. The sequence continues at coordinate 34,743,823 of CM076689.1, read as the reverse complement.
TACCTTTAGAGAGCATTGAACATTGTGGTCATTGATTGATGGGTTGCTCAGTTTAACATTCAGGAACATCTTGTAAACATACTTATAGGATTGTGTACAGTATCTGCTATGTTTGGCCATGTGTTAAGCCCTGCAAAATTCAGTTGCCTCCAAGACTTAAGCAAAAAGGGGCAGATTTATCAAAGGTGGAGGTGAATTTTCGAATTCCAAAACTTCGAAAATTCGAATATGAAAATTTATCATGTACTGTTTCTTTAAAAATTCAACTTCGACCATTTGCCATCTAAAACCTGCCAAATTGCTGTTTTAGTCTATGGGGGACCTCCTAGAACCTATTTGGAGTCAATCGGTAAAAAATCAAAGGTTTTTTTGGGAAAAACTTTGATTTGAATGCGATCAATTGTGCTAGTACTTCAATTTGTATGATTCGAATTCGGCGAATACAGACCTATTCGATCGCAAACGGACCAAAAAAAACTTGGTATTTTTTAATTATAATTTTGAAGTTTTTCAAATTAGAAATTCGACCCTTGATAAATATGCCCCAAAGTGTTGCCCAAGGCAAGGCTACTATGTGGATCATAAAGATCAGTTGGTAGAAAATGTAAAGTTCTTATCTTTTATATGTAGCCATGATCAGGATTAGAAATGCCACTGAAATTAAAAAAAATACCTAGACTATAGCAGGCAACAGAAGTTATTAGCACAGCAAGTAATCAATCAGGAGTCAAAATTCATAAATGAAACCACAAGTAGGTTAAACCTATAAGTAGGAAAAACAGTTCTGGGAACTTGCTCTTTAAGCCTTTAATACAGTATACTTAACAACCCAAATACATTTATTTCGAAAAACTCCATGAGAAATTAATTTGTCTAGGCCACAATTGTTAACATGTGGGGGACTTAAAGCTTTGGACATTATACAACCCTGCTATGAATGGGAAAACTTCCAACAATTAAATTAGCCATTGTGCAGATATATAGCAACACATCAACACATCAACACAGATTTATCAACATCCAAATTCAAGGTTTTATTTGTGATTTTTTTGCAAAATTGCCAATTCAAGTTTAAAAAAATACGTTTTAATTTTCTCTTAAGCAAAGTGTGTTTTCATCAATCCACAATTACTGATTGAAGCCTGCGCAGTACTTATCTGTGAAGGTTCTCATTCATCATATATCGTAATAATTCAAATCAACTGGACTTGCTGAATATTTTTTATCTTGAAGGCATTTCTCATTTTCTCTATTGTTCTATCGTTCACACAGAGCAAGAGGAAGCACTTTTAGCAGAATTTTTTAAAATATAATTTCCACCCCAAAAATCAACAGGTTGATATTGATCTGCATACTAACTAATTTCATGTAGATTACAGATCCAAATGTATTAACTCTGTAATCTACCCTTTTACGGTATAATGGCCAGTATAAACATTTACTATACTAAAGCCTACCTCATGCAGAATAGATTGTAAAAAAGTACACATATGCTATCTTGTATGGAGATGAAAATGACAGTACTAGCAAGATGTTTGCTGAATATTAGACTGCTACTTTATTAAATGCTGACAGCCATAGGTTTCTAATTTGAATAAAAATATTGATATTTCTTCTTAACACCAAAAGGAACAATTGCTAGTCAAGATTAACACTGAAATCTGCACTAATCTGTATTTGAATAAAGCCTTTCTATCATGGCTTTGTGTAAAAGTATTCAATTACAGTGTGCAATGTTTTGTGAATAACTATCACACATAAAAAGTTAATTAATCAGGGCTATGTCAATTTCCTTGTGCCATGTCAATTTGCAGCAAAGTAATTAATCACTAATCGCCCAGCATGAGCTAGCTGAGGGACAATCCACAAGTCGTTTTTTGTCTTTTAGCAGAACAAATTGTAATACTGAGTCATGGGAACACATCTAGCTTTTTCTAACATTTTTTATCAACACTGCTTGTTGTAATAGACTGCAGCCACAAGCGGCTTTTATTTGACTGCGATATTGAGAATAATTAAAAACAGCCTCGCACATAGCCATAAAAACTCAAATAGCAGTAGATTTATTGCCCAATGCATTCTTATTATGTCAGTTTTGAGATTACACAGAAAAAAATGAACAGTGAAAAATTACTCTCCCATGTGGGGAATAGTGATTAGACTTTTTCATTAATTAGAAATATTTATTTTGTTTTCTGCTCCAATACATTTTAAATGACATTATCCTGTAAAAAAAAAAAAGAGAAAACAAAAAGCTGACGGCAAAATAAATAAACTGCAAACTGTAAATGTATAAACTTCAAAGAAACATTTAAAAAAACAAATGCAATGGGGAGAGCAACAGTTCATATGATTTCATTGTTAACATGGTGCTAAAGCACATCAAACTTTGTTATACCAAAACTATATCCATGTTATCTACTATTAAAGCTTCACAATGTATGACTAATAAGTCAGTAGCTGGGATGAAGATAACCCAGGTATGGAGAAATGATATCTGCAAAACCAATATAATGTTATTTATTTTATATTCTGATATGGAAACAGAACAGTGATGTTGTTAATAAGCTAAACTTTCTATTTTCTCATTTTTTACACATCCACATACAGTTTTTTGACATAATGAAATTCAGCAGCAAACATCCACAAAGACCCTAGTGAGCTCAGTCAGTTTGATACAAATTATTCTATTTGTCCTTCCTCAGCATGCTACCCATTATACCATTTTATTTCTAATTTATTGTCCTGCTACTCTGATGGAGTGTCCCATCAGGTGTTCTATTCTCTCTAAACTGTAAAAATAGCAAAATTTACTTTTGGTTTTGTCTCCTTTTGTTTATTTGATTTTTGAATATCACATTTTGCTCATTAAAACTCTCAGGCCTAAGAGGCTGGGAGACTATTTTGAAAAATAAAATGATTCCTTTTTAGAAGACTACACAATAATCATTCATAGTTTGTAACTTGTTGCTAAGAGACATATAAAAATACAAGTGTTTAAATGTGTACATATTTTTATTGAAAATGTGTTGGATCTGATTTCTTTTTCAAATTCAACATGTACTTTGCAACAGTGAAATATCTTTTTGTATAGGGGTATTGCAGGTTGTATAATAACATTTCTGGTTCATTTTGTTACACTTCATGAAGAGATATTGAAAATATTGTATTTTAAAACTGAACATAAACATTGCATTTTTCATTGCATAAACATTGCATATTTCATTTACTGCGTGTTTACTGTACAAGTATAACTGTACGTGTATTTAATGTACATGTAGAACTGCACTATGACTTAAACATAAACATTGCATTTTTCATTTTACTGCATGTTTACTGTAATGTACATTTAATATGCATTAAAAATAATTGTGTGTGTACTAATGCATCTGCTTCAAGAGCATAAATAGCAACTAAATCCAACATGTGAGGAAATAAGGCAAGCGATCAGTTTGGTCCTTAACCATGTAAGGAATTACACTGGATGCCATTGCATACAGTAAAGTCCATAAATATTTGGACAGAGACAACTTTTTTCTAATTTTGACAATTGACTCAAAGGCTATTTCATGGACAGGTGTGGGCAATTCCTTCATTAAGTCATTATCAATGAAGCAGATAAAAGCCCTGGAGTTGATTTGAGGGGGGTGCTTGTATGTGGAAGATGTTGCTGTGAACAAACAAAGGGGCTCTCCATGCAGGTGAAACAAGCCATCCATAAGCTGCAAAAACAGAAAAAACCCATCCGAGAAACTGCTACAATATTAGGAGTGGCAAAATCTACAGTTTGGTACATCCTGAGAAAGAAAGAAAGAAAGAAAGAAAGAAAGAAAGAAAGAAAGAAAGAAAGAAAGAAAGAAAGAAAGAAAGAAAGAAAGAAAGAAAGAAAGAAAGAAAGAAAGAAAGCACTGATGATCACAGCATCACAAAAAGACCTGGACGATCATGGAAGACAACATGGTGAAGAGAAACCCCTTCACAACAGCCAAATAAGTGAACAACACTCTCCAGGAGGTGTATCGATATCCAAGTCTACCATAAAGAGAAGACTGCATGAAAGTAAATACAGAGGGTGCATTGCAAGGTGCAAGCCACTCATAAGCATCAAGAATAGAAAGGCTAGATTGGACTTTGATAAAAAAATAATCTGAAAAAGCCAGCACAGTTCTGGAAAAACATTCTTTGGACAGATGAAACCAAGATCAACCTCTACCAAATTTTTTTTTAAAAAAGTTGTCTCTGTCCAAATATCTATGGACCTAACGATATAACAACCCTGTGAACTGCCACTATCAGACTTTCCAAACAATTTTTTTTGTTTTAAGATATCATGTTATGTGATATGTACTGGTTAACTATAAAATCTTTATTGTTTTAATTATCAATGCAAGGGACTATTCACAAAAAGACTAAATATGAATTTGTATATGTTTTTGTAATGGATTATTGGCAGCAATGTACCACTAACACTCTACTTCATCACTAAAATCTGGTTTTAGACGGCACAACCAAAGTCTCTAATGTCCATCTGTCTGCTGATTCTCCATAGTAATACTCCTTGACCTATCTGCTGCTTTTGACAAAGTGGGTCACCAGCTTTTCTATATATCTCCCATGGCATACAGGGTACAGCACTCTCCTGGATCCAGTTACATCCCTGCAATTGCTTCTACTCTTTCTCTTTTTTTTTAATAAGCCTCCTCACTACTTGAACTCTCTGTTGGGGTCCCTCAGGGCTCTGTCCTTCATCCACTACATTTCTCACTATATGCTGCACCACTGGGTCAATTAATCAGCTACTGTCATGATCTTTTCACTATAAGTGTTAAATTGCCTTGCTGCCATATTCTTTTGGATGTCTTTTTCTAAAACTCAACTTGAAGAAAGCAGAACTAATTTTATAACACCACACATGCCCTCCCTTAACATTGTCTGTTGTAATGTAAACATTGCTACAATTTATTCTAGTATGCATAGCATGCATATTTTATTTTGTTGTCATAGTCAATAGATATCTTGGATAAAAATACTGACTGGTAACAGTAGAAAATATAGAGAATTCTCTGCATGAATGCCAGAGTAACTATGGAGCCGATTTACTAAGCTTGAGTGAAGGATTCGAATGAAAAAAAATTTGAAGTATTTTTATGGGTACCTCGACCATCGAAAGATTCAAAGTAAAAATCGTTTGACTATTCGACCATTCGATAGTCGAAAAATACTTTGAATTCATACTTTGCCACTTTAAACTTACCGAGCTGCAATTTTAGCCTATGGGGACCTTCCCCAGCACTTTTCTAAGCTTTTTTTGATCGAATAAAAATCCTTTGATTGATCACTTAAAATCGTTTGATAGTTCGATTGAAGCATTTGCGCTAAATATTCGAATTCGAAGGATTTTACTTTGAGGTTTGAATTTGAGGGTTAATTAATCCTCGAAATTCGACCTTTGATAAATTTGTCCCTAGGGATGGGCGAATTTTTTCGCCTCGTTTCGCCGAAAAAATGACGCCCATAGACTTGTATGGAGACGTGCGTCAAAAAAAAAAGACGCGCGACAAATTTTTTTTGACGCCCATAGACTTTAATGGGCGTCTGCGACATTTCGCCTGCGGCGAATTTTTGGCGAAACGAAACGGGTCAAATTCGCCCATCCCTGGTCCCTAGATTTGACACTGCTGACACTGGTCTCCTGATTAAAACACAAGTGGCAAACATAAGTTCCAGAACTGCATGCTTTTGAGAGACCACAACATTTGCTATTTGTGGGCAGGAAATAATCAGTGGACACTATATACTGTATTGTCACAGGTGATTTCTTTCTATGTACAGTTTTTCAACTTTGCATTTGGCCCGTAATTTTCATACAGCACTAACCTAAAAGGGGAAACATCACTTTATACACTAAAACATAGTGCCTATAAAAAAGTCAATGTAAAACACAGAGAACAATATATTGTTTGCACAGTTAATATGGTTAATATGCATACAGTATTATCTATTATCAATCATTTGAATATTTTCCTCTAATATTTATGGCTGGAAAGATTTTCTGTTCAAGCTTCAATACATTTCCTTTAAACTTATTTTATTGTACCCTGCAGTGATGTTTTCATGACATCCTCAGACAATCTTTTGTGTGTGTTTTGTTATTTGTTATCATTCTTTTCATATTATATTTCCTCTATTAATCTACTGTGGTTCTTCTCTTTGATTGTTAATCCTTTTATGGGCTGTTCTTGAATGTGACATGAATAAACCATGACCTTATGCAAAATGTAAAGCCTACATGATTGTGATATATATCTGGTAAGGGTATTATTTTGCACTTGTAGTAAGTTATTGAGTGATCATGTTTCAATTAAAGACATACCATATTGCACCTATGTTGAATGTATTATAGAGAGTGGATCTTAGTCATGCAAATAGCATCATGTATGAGGTGGAAATGTTATTATAATTCAAATCTTTAGCTAGAATTTCATTGTTAGATACAGCATATACAATTGTTATCATTGCTGACTTGTAAGACGGTAAATTCAGTTTTGACCATTCCACTACATTCATGTTGTGTGAATATTATAGGAACCTGATGCAGAAAATGATGTCCATAGACTCTATAAGGTGAAAAAATTTGTCAGAAAAAATGGGTGTCAAAAAAATTTCTGTTGTTCTTAGACTTACATTTTTCATAATTTCGGTACTTTTTGACTAAGCAATATAGGTCAGATTCGCCCCTAGACTAGTTACCATAAATAAGGGTAAAAAATACCCCAAGTGTATATTTTTGACTTTTAGCTTTAATATTTTTCTACTCAGACCCATTATCTGCTGCATTTCTTATGTTGTAGATATTTTTTGAACAATGTGCCAGTTAATTTGTATCTTTAGCAGGGTGAAACTATATATTTTATTCATATTCTCCTGTGAGTACACTATAGTTTCACTCTAAGGGGGTTATTTACTAAACTCCAAATGCAAAAATCACGGAAAATACTTGATTTTTTTTTTATAAAATCAGACTTTTAAAAAATCACAAATTTTTCAGAATTTATTAAACGCTGAGGATGGAAAAGTCTGAATCTGAAAATCTGGAATCTCAGATGTTGCATATAAGTCAAGGGGAGAAGTCAAATGATTTTTTGATGTGTGCTGGGGTGCAATACAAAAAAATTGTGAAATTTGTGAAAATCAGATGAAAAAATCCCCAAAAATCATGAAAATTGGAATTTTCCCGCAAAAGCAAATTTTCAGGAAAATTTAATAATAAATAAGTGTAAAAAACCTGAGAGGATTTGATCAGAGTTTGTAGCAGAAAATATTGAGATAAATTCGGATAAATAACTCATCTTCCTCCCTGGGAATGTACTTAGAGAGGTAGCCTGATGTAATTGATGGGATTTATTGTGTGTGCTGCAAAGTTCCTATTTAATTTAACTTTAAGTACTTTCTCATTGCTGCAGGCTCTCTTCTAACTGACTTTTCTGTATATCTTTGTCCATTACGTGTTTATGAAGTTGTGCATCAGTCACTGTTGCCTGAGTGACAGCTACAAGACATCTCTCCATTTGATTATATTAAAATGAAGTGTCCTATATATCATACATGTGTATTAAGTTAAGACTCAGCCAGTGTAGATGTTTTGGCACCATGACTGATAATATTCAATTGTTATTATGTTTGCATTGGAATCAAGAGAATCAAAAAGCTGAAAAAAAAGATGGGGGTTGTACACAATAATACTGTCCTCTTATTGTTCACATATAAAGGAACTACTTAAATTTAAATTGTATTTTGTATACACGGTTCAACACAATATAACAATATACAGTAAAAACATATTGGCCTATTAGCCATTGTATTCTATTTTTATGTTTTGTCTTATCGTCTAAACCCTGACAGAATTACAGTAAACCATGCTCTTTAATGAACGGAATCTCAGGAAGCCTTGAAGGTAGTGAAGCCAGGCAATAATGGATGGCTTAGCATAATTTCAGTAATACCCCTCTCAGGCATTTCAAACAGTGGCTTCAATAGATCATAAATGTTCTCTTTTGTTTTCCCATTTTCCTTCAAAACCTATTCTTCAACTCTAAAGAAATATTTCACACTGTGAAAAGGCCTTTGGTGACTTTCATTTTCTTGGTGGAAAATAGTATGTTGGGTAACTATAATGTGCTATTACATTTTTTATGCAAATCACTTGAGGCATTTCTAGAAACATAATCATGTAGAAAAATCCTATATATTTACTTTATACTATACAAAAATATTTGGCTCACTTTGATATATGCTTACTTTGGAGATTTAACATTATATGGGGAAATGTAATAAATTTGCAAAGAGCAGAACTTTGCGAATAAAAATGAGACTGTTGCAATGTAATGTTCTTTGTTAGGCTTTTATTTTATTATGAATCTTAATTGTGCATTGTGAACTTTTAACACCTGCTCTGGAGTTTTGTTAAATAATTTGTCGCAAAAAATGGTTTGGGATTTTATTATATACACTGAAAACATTTGCAAAAGCAATTTGGTCAACAACTTTGCGAGGTCAGTGAGGTCTTTAATCAGTCAAAAATGATGCAAACGTGGGTGCTAACATTAAAGGAGAAGGAAAGGCTGGAAACACTTGGGGGTGCCAAACGTTAGGCACCCCCAAGTGATTGTAGCGACTTACCAAAAACCCAGGGCCGGTGCTCCTATCAGGAGAAATCTACACTGGCCCTGGGTTATAGGAGCGAGCACCACAGAGATATCTACTTCTGTCTTCACACAGCTGCGCATTTCCCCGGACTGACACATGCGCATTTGAATGAAAAAGCCAACTTTAAAGTTAAAGTTCGGCTTTTCGTTCTAATGCGCATGTGCAGCTGCGCGAAGACGGAAGTAGATCTCTCCATGGTGCTCGCTCTTATAACCCGGGCCGTTGCAGATTTCTCCTGATAGCAGCACCGGCCCTGGGTTTTTAGTAAGTTCGCTACAATCACTTGGGGATGCCTAATGTTGGGCACCCCCAAGTGTCTCCAGCCTTTCCTTCTCCTTTAACAAAGGTGTTTCTGAAAGTTTTTTGCATTTCCCCATATCATTTTCAAAGATGCAAATTCCGTTATTTTCTTCTAATCAAAATCATGTAACAGATATTGAGCTGTGCATTACCTACTAATCAAATACTGTAATACACTCAGGCTGGAACTGGCATTCTGTGTATACCTCACAAATTCCATAAGATTGCCATAGACAATAAATCAATTTACTGGGCTGTTTGGGTCTTTTTGGGGACTTGGTGTACTTGAAATGCCAGGGCTGATTTTGAATCACAGTATGGACCTGCATAGCATTACACAGACCCTTGACACTCAGACAAACCTTCATAATAAGTTTAACAGAAAGGATCTCACAGACACATCTGTTGAATATCTGGATTCCATGGATCCTAGAGGACTGGTGCTTTTTAGGTAGGTACAACAATAATCAATAAGGTATTGTTGCCCAGGACTCACAGGGCTATAACACTGATGCAAGTGACATCTGTTGGCCAAGAGCAATGGTCTATCCAGACTACACTGCCTGCTCTACACGCAAGTTATAAATCGCAACACTGTCAGCACAATCCCTGCAGAGTACCTAACTAGCTCCTGTGTAATATGCAGGAGTGTCTATTACAACCTCCAGGTCCTGCAGCAACCAGAGGTTTTTGGTTGTACAATCTGAGCTTCTCTATATTACAGTATCACTCATATTTACTTAGCATTTTGTTTATATGTAAATAATATCTTCAATATGATAATAATCAATAGTAAAGTTTAGCATTGCTGTTTAAAACTGCCTTTTAAGGCAACAAATTATAACACATCAATAAAATGTGTGATGTATTGGGCATCTTTTAAATTTATTCAAATCTTTGTACAGAGAGTGTGCAAGGGAACAAAAAGGCGGTTCTGTAATTCATCTATATTGTGCAATGTTGTTAGTGGCATAATTACACTGGATATAAAATTTCTATAAATGTTGCATTCATTATTGATTATATAGTGAATAATTATTGTAAAGTATAAGGATCTTATAAGTCACCAAGGGGTTGATAACCATATAAAAGCACAAGGCCCAAGGACTTTTATACAGATCATGAAACTCCGAGGTGACTTTCAATATTCTCACATTTTACAACTACATAACTAAGCACCAATTATCACTTACTATATTACCAAGCTCCATTTATAAGGATATAATTTACAGGTTGTTATATTGTGATAATTAAAGAAACATAGATTTTATGGTTAAAAAAAGTTTTGACTACACCAAAATGCCAGTATACAAATAAATGTTTATTAAATGCTCTTTTTCTAAATAACTAAACTTATAATTTGTATGTTTCCATTTAGTACCAGGCTTCCCCTACCCTGCAGCTACAGCTGCTGCTGCTGCTTACAGAGGTGCACACCTCAGAGGCCGAGGCCGTACAGTCTACAACACATTTCGTGCTGCAGCACCCCCTCCTCCAATCCCAGCTTATGGCGGGTAAGAAATGATTCCTTTTTATGCTAGTATAATATTTTTCCTAGCAGCAAAATGCACTCTTTAAAAAAAAAAAAAGAACTGCATGGTGTTCTTGTCTTACCACAGAAACTAACACAGCATGAAGCCAGGCCAAATGCCTGAAGTAGTACACCTTACACAAGCTATTGAAAAATGACTGTAATTTGTACTGTCATGCTTGGTGGCTTTAAGCATTTGATATGTCACATGTTGTTATGTAAATTCTCATGGAGCTTAAATGCTGCAGAAACAAAGAAATTGTTACAATTGAAGATGTATCTTTGATGATTGCAAACATCTGGTCATTAAGAAGGTCGGACAAAGCTGAGTACTAGAAACTCCCCTTGGATTCTGATTAATATGCTTTTGATCTGCTAGGAAAATCCATATTTGCTGTCTTTTTGAGTAAATGTGGAATATAGCATGTTGCTCAAAAGATTGTATTCGCTGTGCTATCATTGACATTATCTAGTCTAAAGGGGATGGTAATTAGCCTTTTCATCTTTGAATTAATTGCCCCATATTGATGTCAGACAATTTGTGCTCTACTGTTGGCCATTTCATAATGCTAATAGTTGGTTTGCTTAAAAAAATCAAAATCTCTTCCCATGTCATAAGGGACTATGAGATTGGTCAGGCCAAACGAAATATTACCTTGATCATTTCTGTATAGTGTCAGTCTTGTTACTCTGAAAGGATTTTCATTAACATGCCCTTGTAGTTGAACATACACGTAGTCTGCATTTGATGGGTAACTTTTCAACAACTGATATAAGAAAATACTGAAATTTCAGCATTTGTCTCCACCCAAACTCATGTTAAGGAAATCGTATACTGTACATAGTAATGGTAACAACTTTAGACTTGAAATATATGTGGTATAGGGATGTAGCGAACCGCCGACAATGTGTTCGCGAACGCCGTTCGCGAACACCGGCAAAAAATGCGAACAGTTCGCGAACTTTGAACATCCGAAAATCGTTCGATTCGAACGATCAAAGGATTTTAATCGTTCGATCGAACGATTTTCGTTCGAATCGAACGATCGAAGCCATTGGATCGAATGATTTCATTCAATCCAATGGCTTCGATCGTTCGATTCGAACGAAAATCGTTAGATTTTAGCGATCGAATGGTCGAATGGTCGAACGATTTTGACGCGAACGCCTATTGGCGAACGTCGCGCGACGTTCGCGAACTTGCGGCGGACGCGAACAGTCGAAGTTCGCGCGAACTAGTTCGCCGGCGAACAGTTCGCTACATCCCTAATGTGGTATATATGGGTTTTCATTTTCTACAATTGTTCATTTTTATATCATGAAAAATGGGTCATTACACAATTCACTTTAAGTCAAAACTTATTTCAGCAACACAGCTTCTATCTGTTTCATGATACCTCTTCAGGCAAAACATACATTTGTTTCAGAACTATTTATGGTCATTACAACTAAAGGACTGTTATACTGTATATGGGAGATGTCCCAAAGGTATATAAGTTAATTCTTAATTAAGAAAGATTAAATATGTTCTTTTGTGGTACAGTTTTCTTGCCTGATCTCATCTTCTCTATAGGACTCTCAACAGTTTCAAAGACCGATTTGTGCTACAGACCTCTAAAAATTTAAAATGTCATTTATTTTTGAACAGTGAATCTTCCAAAATTGACAACCCCCCTGTTTTAATCAGAAGCCACAAAGCTTTCATTACTTTACATGAAATAGTGATATAATATCTTATTTTATGTATTTCAGTTTATTTCATTATTTGTAAAATGGCTATTGTTTTGTTCAATGTCTAACTTTTGTTTCTGACAGAGCACATTCTGATATCCTATAGCACATTGGTATGAAATATTAATTAGGATTTTATAATGACATAGATTACAGTATATATATATATATATATATATATATATATATATATATATATATATATATATATATATATATATATATAAACTGACACAGCACTCCAAGTTTTGTATGCAAAAAAGGATATATATTGTAGAAAAACATACCAGAGCCCATAGGGCGACGTTTCGGGGTATACAAACCCCTTTCTAAAGCCAAGGGCATCATTCAAGTAACAAGCATTAGTTTACACCTATTTATACAAGGTAACACAGGAAGTTACATATAGAACATGACATCATTGATGATATTCACACATTAACCCCTTAATTGCTTAATGTCATCCATGCAGGTATACAACAACTCAGCGTTAATCCACTGCATATCCAAATCCAGCTAAAAAGAAACAAAACAAAGAATAAAAAACAGAAATGAAACTAAAGTTTATCCCATCATAGAAATACATATAGGTCATAGTCTCTATTAAGCCCATTTGGGGCCAAGGTATTTAATTGGTGTATCCACCATACCTCTCTTTTCCTCAACAATAGCTCTCTATCACCCCCCCTCGTTTAGGGGAGGGTACACTTTGCAGAACCATATATTTCAAATCTGTATCCTTGTAACCTTTCTCCACATAATGTTTAGAGACTGGCAACTTCACATTGCCCTTCCTAATTGTAGATCTATGTTGGGATATTCGTGTTTTTATTTGTAATCTGGTCTCCCCAATAAAGAGGAGACCACAAGGACAAATTAGCACATAAACGGCAAATTTAGTCAGACACGTATAGTACCCCCTTAAAGAATATTTACGACCAGTGGTCGGATGCTCAAAAATTGTACCCTTATATACACAACAGCATTGGGAACATGATAGACAAGGGAACATCCCATGCGATTTTACACCCATATATGATTGTGTCAGACCTGATTTTCCTTCGTATCAGAGTGAACCAACTGACTACCCAACGTTCTCCCCCTTCTATATGACACCAATGGAGGTCAACCAAACTCTTGAATTTCTGGATATGAGGATTGAAGAATCCCCCAATGTTTACGGAGAATGTTAGCCACCATGTTACTGCGATCGTTGTAATGGGTGACAAATGGTATAGAATGTTCTTTATCTTTGCAATGAACCTTAACTCTCTTTGCCCTAGTTTGGGCTCTATCTAGGACATATTTCGGGTACCCACGTGTCAGAAACTTATTATACATATCCTTTGACTGTTGCTCACGTCACTCTGGCTGGCTAACTAGCCTCTCAACCCTGGTAAACTGACTAATGGGGATAGAGTCCCTGGTATGCACTGGATAATAGCTGGTATAATGCAGTAATTGGTTCCTATCTGTGGGCTTCGAATATAATTCTGTAGTAAATCCACTCCCTTGTCTGTTTACTGTAACATCCAAAAACTGGATAGACCCCCTATCCTTATGTATAGTGTATGTAATATTCGGATGTGCTCCATTAATCTCTTGATGGAACCGATCAAGTGAGTCCGTGTCGCCCCTCCATATCACAAATATATCATCGATATACAGATGCAGCCACTTTGGTTTGTCTGTTTGACACAGAATAACTAAACAAAGATATCCCATTTATCTCATTTGACACAGAAAACTGCGTCACAACATCCCATCTAATTAAAGCATTCACCATTGTGAACAATGGAGCTTTGGTATGCTAATGAAAAGGTTAAATGCATTAAATGAGTTAAGATGACTTAAGATAACACAGTTTCTTCAATTACCCCTGAGTCATGACGCATTTAACTCACAAATCCAAGTGGCTTCATCTGTAGCGCCACCACACTACAACGTGTGGGGTAAACGATATGTGAAGATATATGTTATCCTCCTCCTGCCTAAGCATAAAGGAATTTGCATATGAAGGGGCGACATTTGAACCCATCGCGGTTCCTCTGAGCTGTAGGTAATATTTGTCCTTGAATCTGAAATAGTTTTCACAGAGGATAATTTCCAAAAGTTTCACAAAAAATTCCACTTCCTCTTCACCATATTGTTTACTTTCCCTTAATAATGTAGCACAAGCTTCAACACAATCTCTATGTGGTATAGACGTAGAAAGTGAGGACACATCAAAAGTAACTAGTAACAATTCCTCAGATTCTTCTACCTGTACAGACCTCAATTTGTCTAAGAAATGGTTGCTGTCTTTTATATATGATTTCCCTTGCTGCACCAAAGGTGCAAGGATCCTGTCCAACATGGAGGCCATAGGGCAAAACAAGGAACCTATGCTTGCCACAATAGGCCGACCAGGTGGATGGACAGGATCCTTGTGTATCTTGGGCAGCGTGTATAATACTGGGGTGACCGGTTTGTCAACCACTAAAAAATCTCTTGATTCAATGGAGATGGTCCCCTTAGTGAGCATTTTGGAAAGAAAATCCCAAATTTTTCACTTTATACGAAACACAGGGTCATAACCTAATTCCAGATATACAGAACTGTCTGTCAGTTGTCCTAATATTTCAGATTCATAATATCCAGTGTCTAATACCACAATTGCCTCTCCCTTGTCTGAGGGTTTGATTGTGATATCAGAACGAGTTTTCAAATTATTAAGTGCAACAGTTTCATCAGTGGTCAAATTAGCAGGTGCCTTACGACCATCAGATCCCAGACACTGATCATTAATATCTTTCTTTACTTGTTTAATATACGTTTCCACAGCAGGGTAAGTAGTGGGAGGCACAAACCTACTTTTGCTGCGGAGACCTTGCTGAAAGAGTCCAAAGTCAGGGTTTCCCCTGTTGTTTGTACTGCAACATACGGATTAACTGAAAAATGTGTTTTCAACCTTATTCTACGAAAAAAGGCATTCAAGTCTACATCCAGCTGAAATGGATTCAACCGCTGCGTGAGACAAAAGTTCAGTCCCTTCCTCAATAGCGTGAGCTCAGTATCAGTTAATTGTACCTGCGATAGATTGTAGACTATTTGTCGTTCCTGCGTGATCTCTGGGTGGAGCGCTGGTTCTTTCGAATCTTGCCATCTCCTTCTGTGTCGCGCACCCCCACGTCTGCATCTTCCGATTCGGGACCTAAAAAAAGTTGGCATTCTCCATGGTCGGCACCTGATACAGGCGCTTCCTTTCTCCACATCCTGGTCTCAGAGCTGCGCGCACCGCTGGTGCGTCCTGCGCTGTTCCTTCTGACATGTTCACCATGCGCCCATGAATAGACTCTGCCCCGTTTGTAATCAGTTACATCACGTGCAAATTTTCCCTGCTTCTGTTCCTCTCCTATTTTACGGTACGCAGACATCTTTGTTTCCATGTCCTCTTTCATTCTAGTTAGTTCCTCCACCAGAAACATAGTGTCTATGTCTGTAGTGAGTTTGTCAATCTCTGATTGGACCTGTAACAATTCCTGGGTAATAAAGTCAATGTTAAGAGTCATAATATCCATTGAACACTTATTTAGAATTTGCATATACCTTATTTTAAACGCCTCATTATGTATAAACAGGGTAGGTCTTAAGTGGATCCTCAACCCCCTGGGAATACGAGAGTTCTCACAATATGCTGCCAAAGTGATACCATGTAATTCCAAATCTGTTTTTCTTTTCTGTAGTGTCTCTAATTGCTTCCGTACCATATTCGGTGCAGGGACATTAAGAAATTCTCTCGAGCCAGACAGCTTTTTTATAATGCGAGAAGCTTCATCTTCAGTGTAAGAAAAAATATTTGATGCCATTTCTATAGTATCAAATCAGGGGTGCAAGCAAATGTGGCATTTATCAACTATAAAAAAGAACATATTTGCCACACAACCCTCCTAAATTTTGGGTGCAAGTAGTCAAAAAGGCACTGCCAAAGTAGCCAATATCATAGAAAAAATAAAAACTGACACAGCACTCCAAGTTTTGTATGCAAAAAAGTTGCCAGTCTCTAAACATTATAAATAGGTGTAAACTAATGCTTGTTACTTGAATGATGCCCTTGGCTTGAGAAAGGGGTTTGTATACCCCGAAACGTCGCCCTATGGGCTCTGGTATGTTTTTCTACAATATATATCCTTTTTTGCATACAAAACTTGGAGTGCTGTGTCACTTTTTATTTTTTCTATGATATTGGCTACTTTGGCAGTGCCTTTTTGACTACTTGCACCCAAAAATTAAGAGGGTTGTGTGGCAAATATCTTCTTTTTTATATCTATATATATATCTATATATATATATATATATATATATATATATATATATCTATATATATCTATATCTATATATATATATATATATATATATATATATATATATATATATACATACAATACATAATATATATATATATATATATATATAAAGATTAAGAAATACAATAATCAATTACATGAATAAAAAACAATAAATTCACTTGACTATTAGCTGCTGTGGAGTTTTAAATCTAAGACCTTTCAATACTCTAACAAAACAAAATGACTCCCATGTAATTGGCAGGAGATTTATTGTAATAAGTCCCTCTGCATTCAAAGATTAATAATGTAATCAGGAAAAAGTAAATTTAGCTGTGCTGGATTAAATCTGAATTTTTAATTTGTTAAAAAAAAAAATAATAATAATAATAATAATAATCTTTACAATTATTTTTTAAAAAAATAATTTGATCTAACTTCCAATCAGGGTCCCACAAAGTCTTTTTTTTCTGATTTTCTAACGAAAACCAGTGCAAGACCCTCAAAAATCATGAAGTCAAAAACAATCTTAAAATTGTAAAAGGGACATCTGCCATTGACTTTTACATGACTTCAACAGATTTTAGCTGGAGTAATTTCAGATTTAGATTTTTAACTTCTTTGGAGCATAATAAATCTTGAAAAAATTAAGTTTTTTTCTATTTCTATATATTTAGATTTTTCCCCTTAAAAACTAAACCAGAAAAAATGTAGGCCTTAATAAATAGGCCCCTAAGTATTTGACTGCTTTGCAGAGAGCCTTTAGCATAATTATAATTTCAGACTAGCCATATAAGATTTTTTTCAAACCTAATATTCATTCCTAATTTTTTTCATTGCCCCTACATCCATAGTGCACATTATGCACACTGCTGCATAAAACCTAAAGAATGTTTTGCTCATCACTATTCAACATGCAAAGTTAAACCCTCTTTTTGAGTAGAAAGTCAATTTTCAAATGTGGAAGCGATGGAAAGAAGCCTATTTCTTCCAAGCCCAGACGTGAGCCTATCCCCGCCAACGAGATGATAGGCAAACTGGCATAGACCCATACCCGGCGAAGACAAATGGAAGAATTGATGACCACCAGGCCCCATATCTGTAGGTTAGCTCTGTTCTAACTTCAATAGCCCCCCTGCCCTACCCCCCCCTCCCCTCTTTTTCTTTGTTTTTCTTTCTTCTCTCATCTTTTTTCCTCTTCTTGCTCTTCTCTTCTAACGGCCTCTAGGGGGACGCTAGTCCCTCAGCAAGTCAACTTAACCAACTGTTTCCTCTGCTATACCAATGCTTGACTGGTGTTTACTGTGTTTGAAATTGTTAAAACAATAAAAACCTTTGAATTATAAAAAAAAAAGAAAGTCAATTTCATACAGAGGGTGAACCATAAATTTGTGGCCAGAAAATATTACTTTATTGGTCATATCCACAAAAGCAGAGGGCAATTTGTGCATGCTATGCTATGCAATATTGGATTTGCATACATTTTATGATGCATATTATTGAGAGAGCAATCAATTTTCTGTACAATTTATTTTGATATAAAGAAATGTCAGTGCAAACAGCAAACCTAATAACTAATACAGCTTGAAGAAATAGCATTTTCATGCCTAAAGAAAGATTCCATTGATCAATATATAATAGAAACTAAATCATTAAAGTATAACAGGCCAAAGTGCACACATAGTCATGTAGTTGAGAAAAAAAGAAAGTGGGTAGAAATCCATAAAGTCAAGCAATGCCTTATTTCATTATTCCAAGTACATAAATTTCTATGAAGTAAGAAGCATTTGTGTCAAGTGTGCCAGCTTTTAATATCCTTTTAATAAAAAAATGGGGATAGGAAAGTGTGATATTGTAGTTATTTGAACCAATATTTGTAATATTGCACAATGTTTCCTTGCCCCTAAATCAGCATTGTAAAAAAAGTGTGCAGTATCCTTGTTCATCCATTACTTACTCAACTTTAGATGGCAGATGGAACAATCTCTACTTCAAAGGAAGATGCTTAAAGCACTGTTGCACATTGCTTAAATAAACTTTGATAAAAAGGAAACTATATTCATTGCTGCAAAGTGTAACAAGGTCAAAATAGTCCCTGGTAACATCTACTATCCATTTTAATGTACAATATGGAAACCTTTTGCAACCCATAGTGCTCTCAAACTTGTTGTAAAGATAATTGGTTCTAGGGGGTCCTGGGGGTCAGCGGGGATATCCGCCGTGTTTGTCTGCTCCTCCGTGCACCACTCCTCTTTTGAGCACGTGCTTGGTGCACTTCATGCACTTTGCGTCTGACGATATTGCATTTTGGCGTGAGTTTTAAATATTTAAAGGTATATCTGCCTTATTCCAGTTACCCAACGTAGGTCTTATTTATTAGTTCCTGGGTGCTATTACTGTGTGTTTCTGAGTATTCCAAGTTGTTCTCATCCCTGCCTGTCCCCTGACCTCTTCTAGTTCACTACCTGTCCTGACCTTTGCCTGTGTATTGACTTTGAATCCTGCCTTGTACTGTGTTTTGAATGAGAGACCTGATTATAAATAGGAGAGGTCCTGATCATTAACAATAAAATTGTAGCCTCACCAAAACAATATGCTTTTTGCTTCCAGAATCAATCCCCCCCGCGCACACACTATGGAGCAGATTAGGGATGTAGCGAACGTCGGAAAAAAAACATATTCGAACATTCGGCGGACGCGAACGGTCGATGTTCGCGCGAACTAGTTCGCGGGCGAACAGTCGGCGACATCCCTAGAGCAGATTTATCAAGGGTCAAATTGAAAATTACATTTTTTTAATTTGAATTTTGAGTTTATTTTAGTGTAATTCAACTAGGGAATAGTCCAATTTCAACTTGAGTCAAAAAAATTTGATTTCAAAATGTATCATGTACTGTCCCTTTAAAAATACAAATTTGACTAACCTGCCAAATTGGTGTTTTAGCCTATGGGGGACCTCCTATAATCAATTTGTAGTTGTTTGGTGGACTTTTGACTTTAAAGCATTAGGAGTGAGAAAAAAATGTCACGCGTGCATCTAAAAAAAAATGTTGCCTTTTGACTTCAATGAGTTCGCAAAATTATTTTGTGAATTTTTTAGCAGTTTCGCAAATTTTTCAGTGAAGCAAAACAGGACAGTTTCGCTCATCACTAATCACTGACTGACAACAATTTTAAATTTATGCCTCTATGCCTCTTGTGCACAAATGTTTATAATAGTGACACTATTAATGTACTTGGAAGTATCAGGTATTTTTTGGAAAAACTTGCTTTGATCTGGTTGACTAGAACCTCATGCAGTGGCATGTGACATCTAATTTAAAATGCAGGCTTATTTAATTAAGATATTATCATTGATGCCCTTCATATTTGTCTTAAATTACTACCATTATTATGTATCATTTAAGACTGTTTATATTTATATTTTTAATTATAAGAAAAGGAAACCCACATTTTATGGGGGGCTGCCAATATCTTAGTCACCTCTCTTTCCTTCACTTGTTTTTTTTTTTTCGTGCTAGTGCTCCTTTTTTTTTAAAAAAAAAGGTAAATGCCAATGGCATTAGGTGTATTATTATTTTTATTACTATTATTTTTAATTTTATTAACATGTATTTATAAATTGGCAACAGATTCCAGTGTTGTAGAATAAATGGGTGTATACAGTGAACATTCCGATTAGATTAAAAAATAATAAAAATCAAAAATGTGTTGAGTCCTGTGTTGGTGCTTCAATCTTTTGTGATTTTTAATTTGGCAACATTCTGGACATTCCTATAGTTCATGTAGGTCAAGGGCTCAGCCATATAATTACAAGAAATATTAAGATATCAAGATATTTTAATGGCCATTGAAAAAAAATATAACAATGAACAGATATGCTTTTTCTTTAAATACATGAACAATTTTGTGTATATTAAAAAGATAAAATCTATTAATAATAGCTTACTAAAATTATATCTATTGAAAAATACAGTGACATATATGTCTAATGCAAGGATCTTCATAAATATTTCTGAAGGTCATTGTGTTAAACAAAGAATGTAATATCTTGTTAATGGGAGTAATGTTACTAGCCTTGCAACTGGTCTTTATTTTATTTTATTTTCAATTTTTTTGGCTTTATATGTTACGCCCACATATCTAGCATCCAGAAAGCATAATGATTTAGATTTTCTTAAAATATTTTGCTTATTATTGTTATTACTTTCTTTCAGGCCTTCTCCTATTCAACTTCCAGTCTGTTATTCAAACCACTGCCCGGTTGCCAAGGTCAGTGACCCTAGCAACCAGATAGCAGTTTTAATGCCAAACTGGAGAGCTGCAGAACAAAAAAGGTAAATAATAGAAAAAAAATCATCACAAAAGTTCACTTAAAGGTCAATATTCATTTTAATTACTTTGATGCTAGGGGCATTTCACAATGTATCACTGTTTTAATATATTGTTTTACTTGTGTTACAAAAAAATATAAAAAGTTAAACATAAGATATATTTCTAAAAGTGCACAGACATGGCTTGAATGATAAAACTATATTTGAAATGGACATGTATTCATAAGATCGAAAGCAGGCCAATCACAAAAAGTGATGGAGGAACAAAGTACAAAGGTGATAGAATAAAGGAATATATATGTAAAGGAATCTATAATAAAAAATATTACAATAGCTTTTAGGGTGTTTGGTATCAATTAGAGCATACACATAACATGGAAGAGTTACATGTGAGATTAAGATAGGCACTGTTGGAAATTACAATGTTAAGTGCAGCCACACTAATGGAGTACTGTATAAAAGAAATATAAGCTAAACAAATAAAAGCATTTTTCCCCCGCTGTTGAAAGCAGCTAAATTGTTTATTGGGTTATATCATAGTCAAGTTTTGTAAAGATTGAATACAGCTCCTTCCTTGATGTATCTATGAATAATTTAAAATAGTTGAAAGCAGTGAAAACAGCCCATCTATCTATTAACGTTAAATACTTTGTGCAATGCAGCAGATTAAATATTGATCTGAAAATATGTAAGAATTATTAAGAAATTCTTGCAGGAATTTATCCCATAGCTGGATAGCTGCTGTAACATTCTGAAATGTTTTTCTATAAAACAAATTACTTGTCCACCTCACGTTTTTAAAAGTAGATTTACCTTTTTTCTTATGTATTTAATGCATCCAATTTTTCAGTTATTCGAATATGTCTGGAATGTTGAGCAGAAAATGAGTCAAGGTAGATAAATGTGGTGTTCAATTTGGATGTAATGGGGTTATATATACTGTAATAATCATTCTTACATTTTATTTAATATTATGATCACTACAACCGTGTAATACAATGCCAGGGAAATTATATTAGCAGAAGAACAAATGGTTTGATGAATGAATTTTATTTCTGGTATTAGTTACTTCAACTTGAGATCATAAAAAGATTGTTCTGAAATGGCAAATTCTACTATAATCATTAAAATCAAAATACTATGAGTATTTGTCAGCATGGTTTTTCAAGCAACAGATCTTGCCAGACAAATTGAATTGCTTTCTTTAAGGAGGTGAGCAAAAATATTGACACTGGGGTGCAGTGAATGTGATTTATTTTTGCTAAAACATTTGATACAGTACCACACAAACAGTTACTGATTTTATTAAAGGACATGTAAACCCCCTCCATAAAAATGTAATCACTGAACAGCCTCTTTGAAATCTTTAGATTTAGGTTAAATCACTGGAGGGTACCAAAATAAAGAAGTATTTCTGCAGAAGATCTTTTTCACCATCTTCTTTGAGCTTGGGAAGGGAAATTAAGTTTTAGGTACTTCATTGCAAAGTCATTTTTATCAATTCTATCTTCTTATAACTGTAGTTTGGGCAGACACTTATGCAGTAGAGTGAAAGCCAAGCTTAGTAATGAAAAGCCAGCCTTTTCCTTTTAGTGCCCATGTGCATGACCATGTCCATAGAAAAGAAGAGAGAAGAGGAAGAACGTTTTTGCAAAAATACTCCAGACTGGTGCAGTTTTCTTCTGCAAACAAGAGCACAGCTCGAGGTGTTACAATCACTGGACGGCGTGTCTAACACCCCCCCAGTAATTGCAACTTTTGTTCTCTTTTAAGGAATATTGGTTTTGAACATATTTAAATATTTGTATTTGAATAGATAACTAGCTAAAGGATAAATTACAAAAAGTGATGGTAAATGCAACATTTTCTTATTGGACCACTGCTGTTAGTAAAGTACCAAAGGGGTTTGGGTCCTCGGATCTTAGCCTTTTAATTTGTTTATTTATGACCTAGAGTTTTGCATTGTACTGTTTTTCATTTTAATTGTGATACTAAGCTGTAAACAACACTATAAAATAAAAATCCATAATGCAGGAGAGAGATTTGACTAAATTGAAAATCTGGGTAGCAAACTGGAAATTGAGGTTCAGTGTTGATAAAGGCAAGGTTATGTCCATTGACAGATATAAAATAAATGCTAGTTATACACTAACTGTTAGAGTCATAATCTTAATTGAGATTCATTTTTGTGGATAACACACACGGTACAACTTTAGACAGTGGCAGTTAATGGTTACTAAAGCAATAAAGTACTGTTCCAGTGCAAAGAGTTGTGTTGTTGATTCTTTGTTTATGACTAGAACTCTAGCATTATTGGGGGTGAAGGCCGACTTCTATTGCAAAATGCACCAACTAGGACTCAAATTAGTTTGACCACATGCATTTACTCTACAATAGCTTTTCAAATGTGACATATCTGCCTGTAATACCATACAGTTCACTTGACCTTACTCCATTGTGGATATTGACGTAACCTGTTAAGGAAACCCTGGAAATAGTGCCAGGCACAGATGATAATTCCAGAGTTTTATTTTTTCTATGCATGATTGCAGGCTGAGCAAGGACATTGATGAATGCAAGTACTATACCTTTCTGAATCGTGTCAGCATTCTCAATTATGTCCATTTTAGCACCTTTGAATTAATAATGAGCCCTAGAGTATTTCAGGTTTTAAAAATGTCAGTCAGGTATTCAGTCCTCCACTTTTCATAAGACACAGACTTTCAAACAATGTGTGTGTACTGTATATAAAATATTGATATTGAACCTTAATGGACATTGAAAATGTATTTCTGTGCATTTTGAAAAGCATATATACCTCTCAAACATAAGCATGAAAATATCTAAAAGTATCCCTTCAAACATCCTCCACCCCCTTTATTGTCAGCAATCATAGCAGGAAAATGTCTTTAATCATTGTGGGTTCCATCAGTCTGAAGTTTGCCTGAATTACTTAGTATTATTTAAGTATTATTTCAAATGATTCTGCAAAAATGATTTTTTTTTAAAAGTATACCTGTGCATAGTATTGCACTAAAATACATGTTCTTCTTTCTGTGCCTCCACAGTGTTGTTTACCAGGATGGATTTTATGGTGCAGATATTTATGTAAGTATCATTTTACACATGCTTGTTTCATAATAATCTTTTGATATTGTCTAAGGTTAGAATTTATTAAACATAAATAACATTTACAAAACAGTACTTTAAAGTGAAGCTCTCTCTTTTCTTTATTTCCCTGTTTTACTTGTATCATCATCATCATCATCATCATCATTTATTTATATAGCGCTGTCAAGATACGCAGTGCTTTACTGCAGTTATAGCAGACAGGGAATAAATGGTGGATAACAGACAAGGATTACAGAGTACAATAGGGTTTACAAACTAAAAGGTTAGGGTACAATTGAGACATTAGGATTGTATAAACACTTTGTCATTTATGATACAGCAATGATTAATTAAGGTACATTGAATAGGCCTCTTTAAACAGATGGGTCTTTAAGGAGCGCTTGAAAGTTTGGAAGGAAGGAGAAAGTCTGACAGCTTGTGGCAGAGAGTTCCAGAGAAAAGCAGAAGCCCGAGAGAAGTCTTGTAGACGAGAATGGGCAGAAGTGACCAGAGGAGAAATGAGGGAAGATCAGAAGCAGTGTATTTGGAGATTAGAGATGAAATATAGGAAGGGGTTTCATTATTAAGGGCCTTGAATCTGAGTGTAAGTAATTTGAATTTGATTCTAGAAGAGATTGGAAGCCAGTGAAGGGACATACATATGGGAGCAGCTGATGTTGAGCGGCGAGCTAGATGAATGAGTCTAGCGGCTGCGTTTAGAACAGATTGGAGTTGTGAAAGGTGACTTGTTGGAATACCTGTGAGGAGTAAGTTGCAGTAATCAAGGCGGGAGATGATGAGAGACTGAATCAGTGTTTTAGTTGATTCTGAACTGAGATAGGGTCGTATTCGAGCAATGTTGCGCAGTTGAATACGGCAAGATTTTGCAAGTGTTTGAATGTGTGGTGAAAAAAACAGATGAGAGTCTAAGATGACTCCTAGGCAGCGTGCCTGTGTGGTGGAATGAAAGGTGGTGTTGTTTACGGTGAGTGATATCTGAGGGACAGGGGAAGATCTTGGAGGAAATATGATGAGTTCTGTTTTAGAAAGGTTCAGTTTCAGGTGGCGCTGTGACATCCAGGAGGAGACAGCAGAGAGACAGTCTGTGACTTGGGAAAGGACAGAATTAGAAAGATCAGGAGTAGACAAGTAGAGTTGGGTGTCATCAGCATAAAGGTGATACTGAAGTCCAAATGACTGAATGAGTTTTCCTAGTGAAGTTGTATAGAGCGAGAACAGCAGGGGGCCAAGAACAGAGCCTTGAGGAACGCCAACAGAGAGTGGGAAAGTAGTAGAAGTAGCGTTAGAGAAGGAAACTTTAAAGGAACGGTCAGACAGATAAGATGTAAACCATGAAAGAGCAGTGTCCCGAATGCCAGCTGAGTGTAGAATGTCAAGGAGGAGTGTGTGGTCAACTGTGTCAAAGGCTGCAGAGAGATCTAGAAGGATTAGAATGGAATAATGACCTTTAGACTTTGCCAATAGAAGATCATTGGTTACTTTGGTGAGTGCAGTTTCAGTCAAGTGTGATGGGCGGAAGCCAGATTGCAAGGGGTCGAGGAGGGAGTTGTGAGTGAGATGCTGGATCAGGCGTTTGTAAACAAGCCTTTCTAGTAATTTGGACGCAAATGGAAGAAGGGAGACCGGTCGATAGTTAGTGGGAGAGCTGGGATCAAGGGAAGGTTTTTTGAGGATAGGAGTGATTAGTGCTTGTTTGTATACTGATGGAAAGGTACCAGTAGAGAGTGAAAGATTGAATAGGTGGGTAAGTGCAGGAGAGAGTGTATCAGAGATTGGGTGGAGAAGGTGAGAGGGTATGGGGTCAAGGAAGCAGGTGGTGGGTTTTGAGCTGGCTAGAAGTTTGCTAACTTCATCTAGAGTTGCAGGGGTGAAGGAGTGCAAAGTAGAAGTGAGTGGACTGCACGTTGGTCTGAGATTGTTGTCGGACGGTATGCTCAGCCTAATGAGATAGATTTTTTCATTAAAGAAATGAGCAAGGTCTTGGGCGGTAACATTAATAGGTGGAGGAGGTGGAGGGGGGCATAGGAGTGAGTTAAATGTGGCAAACAGCTGCTGTGGTTTGGAGGACATAGTAGATATTAGATAAGAGAAGTATTGTTCTTTGGCTAATGATAGAGCTTGGTTATAGCAGGAGAGCATGAATTTGAAGTGGATGAAGTCAGGATCAGTTTGTGACTTTCTCCACCGTCGCTCAGCTGATCTACTACATCTTTTGAGGTACCGTGTTACACTAGTGTGCCAGGGTTGGGGTTTAGCTGGCCGGCTGTGACGGGTGGTAGAAGGTGCAAGAGAGTCAAGTGCTGTTGAAAGGGCATCGTTGTAAAGAGAAGCTGCCATATTGGGACAGGAGAGAGTATTAATATGAGATATAGATTGTGCTGATACTTTTGATAATTGTTGTGGTTCAAAGGCATTAAGGTTTCTGTATGTGTGGGTAGAGAAAGATGGTTGTGAAGGTGCAGGTGAAAGCAGTATCTGAAAGGAGAGTAGATGATGGTCAGACAGAGGGTAGGGAGAGTTAATTAAGTTGGATGGGCAGCATGAGTGGCAGAATATAAGGTCAAGAGCATGACCCTCGATGTGGGTAGGTGAGTCGGTCCACTGAGAGAGACCAAAAGAAGCTGTTAGAGAGAGAAGTTTAGAGGTGGCAGCAGAAGCAGAGTTGTCAATGGGGATGTTGAAGTCCCCTAAAATGAGAGCAGGTGTCTCACTGGAGAGAAAGTATGGAAGCCAGGCAGCAAAGTGATCCAAGAAGGTGGATATATGACAGCAACACGCAGAGAGATTGGAGAAAACAAATGTATGCTGTGGACTTCAAAAGAAGTGAAGGAGAGAGAAGTCGGTGTAGTTAGATTTTGAAACCTACATTTAGGGGAGAGACGAAATCCCACCCCACCGCCATGACGGCCGTCCGGTCTAGGAGTGTGAGTAAGTGAGAAGCCTCCATAGCAGAGGGCAGCAGGTGAAGCAGTGTCTGAGGGGGAGAGCCATGTTTCAGTGATTGCAAGAAGGTGAAGGGATTTAGCTTTAAAGAGGTCATGGACTGCTGTTTATTGCAGATTGACCGTGCATTCCAGAGGGCACATGAGAAAGGCAGGGAGGGTGCTGGCTTTATGTGAATTAGGTTTGCATTATTAGAAGTGCGTAAAGTCTGAGAGACTGGAAAAGACCTTGTTGAATGCCTGAGAGTAGGAATAGGTGAGGGTACAGATGAGTGAGTTGGACCAGGGTTTGGGGAGATATCCCCAGCTGCAAGTAACAGTAATAATGAGAGTGAGACAAGGTGTGACCTAGATTTGACAGTGTGAGCATTGTATTGTTTGATGGGATGAGAGGGGATAATAGATTTAACAATACAAGATAGTGTGCATAGATTGAGAGAGGGTGATGGAAGCAGTGAAGAGGAGATTTCAATTTCCGGATAGTTTGATGGATGTTGGAGTGCAGAGGATGTATGCAGAAGTATAGAGGAGAGAGAGAAAAAGAAGGCAATCAAATTAAACATAGTTAGACAGTATAATCTGGCTTATCTTGTTGATAGAGGAATTGATGAGCAGTGATGTCCAATGTTTGCTTGGAGCTTCCAATTCAACTCTGATCCAACTGCTGTCCAACTCTGTCTAACTCTATATGTTGTATTTAAACTTCTGTACTTTAACTTGGACTTAAGTTGTTAATTCTGCCATGGCTCTCCTGCCATGCTCACCCCTGCTATGCTTCCCTTAGAATGAATGTCCTGATATACAGCAAGAGGGTCACATGGGTGAGGGCCAGCAATTGATTAATTAAGACAAGTTAAAGACAGAAGAATCTCTGAGTCTGGTCATCTAACAGACATCAATAGCAATAAAATGGACATACCAAACTATTCACTAAAGCAAGCAACAATTTGCTAGATAAATGTAAACTGATGCATTTTAACACCTACCCCACAATTGAATAATTGGCAATGGTAATACAAAGATTTGCAGCAGAGTTGGATGGTGAGATGCAGAAAGCTAGGAGCAGTAAGTTCAATTAGCAGGAATTAGACATACACCACAATTGAATAATTGGCAATGGTAATACAAAGATTTGCAGCAGAGTTGGATGGTGAGATGCAGAAAGCTAGGAGCAGTAAGTTCAATTAGCAGGAATTAGACATACCCCACAATTGAATAATTGGCAATGATAATACAAAGATTTGCAGCAGAGTTGGATGGTGAGATGCAGAAAGCTAGGAGCAGTAAGTTCAATTAGCAGGAAATAGACATACCCCACAATTGAATAATTGGCAATGGTAATACAAAGATTTGCAGCAGAGTTGGATGGTGATATGCAGAAAGCTAGGAGCAGTAAGTTCAATTAGCAGGAATTAGACATACCCCACAATTGAATAATTGGCAATGGTAATACAAAGATTTGCAGCAGAGTTGGATGGTGAGATGCAGAAAGCTAGGAGCAGTAAGTTCAATTAGCAGGAATTAGACATACCCCACAATTGAATAATTGGCAATGGTAATACAAATATTTGCAGCAGAGTTGGATGGTGAGATGCAGAAAGCTAGGAGCAGTAAGTTCAATTAGCAGGAATTAGGGCTCTTACACACGGCCGTTCCGACCTGTGCTCCCCTGCGTTCCGTTTTTTGGCGTTCAGCCGCAGGGGAGCGCAGGAATAGACGCAAGTAATTATTTGAAATGGGGCTGTACTCACTCAGGTGCGTGTAGGCGCCGAACGCAGGAAAAATGCAGCATGTTGCGTCTGAACCTGCGTTCGGCACCTACACGCGCCTGAGTGAGTACAGCCCCATTTCAAATAATTACTTGCGTCTATTCCTGTGCTCCCCTGTGGCTGAACGCCAAAAAACGGAACGCAGGGGAGCGCAGGTCGGAACGGCCGTGTGTAAGAGCCCTTAGACATACCCCACAATTGAATAATTGGCAATGGTAATACAAAGATTTGCAGCAGAGTTGGATGGTGAGATGCAGAAAGCTAGGAGCAGTAAGTTCAATTAGCAGGAATCAGACATACCTGGAAGAGATGAGAAGGAGAGATACAGTTCAGCAGGTATCCATATATATGCAAGTTCTTAACTCTGTCTAACTCTATATGTTGTATTTAAACTTCTGTACTTTAACTTGGACTTAAGTTGTTAATTCTGCCATGGCTCTCCTGCCATGCTCACCCCTGCTATGCTTCCCCTAGAATGTATTACTATTTCTATATATTTTTAGAGTTACTTTTGTTCATTCATGTTTGTTAGATTCAATAATGAAAATACAATTTCAGGAAAAATGAACAGCCTAAAAAAATGAAATAAATAAAAATAAAAACAATGCTGAACATTCGTTCAATCCATACCAAACATCCCAACTTAAGTCCCAGTCTGAAATCTCTCATACTTTCAGGATCCACTTGACAAGGTTGTCTGAGAAAATTCTAGATATTTGCCAATGGTGAAGTATGAAAAATGTAATCCTAAAATAACTATAGTACAAGGAAACATATTTAACCTATATAAATGCCACATTGGGATATGGGAGGAGTTTATATCTGTGAGGCTAAATTGGCTATTTAAAAGTACAGATACAGATGAATAGGCATTTGTTGGAATTATGGTCTCTCATAGGGGAAAGTTAGAGTTACTTTCAAGTCAATTTTAAGCAACTTCACAATTACTTTTCATGATTTTCTTAATAGTTTCAGTTACCCAGGCTAACAAAAACAAATTTCTTTTAAAATAAAAGTTAATCACAGGTTGGTTGCTATAAGTTATTCCCCATGTGCAAATTTGCCCAATGTTTTTAGGAGCCTCTTTGACTATGATGGCATAGATTCTAGGTGCTGTGATATGGCAAAAATATAGTTGTAATGGCAAATATTACTAAACTTAAGCAGCAAATTCATACATTGCAGTATATTTAGATGACAAAACGTTCAAAATTAATTTTAGCACAATTTTAAAAAATGTAGGGGAAAATTGATGAATTATCACTAACATCATTAGCAATCATTTTAATTTAATTTACTTGAGACTTTGAGCAGCTGTTTTTCCAGTGCCTTAATGAAAATCAACCTTCTTTTAGCAGCTTAGTAGTACTTAACTCCCCAAAAGATTAAAGACATTGGTGCCTTAATAAATTATGATTACATCTACATGTAATTTAGTTAAATTAAATTTGTGTGGCATTTATAAATGGGGTTTAGTGGTTAATTTGATCCAAAGTATTAATTTAATTAGAATACCAGTGCATTTATTGATTTACCCATTATATGACTTAAAATAGAAGAAATAGAAAACACAAAGAGGGGTGGTGGTCTTCCACAAAACTAACCGTATCATTGCTCACCCTAGGGGCACCACCAAGAGAACAAGTGCTGTGGCTATCATTATTTGACTTGCCTTAAAAATTTAAGCCCACTGAGTCATGCAAATAGAACGTACCCTTGCAGAGTAAATAATCCTTAGGGAGTTAAGAAGCTGAAGAGTATCTTAATAATGCTAATTCCTACTGTTAAATAGATCATATTTCATAAAAAGTTGGAAAAACGTGTTACTAAAGTGTAACTGGAACACTGGAATTAACTGTGTTTGTTTAAATGAAAGCTAGTTTCATCAATATTTCAATATTTCTTGCAGTAGCTTTATTTATTTAAGGATAGTATATTTAATGCACCTTTTGCTTCCATTCAAAAACAATATTCATATTTCAGTCTTCTTTGTCAGCTTCCTGAACCATATAGCAATTGATTTTCATATGTGCAAATGTGCAAATCCTCTTACAAAGGTGCAGAGGTGCAAAGTCCTCTTACCATCACTGTACAGAAATGTCCCCGGTCCCTCTACCCCCACTCCCAAGTTTTTAATCCTCCGCCATACCACCCCAACTTTTTATTCCAGCTCGTTCAAGAACCTACTAGGAATAACTCTCTTTTGGACCTTGTAATAACTAACAGTACTGAACTCATCTCTAACATTTGTGTGGGTGAGCATTTAGGGAATAGTGATCATAACATGGTCTCCTTTGAGATTCTGTTGCAGAAGCAATTCTATAAGGGAGTAACTAAAACACTAAATTTCAGACGTGCAAACTTTGACAGTATAAGGGCATCTCTGCAACATATTAAGTGGGAAATGCTTTTCTCAGGGTTAAACACAGAACAAAAATGGGAAGTCTTTAAAATGCTGCTTAATAAATATACTTGTCAGTATATTCCACTTGTAAGCAAGGAACGTCGTTGCAAAGCAAAACCTTTTTGGTTCAATAGAAGCGTTGGTGTTGAGGTGGGTAAGAAAAGACGTGCTTTTAAAACTTTCAAGTTAGCTGGTACAGCCGAATCATTTATAAGGTACAAGGAGGCCAATAAATCATGCAAAGAAGCTATAAGGCACGCTAAAATTGCTATAGAAAAGGATATTGCAGCAAGCAGTAAAAAAAGTCCAAAATTATTTTTTAAATATGTTAATAGTAAAAAAATGAAGCAGGAAGGGGTGGGTCCCTTACTATCAGAGGGGGGTCAGCTGGTTGATGAAAACAAATTAAAAGCGCAGATTCTGAATTCATATTTTTCATCTGTCTACACAAATGAGGAATCAGTAAGTGAAGGTTTCCTTCTTAACAGTCCCAATTCTAGTAATACAACTAGAATTGCTTTTCAACTTGTTTATTAATGACCTGGAGGTGGGCATTGAAAGTACTGTTTCTATTTTTGCAGATGATACTAAATTGTGCAGAACTATAGGTTCCATGCAGGATGCTGCCACTTTGCAGAGTGATTTGTCTAAACTGGAAAACTGGGCAGAAAACTGGAAAATGAGGTTCAATGTTGATAAATGCAAGGTTATGCACTTTGGCAAAAATAATATAAATGCAAGTTATACACTAAATGGCAGTGTATTGGGAGTTTCCTTAAATGAGAAGGATCTAGGGGTCTTTGTAGATAACACGTTGTCTAATTCTGGGCAGTGTCATTCTGTGGCTACTAAAGCAAATAAAGTTCTGTCTTGCATAAAAAAGGGCATTAACTCAAGGGATGAAAACATAATTATGCCTCTTTATAGGTCCCTGGTAAGGCCTCATCTGGAGTATGCAGTGCAGTTTTGGACTCCAGTCCTTAAGAGGGATATAAATGAGCTGGAGAGAGTGCAGAGACGTGCAACTAAATTGGTTAGAGGGACGGAAGACTTAAATTATGAGGGTAGACTGTCAAGGTTGGGGTTGTTTTCTCTGGAAAAAAGGCGCTTGCGAGGGGACATGATTACACTTTACAAGTACATTAGAGGACATTATAGACAAATGGCAGGGGACCTTTTTACCCATAAAGTGGATCACCGTACCAGAGGCCACCCGTTTAGACTAGAAGAAAAGAACTTTCATTTGAAGCAACGTAGGGGGTTCTTCACAGTCAGGACAGTGAGGTTGTGGAATGCACTGCCGGGTGATGTTGTGATGGCTGATTCAGTTAATGCCTTTAAGAATGGCTTGGATGATTTTTTGGACAGACATAATATCAAAGGCTATTGTGATACTAAGCTCTATAGTTAGTATGGGTATATAGAATTTAATTAAAAGTAGAGGGGTGTATGTATGGATGCTGGGTTTTCATTTGGAGGGGTTGAACCTGATGGACTTTGTCTTTTTTCAACCCAATTTAACTATGTAACTATGTAACTATGTAATGATGCATGGTTCACACATGATGAAATTCAAAAGAGACTAGAACATGTTATGATTAACAAAGGTCCAGGGCCAGATGGTATTCATCCCAGGGTAATTAGCGAGCTTAGCTATGTGATTGCCAAACCTCTTTACTTAATTTTTCAGGATTCATTGAGATCTGGCATAGTGCCGAGAGACTGGCGAATTGCTAATGTGGTGCCTCTATTCAAAAAAGGATCCCGTTCTCAGCCTCAAAACTATAGGCCAGTTAGTCTGACGTCAGTGGTAGGAAAGCTTTTCGAAGGGTTAATAAAGGATAAGATACTGGACTTCATAGCAAATCATAATACTATGAGTTTGTGCCAGCATGGTTTTATGCGTAATAGATCTTGCCAGACTAACTTAATTTCTTTTTATGAGAATGTAAGTAGACACCTCGATTCTGGGATGGCAGTGGATGTGATTTACTTAGATTTTGCTAAAGCATTTGATACAGTGCCACACAAAAGGTTACTGGTTAAATTAAGGAATGTTGGCCTGGAACATAGTATTTGTACCTGGATAGAGAACTGGCTAAAAGATAGACTACAAAGAGTGGTGGTAAATGGAACATTTTCTAATTGGACCAGTGTTGTTAGTGGAGTACCGCAGGGCTCTGTACTAGGTGCCTTGCTTTTTAACTTGTTTATTAATGACCTGGAGGTGGGCATTGAAAGTACTGTTTCTATTTTTGCAGATGATACTAAATTGTGCAGAACTATAGGTTCTATGCAGGATGCTGCCACTTTGCAGAGTGATTTGTCTAAACTGGAAAACTGGGCAGAAAACTGGAAAATGAGGTTCAATTTTGATAAATGCAAGGTTATGCACTTTGGCAAAAATAATATAAATGCAAGTTATACACTAAATGGCAGTGTGTTGGGAGTTTCCTTAAATGAGAAGGATCTAGGGGTCTTTGTAGATAACACGTTGTCTAATTCTGGGCAGTGTCATTCTGTGGCTACTAAAGCAAATAAAGTTCTGTCTTGCATAAAAAAGGGCATTAACTCAAGGGATGAAAACATAATTATGCCTCTTTATAGGTCCCTGGTAAGGCCTCATCTGGAGTATGCAGTTCAGTTTTGGACTCCAGTCCTTAAGAGGGATATAAATGAGCTGGAGAGAGTGCAGAGACGTGCAACTAAATTGGTTAGAGGGATGGAAGACTTAAATTATGAGGGTAGACTGTCAAGATTTCGGTTGTTTTCTCTGGAAAAAAGGCGCTTGCGAGGGGACATGATTACACTTTACAAGTACATTAGAGGACATTATAGACAATTGGCAGGGGACCTTTTTACCCATAAAGTGGATCACCGTACCAGAGGCCACCCGTTTAGACTAGAAGAAAAGAACTTTCATTTGAAGCAACGTAGGGGGTTCTTCACAGTCAGGACAGTGAGGTTGTGGAATGCACTGCCGGGTGATGTTGTGATGGCTGATTCAGTTAATGCCTTTAACCCTTTCCCTGCCAGCCGTTTTGTCCTAGATGCGAACATCTACTGCCAAGCAGTTTTTAGATATTTTGCACTCTTTCACTTTAAGGGCCTTTCCTGGGGTGGTCTTTTAGTTAACCCAGGAAAACAATATATTGTTTTTTTCAGGACAACCTGAACTTTCACAATATGCAAGAATTTTGGTGTAATTCTACTTCTCTAATAAAATATTGGATTCTAAGAGTCAAATACAATGAAAAAAATCATGTTGCACGAAGAACAATCACATATATCAGAAACATCATTCATTGTATGTACGAGAACACAGCCGATTTAGAAAGGTCTATGTCTCCTGAACGCGACAATACCAAATATATATAGTTTTATGGAGATTTCTCACTTGTATAGCTCAAAATCTACAAGCAGTACACAACCAAATTTCCAAAGCAACACTTCCCAAACGGCATACTTTTGATTTCAAGGCCAAACATTCAGCTAACAGTAGGTTTACCCTAGAAAACTACCCATTACTAGAAAGAACAGATTCTGGTGAATCAAAAATGGGTAGAAATATCTTTGTACTCCAAACCACCAAGTTGCAATTGTTTCCTAAAGTTATAATGTTTAATAGAAATTGGTGAATTTTTTGAAAAATGACCTCAAAGCTTCCACTCTACAGCAACATATCTCCCACACATCATTAGGTATCAATGTAAAACACCCCAAATATAAAATCCTGGGTCCACTGAACAGTTTGATGCCCAATATGAATAGATGTACCCAAGCACGTGGCATAGGAGGCCCCAAAAGGAAGACCCCCCGTTTGTTCTGTCATTTCAGATACTGCAAAATCAACACATTTACATCGTTTTGGGGGGCGGCAAAGGTAGAAAACAGTATGTTCACCCCAGAAAACCATATATTTTCGGAAAGTACACATTCCCCTGAATCCAAATTGGGTATGCATGTCTTTCTACACCAAAGTACCAAGCGGCAAACCATTCCTAAAGTTGGTGATTTTGGCGACATTTCCAAAAATCACTTAAAAATTTCTACCCTGCAGCATCGTATTACCCACATACTTTTAGGTATCAAGACAAATCACCCCAAATATGAAAGCCTAGGGTCCTCTGAACAGTTTGATGCCCCATATGTATAGGTGTACCCAAGCAAGTGGCATATAGAGGCCTGAAAAGGAAGACCCCCATATGGTCTGTCATTTCAGATACTTCAAAATCAACACATTTACATCGTTTTGAGGGGGGCAAATGTAGAAAAAAGTAAGTTTACCCCAGAAAACCATATATTTTCGGAAAGTACACATTGCCATGAATCTAAATTGGGTATGCATGTCTTTGTACTCCAAAGTACCAAGCCGCAAATCATTCCTAAATTTGGTGATTTTGGTGACATTTCCAAAAATCACTTAAAAATGTCTACCCTGCAGCATCGTATTTCCAACATACTTTTAGGTATCAAGAGAAATCACCCCAAATATGAAAGCCTAGGGTCCTCTGAACAGTTTGATGCCCAATATATATAGGTGTACCCAAGCACGTGGCATA
Source organism: Xenopus petersii (assembly GCA_038501925.1). Taxonomy (NCBI): domain Eukaryota; kingdom Metazoa; phylum Chordata; class Amphibia; order Anura; family Pipidae; genus Xenopus; species Xenopus petersii. Next base: position 34,708,087 of record CM076689.1, on the reverse strand, counting down.
TAGGGGCCCCAAAAGGAAGACTCCCATATGGTCTGTCATTTGAGGTACTGCAAAATCAACACATTTACATCGTTTTGGGGGGGGGCAAAAGTAGAAAACAGTAAGTTCACCCCAGAAAACCATATATTTTCGGAAATATATATATACAAATTTGCCAGATTGTGTGAAGATGATGGGAGTATGAACTCTGGATTGGCAATTCTAGATGGGGCTGATCTCTCTAACAGCCGGGAGACCAGTTTCTCTAGTAGTGGTGGGGGGGAGAGTAGAGTCAGGCCTAAGCAGATTGTGGTTGTAGGGGACTCAATTATTAGGAAAGTGGATAGGGTAATTTGTCGTCCGGATCGCTACAACCGAACAGTTTGCTGTCTACCTGGTGCCAGGGTTCGGCATGTGGTTGATCGGATAGACAAATTATTGGGTGGGGCTGGGCACGACCCAGCTGTCTTAGTACATATCGGTACTAATGACAAACTAAATGGTAGATGGAAGACCTTAAAGAATGATTTCAGGGATCTAGGCTCTAAGATCAAGGAAAGGTCTTCCAATGTAATCTTTTCTGAAATTTTGCCTGTGCCACGTGCAAGTTTAGGAAAACAGCGGGAGCTTAGGGAGCTTAATGCGTGGCTAAAGTCTTGGTGCAGGAAGGAAGGGTTTGGGTTCATAGAGCACTGGGCTGACTTTTCGTTGGGGTACAACTTATACAGCCGTGACGGTTTGCACCTCAATGGAAGGGGGTCCGCGGTGCTAGGGGAAAGAATGGCTAAGAGGTTGGAGGAGTGTTTAAACTAGGCAAGGGGGGGGTGGGTGAGAGAAAGGATTATGGGGAAGCTAGTGTAGACGGGGCAGTGGGGTTAGTAAGGGGTCATGGGGGAGGAGTGAGGGGGGCATACAGTTTACCAGCTAAGGAGGTCCCTCTGTTACAAGGAAAACAGAATAATACTAACTTAACGTATAATTCTTTACCAAGTAATGCACATTTCAAAAGTATAAGTAATAACCTCCGCTGTATGCTGGCAAATGCACGGAGTTTGTCAGGTAAAATGGGAGACCTAGAATTAATTGCATGCTCTAAAAATTATGATATAATTGGTATCACTGAGACCTGGTGGGATGAAACATGTGACTGGATTGTGAATTTAAATGGTTACACCCTTTTTAGGAGGGATAGAGGGATTAAAAAGGGTGGAGGAGTGTGTTTGTATGTAAAGCCTGAATTAAAGCCATGCGCTAAAGAAATAAAAATAGCTGGCACTGGTGAGGGTGTTGAATCACTCTGGGTAGAGATTTCGACTGGGCAAAAGGTATCAAAAAGAATTATCATTGGTGTATGCTATAAACCACCTCGTATAAGTGTCGAGTATGAAGCCGAGCTACTCTTGCAGATACAAGCGGCTTCACAGCTGGGTCAAGTTGTTGCTATGGGTGACTTCAATTATCCAGACATTGACTGGGGTAATGGGGTTGCTAAGACAGAAAAAGCTAGTAGGTTTGTAAATATGCTGAATGACAACTTTTTATTCCAGCTCGTTCAAGAACCTACTAGGAATAACTCTCTTTTGGACCTTGTAATAACTAACAATACTGAACTCATCTCTAACATTTGTGTGGGTGAGCATTTAGGGAATAGTGATCATAACATGGTCTCCTTTGAGATTCTGTTGCAGAAGCAATTCTATAAGGGAGTAACTAAAACACTAAATTTCAGACGTGCAAACTTTGACAGTATAAGGGCATCTCTGCAACATATTAAGTGGGAAATGCTTTTCACAGGGTTAAACACAGAACAAAAATGGGAAGTCTTTAAAATGCTGCTTAATAAATATACTTGTCAGTATATTCCACTTGTAAGCAAGGAACGTTGTTGCAAAGCAAAACCTTTTTGGTTCAATAGAAGCGTTGGTGTTGAGGTGGGTAAGAAAAGACGTGCTTTTAAAACTTTCAAGTTAGCTGGTACAGCCGAATCATTTATAAGGTACAAGGAGGCCAATAAATCATGCAAAGAAGCTATAAGGCAAGCTAAAATTGCTATAGAAAAGGATATTGCAGTAAGCAGTAAAAAAAATCCAAAATTATTTTTTAAATATGTTAATAGTAAAAAAATAAAGCAGGAAGGGGTGGGTCCCTTACTATCAGAGGGGGGTCAGCTGGTTGATGAAAACAAATTAAAAGCGCAGATTCTGAATTCATATTTTTCATCTGTCTACACAAATGAGGAATCAGTAAGTGAAGGTTTCCTTAACAGTCCCAATTCTAGTAATACAACTAATGATGCATGGTTCACACATGATGAAATTCAAAAGAGACTAGAACATGTTAAGATTAACAAAGGTCCAGGGCCAGATGGTATTCATCCCAGGGTAATTAGCGAGCTTAGCTCTGTGATTGCCAAACCTCTTTACTTAATTTTTCAGGATTCATTGAGATCTGGCATAGTGCCGAGAGACTGGCGAATTGCTAATGTGGTGCCTCTATTCAAAAAAGGATCCCGTTCTCAGCCTCAAAACTATAGGCCAGTTAGTCTGACGTCAGTGGTAGGAAAGCTTTTCGAAGGGTTAATAAAGGATAAGATACTGGACTTCATAGCAAATCATAATACTATGAGTTTGTGCCAGCATGGTTTTATGCGTAATAGATCTTGCCAGACTAACTTAATTTCTTTTTATGAGAATGTAAGTAGACACCTCGATTGTGAGATGGCAGTGGATGTGATTTACTTAGATTTTGCTAAAGCATTTGATACAGTGCCACACAAAAGGTTACTGGTTAAATTAAGGAATGTTGGCCTGGAACATAGTATTTGTACTTGGATAGAGAACTGGCTAAAAGATAGACTACAAAGAGTGGTGGTAAATGGAACATTTTCTAATTGGACCAATGTTGTTAGTGGAGTACCGCAGGGCTCTGTACTAGGTCCCTTGCTTTTCAACTTGTTTATTAATGACCTGGAGGTGGGCATTGAAAGTACTGTTTCTATTTTTGCAGATGATACTAAATTGTGCAGAACTATAGGTTCCATGCAGGATGCTGCCACTTTGCAGAGGGATTTGTCTAAACTGGAAAACTGGGCAGAAAACTGGAAAATGAGGTTCAATGTTGATAAATGCAAGGTTATGCACTTTGGCAAAAATAATATAAATGCAAGTTATACACTAAATGGCAGTGTATTGGGAGTTTCCTTAAATGAGAAGGATCTAGGGGTCTTTGTAGATAACACGTTGTCTAATTCTGGGCAGTGTCATTCTGTGGCTACTAAAGCAAATAAAGTTCTGTCTTGCATAAAAAAGGGCATTAACTCAAGGGATGAAAACATAATTATGCCTCTTTATAGGTCCCTGGTAAGGCCTCATCTGGAGTATGCAGTGCAGTTTTGGAATCCAGTCCTTAAGAGGGATATAAATGAGCTGGAGAGAGTGCAGAGACGTGCAACTAAATTGGTTAGAGGGACGGAAGACTTAAATTATGAGGGTAGACTGTCAAGGTTGGGGTTGTTTTCTCTGGAAAAAAGGCGCTTGCGAGGGGACATGATTACACTTTACAAGTACATTAGAGGACATTATAGACAAATGGCAGGGGACCTTTTTACCCATAAAGTGGATCACCGTACCAGAGGCCACCCGTTTAGACTAGAAGAAAAGAACTTTCATTTGAAGCAACGTAGGGGGTTCTTCACAGTCAGGACAGTGAGGTTGTGGAATGCACTGCCGGGTGATGTTGTGATGGCTGATTCAGTTAATGACTTTAAGAATGGCTTGGATGATTTTTTGGACAGACATAATATCAAAGGCTATTGTGATACTAAGCTCTATAGTTAGTATGGGTATATAGAATTTAATTAAAAGTAGAGGGGTGTATGTATGGATGCTGGGTTTTCATTTGGAGGGGTTGAACTTGATGGACTTTGTCTTTTTTCAACCCAATTTAACTATGTAACTATGTAACTATGTAACTATGGAAAGTACACATTCCAACGAATCCAAATTGGGTATGCATGTCTTTCCATGCCAAAGTACCAAGCCGCAAATCATTCCTAAATTTGGTGATTTAGGTGACATTTCCAAAAATCACCTCAAAATATCTACCCTGCAGCATCGTATTACCCACATACTTTTAGGTATCAAGACAAATCACCCCAAATATGAAAGCCTAGGGTCCTCTGAACAGTTTGATGCCCAATATGTATAGGTGTACCGAAGCATGTGGCATATAGGGGCCCTAAAATGAAGACCCCCATATAGTCTGACATTTCAGGTACTGCAAAATCAACACATTTACATTGTTTTGGGGGGGCAAAAGTAGAAAACAGTAAGTTCACCCCAGAAAACCATATATTTTCGGAAAGTACACATTCCCACGAATTCAAATTGGGTATGCATGTCTTTCTATGCCAAAGTACCAAGCCGCAAATCATTCCTAAATTTGGTGATTTAGGTGACATTTCCAAAAATCACCTCAAAATATCTACCCTGCAGCATCGTATTACCCACATACTTTTAGGTATCAAAACAAATCACCCCAAATATGAAAGCCTAGGGTCCTCTGAACAGTTTGATGCCCAATATGCATAGGTGTACCGAAGCATGTGGCATATAGGGGCCCTAAAAGGAAGAACCCATATAGTCTGACATTTCAGGTACTGCAAAATCAACACATTTACATTGTTTTGGGGGGGCAAAAGTAGAAAACAGTAAGTTCACCCCAGAAAACCATATATTTTCGGAAAGTACACATTCCCACGAATTCAAATTGGGTATGCATGTCTTTGTACTCCAAAGTACCAAGCCGCAAATCATTCCTAAATTTGGTGATTTTGGTGACATTTCCAAAAATCACTTAAAAATGTCTACCCTGCAGCATCGTATTTCCCACATACTTTTAGGTATCAAGAGAAATCACCCAAAATATGAAAGCCTAGGGTCCTCTGAACAGTTTGATGCCCAATATATATAGGTGTACCCAAGCACGTGGCATATAGGGGCCCCAAAAGGAAGACTCCCATATGGTCTGTCATTTGAGGTACTGCAAAATCAACACATTTACATCGTTTTGGGGGGGGCAAAAGTAGAAAACAGTAAGTTCACCCCAGAAAACCATATATTTTCGGAAAGTACACATTCCAACGAATCCAAATTGGGTATGCATGTCTTTCCATGCCAAAGTACCAAGCCGCAAATCATTCCTAAATTTGGTGATTTAGGTGACATTTCCAAAAATCACCTCAAAATATCTACCCTGCAGCATCGTATTACCCACATACTTTTAGGTATCAAGACAAATCACCCCAAATATGAAAGCCTAGGGTCCTCTGAACAGTTTGATGCCCAATATGTATAGGTGTACCGAAGCATGTGGCATATAGGGGCCCTAAAAGGAAGACCCCCATATAGTCTGACATTTCAGGTACTGCAAAATCAACACATTTACATTGTTTTGGGGGGGCAAAAGTAGAAAACAGTAAGTTCACCCCAGAAAACCATATATTTTCGGAAAGTACACATTCCCACGAATTCAAATTGGGTATGCATGTCTTTCTATGCCAAAGTACCAAGCCGCAAATCATTCCTAAATTTGGTGATTTAGGTGACATTTCCAAAAATCACCTCAAAATATCTACCCTGCAGCATCGTATTACCCACATACTTTTAGGTATCAAAACAAATCACCCCAAATATGAAAGCCTAGGGTCCTCTGAACAGTTTGATGCCCAATATGCATAGGTGTACCGAAGCATGTGGCATATAGGGGCCCTAAAAGGAAGACCCCCATATAGTCTGACATTTCAGGTACTGCAAAATCAACACATTTACATTGTTTTGGGGGGGCAAAAGTAGAAAACAGTAAGTTCACCCCAGAAAACCATATATTTTCGGAAAGTACACATTCCCACGAATTCAAATTGGGTATGCATGTCTTTCTACGCCAAAGTACCAAGCCGCAAATCATTCCTAAATTTGGTGATTTTGGTGACATTTCCAAAAATCACCTCAAAATATCTACCCTGCAGCATCGTATTACCCACATACTTTTAGGTATCAAGACAAATCACCCCAAATATGAAAGCCTAGGGTCCTCTGAACAGTTTGATGCCCGATATGTATAGGTGTACCCAAGCACGTGGCATACAGGGGCCCCAAAAGGAAGACCCCATATAGTCTGTCATTTCAGGTACTGCAAAATCAACACATTTACATCGTTTTGGGGGGGGGCAAAAGTAGAAAACAGTAAGTTCACCCCAGAAAACCATATATTTTCGGAAAGTACACATTCCAACGAATCCAAATTGGGTATGCATGTCTTTCTACGCCAAAGTACCAAGCCGCAAATCATTCCTAAATTTGGTGATTTAGGTGACATTTCCAAAAATCACCTCAAAATATCTACCCTGCAGCATCGTATTACCCACATACTTTTAGGTATCAAGACAAATCACCCCAAATATGAAAGCCTAGGGTCCTCTGAACAGTTTGATGCCCGATATGTATAGGTGTACCCAAGCACGTGGCATACAGGGGCCCCAAAAGGAAGACCCCCATATAGTCTGTCATTTCAGATACAGCAAAATCAACACATTTACATCGTTTTGGGGGGGCAAAAGTAGAAAACAGTAAGTTCACCCCAGAAAACCATATATTTTCGGAAAGTACACATTCCAACGAATCCAAATTGGGTATGCATGTCTTTCTACGACAAAGTACCAAGCCGCAAATCATTCCTAAATTTGGTGATTTAGGTGACATTTCCAAAAATCACCTCAAAATATCTACCCTGCAGCATCGTATTACCCACATACTTTTAGGTATCAAGACAAATCACCCCAAATATGAAAGCCTAGGGTCCTCTGAACAGTTTGATGCCCAATATGTATAGGTGTACCCAAGCATATGGCATATAGGGGCCCTGAAAGGAAGACCCCCATATAGTCTGACATTTCAGGTACTGCAAAATCAACACATTTACATTGTTTTGGGGGGGCAAAAGTAGAAAACAGTAAGTTTACCCCAGAAAACCATATATTTTCGGAAAGTACACATTCCCACGAATTCAAATTGGGTATGCATGTCTTTCTACGTCAAAGCCGCAAATCATTCCTAAATTTGGTGATTTAGGTGACATTTCTAAAAATCACCTCAAAATATCTACCCTGCAGCATCGTATTACCCACATACTTTTAGGTATCAAGACAAATCACCCCAAATATGAAAGCCTAGGGTCCTCTGAACAGTTTGATGCCCAATATGTATAGGTTTACCGAAGCATGTGGCATATAGGGGCCCTAAAAGGAAGACCCCCATATAGTCTGACATTTCAGGTACTGCAAAATCAACACATTTACATTGTTTTGGGGGGGCAAAAGTAGAAAACAGTAAGTTCACCCCAGAAAACCATATATTTTCGGAAAGTACACATTCCCACGAATTCAAATTGGGTATGCATGTCTTTCTACGTCAAAGCCGCAAATCATTCCTAAATTTGGTGATTTAGGTGACATTTCCAAAAATCACCTCAAAATATCTACCCTGCAGCATCGTATTACCCACATACTTTTAGGTATCAAGACAAATCACCCCAAATATGAAAGCCTAGGGTCCTCTGAACAGTTTGATGCCCAATATGTATAGGTGTACTCAAGCATGTGGCATATAGGGGCCCTAAAAGGAAGACCCCCATATAGTCTGACATTTCAGGTACTGCAAAATCAACACATTTACATTGTTTTGGGGTGGCAAAAGTAGAAAACAGTAAGTTCACCCCAGAAAACCATATATTTTCGGAAAGTACACATTCCAACGAATTCAAATTGGGTATGCATGTCTTTCTACGCCAAAGTACCAAGCCGCAAATCATTCCTAAATTTGGTGATTTAGGTGACATTTCCAAAAATCACCTCAAAATATCTACCCTGCAGCATCGTATTACCCACATACTTTTAGGTATCAAGACAAATCACCCCAAATATGAAAGCCTAGGGTCCTCTGAACAGTTTGATGCCCGATATGTATAGGTGTACCAAAGCATGTGGCATATAGGGGCCCTAAAAGGAAGACCCCCATATAGTCTGACATTTTAGGTACTGCAAAATCAACACATTTACATTGTTTTGGGGGGGCAAAAGTAGAAAACAGTAAGTTCACCTCAGAAAACCATATATTTTCGGAAAGTACACATTCCCACGAATTCAAATTGGGTATGCATGTCTTTCTACGCCAAAGTACCAAGCCGCAAATCATTCCTAAATTTGGTGATTTTGGTGACATTTCCAAAAATCACCTCAAAATATCTACCCTGCAGCATCGTATTACCCACATACTTTTAGGTATCATGACAAATCACCCCAAATATGAAAGCCTAGGGTCCTCTGAACAGTTTGATGCCTGATATGTATAGGTGTACCCAAGCACGTGGCATACAGGGGCCCCAAAAGGAAGACCCCCATATAGTCTGTCATTTCAGATACTGCAAAATCAACACATTTACATCGTTTTGGGGGGGGCAAAAGTAGAAAACAGTAAGTTCACCCCAGAAAACCATATATTTTCGGAAAGTACACATTCCAACTAATCCAAATTGGGTATGCATGTCTTTCTACGCCAAAGTACCAAGCCGCAAATCATTCCTAAATTTGGTGATTTAGGTGACATTTCCAAAAATCACCTCAAAATATCTACCCTGCAGCATCGTATTACCCACATACTTTTAGGTATCAAGACAAATCACCCCAAATATGAAGCCTAGGGTCCTCTGAACAGTTTGATGCCCGATATGTATAGGTGTACCCAAGCACGTGGCATACAGGGGCCCCAAAAGGAAGACCCCCATATAGTCTGTCATTTCAGATACTGCAAAATCAACACATTTACATCGTTTTGGGGGGGCAAAAGTAGAAAACAGTAAGTTCACCCCAGAAAACCATATATTTTCGGAAAGTACACATTCCAACGAATCCAAATTGGGTATGCATGTCTTTCTACGCCAAAGTACCAAGCCACAAATCATTCCTAAATTTGGTGATTTAGGTGACATTTCCAAAAATCACCTCAAAATATCTACCCTGCAGCATCGTATTACCCACATACTTTTAGGTATCAAGACAAATCACCCCAAATATGAAAGCCTAGGGTCCTCTGAACAGTTTGATGCCCAATATGTATAGATGTACCCAAGCACGTGGCATATAGGGGCCCCAAAAGGAAGACCCCCATATGGTCTGTCATTTCAGGTACTGCAAAATCAACACATTTACATCGTTTGGGGGGGGCAAAAGTAGAAAACAGTAAGTTCACCCCAGAAAACCATATATTTTCGGAAAGTACACATTCCAACGAATCCAAATTGGGTATGCATGTCTTTCTACGCGAAAGTACCAAGCCACAAATCATTCCTAAATTTGGTGATTTAGGTGACATTTCCAAAAATCACCTCAAAATATCTACCCTGCAGCATCGTATTACCCACATACTTTTAGGTATCAAGACAAATCACCCCAAATATGAAAGCCTAGGGTCCTCTGAACAGTTTGATGCCCAATATGTATAGATGTACCCAAGCACGTGGCATATAGGGGCCCCAAAAGGAAGACCCCCATATGGTCTGTCATTTCAGGTACTGCAAAATCAACACATATACATAGTTTTGGGGGGAGCAAAGGTAAAAAAAAGTGCATTCACCCCAGAAAACCATATATTTTCGGAAAGTACACATTCCCACGAATCCAAATTGGGTATGCATGTCCTTGTACTCCAAAGTACCAAGCCGCAAGCCTTTCCTAAATTTGGCGATAAAAGCAACAGTTTTTACATTTTTGAAAATTGCCTAAAAATATTGCAATTGCCCGCATTTATCTCACCCAATTTCTTACATACAATTCTAAAACACCATAAATACTGATGCCAAGGGTCAATTGAACCGTTTGATGCCCAATATGCATTGATATACCAAGGCAGCTGGCATGTGCGGACCCAAAATGAAAATAGTGCATATGATTTTTCTCCGCTGCCGATTCGCCTTCTGTGAACATAGACCCTTGACTTCATATTATATGCCTCAAGACCCTCCTAACAGCAAAGACCTCCCCAAAACCATATATTTTTGGAAAGTACACATTCTGACGAATCCAAAAAAGATAAAGACGTCTTTCTACACCAAACTGCAAAGCTTTTCTAAACGCAGAGGTTTTTACATTTCTGAAAATCGCCTAAAATTGTTGCAGTTTGCCGCATTTATCACACACAATGTTTTACTTTTTAAGGAAAAATCTAAAATATGGACGTCAGAGGTCTACTAAATAGTTTGATGCCCAATATGCATAGATTTACCAAAGTATGTGGCGTGTACGGACCCCAAATGAAAAACATGCCTATGAATTTTCACGCTAGCCAACTAAGCTGCAGAAAAGAGAGCTCCAACTGTGCGTTATGTGCCATAAGACCCCAAAACTGTAAAAAGACCCCCAGAAACCCATATATTTTTGGAAAGCATATATTCTGGCGAATCAAACTAAGTAAAATAAATCTTTCTATACCAAAGCACCAAACAGCAAAACTATACAAAAGATACATAAGGAACAATAATGCATGGATAAAATTGCAATAAAACCACAAAAATAGCGTAAATCAATGAAATAACAAAATAATTGATCCGGCAGCGTAATTAGTGGCCGAAATCGATTATCCAATAGTCACGCTGTCAAAATAACATGCTTTTAGGCAAAACAAACAGTACAATGAATAAGTAAAAAAAAAAAAAAAAACCCTGTTTGTGAGTTTTTGTGTATACATATTTGTGCACTAATAAAAGTTGTCTGAGTGTGCAAATACATGTAGTTAAGTGTAAATAAGTGTACAAAATCGACTAAGTGTGCTAAAATAAAAAATAAAAAAATACAAATTTTTACTAAAATGTTCATGTAAGTGTATAAATGTACTGTAGGTATGTGTAAGTGCAGGTAAGTGTGTAAAAAAAAGTGCACTTACCGTTTTTGTAGCAGGAGGATCGCTGGAACCGAAGGACGACTCCTGGCAGCGTGTCTGCAGAGTTACTGCGCAGCAGGAAGTGACTGGGCGCGTGGTGCGACGAGGAGGAGGTAAGCCAGCAGCAGCAGCGCTTACATTGCGCTTCTGCTACTTTGAAGTCGGATCTCCAAAAATCGCGTCGCAGATCCGACTTGACAGCCCCCCAGCCACGTTGCCCAGGGGGCTGTCTACCCTCCTGACTCTCTACAGAGGCGGCAAAAGCCGCAGATGCAGAGAGAAGGGCTCAGCTGCAAAAGAACGTACGAGGTACGTTCTTGGCAGCCTGAGCCCTGAACCGCCAGCACGTACGCCGTACGTGCTTGGCGGTTAAAGGGTTAAGAATGGCTTGGATGATTTTTTGGACAGACATAATATCAAAGGCTATTGTGATACTAAGCTCTATAGTTAGTATGGGTATATAGAATTTAATTAAAAGTAGAGAGGGGTGTATGTATGGATGCTGGGTTTTCATTTGGAGGGGTTGAACTTGATGGACTTTGTCTTTTTTCAACCCAATTTAACTATGTAACTATGTAACTATGTAACCCCTCATCACTACCAAACTCAGGCAGCTCTTTATTTGTGGGTGGAGGGGTGAAGTGGGAGAATGCAGGTACATTTCCAAGTGAAAGGAAAGACAAAGGTGCTAGACTACAGGTCAGGGTGCAAAGTATGAAACTGTCAGGGAGCCGGGAGCTCCCTCCAGGGAGGTAGTCAGGATCAAGGAGGAAGCCCTCTTGAGGGTGCAAGGTCGCGGTGTCCAAAGAGTTAATCCAAAGAGTAATCAGAATCCAGGCAAGAGTTCAGGGGCAGGCAGATAACAGCAAAGTCCAAAGTCCAGGCAAGGGTCAAGGATAATAATCAGGAACAAGATTAGCAATATTAGCTCACAGGGAACCCAGGAAATACTTAGGGAAAGGTTTCCTATACTTGGGCGCCATTCTGGCGTCTAGATGGTGTTTTTATTTTGAACATGGCGCCATAGTGACGTCATTGGCGTCCTTGCGCCGACATCGGTGCGCTGACGTCATCGCGCCAGCACCGCTACCCACGTGGCGGCCATGGGCGCCGCCATTTTGGGAGCGACGCCGGCAGGGGAGGACGCGCCTCCCGGAGCTCCAGCACCTGCTCCGGGCGGCGATTGTGACAGAAACACATGATGGCTTGCAATAGTTTCTTTTTTGCTCTTTGCACCCTCCACCAGTAAAGGATCCCTGTAATTTCATTCATTGAATTTATCACTGGTTATGTTAAAAACGGGATCTAAATGAACTTTCAGCATAAAGTTGCTGTACTGAAGACAAGATGCAATAATTCAGCGCTGAACAATGCAATCTGTCTGGCCTAGGAATACTCTCACAGACCTGATTATCCCTGACCAAATCTTGTCTGCCCTGATTATATATGCCCCTTACATACATGTATCATTAAGCATCCCTGTACCTGTGTACTAACAGCCATAATGCATATACCAATATATAAATTAATAATATATTTCTGTTAAAAAAAACATTAGATTGAAAACTTTGCCATTGAGAAAAAAAACAGACATCTCTGAAATGTGATTAAAAAAAGAAGAAAATACCCTGTTTTGACCTAATATACTATACTATCACTTCACAACTCTTAATGGGTTATTTATCAAGGTCCAACTCCAAACATATCTCAATATTGTCTGCAACAAACTCCGATCTAAGTCACTTGAGGTTTTAACACTTATTTATTTATAACATTTTCCCGAAAATTTGTGTTGCAGTAAAAAACGGAGGTTTCATCCGATTTTGACGATTATTTTGGAGTTTTCATCCGAAACCTCAGATTTTTGTCTGAAACCTCCGAGACCCAGCACATATCAATAAAATCATTGGTACTTCTCCCATTGACTTATATGCAACCTCAACAGGTCTGATATGCCGGGATTTCAGATTCAAAGTTTTCCAGCCTCGGGGTTTAATACATTCCAAAAAAATGTTAAAAGCCCGATTTTATTTTAAAAAATCACAAATTTTTTGTGATTTTTGCATTCGGGGCTTAGTAAAAAACCCCCTATTCCTTTATTCATATGTAATAATAATAATAAATTAAAGTAGGGAATTCAATATTTATGAACAAATTTTTAAGTCAACCTCATTGGTGTATAAAGTGAAAATGCTAGTAGTGAAATCTAAGTAACTAAAGTGCCATGCATAAATATCAATTAATTACTTAAAATAGTAAATAGATTATACTACTTAGGGGGCGATGACTAGATTTGATTCCAGAAAAACTTCAATAATTCATTAACAAGAGAAGTAGTTAACCATGATTTCTCTGAATAAATTATAAAGCCACTTGCTCAGATTAAAATGAAAGGGCAAGAAAATGATATAGAGAATGGTGGAGTTTTCCCATAAGCTGCTGAAAATGTGTTTAAGATACTTAACAATTACCTAAAGAAAAAGACAAATCAGAGAATGATAAACAATTTATGTAAAGTACTGTATACAGTATATAACATAAATATAAATGTAGCTCTCCTACCTTTAATGTAGTTGTAGATCCCTTACCTTTACTTGTTATCTAACATGCTAGTGAATTTTGTCTTTTACTGCTTAATAATAATAGTATGTAAAATAATGTGTGATTCTAAGACTAGTGTTACATGTAGGCCAAAAATTAGCCCCTACGCAGACATTAGTCTCCTCTCCTGCCTGCACCCGGAACCATTGTATCTGTTTGGGTGCAAGCACATGCTTCTGATTTTGGTGAAGAAACACGAGACTTTGCATTCTCACTCTGAAATCAGCTCCTGTACCAGGAGAGGAAACTGATTCCAGCGTAGGGGCTGATTTTCAGCCTGCGAATTTCAACCCCCATGTGGCACTAGCCAAAGCAATCTCAAAACTAGAAACAAATAATATACAGGTATGGGATCCATTATCTGGAAATCTATTATTCAGAAAGTTATGAATTATGGGAAGGCCATCTCCCATAGACTCAATTTTATATAATATACAGTAATTTAATTTTGTACTTGAGCTCAACTAAGATATACTGAATCCTTACTTGAGGAAAGACAATTCTATTGGGTTTAAATGATTTATTAGTAAACTTAAATTATAGGCATCCAAATTACAGAAAGACCCCTTATCCGGAAAAACCCGGCCACAAGCATTCTGGATAACAGGTCCCATACCTGTACTTTGGTGTACCTTGAATAAAACAGATTTTAAAACATTCACGGATAGTCTAATGTCTAGTATGCCACGCCATTTGAAGCTTTAGCAATAAAAAGTCAGCATGAAAAGCAATTAAGAGGCAACCTGCAATGCACCAAATGTAGAGCTTGTTTCTAGCATCTCAGCTTTGTAATTTGGATGAAAGGATGGAAACAATTCAATGCTGCTGATATTTAGTGATGGACGAATTTATTCGCCAGGTGCGAATTCGCGCAGGTACATGGCTTATTATTGTGGTAATTTATAAATTGCAGGCTACAGTTACAAAGTTATTGGTCTTGTTGTACCTCAAGGTTGTTCATTTATTTTTTCAGTGCTTGTTCATTGGCAATCTTCCACTTACTGTAGTGATATCTCCCTGTGGTTAGTAACATTAAGCTCCAACATCAGAGCTATCTAAATTAGTATAGCTGAAATAAAAAGCCTTTTCAGCTTCACACTGTTCATACTGTTCATGCATGTTATTATCTGTGTTGTGTTGTTACTTAATTGTAGTATTTATGTATTGCATTTTGATTTAGAAATATTCATGAATGTGTTATATTTTCAAATATTTATATACAGAGGTGAACAAAATAATAAAAATACCATATAAAAAGAAGGTTATGTTTGTTACTAAATCACCATTACAGGCATGCAGATACAATAAGATTTATTTTAAGCTGTCAGTTATCAAAATGTGTTTTGACAATTAGAGCTTTAATGTGTAAACTTCCGAAGGAACACGAGGCAGCTAACAAATTTCCAAAGATGTCAAATAGGTGTGGCCTGAATTGAAGGTGCATCTCAAAAAGTGCAAAATAAATCAAATTTGGAATGATGCTAACACAACCAAAGAATAATAATAATAATAATAATAATAATAATAGTATTATTATTAATAATCATAATAATAATAATAATAACATGTCACAATTGTTTTAGCCCAAAATGTCAGGTGCCCTATTTGATCATGAACTACCTTATGAGGGGACATTTTATAGAGATGCAACAGAAGAAAATGTTGTGAATAATAGTAAACTGAACAAAAATATTATTTTTTTCACCATACTGTTATTAATCAGATGCCCAAATATGGGACTATTTTTAACACATGGCATTTTCATGTGCATAGGTTTATAAAGAAATAGCAGGATATTTGCAGTAGCAATTTATATCAGGACCTAATGAACTGCTCAGTTGGCAAGACAACGTTGATTGGCCAAGCTGAAGACATTGCACGCTGTTCAGTCTATCAACATCTCACCAATGGACTGGGATTTAATTAATAGAAAATGCAGTTATAATCAGGAGCAAAGTCACCTAGAGTTATGGGCTTCCTGTGGTCACAGGACCACTGTCCCTGCATAAATAGAAGCAGAAGCATCTATATCTTGATTATTTGTTGACTTTTTAAAAAACAATATATTCAGCTATGTGCATATATTCATCCTACGTCAGAAATCCCATGGAATATGTCAGGAGTGAAAAAAGAAACCAGATGTGTACTAGCATCACCAATGCCATTCTGGGAGGGAGTTTTTTCTGCATTGTTGATTAAACAGAATTGTAGCTACAGTATGAGCAAAGTTTTAGTCATACAGTACTATTTGTCAGACAGTGCTACTTTATTCACAGAACAACCACAGGCATTTATTGTTAATTGTTAGCTTTAACTGTACCCCACACGTGTATACAACACAGTATATAATATTTGCATTGTGAACATTCAAAAAACAAATTTTCTTTTTGTCTGAGCAATAAAAATTCCAATGTTGGCTGCCAAAAAAACTTAAATCTGATCAGATTGAATTTGGTACAAAGTTTTCTAAAATGTGAAACATTGTGGATATATATTAAAACACCTTGGAGCTATTTACAGAATGTGTAAGATTAAAATCAACTCAATGATTCATTTTTGTGATAAAAAATATGTTATGCTCTTTTTGGCAGATTAATTGTGCTTTAATACCTAGATTTAATTGTTGAATTGAGAAAATGCCATAGATGATGGACATGCATGCAACCAAACTCTCATTATGGCATTTGAAATTGGGAGGTACTGCTGGTTGTCATTTTTGGAGAAAGCTTTAAATTTTGTCCTAAAAGATATTGCAATATTATGATCTTTCCATGTGCTCTTTGTATGAAAAGGCCCCTATAGAAGGATTCTCTAGGAAGAATTTTTAATTGCTGTTCTTTAGTAGATTGTATTATAAAAGTGTAATTTACAAATTCAAATCAGATTTCAAAACTTGAATGACTGGTTAATCAAAGAAAAAAAAATTGAATGTAAAAAATCTGCATCTAAAATTTGATGAGTTTTTGTAAAAGTTAATGGGAATTGGCAAAAAATTCAGGCCATTTCTTTTTATCTCTAGTTTTTGAGTTTTAATTTGAGTTTTCTAGTTTTTTAAGCTTATAAACTTGAAAAAGTCAAGGTAATCTAATTTTTTACATTCTGCTTTTTCATTAATAAACAAACATTTTAATTTGTTTTTAAATTGTGAGTTTATTCAAAGTAGAAAAAAAACATCCCAAACCTCACAAGTTTGATTTTTGATAAATAAGCTCATAAGTATTGTAGTGAAAAATGCAACAAACAATTGAAAAGAAAGATATTTTAATTGTACACTGATGATATACTTGACATACAGTTCAAGGCTATTATTATCGTTATAAATTATGAATACAGTTAAAACATATTTCACAGTGCTTTAAAGAGACTATGTGATTCACAATAGTCCATGCCCCAATGAAGTTAACAATTTAAGTCCCTATCACATTCACACAATGGTTATTTTTTAGGGGCTCTAAAGGGGGCATTTATTAAATTGTGACTTTTTCAAGTCTGACTTTTTGCCGCCAAAAACAGAAAAATGTGTGGTAAAATGACAAAACCGGAACAAATCTGAATCTGAACAGATTCTAAATAAATTGAAATCATGTTAAAGTCAATGGCAGACATCCCTTTTACAACTGGCAGATCTTTCTTTGCTTCATGTTTTTCAGGCTTTTGTCTGACAATACAAAAAAAGTCACTATTATAATGCAACTCAAAAAAAAATTGTGGTTTCAAACTTTTTCAGTTTAGATCTTTTGATGAATGACTGATATTCAGTTTGTGAATTAAGTCATAAAAATTAGAAAAATTTGGGGGGGCGTGGCTAACTGAGGATCGGGAAGGACGCACACTACGGAGCTCCTCCGCTATTAAGGATTAAAAGGTGACTTTTGGGGAGAACTACGGTCTGTTACTCACCCACATAGTCTACGAGGCAGAGATATTCCGCTGGAGGGAACCGCTAACCATCGGCTTGAGCTGTAGCGGACCCGATCCTCGGACGGAGAGCTGAGGCCTAGGACCACGCGGCACTACCATCTGCCGGCCGTTGCCACGAGAGCGCGACTTAGCTTAGTGTTGCCGGACCGCTCCAAACAACAGCGGTAAGCTGAACTTGCTCCCCCGCAGCTTCCACGGCACCATCAACAGCCGGTAGCGCTCAATTTGGGCGCCCATCAGAACGCAAAGGCGTTCCACGCTGGAACGCAGAGACTCCCCTGCACTGCGCAGCCATTTTCTAATAGTGCGGCGGGATGCCGCTCCCTGATCCTCACCTGGGGCTGGCGATACTTTAACTTCAGAGCTATCTGAGCTTCATCTCCCCTATATATTATAACATATTGCTCAGTCAGTCTGGAAGTCTGAGCAGACGCGATTGGACACCATTATTCCCTGGTGCATGGACAGTCCACCTCATTCTCAATTATACAGGGGACTTTATTTTCTGGCGAATCTGCTCTCACGTATACTATCTTCTAGGCTGTTACTGCATTAAGGCCACCAAGTGCTATATAGGCTGAGAAGTACAGTTTTTAACCCACGCTGATTGCAGGGGCCCAGTCATTCTAGCGCACTACTGACTGAGACGCATCACTGTTGGTCAGCGTCACCACATGCCTGGCAAACAGGCCCATATCTTGTCTACTTGTACTTAACAGAACCTACATAATCCATACAGGGCTGTGGACTGCCTCTGTGAAGTCAGCGATCTCATGCTGCATTTTATGTCAATGGCGGGGTAGCTTGGCTCCTCCTACACCCGGGACACTATATGCACATCCCTCTACATCACTGCTAAGCATTGAGTTATATATAGCCCTCCACATCTTTGGAGTACCAAAAGACTACTCTGACTTAGGAGGATGGCTCCCAAAGCTAAGAAAAGTACGGACTCTGACTTGAGAAATATCTTCACCAAACACGCTAAAGAGAAATTGCAAGATAATCCTATACAAGAAGATGACGACGATCCGGGAGAATCAAGTCAGGTCTCCAAGCAAGATCTACTTCACTTATTTCATAACATAGAGAAGGCAATTAAAGCTGAACATGCTAACACTACTAAAGAACTGTCTACTGAAATAGCGAGTCTAGGCAACAGACTTCATGAAGTGGAGAACCACATTAGTGAGCTAACTGAATATTCCCATCAAGTCGATAATGACATTCTATATCTATTTAACAAAGTGGAGAATCTTGAATCCCAACAGGAAGACATTGAAAACAGAAATAGACGCAATAATATTAGACTGAAAGGTCTTCCAGAAACGGTCATTGACCTTGAACCACTGCTGACTGAGGTATTTCAGAATCTGCTCCCAGACTGCCCGGAGGAGGACCTGGAAATGGATAGAGCTCATAGAGCTCTCAGACCTAAGCCACAACCGACTGAACCTCCTAGAGATGTGATCGTACGTATGCACAAGTACCGTGTGAAAGCGGCCCTCATGGAAGCAGT
This sequence comes from Xenopus petersii, assembly GCA_038501925.1. Classification (NCBI taxonomy): domain Eukaryota; kingdom Metazoa; phylum Chordata; class Amphibia; order Anura; family Pipidae; genus Xenopus; species Xenopus petersii. The sequence goes on along the minus strand of CM076689.1, from coordinate 34,689,079 downwards.
GAAACCGTCGGGAGAAATAGAGGTGGAGGGTCACAAGATACAATTATATCCGGATTTAGCTCCCTCCATTCTGGCGAAAAGACGTGCCTTGAAGGGCCTTACATCGTTTCTCAGACAGAATAATATCCGCTACAATTGGGGATACCCTTTCAAGCTCATAGTGCACTATGACGGCAGAACTCACACACTTCGACATCCCAGAGAGCAGAAAGCATTCTGCCACAAGGCACGACTGGATTATAATCCTCCAGATGATCCACTTCCTCAACGCCGAAGACCGCCTCCACATACGCAATGGGAGACAGCGTGAAGATTTCATTTAATTTGACTGGATGACTCTTACATTTTCATCGGAGTCCCGGGGACAGAGGTGACAAGCCACCTTTTCTTCTCCACCCCCTCTCTAGGACACTTTGCTGCCTCGGGTCGCATAGTTGACCCCGGAGGACTGTTTCCCACGGACCATGGAAGGGAAACAACCATTGCCTACATGTCATTCTGACATCCTTTGTTGGTACCTATTTTTCTTTTCTTTTTTCTTTCACTATTTTTCACAGGCAATGTATTTTTTACTTTGTTGCTATATTATTAAGCTTACTCAGTTTTTCATGTTGATGTTTTCCCCCCACCTCCCCCACCTTCCCTATCCCTTCCCAAGGTGGTTGAGTGTTATACCCCAATTGATCTTCCTGAACAGGTATATTTTCTGTGAGCACCAGGTCCTCTATCTGCCCCTCTGTATAAGATGCTACCATGCATGACGCATCTGATTATAAATTGACTATTCTTTCTCATAATGCTAAAGGTTTAAATTCACCTGTCAAAAGACGAATGGCTTGTAAGGAATACTTAGCTTTTCATGCGGCTATAATAGTCATACAGGAGACACATTTTAAAAAAGGAAGAGAACCTAAATATTGGCACCCACAACTGTCCAGATATTACTACTCCTCAGCACCGAATAAAACTAGAGGGGTAGCAATATTGGTACATGACTCCTGCCCAGTGGTTATCCATAACGTGTATACAGACCAGGAGGGAAGGATTCTTTTGTTACAGGCACAACTGAATGACAAGCCATTAACTATCGTGGGAATATATGCACCTAATATCAATCAATCTCAATTCTTCTCTCATTTGAATAATTTTGTACTGGACAAAAAAATTGGGGACTTGGTGGTCACAGGAGATTTCAATACTGTCTTGGATGTTAAATTAGACTCGTCGAGCCACAGGAAAGATGGAGGCACGGGCAGGGCACTTAGGGCATTGACACAATTTATGAGAGACCAATATTTATTTGATGTTTGGAGACTGTTGAACCCCACTCAAAGGGATTTTACCTTTTACTCTTCGCCGCACAAATCCTACAGCAGACTAGACTTATTGCTCATATCGGGCACATACCTCCCTTACTTACTAAGCTCCACAATAGAACCTAGAACGTGGTCGGACCATTCTCCTATAATTGGTACCTTGCTTGTTCCTCACCTGTCCTCTCCGAAAGGCGAATGGCGACTTAATGAATCACTGTTGGCGGATGATGCCTTTTGCAATCATCTCTCTCAACAAATAGAGTACTACTTTAAAGAAAACAATCAGGACTCGCCTAATCCGGCGATAATTTGGGATGCTCACAAGGCAGTGATCAGGGGCCACCTAATCAAACAGGGAGCTCATTTAAAAAAACTTAGGACGCGGCAGATAGTTGAACTTACGGATAAATTGAGGGATCTAGAATATAGACATAAACGAGACTTAAACACAACGACTCTGACCGAACTAGAAAAATGCAGAGGGGAACTAAATTTACTATTAGTTCATAAGGCTGAACACTCGTTGAGGAGAACACAAAGGAAATATTATGACAAAGGTAACAAACCGGACAGAATGTTGGCACGAGCTCTTAATGATAACAAACGATTAGGCCTCATAAGAGCAGTAGAGTCGGATACGGGGGAAATAGTCCATAATCCTAAATCTATAGTGAATGTTTTCGCACAATTTTATGCGAAATTGTATGATGGGACAACCACAGCCCCTACACTCAATGATTCCTATATACAAAAATATCTAGCTAACTCCAATCTGCCACGCCTTCGGGAGGATCAGGGGGAGGATTTGGCAATGGAAATCACCGATGCAGAAGTGGCATTAGCTATATCCCAGCATAAACCCTCCAAAGCCCCTGGCCCAGATGTCCTTTCATTGTTATATTATAGAAAATTCCAAACCGTTCTTATACCATCTCTTACTAGTCTATTTAATACGCTCCTTACTTCGGATGTGGAAATCACTAGGGATATGTCCAGAGCTAATATTATTGTGATTCCAAAACCGAACCGAGACCACAATCAATGTCAGAACTATAGACCTATCTCTCTGATTAACTTAGATCTTAAAATTTATGCGAAGATTTTGGCTAACAGACTCAATAGACACCTTCACACCATCATTCACCCAGATCAAACGGGTTTTATACGGGGCAGAGAAGCTACTGATAATATAAGACGGATCCTACAAATAGTCCATGCGGTCGAGAACGATAAACTCCAATCCATGCTTTTAACACTAGACGCTGAGAAAGCATTTGACCGCATTGACTGGAGATATATGAGATACACATTATTGCAAATGGGGTGTGGCTCTGTATTCACTTCGGCAGTGATGAAGCTGTATCATGCTCCATCCGCCCGTGTGGCGATGGGTGGATATCATTCTTCCCCGTTTCAGATCAAAAACGGTACCAGACAGGGGTGCCCTTTGTCACCCCTACTATTCGCAATGTGTATAGAACCCCTTGCTCACAGAATTCGCCTTAATCCGAATATATCAGGTATTACGATAGGTTCATATACATATAAAGTGGCGTTATTTGCTGACGATACGATTTTTTCTATTACCAGACCTTTGACTACCTTGCCTAATCTATATAAAGAGCTCCATGACTTCGCCGAGGTGTCAGGGTTCAAAATTAATAACACTAAATCAGAAGCACTCAATCTCACACTTGATAAACCTACTCAGAAACTCCTCAAACTGAACTTTGAATTTCATTGGGTTAAAAAAGGTCTCAAATACCTGGGGGTGACGGTTCCTCCCACGACCAGTCAAATTGCAGATATTAATTACACCCCACTGGTAGCTTTTCTACGCAAAGATCTCCGAAGGTGGCATAGATTGCCGCTATCATGGATGGGTAGGATCAACTCTGTTAAAATGAACCTACTTCCTAAGCTTTTGTACTTGTTTAGGGCGCTGCCCGTGCCTCCTCCCAAGAAAGACCTGGAGAAACTGCAACGGCAGATGTTCGATTTTATTTGGCAGTATAAACGACACCGGATAAATAAAAAAAATTGTTATCAATCCACCACTCGAGGTGGACTAGCCTTTCCAAACTTAGAGAAATACAGGAAAGCAGCCATATTGGCTCAAATAACTAAGTGGCACTCAGACCCTAACGATTGCAGATGGGTAGAACTAGAAAACCAACTAACCGCTCCCAACGCAGCAGCAGATTTACTCTGGCTAGACCGTAAATATCGCCCTAGTCAAGGTATGAGGAATGTGTTTATTAAGTATTCAGTGTCTGCATGGGATAAAGTTCACTCAACCATGCCGTCTCAGACGCTCTCCTCTCCCCTTACTCCACTGTTTCACAATCCTGCTTTTCCTCCGGGGCTTAACTCCACAACGTTCACATGGTGGATTAATAATGGCTTCTCCAGAGTTCAGAATTTGTTCATTAATTCTAAGCCCATTTCTTGGGATACTTTACGGTCGAAATTTCATATACCACTGAAAGAACATTATAGGTTCCAACAGCTCCATCATTACGCTTCGGGGCTGATGGGTCGCACATATCCCGATGCCTCCTCCTTTGAATTTTTATGTAACCATCCCCTACGCAAACATAAAATCAGTGTTTTATATTCTGGACTTCTGGAAGCCACATATACACAAGGGAAAACGGCTACTATGCTGAAATGGGAACAGAGACTAGGGGTGCCCATAGAAATGGAGGAATGGGAGAAAATCCATAAGGTCATGGCGAAAGCTTCCATTAATACCCTTATTAAAGAGAATGCGTATAAAATTTATCATGACTGGTACTACACTCCTAAGAAGCTACATAGATGGTTTAATTCTTCTGATCTTTGTCCACGGGGGTGTGGGGATGTGGCGGATGAAATGCACATGTGGTGGACATGTCCCACAATATGCAGGCTATGGGAAGATGTCTTTAAAACGATAAATGACACTTTGGCGACATCAATGCCACCTGACCCTTGGTTAGCTCTCCTGCTCCGTAAGCCTGAACAGCTAACATTCAACGAACATAAATTATGTGTTCAATTCTGCCTAATCACTAGAGGTTTAATAGCTAAAAGATGGAAGGGCCCACCTCCAACTATGCAGGAAATCCGAAACAAATTGTGGTGGTCTATCGAAATGGAGAAACTTACTGCTATGCTAAACAACAGGCTCAGTAAATTTGAGGATGTATGGAATATCTGGTTATATAGAGAAGGACTGTTGCTAAGACAAATATGAAACCTCAACCATCAGGAGATTTCACTCACCCCCTTCCCCCCACCTTTTTCCCCCTCCCCCTTTCCTTGTTTGTAATTGTTAGAAAATTGTTAACACACCACTGGATCTGCAATAACACAACAAGCGAAGAATGTATGTCAGAAAAAGTTTATTGATCAATGTGTTAACAGGAAATGTCAAGTGCATTCTGTTGAATTACTGTGTTAACTTTAATAAACAGAAAGTTGAAAAAAAAAAAAATTAGAAAAATTTGAGTTTTAGTAAATCTCCCCTGGGAGGCACATTTATCGAAGGTCGAATTTCGAATACATGTGAGTTTTTTAAAACTCCCGTCTCCCTTACTTTTGAAATTTGACCAATTAAAATTTATTATTAAAATCAAATTTTTACAACCTCTGTGAATTTTAACGACCCAAAAATGGGAATCAAATTTGAAACAAATTAGATCAAACCCATTTTGAGTTTTTCTTTGAAAAAAACTCAAATGTCAGGAATGCTGCAGACAGCTCAAAATTGATCCCTGGACCTCTCCCATTGACTCCCATGGACTTAGGCAGGTTTAAGGTGGTGAATTCTTAAAGGGCAAGAGTATGATAAATCTCAAAAATCTAATTCAATTTTTTAAAAAAACTCGAATTGAATTTGAATAACTCACTATAACTGTCAAATTTGACAGTTTTGTCCATAAAAAAATGTTGAAAATTTGAATTAGAATTTTTAATTCGACCTTAGGGGGCAGATTTATCAAGGGTCGAATTTTCTAATTGAAAAAACGTCAAAATTCGAATTCAAAATGACCAACCGAAAATTAAGTTGACTTTTTATGGTCGAATAGGTCCATTTTCGTTTGAATTCGGTCAAATTGGAATCCTACGAATCAAAGGAATATCACATTCAATCAAATTTGATTCAAAATATGTTCTAGGAGGTCCCCCCATAGGCTAAAACAGCAATGTGGCAGGTTTTAGATGGTAAATGGTCGAAGCTGAATTTTTAAAGAGACAGTACATGATAAATTTCAATATTCGAATTTTCATATTTTTTTCAAATTCGATTCAAATTTGAACTATTCCGTAGTCAAAGTACACAAAAAATAGCTTGAGATTCGAATTTTTTTCATTCACAAATTCACCTCAACCTAAGTGTTGGAGGAAAAGGGGGTATACAACTCATGCAAGTACTATAGTTGCAAGGCAGTAATGCTAGCTAAACTGTTGTAGATTATTATATGGTGATAGACTCTAGGCCTCTAAGAATGGACAGTAAACTGGAAAAGTTCTTTGAGAGTATGTTTACAACAGAAGTTTACATACTTTCTTTAAATATCATGCACTTTCTTGTACTTTCCATATAATTATGCACTTTCTTTCCATATAATTATAAGGTTTAGAAAGCAAAGGGACCAAGTCCACAGAGACACTATAGTTGCAAGTTCTAATTGAAACAAAAATGGTGTTTGTTTTATCTGAGGAGACTGGCCTCTTTCAGTTAATTGGCATGCCGTTATAATTCTGAAATGCTTGATATCACATTGTGGTCCAGTGAACAGGAAGCTCTGCTGCTTTCACAGTCTGATAATAAATGCATGGCTGAGCACAGCTCTTTCTAAATCCATGTTTTTGTCTGTCCTATTTGCCCAATTAAACAGCTGTAATTATTTGTTACATACAACTGAATGTGAATTTAAAAATAATAATTCTAGATATGAATTTACAAATGAAAAACCTTTGTCACTTTGTCTTTCCTACATTTTATACTATTGCATGCAACTAATTGAGATGCAACTGTGTACTATATTGTGCATTTTAATGTAAATGCCTAGATGAGGTGCGAAGAACACTGTACTCAAATAAAGATAAGGAAACATATAGGGGAAGATTTATCAAGGGTCTCAATCTAAATTTATTTAAAAAATTAAAGTCCACCAAACTACTCCAAATTGATTGTAGGCGGTTCCCCATGGGCTAAACACCGATTCAGACAGTTTTAGATGGCAAATAGTTGAATTTGGATTCTTAAAGGGATAGTACAGTACATGATAAATTTCAAAATTTGAATTTTGATTTTTTGTTAAATTCAAATTGAATTTGGACTATTCCTTAGTTGAATTACACTGCAATCAAAATTCAAATGTAAAAATTTCAGTTTTCACTTCAACCTTTCATAAATCTACCCCATAATATATTAGCTGCATTGTGGTATTTGCTGATTAATAATAAATAAATCATTATTGGCCAACACTGAGTATATAAAAGTGCAACAGATTGTGTAAATAATGTTGTATAAGATTTATATACATTGTACTCATTAATTTTAGGATTAAACTCTGATGCATGGGAACTATACTGGTCTCTATATTTTTATCAACATTGTTTATTACTGATGCGTTAAAGTGTTATTTCTTTTTCTAGGGAGGTTATGCAGCTTATCGATATGCTCAGCCTGCTACAGCAACTGCAGCAGCCTATAGTGACAGGTAAGCTTTAATTATATCTTACATTTATCACAGAAGGATCCAAATGATTATGCTTTTATATTATGCTTTTATATACACACACACAAAAGCATTTTTGCTCATTGCATCACATATTTCCCTCCTTATAAATGAATCCTCATGTATTTCTATTTTTAGACTACTAGAACCTGAAGCAATATAATTAAGGAGAATATTGGAGAAATAAGTCATGAAACTTATAGTAACATAGTAAGTTAGGTTAAAAAAAGACACACGTCCATCAGGTTCAACCTTTTAACTTTTTTTAACCTGCCTAACTGCCAATTGATCCAGAGGAAGGCAAAAAAAGTCATTTGAAGCCTCTCCAATTTGCCTCAGAGGGGGAAATAATTCCTTCCTGACTCCAAAATGGCAATCGAACTAGTCCCTAGATCAACTTGTACTATGAGCTATCTTCCATAACCCTGTATTCTCTAACTCAGAGTCAGCTTTGTTGTAAATTGTTTAACTGCTTGGATTATACAGTATTTTAAATACTTATACTGTTATGTCTGCAAGCATTCATATTTTTTAGGAATTGAGAAAAAATAAGCATATGAAAACTCCTGCCATATCAAAACATCAGTGATTCTGGTTATATGCATAACATTTATTTCATCCAAAATAAATGGACACATTTAAAATATGTTCTGAAGATTTCAGAAGTATATTTTTTCTTGCTAAACCATTAATGAGCACATAAAATATAGTTTAACATACTTAATGATATGTAATGTTCAGGTTATCTGTATGAAAACTGCATTCATTCACTGGCTATGATATGCATGAGGCTTTCGTCTGCAAATAAGCAAAAACAAAGCGTTTTTACAATTTTTTAGAAACTCATTTCAAAATTTTAATTTAACAGCATTTATATCTCACAAAAACAACATGCACATAAAAAGTTTGAATGATTGGTATTATGCTGTGCATGAAAGTTATTATTGTTATCAGGTAAATGTATGTTAAAAATTGCATGTATGGCTGGAGCATGGTGTGTCTTAAAGGTAAGCAAGTTGTGTTATTTTACTGCAGTAGTAGCATTTTGAAATGCTTTGTTGCCTGTGATTTAATCATGGAACTGCTGAATACAATATATCAATTTATTTCATTATGCATATTTGTAGTGTAACATCTATTTTTTTCAACAGGTTTTTAAAAAGTTTGTGGGCAAATATATTCTGTAAATTATGGTAAAAAAATAGTAGAGAATGGTCTAAATACTAACATTTATAAAGAATGTCAAGAAATCCATTTAGTATTAAAACCTGGATGAAGCATGTCTAGATGATTTATTTATGGTTTTCGGAAGTAAGTTATAAAGCAATTGTGTCTTAGCAGTAGTTCTTGGCAAAATATTAATCTCGGTTATAAGTGACTCTGAAGAATCTGAATGAGCACTGGCATGTATTTAGTCTAAATATAGATTTAGACAAAGGAGTTATGTTTAATACAAACACAGTATATATTAGTATATAATATACAGTATATAATAATGTAGTTTCCCTCAATTTAGAATAACCAAAAACAGACATACTGGGCAAAATTTGATCTATTATAATGGCGAAAGATGTCCAGTACATTGCAATCAGACCTGTCTAGCAGAGGTGTTGTGCTAATAGGGAATAATTTTGGATTATGAAATGGATCATGAGTTAGTGAACTAGATCCCAGAGAGCACAGTGAAAGGGAAATAAAATAACATTTTGTCTAAATTAAATATGCACAGGTATCAGATTCTGTATCTAGAAAATTACAGTAATGGGAAGGCCTTTTCCCATACAGTGCATTTTAAGGGAATAATAGTTTTACTTTATTTCCATTATAACATTATTTTACTTGGGAAATACAGGGGCAAATAGAAATGCCATAAGAATTGATGCAGTAAAAAGCATCCAAAACTATTATACTCTACTTTCAATAGTATATCTTCTGTTACAACACACAAAAATTGTGTAATTTTATTTGATAAAGGCATTATTTTTTCATATGATTAATGAATGGTGTAATTGGACTATGCCGATTTTCATACTTCTCAAATATAAAGCAAATACTTTAAAATGAACATGAGAAAACATTTAAAATCTATAATCTAGGTTGAAAATATGTTTTAAAGATATCATATTTTTTGCCCCAAGCACTTATCAAATGTATAAGAAGTTCTGCTTTATTGCTATATCTTTATTTTCATCTGTGTAAAAAGTTAATGCCTTCTAAGGGTCAATCCGCAACAAATATATAAACCTTAACAGAAATTCATGTATATTACATTTTTTACATTTTTTATTAACATAATTTTTTTCAGTTTCAGGGCTATTTACGTTTTTATTAGCTGCTTATATAACTCGTTTTATAACAGCAACGCCTGCTGAAAAAGTGTTATGTTAAAAATGACAAAGTTACAAAAATAAAGCTACAGTCAAAGAGAGATACCTTGAGAAGGAAACAGAAAAGTGTTTTGATGTTGCTCTGCTCATAAAGGAGATGTGAAGGGGCTTCTGATCTCTTTTCTGAGCAGAGCAACATCAAAACACATCTCTGTTTGGCTTCTGGGTCCATCACTAGTTACTAGATCACTTGAAAATTCAGGGACACAATTAGGAAATACAGCTAGTATGGCTGCATTAATTGTAATTTTATTTAAACATGTCCCTAAATTTTCAAGGGATTTAGTAACCCTATATTTTTGAGCAGGTAAGCCTTCCTAAATCTTCATTATTCTCTTTCTATGTATAGTAAGGTTCAGTCAAAAATGTAGGGGCAGTCTAATAAATGCATATTGCAGGGCTTAAATATAATTGCATCAGTGCATCCCTTCTTAAGGTTTGTATAGGTGCAGGCCTGATATAAGGAACTGTCTTTAACCAACAGTAATGACAGTGGATAAACCATTATTTAAAGATAAAAACAAAAACAAAAATAAAAAAGTTAGGATTTCTTTTAAATTCTGCTTTGTAGTAGTGGGTTAAAATTATCTGCCATTTCACATGTATGCTTTAGTCAAAAGTTATAGCATATGGTGGTTTGCCTCCTGTCCAGATGGGCTCTGTACACTTTTGACCATTTATTAAAATGGCCCTGTATACCTGTCCCTGAATTTTCAAGTGATCTGCTAACCCTAATGTATAGACAGTCCTATATGCAAAGAACTACAAGATAAAATCATTTTAGGGGTCTAAAATATCAAATGATATGGTGTGGAAAAAGTAGGTATGTTAATGAATCTTTTTATATGAGGGAAAAAGAATTGCAGTATGCTACAATACACTTTAATGTATTTCAATACATTATTTAAAATATAATTATTGTGCCTGCACCACAGTCTAAATTAATCAATGAATTTATCTTAGACCCCCCTTAACATATCCAGAGGTTGTGTTGTTTTGCCAATATACAGTATGAAATCGCTCATTATTTGGGGGTCATGGGGGCCCCTATACCATATAGATAGATAGATAGATAGATAGATAGATAGATGATAGATAGATAGATAGATAGATAGATAGATAGATATAGATATATTGAGGACAGGTTGACGGCACACCACGGAAGTCTTTACACCAAATTTTGCTTGACTTCACATACCGTCACGTTACTAGGCCTTAACTCAGCATAATCATCTTAGCTTAGGGGTACAGTCCACAAGTTAACATGGACCGGCACCCCATGCTACATTTAGAAATGAGAGTTGGCACCTACTCACCCCACCTTCACCTACAGCACACATATCACGATTAGCTCCATTAGACAGGTATCACTGGATGAGACGTTGTCTATTCGATGCCACTGAACTAAGATTATTCTGGGGTACTGTTCTCAAGGCAACATTGCTGGGTGAATCATGGGTTAGAGAATACAGATACAATGTAGCAGCATGAACTGTGACAAATGAATGCCAATAGGAATCATGTAGCAAGTCAGTAAAGACTCACGGATATAAAATGACAGTTAAGAGTCTGGTGCCCAATTTTGAGTCTTGTATGTGTTCTTCTCCTGTTTTTCTTTTGTTTTCTTGGATTTTGTTTCTACCCCTAAAAAGGATTGGGATTCTTATTGTCTGGTCCTGTGTCAGAGTCTGTAGACTGATCCAAACTATCTACCCTTTGGAGGGACCTAGGAATACATTTTCTCCTATTTAAGGGTGCCCTAAAGTTGACGGATCTAAGACATATTAGTCATCCATAGATGGCTAATAGTCTTGTAGTCCTCTGTTACCTTTTTCAATTTATTCTGCTTGAATAGTGTCAGGTCCTGTTTATATTTGCCTGTTAGTTTCTGAAGTTTATCTAGCCAGTCTGTGGAAGTGTCAGTCTTTAATGATGTTGGCTCTCAAGTTGCCAAATATCTTCCATAATAGCGGTCAGTTCCTTTTCCACCACCAGAAGGACAAGGTCAACGGAGCACCTATTTTGAATACCGCACCATTTAGCACAGAAATCAGGGTTACTGCATCCTATGGTGGGGATGTTGTAATTCTGAAGCCTCTGGGGATTAGTCGTTGTCGATGATATTTGGAGAGATAGATGCCATGCAATTGTAAGTTTAATTCTTTTTTGTTTAAGTTGAGGAAATCATGGTAAATGTCATTGTTTGGTTTACTCAAAGCTGTATCCAGTGGGGTTTCCGCGTAGAGAATCTTGTCTGCATCATGTGTACTAAACGTAAAATCCGAAGTGATATCTATATCCAATGGCAGTTGTGAGGAGCTCTCGGCCATACCCACCAAATTCAGTTTTCTGTAGATAGTGAGGATATCCCTTCCCACAGAAAATAGATGTTGATCTCTTAGAATGACGTGCTGCTTGTGTGAATCCTATTCAAAGTGAAAAGGTTCTGAAAGACTGTACCCCTAAGCTACTGTGATTATGTTGATGTAAGGACTGGTAATGCAACGGTATGTGAAGCCATTGCTATGGTCAGCACATTGAGATATCTGCCCTAGCTGCAGGAGTCCATATGACGCATCCAGCTCCACTCCACTGAAACCTTAGGTATTCCGGACGGACGTGCAAACCAATACAAGACCCTGAACGAGGTTGACGCCCTGCCTCTCTGTACTCCGATCCTTGCTCTTAGTCAGTATCTATGCCATGAATTATTGGGGGCTGTTCTAATGGTGAAGATGTATTAGTGGATACTTGTTTATGTGATATACAGTATGAGTTTGTGAGGTACTGAAATGTTGGTCCAATAAATCCTCTACTTATTTACTTTGATAAGGCTAGAGTGCTAGCTGAAACGTCAGTTATTTTCAGTAGATAACTTTTTCACTTTTTAGAAGAGTGTGGACATTGTTGGATATTGGGTTTCTGATTAAGAACTCATAAAACACTTCTGCCAAATGTTACTTGTCTTCTGAACAATCATTTTATTCGTTCAGTTTATGCATCTTGTGCATCAATAAAATAAACAATGGTCAGTGGTGAAATTCTGTGCACCTCAGCAACTCACTTACACCCTTGAACAAAGTAAATTAGACTTATTGTCATATTGCCCTTTAATGTAAATTTCCCTGCACCCCACCTTCTAGAAATACATAATGCAGCAATATAATGCATTGACAGTACATTGTGTGCATCAAGGGATTGTCCTATGCTATTACTGTGTTTGACCTTGGACAAGTAACTTTCCTTACAATGAATTCTATCAAGAAAATGAAATCTGCATCTTAATTGTAATTCTCTGTATGAATGATAAAAATGGGAAGCATGTTTCATGTGTAATTTCCTGTATCAGAGATATAAATGTGAACATGTCAATCCCACAGCTCTAATCACTCAGCAAATAACCCCACAAATTTCTTTCATATGGTGTCTAATAAAATGTCTATTTTAAGATTTGTATATTACTTTATTTATAGAGCACAGGAAGATTAGTAGTGCTTTGTTGGCACATCAATTTATTGCTCTGAGGAAGGGGAACAAAATATTTGTTTTGTTGTCTCACATTTGTGAGAACACCGTGCATATGCTGTATGGCTTTTAAGTTAACTTGGTCATTTTGTACTATTGAAATTAGTTTTGGTGAAAATAGCAAATAATATCTAAATACAGTATGTGTTAAAAAAAATACATTTATACAGTAAACGAGTGATGTTTATGAGTAGTGATGAGCAGAAATGGTTTTGTTTCAGCAAAAAAAAAAAAAAACAAACAAGAAAAGTTCACAAAAGCCTGAAATTTTGTCGGAAATGGGAAGGTGAAATTGCATTGCTAATATGGCATTTTTTAGCTCTGTAGTAGCATATACAGTACATTGACGTATCTTGTTAGAGAAGTTCCTTGCCACTATGCCACAACTGGTCTTCATAGAAAAAAAGGATCCCATTTTGTCAATTTCATCCAAACCTTCACCCAAACAACTCCTTAGATAGACAGGGGATGTATGGTTTATATGGAAGGCAAATAATGACACTTCAATTTTTCATGGCATGAAAGTCTTTTTTCCCCACAAAAGAGAATATACAATATGGTTAAATTCTAATGTGGATTCACAAAAATGTGTGCTGCTGGCAAAACTGATAATTCTGAAACACAACTGTACGGAGCCCATCCCAAATTATGAGATCATGCTTAAGTTTTGATCCAATTGTAATTTATCCACATCAATAAGAAACCAGTGGCTTTCTTCTTAACAGACACAAAAAAAAATAATATGTATAAGTGACTCTACGGAAGATCAAAAGAAAATTATTAAGCTTAAGGTAAAAAATGAATGATATTAACCCCTTGGTATTAAAGCAGCTATTTTAGAGCAATTTAGTTTTTCTTCCATCATCCTTTGATGTATGCCATTAAACAGACGGATACATTGTGTGTTGCTGGTTGTGGCACAGGAAATAAACCAGTGGCAAATACAGCCCATATGCTATAGGCTTTAAGATGTTAGTTTGACACCTATGGTAGAAAATATTTTGGGAAAACTAAAGCTACTGGAATATATTTCAAAACAAACAAATTGGAGAATGTAATAAAATTAGTATATGTAAACTTCTTTGTAGGAACATTTTTGTGCATATTGAATAAACTTTTGCAAATACAAGTATTTAGATACCCATCTGCCACTGAAGAAATATTGTTCCTTTACAGGTTATACCAGTGTTGAGGTTATGTAAAAGAACTTCCTCACGTTTAATTAAAATTAAAAATGTAGTATCTGTCTAGGGAAAAATCTTATATTGTGAAGTAAGATTATTTTTTTGTTTACTACTTATCACATTTCACCATATTAATATTTGGCATAATGGTTTTTAGAATTGGTTTTATGGTTTTATATTTAGCTATAACATTTCATACAGTACTGAGCCGAAAATTACAAACTAAGTTAAGGAATAGTGGCCTTGAGCATACTAGTTGTTCCTTGTAGAGAACTTTTTGAAAGATAGAGTACAAAGAGTTGTGATTAATTTAACTTTTAGGGGCAGATTTCTTAAGGGTCAAATTTTTTTATAGTCAAAACTCTCAAATTAGAATTGTGAATTATCCAAACTCAATTTGAGTTTAATTCGAATTAGAATTTTCGAGATTCATCATACTCTGGCCCTTTACAAACTCAAATTTGACCATTTGCCACCTAAAACCTGCCAAATTACTGTATACGTTAATGGGAGAGGTGCAGCGACCAATTTGGAGTTTTTTGTAGGCTTCCTGACTTTCAAGTTGTTTTTCGGAGAAAAAACTTGAATCGAGTTTGGTTGGATTCAATTAGAATTTGGTTTGAGTTTTCGAGTCTGTAAAATTTGTCCAAGTTAGACATATTTGAATTTATTAATAAATACTCAAATATTCAAATTCATGTGAGTTAAAAAAAAAACATGAATTCAAAATTCAACCCTTGATAAACGCACCACTTACACTTTTATTTGCAAATATTCCTTTAATCCTCCTAAATTAAGGAGGCCCTAAAAACAAATGCAACCCTTTCATTTACTTGTGGCTGTGTGCACAAAAAATATTTTTTTGTGTTGACTTTTCAAACCATGTGGACACTTTTTCAAAATTGTGTAAGAATAAGTACAAAACTATGGGGAAGATTTGAAAGTGAAGTGAAAATTCGAATTCGAATTTTTGTATTTTTTTGGTCAAATTATCCAAAGTCGATTTAAGTTTTAATTCAAATTTGAATTTCAAGATTTGTAAATCAAATTACAGAAAAAAATATTATCCAGAAAACCCCAGGTCACAAGCATTCCAGTTAATTGATCCCATTCATGTTTTTACAGTACTCATTTTGTATTACTGTAATATGGGAATACAGAAGGTCATTACAGACTCATGAATGTGTTTAAAGTTAGTAATAATTTGAATAGGTCTCTTACAAAAACCAACAGGTACACATTTACATAGTAGATGGGCCTGAAAAAAGAACATGCTTGTCATGATTTCATTCAAGAAAAACCTGCATAACAACTAGTTCATCCAGAAGAAGGCAATCCAAATCATCTTCTAGTCGTGTCGAAGTTGATACAATTTCTTTCACAAAAGCAATCAGGCCAGCCTAGAGCTCAATTTAACTAATTTAACTTTTTTTTCCTTTCTGAAACTCTGCATCAGAATTACACTCCTCAAAGGTTTCACACCTTAAGGTGGATGTACTTTATGCTAATCTCAAGGAATGTCATTGTTTCCTTTGAAACAATATCATGTAAAAAAAAAAAAAGCATTAGAGTCTATTGTATGTTCTCCTATTTTTACACACACACACACACACATGTACAGGTATCACTAAGTCCCTCATAAATTATTTGCCTAATTTGTGCAATTGTGGGTATAAATAGCCTGCATATTTTTAAAGCCCACGTACATTTCAATATATCATTGGTGAATCATAACTGTCACTTGGCCACCTAAGTTTACAGTTTGTACAGATCCCCCTACATGGATGAAAATTCTATGTGGATTAATTTGTCCTGAATAGTTTGTCTAATTGTGAAACACAGATAATTTGCTAATTACCTTCTACTTCTTTTCATAAATAAACAGTTTAATTATAAATAAAGCCAATACAGATGAGTTTAGCATATATATATATATATATATATATATATATATATATATATATATATATATATTGTGAGATATAGGTGTCTAAAGGGCACGTTATTGCGTGCATTTCACCAACATTAAGCTGGTGAAATCAAAACTTCAGGGAGTGTGGTGCTGCAGCAAGTAAAGCTGTGGAAATTCTGAACCATCTTTGTAAAAGCTGTATTAAGGGTCCCTGGAGTGGAAGAGAGCAGGGTGGGCTTCCATTCCTTGCTCCAGTTAGGTGTTTTACAAAATAAAAAAATATTTTCAATATGGATAGTTAGGCAAAAATGTAATCTATAAAGGCTGGGGTGATTGGATGTCTAACACAATAGCCAGAACAGTTCCTACTTTGCAGCTCCTTTGGTTATCACTGATTGGTTATCAGGCAATAACCAATAGTGACTTGATGGAGGGCCATAAGGGTCATAGCTGTTTGCTTTTGAATCTGAGCTGCATGCTAATGAGTATTTGCAAACTCACTGAACAGTTATGTCCCATGTGGCCCCCTTAAAGTTGCTGACTAACTCAGAGTTAGAGAGCTGAAAAGCAGGAAGTTGTGTTCTGTTACCCACTCAAACCAGCCTTTATAGATTGCATTTTGCCTAACTAACTATATTTGAAACATGTTTTATTTTGCACAGGCTATCTATTTACCCAGTTTTTATTTTTACACTGACTTTTTATTTAAATGATTGGCTTTGTTAGAATTTTTTATAAAACTAGTTGAATACTAAATTTGTATTTTTGTGCTAGGTATACAAAATGTGAGCTTTCTCTGTATACATAGCTGTGGCATAATGAGAGGAATGGGTTAATTCAATTTCAAAAGTAATTCCACTCCTTTCAGAACAGCAAGGTTTTGACTTAGGGGCACATTTACTTAGCTCGAGTGAAGGAATAGAATAAAAAAAACTTCGAATTTCGAATGTTTTTTTTGGCTACTTCGACCATCGAATCGGCTACTTCGACCTTCGACTACGACTTCGAATCGAACGATTCGAACTAAAAATCGTTCGACTATTCAACCATTCAATAGTCAAAGTACTGTCTCTTTGAAAAAAACTTCGACCCCCTACTCCGCCACCTAAAACCTACCGAAACCTCAATGTTCCCCATAGGCTTTCTTAGCTTTTTTTAGTAAAAGAAAAATCGTTCAATCGATGGATTAAAATCCTTCGCATCGTTCGATTTTTCGTTCGATCGATCTAATGAATTGCGGTAAATCCTTCGACTTCAATATTCGAAGTTGAAGGATTTAACTTCGACAGTCGAATATCGAGGGTTAATTAACCCTTGATATTCGACCCTATGTAAATCTGCCCCTTAGTCTCTGTGTTCCTTACTCCCAGATATTAACATCTTAGTTGAACATTAACTGCATGAGATGCACAGTAATTTGAGCATTGGGTGCTATTTTGCCAATGTGAGCAAAATGCCTATTTAGGATTGATATGAGTTATTGCTGAAGGGTTCTTTAAACTCATTTGGGGTGGGCTCACACACATTTCTTTGAAAGGTAAAACTCATCCATCTGCTAATTCCCAATTTACATCTTGAACCTTCCCTCAGTCTTAGGTCAGGGAAACCCACAGGGGTATTCTCTTCAATATTCACTCTTCTTTTTTCTTTTCTTTTTGAACAGAAATGCAAAATGAATGCTAACCATATAGCAATAGTGACATCTTGGGGAAAATCTGTGTTTTTCAAGTACATTAGCTTTATACTAATATCACAATATGAGTCTTTTAACAAAATTACATACTGGATGCAACTTGTGAATCTTTATTAATAGTAGGCATTCCGTGTTTGCAATTATATTTTAATTTGGAGATCAATTTATAAATAAGCCACAGTCGAATTTCGGACAGCACCGTTTTGTGAATAAAAAGCCTTTAGTGTAACTTGGCTACGACCAAAAGACACAGTTACGTTTCAAGCCACATCCTGGCTCTTTATCAAACTAACCGATACATTTTTACAACTTCCTTTTTAAGGCACTCAATAAAGCACCCTCTAGTGTTCATTAACTGGTATGGTTACAATACATTTAAAACAAATAGCATACAATTTAGCGAATTTAAACAGTGTAACAGTCTAGATAAAGACATTATTTCATATTGCTACTGGCACTTATCTGATCCTGTCTTCAACACCGTTCGCAACAGACAGAAACACTCTCTTACACTTTGATTCAGCTCATCCTGTTCATGTAAAAAAGGCTTTGCCAAAGTCCCAATTCACTCGTATTAAGCGTATAGTCAGTGAACTGACCATTCTGGGAGAAAGGCTTAATGAAATGCAGGATAAATTTAGGACCAGAGGATATCCAAATGAATTACTTGAACAACAAAGATTACAGGTGGAACAGTTAGATAGGGACAAAGTGTTATCAAGTGGTCCCCCCAAACAATTAGAACGTATTTCGTTCATCTCTACATTTACTTCAATAAGTCCCCAAATTGCTAATATATTGAGAAAACATTGGAGCCTGCTAAGGGATGGTATTCCCAATGTGGAAGCCTTCAAACTACCTCCGGTAATGTCCTACAAGAAGGGACGCACTATTGGCTCTAAGTTAGTTAAATCTGACCTTGGAGGGGTGGATGATAGACAGACGACCCTACAACCACGAAAAAATGGAACGTTTCCATGTTTAAATTGTAATTGTTGTACAAATTGCTTAAAGGGTCCGAATATCTATCATCCTCGTAAAGGAACACCAATTAAGATCAAAGGCTACCATACCTGTTTAACCACATTTGCAGTTTATGCTATAAAATGTCCATGTGGATTCCTTTACATAGGGAAAACTACCCGACAAGTGCGTGAGAGGATACGGGAACATAAATTGGCTATTAAAACGGAAAAAATAGAGCAATCGGTAGCGGGACATTTTATAGAGATGGGCCATGGGGTACAACAATTACGGTTCCAGGTGATAGAAACGATACCCTTCTTAGGCGAGGAGGTGATAGGATAAAAAAACTTTTAAAAAGAGAGGCATACTGGATCCGACGTTTAGAAACTTTAACCCCTAATGGCCTTAATAAAGAATACGACTTACAGGCAATTTTCTAAAATGTTGGTTTTAATCTTGTTTTTAATATTTATCTTTTACAGAATAATTTATACACAATTATGCGAACGGTGTTGAAGACAGGATCAGATAAGTGCCAGTAGCAATATGAAATAATGTCTTTATCTAGACTGTTACACTGTTTAAATTCGCTAAATTGTATGCTATTTGTTTTAAATGTATTGTAACCATACCAGTTAACGAACACTAGAGGGTGCTTTATTGAGTGCCTTAAAAAGGAAGTTGTAAAAATGTATCGGTTAGTTTGATAAAGAGCCAGGATGTGGCTTGAAACGTAACTGTGTCTTTTGGTCGTAGCCAAGTTACAATAAAGGCTTTTTATTCACAAAACGGTGCTGTCCTTTTCCGAAATTCGACTGTAATTGGTGGATTGTGGCCACTATTGGAGCGTGCACCGGACAACTTGAAGGAGTGTGTGCTAACCTAAGTACTTCACTATAAATAAGCCACAGCCAAGTTCTACACTGAGAGCCTTTGTAATTTCACTTACAAATCTTTTCAAAGTCTGTAGGCTTTATTGTACCTTTCCTAATTAGACTTTATGAGGCAAGTGAACTATAATTTTTTCTCCCTGGCAGACAGGGTTGCACCATTAATGTGACTGAAATTATATTTGATTGTTTAAGGCAAAATATATTGTATTTAAATATAGAAATGTCACATTGAGCATGAATGCGCTATTCTATTGCTTGCTTTCCAGTCCTTAATAGCAGTTACACATTTCTAAACTCTTCTGACCACATTTTAATGTTGCTATTCTGAATGCATTGTACTTTACCAAAAGCCAATTTTATCTTTTAGTTTTGCTTGCAAATTTGAAAAGCATATTGAGAGTGGATATTAGAACCAGATTTAATGAAGCTGTTATTAACAATTTAATAAGGTGTTTCATTTGCGCTCTGTCTTGTACGTTTCCATTATTGAAAGTTACAGTATGTTAATCATAAAAGAAATCCATTGAAGGCATTGTAGAAAAGTAGACA
The DNA here is from genome assembly GCA_038501925.1 of Xenopus petersii. Taxonomy (NCBI): domain Eukaryota; kingdom Metazoa; phylum Chordata; class Amphibia; order Anura; family Pipidae; genus Xenopus; species Xenopus petersii. The sequence goes on along the minus strand of CM076689.1, from coordinate 34,668,922 downwards.
ACTGACCTTTTTGCTGCACAAGAAGTGTCCCTAAGCATCAGTGTAATAAGGTCATTTTCACAAGTTTATCTCTTGTTTGACAGTTTGCCAATTGTGCAATAGCTATTAAAACAATCGGCAGGTCAAGTAAATATTATAGCAAAAGCCATTTATAGTTAGATAACAGGGTGCATGATACCATATAATACTTAAGCATACCTTTCCTTAAACTCCCAGCTATTATACAAGCAGGATATATAGTGATTACAGGGATTCCAATGAAATGCATAGCTAATACAGATTATTAGGTATCGGTGTCACATGTACTTAAACTGTTTATTAGGGATGGGCAATTTTTTCACCCTTGTTTCGCCGCGGAATTGACACCCATAGACTTGTATGGCATCTTGCGACAAAAAAAGAGATACGCGTCAAAAAAAATTCAAATTTTTGATGCCCATAGACTTTAATAGGCGGCAGTGTCATTTCGCTGGTGGCGAATTTTTGGCGAAATGAAATGGGGCAAATTCGCTCATCCATACTGTTTTACACAACTCAGATTCTCTTTGTAGCTCTCCTGGTTCTCAACCAGTACTAACACACTGAGTTCATGTAGTAAGGGCTCCAAACTTGCTCTTGAGGTCCTTCTCATAGATCTGTTCAATGACTGCTTGGTGGAATCTTGTGATCTCATGACTTCTCCCTTCCATTCTTTTAGTCCCTTGTAGTTAAGCACTCACAGTTTTCCACAAATCTGAGATGAAGGCAGTGTAGATTCTTAATATTAAAACATTTATTTTTTAATGTTTAAAATATTTTGTATGGCACAGAAAGAAATGACCATTGCAGAAAAAAAAACTGAGAGGGGCATTTTTTAAACAGGGTACAGAAAAGTATAAGAAAGTAAAACAAAAACTTAAATATGCTATTTATATGAAGAGGAATTGGTTGCTATAAAAGTGCCAAGTTCATAGAAAGTAAAATATAGCAAAGGGATGCCATAAAAAGTTTGACTTATTTATAAAAAGGAACATAAGATTAATATTCCATCATAAATCTCCCACTGAGAAGTATTTTGAATTAATAACAAAATGGGAGGATAAACAGTTATGGTTGCAGTGTTGTTTTGTAGGCAATTGACACCATTTTAAATTGGATTCTATATGGTGTAGAGATTGGCAAATTAGACCTGTAAATATTAATTTATTTTAAAATAATTTCAATTTTAAAAATGTATTTAGAAGAATTATCAATTTAGTGTAACAACCAGGTTGTCATGAACCTTGTTCAGTGACTGTACCTTGCGGACGCACAGGTGAACCCTGTGGGTTCCGGGGTTCACAGATGTCCTTTTGGAGCCCCGGGCTTTCTGCTGCGGAATCCAACAAGGAAGTGCATGGAAAAATTGTAAGTACCGTCAGGGTTGAAGAAAAGACATAGTCAAAGTTGGGAAAATGGTTCAAGGCAGGTGGCAGAAATCATAGTCGAGAGTCAGGCAAAAGAGTCAAAAATCAGGAATTCAAAACAGTAACAAAGCTTAGGCAGGAACAGTAAACTGGAACCAGCTTGGGCAAGTTTCAAAGGAGTTAATTAAGACTTAACAGTCTTAACAGTCATTAAGACTTAACAGGTGGAAGTGAGCGCCTGCGCACCGAAGTTCTAGGAGAGATGCACCAGGAAGGTAATGGAATTCTGGAATCTCCCGGCACTTCTTACATTTAGATGCAGAATTTATTGTAAGTTAACACTGAAACAACCTTTAAAAGAGAAGCAAGTTCAGAATATATTTCTTCCCAATTGCCGATGGCAAGAACTTTAAGAAACATGGTAGATATGCAGATGGAAGGTCAGTGAGGGATTTGAATTTGGGAATCAAAGCAGAGATAACCAGTGATGAATTTAAGCATCCCAAATTTAGAGAGTATACGTATAACTTGAAAGGTCATGTTTTACTTTTTAATAAGCATGACAAAAGGCATGTTTGTATTTTAATATTATGAATGGAATTATCATTTTCTTAAAGGAACAGTAACGTCAAAAAATAAAAGTGTTTTAAAGTAATGAAAATATAATGTAGTGATGTCCTGCAATGGTAAAACTGCTGTGTTTGCTTAAGAAACACTATTATTGTTTATATAAATAAGCTGCTGTGTAGCAATGGGGGCAGCCATTCAAAGGAGAAAAGGCTCAGGTTACACAGCAGATAGCAAATAGGCTCTGTCTAATGGTGTTATCTGTTATCCATTAGTTAACCTGTGCCTTATAGCCGTTTTTCAATTTCCGCCAATGCTCCACAGCAGCTTGTTTATATGAACTATAGTAGTGTTTCTGAAGCAAACAGATCTGTTTTACCAGTGCACGGCAACACTAAATGATATTTTCATTACTTTAAAACACTTACATTTTTTGGTGTTCCTTTAAATTAGTATTCTTGGGTTGTGGTATTGTGTGATAATGTGAACAGCAAACAGTAACACATGAATTATTTTTTTAAATTCTATCTTCAATATCAAAACATTAAAATGTTTTTTATGGAGATGTGTAAGTTTTAAAGTCCTGTCAATTGCTTTGAGTGCTGGATAGCCCGATTTGTTCTATTTGCCTTATTTTTATGAATACAACCAAAGAAATGTAGCTACAGTTAGTTAAGAACACAATTATAAGTATCACTTGTGTTGTAGTCTATAAAGTAGGTTCAATAACCAAAACACACCATATTTACTGAAGATGCATTTCCATGTAAAATATGCATGCAAAAGAAAAATGTAAAATGTGTGCACTAGCTATTGCTATGAGGAAAAAAAACCATTCTGTTATATAAGCAAAGCAATCAATTCATTTAGGATTAGTGGTTGAATACATCAGTGGTTCCTAAACTGATACTCATCAGCACTTTCTCATCCTACCAATGCTAATGATCTCAATATTGCAATGGTATCACAATTATACACAAGGGCCAGAGTCAACTGAGTGAGAAAAAGGTATTTCATGGACAAGATTCAATTTATGGAGAAAAACATTTCTCCTAATTCAGTTCCAATTTTCCCAATAGACTTTAATATAGCTTTCACATGATAAATTGTGATAGATGAAGCTGACCTGTTTTGCTTTGTTGATAATTTGTGAAATTGCTAAATTCACCAAATGCATTGAAGCCTATGAGCGTCAAAATGTTTTTGACGCACAACAATTTTTTTCTCCCATAGAAGTCAACGGGTTTATTTTTTTGCTGCAAAACGTAGAGAAAGATTTTGCTCATCACGAGTGATAAACAGGGAGATGCATTTTTTTCTGAATTGCATCTCAAATTGAATCTCATCCATGAGTTTTCACCTTTTTCTCACTCAATTGAAAGTTGCTCACTGAGTTTTCCTGTCTGTATTGATAAACTTGGCTACACAAGTTACTGACCTACCGATAAAACAGTTGATTACAAATTTAGTATTAGAGTTTAGCATGGCTGATGAAATTCTACAAATATGATAGATTAGCCACAAGGATGATCAATTTTAATAGTATGCACAAATATGGTAATCGTAGGCCTTTTCACCTTTAGCCTGGTTACTGATCCAAAGCATTCACCATGGGCAATTAATTTGTACTGTATTAAACAATCAAATCAATAAGTTACCCAGATGATTATACAGTTGACAGAACCACTTGGAGCACATCAGCCGAAACAGAATCCAGAAAATGTTGATAAGGACTTATTAAGGAGCCACTGCATTGCCCAGTTTTTCTAAATAATTTGTTTTTACCAAGCTCATTACTTAGTTTCATTTCATGCTAATTTGAACATACATTTGAGTATTCATAGTTAAAACATTTTGTATGAAATTTCAACATTGAACTGGTTTGTTGATGTATGGCCCTTATTTTAATTTGTTTGCATGCATTTGGCTGTAGATGAGCATGCTGTGCCCTTTTTATTGGCTGCAAACATTGAAATTGCTTTTAACGGTGGAGACTGGATGTGTGTCTAAGGCCATTCTTTATCATGCACAAGAATTGTAATGATTAGTAAACTGGATATTAGATTTAACCACATTTTGCTCCTTACAGGGAAAGTTATACACTCAAAAACTATGTAATGTTCTTTTGCAGGTGTACACGTTTATAAATAATTTCTTAATTTCTTTTTACCAACATTTTAAAGAAAACATATTTCACAGACAGAGATAGATACACGATAGCTAGCTACTTTAGCTAGTTGTCTATCTGTCCATCTATCTATCTATCTATCTATCTATCTATCTATCTATCTATCTATCTTTCTATCATCTAGCTATCATCTATCTATATATAGAGAGTGAGAGCTAGATGATAGAAAGGTAGACATATACGGTATTTAGAACACATAAGAAACAATGCATCCTTTGTATTTTTATAGTGTTTGATTAAATACTTATTATTTTTACATTACTTGATATCTTGATACAATTCCAAAAAAGAAAACCTAATTAATTTTAATTCACATAACACATTTTATTTAACTTGATCTGAGTGATCAGTCCACATATTGATGCATCACTCAGTAAGTACAGGAAGCATTTCCAGTGCATTTCTCAAACATTTTATGATAGGGACCAGTTGATTGTTATTTGTTTTGCCTGATGATGTTGATCAACAAAACTATTTTTTGTTGGTATACATGCATAGATCATTATAAAGTTTGGTTGGAAAGAGATTAAATTACACAAAAATCTGCACAAGTTAAAATGTTACTCATGTTGACAGGGGATTGTTTTTTTTTTTTGCTATGGCTTTTAACTAAACAGTTCCTCAACTTTTGGGTTTTTTGCTTAGTGGAGTCATCTGTACCAAACAAAGATATCCTTTAAAACCTCAGTCTGTGATTGTACCTTTTAATAGTTCAGAATTGTATGTGAGAAGTATTTGAATAAATATGGCCATTATGGTGCTTTTTAGAGAAAATCATGGTTGAACTTTTAAATATATAGTTTGTCTACCATGCCTGTAAATTGATACCAAAGTCACAAAATTACATATTATACGTAACCACTTCTCCAGGAAATTGTCTTGTCATTGTAAAAATGCTATGTTTTGTTTCAAACAAGCATGTCAAGATCTACCTTTTATCTGCCATGTAATGGACGTATTGCCCCAACAGTTAAACTGTTGCTCTGTGTCCCTAAAGCTTTGTTTTAAATCTTTTGCTGCTTTGTGTCACCTTCCATTAAGACTTATTCTTGTGCCAACAGATGGGAAGCACCACAATTGTCCAGGCAATGGTACAGAAATCAGTTGTAGCCTTAGTTTCATTGATTTATTTTTATGAACCAGAACAGACTTTAGCAAGGACACATTAATGATTTAGCATTAAGCTAATTTGTTTGATAGCTACTTTCTGATCTAATCTTCTAACAAACAGCAGTAAACTAAAATATTGGCCTTTTTTGTTTACATTACAAATTCTGTATGTAACTAACATGGACACTATCATATCATAAGAGAAGCATCCTTTATTTCTTAGGTATGTTATACAACAGGGCTCAATAAGTGAATGGTGATGCTCTGTAAAATTTATTCTACACAAATATTTTTTTATAAAAATGATGGATGTCTTTGTTGACCAGAGATGTATTGTTAAGGGTTGAAAATATCCCTACAAGTGCAGTGACCTTCACAGCTCACTTGCCCTGGCTATACTGAGCAAATTGATATTACTCCTATGTCTGGGAGCACTGTCACAGAAAAATGTGACCTCTATTATACCAGGTCTGTTTCTCCACACATAGAGATTTTTTGTCAGTTTTGTATTTATTTGGCTTGAAATTGATGTCCAGAATCAGGAGCAGAATATGGATTTATAGCAACATGCCTAATTCAAACTCATAATTCAAAAAGTGGAAGTATTTTATACATTAATACAGTTAAACCTTGTATTTTACTTTATCTTTGTTCCTGTTATTTATTTATAGGAACATAATGCTCACATTGCTGGAGAGACAAAGTATATAATAAATACAAACACAGTCCCACATTTCCTAGTGGTGTCTAAGGCCACTTTAGATCAGTATATCATGTCAACTACTGTATTTACTAAATAAAACAGTAAATAGAGAAAAACAAAAGAGTAAAGAGAGTTTATAGAAAATTATCACAAGCCAAAGGAGACCATAACAAAGCAATTATTTTGTTATACATGAATGGGATCTGTTGTTCAGAATTGTCAGGACCTGGAGTTTTCCAGATCATGAATCTTTACGTAATTTTGATTTTCAAACCTTAGATCTACTAAAAAAATCATGTAAACATTAAGGAGGTTATTTACTAAACTGTGATTTTTTTTTGGTTGGAGTTTTAAAGCAGAAAAACACACATTTTTTGTAGAAAATAAAACTTGAATTTTTTTGTAATTTATTAAACCCTGATGCTGTTAAAATTCCAAATAAAAAAGTACCCCATCTCAAACCTGCCAAGCTCATGTAGAAGTCAATTATCATGATCTGCACTGGGTTTCATATAATAATCTGAATAATTTGTGCTTTTCTGGCAATAATTCCAAAAAAAAAATTGAGTTTTCAGGAGTGAAATAAAAAAAAGTATGCTTTGGATATTTTTAGATTTTAACGAGTCTTTTCCTAAACCATAATTTTTTGAGTAAATGTATTGATAAATACTGTAATAATATGCATGAGCGTTTGGTCCAAGTGTTTTAAGAAAATAGTGAAAAAGTACAAGGTACTGTCTATAGGAGACAGCCTTTCTATAATTTGGAACTTTCTGGATTATTTATATAAAATTTCCCTCTAAACAGTATTAAAGGCATACTGCTATTAATCTTTGTTGCATTCTGAAGATCCATCTTCAGAAGGGACTGTTAAAGCATTTGCATAGTCTGCCAACAACAAACATGTCTGATTTTAATGCTGTTTTTAAAGACCTCAATGCAACTAGAACCTTCAGACAAAAGCAAGATGTTGAAACTTATTTATCAATATTCTCATTTTAGTGATTTACAGGTTTTTGAAACTCACGTTATTCTCTAACACTCCAAATGTCATGGAATGTATTAAAAGATCCAAATATTAAAAGTATAAATGAAAAAAGCACTGAACGATGCACTACAAATATGAATACCTTTAAAGTTTCTAAAATTTTTAGTTGACTTGCTTAATTTATTAAAAATTCTGATTGAAAATTGTTTTTGCGGGAAAAGGCTTGATAAAATTGTGTGACAATTTGAAGTGTCTAACATTTTGAATGGCCGCACCAAAAATTTAAACTATTCAGATTATCAAAAGGATACCATGAATTTTTCAGATTATCGAAATACAACTTGTGACAATCATGATGGCAAGAAACATGTTTCAATTGTAATAGGGACAATCTGCCATTGACTTTTACATGAGTTTGTCAGGTTTTACCTGGAGTATTTTCAGATTTTTAGCAGATTCTGAGTATAATAAATCTCAAAAAATTAAAGTTTTTTCCCCTTTTGAATAATGTTAGTTTTCCCCCTTAAAAATGCAACCAGAAAAATATGAGGGTTAATAAAGAGGCCCCTAAAAGTCCAAATTGATTAAAAAGCAGTCCAATAAGATCAGCGCAGCAACTTACATTGGAGGTTTTCATGGTTTTTACACTTAATAAATATTGAGTTTTAGAGCGTTTAAGAAATATAGGAAAACCACAAATTTTTAGAGATTTGTGGAAAAAAATTAAATTCAGTTGTCAGTAAATAGACCCCTTAACATGCAGTACAATGTAATAGACTCTGAGGCATTGTAATAAACTTAAAAAAGAAAATATTTAATTAATAATAACAATGCTGTATGTGCCTCAATAAGATACTTATATAATACCAGTATCAGTAAGAATGGTAGTACAATGAAAATCACAGAAAAATTAGAACTGAATATATTATATAAATACCAGGGTTACAGACCAGAAATAATTATTAAAACAACAATTAAAACAATCAGTTTAGTTTATAAAATAAAATGGTTCCACTAACAACAAATTGCTGATGATGTTACATAAAATATATTAAAGCTACTATAGAGAAATTCCTATTATCTATGGTGCAGCACAGCTAAACAACCATACATATTACAACAATAAAGCTGCGGGCAGTAGAACAGAAACCCCAAAACTTTAATGAGGACAAGACACATGAAGGGAAGGATAGAGAAGAAGAATGAAACCAGACCTCTTCTTCCTCGGAGCTTTGTCTGATGTTGTAAACCATTAGTAGGCTATAAACAAGCCTGTAACATTACTGAATAGTAATCATTTTGTGTCCATAACACAAAAGTATGTTTGTTTACTCACTTTCCCTTATATTTAAGAGTTTGCTATTGTGTATTTGTGTGTAACTTTCTAATTTTAGATTAGAGTTTATCAAAGAAAAACTCATACACTTTCTATTCATTCCTAGGAGATTTTTAGAAGCATATTTGACAAATAGTGAACTTTAGCTTTTATCAATTGATAAATATTGATATTTATTACAGTGACTGCAATGTAACCTAGAAAAAGTGAACAAAAAAAAACAAACACCTTTGCCGTAAACTAATTGTATAATCAAAGCTATATTTTTCTATTTGTCATCTTGTCTGTAAAACTAAAAATCCAGCAAAGGAAAGTACAGAAAGCAAGGGGTACCACAGAATTGCAAAAGATTTTCAAAAGAAACTGTTAAGGGGACAGAAAGAGGGGAGGAAGACAAAGGAAAAAGAGTCAGGATTTATTATATACTCTATATACACAGCAATAACTCAGAACTAGCACGAGTCGATGGTAGTTGCACTGATCTTATTGGACTACTTTAAATCAATTCTCTCAGTTATAAATAGCCTACAAATCAAATGCCAAAATTCAAGTTATTTAGACTAATAACATGTATTTTTATGTGTACTAAAATGTAATATTTTAGCACTTTATGGTAGTATTTTCATATATTATATCATATTTTATAGTATACTGTGAACATATTTCATGATAATGCTTATCTATTCTGTAAATCTAAAATATCCCATTCAATTTAGACTTATTTCCAATGGCCATCTATATACATCAGCTCAAATGGCAGGTGCTACATTTTTAGTCAGCAACCAGTATTGTGAATTTTATCTTCTTTTACAGAAATCAATTCGTCTTCGTTGCAGCAGATGAAATTTCTTGTAACTCCTCTTCAGGTAACAACCATTGATAATTTTTTTTAACACCCATCTAGTTCTCAACATCTTTTTATCTAGCTTCAGTTAATCACTTTTAGAATGCTCTATTTAAAAAAATCAAGGTTTCAATCTTGGTTTCATTATATCACTAGCCCAAGGATATTAGGCAGTTGTGCTGACTGTTATTGTTTATTTGGAGTTTCATTATAATTCGATCTAGTGATGTGACACTGCAATAGTTTCTCTCAGATAATCTGGGAGGCCGATTAGCATATTTTCACCCTTTCAGAGCAAATCAATGAGAAAATTGATTTTCTTGATATCTGAGTGGTCAATAAACATAAATATCTGAAAAAAATTGTTTTAACCTGTCTAGCTTAGATGTACTCTGGTTAAAAAATTTTAAAATTGAAACACTTCCAAAACATTTTTTTTATAACCAATAATGTATTGCAAGATAAACAATATAATAAGGCTCATATGTTTTATAAGGGGAAAGGTGAAAGTTTCAAAAATCAGGAGCATGGTTTCTTTGTCCAAAATCTCATTTATTGTACTACATTTAAGAGCATCCATGTGAGCAGCCCATGGACATCCATATGCATGTATCTTATTGGTGTACCTCAAAAAGAGTGCCTATGGATGTGAGGCTCAGCAGCAGCTATATATGTATTACCTGTCTATGACAGAGCTGAAATGCAGGGCTCCATTGCACAAGAAAGCAATGTGCCAGTATTTTTTATATTCAGATTTTTTTTTATAAGCAAACATCCAAGTTTGAAAAAAATTCACTGAATAAAGCTTACACTAGCATTGCACAAGTTTGAATTTTGATAAATAGGCCTTCCAGATCCAAATGTGAACCCCAAAAGTAATGTGACTTTGAACCTTTGGAAAAGCAGTTTTAGATTTTTCTAAAATGAAATATGCAAATGTGAGTTGCATTTGTTTGGGGATTTTGTTAAATATTTTATTGATGCCAAAATGTGTGATTAAGTAAAAGTGTTAGGATCCCCTTTAAAAATCCTTCCTATTATATGTTTGTATGATAATTACATAGCTTTAAAAAATTGCATAGGATTGCTACTGTATAAAAATTGTTTGATGCCGGCGAAGATTTTGACTCCGGCAACAATTCTGATGCCAGCAACAATTTGCATGTGCCCATTGACTTTATTGCAATTGGACAAAATAGGCATGCATTGAATTGTCGTGGTGTCAATATTGTCGTCTGCGTCAATATTGAAGTCCGTGAATTGTTGTTGGCATCAAAATTTGCGTTTCCCTAGTTTTTTGACATTTTGCAAATTTCACGGGAAATTCACAAATTTTCCGTGAAACTTGACTAATTCACCCATCGCTGCTCACAAGGGTGTTATATTTTTCTAAATAATGCAATCTGCCGAGCAAAGCACTGTGTTGCTCACAAAAGCACTTGTATGATATCATAACCTTCTATACTTACACTTTTCACAAAAGTGACCAGTGTGTCCGCTTTGATGCTTAAGGTACTGTATAGTGTGCAAAGTAAAGGATGCTCAAACTCAAGGGATCCCTGGAATTACCTTTTAGCTGTTGTTATTTCCGGGGTTACCTCTGCATCTTGTACTTAAACATGCAACTCAATGGAGGACTGGCACAATTGCTACTCCCATAGACAAAATGCAATAAAAATACAAATCAATCTGTGCAATTTTTCCTAATGCTTACACAGCTGAAAGTTGACCCACTCAAATGTATATGGACAAATGCTTCAAAAACCTCCATATGCATCCCCATTAAAGAAAATATTTACAAAGTAATATATGGCTGGTATCATACCCTGGTTCTTCTCAAGAAACTCTTACCAGAGGTGTCACCAAACTGTTGGCAATGTGAAATGGCCCCGGCAGATATGTTGCATATATTCTGGTCATGCCCCATTATTACCCCCTTATGGTCCACATTGAAGAGTCTGGTGATAAAGGCTACATGTTTGGAATTTCTGAACAACCCCATAATCTATTTATTAGAACATCTGATCCAGGGTGTTGTAATAAGAACACAAAAAATCCTGCATATTCACAGCAACAAGGTGTGTGATAGCTGCACAATGGACAGACCCATCACCTCCATCCCTATAGGATCTAATAAATAGAATAGAACACATAAGAAGGAAGGAACACTTAACAGCCTTAGCTCATGACACCTCAGTAGAATCTGAAGTTTATGTGGAACATTTATCACCAGTAGTTACAAGATCATCAATAAGTATAACAGGAGAGATGGCTTTTACAATGGTCTTATCTACCCAAAAAAGAAGGGAAGTGAGACAATGGGCTATCCAGGATCGGGAGAGGACAGTAGATAATTCCCTTCAAGGCAATGATTGTCACATTTAGACTACTACAAAAAATCTGAAAAATAGATTAATTAAACGAGGAACCCTATCAGTGTTTGTGCCTTGGCTACAAAGACAGTCACACAGATACATCCTAGTATGTCTAACATCAAGTGACTGTGGCGAGCATTGTAAATGGCCTTTCTGGTTATTTGTCACGCAATGCCTTAGAATCTGAAGCAAGTAGTAAGAAACTCTATCATCATTACTGTAGTATCTAGTACTCAGGATGCTGCAACTCTGTGAAATCAACAGTGAAAGCCAGATCTTATCATAGTCTTCTCTCAGCCAAACTGCAACACAAGCACCCCTTTATTCTTTTTTAACCAGCTTGCAATTACTCTCACATTTGCCCAAAATTCTTGAGTACTTGTACAATGTAAGCTTTCTCTTATCCAAGTATGCACTTAGCAGAGAGTAAATTTTGAAATGCTTGTAGAAGAGAAAGTATGAACGCACTAACTGGCCTTCCAATGCTGGCAAGCCTGGTGCTCAATCCTCTAGGGAGACGGCACTCCTCTGCATCCAATGGAGACAAACGAAATGAGGAACTGGCACACAGGATCTAATGCAAATGGGGATATACCCCTTAAGTGATTACATCAAATGATACACAATGTTTCGGGGGCTGGCCCCTTCGTCAGGTTCCTCATTTCGTTTGTCTAAATTTTGAAATGCAACATGGGTATTAAAAGAAAGAAAGGCTATCACTTGCACAAGTAATTTTACAATTTAGTGTCATTATACAGCTTGTACTGGTGATGCCCATTTTAGTCAGATGTCTATTTTATTAATCTTTATGGAAATCAGCTACATTTGATTAGATCTGCAAAACTGGGTATTACTTTTGTGGGCAGGCATCTACAGCATCATATTGCAAACAGAGATATAGTTGAGGATATACAGTATAGTATTCCTGCTATTTTCAGCAGATGCAATTTATTTGAAAACATTTTCCTATATACAGTAAACTAAACTTTTGACTTTGGAGGCAAGTCTTTGTAGTTATGGGTTTAATGATTATATCAGGCCATATATTGGTTCAGCATCTTTGCTAATAATCATAATGCTAGGTTGGAAGTTGATCCCATGAAATACTGTGTTTCACTGCATACATCAAGTATGATAAGGATGCAAATTGGATTTATGGACTTAATCAATCATATATTTTTACGATACATGTTACTTTCGTCTTTAACTGCTGACAATGTATCTAGATACTGAGTGCAAGAAATTACATTTTGGCCTGATTCAAATTGAAATTTTTACAGTGTTTTGGGTTTCTGAGCACTAAAACTCAAATATTCAAATATAGTTCAAAAACTCTTTTTTTAGACTTTTTTTTTTCATCTAAAAGGAGCCAAGTTTAAGTAAATTCGAATGGGATTGTTTTCTAGGCAGTATTTAGGCAATTGTCATTAGTTTTTTTACACATTTAAACCAGCTTTCAAAGTAAAACTCCCAAACTTGGCTGCCCTTTTATTAGACACCAGTGGGATCACCTGACTATAGTTGGGAAGGGTGGGAGCTACAACATGGAGCTGGTCACTGCTCCTGTATAACTATAACAAACAAGGGAAAGTTGTGCTCACCACTAATTTTTAAAACCATTAGGCAGGGGTGCAATGAGGCTGTGACCACAAAATACATATAGTCAAATACAAGAGTCCTCTGCACTCAACCCATTATCAATATATTTAAGACAGAGACATTTTGTGCATGGATAGTTTCTTGGGCTTGGATAGTTTCTTGGACAAACATAATATCAAAGTCTATTGTGATAAAATCTAGTATAGATATGGGTATATATAGTTTATGTGAGTATATGGAGGGGTCGGTGTATGTATGTATGGATGCTGGGTTTCATTTGGAGGGGTTGAACTTGATGTACAATGGTGTTTTTGCTGACTATGTATATGTAACTATATAATCTTCCTGCATCACCATAGCATGGAAATTTAGACTGATCATAAGTTTTGCTTCTGTTAGTGACAGAAAGAGGTCACTATCTCTAAGAACCAAGATAGATATACTAATAAAAGAAATAAGATGCATGGGCCTCTGTCCAGTAACTATGGAAATTAACTAGTGGGGATTTAAAGTTATAGGGGCTATTAACCCTATGGGACCCCCCCCACACAAGTTAGAAATGATATTGGTGATATTGCATAATAAATTACTATGAATGTTCTTGTTATCTTCAATGCAGAACAGATCCTCAGCAGTTATAAAAAGTACGTTGGCAGTGCTGTAAAAATGTAGATGGTGTGTGTTGGAAAATAACAGACAGAGATTGTTTTAGTGCATACTACTCAATGCAGGGAGGGTCTATAGTTGCTTAGCAATCTGATGTCATGTTTGACTTGTAACCCTGTGTGATTGTCTTCTTCCATTTCCTATGTATGCTCTCTATGAAATCTTCCTGTTGCAGACATGTTATGCTGAAGTGTTTATGTTGAGTTCACACAGAAGGTGTGTCTGTCCTCACTTACAGAGAAGCTGCACATGCAGTTCAGATCAGCAAGAACTTCAAAAACTGAATTAAGCTCATATTTCAAATGATGATTTTTTTAAAAAAATATTGTTTTTATTGTACAGTAGTACAAGAAAATACTTCAGCAGCACTCAGATTATGGTGAAAAAATGGTTGCTTTATTCGTGCCTCAAGCTTGAGCCAAGAGTAAAGCAACAATTTTTTCACCATAACCTGTGCTGCTGAAGTATTTTCTTGTACGTGAATCAGACCTGGGCAGACAGAGTCACAGACGGCACCCGACGCTGCAAAGAGCGGTGAGAGTGTGTGTGTAGCACTACTCTGTGTTTGTTGGTTTTTATTGTTGTGTGACATATTTATTAATGTTTATGCTAAAGTACATATCAAACGGATGAGAACATATTATGTTTGATAACTTATTTATGCTCTTTCTGGGAGAATTCCTCAATTATTTTCAAACCAGATCATTATCTACTTCAGTGCTGTCCAACTTCTGTGTTATTGAGGGCCGATATGTTTCTGGCCTACATGATGGAGGGATGGAGGGCCCTTCTCCTCTGAGCAGCAGGGGCTGGCTGAAAGACGAGAACTGGGCAGGCAGAGCACATAGGCGAAAGGAATGCGGGGCTGGCTTAGATCAGAGGAGAAGGCGGGGGCGGAGAGCAGAGTCAAGCATGGACATGGAACGAAGGGAGGGTGAGCTATTGAGCAGCAAGCACGTCGGACACAGAAGGTAGGGCTAAGCAAGATGGACACAAAAGGGGGGCTGACAGCAACAAACAGTGACACAGAAGGAGGGCTGACAGTAACAAGCAGTGACACAGAAGGGGGCTGACATTAACAAACAGTGACACAGAAGGAGGGCTGACAGTAACAAACAGTGACACAGAAGGGGGGCTGACAGTAACAAGCAGTGACACAGAAGGGGGGCTAACAGTAACAAGCAGTGACACAGAAGGAGGGCTGACAGTAACAAGCAGTGACACAGAAGGGGGACTGACAGTAACAAGCAGTGACACAGAAGGGGGGCTGACAGTAACAAGCAGTGACACAGAAGGAGGGCTGACAGCAACAAACAGGGACACAGAAGGGGGGCTGACAGCAACAAGCCCTGAATGTAAGGGAGGGCTGAGCAGCAAACATTGAGGGAAAGGGAGTGTTTTTAAACTTTCATAAGCAGCCAAATTTTGTAAACATAATATGGTAATTAGGAGGTGTGGTAAAAATGGGCGTGGCCATTTTTTTTTTTTTTTTTACAATTTTGTCCCTCTTTCTTATTCTGAAATGCTGGGAGGTATGCTGGCGAATGTTTGGCTACATATGTTCCAGTTTAATGACTAGTCCACTATAATTGTCGTAGCACACCAGAAAACCAAATGGTTGGGATATCACTATACTGCAGGGATATCACTTATCACTCATATGTGAAAAAGTTAAGATTTATTGAGACATACCTTTAAATCCATATGCCTCCTCTTCACCCTTGGATAAGACAGCACCCCCAGCACATGCTTAAACACCTTGGGGGCCCCTAACAATAATTTATTTTGAAATGCTAACAAACCCCCAGAACAAATACCTGGCTTATGATCCACAGGCAGAGCAGGGCACACACATGCAGAGTATGTCACACACAGGCAGAGTATATGGCACACAGGCAGAGTATGTGGCACACAGGCAGAGCAGGGCACACACAGGCAGAGAAGGGCACGCACAGGCAGAGTATGTCACACACAGACAGAATATGTGACACACAGGCAGAGCAGGGCATACACAGGCAGAGTATGTCACACACAGGCAGAGTAGGGCACACAAAGGCAGAGCAGGGAACATACAGGCAGAGCAGGGCACACACTGTCAAAGTACAGCACACACAGGGATCATAGAGAAGTCAGAACAGAGCAGGAGACAGGGAAAACCATCAGGACCACTCTAAGATGTACTACATACAGTGATACAGTACTGCTGCCTCATAAGCATTTTGCATAAAGTGTGAACAGGTGAACAATATGAGCAGTTTCAGTCTGGGTGTCAGGTGTCAACAGTACAGGATTTTAGGGTGTGAACAATACAGGTGTCACAAGTGTGAACAATGCAGGGGATTAGTTTGCATTTGAGGTTTAAACAATGCAGGGGCCAGTTAATCTTTGTAGTGAAACTATTTAAAGCTTATACATGGTAAGCAAACACAGCAGGTAGGTGAGGGGCCACACAAGGGCAGGACACCAGTTGGACAGCCCTGATCTACTTCCCAACATCACACACTAGAAATAAATTAAGTTAGTAAGACTTAAAGATTTTTTCAGTTTATGTAATAATAATAATAATAATAATAATAATAATAATAATAATAATAATAATGCCTTAATTTCTGCTATAAGGTCATCTGAAAATGTTGTCAAGATTATGTTTTACAAACATTACTATATTTAAGACACTCACAAAACTGCAATTTGCCTATATAGTATACTTGTATATATGTTTTCTTTGAAGTATAGGTCCTGGTATGTATTTCAGCATGTCAGCCTTAACCATAATAAAAACATATACAATAAATAAATAAAAATATCAGTATATTTACTTTTGCCAGCTATGTTTTTCTTTTGTATACATAAAGCTTCATGCTTGCTATTGTTAATAATTTACTCATATCATGTTCTCTAGAAATGGATCCAATTTTTCAAAAGTTCAGACCATTTAAACGTTTAGTGCAAGTGCTTTCATTGAACTTTTATTCCCTCATGTTACAAATCCTTTAATCATAAAATATACAGTAAGAAGTATGTATTTTGTGTATATGCTTCTTTAGTGGTTCCAATATGGATCTGCAAATCTTTTCAACTCCCTCTTTATTTTCTAAATTATTTAAACATATGAAACATGTTTGAAAAGATAACACTCTGTACTTTCTGTGGCTTTTATAATGAATAATCATTAAGTAATAAAAACACATTCAAACCTTTTTTGGCCTCACTGCCATTATCATTTTGACAGTATTCTCTATCTGTACAGTTCTAGGTCAGTTCACATGACTAGTCTAATGTGACATAATGACAAGATTAGGTTAAACTGGGGTTTTATGATTTATATACAATATGGAGATTCTGCATTTGATTTCATGTTAAAGTGAGGATACTGTATAATTATTTGCATCCGTTTTTTACCTTATGTCATTGCATGCCTTACCACATATATTTAGTTTGGAAAATTTGATGGAAAAGTGATAATTAAAAAACAATGTGATCACAAAAGAAATCCATGGAACATTTATCTTTTCATACCATTAAAAGATAGTTTATGGTACAAATAGTCCATATTATTTAATGATTCACAGCAAATAATGATATTTATTTAGAAATAAAAAAAGGTATGTCATGTTGTAATGTCCCCTTATTTTGATTTTTAGATTTCCCATACAGAATTATTTAAACAAAAGAAGAAGATTGCTTGTATTCTCTTTACTTATAAATATTATCAATTGAAAATGCTTTAATTTAATAAACAGCATTTTATTTTATGTTGCTTTGTTACCCAATATAAAAGTTCATAACTTAAACTAGCATATTACAGATGCAAGCAAATAAGTCCTATACCAAATATGTATATATATATATATATATATATATATATATATATATATATATATATATATATATATATATTTGGTATAGGACTTATTTGCTTATATATATATATATACATAATAAAGGACTTGACAAATAAAGGACTGAAAAGTACTGGGAACTGGGATTTACAGCTCAGTGCCTCCACCTAGGGAATACTAAGGACAAATAAAACATAAGTTTGAAATGAAACAAATTTAACTTTATGTAAAACTGTAGTGAACTCACTATACTGTAGGTATCTCTCTATATAGGTGTCTCTCCAACACAGTCCTTTTTATTGTCACAGTCCCAATACTCTGGAAGGGGTTAATACCAGCATAGTTCAGTTCAAATGGAATATCCCTTCTCAAGAGCTCTGATGTCCCTAGGTAGCGCTACCTGCATCAAAGTACCTTTCCCTTTGGAGGTAGTAGCCACTCCCACGTGGCAGGTACAGAAGCAAGACCTGTCCTCACCCTGGGGAATCACACAGTGGCCAAAGTATCCACAGACAGGAGATAGAAACTGGCTCTCCCGAAGCTGAAATGATCACTCAAAGCAGAGTACAACACAGCCCCTTCCAAGCTCTTCCTGAACAACAAGTCCATTCCTATTTTCTGCCACAGTCTTTTTGGTGCCTTGTGTGGTAGTAATGGCTACTTTTACAATTCTTCATCATGTCCATAATGTGCCTAGAAATTCCAGGCCAAAACAACACTTCTCTTCTTCTTCCTGCAGATTTCTATTCAAAATGGCCTTCTTGAATGCGTTCTAGCTAGTGATGGGACTGGTCAGAATAGTTTTATTATTATTTTGATGCCCATTGACTTGTGAATTGTTTGTCAAAGCGAAACGCCACAGATTTGCCCAGCACTAGTTGTAGCATTTCTTTTCTCACTTGTGATGGTACTATGATTTTGGGACATCAAACTATTTAAGGATTGGCGCTTCTGTCAACAATATTTTCAACTTGTTGAATGCATGCTGATGTTCTTCTTCCCATGTCCACATTACATCATCTCTACTAAGTTCATGAAGTGTTTTCAAAAAGATTTGAAGATTTTTACCTAAAAAAAGTCACCGTTCCTAAGAATCGCTCATGCATTACATTCAAAATTAGACATCTGTCTTGTAGCGTCCACTTTGCTTGAGTCCGGTTTTATCCCTTCAACTGACAAAATATATTTTAGAGAAATATTTACTTTAGACAAATTTGCATTTGTCCTTGTTGGGTTTAAAATTCTTTATTTTAGACCTCTCCAGCACTTATCTCTTATATCTTATAAGTCTCATGTTGTTCTTTTGTCTCTGCCCAGATAAATATGCCATCAATATAGGTCACCACACCTTCAGTACCTTCAAAAAGTTGCTTTATAGTGATGGGCAAATCAATGAATTACTGCAAAATTTGCGAAACATTGGAAAATACGAAAAAATGCATTGATGTCAATGGGCGTCAAAATAATTTTGACGCAAGCAAATTTTCATAGGTGTGACAATTTGGTCCAAAATGCTATGGGCATCTGAATAATTTCAACGCACGACAATTTTTATTTGACTTGGTGGATATTTTTTCACTGAGCTGTTGCCACAATTTTTCTAATTAATTTGCGTGGCAAAATGTCGAAATTTGCCGCAAATCTTAACCACATGGCATCCTGAGGCATCTGTAGTGTCCAAATTGTATGTTAAATGTACACAAATGTGAGCCATTGTCATCCACCTTTATTTGCCATCACCCAGAACTTGCATCATTGTCCAGTTTAATACTGGCAAGTAAAGCTTATTTTCTATTTTCAAAGCAACTTTCCATTCCTCTCTGTGACTCCACCATACTTTACTATAAGCTTGGCTGTTCTATGATAAATGTTCAGCTCCACATCTTTTAAAATGAAACTTGTACTGTATTTTAGTTTTAGTTTACTTGCTACTGTGCACATTGCCCTGTTTTACAGAGTTCACTTGTATGCTCTCCTGCATGAAGGCCTGTGTATTCTTGTCTTCCAGCATAGGTTTTAAGTGCGCTTTTTGTGGTTTCTGTTACCACAACAACAACAACTGGTTTATCCAGACTCATATCTATTTCTCAACAGTCTTCCTCTCATGTTATCAGATATAATGCCACATACAAGTCTGATAAGAGATTCCTGCAACTGTCCATACTCACAAGACTTTGCTTTATTTTTTTTGTTCAGTGACACACTGAAGAATGGACATGCCTCCCTGCATGTAAACATGATATCTCATCTGTGTTATTCTTTTTTTTGGATTGGATTGAAGTATTCCTCAAACTTCTTCGTAATAGTCTGCAAATCCCATTTATGACCATATCTCAGTTCAGAATCAACTTAAACACTGATTCAGTTTCTCATCATCTCCCGCCTTGATTACTGCAACTTACTCCTCACAGGTATTCCAACAAGTCACCTTTCACAACTCCAATCTATGCTAAATGCTGCTGCTAGACTCATTCATCTATCTCACCACGCAACATCAGCTGCTCCCATGTGCATGTCCCTTCACTGGCTCCCAATCTCCTCTAGAATGAAATTCTAATTATGAACACTCACATTCAAGGCCCTCAATAATGAAGCCCCTCCCTTTATTTAAAGGAAAACTATACCCCCAAAATGAATACGTAAGCAACAGATAGTTTATATCAAATTGAATGACATATTAAAGAATCTTACCAAACTGGAATATACATTTACATAAATAATGCCCTTTTACATCTCTTGCCTTGAACCACCATTTCGTGACTCTATCTGTGCTGCCTCAGAGATCACCTGACCAGAAATACTACAACACTAACTGTAACAGGAAGAAGTGAGGAAGCAAAAGGCAGAACTCTGTGTTAATTGGCTCATGTGACCTTACATGTGGTTTGTATGTGTGCACAGTGAATCTTACGATCTCAGGGGGCAGCCCTTATTTTTTAAAATGGCAATTTTCTATTTATGATTACCCAATGGCACATACTACTAAAAAAGTATATTATTATGATAATGGTTCATTTACATGAAGCAGGGTTTTACACATGAGCTGTTTTACTCCGTATCTTTTAATAGAGACCTATATTGTTTCGGGGGTATAGTTTTCCTTTAATCTCTGATCTCCAAATACACTCCTTCACACAACCTTGACTCTGCTTCTGATCTTCGCCTCGCTTCTCCTCTCATTACTTCTGCCCATTCTCGTCTACAAGACTTCTCTTGTTCTTCTGCTTTTCTCGGGAACTCTCTACCTCGAGCTGTCAGACTTTCTCCTTCTTTCCAAACTTTCAAACATTCCTTAGAGACCCACCTGTTTAAAGAAGCTTATTCAATGTACCTTAATTAATCAATCATTGCTGTATCAAAAATCACAATTTTTTTTCTAAAATCCTAATGTCTCAATTGTACCCTAACCTTTAGTTTGTCAACTCTAATTTGTAGGGCCCTCTAATACTATTGTACTCTGTAAACCCTTGTTTGTTATCTATTATTTATTCCCTGTTTGTTATAACTAAGGTAAAGCACTGCGTATCTTGTCAGCGCTATATAAATAAATGATGATGATGATTTATCATCTTCTGTGGCAAATGTGAATGTATTATATACTTTCAGTGCATCTTCCCCAGTCACATGTAAAAAGATAGAAGACTGTACTTGGGCTGGTTTATTTGTTTCTCCCATGGCAGCGAGGTATAATTCAAAGTGCTTATGAAACCTTTTCTGATAGATTTACTTGTAGAATATCAAGACCTGCAGGTGGTTTAAGATTATCCATCTTCTATGTTTCTTCTGTAGTCACACTTCTGACACCATGTATTATACGAATTATATGTATACGTATTACAATTAGCAAACAGAGATACAGGTCTGTTCAGTCTGCTTTACTCTCTCTGACTTCCTTCTCCCAGAACTACATTCAACATTTCATATTCATCTGCTTAGTGGAGTGATATCATGATAGGATGTGTAAGGTCTAAAATATTATTTATCCCCAACCATGAACCAATATGACATGTAAAATGAGCCATGGCCTTTGATGCATTATGTCTATTTGTTGAGTGCTTAAAGTGGAATTATTTTATAGGCCACTGTTTTTATTTGTGAAATACCTACCAATACAAATTGAGAGAATTTCAAAAGAACAGAGGTATAAAGTTAATCATTGATGATGTAAGTGCTGCATATGCATTTCAGGGCAGAACTGACAAATGATGTGTGACATTATTTCATACTTAAAAGATGCAGAGGATCCATATAAACATACAGTCAAGACTCCTCAAAGACAGGCCCGGATTTGCGGCAAGGCCGCATAGGCCCGGGCCTAGGGCGGCAAAAAAATAGGGGCGGCATGCCGCCCAGCCGCACTATGGGGACGCGTGCGTCCCCATTCAATTGCAGCAGCTGCGCCGGCGAAAAAACGCCGGCGCGCTGGGAAGGGGAGGTGAGGTGGGCGCTAGGACCGCGCGGCCGCCTGGTCGGACCGCGCGGCCTAGGGGCGCCGCACACTGAAATCCGGCGCTGCTCAAAGATTGCTTGCTAATTCATGAAAAGAAGTCCACTGCACTGGTTCCATTTATCAGGCATTTAATATGTATTTTATGCAGGGCTTTTTTCCCTCTGATAGTTGTAATTTGCTCATATAAATCCCTTGCCTAATAGTAACACAATCTGTGGATTGCAGCATTGCCACATTTGGCTGTTGTGGCTTTCGGTTGAGCAACATGCTGTTGGTTGGTGCTTAATTATTTTCCATTTCTTTTCTAAGAGATTATATTGAGAAGTGTGATGGTTTAATATTAATTTAGAGGACAAATAGTTTTGTTGTGTTTTAATTGAGAACGTTTCAGCCCAATCTATTATTGCAAAGTGGTAAAATCTCAGTTTCACATTGTATGTTTTTGTAAGACATTATTATAGTTAAGGGGGGTTTTAACATTATAATTCTGGTTAGTTTCAAGTTATCGGTGAGCAATTTGATATTTATCATTGGAAATGAATGGGTCTTGTTGCTGCGAATAAAAAAGTGGCTTATTTCTTGGCCATTCATCTTCCTGTCTTAAGTACACAGAATTATGGCAATATGTCTAAGTTCACCCTACTGAGTAACATGATTTGGTTGGTCCACTGCCTCTGAAATCTTAAACCTGCAAGTGCATTGTTTACACAACAGTCTTTTATATTTGTATCAATTTCTCTTATGCAATAAAGCACAGTACCTCATCAGTAAACCTTGTGAAGTAGAACTTGTCATGTGTAAGCAGAAATGGAACTAGACGGGGCGGGCCCTGGCGCAGGACGTGCAGCCGGGCCCCCCGCCCCCCTCCGTAAACCAGGAACTGGCCGGGATATGCGCGCCCCCTGCTCCCCCGGCAGTTCCGCCCCTGTGTGTAAGCATATACTGTAGGTATGTTTTTTTTTTCAATATGAGCGAAAGGCAATGTTGTAGGCTTTGTATGGTAGCAGAAAAGAGAACAGTGTGTTGTAGGGCTTTGAATAACAAGATATACTCAAACTTTAAACATTTGGCACACCCAACTTTTATTCCTATGCACATATTGTTTTTGATATAATACATTTTTTCACCCTTTTGATATTACTAATTGGGAGGTTCAACTTATACAGTATTGTTAAATAATTAATTATATGAATTAGTCATTAATTATATAACTTATGAGTTAAGGAGGAAAATTTAAAAAAGACCAAAATTTAAGAAAGTTGTCTTCATAAAGAAGAAAAGAGCAGAGGAAGAGTTAGACAATTGCAGAAAATAAATAAGATAAATGTAAATGGACCACCAATGAACTGATTGTGTGACTCAGCATTTAGTAGTGTTGTACATTTAAAAGTAAACTATGCCTAGAATGACAAAGGAAAAAATACTTTAAATTAATATGTTTTAGTTCATACCTATGAACATGTTATTACATATTCCCATATCTGCTAAGGTACATTTTTTAGCCTGGTTCAGAGCTGTGTGTTTTGTTGCTAGATTCTTTTTGCAGAAGCATTTTATTAGCAATTATGCAATATTCCATAAAAATAGGTTATTTCAATACTTTATAAAGAAACTCAAATGCCTCACATGCCTCTGAGAGACTGCAGTTGCAAATGCTTATATAACTATTCACAGTAGGGTTAAAATAGGGGCGGCATGCCGCCCAGCCGCACTATGGGGACGCGTGCGTCCCCATTCAATTGCAGCAGCTGCGCCGGCGAAAAAACGCCGGCGCGCTGGGAAGGGGAGGTGAGGTGGGCGCTAGGACCGCGCGGCCGCCTGGTCGGACCGCGCGGCCTAGGGGCGCCGCACACTGAAATCCGGCGCTGCTCAAAGATTGCTTGCTAATTCATGAAAAGAAGTCCACTGCACTGGTTCCATTTATCAGGCATTTAATATGTATTTTATGCAGGGCTTTTTTCCCTCTGATAGTTGTAATTTGCTCATATAAATCCCTTGCCTAATAGTAACACAATCTGTGGATTGCAGCATTGCCACATTTGGCTGTTGTGGCTTTCGGTTGAGCAACATGCTGTTGGTTGGTGCTTAATTATTTTCCATTTCTTTTCTAAGAGATTATATTGAGAAGTGTGATGGTTTAATATTAATTTAGAGGACAAATAGTTTTGTTGTGTTTTAATTGAGAACGTTTCAGCCCAATCTATTATTGCAAAGTGGTAAAATCTCAGTTTCACATTGTATGTTTTTGTAAGACATTATTATAGTTAAGGGGGGTTTTAACATTATAATTCTGGTTAGTTTCAAGTTATCGGTGAGCAATTTGATATTTATCATTGGAAATGAATGGGTCTTGTTGCTGCGAATAAAAAAGTGGCTTATTTCTTGGCCATTCATCTTCCTGTCTTAAGTACACAGAATTATGGCAATATGTCTAAGTTCACCCTACTGAGTAACATGATTTGGTTGGTCCACTGCCTCTGAAATCTTAAACCTGCAAGTGCATTGTTTACACAACAGTCTTTTATATTTGTATCAATTTCTCTTATGCAATAAAGCACAGTACCTCATCAGTAAACCTTGTGAAGTAGAACTTGTCATGTGTAAGCAGAAATGGAACTAGAGGGGGCGGGCCCTGGCGCAGGACGTGCAGCCGGGCCCCCCGCCCCCCTCCGTAAACCAGGAACTGGCCGGGATATGCGCGCCCCCTGCTCCCCCGGCAGTTCCGCCCCTGTGTGTAAGCATATACTGTAGGTATGTTTTTTTTTTCAATATGAGCGAAAGGCAATGTTGTAGGCTTTGTATGGTAGCAGAAAAGAGAACAGTGTGTTGTAGGGCTTTGAATAACAAGATATACTCAAACTTTAAACATTTGGCACACCCAACTTTTATTCCTATGCACATATTGTTTTTGATATAATACATTTTTTCACCCTTTTGATATTACTAATTGGGAGGTTCAACTTATACAGTATTGTTAAATAATTAATTATATGAATTAGTCATTAATTATATAACTTATGAGTTAAGGAGGAAAATTTAAAAAAGACCAAAATTTAAGAAAGTTGTCTTCATAAAGAAGAAAAGAGCAGAGGAAGAGTTAGACAATTGCAGAAAATAAATAAGATAAATGTAAATGGACCACCAATGAACTGATTGTGTGACTCAGCATTTAGTAGTGTTGTACATTTAAAAGTAAACTATGCCTAGAATGACAAAGGAAAAAATACTTTAAATTAATATGTTTTAGTTCATACCTATGAACATGTTATTACATATTCCCATATCTGCTAAGGTACATTTTTTAGCCTGGTTCAGAGCTGTGTGTTTTGTTGCTAGATTCTTTTTGCAGAAGCATTTTATTAGCAATTATGCAATATTCCATAAAAATAGGTTATTTCAATACTTTATAAAGAAACTCAAATGCCTCACATGCCTCTGAGAGACTGCAGTTGCAAATGCTTATATAACTATTCACAGTAGGGTTATATATGACAAATCAAAGGTGAATAGAATAACAACCAAACACAAACTAACTCTGATCAGCACAACTAAAAGGAGAAGCATAAACCCAAATAATGGATATTATAAAATAAGCATGACAAGTGGCAAATACAGTGGGATAGGGGACAGTAGGATAACTGCAATTATTAAGAATGCAGTTACCATGACCTTTCAAAGTAGAACAATACTAACCATGCAAACCATAAAAATGTTAACCAACAATGCCATAACAATGAAATTGTGAAGAATATGCAGGTTGTTGAATGTTTTACCTTGTAAGGCATTCTATCATTTAGTGCATCATTATTGCAATGTGAGGTAACATTTTTTAGCATGCAATCAGATAGGATAACAAGTATTTTATGCAAAGAACAACAAGCCTGCCTAAATGGAGGTACAATTTAAAACATTATATCCTTCAATTGTTAAATACTGTGATATGTAAAGGTATCTTTGATGTATCCAAAAATCTGTTATCATTTATAAATATCCCCATATAGTACTGCAGGTTGTACATACATAGTATTATGTGCATTATTCTTTTTAAAATTGCTTCTTTTCACTTGTTATATATAAGACATGATTGGAAATACTTTTGGCTATGTATATATATTTTTTAATTCTATATTGTGTAAAACATGATTTACATTTACATTACATTATTTTGTATAGAATTGACGTGCTTTAATGATTTGCAGTTTAATTTCATTTTTAGTTACGGACGAGTTTATGCTGCCGACCCCTACCACCACACACTTGCTCCATCAGCCACCTACGGCGTTGGTACCATGGTAAGCATGTTTTATATTTGCTAAATTTTTTATGCTTATGGATAATGTATGTAAATAAACACCCGCCTCAAATATCACCCTATTTGAGCTTCCGGTTGTACCACTTAGCTCATAGTAAAGTTACGGAAATGTACAGTGGAAGTCACAGTGTAATAGTTATTAGGATATCTTGGACAGCAAAGTACTCACTCAAAATCTTACCCTAACTGGCCTTGAGACTGGGCCCTATTAGTACATAGTATTGTTATCGAAACATTGGTGTAACTGACACCCTGCTACAGTTCCAGGAGTTTCCATTGAAGTAAATATGCATTCACTCATGATCTCTTTAGCTCAAAACAAGGGTCCTGATATATGCAACATATACAGTATAACTGATTCCAGAGCTACCAGAGCACCATTCAGTTGTTACATCCTATTCCCAGGCTTGTTGACATACTTAGGGGCACATGTACTAAGCTTGAGTGAAGGATTCTTCGAATTTCGAAGTTTTATTTGGGGTACTTCGACCATCGAATAGGCTACTACGACCTTTGACTACAACTTCGACTTCGATTCGAACGATTCAAACTAAAAATCGTTTGACTATTAGACCATTCCATAGTCGAAGTACTGTCTCTTTAAAAAAAACTTTAACTACCTACTTCGCCACTTTGAACCTACCGAGCTTCAATGTTAGCCTATGGGGACCTTCCCTATAAGGTTTCTAAGCTTTTTTTGATAGAAGGAAAATCCTTTGATCGATGGATTAAAATCCTTTGAATCGTTAGATCAAAGTATTTGTGGTAAATCCTTTGACTTCGATATTCAAAGTCGAAGGATTTTACTTTGAGGGTCGAATATCGAGGGTTAATTAACCTTTCGATATTCGACCATATGTAAATCTGCCCCTAAGTGTCCAGCTAATGGTAATAAGCATGGTCACACAGGCTACTGTACATAAAAATAAATTGATTGGACGCCAGTAGGTTCTGGGGAATTATTTACAAAGCCGAATGCAAGTGACCACAGGTTTACTCACGCAGGAGATGAGTCGATAGCAGGTGATATTCACTGAGGACAAATCACATGATACACCAGAGGATTGTATCTCCCATGAGTCTCTGTAGTCAAATGTACATCGATTCTCAGAAGACAGATATACCTATGTGGGGATCAGGATCACAAGTGAAGTAGTTAGGGAGATGAAGTCTAAAGCCTAACACCCTGTCCACTGAGTGCCTGCACTAAAGGCAAACAAAGAAGCCATTGGAAAGCTACTCCCTGCTACCAATCCTTGATGGAGCGACAACTGCTGTTGCTGCTAAATGCTCTCTGTCTTTCTCTCCTAGAGAGTCTATTACAAAACTGACCTAGTATAGCTATTCCTCATTCACTGGGTTGCCTGGTCCCCAACTTAATCACCAAAGGGTACAGGTCCCTTTGGGGTGGTGGTTTTACTGGGGCCTTGGTGATCCCAGGCTCAATGGGAAACACCTAGCTTCAAGGACACCAGGAGCCAAAGAGGAAGAGGCCACTCCTTCCCAACACTATATGGAAGAGTGGCAGGAAGTGGTCATTACACCTTTGGCTAATAACTAGTGATGTACTAAAGGAAAGGTTACAGGGTTTATACTTAATAACAAAGGAGTACAGAAGGAAGGTAGGGATTTAACTCTATAGGTGCATAGTAATCCTATAGGTCCCTACATAATGTAAATATTATGATCCATGCTAAGTTTTCTTACTAGGCAAAAGTATAACCAGATTAATGAGTGTTGGTCACATCTGCAGCTCCCAACATGCTGCTTACTTAAATTCATTAGCACAGTCTAATACTTCCAAACTTTATTTTTGAAGATATTCTAGCAGTGTGCACATCTGTCTGTGCAATTTTTATCAGTGTTGGTTTAATTAACTGCATTAAAAAAAAAATCTGCAATATGCAATATACAAAAAATATCCATTCAAAACTTATGATTTCAAGTCAGAATCCGGCATTACACAATAAAGTCAGATTGATGGTGAGATTACAGTATCCTCATAATTAGAATTTTTTTTAAAATGTATGAAATATATTAAAATTGTAGCGCTCTAAAAATCCATGTTAATAATAATAACAATAATAAAATGTAGTCATATACAAAATGTGAAAAGGAAATGGGTCCAGTGCAGATTGTTAACTCTTAATTGTTGAACAGAAATAAAAAATATTTTTATATATTTCATATGAATTATTTGTGAGTTAAAATATTCATACAAGCAAATTAAAAAACAACCCATGAAATTGCTTTATTTCAGAATGCTTTTGCACCCATCACTGATGCCAAGACTAGGAGCCATGCTGATGATGTCGGTCTCGTTCTTTCTTCATTACAGGCTAGTATATACCGAGGGGGATACAGCCGTTTTGCTCCATACTAAATGACAATACCATAAAACTCTTCCAGTGTGGGGAAAAAAAGAAGCTTTCCGAGGCCTGGGTATTGCAATACATGCAGTAGTGCATCATTTTAGCAACTCTTAAAAAATACATTAAAAAATGGAAAATTACATTTTTTATCTTATACCTCAGATATTTTTGTTCTATGTATTTTACTATTGTGGGTCTTTAATTTCTGAAGGTTCTGTAGTTGATTGTTGGCTGTAGACATTTTTTTGTGGTTGATTTAAAAAGCAACTACTGTAGATATGAATAAAAATATTTTAGGGCCACAATCAAGATTGCTATAATATGTAAAATAATTATATATGCTGAATATTACAATATTGAAAAATTACATTTTGTAAGAGTGTGACTATAGCAGGAATTTTTCTGCAATTGCATATATTTTCATTTTGGGGAGGGCTATAAAGCTAAATAAAAAAAATGCAAAAGATTGTCATTGCACCTACTCTTATTAGTCTTGTAAAGTATTTATTCAAAGTCCAGAGCCAAAGGTTGTGTTAAGTTTTAACGTTTTCACTCTTTGTACATATTAATCAAGGGGAAGCTAACATAAGGATCTTTTTTAAATCATTCCATTAGGCAGTACATATTAAAACAGTAAGTAGGTATTGAGGAGTAAGGATAAATCCAACAGAAAAAAAATTAGAGATTAAAAAAAATTAACAAAACAAAAAATATTGAAAAAAAATACAATAAATGTATATCTATCTATCTATCTATCTATCTATCTATCTATCTATCTATCTATCTACCTATATATATATATATATATATATATATATATATATATATATATATATATACCTATATATATATATATATATATATATATATATATATATATATATATATATATATATATATATATAGATCATGATATGCATTCTTTTTATATTTCTTCCAGTATATTAAATTATTGATATCATTGATACCTTTTATAAGGGAGGGGAGCATTATGAAAAAAGTACTGTTTCTATTTTTTCTTTTTTAAAAAGCTAAATTAGAAAGTAATAAAAACTTAACTGTTTGCACCTGTAGAAATGTATAAAATTTACATCTGTGCAGTGAAATTGTTAAGTTCTACAGAAACTATACATCACCTATAATGCTTTCGGTTTAGCCCAGTAGATCAACTCTTAGAGACAGATGTATCATTTTTATGATATTACTTACTAAATATATTTACATTTATATAAGCATTTTACAAGTATTGCAATTGTTAAAGTAGAGATAGTTATGGTATTTTCAAATGCCTGGTAATTTTTGAAAACATTGATATGTTGTGTAAACAATCTGCAATTTTTCAGTTTGTTTAAAGCTCTGATGTTTCTGTTTGAATTCTGCCATTTCAACTAGTTTAGTGCTTCAAATAAATTATTGAATTATGTTTTAAGTTATATATACAGTATATTTAAAATGGCATACACATTATTTATATTAACACACATTAAGGGGGTTATTTATCAAAGTCCGAATTTATCTCAACATTTCCAGCCACAAACTCCAATCTAATCTGCACAGGTTCTTTCAGCGTATTTATTATTTGATTTTCCCGAAAATTTGCTTTAAGGGAAAAAATATGATTTTCACAATTTGTTCTCAGTTTTCACCCGAAAACTCCAATTTTGTATGCTTTTTTCCCCAAAAACTCTGAAATCTTTGGGGAATTGCACAAACACATGGCACATCAAAAAATCATGGGGACTTCTCCCAGTGACTTATATGCAACCTCGACAGGTCTGAGATGCCGGATTTTCTTGTTCTGACTTTTCCATCCTCGGGGTATAATAAATTCCAAAAAATGTCCAATTTTATACACAAAATCACAAAATTCCTGGGATTTTTATAGTCAGAGTTTAGTAAATAACCCCCTAACAGTTTCATTATTAGAGACCATTCATTAAGAATATGACTCATAGCTACAACTCACACAACTGCCCTCCATAAAAACATGTGTATAAAAATGCTTCCTTAAGCTTCCACCTTGCCACTTGAATAACTGCATTTTAGAAAATGACCATGAATTATGACATAAATATATTTATTATTTCTATCTCTATTATCATTATTCTACAAAAAAACATTAAGGGCAGATTTATCAAAAGTCGAGGTGAATTTTAAAATGAAAAAAATTAGAATTTCCAGTTATTTTTTGTGTACTTCGACTAGGGAATAGTCCAAATTCAAAAATTTGAATATTGAAATTTATCATGTACTGTCTCTTTATTAGACTTCGACCATTTGCCACCTAAAACCTGCCGAATTGCTGTTTTAGCCTATGGGGGACCTCCTAGAACCTATTTGGAGTCAATTGGTGAGCTTTGAAAAATTTAATTTTGGGGGGGGAAACTTAGAATCGAATTCGATTGAATGCGTTATTCCTTCGATTCGTACAATTCAAATTCGGCCGAATATGGACCTATTTGACAAAAAAAATCTTCAACTTAATTTCGGTTGGTCTTTTTGAATTCGAATTTCAATGTTTTTCCAATTCAGTCAATTTGACCCTTGATAAATATGCCCCTAACAGTACTATTTATTGTAATTGTGTAATACATTATGGATACAGATTTTTGTATGAGTATTTGTATGTAATTTAAAGTGTACAACAATATATGTGCCACAACAAAGTATATTCTTAGGTACAAAAGTAAAAAAAAAGTGTTTGTTTACAAATGCTGCAATCGCTTTACTTAAACACAAATCCATCCAAAAGAAAAAACAATAAAGATGTCTGTTCTGAGTTATGATTTCCATTTGAAGAAATATTAATTATATGCATTAAGTATCTGAAAAATTGCACCTTGTCTGTGCATAATTTATGTAAGCTCTTTACTTGTTGTCCTGTTTAAAAGTCAACCTGAGCTGGAGCTGTTGCAAGGGGTTCTTTCTTTATTTTTATGTTTTATTTTTTACTATTCTATTTCTTAATTTTTTCAGTGAGCTAGCAAACAACACACCCCTTTCACCCTGTAAAATGTAAATGTAGCTCATGCATACTGAGCAAATTAATGGAGACAAATTATCACCACATTGCTATGTATGAACTAGCTCGCTATAAAAATGGTTAAAATACAAGTGTTTGTGATCAGATTTTCTCTTTGTCATCATATGTGCATGCAAATATATTTAATTGAACAAACATCCATCGATAGTCATGAAACAAAAAAAAGGTTTTCAGTAGCATTCTAAGAATGGGGAGGAAATCTTATGTTTGTAAATTTAAAGAGAAAATGGTGCAGACAAATGAATACTTTACTGTTTTGTGTTATTTTGCGTAAACAAATGAAAGGGAGATTCTCTTGAGTATCTTTAAACTATATGCAAAATTTAAACTGTACTGTAAAACTGGGTTTAAACAAAGACAACATATTTTTTTAACAGATCGGCCTCACCTCTTAAAACAACATCAGGGTTTGCAAAATTTTTAGACAACTTATATGGATAGAGTCATTTAAATCAGAGCTAAGTTAGCATTTCTGATTTTAATGATTAACATGTTAATGCCCAATAGCTTAATTTATAGATGCCAGTAGGAAAGGGCATAATCTTGATCTAAATATATGTTTTCATGTATGTTAAAGAACAATTGACACTTTAAGCTATGATGGGAAATATAAATATGGGTGGATTTTAGTAATTTAAAAAAAATGTATCAAAGAAACATGCAAACCCAGAAAATGTGTACATCTGTCATTACAAATGAGTGTTTATATCACTACAGTGATTTGTGAATAAAGAACAATGGTTTGTAATATTACAAAAAAATAAAAGCTTAGTCTGAAATGTATAATAAACAATCTGTATTTATTCCCTATATTTGTGCACATTCGTGTGCTTTTGCATGTACATGCGGGTGTTGATGTGTGCGTTCCTGTATATGTAAATTTGTGTGGAGGCAGATGTGTCCCTGTGTGCAACTATGTGTGGCTGTGTGTGTGAGCAGGCATAAAGATATGCAAACTCTGTAACATGAGGATTCTACGTTTTATTAACACTAATTAAAAATGGGTATATACATGGGTACAGCTACGAAGGCATATTCCTAGTTTAAGCCTCTGCCATACATTCACTACCATTTTAATTGATGTATAGATGCTATGGACTTATCTTTATATTTTAGTGCCTACACTGAGTTAATTGTTTTCAGTATTATATCTGACATTGATCCTCCTGTTTCAAATTTGACTTCTCTAGGGCACAATAACTACATGATAGGTTACAACTTTTTTTCCATGATCAAAACAAAATGGCTTATATATCTTAGCAAGGAATCTAACATATACTAATATCTTATGCTACCGTATAGCATTGGTGCAATAATATCAATATTGCTACAATGTTAAGGAGCATCGGTTTTATCTTAAATACATAATTTGCTTGTTAGATATCTTGTTTGTACTGTTTCAGTCCAGGGTATTTAATACAAATGAATTTAGTTATCTATAATGTAGGTATTGTCAGGGATAGCATAACTAAACATTTTTTCTGAGCAAGAGACAGTGACACCCAGTTTAACTTCAAGCAGGTCTGTGCCTGTGTTTTATAAATAGTAGGATATTAGGATTTTTACACAAAAAAGGACACTTTTCTGTTATTCCATACAGCATATGAAAATGTTAAAACCAGATCAGACCATTATACTTTTAGGGTGAATATTATGGAAACATGTCCCATGTACTATATTTGCAACTCAAACTAAGTTAATATTTGACTTGAATGATCTATTTAATGATTTTCCCCCCAGTTCTCTTCAAAAGCCTATTGAAGTGTCATAGTAAGTATGAAATAGTTTAAAATGACTTACCCCAGCAAAGGATGAACTATTCTAGCTAGTGATACATTAGTGGTGAATTGGAACTCAATATAGTGTTTGTAATCCAATATGGCATGAGTGGGTGGCTAATTTTGATTTGCTTTCTGCAAAGTCAGATGACAGAGTATTTGTGTTTATGAACTCTACCACCATAAATTTAGCTAATATATGATAGCCAGTATGTAGAGAAACCGACTTACAAAAATGTGTAAAAATTGCACCACTTTTCTTAAGCCGTCACTTGGGGCACCAAGTTCCCATGGAAATATCAACCCGTCACTTGGGACACCAAGTTCCCATGGAAATGTTAACCTTTCTTCTAGGCAAACCCCTCCACAGAACTCATAGACACACACAGGCTTTGATCAATCAAGTACTTACAGCTACTGCATAGCTATTGTCTCTAAATGAAGTCCCAAACAGCCCCGACTCCTACTGACATAATAAAAAGAGTAAATGGCAACAGACAATTTGAATCAAGAATATATTTTCTTCAAAATAATTCAGACATACCTCAAGGTACTATGTGGTCCATGTGGAAGCTAATGGGATATGCAGCACTATGAATACCTACTGTACTCCCCACCACTAAGTGTTTAACAACTTTTCCTTAGAGGTTTCTCCCTTTGAAGTTTGGTGAACACCAATGTCATTCCTTCATTTTTGGAAATGTAAATTAATGCTATAAAGCACGTGGAACATTTTTGTTGTATTACAGCTCCTGATGTTTTTTCCCTCTTCTTCTTCATCTTCTTCTTCCTCCTACTAATGTTTTTCAGTCTTGGAATTGCATTACTGTAAATTCTCTAATAAAAAATTCTATGATTTCACCCATGACTAACCACACTGAGAGTACGAATGTTGTTATGACATATTGCTGCTTTAATATGTTGCCTCTTTTTATTAGACCTCTAAACAATAAATCTATTTTTTTTTCATTTGAATAAGTTTAATAAAAGTTATGGCTTAATTCTTTAGCACCATAAGTAGGCAGTAGGGCTCTTGTGACCCAGCGGTGGTGTGATAATTATAGTTTTCTGAAAGCTGGACCCTTGTGGATACCAACATATATTAGGTGTACAGTATGTCACATAGTAACATAGTAGTAATTTAGGTTGAAGAACAAACCCAGACTCAATTTGTGTTTAATTATGTTTAATATTTTGATCTTATTTATGTCCACAAGAACAGTGGGAAATTGAAATTTTTGCTCAAGAGAGTTGCACCTAAAAGCAATCAATTAAAGGGACATGCATCAAAATGTGCTCTTTGCACTTCTGTATAGTTGGTGCTGCAACAAGCAGTTGTGTCCATTTCAGCAAGTCAGAAGCAATTGCGGTAGGTGCAGCAAGCTTATGTCCCTGTGCAGCCACACAGAATTTTGGTAAAATGATGCAATGTGGGAAAAAAGCGTGACTATTAAGCACTAAATTGCATGTTGCTTTCTGCACGTTGGTAAGTGAATGTGTCCTAGAACCTTTTGAATTTGTAATCACTAAAAACTTGACTGAATCATCTCAATCCTCCAACACTGTTTAAAGGGAATAATTAGAATATATTCTTATTTTTAATAGCAAGAATATATGTGATTATATACTGTAAATAAATAAAGCCAGTGTTCATTGTTGTTTTGATCTACAACAAACTATAGTTTGCATTGCTTATGTAACATTACACTTTGCATATTGAAATAAAAAGTCTAAAGGCTGGCTCTACTGTCTACTGTTTGTAGTAGAAAGACATAATGAAAAAGCAAATGAAAGAAAATTTGGGAAAAACAAAAATGTATGAATAATAAGGGAAAAAAGAACGGGAATGGTGGTCCTCTTAAGGCGTATTATCTGGATATAAAGGTGTTAGTACCAAAAATGAATTAGGAATTATTTAGGGACATGAATGAAAATAAATTAAACAGAGGAGCAGTAAGACTAAAGGCAACAAATAGAAAAATATATTGAGGGCAATAAAGATTGTTTATTATTGTTTAAATGTTATATATTTTAAGCATAATAAAAAAAAGGCGCATGTAGCAATATCAAATGTAAATGTTGCTGCAAGTCTTTTAACTCATGGCTGGGAATTATTGGGGTTATTTATCAAAATCCACATTTTTCAGTTTTATAAATAAAAAAAAGTCTGACCAAACTAGAATTCACGATTTGCCCTTATTTATTAATAAAAAATGTAATTTTTCTAGTTTGATACCTAAAAACCATGAAAAATTGTAGTTTTTGCTGAAAAATTTGAGTCAAACCCCGAAAACTCGAATCCCAAAAGTCTTTTGGGATTCGGACTTGGAACAGCTTTGGGGCATAATAAATCATGAAAAAATTTCATATTTTTCCAGGAACTTTTTCGGTTTTTGGCATCAAAACGGTCAAATTGTGCCTTAATAAATAACTCCTCAAATGTTTGCTTTTAAATAGAAGATACTTTCTGATGGGGTCATTATTGGTTGTCATGGGTTATTAATTCTGCATAAATCTTTTTGCCTTCATAAAAAAAGTGTTCTTCATTTGAAAAGTAGTCAATAGTCTTTGGATCTGCATGGCATATTTTAAAGGGCACTTGAATATACTGTACATACTGACTAGGGATGGGCGAATTTGACACATTTCATTTCACCAAAAATTCACTGCAGGCGAAATGTCGCCGATGCCCATTAAAGTCTATGGGCGTAAAAACATTTTTTTGGAGTCGCGTCTTTTTTTTTTTGACACACAACACCATACAAATCTATGGGCGTATTTTTTGCCGCAAAACAAGGCGAAAAAATTCACCCATCCCTAATACTGACTTCCTGAAGTATGTATAACTTTATTTATAAAGTATATATTATACAATAAATAAGTATAAATACAGTGTGACACAGTAGGAAGAAGGCCCTGACTGAAGAGCTTACAGCCTAAGTGATAACTGGAGAACAGCGAATGTAGAACCACTTCAAAAGAAGGAAGATCATATCAACTAAAGACCTGTTGTACATCAATAGTAGAGAAATTGATGGAAAAATTTTAGAACAAGGTATCATTTTATGTATATAAATAGAAAATAATTTAAACCATTACAGAGGAACTCAATAAATGTAATGTTATTTAAAATGTAATTTAAAGTGTTTTGACTACTAGCAAGGCATTTTTGAAGCTATGGAGAGAAAACGAATTGATAACTGATGGGCAAATATTATCCGTTTAGCTTCGCCAAAACTTCGTGACATAGATGCAAATTCACCAAAATGCATTGAAGTCTACGGGCATCAAATTTTTTTGTTGCTAGACAATTTTTTTACCCATTAGAGTCTATGGGTGCCATTTTTGCGACAAAACGTTCAAAAAATTTCACTCATCGCTAATTGTGTGATAGTTGTGCTTTTTTATGTAGTGAACACAGTCCATGTAAAATATTTACAGTTTTCAGGTGTATTTAATCACTGTTATCAAGTAGATTTGATCAATATTATTGATAAGTATTCCCCCACAATCGATGACCGGATCAGCTACTTGATGCAAACCTCATCTCATCAGTGCCCATTCCAGTTGTAATCTGATCGTTTGGCCCTATGCCGATATTGCCCTGCCTTTGGTGGGTATATCGGAAGAAAGATTAACTCATTTGGCGATCTTGCCAAAAGAGCATATCTTATAGTGTATGGCCACCTTAAGTCTAGTGTTGATCTTATGATAACTAAAGTTTGAGTTTGCCCTCACAGTGAGGAACTACAGTACCTACACTGCTTAAAATGAGAATTCTATTCATCTAGTCTAAAGGTGTGGCCTCTGGTGTATACATCCCTTTTATGGAAAAAAGACTTCCTACTGTTAAAGATACAAAGGAGCAGATTCACTAACCGGCAAAAAGTCGACCACTTCGCATCCATCGCCACAATTCACCAGGCAAAAATTCACTCAGCCAATGCTAATTCACTAAAATGTGCAGTTTTGTCATGGGGGCTAGGGATGGGCAAATTTTTAGCCTTGTTTTGCCGTGGAAATGACGCCCATAGACTTGTATGGTGTTGCACGTCAAAAAAATTATGGATTTTTTTTTTGCTGACGCTGGCATAGATGCAGATTGGTGGTAACAATATGATGGATGTTTTGGCTTATGCTGGGACAGGTACAGACTGGGCGCTTGGGAGCAATCTGAGGGATTGACTGCCATTGGCACAGGTACATGGAGCAACACGATGGCTGCTGGCACAAATACAGGGGGAAATATGAATGGTAAGGTGGAAAAATAGTAATTCAATACCGGGTGGGGTTGGCACTGATTGAAGCCCTTGCCTAGGGTACCAAAATACCTTGGCCCAGCCCTGGAGAAGATGGCCCCCAAACCTGTTACCGGCAGGAGCTGCATCTCCCACCATGAGAGAAGCCCTGCTGCCGGTCCTGAATCTGCAGAGCGTCGATGATAGGAAATCCAAGCAGGCTGTCACCTAGAACAGCAGTAGTAGTTGTAGTGTCTGTATCAACCAACTTTGCAGTCACAGGATAGAACCTCCTTTCTCCATTTTCTAAATTTACCTTTGCAGTACTCTGGAAAGGTCCTACCGCTGCTGTAAAAAAAACTGTTTTGTCTGTTTTGATCCAGAGGCAAAGCAAAAAACCCAGCCTGAAGCCAGTGCCAATTATGCCTCAAGAGGGAAAAAATTCCTTTGTGACCCCAATGATGACTGGAAACATTCCCTGGATCAATCAATTTGACATTCATTTAACATGAATAATACCATGCATACTCAAATTTATAATGTA
This sequence comes from Xenopus petersii, assembly GCA_038501925.1. Lineage (NCBI taxonomy): Eukaryota > Metazoa > Chordata > Amphibia > Anura > Pipidae > Xenopus > Xenopus petersii. Next base: position 34,630,582 of record CM076689.1, on the reverse strand, counting down.
TAACATTACCGAAACTACAGTATAACAGTGCATGCAGGGAAACATTCTCATTCAGTTATTAATAGATAATATGAGAACATGAAGAGAAACTCCTGACATTTCATAAAATATGCAAACATGGAGGGGGGTGGGTGCAATGTTTCTACCTGCTCAGAAGATATGGAAGTGAACTTTTTCTTCCCTGGCATCACATCCCTCTCTTTTCCAACCCTAGCCCAGATTTCCCCTATCTTAACTCATCTCTTCTCACCCATTAACAGCTACATCTGATTCTGACAGTCTTTAAACATAAACCAGTGTAATGTGGCTGCTGGTCATTCGGATCCCCTGTCATGCAGCCCCTGCATTTATAGCAATTTCCTATACACAAAAACTAATGGACATGATTAATTTTTTGGTTTTCACCTAAAAACTGTTTATTTTGGCTATTGGATGGGGTATTTTGACCACTAATTATTCTGACAGATCAGTTATTTTGTTGTTTCATGGTTTGCACGAACGATTCAAACTAAAAATCGTTTGACTATTCGACCATTCGATAGTCGAAGTACTATCTCTTTAAAAAATTCTTCGACCCCCTAGTTCGCCACCTAAAACCTACTGAGGCCAATGTTAGCCTATGGGGAAGGTCCCCATAGGCTTCCTAACAATTTTCTGATGAAAGGAATATCCTTCGATCGATGGATTAAAATCCTTAGAATCGTTCGATCCGAAGGATTTAATCGTTCGATCAAACGATTATTCCTTCGATCGTTCGATCATAGGAATAGCGCTAAATCCTTCTACTTCGATATTCGAAGTCGAAGGATTTCAATTTGGCAGTAGAATATCGAGGGTTAATTAACCCTTGATATTCGACCCTAGGTAAATCTGCCCCTATCTGTGTTTTTATTGCACTTTTATCCTCAGGATACTGGACCATTGGGGACCCACCGGGTTTCAAACTGCCGAGGACCCCCGTACGCATGCACAAAGCTTGGTCGCATATTGTTTTTTTGTTGAAGCCAACCGATTGGGGAGTATGTCTGGGCCTGCGGGGGCCCATGATTGCCAGGGCCCACCAGGTTTTTCCCAGTGTCCCGCAGCCCCAGCCCCTGCATTATTGTTCCTCGTGTTTTTTTTGCAGTTTGGTATGCAAAGGTGTCTTTTCACTTGTTTATTCAATCAGAATATGTACTTTCCAAAATATATCTTTTTACAGTAAGAGGGACTTGCATTACATAATACGCAGTCAGGTAGCTCAGATTACATAAAATGAGTTGGCAGGTGAAAAAATTCATATGCACTATTTTTATTTGGGGTAGATAAACACCACTTATTTTGGTAAATATATGTATATTGGGCATCAAATTGTTCATTAGACCTCTGGCATTCATATTTAGGGTGATTTTCCTTTGTACTTAAAACATTGTGTGAGATATATGTGTCAAATTGCAACATAATTACGAGATTTCAGAAATGTCATAAAAACCACTAAGTTTAGGAAGGATTTGCAGTTTTTAGTTTGGTGTAGAAAGATGTCTTTATCTATGTTAGAGTCATAATGTGTACTTTCCAAAAATATATGGGCTTCAGGTGTCTTTGTACAGTTAGGGAGTCTTGCGGTACATAATAGGCAGTGAAGGGACTCAGATTGCAAAAGTTGAATTGGCAGGAGAGAAAATTCATACAGTGGGTACTATTTTGATTCAGGGGTCCATATATACCACATACTTTGGTAAATATACGCATACTGGGCATTAAATTGTTCAGTAGACCTCTGACATTCATATTTAAGATGACTTTCCTTTGTACATAAAACATTGTGTGAGATAAATGCAACAATTGCAACATTTTTAGACAATTTTCATAAATGACATAAAAACCACTACAATTAGGAAGGATTTGCAGTTTGGTGTAGAAAAGGGAAAATTGTATCATACTTACCGTAATTTTCCTTTCCTGGTCCTCTCCATGTCAATCACTCTCGGGATAGGCCCCTCCCTCTCCTAATTACAGAACCCACCCATAATTAATTAATAAATACTCACCCTCAGGCGCTCCCCCTGCGTCTAGTAATAAGTTCGAATCCTCTTTAAGACACCATGGGTAGGGAGATCTTGACATGGAGAGGACCAGGAAAGGAAAATTACGTTAAGTATGATACAATTTTCCCTTTTCCCCAGTCCTCTCCATGTCAATCACTCTCGGGACCTAGCAAGCTCGATGTCCCTGGGTGGGAAAATGATACTCCTTTAAGCAGTTATGATGCAAAATATAATTTAATTCATAGAAGAAGCAGATTTAAGAATTCTAGAGCCAAAGAGAGAGTAATCAGAGGACGATAAGTCCAGTTTGTAATGAGAAATGAAGGTGCTTGGCGTGGACCAAGAGGCTGCTCTGCAAATCACCTCCAATGGAACTCCAGCTTCGGCCACCAAAGATGCTGCTTGACCCCTGGTTGAGAGAGCAATGACATTAGATGGCTCCGGAAGATCTGATGATGAGTAAGCTCTTTTGATTACCCATTTGATCCATCGGGATATGGACCTGGATGATGCCTGATGCCCCTTTCTCAAGCTAAACGGCATAATAAAGAGCCTATCCGATTTTCGGATAGACTCGGTTTCTCTGCAGTAGATTCTGATATTCTTTGCCATATCTAAAGCTTTTAGGTCTGGAGATTCAGATTCCTCTGGAAAAGCTGGTAAAACCAACTCATCTCTGAGAGGAAAAGGTGACACTACCTTCGGCTTGAAAGTTGAATTAAAACTCAAGACCACTTTATCCAGAAAAAAGGTTGAACTGTTCTGGGAAAAAGTGCTTGCAGCTCTCCCACACTTTTTGCTGATGTGATAGCAACTATAAAGACCACCTTGACAGTAAGAAGCCATAATGAAAGTGAGTCCGTAGCGTCAAATGGAGGAGAGGACAACATTTTGAGGACCCTGGGAAGATCCCAAGGCGGGCACCTTGGTCTTCTTGCTGGTAAAATCCTAATTGCTGCTTTGAAAAATCTTGAGACCAAGGGATGTTGTGACCATCTGATCCCTGAAATTGCTGATATGGCTGAAACTTGTGTTCTAAGTGTGCTTATAGACAATTCCTTCTCCATTCCTGACTGCAAGAAATCCAATACTTCAGTAACTAATACTGGTGAGGTTCTTGGAGTATTCTGTTTGCCAGAGAATGTGTCCCATATCCTTGAGTATCTCGCAAAAAAATCTTTCTAGATTTTAGCAACGTTTGTATTACATTCTGTGAAAGGCCTTGAGACTCTAAATTCTGACGCTCAAGTGCCATGCCGTTAGAGCCAGCGAGCCTGGATCTGGGTGGCTGAATGGACCCTGGATTAATAAATCCCCTGAGACTGGAAGTTTCCATGGTTAATCCTTTGAAAGCAGTAATAGATCTGTGAACCATGGTCTCCGTGGCCAGGCAGGAGCGATGCATATTACTTCTGCTTGGTCCTGCTTGATTTTCTGAAGCACTATCTGAATCAGAGGTAGAGGAGGAAAGATGTAACCTAATTGGTGATTCAGTGCATCCACGGCTAGAGCCCTCGGATCCGGCTCCCTCGAGAAGAAAAGGGGACATTTGGCATTGCTGTATGAGGCCATGAGATCTATAACCGGCTGTCCCCAAATCCGAACTAGAATCCTGAAGATTCCTTGGTTTAGATTCCAATCGTGTCTTCCTACTGCATATCTGCTGAGGAAATCTGCAGCTGTATTTAGCTTTCCGGGGAGATATACTGCCGTGAGAACCACTAGCTTTGCTTCTGCCCATTGGAAGATTGGTTCCACCTCTGCCAGGAGTAAAGAACTTCTTGTTCCTCCTTGTCTTCTGATGTAAGATACTGCTGTGATGTTGGCGCATCTTACTTTTAGTCTTGTTCCCTTGAGTTGATCCTGGAAATATAGACAAGCCTGAAAAATTGCCCTTAGTTCCAAGACATTTGATGGCTCTTCTGAGCAAGGAGCTGGCCATAATCCTTGAGCTACTTGAGCACCTAGATGCGCCCCCCATCCTCTTCCTGAGGCGTCTGTGGATAAAATCACCCAGGGTCTTGGAAACAGTTCTGCTCCCTGAGATAGGTACTGGGGAATTAACCACCACTTCAAGTCTGGGATTAGCGAAGAGAAGATCTCTATTAGCTGATTTTTGTTCTGTCCATCCCATTGCTGGATGAACACATACTGTAGCTGTCTCATCCTCCAATGAGACCAAGGCACCAGACCTATGGTTGATGACATTATCCCCAAGGTTCTTAGGCAACTCCTTGCCGAAACACGATTGTAACTCAGAATGGAGTGGGCTGCTGTCCTGAGAGATTCTTTTCTTTCTCTGGATAAGGCAATTATTCCTTTCCTGGAGTCTAGAATTGCTCCCAAATATTGTAACCTCTGAGACGGAAGTAGTTGACTCTTCCATAAATTCAGGGTCCAGCCGTGAGATTTCAGAAAATTCATAGTTTGGTCTCTTTGACTGCAGAAACCTTTGATCTTCCTTGCGAACTGGAATGTGGTGGTATACATCTCTGATGTCCAGGGAACACATCCAATCTTCTGGTGCAATGGCCCCTCTGACTGAATCTAGAGATTCCATTCTGAATCACTGAACTCTTAGTGCCCGATTGACCCTGTTTAGATCTAGGATAGGACGTCCTTCGCCCGTGTGCTTCTGAACTATGAAGAAAATTGAATAATTTCCTAGTCCCCTTTCCTCCTTTGGGACTGGGGAGACTACTCTTTGAGTTATCAATGTCGACAGACATGACCGAAGAACTTCTCTTTTTATTGGACATGGTGGAATAGGTGAAGTTTGAAAGAATGCATGAGGGACGTAGTTGAATACCAACCGATATCCCTCTCGAATAATACTCAGGATCCATTTGTCTTCTATAGATTTTTCCCAGGCGTCTTGAAACAGCATCAATCTTGCTCCTACTGCTTGCCCCTGGGGAGCACCACCTTCAGAACTGTTTCTTAGGAATATTGGAGGACCTTCCTCTGGCCACTCTAAAGAAGCTTGATTGACCCCCTCTCCAGCTTCCTGATCTTGACATATCTCCTCTGTAACGAAATGACCGCTGATCATATGAAGGAGATCTAGATCTAAATGAGCCTCTGCCTCTGGTTGACTGCTTATTAGGATATTTCCTCTTTGCCTTCTGTGGTAAGCGTTGACTCTTGCCACCCGATGCCTTAGAAATAAGGTCCTCCAGCTTTTTCCCGAATAGCGATTGCCCCTGAAAATGTAAGGAGCATAAGGCCAACTTGGAGGCAGTATCCGCCTCCCAGGATCTGAGCCACAAGGCTCTTCTAGCTGAAACCGAGAGGGATAGAGCTCTGGAGGAAAGCCGTATCTGATCCACAAAGGCATTCATTAGGAACGATGACCCCAGTTTGAGTTCTTTTAATCCTTCTATGATTTCCATCCTTTCACGACCCTCTCTCAATGCTGATTCAATATTGGATAACCAGACTTCCAAAGCCTTAACTACTGATAAGCCTGCCATTGCTGGTTTAAGGGATTCTCCTGCTACTAAGAAAGCCCTCTTTAGGTCTGTTTCCAAACGTCTGTCCATTGTATCTCTCCAGGTTGCCTGATCCTCGATGGGTAAAACTGTATTCTTTGATAGATTAAGGACTGGGGCATCCACCTTGGGGAGAGTAGAAATATCCTTCATATCTTCCTCCTTGAAAGGATATAATTTACCAAATCGAGCCTGAGTCGAGCTGCGTTTAGACACCGATTCCCATTCAGACTTTACCAACTCCAGTACTTCTTGGTGTAGTGGAAATACTTGAGCTAAGCCCTTTGCTCTAGGAAGAAAGGAGGATGAAGATGCTTGTTCCTCTTGTTGTAGGGATATGGATACCCTTACTGCCTTTATTAGAGGTTGTACTAGGGCAAAATCGAAGGAAGACTGTTGTTCATCCTCTTCCTCCATATCTGAATACAGCACCGAACCAGTACACACCTCCTCTTCCTCTGTGACAATGAGGTTCCTCGAAGGTCCCCCCATCTCTCTAGATGCTGCTTGCACCAATTTGGCTACCGCCTCCTTGATCCAATTCAAAATCTCTGAGTTGGTAGAAGAAGACTGTCCTGCCGCAGCATTTAGACATGCTTGGTATAACTTCTTGTCCGGAAGAGGTGCTTCAGAGCAACCAAGGCATTGAGCCTGTGTCTGAACTTCATCTTCTCTGGGAAGGGACTGTTCTTTGGATCTTTCTCTTGATCTGGACGGTCTCATTGCACTGCCAGGAAAAGAGAGTATAAATTAGAAGTCCTGGGAACTGCTAAGCATCCCTTAACGGACATGTGATTTGCCAAAGCCCCTGCTTAAATCTTGGTAGAAAATAACTTTTTTTTATTATTTATTTATTTACCTCAACCAGGGTGTAGTCTTTTTGGGGATGGCGGCTGGAACAGCCCAGGAACTGGAAGAAATTCTGCCCAAAAAGATAACCAGTAAATTGGCATGCACAATGTATGCAAAGGCAGGTTCAAAAACCCAGTCCCCTGGAAAATGCTCCCCTACTTACCAAGGTGAAGTTCAGCACAGAGCAAGAGCAGCGTTGCAATCCAGTTCCCTAAGCAGAAGCAACCCACTGCTTCCTGCTTCCTTATAAGCCTAGGAAGCCCCGCCCCCTAAGGCGCCTCCAACTGCTGCCTGTGCGGACCTGCCCTAACCTGAGGGCGACCGGTCGACTTCCTGATGTAACCTGCGCAAGTCTCGCGAGGCTGAGAATCATTGTGGCCATTGCTACTTCCACTGCTCCTCTCCAGCCTCTCTCTCCATCCACCAGACCGCATGCTCGTTGGCGCTCGGGAATGATTCTGCCTGCCGCCATCCCCCCTGCTCTTCCAAAAACTAGATTGGGCGCGGGGGAACCCATCCTGCCGGATGCTCACGTGGGCCAGATGAGGCAGGAAGGCAGGGAGACGCAGAAATTGAACAGCAACATGAGGTTTTCTGCACCGTGAGAAAAAGGTCTACATGGACCAAAAACTCAGTCTCTGGGACGCTGTTGGCAGCCCCTGCTACACCACTGGTAAAAATAACAACAAGCTCCTGCAAGGAGCTAGGAGAAAGAGAGAACCCAAAAAAAGACGCAGGGGGAGCGCCTGAGGGTGAGTATTTATTAATTAATTATGGGTGGGTTCTGTAATTAGGAGAGGGAGGGGCCTATCCCGAGAGTGATTGACATGGAGAGGACTGGGGAAAGATGTCTTTAATTGTGATGCTTTTAAAGTAGCTGAAAGATTTGAAAGATGATAGATCATCTGGGGTGTCTTTATTTTTGTGGCCCCTATAGCCCCTATAGCCACATGCTTATGCAAACCTATGCACATTGCATATCAAACTATACAGTAGACTTCTGGCATTCATTGTTAGGGTGTTTTATTTTGATTCCTTATGATATGTGGGAGATAGGATGCTGCAAAATGGAAGCTTTGGGGTGATTTTCTGAAATTTCATCAAATTTGTCAAGTTTATTAAAGCTTTGCGGTTTGATATTTTGAAGTAGGACGACATAGCTATTCATTTTGCATTCAGGGGTATATGTACTTCCCAAAAATATATGACTTTCTGGGGTTACCTCACATTTTTGTAGCTTGACCCCACAAAAAATACAGCAAATGTGTTGCTTCTGCAGTAGCTGGAATGACAGTGGATGATAGATCAAATCGGGTGTCTTCATTCTGGGGGCCCTAGAGACCACATACTTAGGTTTACCTATACACATTGGGCTTCAAACTGTTTAGTGGACCCCTGGCCTTCATATTTAGGGTGGTTTATCTTGATATTTAATTATATGGAAATAAAATGTAGGAAAGTGTTGCGGTTTGGTACTTTGGAGTAGAAAGATGAATTTACCCATTTTGGGTTTGGGGGAATGTGTACTCTCCAAAAATATATGATGTTATAGGGTTAGCGTACTTTCTGTAGCTTTGACCTACATAAAATGCAGTAAATGTGTTTATTGTGCAGTAGCTTGAATGACAGAAATGATAGAGCATATGGGGTGTCTTCATTTTATCTTGGTACTGTAATGGAAATGGAAGTCACTCACATCCAAGATGGCGACGGCGTCCAAAATGGCAACCCCTTGCCTCTCCATGTGGATCCTGCTGGTCGCAGCGCTATGACGCCAGCGTCTTCCCGCCTGCCGATAGGTCACCGGTGACGGAATGGTCGCTGGCGTCAGAACATGCGCCGGCACATAAACGCCAGCATCAGAACGTGCGCTGGCGTCTGGACGCCAGCGTCAGCGTCATGACGCATTGCGCCCAAACTTTGCGCCAATCCTGGCCTATATAAAGCCTTCTGGACACTGCAGACATTGCCCAAGTATAGGTTTAACTTCGTGTATTCCTGGGTGTGTTATTACTGATTGATTCCTGTGTACCAACCTTGCCTGTTATTTCGGATTGACCCTTCGCTGCCTGGATTGAACTATTGCCTGGACTTTGACTACTCTTTTGCCTCATCCTTCTGATACCACAAACTTTGGTTACTACCTGCCTCCTCCTTGGTCCGCACTCCAACTGTGCCTTCGGGCCCTTACAGGTACCTAATGTTATGTGGGAGATAAAATAATGTAAACTGGAAGCTTTGAGGTAATTTTTCAAAAATGTCAGAAAATCTTATAAAAACTGGTAACTTTAGAAAAGCATTGTGGCTGAGTAGTTTGAAATAAAAAGACATATTTGTTCGACTATGTTCTTTCCAAAAATGTATAGTTTAGTATAGTCTGTGGCCTTGAAATCAGAAGCAGTACTTTGTAAATGTGGTAGTGTACTGCTGGGAGTTTTTTACCTCTACAACTCAGAAATCACCATAAAACTATATATATATTTGGTATTGGTATATTCTGGAGACATGGGCTTTCCAAATCATTTGTCATGATTATGTTTCTACTTTATCTGTTTATATTATGGAAAATGATTTGTTTTTCTTGTATGAAAATTAGAAGCTTATAACTTATTACAGAAGTGAAATGACATCAACATTCAAGCATATTTTGAACATTTAGGTTGTTCCAAAAAAATATATATATATTGTTTTCCTGGGTAAACTTTAAGTCCCCTCCAGGAAAGGTCCCTAAATTGAAAGAGCACTAAATGTTCAAAAACTGTCTGGCAATAAACGTTTGAAAAAATCTTCTTGATATTTTTGAAGGACTTAAAAATGTGCTCTTCCTGTCAATTTATAAATGGAAAAATTCCTTGTATGAACATAAATACTTACCACAAAGTTGTGTTTATCAAATATGTGGAATTGAAAAATATCATGGTAAGACTATAGTATTTAAAAAAGTAATTGAAAATGTAGCAGGAAATTGTGCTCTGCTTGGTCAGTTTGCAGTTATATCTGAATATATTATTTTATTCTGTAACTGTGTGTAATAGGTAGGGAGCATTGAATAGTAACAAAGAAATTTAACCGTTTTAAATAGAATAATTCAGAGCAACATGGAGACTTTGGGAAGCTAGACTAAAGCACAGTCTGACATAATTATAATTAAAATTAAAATATTGAAGATCATATAATATTTGATCATTCCTTCTAATGATAAATTTATTTGTTGAAAAATTATAATACATCACAGAACCAACTACATTCTTGGAAATACATTAACTATAGCTCAACTTTCTTTTAAACCTTTATATATATATATTTTTTCCTTTTTCTGTAACCTCTTGAAAAATGATATATTTAGATTAAAACTGGCAGTGTTTTAATTTTAAAACTAATGTAATATTCAGTATTTAAGTTTAATATGGCTAATATGAAGTAGTTTAAATAGATTTGTGAAAGCAATGTAAAATATGTTAATACATATGTTAATACATATTTATATGCATTTTTGCTTAACTTTAACCCTTTAATCTATCAAAATCTATGTAGATTAGTTTCCCCCCATTGCAATATATAGGTTTCTAAAAAACCATGCTAGCACACAGTCATAGTATTGTGTTTCTGTACTCACACTCGGTTTTGGGCTGGAAAAACTGGACAATTTTCATAATTTTCTTTTTGAATGAAGAAAAACGTAGGCACCTAAAGCTTACTAGCGCTAAATACTGTAGATCCTTAACTAAAATAAACCTTGTTATAAAATAACATTGGTACAATGAAAGGTATCAAAGCAAGCATTTGAAAGATTAGCTTCTATCTGTTACAATAAACAAACAAGAGGTTGAGTGACAGTTGAAGCTAATGGAAACATGGCTATGCTAAACCAAAGAAAGGTTTGGAACAGTGGGTGTCACTAAAACAAACTAAGAAGAGAGTCACCTTATCCAACTGAATCTATATAAAGAGTGCTGACCATCTCAAAAGGAAAACTTGTTTAACACGCATTGAATAAACCTGGAAGACCCATGGGACACAGTATACAGTGGCACTTCATCTATGGTAATGAGTACAGTATAGCACACTACACGAATTCAATGTATGCCTATGGGAATTAAGTATCTCATGATCTAGAGTGACTACTACTGGACAATGTTTCATCCTAGTTACAGGATGTTTACTAACAAACTTTAGCTGGCTATGCCTGGTTGTTGGGGAGGGCAAAGGGATATACAGTAACTGGAAGCTCTTCCATTTGGTGTAACAACAGAATACGAAACCAAGGAATAAATAACAGTTGATGTATCTGAAGAAACATCTTCTCTAGTCACATAAACATAACAAAATAAGTACGCACACCAAGACATTAGGTTACAGTAGATAAAATATACCTTATAAATAAGCCTTGAATGCTGTATGCTGTATGTTTCTTTCATTATGGGATTTACTGTAATTTACACTGTGTTAACTTTTTGTAATTGTATTAGTTTATTCTGGTAAGAATAAACTTTTATGTTCATAAGTTACTAGAGTCCTTTATATGTTATCACGAGTATAGAAATATATGCTTGTTCATAGTTAAATAAAAGCCTGACAGGTTATAGTTGCAAACAGGGTCGGACTGGGGGGCCCGGAGCCCACCGGGACTTGCTGTCCCGGGCCTCCCTCTGGACCCCCTGGCCCCCCAAACGCGACGGTGCACAAGCGCGCAAGAAGCAGCACAGTGCACATGCACACACGGAGCTGCACGGCAAGCCCTTACAAGGTCTTTAAGAGAATAGGCAATGGGCAGTAGAATAAGCAAGCAACTAGATTCTCTCACTACACCTCCTATCACCTGCTCCTGCCTGGACAGCTTTTATTGATGTGAATAACTATAATATATTCACTTTTTCAGGCACAACAGACCATGTTTTTGTTTTGTTTGCTTGGTGAAATGACAGCATGGCGGCGACATGGGAGAAATTTTAAATGTTCATGTAAAACTATACCTCGTAGATAGAGTTTTCTTATTCTTACTTCTGATTCAGCCACTAATACTTAAATTATTAGAAATTAGTCTATTAAACATAAATTTAAAATCAATGTAGTTCACACAGACATGCAAACCTCTTGCTGTTATTTTATTGTCATTCTGAATCTTATTGTCATTCAGAACTCTCTGAGCTATCCACCAGTAAATGAATACACATCCCTACTTCTGAGTCAACTAGCCACTAATTCTTAAATGATTAAAATCGGGTCTATTGAAATGGAAATCTTCAATATCTGGTTTATAACTATTTTCCTCAGGTCAATAGTGAAAGACTGGCACCTCCCTATGTGGTTACATTTCTTGGGGAAAGTGTCTGTTGACCAAAGCATTAGTCTTACAGATTGATCCTAACCTCTGTAAGGGAGAGATCTACAAGACCAACACCCATTTTCAAATTATCATCATAAAATGAAGGCTTGTGCTTTTTAAAAATTGTAATCTTTTTTCCGTTATTTTAATACTATAAATATGAATGTTACCCAGGGTACTTAAAGAGCTTAGCTCTGTAATTGCCAAACCTCTTTACTTAGGGGATTACTTATCAAGGTCCGAATTTATCTCAGTATTTCTAATATCCAACTTCGAAGCAACTCTGAATTCTCTAATGGACCTTATTAATGAAGAAAAAATCCCGAAAAAATAGAGTCGGGCAAAACTCCGAAAACTTCTGAGTTTTCCACAAAAACTACGATTTTTTTTTGAGATTTCTGAGTTTTTTGCTCCAAAGCCCCGAAATCATCTGATATTGGTACAGACATCAGCGCAGACACTGGCACCTTCCCCATTGACTTATACAGGACCCTGAAAATGTTTAGATGCAGGGGTTTCTGATTCTGAGTTTTTAGACCATCAGACTTTTATAAATCTCAAATAATTTGTAGGTTTTTTTTTGCTCCGAAAAACTACAAATTATTCGAGGTTGGGATATTGGGAGCTTGATAAATAATCACCTTAATGTGTTGGGAGTTTCCTTAACTGAGAAGGATCTAGGAGTTTTTGTGGATAACAAGTTGTCTAATTCTGGGCAGTGTCATTCTGTGGCCACTAAAGCAAAAAAAGTATATTCTGTAAGTCTTGCATATAAAAGGGCATAAACTCAAGGGATGAAAACATAATTTTGCTTCTTCATAGGTCCCTGGTAAGGCCTGATCTGGAGTATGCAGTGCAGTTTTGGACTCCAGTCCTTAAGAGGGATATAAATGAGCTGGAAAGAGTGTACAGACGTGCAACTAAACTTCTTAGAGGGATGTAGGACTTAAATTACTAGGGTAGACTGTCAAGTTTGGGTTTGTTTTCTCTGGAAAAAAGACACAAGAAGGGACATGATTGCACTTTACAAATACATTAGAGGACATTATAGAAAAATAACAGGGGACCTTTTTACCCATAAAGAGGATCACCGCACCAGAGGCCATATCTTCAGACTAGAGGAAAATAACTTTCATTTGAAGCAGAGTAGGTGGTTCTTCACATTGAGGACAGTGAGGTTGTGGAATGCACTGCTGGATGATGTGATGGCTGATTCTGTTAATGCTTTTAAGAGTGGCTTGGATGATTTCTCGGACAAGCATAATATCCAAGGCTATTGTGAAACTAAAATGTATAGTTAGGGGCAGAGTTATCAAGAGTTCAAGTGAAAATTCAAGTTTATTTCAATGTTATGCGACTACGGAATAGCTAAAATTTGATTTGAGTTTGAAATTTATCATTGTCCCGAACGGCACCCTAAATCCAGAACCAGTGCTAAGCTTTGTGGTCTTGGCTCTTACTTCTGCCTTTAACAGCCGCCTTTCACCTCTGGAGGAGGCCTCGGCTAATTGGATGCCGCCAGGTCTTACTAATAGAGGAGCAAAGCTACAGGTTCTGGATGAGCAAAGGGGCATGATCGTCTCACCAAGGATACTGGATGGAAGAACACAACTTGGAAGGCAGAACAGACAACTCAGCATGGAACAGGCAGGCCGGGCCAGCACAAGCAGAGTAGAATAGACAGAGAGGCCAGAATCAGGATTGGAGAGCGTAGAATAGTCAGACAGGCCGGAATCATGATTGGAGAGCGTAGAATAGTCAGACAGGCAAGGATCAGCTTGAAGAGGTCAGAATAACCAGGCAGGCAAGGGTCAGGATACAGAGTACAGAATAGTCAGGCAAAGCAAGGGTCAAACACCAGAGGATTAATAAGAACCACTTAAGTATAGCACCACGAATAAATTAATTGAACCTAACAATGGGCGATGTGTTTAACTACAAAGCCCCTTTAAATAGTTTGAATTTCGTGCCGTTGTACATGACATCATCATGCCGGCACATAAACTCGGAAGCGCACGGCAGTGCGCAGCATAGGAGAACTGATGCTGGAAGAGAACAGTCGCATGTGGTGGGTGTCCCTGCCGAAGGCATGGCGGATGCCCCCACATGCCAACAGGTAAGCCACTAGACCACCAGGGAAACTACTTGTCGTTACATTACCCCCCCTTCTAGGAGGGGCCACTGGACCCTCAAGCTTACCAGGAGCCCTAGGATGAAACTGTCTCCTGAAGTGGTTAACCTGGACATTGGATTTGGCCAGAATCTTAACCAACACAGGAGGAGGACATGATTGCTGATGGACCTGTATGGCAGGTTTCAACACAGAAACATGAAACAAGTTAGATAACTTAAACATATCAGGTAACTTGAGACAGACAGTTGGTTGGGTTGGTTGGGTTCACAATCTCCACAATAGGATATAGACCAATAAATCTGGGCCCCTGCTTAAGAAATTTGATTTTAAGCTTGATATTCCCTGTGGATAGCCAAACCAAGTCCCAAACCTGATATTTGGGTACCTCCCTACGGGGCTTTGCGGCTGCTCTTTTCTGAGCGGATGTAACTGCTGAAAGGGAACTAACTACCCCAGAACGAGACTTAGAACAAAGCTCCACAGAAGGGAATTTATCTAGGGAAGCAACTGCCACCATTAGAGTGGAAGCTAGACATGAATCTTTGCAGTTGGAACACCACTGGATAACCTCCCCAGTTACCCAATCAATGTGGGGGTTGTGTACCTGTAGCCAAGGTAACCCCAGAATTAATTGGGATGAAGAACCATCAAGAACGTGAAAAGCAGATTTTTCACAATGCATATTGTTTACACACATGGATAAAGCCTTGGATTTTTGGGTTACCGGACCTGACCCCAGTGAGCTTTTATAAATTGCAGAAATTCTCATAGTAGGTGTAAGGGGAATAAGGGGAATATTATACCTTTCTGCAAAGGCAGCAGCTAAAAAATTTCCCCCAGCCCCAGAATCCACCAAGGCCGAAACTTTAACTGAACCTCCAGGCCAGGACAGAACGACAGGTACTAAGTTTTTTGAGGTGAATTGGGCAGAGGAAATCTTTCTACCCAAATGGAGCTCTCCATCTCCATTTTGGTTTTGACGTTTTCCTGGCCTCTTGGTACAATTTTTAAGGAAATTACCCCTATCCTCACTATGCATAGACACAGGGATCGCCTTCAGGCCCTTTCATCAGGAGACAAGCGTGTAGCTCCCAATTGAGGAAGTGGTTTATCCACGAAATGCGTCAAAGCTTTCAAGCTCATTATGCTCTGTCTTTACATTTTAATGGTTTTCAAATAAATGGATGTTTTAAATTTGCTGGTGCTCCGTGTTTGCAAGAATCTGTTTGAGGCTGCACGCATCGGGAGCGTTTCTCACTTGGCAGCACAGCGGATACACATCAACGGGTCTGTGAGTGCTCCCTTGTTCTCTTTCGTTTTTGCTTTACAGTGTAGCTCCCAATTGCATGGGTTCCCCCTGAGGGTTAGGAAGCGAGGGAGTTGGTGATTCGTCATTATCACATATAATAGGGAAAATGTACCGTCTTTCTCTTTGCCTCCTATCAATTTGGATGGCTAACTTCACAAGGTCATCCAAAGTGGATGAAGGAGGGTAATTAACCAGGTTGTCTTTGACAGAGCTAGAAAGCCCCACCCAGAATTGACTACGAAGAGCTGTATCATTCCACCCCATCTAAACTGACCAGCGGTGGAATTCTGTACAATACTCCTCAATTACTCTATTCCCTTGACCGAGTTTATGAATCGCAGAATCGGCAGGGCTAGCACAACCTGGGCCATCGTATAACATGGCCATGGTGTCAAAAAATGCTTCTAGGGAAAAACGGCAGGGTCAGAGGGGAGTAATCTTAGTGCCCAGACTTGTGGGTCAATTTGTTGTAAGGTCATAACGAACCTTACTTCATCCTCACCAGTAGGGATGTAGCGAACGTCGGAAAAAAAGTTCGCGAACATATTCGCGAACTTGCGCAAAAATGCGAGCGGTTCGCGAACGGTTCACGAACCGCATAGACTTCAATGGGAAGGCGAACTTTAACATCTAAAAAAGACATTTCTGGCCAGAAAAATGATTTTAAAGTTGTTTAAAGGGTGCAACGACCTGGACAGTGGCATGCCAGAGGGGGATCAAGGGCAAAAATTTATCTGAAAAATCTGCCTGTGTGTGCTTGGAAGAGATAGTGTAGGGGGAGAGCTGTTAGTGATTTCAGGGACAGATGATAGTAAGTTTGCTGGCTAGTAATCTGCTTGATACTGCTCTGTATTGGAGGGACAGAAGTCTGCAGGGATTTGAGGGACATTTTAGCTTAGGTAGCTTTGCTGGCTAGTAATCTACTGTTCTCTTTAAACAACTGCCATACATTGACCTTGTAGGCATTGTTTGCCCAGTTTTTTTGGACGCAGCCACTGAAGCACAGTTGCCAGAAAAAATATGCCATATAAATGCTGAAAATAGTAATTTTTCGCCATACGTTGACCTTGTAGACATTGTTTGCCCAGTTTTTTTGGTTGCAGCCACTGAAGCACAGTTGCCAGAAAAAATATGCCATATAAATGCTGAAAATAGTCATTTTTTGCCATATACGTTGAGTCAACGTATGGCAAAAAATGACTATTTTCAGCATTTATGTGGCATATTTTTTCTGGCCTCTGTGCTTCATTGGCTGCGGCCAAAAAAACTGGGCAAACAATGCCTACAAGGTCAACGTCGTTGACCTTGTAGGCATTGTTTGCCCAGTTTTTTTGGCCGCAGCCACTGAAGCACAGAGGCCAGAAAAAATATGCCATATAAATGCTGAAAATAGTCATTTTTTTGGTCGCAGCCACTGAAGCACAGTTGCCAGAAAAATTATGCCATATAAATGCTGAAAATATAAATTTTTTTGGTTGCAGCCACTGAAGCACAGAGGCCAGAAAAATTATGCCATATAAATGCAGAAAATATGCATTTTTTTGGTCGCAGCCACTGAAGCACAGTTGACAGAAAAATTATGCCATATAAATGCTGAAAATATAAATTTTTTTGGTTGCAGCCACTGAAGCACAGAGGCCAGAAAAATTATGCCATATAAATGGAGAAAATATGCATTTTTTTGGTTGCAGCCACTGAAGCACAGAGGCTAGAAAAATTATGCCATATAAATGGACAAAATATGCATTTTTTTGGTTGCAGCCACTGAAGCACAGAGGCCAGAAAAATTATGCCATATAAATGCAGAAAATATGCATTTTTTTGGTTGCAGCCACTGAAGCACAGAGGCCAGAAAAATTATGCCATATAAATGCAGAAAATATGCATTTTTTTGGACGCAGCCACTGAAGCACAGTTGCCAGAAAAAATATGCCATATAAATGCTGAAAATAGTCATTTTTCGCCATACGTTGACCTTGTAGACATTGTTTGCCCAGTTTTTTTGGTTGCAGCCACTGAAGCACAGAGGCCAGAAAAAATTAAACCAGTAGGGTTTGCACCCTAGTTTGTAACGGTGGCGGAGGGAGGAGGACGCTAAAGGACAGCTGTGTGTGGAGTCATGAGGCTTGAAGAGAAGGACAGCTGCATAGAAGTCAGAACAAGTCTTCCGGCGTGCAGTAACCCTCCGAGATCCACCCCTCATTCATTTTAATAAAGGTCAGGTAATCGACACTTTTGTGACCTAGGCGAGTTCTCTTCTCAGTTACAATCCCTCCTGCTGCACTGAAGGTCCTTTCTGAGAGCACACTTGAGGCTGGGCAAGACAAGAGGTTCATGGCAAATTGTGACAGCTCTGGCCACAGATCAAGCCTGCGCACCCAGTAGTCCAGGGGTTCATCGCTCCTCAGAGTGTCGATATCTGCAGTTAATGCCAGGTAGTCCGCTACTTGCCGGTCGAGGCGTTCTTTGAGGGTGGATCCAGAAGGGTTGTGGCGCTGCCTTGGACAGAAAAACATTTGCATGTCTGACGTTACAGACCGGCCAAAGGGCTTTGTCCTTGCAGGTGTGCTCGTGGCAGGATTACTGGCACCTCTGCCCCTGGAATGTTGATGAGTTCCTGAAGTGACATCACCCTTAAAAGCATTGTACAACATGTTTTGCAGGCTGGTTTGTAAATGCCGCATCTTTTCGGACTTGTGGTATGTTGGTAACATTTCTGACACTTTATGCTTGTACCGAGGGTCTAGTAGCGTTGCGACCCAGTACAGGTCCTTCTCCTTAAGCCTCTTGATACGGGGGTCCTTCAACAGGCATGACAGCATGAAAGACCCCATTCTCACAAGGTTGGATGCAGAGCTATCCATCTCCGCTTCCTCATTATTAGGGATGTAGCGAACTGCCGTTAATGTGTTCGCGAACACCGTTCGCGAACACCGGCAAAAAAGCGAACAGTTCGCGAACTTCGAACGCTCGATAAAATCGTTCGATCGAACGATCGAAGGATTTTATTCGTACGATCGAAGGATTTTCGTTCGAATCGAACGATCGAAGCTATTCGATCGAATGATTTTAATTCAATCGAATGCTTATAATCGTTCGAACGAATGGAAATCGTTCGATTTTAGCGATCGAATGGTCGAATGGTCGAATGGTCGAACGAAATTTTACTTCGAATCGAACGCGAACACCAATTGGCGAACGTCGCGCGACGTTCGCGAACATTCGGCGGACGCGAACAGTCGAAGTTCGCGCGAACTAGTTCGCCGGCGAACAGTTCGCTACATCCCTACTCATTATCAAGGACTGCATCATCCACGGTCTCCTCCCCCCAGCCACGTACAAGACCAGGGGTCCCCAAAAGGTCACCACTAGCCCCCTGGGAAGCCTGCTCCTGTTGGTCCTCCTCCTCCTCCTCCACAAAGCCACCTTCCTCCTCTGACTCCACTTCTGGCACCTCTCCCTGCAGCAGGTGCCTGGGTTCGTTCTGGTGATTCCGACCATAAATCGTGCGCTTCCAGCTCCTCGTCACGCTGGTCTACAGCCTCATCTGTCACTCGTCGCACGGCACGCTCCAGGAAGAAAGCGAAGGGTATTAGGTCGCTGATGGTGCCTTCAGTGCGACTGACCATATTTGTCACCTCTTCAAAAGGTCGCATGAGCCTGCAGGCATCGCGCATAAGCACCCAGTAACGGGGGAAAAAAATCCCCAGCTCTGCAGATCCAGTCCTACCACCCAGTTCAAAAAGGTACTCGTTGACGGCCCTTTGTTGTTGCAGCAGACGTTCCAACATAAGGAGCGTTGAATTCCAGCGAGTCTGGCTGTCAGAAATCAAACGCCTGACTGGCATGTTGTAGCGCTGCTGAATGTCAGCAAGGCGTGCCATGGCTGTGTAGGAACGTCTGAAATGGGCCGACACCTTTCTGGACTGGGTGAGAACGTCCTGGAATCCTGGGTAC
Organism: Xenopus petersii; assembly: GCA_038501925.1. NCBI lineage: Eukaryota > Metazoa > Chordata > Amphibia > Anura > Pipidae > Xenopus > Xenopus petersii. The sequence continues at coordinate 34,611,486 of CM076689.1, read as the reverse complement.
TTGGAGACAAAACGTTGGACTATTAAATTTAACACATGTGCCATGCAGGGCACATGTGTTAAATTTCCCAGTCTCAACGCTGCCAACAGATTGCTTCCATTGTCACACACCACTTTTCCGATCTGCAGTTGGTGTGGGGTCAGCCACCGATCGGCCTGTGACTGCAGAGATGACAGGAGTACAGATCCGGTATGGTTTTTGCTTTCCAGGCACGTCATCCCCAAGACAGCGTGACAACGGCGTACCTGGCACGTCGAATAGCCTAGGGGGAGCTGGGGGTGCACAGGTGTGGAGGAGGAGAAGGAGGACCCAGCAGCAGAGTAAGAAGAAGAAGAGGAAGAAGACGAGGTAGAGAGCGATGGAGGAGTAGAGGTGGTGGCAGAACCGCGTGCAATCCGTGGCGGTGACACCAACTCCACTGTTGTTGTTGTTGAGCTACCCATTCCCTGCTTCCCATTCCCAGCCATTACCAAGTTCACCCAGTGGGCAGTGTAGGTGACATACCTGCCCTGACCATGCTTGGAGGACCATGTGTCAGTAGTCATATGGACCTTTGGCCCAACACTAAGTGACAGAGATGCGGTAACTTGGCTCTGCACATGTTGGTACAGGTGTGGTATTCCCTTTTTAGAAAAAAAATTGCGGCTGGGTACCTTCCACTGCGGTGTCCCAATTGCTACAAATTTGCGGAAGGCCTCAGAGTCCACCAGCTGGTATGGTAAAAGCTGGCGGGCTAAGAGTGCAGACAAGCCAGCTGTCAGACGCCGGGCAAGGGGGTGACAGTCAGACATTGGCTTCTTACGCTCAAACATGGCCTTCACAGAAACTTGGCTGGTGGCAGATGACTGGGAATGGGAACAGGTGGTCAAGGTGGAAGGCGGAGTGGAGGGTGGTTCAGATGGGTCAAGGAGAGCAGAGGTAGAGCAGTAAGATGCTGGACCAGAAGGAGTGTGGCTTTTAGTTTGCCTGTTGCCTTTGAGGTGTTGCTCCCAAAGTGCTTTGTGCTTGCCGCTCATGTGCCTTCGCATAGAAGTTGTACCTATGTGGCTGTTGGGCTTACCAAGGCTCAGTTTCTGACTGCACTCATTGCAAATTACAATGCTTTTGTCAGAGGCACACACATTAAAAAAATCCCACACTGCTGACTTTTTGGAAGTCTGCGATCTGGCGGTAACAGTAGAAGTTGGCGGCATTGGCGGCAATGGCGGGTGCGTTGGCCGGCTGAACACAGGTGCCGATACATGTTGTTGCCCTACTGATCCCTGCGGGCTGTCCTCCCTGCTTCTTCTAAGTCTTATTCTCCTACTGCCTCTCTGACTCTCCGTCTCTCCATCTGAACTACCCTCCTCTTGCTCTCTTCTACTAGGCACCCACAAAACATCAATCTCCTCATCATCATTCTCCTCAGATGCATCAATTTCTTCTGACACATCACAGAAGGAAGCAGCAGCGGGGACCTCCTCCTCATCACTCATCATTATGTCCATCTCTGTCGTGTTCTCTGCCAGAATTAAATCTGGTGTAACGTCCTCATCTCCTTCATCTTCTTCTGCCAATAATGGTTGCGTATTACTCAGTTCAAGAAACTCATGGGAAAATAACTCCTCTGACTCCAGTGAAGAAGGGGCACCGGTGGTGGAGGAAGTGTTACGTGGGGTGGCCATAGCAGTGGAGGATGAGGAGGATGTTGTGGTAAAGTTAGAAATGGTAGAGGATGGGGTGTGCTGTGTAAGCCAGTCAACTACCTCTTCAGCATTTTGGGAGTTCAGGGTCATTGGCTTTTTAAAACTGGGCAATTTGCTAGGGCCACAGGATTGCATAGCAGCACGGCCCCTAGCACGGCCTCTGCGTGGCGGCCTGCCTTTGCCTGGCATTATTTTTAAAAAAACAACAACAACAAAAACTCAGTTGGTTTTTCTGGAAACGATAATACACACAGCTAGATGGCAGTTTGAAGAAAACAGTGTGCAAATAATGCCTACAAGGTCAACGTATACACAGCGGTGGATACGGATTACGTAAAATATATGAATGCTGCTTGAAAAAAAGTAACTCAAGTGGTTTTTCTAGAGACGATAATATTATCAATATTTAGACAAAATGTGAACAAGCTCACACAGCTAGATGGCGGTTTGAAGAAAACACTGTGCAAATAATGCCTACAAGGTCAACGTATACACAGCGGTGGATACGGATTACGTAAAATATAAGAATGCTGCTTGAAAAAAAGTAACTCAAGTGGTTTTTCTAGAGACGATAATATTATCAATATTTAGACAAAATGTGAACAAGCTCACACAGCTAGATGGCGGTTTGAAGAAAACAGTGTGCAAATAATGCCTACAAGGTCAACGTATACACAGCGGTGGACACGGATTACGTAAAATATAAGAATGCTGCTTGAAAAAAAGTAACTCAAGTGGTTTTTCTAGAGACGATAATATTATCAATATTTAGACAAAATGTGAACAAGCTCACACAGCTAGATGGCGGTTTGAAGAAAACACTGTGCAAATAATGCCTACAAGGTCAACGTATACACAGCGGTGGATACGGATTACGTAAAATATAAGAATGCTGCTTGAAAAAAAGTAACTCAAGTGGTTTTTCTAGAGACGATAATATTATCAATATTTAGACAAAATGTGAACAAGCTCACACAGCTAGATGGCGGTTTGAAGAAAACACTGTGCAAATAATGCCCACAAGATCAGCGTATACACTACTACAGCGGTGGATACGGATTACGTAAAATATATTATGGCTGCTTGAAAAAAGTCACTCCGGTGTTTTTTCTGGAGACGGTAATATTATGGATATTTAGACAGAATGTGAACAAGGTCACACAGCTAGATGGCAGTTGGTTGAATAACACACTGGGCAAAAAATGCCTACAGGGCAAATAATGCCTAAAAGGTCAACTTATACACTACTACAGCGATGGATACGGATTACGTAAAATATATTATGGCTGCTTGAAAAAAGTCACTCCGGTGTTTTTTCTGGAGACGGTAATATTATGGATATTTAGACAGAATGTGAACAAGGTCACACAGCTAGATGGCAGTTGGTTGAATAACACACTGGGCAAAAAATGCCTACAGGGCAAATAATGCCTAAAAGGTCAACTTATACACTACTACAGCGATGGATACGGATTACGTAAAATTTATTATGGCTGCTTGAAAAAAGTCACTCCGGTGTTTTTTCTGGAGACGGTAATATTATGGATATTTAGACAGAATGTGAACAAGGTCACACAGCTAGATGGCAGTTGGTTGAATAACACACTGGGCAAAAAATGCCTACAGGGCAAATAATGCCTAAAAGGTCAACTTATACACTACTACAGCGATGGATACGGATTACGTAAAATATATTATGGCTGCTTGAAAAAAGTCACTCCGGTGTTTTTTCTGGAGACGGTAATATTATGGATATTTAGACAGAATGTGAACAAGGTCACACAGCTAGATGGCAGTTGGTTGAATAACACACTGGGCAAAAAATGCCTACAGGGCAAATAATGCCTAAAAGGTCAACTTATACACTACTACAGCGATGGATACGGATTACGTAAAATATATTATGGCTGCTTGAAAAAAGTCACTCCGGTGTTTTTTCTGGAGACGGTAATATTATGGATATTTAGACAGAATGTGAACAAGGTCACACAGCTAGATGGCAGTTGGTTGAATAACACACTGGGCAAAAAATGCCTACAGGGCAAATAATGCCTAAAAGGTCAACTTATACACTACTACAGCGGTAGTAAAATAAAAAAAAGTAAAATAAAAAAAAATGAATATTAAAAAAAAAAAATTACAGTTGGTGCTGCTGAACTACTAGGAGCAGCAGATTAGCACACCAGTCCCACTCCCCAACACTGCTAGACTAATAGCACTGGGCTCTTATAGTAGTAGTAGTAGTAGTAGTAGTAGTAGTAGTAGTAAAACAACAAAAAAATAAATAAAAGCAGTCCTTACAAGGACTACTGTTATTGCAGCAGTCAGCAGATGAGATCAGAAGCAGGACAGCTGCCCACTGCAGCTACATACAGAGCACTGCAGTAGAAGGTAGATTACTAGCCAGCAAAGCTACCTAAGCTTAAATGTCCCTCAAACCCCTGCAGACTTCTGTCCCTCCAATAACAGAGCAGTATCAAAACGATTACTAGCCAGCAAACTTTCAACTGTCCCTGAAATCACTAACAGGCAGCAGCTCTCTCCCTACACTATCTCTTCAGCACACACAGGCAGAGTGAAAAAAACGCTGCAGGGCTTCGGTTTTTATAGGGAAGGGGAGTGGTCCAGGGGAGAGCTTCCTGATTGGCTGCCATGTACCTGCTGGTCTGGGGTGAGAGGGCAAAAAAAAGCGCCAACAATGGCGAACCCAAAATGGCGAACGTCGCGCGACGTTCGCGAACTTCCGGCGAGCGCGAACACCCGATGTTCGCGCGAACAAGTTCGCCGGCGAACAGTTCGCGCCATCTCTACTCACCAGTAGGGAAGTTGACATTTCAAGTTCATGGGTGCTCATGGGCGTTTTTACAAACTCCCATAAACTCGAAATTTGACCCTTGATAGATCTGCGCCTTAGTTTATGAGTATATATATTTTATGTGAGTATATGGAGAAGTCAGTGTGTGTATGTATGGATGCTGGGTTTCATTTGGAGGGGTTGAACTTGGACTTTTGTCTGTTTTCAACCCGATCTAACTATGTAACTATTAGGGATGCACCGAATCCACTATTTTGGATTCGGCCGAACCCCCGAATCCTTCGCAAAGGATTCGGCCGGATACCGAACCGAATCCGAACCCTAATTTGCATATGCAAATTAGGGGTGGGAAGGGGAATTTTTTTTTTTACTTCCTTGTTTTGTGACAAAAAGTCACGCGATTTGCCTCTCCACCCCTAATTTGCATATGCAAATTAGGATTCGGATTCGGTTCGGCCAGGCACAAGGATTCGGCCGAATCCGAATCCTGCTGAAAAAGGCCGAATCCTGGCCGAATCCCGAACCGAATCCTGGATTCGGTGCATCCCTAGTAACTATGTTAGTACCCAATTCTCCATGTGAGAAAAATCCACCTTATTTTATATAAAATAATATTAGAAAGAAAGTGCTATTCATATTATATTTGAAAACTGCAGAAGAGTTCTGGCTTCACTTTCACATCTACTTTTTTTCTACTATTTTTCCACCATTGAAAATATAAATTTAACTGAGATATGTTTTATTATTTTTTATATCAGAAACTTTTCTACAAAGATATTAGTGTTAAGTACTAAATTTCCATCTGACACAGTATAGTACAGTTTAAATAAGGAAATTGCATATTTATATCCGTCTTTAACAAGGCTACTATTATTTTCATTGTAGAAGAATCCAAATGCTAGGATTAACATATTTCCCTTCACTGCACATAGGAGGACTTTTACTTTAATTTAACATCTACCTGAATAAAATATATCTTATCCAAGTATTCTTGTTTCAGAAAATTTATGAATTTAATTAATTATAAATTCATTTAGAATGTCAATAGCATGACAGTAGATTTGTGGAGGCTTTTTTTTTGGTATGTTTTTGAGAGACAGGCTAATAAAGTGGACAGAAAGGCAGATTTCTAATGGAGGTATGTTTAAATAAATCTCAGGGGTCCAGGTTCAGTTTTTGCATCAGGGTCTGTGGTCCCCTAGTTACACCATTGCTCATTGGGTAATGGTCCTGGGAGGTAGGAGGTGTGGAGAAAGACTTTCTCTGTTTTCCATCAGAGTAAAGTTAAGTTATGTTGGAGGCATAGCAGGATACTTGCTTACTCCTATCAAAGGTTCCTGTGGTGCTGGTTATTTATAGTATTGTACAATCTTTAATTCTTCAAGCTTATTGTCTTTATTATTGTAACTGTCTTAATAAAGCTGGGGCATTTTTACATTCACTCTAAATGTGTTTTTTTCGACTGGAGAGAGGGTGTTGGTTGTCTGGGTTTGGTTCCTTGGTCATAGCAAGTTCAGCTTTTCTGTTCATTGCACTTAATATTTTCAGCTTTACCTTTCAATCAAACCTTTAACCCTTTGCCTGCCAAGTACGTAAGGCATACCCCGTACGTTTTTTAGCAGCCAAGCTATTCTCTCTGTGTCAGCGGCTTTTTGGGGAGTGAAGACGGCCCCCTAGGCAATGAGGCTAGGGGGCTGTCAAGTCGGATCTGCAGATTCATCACATCTACTACTTCACTTACCATCTTCCTCCCTGCAGAGCCGCCCACTTCCTGCTGCGCAACAACTCTGCAGACACAATCTCCAGGGCCCTCCAGTATTCCAGCTATCCTCCTGCTGGTAAATGCACGTTTTTTACACACTTACATTTAGGGATGCACCGAATCCACTATTTTGGATTCGGCCGAACCCCCGAATCCTTCGCAAAGGATTCGGCCGAATACAGAACCGAATCCGAACCCTAATTTGCATATGCAAATTAGGGGTGGGAAGGGGAATTTTTTTTTTTACTTCCTTGTTTTGTGACAAAAAGTCACGCGATTTGCCTCTCCACCCCTAATTTGCATATGCAAATTAGGATTCGGATTCGGTTCGGCCAGGCACAAGGATTCGGCCGAATCCGAATCTTGCTGAAAAAGGCCGAGTCCTGGCCGAATCCCGAACCGAATCCTGGATTCGGTGCATCCCTACTTACATGCACTTACATACACTTAGGGGCAAATTTCTCAAAAGTTGAGGTGACTTTTTGAAGTTAAAAACTTTGAATTTCAAGCTATTTTTGTGTACTTCCACTAGGAAATAGTCCAAATTCAAATTGAATTTGAAAAAAAACTTGAAATGCGAAAATCGAAATTTATCATGTATTGTTTCTTTAAAACTTCAACTTCGACCATTCACCATCTAATTTAGCCTATGGGGGACCTCCTAGTACCTATTTGGAATCATTTGGTGGACTGTGAGAAATCAAGTTTTTTGGGGAATTTGATCGAATGCGCTATTCCTTCTATCGTACGATTAGAATTCAGCCGAATACGGACCTCTTCGACCCAAAAAAACTTTGACTTCATTTTGGTTGGTCTTTTTGAAATCAAATCTCTATGTTTTTTCAATTCGAACCTTGATAAATATGCCCCTTAAAGTACATTTATACACTTACCACACATTTTAGTAAAGATTGGTATTTTTTATTTTTTTTTATTTTAGCACCATTGCTCCCTTTTGCACACTTATTTACATATATTTACACACTCTTTTAGAAGTGCACAAACATGTATACACAAAAACTCACTTTTTTTTACTTATTCATTGTACCATTATCTTTTGTTTTTTTTTTGCCTAAAAACTGTTTATTTTGGCAGCGTGACTATTGGATAATCAATTTTAGCCACTAATTACGTAGTCGGATCCGTTATTTTGTTATTTCATTGATTTACACTATGTTTGTGGTTTTATTGCAATTTTATCCCTGCATTATTGTTCCTTATGTATCTTTAGTATAGTTTTGCTGTTTGGTGCTTTGGTAAAGAAAGATATATTTTACTTTCTGGGGGTCTTTTTACAGTTTGGGGGTCTTGCAGCACATAAAGCACAGTTGGGGCTCTCTTTTCAACAGCTGAGTTGGCCATCATGAAAATTCATATACACGTTTTTCATCTGGGGTCAGTACATACCACATACTTTGGTAAATATATTCATATTGGGTATCAAACTATTCACTAGACCTCTGACGTCCATATTTAGGGTGATTTTTCTTTGTACGTAAAACATTGTGTGAGATAAATGCGGCAAACTGGAACATTTTTAGTCCATTTTCAGAAATGTTGTAAAAACCTCTAAGTTTAGAAAAGCTTTGCATTTAGGTAGTTTGGTGTAGAAAGAAGTATTTATCTTTTATGGATTCATAAGAATGTGTACTTTCCAAAAATATATGGTTTTGGGGGTCTTTGTTGTTAGGAGGGTCTTGAGGCACATAATATAAAATTTAGGGTGCTATGTTCACAGAAGGCAGCTGAGAAAATTCATATGCACTATTTTTATTTGGGGTCTGCACATGCCAGCTGCCTTGGTATATCTATGCATATTGGGCATCAAACTGTTCAGTAGAGCAATATTTAGGGTGTTTTCCAGTTGCATGTAAGAAATTGGGTGAGATAAATGTGTGCAATTGCAATATTTTTAGGCGATTTACAGAAATGTCATAAAAACCCCTGCCTTTAGCCTAGCTTTGCATTATGGTAGGAGTAGAAAGACCTAATTACCCATTTTTGATTTGTCAGAATTTGCATTTTCCAAAAATATATGGTTTTGCAGGGTCTTTATGCTGTTAGAGCATGGATCCCCAACCTTTTTTTACCCGTGAGCCACATTCAAATGTAAAAAGAGTTGGGGAGCAACACAAGCATGAAAAGTCCCTTGGGGTGCCAAATAATGTGGACTGTCAGCCTACAAGAGGCTCTACTTGGCACTATACTTAGTCTTTATGCAATTAAAACTTGCCTCCAAGCCTGGAATTCAAAAATAATCACCTGCTTTGAGGCTACTGGGAGCAACATTTATGGGAATTTTAAATAAAGCACTGACTGAAGTTTTTACTGAATACTAGAGATGGCGCGAACTGTTCGCCGGCGAACTTGTTCGCGCGAACATCGGGTGTTCGCGCTCGCCGGAAGTTCGCGAACGTCGCGCGACGTTCGCCATTTTGGGTTCGCCATTGTTGGCGCTTTTTTTTGCCCTCTCACCCCAGACCAGCAGGTACATGGCAGCCAATCAGGAAGCTCTCCCCTGGACCACTCCCCTTCCCTATAAAAACCGAAGCCCTGCAGCGTTTTTTCACTCTGCCTGTGTGTGCTGAAGAGATAGTGTAGGGAGAGAGCTGCTGCCTGTTAGTGATTTCAGGGACAGTTGAAAGTTTGCTGGCTAGTAATCGTGTTGATACTGCTCTGTTATTGGAGGGACAGAAGTCTGCAGGGGTTTGAGGGACATTTAAGCTTAGGTAGCTTTGCTGGCTAGTAATCTACCTTCTACTGCAGTGCTCTGTATGTAGCTGCAGTGGGCAGCTGTCCTGCTTCTGATCTCATCTGCTGACTGCTGCAATAACAGTAGTCCTTGTAAGGACTGCTTTTATTTATTTTTTTGTTGTTTTACTACTACTACTACTACTACTACTACTACTACTATAAGAGCCCAGTGCTATTAGTCTAGCAGTGTTGGGGAGTGGGACTGGTGTGCTAATCTGCTGCTCCTAGTAGTTCAGCAGCACCAACTGTAATTTTTTTTTTTTAATATTCATTTTTTTTTTATTTTACTTTTTTTTATTTTACTACCGCTGTAGTAGTGTATAAGTTGACCTTTTAGGCATTATTTGCCCTGTAGGCATTTTTTGCCCAGTGTGTTATTCAACCAACTGCCATCTAGCTGTGTGACCTTGTTCACATTCTGTCTAAATATCCATAATATTACCGTCTCCAGAAAAAACACCGGAGTGACTTTTTTCAAGCAGCCATAATATATTTTACGTAATCCGTATCCATCGCTGTAGTAGTGTATAAGTTGACCTTTTAGGCATTATTTGCCCTGTAGGCATTTTTTGCCCAGTGTGTTATTCAACCAACTGCCATCTAGCTGTGTGACCTTGTTCACATTCTGTCTAAATATCCATAATATTACCGTCTCCAGAAAAAACACCGGAGTGACTTTTTTCAAGCAGCCATAATATATTTTACGTAATCCGTATCCATCGCTGTAGTAGTGTATAAGTTGACCTTTTAGGCATTATTTGCCCTGTAGGCATTTTTTGCCCAGTGTGTTATTCAACCAACTGCCATCTAGCTGTGTGACCTTGTTCACATTCTGTCTAAATATCCATAATATTACCGTCTCCAGAAAAAACACCGGAGTGACTTTTTTCAAGCAGCCATAATAAATTTTACGTAATCCGTATCCATCGCTGTAGTAGTGTATAAGTTGACCTTTTAGGCATTATTTGCCCTGTAGGCATTTTTTGCCCAGTGTGTTATTCAACCAACTGCCATCTAGCTGTGTGACCTTGTTCACATTCTGTCTAAATATCCATAATATTACCGTCTCCAGAAAAAACACCGGAGTGACTTTTTTCAAGCAGCCATAATATATTTTACGTAATCCATATCCATCGCTGTAGTAGTGTATAAGTTGACCTTTTAGGCATTATTTGCCCTGTAGGCATTTTTTGCCCAGTGTGTTATTCAACCAACTGCCATCTAGCTGTGTGACCTTGTTCACATTCTGTCTAAATATCCATAATATTACCGTCTCCAGAAAAAACACCGGAGTGACTTTTTTCAAGCAGCCATAATATATTTTACGTAATCCGTATCCACCGCTGTAGTAGTGTATACGCTGATCTTGTGGGCATTATTTGCACAGTGTTTTCTTCAAACCGCCATCTAGCTGTGTGAGCTTGTTCACATTTTGTCTAAATATTGATAATATTATCGTCTCTAGAAAAACCACTTGAGTTACTTTTTTTCAAGCAGCATTCTTATATTTTACGTAATCCGTATCCACCGCTGTGTATACGTTGACCTTGTAGGCATTATTTGCACAGTGTTTTCTTCAAACCGCCATCTAGCTGTGTGAGCTTGTTCACATTTTGTCTAAATATTGATAATATTATCGTCTCTAGAAAAACCACTTGAGTTACTTTTTTTCAAGCAGCATTCTTATATTTTACGTAATCCGTGTCCACCGCTGTGTATACGTTGACCTTGTAGGCATTATTTGCACACTGTTTTCTTCAAACCGCCATCTAGCTGTGTGAGCTTGTTCACATTTTGTCTAAATATTGATAATATTATCGTCTCTAGAAAAACCACTTGAGTTACTTTTTTTCAAGCAGCATTCTTATATTTTACGTAATCCGTATCCACCGCTGTGTATACGTTGACCTTGTAGGCATTATTTGCACAGTGTTTTCTTCAAACCGCCATCTAGCTGTGTGAGCTTGTTCACATTTTGTCTAAATATTGATAATATTATCGTCTCTAGAAAAACCACTTGAGTTACTTTTTTTCAAGCAGCATTCATATATTTTACGTAATCCGTATCCACCGCTGTGTATACGTTGACCTTGTAGGCATTATTTGCACACTGTTTTCTTCAAACTGCCATCTAGCTGTGTGTATTATCGTTTCCAGAAAAACCAACTGAGTTTTTGTTGTTGTTGTTTTTTTAAAAATAATGCCAGGCAAAGGCAGGCCGCCACGCAGAGGCCGTGCTAGGGGCCGTGCTGCTATGCAATCCTGTGGCCCTAGCAAATTGCCCAGTTTTAAAAAGCCAATGACCCTGAACTCCCAAAATGCTGAAGAGGTAGTTGACTGGCTTACACAGCACACCCCATCCTCTACCATTTCTAACTTTACCACAACATCCTCCTCATCCTCCACTGCTATGGCCACCCCACGTAACACTTCCTCCACCACCGGTGCCCCTTCTTCACTGGAGTCAGAGGAGTTATTTTCCCATGAGTTTCTTGAACTGAGTAATACGCAACCATTATTGGCAGAAGAAGATGAAGGAGATGAGGACGTTACACCAGATTTAATTCTGGCAGAGAACACGACAGAGATGGACATAATGATGAGTGATGAGGAGGAGGTCCCCGCTGCTGCTTCCTTCTGTGATGTGTCAGAAGAAATTGATGCATCTGAGGAGAATGATGATGAGGAGATTGATGTTTTGTGGGTGCCTAGTAGAAGAGAGCAAGAGGAGGGTAGTTCAGATGGAGAGACGGAGAGTCAGAGAGGCAGTAGGAGAATAAGACTTAGAAGAAGCAGGGAGGACAGCCCGCAGGGATCAGTAGGGCAACAACATGTATCGGCACCTGTGTTCAGCCGGCCAACGCACCCGCCATTGCCGCCAATGCCGCCAACTTCTACTGTTACCGCCAGATCGCAGACTTCCAAAAAGTCAGCAGTGTGGGATTTTTTTAATGTGTGTGCCTCTGACAAAAGCATTGTAATTTGCAATGAGTGCAGTCAGAAACTGAGCCTTGGTAAGCCCAACAGCCACATAGGTACAACTTCTATGCGAAGGCACATGAGCGGCAAGCACAAAGCACTTTGGGAGCAACACCTCAAAGGCAACAGGCAAACTAAAAGCCACACTCCTTCTGGTCCAGCATCTTACTGCTCTACCTCTGCTCTCCTTGACCCATCTGAACCACCCTCCACTCCGCCTTCCACCTTGACCACCTGTTCCCATTCCCAGTCATCTGCCACCAGCCAAGTTTCTGTGAAGGCCATGTTTGAGCGTAAGAAGCCAATGTCTGACTGTCACCCCCTTGCCCGGCGTCTGACAGCTGGCTTGTCTGCACTCTTAGCCCGCCAGCTTTTACCATACCAGCTGGTGGACTCTGAGGCCTTCCGCAAATTTGTAGCAATTGGGACACCGCAGTGGAAGGTACCCAGCCGCAATTTTTTTTCTAAAAAGGGAATACCACACCTGTACCAACATGTGCAGAGCCAAGTTACCGCATCTCTGTCACTTAGTGTTGGGCCAAAGGTCCATATGACTACTGACACATGGTCCTCCAAGCATGGTCAGGGCAGGTATGTCACCTACACTGCCCACTGGGTGAACTTGGTAATGGCTGGGAATGGGAAGCAGGGAATGGGTAGCTCAACAACAACAACAGTGGAGTTGGTGTCACCGCCACGGATTGCACGCGGTTCTGCCACCACCTCTACTCCTCCATCGCTCTCTACCTCGTCTTCTTCCTCTTCTTCTTCTTACTCTGCTGCTGGGTCCTCCTTCTCCTCCTCCACACCTGTGCACCCCCAGCTCCCCCTAGGCTATTCGACGTGCCAGGTACGCCGTTGTCACGCTGTCTTGGGGATGACGTGCCTGGAAAGCAAAAACCATACCGGATCTGTACTCCTGTCATCTCTGCAGTCACAGGCCGATCGGTGGCTGACCCCACACCAACTGCAGATCGGAAAAGTGGTGTGTGACAATGGAAGCAATCTGTTGGCAGCGTTGAGACTGGGAAATTTAACACATGTGCCCTGCATGGCACATGTGTTAAATTTAATAGTCCAACGTTTTGTCTCCAAGTACCCAGGATTCCAGGACGTTCTCACCCAGTCCAGAAAGGTGTCGGCCCATTTCAGACGTTCCTACACAGCCATGGCACGCCTTGCTGACATTCAGCAGCGCTACAACATGCCAGTCAGGCGTTTGATTTCTGACAGCCAGACTCGCTGGAATTCAACGCTCCTTATGTTGGAACGTCTGCTGCAACAACAAAGGGCCGTCAACGAGTACCTTTTTGAACTGGGTGGTAGGACTGGATCTGCAGAGCTGGGGATTTTTTTCCCCCGTTACTGGGTGCTTATGCGCGATGCCTGCAGGCTCATGCGACCTTTTGAAGAGGTGACAAATATGGTCAGTCGCACTGAAGGCACCATCAGCGACCTAATACCCTTCGCTTTCTTCCTGGAGCGTGCCGTGCGACGAGTGACAGATGAGGCTGTAGACCAGCGTGACGAGGAGCTGGAAGCGCACGATTTATGGTCGGAATCACCAGAACGAACCCAGGCACCTGCTGCAGGGAGAGGTGCCAGAAGTGGAGTCAGAGGAGGAAGGTGGCTTTGTGGAGGAGGAGGAGGAGGACCAACAGGAGCAGGCTTCCCAGGGGGCTAGTGGTGACCTTTTGGGGACCCCTGGTCTTGTACGTGGCTGGGGGGAGGAGACCGTGGATGATGCAGTCCTTGATAATGAGTAGGGATGTAGCGAACTGTTCGCCGGCGAACTAGTTCGCGCGAACTTCGACTGTTCGCGTCCGCCGAATGTTCGCGAACGTCGCGCGACGTTCGCCAATTGGTGTTCGCGTTCGATTCGAAGTAAAATTTCGTTCGACCATTCGACCATTCGACCATTCGATCGCTAAAATCGAACGATTTCCATTCGTTCGAACGATTATAAGCATTCGATTGAATTAAAATCATTCGATCGAATAGCTTCGATCGTTCGATTCGAACGAAAATCCTTCGATCGTACGAATAAAATCCTTCGATCGTTCGATCGAACGATTTTATCGAGCGTTCGAAGTTCGCGAACTGTTCGCTTTTTTGCCGGTGTTCGCGAACGGTGTTCGCGAACACATTAACGGCAGTTCGCTACATCCCTAATAATGAGGAAGCGGAGATGGATAGCTCTGCATCCAACCTTGTGAGAATGGGGTCTTTCATGCTGTCATGCCTGTTGAAGGACCCCCGTATCAAGAGGCTTAAGGAGAAGGACCTGTACTGGGTCGCAACGCTACTAGACCCTCGGTACAAGCATAAAGTGTCAGAAATGTTACCAACATACCACAAGTCCGAAAAGATGCGGCATTTACAAACCAGCCTGCAAAACATGTTGTACAATGCTTTTAAGGGTGATGTCACTTCAGGAACTCATCAACATTCCAGGGGCAGAGGTGCCAGTAATCCTGCCACGAGCACACCTGCAAGGACAAAGCCCTTTGGCCGGTCTGTAACGTCAGACATGCAAATGTTTTTCTGTCCAAGGCAGCGCCACAACCCTTCTGGATCCACCCTCAAAGAACGCCTCGACCGGCAGGTAGCGGACTACCTGGCATTAACTGCAGATATCGACACTCTGAGGAGCGATGAACCCCTGGACTACTGGGTGCGCAGGCTTGATCTGTGGCCAGAGCTGTCACAATTTGCCATGAACCTCTTGTCTTGCCCAGCCTCAAGTGTGCTCTCAGAAAGGACCTTCAGTGCAGCAGGAGGGATTGTAACTGAGAAGAGAACTCGCCTAGGTCACAAAAGTGTCGATTACCTGACCTTTATTAAAATGAATGAGGGGTGGATCTCGGAGGGTTACTGCACGCCGGAAGACTTGTTCTGACTTCTATGCAGCTGTCCTTCTCTTCAAGCCTCATGACTCCACACACAGCTGTCCTTTAGCGTCCTCCTCCCTCCGCCACCGTTACAAACTAGGGTGCAAACCCTACTGGTTTAATTTTTTCTGGCCTCTGTGCTTCAGTGGCTGCAACCAAAAAAACTGGGCAAACAATGTCTACAAGGTCAACGTATGGCGAAAAATGACTATTTTCAGCATTTATATGGCATATTTTTTCTGGCAACTGTGCTTCAGTGGCTGCGTCCAAAAAAATGCATATTTTCTGCATTTATATGGCATAATTTTTCTGGCCTCTGTGCTTCAGTGGCTGCAACCAAAAAAATTTATATTTTCAGCATTTATATGGCATAATTTTTCTGTCAACTGTGCTTCAGTGGCTGCGACCAAAAAAATGCATATTTTCTGCATTTATATGGCATAATTTTTCTGGCCTCTGTGCTTCAGTGGCTGCAACCAAAAAAATTTATATTTTCAGCATTTATATGGCATAATTTTTCTGTCAACTGTGCTTCAGTGGCTGCGACCAAAAAAATGCATATTTTCTGCATTTATATGGCATAATTTTTCTGGCCTCTGTGCTTCAGTGGCTGCAACCAAAAAAATTTATATTTTCAGCATTTATATGGCATAATTTTTCTGGCAACTGTGCTTCAGTGGCTGCGACCAAAAAAATGACTATTTTCAGCATTTATATGGCATATTTTTTCTGGCCTCTGTGCTTCAGTGGCTGCGGCCAAAAAAACTGGGCAAACAATGCCTACAAGGTCAACGTATGGCAAAAAATGACTATTTTCAGCATTTATATGGCATATTTTTTCTGGCAACTGTGCTTCAGTGGCTGCGAGTAAGTTGACTCAACGTATATGGCAAAAAATGACTATTTTCAGCATTTATATGGCATATTTTTTCTGGCAACTGTGCTTCAGTGGCTGCGACCAAAAGAACTGGGCAAACAATGCCTACAAGGTCAACGTATGGCAAAAAATGACTATTTTCAGCATTTATATGGCATATTTTTTCTGGCAACTGTGCTTCAGTGGCTGCGTCCAAAAAAACTGGGCAAACAATGTCTACAAGGTCAACGTATGGCGAAAAATTACTATTTTCAGCATTTATATGGCATATTTTTTCTGGCAACTGTGCTTCAGTGGCTGCGTCCAAAAAAAACTGGGCAAACAATGTCTACAAGGTCAACGTATGGCGAAAAATTACTATTTTCAGCATTTATATGGCATATTTTTTCTGGCAACTGTGCTTCAGTGGCTGCGTCCAAAAAAACTGGGCAAACAATGCCTACAAGGTCAACGTATGGCAGTTGTTTAAAGAGAACAGTAGATTACTAGCCAGCAAAGCTACCTAAGCTAAAATGTCCCTCAAATCCCTGCAGACTTCTGTCCCTCCAATACAGAGCAGTATCAAGCAGATTACTAGCCAGCAAACTTACTATCATCTGTCCCTGAAATCACTAACAGCTCTCCCCCTACACTATCTCTTCCAAGCACACACAGGCAGATTTTTCAGATACATTTTTGCCCTTGATCCCCCTCTGGCATGCCACTGTCCAGGTCGTTGCACCCTTTAAACAACTTTAAAATCATTTTTCTGGACAGAAATGTCTTTTTTAGATGTTAAAGTTCGCCTTCCCATTGAAGTCTATGGGGTTTGCGAACCGTTCGCGAACCGCTCGCATTTTTGCGCAAGTTCGCGAATATGTTCGCGAACTTTTTTTCCGACGTTCGCTACATCCCTACTGAATACATATAACATTACAGTTTGGCAGCTTGAATTAAGATATCTGTAATTGATTAGAATGCATTCTTTCAAAAACTATGTTTTGTAGGGGTGCTCTAGTGGCACATAACAGGGCCGATTCACTAAATTCGAGTGAATTCGAGTGAAGGATTCAAATTTAAAAAACTTCGAATTTCGAAGTGTTTTTTGGGCTACTTCGACCATCGAATGGGCTACTTCGACCTTCGACTACGACTATCGAACGATTCGAACTAAAAATCGTTCGACTATTCGACCATTCGATAGTCGAAGTACTGTCTCTTTAAAAAAAAATTCGACCCCCTAGTTCGGCAGCTAAAAGCTACCGAACTCAATGTTAGCCTATGGGGAAGGTCGTTGAATTAAAACGATTCGATCGTTGAATTAAAATCCTTCGAATCGTTCGATTCAAAGGATTTAATCGTTCGATCGAATGAATAATCCTTCGATCGATCGATCAAATTCCCTGCGCTAAATCCTTCGAATTCGATATTCGAATTCGAAGGATTTCAATTCCTGGTCGAATATCGAGGGTTAATTAACCCTCGATATTCGACCATTGGTGAATCGGCCCCAAAATGTAGCTTTTTTTTATTAGTTAAGTTAGTTTGAAAAAAAATGTTCATCAAGTTCAACCTCTCCAAATGAAACCCAGAGCACATACTGTACTTACATGCCACCTATCTCTAAGCACTGGCCTGGTATAAGGACTTGTGTATTTCTTTTGCGTGCTCAGAATCTTGCTGCCTTCATATTTAACATGATATACTAGCATTTATATATTTTAAATAATGATTTGCTATTTGTTTTGCTAACGGTAATGCCCTTTTAATCTTCTGTTTTAGCTATACATTTGTTTTAGTATGCTTTGTTTACCTTGCTGTAAATTTTTCTGCTTACCCAGCAAACTTGAACACACAACTTGACCTAGTAGTAAATTAACTTCTATCTGTTAAAGTTACTTGGCTTTACTCTTCTTTAAGTAATCCTTAACTCAGCTGGAATCTTGCAACACACTCCCCATTGTTCTCTGTTGTGTAATATCTTATCTGTGTGGCTTTAAATGTGGATTAAGGTAAAGGCAAACTCCATATTTAATCCCTAAAAAGTTTAAATTCAATGCACTAAATGTGCGATAAGGAATGTGTTATTGTACCCAATTCAATTCCTGTGATTTGGAATGAATGCGAGAAATGCTCAATTTAGGGGTACTGCATTATCGCATTTTCCATTTTGGACTACCATTTTGTGCGGAAACAATATTGCTCTTTTTTTTTTTTTCAAAAAATGCCACAATTTAACACACAAAATTCTATCTCCATCTACAATTTTATAGATACAAGAAATGTCAAGTTCATTAATTGATTTAATTTTTTTCATGTGGAAAAGCTTAAGTTCCATGTTGCCTAAGATTTCTATCAACATATTCTATTGGAAATAACAACAAATGGTTTTTTAATCCGGCTCTTGGTACAAAGAGCACTTGAGCCCCCAGGGCTGCATACATTTATATTAGTGGAAAAACAATCCTTTTGGGTTTATGTAATGTTTTAATGATTTTAGCAGACATAAGGTAGGGTAATCCAAATTACACTGTATCATACAATAGTTAAAAGATTACAGCAGTATGGTCGTGGTGCTCCATCCAGAAACCTTGCTGTATGTATTTTTTCAATAGTCTATAGTAAGAATATCCTGAAAACTGAGCAATATATTGGTTTATTTGCCTATATTCTATTTTTCACATCTTCATATCTTCTATGTCCAAGTGTTTGAAAATCTGACTTGTAGGTCACAGTATGATGCATTATAATTCTTTGTGTTGTTGACATCTGCATTAAGAATGATGCAGATAACTTTTTCTAAATTCACTGCAGTGACCATTTCTTGACAAATGAATCATTGTAAAATAAGGTTACATTATTATCATAACTTAGAAAATGTGATATTTTAAAATGCTGAGACGCAACAGAGGAGGATACAAGTCTCTAAGCAATTTTTATGCGCGAGCCGATTTTGAAGAATTTTTCTCCAGCGAATTTTCAACGCAGTTTGCAAAAATATTCACAGGTGGCAAACACAGAAATTCACCACGAATCCATGCCTGGTGAATTTATTCGCCCATCACTATGTATAATAAAAGTAATTTTAAATTAAATAGCCTAATTTAACAGTCTCAATAAAATTTGCTATTTATTACATACTGTATGTGAAATCCTTTTTTTTAAAAAATGCTATCACAATAAAAAAAGGTGCTCACGTTTAGTCATGATTCTTTTTCAACCTTATAAATCAGCCCCGTTGTACGATTAAATCAGGCAGATAATTAGGCTACATGTTTTACTACTGTACCAGGAGTTTTAAAAAGCAAAAAAGTTGCAATATTTATTTTATTTTTATGTTCTTTAATAACTATTTTTCATACTTTGTAACTGATTCTGTATTTATACAAAAAAATAAACAAAAATGTTTATCACTGTTAAAAGGGTAAGTGGGGGACAGAAGAGCAGAGTGGCTGGTTCACAACTAGTCCACAACAATAGATTTGCCATTATGGCTGAAGATGTTGGGGAGGACAGCTTTGACCTGTCATGTATGCAGCAAACTGGATCTTGGTCCAGCCCGGGCAGGCAGCTTCTCCGCTACTGATGGCAGGCAGAATGCTAAAAAGGAATTGAAAGTTGTAGTGATATGAGATTCAGTTATTAGGAAGTTGTATAGGGTAATCTTGTATAGATCCTACATGCTGAATTGTCTGTTTGCCAAGTACTAGGGTTCATCATGAGGTGGAACCAGTAAACAGACTATTTGTAGGGGCTGAGAAAGACAGCGTGGTCTTGGTATATATTGTAACAATGATAAAGATAAAGGAAGGAGGGAATTCCTCAAGAATGATTTTAGGAAACTAAGGGGCCGATTCACGAAGGGTCGAATATCGAGGGTTAATTAACCCTCGATATTCGACTGGGAATTAAAATCGTACGACTTCGAATATCGAAGTCGAACGATTTTGCGCAAATCCTGCGATCGATCGATCGAAGGATTTTTCGTTCGATCGGACGATTAAATCCTTCGAATCGAACGATTCGAAGGATTTTAATCCAACGATCGAACGAAAATCCTTCGATCAAAAAATCACAGGCAAGCCTATGGGGACCTTCCCCATAGGCTAACATTGACTTCGGTAGCTTTTAGCTGCCGAAGTAGGGGGTCGAAGTTTTTTTTAAAGGGACAGTACTTCGACTATCGAATGGTCGAATAGTCGAACGATTTTTACTTCTAATCGTTCGAATTCGATCGAATTTAACCAATTCGATGGTCGAAGTACCCAAAAAATACTTCGAAATTCGAATTTTTTTTTTATTCGAATCCTTCACCCGAAATTCGTGAATCGGCCCCCATGTGTAAGGAAGTTGAGGAATCCTAGAGAGATTAATGCACAACTGGGAGATTGGCATAAGGTTTTGGAATTTTGGGGTTTAAGCAAGTACTGGGCTGCCTCAATGATGATTGGTCAGCTGCTTTGGGGTTGAATTCAAATGTTAAACTTTTTTATGGCCAAAACTGTCAAATTTTACTAGGGAATTTTTTTTAAAAAAATCGAATTCGATTTTTGAGATTTATCCTACTCTGGCCCTTAAAGAATTTGAATTTGACTATTTGACACCTAAAACCTGCTGAATGGCTGTATAGGTCAATGTGAGAGGTCCAGGGATCAGTTTGGTGATGTTTGTAGCCTTCCTGACATTCGAGTCAAAATTGACTTTTTTCAAATTCAAATTGAATTTGATTCAAGTTTTCGGATTGGTAAAATTCAACCGAGTTTGAACAATTCGATTTTATTAATAAATTTTCCCAAGTCAAATTTCAAATTCAATCGATTTTAAGGGTGTTTAAAAAAACTAACATGAATGCCTCTATATGTGTAGGTCGGGTACTCTGGTACAACAAGTTCTGGTAAAAAAACCAATTGAATTAAATATGCTTTAAAAACATCATTTCTATATGGAGTGGATGTATAGAGCAGGAGAATGCATGGCTCTACACGTTTCGTGACTGCATGGGTCACTTCATCAGAAGCCAAAAGAGCCCCCTGCTGGCAAAATACTTATACAAAGGTTAAAAGGCACACTGGTGATTTAATCAATTTGAATTTAAAAATTTAACAGTCACTATAGCGTCAATAAATTGCAAATCAAATGTATAATGTGTAGTATGATAAATTAATTAATAGTATAATATATGAGATCAAATAAATAATTACATTAAACAATATAGTTCATTTATCAATTAATACAGTATTACAAATAAATGTATCTAGATGTAATGCCAGCAAAGAAGTTATCAAGTAGTTCATGAGGAATATGAAAATCTGAAATACAGTATAAAAATATAAGTGCAAATGCAAATGAAAACTTATCAATCAAATGGAAAAGCGACATATGACAGAAAAATAAAAAATGGCAAAATTTAAAAAATGGAAAATAAAATGAAAAAAAAAAAAAATGAAAAATAGAAAAATGAATGAACAGGAAAAAGGGGGTACAATAGGAATGACTAATCAATCAATGAAACAATTAAATTCCCATTCCCTATTTAAACCCCTGGGTGTCACCGTATCCATGGTAAAAATCCAAAATGCCTCGAGAAACCCCATTGATGTGTTCCGATATCCGTTTCCTAACTGGTCTATTCGTTTTACCAATATATTGTTTACCGCAGACACAAGTAATCAAATATATTACACATTTTGAGCCACAGTTGGCATAAAATTGAATTTTATGCCTGTAAGAATTATGCCTTGATATAAAAAAATAGGAAAGGGTTCATTAAAGCACATGCATGGCATTGAGACCCGCCACATTTAAAGCAGCCCTTGACATTAAGCCAGTATACCAATATTAAATGTTTCTTCACACATGCAAGAAGCTTAACTGGTTACAATGGAGAAATGGTATATAATTTGCATTGCAGAGATATAGCTGGATGAGTCACATAATTAGGCAGTGAATATAGAAAGCCATACCTTGTTTAGGAATTACAGGAAAATAAAAAAGCTAGAGAAATATGTCCTTATGTTAAACAAGATTTAAACCTTCATATATAATAAGGCATTGGAAAATAAGGTGGTTGAAATCTTAGCTTAGGGTCTGAGGCAAATTAATTGTATCTAAACTTTCTCTCACATACAGTAAGTGAAAAGGGCTCAGCTTTTATAGCTAATAGATATGGTTACTAGTCTTTAGCAAGCAATAAGGTATCGAAAATACCTAGATATTGACTGGAGCAACAATACTGTTAGGACAGTTAATAAAACAAGTTTATAAACCTGTTACAAGATAATGCTGTCACAGATTGTTGAGAGCCAAACAAAAAAACATGCTATACTGGATCTAGTGACCTTTAATAATCCATAATGTATAGAAATGTGCAAGAAGTAGAACAGCCTGTGAGTAAGTGCCCTAACAGTCACAAAACGCATTAGGTCTCTGTCTAATATGTCCTAATGAACATTTTTTATTATCATTTATTAGTTCATTATTGTTTTTTGGAGAAACTCACACTTATTGGAATATTAGTAGAACCTCAATTTTGTAGTGACTATGGGGCAAATTTATCAAGGGTTGAATAGTAAATTTGAATTTGAATTTTCGGGTGTCAAAATTTAGTCATTCAAATTGTAATCCCCCTATTCGAATGTATATTAAATTGTGAGATTTATCACACCTTCACCCTGGAAACAGTTCTAATTCAAATATTCACCACCTACAACCTGCCGAGTTCATGAACAAGTCAATGACAAAAGTCCGTTGAGCCATTTAGAGATGTTAATAGCCTTCCTGACATTCAAGTTTTTTTCTCGGGAGACAAATTAGTTTCATACAAATCGAATATGAATTGAATTTTTGAGTCAGAACCATTCAATCGAATATTAGCCATTCAATTTTTTTCTTAAATATCCCCCCAGTCAAATTGTGAGTATATTCGAATTTAAAAAAAATTCACATGAATTTGAAATTCGACCTTTGATAAATGGGCCTCGGCCCATGTTGCAAAAAACGAACATACACCTCGGGGCCAATTCACCATTGGTCGAATATCGAGGGTTAATTAACCCTCGATATTTGACTAGGAATTGAAATCCTTCGAATTCGAATATCGAATTCGAAGGATTTAGCGCAGGAAATGCGATCGATCGATCAAAGGATTATTCATTCGATCGAACGATTAAATCCTTCGAATCGAACGATTCGAAGGATTTTAATTCAATGATCGAATGAATATCCTTCGATGAAAAAAACTTAGGCAAGCCTATGGGGACCTTCCCCATAGGCTAACATTGAGTTCGGTAGCTTTTAGCTGCTGAACTAGGGGGTCGAATTTTTTTTTTAAAGAGACAGTACTTCGACTATCGAATGGTCGAATAGTCGAACGATTTTTAGTTTGAATCGTTCGATAGTCAAAGTCGAAGGTCGAAGTAGCCCATTCGATGGTCGAAGTAGCCCAAAAAACACTTCGAAATTCGAAGTTTTTTAAATTCGAATCCTTCACTCGAATTTAGTGAATCGGCCCCCTCATCAACAAGAACTAGTTACGAATTTCAACAAAGCAAACTTTAGTTCCTTAAGATTAGTATTTCAGTGCATAGATTGGAATATTAGGTTTTCTTTAGTAAAGAAAAAACTTGTGAGATTGAATCGAGTCAACAGAAATGCTAGATTACTTTACTCTTGATATATATTACTCAATATAAAGTTATTTAAACAGGTCTTTTTCATTTGTAGTGTTACCTTTGAATTGCAGAAAATCTGATATAATTCTATATCACAAGGGATCACAATCTCATCATGGTATAGGCCTGTAAGTCTGTGATGGGCAAATTCTTTGAAAGTTTGTTAAAGGAAAACTATACCCCCAAACAATGTAGGTCTCTATAAAAAATATTTGTCGGCGTCAACATCACCGTTTTGCAAATTTTCTGTGAATTTCGCTGGAGATTCACAAAATTCTAAGCGAAACGGGACAAATTCGCCCATCACTAGATGTGATCAATTTGTATTTGTTAGAATGTTTGATGCATTACTATGTATACCATGTTAAAAAGAAAAATATTTTATTGAAAATGTGTAACTTTGGGTGTGTTTTTGCCTATTGTTTAATGTAACTGATATGTTATAAATCCTGTATGTAACACTAACGTACTACAGTATGTTTTACTGTGTTTGCGGCATAACCTTTCTGTTCTAACTTACTTTATTTCCTGTATTAGTTGTGTTATAGTCCCAGGCTACTTCATCTCATTGTTATTGCACAAGGATTACAGAATAAGATATAAATTCTTTCAGACCCTGCCTTCCCTGCTGAGATGTTCTAAATATTGCAGTTCACAATCAAAGCTTATCTGAACATTATAGATTTTACACTTGGCATTTGAAAATGTATAAAAACTTTATTATGTATGTGGAGCATGTGTGTGGATTTGTTCTATTAATGAGACCATTCTTTGTCACAAGAAAGTGGTATCAAAAGAAATATGTTTGAGACACTGGGCATTAACAAAAATGGGGCAAGGTACAAAGGGGAGCAAATCACCATGTTGTCACCTTGCACATTTCTCTGATGCAGTTTACATATTGCACCCAATGCACCTCACTATGTATGTATAGTCATCAGCACTGTACACAGTAGGGCAAGAGACAAGTAGCACATGGGCATCCCATAAATGATAATAAGTGAGGAGTGCAAGCAGGAAGCTACTGGGGATAATAAGGCACTGGGTAGCCCTGTACTTCCCATCTGTCTATGGCAAGAGCTAAGTACAGGGCTACCTTTGCCTAAGAAACCTCTTCACTCTGCATGTTACATGACATTTTTATCCATTATGTTGCTGTAAAATTATTTTAATCATATAAGTGCCCTGGTTGCCAAGAACATTTTCAACATTTTACACCCTTTTGATTTAGGCGAATTTGCCAGGAGCAAAGAAAGCTATATATTTTTTAAAACAAGACATGCTTTCTATATACATATGCCTTAATACTGTACATGTCTAATTCCACTTCCAGAGCAAGATACTGTATGTGAATACAGATATGTAATTAATAAAAATCACGTTCCATAATTTAGAGAAACGTAATTTATTCATTTAGATGCATAAAAGCCCAAAAGTGTTTGAATTTCCATACCTGTTCAGTTCTCCATTACCAAAAATTTTTTATTATATATATAAATTTTTAATGAAAATTCCTACCTTATAAAGATCAGAGACCCACAATATACTGTAGGTAGCATGCTAGCAGAAACAATCATGCATTAAATTATAATGCCAAAATACACAATTGGTAAACTACATGGTAAACTACAAACTAACCCAAAACCTATATTTTTTAAAAGGAGAAATCCCACCAAATTCATCACAAAATAGCATATTGCATATATTTTTATTGGCTTTTTACCAAATACCAAATCTCTATCTTTTTTTCATAAATATCTACATAACACACCACTTACCAATACATCAATATTGGTCAATTTAATGTTGATTCAGAAGTAGTGATGGGCGAATCTGACCCATTTCACTTCACCAAAAATTCTTGTAAGTCTCCAAATGCGTTGAAGTTAATATGAGTCAAATCATGCAACATTTTTTCCACTATCCATTATAGACTATGGGTGTTTTTTCTCATCGAAATAAGTCAAAAAGTTTTGCTCATCCCTAGAAGCAAGTACAAGAGCACTAAAGGGTGCAAACTGACAATAGGCAGGTGGAAAAACAGGCGTCTCCGCCAGTTGCAACCCCAGACATTCCTTAGTCTGCATGTCTAAATGATGCACACACTGGGGACATTCCATGTTACATAAATACATTATCTGGATAGATTATTGTCTATCTGCTGTCTGTTTGTTTATTCCAAGGCTATTTGCTGGGTAACTCTTTACCCAGCAATATACATAGAACAAATACATTGTACCTTGACTATTGGACAATAACTGTCCCAAAATCTACTGCTTTTACCTAAACCAAGGATTTGATTCATATATAAAAGCAGACGTATATATTGATATCTATATCAAACAATTATATAAAAAAACGCTATGCTACAGTGCTGCATTTCAAACAAGGCCCATTTCTTTGAAATCAATTCTCAGTGTGCAAAGAGCAGCACCTTATGAAGGAAATCAAGGGACATATTGCCCCATGTGTATTATTGTGTAAACTCAAACTGATCAGAACTTGAAACTGTATTCAATCAGCTAGTAGTACAGAACAGTCATGTCTTTATAGCTGACTTTTAGTTCCTGAATAGATATAGTTGCAAACAATATGAACAAGAGGCACTTAATATAAACTGAAGCCCTCTAGTGGCTGAAGGTAAACACACCACTCCTGGATTCTAATGGAAAATTAAAAATGTTTGCCTTTCAATCATCCACAGCGAGTAAGAAAACCAGAAGATGGACTTTTTCCATACTTGCAGGTTTCCCCAATTGCATGGAGTCATTGACTGCACTCATATTCACCTTGAACTATCTCAACATCGACACTGTCTATCACAATGGAAAGCGTACTCACTCTCTCAACATCCAGATGGTGATTTTCTCCTGTGTATTTGGAGTGATCAGTCAGACTTGTGCTTAAGTAAGCACTGTAAACACTTCAGCCAAGCAGAAATGCTCATTTGAAGGGTAATTGCTTAATTTTTTAAGAATGAACTTTATGCATTATTTTTATAAAAATAATTTGTAACATGCTGAAAAGTTAAATACTATCAGAAAGTGCCTTATTGTTTAGGATATTGTTTGTCAGAAAATGGATTGTTGAACAGTGTGTCTTGCTTTACATGAGTACTTAATAAAGGCACATTATTTTATTGGCATGACTGAACAACTGTGCCTGGAAAAGCTCCAAGAAGAGGAAATAAATTATTTTGTTTTAATTAACTGTATCATAACTATTTAATGATCAAATGATTATTTTCAGCCTTTATCATTTTAGTTGAACACATCATTGAATTTGACACCTTGCTTATTTATAACAATTTAGGACAAGAAAAGGAGAATATGTTCTTTCAACTTTTCTTTTAAAGTGCCACAGATCATAGAACCTAAGAACTGTGGTTAAAGAATACAACAGGTCATATTCAGATTATATGCTCTGCAACAGTTTTACAGTCAGTTGGAAATCAATTAAATGGCTGGTGCTGTTCTTGCTTCTTTGCGTCCACAGCCCTTGTCAGCTTGGACCTCATGGCAACCTTTCACCTATACCTTTGACCCTCAGATTTCTTCTGCTTGGCTATACCCAGGTAAGTGATACTGTATGTACTTTATACTTTTGTGTGTAGCCCTTTCACAAACTCACAGACACAAAATACAGATTATATATAGGTAAGGGACCCGTTATCCAGAATGCTTGGGACCTTGGGTTTTTCCAGACTATGAGATTTAAGTATTTTCGCACTGTTAAGGTAAAGAAAAGGTGTATTCTGGTGGTTTGCTTTAAAAGATTTGTACGTCACTTATGGGGGCTACGTTTAACTTATTTGAGTTATTTGCATGGATAATGCAAAAGTTCTAAGATGGTTTCACTTGTTTCCAACAGATTATGGGACTCATAGGGTTAATATTTGCTTCCCTAGTTGATGGGTAAAACTCCATGTATCTAGTTTGTAATTTATATATTTGTATTATTGACCCATAAGCTGATAAGCGTTCCAGCCACACTTTAATATAGTGTTTGGTAACGGGTGGTCCTTCATCTTTGGCCTTCAGTTGCATCCAGCTGGATGTGCTCCAGGAAGCCTGGTGTGATGTTTATGCGCTGATTCCTTGATTTTGGAAGTACAGTAAGTACTAAAGAGGGCTTTGTAGATACCTAATTAGCACACCACTATCATTCAGCAAGAATATTTCACTTGGGGGCATTATGGGGGCTGTCACATGGTCTTTACACCATGTAGAGGTTTTTTTTTGTCTGTTGGGCCCATTTTTACCTCTGTGTGGATTTCTGAGAACATCTTTCCTCTGGGGGGGTTTTCCATTCTGTGTATCTCTACTCCCATGGAACCCTGTTACCAGTTTTTTGCCAAGAGTCCTATTGAACCAGAGGAGATGATTCCCTTTTTATGTAAATAATTCCTTACTGTTTGCTCTCCTAAGTTCTGTATATACAGTTATCCATGTGAGAATGAATTCAACCTTCCCAGAGAATGGTAACATATTATTAACTATATAATTTGGGTCACATGGGTCAATATCTTGGATAGTGTCTGTGACACTCACATGCTCAGTAGGCTCTGAGCAGCTGTGAGTTGAGAAGCTAAGGGGTCATCACAAATTATCAAGCTTAGTGATGAGTAAATAAATTCAAGCATGGATTTGGGGCGAATTTCCACATTTCACTGCAATGTTTTCGTGAAACTGCATTGAAAGTTTGCAGATGAAAAATCCGCTGTGACAAAAAAAAATTGTCACACACATAAAAATTGATACGCGCAATAAAAATTTACACCCATAAAAATTATTCGGGTGCCCATTGACTTGAATGAATTTGGACAAAATAGTTGCGTTTATAAAAACTGTCTCTCGTGTCAGAAATTGTTGCTCGTCAAAATTATTTTGATGCTTTGCTAACACAGCAGGCAATTTGATTCCATTCCGGATACCAAACTTACCCTTCTTCTAATAACAATGGAGTGCAGGTCAGCCTGCCCATATGCTCTGAGGGGCCCTCAGCTGCTCCAGCCCAACTCCAAGGGTAAGGTCAACAACCTATTATCATGTTTCTTCTGTAGCGCCCAATCCACTTTTTAAAGATCCCCCTCCAGCCGTACATGCCTGACTTAGAGGGTAAGGTCAACCAACCACTTACCATGATGGTTCCACAGCAGCCCTTCCTTCATCCGCCCTTTACAGTCCTTCCTCACTGTGTTGACCTGCTCTGACAACCCTTCCACGCTGTGGAGATCTGCTCCGATAGCCCTTCCATGGGTGAGTTATTACAAATTTATAACTCTGCCCCACCGTACATCTCTGAAGTCATCTCTAGATACTCACCCAACTGCTAACTATGCTCCTCTTCTGATTTGCTCCTCAACTCTTGTCTCATTGCCTCCTCACATTCAAGACTTTGAAATGGCTGCACCCCTCTCTCTCTCCCTGGTCTGTCTGACTTTCTCCCAACCTTTCTGCTTTCAAAAAGCTACCAAATGCAATACCATGTGCTACATCTTTCACCTACTTGTTTCTGATCCTGCCCATTCCCACACCTTGTGTCTCATTCACTTCATCAATAGATTGTTAGCTCAGGACCTTCATTAACTTTTGTACTGGTATTGATGATGATGTATGTAACTCATGTGACTTATTTGTAAAAACACATTTACCAAGATTATAGAGAGATAAACACTTAGTCAGACAGCTTATCACACAATGGTTGATTGACCGTAAGCTTACATTTTGTAATTTTAGAAAATGTGTTTCTTCTTTTGGGTTAAGAATGTTAAAATCTGACTCATTTTTATGTGGAAATAGTCATATCATGTTCACTCTTCCCAGTATTTGGAGTTTAAATGGGGCTGACTAATGGGGATGAGCATCATATTTCAATCTTACTATAACTTTTTCACAGTTGGCTTTCAATGTAGTACATCCTCTAGATATATTCGTATATATTCGTGTATATATATATATATATATATATATATATATATATAACAAGCAAGGGGAAGTTGTGCTCAACCACTAACTTAAAAACATTAAGAGGGGGTGCAATGAGGTAGTGACCACAAAATACATATAGTAGAAACAAGAGATCCTCTGCACTCAACCCATTATCAATATATTTAAGACAGAGACACTTTGTGCATACTGCTACTGAAAAATGCCTTACCCTTTAAACAACACAGGGATTGTTTGTCCATATATTGCAATATATTTAAGCTGGCCAACTACGTCAAAGTCATCCCTTATCTGGCCAGTCCTACTCTCAATTTTTATCTGATTCATTAAGAATTCTACTGTTCAATTATACATTTTACAAAGGGACTAAGTTTTACCCGCAACTTACTTGCTGCTTTCAAAGTAAACTCCAAACTTTGGATGCCCTTTTATTAGACACCAGTGGGATCACCTGACTATAGCTGGGAAGGGTGGGGGCTACAACATGGAGCTGGTCACTGCTCCTGTATAAACTATAACAAGCAAGGGGAAGTTGTGCTCAACCACTAACTTAAAAACATTAAGAGGGGGTGCAATGAGGTAGTGACCACAAAATACATATAGTAGAAACAAGAGATCCTCTGCACTCAACCCATTATCAATATATTTAAGACAGAGACACTTTGTGCATACTGCTACTGAAAAATGCCTTACCCTTTAAACAACACAGGGATTGTTTGTCCATATATTGCAATATATTTAAGCTGGCCAACTACGTCAAAGTCATCCCTTATCTGGCCAGTCCTACTCTCAATTTTTATCTGATTCATTAAGAATTCTTAATGAATCAGATAAAATTCATTATCAATATATATATATATATATATATATATATATATACAGGTATATATATATATATATACACAAGACCGGTTCCAAAGTGTCAATAAAAAACAATCTTGAGAGTGATATTGGAAGTGGATATATTTGCTGCAAGGAAAGTTGATGGAAGCATCTTATTGCAGACATGAAACTTGTCATTCTTTTCTGTTCTCAAATTTCAACTTAAATTGCCCATTTAGCTGGTCCTGTGAATGCAGCATTTTGAGAGGACAGATTTCCAGGTTTTACTCTGTTGGTAATGTTGCCTTGAAGGTATATAACTAATTTATCGCAAACTGAATTTTACATGCACAAACCCAAGG
Organism: Xenopus petersii; assembly: GCA_038501925.1. Classification (NCBI taxonomy): domain Eukaryota; kingdom Metazoa; phylum Chordata; class Amphibia; order Anura; family Pipidae; genus Xenopus; species Xenopus petersii. The sequence goes on along the minus strand of CM076689.1, from coordinate 34,580,942 downwards.
TAAATAGTTCATACTGGCATAAAAAAACAACAGCTCTAAACTAGAAGATTTTGTGGAATACATGAACCATCTGTGATTGTTACTTGTAGCTCATTTGCTTCACTGCCAAATGTCAAATGGTGCTGCTATGAAACAAAAAAGTTAGAGAAATTGGTTAGTATCATTAAAATTAAAGTGCAATTAGCACATATAGCTGCATAATTCTTGGAAATCCATTGTAACAGGCAGATAGTATTTAGTTAATTGTGTCTTGTGACATAATGTTTCTCTACAAATGCAGACAATAAAATAAACACTTTATATTGCATTTTTTTGCCTCTGACAAATTACAAAGTTTGCATTTTGGTACCTTATTATAATTCAATCACAATTTCAGGCCACCAGCTGTTAAACTCCCACCATTTTCCTAAAGCATTTCACTGTGAGTAAGATGCGGGAAATACAGCTTTAGCTACAAAAGGGTCATTTACTACCAAAAAACTGTATACAACATGCAAATAAAGTGTAATGTGTGAAATCAACCATGTTTTTGCACTTTGCAGACAGAAAAAATGTTGGACACCTTTGTTTACCAAAATGAAGCACAGAGGAATGCATTAGCTTTAAGAATTTTGTATATTTGAGGGACTGATGAGGGGAGGCACATACTTGTGCAAGTTGGGGAGCATCAGCAGGCCCTGCCACAAAGCAGTTCTGTATCTACAGTGCCAGGCGGTAAGATAGGTCTGCCTTGCATCCACAGGTTTGAGGTGCAGACCACTAAGAGAACTAAGAGGCTATGACATTATGTCCACCACTTTTCTGCTGTCTGCGCTAGCGTTCTGGCCCTCTCTGCTGCCCTCTTAGACCCCCTGGGCCCCCTCTGGGGCAAATAAGGTGAGCAACATCAAGCTACCTCAGGTGGCGGAGGAGCCAGGATTGCCCGTGCCTCTACCTACAGAGAGGATGACACCAAACTCTGTTACCAGAAGAGGCGGCATCTTTCACCATGAGAGAGTCCTGCTGTCATTCCTGAATCTGCAATGTCTCAATGATAAGAAGTCCAAGCAAGCACAAGCAGTGGTAGTGTCTGTATCAATCAACCCACTCTCACAGGAGAGAACCTCTTTTCTCCCTCTTCAAATATTTCATGTGCAGTATTCTGGCAAGGGCATACTGCCACAAAAAGAGAAACTTAAAAGCTTCAGTTGGGCTCCTCCTCACCATAACTTTAAAATGATTGCTTATTAGTTAATAAAACTAATGAATACAAAATTAAAAATTCACAAAATATACAAAACAACTTCTTTGTATCTAACATACTGTGCCACAGGATGTAATAATGTTGCCTATTAGCCCTATGATATAAATGTTTTTTTTAATGTATGCAAAAACAACACAAACTAATAAATAAGCTATGGCCATGCACAATTGCCCGCAAAGCCAGCTACCCTCCTGCAGATTTATATTTGTTGGACAGGTTAAAACAGGTCAAACTTACCACTAGATTGTCTGCCATGCCAAACCAAACAGTTCACTGCTAGAGATGGGGATTAGCACAAAAACCCAAACAACTAGAACACCTAGCTCATGCAGTAGACTAGGATGCTTACTCAAACTTTCAAAGCCAATTTGATTCCTTCCAGGATACCAAACTTACCTTTCTTTTAATAATAGTGGGGTGCAGATGGGTGCAACTGCTCTGGAGGCCCTGAGCTGCACCTGCCCAGCTCACTGGGTCAAGATCAACCAACCACTTTGCCATGCTTCTTCTGTAGCAGCCCATTCATTCGGTAGAGAGCCCCCTCCAGCCATACATGCCTGGCTCAGAGGGTAAGGTCAGCAAATCACTTTGTAATGCTGCTCCTGTAGCTGCCCATCCACTCTGTAGAGACCCCCCTCCACTCTCACATTCCTGGCTCAGAGGGTATGGTTGACCAACCACTTTGCCATGCTGCTTCCATAGCAGCCCACCCACATTGTGGAGTCCTCCCTTTAGCTGTACACGCCCAGCTCAGAGGGTAAAGTCAACCAACCACTTTGCCATCTGAAGAGACCTCCCTCAAGCTGCAAATGCCTAATTCATAAGGGCCCAGCTCAGAGGATAAGGCCAACCAACCACATTTCCTTAAACGTTGATATCATGCTCCTTGTGGTGACAACTATCCACACAAAGAAATAACTGATAACCTTTTCATGACTGGGATGGGGAATATTAGTTTCCCACTTGCTAGTACCCTTACTCGTCATTCACTTCCTCCCATGTAACCCAAACTTTTCCAGTAATCTTTGAACTAAAAATCATAATCTAAAATTCTATAACCAGAGTAGTAGCCCTAAGTTCAAAAGCATTCCTACTAGTTAGATGACAAGTTACCAACTACTCATTAGATGTACATTAGATGCAGTCTCTAAATGTGTTAACTGCCAAACTATATTACCTTATTCTATCCAGGATAACATAACATATGCAGGATCCATAATATGCAAGGTTTACAAAAACAAACAGATCCATTCTTAAGACAATATACTGTCATAAAATACAGAAATACAGAAATCTTCCTACCAACGTATAAAAAGCATGTATTTATTTCATGTAATTCAGCTTGACAACAATTCAACCATTCATACAGTACAGATGCAGCCACTTTGGTTTGTCTGTTTGACACAGAATATCTAAACACAGATATCCCATTTATCTCATTTAACACAGAAAACTGCGTCACAACATCCCATCTAATTAAAGCATTCACCATTGTGAACAATGGAGCTTTGGTATGCTAATGAAAAGGTTAAATGCATTAAATGAGTTAAGATGACTTAAGATAACACAGTTTCTTCAATTACCCCTGAGTCATGACGCATTTAACTCACAAATCCAAGTGGCTTCATCTGTATGTAGGCGTGCGGTGTGAATTGGTGTCAAGCTGACCTTCAGGAAATAAACACATGCTTTTTCTTTTTCACATGTTTTCTTTTTCAGAGGGCTAAACACACTATTTAAAAGAAAAATATAAATTCAAAAAGGAATCATCCATAATATTATCTTTCAAGAAACTCATTCATAACTGCAATACACAGATGTATACTTTCTTTTAATAATAGTGGGGTGCAGATGGGTGCAACTGCAAAAAAAAGCTTCCCACAAACCATATACTTTCCAGCACACCACATGATACGGCACAGAAGCATCTCCACATATTCAAAGTATAAACCAGGGAGACAGATAGATGCAAGAAGAAAGAGAATCATTACATCTACTTTATTTTTTTTTTTTACTTTTTATTTTCCAGTATAATTAATATTTCTTACAAGTACACGATTTTACATTGTATGCTCAGAAACATTTCCAGCCCCTGTTTATATATTTTCACACAGTGACACAAAATGTTCACACAGTAAGCTAAGATTATTTGAGAATCTGAGCTATCTGTAAAAATAGCTCACTATCTTAAGTAGGGATGTAGCGAACTGTTCGCCGGCGAACTAGTTCGCGCGAACTTGGACCGTTCGCGTCCGCCGAATGTTCGCGAACGTTTGGGAATGTTCGCATTTTGAGTTCGCGTTCGATTCGAATAAAAATCGTTCGACCATTCGACCATTCGAATTCCTTCGACCGCTAAAAATCGAACGATTTCCATTCGTTCGAACGATTGTAAGCATTCGATCGAATGATTTTCATTCAATCGAACGATTTTAAAACGTTCGATTGTTCAATTCGAATGAAAATCCTTCGATCGAACGATTAAAATCCTTCGATCGTTCGAATCAAACGATTTTAGCGAGGGTTCGAAGTTCGCGAACTGTCCGCGAACGTTCTCATTTTTTGCCAGTGTTCGCGAACGGCGTTCGCGAACACCAAATCGGCAGTTCGCTACATCCCTAATCTTAAGTAAGGAATGAATGGAAATCATAATTGGCAGGTTTTAAATATAAAGCACTAAATGAATCCTTTTTAATTGCTATCACTGAGATCTAAGTATATTATTAAAATATCCTTTTTCATGTAATAAAAATTTAATAACAATATATATCTTTTGGGATACAAAGTATCTTTTGAATTGTTACTGATTCATTAGCATTATCATGTAGAACACCAAATTATATCTGCAAAATAATTTAAAGCTGTATGCACGTAATATCTTTTTGAATATACTATGCCTGAAATGTAAAAAGGTTCCTTTAATAATTTGTTTATATTACATATTAAATAAAAAATACATATAAATAACACCAATATGGTAATCCAAAAATTGCTCTTAAAGTAGAAGGAAAGGTAAAACAGTGATATTATTTCTATAGATAATACTCATTGTGTTGCCATGAACCCCAACATTTGTTGCCCCCAAAAAAACTAAGGTACATCTGCACCTAAGGCCAGTATTTTCCTCACTCTTAAACTTAGCTGACACTATTTTCTAATCGCTTTCCCAGGTGGTTCAATTCATTTTTTCTTTCTTTGGCACACAACTAGTGATGGGTGAATTTATTCGCCAGGCGTGAATTTGCGGCGAATTTGAACCCCTGCGACAATTCGGGCGAAAAAATTCGCCGGCATAAAAAAAAAAAATTTGCCAACATTCTTTCGTGGATTTTTCGGCAAAGTGAAACGGCGCAAATTCGCCCATCACTACACACAACAGAAAGATATTTAGGGGCAGGCACAGGGAATACCATATATACTCGAGTATAAACTGAGTTTTTCAGCATCCAAAATATGCTGAAAAAGTCTACCTCGGATTATACTCAGGTCAGCGGGCAGTAGCAGAGATTGCAGTCACTTTTAATCATTAATATACCAACAGTTCACTTGGGGAGAGACTGCAATATCCCACAATGCCCTCTGTTGGTTATATGAAAGAATAACAGTGCGCCCTCTGTTGGTTATATGAAAGAATAACAGTGACTACAATATCACACAGCGCCATCTGTTGGTTATATGAAAGAATAACAGTGCGCCCTCTGTTGGTTCTATGAAAGAATAACAGTGACTGCAAAATCACACAATGCCATCTGTTGGTTATATGAAAGAATAACAATGCGCCCTTTGTTGGTTATATGAAAGATTAACAGTGACTGCAATATCACACAGTGCCCTCTGTTGGTTATATGAAAGAATAACAGTGACTGCAATATCACACAGCACCCTCTGTTGGTTATATGAAAGAATAACAGTGACTACAATATCACACAGCACCCTCTGTTGGTTATATGAAATAATAACAGTGTGCCCTCTGTTGGTTATATGAAAGAATAACAGTGACTGCAATATCACACAGTGTCATCTGTTGGTTATATGAAAGAATAACAGTGACTGCAATATCACACAGTGCCCTCTGTTGGTTATATGAAAGATTAACATTGACTGCAATATCACACAGCGCCCTCTGTTGGTTATATTAAAGAATAACAGTGACTGCAATATCACACAGCGCCCTCTATTGGTTATATAAAGGATTAACAGTGATGGCAATATAACGCAGCGCCCTCTGTTGGTTATACGAAAGATTAACAGTGCTGGCAATATCACACAGCACCCTCTGCACATGGTAGTGGGACAGTGGAACAATGCACACAGTAATCCGTTTGGCAATTGTCTGTCACCATCAACTTTGCAATGAAGTCCGGTTGATCGCTGGGGGGGGTCGCTTTGGCAGAATGTGCACTGCTGGGAGACAGGGCTGTAGTTGTGTCTAGGCTTATACTAGAGTCAATAAGTTTTTCCAGTTTTCATAGGTAAAATTAGGTACCTCGGCTTATACTCGAGTATAAGCCGACCCGAGTATAAGTACTTGGGTATATCGGGTCGGCTTATACTCGAGTATATACGGTAGAAATAACTTAAGCATGCATGTACTGGCCTTGGGGCAAGGAGTGGGGAAAAGTACTGGAACTTATGTGACACTTGAGTCAATGATAATAATGTTAGAGCCTGAAGCAAAACAGGCATTGCTATTTTAGTTATATAAAATATGAATATGCGGCTTAAGTTGTTGGTGGGTGCTATAGGTTGGAGGTTGGACAACACTAATAAAATAATAAATTAATTAATAAAATGTTATGGCCACCATCCTGCTTTTTTGCCACCGTCTACTACATCTACAATTTTTCCTACTATAACTACTGTTCTATAAGGCCCAAATATGACTAAAGCCCTCTCAAGCTATACCTTATGTACAGTTTATTGGGCACAGTCATATCTTTTGCACAATGCCTCAAACAATGTCCTTCCTATCTATCAGAACCAGAGCATCTACATTCCCTGGGTGGAAACATAGGAGAGGAGGCTCCAGTTTCAACCAATACCTGCTACTAGGCCAAGTGAGCAGAGAGGACTCAAGTCAGAAGCTGAGCAATGATCCGGAAAATGGTAAATGAATGGAGGAAAAGAGCTAAGCATGTATCTTGGCCAAAGTGAGATCAGGTCAGAATCAGAGGGAAACAATGCACCAAATACTAATTTTTAGATCCTAAACAAAATCAGGATTTCAGGAACACATAAGAGAGCTAGGTCAGACAAGGTAAATTCATGCACCACCCATGCAACCTAGCAGGCGGAGTTGACAGTGAAAGCAATTAGGGGGGGTCAAAATGGTCATGTGTAAGCATTTCCTTATCTTTTGTCTTGGTAAATATAGATATGTAAATGAAGTATACAATGTTCTAAAAATATGTATTTACATAATTCTCTTCCACTTCTCAAAATTTTCCTAAAAAATCTGATGCATTTTTTTAGTTTGAGGCTACCAAGAGAGAGAATATTAAACTCATATATACATTGGATAATATGAACAGACATGGCTTCCCCTGAGAATTTATTATCATAAAATCAGCTGTTTGCTCATATTTCCATTCTGTAAAGCATAATTCATCAATTGCTTTGCTTCCTAGAGATAAATAAATGTTGGCTCATTATTCAAAGGCAACATTTTAAATCAGACAACTGTCTGAGTGCTTCTTCGTTGTAACCCTTATAATTTATACTGATTCCTTCATCTTTGTCAGCTGTTTTGATGATTAGATTGGAGTCCTACACCAGTTCTTTAATTATTTTCTTGTCAAGTGATAACTGAAAGTTTGAAGGTATTTGTGCTTTGACATGCTTCTGTATATCTATTCTATTACACATTATTCACAAATGCTCTTACTGAAATGTTTTTCACAGGTGACATAACTGTGGATTTGAGAGGCAGTTTAATCATTGTTGAGCGACACCAAGGGGCCGATTCACGAATTTCGGGTGAAGGATTCGAATAAAAAAAAATTCGAATTTCGAAGTATTTTTTGGGTACTTCGACCATCGAATTGGTTAAATTCGATCGAAATTGATCGAATTCGAACGTTTCGAACGATTAGAAGTAAAAATCGTTCGACTATTCGACCATTCGATAGTCGAAGTACTGTCCCTTTAAAAAAAACTTCGACCCCCTACTTCGGCAGCTAAAAGCTACCGAAGTCAATGTTAGCCTATGGGGAAGGTCGTTCGATCGAACGAAAAATCCTTCGATCGATCGCAGGATTTGCGCAAAATCGTTTGACTTCGATATTCGAAGTCGTACGATTTTAGTTCCCAGTCGAATATCGAGGGTTAATTAACCCTCGATATTCGACCCTTCGTGAATCGGCCCCCAAGTCTTTGTTCACTGTAGTTTGAGTCTATTCTATCATTAATAAGTAAAAATAAATTCAAAAGGGTTTAAAGGAAACATTCCCCAAAATGCACAAAATTAGACCTAAGAATTTTATGCCACAATTACATTTTAGAAAACAATGTGACTTTTTGAGATCTGTCAGTGGCATAAGGTCTCTGAAACCTTTTGTGTGACATGGTCTGGGTTCTTTGTACATTCTCAAATGGTAGGGCTATCTACATATGCGTGGCATTTGCAGCCAGTAAGTAGTTTGGTCTGCATTCGGTCTGCTGTCTATCTTGGGGAAGGAAAAACAGATTACAAAATGAACAATAGATTGTGTGGATGAAAATGAGAAATGCTGGTTGAATGCAAAAGAACATTTTTTTTAATTATATGTATGTGTCACTAGGGTGCAAGCTGATAAAAGTCTTGCAAAAGTCCATAACAAAATGATCTGAGGTAATCAAACATCCATAACAATTGTTTAAGATTAATTAATGTAGATTGTAATTTCAACTACATAATTAAGCCTTAAGAAACCTTTAAAAACCATTATGATAATAATAAAGAATTACATATATTAAAATGATCAGCTGCACCTGATACACACCTAGGGGCCGATTCACTAAATTCGGGTGAAGGGTTAGAATAAAAAAAACTTTGAATTTCGAAGTTTTTTTGGGCTACTTCGACCATCGAATGGGCTACTTCGACCTTCGACTACGAAAATCGAACGATTCGAACTAAAAATCGTTCGACTATTCGACCATTCGATAGTCGAAGTACTGTCCCTTTAAAAAAAACTTCGACCCCCTACTTCGGCAGATAAAAGCTACCGAAGTCAATGTTAGCCTATGGGGAAGGTCCCCATAGGCTTGCCTGTGATTTTTTGATCGAAGGATTTTCCTTCGATCGTTGAATTAAAATCCTTCGAATCGTTCGATTCGAAGGATTTAATCGTTCGATCGAACGAAAAATCCTTTGGTCGTACAATTGCAGGATTTGCGCTAAATCGTTCGACTTCGATATTCAAAGTCGTACGATTTTAGTTCACAGTCGAATATCGAGGGTTAATTAACCCTCGATATTCGACCCATAGTGAATCGGCCTCCAAGAGACAGTTCTATTGCATATCACACTCCTTGAACAGGGGTTGATGTGGAGAATATATTTTCTCTTGTTCCATTATATTTTGCACTTTAAAACATTACACTGTTCATGATAAAGTGCCCAGATGGGTTGTAAAATATGGGGTATTGGAAAATATGTTATACTCCAGTATGTTAAGATATGTAGATTCATTTGTACACTCATGACTTGCCATTCACACATCCGTTCCCATACTCCATTTGTTCCTTACGTCTAGAATGGGATTAGGTTTCATGAAACTTATGGAATGTCTTATGGGTAGGCTTGGGGAGGTGTATCTCACAGGTTTTGAATATATCCGTGGACAAAGAGCAGTTTGCTCTCTCTCACACACTGGACACACACACAGACACACACTGACTCTCACACAATACAGTAGGGATGCACCGAATCCACTATTTTGGATTCGGCCGAACCCCTGAATCCTGCATGAAAGATTCGACCGAATACCGAACCGAACCCTAATTTGCATATGCAAATTAGGGGTGGGAAGGGGAAAACATTTCTTACTTCCTTGTTTTCTGACAAAAAGTCACGTGATTTACCTCCCACCCCTTATTTGCAAATGCAAATTAGGGTTCGGGATTCTGTTCGGCCGGGCTGAAGGATTCGGCCGAATCCGAATACTGCTGAAAAAGGCAGAATCCTGGCCAAATCCCGAACTGAATCCTGGATTTGGAGCATCCCTACAATACAGACATACACAAAACCTTTATGCAACATATTGATACAAACATATATTTTTGTATTATTTTGGTAGGCTGTCAATAGAGCATTTGACTGGCTAAATATCTGATAATTTGTATGTATTTTCTGTAACACATTTTTGCACATTAAATATACTTAAATATCACCTTGGTGAGTGGTGTTTGTTGACCATAGAACTTATACAAATTATTTAAAAAGACTGTATTTTCTACATGGGTCATTAAAGATGACTTTTTGGACAAAATATTACCTTATTTGCTGTGGGTAACACAGCAAATGCTGCAAACCTGCTATCCAGAAAGCTCCAAACCTGGAGTCAATTTGAATCAAATAATTAACATTTTTAAAAAAGATTGAGGTGGTTATTTAACTGTACCGCACAGACCGATACTCAGCCTTTAAATGGAAGCTGAGCTCCTGATGTTAGATGTTATTTGTAGAGAACTGATTTTCAAAAAAATTAGCAAATAATGCCCATTATCACGTGCATTTTTATAAAACCATGTATTAATGCATTTTATAACATTTAAGTAAAAAATCATCTTCCGTGAATTTTTCAAATGTGTGATTTGTTCAATGCCTTAAAGCGGAACTCTACAAAAACATAACTTGAGCTTTTTAATGGTTTCTGACTGTTCCCTAAGCCTAGCCCCCTGCTCTCCTGCTGAGCTGGCTGAATACTTTGGTGAGCTGGCCGACTAATTTTTATCAACAGCCAACTACCCTAGCCTGCATCCTCCAAACCACACAATTCCCTGCACATGTGATTCCAGTAAGGAAAGGAACATCACAGTTAAATGCATTGTGGGTTATGTAGTTCTTGCATGCTGTCTGTAAGCTGTGGGGAAGTTGTTACAATTTGTAACATCAGTGTTTAGTCCCTCCTTCCCTAACAGGATTTCAAATTATGCAGAAAGAGAAGACCTGATAAACAGCTGGATTTCAGCATAGAAAATGGCATTTATTCATACTTTTTGAAGAAATATATAACTGTGATGGGTATATTATGGATTTCTGTGTTATGTGGGCCTCTTTATCAAATTTTGGTTTGGTAGCCGGAGTTCCCCTTTAAGAAAGAAAGTTTAGCTTTTTTTTCACTCCTTTTTCTTCTGTATATAAAATGTTCTAAGAAGGAGAAACAACTAGTTTTTGCAAAAAGTGAACCATAGCAGCCCCCTTATTTGCTACCAGATATAATTATGTAAATATAAAAAGAGGACTGGCAATGGCAACAATCTATTCAAATATTTTATTGCCTAAAAATTTTTATATGTTGCTTAAAGCAAAGTAGGGGAATATTAATGCTGATTAGAATTACCAACATATTAGTGCTGGGTTACAAAACTGTTTACATTTTTCTTATTAACATACTAATGTTTTATTAAGAAAATATATTAACTACATTAATAATAGTTAACATGCCTTTTTCTGCACATATATTAATTGTTTGCAAATGCATTCATATTAACTGTTTTCAATGTTTCTAGGATAGTAGTTAAATTAACCAAATAAAACAACTCAACCTCACACACGTAAAGCTACATGCAGTATATGAATACATAACTAACTTCACAAATACCCAAAAAATATTCCAAAACAACTACCAGGTCAGTCCCTGGATAACCTTTGTAATAAGGGACTGAATCAAACATTTATTAAGGTTAAAAAAGCTTGATATGTAAAACCTTGGCATCTAAGAGCTTCTGAGGTCATATAGAAGGCAATTACTAGTGATGGGCAAATCTGTACCAAAAGAATGGCCAAAAACTGGCAAAATGCATTGAGTCAATATTTTGATGTGCAACAATTTTGACATGAGCGACAATTTTGACACATGCAACTCCTTTGTTCAAATGCATTAAAGGCAATGGGCATCCAAATAATTCTGATATGCGACAATTTTTATGCGGGCAACAATTTCTATGTCTCTGACATTTTTTACAATTTTGTCCAAATTCATTAGTCAATGGGTTTACAAAAAATTTAGATATCTGGTGAAAATGTCTTGACACTTTATAACCTCCATAAATACCCTTAAATTTCTCTCACCCTTGTTGAATAATTCATACAGATATGAGACCTGTTATCAGGAATGCCTGGGACTTTTTTACCAGTATAATATTTGCTGTTAGCTGTATTAATTGTCATTCTTCAACTGGTGGTGTAGATATTTTCCTTCATATTTAAAAAGTTCACATTTTGTAAAAAAAAAAAAATATATATATATATATATATATGTGTGTGTGTGTGTGTGTATGTGTGTGTGTGTGTGTTTTCCACTTGGAAGCAATTATATGTATGTAGTATATAGTTTTCATTGAAATGCTGTTTTCAGCAAGGTCATTTTTTTAGGATGCAAAAAGAAAGAAGTAGTAATAAAAAAAAAAGAAGTAAAGAAGAGGTTAAAAAAAATGCAATATGAGTACAGCAAGTTTAGGGGCTGTAAAAAATGGCGGAATAATTCACCACACATTGCCAGGCATCACCATGTACAAAACAATGTAAAAATGGCATCATTATTTTAATGTGATATTTCTTTGAACAACTTTCGCTTTACTTGCAAAAGTCTGAAGTAGTGGAAAATAATGGTGGGAAATAATGGTGGAAAATCTGAAGTTTGCATGGAGTAAAATATCACACATCTTGGTAAGTTTGCTATTAATTTAACACCGTTTTACACTGCATAACAAATAGGCTCCTTACTGTTTTTGTATTCACACATTCTGCTGGGGTACTTTTTTTTTTATTTGCATTGTCTGTAATTGAAAAAAATTACATTTCTTTCTTCTGAGACCAAACTAGAAAACGCATCAGTTGTAACATATGTCTCAGTAAAACTGATGCTTTCTATAATTAAAAATGTGTTATACGTTTTCACATATGTTTCAATTTCCTTCTCCAATTATTGCTTTTAAATATGATAAATAAATGTGTAATATATAAGTAAATTATGGCTTTAAGAGGAAAATATTTTATGCTGTGTAATTAAGTGGAGAATATACTTCATTCCAGAAGAGAAATGAGCATCTGGTTTTATACCATAATGAATTTTATGACAATTAAGTAAATTAGGTTACATGAAATACTTTCTTATTGTCAGCATTTTTCATTTAAATGTAATCCCTTCTTGTTTAATTGCACTCAAGGAAATCAAGTGTAGATGCATCAAATATCAAATTAAAATACAATTTGCTCTGTAAAATTCCCAATGTGATTTAATCATGTATGCAGGCCCCACTAAAGAGCATACATAAAAAAATAAAAGCAAAATAATGACTATTTAATGAGCATATTCTCACGTTCTACCATATATGGGTATTACATTTAAAAAACTCGATAAAACACAACTACTTGAACACAGTAAAATCACCTTCTTCCCAAATGGCTACCAAATTTCTAGTCAATTTCAAAAAATCAACTTGAAAAATGCCTGAATCTTGATAATACAACTCCCACCAACTTACCAGCTTTTAGATTTTGAATTTTATACTCAAGTCTTTTGCATTTAATGAATCCTGAAAATTTGAGCGTAGAAAACGTGGAGCAAAACAAAACATTGAATTGCAGTAAAAATTCGAATTTGAATGTTGATACTGTAAATCTGCCTCTCAATATATGCATGTTTTTTACAGCATAGTTAAAGTGATATGCTCACTTGTCCTGTGCTGTTATTAAGCCAGCACACTACAGCACACTTATTATTATTTGATTTATCAAAGGTCGAGGTGAAAATTCGAATTAACAAAATTCGAATTTCAAGCTAATTTTTGTGTATTTTGACGAGGGAATAGTCCAAATTCTATTTGAATTTGAAAAAAATGTACTGTTTCTTAAAAAATTCTTTAGATTTTTTGTGAAACTGTTCGAAATGCTCAATTTTTTTGTGAAAACGTTTGAATTGCTCGATTTTTTCGTGAAAACGCTCGAATTTCAAGTTTTTTTTCATGCACTTTCCGATTTCACAATTTTCGCACATTTTTTGCCGTTTCATGGATTTTGCAGGAAATTCGCAAATTTTTCTGCCAGAAATTCGCCCATCACTATCTACCAGGCAGCTGTTATCTTCTGTTAAGGAGCTACTACCTGGTTACCTTCCCATTGTTCTGTTGTTAGTCTGCTGGGGGGGAAAGGAGGGGTAATATCACTTCAACTTGCAGTACAGCAGTATAGAGTGACTGAAGTTTATCAGAGCACAAGTCACATGACTGGGGCAGCTGGGAAACTAACAATATGTCTAGTCCCATGTCCGATTTCAAAATAAACATATTTGCTCTTTTGAGAAACAGATTTCAGTGCAGAATTCTGCTGTAGCCGCATATTATTACTAATGTTTTGTGATATTATTACTAATGTTTTAATTATTTTAGGGTCTGAAGAAGAAGGCAGCAGGAACAGCGATAGTAACAGGACAGGTGCTTAAAAACACTGGATGCAAATATAATATTCAGAGCAAGCTCACCGAATTTCTTTGTTGGCTTCTTCCACAGGTATTCTGTGTATAATACCCAATAGTTCAATGTATTCAGTAGTTGTGGAACAAATCCAGGGCAGCAACTTGTCTGCAAAGTTCTTTATTGGGAAACTGAGTTACACAACATGTTTCGGGCCCACGCCCTTTACACTTGATAAAGGGCGTGGGCCCGAAACATGTTGTGTAACTCAGTTTCCCAATAAAGAACTTTGCAGACAAGTTGCTGCCCTGGATTTGTTCCACAACTACTGAATACATTAAAAACACTGGATGCAACTATCTTATCCTTACTTCTAGTTTTCAGTTTCATTTCGACTGAAATATTCATTTTTCTGCATCTGAGTAAACATAAATGCTGACAAAGGCTACTTCTAAAAGTTACTACAATGGTGTTTAGTCACTATTTTTATTTTCCATTACTATTTTACCTTATGTTTGCTTTATGTTTACCTGTAAGAAAAGAAAGATTAGAAGAATGTCATCAATAATGCATGCAAATCATTGGAAAAGGCATGCTTTATGTCAGACACATGTAACAGCAGTACACTATCTTTCCTTTTCATAAAAAGTTTAACTAAAGCAAATAAAATCCCAACCTGTTTGATTACATCAGGCTAGACTGGGGACTTTAGTGCAAAGTAATTTAATCTTAACAAGCTGCAGGCAACGTGTAGAAATCTAAGTAGAAAATCCACTAGACTGATTAACTCAACATTTCCCAGTGATATTCACCTGCTACAGGGAAAAAACTGTGGTGACAATATTTCCTTCTGGTCATCCGTTTTATTAGTAATAGAATGCACTGTATGAGGCTGTAGTACAGCCTTTCACATTGAGTGTTTACAAGATATCAGTAGTTGGTCAGTGTGTCATCTGAAACCATTAAAGACTAAAATGTATGATGGCATTTATGTAGCCATCTTAAGACACTTGTAAGATATATATATATAATTTTCAGTTTGGCAGTTGTGTTTAGGGATGTAGCGAACTGCCGTTTTGGTGTTCGCGAACGCCGTTCGCGAACACCGGCAAAAATGCGAACAGTTCGCGAACAGTTCGCGAACTTCGAACACCCGCAAAATCGTTCGATTCGAACGATCGAAGGATTTTAATCGTTCCATCGAAGGATTTTCGTTCGAATCGAATGATCGAAGCCATTCGATCGAATGCTTTTCATTCGATCGATTGCTTACAATCGTTCGAACGAATGGAAATCGTTCGAACGAATGGAAATCGTGCGATTTTAGTGGTCGAAGGAATCGAATGGTCGAACGATTTTTATTCGAATCGAATGCGAACTCAAATTGGCGAACGTCGCGCGACGTTCGCGAACATTCGGCGGACGCGAACAGTCGAAGTTCGCGCGAACTAGTTCGCCGGCGAACAGTTCGCTACATCCCTGGTTGTGTTATTTCACTGGTCACAATAATATTATTGTAGAAAAATTATGAATATATGCTGGAGACATACTGAAATCATAACACAATTTATAAAAAATATATATTATAATAATATGTTATAATAATAATAATATTCAATTTGTGACCAGGATGTAATGTGGTGGGTTGAACTCCTGCTGGGTCTGCCTCTTTCCATGCCTTCATGCTTCAGTGTGCTAAACTATGACTCCAGTTGAAAGATACTAAAGGCAGACTTTTTTCAGCACTCCAGTGTACCACTAAACTGTCCTGTGTATACTTCTTGGCTGCTGGGATTGCTACGTCATGATTATCAGGTACCCTGTATTTGTCCTATATCTGTCCAATACATTATACTACCATTAATATATAAATACAGGAAATTGCAAGACAGTTTGCAGATGTAAGTTTATTAAATGATATTTCTCTGTGACTGCTGAAGTGCTTATTAACTTCATAGTGGTGTCTTTGGGTAAAGGGGGTGGGATTTTTGTGGACTGAAAACTTAAAAACTTGAATGAATACTAATAGTATATATCATTGCAGAGCTAGGCAGCTGATGTTGTTATAGTTTGGAACCACTAAAAACTGCACTTAACTTGCTTCAGAAGAGTATTGCACTATAAGGTTACCTGGTGGTTTAATATGGCAGCAGCAGGGACTCCCATCACTGCCATCATGAGGATGTCTGCAATCTGTTCATTTGCACCAGACACGTTCACAAACGTTTGTTTCATCTATTTGTTCGTGCGCATGTGACATCATTGTGCAGCACACATAGTGGCATGAAAATTTGTCTATTTGAAGCCAGTTCTGTAATGAGTTAGATCCAGTTTTAGGTCTGTGTTCCATAGTTCCTGGGTCTACTTCTGATGCGTCTTTTATTACAAACCTTTGCCTGTTATCCTGACCTTGCTTGAATTCAGCCTGAACTGACCTTTGCCTGAACATTGATTCTGCTTAAACTCTGTCTGGACCGACCTTTGCATGTAAACTGACTATGCTTGAACTCTGCCTGAACCGACCCGCCTGTTTCTAGACCACATGTCTTCCTCTGTGTGTTACACTGAACTTTGGTATCTCATTTCTGGCATTTCCTCCAGTTTCCCATTTGCTACAAATAGGCCCTTTCACTTGCTCAGAACTCATGTCCTGTTCCTCTCACACTTAGGGGGTTATTTACTAAACTCCAAATGCAAAAATCATGACAATTTGTGATTTTTTATAATAAAATTGGACTTTTAAAAAATCAAGAATTTTTCAGACTTTATTATAACCTGAGGATGGAAAAGTCTGAATCTGAAAATCTGAAAATCAGATTAAAGTCTATGGGCATCAAAAAAATGTTGTTGCACGGCGACACACCAT
This sequence comes from Xenopus petersii, assembly GCA_038501925.1. Taxonomy (NCBI): domain Eukaryota; kingdom Metazoa; phylum Chordata; class Amphibia; order Anura; family Pipidae; genus Xenopus; species Xenopus petersii. The sequence goes on along the minus strand of CM076689.1, from coordinate 34,564,215 downwards.
ACAAGTCTATGGGCGTCATTTTTGAGTCGAAACAAGGTGAAAAAATTCGCCCATCCCTAGATATCAGAGTTTTTGTGTGAAAAATCAGTCAATGTATTTCGCATGTAAAAAAATACCCCATTTTATTTATCTTACATAGTTACATAGTTAGTTAGTTACATAGTTAAATTGGGTTGAAAAAAGACAAAGTCCATCAAGTTCAACCCCTCCAAATGAAAACCCAGCATCCATACATACACCCCTCTACTTTTAATTAAATTCTATATACCCATACTAACTATAGAGCTTAGTATCACAATAGCCTTTGATATTATGTCTGTCCAAAAAATCATCCAAGCCATCCTTAAAGGCATTAACTGAATTAGCCATCACAACATCACCCGGCAGTGCATTCCACAACCTCACTGTCCTGACTGTGAAGAACCCCCTACGTTGCTTCAAATGAAAGTTCTTTTCTTCTAGTCTAAACGGGTGGCCTCTGGTACGGTGATCCACTTTATGGGTAAAAAGGTCCCCTGCTATTTGTCTATAATGTCCTCTAATGTACTTGTAAAGTGTAATCATGTCCCCTCGCAAGCGCCTTTTTTCCAGAGAAAACAACCCCAACCTTGACAGTCTACCCTCATAATTTAAGTCTTCCGTCCCTCTAACCAATTTAGTTGCACGTCTCTGCACTCTCTCCAGCTCATTTATATCCCTCTTAAGGACTGGATTCCAAAACTGCACTGCATACTCCAGATGAGGCCTTACCAGGGACCTATAAAGAGGCATAATTATGTTTTCATCCCTTGAGTTAATGCCCTTTTTTATGCAAGACAGAACTTTATTTGCTTTAGTAGCCACAGAATGACACTGCCCAGAATTAGACAACGTGTTATCTACAAAGACCCCTAGATCCTTCTCATTTAAGGAAACTCCCAATACACTGCCATTTAGTGTATAACTTGCATTTATATTATTTTTGCCAAAGTGCATAACCTTGCATTTATCAACATTGAACCTCATTTTCCAGTTTGCTGCCCAGTTTTCCAGTTTAGACAAATCACTCTGCAAAGTGGCAGCATCCTGCATGGAACCTATAGTTCTGCACAATTTAGTATCATCTGCAAAAATAGAACAGTACTTTCAATGCCCACCTCCAGGTCATTAATAAACAAGTTGAAAAGCTAGGGACCTAGTACAGAGCCCTGCGGTACTCCACTAACAACATTGGTCCAATTAGAAAATGTTCCATTTACCACCACTCTTTGTAGTCTATCTTTTAGCCAGTTCTCTATCCAGGTACAAATACTATGTTCCAGGCCAACATTCCTTAATTTAACCAGTAACCTTTTGTGTGGCACTGTATCAAATGCTTTAGCAAAATCTAAGTAAATCACATCCACTGCCATCCCAGAATCGAGGTGTCTACTTACATTCTCATAAAAAGAAATGAAGTTAGTCTGGCAAGATCTATTACGCATAAAACCATGCTGGCACAAACTCATAGTATTATGATTTGCTATGAAGTCCAGTATCTTATCCTTTATTAACCCTTCGAAAAGCTTTCCTACCACTGACGTCAGACTAACTGGCCTATAGTTTTGAGGCTGAGAACGGGATCCTTTTTTGAATAGAGGCACCACATTAGCAATTCGCCAGTCTCTCGGCACTATGCCAGATCTCAATGAATCCTGAAAAATTAAGTAAAGAGGTTTGGCAATCACAGAGCTAAGCTCGCTAATTACCCTGGGATGAATACCATCTGGCCCTGGACCTTTGTTAATCTTAACATGTTCTAGTCTCTTTTGAATTTCATCATGTGTGAACCATGCATCATTAGTTGTATTACTAGAATTGGGACTGTTAAGAAGGAAACCTTCACTTACTGATTCCTCATTTGTGTAGACAGATGAAAAATATGAATTCAGAATCTGCGCTTTTAATTTGTTTTCATCAACCAGCTGACCCCCCTCTGATAGTAAGGGACCCACCCCTTCCTGCTTCATTTTTTTACTATTAACATATTTAAAAAATAATTTTGGATTTTTTTTACTGCTTACTGCAATATCCTTTTCTATAGCAATTTTAGCTTGCCTTATAGCTTCTTTGCATGATTTATTGGCCTCCTTGTACCTTATAAATGATTCGGCTGTACCAGCTAACTTGAAAGTTTTAAAAGCACGTCTTTTCTTACCCACCTCAACACCAACGCTTCTATTGAACCAAAAAGGTTTTGCTTTGCAACGACGTTCCTTGCTTACAAGTGGAATATACTGACAAGTATATTTATTAAGCAGCATTTTAAAGACTTCCCATTTTTGTTCTGTGTTTAACCCTGAGAAAAGCATTTCCCACTTAATATGTTGCAGAGATGCCCTTATACTGTCAAAGTTTGCACGTCTGAAATTTAGTGTTTTAGTTACTCCCTTATAGAATTGCTTCTGCAACAGAATCTCAAAGGAGACCATGTTATGATCACTATTCCCTAAATGCTCACCCACACAAATGTTAGAGATGAGTTCAGTATTGTTAGTTATTACAAGGTCCAAAAGAGAGTTATTCCTAGTAGGTTCTTGAACGAGCTGGAATAAAAAGTTGTCATTCAGCATATTTACAAACCTACTAGCTTTTTCTGTCTTAGCAACCCCATTACCCCAGTCAATGTCTGGATAATTGAAGTCACCCATGGCAACAACTTGACCCAGCTGTGAAGCCGCTTGTATCTGCAAGAGTAGCTCGGCTTCATACTCGACACTTATACGAGGTGGTTTATAGCATACACCAATGATAATTCTTTTTGATACCTTTTGCCCAGTCGAAATCTCTACCCAGAGTGATTCTACACCCTCACCAGTGCCAGCTATTTTTATTTCTTTAGCGCATGGCTTTAATTCAGGCTTTACATACAAACACACTCCTCCACCCTTTTTAATCCCTCTATCCCTCCTAAAAAGGGTGTAACCATTTAAATTCACAATCCAGTCACATGTTTCATCCCACCAGGTCTTGACTATTTACTAAGAATGTTGCTTTGATTGCATTAAGGTAGGAAGGGCAAAATGAGATAGCTAAACTAAAAGCAGCATTGCTGACTATTAAGAATAATTTAATTAATAACACAATAAATCATATACAAGCTCTATCTCTGTACAACTACAGAGAGAAGTTCACAAAATTGTTATAGTACATGCCAAATAAAGTGGTTAGTAAAGTTGTAAAGAAAGTGGGAAATCTTTGGACATGATTATGGATGAATTTGCCTCTTACTTTTCTGTTCTAAATTCATTGCATTAGAAAGCCTAATACTTATAATATTTAATATTTATCTACTTAAAATACCTTTTGAATCGGTTTACATTAACAATAATCTGCCTAGATAAAAGCAGCTACAGTATCATTGATTTGTGTAGAAAATAGTTAATCCTAATTCATTGGTTCATAGTATTCTTGTATGTGTATCATTTATGCATTCCATATTCTTAGACATGGCAGGGGAATATATATATATATATATACATATATACAGTATATTCAGGAGGGGGAAGAAGGTGCAGAGGCTGCAGGGATTAGAGATTTCAATCTTTAACCTGTCACAGCACTCATTAACCCCTGCTGAGATTCATTTATTTCATTTATTTCAGAAAGGCCTGTCATTTGACATTTATTCGGCAGGCTTGAATTCGCAGCGAATTTGTGCGATTCGCCGCCGGTGAATAAATTCGCGAAAATTCGCAGATGAAAGTTCGACAGCGTCTAAAAAAATGTGCGTCGGTATCAAAAAAATGTGCGTCGGTGTAAAAAAAAACAGATGCCGGTGCAGTTTCGCAAATTTTTCGCTGTTTAACAAATTTCACGGGAAATTCGAGAATTTTTCGGCGAACCAAAACGGCGCAAATTCGCCCATCACTATACATGTCGACTACTAAATTTGAAATATTATTTCAAAAATACACCTCATTCAGATTCAGCGGTTCCATCTCTAAGATTGAAAAGTATTTTTACTTTTTTAACTGTGAATCCTGTCATTAAACTTTTAACGCAGGTAATTGAGAGCGAGGGTGGTAAGATTTCCTCTAAGGATACCCGTAGAGACAACATGTCTAAGGAAGATCGGATTGCCCTAAAAATCACTTATGGAGGACGCTAACACTGTCATTCATCCAGCTGATAAGGATGGAGGGATAGTTAATCAACTATCTGGCCTATCGGGTGAAATATTGAAACAGTTGTCTGACAATATGGTATATAAATCTTTACCAGGTGACCCTTTGGCTAAATTTAAATCTAAGGTGGATGCTCTCTTAGATGGGGCTATGAGTTTGAATGTCATTGATGAAGGTTTAAAAGATTTTTTGCAACAGCAATATCCTAAATGTACGGTTCTATATACATTACCTAAGGTCCATATAAGTATGACAGGTCGGCTTATTGTATCCAGCCATGAGTCTTATTACAACCGATTGGTGTTTATCTAGACTCACTATTACAGCCAGTGGTACAGGGTACACCAACTTATCTACGTGATAAAAAGGAATTTTATTTTTTGTCGCAGATATATCGATGATATGATCATCATTTGGCGAGGTACCAAAGAGGAATTTGTCAATATGGTTGATGAGTTAAATACACTTGACAGTCCTGTCAGATTTACCTTTGACATCCACCAGAGAAAATACACTTCCTGGATGTGGAACTTTTCGTGAATGGTGATCATTTGGAATATCCTTTATTTAGAAAACTCCACTATATGAGTTGTCTTTCCAACCCGATGAAAAAATCCTTACCTATCTCGTAATGCTTCAGAGTGTTGAGGAGCAATTCTGTCAGTTATCAGGCGGAGCAACAATTAGATGATATGTGGACTTGATTCAAAGGGAGGTTTTCCCAATAAGGTATTATATGATGCTTTTACAATTGCTAAGAATTGCTAAGAATTGGTGTCATGTACTCATAAATGGAAAAGGAGAGAAAAAAACCTGTGATATACCTCTAAGATTTGGACCTATACAGGGGTCTGACTGGGTCAGTGTAAAGAAAATGTGACAAAAAAATGTACCCTGGTGGAGTTTGTGGGGGTCAGCGGGGACGCCCGCCGCACTCCAGACGGGGACACCCGCCACGCAGCGCTGCCTCTTCCTCTGTGCTGGGCGCGAAAATTAAATGTACTTAAAGACACAGTTTCTTTTTCATAGTGCCCGTTTTTTGTTACCTCGTGGTGTTTGAAGCTCTGTGCTATCTGTATCCTGATCTGAATCCTGTTTTCGACCCCTGCCTGGCTATTGACTATCCTGAATTCTGTAACCTGACTCTTGCCTGTTATCTGACTCCGATTCTGCCAACTCCCTTCTGATTACCCAGTTTGACCCATGCCTGCCTTTTTGTACTCTGCCTGCCTTGACCCAGCCTGATATGACAACTCTATTGCCTAACGCCTTGTACCGTGACCTTGCACCTCTTGTTTAAGTCCTGGTGGCATCCAAGTAGCTGAGGGCTCCTCCCGAGGCCATAGGCGGTCACACTACAGGTGAAGCACGAGCCGAGACCAGGGTGCTTGGCATTTGTTCTGGTGTTGGGTGCCGACCGTGACAGAAATGGATTGAAAAGAGAAAGAAGAAAGTACCCGGTATATTCCCTACTTACTGATTATTAGAAACCCTTGATTAAATTAACTAGTTCATTAACCTCCAGCCACTCAACTCACCAATTTCATTAATTATATGTAATAACCTTATTCACTGGATTTAAAAAAATAATTATTTGTATCTGTGAATATTACTTTCATCAACTTAAATAATAAAGTGCTTAGCGCCAGGTAATTAATTATTACCACATTCATTAGTTCAACATTGTTCCCGTTTAAAAATTATTAGATATTGAATAAATGGTGGTGATTCATTAACTAAAAAAAGGTGCAAGATGCTTAAGTTCAAGGGAGAATTGATCTATCCCCAATTTTAATTATTGATAAATATAAAGTATCAAAATATCAAACAAATCTGACCAGCACTCCACAATTGGGGCAATTGACCCAGGTGCTTCCCACTTATACTATATATAAAACACACCAAGAGAGGTAGGTGCAAACCAGGTACTTTTTCAAAAATATAAGAAAAAATAATACTTTATTAGTTACATTTAAAAAGATTGTTTAAGGCCATATATATATATAGGCATCCAATGGTAAACATGATCTAATTCAGAAGAGAAGCATTTCCATTTCTATGGGATATTCATTAATGAGTCACCAGATGAGCAATTATACTACAGTTCTAGTAAATACCAAGATCAAACAGTTGAGTCAAATATTTGCAAGGTATAGTATATAACACAGCATCACAAAAACCTGCTGGCTTGAGGCAATGCTGATAAGTTATTAACTGCATCAATGTTTACTTAAATTTAAATTGAATATTCTGAACAGTTGTGAGATTTGAACTTTTCAGCAAAGCTTTAAAACAGAAGTAATTGTTGCCTTTTAGGAAATGTAATTGGATGCAAATGTTCTTAATATCACATATTAATAATGTCACATATACTGTATAGACTATAAAGAGTTATGCTTATATGTTTCAGAAGCCGGGGATTCTTTTGTAAATATGAGTTTAACAGTTATGCTGCTTTTTACATTCTGTGTAAAATCAGAAATTGCTTAGTCAGTTTAAAATTAATTTATTCAAAGCCTGGCATTCTCATTTAAGATGGCCATACACAAGATAAAATGCCTGCAGCAAGTTCCAGCTGCTGACAGCACTATCTGAATACTTACACATTTTGAAGAATTAGTCAAGAATATGTGGCTATCATATAAAATAACAAGGCTATGATATGAGCAGTGTTTATATATAGATTCTAATAACTTTCTAATTTGAGGAGTATTCTGCCAGGTAGAAGGTTTACTCTGAACCATTAGTAAAACTACTGTGGGTGCTATGGGTAACCCACAATCAACAATCCAGTTTATATTAGATATGTACCTTCAGCACTCTCAAGTAGGTATGTATGGGTACACATGTCTCAAAACTTAAGCCTTAGGGGGTAGTCAGTACAAATAGTAATATACATTAGACTGCTGTTTGTATAATCTGTTTATTCTAACATAAAGCACTGATTACATTTAACTATGTGTATATATACATGCACATGCGGTAAGCTTACCTGTCAGTTGGTGAAGATCGGGGAAGGAAGAACATCGCCGTCATGCTCTCCAGATTTATTCCCACCCGACCTAAAGCACTGCGTATCTTGACAGCGCTATATAAATAAATGATGATGATGATGATGACCACTCTGATATTGTATTTAAAAAAAAATTGTCACACCAAAGAGGAAAATTAGTTTTTGTTGAGTAATTTGTTTCCTGGCCAAAATAATTAAAAGGCGGAACTACAGTATATGTGGATTTGGCGGCCCAATGAAGGAATTGGTCTGGCTAAATAAAGTATACTAAAAGACATGGTATGTTAAAAATTGGTTATTAATAAATATGCTGTAGCCATTCTCCAACAAAGCAATTTGTCAAGTGTGTTATTGGTTATTTTCATTAATACAGCATCTCCATGATCCAGTAGCACACTGATATGGTGAAGAATGAGTCTGTGATTTATTTAGCCCAAGTGCATACAAATTCAGGGCAACATTTCGGGCTCCAGTGAGCCCTTTATCAAGGCTTGATAAAGGGCTCACTGGAGCCCGAAACGTTGCCCTAAATTTGTATGCACTTGGGCTAAATACATCACAGACTCATTCTTCACCATATCAGTGTGCTACTGGTTTTACTTTACTCTACATGGAATACATGACCTGAAGGGCAGGCCAAGGTCATCCAGTTTGAGCACCTGACACCCGGTACTGTGTGCGAATAACAAGGGTTTGAGCACTCCATATAAGATAAGTTTCCCATGATCCAGGTCACAGGAGTTTCCCATCTTAGGGTATATTTATCAAAAAGTTAAGTTAGCGATCACCACAGTCCTCTAGAATGAAATTCCACCACTTTCCATTCATTTCTATGGGATTTTGAAAGGCGTATTTATCAAGAGATGAACTTCCACTTTCACCCATTGATAAATAATCATTAAAAATCCCATAGAAAGGAATGGAGAGTGGCGGAATTTCACTAGAGGACTGTGGCGATCTCTAACTTAACTCTTTGATGAATATACCCCTTGGATTTTGTTAGTTCTGCAACATGAACATGCTCAGAGGGCTTTGAGCAGCTGTTGAGAAGCTCAGCTTAAAGTTGTGGCAAATCATCAAGCAGAAAATGTTGCTGGTTTTTGAGCTGTAATGAACCAATAATTATTTACTTATCAGCCTCTTGTATGTAGGTCTGTTGTATATGAGGTAACTCACAGTAGCACAGAGCATGTGTAGAGAATAAGCAAAAAAGGAAGATGAGAGCTACTGGGGCATCTTCAGGGCACAGATCTTCCCTGCTAAAGTGTGGTGGTTGTCTTGAACTGCTACAGGCAGCCAAAACAAAATGTACAGCATTTCTGCCATATTTATTTGGTTTTAGTTCTCCTTTAGCTCCTTTAAACATATTTTAACTTGTGTGGTCAGAAGTCAGAGAGTTTGCAAAAAAGAGAAACTGTAAATATTTTCCAAGCAGATTTTTAAGCAAATTTGGTGAATAGATTCTATTACCAAATAGCAGGCACAGCATGTTCTATCAGGTATATAAGTGGTATGATGATTTAATGTCATCCCAATAAGTTCCTAACTAGCATTCTATGTTGAAACATTTGGTAAATGGCATTATATATATTTGAAAAGTGCATAGGTTGAACCTGGACAGTTTATCAAAAGGAGAAAATAGAGGTAAAGACAAAAATTGGGAGATCAATACAACACATTTTACTAAAAATACTCCCACAATAACTTCTTGAATTGGTTTAGCTAGATTCATAGAAATAATTTACTGTCTTGACCATTAACTTGGTCATTAGTGATACTAACAAATACCTTGGCCTAGAGTCCTACAGCAGTCAGGACTCAGTTACAATGTCTTTTGTATTCTGCAGGCAGCCCACAGGCACACTTTAGATGTATCCATCAGAATGAGTGGAGATGGCGTAGCTCACCCAGCGGCACGTCTCCTCATGATTGCTGCTCTCTCGAGATCCTAGTCACTTCACAATGGCTTCAGCAAAACATCATATTGCTTGCTTCTGAGCGCTGATCAACACAATTGAGTCATGCTAATATGTAATCCGGCTTTATTAACTTTATTAATATCAAAAGTACAGCAGAGGGTAAGAACTAATGCGTTTTGTGCCTGTTGACCTAGGCAATTCTTCGGAGTTGTGTTGATCAGTGCTCAGAAGCAAACAATATGATGTCACTCTTTAGATGTAGATGGTTGAATTGTAAGCAGCCATTTAGGAAAAAAGTAAAATCTGTTTTACACTTACAGGCTAAAAAAGCTTAGTAGCATGATGTCACTTCCGGGTTTAGAGACACCACTTCCGGGTTCAGTGACGTCAGTTCCAGGTACTGCAACACTTGCATTGGGGGTTTAACTTGGTGGGGAAAAGAATGTGGGTAAGCAGGTTTGGGTTGTGCTACAGGCAAGTGGGTGTGGGTTGGGTATTGGTAGGTATACGCTGGCAAAATATTGGGGTCGTCAAACGTAGCTGGTGTAGCTGTTTACAGCTCAAAAGCAATAATTTTTTTCTGAAGAGAGAAATTTTAACTTTCCTTTGTGTGTGTGAGAGTGCTGTCATCATGCAGCAGTCTTTGCAACATTGTCTGTGGGGTCCAAATTAAATTTATCACAAATATTACTGTGTCTGCAAATTGATGTGAAATTGCCCAGACGTCTTTTTTTGGGTTTGGTCCAGGGTTACCACTTACCTACCTCTGCTTCATCCTGTGCCTCACAGCCATTGGCAAATAGAAGCAACCACTAAAAAACAGGGAGAAGGAACTACAGACATTTTAAAATGTTGCACTGAAACATCATTCACCTGTGTGATTTATGTCCCTTTGTCTTGTTAAGTCTAGCTTTAACTTCATCGTAAAATGTTGTTCATTCCTGCATCTGTAAAGCCTCCGACTTTGTTAACCAGCCATGCAAAACATGTTTTAAGCATGATTCATATTAGCAGAGTATTGGGCTGTTTGGATGCAGGGAGTTTAGTTAAAAGAGTAGGATAATTGTCAGCATTGTCTGTATTTACCCATGTGTTCTGAGGCATTAAACATGGAATTGGCACATTATTTGTACTATAATGCTTCTATGGGTATTAAATATGGAGTTGTCACTGCATTTATACATATTTACATAATGGTAAAGTTGCAATAAAATGATAAAAACAATTACTGCTGTGTGCTTGTACAGAATGAAAGTGTTTTATGTACAGGATGTCACCTGGGTTAACATCAGCCTCAGATAAGACATTTCTTGGTAATATGTATTAAAAGACACTTTTAACTTTTGCCCAGGTGCAGTTGCTCATTGCTAGTGATGGGCGAATTTGCGCCGTTTCGATTCGATGAAAAATTTGCGAATTTCATGCGAAAAATTTGTGAAGCGGCGCCGGCGTCCGTGAATTTTTGCCACGAATTTTCATGGGCGTTTCACGAATTTATTGGCTGCCGGCGAATCGCGCAAATTCACAGCGAATTTGCGCCTGCCGAATAAATTTGCCCATCACTACTCATTGCAACCAACCAATCAGCAGGTAGCATTTACTGGTCATCTTCCCAATAACATACATCTTATTTGTTACTATGGGTTACTGCACCTAGGCAAACTTAGGGGGCCATATATGATAGCCCAAGGTTTACTTTATGAGTGTCTGAGCATGAAAGCTTTGGCAATCACAAAAGAGGCCCAAATAGTACCATTTATTACATATGGAACAAATGTATTTCTATTGCACTATAATTATATTTCATACAGTGTTTTGAAAAATTAGGAATTGTAACATAATAACATAGTAGCATTTATAAATATGTCTGGCAATCAAGTAATATTGTGTTTTGTGAATGCAATTCTCACCAGTCCTGTGTATGTAATAAGCTACTGTAGAAGACAAGAGGAATCCTTCCCCTGTTTTTCTGCCTGAGACATCATCAGCCCAGTTACAGGCTGGAGAATGATCCGATTGTCTGGGCACCCCAGTGCATCCTTGGTAGAGAGGGTGTGCCTGACTATGAAACCAAATGTACAGGGTCTCCCAGAGAGCTGAACAGAGCCAGCACAAGAAGCTGTAAGACTGTCAAGTATAGAGAAGCTGTTACATCTGTGGAATCTGTGGAGGTACAGACTGAGTCCAGCCTGTTCCCTGCCAAGCTGCTAGAGACTCAAAAGGAGAAATGTCTCACTGGTGATATTGATCCTGCTGCAGAGCTGCCTGTAATCTCCAGTGTGATTTCCTCTGAGAGCACCCCAGTGAGTGAGCCACCCAAGGGAGGATACTGGCACGGATACAAGCTTGAGGCCCTGAAGTGAAGACAAGTCTGCTAAGTGGAAGCTGCTGCTAACTTCCAAAGGGAGAGGTACTTTGGGAAATGATAGCGCTACCTTCCAAAGGGAGAGGTACTTTGGGAAATGGTAGCGCTACCTAGGGAATAAGAGCCCTGGGGAAGGGACATCTCATTCGAACTGTGTGGTTATTAACCCCTTCTGGAGGATTGGGTCCCACGTGTCCCCAGTGTAGGAGTGCATGGTGTATTAGTTGCCCAAGTGTTTACTACAGCTTATATAAAGTTTATATTTGTTCATTTGCAAACTGTGTGTTTTATTATTCCAAGTGGAACCACCCTGAGGTGTGTTCCTCGGTGTTCACTAGGTGGAGGCACTGTGTTGTAAATCCCAGTTGCCAGTACTTTTCATATGCAAAAAGGGACTCAGGGCCCCTGGATTGCCAAGGGTAAACTACTATTTAAAGAGACAGTAACCAAATTTGGATTATACTACACTATACCCATAGGTTTTAAAAATCTCTATTTTAATTATATTTTCTACATGCAGAAATCTTGAATCAATGAAATTAAGACAAATCACAAAGCGGCAGGATTTTCTTATAAACATATTCAGAATGACATGCTCATAGTTACAATTAAATTCCTGCTGTTTTTACAAGTTTAATGATAATAGTGTTTTAATATGCAGCTCAAATGTCATGCATGGTTTTCAGCTGGACACAATTCACAGTTAAAAGTTGCCATTTATATGACATCAATTTACCTATCGCTAAAATAGTCTTGAAAAATTACACAGAATCTCTATCTCATTAACCTTCACTCTAATGATATCCTGACAGCCATAATCTTACCCTTGTCTTTATGACTAATGTACAATCAAAGTACAGTTTACCAAGTTTAATAACCAGTCTGTTAAACATCAGCCTTCCTTACCGTGAATAAAAGAGCTGCCAGGAAAATTAATTTTAAGCCTTAACGCATACAATATATTTATGGGGAGAAAATATTGCTCAAAGGTATAACACTCAACCGTAGCTAAAATAGGAGTGTTTGTGAATTTGAACTCATCATGGTGTTTATTACTAGCCTCATATACATTATTGGTTTATTGGGGACATAAATAGCATTGAATGCATCAAATAAAAGATGAGCTTGCAGTTAACAAAGAAAAAATAGTCTTAAAACCTTATACATTATTGTATAGCTTTCTTTTTTACTTTTTTACTTCAGAAGTCTACACATTACAGTATTATATCCCTTGAAAATTACCCAGTCACTGATATTGTAGCAAAGCCTTGGTTAGGATTTGCCAGTACCCCTTTCAACACCTTCCCTCTAAAGACATCTTAGAGACCCATTCTCACCAGATATGTGCCCTCAAGGGGTAGCTTACCTCTAAATTAACTTTAAGTATGATGTAGACCTTGCTGTTCTAAGACAATAGGGGTGTCTATTAATTTTGTATAACGGTATTCACTGAAAAAAAGGTGTAAAAAAGCTGTGTAAAATAAATTGTAAATCCAGCCTTGCAGCCATTATTTTATATCTGCTTCAGACCTTCAGAAGTTCCAATAGAAGTTGCTCAAATTATACCATTTTTACCCCCATTCTTTTACACTGCAATGACTGATGATGTCTTGCGAACCATTCCAACATTTTTTTTACACCATATATTAAATCTGCCCCTAATTCTTCATTTCTATTTTTTATGGTTCAGTTATTCAGTTATTTCAGTTATTTAACTTTTTGTTCAGCACCTCTTTACATTTGGTAATTCAGTGTGCTGGGGCCTTATTTACCCTGGGAACCAGACAGTGGTTTGAATAAGAGATGGCAATTAGGGATGTAGCGAACCGCCGCCGATGTGTTCGCGAACGCCGTTCGCGAACACCGGCAAAATTGGCGAACAGTTCGCGAACTGTTCGCGAACTTCGATCATCCGAAAATCGTTCGATTCGAACGATCGAAGGATTGTAATCGTTCGATCGAACGATTTTCGTTCGAGTCGAACGATCGAAGCCATTGGATAGAATGATTTCATTCGATCCAATGGCTTCGATCGTTCGATTCGAACGAAAATCCTTCGATTTTAGCGATCGAATGGTCGAATGGTCGAACGATTTTGACGCGAACGCCTATTGGCGAACGTCGCGCGACGTTCGCGCACTTGCGGCGGACGCGAACAGCCGATGTTCGCGCGAACAAGTTCGCCGGCGAACAGTCCGCGACATCCCTAATGGCAATATACAGTAAATAGGAGTATTTTGCATCTTCGCTGAAATTCGCAAAACTGGGGTAAAAATTACCCGCAGAAAATTTTGCTGCAACAAAAATATCAGTGACAAACAAGTCACCATAAGAAAAAAAGCCTGTTGACTTTACGATTGGAGAGTATGTTAGGAATGCCACTTTAAATTAGGGTTGCCTTGTCCTTTACATAGTTACATAGTTAAATTGGGTCGAAAAAAGACAAAGTCCATCAAGTTAAACCCTTCCAAATGAATACCCAGCATCCATATACACATCCCTCTATACCTTTACATAAATTATGTATACCCATATCTATACTTACTATAGAGTTTAGCATCACAATACCTTTTGATATTATGTCTGTCCAAGAAATCATCCAAGCCACTCATAAAATCATCAACAGAATCAGCCATCACAACATCATCACAAACTTTATTTGCTTTAGTAGCCACAGAATGACACTGCCCAGAATTAAAAAAAACGTTTCTCATTTAAGGAAACTCCCAACAGCTGCCATTTAGTGTATAATTTGCATTTATATTATTTTTGCCAAATTGCATAACCTTGAATGTATCAACATTGAAACTCATTTTCCAGTTTGCTGCCCAGTTTCCCAACTTAGACAATTGACTCTGCAAAGTGGCAGCATCCTGCATGGAACATATAGTTGTGCACAATTTAGTATCATCTGCAAAAATAGAAACAGTAATTTTAATGGGCACCTCCAGATCATTAATAAACAAGTTGAAAAGCAAAGGACCTCGTACAGAGCCCTGCAGTACTCAACTAACAGCACTGGTCCAATTAGAAAATGTTCCATTTACCAGCACTCTTTGTAGTTTATATTTTATCATGTTCTCTATCCAGGTACAAATACTATGTTCCAGGCCAACATTCCTTAATTTAGCCAGTAACCTTCTGTGTGGTTCTGTATCAACCTAATAAGTTACAAGATAATGTATATTGCCATACTTCTGTTCATTTTCTATTCCAAAATTAAGAACCAAGATTCTAAAATCCTTTATGGAGTGGTGAGGGCTGTTGAAATGGTTTCCTACTGATGCGTCCAATTTGTTATTGGTTATGGTGAAGTGGTGGTGTGTATTTCTTTTTCAGAAGTACACACCACCTGTTCACATATATTGTGATTTGTATTTGAGAATGTTGTGTCATTTACTTATTAGATGGTTTCAGGACATAACAGACAAACGCCAAAGAATCCCCTCCCCTTTAAGCAAGGCCAGTTAAGAATTAAAACCTTCCTGTCTCCACACAGCCTTTCCCATCTTCCACTGATTCTTGAATGGTATCAAATATCAAGAATCCATGCCCAACTCCCTTATATTCCATGCTCTGGGAATCCATGCCCAACTCCCTTAGATTTAACTTAATGACCAACGGAATCTGACACATGTACCTAAAGTCAGTCTCCATGGTAAAATAATAGTTTAAATTAGAGAGAGAGTTCCTGGGGTTCAAACAGTGAGGACACAGATGCCAGACCCAATGGAAGGTGAGTATCAGGGAAGCAGTGAATTAGCAGTTATGGCAATCCATCAGAATTTAACTTAATTTTCTAATTTACAGTAGACTGATAAAAATGAATTGCTGATTGGTTGGTAATGGCAACTGTACTAGTCAAATTACAACCTATGTTAGAAACCCTCTAAAGTTTTTGTTTGTTATTTTTTCAAGTGAAAAATGAATTTGGAACATAAGGAATCATCCTAGACTACTCACGTTGGCATTCGAATTGTCAGGTGTCCCACAGGCAGAACTGTATTGGTTAAATGCCTTATTCCCCTCCAGTATGATGCCACCATAAAAAATAAAATGTCATGGACCTACATTAAAATCAACACATCTCTAATTGATCAAACTGAAGGTGGGATACCCAGCATACAGTAATTCTCCACAGGGTCACCCTAAGAAATTATTAGATCACTCCTAGAGTAATCTATGGTAGTGAGCTAGCCTATCACTTGTTAGACCCGACCTGTCTAGGTTCCACTTCTCCCTGCATGCCTGCTCAGGTAAGGAGACTAACAAAATGGATGCTGAGCACGTGTACTCAGCTTACATGTAACACAATGTCATCTAGTGGCTAAACCTGGGATAATTAGGGGTCATGCTTTGACCCAGGAAATGGAGTCTAGTTCCTGTATAAATAGGGGCCCTTTAAGGGAATGCACTATATAGTAAATGAGGAATATATGTATCAGTCCCTTGCACTATAGTACATTTTTTAAATAAAAACCAAATTAGCATTTTTACAAAAGCTCATGCAGTTTCAGCTGCTAACATGCCTTTGCCCTTCAGCATTTCTACTACATTATTGGAATCTTCAGTGTCTGATGAATGTGTCACTGGATGTTGATGTGTAGAAGGATTTACTAATATCCCTCTGGTAGTTTTGGATAATTGTAGCATTTGGTTTCATGAGGATTTTTTTTTAAAGAATCTGTAAATTATAGCACAATTGTTGTTCTTGCACAAACTATAGACTGATTAGTTCATTTGTGGGATTTGGTGATTTTAAAGGGTCAGCCCCCCCCTCTTGTTCAATAGTACTTTAATGAATAGAGTTTGTGCAGAACATACTTTTTGCCTATTGCTTAATCCTGAAAAATCAATGTTGTTTCTTGAGCTCAACAGGAAAACTGCAAATGTTTGGACCGTGCTAGGACAATAATTGGATTACTGGTACACAACCCCCTTAATTTCTCCTTTGCTTTATTCATTATGCAGGGGGATTATATATACCCTAGTAATCCAATGACCTGCCTCACAAGGACCATACATGGAGTATCTTTAATTTCTTTGTTTTCCCTGTTTAGCTCAATACATATGGTAAGATATATTTACTAGGCTAGCTTTTTATACATCAGTTTTATGGTAATGGAACAATACACTAGCTTGTTAGCAAGCAAGCTCATTTAAGATGATTATTACTTTATGTCGATTTTTTTAAATGTGTTTGTTGATAGTTTTTACTAAAAATCAAAACAGCATTCTTTTCAACATAATATAACATAAAAATGTGTTATCTTTAACTAATTTATTTTGAACATTTGTTAGTTATCAACTTTAATTGAAAGTATAGAATATTTAAGTTGTTGGGATGTTGTCATTTCCAGTGGTTGGCATTTATGATGTCTTTGATTCATCAGGTTTGCAAATCGATTGATGCAGGCCATTGTGGGAACTCTGGAGCTACAACCAATCAATAAATACACTTGCATGGGGTTTTCATAAGAATGAGATGCAAGGTGCAACTTCATGGTTCCCCTAAGTTGGAACAGGAACAACACAGGAAAACATTTTGTTTTCAAAACACATCAGTTAATAGTGCAGCTGTAGCAAAATTCTGCACTGAAATCTGTTTTTTCTAAAGAGCAGATATTTTTTATATTTAATTTTGAAATCTGATAAGGGGCTAGTCATAATGATAGTTTCCTTGGTGCCCTCAGTCATGTGCCTTGTGCTTTGATAAATTCCTATTTGTTGCTGCACTGCAAATTGGAGTGATAGCACAACCTTCCCTTTCCCTATAGCAGCCTATCATCAGAGCAGTGGAAAGTAAAACAATTACAGCTCCCTAAAAATCTACAGGTGCAGATATGAGAATGGCACTCAATAGTAAAATTCCAAGTACAGGGAAAGGCACAATTACCTGAGATGGCTGACTACACACCAATATTACAGTTAAAAAATAACATTTTATATGGTAGAGTATTCTATCTAGTATGTAAACAGTATAATTTAGAAATATATATAGATATATATATATATATATATATATTTTTTTTTTTTTTTGAATGATTAGACTTTTAAAAAAAACAGTCTACAAATTGAAGTCCTTTGTCCTATCAGTTTTCCTGGTGTCATGTATGTTAAAAATATGACACGTATGTTAAAAGTATGAATTGTTGCAAAACCATTGGGGTAAAAATGTTAAAGTAACCTTGAATGTTGCAAATGGTGTCTGTGCTTCAGGGTAAATACCCTTGCTGGACTTCTCATTGTAGCCGTCTCTACTAACTACCTTGATCCTGCTCCTCACTCCTAGAGTGAGCAATTACAAAATGTTTAACACTTTCTGCTTCTATTGGGCCTACCAAAAAAGAGAGAACATGTAGTGACTTTCCCTTTTTTTAGACTAGGGAACCCCAACACCCTCTGACCATTTACTGGACTACAAGGAAAATACATTAACCTGGAATGGAATATCTCTCCCTCCCAACTATAAATCAGGACCCGCTCTTAGCTATCCATAACCCTTCTGTGTAACTTTTACTGTTTCTGAAACAAAGGTCGACCCCCCCTACATAAAAATTATATGAGTACTTAAATATGTCTTCCCAGGTTTTCCTCATGTCTAGAAGGTCCTCTGAGTATGTTGGTGTACAAACATATAAGACTTGCCAGGGAATAGTTACAATTCCTATCTACAACTAAAAATTAACTGTAGTCACTCCTTGCTTTGTCTGCCCCAAGAACCCCACCCCCATTGACCATTGGGGCTGCTTATTAATATAAGCATGTGTAGCGCTATAGTAAATTGAGTGCACCTTACTCTACTATAAGCTTCACTCCGAATACATATGCTCCGGATGAGACCTTAAAATCTTAGGGAGTGAGCCTTCGCAGCGATGTGGAAACAGGGTGTAGTGCAACTGTAACTCTTTTCAGGGTGCAAATAATTGGGCACCAGTGGTTCTTATAATTTAACCATAGAACAGATTTATTGAGCACAATATACAATCCTCAGTGGAGTGTACATAAGGAGAACATTTGCAGGTTCATACAGTACAATGAATAGGCAGTACTCACAACACCTTTGGTCAGTATGATTCTCCTCAGAGCAGGGCTGGAACTAGGGGTAGGCAGAAGAGGCAGCTGCCTAGGGTGCAACAATTAGGGGGCGCTGGGCAGCTACCTCTTCTGCCTACCCTTAGACCAGACTCACCTGGAACTTATCGTATGCAATGCGCCCCAAACTATACTGCGCATGGGAGCAGCATTACTGCGCATGTGCGAGCGTCATTACTGTGCATGCGCACCAGCGGCGTTACTGCGCATGTGCACTAGCGCCGTTACTGCGCATGCGCACCAGCGCCGTTACTGCGCATGCACGTGTGACTGGTGGAAGGGGGGGGCAAGCTGGCAGCTGGGCTGCCTTGGGCGCCCGGCTAGCCTGACCCGCCTCTGCCTCAGAGATAGGAACAATACATGCAGCTTTGAGGAGGTACACCCAGCTTTCAGCCTTTTCCCTAAGTGGAACCTGAGGGGAATCTATCAACCCTAGGTCTGTACACTTAGTCCCTACTTCTGGGCAATTAGTACCCTGGGATCTTAATCCCACTACAATCCTCATAGGAGCCTCAAGCTGCTCAGCTAAATAATACTGACTGTCTGTCACTCCTAGAGTGACCTATAAAGGTGAGTAGCCTATTCTTACTAGACCTGACCTGTCTATGTTTCACTCGAGCTCTGCCTCCTGCACAGGCTAGAGACAGCACAAGATGGACCCTGAAAGCATGGCTTCAGAGCCTTTTATATTCTAGCACAATGCCATATGCTGGTCACTTTGAGAAACAACAAGGGGCATAGCTTAAAGCAGGAATAGGAAACAGCTACTCCTCCCAACTGTATTTTAGGACCCAGTTAGGTGCCTATAACACTAGGGAAACTGCCTGCTAAATAATACTGGGGATGGCTATTCTACACATCCCTACACATACATTGATGTTTCTAATTTTACTATAGTAATGACCTTTTGGTGATGGAAATGTATTTATTCTCCTGGATTCCCAACTGCATTTTTAAAAGAGTTTAGCTTTAATAATTTTTATTATTGTTGATGTATTGTTTATAGTAAGCTAATGTTGCAGAGCACAATTTTCATCCAAGTGCAATCTAGAAGCCCGCTTGCTTGACTTCAGTTAAAGATCAACTATGTTTGGATAAATAACTACAATTATGTCAACATTTATATTAACATTAATGTTTTATGTTACACCTTGGCACATTTGCAGATTAAAAGTCATAAGCATCTGAAACAATTATGCAGCCATCATAGCCTGATTCACGGTATTTCAAAAATTAAAGTAAGCAGCATTTGAACTGCATTTTGTTCTGTGTATTGTCATGTTAAGATTAATATACACTCCACTAAAAGCAGATTTGAATAACAATTGGCAGCCTTATTTAATGCCCTAAAGCTTTATAGAACAGAAGAGATTTCCCTTAATCTATCTATATAAGGTGCTTCACCTGCTGCCCTCTCCTATGGAGGCTTCTCAACTTTACTAACTCTCCTGACCATCACCCACTCTCCTTTCAGATAACAATTTCACCTGCACTATCACAACCATCGCTCTCTACCCACACATACAGAAACCTTAATGCATTTGATCCACAACATTTATCAACAGTATCAGCACAATCAATCTCTAATATTAACAATCTTTCATGTCCAAATATGGCAGCTTCTCTCTAAAACGATTCTCTTTCAACAGCTCTCGACTCCCTTGCTACATCTACTACCCGTCACAGCCGACTATCTAAACCCCAACCCTGGCACACTAGTGTAACTTGGTACCTCAGAAGATGTAGTAGATCAGCTGAACAACGGTGGAGAAAGTCACAAACTGATCCTGACTTCATCCACTTCAAATTCATGCTCTCCTGCTACAATCAAGCACTATCAATATCTAATGAACAGTACTTCTCTGCTTTAATTATGTTGGCTTTGGAGAAGCCAACATATTGATCTACTAGTTCAGCTCGTTCTTATTCTTATTATTATTATTAGCGCCCCCCCCCATTTTCTAAACGCTACTCCTCCTACAGTTTTAGGCGTACAAGCGCCAAACTTTCCACACATTCGCCTTATAGCAAAGTACGTTGCTTGTGCTTTAGTAAGCGATCCCACCCACTGCGCCCGTGCGGCGGACCACTGAAGACGCCTTTTTTCGTACTACTCCTCCCAGAGTTTTAGGAGTACAATTATGAAACTTTGCACACTTGTTCAGCTCATACCCGAATAGGTTGCTTGTGCTCTGTTAAGCAATCCCACCCTCCGTGGCCCTGTGGCAGCCCCCCCAAAGACCCCATTTTTTCCCATAGACTTTAATTGGAAAATTTGAAACTTTTGCCACTCGTACAGCATTAAAGTTACACTCACCAAACGTGGGTCACTTAGTCATGGGGTCAACCTGAAAAGTTATGTCACATTTTGGGGACTCCAAAAAGTGAGCGGAGCAACAAACAGCCAATCAGATTTTCCCTATTGACTTCAATGAGAAAATGTCAAACACTGTCATTCCCACAGTGTTAAAGCCAGACCTTCTCAACCCCTGCAATCTGGCTTCCAACCAACACACTCAACTGAAATTGCACTCACCAAAGATCTTCTACTGGCAAAGTCTAAAGGTCACTATTCCATACTATTCTTCTTGAGCTCTCTGCAGCCTTTGCCAGCCTTTGACACAGTTGACCACCCATTCCTCCTAGACATTCTTTACTCAGCACACACTGCTCTCTCATGGTTTACATCTGTCTGACCATTCCTTTAAAGTTGCCTTCTCTAACTCTACTAACTCTACTAATGCTATATTCCCTCTCTCTGACAGAGTTCCTCAAGGCTCTGTTCTAGGCCATCTGCTGTTCTCACATTATACTATTGGATTTAAGTATCACTTTTATGCTAATGACACCCAACTCCATTTGTCTACTCCTGACCTCTCCCCGTCTGCCCTTTCCTAAGTTACAGACTGTCTCTATGCTGTCTCCTCCTGAATGTCACAGCGCCACCTAAAACTGAACCTTTCAGAAAACGAACTCATTATATTTGCTCTAAGATCTTCCCCTGTCCCTCAGATATCACTCACAGTAAACAACACTGCCTCTCATTCCACCACACAGGCACACTGACTAGGAGTTATACTAATTATAACTATAGCTGAAATAGGTTACCTAGGATGAAAATGTATGTGAATTTATAGATCACTTTTTGCAACCCTTAGTATTCAGACTACCTAGCTATTTAAAAGATAACGGCTATCTTATGCATGCTTTAAGTAAATTCCGCATGGCACATATATTCACTTTACGAATGATCTGCCCTGCGCAATGTTTATTGTGTATAAATGAGTAACTAGAGGCAATGACATACAGATATATGTTAATTTAAACTCTGCCTAAGAAATTTTCTATTGGCGCTATTCCGGGGCTTACCAATTTTATGATCATAACTTTGTCACAAAAAACCCTGTTTTTCTTTTTTTAGACAGGGGATTATTGTATTTAAATATGTTTTTATATGGCCTAAGGAGTGCACCCACAATCCTCCTTTTTTTAAGCCAGCTAATGTGCTGGAAAGACAGAGAGTGTGAAAGGAATACAGAGTGGAGGAACAACCAGCAGCCAATTCCTATCTGAGCATCCAAAGGAGCTGGTAGTCGCACTGTATGGCTGATTGTGCTGGACTCGCCAGAAGAGAGCTCTAAAGTATCCGAAGAGGATTTATGAGTATCCTGTTTAAAGGGACAGTACCCCAAAGAGCGCTGAAGATAAACAGACTGTTTATTAAAGGACATTAAAGGACTTTGCCTTTTTAGCTAGACAGCTTTGCACTAGCAAGTTAGTTAGTGAGGCCCTTTTGCCACCAGATAGGAGTGCTGCCTATATTAGGTGCCCATTTATTTTAGATAAACAGTTATTTAAGTTAACCAATACTGTGTGTGTGTTATTATTGTATTCCTAGTGGGGCCACCCGTAGGTGCAATATGTATTAATTGTGTCACATAAAGGATATAGGTTTTACTTGAGTAGTCTAGCCAAATAGTTAGAGCTTTTGTCTTAATTGTAGCATGTTTACTGGGAAAATCATAGAAGGAAAGTATACACCCCCCCTGGAATCCTCTATGAAGCAGCACAGAGGGCTGTGAAAATGAGGATCCATTACCTGGAATTAAAAAGTGTGGTCTTTGGCGTAGTCTCTGCTAGGGATGTAGCGAACCGCCGAGTATGTGTTCGAGAACGCCGTTCGCGAACACCGGCAAAAAATGTGAACAGTTCGCGAACAGTTCGCGAACTTCGAACATCCGAAAATCGTTCGATTCGAACGATCGAAGGATTTTAATCGTTCGATCGAAGGATTTTCGTTCGAATCGAACGATCGAAGCCATTCGATCGAATGATTTCATTCAATCCAATGGCTTCGATCATTCGATTCGAACGAAAATCCTTCGATTTTAGCGGTCGAAGGAATCGAATGGTCGAACGATTTTTGACGCGAAAGCCTATTGGCGAATGTCGCGCGACGTTCGCAAACTTGCGGCGGACGCGAACAGTCGAAGTTCGCGTGAACTAGTTCGCCGGCGAACAGTTCGCTACATCCCTAGTCTCTGCTCTCTCCTGAGAGAAAGCTTTGGATCTAGAGCTGCAAATAACATTGCTCATGAATTTGTTCAAAAAGGCAGAATTCACTGGTATTAGAATTCTTATTTGACTACATGTGAACTCTAATTTTGTTTGTATAAAAATGATGGGTTGCTATAACATGTACATATTTCTACTGGAAAACATTAACACTATTACTATCAACACTATCAAGACTGGCGAATTGCTAATGTGGTGCCTCTATTCAAAAAAGGATCCCGTTCTCAGCCTCAAAACTATAGGCCAGTTAGTCTGACGTCAGTATTAGGAAAGCTTTTCGAAGGGTTAATAAAGGATAAGATACTGGACTTCATAGCAAATCATAATACTATGAGTTTGTGCCAGCATGGTTTTATGCGTAATAGATCTTGCCAGACTAACTTAATTTCTTTTTACGAGAATGTAAGTAGAGACCTCGATTCTGGGATGGCAGTGGATGTGATTTACTTAGACTTTGCTAAAGCATTTGATACAGTGCCACACAAAAGGTTACTGGTTAAGGAATGTTGGCCTGGAACATAGTATTTGTACCTGGATAGAGAACTGGCTAAAAGATAGACTACAAAGAGTGGTGGTAAATGGAACATTTTCTAATTGGACCAGTGTTGTTAGTGGAGTACCGCAGGGCTCTGTACTAGGTCCCTTGCTTTTCAACTTGTTTATTAATGACCTGGAGGTGGGCATTGAAAGTACTGTTTCTATTTTTGCAGATGATACTAAATTGTGCAGAACTATAGGTTCCATGCAGGATGCTGCCACTTTGCAAAGTGATCTGTCTAAACTGGAAAACTGGGCAGAAAACTGGAAAATGAGGTTCAACGTTGATAAATGCAAGGTTATGCACTTTGGCAAAAATAATATAAATGCAAGTTATACACTAAATGGCAGTGTGTTGGGAGTTTCCTTAAATGAAAAGGATCTAGGGGTCTTTGTAGATAACACGTTGTCTAATTCTGGGCAGTGTCATTCTGTGGCTACTAAAGCAAATAAAGTTCTGTCTTGCATAAAAAAGGGCATTAACTCAAGGGATGAAAACATAATTATGCCTCTTTATAGGTCCTTGGTGAGGCCTCATCTGGAGTATGCAGTTCAGTTTTGGACTCCAGTCCTTAAGAGGGATATAAATGAGCTGGAGAGAGTGCAGAGACGTGCAACTAAATTGGTTAGAGGGACGGAAGACTTAAATTATGAGGGTAGACTGTCAAGGTTGGGGTTGTTTTCTCTGGAAAAAAGGCGCTTGCGAGGGGACATGATTACACTTTACAAGTACATTAGAGGACATTATAGACAAATGGCAGGGGACCTTTTTACCCATAAAGTGGATCACCGTACCAGAGGCCACCCCTTTAGACTAGAAGAAAAGAACTTTCATTTGAAGCAACGTAGAGGGTTCTTCACAGTCAGGACAGTGAGGTTGTGGAATGCACTGCCGGGTGATGTTGTGATGGCTGATTCAGTTAATGCCTTTAAGAATGGCTTGGATGATTTTTTGGACAGACATAATATCCAAGGCTATTGTGATACTAAACTCTATAGTTAGTATAGGTATGGGTATAAAGAATTTTAATTAAAAGTAGAGAGGGGTGTGTGTATGGATGATGGGTTTTCATTTGGAGGGGTTGAACTTGATGGACTTTGTCTTTTTTCAACCCAATTTAACTATGTAACTATGTAACTATGTAACTATGTAACAGAGTGATACCCCCACAATAGACATTGAGGAGTAATTCCTTAACAGATATTTTCTGTTAAATTTATATTTTCACTTGCTTGCATTCTGCACCAGCCTTGTGTGATATGACATTCCCTTGGAGGTGAAAGGGAGCTCAAATCCTGTTTAGATATCACTATCAGCAATGCATGGTAATACTGTTCATTCAACAATAATCCAGGCTCTGGGTTTAGATTGTCCCGGGAATGCAATAACTACAGGGTATAACACATACAGGTATGGGATATGCTATCCAGAAACATGTTATCCACAAAGTTCAGAATTACAAAAAGGCTGTCTCCCATAGACTCCACCTTCTTCTTGATCCAACCAATCTAAGGTATAATTCTTTTTTATTGTATGCAAAACTAGCCTATGGGGTTGCAGTCACACAAAATTTGAATTATTATTACATCAGAAGCATTGTGGCATCTGAAATTGCACACTGTAACTTTCAGTTTTATTTACTGTCATAAAAATGTATTACATAATATAAAAATATAGCTATATATCAACATAACACCTGCTCTATGATATTGCAGTATATATTATATTATGGTACAGTGCATACAAGTTTGTCAAACAGATGACTATACAGTTCTGTGGAGCAAAAAAAAGTTAAATATTTGCAGCATATGAATATTGTTTTAAGTTTCATGGCAATTTCATAATACAATAGGGTACAGAGAAGCATGCTGTCTCACTCTGGTTTATGGTCACCACTTGTTAATATCATAAAGGGCTAATGTTCATGACATTCTGTGTTCTTTTGTAGTTCCCGAAACACAGAGACCACCTGTGTTTCACAAGTCAGGAGAAATTCTTGTTGTAAGTGCCACACATTTTAATTAGAGTGACAGCTGGAATCTTCTGTTTCTGGAAAAGTCTGGAAATCCATAGCTACATTAACAGCAGGCATGTAAATTACCCAATTACATTTTTTTCATGTGTTATGCAACATATTCCATCCAACATATAGCTAATAAAGGTCTCCTGCATGCCATTATATTGGGGGGGGGGGAAGCAGACACAAACAAGGGACTTGGAGATGCTTGATGGCTTTCTCATCTATGCTATTATTGTTGGATACTACAGCCATATGGGACACTTATCAGCCACTACTGTCAGATGTACACCGGTATATGAGCAATGTTACACACAAAATATTTTTAAGTACGTATATGATTAACCTGGTTATGTTCTGGCTGTGATTATTATGCTGTGGGTAATACATTAGACAGCATTTACTTCTGGATACAAATCATGAATTTTATATTTATTATTACGATGTGGTACTCGCCTTTTTTTAAATATTTTTATTATTATTTTTACTTTCAGCACAAAATAATAGAAAAAAATGAAGTAAAAAAAAATATTATATTTCTAACCATAGAAAAAGTACAATTTCATTATGCAAAGATCCCCTCCATTTAAATAGGGTAACATAATATTAATAAACAAATATAAAAGGATAATACATGAAAATAGCTCAAACTATATATAATAGCACAACACACATGCACATAGTGTGTATACTGTATGTATACTGTACATATACACAAGGGCCACCCATGTTGGTTCTTCTGGAGGACTTTGTGCCATCCACCATATCCCTATTAATTTTGTGATATAGAATACAGAGATCACATAGAAGTCTTGTCTTGTCTTGTTCAAGGGTCAAATTGGCATATTTCTGGAGAGCAAATACCAGGGAGCAAGGTTCTCATCCAGGTAACAACTTCAGAGCAGTATTCATTTATAACTGAGCCGAAATGCATTGACGTTTATGAGCGACAAAATTATTGTGAAATGCGACAAATTGTGTAACAATTTTTTTCACCCATTAGTCTATGGGCATCATTTTTGCAGCAGAACTCTGCGAATAATTCCGCTCATCCCTGCTCGTTTTTCATATAAGATAATGTTTTTGTAATCATTGGCTCTTGCTCAAGCATATTTTCCAGGCAATGAGGATTCAAAAAATTATATGGAACCAATAGACTAAATCTATCGCTTAATGCTACAATGTATCAAGTGCAACATGCAGGATATTTCTGAAACCACAACTTTGTACTACACTAAAAATAAAAACTTTTGTAGGAGGTGAAATATCAGAAAAGTTGCTGACACACACTGGCAGTTTCAAATCATGTGAAGACGTCCACATATTGGACTGGGTCTCATTTGTATTCAGGCCCATACTTTTATGTTGAATCTGTTAAATATACATTGATGTGTAAAATTGAATTTCTACCATTATATGGGATTAAGTGCTCATAACAAGTGTCATCGGCTTCTTTCAATTTTGGTAGGAAGGACTTCTGTTTTGTAAAGCTCTTTGCAACAGTAGAGGGGAGACGTACTCTTAGCACTCTGTGTAGTTTAGAAACTAAATTCTCTGCTTTGAGGTCATGCAATACCACCTCAAAGTGGGGGTGAAATATACTCTTATTTCTGAAGATGTGAATTGCACTCTAATGGAGAGGTGGCTAAATGTATGAAAAATGTTGAAAACCATGCCCCCTATATGTAGATTCTGTATATGTCTAATTAAAGGAGTTGGTTCACCTTTAACTCTTAGTTTGTTATAGAATGGCCACATTCTTAGCAAATTTTCAATTGGTCTTCATTATTTATATTGTATAGCTTTTAATTATTTGCCTTTTCCTTTTGACTCTTTCCAACTTTCAAATTGGGGTCACTGACCCCATCTTAAAAAAATATTCTGTAGGGCTACACATTTATAGTTATTGCTACTTTTTAAAACTCTGTATCTCTGTATCATCATCATATCATAAAAGCTAACTCATGGTGAACAACCACATTAATTTAATTGAACATCTGTAGGCAATTGCTCTCTCTCTCACAAATCCCCAGCAAGTTGATTTTCTAATAAATCTAGTCCGTTTCAATGATGTGGAGATTTGAGAGGGGCATACCAATTTAATTTACAAGTCACCCTCCAATCTCAGAAAGGAGAAGTCCTAGTAGAAAGGCAATGCCTATACTGAGATTTCTGGTATAGTAAGCTAAATGCTTCTTTAGAGTTAAGAAACTGGACCAAAACAGCAAGCCAAGGATCCTCCTATTGTATAGAATTGAACCATCCATGTATATGTTTAAAGGAACAGTAACGTCATAAAATAAAAGTGTTTTAAAGTAATGAAAATATAATGCAGTGTTGCCCTTCACTGGTAAAACTGCTGTGTTTGCTTAAGAAACAATACTATTCTTTATATAAATAAGCTGCTGTGTAGCAATGGGGGCAGCCATTCAAAGGAGAAAAAGCTCAAGTTACACAGCAGATAGCAGATAAGCTCTGTCTGTCTAATGGTGTTATCTGTTATCCATTAGTTAACCTGTGCCATATAGCCATTTTTCAATTTCCGCCATTGCTCCACAGCAGCTTGTTTATATGAACTATAGTAGTGTTTCTGGAGCAAACAGATCAGTTTTACCAGTGCAGGGCAACACTACATGATATTTTCATTACTTTAAAACACTTACATTTTTGGTGTTACTGTTCCTTTAAGTCGTATAGCTAAAAAAATATAATTTTATATAAATTAACCCTGTTCCAGAGCATCTGTAGTATATTCCTCCATAATATGTTGCTTTAAATTGCCCAAATTCTGTTTTATATATATATATATATATATATATATATATATATATATACATATATATATATATATATATAAATAAAACAATGGGATACTGTTATGTGATTTAATTCCTTGATATTCATATTCTGTTCAGTACAGAAATGCTGTTGTATTTTTCCTACATCGATGACTGAACAAGTCTATAGAACTGAGGCAGTAGAGTAATTCTATTACAAAGAAATGACTCAAGATTTATGGACACAACCATTACATGGGTTTCTTGGATGTTGTATTTTCTATGTATAGGGTGCTTATTAACAAAAGTAAGAGAAAAGCAAGATTTTTTTTGTTTTGTTTTTAGTGATGGACGAGACCCGTGTTGCTTTGCCAAAAATTTTCAAAACAGAAAAATTTGGCAAAATCAACGTCTATGGACGACAAATTTATTGTGACTCCCGTTGGAGTCTATGTGTGACATTTTTGCGGTGAACTCAGCGGATACTTTTGCTCACCACTGTTAGTTTTTCATAAAAGAAAATGTTTTTGTTATCATTGGCTCTTGTTCAAGCATATTTTCCAGGCAAAGAGGCTTCAAAAAATTAGATGGAACCAAGGGACAAAATCTATCGCTTAATGCTACAAACACGCAGGATATTTCCTTTGTACTACATTAAAAATAAAAACTTTTGTAGGGAGTGACATATCAGAAATGTTGCTGACACACGCTGGCATTCAAAGCTTGATCTATTCTACAATACAATTTTAATATTTCTCATTTTCCAACAGCACCAACGCACATCTATCATGATCTGTCATATTTAAGTTTCCCAATTTACCGCTTTTAACTTTTTGTCATATGCAGCAAATAGATGCATTCTAAAATTTAGCTGTCTTGGCTACTGTGTTTAGGAAATTGAAACCTTTTATGTTGAGCACAGAGAGCTTAACAGACACATTAATTATATCTTTATTTTTTATAGAGAGGCTTATTTGACAAAAGAGGTATAACTTTTTGTTTTTTTTGTTTCCTGATGTGTTTATTTGCTCTCCTATCTTTCAACGCTCATTAATGTATACCAAAAATATTCCCTAAAGAAGTGTTCCTTTTATTGAAAATCTATTGGGTTTTTTATTAAGACTTGATCGCTGCTATAATACTGTAGGTTCAGTTCATGGTCTAATTTCAACTTGTGCTGTCTCGTCATTGTTTTCATGGGTGATAATGCATGGGACATTGAACCTTTGAAGTATAGATTAGTATGGAAATGAAAAAATGAATTCTGTATGGTCACTATGGAGTTGAACAACGTTGTATAATGAATGGGGACTATCATGAGCCAAAATGTTTTCCACTAGCGAAAAGATGTTGATCATACCACTATAACTGAATTTAGACATCACTATATCTATAATTCTTTGGAGAGCTTTCTTACTGTTGAAAGCATGTTGAATTACAGCAGATTGTGATACATAAAGATATCCAGGCCCATATGTACTCTGTACTTTCTGTAACAATATGACTGCCACATTTCTTAGAGATAAATAAATGTGAACTGCACACAATGCTGAAGTTGTACAACAAACCATACAGTCAGTGTGTGAATTTTCCCGTTTATAGGAACATAATGCAAATGTTTCAATACACAGCATTTCTTAAATCCTGTGACCGCGTAAAGAATATCCAAGTGAAAAATGATGCTGTATTA
Organism: Xenopus petersii; assembly: GCA_038501925.1. NCBI lineage: Eukaryota > Metazoa > Chordata > Amphibia > Anura > Pipidae > Xenopus > Xenopus petersii. Next base: position 34,534,081 of record CM076689.1, on the reverse strand, counting down.
AGAATACATCATTGAAACATTTTGAAAGATCTTCACTGGATTTGTGGCTTCTTTAAAATATGTTTTGGTTCTCTTGTACCTCTCACAAACCTATTTGGGATAGTGTATAGTCTGTCAACTCATTAAGTGTGGTCTGATATCACTAGGGGTATGACTGAATAAACACCATAAAGGAGCAACAGTAACACAAGTCTTTTCATAGTGAGAGATACAATAAAAAATATATATTACTATAGGCAATTAAGACAACCACAACTGTAATGCGCTAATTTGGTTTTAGCCATGCCCCCACATCACCGTATAAAATTGTCTGAAGCATTACCCATTTATTGTGTTCATGTGCCTAGTCAAGTCAATGTCCTCTGTGCTCTGAGCCCACCTTAGTTCTCCAATGTCAATATATTCCCGTATCACCTGCTCTAGTTAAACCTCTACTGTCCAGGCATGACCTTGACTATATTTCCAATTAGAATTCTACTCCCTGCCATCTGTCAAGTTGACTTAAGCCTTTTTAACAGTCTCCACCTTGGCCCAGATTTGTGGGACAGTCACAGAAGTCTGAACCACCAAGGGCACAACAGTCTAGTCCACAGTTGCACTGGTAAGATTTTAATCATTTTTGATTTTCCCATCCGGTTTTAGTAGAGGTCTATCGCCCACTGCTGGGATGCCCACTGCCTCTTTTGTCACATGGTATTCCTAAGTGATGTGTGCCACATCTGATGTCTTTCCGTTCAGTGCGAATTTTAAATTCTTAAAGGCACCATGTCCCTATTCATATCTCCAAACGTCTATTTCCTAATATTTCCTGGGTGTGCTTGTAGTTCTGATCTTTGTTGTTTGACCCTTCTACTTGTTCTCTGTCTGTACTGACACTTGCCTTTTACTGACCATTCTTCAGATTCTGACTTTGTACCGTGTTACTGATTGTTACTGGCTTCGGTCTGTGACCTCTATACCTCTGCCTCCTGATTTCGCATTTTTTTTGCATTGACACCGACCTGTCCCCCGACTATGCTCCTTGTTCCCCTTCCTTCCTGTACACATCTGCCCAGAACTCTCTCCTTGGTCCTCTCCTCCTTGGAGTAGAGAACAGGCATCTGTACAGATAAGAGACTTGTAATCCAGAATTCTCAGGACCAGGGGTTTTCCAGATCTGTAAGTCTGTTAAGTCTGCTATAAAAATCATTTAAATATTAAATCCAATTTGATAGTAAAATTGCCATGAAGTTAAAGAGGGAAACTTGGTCTGATTTGGCTTTCTGGGATGACCAGGGCATGCTAGGTCAGCACTGGGGAGGAGTGTATGAGCTGATGAGGGCAGATATATAAAGAGGGACAGAGGAATGCAGAGCTTTAAAAGTTACATGGGCATATTTCAGTTGATAGGTATGAAATGAGTATACAATTCCAATAGAGTGTAGGATTCAACGTCTCAGTTCAATCACAAATACTTCAGTACAATGAAGCAAATTAATTAAAATAAAGTGGTGTTGATGAACTTCAATAATACACAGTGGGTTGCTGCAAAAAGGTGCTGTTTATTACCACTAATCGTAATATATCTGCTAAAATGACCCTGCGGACTGGTATACATAGGACAAAAACCATGCCCAGTGAAAGAGAGAATAAAAGAACATAGGTCCAATATACAAAACTTTAAAACAGGAACACAGACAGACACTTTGATCTCAAGACATTTTATTTCTCATAAACATAATCTATCACAATTTAAATGGCAAGTTTTAGAAGTAATACATAGACCACAGAGAGGGGGGGATATGTTAAAATTACTGCTACAACAAGAAACAAAATGGATCAAAAGATTAAACAGCTTACGCCCCGAGGGACTTAATGAACCCTGGAGTATCAGCAGTTTCCTATAAGTATTACATTGTATCAACTTAGGGGGCCGATTCACTAACTTCGAGTGAAGAATTCGAAGGTAAAAAACTTCAAATTTCGAAGTTTTTTTTTGGGCTACTTCTACCATCGAATGGGCTACTTCGATCTTTGACTACGACTACGACTTTGAATCAAAGGATTCGAAGTAAAAATCGTTCGACTATTCGACCATTCGATAGTCGAAGTAGTGTCTCTTTTAAAAAAACTTCGACCCCCTAGTTCGCCATCTAAAAGCTACCGAAGTCATTGTTAGCCTATGGGGAAGGTCCCCATAGGCTTGGCTAACTTTTTTTGATCAAAGGATATTCCTTCGATCGTTGGATTAAAATCCTTCGAATCATTCAATTCAAAGGATTTTATCGTTCGATCGAAGGAATCATCCTTCGATCGTTCGATCGAACTATCTGCGCTAAATCCTTTGACTTCGATATTCGAAGTCGAAGGATTTTAGTTCCTAGTCGAATATCGAGGGTTAATTAACCCTCAATATTCGACCCTTAGTGAATCGGCCCCTTAATTCTATTCTCCTTGACTTTTCCTTTTAGATAAAATAAATACTTTTTAAATAATAATATGTATGTGAATCTACTACTAAAGAGTAAGATGATTTCTATTTTTAAAAAGCACTGAGATATTTTCTGATATCTAGGTAGGCTTTGGGAGCAGTACCAGAGTAATTGGTTTTAATTTGGTTTTTAAATAATATTTCTTTACAGATAAAGCCGCTGTGAAAAAGAAATAAGAAGCTCACACTTTGTACCGAATTTTTCCACAATGTTATTGTACTTGGAGGATATGTCACTACAAGTGGGACATTTTTCACTTCTAATTTGCACGGCTAGGATACATATTACCCAGTAGCAATGGTCTGCAACTAATTTCACTACTGAGAGGTGGAGTTTAAGGTTTATAATCATGGATGTTTTTTGTATGTGTTACACTTGATAAAGAGCTACGCTTGAAACATGTAGTGTTTAAATAAACAGCACCTTTTTGCAGCAACCCACTGCGTATTATTGAAGTTCCTCACCACCATTTTATTTGAAATGAGTATACAAGTTAGGGAGGGAATGACCAGGCATTAGAGGAAAACTGCTGAAATGAGATCAAGACAGAACAGATGGTGGTTGTAAATAGAGATGTTTATAGTTATTATGGTGAGGCGTGCATTTTAAGGCATAGGAAGGATCAGAGGATCAGTGTGTGGTGGAATATAGCTTTAGAATAGTCTTAAAAGATAGGACATCTGCTTTTTTTAATCTAAAATATTTGATGCACTAACTATTTGTGGAGCTTAAGCAGCATGGGCCAGCAATGCCATTTCAGAAGGCTCATCATTGGATGTTGTATAAAAATTTTACTTTTTAATAGGTTACTAGAAATAGGTTGTCATATATCTGATACATGTATTATGTGGAAAACTATACATAGAGGAAACAAGACGACTTGAAACTGTAAGGGCAGTTAGCAAGAGGGGAATAGAAGGAATTGTTGTGACTTATAGATGAATAGTGTATGTAATATAGATTTCACACTTTACCACAGCTAGGCAAATGATTTATTAAGATTGTCCTGCCCAGAGACTGCAAGTGATGAAAGGTATTTCAAAATGTGCCTACAGGATAAATTGTCTAGGGAACAACCTTCAGATGATTTTTTCCATCCTAAAATCGGCAAACCAACTCCATTGTTGTACTGTTTCTATCCCATTGACAAAAATGGGGAATGCTTCTGGTTGGCTGACAAGTTAAACGGGTATCTCAATCTCATTGTTTTAGTTGAACCAGCTCATTTCTTTAAACAATGCTTTACCAATAACTGTACAAACAGTTCCACTTTGAAATACAAAAGACCTTCTCCAGATTGCTTCTTGTGGTATCTTGGTGTTAGATCACCTAACTGTTAGGGGGTTATTTAACAAAGTCTGAATTTATCTCAATACTTTCTGATATAAACTCAGATCAAATCTGCTCTGGTTTTTTACACTTATTTCTTATTACATTTTGCTGAAAATTTTTAATCCGATTTCTATGAATTTGGTGATTTTTTCGGAATTTTCACTTACGAAAATCACTATACTTTGGGGTATTGCACAAAGCCCAGTGCACAACAAAAAATTATTGGGACTTCTCCCATTTACTTATATGCAACCTCGACAGGTCTGAGATGCCGGATTTTCAGATTCAGGTCTGAGATGCCGGATTTTGATGCCAAAACTAGTATGGTATTGCAAAATCTAGATTAAAAAAACAAAAGATTTTTTTTCCATAATAGAGCATGCTGAAACTGGCTGTGTTTAAATTTTATTTTAGAAGTCCAATGTTGTCGGTGATGTTTTCTGCTCATTTCTCTGTTGAATACATAGTGTATTGTGCCCCAGTCTATGTGTTGAGAAAAGCTAATCAACTGGATTAAATCCTTTTGTTTAAACCTTAATAGATAAATATGCTACAGCATAATTAGTAACCATTCATGCAAGTCTCTGAAGGTATTTTTTATGCTGCTTAGGGTGTGTAGCATTGTGTATCTGCTTTAATTGGTAATGATACTTTGAAATGTGAAGCTGGACGATGTTCAGCAATGCCGAAAAAACACATTACTTTAAACCAAAAGCATGGTGGATTTAATGTTTCAGCTACAGGATAAACCAAGTAAATGTATGTAAATCATGAAGTAAACCTGTTCTTTTTTTTGTCCCCCCCGGAAGTGCATTTGAAGATAAGTGGTGCAGCCCTTCTATCTGAACTAGGCCATACAGCTTGGTTTAGCACCACCACCCCTCCACATAACTCACATACAGTACAGTACTAAATGAGGAAAATGGGAGAATGATAGCGTAATGCGTAATAAGAAAAGGAAGTAGATGAAGAAAGTGAAGGCAAAACAGGACTGTGCCTCATGTATATCTTCACTTACTTGTTACTTGAATCTATGTATTTGTACCCTTGTTTTTTTTTCTTAGACTTGAGGATTTCTATTATATATTTTAAAAATGAAGGTTGATTTTAAGTAAATTAATTTTAAAGACTGTTAATAGGTTTCTTTTCATTCAATACTCCTTTCCTAATTCCTTCAATTCTTTAAAACATTAATAATTCTCTGATTTTAATTTACTAGCTATACAATAGAAGATCTTCTTCCAAATCAATGGAATTTTAATTTTTAAATGTTTTTTTCCCCGAAATCTTTATTGTTTTTAGTAGGGGCGGTTACAGACGGCAACATTGGGGGGGGGGCAAGGTTAATTCGTCAGTTGTTTCAATTCAAAAATTATTATATCAGCTTAACCTTCTCATACTCATCTATTTACTCTTATTCATGTCATTTTAAAATTCTCTAGTCAAGGCTTCCATGTGAGGCTATATAGAGTTAAATTATTATGTATTAAACAGGTGATTTCTTCTAATTTCCTGGTCTCTTCTACCAGATTTATCCATTCACTCTTTAACTGGGGGGTTAACATTTTTCCACCTCTAGGGGATTATAGCCAATGCTGCCCAAAGAAGGTGTAAAGTCAGTTTGACAGTTATTACCCCACTTTTCTTTTTGTCAATATGAAATAAAATCAGGGGTATATATATGTTTGTTGAAATCTAGTCCCTGTTATTAGATTAATGGTCTTAATTGTTCCCAGTATGTGGTGATGGCCGGACATGTGAACCAAATGTGTTTAAAGGAGCCCACATCAGACTTACATCTCCAGAAATTCCCTGAGGAAGATGGAAATATTCTGTGCAGTTTTTCAGTTACATAATACCACCTGGTGGTGATTTGTATAACATTTCTTGGATTCCAGAGGCCCTAGACGATTTATGTATATTCAACAGTATTTTCTTTCAAAGTGGGACAGGAAGTATAGTGTCCAGCTCTTTTTCCCATGCATTAGCATATTTAGGGTTAGTTATTGTCTTGTTTGATTGCAGGACTTTGTATATTTGGGACATAGGTCTTTTTGGTGGTTTCTGTGAGTCCAGTAGGTTTTCCCATACCGTAGGCTGATTCAGTATATGTTTATTACTTGTTTTATTCAAGAAATGATGGAGCTGGTTATAGCACCACGGGTCTCTTGAGTGTCTGCCCCAGACTTTTTGGATTGTAGCTAGACTAATAACCCTGCCATTGTATAAGTCTGTTAATCTAGTTGTAAGTATTAAATGTTATTTTTTAATGTAAAATAAAAAACGCATTCTATTCAGGAGATTCATTGATGGCTATAGTTCATTCCATTCTCCTGTATACATCAGCTTTATGGATGAAAGTAATACATTTTAGACCTACATTTCAGGATATTGCTGACTGTGCAGTTCAATGTGTTCATTGGCAATAAACCCTAAATAAATCACTAGTCATTTTCAAGATGGTCATGCATTATATGATGCAGAACTTTTAATTTACAAGGAAGATAAAAACGGTTCACTTCTAGACACTAGTATTTGATTTAAATATCTAATCAGCAATAAATCATATATTATTGAAAACATAATTCTGAAAACTCTGTTGCCTGTATTTATGGTCTGTGTGAATACAAATATACAGCCATTGCTGTGATTTCTTACAATCTTTAAATAAAAATCAGCAGTACTTCCATCATAGGCTGCATTCTATTAATGCAGCACTGACTTAATATTTCAGCCCTGAATGCAGCAATATTATTGTTCATGGTTTTTTTGTATTAGCATTTGGGATATGACCGTACTTCCAGCATTCTAGACATTTAAATGATATTTCTTGAGATTCAAGTAATAAGCAGTGGTCTGTATTTGTCATTTTTATAAAACTGCAAAGAATTTACATAAATGTTCCACCCTCCATAATAGAGTGGAAGTTGTGAGGGACCAATTAAAACATGCTGTAAATAAATCAGTATTACAGCATGCAACATAACCAGTATCTGCGTGATGTAGAGGATAACTACTTTCAAAATTCCTGTGACCACTAAAAGTTCAGTAATTATTTTGACCATTTCTGCCCTCAAACCCCTGTACCTATAAAGATTTGTGAGACTGAGCAGGTTAACCCTCTAAATTATTTGTTATATAACTGGTGCAAAATGCAAACACTACACTCACCTATATCAAGTACCTAAAAGCAGCCAATCAAATTTTTGCTTTAAAGCAGGTAACATGTAATATTTAGTGCACAGATTTACCCGGCTATACGGCGCTGATCGAGGGAATCACAAGAGATGTATGTTGCTCAATAATCTTGCAGCTTTATTTTGCACATCTAGTGAACATGTGGCAGTGGGTTGGTGAAGAAACCTACGCATTTTGTGCTTTAACTCTCCTGGCACTTCATGTAATATTTGTTTGCATTAAATCGAGTAGTCCATAACAACCAGCTACCTGCTTGTAGATATGGAATATTAGATTTAATGCAAACAAAATTAAGTTGTATTATTTTATCTTATAAATGATTACTACAGGTAAGGGATCCATTATCCAGAAACTGGTTATCCAGAAAGCTTCAAATAACGAGAAGGCCATCTCCCATAGACTCTATTTTAATCAACTATTTAAAAATATTTAAGTTTTCATCTTTCTCTGTAATCATAAGACCTTGTACTTGACCCCAACTAAAATGTAATTAATCCTTATTGAAGGAAATCGTATTTAATGTTTTTAAAGGAATTGTTAGTTGGAAATATAAAAAATGGGTAAATTAGATAGGTAGTGCAAAATAACATTTTCAATTATTTAACTAACTATATTAGATTTTGTTTTTATTTTGCTCAGCCTATCTATTTACCCACTTTTTATTTTTACACTGAATTGTTCCTTGAAATTATTTTTAGCAGAATTAAGAAATGTAGATTTAAATTTCCTTATACGGAAAACCCCAAGTCCCAAGCATTCTGCATAACAGCCCATTTGAAGCCTCTCCAATTTACCTCAGAGAGGGAAAACATTCCTTCCTAATTCCAAGATGGCAATCAGACTAGTCCCTGGATTAACTTGTACTATGAGCTATCTTCCATAACCCTGTAGGTATTTCCTCAAGTCCCAAGCATTCTGCATAACAGCCCCCATACCTGTCTGGGTATGGGATCCATTACACAAAACCCAGTTCACCAGAAAGCTCCAAATTATGGAATGGTTGTCTCCCATAGGCTCTATTTTATCCGAATAATCCATTTTTTAAAATTATTTCATTTTTCTCTGTAATAATAAACAGTACCTTGTACTTGAGCCAAACTGAGATATAATGAATCCTTATGCGAAGGAAAACTAACCTATTGGGTTTATTTAATTTCAACATGATTTTCTTGTAGACTTACGGTATGAAGATCCAAATTACATCTGTTATCTGGAAAACCAAAGGTTGCGAGCATTCTGGATTACAGGTCCCATACCTGTACTACTATATATCCAATATCAGTAGATGTAGTCTATAGATTATAGCATCTCTGAGAGCTCAAACATTTATATGCAGCTGAGGAACACTGCTGAGATGTTTAGAGGTTTTCAGATTTTTTTTTCTATAGGAATTGCATGAAAAACTTGAATCTATAGAGGTTTTCGAGTTATTAGTATTTTTTAGTGTATCGTTTAGAGCCTTTTTTTCATACTTTTTATATTTGAATCTTTTAATAAATTCCATGGCACTCATGGTTTGAGAGTTTAGTTGTGGTCTCAAAAACCTTGAAAACCACTAAAATCCCACCTTTAATAAATAAGCCTCCACATATTATATTTTGCACAGAACAAAAACAAATGAAGGCTGACAAAAGTAGTATGACTAATACATTAAAATTTTCAAACAATTTACTTTATTTAGTAATTATTTGGAGAACAAAGCAGATTTTATATCCAGTGTATTCTGAGGAAATGAACTGTGAAATGCAATTAATGCAATTGTTGTACTCTGTTTCATAAACTGTTTCTTAACATCTGCTAGTCATGTTGAAATGAGTGTCTACCCTATGGGGGTTATTTACTAAGCCCCGAATGCAAAAACCATGAAAAAAATTTAGATTTTTTTTTTTAAATAAAATCGGGCTTTTCATAATTTATTAAACCCCGAGGCTGGAAAACTCTGAATCTGAAATCCCGGCATCTCAGACCTGTTGAGGTTGCATATAAGTCAATGGGAGAAGTCCCTAAGATTTCTGAGTTTTCAGAGGTTTCAGGCAAAAATCTGAGGTTTCAGGTGAAAACTCCAAAAAAAATCGTGAAAATCTGGTAAAACCTCTGAAAAAAATCTTGAAAATCGGAGTATTTACCGCAAAGCAAATTGTCAGGAAAATGTAATAAATAAGCGTTAAAAATGTAGATAATTTTGGACCTTTATAAATAACCCCCTACGTGTAAAAGTCTACCATGCAAGCTACTGAAGGTGCAAAGAGCAACACTGTAAACCATTGTGGAACAGAAACTCTTAATAATCAACCCTACCAAGTAAATGTATTTCATTTTATGATTCGAGGTAAGTAAGTTTAAGTTTACAGTGTATTTGATTACTGCAGCATTATAACAAAGCTCTTGCCTGCTGAATATGAGAGAAATTTGTAAAGTAATTCAATTCTCAGTGATGTTATTATCATCTCATTTATTCAAATGTTTTGGTTGAAGACATTTTTCTTTCTTCCAAAGTTCTGAAAAGGACAAAGACTTCGCCGCATTATTAGTTTTCAGTTTTGTAACTGTGTCACCAAAGTTTTATCAAGATAAATCTAATGTTTTTCAGAAGAGTATTAATAAATTATATGGTAATGAAAAATGTGAGATGAAGCATACTCTTACATCAAGGCTTGATGATTACTTTGATTGATGTGCTAGCAAGTTTCTCCTGACAAGGCAAAAATTAATAACATGACACACAGACCTTTAAGGGTGACCTCAGAGGAAATCAGAAGTTGCCGAATGATACAGAAACAGAATAAAACAATGGAAGCTTGCAGTCACTTTATGTCAAGAGCTGGACTTATGGTCTAGGCTAATCAATTGATCAGTGAGTTTTGTGCAAAAAACGTTACCTGTAGAAGCTTTTCCATGGGACATGCTTTTATATGTACTTTACAAAGCCATCACTTACTGACATATTTTCTTTAAACATACTTAAGGATGTTGGAAAATGCTAGTTATAACTTTAAAAAAACACCTAGAACAGGCATGTTTTATGTAACAGTAAAGCAATTCAAGTTACACACAACGATAACGAGAAAAGATCAAGATATAACAAAAATGTTGTATTTGCCTCTGCAAAGGGTGTTAAGGTGGCTCCAGTTTGAGTGCATTTATATATACTTATATATGCAAATATACTTTGAAATAATAACTTTGCACTATGGGCACTTGTAGTATGTAAAAACTGTAAATGTTTGTGTTTTACTCCTATGTAGTGGTGAGCAAAGTTTTTCACCAAGTTAATCCACAAAAATTACACCATAGACTCCAATGATGAAAAAAACTGACGCACCACATCGCGTGACAACATTTTTTTGACAACCATAGACTTTTGGCGAAGTCAAACTTGCCCATCACTACTCCTATGTTGTCAATCTAATAGTAGACCTAAGCATTTATTTAAAAAAAAGTCAGTAACAACCTGTAAAGAGGAGATCCTGTTTCCATGATCTGTGTGAACAAGAGGAAAAATGTTTTATGGTTTATAAAGATGGCTTCAAATTACAGGGAAATGGTTGCCAGAAAAATATTTTGTAAATATAGAAATACCTAAAGGTTATTTATTTTTTAAATTTAAAAGATTTCTTCTGAGAATGGTAAATGAAATTTTGTAAAGTAAATTAAATATCTTACTGAAATCCAATTATTTCCAAAGCCTTAAATGTTTTAGCTCAAAATAATTCATTTATTCACCCAAGGGATATGGTTTCCTCAATGCATACTACTCCATAATTGCCATGTACCAAATTCCCTTGATAAATGGGGAACCCAGAACAACAAAATGTACAACAATGCTGTATTCACTACTATGTAGGCACAGCAAAAGCTTTCCTCTATTAATTCCACCTTTGTGAATCCCCCTTCTGAGGTCTGTTAATCAGCTGGCTTCTGCAACAATTCATCAGTCCAAACCAGTAATGAAGAGAATAAAAAACATATGTTAGAGAATTTGCAAACCTGAGCTATATTCCTAGGGTTGGGCTCACTAATATGTACATGGGGTCCAGGTGCACAAACGTTCAGTTTGAGGGAGGTTGAAATCTCCTTTCTTTTAAATATAAGAGCCCATGAAAATCCTCCTCATTTTCAAGATTGCAGGGGCCAAATTGGATCCACTTACAATATTATGTAGAGTCCTTGGGGCAAATTTACTTACCTTCGAAGTTGCGCCAGCATTGGATTCGCCGCACTTCGCCAGGGCGCCGCTAATTCACTAAAATCCGAAGTGGTGCTCAGGGAGGCGAAAGGTAGCGAAGTTGCGCTATTGATGCCTAATTTGCATACGGCGCCAAGATAAAGTACAATTGACGTATATGAAGCAGCAAATACATTACACTACACAAGCCCGGGAAAGCTTCATAAAATTAAATAGAGTTGTTATTTTGCCCTATACATGTGCCCACTGTATAGTTTAGGTGCCGTGTTTTAGGAAATACAGGGGGAAAGAGGGTACCCCCCAAAAAATGTACAATCTTTTTCAGCCTATCACCCTTAAAAAAGTAAAAGACGCAAGCGTTTTTGGGACTTAGAAAAAATGTAAACTTTTTTTGATCCCTATCTACTCTATTGCACTTTGCTTGGTCTGAGGTGGCAAAGGCAAGTCTGGCACAAGAGGTAACGTTCAGTAAAATGCACAAGTTATTGAATAAGCGTAGTTATGTCCCTTCACCATAGTGAAACCTCGCCTGGCGTAAGGGTGCAAAGTAGCGCTATAGTAGTAAATAGGCAAAGTAACAAAATGACGTCACGCTGGCGAATTTGCACTAGCGTTAGCCACTTCGCGCTTTAGTGAATTTGCCCTTTTCTTGAAGAGATCAAGAGAGGATTCCTTACAGAGGAATTCAGGGATGAAATTCCAGAGGTAAGGAACAGCAAGATAGAAGGGTTTGAGAAGAGAGGTGGCAGTGGATGTGGACGGTGTGAAGAGAAGGTGGCTCTGAGAAGAGCGGAGGAGCACCAGGAATGTATAGTGAGACAAGAGAAGAAATTTAGTGAAGAGCAAATGCATTGAAGTCTATGGGCAATACATTTTTTTTGATGCAAGACAATTTTTTTCACTCATTGGAGTTTATGGGCATCATTTTTTGGTGCAACCTGGTGAAAATTTTGCTCATCGCTACTCTAAAACCCTTTGGGAATTGCGGAATTTGTTGTATATAAAGCAATACTTGCAGGTACAGGGGTAAGGCATAAATCATAGAATTTTATTTACCTAATCATTTGGCTTACTGTATTAAACCAATATTTCCTTAATAACACTGAAATATTTTTGTTGACTTGCAAAAAGTTTTTTGTCAAATGTACTTTTTAACATTTTATTTAAAGAGGATTAATGCCCAGCAAATGATTAGGCTACATTTTAATGCAGGTACAGGGAGTAAAATAACAATAAATTGCTTCTAGAAATCTTTAATATGGCATTGTAACATACATGATATGATTGCTAGACATGGAATCAGTTTAAAGCCCTAAATTTAATCCATGATGTTTGGTGTGATATGACCTAGAGGAGTAGCTTAATAAGCACCACTGTTTTATGTTTCTTATTAAGACAATAGTTCATCCCTTATTTTATTTTGGAGGAATGGGAAGCACCCAAGACAAGTGTAACAGTTAATAATGGTAATGTAAAATGTATTTATTTGAAATCAAGCACGAGTTTTAAAGAACTTTCATGACAGGGAGAATTGGGTTCTTCCCTCATTCCCTTCACTTCAAATACATACAGTATTATAGCCAGAGACTTCATGTTTAACTGGCACATTGTATGGATACCTGACGGAGACTGTACTGATTTCAGTGAAACCATGCAGTGTGCATCTAAATGAAATGACAAATATCCATTCAGCATGTAGAGTGCTACTGAGAGTCAGATGAAGATTAATGTGGATGTATGCTGCTTGACTGCACTGGCAGGACTGCTGCTGGCAGGATTTCTCTAAATGACCTACTCATTAGCAATGAAGAATGTAGATTTAATATCTGCTCAGCTTTAAAGGCTGATGAATCCTCACCTGTGAATAAAAGGTTGTGTATAAAGCATTATCTCCCTCTCTTTCTGGGGCACACTGTTGATAACTGTATTACCTGAACTGTTGATTATTTTTGTTTCTTTCCAGTACCAGTATAGTGAAAAAAATGATAGTTTAGTTAATAAGCACTAATGTGACATACTGTAGGAGCGACTGGGCTAAAATGGTGAGGAGTAGCACTTTTGTCACAAACCCGGTTGGCAATCTAGGACTACTGATAAGTAAGAGGAAATGGGCTCATCCCAATGAGGGTACCTAAATAATCAATGCTGGATAAAAAAAAAAGCAATGCTGGAGGGTTTATCAGTACAGTGTCAGACTGGGCCAGCGGGACACTGTAAAAAAACCCAGTGGGCCCCAGCCTAGACCCGAGGAGAGGGTCACTGCTTGGGGAGGGGACAGAGGACACTTTGCAAACAAGGGAAACTTGTGCTCACCACTAATTTTTAAAACCATTAAGCGGGGGTGTAATGAGACTGTGATCACAAAATACATACAGACATGTTAAAACGCCCAAACATGGTTGCCCTTTTATTGGCCACCACTGGGATCACCTGACTATAGCTTTTGACTTTGACATAGTTGGCCAGCTTAAATATATTGCTATATATATATATATATATATATATATATATATATATATATATATATATATATATATAGACAAACAATCCCTGTTTTGTTTACTGTTTTGTTTAAAGGGTAAGGCATTTTTTAGTAACTTAAGGCACAAAATGTCTCCATATCCTAAATACTGATAATTGGTTGAGTGCAGAGGACCTGTTGTATTTGTCCCGAGGGTACTTTGTGTCTGGGGTGGGGGACCCGGAGGGTGGTGGTCAGCAGCAGCCCCAGTGGGCCCCCCATTCTGATGCTGTATCAGAGCTGAGGTTACTAGTGACAGGGTGGGTGCCAGGATGTCAGCAATACAATAGATGACTTAGGAGGGTATGGTAAGTGTGATGCCACCCAGGGAACCATTGCCCAGCCCTTGAGGTGTGACAGTAAGTGTGCCAACTGCTTCAGGGGCAGCAGTCTGAGACAGAGAATTGTTAAGACATGGGTTTTATATTGAGTTTGGCATACAGTGCAGCATACAATTTCTCAAAGGAGCAATGGGTAATTAAAACACTGTATCTGAATGATACCACGGGTCAGATGGGGTTTGAACAATGTGTCCAGGATTGAAAGAATCCTAATGGTGTCACTGGGTCATGCTCTTAAAGGACAAGAAAACTGAGTTCCCTGAGGGTGCCAATATGTGATGTTTTGTCCTTGGGTCAGTGTTCATTTTACAAAAATAATGTACTGGCACCAGGAAATGACAGAATGCATTGCCATATTACCTTATTCCCAGGCTTAAATTAACAGGAACACTAAAAAATATTATGTAAAAAAATCCCTTCTACCAACCTCCAATAACACATCTGGCCTTGACAAAGGTAATGATCTTTAATGTTTTACATATAAATTAATGCTGCGTTTAAAAAAGGCAATAGAAGGACAATAGTTGAATCAGCTCTTATGTACACGCTCATGGCTCCTTAGTTTCTCTGGGCTTATCAGAGTTTTTTTAGCCTGCATTGTTCTTCCTCCTGCCAGTTTAGGTTTGGGGAGTGTGTGGGGGTAGTTTTATTCTCTCAGTGTGATTTATTTCTCTAACCACTACAGGAGCAGTGAAGGCAGCAGTCAGGTCACCCATAGATCTTCCAAGGACCACAGAAAGCCCCAACAAAAGAGAGCACACACATTCACTCCTTCACTGCTCGCAGCTCGTAGAGCATTTTTTAAAATACAGCAGTACAACAGGAAGAGGGATTTCCTTTTATTATTTATGTGTAAAACATTTAATATCATTCTTTGTCTAGGCCAGATATGTTATTGGAGAGGTAAAACGGATAGTGTTCCTGTTCCTTTAAAAATAGTTTTTTTTTTGTCTACTCAAAAAGTAGATCTCCCTAATTTTAACATGGGTTCCTAGTGAGTATGCACCAGACCTGCAGTTCAAGTTGAGACATAATACAGTGCCAAAAAAGACTCATGGTAGGCACTTAAAGAATCCACAAACACATCATTCATAATTATGATTGCAAGTGTAGTGTGCAATTATGCATCAAAATATTGTAGATGCAATTTCTATTGCATTTTAGTGCAAATTGGGTGCAAGTTTGTCTAGCATTTTCAGAGTGAGGCATTATGTCACTTTTGTAATGCATTCAAAATTGGGTTTGAATCGGTTTGGTGTAAATAAGGGGTGTTACAACCTGCTGTGGGGATCTTGAAGCTACTGCCAGGTCCAGGTTGGTGTTAAATCTAGAGTTCTCCAGTGTTTACTTTTGCACCATTCATCAGAATAGACCTGTTTGACACATGGACAAAGATGTGGAAGTACAGTATGTTTGAATGCAATCACCTTAATGAATTCTGGCAATATGTGCTCTGCTTTGTTTTGATACTAGAACCTATGCACATTTGGGTGACTGCTAAAATAACCCCTATAGTCTCTTAACGTGACATTGCTTCCAAGAACAGATGGTTCTAAGTTGTAGCAGTTGAGAAAAGTGGTCATTGCTTGGCACAATCTTATGTACTGTAAAAAATTAAGGATTGAACTAGCTCTCAGCAAATCTCTCAAATAATATGACACTAGGATGTCAAGTAATCATAAATGAACCCAAAGTTGTTTGGCAAAGCACCATGCTGAGACATAACTCTTTTACTACACTGCAATTAAACTAATTATTAATTTTCACCTATTGCTTATATATTATATATATATATATTGTTTTGGGTGTGCCAAAATACTGCCAGATAGACTCTACAGTGTCTGCTGATTTTATATTTTTAGCATTCACTTTGATCTATGTGGTACTACATGTTTACTAGCAGCACATGGCGTGGTAAGATTATCAATAGGGATGCACCGAATCAAGGATTCGGTTCAGGATTCGGACAGGATTCTGCCTTTTTCTGCCTGGCACAACCGAATCCGTATCCTAATTTGCATATGCAAATTAGCAGCGAGGAGGGAAATTGCGTGACTTTTTGTCACAAAATAAGGAAGTAAATAATGTTTTCCCCTTCCCATCCCTAATTTGCATATTCAAATTAGGGTTCGGATTCAGTTCGGTATTCGGCTGAATCTTTCCCGAAGGATTCGGGGGTCTGGCCGAAACCAAAATAGTGGATTCGGTGCATCCCTAATTATCAACCATCATTGTCAAAGTGTTAGAGAAGATGATACACAATTTCTGTTATTATAGTAAGGCAGTATTACTGCAGTCTGAGCACCTTTTCTGTTGGTTTGTACATTGGTTAACAGCACGGCCCACATTATGGAATGAGAGACTGCCAGCACAATCTGTCGAAAACAGAGATACAAATATAATAGAGGTAATCAAGGTATGCAATCACAAGTGCATGTCCTCGAAAATGGACACAGTGACACATCTGAAGATGCTTTTGCACTTTCACATGGTTGCCAATATGTTCATCCTGCCACTTCTAATGAATTGTGCTCTGTATGATGATCAGTAATAGTATCTGGACAGGAGGCTAAGTGAGATCAGGAACTGCAATGGGAAGGCTGGCAGATTTTGAAACTGCAGTTGGAGAGCTAGAAGAATCTGTAAGGATGCCACAGATAACGGTAAAAAGAAGCAGGAGCAGCACCACCCAAATCAGCAACAGAAAGAAGGCAATCAGGATCAGCAACAACAGAGGCCTATCAGACTCCGTAACAGATGGATGACTGCTAGGAACAATGATCACAGTGCTTGGATGAACATCAGAAGGAAGCCCATGCAAATGAACAGCCCAGATTCCAGAGCAGTAGGGTCCTCAGATCTGAAGGTCAGGGCAGATAGCACAGGAGCTGGTGTATAGTTTTGATCAGTCCCCATATCAGGACTTTGGTCCCTGGAGAAAAGTGTCTTGTTAGGTGGACCTATCCAATGTCATCTAAAAATGTAGAATATTCATGAAATGCATTGAAGTCAAAAGGTGTTTTTTCTGTCAACTTTTTCCAAACCATGCAACCTTTTTTTTCCCTATACATTAGCATCTATGGGCATTTTTTCATGTGAAGCCTGGCAAAAAAAATTTTGCCCATCATTACTCCTAACTGCAGCTATTTACTCAAGAATGTTTTTTTGGTTCACTTACCCCGGTGCTGTAGGATAGGGATGTAGCGAACGTCGGAAAAAAAGTTCGCGAACATATTCGCGAACTTGCGCAAAAATGCGAGCGGTTCGCGAACGGTTCGCGAACCCCATAGACTTCAATGGGAAGGCGAACTTTAACATCTAAAAAAGACATTTCTGGCCAGAAAAATGATTTTAAAGTTGTTTAAAGGGTGCAACGACCTGGACAGTGGCATGCCAGAGGGGGATCAAGGGCAAAAATGTATCTGAAAAATCTGCCTGTGTGTGCTTGGAAGAGATAGTGTAGGGGGAGAGCTGTTAGTGATGCTAGATGGCAGTTGGTTGAATAACACACTGGGCAAAAAATGCCTACAGGGCAAATAATGCCTAAAAGGTCAACTTATACACTACTACAGCGGTAGTAAAATAAAAAAAAGTAAAATAAAAAAAAAATGAATATTAAAAAAAAAAAAAGTTAAAGTTGGTGCTGCTGAACTACTAGGAGCAGCAGATTAGCACACCAGTCCCACTCCCCAACACTGCTAGACTAATAGCACTGGGCTCTTATAGTAGTAGTAGTAGTAGTAGTAGTAAAACAACAAAAAAATAAATAAAAGCAGTCCTTACAAGGACTACTGTTATTGCAGCAGTCAGCAGATGAGATCAGAAGCAGGACAGCTGCCCACTGCAGCTACATACAGAGCACTGCAGTAGAAGGTAGATTACTAGCCAGCAAAGCTACCTAAGCTTAAATGTCCCTCAAACCCCTGCAGACTTCTGTCCCTCCAATAACAGAGCAGTATCAAAACGATTACTAGCCAGCAAACTTTCAACTGTCCCTGAAATCACTAACAGGCAGCAGCTCTCTCCCTACACTATCTCTTCAGCACACACAGGCAGAGTGAAAAAACGCTGCAGGGCTTCGGTTTTTATAGGGAAGGGGAGTGGTCCAGGGGAGAGCTTCCTGATTGGCTGCCATGTACCTGCTGGTCTGGGGTGAGAGGGCAAAAAAAAGCGCCAACAATGGCGAACCCAAAATGGCGAACGTCGCGCGACGTTCGCGAACTTCCGGCGAGCGCGAACACCCGATGTTCGCGCGAACAAGTTCGCCGGCGAACAGTTCGCGCCATCTCTACTGTAGGAGAATTGCTAATGTTACAAGCAGTCGTAACATCCACGAAGTATACTGCAACATGCTAACATATATATTTGTTAAGGAGCACTTTGTAGCCATATCGTTGAGTAGGTGTTTTAAGGGGACTGGATGTGGCTCAAATAAAAATGGTGCAGCTCACTTTGTACTGCAAGCACACTCCACATAAGATCACAGCAAACAAATGTTTCATACAAAGAAGAAGGCACACACTGTGCACTGTAAAGAGCTGACTGTTAGATACATCATTGCATGCCTTAATAGCCTAGAGCTGCAGGATATCTCAGAAGGAGAACCCTCCTATCACAAACATGCACGTTGTTAGAGGAGAATGACTGCTCTGTGTTGTTTTTACTCGTGTTGCAGTATTTCAGCAGTTTGAAATTAGTTCTGGAATGTTGTCTACATCAAATTGTGCTGTCTATGGCAAACAATTCAAGCACAAACTATACTCAAGTCTGGCAGGCTTTCAATAAGTTATTGACTAGATGTTTTACGACTTCCAGCTGTTATTATTTCTTGTGCAACATTTATGATTCACACAGCCAGGGACAACTTTTTGCTTTGCTTTGCTTTGTCCTATTCAGTCACTAAGTGTAAAACATTTCAGGTTTACACATTTATCAGCAACAGATTTCATCCTTTTTACCAATGTGGAAATTATCTTGTGAATAAATTCTATTTGTTTTTAACTAGGAAAATATTTTATACACTTAATTTGCAAACCATAATACATGCTCCAAGGGACTTCATTAGTATGAACACTTCTTCTGTTTATTTATATGACACATTTATTATTAGAAATTCTGTTCTCCATCCGGTTTTACCTGGAGGGCAAAATAACTCGCAGTGGCATATTGATAATTAGCTTACTTGACAGTTTGGAAGAATAGCAATCTCTCTTACTGTTAAGTTTTACTATTTTTTTTTTTTTTTTTAAGAATTGACGATTAAAAATGCATGATGCTACACTTATCAAGGATACAATGAAGGTATTTTGAATGCTCTGTAGTCTGTTTGTGAAGTGAATGTTATAGTATAGTGCGTCTTTTGGGTGCATGTATGAATTAAAGTCATGTTATTGTTAAAATTCTGGACTCTATACCTGATTCCCCCATATGCTAGTTAAGAAGCATTAAGGGGGCAATTTTAAACACAAACCTTTTAGGGGGCAACAGCTATACTACACAAAATGTAGGTATTGTAAGCCCACACATGCAGTCCACTTTATATCCATTTTTTGCATTTCCTCTGTCTTCTTTAATATGGACTTAAGGGACATTTAGGAACACAATTGTATAACTGAGTTTAAGGGGGTTATTTATCAAGCTCCGAATATATCTGAACCTTGAATAATTTGTAGTTTTTGGAGCAAAAAACCTACATTTTTTTTGAGATTTATGAAAGTCCGATGGTCTAAAAACTCAGAATCTGAAACCCCGGCATCTAAAAGCTCTCGAGGTCCTGTATAGTCAATGGGAAAGGTCCCAGTGTCTGCGCTGATGTCCGTACTGATATCCGATGATTTCGGGGTTTCGGCACAAAAAACTCAGAAAAATCATAGTTTTTGTGACCCTATTTTTTTCTGGCTTTTTTCTTCATAAATAAGGTCCATTTGGGAATTAGGAGTTGCTCTGAGTTGGATATAAGAAACACTGAGATAAATTCGGACCTTGATAAATAACCCCTAAGTGTGTGTATTTGTGATTATAGGAACAAGGTTGATATGCATTCTATAATGGTTTATTGTTTATATGTGTTCTAATCACTAGGGGGTTATTTATTAAAGTCTGTATTTTCTCTGGTCAGACTTTTAAAGAGAAAAACACAATTTTTTCTGAGAAAAAAAAACCCTCTGTATTTTTAGTGATAAAGGCAGAGAATATAAACTGTTTGCAGATGATTAATAATTATTAAAACAAGGATGAAAAATGTCTACTTTTTGCCAAAAGTAAATTGTAAAATAAAACCATTAATCTGAAGCCCTGGGTATTTCCTTGCATGATGGGTTCAGACAACAGGTAGAATTAACATGACATGGGCAGGGACAAATACCTGCCTTTTTTCCTCCAAACTGGCCTAGGAATAACCAACTCGCTCACCATACATTTTATTTGTTGGAGTCTTTTTGTCCACAGCTTTATTGCACAACAGATTATTTAACAATAGATAACACATATATCAATAACAATTATATTAACAACATTATAAACATACAAATATGAACAGTGATATACCATTAACTTTTTAATCCTCTGCAAGGCCCCTGGCAATGGACCCAATTAGGTGCATGCAATCGTTAAGCCACCAGCCGCTTGTGCCTTCTAGCATGATGGGTACGCAGGACTGCATGCTACCCCCAATACAACATACCCTCCCAGAGACCACCGCTCTTAGAGAGGAACACCACCAACCAAGTTCCATTAACCAACTTGGTACTTGGTAAAAACTCCACTTAATTAACTCTCCCCATTGCCAGGGACCCGCTGCCCGGCTGTGACAATGGGCTATTCCCTCTCATCACCTCTTGGTTAGTCAGCCCAATACTCACCATTCCACATCAACTTATCCTGTGCCCCACTAACCCAGGCCACAATTGTGACAACTAGCACAAAGGGTAATACAAGGGAGGGAGGATGGGACTCCTTTTCTTCTTCCAAAATGGATGCCCTACTTAGCAGTTAGTGCTACACATCCCTTTACAACTCCACCCCCCAACTACGTCACTAAACCCATTGCTAATCCCCTGCCAGGCAGCTTTGTCCCGCCCCTGTCATGCACCCTTTGCCAGCATGCACTGTCCTGGGTTTCACTTTCCAATTCAGATGGCAAAAAGTTAAATGTAGCAGAAATTCCTTCAAATCCAAAAAATGTGTTTCAAGTGAATTATTTTCCCATACAATAAGAAATACAAAAGAACCTAAATATATAGAGCACATATACATCATATGTTCAGGTAGATTGAACATAATCACATTATTTCTGCTACCTCTTTCAGACAGTAACAGTACCCCCTTAAACTTTCTTTTTAAAAAGCCCAGCAATGTAATCAACTATTCATCTGCACGGGTAAATTACCAAGACTCAGCATTAAAACATTTACAACATCTAGTCTTAAATAAAGACTATACCCAATCCATGTAGGTCTCTTTATACTACATTGCATAAAATAACTAATCCTGCTTCATGTAAAGAAATCATTTTCATAAAAATATACATTTTTTGAATAGTATATGCTATTGGGTAATCCTAAACAAAAAATTGCCATTTTAAGTACTAAGGGCTGTTCCCTGGGATCATTTATGTTGCATGCATACATGCTAGGTTACATCGGCCAATAAACAGATCATGTTCTGTCTTTAGTGATGAGCAGATTTTACAGCATGGAGTCTTGCCCCAGCAAAAATTTGCTGCCAAAAATTTGGACGTGACAAAGTCACCAAGACAAAAAAGTTGCCACAAGAAAAAATGCCTATAGACTTTAATGCATTTAACAATATTTTTTCTGTCAAATATTGAGTAAAATGCGTTTCACAATTTTTTTGCAAAAAAGATATGCACTTCACTTTCTGTCTTTTACTCCCACATTTTTTTTCCTGTTACAGTTAGATTTGCAGTATTATCTTAACTGACCCAGGTGCTATCCACAAATGCCATAGATAGAGAAATCCAAAAAAAGCATAGATGCACACTGGGTATGTTTAAGGTTAAAAAGTCCAAACTTTTATTATTTTACATATTTAAAATTAGGTTGACATTTTGGTCTGTTCCAAAGACCTTTCTCGAGACCATAAAACATTTGTAAAATCACAGTCCATTTTAATAATTAAAACCAAAACCACAATCCTTATTCTGTACCTTGGATGATTTAACCCATGACCTAGCTTTAGTAAGGGCACATTCTAAAATTGGCTCAGTATAACCACATTCTCTAAAGTGAGACCACATTTGAGGGACCTGTTTTTCTGCTACATCCAAATTTGAATTATTCCTAAGTACTCGATAAAACTGAGAGAATGGTAAAGATTTTTTTCATGGAACCTGGGTGGCAACTACTAAAATGTAATAAATTATTCTTACCTGTGCTTTTACGATAAAGTGAATACTCTATAGCGCCATCATGTAACCAAAGTTCTACATCAAGAAAATGCAACCTTTCTTCATGAATTTCATTAGTGAATTTCACTGGGCTGTCCAAAGAATTTAGTTATTTAACCATTATTTGAAACTCTTCTTCCGTGCCACACCACATGATAATAAAATCATCGATGTAGCCACGGAAGAAGAGCATCTTTTACCCATATTTGGGAATTATCATGTTTTTCTCAAATTGAAGCATAAAGAGGTTCGGCATACGAGGGTGCCATGGCAGCATCCATCGCTGTCCCAGCTACCTGTAAGAAAAAATCGTTTTGAAAACGAAAATAGTTAAGTGTTAGAGCGAAAAATAATAATTCCAGTACAAAAGTAATTAGAGGACCATCATACGGCAAAAATTCCATTAGTGAACATTTTACTGAATCAATCCCTGCATCGTGAGAAATACATGTATAAAGGCTAACAACATATAAACTAGCCAGCATAAAAGATGTCCCTCCAGGGATGGATAATGTCCGCAAGTTTTCAAGTAAATGAGGATCCTTTAAGTATGTAAGTATGAGGTTCCGTGTTAATTCAATGAGACTGATATCTACTTCTGATGCTGATAGCACCCAGGTACAATATACTTGTTACACGAGAGAAATGCTGGCCCCCAACTGACAAGCAAGCTTGAAGCTATATCTCTACAAAGACACCACCAGGCTACAATAATCAATAGTCAGTACAGACAGCTTTTAAAGAGTAGTCAGTCAGGCAAGGGTCAATATCGGCAGAGTTCAGAATAGTCAGGCATGCAAGCATCAAACCGGAATCAAACAAGAAAGAAATCTCACTCAGATACTAACAAGTTAGACCTAACAATGGGCAATGCTCATAAGCATTTTGTGCCACAGACATGATGACGTCATGAGCACGACCCGTAAAACTGGGACATGCACACCACGCACGCCCTAGGAACCACCGGGACAAGAGGCAGAGGAACCACATGGCGCGTGTCCCTGCCGGCCCGCTAGCCCACCAGGGTATGTAACACTTGGATATTTAATGAAGGCCCCCTAGAAAATCCATGGTTGAATGATTATAGTACCCTACAGAAGTATGTAGTTCAACATACAGATAAACCACTTTACACTCCAATAAAAGAAGTCTGTATATATATGAAATATAAATGAAAAGGAATGCAATTAATATGGGGGGGTATTGCAACAAACAGATTATCAAACTGAAGGCACGTAACTAACAATGTCATATAAGCAAGTGTCTTCATAGTAAAATAACTTCATCATACCTGACACCGCTGGTCTATGTCAGGATGCCACATTCTAGTGCCACACTGTGTATGGTATAACCAAAACCAGGCTCAAAATTAAAGGCAAATTAAGCCTAAGGAGGTACACTTCTACACGTTTTGCTTAGATTTCTCCAAATATACAAACGCCCAAGAAGAATCTTCTTTCTTCACATAGTTTTCTAAGCATGCACCTAGTATGTTGATGAAAGATAAAATTGATTGTGGAGAGGATAATCTGTCATACTGTAAGTTTCCCAAATGACATTGTAGAGTCTTCTGACCATTTCTTAAGTAATTTTCAACTCTAAACAATTGAATTGGTAAATTGGCAATTAATAAACATGTCTTTATTAGACATAATACACTGGCTTCAGGATTATTATACTAGTTCAATATGATTTCAATGAATAGGACTTGTGCTGAACATAATTATTGCTTGTAACAGTTGTTCCACAGTTATTGTTTTAACAGCTATTATGAGGGTTTATTTTTGCACTGGTACCACTAATATGTAAACATAAACCCACAGACATTGACCCTTGCACAATCATAATGAACCTTATATAGTGCCTAGACTAATGGGTGACTGGAATAAAATTCCACATAATTACAATTCTATGATGATGATGATGATAAATGTATAATGAATGCAATGTTTATGATAAAAGTACAATGCCTGTTGATATCAGTGTACATTTTTGCGCATAGCGAATATATGTGACAAACCGTGTAATCTCAACATGAATAAGAGCCAAAGAAAATGTGGTCATACCAAGCATATTTTTCATGTTATGATTTTATTACATACCCCATGTATTGTGGTCTTAAAGGAGGAAGGTCATGGTGAACAAACTCAGAAAGTAAGTCATGATTGCATGGGGCCTGTATCTCATGCGGCATGATATGCTTGCTGTGGGGAGTAGTACATGCATTTTGGATTTCCAAAAATAAACAATACCTCTCAGCTAGGTTCTTCCTTTTATGTCCCATTTTGATGCACACTTCTTAGTGGGAAATCATAAATTAGGAGGAGCAATTTAGTAATTGTTGTTACTAAATATGTGAATTTAGACTTGAAATTCATTTTAGATTCACCCAGAATCAACTTCAACTCTTATATATACATGTTGAAAGATCTTATTTTCTTTGATAATAGATATTTATAATATAAATAACATATCACTACACTGAACTGGGTCTCTATGGACTGATAATTAATAAAAATACTTTGATAATTCAGTGGAATGAAAGTAAGCCCAACCCAACCCTTACACAACACTATGGGGCCGATTCACTAACTTCGTGTGAAGGATTCAAAGTGTTTGGGCTACTTCGACCATCGAATGGGCTACTTCGACCTTCGACTATGACTTTGAATCGAAGGATTCGAACTAAAAATCGTTCGACCATTCGACCAATCGAAGTACTGTCTCTTTAAGAAAAAACTTCGACCCCCTAGTTCGCCATCTAAAAGCTACCTAACTCAATGTTAGCCTATGTGGAAGGTCGATTCGAAGGATTTAATCGTTCAATCAAAGGATTATTCCTTCGATCGTTCGATCACACTATTTGCGCTAAAATCCTTCGACTTCGATATTCGAAGTCGAAGGATTTTAATTCCCAGTCGAACATCGAGGGTTAATTAACCCTCGATATTCGACCCTTTGTGAATCGGCCCCCATGTCATCACTAATAAGTAGTGAAGTAGTGAAAGATTGCAAAACTGCAAAAATTTGCTGAAATGCATTGGTATTTGATGTGTGACAATTGGAGCCTATGGGCATAATTTTTGAGGCAAAAGTTGGTGAAAAATCTTGCTCATCACTACTAATAAGTAAATGAACTAGATCTCTCACGGGTATGCAGAGGTGGCAGCAACTGTACTTGTTAAGTTTTATCATCAATCTTATCTCAGGTTTTTAATAACCATTGTAATAAAATGTGAAAGACTTTTATCTTGTGTTTTCTTTAATTGGTTGCTTTTTTTTCCTCATGCAGAATTGTAAACAAATGAAACACAGGGGAGTAAAATCAGTCTATGCTAGTGAAATTAAGATCTTGTAATAAAAACCGTACCTGGTGGTCCATTAGTGCGGCAGGGACGCCCGCCGTTCCTCTTCAGCCACCATTGCGGCTACTTAGGGCACGCGTGCCCACGTCTCGTTGGCTTTATTGACGCGGGCGCGCTGGTGTGATTGGCATAAATTTCAAATGGGTATATAAGGGAGCTCATTTATTCTATCATTGCCCATTACAGGAGTTTGTTCCTGGTGTTATCTGAGCTTCTGCTAATCTGTTTTTGTACCTGTTTGATTACTGTTGTGACCCCTGCCTGGCTTTTGACTATTCTGACCTCTGGATCCTGACCCTTGCCTGATTACCTACTACTTCTTCTGCTAAATTCCCTCTGATTGACTTCCTTGTTTGACCCTTACCTGCCTGACTATGTTTATTCTCTGCCTGCTCCGACCCGGTCTGATCTGACTACTCTTTTGCCTATTGCCTACCTTCTGCACAAAGACTTTGCATACCGTTGTGCCCCTTTTGCCTGGTCAGAACCTTTCACCTTGCACCTCTTTTTATAAGACCTGGCGGCATCTGAGTAGCTGAGGGCTCCTCTCGAGGCCAAAGGTGGCTGCTACAGGCGGAAGCACGAGCCAAGACCAGGGTGCTTGGCATCTGTTCTGACTTTAGGGTGCCAACCGTTACAGATCTATGATTATCACAAACCCAAGATATGATTGATAAATAATCTTGCCACAAGTCTTAATATATGAGTCAGGTACCAAGTTTGACACGTGCTTTCCTCTCCGGAGAGGAACATTGGCATTTCATTTTTACCCTAACCGCTTCCAAACCAGTGGACTTGAGGGATTTACTGAGTGCCTGCATTAATTGGATTGTTAATAAGTGCAATACTTTTTTAAGCTTGATGATGAATTGTTTTACACTATTGTAAAATAGTGTTCCTCAGCTTCCACATTTTTTTATAAGTTTCTTGGAGAAGAGATCAGCAGAGTATTTCAGGTGGAAAGAGGTATTCTGATACACTAATACCCAAGTGGGTTGCTGTGAGTACCTCTAAATAATCATTTTATGGATCTGGGTTGCAATCTACTTGATCTAAGTTTTTTTAACCCTTGCAATCCCCTGGGAATTTTTCTCCACCTGTTTTCCTTTCACACATATTGGGGCAGATTAACCTGGTCAAGGTGAGATGGGCTAAAAGAAGCCAAAAAGCCATTCACACGCATTTACATGCAAAGGGAAGCCTTCTGAAATCAGAAGGTATTTAATTGTCTCATGCCATACACATAGTACTGCCTAAATACCAAATTCGAGTTTTTTTAATTCACCCATAAGGCATCATTCTGTGTATGCACATTCCAAATTGGATAGATCCTTTCAACAAGCTAGCCTTGGTCACTAGTATCCTGGCCTTGAGACAGAGCCATCTGCTTGGCTATAAGAGCAGTTCATTGTTTTTCTGTGCTGTGTAGCAATGCATATTATGTATTACATGCAATATAAATATGGAACAGATGTTATTTGCACACAGGCAAAGACAAGCATATGTAGGGCCAGAACTAGGTGCAGGCAGAGTAGGGATGCACCGACTCCACTTTTTTGGATTCGGCCGAACCCCCGAATCCTTCACGAAAGATTCGGCTGAATAACGAACTGACTCCGAACCCTAATTTGCATATGCAAATTAGGGGTGGGAAGGGTAAAACATTTTTTACTTCCTTGTTTTCTGACAAAAAGTCACGCAATTTCCCTCCCGCCCCTAATTTGCATATGCAAATTAGGATTCGGATTCGGTTCGGCCAGGCAGAAGGATTCGGCCGAATCCGAATCCTGTTGAAAAAGGCCGAATCCTGGCCGAATCCCGAACCGAATCCTGGATTCGGTGCATCCCTAAGGCAGAGTAGGCACATGTGCGCGCTCAGCCAGCGCCGCTGCCGCCACCTGGTTTGGCCCGTCTCTGAGTATATGGAATAGTTATAGGCAACAATGAATGTACATTACACATTAGTATGAAAATACATATATACGGATTCTCATGTGTGTTTTTTTTTTTCAAAGAAAAAATACACAAATAAGAATAAATAAAACTTTTACAGGCTTTGTGAATGTTTCAAGTAAAATTAATAAAGAAAATGTTGTTCGGAGTGAGTTCTTATTTTATACCTAAACTTGTACATATATTAAAAATTGTCAACGTTGTCTTTCCAAAGTGCTGCTGCATGTGGCACCTGGTCATGTTCTGAAAAGAACAAATGAAGCTGAACGTAGCTTTGAATAATTTTTTTTCTCTGATGGACAGTTAACATCTGTTGGCATTTTGCTGGCTTAACAACATGTCTAATATAAAACTGCTTGCACACACCTAATGATTAATTACAATTCCTCGCAAATGGTGACTTTTCATCAAATATATTGTAGTAAAAAGCATCAGAAAGAGATCCTATTTAAATTACATGTGAGCTGCTAATTTGTATTACCAAGAGTGATATATTATTTTTGGTATGAGCAATTATATTTCCTCCAAACAAAATCCCATTCACAATTGCAGAACAAATTAAGGTCATTATCTTCCATATGTTTTTTTAATTCAAGGTGTTATTTTACATAGTGGTATTGTGCTCTAAAACAAGTTCTACTTACTGCTATTCAGATGACATTTATAAAATTCTACTGTTAACAATTATTCTTCTCTATCATCTAACCTCTATCTATGACCCTCTTGCTTTCAAAACTTAGATAGTTGTGGTTGTTGTGGAGGGCCTAGTTACATAGTTACATAGTTAAATTGGGTTGAAAAAAGACAAAGTCCATCAAGTTCAACCCCTCCAAATGAAAACCCAGCATCCATACATACACCACTCTCTACTTTTAATTAAATTCTATATACCCATACCCATACTAACTATAGAGCTTAGTATCACAATAGCCTTTGATATTATGTCTGTCCAAAAAATCATCCAAGCCATTCTTAAAGGCATTAACTGAATCAGCATCACAACATCACCCGGCAGTGCATTCCACAACCTCACTGTCCTGACTGTGAAGAACCCCCTACGTTGCTTCAAATGAAAGTTCTTTTCTTCTAGTCTAAAGGGGTGGCCTCTGGTACGGTGATCCACTTTATGGGTAAAAAGGTCCCCTGCCATTTGTCTATAATGTCCTCTAATGTACTTGTAAAGTGTAATCACGTCCCCTCGCAAGCGCCTTTTTTCCAGAGAAAACAACCCCAAACTTGACAGTCTACCCTCATAATTTAAGTCTTCCGTCCCTCTAACCAATTTAGTTGCACTTAGTCTCTGCACTCTCTCCAGCTCATTTATATCCCTCTTAAGGACTGGAGTCCAAAACTGCACTGCATACTCCAGATGAGGCCTTACCAGGGACCTATAAAGAGGCATAATTATGTTTTCATCCCTTGAGTTAATGCCCTTTTTTATGCAAGACAGAACTTTATTTGCTTTAGTAGCCACAGAATGACACTGCCCAGAATTAGACAACGTGTTATCTACAAAGACCCCTAGATCCTTCTCATTTAAGGAAACTCCCAACACACTGCCATTTAGTGTATAACTTGCATTTATATTATTTTTGCCAAAGTGCATAACCTTGCATTTATCAACATTGAACCTCATTTTCCAGTTTGCTGCCCAGTTTTCCAGTTTAGACAAAATTTTTTATTATGGAGCAGAGTGATGGCGCTAGATCTGCTAATAATGAAGAAAGAAAGTTTATATAAATAAGAAAAACATGACAGAGGGCTCTAAATATTCTTGTAGGGAAAAAAATGAAATGCTGAATAACAAACAGTGTATCAATGGAAAAGGAAAATGCACAGCACAATAAACAATAAAACGTATATATGGAATAAACTGTTTACAAGTTGCAACAGTTATTTCTGTGTTGTGTACTCTTAAAAGAGAACTAAATGCTAAAAATGCCATTTTATATACTGAACTAATTTCAGCAGCTTCTCAATAGCAGCAATTATCCAGGACTTCAAATTTGAGGGGTCACCATCTTAGAAAGTGTCTGCGACACTTAGTGGTCATCTCAAATTATAAAGCAGAAAATAAGGTTGGTCTGTAATATAAGCTGATGCTACAGGGCTGATTATTACATTCTGATGCTAATTGCACTGGTCCATAAGTCCATAAGATTGCTGCACACACTTTAAGATGAGATACTGCCCGGTGCATACAGAAAAGGTATGTAGAGTTTGAAGAAATGCTGTTGGACTCTGGGGTCTTTTAAAAAGTAAAAACTCTATTAGTATCGACGTTTTGACCCTCTGCGGGGTCTTGATCAAGATAATAAAACATAAGATAGAAATCAGATTTATAACCTCAAAGGTACACTCTCACCAGACAGGTGCCACCATCATGTGTTCAACATCAAGCTAATTAATGCCATAATCACTGTGAAGAGGTTTGTACATACTGCCACCTAGGGGTGAAATAGAAGAAGGCATAGCCAAAAAATTACATATATATATATATATATATATATATATATATATATATATATATATGTGAATAGAATTGTAGATACTTATCTATAAACATCAAAACAAATATCAACGTTCATCTAAGAAAGGAAGATATGAACAATAGTCATTCAAACCCCTTGGGGACAAAGTATTATGGGAATAGATACAATACCTAATCCTTGCCATGGGAGAGATCGGTGTCACATGTTGCTACAAAAAGAAATTTTTTGGATCCAGAATTAAATACTTTGTCCCCAAGGGACAAAGTGGCCAACTCTCATAATGAACATTTCCAAAACTTTAACCCCACATACATACATTTAATTCACTCATACTCTTACACGTTTTATATAACATATTCCCCTCCTTCACCCACCTGTGGGGAAAGCTGACTCAGAACAAGCGTACTGTTTTATTACTAGAGAGAAAAATGTAATCAATGTAATGCCAATCTGGGCTATCCACAGATAGTTACCTTGTCCAGCTATTGGTATGAGCATGGGTTACATTGGATTTACACATCAGGATCAGGGTCTTCGCCAAATGGAAGATATCCTTTTAAGATGTAGCATTAAGATGTAGTGCAACTACAACACCCAGGCCACTGTGCATAAAAATTATTGGGCAAACAAAGAAACTGTTTATTAGTCAGAGACAATGACCTCAGGTTTACTCACATCACCAGTGGTTAGAGGAAAAAGGCACAGGCACATCACATGCAGCTTTACACAGGCTGACCCTTCCTTGGGACAGACTTGGCAGGTATCCCACTTCACCTCTGCAACATATTCCGGTAGTGGTCTCTGGATTAACCTCAGGGCAATCATCTCTCCTGATTCCCTCTCCGCTGGGATCCCTATACTACAGGCAATATGGCTGGGGAGAGATACCTCCAATCTATCACTCCTATGTTGGAGCTCAGAATTGCTCTTATCTAGCTCAACCCTGACTATATTACACTCCTAGAGTGCACTAGTACTGGGAGCTCACCTGTCAATTTCTATTCCTCATTCACGGGGTTGCCTGGTCCCCGAATTGGACACATGACTTTCTGGGCCTTGCTGTAGTCAGGCTTCCCTGGGCACACTCAGCTGGATCATCATCCAGCAGCCAAAGAGGAAGAGGCCACTCCTTACACACACTATAGTGCAGTGTGGCAGGAAGTGGTCATTACACCTCTTGGCCAATAACAATGAGCTATACAGTATTTTGCCTGGTAACTGAGAACATGGTAGGGCCTTAAAGCCATAGGGACAGTTTAACCCCTATGGGCCCCTACATAATTTTTAAAAAATTGAATTATTTGATTAAAAAGAAGTCTTTTGGAAATGGTTTTTCCATAACTTTTTGAATAACAGGTTTCCGCATAGATCCCATGAATTCAGTATTTTATGAATGCAGATAACATGCTTGATTTTAAAGAATTAAAGCCTACCGACAACACCAGCCTCATCCTCACTTCCCAAATAACCACCAGGATGTCTTACAACTGCGCTTATCTCTGTACCTGAATAAAATGCAGATATAGGGATACCACTGTAAATATAGACATTTTTACAACAAAGTCTATAAACTTCTATTATAACAAAAATAGTAATAATAAAAAATTAAACGTACACACATATCACTTAAGATTTTTCATTCCCTAGAAGTTACTCATAAAATATTTCCAATGATACATGTACATTTTATGAGTCAAGATTTAACATGAATAATAACTTAAATTATACATACAGTAATTGAACATTTCTTACATTTCTGTTCAATATTGATGATCTAAATATTTTATTACTAATATGTTCATTTTTTCCCTACTAAGTCACCATATTATTTCCCCATCAATGCAAGTGCTTTTTACTACCATTTAAACTTATAAAGTTTTAATTTCTATTATTTTATAGCAGGCCAAGTCATTTATTACGGCAAGAATGCTGAAAACTCTATACATTTTGTCAGCAAGTATTAGTAGAGCCAAACTTTTTAAAAGGCTCAGTATACCTAAAATTCAGTGCATATTAAATGATCACAATCTTTATTGTACTTAAGCCTATACTTTATGTTGTACTCTAATGAGTAAGTGAAATACAAGCACTTTCACTGCTGTTTAATCATTAGCAAAGCATTAAAATCCTTCTTCAGTAGGAGTACAATTCAGCCCAGTCTGCATTGAACTAGTAGTGGTGCTGAAATATGTAAAAGTTAATTGTATCTGAAAGAGCAAGCTGAATTATTTACAGATGTATGTGAAACGGTTTTACATCTTGGCAGAACATAGGATTTATTAAATTGTTCTCAGTCTCAGTGGATAGAGTTTCCCTGCATTTTTCCTTTCCTAATCACACAGTCAACTTTAAAAGCTGCTGCAATGGTTTGTAATGTGACCCAAGGAATTAGTATGGTCTACACCTGGGATACCCACCATTCAGAAGTAAAAGGAGTTGGGGAGCAACACTAGCATGAATAATGGTCTTGGGGTGCCAAATAAGTGCTGCGATCGGCCATTAGATAGCCCCTATGTGGATTGTCAACTTACATTGAGACTCTGTTTGGCAGTGCATTATGAAACCAAAACTTGCCTCCAAGCTTGGAATTAAAAAAAAGGCACCTGGGAGCAACATCAAAGGCGTTGGAGAGCAATATGTTGCTCATGAGCTAGGGGATAACTGGTCTGCACTGTCCTTAATAGAGATTGAAATTTCTTTTAAAAGTTGCCAGTAATTTGACCCATTATTATTTTTGTTCTGTAGGTCTGTGGAAGAGGTATATTCTTTGGATGTCATCTGCAAATCCTCTTGATCATTATAACATCAAACTGATTCATGGTGTCTCCTATTCCAAAAAATCAGCTTGTTATAGTCCTGTAACATTGTTATTCTTTTTCACCACCCCACCTCCCACCAGCCCCTTGTAACTGTCTGTGCACCCCCTACCCAATCACCAGGAAAAGAGCTGGGGGGACTCTTTGGCGCTACTCCCTCCCTGAAAGGGAGAAAGTAGACCCTGCAGACCAGGGGCCCCCTGCGACCACTGGGTCTGCTTCGATAGTTATGCCAGAGCAGGGCCAGGCAACCTAGGCAACCAGACCCGGATTTGTGGTGAGGCCACAAAGGCCTGGGCCTAGGGCAACAAAGTCCTAGGGGCGGCATGCCGCCCAGCCGCTCTATAGGGAGCATTGGGGACGCGCAGCTCCCCGGTGCACCTGCGCTCACTAGAGGGCAGCAGGCTATAGGATCACATAGCCCAGTGCTAGGACTGCACGGCCTAGGGGCGTCTGCCACTCAAATCCGACCCTGTAGGCAACCTGGCCTGTTGTGGCACCGGCTGAGCATGCGCATGAGCAGAGAAATAGAAACGGCAGTCGGACATGGGGGTAGGTGACAGAGAAGGTACGTGCCTGGTGCCCTAGGCCTACTCTGTGCCTACTCTGCCAACCCTGCATCCGGCCTTGAGTTATTCCACCGTGTGTCATAAAACTGCACTTTTAAATTATGTTGTATTCAAACATTATTCATATTTATTGTATTTCAAAATACAACTTTTTATGTCTCAATGGATTTTATCTTCTATTTGTATGTTATATATATACAAAATTAATTTGTTATTAAATAGAATACCATTTGCATCTGTGTGTGTTTCTAATTAATGCAAATGCTTTTGAACTACTGTTTTATACCCCCCCACCAAAAAAAACTGCAGTGCAATGCTAACACAGGGGAATGCAGAATAACATAACGTATTACTGAACCATTTAAGTAAGAACCAGGAAAATGTACTGAATAATTTATTATTTGGTCATATAATGATTACCAATCACTTTTAGTTGGAAAGACCATTTATCAGGCTCCTGTTGTATACTGGGAGAGGAAATACACAAAGAATCTGCAACTGACAAAATATATGAAAAAAGAACAAGAACTACTTTCAGGAGTGCAGTTAGATGTTTTTTTTTCTGTATTTGTGAAGCAAACTTGGGTAGTTTTAACAAACAGAGTTCCTGTAGATAAGAAGTAATTTGGCATGAAACGTTGAAGTGTTTCTGGAACAAGGTAACATTTAAAGTGCAGTAAAACTGACAAAAATAAAGCTTAAAAGCTTTATTTGTTATACAACATTTCCTAAAACTAATATGATAACATCTTTTGTGTCTCATATCATAATGCAAGCTACTGTCCTCAGCAAAAGTAGAGAAAGTTGCAACAAATACTTTTATAAATGTATCATTGTTGCAGCGCTACATCCATAGTAAATATGGATCATGTTTATTCTTTTAGAAAATTCAGGGTTATACAACAGGAGAGAATATTTTCAGAAGAGTCTGAAACTGTTCAACCAATGACAATTGTTTGTAACTTTTCATAAAATAAAAAGTTAAATACTGTAAGCATAAAGTCAGAATCAGAGCCATAATTAAAGAGGCTCAAAGGTGATTTATAAAGCATACTGTAGGATGTTAAAAAATTATATGCAACCCACAGGGTCCTTGAAATTACTATATGGCATTTATGAGGTTAGCGCTCCTTTATATCATATATTCAGGTATGAGTTGCGTTATCCAGAAACCTGTTATCCAGAACGCTCCAAATTATGAAAAGGCTGTCTCCCATAGACTCAATTCTATTCAAATAAGCCACATTTTTTTAAAAAATTCCCTTTTCTCTGTAATAATAAAACAGTGCCTTGTACTTAATCCAAGCAAAGATATAATTAATCCTTATTGGAAGCAAAACCAGTCTATTGAGTTAATTTAATGTTTACATGAGTGTCAAGCAGACTTAAGGTATGAAGAGCCAAATTATGGAAAGATACATTATATGGATAACCCCAGGTCCCAAGTATTCTGGATAACTGGTCACATACCTGTACTATACACAAGTTCAGTAGAATATATACTATATACAAACTCAAACAACACAATGTGCCATTTACCACGTTATCTCTTCTTTAGATCAGAACACCTCAAAATTAGAATTAAAGTCAATTCCCAGGTTAATTAAATTTTCACAAAATATTTTGAGGGTGAACTGTTAATATGCACCACCCCTATGCCATTTGTTTAATATAATCAAAATGTATATGGGTGTTAGGTAAGACCACTATCAGGTAGGAGTCTACGTGTTGTACAGTTCAGGTCATAAATATTTGTGGCTTGACAAAAACTGGAAGCCTTGTTAGCATGACACAAGATGATTTGCAGATAAAGTGCAAAGTGCAATGAAGAGGCAAGTCCTTATACTAGGTAATTAGTTGGGACAGGAGGCAAACAACAAGTCTGTAAAACAGGCAGGAGACGGACAACAAGGCTGTAAGATAGGCAAAAGGTCTGGACAGGTGGCACGTCCAAATAAAAGACCCAGTGTCAAACCAGGAAATTAGAAGACAAATAACAAGGGTAAGGCAGGAACAGAAGAAACCAAGAACAAAAAAAGGGGCTAGATCACAGAACAAAGCTCAATAATCTAGCAGATTTATATAGCCACTTCATCATGCAATTCACTACAGCTGCAACTAATGCAGTGTACAGGAAAGCAACAAAAATGACAAAACAGGTTTTAAGGCTCAGCTCCAAAGCTTCCTGGTTCAACAAGGAGGAGCACAGACCTAACAGTATAAGATCCTAGGTTTTAAACTCAAAAGGTTATAGCACAGGGCTCATTTTTGAGCACTCATTTATGCAGACTTCAATAATTACAAGGTGCAAGTCATTTGCGTTATAAATGCAATGTCATGTCCTTGTGTCAATTCGTGCACTTGCATTTAGTTGATGAGAGCAAACTGAAGGCAGACACTGGTGCTTGCCATGCAAATCTAATATTATTTTCCATGCATATGACGGTTTAGCCTCCTTTCAGGCTGGAACCCAGGACATTGTGTTATTGGTTTCACTGACATTTCTGATTGTGATTCTGAAACAGGTTTAATGCACAGAACTTTTACAGGAGGAATATTGTCTATTCAGTCTGTGTACCCGCCCTTACTCTCCTAATTAATACTATTATAGATGGAAAGAATGATTACAAATCATTCTTCCGTAATAATCTTTACTAAAAAAAAGAGTTTGGCTATGGGCACCAGATACTGTACTTTTACTGTTCACTTAGCTGAAGACTTTTTTTTCTTCGCTAAACTCGTGTATATATATATATATATATATATATATATATATATATATATATATATATATACTCCTCTGAAGAATGACAGCATGGGATCCTCAAAGAAACTCTCAAAAGATCTGAAAACAAAGATTGTTCAGTATCATGGTTTAGACGGAAGCTACAAAAAGCTATCTCAGAGGTTTAAACTGTCAGTTTCAACTGGAAGGAATATAATCGGGAAATGGAAGGCCAAAGGCACAGTTGCTGTAAAACCCAGGTCTGGCAGGCCAAGAAAAATACAGGAGCGGCATATGCGGAGGATTGTGAGAATGGTTACAGACAACCCAAAGATCACCTCCAAAGATCTACAAGAACATTTGCTGCAAATGGTGTATCCGTACATCGTTTTACAATTCAGCGCAATTTGCACAAAGAACATCTGTTTGGCAGGGTGATGAGAAAGAAGCCCTTTCTGCACTCACGCCACAAATAGAGTCACTTGTTGTATGCAAAAGCTCATTTAGACAAGTCACAGTCATTTTGGAACAAAGTGCTTTGGACTGATGAGACAAAAATGTAGTCATTTAGTCATAACAAAAAGAGCTTTGCATGGAGGAAGAAGAACACCGCATTGCAAGAAAAACACCTGCTACCTACTGTCAAATTTGGTGGAGGTTCCATCATGCTGTGGGGCTGTGTGGCTAGTTCAGGGACTGGGGCCCTTGTTAAAGTCAAGGGTCGTATGAATTCAACTCAACATCAACAAATTCTTCAGGATAAAGTTCAAGCATCAGTCACAAAGTTGAAGTTACACAGGGGTTGGTTATCCCAACAAGATAATGACCCTGGTAAAGAGTGGAGTGCCACTCGAAACATTGCATGCTTATGCTTCCCCAAGATGAAATAAATAAAGGCGAATTTTAATTAAGAATTTGGAGTGCTGTCTGTGGAGAGAAACGTGAACAAGACAATGATCCTAAACACACATTCGAAACCTACAAAGGCATTTATGCAGAGGGAGAAGTACAATATTCTGGAATGGCCGTCACAGTCCTCCGACTTGAATATCATGGGATGATTTGAAGCAGGCTATCCATGCTCGGCAGCCATCAAATTTAACTGAACTGGAGTCAAAGGCTATAGGAGGCGTCTAGAGGCTGTTACATTTGCAAAAGGAGGGTGAACTAAGTATTGATGTAATATCTCTGTTGGGGTGCCCAAATTTATGCACCTGTCTAATTTTGTTATGATGCATATTGCGTATTTTCTATTAATCCAAAAAAAACTCAGTCACTGCTGAGATACTACTGTTTCAATAAGCTCAGCCAATGATTAAACAAAACTCCAAAAAATATAATACTGTACATAATTTTTAGTCATACGAAAAAACAGTAACCCCTAAAAAATAATTTTGAATTTGTTTTAAGAGTTTCTCAAGTTGTTTGTGTAAGGGCCTCTTAGCTGCAAAAAAATACTCTACAACATGAGGCATATTTTAAGTATACACCTTTTAATGATTCGCCTTTACACATCCCTTTGTTTTATTCAATCTACAGTGTGATTTTTTTTAACCTTTTTAACCTTTTTTGCATTTTAATCTGGAAACAAGAGCAAGTGAGCCATATAAATGATCTGCCCCTTCTACAGCATTTATTTCTTTGTAAGTGTATTTATTTCAAGTAAAAAAGACCAATAGTCATTTATCAAGTGACAAATCATTTTTCCTGCCTGTAAAGTCTGCAAAAATCCTACTTTAAGCCATTAAATCTCACTCCTTTGACAAGAGTTAGAGAGCATTAAAAGCTTTGATTTAGCTTGATCTTACAGAATAGTTTCTCATAATTATTGGTTTGGAAGATATATGCTGGCCCATTCCCGCCATTGCTTGTTAAACCTGAGGTCTCCATTTTTCACCCAGCACTATCATTAAACAATCTGCTTTCATAGGTTGTATGACACATTACTTTACTTTAAAATACATTTTTGCTGAGGAAAAAAAATTATACAGCCTACATTTTGTTTGTTACCAGCAGTTTAAGACTTTGTTAAAGAGCTTTCTATTTTTTGGCATAGGATTTAGGCACTTGTATAATATCAGTAATTATCAGATACACGGTAGATCTACCAAAAACACTTTTTTTATATTTGACTTTGAGAAAACAGAAAGATAAGAGGGTAACAAGTTATAAGTTTTAAGTTTTATTAGCATGGAAAAGGTGGAGAAAATTTCAACCTGAGAAGACCTCATTATATTAAAGAGTTCCATTCCAATTTTACAAGTTGTTTTTCTAGGGTTATGGATACAACAATTTATTGAATTCAGCATTCTTATTAATTTTCAATTTATCTTGATTGCTTTAGGGATCGTACACACCTGTGTTTTTTCTTCTTTAATGGGGAGTCTTCATGATGACGCTTCATTAAAGAAAAGCAGTTGTGTATAAGCCCAAAAGGAGAACTAATGCCTGACTAAAGAAATAGGGTAAGAAATGTTATGCAATATGTCTCTGAAGATTTTCATTTATCCAGGTCATGATATACAGTATCAAGTAGAATTAATTCAAAGGCAACTGGACATTTAGAGTTTTTGTTCTTGAAAACATTTCATACCACTCATCCAAAGAAGCTATTCAGATAAGTGGCGAAACGCTTTAAAAAAAAACTCTAAATGTCTACTGTTGTGCATGTTTTGGGCTTCTGTATCAGCCCAAAGCAACCACAACCCTTTAGCAGTAATCTGTGTCTCTGAAATGCCCCAGTAGCTCCCCATCTTGTTGTATGCTGAATCTCTGCACATTCTCTGTGTTGCTGTCACTTATTGAGCTTGGGAACCAACTCACAATATTTAGTACACATAGAATATAAATGTCACAGTATAGGGCTGATTAGTCATTAATACAGATAATTACTACATTGCAACACAGAAACCAGTGCAATTAGCATCAGAATTTAATAATCAGCCCTATAGCATCAGCTTATATTACAGAAAAACCTAATTTTCTGCTTGATAAACCCCTAAGCTTCGCTTGTCAACAGCTGCTCAGAGCCCACTGAGCATGTGAGTGTCGCAGACACTTTCCAAGATTTTGACCCCCTCTGACAAGTTTGAAGTCCTGGATCAATGCTGCTATTGAGAAGCTGAAACTTTAGGATAGAGCAAAAAAATCACTATATAAAATATGGCATTTTTAGCTATATTCATTTTTAGGGTTTAATTATCATTTGTCATAGTGGAAATGATCAGATATAAGTTCAGTGCTCATTGGAGTGATGTCATTAGTGTGGGACCATAGTTTATCATATTTTGACTTTTTGTTCTTATCTTTTGTTTCTATGGGTTTTTATATGGCATATAGATAGACAGAACTGGTTACTGCTTAAGTCAGTCAACTTTCATATCTTCTATATGTCTTATTTCTTCAACCTTAGAAAGTCATTTTTTTGTTATGTAGTTAAGTTGGGTTAAAAAAAGACCAAAGTCCATCAAGTCCAACCCCCTCCAAATGAAACCCAGCACCAATACGCTGCTTCATTGAATCCCCCACCTATCCTTGGCCTCACTCTGTTCACTGTCCTCTTTTACCCTTTCCCTTATTCTGCTGAGTTACCCCCACACTCACCTCTCTGACACTAATAAACCTCGGCATTACGCTATATATTTGTATAGACAGAAGCATCTATAATATTATAATATATATATATATATATATATATATATATATATATATATATATATGAACATTTTTTTTTAAATAATAACTTTTTATTGAATTTTTCAAGGTTTGTAGGGGGCAGGGGTACAGAAAGAAGAAGGGAGAGGGTGAGGAAACGGTAGATATCTATTTCTTACAGGTTATAACATCATGTTTGTGATTTTAAACACGTATCCTCTAGATATACAGTTGTTAACATATGGTACGACACCCAGTAGTCTATAACCCATATATTCAGTTTTATGTTACATCGGGTTGTGCTATAGGTTAGCATACTATATTTTGTTAGCTGGATCCAGAGTACTCTGTTTCATTCAGTGGGTCTTGACCCTCTTTTATCGCCCATTCCTAGTGTATCTATGGTATATCTAGGGGAGGGTCTCTCTAGCTCTAGTGGGTTCCTAGTTGTGGGGCCCTGCTTCCATTTCCTATCTGAAGGTGTCTGAGTCTTTAAAAAGAATCTATCTACTCCACCTGTGGGAGAACTTTGTAAATTGTGCCTGGGTCACTGTGGATAGTTCTTTTAAATAGAACAGCTCCTGTACTTCACCATTCACATATGGTTGATGGATGTTGCGTTTTCCAATGTAGAGGGATTAGTAGTTTCCCTGTGTTGAGGAGAAAGCATTCAGGAGAGTTGAAAAACTGGGAGAAGGGTTTATCCAGGAGGAAGAGCAGGATGTAGGCTGGGCTGTTTGGTATCTCCGATACCAAGATTTCCTCAGTGATTTGGATAATTCTTTCCCAGTAGGAGCATATAAGGGGACATTCCCAGAATATATGAAGTAATGTACCTGTTGCCTTTGAGCAACGCCAGCAAAGGTCAGAGGTGTGGGTCCAAATCCTGTTTAAGCAAGCTGGGGTGTAGTACCACAGAGTCGGTAACTTGTAATTACATCCTGTATTATGCAGCATCTGGAGCTGCGTCACAGGTTGGTTATTAGAGTGCACACTTGTTTTTCGTTTAACTCCAGCTCTATATCTCTAAACCAATGTGTGATGAACTGTAGATGGGTAACATCTGTTTTGGGTGTCAGACAATTGTACAGTTTTTATCGGGGGGGTCTTTTGTGAGCATAACTAAAAGTA
The DNA here is from genome assembly GCA_038501925.1 of Xenopus petersii. NCBI lineage: Eukaryota > Metazoa > Chordata > Amphibia > Anura > Pipidae > Xenopus > Xenopus petersii. Next base: position 34,492,920 of record CM076689.1, on the reverse strand, counting down.
GTTAGGGGCCAATTTAGTATGGGATTTCCACCTAGGATGTGGAAGAGGTGTTGTCTTTGGATAAATTAGTAGTGGTCATTTGGTAAGGTAGGTTTTACTTTCATGAATTGGTCTTTTTCGATAAATTTACCTTTGTTTAAAAAATGTATAAGCTGTAGGTTATCAAATATTAGCCAATTCGTAACCATGATACATCCATGCCTGGGATGAAAGACGGGTTATTAATTAGTGGCATCAGAGGGGTCATCTCTCCTGGGTTTTTTTGGCATTTGTCCCATATTTCCAGGGTGTTTTGTAGGGTGGGATGTTTCTTGCCAAGCCGGCCGGGCACCCTAGACAACCTGGCGAGTTACATCACCCCCCTCCTCAAGCGTGCATGTGAAGAAGTGTGTGTGCATGCGTGGAAGCACGCACAAGCACACAGAGGATTCTTAAGTTGCTGCCAGCTGTGGGGAACAAAATAGCCCAAGCACAAGTGTGTGTGCTCATGCGTATGCACTGCAGAGCAAAGACACATGCAAGAGACAAGAGGAGCTGCAAGTGGTGGAGGACGCAAGAGTCTGAATGGGTATGTGTATGCGGCTTGATGCTCTATTGAAATCCAACTTTTAGTGTCAGCATGATGAAACCAGTCTAATATTCTTTTAAGGATTGCTGTGTGATAATATCTATTCATGCTGAGCAATGCCAAACCTCCCATCTGTTTGCTACTAGTTAGTAGAGACAAACCAAAAGATTGCGGAGCATGTCGGTCACTGAATCTTTAAAATCTTCATTTATTGAAAATCATTAAAAACATGAACAACTGTGACATATTCCCCTACGCTTGACGCGTTTCGTGGCGTCTCGCCACTTCCTCAGAAGCATCATGCTTCTGAGGAAGTGGCGAGACGCCACGAAACGCGTCAAGCGTAGGGGAATATGTCACAGTTGTTCATGTTTTTAATGATTTTCAATAAATGAAGATTTTAAAGATTCAGTGACCGACATGCTCCGCAATCTTTTGGTTTGTCTCTACATGATATTGGCCTGGACCGGGGGCTTTTTGCGTGTAAGCACACAGGCTTGCTGAATCTTCACGTGCAGGTGAGAGAAGGGGGAGTGCTCCCATTTATTCTTCTGCTACTAGTTAGTACCCTATTCTATTTTCTAGGGTGTTTTCCTTGACAGACAAAATCCCTCATTGTGTTGTCCAACTTAGGAAAGAATCCTTTGGGAGCCGGTAGGGGAAGTGATTGAAAGATATAGAACAATCTAGGCATTACGTTAATTTTAATGACATTTTTTCAACTGGTCCATTAGATAGGTTTGTTCTTTCATTTGGTTAGATCTGCTATTATTTCAGATAGCTTTTTGTAATTTAGGGATGTCCAATTTGAATAATCATTTGTGATTTGCACTCCCAGGTAAGACATAAAGGGTTTAGCACAGCTATATTGAATGTTCATTGATAGTTCTGCTTTTATGTTGTCTGAGAGGTTCCAATCTAGGGCAAAGGATTTTGTGGGGTTAATTCAGAAGAAACTGAGGTTTCCGTATGTTTCTATCTCTTGTTCCAAGCTAGTTAAGGAGTACTTGGGGTTTGTCAGGAAAAAGAAGAGGTCGTCTGCATATGCTGCCACCTTATGTTGCTGGCCTTGGATAGGAACGCCCTCTATCTGGGGATTAGATCTGATTTTGCAGAACAGTGGCTCTAATGATAATATGAATAATGTGGGTGAGAGAGGGCACCCTTGACGAGTTCCATTTCTTATCGTTACGGGGTTGTGAGAGAAAATGGCTAACCCTGATTCTACCTCTGGGAGAATGGTATACAGAGCAAATCCAGTTTATCATATTGTTGCCGAAACCAAAGTATTATAGACATGCTATCATGAAGTTCCATGTAAATGCCATGTAAGATATGATATGGTGATGACATGGTGGATATGGTTTGTTGATTTATTTATTATTTTTTTGCCATGTAAGATATGTTTGTTAGCCGTTTAGGTTGTCTCTTGCTTTTTTGCCTGGGGGTGAATCCGACGTGGTCTAGATGTATTAATTTGTGGAGCATGGTTTGTATTCTTTTGGATAAAACACTGGTGAACAGTTTGACGTCTCCATTAATCTGTGAAATTGGGTGGTAGTTTGTTAGGTCTGTTGGATCTATTCCTGGTTTTAAGATTAGGGAAACGTGGGCTTCATGTGACTGTGGGCTAAACTGTCCCCCCCTTATGTATATGATTAAGTGCCACCAGGAGTTGTGACATAAATGTTTTTTGAAGGTTTTATAACAAATGACAAAGAGGCCATCTTGGCCTGGACATTTACATATTGGTGAATCATCTAAGGGTTCTGTTAACTCTTCTATTGTTATGTCTTGTTCTAGTTTGCACTGCTGCAGATAGTTTGGGGGATCTTGCAGCTAGGAGGTAATCGTTGATTCAGTCCTGGAAGTTTTTTCCGGTGTCTGAGCTTAAGTTATACAGAAGAAATCTTGAAAGTGTTAGCTATTTGATCTGTGTTGTGGTTCATTCGTCCTGTTTTGTTTTGATACCGTGAATGTAGTTGTGTCACTGGATATGCCGGAGTGTGTTTGCTAGAACTTTACCACACTTGACTCCATGTTCGTAATATCTATTGCGAGCTACAATAATCACTATCTGTGTATATAGATTGAGAGTGTTAGAATGTGAGCTGCTAGAAACACATAAGAATGTGAAAGTTTATGTTTAAAATCCAGTTGAGTTATTCTTTGAAGCAAATTTTTAAATATTTTGTCCCTGTCTCTTTTACGTTGCATTCCTATTTCAATTAGTTGTACACTTATGACAAATTTATGTGCCTCCCAAGTAGTTATTGGTGTTATGTCTGGTGTAGTACTTTCTTTAAATTATTGTTCAAATTTAGCATTGAGGTCTTTCACTAATGTTTTATCATGGAGATGCCAGGAAAATGTTTTAGGTTGTGGTGTTGGGATTGTAACATGGATATCATCGCATAATCAGACCATGTCCTTGTATGGACCTCTATGAGAGTAGCATGGAGATTTTTTGTCATTTGGGTGTTGTATGTGCCATGTACCTACTACTTGTTGCTGGTGAAGCACGTTTTTGCAGTGAGAAATCTGATGGTAGGGTATACTCAATCTAGCCATAGAGCATTCTAGAGCAGGATCTAAAGACACAAGGCTGAAGGCCGAGTGTTTTTATACAGGTCATGGAACTCCGAGGTGACTTCTAATATCCTCATATTTTACAACTGGGGGTACTTTATTAACTACAATACACAAATATCAGTGAGTCATGTGACAGAAATGACATCAGAACTCCCCGTTTATAACTGATGATATCAGAACTCACCGTTTATAAGGATATAATTTACAGGATATTCATAGCTTTTGTGTATTATAAATATATAACCACAATGAATCTTATGCATCTATGTTATCTGATCGATAAACTCTCATTGTTATAAATAAGTTAACTGTTGTCCGCCATACTACCTCTAGGAGATTGTCTCATAGAGACCATAGTTGGGAGCATTTCTCCCAGAGTAGAGGTGTTTGCAATTAGCTGCCCTGCTGCCCTTTTTGATATATCAGTCCCATGCAGAGAAGGGGGTCAGTCAGTTCCCATATGGGGCCATCGAGTTTGCTAGGTTACACACTTTTTTTTCAATTAAATTGGATGGAGTTCTTTGGCAGCACGATGTGATGTGTTAAGATTTAGTGCACCGTTAAACCCACTTAATAGTATCTTGTTTTTTTTTTATCTGTATTTGTTTTTATTGTAATCTATGGCCCTTAAAGTCATTTGATTACAAATACTTGTTTTATAGTATTGCTTTATGTCAGGCATTCCTAGTTCACCTTCTCTGGTGTGCTTTTGGAGCAGTTTGGCCCCCGCCTTTTGTTTTGTAGAGGTGTATAATTTTATTCACTAGAGGTAATGAATCCCATTATAATTAAATGACAGCTGTCTTACGGTGTCATTAAATAACAATGCCATGTATACTTGGCATGAAATCTGTTAAAGAAATCCATTAAAGAAGCTATTTTTTCAGCTGTGTTGTTTCAGACAAGTGTTATATTCTGTTCATTGCTGTTGTGTTCTGTATTGGAGAAACACAATGTTCAATAACAAAACTACTTTACAAATGATTTCTGTCAAAAATATAGTTTACAGAGTTTTGGAACTTAAAAACAAACTTACATTACATTTGTTAACTTAAAATATATACAATTTAAATTGCTCCTTCGGAATAATATATTTTTCATTGTTCATAAATAGACAAAGGGAATTATTGTCGTATAGTTCTGTTGATGCCACTGTAATTACATTTCAAACCATTGAAAGAAATACACAATCTTGGTTCCAGGAAGAAAGGTTTTGGGTAGAATACACAAAGTATTTTCATCACTTTTAATTTTTTCCAGGTCTTTGTATGTACTTTATACTGCTTTTAGCTTTTGTTTCTTCCTTCACTACAAGCAGGAAAAGTACAATAAGAAACCTCACGCATTAGGTTTCTGTCCAACATGTCCTAATACATTTTTTGTATTTTTTAATCTATTGGCCCCTTATCCTTTTGGAGGAACACACAATTATTGGAATGTTATTGTGGATTTGCACCCTGGGACTGGGGTGAAAAGTTAGTATGCCCTCCTGTGAACATTTATTTACTTTTGCTTTAACTTTCAATTATATTTTATATTTATTATTATTATTATTATTTTTCCCTGGTAGTACCAATACTTTGGCTTTGTGCACCATTCATTTTTGCAAAGCTGGAAAAGTAGTTAGTGATATCTCAGTCCAAGTCATTCTGATTAGAGAATAATAAAACAGTTTGGTTGTATAAAATATGTGAAATGCAAGAAATTACAAAAATGTAGCTCTTGGAATATAAATAGAGATTAAGAATAGAATATGGTCTAGAATATGGGCCCCGTCATCCAGAAACCTGCTATCCAGAAAGTTCCAAATTATTAGAAGGCCACATCCAATAGACTCAATTTAATAAAATAATTAAAATTTGTTTAAATTATTTGCTTTTTCTGTTAATAATAATAATAATAATAATAATATTACACTAGTTTGTACTCGGTCCCAACTTAGATATAATTATTCATTATAGGTGGCAAAAATCCTATTAGGTTAAATGTTTACATTATTTATAACTAGATTTAAAGAAGACATATAGCATATAAAAAAGAACTTTCATTTTGTATGCAATAATGAATGAGTTCTGGTTTTACTTCTTCAAAATAACTCCTTTTTGAATCTCCCCATATATCTGTTATGGTCCATTTCTGTGTTTCAAATGAGGGGTGGGCATGTCCTAACGGTCCCTGCCAGAAACACAGTAGGAGGAGGATAGTCAATCACAACCCTGCAGTCACACAAGCAAAGCCAGGCATCAGTTCCCTGTAAGGTCAGCCTAAATGCTGATTGGTTCCTGTCCTACAGTGCAGTTTGCCACCAGCTACCCTGCACAGCCAGAGAATTCAGCGGTCAAAAAGTAGAACAGATAGGCAGAGTTAGTTTAGTTTTGGGAGAATTTTGTCACTAAATCAGCCACCAAAACATATTTTTAAGCACATTTCTTCTTATCTGGAAGTCCCTATCTCCATGTCCCTAACATTCTTGAGAAACAGGTCCCATACCTGTATTTGACATAAGGTACAAAATAATAATAATATATTTGATATAATAGATTTATGATAGAGGGGTGCTTTTTATCAAATTCTTAACCCAAACTCATTATATGATGAGCAATCAAGCTGTTAAAAATGATGGTACATCTTATAAGTGTGAGGTGCAATGCTGCATGCAAGGCATGCTATGCAGTATATTATAGTGGAGTATTATAGGCAGTTTCCTTTACTTCATATAAAAGCCTAGAATTATTAGTGGCATTAGAACCCAATGCATGTAATACAAGTTACTTGTGGCCATGGTTACTAGGCTGTTAGGACACCACACTGAAATTACCTGCAAGTCCAAGTTTCAACAATTCAGGGGTCCTTTGTGCCTATGGATACAATCACATGCATTAATGGTTGCTTCAGGTTGCTAAGGAGTATGTACCATATGGACAAATGTATCTTTGTTACATAGTTACATAATTAGGTTGGGATGAAGTCCATCAAGTTCAACCCCCTCCAAATGAAACCCAGCGTCCATACATACACTCTCACAATGACACCTCTACGCACTTACATAAACTATATATACCAATATCTACACTAATTGTATAGATATTATGCTTATTGTATATTATGCTTATTAAATAGATACAGTATTATGCTTGTCCAATAAATCACCAAAGCCCCTCTTAATTGAAATAACACAATCAGTCATCACAACAACATCCGGCAGTGTATTTAACAAGCTCACTGCGCAGAACCAGCTACACTGCTTCAAATGAAATTTTCTTTCCTTTAGTCTAAAGGAGTCTCTGGTGCGGTTATCCTCTGTATGGGTAAAAATGTCCCCTGCTAATTGTCTATAATGTCCTCTAATGTACTTGTAAAGAGCAATTATGTCCCCTCACAAGGGTCTTTTTTCCAGAGAAAACAACCCCAACCTTGACAGTCTCCCCTCATAATTTAAGTCCTTCACCCCTTTGTGTATGCATTCAGTGTCCTTTTTACAACTTTCCATTTCCTTCTGCATTTGTAAATGGGCCCTTTAAACCGTAAGGCTGCTTGTTATCACATACCCACAAAGATACTGCTGCGAATTCTGAGTACATTTGAACGTATTATGGAATGCATTTCTCTACAAGGCAACAGCTGACCAGTCATATCACTCCAAAATGAACAATATTTTTAAAAGAATGCAATAACAAAACATATATGTGAATTTATTAGAAAATATTTTCATAACCTAAAATAGTTGGTATTTATTATAGAAAATAAACTGGGGAAAAAAAAGTAAAAGCTGGTGAGTTTCAATAGAAGTCAATGGGAATAGCCTCTAACAACTTTATTTTCCCTTTTCAATAAAACATTCAAGTAGGGATGAGCGAATATGTGCTGGTAAGCTGAACAATTTGTGAAACTACAAGAAAAACATGGGGAAACTGTGAAAAATTTGAGAAATACATTAAAGTCTATGGGCATCATTTTTGTCAAGGTGACATTTTTTTCACAGCTACTTTTTTGTGGCAAAATAGAGTCTAAGGCCGACTTTTTTATCTACCACAAAATGAACGTGTGACATTTTTGAGCACCATTTTGCAAAACTTTTCGATGGCAGCGAAAACTTCAAAATTTGCTGAGAAGCTGTATACAGATGAAGCCACTTGGATTTGTGTGTTAAATGCGTCATGACTTGGGATTAATTGAAGTAACTGTGTTATCTAAAGTCATGTTAACTCATTTAATGCATTTATTAGCATACCAAAGCACCATTGTTCACAATGGTGAATGCTTTCAGGCTCGTATTTGTGGAGAGGCCACCAAGGCCCGGGCCTAGGGAGGCAAGATTTAAGGGGGCAGCATGCTGCCCATCTACACCTACATTGGTTCAGAAACATTGGGGATGAGCAGGAGATACAACAGTTTTTTTTAATTTCCTATGCGCCAATCCCCATTGCTCTGGTCCCAATTATGAAAATTTGAGCAAATAAAAGGGAGGGGACAGAGGTGACAAACAACAGCGGGCCTAGGGGTGCCCATTATGTAAATCCAGCCCTGATTGCTTTAATTAGATGGGATGCTGTGATGCAATTTTCTGTGTTAAATGGAATAAGTGGCTTCATCTGTATGCTGAAAAAATTTGCTCATCACTACATTCAAATTTTTTAGCCTCATGAAATCATATGGAACAAATACAATTCTCACTGGTGTGTGACTTTTTTTTTCTCTCAGAATAAAAACGTGTGTTAGAATATTAAGTGGACCTGTCACCCAGACATAAAAAATGTGTAATAAAAGTCCTTTTCAAATTAAACATGAAATCCAAATTTTATTTGTTATTAAAGCATTCATAGCTGTTGTAAACCCATTTAAACAATCGCCGCTGTCAATCAAATATTGCCTGCCTTACCATTCTCTTAAACATTTAATTGTGTAGCCAGGGCATGGGGATGGACATCAGGTCCCTCGTTCTTGTGCAGATACAAGATTCTGAGATGATACAAGGCTTATCTTAATAACAGTGTCCACAAAATGGCACCTGTCTACTTGCTATAATTAGGACATCCCAGACTGAAGGAAACAAAAGTCAAATAATTTATACAGTGTAAATGTCAGTTCATTTTGCTTGACTAAGATGATAAAATAGGATTTGGAATATTTTTTTGGAGGGATGGATCCCCTTTAAATATGCTGTTGTTCGAGAAAACAGTACAATGTGTTAGACTTTTTTGTTGGCATTCATGTTTTGTTTTCCTTGACCTAGAAAATTGATAAACAGGCCTACTGAATTCAAGTTTTTGTGCTATTATGCAGAAACTCAAGTTTGATTTACTGATACTCAAATTTTAGAAATGTATTAACTGAAAAGAACTCAAATGTAAAAATTTGACTTCAAAAAGCTTCCATGTTTCACCAAAGGCTTTCATCTAATGCATTTCATGTATAAATGAAAGAATACTTATCATGGGCACATTATTTTAGACTTGAGAATACAGGCAATGTGATAACTGGAACATTTTGTAGCTACAAATCACTTACCTGTATAAGCGAGGCACTATAAGCAGGTGTCAGTTGCTACTCATCTTATTTCCTTCTGTTTCATCCACTGAAATCTGGGATTCATTTTTTGTTCAGGGAAATGCAGAGCAAAGGTTTTTGGTTTTTATCTTGTGTCAATAATGCCAAATTAAAATGCACAATACGTTTTTAAATTGACATAATCAGATTTAGTTCGATTATATTGTTGAATAGATTGTATTGATGTATTTCCTTTTTGTTATGATTAGTGATGAGCAAATTTTTTCCCAGGCACGGATTTGCAATGAAATTCTGCACTCTGCCATCTGCTAATTCACAAAAACTGTGGCAAAAATCTGCCTCAAAAAATTTACCCGCAACAAAAAAGTGCCAAGAATAAAATTGCCACCAAGACAAAAAATTCACAATAAGAAAAAGACAAAAAATTTGCCAAGACAAAAAAGTATCCATAGTAAAAACACATATTGACTTTAATGCATTTGGAGTGAGGAAAAATTGTCATGCGCGTAAAGATTTTTTGATGTCCATTGACTTCAATGTGTTTCACAAATTTTTTGGTGATTTTTTTCACAGTTTCTCAAATTGTTTGGCGAAGAGAAATCAGACAGATTCACTCATCACTAGTTATCATGCATTAATGGCATTAATTGCACTATAATGAAAAAAGTTAGTTTACAGATTGAACCCTAATCATGTGAACAATTAAAACAAATAGAAACAAATCCACCTATAATTCTGCATTTAACTAGAATGCAATCAGTTTGCAAACAATGCAGCCCAGCAACTTGCATTTATTAGCAGCAGACCTAATTGTTTACATGATCTGCTAGCCTTACTGAATGCCAAAAGACTGCAGTGAAGTTTATTGTTGCTGAACCTATTAAAGTTTGGTTGCCTCATAAACACAGGTCATAAAAGCAGATGATGATTTTCAGCAGTAACTGTGTAAATGTATTATAGAAGAGTTGCTGTTAGTCATTTTCTGTACTGGTTAGTTTAAGGATGTTAGCATATAAAAATGTGAGCAATATATGTGTAGACTTGTCCCTTACAGATACTGTAAAAACTCTGCAACCAATTAATAATTCTTTCTTTTAATTTTGAAGTACAGGTTATCCAGAAACCCATTATTCAGAATTCTCTGAATTACGGAAAGGCCGTCTCCCATAGACTCCATTATAATCAAATAATCCAAATTTTTAAAAATTATTCAATTTTTCCTTATAATAATAAAACAGTACCTTGAACTTGCTCCAAACTAAGTTATAATTCATCCGTATTGGAAGAAAAATGAGCTTATTGGGTTTATTTAATGTTTACATAATTTTCTAGTAGACTTAAGGTATGGAGATCCAAATTGCACAAACATCCATTATCTGGAAAACCCCAGGTCGCAAGCAGTGTGGATAACAGGTTCCATACCTGTACTTTCTATAGCTTCGTCTTGCCATAGTTAATAATTTTTATAGCATGACATGGAAAGAGGGACAAGCCAAAACAGTTATACGTTTTTGTGCTGGTGTGTTATGAATAGATATAAAAAGGTGATTTATTTTAAAAGAACTCATCTGATATACAGATTTAATATACAAAAGCCATGAATATTCTGTAAAGTATATCCCTATAAACGGTGACTAGTGATGTCATCAGTTATAAACAGTGAGCAGTGATGTCATTTTGGTCACATGACTCACTAAAACTTGTGTATTATAATAAATAAAGTACCCCTTGTTGGAAAATATGAGGATATTAGAAGTAACATCTGAGTTCCATGACCTGTATAAAAGCACTCTGCTTCTGGGTGCCTTATAATATCTTTATATTTCACTAAGGGGGTGCTTTGTTCGCTATATAATTAATATATGATTTTTTTACTCAATAAAAATGTGGATCTCTTTAATAAACAATGATTAAGCAGTCATTTTGCACTATGCACTATGATTTGGATAATGGCAGGTACAGTTTCCACATCATGGCTGTCCCACTTAAAAAAAACAAACATTTCTATGACATGTATAAAAAATCCAAGTTATAAATATATGTTTTCCTTTGAATTTGAATTATTTAACAGCAGATTACATGTGTTAACAAGAATGTGTAGTGCCATTTGAATATCAAGTTACAATTTTTAACTGACAGACTAGTAGTTGATCAGATAATGGGTTCAACTGGGTGTGAAACTGTCAGGTGTGAAACGTTTCATCTGTAGAAAGTAGTATACATCCAATTTGTGTGAAGGTACTAAAAAGATAGAATATAAGCAGTATAGTAAAATGTTATTGATTTTAATAAAGGAACTTTTAATAGTTACATGTGTAGATCCTTACTACAATGGGTTGCTGTAACATTGGACTGGATCAGTAAGATTATTTCTAGTAAAAATCTTGTCATGCTTCAGTTTGCTGCTTTATATACCCTTTGTAAAATGTAAAATGTTTTTAAAATCTTCACTATTCTTACAGTTTTGATGTTGCCATTTTTGCTAGTACTAAAGGAGACCTTATACCTAGACATAAAAAGCACCCAAGCAAGTCACCCATTCTGACACATTGGGGCCTATTTATCAAGTTTTCCTGGTCAAGTTTTAAATGGCAAAAACATTTTAAAGAAGAAAAAAAATGATTTTTTTAAGCTTTAGTATGTACTGAAGCTGCTAGAAATCCAAATCTGAAAATACTCCAGCTAAAACCTGTCAAAATCATGTAAAAGTCAATGGCGGATAGTCCCTTTAACAATTGGAATTGGAATGTTTTTTTATCTTCAAGATTCTTGATAGTTTCAAGCTGGTTTTTGTTCAATAATCCAATTCAAAAAATGTGCACAATTTGAATTGACTCTTGATTTTGTCTTGACTTTTTCTCGCTCTGATCAAAAATAATTGTTTGTAAGTTAAGGGCAATCGGGTTTGGGTGTTTGGTCAGGTTTTTTTTTTACTTAATATGCCCTTTAAACTCTATTTTGGGATGTTGCAAAGATTGTCTTAATAATAGTTTTTACAAAATGGCACCTGCCAGCTTGCTGTGATTGATTGTGTAATTCCAAACAACTTTCAAATACTTAATAAAGCGTAAGTCAAGTTTATTTGGGTTGACTAACACAATAGAAAATGACTTGAAATTATTTCTTAGAGTAACAGGTCTGCTTTAAAGTCTACTTAGCCACTTTGTCCTTTAGTGAATCTGCCCTGTAGCCTCTTGCAAAAACACAATGCACATAAAACTATTGGTAAAAATTATAAATACAATTCTTTTTCTTTTGAATTCAAATGGAGCATATTAGTCTCTCTTAAATGAATATGGGCATTTTCAGTCCCAAGGAACAACTATGAAGATTTGTGGGAGACAATCGATTTGCAAGGGGAGCATGTTATTGATACAACAGCAGCAACTTTAATGTTTAATTCTATAATTTTAAGAATTCTGGATTATGGGTTTCCAAACCTGGATATAAAAAAGGGCAATTAGTGAAATGCAGTTACAAATGAATATACCTTGTACAGCTATAGTAAAGTAGTTACCGTTTGTGGGGAGTGCTGTTCATAGTTAATTGTGTTTCAAAACAGCAGCATTCTAGTGTATGTGTCCCCCTGCAAAAAATCTTCGGAGGGGCCCAGTGTACAGAGATCCGAAACAATGGTTCTCCAAGCATAGCCACAAGACTGGATTGGAACTAAATTATTAGAAAAATGGGGATTTAGAAGATTCTTGTTCTATCATTACATCATAAGGGGGGCAAACAGAGGTAAATATCTAAAATGGCAGCAGAGTAATACATTCTGGTCTGCATTTTATCTGTTTGGTTATACAGGTCTAATTTAGCAACCAGACAAATCACTTCTAATGTTGTTAAAACAAAACTGCATTTGTGCATGCTGGAAAGAATATGGCATAGCTTAGCATGTCTGTGACAGAAGACTTATAGTTGTTTACACTGAATCTAAGACAGTGCCATTAACAAGAAGGATTGCAAACTGCATTATAACATTATTTTTTACAATTGACAAATATGTTTTGTAAAATAAAACAGCTACAGCAAAGACTATATATCACTTTGTACTGCAGTAGATTGTTTGCATTGTTTAGTTTTACATTAATAAAGGTTCAGCTTTTTGAGTATTCCTCTGTATTGTGGTCCATAAAAACTAGAAAAACCAAAAACTGAGCATTCTAACTTATTGTTTCAACTTTATTGCTTTATTTGTTCCAAATAAATATCAGTGTCAGCTACTCCATACATCTGTGCATTTGATTTGGCAATGAAATGCACATTGTGCAGTGTTAGATTAGAGAATGATCTCTAGCATACTGGTCCTTTAGGTTTATTTCCATCCCCAAATATGTTTCAGTGACAGTTTTTAAAATTATTGTAAACGTATATTTTTTATATAATATTTAAGGATCATCTGAGGTTCTTAAAATATGTGTTTGAATCTTGTCCAACTATTGCTACCACTTGCATATTAATGCCCCTTAGGTGCAGGGACTCCCTGTACTCACACTGCTTCAGCAGTCAGACTCGCTTTGGTTCATTTACAAATGGAGGGGCAAGATTTAAAAAAATACACTTTGTCCACCATTACTTTAGAATTTGCTTTCTGGCATATATGCACATTTCTCTGACTATTTTAATTCTCAGTCCGGACCTGTTTTACAGTGTAGTATACAGGCAGAGGAGACCATGGGCACCATGTCATAACCAGGGCTGCTCTTGTCATGAGTCTAGGTGAGAACCTTGCCTCCAACGGCAGCAAGAGGCTAATTACAAGGTGCGGAAAAAAGCCACCTCTTGTAACTTTAAGAGCTTAATTTCCGAGTTTCAACCTGGAAATTCAGCTCCGCTAGTGCAGAGAGTGTTCTTGTGCATGCACTAGCAATGCTGCCCCCTTTGCCCTGCTCGTGTACTGATTTTTTAGCATGGAGTTGGAGGGGGAGAAGCATCTGGGCTTCAGGGATCCCTGTAGTTACTCCTGCTTTTCTCAGGACTTTGGTTTATGGATGCTATATGCCTATCGGACTGCACAAAGGCTTAGCACTAATGCTTAGGACTCTAAAGGGGGATGTTATACATAAAACCATAAATTCAGCTCTTAAAGTTACAAGAGTCAGCTTTTTGCCCCCCCCCCCCCCTTGTAACTAGCAGCTCACTGCCACCTGGACCCAACTGTCAATCAAAATCAGACTTCCACCTCCTGCCTGAAGAGAGAATGAAGCTACATTGGGGAGAGTGAAGTTTAACTTGATTATATAAGAAATGGGTCCGGACTTTTAATTGATTATATTTAGAAAATGTCTTACTGTATTTTAGTATAATGAAGCTTATATAAAATGTTCTTTTTTTTTTTGCAATAATTCCGCTTTAAAATTAAGATGATTTTTTTTATTCTTCTACTCTATTACTTTTACTACTTTTTACTATTACTACTCTTGTCTTCTTCTCTTCTCATCTTTATTTTGCCACCATATCTTTTTGCCTAAACATTTCTGAGCAATTTATGAAATCGGTACTGCACATATGTTGTTGTTGCTGTTGTTGGCAGCAGAGAAATAAGTTAGAGAGCTTAAAAGGAGGACATACCTGTAGGTGTTCTGGATTTTACATTAGGCATATCTTTACCCCAGTTATTATGTATTACATTTTTGCCTAACCAACTCTATTGGAAACAATTTTTTATTGTACACGGGCTATCTTTTTAGCCAGTTTCATTTTTAGACTAAGCTAATTCTTTTAATAACTTGCAACTTGAGGACTGTCTTTTGGGCTTCCTGCAAATATGTGCAGAAAAGTCATATACACGTCTTTTTAAGAGATGGTGTAAATGCTTCAAGTGGCCTCTTTTTATTTCAAATGTCCAAGGTAGCTAAATAAAGACATAAAAGCCCCTCTAAAGCCCTAGACATGAGCCCACCCTAAAATACCGAATATGTGGATTGCCCCTCAAGTGTGTTAAAAAAAATCTTTAATAATTCAGACTTGAAGGCTTTAAAAATAGAAAAGTCGTCTGCGTTTTTTACACTTTTTATGACTTACCGGGGTATAGGATATGATGTCACTGACATCATATTGAGGAAGATGTAGCTTATTTTCCGCAGTTCACCTGGTCTGAGGTGGCGAAGGAAACTCTGGCGAAAGAGTTAACGTTCAGTAAAATCCGCAATTTAGTGAATTTGACAGAGCGAAAAGAATGTGAACGAACACTAGCGACAGTCTCTTTCACTAGGGAATAGTTATCTGCGCCTGTTAGTGAATTGGCGATGTCCCTGCTGGTGTGATCTCTGTTAAAAAGTCGCTAGCGTTAGCCAATTCGCCCTAGTAAATCTACTCGTTAGTCTATCATAAGAAAGCATGTCCGGTAACATACTGAAAAAAAACCCTCTGTTGCCATTTCTGGGTTGCCTAGGGCGCCCAGTCGACCTGGCCTGGTACTGTTTTGTTTTAAACCATAGCTTGCAAAACACCAAAACTCACCCCCTTCCCATGTGCAATTGCTCTAACTACCATACCTACCTACCTGTCGAGAAAAGTGTCTATCTGAAACTGATCAGAAATGTTACACTCTGTGGCATTCTTATTTTGCAACAGCCAAGATATCAACCATAAAAAATTCATACGCACTATTTCTATTTAGGGGTCTAAAATCACGTGCCATTAATGGCAATAAACTAAGTATCAGTCCGTTCATGGAACAGGCAGGTTTGAGAATATCTACTATTTTGGCCAGTGCATTAGCAAAGGATTGAGTAAAGAGGAGCCTCAGCTAATTGCCCACACAATCAGAACAATAGAAAGGTGGCTATACTGTGTATGGCTCCTTGCACTCCTTTTGCTTGGTCCACAGGCTGATTAATTTAGCAATAATTAATTTAGCAATAAAGAATATTTTAAGCACATTCTTTGTTTCAATGGATGTTGCTAGGGAGGGGGGAAATATTATAGCACAAAAGGTAATTCTAATAAATAGTGTCAATAAAAATCCGCCCACATTTTAGTTTAATGTATACTACTGTACCTCAGAATACATCATGCATAAGGAACAGTACAGTGACAATATTGCTTGTATGTATTCACACTTAATTAGAATGATTAATTATAAAAAAAACAGATTACAATAAATAAACTAGAAGTGAGTGTGCACAAATTTTTTTTTAGTTTCACAGAAAAAAGGAAACAGAAGTTGTGTGCCTTTGCTTTGTCTTCAGATTTTAATCCCTCTGTATTTTTCTCACGTTGTGACAGTTTGAGATAGCACCTGACAACAACATGGTCATATATCATAGCGATTGAACTAAGAATGTAATAATATTTCAGTTTTATGTGTCAAAAGAACATGAAATATTGAGGGTAGAATAAGCAGACACACACATACTTTCATAAAAAATTAATTGGATGTCTGTATTGCCCTCACTTGCCCTCTTCTTTTCTCTTTTCACTAGCATGAATTACTCTAGCTCCCTCTCTCATTTTTGGATGTATGTCACATTCAAATAAGATTGGTTTACAATTTCTTAACAGTAGAACAGGTTAGAGCAGACACACAACCTCGACAACCCTGGAAGAGTGCAGTCTGGTGCTCAGTAATGGAGGATTCGGCAACCTCCCATATAGCATTTAGAACAGAGATACTGGCACTCAGGGCATTTACTTGCAGGGGAACCCCTTGCTTTTGTTATTTGTGCAGAATTTTTGGGGCCACGCCCCTTTCTCAAGCAATTTCTTAACATCATTATTGGTACCAAGGGTGGACATTCTATGGCCCATTCCAGAAGTTGTTGATGACGCCTATAGGCCTTCATTTATTAGTGAAGACAAAAGTGGGCTGTACTCAAAGCCATAAATTAATCACCATGCTAATTGTCACAAACACTATGTACTGGGCCTTATTTCTTATTTAAAATTAGTTGCTAGGCCCTGTTTGGTCATGTAAGTTATAACCCACATCCTATATCTAAGTGACAACTTGCTTCCATCTTATACATTGATTCAATTTGCAGAAGATCAAATAAAATATAAAGAAGAGTTGTAGTCAGTCATTCTAAACCTAAACATTCACATTTAGCTATAACATTTTAGAAATCAGGGGTCACTGATTAATGTGTGTGTCTCCTACATTACAACGTGACACAGCATAGACATTGGATGCATTATGGGAGTGTTTAGGAAGAGAGCATAAAGGGAACAAAAAAAACAATCTTAGGTGTACAGAAAAATCTGAAGAATCTGTTCCTAGGTTTGCATATATCTGCCATTACTATGTGCCAAATTCCTCCCTCTATAATGACATTTCATAAAACAATTCCCCAAAACTGAGGTCCTGTCCAAGAAGTGAGCAATGCTTTTTAACAATTTTTTTACAGTTGCACTTTGACTACACTATCAACACCACTGGGAGGCTCTTCTTAGGTAGAGGGCTGTAAATGTCTCTGCTCTGCCAGGAAGTAGCTGGATAAAGGCCACACAGCCATAAAAGTTTGACATTTTTACTTGACAACGTGGGATTAACCTGTACAGGTTTTTTTGTAATTACATTCTAACAGCTGCTGCAGTGACAAACCTCTTATTTGCTTTCTTGTCACTACAGTAGAAAAGCAATTTGCACTCCTGTTTGGGTCTGATTGTACCAACTATTTATCAATGTTTATAATGCTAGTAGCCTTTTCCTCTTACTGTAAATAATATACTTAGGTTCTAGTGCTCAGTAACTGTGTATAATGTACTTAGTTTATTTGTGCTTCTTGTCTCCCAATCTCCATAAGAGTACTGGGGTGGTTGTGTCAGTAACCACTTGCTCTTGAGATCGCGTGGAAGAAGATGTCGTCGGTGAACTCCCTGGACTGGACCTGCGTAGAAGAGTAAGTAACAAGTTAGGGGCATTTGCCCTGCGGGAGGGGTAGGCCAGGGGGGAGGAGGGAGGGTGGGCAACAAACGGGAGGGGGAGTGGGGGATATGCGCCGACTAGGTTTCCTTCCCCTTTAAAGGTGTGGGTCATCTTGAAGTTAACATTTAGTATGCTATAAAATTGCTAATTCTAAGCAACTTTTCAATCGGTCTTCATTATTACTTTTTTTATAGTTTTTTAATTATATATCTGACTCTTTCTAGCTGTCAAATGGGGGTCACTAATCCCAAAAACAAATGATAAAAAATGAAAACCAATTGTTAATTGTCTCAGAATACGACTCTTTACATCATACTAAAAGTTATCTCAAAGGTTGACACCCCCTTTAAAATGATCATTAATTGGACAAAAAGCTGTACTTTTAAGTAGGTGTGGCATTTTGTGCAACACATTCCCCATGAGGCCAATGTTTTGACAATAGTCAAGAACCAGGTTCACGTAATTTTAATATATAAGTATCAAATCAATTAAATTGAGCACTGAAAGAATAGTTCAGTTTGTGAGGAAATTGGCAATTTGTCAGTGGTCACTTATGCTTTCAAAGTTGGCTACAGGGGGTCACCATCTTATAACTTTGTTAAACATCTTTGCAAGACTAAGACTAAGTGCACATGCTCAGTGTGGTCTGGGCTGCTTAGGGATCGTCATAAACAAAGCTGCTTGAGTTCTGCATGGCTGGGAAGTAAGGCTGCTGTTCATAAGTATGATTGTTTCCCTGCTCAGCAGTTAGGGACCATCTGACAATTCCTATCCACAGCAGTAAAAGAAGGGAGAATTTCACTGCATACAGTCAGGTATCTTATAAAAACGGCGCACATTTTTTAATTAAAGTATATTGGAGATAGGTTTCTTTTTCATTAAAGAAAGTAAAAATGTGATTTTATTTTTTTGCCTTACATGCCCTTTAAGGGCCTTAAAGGACAACTAAACTCTAAAAATCAATGTGGCTAAAAATGCCATGTTCTTATTGCACCAGCCTAAAGTTTCAGCTTCTCAATAACAGCAATGATCCAGGACTTTAAACTTGTCACAGGGGGTCACCATCTTCAGTGTCAATTTCCATTTTCTGTGCTGAAAACTGTGCCTTGGCTGTGGTTTTCACTACCTGAAGGTCACAATATGTATATTAAGAGTTTTATCGGCAATCACGAATTCACACGAGCTGGGTGTTGACCAGTAATACCAAACTCCAACTGTAGAAAGCACTCACGACATGTAACCCAAAAACAAATCTTTATTGCTACATTGTATCGATAAAATGTAGCAGTAAATATTCATTTTTGGGTTACATGAATTTGATTTATATATAGATATAGATATTTGTTTAAACAACTATAATAAAGAATAATTATATATCATGTATAATCATTCTAATATTTATAATAATTAAATGAAACTTTGTATTATTAATCTTTTCTTATTTTTCTCAGCATTGCCCTTCTTCAAAGACATTTTCGTCTGTTTTATTTTTGTTTAAAAAAAAATAAATAAATAAAAGCTTTAATCCCTGCAACCACCCTGGCCTACAAATAATATATTTTTGTTCATTACTGCCAAAATATAAACTATATAGCCTAGCTAATGAATCGATATATACTATATCCACGTGCTGTAAATTGCCTCATTCAACTCACAACTTCTTTTTTTGCTGATAAAAAAGAAACAGAACAATCATCATAGTATAACTACATTTCTCAGTATAAATTAATGAACTCTGAATCAGATTACCTTCTGAATTACTAGTTTTCTAAATTGAAACTTGCTGTATCAAGAAGATAAATCTTTTAAATTGTTCTGGGTTGCCCAAGTAATGCCTTTGTGGGATACTGTAATTTTTGTTTGGCTGATAGTTTCAATCCTAGACTACATGTCTTCCCTGCACAGCGATTTACCTAATAATGAACAGCCAAGTCTTTGCTTTCCTAAGATTTCCCACATTGTATTGTCAGATACAGCAATATGTGTTAAATTTATTCTCTAGTGATTCATTCTCATAAATTAGATTTACAGTTTACTATACCATGCTATTGCATTTGCCTCTCTACTCTATTCTATAGCAGTTTTGGGAAGGTAAGACACTAATTATCCTTGACGGCTGTATAATTATTGACATTTTACACCTTGCTATAGGACCAACTTCCCCATAGGATACTTTACATACCTATGCATGATTATTTTATTTTTCATTTTTGGTAATTTTGGTTTGGTATGGTAGCTATTTTTGTTTGTTGTGAGTATTGCTGACACAAGTGTTCTAGGCTAAATGGAATCCTATATTTTGATGTGTGTTACTCAGCTGCATTTGAAAGACTAGAATCATATTTTATTTCTATTCACTTTTGTAGGTTTATTATACTGTTAAAATAATAACTTTATTTGAAGATGTTCAGTTACATATCATGGGGATACTCTGTCACTGTGCATTATAAAAGGTCTCCAGTGGTTCTAAAAATGTTACCTAAAAGTAACAATAATGTGCAACATGCCATTTTCGTCTTCTCTCTTAACCCTGACTTCCCTCTTAACCCCCCTGCCCTCCACCCCGTGTACCTCCAGTCCTGGAATAGAGAAATGGGCTGAAGACAGGCAGGCAACCACTTCCACTGTCCCTCTCACATAGCTTCTATTCTTCTCCATCCCCCTGACAAATGCAAGAGATAAGCATAATAGATGCATGAGAGGGGGGGGGCAGTTTAAATGACCCAAAGGAGAATGCCACAGGAAGACAATTGCTAAATACAGGTCTGGCTGGACACCCAACTTGGTGACTTAGAACCCATGGGCCATTCATAAAACAACAAACAGGTCTGTATTGTGGGGAAAAGAAAAAATACACGGAAGGGCTGGCCATTTGACACATGCATGAGACTATGGGCACGTTTTCCTTTTACTTTTGCATGAGGTCAACACAACCAAAACCATCTGTAATGACTACGTGCATTTTTATGCCTAGTCTTTTGTCCTAAAGGGACACTTGAAACAAGTGCCTATTTTGATTACAGCCCTAGTAATCCCAGAATTTATAGCTACTGACATTGAGCTTCTGTTGTTGATTTTGCCTCATGGCTGCCTTCCTCAACCTTTGCTTGTCTTTCCTATGTCACCCTCCTACTTCTCTCTCATTAAACTTGGTCCTATTTCATTTTCAGTTGCTGTAATGTTTGTGGTCAGCAACATGAGACACAGTTCTTCATTTATTTTCACTCATTGTTTCTTTTTTTGTATACTATATTTTAGGAAGAAAAATCAACACAGTAAATAATGATTTCTTTACACAAGGATATTTAAAAATTATGATTACATTAGAGATATTATGTGTGCGCCCCTCCAGCTAAGTTGCATGTCTCAACATCCATCCAAATTGAATCTCATTATTGAAGAGATGGACAAAATTAAAATTCTCTTGAGAAAACCAAAATGGACTCCAGAAGCCCATTGTCACAGCCTCAGCTCATGCTTCTGCCTATAGCACCTGACTTTGGCTTTGGGAGGAGCCCTCTGCAACTCAGATGCCACCAGGTCTTAGAGTGAGAGGACCAGGGAGAAAGTTCTGGGCAGGCAAGGGAACCGTAACATATACAGGAGGAACAGGGAACAGAGAGTGAAGTCGTGGAACAGGCTGTTCCAGTACCAACCAGACAGTGCAGTACAGAATCAGGCTCCAGGAGCGTATTCAGGATAAACAGGCTGGGGTCAAAACCAATTAGTAACACGGTACAAAGTCAGGATCCAGAAGAGTGGTCAAACAAGCAAGGGTCGGTTCAGGCAGCGATACAGCAAGGTCATAGAGGAAATAAACCTACGTTGGGCAATGAGTATGTGCAGTGTAGGGGGTTTAATAGCCAGTCAAATTGCTTACACAGATCACCTGTGGCCAGATTGGCAACAGATGAAACAAGCTATGCTTACATGCAGTTACAAAGCATAGCCATAGGAGTGTAATAGGGCCTTAGCTGTCTGCTCACATAGAGCAGTGGTAATGCAAACAGCACCGGAACATCAGGTCTCTGGTTTAACTCCAGGCAGGTTGTCACACCCATAACATAATCATGTATATGGATTTTGATAGCACACTTTCAAATTCTTGATTAGAAAGAGTTGATTTAACAAATATCACCATCAGGAAATGCTGGAAGTGAAATCACCTATTGGCTCTTTTCATTTCTGTAACATTCATTAAATAAGTTAAAAATGAAAAAGATTTTGATGAAATAAGGCTTTTTGTTATTTAGATACTGTGCATGCTATTTGTTTCTGCTGATACATCATTTTTCTACACTCAAATGTTAAACAACGTAAGCTTGTAATTGAGATAATGTATTCTAAAAAATAAACAAAAAACATTACTAAAGCTAAAATACCGAATGGTATAAAAGAAAAATTGAAAATGATACAGGGTATTGGCATACAGGGTAAACTTTGTACTATAAACTCCGATACCTTTCAGGTAAAGCAGAAAATGACTCTCTTTTTATTAATGTTTCACCACAAACATCAACGTTTCAGGGGGTTCAACCTTGCTTCATCTTCCTGAAGGGAACCCCCCGAAACGTTGATCTTTGTGGTGAAACATTAATAAAAAGAGGGGCCATGTCCCCGACTGCAGATATATAGAGTGTGTGCGGACTCGTGAATTTAGTACACACACACACTAGAAAAGAGGAATTAATAGCAGGCCCTAATGGTTAGTGTGTAAACATGGTAAAAACATTGCATAAAGGCACAAAGTTTTAGATTTTTTTTTTGTTCTCAATGTAAATTGAAATAAGAAAACCATTGCTGTACTACATTTTGCCATATTTCAAAAGTAAATGCATCATAACTGACAGTTCATAGTGAATCATGCCACTTTAATACAATATTATAGATATTAACACTCTATACAGTATTTTAATGAGAGTTTGCAAACAGGTGCTCCCGGATACAGCCGCTGCCTCTCAGCAACAGGGCTGGTCCTGATCCACTGAGAACTACTGAGATCTGCTACACATTTTTTTGTGGTCTGCAGAACAAAAATATGCTCAGCACATTTTGTCAATATTTTGATTTCTTCTGGAGTATATTTTGCACATGGCCTTCCAGAGTTAAGCTATAACAGGAAACCTATTTGTCAATGCTTTAATGTTTCTGATTTAATATTTGCATTTCCATCATTTGGATGAATGAGCAGATTTCAAGTGGATTTCAGATTAATTATTTTTATAATGATGTATTGTGTATTTGATTTAAGTGCTACTTGTGCTTAACACCCTCTTTAGTGTCTATGATATTGCTAAGGACATTTTTATGCTGGTTTTTTTTTTACCTCCACTCTGCCACATTACATTTTTAGTACTGCTTGTTAATCTGCATTTTTTCCACTGATTCATAAATAATAACATACAATTACATGTTTGATATGTTTACAAGGCCTATGGTATGTTCCTTTTAGTAATTCTGCCTTATATTTAATGATGTTAAATGCTTTGGGATAATGCAGACTGTTGTGTAGTTCTAAAAGCTTTATGTATCCTTTTCTCCTGGTAAGTAGAAAACTTAAGAAACACATTCTTCATTAGGGAATAGAGTATAATTTGCCTTGGCTATTTTTGAAAATAACCTTTTCAGAGGGATGTTTTGAAGAGAATAAGGGAAGCTATTTGCTTACAAAACAATTAGCTTTCTAGTACAAGACTACAATTTCAGAAAGGGTTAACTTATTCTATATGCAGTTTCCCAGTAGGAATCCTCATTAATCAAAGAAGCACATTCACATCAAAGTGGTCCTGGTTTGCTACAACAGCATCTATCATCGTACTATTAAATGTGCAGTGGCAACCCTTGATAAATATAATGCCTTTGATGTGCTGATAAATTTGTTTGGAAATAATTGCTGTATAGGGAAATCTAAATAATTTACAAGCCACTTTTCATTAGGCATATATTTTTTTATAGTATCATTATTTTAAGATCCACATAATTTCAGAAGGAATCCTGGAGAGTAAAATGATTTTTAGTGATGGACGAATAAATTCGCCAGGCGTGAATTGGCATTTCGCCGCTGGGAATAAATTTGTGAAACAACCACGAAAATTTGGACACACATTGGAAAAGTAGCTCAACACTATTTTAACACACATTCTCCGCAACTCCGGTGTCAAAATTGATGCGAATTGACGCGGGCGTCAAAATTGACGCAGGCTTCAAAATTCAAGTTTTGCATGTTTTTTCGCGAAGCAGGTTAAATTCACCAATCACTAATGATTTCATGATTTACTTAAAACCCTTTAAATTCATCATTAAAATAAATGCATTTGTTAAAGGATATTAGCCAGAGAAGAATGCAATAAGCAAATCTGTACATAAAGGGGGCTTGAGGAGTTGCCTAGGTACTCAAACTTTACACTGCGTGCACAGCATGCTAAAGTTTTGTGTGTAAAGAGGTGAAACATGTATATAAATGGAGAATGCATTACTTATTTTGTCAACTAAGTAGCACCTAAGTTTAGCCCTATGGGGAATTAAACATTGTGTACAATAAAAGGAAGTAAAACTCATTTATGTGCCCAATAACTGAGGGCAGTTATTTTTGTGGCATTTTTTCGTCGTCTCAATTTAAAGGTAGAGTTGCAGAAGTCATCACTCAGACCATAACATATTCAACAGCTGATGGCAGTCAGACAGCAGCATCACTAAAAACTGGGAGTTTGTACATGCAGCTTGTTTGTAGCAATGGAAGTTTGTTTTGCCTGTAGGCACACTGACAGCAGGTGACCTGGTTCTGTTCATGTCTTAGAAGGTAGAATTTTAATTTTGCAGCTGCATCAAGCTGTAAACTCAGAGTGAGGGAAGGTTACCTAAAGAAGGGTTCTGGTGAATAATTTGAAGTAGTTCGATAAATTTTACCTAATCAAATATTAATTTTCTAAATACAAAACAATAGGAACTGCATGTTCTTTCAATACAATTACCTATTTATTAAAAGAGATAAACTTGAAAAAAGTGAAAGTGGGTAACATGACATCAGCTTTAGGTAACTCCATTTACAGAAGTTAATAACAGTGCTGCAACTCATACCTGTAGCAAACTGAAATACAGAGGAGTATGTAGGAGGGCTGTTCTATGTACCACTATTTTGATCTGCATACGGCTTATTTTAAGTGTTGTAGAAGCTCAATGGACCAATAACTTAGGTCTGGTACATTTATTTAACACCGGCTATGTTAAATAAAAAATGACTCAATAGCTGCTGCACTGTCAAAAGGGTTGATTTACAATGCTGGGTACAAAATACAAAAATCTTATGCAAAATTACGATTAGAAAGGTGTTCTCCCTGGCCACGCCACTGGGTGGGAGCTGAATCACTTTGAGGTATATGGCAGAAGAAAATGGATATACTACCTGACTACATTATCTGATGGGAGTCACTTTCTCTGCTGTGTGCTGTAACCTGCTTCAGCCTGCTGTGTGGCATTGTGTATGACTTGTACCTCTGTAAGTAAACCCTGGGCTCATTTGTCTTGTACAAATAAACAGTTATTTGTTTGGTTCATCACAAGAATCTCCTGGCGCCCATTATTTCTATCTGGTGTAGCACAGTAGCGTGAGAGTTGTAGTTGTACTACTCCTCCTTTAAAATCTTCCATGTAGCGAAGGCCCTAGCCTGAAGTGTTTTGAGTTGCATGTAGCCCACAACTAGCTGGACATTAACCCCTTTTTGGTCTGCCTAGTCAGATTAGCGTTACACATACTTTGCCACTTGCCTCATAGGTGCCACCCAAAGCTGGGTCACTGAATATGACTCTACCAGTAAATCATGGAAGTTCCATAAATCGGGCATTCAGAAACACAGGCTAGGCAGTGTCAGAGACTAGTGATAGGTGAATCTGTGCAGTTTTGCTTCACCGAAACATTTGCGAATTTACAGATAAATTCTCGAAACAGAGAACCATTCACAAACCCCATTGAAGTCAATGGGCAGAAAAATGATTCTGACGTGTGCAACGATTTTTATTTAGTCCAAATGCATTAAAGTCAACTGGTGTCCGAATAATTTTGATATATTTTTTTTTTTTTTTTTTGATGCAGCAGATTTTGATTGTTGTTACAGTTTCACAAATTAATTCGCTTGCGGCAAAATTTGTGTCTGACGAATGTATTCGCCCATCACTATCAGAAACTGCAAAGCAACTGCTGTTGTGCATATTTCTTTTTCATATTCCAGTTTCATATATTCCATATATCTGAACTAGATGGCAGATGAAAGACCAATTTATATATAGCTCAAATAAAAGATATAGGTAATGTGTTGCTGGCTGCCAGTAAGACAGAGCATAGTAAACATATTTTCATATACAGTATTTTACGTGTAAGAGATTCCTGCCCCCCCACACACATTATGCAAATGTTCAACGACTACCGTTTCTCTGTATTAGTATATAACATATGGCAACTGGTATTTCCATTAACTTTTCATTAGTTTTCTAGCAGATGTATTCATAAAATTCATATGTGATTCATCCGAGCTTACTGTATGTCTCAAAGGTTTTGGCAATATTATTCATTTCAGTTTGCAATTATCACTCCATCAGTAGGTAGGGTTGCCACCCGGCCAGTAAATCACCTGCCAAGGCTCGGGCCAGTATTACAAATTTACCGGCAATGCAGTTAACAAAAGCCCTTGGCCTGGCCCCAATCCGTTCAAAACTTACCTTTTTGCCTCCTTCTTGCCATTTCGTGTTGTGGCCCCGCCCCTTTTTAAATCATGGACCACCCCCTTTTACATCACGGACCACCCTTTTGTTCCCGCCCCCATTGACAGTTTTATATCTGCTTCCTATTTGTAGGACAACATACAGTAGCTTCCATTTCAAAGTAACATTTAATAGAAATCAATCTTAAACAACTTGTATTATAATTGAGTGCAATGTGATTTATATTACACATCCAAAGTCATTCTTATTAAGAAAATAGTCAGACTGAAGCTAGTACATAATGTGGAGAATATTTGAGAACATAAATGGGTTCCAACTTATATGACAATATTTATTGTTTTCCTTTTCAGCGTCTGCGCCATACTAAATTATTTACTACTTATCTTTTTCTACCCTCTAGTGGACATAATGTAATTAACCACCAATAGTGCCCTGTGCAAAGTCTTTTTCACTTCCTCTCTGACCACCTCTGTGTAAATGTCTAATATTTACTGATGTAATGTAAAAAAGGATTTATAAAATTAAAAGTTTCAATATATTCTACACACTAACAATAATATAATTATGATATACAGTGTATATATATATATATATATATATATATATATATATATATATATATATATATATCTCAGGGGCGTAACTACAGAGGAAGCAGACCCTGTGGCTGCAGGGGGCCCAGGAGGTATAGGGGGCCCCACGAGGCTCAAATTCATATACAATTTCAATAGATTTTGGTAAAACAGGACAACCTCTGGATATGTTTGTGGCCCTATAATGAATTTGCTGTGGGGCCCAGTAACATCTAGTTACGCCACTGATATATATATATATGAGATCCCTTATCCAGAAACCTGATATCCAGAACGCTCCGAATTACGGAATGTCTCCCATAGACTCCATTTTATCCAAATAATCCAAATTTTTAAAAATGATTTCCTTTTTCTCTGTAATAATAAAACTGTAACTTGTACTTGATCCCAACTAAGATATAATTAATCCATATTGGAAGCAAAACCAGCCTATTGGGTTTATTTAATGTTTATATAAATTAATTTCTAGTAGATTTAAGACATGAAGACGCAAATTACAGAAAGATCCGTTATCCGGAAAACCCCAGGTCCCGAGCATTCTGGATAACAGGTCCCATACCTGTATATATATATATAATAAACATTTTACATTACAGAATATCAAAATATTAAACTGTAAAATTCACAAGATTTGTGGGAAAATGTAATAAATCACATTGTCTTTAATAACGGTGCAATGAAGGCAAGAATTGGCAAATAATCAATAATAATAGTTACCACATATATGGTATGGGTATGGGATCCCTTATCCGGAAACCCATTATCCAGAAAGCTCCAAATTAGGCATCTCCTATAGATTCCATTTTATCAAAATAATCCAACTTTTTCAAATTGATTTCTCTGTAGTAACGAAATAGGGCCTTGTACTTGATCCAAACTAAGATATAATTGATCCTTATTTGAATCAAAACCAGCCTATTGGGTTTATTTAATGTTTACATGATTTTCTAGTCAACTTAAGGTGTAAAGATCCAAATAATGGAAAGATCTGTTACCTGAAAAACCCCAGGTCCCGAGCATTCTGTATAACAGATTCCATACCTGTATAATTGAGTGGCGTCTATTTATCAAAGAGTGAATTTAGAGATCTCCACACTCCACTAGTGTGAAATTCTGCCACTCTCTATTCATTTATATGGGACTTTTAAAAGAGTATTTATCAATGGGTGAACGTGAAAGTTCACCCTTTGATAAATATGCCTTTTAAATCCCATAGAAATGAATGGAGAGTGGCAGCATTTCACTCTAGTGGAATGTGAAGATCTCTTAACTTGACTATTTGATAAATATACCCCCCATGAGTCCACACTCCTGTCAGAAGAATTTGTTGAGGTGCATGGTCGGTCAGGAATGCATATGGATGGTAAGGACCAGCACACTCTTGTATTCAATTTAAAAACAAAAAATTCTTTCTTTCACATACAACTTGTGCCCAACCTTTATCAAGGATAATAAATAGTGACTTGTGCAAATCTTAAATACCCATAGCCATTATGAAATTGGAGCCAAAACGAGATCAATCAATGAATTCATGCCTCGAAGTTAATTTAAATATGAAATTACCAAACATATTGAAGTGCATTTTAGTCTATCCACTAGGGGGCACATTTACTAAGGGTCGAATATCGAGGGTTAATTAACAGTCGATATTTGACCCTCAAAGTAAAATCCTTCGACTTCGAATATCAAAGTCGAAGGATTTACCGAAAATGCTTTGATCGAACGAAAAATCATTCGATCAAACAATTAAATCCTTCTAATCAAACGATTCGATGGATTTTAATCCATCAATCGAAGGATTTTCCTTCGATCAAAAAAAGCTTAAAACCTTAGGCTAACATTGAAGCTCGATAGGTTTAAAGTGGCGAAGTAGGTAGTCGAAGTTTTTTTTAAAGAGATAGTACTTCGACTATCGAATGGTCGATTAGTCAAACTATTTTTAGTTTGAATAGCGCCGAACGCTAGCTTTAATTCGCTAGCGTTTGGCATTTTCGTTACTGAGCAAATTCACTATGAACGCTGTCGTAGTTTCGCTAGTGTTACTTCGCACCCTGGCGAAGTTTCCATAGCGACGTAACTACGCAAATTCACTAACGCGCGCAGTGTACTGAACGCTACCTTTTACGCTAGACTTCCTTCGCCACCTCAGACCAGGCGAACGCAATAGAGTAGATAGGGATTGCTTCAAAAAAGGCGTGTTTTCTACATTATGGGTGATAGGCTGAAAAAGATTGAAAATTTTTTTGGGGCTCCCCTCCTTCCCCCCTACATTTCCTCACTCATGGCAACTTACCTAGACAGTGGGCACATGTGTAGGGCAAAATAAAATTTTTATTTGATGTTTTGAAGGTTTTCTAGCCATTTGTAGTGCTGATACGTATTCCTCCATTGAAATTTGAATTTGGCGCCGTATGCAAATTAGCCTTCGCTAGCGTAACTTCGCTTCACTTAGCGAATCAACACTAGCGCAACTTCGCAATCTTACGCTACCCCTGTGCGCAACTTCGGATTTTAGTGAATTTGCGGAGCACTGGCGAAACTACGTCTGGCGAAGTGTGGCGAAGCTGCGCCTAGCGAAACTACGAATGTTAGTGAATTTGCCCCTAAGTCTCTCTTTTTTGGGAAGGGCATACCTTCTTAAAATGGTATACTCTCCTAAGCTTTTATACAAAATCCAGATGTTACCTTATTACTTAAAACAATCAGATCAAAAGCTAATAAACAAACTATTCAGAAAGTTTATTTGGGGGGGGGAAAGACCAAGGATAGCCTTACTCAAACTCCAACGTCCTAAAATAAATGGAGGCGTAAACTTCCCAAATGTGAGAGACTATAATGAAGCATCTTTGCTACGTCACATTGGAGACTGGATCTATTATACAGACACGTATAGCAATACAAACTTTTAGGGGCCGATTCACCAATGGTCGAATATCGAGGGTTAATTAACCCTCGATATTCGACTAGGAATTGAAATCCTTCGAATTCGAATATCGAATTCGAAGGATTTAGCGCAGGAAATTCGATCGATCGATCTAAGGATTATTCATTCGATCGAGCGATTAAATCCTTCGAATCGAACGATTCGAAGGATTTTAATCCAATGATCGAAGAAATATCCTTCAATCAAAAAAATTTAGCCAAGCCTATGGGGACCTTCCCCATAGGCTAACATTGACTTCGGTAGCTTTTATCTGCCGAACTAGGGGGTCAAATCTTTTTTTTAAAGAGACAGTACTTCGACTATCGAATGGTCGAATAGTCGAACGATTTTTAGTTTGAATCCTTCGATAGTCGTAGTCGAAGGTCGAAGTAGCCCATTCGATGGTCGAAGTAGCCCAAAAAACACTTCGAAATTCGAAGTTTCTTTAATTCGAATCATTCACTCGAATTCACTCGAATTTAGTGAATCGGCCCCTTAGAGTCTAAAATCATGGGAACTACATACCTGAACTCTCTGATCCACATCTCACCTCTGGAACTCACACAAACACAAAAAAACAATCCTTTATTTATAAACACATACAAAGCTTGGAGAAATGTTCGCCACAGATGGAAAGCCACACAATCTCTTACAGTATATCTACCATGGACTGATAATAAAAATTTCCCAAGTGGCTTACTAACAAATGTCTTTAACAACTGGCGCAAAGAAGGCATTTACTGTGTCAGAGACATATTAACCAAAAATGTAACTGTTATGACATACCCAGAAGCCTACGCCAAGTTCGCTTCCCTCCATGGCCAATATTTCTATTACCTTCAAGCATCTCACTATGCGAGAGATGTCCTACACAGGATGACAGACCAAGATATGTCTAATCCTCTAAATCATATATGGAAAGGAGCTAATACCATACACTCTACATCTTCTATCCACAAACTCATTAGGGTGACCCCGGATCCCTTGTTAAATGATACCCCCTTTGGGAAATGGTCAGAAGCGATATCGACCATCACCGCAACAGATGTTGTTAAACTTCATTCTCACTCTATGAGAACAATACCGTCTAGCCAATACCAGATCATGGCCCTACATATACTACACCAATCCTACCTGACCCCCCTAAAGAGATACAAAATAGGCATATTACCCAACCCAACATGTCAGATGCTCTGGAACAGACGCCACACTACTGCATTGTATATGGTCTTGCCCAGTTATCAATACACTTTGGTTAGACGTATACAAATACTGGCAATCATTAACCAAGCAAACATTTGAACCAAATATAGAATGGGCCCTATTTAGCAAAGTCAGGGGGACACAACAAATATCTAAAGCCAATAGAGCATTAGCAGAAAGATTAGCTGCAGCAACAAGAAAAGCTATACTACAAGAATGGCTTTCTCCCACCTCACCATCTATAAACTTGGTTAAGAACAAGCTTCATTTCCTATTTCATATGGACTGGCTGGAAGCTTTCATGAATAAAAATACCCATACTGATAGGTTTTTCAACACCTGGACCTCCTACATCTTAAGCCTTTCATCTGACATTAGACAACTTACAATCTCTACTTTTCGATACACCCCCTGGTATGACTTAGAATGCCTACGTGGCACCAACCCATTAGTCTTAGCAACAATGACTTCTGAATAACAAGATCACAGCTGCCTCCCAGGACTCACCAACTCTTGGATGACTATGGATATCCTACGCTCAATACATCGAAGGGAAAAAAAAAAAAGTTGCATGTTTAATTCTAAATAATCTTATTGTTCGTTTTGTTTTTATTAGTTAAAAATAAAGGAATATCCAGCACCTATTGATTTAGATGTAGTGGTGGCTATAGAGATGTGAACGCCTCCACCTCATCTTAACAAATCTTACAGCTCAACATGCTTTAAATACGCTTAAAGAAATGACAATGTGCACTTTCTTGTATAAATCAACACTTTATTGGACAAATGTCTATATGCAACATTGAATGATGAAATTGTATTGTTACAAGAGTGAAATAACTTTGTTTATGCTGGACTTCCAATAAAAAAAAACAATGTTTAAAAAAAAAAAAAAAAAAAAAAAGCTCTTATTTAAAAAAAAAAAAAAAAAGGCTTTTCTTGGACAAGAATACAGCGATGTTTCAGACTTACGACAGCCTTTCCTCAAGCTTTTCCTCAAAGCCTGATATTCAGCTGGACTGGAGATTTTAGGGAATTAAATGAAAGTCATCCTTCATATATTTAGTCTGTAATGAGACTACAACACAAGCAACATCTCATGTCACATTTGTAACAAAAGCATCAAAATATTGTTAACAATGGGGATATATTGAGTGGTTTCAATCCCAAATAATCAACAGAAAACATATTAAGGGGGCAGCTGTAGCCCACTATCATCACAAAATTAGAACTTTAACCTTGAACTGTATGGAACTGTCCATACAGTTCAAGGTCAACTTCAAAGAAATCAGTGACCAAACCAAATGATAACCCCTTTGAGTTTAAGGGTTTTTTTTTTAATGTTTTTAGCTTTTATAGATGCTTGACACTTGGGCTGATAAATCGTTTGTGGATGTGCTTCAGTGATATAGAAGGTAGAACCTGTTATACTGTGTTTCCAATTTGACAAAATGTTTCAAGTAAATTTATAATATTGTATTCTTTCATTATAATGTGAAAATGTGCTTGTTTTCTTTGGTGCCTGCCAAAAGATGGCACTATGTTTGAAAGTACAGGTATTGGACCTGTTATCCAGAATGCTTGGGACCTGGGCTTTTCCGGATAATGGATCTTTCTGTAATTTAGATCTTCATACCTTGTCTACTAGAAAATCATGCAAATATTAAATTAACCCAATTGGCTGGTTCTGCTTCCAATAAGGATTAATTATATCTTAGTTTGGATGAAATACAATGTACTGTTTTAATACTACTGAGAAAAATCATTATTTAAAAATGTGTATTATTTGGATAAAATGGAGTCTATGGGAGACGGCCTTTCGGTAATTCTGAACTTTCTGGATAACGGGTTTCAGGATAATGGATCCTATTCCTGTATAAATTGTGCTTATTAGCTTGTATTTATTTTTAAATAAAGACTTTTTAATATTTCCTGATTGGTGCTGAATACCATCTGGTCACAGACCTTTGTTTATCTTTACATGTTCTAGTCTCTTTAGAATTTTCTCTTGCATGAACCATGCATCATTTGTTGTATTACTAGGATTGGGGCTATTTAAGAAGGAAAACATCGTTAGTGCCTCATTTGTGTAGACAGACGAAAAATAACAGAATTTCTACTTTTTCTCTGTTCTCATTGACCAACTGACCCCTCTGATATTAAGGGTCCCACCCCATTCTGCTTAATTTTTTAATATTTACATATTTTAAAGCAAATTTGGATTCATTTTACTCATCACTACAATACCCCTTTCAATCTCTATTTCAGCTTGTCTGAACTTTCTTGCCCGATTTATTGGCCTCCTATACATGACAAAGTTTCAGCTGTCCTGGCTAACTTGAAAGCCTTAAAAGCATGTCTTTTCTTACCAACCTTTACTACAACCATTCTGTCAAAACACAAAGGCTTTACTGTGGGATGATATGGGATCCTTGTTAAAAAGGTGAATATACTGACATCTATATTTATTCAGCACCCTATTGCATTTTATGACTGAAATGTTTACCATTTTAAAAACTCTTTGTAGAAAATTCTGCCTTCAATATTGCTATATGATCACTATATGATCTCCACCTTCAAAGTTTCCCTCTTTCACTATGTGATTGCTAAAGAGATTATATCTTGCCAATCTAAAAGATGTTTTGTTGTCACCCGTTGCTTCCAGTAACCCACAGGCAAAAGTGAAAGCATTTTTGGTATTTTCAAGGGGTTAACATTTATACTTGCGCAAAATTAGACCCTCTGTAAGGGGTCAAAAAGTGGAAAACAAAATATTTTATCATAACCGAGAGAGAAATCGAGAATCAATTCAATTATAACATAGATAGATAGAAGATATTTCAGAATTGGCTGTGCTTTATATGTTTATAAATACCTTGTTTGGTTTTTTTTGGTTTTGTTTCTTCAAAAATCTCCAATAAATTGAACCAAAACGTCATTATTTGCAGAACAACTATTTTCTGATTAATGTATTTTGGTGCTATGTTAATTAATGGAATTTTAGCTTTTACACAAATATGCTACATAACTTATACTTTAATAGTTTTAACAAAATAATTTTGTCATGCTTTCCAGTTTACTGCAAGAGATAAATGAAATTTGCTTCAGTTTAAACAAAAGTCAGCATTCTGAAATACATAATTTCACATAATATTCATAACTTTTATTTATTTTCTTCCTTTAGATGTCTCTTGTATAAATATTGCTTAATGAATTTATAAAATAAATTGCAAACAGCTGGCAAGTGCAATAGAAGCAACAAGCCAGGCCTACTTTTGTGGATTTAATTTGGTGTATTACCAAATCTGCCCTGGCACGGATCACTGCAATTGCACTTTTGATGAGATAGCCTTCTGTCACATTTCTTTCCTGTGCTCTGGCAGGATTTTTGAGGACATGTGGTGTATAATTTACCAAGTAGCGCAATTAAATGCTTGCAGTTCGAAAGCAAACAAAATCATTTATAGACCATTTCTCTATTCAACAAGTCTTAAAAAAACTGAAAGTAAATTATACTGAGGTTAAATTTAACATGTCATAACACTCTGCTACCCTTTTTTGCTATTACAAAACAAGTTTAATGTAAATCTAATGTAAATAAATATATATATATATATATATATATATATATATATATATATATATATAGTCAAATACAAGAGTCCTCTGCACTCAACCCATTATCAATATATTTAAGACAGAGACATTTTGTGCATACTGCTACTGAAAAATGCCTTACCCTTTAAACAAAACAGGGATAGTTTGTCCATATATTGCAATATATTTAAGCTGGCCAACTACGTCAAAGTCATCCCATATCTGGCCAGTCCTACGCTCAATTTTATCTGATTCATTAAGAATTCTATTGCTTCATTATACATTTTACAAAGGGACTAGGTTTTACCTGCAACTTACTTGCTGCTTTCAAAGTAAACCCCCATACTTGGCTGCCCTTTTATTAGACACCAGTGGGATCACCCGACTATAGCTGGGAAGGGTGGGAGCTACAACATGGAGCTCAGGTGATCCCACTGGTGTCTAATAAAAAGGCAGCCAAGTATGGGGGTTTACTTTGAAAGCAGCAAGTAAGTTGCAGGTAAAACCTACTCCCTTTGTAAAATGTATAATGAAGCAATAGAATTCTTAATGAATCAGATAAAATTGAGCATAGGACTGGCCAGATATGGGATGACTTTGATGTAGTTGGCCATCTTAAATATATTGCAATATATGGACAAACTATCCCTGTTTTGTTTAAAGGGTAAGGCATTTTTCAGTAGCAGTATGCACAAAATGTCTCTGTCTTAAATATATTGATAATGGGTTGAGTGCAGAGGACTCTTGTATTTGACTATATGTATTTTGTGGTCACACCCTCATTGCACCCCCGCCTAATGGTTTTAAAAAATAGTGGTGAGCACAACTTTCCCTTGTTATATATATATATATATATATATATATATATATATATATATATATATATATATATATATATATATTACATTATTTGCAAGTATTCAGATTGATGTCAGTATGCATGTCCTACTATTGAGTTTTTACATTCCTTACATAAATATTAATACTAGTACTAATATACTATTATACTAGTATAAGTAAATCTAAAACAACCGGACTTGAGTAATCATTGAAGTCTTTTCACTACTCATCCCAGCAGCTTCTTCAATTCAACTGACTTGTGTGGGAAGTTCTCAACATATAAACTCTTCCACTAATCAGATTACAATGGCACATTGTAACTCTTCAAAGAGGAGGCATCTGAAATTCACAGAGGTGTTGATTCTGTGTAGTTACTGTGATAGGATTACCCAATGTGTCATGCAACTCCTAGAAACAGGTGTTACTTGTGAGAGTTGCATGAATGGATGTGTGAAGTGTTCTGAATCCGCCGGGTTACAGATGTGAGAACAGCATTGTATGTAGCAGACAGGTGGTGTCGAAGGCCCCCGCCTCTGTTCAGGGATGGTTTATCCACCTTGCTATGAATCGCCTCTTTCATGCCTTGTTCAAACCAGCAGTCTTTTTTATCCAAGATTTGGACATTGCTATCTTCAAAGGAGTGTCCATTGTCTTTAGGGTGTAGAAAGCCGAGTCCTGCCCTGTAGAGTTCACCCTCCTATGCTGAACCATTCGCTTGGTGAGCAGTTGTTTTGTCTCCTCAATGTACAGTATCGATCAGTGCACTCCTCACTACACTGGACTCCATATACCACATAGACAGTTAGTCAGTTGATCTGAAGAAGCTGCTTGGATGAGTAGTGAAACGTCTTCAATGGTCCAGTTGTTGATTTACCTATACTAGATATACATGACCTGGATGAATGAAAATCTTCATAGTCACTAGTACTAATACT
Organism: Xenopus petersii; assembly: GCA_038501925.1. NCBI lineage: Eukaryota > Metazoa > Chordata > Amphibia > Anura > Pipidae > Xenopus > Xenopus petersii. The sequence continues at coordinate 34,456,574 of CM076689.1, read as the reverse complement.
AATAAAACAGTGTGCAGTTTATAAGTGGTAATGGATAGCCAATTTAGTAAGTTTCACTGGGGCAGGGGCTTATGCGAATGATCATTTTCTGTAAAAGCAGAGCAAAATAGGCTGGTGCCATAGAAAAGAAAAGTAAAGAATAGAAAATAAATCAGCACATAAATAAGGAAAGATATTGGTTCATGACATGTTAGTCCAAATAATGTGATTATACATTGATTGCCAGTCTCTTATATTACGATGAGAGTGTAATTCATAAATAGAAATATGGCATGATGGAATAACTTTGGCATGATGGGAGTAACTTTGCTATTGGAATATTTTTGGTAGCTTTTCTGTTAGGTAATGATGCTGTGAATCAGACAGGTGATTAAATGGGGTTTGACCAGTCTTTATTATAAATCCAAGCTGCTTAGAGCCATGATCCATACCTAAATCTATACATGAACCATATCCAAAATCAACTGTGAATTTGTAGTGCAGTCACAGTGCACTAACCCCACATTTAGGTGCTGTGATCAGAATAAAAAAGTACTTAGCCTTAGTAAGTATAAATTCCACCACTTCATAGTTTTCTGTGTTTTCTGTACTGAGAACCATACCCTGTAACCTCATTGACCTAAGTGACTGTGTCCTGTGAAAAAATCAGAAATACTTTCATTTTAGACACTTTTTTAAATTGTTGCCCCTTTAATACAGGTAAACCCCTATTCTGTTCAACTTTCCTTTTTGTTTTATTTTGCTGTTAACTTGTCATTTAATTTCAACTTGTCAAATGCCATCAGTGTCTTTATTACAGAAGCATAAATGTTCTTTCATCAGCAATACATTTGTATTTTTTACTGTGTATATAAGAAAGATTTTGCTCAAATGAAGTGACATTTCAATGAATGCAGTGTAAATGTCAGTTTGATATATGCCAGCAAACCAATGAACACTCATTTTTATTTATTAAATGTGCATTCAAAAACTTTTTTAAGATTCAAACAGATGGGTCTTTTTACAGCATGCTGGTCTAGAGCAAATCATATTTTTCCTCTCTAAAGATGCCTTACTGTTCTGTTCATTCTGAGTTTGGAGCCAATTAAAGCCCCGACCAGAACTGCAATTCATGTTATGGAATATGTTAACTAAAGGCAATGTTAACATGATAAACACTATGGAAATGTTTTCATCCATAAGACTTGTCTTACATCAGGTCACATTGACAATTAACATGTTTAATTCTCCTGCATAAATCAAGCAACATTTCAATAATAAATAAATAGTAATATTTTATGGAAGAGGAGAAAATACTGTATGATCAGCTGAATTGTAGAATTCATTGCTCCCAGAACCTGCACAGAAAAACAAAAATACTTTTGTGCTTGGCTTTTTTTACTTTTAGGAACACCATCTAACTCATCTGTTGCTGGCTTTCCAGTATCCTCTGCAGAACTTCTTTCTGCAAAAGTTGATAAGTCTTTTTCCTGTAAAAGAGACTTTAGATATGTGTTTTGCCAGCCAAAATGATTCTAATTATTAAAACTCTGCTCGATTTAAGCATGGCAGTGTCCCAAATAAGCCTAATCCATCCTGGAGAAAACATGCAAACAAATCAGTCTCATCCAGCAGCAAGAGATTGGGCATAAGCTGTAGAGAACCATTATGACTAATACTGTCCTCTATTGATAAAGCCCTTGAATACTAGCAAATCCTTTTGGATTTTAATTATGTATCCCCTTGTGGTTTATAAAAGAATTGTCCTTAACGGCCTGCAAATTATTATTGGCTTTCCCTTGTGTTTTATAAATAGGAGTCCTTTGTTTCCTTAGATGCACAATTGTACACTGCTTGATAGATTACAAAGCAGACATCTTCAAACCTTTGTGCATCATACCACAGAGCAATGATTTCTGGGACACTGATACTTGACTATAAGTTTGAATGTTGATTGGCCTGCAATGGATTATTTTGATCTGTGTTCCTTTGTGAATCACCGAAACTCAATGTGGCTCATTTATTAGCCCAGTGCAGCACTGAAAAGGTCGCAAGAAATCGACATTATTTGCAACATACTACTTGCCCGATGTTTGCGAAATGCGCATACAGGGTTGAACCCAGGGACCCACTGGGGCTGCTGTCTCAGGGCCTCCCTGCCACTCGCTGGCTAGTTGTGGCAGGAAGAGAGGAAGAGGCATAGGGTGCGGATCTGGGCCAGCTGGGCCCATAAGAGCTGGGGTCCCATCGGGTTTTTTTCCTGATTTCCCGCAGTCCGACCCTCTGCGCATAAACAAAACCATTGCAAAAATAATTGGGCAATGTAATGCAAATGTATTTACATGTGCAACCACAGTCTAAATTAGCCAAGCAAACAAACAAACTGATGCACATGTATAAGTAACTTTCCATATATCATGATTTTGCTATTTCGCCTGCCCCCTTTCTTTTGCATTTTCCTTTTATTAGCCTACTCTACATTCATTAAAGGAATTGTTCAGTGTAAAAATAAAAACTGGGTAAATAGATAGGCTGTGCAATATAAAAAATGTTTCTAATATAGTTAGCCAAAAATGTAATGTATAAAGGCTGGAGTGAACAGATGTCTAATAAAACAGCCAGAATCCAACTTCCTGCTTTTCAACTCTCTTTGTTTACACTGACTGGTTGCCCTGGCTACCAGACAGTAACCAATCAGAGACTTGAGGGGGGGCCACATGGGTCATTTCTGTTGCTTTTGAATCTGAGCTGAATGCTGAGGGTCAATTACAAACTCACTGAACAGAAATGTACCATGTGGCCCCCCTTCAAGTCGCTGACTAGCTCAGAGTTATAGAGCTGAAAAGCAGGAAGTTGGATTCTGGCTGTTTAATTAGACATCTGTTCACGCCAGCCTTTATATATTACATTTTTGGCTAACTAACTATATTAGAAACATTTTTTATTTTGCACAGCCTATCTATTTACACAGTTTTTATTTTCACACTGAACTGTTCCTTTAAACTATTTTCTCTACATCTAATTGCTAATTATTTTCCTTTCTCTCTTTTACTTAAAGGAATAGTTCAGTGTGAAACTAAAAACTGTGTAAATAGATAGACTGTGCAAAATAAAAAATGTTTCTAATATAGTTAGTTAGGCAAAAATGTAATGTATAAAGACTGGAGTGAATAGATGTCTAATAAAACTGCCAGAATCCAACTTCCTGCTTTTCAGCTCTATAACTCTGAGTCAGTCAGCGACTTGAAGGGGGGCCACATGGTACATTTCTGTTCAGTGAGTTTGTAATTGATCCTTAGCATTCAGCTCAGATTCAAAAGCAACAGATATGACCCATGTGCCCCCCCCCTCAAGTCTCTGCCTGGTAGCCAGGGTAACCAGTCAGTGTAAACCAAGAGAGCTGAAAAGCAGGAAGAAGTGTTGTAGCTATTATATTACACATCCAGTCACTGCAGCTTTTATAAATTAAATTTTTGGCTAACTAACTATATTAGAAACATTTTTTATTTTGCACAGCCTGTCTATTTACCCAGTTTTTATTTTTACACTGAACAATTCCTTTAAGAGTTTCTAACTTGCTAATTTTGTGTCTTCTGTTCTCTACTGGGTGTCATAAGGTTATTTAGTAAGCTGGTGACATAGCATCAATCTTATTTAAAGAAATCAGGACAGGTATCTGATGCCTAGGTTAACAACATAGACTTAACCACCACCTCCCAAAATTCTAACTAATACTTGCCCATTACTTTTCCTGTATTTAGCACCAATAAAGTCCTTGCAATTATGAGTAGGGATGTAGCGAACTGTTCTGCTGCGAACTAGTTCGCGCGAACTTCGACCGTTCGCGTCCGCCGAATGTTCGCGAACGTTTGGGAACGTTCGCATTTTGAGTTCGCGTTCGATTCGAATACAAATCGTTCGACCATTCGACCATTCGAATTCCTTCGACCGCTAAAAATCGAACGATTTCCATTCGCTCGAACGATTGTAAGCATTCGATCGAATGATTTTCATTCAATCGAACGATTTTCATTCAATCGAACGATTTTTAAACCGTTCGATCAAATGATTTTTCATTCGTTCGAATGCTTAAAACGTTCGATTCGAATGAAAATCCTTCGATCGTTCGAATCGAACGATTTTAGCGGGTGTTCGAAGTTCGCAAACTGTCCGCGAACGTTCGCATTTTTTGCCGGTGTTCGCGAACACCAAATCGGCAGTTCGCTACATCCCTAACTATGAGATGCTTGGTAAATGCAGAGAGGCACAAGAATGCTACTAGACATGCCTATGTTATACCTTGCATTTACACAAACAGATGCAATATATGCATCAGCATTGCAGCAAAGCCTGGAACTAGTGACCTGGGCAAGCCCTGGTGGGTACATTGATACAAATTATGAAAAGTCTTGCAAAAAGTGCTGCATTGTTGGAAAAGCATGGTCAGTTACAATTAAACATTGTTTATATAATTTTTTGCAGTTTGCTTCTGTTGATATAGTTTATAAAATGAAAGTGATAATAAGACTACAGTATAATAATGCAGTAGATATGGTTCACTTGAATGTTCCCAAGGTTCTTGGTACAGTGATACATAAAAATTTTGCTACACATGTACAGAGAGTACAAAAAACTATTTTTTTTGGTGATCTGTAAAAAAAAGTTGTATGCCTTCAGTGTTTGTGATTTGTGTTGCAACCAAATCAATCCGCAATCAAATTGATGTGCAGAGAATACAGAGAGTAGTTGTTAAAGGTTACATTTTCTAATTGGACTGCCAGGTTCTGTATTGGTACATTTTATGTAGTGACTTGGAGGAAGGTATTAAAGAAAAGTATCTTCCCAATGAAACAAGACTGTGCAGGTGTGTAACAAATGCTTGAAATATGGCAATCTGGGCAGTTTAGCAGTAAATGGAATCTACAGATATAAAGTTATGAGTTGAGGCTACTTATACCCTTAATTGGTTAATACCAAAATCAACAGCAAATATAATTAGCTCTATTGATGTACAGTATATGTGGTTGACAACAGTAGAGCTTTGAACCCTGGGAAATTCCAATATCTGGGCAAATGGTCTAGAACTTAGCTTGGATCAATGCAGCACATCCACAACCAGGCAGCAATGTGAAGAAAGGCATCAGAGAAGACCTTCAAATAATACCTGAAGCATACATTTTCTACCCTTTCATGAGTGATAAAGGGGAATATATATATATATATATATATATATATATATCTATCAAGGGAAAGTTGTGCTCACCACTATTTTTTAAAACCATTAGGCGGGGGTGCAATGAGGGTGTGACCACAAAATACATATAGTCAACTACAGGAGGTCCTCTGCACTCAACCCATTATCAATATATTTAAGACAGAGACATTTTGTGCATACTGCTACTAAAAAATGCCTTACCCTTTAAACAACACAGGGATTGTTTGTCCATATATTGCAATATATTTAAGCTGGCCAACTACGTCAAAGTCATCCAATATCTGGCCAGTCCTACACTCAATTTTCATCTGATTCATTAAGAATTCAATTGCTTAATTATACATTTTACAAAGGGGCTAAGTTTTACCTGCAACTTACTAGCTGCTTTCAAAGTAAAACTCCCAAACTTGGCTGCCCTTTTATTAGACACCAGTGGGATCACCTGACTATAGCTGGGAAGGGTGGGAGCTACAACATGGAGCTGGTCACTGCTCCTGTATAACTATAACAAACAAGGGAAAGTTGTGCTCACCACTATTTTTTAAAACCATTACGCGGGGGTGCAATGAGGGTGTGACCACAAAATACATATAGTCAACTACTGTTATAGTTATACAGGAGCAGTGACCAGCTGCAGAGGACCTCCTGTAGTTGACTATATATATATATATATATATATATATATATATATATATCTCCAGAACTGCACCTCGTAGCATTTAAATATAGTTTGTAATGTCAAACTCATAATTTAAACCCAAGGGCAATCATGTTTGTAAATGAAAACTCCAGAATACCTCCCTCCTTGCCAAAAGACTCATGAGGTCACCTCCTCTTACTCCTAACCTCACTCTTTCTATCCCTTGGACTGAGAAATAGGAAATATTGCTAACATTACATTGTTTAAAATGTCACATTGATTTTTTGAGCTGCTTGTGGATTTCTAATTTGACTCAAATGTTCTCTTCCTCTTTCCTTTAATCTCCTACTTGTACAACCTACATATTGCTTGCACCATTGACCTGAAAATTGTAGACACTTTAGTGTGACCACATGTGATACATCTATGGCTACAGCACTTACCTGACACTGTCAGGAGCCCTAGATTTCTTTTCAATGTACCTCCTTTAAATAAATTAGGTGACAACATGTCCTTCAGTGTGTGGGCAGGTTTCAGAATAGCATTAATACCTGGGCTCAACACACTAGAAAGACAGTCACCTCCATACAAAATAGGTAGGGATCTTTTCACTATCTTTATGATCTCGATTTTTTTTTTTACTATATCTAGTGGCAAATGCAAACTTCGCTGACCAATCTCATTTCTTCTTATTAATTCTCTCGATTCTTAGGTCCTGTCTGTCAGTTTTTCTTGCTTTTTGGAATGATTTTTTCACTATTTTCTTCCTATATCCACGTTCAAGAAATCTTCTCTGCATGTCCAATCCCTGTTCTTCAAAGGTTTTTTTCCACTGAACAAAGTCTCAGCAACTGTCCCACGAAGGTCCCTTCAATGAGCCTTCTAGGGTGACAAGAAGATGCATACAATAAAGTGTTTCTGCTACATGGTTTGTGAAACAATTTAGTACATATTACATTCTATATCCATTATATTTGTGTTACATCGATGACCTACTGTGTATTTGACAGGGTACACAGGAGGACTTTGAAAGTTTTTTACAGGACATAAACTGGAATGATCTGAACCTAAAATTTAATAGTCAATTCAGCTTTAACAAAATATAAATTTTGGAAGCAGAATTTGTAGTGGCAGGGGATATAATATGCACAAAAAAATTTGAAGATTTTTTCTTTTCCCCACAAGAAATTTTTATTAAAAATGTTTTGTTAAATAGGGGGGGGGGAGTTAGTGCCGGAGTGGTTTTTAGAAAATAGTGAGAAAATTTTGGCTTTTGAACCCTTAATGTTTACGTGATTTTCTAGTACACGTAAGGTATGAAGCTCCAAACTATGGAAAGATCCATTATCCGGAAAACCCCAGGTCCTGAGCATTCCGAATAAAATTTTCAATACCTGTAATAATATATGTGATGTACTAAGAATTCAAGGCTGAGAGAAAGTGCATGAAAACTGAAAAATAGTTCTGGATTGGAAGTTCAATTACTCAATTATATTGTATGCATTTTACATTGGTGTTTGCCTGTGGAATGAAACCTTTATTTTCTTTTTCAGCATTTGTAAATTAACTAGTAATAGCTTTCCCTATAGCAAAGTGCAATGGATTTAGAAATACTAATTATTATTGTATTTGTCCCTGAATTATAACAGGAGACTGGTCATGTAATGATGAGGATCCCCTAACTACACTATTACATATCTAATTAAGGTCTAGAGAAATTCACAAAGTTTGTAAAAAAAAAAAAAAAACAAGAAAAGCAAAAAACAAGTTGTTGTAATATAGCCCACCTTGAGGTGTGCCTTAGAATTTGCGTTAAAAGCTACACTCTTGCAAATCTTACTGGTGACACCTCAAAGATCCAGTGTAATAATCTTACCTAGGGGACGACAGGGACGCCTGTCGCCCCCTCGACGGGGACGCCCGTCCCTCTCCTCTGCCGCCGATGCGGCTAGGCCTCAGGCGCCGGCTCCTATGGAGCGCGCAGCGCGCATGCGCAGCAATTAAAGGCGCAGGCACTGATTCGTCAGCGTCCAATGGCGCCAAATTCAAATCTTTAAACGGCCAGCAGTCCTTTTGTGCCTTGCCCAACGTAGGTTCTGTTTATTGTTCCTGGGTGTGATATTCTGTGATTCTTGTTGTGACCTTTGGCTATTCCTGATTCCTGTTTGACTTCCGCCTGCCCTGACTCTTTGGCTTGTTCCTGACTACTCTTTGGATTCCGTTCTGTACTTCGACCCTGTTTGTTGCTGACCTGGCCTGTGACCTCGACTACTCTGCTGCTTACCGATTTTGTACTGCATTTCCGATTGGTTTCGACTCGGCCCGCTCCTGGACTTTGATAACTTTTATGTTAAGTTCCCTTGCTCGCCCAGAGTTCTTCCCTCAGTCTCCTCACTATTAAGTCCTGGCGGCATCCGAGTAGCGGAGGGCTCCACCCGACGTGAAAGGCGGCGGTTATAGGCCGAAGCGTGAGCCGAGCCCGGGACATTGGGGTTTACTCTGGGTTGTGGGATACTGAACGTTACATTCAGTAACCAGGCGCACAAGAATGGCAGTGCAACAGACCAGCTTTACTTAATTAAACAGCTCAAGCTGTAATAAAGAAATGGTTAGATATTGAAAACAATAACAGGTCAGTTTCTATTTAATAGCTTAATACTAGTGATGGGCGAAAATATGTGGCGAATTTACACGTTTCACCGCTGGTGAATAAATTCACGAAATTGCAGCAAAAATTCACCAGCGTCAGTTTTTTTGATGCCGCCGACAATTCCGACGCCAGGAATTGTCGTCATCATCAGTTTTGATGCACACGAATTGACAACAGCATCCAAATTTGCGTTTTACAAATTTTTTCACCCCTTTTGCGCATTTCATAGGAAATTTGCATATTTTGATCCAAAGCGAAATGGTGACAAATTCGCCCATCACTACTTAATACTGTAATAACAACTCAGTAAGACTAGCCCCAGTATAAACCTGGTGTGCTCACCTAAGTCCCCGGACACGTTGCCGATTGGATATAGTGTGTACTGGTGGGGGGGGCCTTGTGCAGAATGCAATGCTGTCAGCCTTATTTACAATCCTTGCAGGTGGATGAGGTAACTGTGTAATCCTTGAATTCACCTCAGTAGCTCTGCTCGTTCACTGAAACATTCTCAGATGATGACTGTAGTAAGGAGGGAGACACATCTGAGCACTGGGGACACATCCAGAAACTTAGGGGCAGATTTACCAAAGGGCAAGGTGGCTGTCCCTTATATGTATGGGCCCTATGAAAACTGACCTTAGTGTACTAGAGTACTAATGAATTTTCACTAGACAGAATTGAACGCTAGCAAAAGATTGCTAAGTAATGCTCGTGAGGACGAAATAAATGTAGCGAAACTTCGCCATCATTCGGCTGCTGAGACACAACTTTGCCTTTTAGTGAATTAGCATAGTGGTTAAGAATTTTTGCTTGACAAAGAGTGGTGAATTTGCCCCTTAGTGCTCCTCTGTCCATAGATCCTTGTCCCCCTGATAAAAATTGTTGGTAGGCCACAGCCCAGGCTCACACTGGCTGCTGGAACCTTGCGCAGTAAAATAACACTACATCATGTTATGTTATGTTAAAGATATAAAATAAGATTTACATACAATGCCTGAAGATATTTTATGGTAAGTAGTCAATTTAGTTATATATGGATGAGGGGGATACATGTGTCAAATAATAGACCAAGGGAAAAATGTCCAGTGCATTTGAAATGTGCTATATACATATATATTATTGGGAAGAGGATACACTTTTGAAAGGATCTGTCATGGTGTGACTGAGGATGTAGTGGATTAGGGGAGTGTGACCTAAACTTTCCCTTTTTTAAAGTGAAATATTGGGAGGTATGCACACATTGCATACAAGTGATTTGTCGAGAATCTTAATGCATAATCATTTAAATACAGATAGGACATGACTGTTTGAACCAGAAGCAAAGCAAGTGATGGTCACTGAGCTCCCTGATAAATTGAACTTTACTGGTTGATGTATGTATTGTCCATAAAAAAGATCAATATCATTGTTGTACCTTGTGTATATTGAATTTTTCTACATTAGCATTTTATACTGTATATGTATGTTTTGATCAAATCTCTCTCTTTTAATTATATACAACCATACTCTGTATTTCTATATTATAATGGTAATGACCTTTCAGTTCAGTAACTGCAAGTGTGGTGATTATAGAAAAATAAACACAGTTTTTTTATAATTAAGTTATTAAGTTAAGTAGGGTATATGAGATAGAACTGTATACAAAAGAAAAATATATCCTTAGCAGACAACTAAATATATATATTAGAACATGGATTTGGATAGATCTGGCACACAGGACCATGCTGGGTGATTCATTTGTCTGTGGCTTCCAGTTTTTCACTTGCAGACGTGGGAAAATGGAGAAAATGATTTTTTTTCTATCCTCTCCTTCAATACATGTTATGTAGTCCATAGGGCCAGCAATATGGATATTGTGATATTGGTGGAATACCTAAGGAATTTGTGTGGCTCTTGTTATTTCAATACCTTTTTTTTTCAGATTTTTTTTTCCTGTTTTTTTAGGGGGGGTGATTGGCATCATTTAGCAATTATCACTGCAAATTTGATTTGTTCAGTTATTTATTAAAGTCCAATCAATTTTCTTCTGGTTGGAGTTTTAAAGGAGAAAAAAAACAACTCAAATATTTTGTGATTTATTAAACTCTGATGCTGCTAAAAATCTGAATAAAAAGGTGCTCCATCTCAAATATGCTGAGGTTGTGTAGAAGTCAATGGCAGATGTCCCATTTACAATTGAAAGATATCATGATCTGCGCTGGGTTTCGTACAATAATCTGATTAAGTCATAGTTTTCGGGTGTCAAATCCGAAAAAATAGTAAGATTTTTTTTACTATTTTACAGAGACTATTCCCGCAGCAGATTTTTTCGAGTTCATTTATTGATGAATATGGTAAAAATGTAGATGGGAGTTTGGTTGAAGTGGTTTTAAGAAAATAATGAGAAATTTTCAGATATTAGTAGATAACCCCCTGAAGGTATTCTCTTAAATCATTTAGTGATGCGATCTAGCAAGATAACTCCCTATATAAGTAGCTAGGTTTTAGCATAAAATTCAAGTATGTTTGGTTTTCTTCACTCTCATAAGCATAAGCATTGACACATGTCAGAATTATTCAGACTCCTACTGACTTTAATGCATTTGGCCAAAATAGGCGCGCTTATAACAACTGTTGTGGTTGTCTAGATTGTTGTGCGTCAAAAAAATTTTGACGCCCATTGACTTCAATGCGTTTCTCGAACTTTTGCCAAGGCGAAACGGGACAAATTCGCCCATCACTAGCAGTGAACAATCAACATCTGTCCTTTGTTTAACTAAGTACAATAAGGTTAACCCATGATCCGTTCACAGCCATCTACATCTAAATGTGGCAGTTTAACATCAATATTTTTAACCATGTCAACCAATTTCTCTTTTGTCTTTACTTTTGATCAAACTTCAATGGGCTCTGAAATTCTCGCCAAAAGAACTCCAGTCAAGTCCAAGATCTTGTAGCAACACAGATGTGAGGACCTTTAGCTTGAAATTGCCTTTGCATGGCTTTTTGAAGATCTTATATTTCAGAGGCAACCTGGTGATATAGTTACATAGTTACATAGTTAAATTGGGTTGAAAAAAGACAAAGTCCATCAAGTTCAACCCCTCCAAATGAAATCCCAGCATCCATACACACACCCCTCCCTACTTTTACATACATTTTATATACCCATACCTATACTAACTATAGAGTATCACAATAGCCTTTGATATTATGCAATTCTTAAAGTCATTAACTGAATCAGCCATCACAACATCACCCGGCAGTGCATTCCACAACCTCACTGTCCTGTGAAGAACCCACTACGTTGCTTCAAATGAAAGTTCTTTTCTTCTAGTCTAAAGGGGTGGCCTCTGGTACGGTGACCACTTTATGGGTAAAAAGGTCCCCTGCTATTTGTCTGTAATGTCCTCTAATGTACTTATAAAGTGTAATCATGTCCCCTGATGGACAATTAGGAGCTATACTGTTATTAAGCTATTAACTGCTGGTTCCAATTTTCTGTTTCTTCCTAAGGTTTGTATTATTTGGCCAGAATGTATAATTTTTTTCTTGCCTCTAAACAAGTTGAACTTTTTAATACACAACACTGCCATTGTGATGTATAGTATCCCATGGCACACTTTTGTCTTCACACAGTTTCAGAAGTCAAGTACTATGAACAGAGTGGCCATCACTATTTTCAGAAAGTGTCTATCAAACACCACATCAGATTTTTCCTGGTCCTTTTACAATGTAGAACCTTACCGCTAGGTTTATTGATTCTTAAAGAGAGATGAGAAAGAATATATGCCATTTTGGGGTAGTTGATCATGCAACCCTTTAGCTAAGGGGTGGTTTACTTTTTTGCAAATATTCACCCAAGTCAAAGCCCTTTCTGAGCAATGATCAATTGATAATCAGAAAATCTTTTAGCCACCAACACCAAGGTATGTGGTTTTCTTCATGACTTTTATTCACATTCTGCTTCAACAACAATTATAGTGCTATCCTTCATTAATATATGCACAAGGTGAAAGTGTCTGAATATATTAAGTGATTCTAAATGCCTATGGTGTGAATATATTAGTTTATACCATTAATTGATTTCCTATTTTTGATTTTGATTCTTACTATTAACAATTTTAATATTTCTTAATTAATTCTTAACACTTAATGCCATCGTATTTACTACACAAGGTGACTTAGATGTAAAAAGTTCCTTTCTGGTATCAACAAGCCATCTAATTAGAAACTGTAACACTCAGTTATGATTCTGATCATTCCTGCATCAGTGTAGTTAGTTCTGTCAAAACTGAGTGATGCAGAAAAATGCATTAACATGATTGTTTCCATGAATCAGGCATATGTTTTGGTTAGTATTTGCAGCATGAGGATGGCAACAATTCTGGCAAGTCATTGCATGACTTGGAGTGAGTCAGTAGTTTCGTGCAATACCCCCAAAGTTTTCGGAGTTTTCAGGTGAAAATTCTGAAAAAATTGTTACGTTCGTGAAAAAACCCGAGCATATTTGATCTGAGTTTCTAGCAGAAAATATTAAGATAAATCCAGACTTTCATAAATAACCCCCTAAGAGCCCGTACTTTAAATTCACTTTCCAATTAGGTGAGATTTTAATTTTAATTAATATTGGTATCTTCATAAAGCCCTATTTAAAAAAGATAGTGTTAAGCCAAAGGCAATTTCATCATATAGTAAGTCTATTCTTAACAAACTAGCAGCCAAAGGAAATTCAATTTCTGCTAGATGTTGCTGCAAAATCAGATTCATCACCTTAGGGATTAAGAAAAATGCTGAGGCAATTTAATGGCAGGATTTAGTTCATTATTTATCTTTTAGGATGTAAATTATTGATTGCCATGAATTTTTTATCATGTTGCTGTCCACTGACTAATTCATGGAAAAAAAACTTAAGCCTGTGTTACAATGAACAGTCTCCCTTGCTTTATGTACAAGAGGCATCTTCACTGCCTTTGACAGATGATAATCTGTCAAAATGAAAAATTAACACCTGCTCTCTTAATTTATCATATTCTGCCTTCGTTCAATTAATAGCCTCTTTTTCTACATATTCCACAGCTTTTTCTCATACTAAACAAAATTGGCAACGAAACTAAATAGATCAGATGACTGCTCAAGTTTATACCTTTCACCAAAATTTAGTTGATAGATGGATAGCATTTTTTATTTATTGAATATATCCAGGGATCATGTCAAAACATTATAAATCTGTGCCAGGATACCCAAGTCTCTATCTAATTCTTTTCCATAATTAAAAGCAATGTGTGCACACATTTTACATTAACTATGTAACATTTATAAGTGTTCATTTGCTATTCATTTATTTTGTTTTGTTTAAATAAATATGTTTTAATCCAATAAGTATGCTTTAGTGATTCTTTTCCATATATTGGCTACTGGGCTTAGCACAACTGAACTGAAATAGTAGGGTATGGTTATGTCAAGGGAAACTACAGTTCTTAACAAAACTGGTTATTTTATTGAATGGCGCAGGCACAACGAGGCACTTGCAACAACTAACAACCCTAGCTCTATGTCATACGAAATAGACATAACTGCTGTACCCAACTCCACCCATGCAGCCCTACTTTACAAACTCCAGGACACAGTAAGCAGTTTTTGTAGGCTATTTGATAAACATTTACTATATCCATGTTTCATTTACTTATATATAAACACTCATCTAGATATATAGCAATATCTTATATACTGTATATATACAGGGTGCTATTTTAAACAATGATTATATTATATAAAGATGGAACACCACATTTCTTGGGAGGATCTCTTCTCTTCACCCAATATCTAGAAAGCTACAAATTACGTGAAGACCATTTTTCATACTTTATCATAAGTGAGCTTAATCCATATTGATAACAAACAATCTTACTGGGTTTTTCTATTTTTTTTTTAGTAGACTTAAGGTATGGTTACCCAAATTTAAAAAAAAAAAAAAAAGTCTTATTATGGAAAACCACAGGTCCCAAGAATAACAGATCCTATACCTGTACATGGAAGTTGTGAAATTTCTTGACTGTACGACTAAATTCTCAAGAGTTACAGAATGACATCCACATTCTAATAAGAAAGATGGGGATATTCTCAGGAAATTGATTCCCATTAGTGCATTATTATTAACTGGAAAGAACATTGTATAGAGTTTAGATGTATTATTTATGTGATTCAGGATAAAAACAATGGATACAAATCTTGTAGGCTACCTCACCAGAGAGGTCTTGAAAGCAGTCAGCAAAGATTTTATTAATAATCAATAAACACAGCCTGTGAATCACCCATCAACCCACTTGGTAGAAATCTATATAAATTAACTATAGTTTTATTATAGAAACCTTCTGTAGTCCAAAGTAAATAGATTTCCAATTGTAACAAGGAATGCCCTAAGGAAGAGGTGTTTATGAAAGTATCAGGGAATTCTTTCTTTCTCATAAAGTTACATACAGCATGTGGATTTCAAATAATAAAATCCTTGTACACTATATACAAATTTGCATAACAGATTTTGTTATCCTTTAACAACAGAGGGGGACTTTAGACTCAATTTTGCAAATTCACTAAAGGGCGAATGTTTCAGGAGAGGGGGTTAAGATGAACATCTGAGAGGGGGTTTATTTCCTTCTCCTTTAACACAAATATATTTATTAATTAGAACTTTTGAAGGCAATCCCAATTTAAAATATGAAACAACACCACAATTTTTTAGAACTTTTATGACTTTCTGGCATACAGGATATGATGTCACTGACATAAGATTGAGAAAGATGTACGCTTCATTTTTCAGTTCACCAGGTCTAAACTGGTGAATTAAACTCTGGAGAAAGTGGTAACGTTCTGTAAAATTCACACTTGAATTTTGAGGAGTAACGATTGTTAACCTGAGCAAAAATTCACCTGGCGATAGGGCACGAAACTAGCGAATCTAGCCAGTCTCTTTCACCCGAAAATTGTCCTCTATGCCCGTTAGTAAATTGGTGATGTCCCTGTGAAAAGAAAAAAAATAATTATATAAAAGGCACATCAAGTTAAGCATTACAGTTAGGCAGACTGATATTTCTAACACACTCTAGTAACTGTGCATCATGGGATTGTATTTGCATATTACTGCATGAATATTCAGTTTCCGATAAATGCCATTCTACACCATGTGTTATACAGTGACAGTATATTGTCCAATTAAGTCCTCCCTGTTTGTATACAATTTAATATAAGACATTGACTGTGTGCCTTTAATAAACTGTTTTAAACCAAACCTGCTGTCATTCTCATTAATTTGTTATTGAAATCCAGGAGAGTGGAAAGTAAAAGAGCAAAGGGAAAGTACTCCATATCATATACAAGTATACAAATTTATACCTATGCCTCTGGAAGATGTTAGTCTACCCAAACCAACCAAATTTTTTCAAATTTGTTTGGGCATCCACATTTGTAAAAGGTGGTTCTGTATAAGGGAAGGCATTGGTTAACTAGGTCAAGCCATTGATGGGGTGTGGGTGGAAGGCTAGACTTCCACTTCATGGCTATCAGTCTTTTACTTGTATAAACAGGTAGGTTTTTCTGCAGTAGAGGGGCAATATCCCCAATTTGATTTAGAAGTAGTGCTATTGGGTCCATTGGTATAATGATGGCTAAAGTGTTCTGGATATGAGGACACTGCCATACCATATGAATAAAGTTGGCAGGTGTGAATCCACATTTAGGACAGAGATCTGGTATGCTATTGTTTATCTTATGCAGCCTATGAGGGTTCAGGTAAGTCCGGTATGTTATAAGGTACGTTCTTCTAAACTCAGTCTGGGGAGAGGAATAGCATCTACATATTCATTTATTTGTTCCCTTGCCTCCAAAGCTGCCAATCTCCATGATGTGTCCTCCAGTCTAGCAGGTATGGGGTGTACCAAGTTATCGAGATCCTTTTTTCCACCTCAGCGGTACAGTCTCTAATTTTCTGTACATCTTACTTTACCAGGTTAAAGTCAATCTTTAACTCCTCCAGCTTGTGAAGTACAGTGCTGTGATTCTGACCCAATAACTGCAAGATTTCACGCAGGGTAGGGGATGGTACACTTGGTATGTTAGCGTTATTGGTTTGTTCCACCTCTTGCATGTTTAGTGCATGGGGATTGTCAACTATTTGTGTCACCGAGTGTCTGGCAAATTTGCTTAATCTTTGATGTGTCATAGTACTCACTGACTGTATCGTCGGTGGATTATCATCTGGCTCCGGTGAGGCCTCCCGGTCAGGTCTTGGTGTTTCAGTGCCATTTATTGTGGCACCTGGTGTTGCATCTATAAGCCTGCCTTGTGTCCGACTACTAGTGATGTAGCGAACTGCCGATTTGATGTTCGCGAACGCCGTTCGCGAACACCGGCAAAAAAGCGAACAGTTCGCGAACAGTTCGCGAACTTCGAACGCTCGATAAAATCGTTCGATCGAACGATCGAAGGATTTTATTCGTACGATCGAACGATTTTCGTTCGAATCGAACGATCGAAGCTATTCGATCGAATGATTTTAATTCAATTGAATGCTTATAATCGTTCGAACGAATGGAAATCGTTCGATTTTAGCGATCGAACGGTCGAATGGTCGAATGGTCGAACGAAATTTTACTTCGAATCGAACGCGAACACCAATTGGCGAACGTCGCGCGACGTTCGCGAACATTCGGCGGACGCGAACAGTCGAAGTTCGCGCGAACTAGTTCGCCGGCGAACAGTTCGCTACATCCCTACCGACTACTGCCGTATTTCCCCATATAATGTTACAATTATTTGGCACCGGTGGACTGAGCGCTGCTCAAGTGTGAGGTGTCCGAGTTCTGTATCCCGTCCGAAAATTGTGTTAATATCAGGGTGTTGCACAGAGCTCTCACAAAACTTCCTACTCAGTACGCATCCAGGCCACGCCCCCTCCAAACAAATTTTTAGATATAACAGTCCAAGGGTTAGGGCAGGCCACAAGATTCAGATCCAAGGAAGCAAGAACAGGCTTGGGCACTTGAGGTGAGACGTGTGTTTTCTGAGGTGTTCTGACATAGCTAATAATGTGTGTGTATACACTGGAGGGCCAGTTTATTAGCATGCTGACCTACTAACTCATAGATATATTACACAAGAAGGAGAATTGTTAGTTATTATTTATTAGTATATTAATGCAGGGAATATATCGCTTAGTGCAGTATATCATATTGTTAGTCCTAAATGCAAGCTAGAATGCAAGAGTTAAAACTGAAGTTTAGCTTTATTTCATAATTAGACCTACTGTATTATAAGCAATGTTTAATTACCCCTTCAATGTAAAAAAAAAAATTTTTTAAAGCAAGCATATAAAACAGTGAAAACTCTACTTTATTGCAAAACGGCATAAAGCAAATGGTAGCCCTACTTGCATCTTTCTCTTGCAGAACAGGCTGCATTACGCTAAAGCAAGGGAGCTCATTCCATGTTGTACATACAGTATAGGTGCTTGATGTTTCATCACTTGGACTACATACAATTGAAGAATCTGCTTGTGCCCCTTAGATTGTAGATGCAAGTTTCACCTAATAGCATGGAATACCCAACCAATGCAAAGGTACGCTCCCTTCTGTATCTGGCACAAAATGCAATTGGTGCAGCACACTGGAATTCTGGCAATTAATGTTTCACTGTGTGTAAAAACATGATGACTTGCACTAATGTTCCTGTGATCATTTTGTAAATTGTACAGTAAATGCCTTACAACAGTAAAGCTCTAGCAAAACATTGCTGGAGTATAAAGAACGCCATTGTTATATAATCATTTTAATGTATTTGTTAAGTTGGAGAAAATAATGAAGATTGACTTTGTGTTTTAAAACAATAATAATAATAATTAAATCAAATGTATTTTTACTAATTATCTAAATTGGATGTGTGTCGTGCGTGTCTTAAAGGCAGTTAACCTCAAATAACCTTGGTCTGTTTATTCACTGAATCAAAATATGATAATAATTATAGCACATCACCTTGTCTGCACTATGCCATTACTGTTTTGTTCAGTAATAAAAATGTCTTTCTGCTTGGCATAGCAATATTTATTGTTTAATGCTGTTTTCATTAGTACGTATTTTATCTCTCTTTCCATTGCCCTGTCTTCCTTTTTTATTTTTTTCACAAAACATAGAAATTTAGCAACATCATATTTTTCAATACACGAGGACTGGGGCATTGAGAAATGCATTATAGCCATTTACTGCTGGCAGGAATATTTAATGGATTCCAGCCTGTCTATTTATTAGGTTTTCTATATTATATACAGAATAAATTATGCAGACTTGATTATGATACTCATTTTGTTAGTGTATATTGGCTATAAACTATAAGCACTATATTGAGAAATTATTTCCTCTGTTAGAAGTTACACAGGGTCCAACATACAATCAATTTTTATTTATTTTTATGGTTCCTTCGGGTGTACTGTCATAAGAATAAAGTTACTTTTGCATGAAAAATGTGTAATAATATTACATAAAGGAGTGAAAAGTTGGGGGGATGGTTTACTTTACTTTTAGAAAAGTTAGTTGGCTTGTGTTATTGAGGAATCTGATTTCTGGTACTCATTTGGTTATATCAAGTGATCAGAAAAGGAGTGCATTTACTCATTGAGGTGATCCTTGTCTCTGTAGGTGCCTTTGTATGATCTGATCACAGCTTTGCAGGATTTACAAACCTGCAGACCTGTCAGTGGGCCCTGTGCACAAGCCAAACAACTGCTGACTCTGGTCTAGTCTGATGAGGGGGTCTAATACAACAGGGCTATTTTGTGATGACAGTTTTCCCTTTACATGCCTTTTGAATTGGTTTAATTTGTGAATTTATTTATTTTGGATAACAATTGCTTGGTTTGTAACACTCATTAAATCAAAGCCCTAAGCAACATCATTCTCCATTCATACAGTATATTTAAAGTAGCCCGATTACTCAATAGGAAAAATAACCAACAGAGGAATAACAATGTCAAAGAGACATGAAGGCATGGGGAAAAGGTTTTTCCTATAAACTGATATAATCTATGAGTGTATAATCATCCTGTTGCAACATCATCCAGAGACATACTTTATTCATGTTGTTCAAAGAGCCTGTAATCTCTTGATGCAGTAGTTGAAAACTCTTTGTTACACTAACCCTACAATTTATGAATCATAAATATGACTTTAGCAAAAAGGCCTGTTACACAAAGTCTTATTCGTAAACAGTAATTCTGAACAACTTGTGTATTCAGGGTCCTAGCTATTGTATGTGGTTGACAACAAACATGGAATCTGCTGCTGCTTCTGCTATTTGGTTTGCAACAATGAGCCACCTTCTCAGCTGTTGCATAGGCAGAACAGAAGGTTCATGGCTCATTTTTTACAAAATATATCTGCTAAATTAGAACAATACATCATGAGAAACGCAGATGGTCTACTTTCATAACACAATGCATTATGTAATATAAATGTACTGTAAATGGTATAGTACAATTAACATCAAGTAGGGAAAGATATTTTCAGCCCAAATTTTGGTACTACCTAAAATGTATCATTTTATCATTTCATTAGAATGTTTTGATTGGCTTCAACTGTCAAATATCATTGTTTTCTATGGGGTGTTAGAGGTCATTGGCAGTGCTAAGCTCTAACACCCTGCCTAATTATTAGTTTCCAGAAAAACTAATTGCTTTTAAATTCAGAAAATACTGCAGCACAGAAATGAGCTTCACAAAATGCTGGAAAACCCTTATACAAATTCAGTCCATTGATTGATATTGCTCCTTTCATTTCTAGTTTATGTTAAAGTTTGTATGATGGGTTATATATTAGTGGGTTTTCACTGAATCTACAGTTATAGGATCTGTAGGTACAGATGCAGCCACTTTGGTTTGTCTGTTTGACACAGAATAACTAAACACAGATATCCCATTTATCTCATTTAACACAGAAAACTGCGTCACAACATCCCATCTAATTACAGCATTCACCATTGTGAACAATGGAGCTTTGGTATGCTAATGAAAACGTTAAATGCATTAAATGAGTTAAGATGACTTAAGATAACACAGTTTCTTCAATTACCCCTGAGTCATGACGCATTTAACTCACAAATCCAAGTGGCTTCATCTGTATAAAATGTGTATGCATTCACATGTGATAAAAATTGTTTAATTGTTGTAAATTGTTTGTTTGATTAAAAAACATTACTACAGACTATGCTTTTCATTTAAGAAAGCCTGGCACAAATACTAGAGCACTAAGGGGCAGGAGTATGACTGCAATCTGCACCTTGTGCCGAATTAAAAATCCATAGGGGAAGGCAAGTGCAAGGCTTATTTATACCCTTGAACCACTGGTGCTTCCTAACTTGTCATCTGAATGCCTGGCAAATTTGAGAGGGCTTGTAGGTGGCAGCATGGAGGACACCTATGTAACTCCCCTCAGAAATAGAAAAAAACTTTATGGCATTACTGGGCCATTACTAGAGATCAATTGAAATCAATCAGCTATTTACTGAGATGCACTTTGTACAGGTATGGTACCTATTATAAAGAATGCTTCATACCTTAAATCTACTAGAACAATAATTTTAAAAGTAACTGTCAAATTCAACTGGAGTTATTCAAATTCAAGTTATTTGAGTTAGTCAAATTCGATTCGAGTTTTAAAAAATAGATTTTTGAGATGTATCATACTCTGGCCCTTTAAGAACTTGAATTTGACTATTCACCACCTAAAACCTGCCAAATTGTTGTTTAAGTCAATTGGAAATGTCCAGAGATCAATTTGGAGTTGTTTGCAGCCTTCCTGACATTCGAGTTTTTAAATTTGAATCAAATTTGATTCGATTCGAGTTTTGGGGTCATTTAATTTATCCGAGTTTGAAAAATGTAATTTTTTAAAATAAATAATTAAATAATTAAATAAACAAACCCCTCCCTTCCAACAGTTGCATCCTGTTAAGCTGCCAGATAAACAGCAGCTCATTACAGATGCAGCCACTTTGGTTTGTCTGTTTGACACAGAATAACTAAACACAGATATCCCATTTATCTCATTTAACACAGAAAACTGCGTCACAACATCCCATCTAATTAAAGCATTCACCATTGTGAACAATGGAGCTTTGGTATGCTAATGAAAAGGTTAAATGCATTAAATGAGTTAAGATGACTTAAGATAACACAGTTTCTTCAATTACCCCTGAGTCATGACGCATTTAACTCACAAATCCAAGTGGCTTCATCTGTATATGGAGGGCGTCTTAGTGGACTGCTGATTTCAATTTCTGGTTTTACCTTGTTTAGTACAAGAAAAATACTAAAAACAAATTAAAAAAATAGACAAGTATATTCAGTACAAGATCTATTCACTAAAATAATGTTGAAATGGGGGGCATACTATACCTTTAAGGATAAGTACAATTCAGCGATATTTGATTTAAATGACTCAATTATGATTTTATTCCCAGAATATTTCAGTTATTGTTTATGTTTACAAAATACACTGCACATCTAATTCTCAAAACACTTAAGGGAAAATATTGCATACAATGATAGATTGAATTTAATCCTCTCCACTTTCTTAGCTAAGCAAAAAACACAAGTAGGTCATTGAAAGAGAACACATGCATTGAAGAAGAGCATTTAACAAAGTTACTGGATGTGCATATCTGTTGTAAAAGTTGTAGTCCCCCTCTACAAATGATCTGTTATCATTTATACAACTATATTATGAAAATGTTTTTCAAAACGTTCTGTATAAGAATGGTCTAAAATACATAGCTTTTCAAACATTACTGCAGTGTGTAAAGTGCCTTCCACAACCAAAAAATGCACAAAGTAATCCTGATAATCCTGATGTCATTCGCAATGCAGATTAATTATTACATGTACTATTTTTATTATTATTACTAAGCTAGAAAGTGGTAAATTTGTAAAGGCATGTCACAAAGTAATGTGATGAATCTTTTTCAGTTACACGATCAGAAATCCAATCCCCAAACACATAGCCTTCCCTTTCCAAAAAAAACGATAATGCATTTGGAAGAGCACTAGCAGAACACAGTTAGCCGTTGAGGGGGACTTTACCCCTAGTTAACTATTCCCCATATTTTTTTTCATTTCCAGCATACAGTGCATGGGGTTCTCTCCAGCTGTGTCATTGCAGCTATAGGAGGTTCTCACTAACCTACCCCTAAACCACCAGTTCCCTAAATTGTGCACAATTGCCCAGGGGCTCTGCCACAAATGCTTTCTTCTTGTCAGGAAAACAGGCTGTCTTTGCTGGCTAACCTTGCTCTCACTTACTCCTAGAGTGAGCTGATACTAACCCTCATAGGTAATAAAAGGCACTAGGTTTGCCCAGTGGCAGTAACCAATAGCAAAATTAAGACAGGTGAACAGTAAATTCTACCTGCTGAATGTTATGGGTTACTGTACCAGGGCAAATGTAATGCTTTTTATTACATAACCCCCTAAAACAGTAACCTACCTTCTAGCCCAAACAGGGTACAGCCTCTAAGCTAGCCTGGCTCTGGCAGACATCTTTACTACCTACTAATGTTCTTATGCCAAAGAGGAGGTCCCTTTTTTAAAATAGGCTCCTGAATGGTAAATCCTGCTAACTGACTTGAATATTGCCTGAATATTAAATTTGAAATACTTTTAAAATAAAATATATTTTACTTCCTCTCAAATTTTTGAATACATTTGTTTAAAGTCTGAAAATTTAGATTATGGAACATGGAAAATAAGGTATTCAGATGTAGATTGTTAGAAAGCCATAAAAAGTGGTCATCTGAATGATTGGAGATAATTTTGGAGACATATCGGCCAGTTTTCTAACATTGGAGATAAATATCACTGGTGATGTTTCTCATAGCATCTAGTTAGCAATTAGACCTGAACATCCACCTACAAGTTAGAATACAAAAGCAAATGTCTGGTTGCTATAGGCAACATCACTGATGAAAATTATCTTTAATTTTAGTAAACATGCACAGTTGTTTGGGGAGAAGTCATGAACTGCTTTGGACGCTGAAGTCTGGCTGTTTCATTTAGAGTTCAATGTTATCTCACTTAGGGGCAAATTCACTAAGATCCGAAGTTGCTCCAGTGACAGCTTTGCCACACTTCGACAGGCGTAGAACCGACAGCTCTAAGCAAATTCACTAAAACGCAAGTTGCGCTCAGGTAATCGAATGATAGCGAAGTTACACTGCCATTACTTTGTCAGGCAAAGCGAAGTTACGCTAGCGATGCCTAATTTGCATATGGCGCAAAGTTAAAATATAATGGACGTATATGCTGCAGCAACTACATTACACTACACAAGCCCAGGAAACCTTTAAAATATAAAATAAAGGTGTTCTATTGCCCTACACATGTGCCCACTGTATTGTAGAGTTGCCACATGTTAGGAAATATAGGGGGGAAGGAGGGTATCCCCAAAAAAATGTACACTTTTTCATACTACTTTTTGGGAAAAAAATTCAACTAGTTTTGGACAAATTGTATTGTATTGAACTTCGCCTGGTATGACCTGGCAAAGCAAAGTCTGGTGCAAGAGGTAACATTCAGTAAAATGTGCAAGTTAGTGAATTAGCGTAGTTACGTCCATTTCACCATAGCGCAACTTCGCTGGCATAAGGTCCACTTCGCTAGTGAATTTACGCCAGCACCAGTTAGGAAATCAGCAAAGAAACAAAATGACGTCACGCTGACGAATTTGCACTAGCGTTAGCCTGCTTTGCGCTTTAGTAAATTTGCCCCTTAATGTTTGTTGCAAAAAATTTCAACTGGGGCTAAACATTTAAAAACTACTTCTAAAGGGAAAAAAGCGGTGTTTAATAAATAGAAATACTATAACAAGTGCTGTAAAATAGCAATCAGGAAGGCAAAGAATGAAAAATCATTTTTAAGGCTATTACCGTATATACTCGAGTATAAGCCAAGTTTTTCAGCATCCAAAATGTGCTGAAAAAGTCTACCTCGGCTTATACTCGGGTCAGCGGGCAGTAGCTGAGATTGCAGTCACTTTTAATCATTCCTATACCAACAGTTCATTTGGGGAGAGACAGCAATATCCCACAATGCCCTCTGTTGGTTATATGAAAGAATAACAGTGTGCCCTCTGTTGGTTATATGAAAAAATAACAGTGACTGCAATATCACACAGCGCCATCTGTTGGTTATATGAAAGAATAACAGTGACTGCAATATCACACAGCGCCCTCTGTTGGTTATATGAAAGAATAACAGTGCACCCTCTGTTGGTTATATGAAAGAATAACAGTGACTGCAATATCACACAGCGCCATCTGTTGGTTATATGAAAGAATAACAGTGACTGCAATATCCCACAGTGCCCTCCGTTGGTTATATGAAAGCTTAATAGTGACTGCATTATCACACAGCGCCCTCTGTTGGTTATATGAAAGAATAACAGTGACTGCAATATCACACATCGCCCTCTGTTGGTTATATTAAAGAACAACAGTGACTGCAATATCACACAGCGCCCTCTGTTGGTTATATGAAGGATTAACAGTGATGGCAATATCACACAGCGCCCTCTGTTGGTTATACGAAAGATTAACAGTGATAGCAATATCACACAACACCCTCTGCACATAGTAGTGGGACAGTGGGACAATGCACACAGTAATCCGTTTGGCAATTCTCTGTCACCATCAACTTTGCAAAGAAGTCCGGTTGATCGCTGGGGGGTCGCTTTGGCAGAATGTGCGCTGCTGGGAGACAGGGATGTAGTTGTATCTAGGCTTATACTAGAGTCAATAAGTTTTCCCAGTTTTCGTAGGTAAAATTAGGTACCTCGGCTTATACTCGGGTCGGCTTATACTCGAGTATATACGGTAACGGTAATAGTAAAAATGTGCAGGTTGAGAGTGTTGCTCCATTATATAATAATAATTTGGTTATAAAGGATACAGAAAAGGCAAAGTTACTAAATCAGTCTTTCATTCAGTGTATATAATTGAGGAGTCAGAGTTTGAAGACCCACACAGTAGGGACACTGAGGGCTTAACTTAATCTTTTAAGTGGGTGATGTGTAATATGATGAAGCAAGTAAGAAGTAAGACAGTGGGGTTGCAATACATGAAGTATGAAGTGGAGAGTATTTGGAGAGTAGTACAGATTTAAGCAAGTTAATCACTTTGCAGATAGATTAAATATTTCAAGTTCTAGAAATTGCTGAGCTTATCTGCAAGAGTTTTGATGTCTCATGTGTCCACTGCTCTCTGTTGGATGTAATCATGTTTTCATAAATAGTATATAGTGTAAATGAAAGTATAGCAATGTAGTAAATTACTACAGTTTACTCATGGTTCTTAAACAGCAATTCCTTTGTAAGTGTTGCTAAAATTATTATTATTATTATTATTATTATTATTTATGGCCATGAGTGTGAAAATTGTATAACAATGCAGAAAAAACTTTTGCAAGCATATTTATAAGGTTGCATAGTGCAGCTGTTCTATAACAATATGCAGGTCATTTGGTGAAACTCATATGCCAGCTCAGAGCCTCCCAGCTGCTCTGTTGTTGTAGTGCAACAGAACAGGTGCCTATACAGGGAAAAGTAGGCTATTCCATGTAATGTTAACCCCTCTAATGCTGAAGATCAAGACTGTGTTTTAATCAGCAAGTTACTGTCAAAAAAATAAAAACTTGTAGGGTTGTAGTTAACATCTATCACCACAGATAGTGGGATGTAGGTCCCTAATAATAGTAGTAGCAACCCAGAACAACAACATCCATGCTTACTCATGCCAGCATTTCCTATGCTAAGAGTTGAAAATAATTTTTTTTTGCCATTAATTATCTGAAAAACTCAAATTTGTAGGGGCAGATTTATGAAAATGTGAGCTTAGCACTCACCACAGAAAAACTCACTTTCTATTCAATCCAATGGGATTTTTAAACGCATATTTGTCAAATGGTGAACTCTTAATCCCACAGGAATGAATTGAAACTGAGGAAGTTTTTCTGTGATGATTTCTAATCTCACATTTTCATATATCTGCCCCTTAATGTATCGTTCAGAATTTTTTCCATTTGTACTTTTTATATTCAAATAGTTTAATAACATTTGTGACATTTGTGGTTTTGGAGAAATAGAGTTTAATTGTGATTTCGTAAATTCACTGAAATTCGACCTCCAGTAATTAGGACTCCACGTATGGCAGACCCTGGCAGTGGCAGCATTTCTGCACTGCTATCATCCATGATCTATTTTTTACGTTTTGCAATAGAAAGTAGCAACAAGCCAACGGATTTGAGGTCATTGCAGATTGTTTAACCCTTGAATTCAAGTGACCTTCCCAATTCAGTTGGGCTTACAGTATGTAGAAAAAGGTGTATAAACATCATCTTAACTGCCAAAAATAAATATATATTTTTACGCAGACATAGATAATTCTACAGATTTTAAGGAAACCCTGATGTAACAAGGCGAGGGAGGGGTTGTGTTATCATGTGAGCCTAGGTTTCTTTTTTATATGTTAAATCTGCTACTGTATATTAGTGTAAAAAGTGCATTTTTTACATAGGGTCCACTGAATGAGCTCATGCTCGTTCCCTTTAATGTCAGTAAATGTCAGTACCACTTTAACCAATTAATCATAATAGATTTTCTTAGAAGTAAAATAATACGAGATAATGCATTATCTTGGTAAATAAATCAGCCATTTCTAAAAACCATAATCATTTTTAATTTGTCCTTCTTTGTTTGTCGCTGAGTTAATAATATTTTGAATTTAACAGTGCTAATTACTTTGACAGCAAGACTGAAAACAGACATGACTGGAATCTATAATTTAGAAAACACTGTAATCAAAGCTTGGTATTCACCTGTCATGCACAGTATGCTAATAGTCATTAGGGCCCCACCATGTGCTGTTTTGAAATGTATCCATATGTCTCATTGTGGCTGTTTACTCACTACATTGTGGCAAGCAGTGTCTGTAAAAGTAGACGTAATTACTGTTATGATTCTTAAAACAAGGACATAAAACACAAACTCATGTAACAGACAAATTCTTTAATCCATGTAACTCTGGAATTATTGATCAAGTAACTCAACACCTCAAGCATTAACCTTGTTAAAGGTATCTGAATCATTTTAAATTACATAGCTCAGTTTTTAACAGCATATCATGTGTTCTGATTAGAAAAGATGATCTGTATGGGCAATCTGTTTATGAATTTCAACCAGTTTCCAACCATATGTTTCCTTTAAAGTTAAAAGGGGGGTGGCAATGGCATGGGGCTTGCAAGCTGTTCTTAAAACAAATTTCTATGTTTTTCCTTGCATATTGGAAAGGAAAATACAAAAAAAGCCCACACACCTCTTGCTCGATAATGCCAAAAACCAACAAAGCAATTAGAAGCTTAGAAGAAGAGAAGCAACGTGCATTCCATATTCTGTTAATGTTTACTGCATCTATGCCCTCTACAGAATAGAGTAGCTATAGGAAATATAACCACCAGCAAACTATTCTACAAATCCATCAATAAATGTAAATATAGCAATATCACTATCAAATGATTAGCCTTTTGCTATTTAATAATATAACAGTTGTTAAACATCAACAGGGAAGAATTTAAATGTAATTTTCACAAAACCATAGGCAACAAAATTGGAGCAAATGCCCTTTTCATTTATTTTTAGTCTTTTTTACCTGATATGGACAAAAATAGATCACACTTGATGGAAATAAATTCAGAAATGTTTGCCAGTGCATGTTTGTTTGCAAAATTACTTTTATTTCCCCAAACAGTTCTTAGAGATGTTTGATTATGGCCATACACAAACAGATTTCGTTTTGAATGAATTTCTTATCATTTCTGAGGCTAGTGTAGCATTGTTCAGTTTCAGTGCTACCATATTCACAAGATTAGAGAAAATGCGTTCCACCCAATCTTTAAAAATGTACAGGCACAGCACTGTGTGACAACAGTTCTTATACAGAATTTGATTTACAAAGACACATGCTCAATTGTATCAGTGCAATTGGGCTATAGCAACCATTTAATAAAAGCCATGATTGGTAGATACAAGCCATTTTGCTTTGCTGAAAATCTACAAAACAACTGGAAAATTTGGAAAAATGTGAAATTTTGGTAAAATGCATTTAAGTCAGTGGTCAACGTCACCCATTCTCCACTTAGTGGTTCTATGCACTTGTAAAGTTTAGCACCTATGTCAGTAAATGAGCTCTACAGTCGACTTGCTAAATGTATGTAAGTGTAAAAAGGTATATGAAGGTACATAAGGTCATAGATACAGTATAGACAATGTTGAGCTAACAGGCCTACACCTCGCTGCAAAACAAGAATAATATGATAGAACCCTTGTATAGTAATCGATGAATAAATTATCTTAGATGGAAAGACATCTGTTGATGCCATAAGTCTACAAACAAAATTCGTCTTTAAACCATACAAAAAACTTATGGTCTGAAATATTAGAAATTCTTTCAGAAATATCCTACTGCACCTGAACGATGTATACATACATATTCCCCCAAAGATTCCTGCTGCTCGTCTTCTAGTCAGTATATTATCTGCACAGAATGAGTAGGAAGTGTTGTGATGTATTATGTAACATTACATATAAGCTGTGTGATAAATTCCATGTAACTGACCCAATGCCAGACTCTTTTTGTCTACCAAGAGGATTAATAGTGTCTTTATGTTTTTTACATAAGAAGTAAAACACTGGAATCTGAAATATAACTGTTACTCTCTTTTTTTTTTATTTCAAAATGCCCTTTATCTTTAAAGGGGAAGGAAACCTAGTCGGCGCAAACCACCCACCCCCCTCCCGTTTGTTGCCCACCCTCCCTCCTCCCCCCTGGCCTACCCATCCCACTGGGCAAATGCCCCTAACTTGTTACTTACCCTTCTGCGCAGGTCCAGTCCAGGGAGTTCACCGATGACATCTTCTTCCACATGATCTTCTTCCTGCTGTGAATGGCGTTTTGGCGCATGCGCAGTAGGATCATTTCGCCGGTACGGATCTACTGCACATGCGCCAAAAGTCACGCGCATACGCAGTAGATATTACCGGCGAAATGCTCCTACTGCACATGCGCCATTCAAAGCAGGAAGAAGATCGCGTGGAAGAAGATGTCGTCAGTGAACTACGTGGACTGGACCTGCGCTGAAGGGTAAGTAACAAGTTAGGGGCATTTGCCCAGCGGGACGGGTAGGCCAGGGGGGAGGAGGGAGGGTGGGCAACAAACGGGAGGGGGGTGGGGGGTTTGCGCCAACTAGGCTTCCTTCCCCTTTAAGCTTTTTAAACTTTCTATAACGGGGCGTTATATACCATTTACAGCCTGTGTTGGCCTTTTTCTGTACCTATGGTTTTTCATTGACAACTTGGTAAGATACTTGAAGGGAGATGGTAGAGTTTGTTAAATGACTTAAACAGAATGATCTGCATCAACATGTTAAACAATAGTTGCCTATTATCAAACTAAGTATAATTTACATTAGAACAAGGTATAAAAAGTGGCGTAAAACATCATATTTATAAAGTTATGCATTTTATTTTACACTGTCCCAGTGTCAGATAGCCGACAATCATACAGTGATGCATTTTGTATTCTACTATTGTTATTTTTACACAGCATCATAAATAGGCCCCTTAATGGGAAATCATTAATTTTAAAGTTGAAAAGCATTTAATGCTAATAAAATGTAAAACATATTTTCGAAATGTAGGTGCAAGTTAATATGTTCACCCAATAAGTATTCCCCATCCTAAGTGAATAGAAAAATGTATGAAAATAATTAAAAGCCAGTTTTTGCAAGGCAAGTGTTAACAATTTCAAATCAAGAAATTAATGATAAATTTAGGAGATTAAATATGTAAAATATATAGAAAGTCCTCATGGGGATGTATAGACATTGGGGCCCATTTACGAAGGGTCGAAGTGAATTTTCAAATTAAAAAAACTTTGAATATCAAAATTTTTTCACTTCGAAATTCGACCCTTCATAAATCTGTCACTATGTGTAGACTAAAGGGCCCATTTACTAATAACTAAATTTCTATTTTTTTCCACAAATCTTGAAAATTTGTGTTTTTTTTATAAAACCTTGAAAAATGTGAGATTTATTCAGTGTAGAAACCACAAAAAACTCTAATACAAAACTTTGCCAAGTAAATGTGGTTGAGGTCCTATAGAAGTAAGCGAGAGTTGTGCTGTTCTTAATGGACTGTTTTTAATCAATCAATTACATTTTTTACTAGTAATTTACTTTTTTAGAGGTATTCCTTTTTGGATCCTTCGGTGCTTTTTTGGTTCATCCTTTTTTCCATTTGTGATTTTTAAATTTAGATCTTTAAAAAAATTTCATGACATTCGTGGTTTTAGAGAAAGTTTAGAGTTTAGTAGTGATTTCAAAAACATCCTAAACTACTAAAATGAGAAATGTCTATAAGAGCATCATCCAAGGAGCAACAAGATGATGCCCAATCACATCTCAGAAAGAGATTCGAAGTCGTAGTCGAAGGTCGAAGTAGCCAATTTGATGGTCAAAGTAGCCAAAAAAAACCATTTGAAATTCAAAGTTTTTTTTATTCTATTCCTTCACTCGAACTAAGTAAATGTGCCCCCTATTGTGCCTCAAAGTTGCTAAAAGTCTAAATCTGAAAATACTCCATCTACAACTGTTGAATTCATGTACAAGTCAATGGCAGCTGTCTCTTTAACCATTTGAAGATGTTTCTAAACTTCAGGAATTTGGGGTGTTTGATGCTCAAAAAAATAAAATTAAAAAATAAATAAATTCAAGTTTTTCGAGTGGCAATTGGATAAAGTCTAAAGTTTTTTGTTTGTAAACTCAAAAAATCTGTGATCTGATTTTTTTAAACTGAAATATTAGTAAAGAAGCTATATTCATGGATGTGAGAGAAAAACAACATCTAAAATAAAATAATAGAATAAAAAATATTACACTGCTTTAAATAGGTACCGTAGATATATACTGTAGATAAATAAATGATAACCGTGTATATCATAAAATACAATTACTATCCTTCTCATGAAGTGACATTAAATTGTCTCTCAATGCATTAAAATCAGGCCAATCTCATTCCATTAAAACTAAACTTTGTTAAGGTAATTCACTCAATAAATATAGTAGAGTATTACTTTAAAGATCCATTTAACACATACTAATAAAATCCCCTTTGACGATTTATTTTAATATGCTGATATTAAGATGTTGTTGAGAGCACAAGGTCAGTACTGTTAGAAGGAAATATTACGACTAAAGCTGGCCACAGACGCAAAGAGCCACGAACCTTCAGTTTAGTAGTAAAAGAACAGATCAGTCGATGTTCTGCCCCTGACAGCAATCATACGAATATTCATGTCCAACAAAGCTGTGACAGTCTCCCACTGAAAATTGTCCCACTGAAAATTGTCGGCAATACATGCAGAGATATTATCGGCAGCCGACAGAAATCTTTTAACCTGACCGATCGTCCAAACGACCAATCTCCGTGGGACGAAAAATGTCGGGACTCTCCACACACGGTCCGAAAATCGTACGAGGATTCGTACAATCGGATCTTTGCGTCTATGGCCAGTTTAAATTTCAAACTCTTTGGAAGAAAACGTGGAGTATAATAATGCTGCTATCCAGTAATTTGTTTACTGACCACAAATAGCCAAACTTAATTAAGAGATTGAATTATACTAAGTGCCCTAACAGGAGCTGCTTTCAAAACCATTTCATAAGGATACTGCAGTAAAGTAATTACAATTTTAATATTAATTGGGAATATTAAAAAAAATAACATGTTTGTGCACTGTTTCGAACTCTTCTTAACCACCAGTAATCCCACCCATGTCAGGACTCTCAGAACAGAGTAATGTTATACTTTTACTGATTATGTTGATGCCAATGTGGTATGTTCCTGCATGGTAACTTTATGCCTAGAATTCTAAATATACAGTAACTATCTATACATATAGACAACAGAATGTTTAGTTGTAGCTAGGTAGCCATGAAATATAGAACGAGTGTTACATGTTACAGCAAAAATAAGTTCAGTACCCATTTTAAGGTCAAACACACTTTTAAGGCCCCATGCTTTAAAATCCACCTACCTTAAAGTGTGTTCTCACAAGTTCATGTTTGAAATAAGTTCTGTTCAGTTCAGCCATCTCTTAAATGTCATTTAACAACACCCTGCTATTGCATTTCATCAAGCCTTAAATAATATACATTCATAGCCTGTCTCCAAGGGGCGATTAACTAAACTGCAACTTTTTCGGGGATGGCTTTATGTTGCTAAAACCTCCAAAAAAAGTGACTTTTTCAGGATTTATTGTGTGACAAAACTGCAACAATTCTAAATCCAAAAAAATATTTTTTGTGGTGTTAATACAAAGGGCCTGTAGGTGTCACTGTGCACAAGAGTAATACTGTATACATAGTACTTTCTATACTGCTTAAAAGTATTAGAGTTGAAGCTACAGTTGAAGTGATGGCTTCATGAACCTGCTAATAAAGCACTGATCCTCGGCTTCCAAAATATAACATATTGGCGACAAGATGTCTCTTCTACCTCTGCAGCAGCCTGCAGCTTTTCTTCCAAACCCTGGTGAGGCTACCATACTGTACCTTTTACTGCTTGGGTCCATATTTTTGAAAATTACATTATTGCTGCTGACCAAGGGAAAATTTCTGCTGCTAGAAAGCATGGTTTACTTATTCACTGCCTGGGAGTAGAGGGACAGCATATATTCTATACATTACCATTACCTGATGATACTTATGAAACTGCTCTTACTGCTATAAAGAACTTTTTAGTGCCAAGAGTAAATGTGGTGGCTGAAAGATATAAATTCTGCCAACGTGGACATCATAATGGCGAATCCACAGAACAATTTATAGCAACTTTGAGAGAGCTGGTTTTTACCTGTGACTTTGGGAATCTTACAGATGAAATGCTAAGGAAGTGGTGGAAAAAAACAAACTCATCTTGCATTAGAGAGAGACTGCTCATAGAGCAGGATTTAACCCTTGCAAATGCTATTACAGTTGCTAGCCAAATTGAAACAGCAATGGCAGAGGCTAAAACTTTCAATCACAGAACTGCTGGGAATGTACAGACTGTGAATCCAGCAATGTGGCCTAATAATGCACAGCCACAGGCAAAATACAGTGCTAAGGAAAGGGATTCACTTACACAGCAAAACCGTTCAGCAAATACGAATAAGAAATACTGCTTCCGCTGTGATTTAACACAACACACTGCAAATTATGCTACATGTCCTGCAAAAGCTGTACAGTGCCACAAATGCAAAAAAGTAGGACATTTTGCTAAGATCTGCCGTAGTTCTGCTAAAGATGTTCATAAAGTCACTGCTTCAAATGTTACGGTATTAAGTGTGGATAAAGTGGATACATTTATTCCAGATAAGTTTATATGCAATGTCAGTGTCAATACTGCTTCTGCTGACAAGGGGCACACCATTAACCTGATGCTTGATACAGGTTCAGCTGATTCCAGTGTCGGAATGGCCCACCGGGATACCAGGAAAACTCCAGGTGAGCCCAGGGGTCGTTCCCTGTTTTTTAATGAGAACAAAGTGGCTTAATAATGGAAGAATATAGTATAATATGTAGAGAAAAGAGACTAGGAGAATAAAGAGGTTGAGTGAGGAGGTATAGTAGTTTGGAAAGTGGGCCCTCAGCCTAAGGTTTTCTGGTGGGCCCCTGGCATCCCAGTCCGACACTGGCCGTTTCTATACTACCAAAGGATATTTTCTTGAAATACTTTGCAAAATATCCACTTGTTGCACCTGTCCTGAGACTGGTCAGTTACTTAAAGGATCCAATCACTGTGCTTGTTTGCTTGCCAGTGACTGTACAATTTGAATCAAATACTGCAAAATGTAACTTTTACATTGTGAATAAGGGTACTGCTATACTTGGATGGGATCTCTTTGCTGCATTAAACCTACCATTAGTTGATGGTATCATTACTACAGCACGAGTGCCTGTCACTCAGCCTGTTTCAAAAATTTCACCACAAAGCAAAACACTGTTAATAGTAAAAAAAATGAAGCAGGAAGGGGTGGGACCCTTACTATCAGAGGGGGGTCAGCTGGTTGATGAAAACAAAATTAAAGCGCAGATTCTGAACTCATATTTTTCATCTGTCTACACAAATGAGGAACCAGTAAGTGAAGGTTTCCTTCTTAATAGTACCAATTCTAGTAATACAACTAATGATGCATGGTTCACACATGAAGAAATTCAAAAGAGACTAGAACATGTTAAGATTAACAAAGGTCCGGGGCTAGATGGTATTCACCAGAGGGTAATTAGCGAGCTTAGCTCTGTGATTACCAAACCTCTTTACTTAATTTTTCAGGATTCATTGAGATCTGGCATAGTTCAGAGAGACTGGCAAATTGCTAATGTAGTGCCTCTATTCAAAAAAGGATCCCGTTCTCAGCCTCAAAACTATAGGCCAGTTAGTCTGATGTCAGTGGTAGGAAAGCTTTTCGAAGGGTTAATAAAGGATAAGATACAGGACTTTATAGCAAATCATAATACTATGAGTTTGTGCCAGCATGGTTTTATGAGTAATAGATCTTGCCAGACTAACTTAATTTCTTTTTATGAGAAGGTAAGTAGAGACTTCGATTCTGGGATGCAATGGATGTGATTTACTTAGACTTTGCTAAAGCATTTGATACAGTGCCAAACAAAAGGTTACTGGTTAAATGAAGGAATGTTGGCCTGGAACATAGTATTTGTACCTGGATAGAGAACTGGCTAAAATATAGACTACAAATTGTGGTGGTAAATGGAACATTTTCTAATTGGACCAGTGTTGTTAGTGGAGTACCGCAGGGCTCTTTACTAGGTCCCTTGCTTTTCAACTTGTTTATTAATGACCTGGAGGTGGGCATTGAAAGTACTGTTTCTATTTTTGCAGATGATACTAAATTGTGCAGAACTATAGGTTCCATGCAGGATGCTGCCACTTTGCAGACTGATTTGTCTAAATTGGAAAACTGGGCAGCACTGGAAAATGAGGTTCAATGTTGATAAATGCAAGGTTATGCACTTTGGCAAAAATAATATAAATGCAAGTTATACACTAAAAGGCAGTGTGTTGGGAGTTTCCTTAAATGTGAAGGATCTAGGGGTCTTTATAGATAACAAGTTGTCTAATTCTGGGCAGTGTCATTCTGTGGCTACTAAAGCAAATAAAGTTTTTGCATAAAAAAGGGCATTAAATCAAGGGATGAAAACATAATTATGCCTCTTTATAGGTCCATGGTAAGGCCTCATCTGGAGTATGCAGTGCAATTTTGGACTCCAGTCCTTAAGAGGGATATAAATGAGCTGGAGAGAGTGCAGAGACGTGCAACTAAATTGGTTAGAGGGATGGAAGACTTAAATTAAGTGGATCACTATGTAACTATGTAACTATGTAAGATGTGATTGAAAAATCAAAATCCTCTGAATGGGTTTCACCAATTGTTGTAACAATGAAGAAAACTGGAGCTATTTGATTGTGTGTTGATCTCCGTGAACCTATTAAAACAGTTGTTATGGATAATCATCCCTTGTCACACATAGAGGAAATATTTTCAGAACTCTGAGGAGCAAAATTCTTTTCTACCCTGGATCTTCAGAGTGCTTATCATCAAGTATTACTGACTGCATGAGGAAAGCAAAAACCGTTATGGTTTGTTTCGGTTCAAGCGTGTATTTTATGCACTGGCTTCAGCACCGAGTTGTTTTCAAAGACTGATGTCTTCTATCCTCCATGGCATACCTGGTGTATAATGCTACTTCGATGATATAATTGTCTATGCTCCAACTATGGATTTTCATGACAAGTACCTAAAAAATGTTCTGAAATGTATTAATTCTGCAGGACTGAAACTGAACCTTTCTAAATGCCACTTCAGACAAACTCAACTGTCATTTCTGGGTCATATAATTTCACAAAAATGGATTACTGCCTGACCCTGATGATGCCAATGCTGTTACACAAGCACCTACTCCATCTGATTTCCAGACCTGACTTCATGGTATTCTAAGTTTATTCCCAACTATGCTTCAGTTGTGGAGCCACTTAGAGCACTACTACGTGGAACTTTAAGTATGGTATGGTCAGAGACTGCTCAACATAGCTTTGAAATAGTGAAACAGCTAATTGTGAACAGTCCAGCACTAACTTTATTTGATCCTGCACTACCCACTATGGTTACTACAGATGCTTTAGACTATGGCGTTGGTGCAGTTCTCACAAAGATCCATGCTGATCATACAGAGAAAACTGTTGCATTTGCATCCAGAACACTTACAGAGGCAGAGAGTAAGTATTCAACTGTTGAAAAAGAATCTCTAGCATATGTTTGGGCAACACCTATGGGGTAGAGACTTTACCTTATCACTTATCATAACCCTTTAAGCACACTGCTTACGACAAAGGGACTAGGAAGAGCTGGAATGCGTATAGCTATATGGTCAGCAAAGCTACTGAATTTCAACTACAAAATGCAATACAAACCAGGTTTGAAAAATGTTACTGCTGATTGTTTGTCACATTTTACTTTACCTGCAGCTTCTGATACACTGGATGAGGACATGGAAGTTGAAAGCATTGACTGATTTACTATCATCTATAGTTACAGCTGCTCATTTTAAGCAAGCTTGCCTCACATGTCCAATTCAAGTAAAACTACTGCACTTACAAAGCAAATGGCCAAAAGCTGAGAAGAAACTCAGTCCTGATCCTCAACCTTACTACAGGATTAGAGATGAACTGTCCTTAGTAGATGGCTATGTTGTCCATGGAGCTCACCGTTTACTGGTTCCAGAGACCTTGCGAGAAAAGCTCATACAACTTGCACATGAGAGTTATCAAGGAATTGTACATAGAAAACAGACTACGAGAACTATACCGGTGGCCAGTAATGGATGCCGATGTGGTAACTGTCTTTCCTTCTTGTGTTACTTGTCAGAATCATGACAAAACAGCTGTTGCACATACACCACCACTTCAGCCAGTACCATTCCCTGATACAGCATGGGAAAAACTTGCTATTGATATTGTGGGTCCTTTTGCAGATGCTTATATAGACTGTAGATATGCTGTAACCTTGATAGACTATTAGAGTAAATGGCTGCAAATTGCATTTGTTTCTCATATAACATCAGCTACAGTAATAATATTTCTGTCTACATTCTTCAGCAGAGAAGGTAATCCAAAGGAGTTAATATCAGACAACGGACCACAGTTTGTCTCATCTGAGTTTGAATTCTTTCTGAGAGACAGGAATATTGTGCATTGGAAATCGTCAGTGTATTACTCACAAGCAAATGGAGAAATCGAGTGATTCAACAGAAGTGTGAAAGAAGCACTACAGA
This sequence comes from Xenopus petersii, assembly GCA_038501925.1. Taxonomy (NCBI): domain Eukaryota; kingdom Metazoa; phylum Chordata; class Amphibia; order Anura; family Pipidae; genus Xenopus; species Xenopus petersii. The sequence continues at coordinate 34,418,632 of CM076689.1, read as the reverse complement.
CAGCAAATCTTACTGGGAAATCTTGGAAAGTATTTACAACAGAGTTCCTACATAACTACAGAGCAATGCACCATGCAAAAACCCAATCATCTCCAGATGAATTATAACATGGCAGACAGATGTGCACTAAGTTACATGTTACAAAATACTGTGCCTACAATATCGTCTACTGCTGATATTGTCAAACGTCAACAAGCCAAATGCAAGGCTTATACAGACAGAACACATGGTGCAAGAGAAGTGCACTTTTAGCCTGGATCTTTAGTCAGAATTAAGAAATCAGGACTACTGAAACAAGGATAATCTAAATTTACTACACCACTTGAAGTGAGACGCCAGCGAGGACTATACACATATGAACTGTCTGATGGACGTATATGAAATGCAAGTCATCTTGATCCTGTTAGGAATGACTTTGGAGAAGCTCCATTTGATGAAGGACATTTTCCTACTCCTAATGCCAACTGCAAAAGACCTGAAGAAATTGAACCTACTGTATAAGGCATACTGAGAAAATTACAAAACTACCGGCATGGACCAAGGACTGTGTGATGTGAATAATGCATAATATTGCTTTAAGATGCATACTGTTTAATTGTTGTTATTACATTTGCCCAAATGCTTTCCTACTATAGGGGGAATGTGTGGTGTTTATACAAAGGGCTTGTAGGTGTCAATGTGGACAAGAGTAGGGATGTAGCGAACCGCCGCCGATGTGTTCGCGAACGCCGTTCGCGAACACCGGCAAAAAATGCGGACAGTCGCGAACAGTTCGCGAACTTCGAACATCCGAAAATCGTTCGATTCGAACGATCGAAGGATTTTAATCGTTCGATCGAAGGATTTTCGTTCGACTCGAACGATCGAAGCCATTCGATCGAATGATTTCATTCGATCCAATGGCTTCGATCGTTCGATTCAAACGAAAATCCTTCGATTTTAGCGGCCGAAGGAATCGAATGGTCGAATGGTCGAACGATTTGTGTTCGAATCCAACGCGAACTCATATTGGCGAACGTCGCGCGACGTTCGCGAACATTCGGCGGACGCGAACAGTCGAAGTTCGCGCGAACTAGTTCGCCGGCGAACTGTTCGCTACATCCCTAGACAAGAGTTATACTGTGTACATAATAATTTCTATACTGCTTAAAAGTATTAGAGTTGAAGCTACTCTTGAAGTGTAATGGCTGCATGAACCTGCTAATAAAGCGCTGTTATACTCTACTCATCCTCAGCTACCAAAAAATAAGACTTCTGCTAAAATCAAAATCGTATAGAAGTCAGATTTCCCTTTAACTTAAAGATCTTTTTTTTTTTTTTTTTTAACTGAAATGATTTATTGGTTTTCCAAAGAAAAGTTCAACACAGCATTGGTTGGATGTTCATAACAGATAAGCATACGATAGCATGATAAGTTCAAATTCCGGTTTGAATTAGAATAAAATAAGAAAAATCAAAGTAAAAATTAAAGAAAAAGGTAGATTGTGGCAGCTGGGCTAAGCACTAAAACAGGTACAAACATGAGGTATAGTTAGTTCCAGGATTAATATTAATCAATTTACCTACTAACAAAGCTGATTAGTTATACATGCAATGCTGAGAAAAGCAAGGGATCATTTTCCTAAGCCAGCCTGGGCAACCAAATCTTAACATAAGCCTCCATATCATTTTGTAACATATAAGTCATTCTATCATTCGCTGCTATATCAATTATTTTTGCTTTTAGCATAGACATAGGGATAGTAGCCTTCTTCCAGTTGCGTGCGATGATAGCTGATTGCAACTTGTGAATATCTGCATTTATTACAGAGATGGAAAGAGTTCTGAACAGGTAAAGTATCTTTGGTAATAGTACCATTTTTAAACAATGAATTCTACCGATCCATGAGATTCGGTGTTTGTCCCATACTGAGAGTTTCTGCATTAGAAGATGTATTAAAGAGGGGTAGTTAGTTTTGTATAACGTAGAGAGAGAGAGGTTGTTATTTTTACTCCCAGGTATTGCAGGTATTCATTCCTGATAGAAAATCCAAAATTCAGCTTGATCAGCTTGATCAGTGGTTTGGGTAAGTTACAGGATAGAATTTCCGATTTCTCTGGGTTGATTTTCAAACCTGACAATTTTGCGAAGTGTGACAAAACATTTATCAGGTTGGGAAGAGATGTGAGGGGATTAGTTACATGCATGAGTAAATCATCAGCAAAAAGTGAGAGCTTATATTCTTTACCTTTGATAGGAAGACCCCTTAATATCAATATTGTCCCTAAGTGCTCTTGCTAGAGGTTCCATCGCTAATGCGAATAGGGCTGGGGAGAGAGGGCATCCCTGGCGTGTACCCCTTTGTATCTTGATAACACCTACATTTCTAGTAGAGGGGAGATTCAGGCGTGCCGTAGGGGCCAGATAATATGCATTCAACATGTTGATTAAAATAGCTCATAGTCACCCCCCAGGACTCAGCGAACTAATAGATTACTGGCATCATACTTAAGGTAATCGATCTTGACCTATGGAAATGTTTTGTATTTTGTGACTTACTATCTCAGAGCAATTACCTCTTGTTTGTTTATTTGTTTGTTTTTATTTTCTAAATCCTTTTCATTCTCTTTACCTTTGCATTGCATGTATGTACCATCCTAAGTCACCCTACTTTTATTCAAGACCTCTGGAAGGTCTAAATGTTTCCTATTGATGTACATGCCTGACTCTTAATAAAAACAAGTTTAAAAAAAAAAAAAAAAAAAATAGCTCATAGTCCGGCTTCTTCTATGAGAGAAAACAGATAGGACCAGCTAAGCGTATCAAACGCTTTTTCAATGTCTAACGCTAATAAGTAGGTCGGGATTTAATTTCTATTGGCATATGCTATGAGGTTCAGAGTCTTCCTAATGTTATCTGGAGCTTGGGAATAAAGTCTTTCTGGTCCTTGTGAATAGTTGTCGGTAAAACTCTGTTTAATCTGTTCGCTAGGATGGTGGCTAGGATCTAAATGTCCAAATTGAGTAGCAATATTGGTCTGTAGTTTTTAGGGTTTAAGACATCTGTATTGGGTTTCGTAATTATTGATATGCTAGCATCATTCATTTCAGGGGGCAGGGGTTTACTGCTAGTAATGTGCTGAAAGAGTTTTTGGAGTTGCAGGATAAGTTGAACTGCTAGTTTCTTGTAGTATAATGAAGAGAACCCATCTGGGCCTGGAGCTTTGCCTGATTTTAAATGTATAATCATGTTCTCTATATCCTCATAAGTGATATCCTGGGTCATGATCTGTTTCATTTCCTCTGAAAGATGTCCAGGGGCATATGTTTTTAAAAAATCTTCCAACTCACCTGGTTTCCCTGGGGAGCTGGAGGCGTATAACTGTTGATAAAAGGTTGCAAACGTTTCAGTTATTTTATCAGGGTTAGAGGAAATTGTACCATTAGCTAGTCTGATTTTATGGACCTGGCCTCGGCATATTTCTGACTTAAGTAAATTGGCTAGCATTTAGCTGATTTATTTGCAAACCTGTAAAATTTGTGTCTAGTCTTACGAATATCTTTCTTGGCTTGTTCTATTTGGCAAGCATGGAGATAAGTTAAAGATCTTTTAACTTAAAGATCTGTCTCTGCTTTGTGGTTTTTAAAGTTTTTTTGGGGGGGTTGATGCTGGTTTTTGTGTGTGACAATTAGGGATGCACCGAATCCAGGATTCGGTTCGGGATTCGGCCAGGATTCTGCCTTTTTCAGCAGGATTCGGATTCGGCCGAATCCTTCTGCCCAGCCGAACCGAATCCTAATTTGCATATGCAAATTAGGGGCGGGAGGGAAAACGAGCGACTTTTTGTCAGAAAACAAGGAAGTAAAAAATGTTTTCCCCTTCCCACCCCTAATTAACATATGCAAATTAGGGTTCGGATTCGGTTCGGTATTCGGCCGAATCTTTCATGAAGGATTCAGGGGTTCGGCCGAATCCAGAATAGTGGATTCGGTGCATCCCTAGTGACAATACAAAAAAGTTGTAGTTATCATTTGACAAGTTGAAAAAGTAATGGTTTTCACAACTTTTTTTCATTTTGGATCTTTTGATAAATCACTGGCATTCATGGATGTTAATTTACAGTAGTTGTGGTTTCAAAAACTTCTAAAAAACAGTAAATTCTTGTCTTCCAGTGCAATAGAGATTTAAAACAATGTTTAAAATCTGGCTGTTGATGTTTTGGAACAATTAGTAGGTATGTCTCAGGGGATGCCACCTGCACCGTTAGCCATTCATGTCTCACCCTTCACTTCTCTTGTTTTAGCCAAAGGGAAACACTGCAGGGGACATCTTTATTCTTTATTCTTTCTCGTGATGTTGAAATGTTGAACAAAATCTCCTATCTGTCCTCAGCATAAAGAATATCATTATATGGAATGTAATTTCACAATAGGGATGCCTCACTCTATCTGTTCTTCAAGAAAAGTATTAAGTTGTAAATAATATCTATTTAATAGTACATCATGAACCAGTAAAAACGAACTGCAGGAATAGGGATGTAGCGAACAGTTCGCCGGCGAACTAGTTCGCGCGAACTTCGACTGTTCGCGTCCGCCGAATGTTCGCGAACGTCGCGCGACGTTCGCCAATACGAGTTCGCGTTCGATTCGAACAAAAATCGTTCGACCATTCGACCATTCGATTCCTTCGACCGCTAAAATCGAAGGATTTTCGTTCGAATCGAACGATCGAAGCCATTGGATCGAATGAAATCATTCGATCGAATGGCTTCGATCGTTCGAGTCGAACGAAAATCCTTCGATCCAACGATTAAAATCCTTCGATCGTTCGAATCGAACGATTTTCGGATGTTCGAAGTTCGCGAACTGTTCGCGAACTGTCCGCATTTTTTGCCGGTGTTCGCGAACGGCGTTCGCGAACACATCGGCGGCGGTTCGCTACATCCCTATGCAGGAATAGTGGAATTTTTTCACAGCATCTAATATATCTGTATCAGTATCAGCTGAGCAAACCCTTTCACAAAGTTTTGCTGAAACACACCAAGTCAGCATTTTACATTATTTGTACGATACACAGTTCCAACATTACGTGAGTCAAGCTACATGCACAAGGGAAAAAATGGTTCTGGGCACATGTACCGTAAGTATAAACAAATGATATTAATAGCACCATCTTCAATATGATGTGTCATAAATCTAATAATAACACGTTGCTGTCATTATCTGTAATAAAGTAGAGTTGTTTTTTTTTTACTTACAGCACTATTTTATGTTCCAAAAACTGCTGTTGATGCAGCCTGGCAGCAATACCACTGAGATGCCTTGTCAGCTAAATAAATCTTTGCAATAGTGTCATCTGTTCAACATTTTTTTCCTGTCTAGTTCTTGGCATCAGAGAAGGACCTGTCGTTTCTGCATGATGAGTTCACTCTGCTGTATTGTACCTGGTCAAGTTGTATTTGCTTTTGGCTATGATAAATATGCCCATACATAAATTATATGTTGGAGGGAACTTGGAAAAAAAGTACCAGATCCATAAAGCCTAAACAAATTAAAATTGTGATTGTCAGCATAAAGCTGTACCTTTTAATTGCTAATAAAAAAACAAGCACATAGTAAAGTTTAATTTTGTTATAAAATGAAACAACTCCCAGAGTAACAGACATCACTTTCATATTTATATCCAGAAACTAAAACATTTTTGACCAAAGGAACATGCATTGCAGTTGGGCAAAACTAAGCAAGTTAGCAAACATCTAGCTTTGTCCCCTTAGAAGCTAAGCCTTCTAAACCATAGTTATGTGAACTCTGAACTCTGAAACATGTTAAAGGTATTTCACTGAATTGGAAGCATCCATATGTTTTGTTGTGTATATCTGACAATAATTTCATGTGGAGACCTGTTTTACGTATATGTTATTGGTTCATTTTGAAATCTAATGCAATCGTTTTTAGTTTTATGCTTCGAACACAACCTTTAGAAGTGGTAATTTCTGGCCAGCGCAAACACTTCAGACACATATGACATTCTACATGACCTATAAGACAAATTATGGTTGCATAACCAAAAAAGTGCTTAAATAATGCAGATGCAAATGTCAGGTAACATAGTAAGTTAGGTTGAAAAAAGAAACCTCCATCAAGTTCCACCTTTTAAGTCTATATATAACCTGCCTTACTGCTAGTTGATACAGAGGAAGGGAGAAAAAAAACCATCTGAAGCTTCTCCAATTTACTCAGAGGGGGGAAAAATTCCTTCCTGACTCCAAGATGGCAATGGGACTATTCCCTGGATAAACTTGTACTACAAGCTATCTTCCACTACCCTGTATTCCTTCACTTGCTAAAAAGTTGTCCAACCCCTTCTTAAAGCTATCTAATGTATCAGCCTGTACGACTGATTCAGGGAGAGAATCCCATATCTTCACAGCTCTCACTGTAAAAAAAAAAACCTTCTAAATATTTAGACAAATCCTCCTTTCTTCTAATGGAGGCAATGGGAGTCAGCCTTTCCGCAATTTAGAGCTTTCTGGAAAATAGGTTTCCAGATAATTTATCCAATACCTGTTCCTAGTAAAACCTGACCTGGTGAACATGTTTTCTATTAGGTATTTCTGGTGTGATTATTTTTCATTGTATAGTTGGTTTGGAAATCATAGTTGAAGCCTTTGGAAGCATCTAAAAGTACCTCAACATTAATGAGGCCACATAATTTACATTTTAGAAATATGAAAATAGCATAGGTGTAGGGTTGAAAATTTCAGCTAAAAAAGGAAATATGGTCTCCCAAATGGAGAACACATTCTACAAGGTATCCTTGCTTAGTAGGTGATTCAGTCTAATCAATTTGTCAATTAGATTGTATGATCCCTTACTTCATATGCCACTAATAGTAAATAACTAGTTCATCTGTATTCAATGTTATGCTATAAGTATTATTTTATATTTAGAGGCCAATTTATCAAATTTTCAGGTTGAGGGAGGTTCAGAGTTTGGAGGAAAGACATGCCATTATTTTCCCATGAAAAGTGCCAGAATATTCATGTGTTTTTATTCAGAAAAAAAACTTGCTCACAAGAGAATCACTTTCATTGAGGCTGAAAATTCAGATTCTTAAGAAACTGTGAAAACATATAGCTGCTAGACACCTACCAGGTCTTTCTTTAATAACCCCAGCTAATCAAGGTTTTAGAAAACACTTACATGTATTCTCACATTTCTTGAGTCAAGAAAAAAAGCCAACTTTGTTTTGCATTTGGCTTATCCTTCCTTATGTATCAAATCAATTATTTGGATGTACAGAGATCCTGAAGCTTCTAAATTCATGTTATTTGGTTATTAGTGTTTTACTGTTTTTGTTTACTCCTACACCACTTTAATTAAGAAAAAGTGCCAGGATATTCATGGTTGTGTTTTTATGCAGAAAAAACCCATTCACTCAAGAGAATCTTGTTCCACCTAATTTCAATGAAGCTGAAAATTTCCATTTTTTTAAGAATGGGAAAACATATAGTTGCTAGATACACTTTCCATTTTCATCTATAGAACCATGATAGCTTTTGCATTCTAAGTTCTGGCATCTCTCTTTCCTTTTTCTTTAATAAACCCCAACTAGTCAAGGTTACAGAAAATGCTCACATATTCTCTTTTTTTGCAAATCTGCCCCTTAGTCTTATTGAATTTAAGAATTTTGAAAAATCAAAGGTTTTTTTGGGAAAAACTTTGAATTGAATTCGATCAAATGTGCTATTCCTTTGATTTGTACTATTCTAATTCGGCTGAATACGGACCTATTAGATTGAAAACAAACCTATTCAACCAAAAAAAACCTTCAACTTAATTTTGGTTGGTCTTTTTGAATTTGAATTTGAATTCCGAAGTTTTTTCAATTCGAAAATCAACCCTTAAATATGCCCCTAAGTTGATACATTTGTTATCTTTGTCCCTGCTGAGCAGAATCCCCGAGCTTTATTAAAGGCAGCTGTTAGAATTAATACAATAGTTGATAATATTCCACAGAGAAATGTATCTGCTAATTGTATCAACTAAATGTAGCAAATTGTAAAAGTTTAGAATGCTTCTGGATCACTGAGCTGCCAGACTGAAACCCCAGAGACAGAAACATATGCCTTTAAACTTCAATTTTGGGAAAAAATAAAATATGGAAAGCAACTGAAAAAAGTATTTGTTTATGGTGAACAAGCTGAAAACAACTAAACTGAAAAAACGTTTTTGGAAGGTGAGCAACTCCTTTAATTATTTGGACCATATAAAACAAAAAATGGATAAAATGGAATGTTTAAAACAAAAGCTTATGCCATGATATTTTAGGTACCCAGAACTTTGTACAGTACCAAAGAAACTTATGTTGTAATTTCACAAATGTATGATATATATTAATTTGTATAAAAACAATAAACCCTGTATATCATCCCATATTTGGAACTTTGATTTGGTTTAAACTTCCCAAAGCACAACGTGTCCATAAATCAATTGTAACACCACTTTTATTCATAAATTCCTTTTAAAATATCTGATAATAATACTTAAGCGGTCTTCAAGACAGCAAATCAACAGCAAATTTCTAAAGGATACAACTAATAACCAGCCTTCGTGACTACGTTTTTAAATGTTTTATGCATCTTGAAATGAGATTAGGGGTAGATTTATTAGTTAGAATTTTTATGTGGGTTCTATGAAATGATCTGTTCAACGATTTTCCACTAAGCAGGTTCTGTAGTTGATAATAAGGCCATCTGCCGCACTAAATATGCTCTGTGTGAATTCTCTCTAATGGGAAGTCTATTCAGATAAAAACCATTTACTGTGGTTCATCTGTTCTTATACACTACTTTCAAACCAAATGTCTTTTTATTGTACATGTCATCTTATTTTCATGCAATGTATGGCAAAATAAGTTCATGTAGAATATCTTGAGTTAAATACTTTGTTTTTTTTGTCCTATATATTAGTTCATTTTTATGTAATGTTTTAGATTAGGAGTGCTTCAAATTCATGTATTCATTCATTACATACTACCTTTTCAATTCAATTAAATAATTCAAACCTTTAGTTTAAATTTGTATTTGTATGAAAGATATAAATCAATTGAAAAACTAGAATGTCTTACAAACAGACTGTATACATTCTTCTTTTTAACTGCAGCTGAATACAGTATTCTACTATGCTGTTCTGCTTTGAAAAGTCTCTCCAAAAATAAAAATGTTGAATCCAGTTACCTAGAAACGGATGTCAAATATACTGTTGTTGCTTACAGCTTGTTGTTGCAAGTACTTCTGATTTTGCATCAGAAATAAAGCAGTTAGAAGTATATTAGGTAACATATAGCACTCAAATACAGCAAATGTGATAATAAACTCTACCTTTTATTGAGATCTAAACACACGTTTTGGTGGTCCCTCTATCTTGAGAAAGGGGGAGGGACCCTTAAAACATTGTGGGCTCTTGGGCAACAGAGTCAAGAGTTTGGAAGTTTACTCACATACAGTAGTTAGAATAAAATGTGACTTTCAATTTACTGCTTTATTCATGTTGTTCCTTGAAAATATAGGTATAACCTGCATATGGTACCTTGGATAATTAGGTTATTATCACTTCATAATGATTTTGTGTTTAAGCCCTTTTTTATACAAAATGCTAATCAAGCCAGGGCATGAACCACATAGAGTAACTTGTTCACTATTGAAAAAGGCAATATTTTGATGTTTTTAAGAATTTGCAAGAAAACAATCAGCCTACTATAGCTCTTGTTTTACGCTGATGTACATTTTTTTTATTGTAATTTGTATTGGAATACTTTTCTCTAATTTTTAGCATATTCATATCAAATCTCAAATGGGTAAATCACAATCATTCTATGCCATGGCAACATAAGAAAAGTGACAAAGTGCTATCTTCGTTTTTGTCATTTTGGATATGATCAAGTGATTGACTGGAATATCAGAGAGCAATGTCTGAATTAGCTCTTAAGCAAACCCCATCAGTTAGTCCACAATGAGACTTTCTTGAATTCCTCTGAAGCATTGACACAGTTCTTCTACAGCAGTCCACTACTTCACAGACTGTAGAGCATCTCCTATAGTTCTGTTGGAATCTGCAATTGTTATGAAGTGTTACTTAGTCCATCTTTGTTTTAATATGTGAAGTATTATCCCTCAGCATTTAATTTTCAGTTTATAGGTCTTTTCATTGCTGCATAAATTCAGCTTGGATCTTGTTTTGTCTTGGTAATACTTAGGGGCAGATTTACTAGGGTTTTAATGGTAAATTAGAATTAAAAGTTTTGGTCAAAACTCACTATTTCGAATTTAAAACCACCAACTTGAATATGATTGTGAGATTTAACACATGGAAGCAGTTCTAATTCTACTACTCTCCGCTTAAAATCTGCCAAGTTCATGTAGAAGTCAATGGCAGGGGTCCACTGAACTATTTGAAGATGTTAATAGTAGTGATAAGCCACATGTTTGCCAAGTACAGATTTGAAAATTACACCCATAGACTCCAATGGGTGAAAAAAAAATGTCTAATAGAATTTGATGCACAAAAGTCAAGTTTTTTTTTAATTCAAATTCAATTTGAATTTGATTAGAATTTTAGGGTCAGGATTATTTGATCAGATATTAGATGTTCAATTTTTTTCATAAATAACATAACATCTGAATTGGGAATAAAATCGAATTTATTCAAGTTTAAAAAAATTCAGATTACTCTAAAATTCTACCCTTAATAAATAACCCCTAAGAGTAAACCTAGAGGCTTCAGAGCACTTGAATACTACTGCCTTGTACAGCTTTTTGCAATTACCTCTTTCTTTTGCAGGTGATTCACACACTTTATATTTTTAAAAGTATATTCTTTACCAATTTAATAAACAAAGATGGGTATCACCTACTATGCTATCAGAAGTTTTTTTAATGTGAATATTTATTTTTGTATGTATCCATCACCTTGACACACACACACACATATATATATATATATATATATATATATATATATTTTTTTTTTTTGCTCTCATAAGTTATCCCCAACCTATAATGTCCCTTTTTAGTAAATGCATTTTGTGGACGGCATCGTGCTTTTTTATTGGTCCTTCATTGTTCATTAGGATACTGCTGTGCCTGAAAATTAGCTCATTTTATCTTGTTGCTACCTAGAAAATTTTTCCGGAAGATTAAATCTCAGCTATTTAAGAAAAGTGCTGCTGTATGCTAAAATGTACATGACCTAGAGGGTCCAATAGCAATAGTAGACATCAGGCAGCTGAAACCTAATAGATGTACAGTTTTAAATAGGTTACAAATTGGTTTATTAGCACAGTTCACAACATTTTCTCTGTTGTGAGTTCTCTGTTCATGTTTCTTTAAAAATTTAGTATTTTTTTTTCTTTTAAAAAAATGAAATAAGCCTCAAAATATACCATATATACTGATATTTTTATCTTCTTGCATATATTATCCATTGAAGTAAAAAAAAATAATATCTGTGTTAGTAAAGGCATCTTTTTATCCTTGTATTCTAATAAAGATGATAACTAGTGAGAGCTACACTGTGTCAAGGATTAGGTAGGGGGTGCTGTGGAGACTGATGGGGGGAAGGGCAAGTCCTTGAGACAGGAGCTGTATGTGCCTAGGGAACATGTAAAGGGAAGGCAGGAACAGGTGGATGAGGGCGAACAGTCAGACTGGATCAGGTGCAGAGCAGAACATGACGGAGAGGGTGAAGGTCACAACTAGGCAGGAAGAAGAGGGCGACGGCTCAGGATAGGAACAGACTGGATGGAGCGGGAGTGGAACAGGAATAGACTGGATAGGACAGGACAGTGTGGGCGTAGATCAGATCAAACTGGGGATAGAGTGCAGAAGGAGACTGGAACGGATAGCAAGAGAGGACTGGAGCAGGCAGGGCAAGTTGCAGAGCGAGGTGAGGGGGTACAAGGTAGGGTCAGGAAGCAAGAATCAGATGAGGCAAGGTCAGTACAAGGTGAAGTCAGGGAAAGGTACAAGGTAGAATAAGTTAAGGCAAGATCAGGTTTGAGTGAGGAACAGAGCAAGATACAGAATAGCAAGGAAAGCTGGGCAGGGCAAAGTCAAGACAAGGTTAAAGCAAGGAGAGATCAAGGTTTAAAGCTGGACCGGAGCAGAACTAGAAGGGGAAGGTAAAGTAGAACAAGACAAGGTTCAGAGCCAGGGAGGACAAGACAGGGACAAGTTCAGGCAAGGCAAGGAAAGGAGGCTAGAACTGAAACCCTTAGTTAGGGACAATGCAAACTGCTAGTCTGGGAAACAATGCTCTGGCCAGGTTTGTTTGAAGGACTGACCTTAAATAGGGCAGAGTCAGCCCTGATTGGCTGATTGCAAATAATCAGGCAGCAGCTGTGCTGGGGCTGGAGAGGCCAATCAGGCTGCAGCTGGGCTAGGGCTGGAGAAGCCAGGTAACAAATAGCAAGCAACCCTACAGGCTGCTCACCTGGCCAAATGGTTAAGGTATCGAGCCAGAAACCCAGCAATACCTGACACACTGTCCCAAAGGGTCAGATTTATCAAAGTGTGAAATTAGAGCTCATCACAGTAGAATTCAACTCTCTATTATTACCGGATGAAAGTTTGAGCAATTAACGATGGGTGGAAATTTAAGTTTACCATGTGATAAATATGCATCTAAAAATACTATAGAAGTTAATTGAGAGTGGTGGAATTTTACTGCGTTGAGCTCAAATTTCACCCTTTGATAAGTTAGTTTTTTAATTACTTGCCTTTTCTTCTGACTCAGTTTTCAAATGGGGATTACTGACCCCATCCTAAAAGTAAATGCTTTGTGTACTTCGACACTAGGGAATAGTCCAAATTCAATTTGAATTTTAAATAAATTCAAAAACTCTAATTTTGAAATTTATCATGTACTGTCTCTTTAAAAAAATCGACTTCGACAATTTGCCATCTAAAACCTGCCAAATTGGTTGAGTCAATTTGTGGACTTTGAAAAATCAACGTTTTTTTGGAAAAACATAGAATCGAATTCGATCCAATACACTATTACTTCGATTCGTACAATTTGAATTCGATCAAAAACTGAACTATTCGATCGCAAACTGACCTATTCAGCTAAAAAAAACCTTCAATTTAATTTCCGTTGCTCTTTTTGAATTCGAATTTCTACGTTTTTCAAATTTGAAATTCAACCCTTGATAAATCTGCCCCTTAGAGGCACATTTATCAAAGGTCGAATTTTAAATTCATGTCAGTTTTTAAAAATTCCCCTAAACTCCCATAAATTCAAAATTCAACCAATCGAAATGTATTTAAAAACATCAAATATTTCAAACTCAGGTGAATTAAATCGACCCGAAAACTCAAATCAAATTCGACTCAAATTTTAAAAATTCAATTTGAGTTTTTTCTCTGAAAAAAATGTGAATGTAAGGAAGGCTGCAAAAAAACTCCAAATTGATCCCTGGATATCTCCCATTGACTTAAACAGCAATTCAGCAGGTTTTAGGTGGCGAATAGTCATTTTCGAGTTCTTAAAGGGAGTATGATAAATCTCGAAAATCGAAATTTTAAATTTTTTTTAAAAACTCGAATTGAACTCGAATTGAAATTGAATAACTCCCTAGTCGACAGTTTTGATCACAACAAAATTAAAATTTGAATTTTGAATTCAAATTTTTATATTCCACCCTTGATAAATCTGCCCCATAATAATTCTATGAGGATGCCTTTTTTCATAGAGTCTAGAGAATTAGGTAGTCATAGGCGAATCTGTCCCATTTTGCTTTGCTGAAAAATTGAGAAACTCTGGCAAAATTTTCAAAATGGCAAAAATTTTGCAAAACGCATTGAAGTCAATGGGCGTCAAAACTACTTTGACACAAATTAAGTGACAATTTTTATACGCACAACTCTTTTGTCAAATGCATTAAGTTCAATCAAAAATTTTTTATGCACGCAACAATTCTAATGTGCGACAATTTTTTTTTTTTTGTTGCAGCAAATTTTTACATGGCAAATTTTCGCAGCAGTTTCATGAAAACACTCAGGCGGTGAAGTGCGGAAATTGCCCACGAATTCATGCCTGTCGAATAAAGTCAGCCATCACTGATTTTAGGTGCTTGTATCTCTATGATTTCATTGAAGTCAGTTAGTTCTGAGGACAGAGAAGTTGTTTAGGATAGCCACAGATATGATTATGTGCCTCTTTTTAAGCCACATGTCCAACATTAGAAAGTAAACTCATCTTTTTCAGCTGAATTTCAACAGAATTTGTTTGGATATGGTGATTCCTAGCTCTGATACCTAGTATCTCACTTAAGTGGGTACAGAAAAATGTTTACACTCAAGCAGAAGCTTATATAAAAGTCACATATTAATTACACATATTGTATATTTTCAAAACCTCTGACATCCCATAGTATGTAGCATTTTAAATTTAGAGAGCTCACGAGGTAGTTTTCCTGGTGAAGTCTCCATCTATTTTTATTTGACCTTTACTCTTTGTTTTGTGTTATTGCAGGTATCTGATTTATTTTTGTAGGAAAAATTACTGAGCTATGGGTTTTGCACTCCAAAAGCTGAGGAGTATCCAGTATTTTCTATTCTAGGTAAGTAATAGACATTGTTGTAAAGCTGCATAATGGGGGAAGTGTAGTGAGCTATGTGTAGGTTTAGTTGATGGTTATTGTGTTTTTTAAAAGGTTGAATTTCGAATTCATGTGAGTTTTTAAAAACTCTTCTAAACTTCCATAAATTCCATAAATGTGCGAGACCCACCAGGGCTGTTACCCAAAGGGTAACACTAAGGACGCATCAATGTCTTTTCTACCTGCAGCACTGAGAACTAAAATCCCAAAATTTTTCACTATTTTCTTAAAACCACTTTGACCAAACTCCTGTGCACATTTTTACAGTATTTATCAATACATTTTTTAAAAGCATCTACAGTATTTTTTTGACATTGAGACATTGGGCAAAGCAGTCCCCTGAGCACTTATGTTCCTTTAGATACCTGACTAAGGCTTTTATGAAATGTTGCTTTTTGGCTGGGAAATATTTCTACTTGCTGTTGCTTTTGCATCCTCCAGGGTACAGATTTTCACATACTACATATTTGTACCAGACTGATCTGTTAAGCAACGACTCCCCAGTGTTGTTGTACTGCTGAATACTGGGGGTCATGGGGGGTGGGGTTGGAGGCGGGCCCCTGTGAAAAGTGTAGCCTAGGGGAGTCCGGTAGTATTAATCTGTCACTGCATAGAAAGTAGAGGATGGGAGTCCAAAAAAGTTAATGACATCAACCAGTGACAGTATGGATACTCACTAGTCACAGGGGATATCATCTGCATAGTTCCTAGAGGGAATTTCAAATAAAAGTGACTAATTCAGTCCAAATCCAATCTCTAAAAATATTCACCTTTATTGTTTCAAATTAAAAACGGCAAAAATCGCTTAAGTATACAAGGTATATAAAGTGCTCCCAGGCCATCTATAATTCCGAGTTATAATAGGACACCAGGAGTGGAGTTGCAGGGAGAGAAGAGGAGCCAACAGGAGCAGGTGAGATATTAATGTGTGCACTTGTGCTGGGGGGAGGGTGCACAGGAGGCAATCTGCCTTGTTCGTGATTACCTTGTTCCTGTATTCCCAGCTCCTGTGTTCCAAGTTCCTTGTTCCTGACTCTAGCGTTCCTGTGTCCTGATGCCTACCTACGTGGATTTCCCGGTATTGACCTTTGTTTGTGTATTAATTATTCTATTGCCTCTTGATTTTGTACTGCTGCGGATTCCCTGGTTATGAACTTGGCTTTTTCTGACTACTCCTGTTGCTGTTTTCCTCATCACTGCCTGTATTCTTATGCAATGTTCTGTTAGTTAAATCTTTATTAAACTGTGTTTATTATGGCTTCAAGACTTTGTCCTGCAATCTATGGGTATACCCCACCATTAGTTATATTACCTCTATTATCCTACTATTACCACCAGAGTACCTCTCTGCAGTGTTAGGGCGTTACAACTAGTAGTTGTACACTAAATTATGCTCAGGGTGAGACTTTTATCCTCAGGGGTGAGTCCTTGCAACGGTGTCAGGGTACATTACCACTGTACAGTCAAAGGATGGGCACCAGTGGTTCTTGAACAATAACTGGTTTATTGTAACAAATCCAGTGGGGAAAGTAATGCAGTTATAAGAAGCATAATCAATGAATAATCAAATATACTCACAATATAGAACGATATAAGAATATTTCCCCTTGTAGCACTTCAGAGGGGAGTATGACAATGTCCTCCCACAGTTTCTCCTTTGTTCTCGTGGGACACCTCTGAAAGCCAGGTGGGAATCTAGTTTAGTCTCTATAACCTGGTTATTGGTCCCAGTCTAGGACACAATGCCCTTGGGACACTAATCCCTTCTAATCTCCGAGGTGGAGTCCAGAGCTGATCAATATAGGAAGCCCTACTTCTGACCAGCTCTCCTAGAGAGACTATTAAAGGGTCTAACTGATACTCACGTAACCCTATGCTCTCACTTGGGTGAGCAGCTTGCAAAAAGCCCCTAGAGCTTCATGGCTCCGCCTTTAATATTAGAGCACATGCCACTAGCTATGAATCATGCTATACACCCAGGAAGTGGGGAAGTACTCCCTGTATTAACTAGGGGTCCCTTTGGTGATCAATCCTTGGGGGATTGCACTATAAATGGACATGCATTTATCAGCCCACTACACATGAAATTTAGAACAACAAAATTAACATTTTAAATTACATGGTAAGATTGCTCTTGAAAATAAAAAATAGATGATGCATTGTCTAAATAATTGATCTATCTGAAAATAAAAAAAATACAGAAAACTTAATTTCAAGATTTTACAAATGATGATTTGGATGTTATATGCATACAATACATTTCCAGATTTTTTTTTTCTAATTTCAACATGTCACAGTTTTCTACTTCCACCTAGTGGCAATGATTCTTCTGAAGACCTTCTGTTTTACTTTAAATTGTATATCTTCTATAAAAGTTTGTTCTGGCATGTGCAAATAAAGCTAAGAGCAATGTCTTTTGAAAACATTGGAACATTTGCAATCTATAATTCCAATATATTTGTATTGTTTAAAGCAATTGTAAACTGGGTAAATAGGCTGTGAAAAAATAAACATTGTTTTTAATATTCAATATGTAATGTATACAGGCTGGAGTGAATGGACATCTAAAGTAATAGCCAGAACACTACTTTCACCTTTGCAGCTCTCCAACCTACCAGTCAGTAACTAATCAATGATAATAATTTGCTTTTGATCATGACCTGCATTATCAGCCCTAAGTGAACATTATAGTATGTCCCATGTGGCCCCCTTCAAGTCACTGGGGCTCATTTATTAACGCAGCGCAGTGCTAAAAAGAGCGCAGTGGCCTGACATTTGCCCAGCGCATGCGAGTATTTAATAATGTAACGCACGATACCTTAACAGTGCGATTTTGTGCGCTAATGTAGGTGCGACTTGTGAAACTGTGTGAAACTGCGTATCAGCTGTCGCAGTGCTTATAATAAATTGTGCGCACAGGAAGATACCGCAAAGGTAAGGATTAGTTGTGCTCATGTATGAATGCGCTGCTTTAATTAGTTGCGTCACATATTGCGCATATTGCGTTCACTTAGACGCATCTGCATTTGTTTCTGTGCTAATATTTGTTTGGTTGCAAAGGTGTTTAGCCTACCTGATACCCTTAAAGGAACCTTGGTCAATATAAACATGTTGGGTGGAAGGTGTGGTTAATATGCACTTTACAGGGGTTGTTCATCTTTGAGTAAACTTTGAGTTAACAAACATCCCCACCAACAGCAGCACCATTGTATTTGCCAGAACCCAGTTTAGCAGTGTGGCTCTGCTAGCGCAGCTGGGCAGGAATGCGCATTTTGAAGAGCGTTACTATTACGCCACAAAGAGGCAGTCGTAAAAATTGTGGTGCTGTTGACCGGGTGCAGTTTTGCACATATACAGACGCAAATCTGCGACGGCCGCAGTGCAAGCGCATTGTAGCCACGCCCACAGCCACGCCCCTAACAACCACGGCATCGTTTGCGACATAAATGCCCAATCTTTTGCGCAATGCGCATAAACAAAACCATCGCAAAAGCTCTGTGTTATGCGCAATATCACGCAAATATATTAGCGATCACACTCGTGATGTCGCAGACAATCTTTTGCGTCCACTTATGCGCTGCGCTGCGTTAATAAATGAGCCCCAGTGACTGTTATAAAGATGCAAAGGAGGAAGTTGTTGTGTTCTGGCTATTATGTTAAAACATCTGTACACTCCAGCCTTTATACATTACATTTTTAGATAACTGACTACTGTATATTGAAAACATTTTTAATTTTGCTCAGCCTATCTATTTACACAGTTTTATGTGCAATGTCAATGCCCTCTTGATATTTGTTCTACACTGCCTAATAGTTTATGGCATTTAAAATTCAGAATAACCCTGCACCAGTAGGTACTACATCTTTTTTACTTATAATGCCTACATGAAAGAGGCTGACACCTTTTGTGCCTCAGTAGACATACCACCACCAGAAAGTATAGAGAGAGCTGGCATAGAGGTATTGGTTTCCTAAAACCAATACCTAAAACCAATACCTCTTCATTCCTGGCAGAACGCGCATAAGAAACGCAAACCACTGGACAACACAGCATCAGACAGATCAGACTAAAGGACATAGACCTTAACCTCACTCCACATTGGACTACCCCCTATAAAAGGTGACTCCTCAGCTTGTACCCCGCAATAACTTTAAGTCTCAGGGACACAGGACAAGTTACCATGTTCTGGCACTAGCAACCCCTCACTCTGAACCTCCGCGCCGGAGACACCCCCTCACTGCACATCTCCAACCTAAATTGCCTGGACGTTAAACAATACCATCACATAGACATCGCCCCTCTTCTAATAATATTGATTTTGCAGTAGTGTAACTACAGAGGGGCAGGCCCAGGTGCAGAGCTTGAAGCTTTTTTTAAGTGCCTAACCACATGCGCTAACTGCCAGAGGGCCAGCAGGGGGTGCGGGCCCTGGTACAATTACACCCTGCCGGTATTTCCGCCATTGTTTTTGAAACCGACCAGATCCTTTACGATTGACAGTGCTGTCCCACACCACTACAACTCAAAAGGAGATACCAAAACAACTACACCCAATACCCCCCCTTCTTCAAAGGAAGACAGACAACTTATTGCCCATACACCCAAATATTACTTCATATCATTCTTAATACTCTACCGGTGACATAGGATACACCTATAATATCTAGATGGAGAGTTGGTGAGGGAGGGGGAAATCATTATAAGCACTGACTTCCGCTACCTTTCAGAATCAAATTCAAATTAATGACCCTGACATTCAAAGCACTTCAAAACTCTGCCCTACCCTACATCTCTGAACTCATCTCTATATACTCACCCTACTGCTTACTACGCTCCTCTACTGACCTGCTACTCAACTCTTCTCTCATTACCTCCTCACATGCTCGCATTCAAGACTTTGCAAGGGCTGCACCCCTCCTCTAGAACTCTCTCCCACGGTCTGTCCGACTTTCTCCCAACCTTTCTCCTTTCAAGAAATCTCTTAAAACACACTTCTTTCGAGAAGCCTACCCTCACTCTGCTTAACTACCAAATGCAACACCACATACAGTACCACATTTCTCACCCACTTAATTCAATATTGTCCACTCCCACACCTTGTGTATTACTCTCTTCCCTTTAGAGTGTATGCCCTTTGCATAGGGCCTTCCTCACCTTTTGTACCGGTATTGATAGTGATGTATGTAATTCCATATGTTCTATGTATATAATTCATGTGATTTAGTTGTATAATCACATTTACTTTATAGTGCTACGCAATATGTTGGCGCTATATAAATACATGTTAATAATAATAATATATTAATATGTATTTTTAAACAAAAACCAGAGTGTAACAGGTAAAATCCCGCTTACGCACCAATGGGGTACTAGCAGACAGCTAAGGAAATAGCTGACACTGTGATATGGTTAAATGTTAATGTTTATGTTGTTTGTTCTATATTATTCTTCACTGCTCTTTTTATGTTCTATATCATTCTTCACTGCTCTTTCTATCTTTCTACCTTATTTCCCCCCTTCCACGTCTCTGTATAATTTTATTATGATTAGTCAGCAGGTACACTACGAGGGGACTCTGTGCTGCCATGTAGTAATTATCTGTATTAATTACTAATCAGCCTTATATTTGTGACATTTCTATTCTATGTTTACTGTATATTGTGAGTGGGTCCCTAAGCTCAGTAAGTGACAGCAGCACAGAGCATGTGCAGTGAATCAGCATAAAAGAACATGGGGAGCTACTGGGGCATCTTTGGAGACAGATCTTTACTGCTAAAGGGCTATGGTTGCCTTGGGCTGGTACAGAAGCCCAAAACATAATGTACAAAATTTCTGCCTTAAATCTTTAGTTAGGCTTTAGTTCTCCTTTATAACTCAACCCCGCACTCACAACTATGTAGAGAGTACATCAGAGGTTCTGGACTGCCTTAGATCACAGAGGATGCAAAACAAATTCTAGACTCCACTTTAACCACAGAAGTTCCTTAAAGCCCTTAAAAATACTAAATCAGGCAAGGCATCTGGTTCCGATGGCCTCACTATTTCCTACTACAAGGAACTCAGTGGCCAACTTCTACCCTATCTTTTAGAAGCGACCAATTCCACTACTACTACTACTACTAACCAATGAAGTACTTCCAGAAGCTCTGTGTCAGGCTTGGCCACAGGTGAGTGGCTGGTAGTTAGGAGCCTTGGTGCTCTATAACACGAGTACAGCGGGTATTTGAGGTTTTGATAGGCCGGAAACATGTTGTGCAGAAGAATATTTTAATAATGAAAAGTATGGCAATATAACAGATGAACAAGAGATAAATAATATAAGTTCTTACACCAGGTTGGTGGTCAAGTGCAGGCAACAATAAAGCAAGTCCGAGAAACAGGCTGAGGTCGGGGGCAGGCTGATGGCAATAACAAGTCCGTATGGCAGGCCGAGGTCGGAGGCAGGCTGATGACAGAGGGTAGTCCAGTAAACAAGCCGAGGTCAATTACAAGGAGATCCAACAGAGAGCAGGTAATGGGAACTGTAGCAGAGAACACAGGCACAGGGACCAAGGCAGGAATCTCAGGAACAAAAGCAGGAATCAGGCACAGGAATCAGGAGTCACAGGAACAAGCAGTATGCAAGATCTAGCTTGGGAGCTTCAATGGTCAAGCACTGGAGTATCTTTAGCAACAGGCTTATAAAGGCCCTTAATTAACAAATTACCAACACCTGGTAGAGCAAGAAGGAGGAGGAGGAGGTGAGCAAACGTAAAAGGTAGAAAGTCTTTAATCATACCAGTAGAATTAGAATCCAAAGGTCTCCAGTGGCTCAATGAAATAATGCAGGAGCTTGTAAGTGTTAAGTTCAGAGTTCGATCCCAGGTAGCTCCTGACACTCTTATCCACAAAAAATGGAAAGACCCCATGGACCCCGGGAGCTACAGACCTATACTGATATTAAATTCTGTGCAAAGAGAGACACAAGATAACCTTAATAGACTCATAGCATAACATATCTCTGCAAACGCAACAATATTCCTCTCATGCTTCTCTCCCTGGATGTAGAAAAAGCCTTTGATAGGTTAGACTGGTAATTATTACACGCCTATTACACGCCCCCCTAGAAAGCATCAACCTGGGCCCATGGATAGCTACCCTATAAAGCCAACCCTCCGCTAAAATACGAGTAAACGGACACCTGTCAAACCCAATATACATAGAAAAATGGGACACGCCAAGGATGACCACTGTCCCAAATTTTATTTGTTCTTTCCTTAGAAAGCCATCTCCATAAAATTAATTCAATCCCAAATATCCAAGGTATAATAACAGTTTCAGGGCAAAGATACAATATAATTTGTGTATTTCCGTTGAAAAACCTTTTACATGAGCTTTAGCATCAAGTTATTGGAGCATCCTGTTCCATAGACTTCATTATTTGCAATATTTTTCATTTTACCCTGGAAGAGCTGCATTATGAGATCACTTGGGATATAACCAGGAAAATGATTTAAGCATATACTTTGTATGTTTATTTTAAATTAGGCTAAATGTTTTAGTGCCCAGAAGTAGAAAAATAAATATATCTGCAAACTGTTAAAAAGGTAGTATATATTGCAATTCCCCTAGGGAACTTAATATGACTTTCTTATGATCTTTCTTGTAGGGAGAATTCAATTACAAACATTTATACTAAGAGTAAACTTTGTTAAAGCAATAGTCCAAATGTCAAAGAAAAAAAAAATAAGTTTGAGATGCATACTGTACTGTGAAATGTGTACTTGAAAGATATATATATATATATATATATATATATATATATATATATATATATATAGATATATAGATAGATATATAGATAATAATCCATAATCCATGGAGGAGCCGGCACTCTCAACATTTTTGGAATAATTGATTCCTGGATCAGCACTCCCATTTTCTGTGAAATAATGTCCTTTATTTATACACACATTAGTCAGTGTTCCAACATTTCGGGCCACATTTGGACCTTTCTCAAGGATAATAAATATTGTGCAAATCAACCTTAAATAGCTTAAATAAAATGCTGACATCATAGTGCATGTGGTTCTTAGGCAATAAAAATCATTACATTTAAATTAATTTACAAATGTCGAAGTATTATGCTTGGCCTCAGCCCAATGCTTGGCCCCTGTCTTCTGTGCTATACCCCTCTTAAGTACTCTGTCTGGATCTACGACTGAGCGAATGCTTGCCCTATGCATACTTATCCTTTCTTTTAATGGCCTCACAGTTTTGCCACAATATACTAATCCACAGGGGCATTAAATAATATGGACCACCATCTTTGTCTCACATGTCATCCTGTGCTTGATCTTGTACTTTTTCCCAGTATGGGGGTGAGTGAACTGTGCACACTTCAGCTAGATTACAGCTGACTTTAAAAAAAGAACTTGATAAGGATAATTTATCCTTGAGAAAGAGCACAGTTGGTGTTCGAAACGTTGAATTTCTTTCAATAAATCTGTAGATGTCCAAGTCGGGGACCAGGCAACCCCGTGAATGAGTACACTCTAGGAGTGTAATATAGTCAGGGTTGAGCTAGATAAGAGCAGTTCTGAGCTCCAAAATAGGAGTGATAGATTGGAGGTATCTCTCCCCAGCCATATTGCCTGTATTATAGGGGTCCCAGTGGAGAGGGAATCAGGAGAGATGATTGCCCTGAGGTTGATCCACTACTGGAATATGTTTCTGACTAATAAACAGTTTCTTTGTTTGCACCATAAGAATCTCCAGGCGCCCAATCATTTTTATGCACAGTAGCCTGAGTGTTGAAGTTGCACTACACCTTAAAGGGATAGCTTCCATCTACCGAAGGCCCTGATCCTGATGTGTGAGTCCAATGTAACCCATGCTCATACCAATAGCAGGACAAGTTAACTATCTGTGGCCCAGATTGGCGTTACAAATCTTTATTTTTTTCAGGTCTATGTTACTATATATATATATATATATATATATATATATATATATATATATATATATATATATAAAATCCAACACACACACACCTCCAGTGAGGGCGGAAACGTTGATTATGCAATAAAGGATCTTCTCAAGTCCCTGTGTGCAACAGCATTTTCTTATTTTGTCTATAATATAATAACATATATTTTATATATTGTAAAATATTTAGGGAGATTGAAGCTGCATCTATAATTATACTATCTTACTCCCTTATAGGTATTGCGGAGGTATTGTCATCTCTCTCATTTTCATTAAAATTTGATAGATGCTTTATTAGGTAGTGTTTAAGTGCTAGGCTGATATGCAATATCATTATTAATGCCATGAATGTGCTTCATCTTAGAAATTGTAACTGTTTTTATTAATATCGCTTTTGATGATAATTGACTTTACTGTTTACTTACTATTGCTACAGAAATTTAGAAAAATAGTGAGCTGGCTGAAATAATGAGTATTAGCTGAACTTTGTGCCAAGCTTGCCAGATGGCAAAATAAAGAATGGCCTGTCTGTAAGCAGAGGGACAAGAAGAACATAATATGCAGAAACATAAGAAAATACACAAACTGTACTATAGTAGACACAAACTGTAGCTAAGGTGATCTTTGCAATGAACTGGCAAAACATCACCACAAATCCTACTATGGAGCACAGTCATATGCTTGGGGGCAAATTTTACAACTATCAAATTTAAGTTGTTACCGTAGTTTGAATTTTTTGAGCTAAAATTCACAAACTCAAATTAGATTTTCTGAAACTGGTATGTTCATGATTTATTAATGCAATTGTTTTTCCACAATCAAGTTTCTAATAAAAACAAGTAGGTTTGAGTTTGGTGAGTTTTCAAGTGGTTTCAAATTTGATCAAACTCTAAAACTCACACATTCAAATTTTGATAAAAATACAGAGTGTCTATGTGACTTATTCACATGATTATTCTAACACAATATATTCAAACATCATAATTTAGTATTCAATTCTTGGACATTGTCACCTCATTTGTTTAGCCTCAGAGAGATACAGTGGTCTACAGTATAAAGGAAATAGTGGCTATCAGAGCTTCAGATGAAGTACCTGTAAAGTATGGTATCCCAAAACCCAGAACAAGCCCCAAGGTCCTGGTCTTGGCTCATGCTTCTGCCTATAGCAGCCACCTTTGGCTTCAGGAGCAGCATGGGAGAATGTTCAACATATACGGGA
The DNA here is from genome assembly GCA_038501925.1 of Xenopus petersii. Lineage (NCBI taxonomy): Eukaryota > Metazoa > Chordata > Amphibia > Anura > Pipidae > Xenopus > Xenopus petersii. The sequence goes on along the minus strand of CM076689.1, from coordinate 34,393,804 downwards.
GGAACGGTGAACAGAGAGTGAAGTCGTGGAACAGGCTCTGTCAGTACCAATCAGACAGTGCAGTACAGTATCAGGAACCAGAAGCGTAGTCAGAATAAACAGGCCAGGATCAAAAGCAATCTGTAACACAATACAAAATCAGGATCCAGAAGCATGGTCAAACAGGCATGGGTGGGTTCAGGCAGTGATACAGCAAGGTCAAAACAGGCAAGTGTCAGAAACAGATACTCAGACAAGTATCCCACCCAGGAACTATCAGGAAATAGACCTACGTTGGGCAATGAGTCAGTGCAGTGTAGAGAGATTTATAGCCAGACTAATAATTTACACAGATTACCTGTGGCCAGATTGGTAACAGGCAAAACAAGCCATGCCTACTTGCATAGCAAAAGGAGTGAACCAGTACCTTAACTGTGTGCTCCCATAGGGCAGATGTAATGCAGACAGCATAGAAACACCAGGTCACTGGTTCGACTCTAGGCAGGGTATTGCAGTACCCTTGGAATTCCAACCTTTTTCAGGTGAACACCTTTATCAAGCATGCTTGATAAAGGGGTTCACCCCGAAACGTTGCCCTTCTGCAAAATAAACTCAGCAAGGGCTAGTACCTGCTTGAAAGAACCTACGTGTGCCAGTGAAATCCTTCTTTGTTGCTACAAATTTAGGAAAACATTGATGTATGGTCGAGTCGTAGATCCAAGACTATTTAGGACAGCAGATACATTTACACCACAAATATCATCCTAATAGACATTCAGATTAAGTTTAGGCTGTATCTAGAAAAGCAAATAGGTATTCTCACAAAGATTCACCTTAGTCTACAGACTAAGTGGCCCAGTCACTGATTCAAGCCCTGTTCACCCAGGGCAGTAAGCCTCAAAGTTTGGGAACCACTGTTTGACTCCTTAATGCTGTATTTCCTTTTCAGTCTAATATCTTAAACATTGATTTCTAGACCCTTATTTCCTGTAGTTTTGGTGAACTTGTGCAGAACGTAGGTGTGGATGGATAAGAACATAATGGATTTTGCATAAAACAGTAGCTGGCTTAAATAGAATGAACAAGACAAATGCAGTTCATTCATTTTACAGTATGCTAGGCACCACAACCCTCTCTGCGTAACAAATATTGTATGACATGCTCCGCATGGTGTGAGTAGAAGGTGTGTTGATTCACTGATGCATTCTGTATAATTCTTTTTTTAAATCAGTCCTTTTGTTGTCTGTTGCCTGTCTGGCTTGTGGCCTTTATCTACTTTTACAATTTCTCTATGTGCCTTGGCCATTGGCCTGATCCAAGATTGTATTCAGTCTGATCACTAGTTCTTACTTCCTTTTTTATTTGATACACCAACAAATAGTTACCTGTAGTTGCCTGTCCTACAGTACATAAGGCTGCTAAGACAAACCTAAAACCATTGCTGACTAGTGATGAGCGAATCTGACCTGTTTCACTTCTAAATGTATCGAAGTCTATGGGAGACAATTTTATTTGATGCACAGCAATTTTTTCACCCATTAGAGTCTATGGGCATCATTTTCACAGTAAAGCACGGCAAAAAATTTTGCTCATCACAATTGCTGAACAAATATGGCACTATCTTTAATATAACCAATTTCTTACATTTCTTTAATTTATTTGTAAAGGTTGCCTTGACCATGGATATCAACAGAAATCAAATATGTTCTGTACGGAAATAACTCAGGACTACATCAGAGCTGAGTAAAAGATTGATCTTTGCAAATTCAGCAGTTGTGTTTAGTGTTCTATCAATAATATTTATTGATTTGTGTATAGTTAGTGCTTCTGACATTAATTTATGAACTATCATAGCCAAAGTAGCAACAGTAATAAACCACTTTTGACCTTTAAAGTTCTGTATTTGATTTTTATCACTATGATATGTGAAGGTTTCATTGTGGAAAAGGTCAAACACCTTCATTATTTTAAATCATATGACTTTATGTTTCTTCTAACTTTGCTCAAGTAAACTTGAAGAGTTGCAGTTATCATTGGCAATTATACTGTTAGACTACACAAAATGCAAATCAGAAAAATCTGATGTTAAATCATTTCAGTGCACACAATTTCAAGGCAGACAAATATTATTTTAACAACAAAAGCATTAACACTTCCACTGCCTCCTGTTCCGATTCATACTTATTCTTTTTTATTAAGGTCACTTTCAAAATGCTTTACACTAATAACCATGCCAGATTCCATTACAAAATTTTAAATAGTAGAAATATGAAAGGGTGTATTTTGATATACAGTGTACTCCAGAAATGTAAATCATTTTTAACATCATTTTAAAAAATACAGGTAATTCAAAAAAAGATTACAGGCAATAACATGTTTGTTTTGTTTTTTTAAAAATAAAATCAAGATAATTTGATTTTCATCAGCAATAATATGACAAAGTACCCTGCCAAAGTCATCACCAATCATATTTGTTTGGTCAGTCCTGTGTTCCAAAGTATAGAGCTGAAAGGTTAGTTGCCACTATATTTGGCAGTAATGCTGCCACTCACTTTTCTCTTCTACTCCACCACTAAGGCTGTGCCCCCCATCCCGATGTCCTAGGCAGTTGCATCTGTTCCCTACCCTTAGTCTAGTTCCGGCCCTGCACAGCAGTAATCAAGTACACTGTAAGGTGACTTTTTGTGGAAGTGGAACCCCATCCAGATCTGAGGTTTTGTTCTTGTGAATAAATGTATACTTTTTAATTGCACATGATAATCCATTTCCATTTCTTTAAAACTATTTGCAATGTTTAATTTATGCCTATTAAAAAGTTGCTTAGAATTTTCTTGTCATTACAACAAAAAGTGAGTAGAGCTTCCTTTTAAGAATGCAGTTTTTGGTTTTGGTTTTTGAATTTCATGGATTGCATTCCAAATTACATAAATGCTATTCATTCTGAAAACCTCTGGTCCTAAGGATTTCAGATAATAGATTACATACACACATAAATCCTATAATTCAGCAAGCAAATGTAGGTACAAAAATGTCTGTGGGCTGTGGCTTCTCAGATTCCTTCAGCAATCCATTGTTTAGGGAAGTGGGGGTTGGAGTGTAGTGGGGGGTGGAGAAGGGGCAATGGTGACTAATGAGGGAGGAAGGTTTGTTAATAGTCAAGGGGTTAAGTAGGGGACTGGTCCACAGCTCGTCCAAGCATCAGATTCACAATTTTGGCTGAAGATGCCAGGGAGGACAGCTCTGAACTGGTGTGTATGGAGCATGTAGGGAGGACCACATGTCATATGTTCAATATGGTACCAGTATTAAATGTATGTTTGCAAATGCAAGGAGTGTGACTAGTAAAATGGGAGAGCTGGAGCTGTTGGAGGGAAAATATGATGTGATTGGTGTGGCCAAAACATGGCTGAATGAGTCACATGACTGGGCAGTTAATATAAGCTAACAAAACAAAAGAACAGGTGCCAGGAAAAGGTGTATTCACTACCACAATAAAAAAATTCAATCTTTTATGCTAAAAAGCAAAAATAGTTTATGTGGGAGGGATATACTCACAGTTCACCCCAGTCCACAGGTGCATATTCAAGTGCAACAATAGTTGAGTCCTTCCAAAAACAGTCAAGATTATCAATAATACAAAAATATTTATTAGGACATAGTAAAAAACGGCCTAACACGTTTCGTGACTATAGGGGCACTTACTCAAAAGCTAAAGGACATGCCCCTGTACAGCTCTTATATAGGGGTGAGACCAATCAGAAGAACATACATCACAGTCAATCACCAAGTGGGGAGCCAATTTACCAATTTAAATACCTATTTACAAACAGACTTCCCACATTGGGTTACAAAAAACTTACAAAAGAAACAACATATGATTATACTTAATAAGTATTACAAAGAATGTAGAATTACAACGAAATGTAAAATATTGCAAAAAAAAAGTTATTCTAATTCCTCGTACTAATCGAAGTAATAGTGCATTCGATCGAAGTCCACCAGTGGACTCCAAATGGGTTCCAGGAAGGCCCCCGTAGGCTAAAACAGCAATTCGACAGGTTTTAGATGGCGAATGGTCAAAGTCGAATTTTTAAACAGAGACAATACATGATAAATTTCGATATTTGAATTTTCAAATTTTTTTTCAAATTCAAATCGAATTTGCACTATTCACTATTGTAAAGTACTATACTTGCAATTAGAGAGTTCTATCAATGGGAGACAACGTATCCTGATACATGCACCTGGTAATAGTTATTTAAAGAAACGTCACATCAAAATCACTGTTGAGGCTGAGGGGTTTTCTAGTTTGTAAATGAAAAATCCACTTGGTCTCTAAACAGAGTAGTTTTGGTATAATGTTTCCACCCTGTTTCCCCCCTTACTGCTTTGTCTATACCTATCACAACTTTTGTTTTTTTAGATATGTGCACAAGTAAGGCATGTGGTTGCCCCACATCTTTGTCTGTAACAAGCCTGGATTTTTTGTTATAGAAATTTCCACTAGGCTAGGAGCCAGCTGGTTGCCTATCGTACGTGTACGACGGGTCACTGTTTTAGTCGATATTCGACCATTTAAGTCGATAGACAGTTAGCAAATACTGGTGCCTGTGGTACAGCATAGACTGATATACTGAAATTAGATACCTATAACAGGTCCTTCTCACACGTTAATAAGAAGCATCAACCGTACTGCCGGATGGGAAGGTACTCTATGGCGGTGAAAGGGTTGTGGCTGTATGAGTGACCACACCGGACTGGTAACTCATTACCGTATTAATTTGCTATTTGCAATATAACATACTTGGTAAATTTACATTTCCATCGGCCATTAACTATATATACACTAGACCAACACACTGCCTTCTGTTCTCCTGCCTTTACCTTTGTTTTAATAGGATTGATACGCAATGGACATGTGGTTTTTACTGTTAATAATTTACTAAACGTTAAGTTTTATTAATTAAACCACCTGTGAGTTATTGGATGTGATGATGGATGGGAGGGTACAGACATATGGGTTAGTTCTCTCTCTCTTCTTGATTGTATGATTTATTTACTTGACCCTGCACACCATCTCTTGGAACCTTTCATGGATTGGAGGTGCTCCCTAATCTCTATCTGTTATAATTAGTCTGGGGAAAGTAATGATTATGGGGGATTTTAATTACCTAGATATTGACTGGAGCAACAGTAATAAGGTTTCCTTATTAATACAACTAATGATGCATGGTTCACACATGAAGAAATTCAAAAGATACTAAAACATGTAACGATAAACAAAGGTCTGGTCCAGATGGTGCTCATCCCAGGGTACTTAGTGAGCTTAGCTCTGTGATTCCCAAACCTCTTTACGTAATTTTTCAGGATTCACTGAGGTCTGGCATGGTGCCAAGAGACTGGTGAATTGCTAAAGTGGTGCTGCTATTCAAAAAGGGATCCCATTTTCTGCCTCAAAACTATAGGCCAGTTAGTCTGACGTCAGTGGTAGAAAGCTTTTTCGAAGGGTTAATAAAGGATAAGATACTGGACTTCATAGCAAATAACAATACTAAATGAGTTTGTGCCAGCATGGTTTTATGCATAATGGATCTTGCCAGACTAACTTAATTTCTTTCCATGAGAAGGTACGCAGGGACCTCAATTCTGGGATGGCAGTGGATGTGATTTACGTAGATCTTGCTAAAACATTTTATACAGTGCCACACAGAAGGTTACTGGTTAAATTAAGGAATGTTGTCCTGGAACATCGTATTTGTACCTGGATAGAGAACTGGCTAAAGACAGACTACAAACAGTGGAGGTAAATGGAACATTTTATAATTGGACCAGTGTTGTTAGTGGAGTACCGCAGGGCTCTGTACTAGGTCCCTTGCTTTTCAACTTGTTTATTAATGACCTGGAGGTGGGCATTGAAAGTATTGTTTCTATTTTTGCAGATGATTCTAAATTGTGTAGAACTATAGGTTCCATGCAGGATGCTGCCACTTTGCAGAGTGATTTGTTGGGAAACTGGACAGCAAATTGGAAAATGAGGTTCAATGTTGATAAATGCAAGATTATGCACATGCAAAAATAATATAAATACAAGTTATACACTAAATGGCAGTATGTTGATTTCATGTACCTGGCATGTAAAAATATCCAAGCCACTTATACCTTTAATGGGACTGTACTAGGCAAATCCATAATGGAAAAGGACCTTGGAGTCCTTGTATATAATAAACTTGGCTGTAGCAAGCAATGCCAGTCAGCAGCATCAAAGGCAAATAAGGTCTTGAGCTGTATTAAAAGGGGAATTGATTCACAGCAGGAGGTGGTCATTCTTCCACTGTATAGAACACTCGTAAGGGCCCATCTAGAAAATGCCATACAGTTTTGGTTTCCAGTGCTCAAACAGGACATTATTGAATTAGAGAGGGTACAGAGAATGGCAACTAAGCTGGTAAAAGGTATGGAAAATCTTAGCTATGAGGAAAGACTGGCCAAATTGGGGATGTTCATGCTGGAGAAGAGGCGCTTAAGGGGTGATATGATGACTATGTATAAATATACAAGGGGATCATGTAATAATCTCTCTGCTTAAAGAAGGGGTTGGATGGTGTTTAGCAAGTAGGGATGTAGCGAACCGCCGCCGATGTGTTCGCGAACGCCGTTCGCGAACACCGGCAAAAAATGCGGACAGTTCGCGAACAGTTCGCGAACTTCGAACATCCGAAAATCGTTCGATTCGAACGATCGAAGGATTTTAATCGTTCGATCGAAGGATTTTCGTTCGACTCGAACGATCGAAGCCATTCGATCGAATGATTTCATTCGATCCAATGGCTTAGATCGTTCGATTCGAACGAAAATCCTTCGATTTTAGCGGTCGAAGGAATCGAATGGTCGAATGGTCGAACGATTTTTGTTCGAATCGAACGCGAACTCGTATTGGCGAACGTCGCGAGACGTTCGCGAACATTCGGCGGACGCGAACAGTGGAAGTTCGCGCGAACTAGTTCGCCGGCGAACTGTTCGCTACATCCCTATTAGCAAGTGAGGGAATACAGGGTTATGGAAGATAGCTCATAGTACAAGTTGCTCCAGGGACTAGTCAGGAAGGAATTTTCCCCCCCTGAGGCAAATTGGAGAAGCTTTAAATAGGTTTTTTTTGCCTTCCTCTGGATCAACTTTAAGTTAGGCAGATTAAAATAGCGTTAAAAGGTTGAACTTGATGGATGTGTGTCTTTATACAAAGTAACTTACTATGCCCTATGTATGTTTAAAGATCCAAATAATTATAATTCCATTTCTTCTTTGTTTTTTTTTTTGTTTTTTTTTTTTCTTTTCCATAACCAATATGCAACCTGTCTGCTAAAATGTTTATATTAAAACAAAAGAATGCATTTTGTTACAGGCACTTTTTGAGTGGTTAAAATGACAAGTACAGATAGGAAAAAGTTGCTGAGCTGTGTGTTAAATTTCACAAAATCTTATTTCACATAAGACATTGATTACATTATAAATGGAAGAAGTTCAAATGCATATATATCTATGTCTGCACTAACCGGATTATTGCATCCAGACATTCAATGAAATTTGGAGGCAGACAGAGCTTTTATACTGTCTTTAAAATCTCACAAGTTATTAAAAATGAGATGAACAAAGCTGCAACATTTTTCTTTTGTTATTGGTAGAAATATTTTTTCCTCCATAGATAATTCATTGTTTATTAAAAAAAAAACCTCTTAAGCTTATAGTTTATTAAATTAAGCTAAAATTGAATAACATTGTTATCTGTACAATTAGATAGATAGATAGATAGATAGATAGATAGATAGATAGATAGATAGATAGATAGATAGATAGATAGATAGATAGATAGATAGATTGATAGATAGATAGATAGATAGATAGATAGATAGATAGATAGATAGATAGATAGATAGATAGATAGATAGATAGATAGATAGATAGATAGATAGATAGATAGATAATGCCTAGAAGATGATAAATTAAGGGAAACTTTAAAAGATGGATGTCAATTTCTAAGTAGGAGGGCGCCAACTTTAGGAGGGATGCTAGTCTCTAGTGAATACAAACCAAATGAAACACATTCAAACTGGCTAAAAACACAAGGCATGTATCGTTGCAGGTAGTACACATGCTTAAATATTTAAAACAACCAATCAGTGCAATCTGTGTCATATTTAACCCCTTGTAGTAGCTCATACTAGCACTATTTATTCACAAGTTAAATGCAAAATAATAAAAACTTTCTAAAAAACATTCTACCTATGGGTGTATCCTCTTCGACCAAATTCCCATGCACATATTTATCAATACATTTTCTCAAAAAAAATCTGGTGAAGGAAAAGAGAGATTTTTTCAGATTTGATGCCCGAAAACCATACATAATTTATTCGCCAGGCGCGAATTCACGGTGAATTTGCGCGATTCGCCGCCAGCGCATAAATTCGCGAAACTCCCGCGAAAATTCGCGTCAAAAATTCGCCGGCGTCAAAAAAATTTTTTTTAGAAAAAATGGACGCCGGCGTCAAAAACGGGCGCCGGCATCGAAAATGGGCGCCGGCGTCGAAAAAATGGGCGCCAGCGTCAAAAACGGGCGCCAGCGTCAAAAACGAGATCCCGGCGCCGTTTTGCGAATTTTTCGCCGTTTCGCGAAATTCGCAAATTTTTCAGCGAAGCGAAACGGCGCAAATTCGCCCATCACTACTATTGACTTCTACATGACCTTGGTAGGTTTGAGATGGTGTACTTTTTATTCGGACTTCGAAAAAATGGTGGTTTTCCCTTTAAAACTTTGACCAGAAAAAAGACTTATTAATATATAACTCCCTAGATGTCAGTGACCCGCCCATCAAGCATTGATAACAATCATCAAGTGTAGATCTCATAATACACCAATACTTAATATCCCACTAAACTGATGAGTGGCCATTGCCATACAATGTAACATAAAAATTGGCCCACTGGGACTCCTCACAGTAACTTCAAAATTTGAATAACAAAAGACCAAATAAAATGTATTAAAAAAGATCAAAGTATTTTTCTGCGGGAGAATAGGTTGTATTAGAACCGTTCGGATCAAAGTAAGATAGTATTCGATCAGATCCGATTCAAAGTATTTTTTAAAAAAAACTCCAAATAGGTTCTAGGAGGTCCCCCATAGGCTAAAACAGCAATTCAGTAGGTTTCATATGGCAAATGGCCGAAGTCGAAGTTTTAAAGAGACAGTACAAGATAAATTTTGATTTTCAAATTTGAATACAATTTGGACTATTCCCTTGTCAAAGTATACAAATAGCTCAAAATTTGAATTCTTTTACTTCAAATTTTCAATTCGACCCTCGATAAATCTGCCCTTAAAATTTACTTATAGGTGATGTTGATCGTTTTTTGCTGAGAGGTTTGTTTTTGTAAGCAATTGTTAGTTGAAGTTTCTAAATTTGACTGTTTGCTTTGTGGGAAAAAATCAGATTTTCACAATTTTTTCTGACTTTTCACCTGAAAACTCAGATTTCTTATACTTTTTGCCCGAAAACTTCAGGGTATTGCACAAAATCCAGCGCTCATCTAAAAATCATTGGGACTTCTCCCGTTGACTTAAATGCAACCTTTACAGGTCTGAGATGCCATTTTTTTCGAATTTGGACTTTTCCATTGTTGGGGTTTAATAAATTCCGAAAAATTTGTGATTTTTTTTAAAAGTCCAATTTTAGTTTTTTTAAAAAATTTGGGATTTTTGCCTTCAGAGTTTAGTAAATAACCCCCTAATAGTTCATTCAAAGGTGAACAACCGCTTTAACACAAAACTAAAAATATTCCACCATGAAAACCTTTGCTTATTTTCAGGCTTGATTTACTACACTGAATTTCTTCTGTTAAGCATTATTGATGAGCTGGTGAAATGATTAATGGGAGCAAGAAATTATTTTCCGAGGGTCTGTAATAGTGCACAAAATTCGTATAATTGTAACTCTTTCCAGAAAATGATCATAGATTATTTGAACCCAAATGTTCCTACAAAGCACGGTTCTGTTTGCATAACCAAGTTAATCTTGTAGAATATTCTGATATATTGTTGTAAAAACAATGGCTTTTTGTAGCCACGGGCTATTTAGAGGTGTAATTGTATCAAAGTGAAACATATATTGTTGTTTTTTCCTTATTTTCATTCGTCTTTTAAATAAATAATTAAATGCATGTGAAGAAATAGCAATAATGTGGTGGCAGGTCTAAATAAATTGATTGTACTAACCAAATAAAGCATTTTTACTCTGATTAGACTTGGAATTGAAACAAACTGATTGGCCAAGGGCATCCTCAGTTTCATTTTAGGTATTTAAATATTTTGCCAGTAGAAATTTATTTGAATAACGAAAAGCTAAAACTGTAGCCCTGGATTAGCTTCATACCTCATACAGTTCAGCATGTAAATGCATATATCTTGTAAGAGGTGTGCTTGTTTTTGTGTTTTTTTTAGCAGTGGTAGACTGGTAAACAGTTAACTCCAGGGAGAGCAGGGTGGGCCCTCCATTCCATAATCCATGTAGATGCCCAGTTATAGGACCTGCCCAATTAGGCTGCAGGTGAGCAGCCAATAGAAAAGTTGTGGTATTACACCTCAGTGCCCCTGGAGACTGCTTTGTTCTGGAGGAGGGTGTGAGGCCCCCTGGAGACCTCCTTGTGCTGCGGGAGGGTGTGAGGCCCCCTGAAGTCCTCCTAGTGCTGAAGGTGTATGTGAGTAGCTGGGAAGAAGCCTGTGTTCCTACACTGAGCTGCAGTAATTGTGAGCTCCAAGTGACTAGAGAGAGGAACAGAAAACCCCTTCTAAGAGACTTTCGGGGGAATGTAATCAAAGTCGCCAACAGAAAAACTATTCGCAATTTTAAAAGTTATGCCTTTGAGCGAACAAAATAGCTTTTGCAAACCTGGAAACTTCCGACAGTGGAAGACCAATGCACAGTCAATGCAATAAAACTTCTTACTGAAAAAGTCGTTATGTTTTCTCCAAAAGATTACGACACCTTCAAGCACTAAAAATTCGAGTGTGCAATTAAAATTCACAATGTAATAACAGTTTAAGGAACAATATTGCATTGCGAGATGTGGATTTTTAGTCTTATTGGTGTGAATTGTTTTGCTCTTTGCGACTTTAATTACTTTCCCCCGCATGTGCTGAAAGTCTAACAAAGGATTCTGTGACTTATTACTTATTATTATTGTAAGTGCTACATATATTTTGTCTGTGTACACCAATGTGAGTACTACAGAGGGATTACTAATTCTATGTTGAAGCTTGTGTGCTGAAGCTGTTGATTTTGTTCATCCAGCTGCATTGAACTGTTAAAGGCAGCTCCTGACTAGATTTGCCCACAATGATTCACAATACCCATTGGTATTCAGACCGAACTCTGTGAACAGGGCAATAAATTACCAGAATAGATAAAAACTTAAAAAAATAATATATATATATATTGATATATATATCTATATCTATATCTACATATATATATATATATATATATATATATATATATATATATATATGTAGATATAGATAATAAACAAGATTATTACATCTCTAGTCCCTGAAATTCCCCCCCCAAGAGGGTGAGATTATGATCTTTCCTTAATGATCCCAGTGAAGACATGCCATCAGTGTGCATCAATTAAAATGCTATTTATGGGGCAAATAATATGAATGAAGACATTCATAATACACCTCGAAACATCAAAATAGCACGCATACCAAAGCTGCACGGATGAGAGACGGTGAGAGAGAGTAACCTCCGTACAGCTGCAGCTATTCCACTCTGGTCACGTGGATTACACTTGAAAAAATAATAAAGGATAGACGCATTCAAAGTGTAGCTGGATCCAGAATAGGATGGGGAACTCTGGTACAACTTGTACTGGTAAAATATCCAATTTTATTAAATATACGTTAAAAACATCATTGTTATTTGGAGTGGATCTATGAGCAGGGGAGTGCATGGTTTACGCGTTTTGTGACTGCGTGGTTACTGCATCAGAAGCCAAAAGCGCCCCTGCTGGCAAGATACTTATACAAAGGTTAAAGGTTTTTTCAGATACTAACGAGGAACCTTTTACATGTTTTTCTGACGTTGATAATGCATTGGACTTGTGCTATGAGTTGGAAAGAAATATGATTAAGGAGATGCGGTTATGGTTGGATATCTTCACCTTGGAGAACTATCTGAAGGTGGGCCGTATACCAAGAGGTCTGCGTATCAAGAAATTTCCAGCTTTTTTTGATGTATCACGGGAATTTGTCGATTCCTGGAATTCCACATTATCTGCATGCAAGCTGATTGTATTAACTATTGATTTTCATACAAAAAAACATAAGTTAATACAGGATGGCATTAAGGAAATGCAGACAGGTCTTTTGAGAAGTGAAGCTAATTTAGAGATAGCTGAACAGCGTGTTAATAAATTAGAAACAGAAGTGAAATATACCAAAAGGGATAAATTCTTGAGTAGGGATGTAGCGAACTGTTCGCCGGCGAACTAGTTCGCGCGAACTTCGACTGTTCGCGTCCGCCGAATGTTCGCGAACGTCGCGCGACGTTCGCCAATTTGAGTTCGCGTTCGATTCGAATAAAGACCATTCGACCATTCGATTCCTTCGACCGCTAAAATCGAACGATTTCCATTCGTTCGAACGATTGTAAGCATTCGATCGAATGAAAAGCATTCGATCGAATGGCTTCGATCGTTCGATTCGAACGAAAATCCTTCGATCGAACGATTAAAATCCTTCGATCGTTCGAATCGAACGATTTTGCGGGTGTTCGAAGTTCGCAAACTGTTCGCGAACTGTTCGCAATTTTGCCGGTGTTCGCGAACGGCGTTCGCGAACACCAAAACGGCAGTTCGCTACATCCCTATTCTTGAGGGATAAGAAGGACTACGAGTTTAACTGAGTTTATGATTGGAATATTCGTAAGAAAGATTTTTCTGTAAGAAAAGTTCATAGCTGGAAAGAAAATTAACAAAGGCTTCAAAAAGCACAAGAAAGAAAGTAAGATTCAGAGACATCGACAACCAACAATCTGACAGTTCGGCTTCGTCCTCCGACTTTTTACGTACAGAAGGGGATTTTTCTCAGGGCGAATCGAGGAGGTCTCAACGAGAATGTGTGAAAACCAGAAGTCAATCTTACGGAATGGATCAAGTAGATCTGGAATGGCAACGGAGAGGGGGTGGAGAGAGCGGATACAGCAACCGCTTTTAACATCCAACCCCAGTTCCAGGGACTCCAGTTATGGCTCAACATCAATCTGTAATGTCATTACCGGTAATATGTCCCAAAAAATACTGACGGAAGTTGAACTTAGAGTTTTAAGTTTGGGCCTTAACTATGTTCCTGATAAAGGCATGCACATTTTTCATACTATTGTGGACATTAACATGTTTGTCCATAAATTGACTTTAAAAAGACATTTCTATCAGTCCACTGATATAGATAATGAGTCACACCACCTAGACTAGAGGAACAAGATATCTCTTTAATTTTGACCTCGCCTTCCTCTCTTTCTCCTCTTATCTCACATGAACAATCTACTATACTAGATACAATTAATGTTTATTTTTCTTCTGAAGATTTGTGTGCGATGAATGTGATGGAGGACCTCCGAGCTGAGTCGGATCAGGGTGGGAATAGCAATCTTCCCATTATTCATACGGGTTTGCGTGAAAAATCCTATTTTTACACCGTTGAAAGTAGGGGCATACACATTGACCTATTCCAAAAACTTGTTATTAGGGATCTATGCAGTTTCAATAGCAACAGAATGTTTAGAAAAAAGTGTAATAAGAATATGGGGAATGTTTTTGATTGTAATAAATCAACTAACTTCAAAGATCAAGAGTCCCAAGCCCTAAATGACCTCATGTCTGACAAATCCATTATAATAATAAATGCTGATAAAGGGGGGTCAGCAGTGGTTCTGGATGCAGAATACTATAAGTTTTCATTGGCTCCCCAAGGTCCATAAAAGTCTGACCGAAGTAAGTGGTAGGCCAATAGTATCAGGCATTGGCTCTTTGAATGAACCGCTATCTGAATATGTTGATCGTTTACTGTTACCAATGGTTTTTAGTTTGCCAAACTATCTGAGAGACAGCACCGACTGTATCAATAAAATTCAGAAAGTCATTTGGAAGCCGTCTTATAGATGGGTAACCCTCAATGTTTCTGCTTTATATTCCTCCATAGACCATGATAAGTGAATACTCTCCATCTGTTTTTGGTTGGTGCACCATGGATTATATTTGGATGTACAAAATGAATTTCTGATTGAGGCTCTACATTACCTCCTTAGTACTAATTACTTTATGTTTAATGGGACCTTTTACCTTCAGATTAGGGGGGCTGCAATGGGGGCACGTTTCGTGCCCTCATACGCTAACCTCTTCATGGGGCTTTGGGAGTGTAATTTTATTTACAGTGACAATAATCCATTTCGCAGTCACATAATTAGTTATAGATAGGTATATCGATGACTTGATCTTTATTTGGGATGGGGAGTCCACTTCAGTTGATGAATTTGTATGTTACTGTAATGCCACGGGGTGGGGTATCTTCTTCACCAGTGAAACAAATTCTCTAGAAGTTGCATACCTAGACATCCATTTTTCTTCAAATGGAAGTGTGATTGAAACAGATTTATTCCCCAAACCTATCACTCGTAACAGATTATTGCATGCCAACAGCAACCATCCCACACATACTTTACGGGGTGTACCATTTGGTCAATTTTTAAGGCTGCGCAGAATTTGTACCAACTGGGATTCATTTAATTCTCAAGCCATGGCTTTGTGGGACCACTTTAAAGATAGGGGTTACGCCACCTGTGACATTAAAAGGGCCTACGATAGAGCGGTGGGGGCTAATCGTTGTGACCTTCTAAGAGGTATATCCACAACAAAAAATAATAACACCGGACACAGTAATAAAAGATATGCTGCCAGGAATGACTGTCCAGTTAGTTGGAATTGTGACACATTAGAATGTTCAGGGACTATCTCTGACCCGTGTTATCACTACTTTCTCCAGAGATACTCCAGTTTTACAGAGGGTTAACCGTAAACATTGGGATATACTTACACAGGATCCAATTTTGAAAACAATGTTTCCTTCTAAACCCAATTTTGTTTTTAGAAGGGGTCAGAGCATTGGTTCTTTCTTATCTCCCAGTTTGTTTTTGGAACAAAAGCCGTTGGGTTTCAAATTGGCTTAATGTCAAGGGCTGCTATAAATGTGGCAGGTCTTGATGCCATGCATGTGCTCTCGTGAACCCTTCCAAGTTTTTTACTTCAAGTCATAATTCTTACAGACACAAAATTAAAATGTATGATTACTTGTGTCTGTGGTAAACAATATATTGGAAAAATGAATAGACCAGTTAGGAAACGGATATCGGAAACACATCAATGGGGTTTCTCGAGGGGATAAAAGTTCTGCTGTTGCCAAACATCTGATTGAAATACATGCGAGTAGGAAATGCGTCTCCTTTCAAATTATAGATAGAGTGGTCCCAGGGGTTAGGAATAGGGATGTAGCGAACGTTGGAAAAAAAGTTTGTGAACATATTCGCGAACTTGCGTCAAAAATGCGAACGATTCGCGAACGTCGCGAACCCCATAGACTTCAATGGGAAGGCGAATTTTAAAAGCTAGAAAAGACATTTCTGGCCAGAAAAATTATTTTAAAGTTGTTTAAAGGGTGCAACGACCTGGACAGTGGCATGCCAGAGGGGGATCAAGGGCAAAAATGTATCTGAAAAATACATTGTTGACACAGCGCTGCGTTTTGTGCTGTAAAGGGCAGAAATCACACTACGTCACTCAGGTGATGTTTCTGGACACGGAATGTGAAAAAGCTCACACAGCTAGGTGGCACTTGGTTAAAGACTGGGCAAACAAATTGAAACAATGCCTGCAAGGTCAACGTATACACTACAGCAGTGGATACGGAATATATTATTGCTGCTTGAAAAACGTCACTCGGGTGGTGTTTCTGGAGACGGTATTATTATTGATATTTAGACAGAATGTGAACAAGCTCACACAGCTAGGTGGCAGTTGTTTGAAGAACACACTGGGCAAATAATACCTGCAAGTGCACTACTATTGGTGCACTACTATGAAGAACAGCAAACAGCACTGGACACGTTAAAGAACAGTAAGATAAGTAAAATAAAAAAAATATATATGTATATTAAAAAAAAAAAATTACTCTGGTTGGTGCTGAACTACTAGGAGGAGCAGCACACCAGTCCCACTCCCCAACACTGCTAGACTAATAGCACTGGGCTCTTATAGTAGCAAAGTAAAAAAACAAAAAAGAAAATAAAAGCAGTCCTTACAAGGACTATTGGGTTATTACAGCAGTCAGCAGATGAGATCAGAAGAGATCAGTGCCCACAGCAGCTACAGAGCACTGCAGTAGAAGGTAGATTACTAGCCAGCAAAGCTACCTAACCTAAAATGTCCCTCAAATCCCTGCAGAGTTCTGTCCCTACAATACAGAGCAGTATCAAGTAGATTACTAGCCAGCAAAGTTACTATCAACTGTCCCTCAAATCACTAACAGCTCTCTCCCTACACTAGCTCTTCCAAGCACACACAGGCAGAATGAAAAAACGCTGCAGGGCTTCAGTTTATATATGGAAGGGGAGTGGTCCAGGGGGTGTGGGGGTGGTCCAGGAGGGAGAGCTTCCTGATTGGCTGCCATGTATCTGCTGGTCTGGGGGAGAAATGGCAAAAAAAAGCGCCAGCTAAGGCGAACCCAAATTGGCGAACGTCGCGCGACGTTCGCGAACATTCGGCGAACGCGAACAGTCGATGTTCGCGCAAACAAGTTCGCAGGCGAACAGTCCGCGACATCCCTAGTTAGGAAAGGTGATATAGAAAAATCCGTTCTTAAAAAAAGAGGCTTTTTGGATTGTTACCATGGATATGGTGACACCTAGGAGTTTAAATAGGGAATGGGAACTTAATTGTTTCATTGACTGATCAGTTATTCCCATTGTAAACCCACTGTAAACCATTTCAATTCAATCAATTTTTGATTGTTTTCTCATTCATTCATTCACTCACGAAGTGAAATCGGAAAACTTCGTGACATTCGGCGCATGCGCAGTAGAGCCGTACCGGTAACTGTTCGTACTGCGCATGCGCCAGAAAACGCCGGTCAGAGGAGGAAGAAGACGCGCGTGGAAGAAGATGACGACTGCGAACTCCGTGGACAGGACCTGCGCAGAGGGGTGAGTAACAAGTTAGGGGCATTTGCCCAGGGGGACAGGTAGGCCAGGGGGGAGGAGGGAGGGGGGGCAACGGAGGGGAGGGGGAGGGGTTTTGCGCCCTGGGGCTTTCCTTCTCCTTTAAATACCTTCAAGAAGGGGCTGGATGGATTTTTAGAAAGTAAGAAAACACTGATATAATATTGAAAACATCTTTTAGTACAAAGTTGGGCCACACATCGGGGAGGGGGAGGGGCTCCAGTTAGGGGTCATGGTTATGTGCTGATAACTTTACCAAATAAGAAGTGCAAAGATCAAAACTGTGTGCAACATTGCATTCATTAAGATGGTTTTCATAAAAATGCTTGCATCTATATAAAATGTTCTATGCTTGTGCCTTTCAGTATATGCTGACTGAGCAAGCTCTAAACCAGGGATGCCAGAGTAGACCTTTAGTTGATGATTAGTAGATCTCAAGACACTGTCAACAAACAGCTTGTCTAAATCTTTTTCATGCTTTTCATATTCAGATTTTTTATATTAAGGTTACATAAGGAATCAGGGCTGGAACTAGTGGTAGGCAGATTAGGCACGTGCCTAGGGCACAAAGCTGGGGGGCGCCAGGCACGCACCTGCTCTGCCTCTCCCATCCCCTAGTCTGGCCGGCATGTGTGGTCTGTCCCTTTCACGGTGCATCATTGTTTCATGCATGCGCGATCGTGTTTTTTTGCACCTGCTCTGCCTCTCCCATCCCCTAGTCTGGCCGGCATGTGTGGTCTGTCCCTTTCACGGTGCATCACTGTTTCATGCATGCGCGATCATGTTTTTTTGCACATGCGTGTGCCTGTTGGGCACTTTGACCGGCCAGGCAACTCAGCACTGTAAGAAAAACATGTTAAAATATAACAATATAATACTATTTTGCAATAATACATTTTTTTAAGTCAATATTTAATCAATAGTTTCCATGTAACAGAATGCTAACAATGCTCGCATGGATGTAGATCATAATGGGACAACATCAATAAAAGTAGACCCTGCATTAGTAAAGTATGGGCACTCCTGATCTAAGCTCTGCTGTTTCTGTTGCTGCAATTTCCAATGCACAAGGATGCAATAGTACCCTGGAATTAACATCTGATTTAAAAAAATTTCAGATACTGGAAGGTACATTGTGCTTACAACTGACTTGCACCTAATAAATGATATTGTAACTCTGTTCCAGCTCCACAATCATCTTTATACCAGACATGATGCCTTTCACACCCACATTGAATATAGCAAAACATGAATAACTTCTGCACGATTTACCAATGAGTACGTTCATATGCATCTGCATTGGTACAATCAATTATGGAAAACTAATCCAGGCGAAACATGTAGTGGAACATTATGTGGAGTAAACACAATGGTTATACTTTAAGGGGCTGATTCACTAACTTCGAGTGAAGGATTCGAAGTAAAAAAACTTTGAATTTCGAAGTGTTTTTTGGGCTACTTCGACCATCGAATGGGCTACTACGACCTTCAACTACGACTTCGAATCGAACTATTCGAACTAAAAATCGTTTGACTATTCAACCATTCGATAGTCGAAGTACTGTCTCTTGAAGAAAAAACTTCGACCCCCTAGTTCGCCATCTAAAAGCTACCAAACTCAATGTTAGCCTATGGGGAAGGTCCCCATAGGCTTTCCTAAGTTTTTTTGATCGAAGGATATTCCTTCGATCGATGGATTAAAATCCTTTGAATCGTTCTATTCGAAGTATTTTATCGTATAATCCTTTGATCGTTCAATCGTACTATTTGCGCTAAAATCCTTCGACTTCGATATTCGAAGTCGAAGGATTTTAATTCTCAGTCGAATATCGAGGGTTAATTAACCCTCGATATTCGACCCTTTGTGAATCGGCCCCTAAATGCTTTTTGTGCTCTATGGGTGGCATTTACTTAAATACTTAAATCGCATGCGGGTTGTGGCACTTGATACATAGCAGCGGCCTGCAAATAGGTTGGAATTCTTTATGGTGGGTACAGAAAAATTGCAATTTGAATCCATTTTGGTGTAATATAATACATGAGCCCTTTTCTCTTTGGTTAATATGGAAAGTAGAATAAATATACTGTATGTCTCTAGTTTAGATTTTATTACCCTATGTTAATATTCTTCAGTTGCTGTAGTTTTGCTTAGAGGCTTTCTTTAATTGCAGTAAGCCAACAATGATACTGTGCTACTGGAAAAGTAACATTTGAATAAAATATCAGACCTCTTACCAGCAAAGCAAATGGCTTAGCCCTCACTTTTTTTTTTTTTTTTATTCTATGCATGTTTTTGTTTTCATTTTGCACGAAAAAGTACTATATAGTGGTTAAGATGGAACATCTTTTTTTCTACTGCAGTGGAATATGATCTATATTTATTATTTTACATCTGGAGCAAAGAAATAGTTTGTCAACACTTTTTTGGCTTATTTCTCTAGATGTAACAGCCTTCAGCAAACTGAACTCTGGGTCTGCTCTGAAAGGTTTTAGAAGTTGAAAGGATAAATGATTAATGGTTTCCATTTGGAGACCCATGGCCAGAATGGATTGTACTCACACTCGCCCTGCACTAAACTAAAACGTTTTCTCATTTGGGTTTGGATAAGCACTAAATTCTGTATCTCACAAACCGCTGCCTTTAAACTATTCCTAAAGCTCCCTCTGGTGCTTTATAGTCGGTATTGTCAATGCAGATGACAATAAATTCACACTTTTCTTGCCATTTTCTAAATAACCAATTTATACTAAGCAAGCCATTCACAATAATGTATGTTAATTACCTAGCAATTGATACTTAAAAGAATACTTATCAGGTTTTTTCTAAAGATAAATCTGGCAGCTATGCATAATTAATTCCGAATGACACAGGGAACAAATGTGAGTGTAACAGTCTAAACATAATAATGATGTCAGAAATGTTTACAAAATTCAATTAACATTTAACAAGACATCTCAAAGCAAGTTAATTAAAAAAATAAAGCACTGAATGTTCACATAGAAAGAATAATTATTTGTAGTCATAAAATCATAATAGCGCCAATATGTTTTTCTAGTTATTTTGGTAAAAAGACTTATCAGCGACATGCACTATGCTAGGCATATACAGTATGTGGGAAATTGGATTAAAATGCAATTATTTTCTTGATACATAAAATATAAGTTCATAAAGATTTCAGACTATATTTTGATTTTGCACAAAATGTGATTTTTTAAATGTATATTTATTCATTTATTTCTATATTTTTCAGCTTTTATTTGCAATGTTCCACCTTTTAATCTGTCCATAGTTAAGGGCACAAGGATTTAAGGGCACAAAGACTGTATTGGTATACACATAAAAAGTGTGGTGTAGCATGACTAGTCTAAGTTCATTACAGCCTACTATTAGCCAAACCAGACGCAACTGCACCCGTGCTTCTCCATAAATGGGTGCCATTACACCAAATATTTTCACAGTCCCCCCCCTGAAATTAACAACAATACATTTATAAACAAGAAAAAAATGTATATATTCTTTTTATACATAAAAGTAGTTTATTGCCTAAATAAAATAGGTTTGTGAATATGGCAGTAAATCCGACAATTCTATCTCCACTTTTAGTTGGTCTCAGTATCACCACTTTTGTCAAATTCCACCCAAATAAATGTATAATTGGCATTGGATATACATATAAGCACTTAAAAGGATTTTATAGGAATTATTAGAGTTTTGCAAACTTGAAAGTTCACATTTGTGAAAAACATTAATGCATCGCTTTGGCATCCAAACAATTGCAAGTTCATTTGAAGTTAATGGGAAGTTAATGGGAATTATCCTAGGCAAAATGTGATATTTTTTTTTTCAATTCGTTTTTTCAGATATTTGTAGTTTGAGTTTGTAGACTCATTGCAAATTGAGTAGAATATGAATTTGACGCATTTGAGTTTTTTTTATGGTTTTATTCAAACAATCTTATATGATTTAAAAAAAACTTTAAAATTTACAATATCAAATTTTGATCAATACGCCTACCCATTTCATTTCAGAGTAAACCAATATGATGCTTTAGATGTACATTATAAAGTTTTGGATTTTAGAATATGCTTCTGTCTTGCAAAATATTTATGGACCAAACATTACATTTCTTCTATATACTGTAAATGCTGCAAGGGGTCTAGAATGTATTAAGAATACAGAAGGGGAATCTCATTTTTATGTTGCTTTCAGCCTCCTAATGTAAAATGGTTTGCAAATTTTCATAAATCTCTAATGGAGATTATTCTCTTGGTATAATGCTGAAAATATTTTACACAAAAGTATATGAAACTAATAAAGAATTTCTGTTATAACAAAAGGGCTGCAAAGCATACCGTAAATACTGAAACTGAAACAGTTTTAGCTTAGAGATATTTTTCTTCTTAGTTAAACACAAGCAAAATTTGCACACGGAGGAATACAGTTTGGAACATCATATTATTAAAAAATTAAAAGCTAAAAATTATGTGTGATAGAACTAAAACATATAACTATCTGTCCCCTGGTGTAATAATTTAATAACTGTGAAACAACAAAAACATGTAATGTAACAAAATAAATAAAAAGTTAAAAATCAATGTTGGATTGTTAGATTCTCCCAGTGTTTTCAAACCTAAGGACATGGCTGGCTGAAAGTTTTGGTTAAATACTTTGAACAGCTAGACTGTGCTTTGGGCAAATAAAAGTAATAATAAAACCTTTGTTTAGAAAGAAAAAGCAATAAAGTATCACAATATTCTGGAGAGTTACTGCTATAAATGTGATTGTGATATTAAAGTAAACAGTTGACAAAAAACAATATTCAACTGATATATATATATATAGTATTATCATGGACAGAATATTTAATGTTTTAACATGGATTGACTTTGACAGGAATTTGACTTTAACTCTGTTTTCACATGTTTTTAGGAAATTAGCAAAAAACAAAAAAACCCAACACTTTCAAACAGATTTATGCACGTAGGAAAAGGACCAGTGTGTATATATAAAGTATATATAGACGAATCAGTATACTTCAATTTGCAGTACATAAAAATATACAAGCAGATATTTACAACAGAGTCTTGTTCTTTTCTATGTAGAAATGCCCCCTCCTTCCAAATCAGCCAATACATTGTGTCATATAAGAAGAAGTCTTCTGAGCTGAATTGTCCCACCTGTACTTCTTCAGGTGTCTGTTCAGCTACAACACTCTGTAACTCTCTTTGTTGAGGGAGAAAAGAAACGCATTGTAACATAAGTACATAACATCTGATGTATCTCTTTCTTTACAAAACATAAGGTGCCTAAAACCAAGATTTAATATATACAATGAAGGTGGTCCGCACTCCACATATCCGTATTTCTCAAAGTGATTTACTCCATATATATATATATATATATATATATATATATATATATATATAATCTCAGTTTTTATTTTTCTAATAGAATAAATACAGAGAGGCTCAGATTGGAATGTGGGGGGTTCCACTGATGCAGTATCCACATGTACCAATGCCCCCCACTTACTACACACACAATCCCATATAATACACATAAATACACACATACAGGCAGGCTCTCACTTAGGGGTAAATTTACTTAGTGATGAAAATTCACCAGCGAGGGCTTCGCACCCATCATAACACTTCGCCAGGCAAAAATTTGCTGGGACAACGCTAATTTATAAAAATGCAAAGTTTCGTCCTGCCCGACGGACGCTGGTGAATTTTTGCTAGCGTTACTTCTGTAATGCGAGCAAATCAAAGCGAAGATGTGCACAATTCTGCCTAGCGCAAATTCGTTAGAGGTCTTGCGCTCACGCTAATTTGCATACAACGGGAAATTTAAACTTGAATGGACATCTTTATGTTACATGTTACATCCAGGGAACCTTAATAAAGACAATAGAGTAGTTACAATGCCCTACACATGAACCCACTGTAAAATAATGTTCCATATGTTAGAAAATGTATGGGGGAAACTGGTAACACAAAAATATTTTTAGGACTTTTACAGCCTATCACCCTGAAAAAAGGAAAAGACGCCAGCATTTTTTGAACTTAGATGCTTTTTCAACTCAGAATATGATGTTAGTACCTGAAGATTGAGGAAAATCTATGCACTCCATTTGCACTTCGCCTGGTCTGAACTGGCAAAGGCAAGTCTGGCGAAAGAGGTAAACTTGAGTAAAATCCGCAGTTTAGTGAATTTGCTGAGTAACGTCCATTCGCAAGAGAGAGGAAGTCATCTGTCGATAGAGTGCGAATCACCACTAGTGTCTATGTGTTTCACTAGCGAATTGGTACCTGCGCCTGTTAGTAAATCGGCTAAGTCGCTGCGAGCGGTAATATTGGCGAATCGTTGCCAGCGTTAGTCACTTTGCCCTTTAGTAAATCTGCCCTCTGGCCTTTCTATTCACACACACAGATGGTGAGCCCCTTTGTAGATTTTCTTGTGGGGGGCAGGTCCAACGGTTTGTTGGTGCGCTGCTATTCTATGACTTGTCTCATGGTTTTGGTTCATAGTGGAGACATTGTGTGGTACTTGGCAGGATGATGCCATTGATACTCTTTGTATAATTGTATATTTAGCTGCACTATCCCTTTAAAATGGTAGTATGTTCTTAATTACAGTTGGTATTGTAGACATTATGTTCAGCTGGTATGTAAGTATCACATAGATTACACCCCCAAGGCTCACCAGTCAACAGCCCTGTCCTATGAGCTCCATATAATAATCTCTGGCACTAGGTAATTATTTGCTCTGCATAGGGTTCTGGTGCAATCTATAGTTCCAAATGCTGAAATACAAAAAGAAAATGATAAGAAAAGTAAAGATCTTGACCTGTTCTCAGATGTTACATATGTTTTATTTAAATTACACAGACAGTATATATATCTTTATAACAATAGCTGAACAATAAACTCTAATTGAGTAAAATAAAGGGAAATCAAATGCTGCAGCCCTGTATTTGTAAAGCAACACAGTAATATTATATTATTCTGATTGTAGATATAAGTCATATCAACCCTGACCCCCTCCCCAGCCATTATATACTTTTTAATTAAAACATTACCATCTATTTTCAAATATCTGTCCCAGTCGACCATCAGATTTTCTGGTGTGATATCTCTGAATTTAAACAGAATGAAAAATTGCTCCATTGTAGGGATGATAGAGTAGATAATGAAATATATTAAAAACATGAAAAAGATCCATAAACTTGTTTATATAACTTACCATGTAGAGAAGGAGGCCCAAGTGCACCAACCACCCTAAGTCTTCAGCTAAGAGAGTTGATCCAACCATGTAGATGCAGAACAGGCACTCAAAGAGCAGTCTCCCAAATAGGAGTGCTAAATCAAGTTGCAGTTTATTTAGATACCCATGGAGGTAGTCTTACATGTTTTATGTTCTGTATACACTTCAACACAATCATAGGCTCATTACATGCCTGTTTTAGAGAACTCTTTAAGTGCCTGCTCTACATCTATATGGTGAGATATGAGTTATACACAATCCGATATGCAGTGTTGTACCAGTCATGGTTACCCATTAAGATTATTATTTAGATGTAATACCTCAAGATCTAGAACTATAAAGGTAGCGCAAAACCTGAAGAAGAGGGGGAATACAATAAGTTATTTTGTAGATACAGGCATATAAATATACATGAACCCGGCCCAGTGTAGCTTTATATGAATGTAATTGTCAGTGGGATGTGACACTGTGTCATAGTTATAAAAAAGCCTATATTAAAGGCATTGTTCACTTACCAAACACTGTTGTTCACCTTTTTCAATTGCTTTCCATATTTTATTTTTTCCCATTTTTCCAAAATTGAAGTATAAAGTTTAAGATTCCTGAATCTGGTGTTTCAATCTGACAGCTCAGAGATCCAGGTACAGATTCTGAACTATTACAATTTGCTACATTAGATGATGCATTTCTCAACAGCATATGGGGATATTATCAAATATTGTACAGGTAAAGGATCTGTTATACGGAAACCCATTATCCAGAAAGCTCCAAATTACGGAAAGGCTGTATCCCATAGACTCCATTGTAATCAAATAATCCAAATTTTGAAATATGATTTTCTTTTTTTCTGTAATAATAAAATAGTACCTTGTACTTGATACAAGATATAGTTAATCCTTATTGGAAGTAGAACCAGCATATTTGGTTTATGTAATATTTAAATGATTTTCTAGTAGACTTAAGGTATGAAGATCTAAATTAAGGAAAGATCCGTTATCGTGAAAACCCCAGGTCCCAAGCATTCTGTATAACAGGTCCCATACCTGTATATTATTCTAACAGCTGCCTTTAATGAAACTCATGGATTCTGTTCAGCAGGGCCAAAAATATAAAATTATCAACTAAATGTAAAACTTTACAGTTGGTGAACCCCCCCCCCCGAGCTGCTTCAGAAAGACTTGGGGGGTCAGTTTACTAAAGTGTGGTAAATTTGACTATATGTTTCTGCATATTATCCATACGAATATGTTTTCCGCCAAATTATTCGCAGCGACTAAGTTTATTAAACTGCGATGCACTCAGAAGTCATTGAGATCACTGGCGGTAACTACGTTAACAAACCAGCTTATGTTAGTGGAAATTTCTGAGAGTTGATAATTTTTTGGCGACAAATTGCGTTTGCGAATATTTATGCTATAAAATAATCTTATTTTATGCCGTTTATTATGGCATGATTTATGGTCAGATATGTATCTTCAAAACTGCTAAACTTATAGATTAATCAACAACACAGTAAACAGATTTCACCCAATCAAACATGTCCATGTCACTTCCACCTAAGGAACATATCCAAAATACGATCATTTATGACCCAAGATGCTGCCAAAATTCTTATTCACTCTCTCATCATATCGCGTCTAGACTACTGTATCTCTCTTTTAATTGGCCTTCCCCTCCAGAGACTGTCACCTCTACAGTCCATAATGAACACTGATGCGAGGCTCATACACCTCAGCAACTGCTCCTCCTCTGCCTCGCCATTCTGTCAATCCCTGCACTGGTTTCCGTTACCTCTCTGAATTAAATTCAAATTAATGACCCTGACATTCAAAGCACTTCATAACTCTGCCCACCCTACATCTCTGAACTCATCTCTATATACTCACCCAACCACTTACTACGCTCCTCTACTGACCTGCTACTCAACTCTTCTCTCATTACCTCCTCACATGCTCGCATTCAAGACTTTGCAAGGGCTGCACCCCTCCTCTGGAACTCTCTCCCACGGTCTGTCCGACTTTCTCCCAACCTTTCTGCTTTCAAGAAATCTCTTAAAACGCACTTCTTTCGAGAAGCCCACCCTCACTCTGCTTAACTACCAAACGCAACACCACATACAGTACCACATTTTTCACCCACTTAATTCGATCTTGCCCAATCCCACACCTTGTGTATTACTTCCTTCCCTTTAGAGTGTAAGTTCTTTCTGCATAGGTCCTTCCTCACCTTTTGTACCTGTATTGATTGAGATGTATGTAACTCCATATGTTCTATGTATAGAATTCATGTGATTTAGTTGTATAATTACATTTACTTTACAGTGCTACACGATATGTTGACGCTTTATAAATACATGTTAATAATAATAATAATAATAATAATGTATGCATCATATAAATCCACATTTCAATACATCCAGTCACAAGACTTACCCCCTGCCAATAGAATCATATAAATAAAATTCATAAACAAGTTTACCAATAATTCTGTGTGCATCATATAAAAAACAAAAGAATAATCCAAAACATCTTTGATTATCCTGTCACTTCTCTCTTCTCCTGTCAGGAATGGCAACAGGAACAAGAATGATGGGTAAAACAAGGTGTTATGGGATATTTCACCCAGTGAATGATTATACAACGACGTGTGCGGAGTTCTTTGGTGTGTATATATATATATATATATATATATATATATATATATATATATATATATATAAATATATTCCAGTAAATGGACCCGCACTCCTTCATTTTGGTGAAATAAATCAATGTGCTTTATTCACAAATTCATCTCCAACGTTTCGGTCCTCTCTGGGACCTTTTTCATGGATAAATGAGATGTGTGCAAGTGAGTACTTAAATACATTTCAAAATTGGCGCCAAGTGTGACGTCATGACCTTTACAAGCTTTCTAAGTCATGACATCACACTTGAAAAAGGTCCCAGAGAGGACCGAAACGTTGGAGATGAATTTGTGAATAAAGCACATTGATTTATTTCACCAAAATGAAGGAGTGCGGGTCCATTTACTGGAATATATCATAAAGCCTTGACCAACGCACCACCATCTATATATATATATATTATCTTTAGTATCGCACTCCAACAACACAATTGCAGGGGTGCACAGCCAAATATCAATCATATACTCTCTATTCGGAATAAAGCATTGGCTCCTCTTGTCTCATGGAAAGAACCAGGATCCTTTTTGCTATGACTTGAAGGGAGAAATTAATTTTGCTTCTGAATCTGACCTGTGTGCTGAGGATCAAAATCAAATTAACTGAACAGTTATGTACCATGTGGCCCCCCTTAAATCCACAGACTTACTAAGAGGTTAGAGAGTTGCAAAGGAGAAAGTAGTGTTCTGGCTAGTGATGAGTGAATCTGTCCGTTTTGCGTCGCCAAAAATCCAAGAAACTCTGAAAAAAATCATGAAACTCCGAAAAATTTGCAAAGCACATTGAAGTCAACGGGCGTCAAAATAATTTTTACACGCAACAATTTTGACGCAGGTGACACTTTTTATACACGAGACTCTTTTGTGCAAATGCATTAAGGTCAATGGGCGTTTTGCGAATTGCAAACTTTCATTGCGCATTGCCCACTTTTAAGAAGTGCTTGAAGGTGTCGTAATCTTTTGGAGCAAACGTAACAACTTTTTCAGTAAGAAGTTTTATTACATTCACTGTGCACTGGCGCAAACTATAAAATTCGCAAACCTTCTTCCACTGTCGGAAATGGTCACAAAACAGTTTATATATTCAGTCGCTATATTACATTTGCGCAAAGGAAAATTTGTGTGCAAAGAGGCATAAATTTTCGCATTGCGAATATTTTTTTCATTTCCATTTTTTCCATTTCCGACTATTATTACATTCCCCCAAATGTCTGGAAAGAATCAAGCCTGTGACATGGAAAAAAGCCTGAGACATGGAAATTTCACAACTGAACTTATATATATATATATATATATATATATATATATATATATATATATATATATATATATATAAAGTTGCTACATTGTGTGTGTATATATATATATATATATATATATATATATATATATATATATATATATATATATATATATATATATACATACAATATTAGCACTAGATGGCAGCAGCTGCACATAAATTCATTCTAGAGCAGCCTCCATATAATTGTAGCCTTTCAAACACGGTATCTTACAGTGCTGCTATACAATAACTGAACGAGTTTTTGGGAGGGTTAAAGTGCAAACTTGCCTAGGGTATATGCCAATTACAGGGCCCCTTTGCACTTGAGCTTTTGTGCCAGGTTAAATGCAAATGTGCAGCTGGCATTGTGTATTGCATAATTTAATAATAAAATAAAAGCAGCCAATGGCATCCACAGGCACAAACATCAGGGACTAAGGTGCATAACATTTTGTATTGAAAATACGTCCAATAGTTTATGTTTTTCTGTTACCTTATAACATTTGTATGAATTACTTATTACCTGTTATCCATAATAGGGCTTTTTTTTATGGATAAGGGGTCCTTCCGTAATTTGGATCACCATACCTTAAGTCTACTAGAAAAAATCACTTAAACATGAAATAAACCCATTAGGATTGTTTTGCCTCAATAAGGATTAATTATATATTAGTTGGGATCAAGTGCTGTTCTATCATTACAGAGAAAAAGGAAATATTTTTTGAAAATTTGAATTATTTGATTTAAATTGAGTCTATGGAATGTCCTTCCCATAATGCAGAGCTCTCTAAATAATGGGATTTTGAAATACAGATCCCATACCTGTGCTACTAAATTCCTGAGTACTCTTTTGTTCTAGATATCTCCTAGCTAATCCTTAATACTGCCTTCCCTGTTCTCCAGATTGTATAGCCACTTAACCCTTCTGCTAAACATAAGATTTGCTCTATTGTTGTTTCCTAGTGATTCCTTACTCCCAATTTTACAGGACAGCAGCCAACATTTCTAATTGTGGTATTAATGGAATGAATACATGCTCCCAATCCATTATGGTTTCATGTAGGCATTGTATTCTAATATCCCACATGGAGCCAGATAAGAATAGAAATTGCCTCTGTATGAGAAAATCTGATCTACTATATATCCCTTCTAAGACTTCTAATATTGTAAATACTTCTAATATTGTAAAAATAATATTGTAAATTGCACAGGTTAATTACATAACAAATAGTCATGGATGAATCTGGCCCAATTTGCGAAACGGCAAAAAAAGTTACCAAACGTATTGAAGCCAAACTACTTACTGGCACCACAATTTTTCAATTCACACAACATTTTTCTACTATCAGTTATAGTCTATGGGCATTTTTTATCACCAGAACAATGCAAAATATTTCACTCATCCCTGATAATACATAAGCTCTATAGAACACCATTATATTCTACAGAGGTTAACTACAATGTAACCTGAGCCTATTCTATTTTGAATGACTGCTCCCACAGCTACACATCAGCTTATGTATATATATTGCCATACATATCTATATAGTAAGGTTTCTGAAGCAAACATCAATTTACCAGTGCAGGGCAACAGTACTTAAAGGGATACTGTCATTCCAAAATGAATCAGTTAATAATGCTGTTCCAGCAGAATTCTGCACTGAAATCCATTTCTCAAAAGAGCAAACAGATTTTTTTATATTCAATTTTGAAATCTGACATGGAGCCAGACATATTGTCAATTTCCCAGCTGCCCCAAATCATGTGACTTGTGCTCTGATAAACTTCAATCACTCTTTACTGCTGCACTGCAAGTTGGAGTGATATCACCCCCCTCCCTTTTCTCCCCCAGCAGCCAAACAAAAGAACAATGGGAAGGTAACCAGAAAGCAGCTCCCTAACACAAGATAACAGCTGCCTGGTAGATCTAAGAACAACACTCAATAGTAAAAACCCATGTCTCACTGAGACACATTCAGTTACATTGAGAAGGAAAAACAGCAGCCTGCCAGAAAGCATTTCTCTCCTAAAGTGCAGGCACAAGTCACATGACATGGGGCAGCTGGGAAATTGACAAAATGTCTAGCCCCATGTCAGATTTCAAAATTGAATATAAAAAAATCTGTTTGCTCTTTTGAGAAATGGATTTCAGTGCAGAATTCTGCTGGAGCAGCACTATTAACGCATTCACTTTGAAAAAATGTTTTTTTCCCATGACAGTCTCCCTTTAATATTTCAGTTACTTCAAAACACTTTAATTTATTGGTATTATTGTTCCTTTAAGTATTAAGTATTTCTCTTTTTACATGATTCACTTCTTCTTGGCCTCTGAACTACAGCTTCTCCAGAATAATATGCAACCATCCATGTGGTCTTCAGTTCACACATTGTGAAGCTCTACCAGCTCATCCTCGTTGCTTGTCTGGTGCCGCCTTGGACATGAAGTGCTGCAGGTGGTTGCTAGGCTTTTTTCCCTCCTAATACAGTTATGGGATAGATTTAGAATATCCCCAGGACAGATACATCCATTTCTCCTAGGCTAGTGCTATCAGTGCATTAAGTTCTTTCCCTTATTCCCTGGGCATACTACCATTTATAATCTCTACTTTATTCTTCCTTTTCCATCTAGTTATCCTATAATAGTTTTATTTTCTGTACTCCACTTTCCTCTCCTATCCTGTGACTTTTCACCCTGCCTCTAGGAGTGTGCAGGTTTAACCCAATAAGTCTACACTAACAGTAAGGGCCTAGGAGAAAAGGATTTACCTGTAAGAAAATCCTCTACTATACACAATTAAATTGTGCCCATTGGACAGTTCTTCCACGAATTAGCAAAATAATTGAAGGGGTGGTTCCAGCAGTGGCGGAATATAAATATATATATATAACAGATTTCAGAGTATGGCGAATTTGGGGCGTTTCACCAAAAAATTCGGTGAAAAATTCGCAAAACGGCGCCAGCGTCTCGTTATTGACGCTGGCGCAAATTCGCTGGTGAAAATGTACCAGCTTCCAAAAAAATGAACGCTGGTGTCCATTTTTTTTTTGACGCTGGTGATTTTTTGCGATGGTTTGGCGAATTTATTCCCCGGCGGTGAATTGCGGGAATTCGCCCATCACTAGTGATATCCTACTAATAAAATTGGTTTTAAAACCACACGAACAGTATAAAATCAATACTGCGGTTTAAACAATGCCTGAAAGATAATTACATGAACAGACTATACTGCTTTACTGTAAAGGTGTGAAAAGTAATTTACTGAGCCATTCTAGTTTGATAATCAGAGAGTGGATGTTATGTTTTGCGTGGAGGCAATTAATTCTGCCCTCCCCAACATAAGTTTCAGTCTGTTTGCAAGTGGGTCTCCCTTGAACTATTTATTCCAACTCACGTTGGAAAACAGAAACAGAAAACAATCACAGAAGCAGATTTGGTGAATTCATTAAAAAATAAAAACATTTTCAATACAATTTTTTCCAAGTTTATCCATTATTTACATGTTAAAGTCCACAAGAATGAATGGTGGTGTGAGCAAAAATTTCCCATATGTGACCATCTTAAGAATATGTTTCTTTCAATGCATTTGAAAATAGACTTGCCCTTTTCAGATTCATATAACCTTTATGATCAAATTAAACATTTTATTTATTATTTACAAGGTAAACTATACAGTAGACCACAACAAAGGCACCAATACAAAAAAACAGTGTCTATGACATTTGGCAAAAGAAAATGTCAACCAATTCAAAGTAAAATGGGGGAAATTGAATTGGTCCAATGCAAATCTAAAGTGGCATTTTATTGATACAGTAAACAAAGCTGGATGTAACAATCTTTACGTTAAAATTCTTGTTAGAAATATTGTTTTTAACCACCAACAGTGGCCAATAGAAACTATAATGCACAGTCTACCACTTTAATGGCAAAAATATCTCAGACTTTTGATCCAGTGTGCCATCTGGTTCCATACTTCTTTTATATAACCTGTTCCCATCTTCTTTTCAACCCAGTTACTCGAGCAGCCACCAGGAAGGCCATCCCTGTGAGAATTTCTGTAATAAATGATATCCATGCCAGAGCCAAGGACCAGCCAAACCGTATGTCAATTTCTTCCAGAATTTTATTCCCTAAGATGCAAACGGCATCCTTAAATGCAGCAGCAGAGTAGGCTAAGTAGATGCTGATTCCTGTTAATGTAACTAGTGCTGTAATAAGAGAAAAATATTGATTCATTACGTGGCACATGTAACAAGTTTAAAATGTTCAAATTGTTATCATTACTGTACATTTGAAAAGTCAGATTTTTAATTGTACTATACAAAATAAATCATAACTAATTATTATTCATTTGCACTTTCATTATTTGGAGGTGTTGAGCTATTTTTTTCAACCCAAATTAACTTTGTATTTCTAAATCCTTTTCTATCATTTTAGTTTGAGCAACAAAAAATTCCATACACTGTATACATTATTTAAATGTTGTTTCCTTCAGTCTTGGAATTCCCAATCACAGCAAGAAGGAAGGTGCCATTTTGTGGACAACATTATTAAGGTAGGGAAATGCTAAATAAAAGTGAAAGTAATTGCTGCCCTGTCTCTATGCCTGAAACAGAGGTGGAGAAGGCAATATAAGATTAACCGTTCAGATTTTTGAATAGAATTATAATGGGTATGGCTGTTTAATTAAAAAAAGAGATTGGGTCTCAAATTTAATTTGTAAGGACGTTTATTATACAGCTTTGTATGTGTGGGTGACAGGTTCCCTTTATGAAGCCAGTTTCAGCTATTGGGGCAAGTTGCTAAGGGGATCCAAGTCCAGGATGACAGTAACTCCATGGTTCCCTTGCATCAATGATTGTACATGTATGTTACTCATCAGAGCAAGCTAAAGAGATGCTTATATTGGAAGGGACGATGTATAGACACAGGTACCTTTCAAATACTGTCAAAATGCAATTCATTTGCGTCTATTGAATTGTTTTTACTTGAGCTTGCATTTGTAAATGAGCCTTCCAATCTGAATCAAGTAGCTACTGTATGTGACCTAGTCAAGTAAAATAACAAGTGTACTAGGCTTGAATGCATGCATTTCAGTCTAATGAGGAGGATAGCGTGGAGAGGACCTGGGAGAGATCACAGCAGGGGGTACAAACAAAGGAGTGGGCAGAGGGGAACGTTGTGCGCTGTAAGGGACAATGTACTTAAAAAAAGAACAGAAAAAAGTCTACTTGCAGGTAAAGTTGTTAAAAAGCAGGTAGAACAGAGGATTCCTTTCACCAGCCAGTAAAGTCCATTGAGTAGAAAATTGGAGAGAGTCGTTCTACGCCATTGGTCTATCAAAAAGATCCTACCTTGGGAAAATATTGCAAATCACTACTACTCTTTTCATATAAAATGGGCAGAAAGTTGGCAGATAGTGAAAGCAGATATTCATGATGTAGACATAAGAACAAGATTTCTGGGCTCCCCTAAACATGGTACCTTTCCCTGTCTTGGTTGTGGAAATTCAATTCCATCGTTAGGGGTGATACAGTAATACACCACCTGAAGAGACAAAGGATTCCTATTAAAGGGTACTACACATGCAATTTTGATTCAGTGGTTCATGCATTAAAATGCCCCTGTGGGAAGATGTATATTGGACAGACTTCCAGACAGATTTCAATTCGAATGAGGGAATACAAGTACTCAATTACCACCTTTGATCCTAAAAAAAGGAAAAAACACTGGTTTTTATTTACATAAACGCAGTCCAGCCAGAGGGATTTTTGGGGTTTCTGCAGAAATATTCAAGCAAATCAGTCTGATACACAACAGTTTTTAAGCACAACAGTTTTTTAAGCACAATCCTTCTATATCTAAATGAGTATAACGGGCTGCTACATTTTTATTTATTTTTTTTTTTTTTTTTTTAATTTAATTTTTTTTTTTATAATTCCTTTTATTTATTTATTTATTTATTTATTTATTTATGTATTTATTTATTTATTTTTACACAAAATGTCTCTTTTAAATTTGGGCCCATCCAAGGTTCCTCTCAGGTCCAATGTATTTACATATAAGAGTTGTGCTGTGAATTCCTATTATACCGCGCTCTTTTGTATGTGCAGTTATTTTAGCTGCAAATCACCAATCGGAATGGAAGCGCAATGTTGCCCCCTTGTGGCCACTTTCAGTATCTAACCAGGGAAATCACTGTCAGGCCTCAGTGGGGCCGTAGATCTGTCAGTACAGGGTGGGGTTTCTCTACAACTTACATATTAGATGTGCTCCCCCTTTCAGAGTCATTGGGCTCAGTCACTCCCAGCAACTCCCAGCACAACGGCAACTGTATCTCAGTGGGCCCAGAATTTAAAGACACAGTGACTCCCTTTATTATTATTATTATTATTATTATTATTATTATACAAGGTGTGGGAGTGGGCAAGATCGAAGTAAGTGGGTGAGAAATGTGTTACTGTATGTGGTGTTGCGTTTGGTAGTTAAGCAGAGTGAGGGTAGGCTTCTCGAAAGAAGTGCGTTTTCAGAGATTTTTTGAAAGCAGAAAGGTTAGGAGAAAGTCGGACTGACCGTGGGAGAGCGTTCCAGAGGAGGGGTGCAGCCCTTGCAAAGTCTTGAATGCGAGCATGTGAGGAAGTAATGAGAGAAGAGTTGAGTAGCAGGTCAGTAGAGGAGCATAGTAAGCGAGTGGGTGAGTATATAGAGATGAGTTCAGAGATGTAGGGTGGAGCAGAGTTGTGAAGTGCTTTGAAAGTCAGTGTCATTAATTTGAATTTGATTCTGAAAGGTAACGGAAGCCAGTGCAGGGATTGACAGAATGGCGAGGCAGAGGAGGAGCGGTTGCTGAGGTGTATGAGCCTCGCAGCAGTGTTCATTATGGACTGGAGAGGTGACAGTCTCTGGAGGGGGAGGCCAATTAAAAGAGAGTTACAGTAGTCTAGACGCGATATGATGACTCCCTTCATTAGGAATGATGTTCCCTGGCAGCGCCACACTGAGCTGACCAGGTTTCAAAAAGTCCAAAAACCAGAATCACATTTCAGGTCTGATCTGATGTCCTTCCTTGTCCAATGGCAGAGCTGATGGTGCAAAATTCACAAGGAATTGCCCTAAGATCTGTCTCTGCCGCATCCACTACCCTGTCCCAGAGGCAGAAGCAGCTGGTTAACAGGCCTGGAAAGAAGCAAGCAAGCACGGAGTGCTGCCCTGCATGCATGTCAAATCTCGGCCTGTCCAGCCATCCTCGATAACCATCATCGAAGTTCTGGCGGGCTTGGGTGCGATCGCACTCCCGCAGCCCTGGTAGTTGCGCCACTGGGCAAAACGTAGTCTCTGCGTCAAATATATAATGAAGCAATAGAATTCTTCATGAATCAGATGCAATTTGAGTGTAGGAATGGACAGACATGGGATGACTTTGACGTCGTTGGCCAGGTTAATTATATTGCCATATATGGACAAACAATTCCTGTTTTTGTTTAAAGGGTACGTGGGTTCTTTTTTTTTTTTTTTTTGCTTGAGGCACAAAATATCTCAATGTCTTAAATGTATCTTTAATGGGTTGAGTGCAGAGGGCTTCTTGTATTTGTCTGAAAATGTATCATTATTACTAAAGGGGTAAACATTTGAAAGTTTGCCTCACACAAGTGAAATAACTATGTCACATGAACTATACAGTTGTATGGCAAGATAAATGTGGAGTATAAATGAGTATAGTTTACATACAACAATGGCACACTTACAATCATAAGTGCAGTACACTAAGCGCACACAATGCAACATGGCATGCCTGTGTCATACACTCATCTGTACTTTTCACCTGGACCCATAACACCTCCATAGCACCATTGCGTTTTCCTGAATAAGGTATAAGGTGGGGAGTGAACACGCAAACAAAAGTTGAACATTTCCAGGTCTCAGTCTGCGTTCACTTACACATGCACACAGCTAATTGCAAATCGAATGATTTAATAGGTGCTAGAATATGGAAAGCTCACACTTACCACTGTGTTTTGGAATACAAATATGTTCCTCTATATTGAAAGCATGCTTCTGAAAGTAACAAAAGCAGGGACAGAGTTGACAAAGTTGATAGCAGATTTGTCATTGCAGCTTGTGCAGCACCACGTTTGCCCCTTTTTTTTTTTACCCCTTTTTTTTTTTTTAACCCCTCTCAGAGAGAACCAGGGATTCCCACAACAAAATAAACAGTTAACATACTGACCAATGTAAACAACCTGTGCTTGTACACAACTGGTACTTCCGTCTTGCTGTAAAGTAAGAAGTGAAGATAAAGAAAGGCGACTGCTAGGAAAGTAGAAGCAGTGGGTACTGAATTCTTTGGTAGATTCACGCTTAGCCTGGCGCCAAAACAGCACTAACGTTTTCGTAGCGTCGGCAAGTGAGCGCAGAGATGACTTAAGAAGGCAAAAATGCGGCCCGTTACAGTTAAGCCAATACTTACTCCCTGGCCTCGACAGCCTAAGCACAGAACGCTGCTAAACATGTTATGAACTTGAATTAGATACATCAGTGGCAGTTAAATAGACAGGGCCAGGCAACTGATTCGTTGCTGGAGTTTTGTTTCTCAAGCAAAGTCCAAAAGCTGTGCTTAGCAAAAGAACGGCAATGCCGCTGCTTGCAGCGCCGGATTCGCTGGGCGGGCGCCCCTAGGCTGTGCGCTCCGTGCGTTCCCAGCGCCCGCCCGCACTACCACACGCTGGCGCAAAAGCACAGGCTCCCCACAGAGCGGCTGGGCGGCATGCCGCCCCCACAAACGTGCCGCCCTAGGCCCTGGCCTATGTGGCCTCGCCACAAATCCGGGCCTGGCTGCTTGGGAGACGCTGCTCCTGGTCTGGTCACTTTTTTACTATTCCTCTTTACCAGGAGACAAAAAGGCATGGAAAGCTTCCTCCGGGCCGCTGAAGGCATTAAGTTACCCCAGGCTGGCTGTTGCCCCCTCCTTCCTGCGCTCCTGACCAATATCTCCGGGCAGTGCCTAGGCACGGTGTTCAGGAGGAAGCGGCAGACGGTGGCGTTGACCCAGGAGGAGCCCAGTGAAAAGGTGCGGTATCTGGGCAGCACGGTGACCTTGTGGGGTGGGCACGAGAGGAGGGCTGCACGGCAGAGGCAGTAGGGCAGATCTGGGAGAGGAGCAAGGGTGGAAGCCGGGGCCCCACGGAGAAGCTGTCGGTGATTAGTGAAGGCATCAGAGTGTTCCCCCCCCCGGGAAGGGCAGCAAAGCCACCGACACTTACCATCTGCACCAAATCACTCCCTGCGGTACCGACAGCGCCCACCACCCCCTGCTCCTCTGCTGCTGGTTGCTCAGGCATGACGTCTGGCAGGGCCCAGGTCCGGACTTCCGGCGGGCCCCGAGGGGGTGCGGACCCCGGTGCAATCACACCTCCTGGACCCCTGGTAGTTCCTCCACTGGACAGGAACCAATCAGCAGTTAGCAGGATCTGATAAGGAACTGAAGTCTGCCTGCGCATGTGTGACTGCAGGGCTGTGATTGGCTGTCCCCGTCCTTCTGTACTTCTGGCAGGGAACGTTAGAACACACCCACCTCTCACTTGAAACACAGACAGGGACTAGAGAACATCTATAGGGAGCTACTATAAAGCTGCTGTTTTTTTTTAAAGATGATATTCCTTTTTAGCACCATGTAAAAGCCACATCATATATTTCTTATAATTGCCTACAAAATGAGGGTTCTTTCATTTCTCTTATATGTCTCCTTTAAATGAGACAGACATAGAAATAAATCAATCAATAAAAAAAAATGTGCTAGTGCATTATATGGTTTTACATGTAA
This sequence comes from Xenopus petersii, assembly GCA_038501925.1. Lineage (NCBI taxonomy): Eukaryota > Metazoa > Chordata > Amphibia > Anura > Pipidae > Xenopus > Xenopus petersii. Next base: position 34,355,455 of record CM076689.1, on the reverse strand, counting down.
AAGGAATATGCTTAAAGAAAAAAGGTTTTTTTTTTTTTCTTGTTTCTTCTTTTTTTTCTGGTTACTTTATTGAAAATATTTGGCAAATCCCTACTAGCCCTGCCCATCTGCTCCACTGGCTGCTCCCTGAATTCCCAAGCTGTGCAGGGGAGCCGGCAGCACTCTGCACTCACTGCAGGACAGGAGCCAATCAGCAGCTAGCAGGACCTGACAGGGAACTGAAGCCTGTCAGTGCTTGTGTTTGACTGCCGGGCTGTGATTGGCTGTCCCCCTCCTACTGTGCCTGACAGTGATTTCCCTGGGTAGATACTGCAAGTGGCCACAAGGGGGGCAACATTGAGCTTCCATTCCAATTGGTGATTTGCAGCTCAAAGAACTGCACATAATAGGAATCCACAGCGCAATTGCCCACCATAGGTTTATTGTACATACTGTAGTTCCAGAGAACGCTTCTAGTATGGTTTCATTGTTTTTGACCCTTGCTTGTCCCTGACTTGCTGATTCGCTGCCTGTACTGACCTTAGCCTGTTATTGACCTGTGTCCTTGACCAGGCTTCTGGCTTCTGGTTCCTGGTTCCATATATATAACAAGGGAAAGTTGTGCTAACCACTAATTTTTAAAACCTTTAAACCATTAGGCGGGGGTACAATGAGGCTGTGACCACAAAATACATATAGACAAATACAAGAGTCCTCTGCACTCAACCCATTATCAATATATTTAAGACAGAGACATTTTGTGCATACTGCTACTAAATAAATGCCTTACCCTTTAAACAAAACAGGGATTGTTTGTCCATATATTGCAATATATTTAAGCTGGCCAACTACGTCAAAGTCATCCCATATCTGGCCAGTCCTATGCTTAATTTTCATCTGATTCATTAAGAATTCTATTGCTTCATTATACATTTTACAAAGGGTCTTAGTTTTACCTGCAACTTACTAGCTGCTTTCAAAGTAAAACTCCCAAACTTGGGAGTGTGTGTGTATATGTATATATATATATATATATATATATATATATATATATATATATATATATATATATACATATATATATATGTCCAAAATCTGGTGCACACATAACAAACATTTCTGCCTAGGTGCTGGTTGTAGTAAATCATAGATAAAGCAAAAAAGAACCGCACTCACAGGACTTCTGAAAGGTGCAAAATCAAAAAATGATATTTATTTCAACGTTTCGGCTAATCCCTTAAGCCGTCATCAGGAAGTGAAACACACACAAACAGACACTGCCATTTAAAGATCCCTCCTGGCGCCAAAACTGCTGTCTGACGTCATAGATGGGTGTGTCTGATGACTCAACACGCATAGGCAAACACACAGGTGTCAAACCCCACAGATATACATTATTACATGTGTACATAAACAGAATAGTGCTACAGAGAGGTATCCAGCATCAAATAATAGTATCCCCAGTGTGTGCTGTGATATTGTGCCCAACTGTGTCATGATGCTCACCCACCGTTATAAACACAACATTATCACCAATGTGTAAAGAGTGACCCGACCCACCAGAGGATATGCCTGCTGTTCCGCAACTATATCGCCCCTCATTGCAGCTTCCGTGTAAAACTCCCAGACTTGGGAGTGTGTGTGTGTGTGTGTATATATATATATATATATATATATATATATATATATATATACACACACCAAACTGGAGCACTCATATATGTAATGGCAGCTGCCTGGGTGCAGTCTCCAAAAAATTATGTAGACCAATTTGCTGTACAAAAAACCGCACTACCAGGTCTTTTCAAAGGTGCAAAAAAAAAATATTTATTTCGACGTTTCGGCTTCTGTACTGAAGCCTCTTGAGAAAGGCTTCAGTACAGAAGCCGAAACGTCGAAATAAATATTTTCTTTTTTTGGACCTTTGAAAAGACCTGGTAGTGCGGTTTTTTGTACAGCAAATTGGTCTATATATATATATATATATATATATATATATATATATAGATATATATATATATATATATATATATATATATATATATATAATTAATACACAAAAGCTATGAATATATTGTAAATTATATCCTTATAAATGGTGAGTAGTGATGTAATCAGTTATAAACAGTGAGTAGTGATGTCATTTCTGTCACATGACTCACTACAACCCCCTGTTGTAAAATATGAGAATATTAGAAGTAACCTTGGAGTTCCATGACTTGTATAAGAGCACTCGTCTTCGGCCTCGTGTTTTTATATGGTCATGGAACTCTTCTGTTACTTATAATATCCTTGTTTTTTACAATAGGGGGTACTTTATTCACTATATTACCCCAATAATTTTTAAGGTTTAAATACTAAGGGTTCTTCCAAGAGCCTCGTTAACAATGTTCTAATCATTTGCACCTGATCTTGTACATCTGATTCTAGTTTTAATTATATGTATTGCTCATTATAAAGGGCAATGCCATGGCGCTGTCTCCTCCCAGTAGAAAGCATATGGCAGGCAAAATGATGCACTTCTGCCCATTCTTCTCCAAAATATAATCTTGTTGTTGGGGAGCAAATATTACTTTTACTTCAATTAAAATAAATCATATATATATATATATATATATATATATATATATATATATATATATATATATATATATATATATAGATATATATATATATATATATATATATATATATATAGATACTGTATAATAAATGATAAGTAATTTATTTCAAAATTTATGTACACATACACTGTCCCTTTCTATGGCAGAGTGATAAATATGATTGGCTTCTTGCAGGGGAAATGAGCATGGCAGGTAATTAAGCTGAATTAAATTATGAGTCAATTTTAGGATAATACTGCGCATCTTATAAATGTCACTGGCAGCTTACAGTCTGCAAAGAATGCGGTTTTATTTTGTCTTTTTACAGTTTATTGATTCACAGGCAAACATTAATTAATTTTGATTTGTACTTTTCCGTATGTAAAAAAACAGTAATAAGTAAGCAGAGGCGCGCGGTTTAGTTATACTTTTTTTTATCTGTACTGTCTAGATTTAAAAGGAATGTTATCCAAGAGAAGGCAGAAAAAAGGAGGAAATGCTATAACTAGGGTAAGGGTAAGGAGGCCCTACAGAAATATGGTGCATTTGACATTGGTAATAAATGTGTTAATAAATCCCAAAATACATTAGCGCTCTTATATACTGTATGCTGGCAAATAGTGAGGCTAGGTAGAGGAGGGATTAGGTGCAAATATTAAGGTAGGAGCATATTCAAGTTCAAATAGAATTAAACAGACTACCTACAAGTCATGAGCATAGTAGCTAGTGTTCACAAGGAACCTCATAACCCCAGTGGCTAGTGAGACATAGCACAATGGGTAGAAGTAGCTACATATCTTCAGGATTAATCAGGCACATTATAGACTTAGCATAGGATCTTTCAATTTAGAGATATTTTCTTCTTTGAATGTTTTACTCATTTAAACAATATGACTATGAAGATTTTCATTCATCCGGGTCATGATATGTCTAGTATAAGGAATTCTAGAGCAACTGGACTTGCTGAGTAATTACTTAATTAATTAGATATACTCGTTTAAACCCATATTTTATACTCTGTAAGAAAGTCATACAGTCCAATCAGTAAAGTCCGTTTTCCCAAGTGGAGCGGTGAGTGGAGTCCAGCAATTTAAACACTGTGTCACTACACCCTCATGCAGTTAATATTTAGAAGGTGATTGATGTGAATGCCATCATGGAAAATGTAATTTGACATTTGTAGACTCTGAATGTAATTGCATGTGACCCTTGGCTATCAGCTCGTAATTGCAAAACAGCACAGGATTGATGGTGCAAGTCTGATTGCAAGTAATTGCACACTTAAAAATGCAAAGTCAGTAGAAGCCGAGTCAATGATTTCTACATACAGATTGTCCGACTTATTTAGATTTTGAAGGTTTCATTACTTTCAATCTATGTTTGTCTTTTTTAATTTCTGCACTCACCTGTAAAAGATGTGCAGTAAGAGGTGACTGCAAGATATAGTCTTTCTATTTTGCCTTAATAGAGTAGAAAGTGATCTAATATGTGGGATATCCTGCAGACAAACTCTAAGGAAAACCTGAAATCAAGTCTGGCTCCTGAGGTATCATAACAATTAACATACTGTACCAGAATACATCGCATACTGACATTTAAAATTAGGTTCACTTAGGTTCTAAAAATAAGAAAAAGAACAGAAATGACTAGCCAATTCGTGAGCACCTTTGTAGAAAATTCCCTGGCAGTGAAAGCATTAAGAAAGATTTTTAGAGTATAATGCTAATTGTGTATTTGTTCATCATTATCTTAAGAAGCAAGATACTGTTTACGGATCTTCTTAGCATAATTACTTCATGGCAGTTTCATAATAATTCTACTTTGATATGCACAAAAATAAGTCTGAATCTATAAATGTCAACTTACCGATTCGAAAAATTCGCAAATTACCCACGAAATTCGTGAAACGGCAAAAAGTTCCCGGAAAATTTGTGAAAGTCGAAGATTCTTTCCCGCATCAATTTTGGATGCGCTTCCGAAAAGTCGCTCACGTCAATTTTGACTCCAGCGTTAAAGTCAATGGCCGTCCGAATAGTGTTGACTCATGGCAATTTTGACGCAAGCGGCTTAGCGGACATGCATCCAAATTTTTTTACGCAGGTGAATTTTCGCTGGATTTTTGCAAATTTATTCGCCAGCGGCTAAATGCAGAAATTCACCACGAATTCGCCAGGCAAATTTATTCACCCATCACTACTAGGAAATAATTTAAACATTAAATGAACCCAATAGGCTAGTTTTGGTTCCAGTAAGGAATATTATTGTTCAAGTTCATATGGCAACACCACTGAATAAAGAACGTATTGTGGTACTCATGCACCAGAAGGGAACCAATCCTTCAGAATACTAACTATTCAGTAGGTCACAGCACGCCCATTGTTCTTTGTGTTGCTTTTAATGAAGTTAAATCACATAACAGAGATATACAATGTCCAGACAGCAACGTTAATATTTTGGAAACATCTACTTCTTTTATCAAGCCATAAATGTTTGTTCACAGGTTTACAAGCACATCAAGTCACATGTTACAACCACATGATACAGTCACATTATGCAGTTATATGATGCAATCACATGACCCAAAAACTCTCTTACTAAAAAAAATATGTACCATTATAGACTATAGGGCCAATACACATTACTGAGCAGCCATAAATGTTTACAAAACACAGTAAAGCATGTCATGTACAACCAGTAAATGTTACCCAATAAATGAAAAAAAGAAAATATAAAACTAAAAAGAAATAAAAATCAAATATTAAAACAACAAATACAAATCATAACCCTTGTTAAATCCACCTGGTTGCAAGCTTTTTAAACTATTAATCCAGTGAACCTCTCTACATTTGATTCGCTTGCCAAAAAGATAATTTGTCTATTTTCTAAATGGCGAATAAGACAATTCGCTAGAGCAAGAGAATTTTCGCACCGTATCGCCAGGCGAATCTTCATTCACTTACCAATATGTTACCTTTTCACCAAAGTCTACATTACCTGGTTCTAAATCTTCTAAACTTCCTGCCAGAGGTTTAGAGGGAGGAAGAAGTCTCAAACAAAATGGTTCCTGTGAAATTGTGGGGAGTAGATTTAGATTTTGGACTGTGAGGGGGAGGTTGTTGATGAAGCTTTACTATCAGATGTATTTGTGGGTCTGATGATGCCAGTGCAGAATTGCCTGTGATTCAGATCAGCGAAGAAGACAATTCGCTAGAGCAAGAGAATTTTCGCACAGTATCGCCAGGTGAATTTTCATTCACTTACCAATATGTTACCTTTTCACCAAAGTCTACATTACCTGGTTCTAAATCTTCTAAACTTCCTGCCAGAGTTTTAGAGGGAGGAAGAAGGCTCAAACAAAATGGTTCCTGTGAAATTGTGGGGAGTAGATTTAGATTTTGGACTGTGAGGTGAAGGTTGATGATAAAGCTTTACTATCAGATGTATTTGTGGGTCTGATGATGCCAGTGCCGAATTGCCTGTGATTCAGATCACTGTCTTTACATTCTAGATAGCAGAGTTTGCCAACCAAAACAGATAGAAATGCTGCTCCATTTATTTCTTTACATTCTAGATAGCAGAGTTTGCCAACCAAAACAGATAGAAATGCTGCTCCATTTATTTAATCAATGTTTAATTTCAATATGTTCCTTAAAGGAAAAGGAAAGTATTTTCTTTTCTTGGGGTTGCCAAAAGTTAGGCACCCCAAGTAATTGTATTTACTTAACGGATACCCTGGGCCGGTGCTCCTATCAGCAGAAAACTGCACCAGCCCAGTGTTCTTCCAGCGAGCACCACTGAGCGATCCTCTTCCTGCTTCTTCTTCCATCTCGCCACTGCACATTTGAAAAAGCTGGCTATTTCATTTTACTGCACATACGTCTGCCCTGGGAAATTTAAAGAATATTAAGTGAAGCAGACGATCAGTCCCTGGTGCTCTCTGGCAGTACTCCTGGTCAGAGCAGTTTTCTGCTGATAAGATTACCTTTCCAGGTATCAGGTAAGTAAATTCATCCACCGCCTAACTTTTGGCACCCCCAAGTTAAAAAGACTTTCCTTTTCCTTTAATACATGATTGAATAAGAGGCCAAGTCATGCATTATATGTGCAGTTTTTAGTTAAAATCTGCCACACTTTTCAACAAAAGAAACATCAACTATATTTTCACATTAAAATAAACTCTTAAACATGACTTACTGGAAAGAAAACCTACAGCATTTGCTATAGTTTCAAATGAATTGCAGAATAGCTAAGGCATAGCCAGTTAAGTTGATCTCAACACCACATCCACTTAAAATGAATCTCCTCCTTAAACCCTTTGGACAATTCTTGAGCATTTTACAGTATGTTAGGAAGATTTTGTTTACACAGTTTATAATAGCAGATGTCGGGAATGTATTTCGTTTTGATGTAATGGAATAGATTTAAAGTCACTTTGACATCTATAATTGTGTTTAAAAAAAATACCTATATGCTGTTATTTTCTTTTCCTGCCTTTTTTTGAAGAAAGAGAATTCATACTTGTTTTTTATCTTTGTAAAAAGTCCTAACATTTCGACCAGACACTTTAAAAAAATGTGCAGGGGGGGTACAGGTATGTAATGTATCCAAAAGCACAATGCTACAACATTGCTGTAAAGCCTATTAAATATGCTTGGAATTCATTGTATTAATGTAGACACGTCAGGTTTCATTGACATTTAGATTATCTCTGTTGTTCCCTTGCCCTGCCTAAATTGGGTATCCTCAAGCTCTAGCACATTCCCTTTACAGTCAAACCTCACTTTTATTGATGGGTGCTTTTCTTAGGTTTTGCATCCCCTTTTACAGTGTTTTACACCTAAATATAAATATCCTGGTTTTCCTAAAAATCCCTCTCTGAAGGTTATCATTAAGTTAAAATGAAAAATACATGCACTTCATGCCCAATGTCCTTCATTATCTAAAACCAAATTATTCTACACAGATTTCTTTCTGCCAGGCAAACATGCCTTTTAACCCAATTCTGCTTTAAAGGAAAACTATACCCCCCAAACAATGTAGGTCTCTATTAAAAGATACTGAGTAAAACAGCTCATGTGTAAAACCCTGCTTCATTTAAATGAACCATTATCATAATAATATACTTTTTTAGTAGTATGTGCCATTGGGTAATCATAAATAGAAAATTGCCATTTTAAAAAATAAGGGCCGCCCCCTGAGATCGTAAGATTCACTGTGCACACATACAACCACATGTAAGGTCACATGAGCCAATTAACAGACAGAGTTCTGCCTTTTGCTTCCTCACTTCTTCCTGTTACAGTTAGTGTTGTAGTATTTCTGGTCAGGTGATCTCTGAGACAGCACAGATAGAGTCACGAAATGGTGGTTCAAGGCAAGAGATGTAAAAGGGCGATATTTATGTAAATATATATTCCAGTTTGGTAAGATTCTTTAATATGTCATTCAATTTGATATAAACTATCTGTTGCTTAAGTATTCATTTTGGGAGTATAGTTTTCCTTTAAGCAGAGGGAACGTCTTTTTGCACTTGGGGGTGCCAAATGTTAGGCACCCTCAAGTGATTGTATTCACTTACCTGAAACCCCAGGCCTGGTGCTCCTATCAGTAGAAAACTGCACCGGCCCGAGGTTCTTCCAGTGAGCACCATGGAGTGATCTTCTTCCGGGTTCTTCTTTCTTCAAATTTCCCAGGGCAAACGAACGCGCAGTTGAACGAAATAGCCGATAGTTAAAGTTAGGCTTTTCATTCTAGTGCGCATGCGTAGCTGTGCCAAGAAAGCAGAAGATGGAAGAGAAGCGATCCGTGGTGCTCACTGGTAAGTCAATACAATCACTTGGGGGTGCCTAAAATTTGGCACCCCTGAGTGCAAGAACACTTTCCTACTTTAAATGGCTGTCCCCATGGCTACACAGAGTCATAAATGTTCATATGTAAAAGTGAATATATAAGTGTATTGGTGCTTCAGAAGCAAAACACACAATTTTTACCACTGCAGGGTAAAAGCACATATTATTAAAAGGGGAACTAAACCATAAAAATAAATATGACTAAAAAAACTACTTTATATACTGTACTTATTATACCAGCCAAAATGCTCAGCACCACTATAATATTAATGATCCAGGCCTTCAAACTTGTGCACAGGCATTTGCCATCTTGGATTTGCTTAGAGCATTATGTAAATATCATTGTAGGGGCCCCTATGGGTATGGGTTAATCTGCCCTGCAGCTTTAAGGCCCCCACCTTTTTCTTGGAGTGATCTGCCAGGAGAGAATGACACTCCCCTGCTACACTGCTATATAGTGTGTGTAGGGAGTGGCCACTTCCTCTTTGGCCTGTGGATGGTGATCCAGCTGGGTGTGCTCAGGGGGACTGAGCACAGCTAGGCCCAGAAAGGCCCATGTGCTTTTGGAGAAGAAGTCGGGGACCAGGTAAACCCCGTGAATGAGGAATAGTTACACTAGGGCAGACTTGTCATAGTCTCTCTAGGAGAGAAAGGCAGAGAGGTGAGAGAGAAAGAGCAGCTGAAGCTCCAACGAGGATTTGCAGTAAGGGAGTAGCTTCCCAGAGGCTTTGTGTGTTGCCTCCAGTCAGGGACCCCAGTGAAGAGGGACTGTAGGGTAGAAGCTGCTTTCCTGACAACTTCCAGGAGGGAATGTGTGTAATACTGCAAATGCCTAATGGAGATCTTTCCTCTGTGAGAAATGCCTAATGCCTGCAGCTCTGTGTGAGAAATGTTCTATTGCCTCAGCTCCTGCGTGAGTACGAAACCTGTGGTCACTTGCCTCGTGCATAGTTAATAAACCGTTTCTGTTTTACTGCAAGAACCTCCTGGCGCCCAATTTGTTTGTTGTATGCACAGTAGCCTGGGGGATGTAGTTGCACTACACCATAGAGGGAACACTTCCACATGACGAAGGCCCTGACCCTGTTGTGTGAAGTCGCATGTAACCCATGTTTCTACTGCTAGCTGGACAGTTTAACTATTTGTGTGCTGTGCAGCCCAAATAGGTGTTACATTTGGCGCCCAACGTGGGGCTCGATTCCCTAAAACCAGGCTGTGCATTGTTTTGTTCGAATCATACGAATGGATGTACGAATTTGTCGGAGCGTACGAATGGATCGTACGAATTTTTCGAAGTGGATAAATGGAACGTACGAATTCTTCGAATCGTATGAATTTTCTTCAGAGTGTTTGGCCGTGGGTTCGGGCTTGGAGGTTCGCCCCGAATTTCACGAAGGCCTGCGGATGTCAGTTGGAATGGATAGGAGGAAGATGGATGTCTCTGCTGGGACCACTCCCTGTTCATTTGTGCCCCCTGATGTGAGAGAAGGACCTGGAGGATGGATTCTTCTGTGATTGCTACAGCTCTTCTATGGACTCCTGCAGAATGAGATGCCTAGAGTGCTGCTTGCTTGTTTTTTTGTGGCTGGAAGGACTGTGGACTAAGTGGGTTCTAACAAAAGACTATTGATCCCCACCACAACTCTTCTGCCTTCACCTACTCGCTGAGTAGTGTTTCTGCACCCAAGGATTGGCCTGTGTGGACCCTTGGGAGGGGGAGAAGTATTTTTGCAGATGTGTAATAAAGTTGACCAACTGCAACTGTTTATTATGCAATTGAAAATGTTTGATACAGTATTGTGCATGCTGTGTTTCCTTTGCAGTGACCATTGTTACCAGGTATGCCTTAGGAGAGGATACCAGAAGTGGATGTGATGGTACTGTAAGTTGATATATGTTGGGGATGTTTAAACCATTGTCGGGACGAAATGGGTTTTTCCCCCGGGTGTATGTAGGGGCCCCTATGGGTATGGGTTAATCTGCCCTGCAGCTTTAAGGCCCCCACCTTTTTCTTGGAGTGATCTGCCAGGAGAGAATGACACTCCCCTGCTACACTGCTATATAGTGTGTGTAGGGAGTGGCCACTTCCTCTTTGGCCTGTGGATGGTGATCCAGCTGGGTGTGCTCAGGGGGACTGAGCACAGCTAGGCCCAGAAAGGCCCATGTGCTTTTGGAGAAGAAGTCGGGGACCAGGTAAACCCCGTGAATGAGGAATAGTTACACTAGGGCAGACTTGTCATAGTCTCTCTAGGAGAGAAAGGCAGAGAGGTGAGAGAGAAAGAGCAGCTGAAGCTCCAACGAGGATTTGCAGTAAGGGAGTAGCTTCCCAGAGGCTTTGTGTGTTGCCTCCAGTCAGGGACCCCAGTGAAGAGGGACTGTAGGGTAGAAGCTGCTTTCCTGACAACTTCCAGGAGGGAATGTGTGTAATACTGCAAATGCCTAATGGAGATCTTTCCTCTGTGAGAAATGCCTAATGCCTGCAGCTCTGTGTGAGAAATGATCTATTGCCTCAGCTCCTGCGTGAGTACGAAACCTGTGGTCACTTGCCTCGTGCATAGTTAATAAACCGTTTCTGTTTTACTGCAAGAACCTCCTGGCGCCCAATTTGTTTGTTGTATGCACAGTAGCCTGGGGGATGTAGTTGCACTACACCATAGAGGGAACACTTCCACATGGCGAAGGCCCTGACCCTGTTGTGTGAAGTCGCATGTAACCCATGTTTCTACTGCTAGCTGGACAGTTTAACTATTTGTGTGCTGTGCAGCCCAAATAGGTGTTACATCATTAACACAGCACATGCTCAGTGTATTATGGACAGCTGTTGAGAAGCTAAGTTTATGGGTTTTTACAAACCATCAAGCAGATCATTAAATCCGGCTGTCATGGAATGTTGGGCCACAGTGTTCTAACCCTTTATTAAGGCTTTTTGAATGAAACATATCATGTTCCTAGTGAGAGAGAATCAAATTTGTGTATGCAGATTCCCCCCTGAGCGCCCCTGACTTGGATGGTTTCTGTTCTCAAGCTAACCTTGATAATAGTACCTTCACCTTGAGGAAGAATCATCTCATTGGTTATATGGGCAGTTCTTGTTTTTCTGTGCTGTGAAGAGAGATCTCTATGCTCTCCCATCGGTAACACCCTTTTATCCAAGTAAGTTCTTACGTGATTTCTTTGTTCTGGCTCAGAGCATTGAGTCATTGAGAAAAAAAAGTTTTTACTTTAAGTGGTCTCCAGTTCTTGAAGTTCCACAACACTAGCTATACAGAGGATTTGAAATGGGAATATTACTCAGATTCTGCATGACTTATTCATTGTCGTACATTGTTATGATTTTAAAAAATTCAGGTTGCAAGTGAAAAAATTACTATTGACCTTCTTATAAAGTGACTAAATTGTAGAGCTTTATATCTGAAAAGCATTTCACTTGTTTTTCAGTAGATGCTAAATTGCCTGCTTTTAACATGTTTAAACCTTTCTTGTATTTCAAAGGATGTAGTTGAAAAGAAGTGGTTTTGAATTCCTTAATTGTTTGATTGAAAAAAACATATATTGCTAAATTGCTGGCACTATGGCACTGTAACATTCCCTTTACAAGCTTTATTAAGCTGCATACACTGAGGGGTTATTTATTAAAGTCTGAATGATAAAAACTTGAAAAAATCAAGTTTTCTTTTACTATAAAATTTGGAAATTTTAGTAACAAAAACTCTGTTTTTGAAATTTATTATACCCTGTGGCTGCAAAAAGTCAGAATCTGAAAATCCACGATCGCAGACCTGCAGAGGTTGTATGTAAGTCAATGGAAGAGGTCCCTATCCTATTTGGAAGTTGCTGTGGTCTGCACTGGAATTAGCCAAAAAATCCGACTATTTCAGGCTCTGAAGAATTCAGGCTTTTCGGGAAAAAGCCCAGAAAAATCGAGCGATTCGGGAGAAAATCTAAAAAATAAATCTGAAAAAATGGTACGAGTTTTTCCCTGATCTGATTAAATTGAGCTTTTTAAATAATAAATAAGGTCAGATCGTGGATTCTAGTTTGGTCAGACGTTTTTTTAATTAAAGAATCAGAAATATTTGGATTTTGATATATGACCTCCTGAATGTTCATATAAGTGAGAACTGTTAAATTAGATGCTCTGACAAAGACATATGCCTGGACAAACTAACTAGTATAAAAGAGCAATTTATCAAAAATAGAGTGTCCAAAAAAAGCACTCACCAAATTTACACCACAAAAAATCTTTTGTGCATGAAATGCTCCTGGTCTCATAAAGGTATGTGAGGAGTTAAATGATGGCCATGGCCATTAATCCCAGCGCTAAAAGCAGAAAAAAAGGAGTCAATTAGCAATTATTACATTCTGGTTGGTTTATGTGGCGGAAGAAAGGTGAACTTCATTACACTTTACAAAGTTAGAGAAGAGATGGCATAGGATTATCTGTTATTGGCTCAGAATCAATATTTGTCATGCTTTTGTTTTATTTGTGTCATTATTGATCCTGGCAGTGAGTGTGTATTGGAAAGAAAGAGATCAATAATAAATGGCAGGTATCAGGCTTTTTCCATTTTATCATCTCTCTCCAGGCTAGCCTAAAGATATTTAGCATCGAGTAGGATCATTTCCACAGAAACTGGATGAAAACTACCCAAGCATGCAACTAAGAGCCAATTCTCAGCAGTGTTTTTTTATGCAAGGAATGACCTTCTGATAATTTTATTCTTCTTATTAATAAACATTTGTTCTAAGTGCTGTTTTAAATTGTACTTTATCTATTCTGTTCAAATATTTGCTCCCCGGGCCATCTGAAGCATCTGGTTTATTCTGTATACATTCACACCCCCTGCTGGCTGCCTTGCTAACACATTTTGTTTCCTCAACAGAAGAGAGAAATACATTTGTGCAGCAATAGGAAGGGAAACCAAAGTGTTTTGGCTTCTTGCTTTGTCTAATGTCAGCACCATCAATGTTACATTTTAGCTTCCTTGTCTGATTGAAATTCAGAATGTGGATCACTGTTCTAACACACTGCTTTTCTTTACCAGCAGCTGGGCAAATAATAAGCTGGAAAAAATGTAATATATCCTCACTGGAAGATCTGCAAGCTTATAAACCAAGGGGTGCCACTGGTCTGAGGAAGCAGGACAACACAAATCCCCTTAACGTTAGCAAAATACAAGTCAAAAACATAAACTTAGATTTGAAACTATATATTCTTCTAGCACCTTGATTAAAAAGAGAATGTAGTGTGATTAATGTATTTTACTTTTAATTTTGTTTTTATTTATTTATAGTTAAATGATTGCAGGTGCTGTTATTGGTATGCAAACCCGTTATCCGGAAAGCTCTGTAGACTGCATTTTATATAGATGATCCAAATTTTGTAAAATGATTTCCTTTTTCTCTGTAATAATAATAAAACAGTACCTTGTTCTTTTCAGCTCTCTTGGTTTACCCAGTTTTTATTTTCACACTGAACAGTTTCTTTAACATTGTTGTAAAACTATTGCAATATAATCATGACTTGAATTTCATGTGTACTAAATTACATATTTAAAGTTGATTTTGCTTTTTTTACTTCTGTTAAAATGTTTGCAGTGAGGAAACTTTGCTTTATTAAATGGTAGCTTGTTTTACTTTGCTTGCTTTTAATAAACGCATTTAGCTATAACTGTTCTGCAATAAGATGGACCACCAGATAAAAGCACGAGGGTAGACATATAGCCTTCCTAAATAAAGGTTTCTGAGCTTAGTATATATATTTACAGTAAGCTAAATGTACAGCTATATCATTCCTCTTAATTTTAAATTTTCATGTGAAATACCTTTCCAAACGTTTAATCTTCTCTCTGCATTGCGTGTTACCAGTAAATAAGCAGCCTAGCATCAATCAAAAGAAACCTGGAAAAGTAGAATCTATTAATGCTTTTAGTGCTATTTGCCTTAGAATATACAGTGCTGGCATTAAAATACTATTGCTGATGGGATCAATTCTGCAAAGCTTTATTATTTGTTTTAAAATAACATTTATTCACATAAGAGAAATAATTAGTATTAAAATATCACACTTAGGGGGTTACTTATTAAAGCCCGATTTTTTGAATTTTTCAATATTTATTAAAGCCAGATGGGGTTAAAAGTCTGAATAAAAAAGTACTCCAACTCAGACCTGCCGAGTTTATGTAGAAGCCAATGGCAGATGTCCTCTTGACATTGTGATGATTTCCTGATCTGCACTGGGTTTCGTACAACAATCCAAAGAATTCCTGGTTTTTGGGCGATAATTCAAAAAAGTCTGAATTTTCAGGCATCAAATCCGAAAAAATTGTATGATTGAGATTTTTTCACAATCTTATAGAGTCTTTTTCCACACAATACATTTTTGTAAAAATGTATTGATAAATAGGGGGGGGGAGTCTGTGCAGATTTGGTCGGAGTGGTTTTCAGAAAATAGTGAGAACATTTTGGATTTTGATAAACAACCCCCTTAATTCTACAACATTAATATGTTGTGCCAGTGGTCAATGTGATTAAAATGTGTTGGCACCTAAAGGGCAGTTACAGAAAGGCTAAAAATTATATGTTTTGATAAGGGCTTACTTTTTCGAATGCCATCGACCTTCAGGCTGGTGTAGTTTCTTATTAGATAAGGAATAAGGAAAAATACTGATAACCATACAGTATATGCATTCATCACTGTGGTTCACTCTTTTATCCCTTAATCTGCATTGAAAGTTAGCTTTGCATTATCAGGCATCATTCTGTGTTGTCAATATGTTGTGCTTCTTGTCTTCTTCTCAAACTCCTTTTTTACAAAGCATCATATTTTCTGTGCTGCCTCTGAGATCACCAGAAATTATGCAGCTCTAACTGTAACAGGAATAAGTGTGGGAGCAAAAGACAGAACAATGTCCGTTAACTGGCTCATGTGACCTAACATGTATAGTTTCTTTGGTTTGTTACACCGTGAAATGTAGGGTCCTAGGGGAGGCCCTTATTTTTTAAAATGGCAATTTTTCTATTTAGGACTACCCAATGGCACATGCTACTAAAAATGTATACTTTTATGAAAAGGGTTTATTCAGATGAAGCAGGGTTTTACATACTGTATGAGCAGTTTTATGCAATATATTTTTATAGACACCTACATTGTTCAGGGGTATAGTTTTCCTTTAAATACATTTTGCTAATTGTTTGCTTTAAGTTACTTGGTTATTTAGTTCTTATTAGATGAATGACAGGGAGTGACAACTATTTGACTCAGAATCCCTAAAACTGAAATAAGTCCATTAGGAAGGAATGGAACAAAAATAGAACAACAATGTGCAAGTGAAACTGAAACTGTCAGAAAAGCAAAAAGATTTGAGGGAATACAGAAAAAACAAAAAAATGGTGCGAAAGCACAAAAAATGGTTAGAGCTAGGGAAAGGCAAGGATATACAGTATATAGGTTCGAACCAAACAAAGAGTTTGCCTCTGAATATCCAATTAGGCCAGTGGGCTTTATTCAGTAGTCCTACAGGGAAAACAGGTAGTAATCTGAAATTCACCAGGAACTTATTGATCACATAGATGTTTAAGATAAAGTAAGGTTTGTTGGATTAGTAATGCGGCTTGTACATGGATATAAAACTAGCTGAAGGATTGTGTACAGAGGATGGTTGTCAATTAAACATTTTGGAGAATGGATCTAAGTGGGATCCCACAAGGTTCTGTATTGGACCCTGTTTTGTTAAATTTTTTATTTATGTTTGAACAGAACATTGTCTGATATGTATCAGTATTTGCTGAGAACACAAAACTATGCAGGCCAACTCATTTTGTTCAGGATGTGACATCCTTGCTGGTAGGAATGGAAAAACTAGTAGACTGGGCAGCAAAGTAGCAGATGAGCTTTAATGTTGATAAATGTATGGTTATGCATTTGAGATACAAAAATATGCAATCAATTTTTATCCTAAATAGGTTAGACAAATTCTTCATGGAGAAGGCCCTGGGGTACTTGTGGCTAATAACCTTTGCAGTAGCAAGCAATTTGAGTCAGCAGCAGGAGGGGCAAGCACATTATTGCCCTCTGTCTTTACAAAAGCTCCAGTAAGACTTCACCTAGAATATGCAGTGCAGTTTTGGTTTCCAATTCTTTAAAAGAATATTAAAAAATTAGAGTCTAAAGAAGAGCTATTAAGCTGAGAAAGAGAATAGAATGTATTAGTTATGACTGACTGAGTTGCAGGTGTCTGTGCTGATCATCCAGTCACATTAGAATTAAGCACATTCCATCTTGAGATTTGCAAAGTAATATTCGGAACTGTGAAGTTGTGGAACTCTTTCCGGAAATTATGTTTTATTGGGACATGCATTAAATTGTTTCAAGACAGGATTGGATGCTGTTTTACAAGGTGAGAAAATACAAGATTACTTAAATTAATTTAACTAAGTTGATTCAGGGGCTACTTGACGTTTTGTGAGTCAACAAGGAATGTTTTTCCACTCTGAGGTAAACTGGAGATGATTCAGATGGGATTTTTTTGCCTTCCTCTAGATAAATTAGTAGTTCTTCAGGTTCCACTTAGGTAAAAATGTTTCACTTGATGAATGTTTATCTTTTTTCAGTCTCATCTACTATGTTACTATGATTTTATTACCAGCCCAATGATTATTGGAAGGCAACAGAACAATAGACATTGCTGGATCAAATCCCACTGGGTCCTTACAATTGGCATTTGTTACAAAACTACATTGTACAGATGATACTGTATGTACACCACAGCTCCTACAGCAAAGGACACTTGGGTTATTGTTACATCTAGGAACCCTTGAAAAGCTATTTACATTTACTCATTTGGTATGTGGTACTATAGGTCAATGTGATTAGACATCTTAAGAATTAAGCCCTATATTGTGTGATGCAAATTTAAAAATATAACATTATTGCATGGCCTGAAGCCCTTTTCTAGCTGTATGGATGGTTCAGGTAACCCTGAAGCATATTTTGCAAGCATCGTGAAACTCCTCGATAGAGTTCGTTTAGCAGTGTTTTATTTTTTAATCTCACACGCCCATTAACTGAATAACTCATCTTTAATTGACTAAATAATGTTGCCAAAATGCTGGTCAAAGAGGTATTTTTGGCCATTGCAGTGATGTCAGCAGTTTTATCACTATAGTCAATCATGGTGTTGTTAATAATATCCAGCTGTTGGCACTGTTTTAATCTTCAGGGACTTAAAAAATAGTCACTACTGAGGATAAAAAGGATGGAGATACATATTGGCAATTCTATTGCAAGAGACTTGAGAATTGCACAGAGGTTCACCTTCCAGAAAAACAATGACACTAAATATACAGCATGGTGATATCCATTCGAATGTCTTAAGGTGGCCATACACGGGCCCTTTAGACCGATTCGGCAGCTTATCTGTCAGTGTATGGGGGCTTCTGACGGGTCTTCCCGATCGATATCTGGCCAAGCTATTGATCAGGGAAGTTTGATTTTTTTGTGGCGATCGAGGACTGCATCAGCTAGTTGATGCGGCCTATAACCCATCGGCTCCCATTCTCTTCGTTGTAATGAAATTGTTAGTGTATGGCCATCTTTAGAGTAGCTCAATCAAAGTGCCTAGAGGCAGTTCTTTTAAGTTAATGTTTAGTATGTTTAAAAAATTCCTGTTCTTTTCAATTGGTCTTCACAAGAAAACATATATTTTTATTAAAAACGGTTCAGTTAATAGTGAATAGTGATCACACAGCCACTCCAGTTCGCTCAACCCCCCCCCCCTGTTCGCAACCAACCTTTGAAAGAAGAGGAAGAAGTCCCTGCTGTCGAGGCCCTCCCCCCCCCCGAACAGTCGTAGGGCCTGCTTCCTCTATAGTAACATCAATGTAAAAGTATATCTCTGATATATTAATTGCAGTAAATGTTCTTCACTGTATAATATATTGTGTTATAGTAGTTTGGTTATTTTTACATGTTTATTTTTATTACATTAAACACATAGCTTTAGGATGAGGATTTGCTAACACTATTTTACATTTTTATCTTGATTTGAGGTTTGGTGCTTTGACATAAAACATAAAAACATATTTGCGCATTTTCAATGCTTCAGAATTCTCTGTTAAGAGGCTTCAGTTTAGATATATATGTGCTATGTTACCCAGAGGCCAAAGTGTCAGCCATGAAAATTAATGTGCACACTTTACAATTTGTAGTCTCCACATGCCACATATTTGGGTGCCCCTATGCATATTGGGTAAAAACCTATTCATATCTGTTATTTTTTTGTTTTCGTACCCATTAAAATGTTTTCAATTGTTTTCAATTAAATTGTTTTGTCTTGTTTTAAAAAAAAACACATTTTACCCAAGATTTGTGGTTTGCTATATGTGCACAAAAATATATACAAATTGTGGAGCTATACTACTGTTAGGGGGTATGACAAGTCTCAATATGCCACATACAGTAGCTGGGTGTCCCTGTGCATACTGAATAAAAACCTATTCTGAATACGCATGAAATTCTGAGAGAGAGAGAGAGAGAGAGATATTTGTAGAGCTTACTTACTGTTAGAGGCTATTACGAGTCATAATGGCTGGAATATTATTCAGAATGCAGAAGATAGGAGCATCAGAGCCATGTACCACCTGTTTGCAAACTGACAGTTGAGGTGAAAAACTGAACTTAAAACTTCAGTATTAGAAAATTGGTTGAAAATAAAAAGTAGAAAGCAAATATATAAAATATTTATTTTGTAGTTTATTAATCTGAAACTACAAAACATATTCTGATTTGGTGTGCTGATATTATATCTTGAGTGCCTGCATGCTAAAGAGAAATTTAAAACTACAAAAATGCACAAAGCAATAACTTGCAATTTCTCAAGATAAACACATGGTGGTGACACTTACTTTAACAAACGTTTTTAAAGCTGGAACAAGGCCGAGATTCTGAGCTGATTCATTCCTTTCCAATATACTTCAGCTTTATAATCAGCAAGAATTGTTTTAAGCAATAATATTTAGAATACATATGTAATAAAATCAAAAAAGTTTACCTAGGTGCAATAACTCATAGCAAACAATGAGACATTTCCTCTTAAACAATGCTGCTACGTATTGGTTGCTTTATGTAATAAGAATAGTTACATATCTTAAGGCCCTGATTTGTGGCGAGACCACAAAGGCCTGGGCCTAAGGTGGTGAAATTATAGGGACGGCATGCCGCCCAACCGCATTGGACATGTAGCCTGCTACACTATAAGAAACAAGGGAAAGTTGTGTAAATTCGCTAGTGTTACTTCGCACCCTTACGCCTGGCGAATTTGCGGACATAACTACGCAAATTCACTAATGCGCGCATTGTACTGAACGCTACCTTTTACGCTAGACTTCCTTCGCCACCTCAGACCAGGCGAAGCGCAATAGAGTAGATAGGGATTGCTTCAAAAAAAGTAAAAAAAATTTCTAAGTCCCAAAAAACGCTGGCGTTTTTTCTATATTATGGGTGATAAAAGATTGAAAATTTTTTGGGGCTCCCCTCCTTCCCCCCTAAATTTCCTAACTCATGGCAACTTAACACAGTGGGCACATGTGTAGGGCAAAAAAAAAAATTTATTTGATGTTTTGAAGGTTTCCCAGGCTTTTGTAGTGATTGTACGTATTCCTCCATTGAAATTTGAATTTGGCGCCGTATGCAAATTAACCATCGCTAGCGTAACTTCGCTTCACTTAGCGAATCAACGCTAGCGCAACTTCGCAACCTTACGCTACCCCTGAGTGCAACTTCAGATTTTAGTGAATTTGCGGAGCGCTGGCGAAACTACGCCTGGCGAAGTGCGGCGAAGTTACGCCTGGTGCAACTACGAATCTTAGTGAATTTGCCCCATAGAGACGGGCAGACAATTACTTTCACTTTCCATTCAGCACTTCCTAGATGTCACTGCTCTCCACACATTCCCACCGTTCTCTTTACCATTTAATTGTGTAGCCAGGGCATGGGGATGTACATCGGGTCCCCCATTCTGGTGCACAAACAAGATTCTGAGATGATACAAGGCTTGTCTTAATAACAGGGTCCACAAAATGGCTCCAGCCTACTTGCTATAATTATGAATTCCCAGACTGAAGGAAACAAGATTCAAATAATTTATATAGCATAATTAAAGTTCATTTTGCATGATAAAATAGGATTTTGAATTTTTTTTTTGACAGGTCCCCTTTAAATATGTTAATAATGGGTTGTATGCAGAGAACCTTCTGTATTTGTCTGTAACCTACTACACACTGCTGCCTGAGGCCATGTTCTCACCTGGTAGGAGCAGCCCTGGTAGCATTCAAATACCATATCAAAGGAGGAAAGAGCTTTCCGTAGATCACCAGAGGAATTGTTTACAGCTCTCTGTTCTCTTGTATAATATTTAAGAGGTGACAGTGAGAGTTTACCCTAGCTTGTAAAAAATCTTATGAAAGTGAACAGAGAGCTGTAAAATATCCCTCTAGTCATTTCTGGAGAGGTTGGTTTTCATCCTTTAATAAGTGTGCCCCAAAAAGTCTGCAATGCTGCTGAGAAAATATTTTTAGAAAGGTAAAAAGAATGGAGACTATAATAGAAGGAAGAATATTAAATAATGTAACTTGAGCTCCATTATTCTCTTTTTATCAGAAAGCATATGGCAGCTATCCTCGCTGTAAGTGGTTATTGACTAGAGACCTGCCCTGTTATGCAAACATACTTATTTAAAGGGTTTACTTTAGTTCAAACAATTATTTAGTCATTTTTATATCATACTTTTATAAAATTAAACCCCAAGCAGAATTAGATGGTTTGTAACATTGAAATTGCATCTGTTGTGCCATCACCCATACAATATAAGTATCTATCAAGAATTATGCAAAGTAAGTCACTGACAGCTCAGATGATTGTGCTGGATAAGCTTTCTCACCATTGGCTGTGAGCTCATGGCAAGCTGTACCCAGGCCAGGATTCATGAAAGATAGCAGAGAATAGTTAAATGGACCAGTGATCCAACTGACTGCTCCCTCAAGATAATGGATTATAAAACAGATGTATGGATCTTCAGGATAATGTAAGCACACTGAAGGATGTTCTCTCCATACAATACAAGGATATTCATCTTGCTGACTGGAAATTGGAACTGCCAGGAGGCTTACCAAATATCGCCAGCAAAATTTATAGTGGTCGCATAATAACTGTGAAAGCGGCATTCATAATAGTTTCTCAGCAGTGGCCGCATAGATACACTGTTAACAAATGGATTAGCAGTAGCCGCATAGTATTTTAATCCGACCAGATCGTCACAATAGAACCATGGACACACTAAATCCTCCTCTTCGTGACGTATTACTCTATGATTGGCTGGATCAAATGTTAACCATTCTTTTTGTGTTTATTTATAGGAGTAAGCTTCTGACAGCCGATTGCCTTTGACAAAGCCCGCTGAGTGCACATGAAACGCGCGTCAGGTGCATTTTAGATTAGTTAGGCAGGGTGGACTGAACCTTGACATACAGTTATAGGCCATCGCTTCATATCTGAACCGGGAGGGGAGCTCTGTGGGTGAAGGGGTGGGCAATCAATGGAGCCTTTCTCTGGGGTAGAATTTAATGCAATTTTTCATGTGAGCCTACTGAGAGTACCACAACTCGTTTTTAAAAATTCAATAGTGGGTCAACTTTTGTTACCACCCAATTCAACTATCTCCTTCTATGGAAGTGGGAGGGTTGGCTGAGGGTGAAGGGGTGGCATAATATCTAAGGCTGGAAAGTGTACTGTTATTGGCATTATTATCCGCACAATTGCCGAAGTAGGTAGTCGAAGACTGTATCGAATGGTCAAATAGTCGAACGATTTTTAGTTTAAATCATTTGAATCGAAGGTCGAAGTAGCCTATTCGATGGTCGAAGTACCCAAAAAAAAACTTCGAAATTCGAAGTTTTTTTTACTTCTTATCCTTCACTCTAACTAAGCAAATGTGCCCCCTAGTGTGAGTTATTGAGGTGAACAACCCTAACAGGTACACGGCCCTGCTGGGCAAGGTAGACATACATTGTTGTAAAGCAGGGGTAGGGAACCTGCTGCTCTAGAGCCGCATGCGGCTCTTCATCCTGCTTGCTGCGGCTCAGTCGTGCGGGTTTGCCTGTCAGGTCGAATTTACAGCCCTCGCACCTGCTGGTGGCTTCTTGAGTGTGCGAACGCGGTAAGCACACTCAAGAAGCCGCTAGCAGGTGTGAGGGCTGTATAGACATCCCAGGAGTGACAGGCAAGACTGAGCCACAGCATCATGGTCCTTACCGCGGTCACACACTCAAGACAAGAGAGAGACGATAAGCACGGAGCTTCAGAAACAGACGTCACATTAAACAGATGAGAACGATAGCATTTAATAGGGCTATTCAGTGTTTAATTTATTTCAAAGTAGCCCTGCATATACACAATGCACTTCTGTTTGTTGTATTCTGTTGTTGTAACAGTTAAAATTAAAAAAAGGTTAAAAAAGTTTATAAGCTGCTTTATGTTTTGCGGCTCCAGACTATTTTTCTTTAGTGGGAGAGGGGCAAAATGGCTCTTTTGATAGTAAAGGTTGCTGACCCCTGTTGTAAAGTATATATTTCAGAGTATATGCAGTTCCTTATGAATATACAGTATTCAGTTCAGTCCTTGGGAGTTGAGATCCCTGATGGCTTTTGGAAAAAAAGCTGTTGCACATTCTGGAAGTCAGCGCCCAAATACTGAGGTATCTTTTACAGGGTGGGTGCCATCCTCGACAATGCTGATAGCTTTCTGGAGACAACGGTTGTGGTAAATACCCATAATGGCGGGAAGCGAGACCCCAATGTTCTTTTTCACTGTCCTCACCACCTGCTGCAGGATCTTGCGATCCGATACAGAACAGTTTCCTTACCACGTAGTGATTCAGCTGCATAAAATGCTTTCAATAGACCCTCTGTAAAAGATAGTACGGATACATGGAAGATGGGCTTTTTTCAGCTTTCGCAGAAAGTAGAGACACTGCTGTGCCTTCTTTACTATAGAGCTGGTGTTGGGTCAAGGAGAGGATCTCTGCCAGATCTATACCACGGAATTTGGTAGTCTTGACGATTTTCACCAGAGATCCATCAATGTACAGTGAAGAATGATCACCACATGGTCTTCGGAAGTCAACAACTATATCCTTTGTTTTGTTCATGTTCATAGACAGATTGTTAACTTTGCACCAATCCATTATGTTGTCTATATGTTGACTCGTTGTTCTTGCTGATGAGACCCACCATGGTTTTATCATCAGTGAACTTGATGATGTGATTTGACCCATGCCTTGCCTCGCAGTCATGAGTCAGCAGTGTGAACAGCAGTGGACTGAGCAAAGTGTCTTGAGGAGCCCCTGGGCTCAGCGTGATATTATTGGAGATGTTTCTTCCCATTCAGACAACCTGAGGTCAGGTAGTCCAGGATCCAGCTGCAGATAGAGATGTTCAGGCCCAACATGCTCAGCTTAACACTCAGGTGCTGAGTAATAATTGTATTGAATGCTGAATTGAAGTCTATGAACAGCACATACGTATCTTCATTGTCTAGGTGAGTAAGTGGCAGGTGCAGGGTAGTGGCGATTGCATAGTCCGTTGAGCAATTGGAACGGTAGGCAAACTGCAGTGGGTCCAGAGATGGTGAAAGCAGGCGTTTGATGTTTCTCATGACCAGCCTCTCAAAGCACTTCATTATGGTGGATGTTAGTGCGATAGGACAATAGTTGTTGAGGCAGGACACATAAACTTCTTTGGCACAGGAATAATGATGGACACCTTGAAGCACTTCGGAACACCAGCAGAGCTCAGGGAGATGTTGAAGATGTTGGTGAGAACATCCGCCAGTTGATCTGCACATTCTCGGAGCACTCTTCCAGGGATATTGTTTGGTCCCGTGGCCAGACAATATCCCTGGAAGTACCTTCTACTTGATTGTAACTAAGATATAATTAATCCTTATTAGTAGCAAGACCAGCCTATTGGGTTTATTAAATGTTTAAATGATTTTCTAGTAGACTTTAGGTATGAAGATCCAAATTACAGAAATGTCTGTTATCCGGAAAACTCCAGGTCCCGACCATTCTGGATAACAGGTCCCATACCTTTAGTGAAAGAACACATGACAATACAGAACAACTGAATACACTGGCAACAGGACCAATTCCAAAAAAAGAAAGAAAGAAAGATCAGACCTCCAGATCAGAAATGGCAGGCAAGGACAACTGGAAAGCTGGACATAGTGCAGCAGAAAGAGAGATGGACACTGCTCTCTATGTTACATATGAAAGGCAGGTAATGTATTGAATCTGTGTGATATGAAGTTAATGAAAAATATAACATTGCTTTAAAATGGCTTAATTTCTATCCAAGCATATCATTTTGTATATTTTTAGGAATGGCACAAACGCATACTGCTTATACAAATATATCTATTTATCTTGGTGGAACTGGTTGTTTATAGTAAATGTCTGCACACATTATCTGGGGAGTGTGGATTCTGATAGTTGACCCAGGAACTATGTGTTATTCTGAGAATATCAGAAAGATTTCCACCCCTCCTATAAGAGAAGAAAGGTAGCTCCTGGCAGTACTTGTTTAGGGCAGGGTCCCTTTGTACTGTAGGCCAGAAATGACAAACTATTTTTCGTATTGCCTTACTATTGGGCAAAATGTTGGCTCAAAAGGAATCTGTTCAGCTTTCTTTTTACTCACATGTAGTGATGGGCGAATTTGTTGTTTCGCCGCAAAATTCACTAATTTACCGCGAAATTCGTGAAGTGCCGAAAAATTTGCGAAACGCATTGAAGTCAATGATGCTCGTGTCAATTTTTATTTTTTGTCCAAATGCATTAAAGTCAATGGGTGTCCGAATATTTTTGATGCGTGTCGATTTTTATGCCTTCGACTATTCTGACACGCACCATTATTCAGGTTGTGCATAGTGAGGAGGGCTTCCTCAATGTAATGTATGCCCTTAATCATGTGGAATAGAAGTGTATAACGATTGGACATATATACTACATAAAATCACCCTGACTGTGCTTTTCCACTGTCTGACCATCAGTCAGAGCCAGTAGTACTTAGACCCGAACCAGCAATTGGTAGATTCTTGCAAATGCCAGAGGGCCTGCTAAGATGCCATAGACAGACACTATTTATTGGGGCACATGGGGCCTCTGTGTAATTGAAATGCCATGGTTTATTTTGTATATCACCATGACTGCTCATCACACCCCCACTCATTTGCTTTTTTGATTGTTTGCAAAACCCATTTTACACCCTCTCGTGCCATCGTCCACTTCTTCCACAACCATCTGTACTCCACTGCTTGGTCCATGATTCCCCCCGCTGTGCCTGCCTACACCTAGTTTGAGCCTTGCCATGGATAAATAACTATTTTAAAAATATTCCAGTTTTTCATCTTTCCAAGATACACAATGGGGTTAATTCTGCTTTGGGATTATCAGTTGTTGCATGTATTTCTTCTCTTAAAGGGAATGACAACCAAAAAAAATATTTTATTGTCTAATAAAAGAAAACATAATTCTATGCAACTATGCAATATACATTCATTACAATTTTCTATGGTTTTTACGTTATTTGTGTATTGCTATTGAAAGCAGTGTTTGTCCCTTTCTATTCTTTGCCCTAATGGCTCAGACTGTTGATACAATGTAAGACAAGGCAGATGATTAACAGACTTGCCTTCACTGGGGAACTAAGACTTTTGCAAAGTTGTTGAAAAAGTTACAACCAGGACTTTTTTTTTAAAAAAAAATAACTTTAAAAGCACTGAAATGTTTAAATAAATGTATATTGGAAGTTGCTTAGAATTGTGTTTTCTTTTATTAGGCAAATATTTATTTTGGGGTTGACTTTTCCTTTAATTAAAATCAGTCTGATGTAATTGATTGCTTTTACACCCGGTGCTCTTAAAGGAACAGTTCAGTGTGAAAATAAAAACTGTAAATAGATAGGCTGTGCAAAATAAAAAATGTTTCTAATATAGTTATTTAGCCAAAAATGTAATATACTGTATAAAGGCTGGAGTGAACAGATGTCTAATAAAACAGCCAGAATCCAACTTCCTGCTTTTCAGCTCTATAACTCTGAGTTAGTCAGTGACTTGAAGGGGGGCCACATGGTACATTTCTGTTCAGTAAGTTTGTAATTGACCCTCAGCATTCAGCTCAGATTCAAAGCAACAGATATGACCCATGTGCCCCCCCATCAAGTCTCTGATTGGTTACTGCCTGGTAGCCAGGGTAACCAGTCAGTGTAAACCAAGAGAGCTGAAAAGCACGAAGTAGTGTTCTGACTGACATGTTATACATCAAATCACTCCAGCCTTTATATATTACATTTTTGCCTAACTAACTATATCAGAAACATTTTTTATTTACCCAATTTTTAATTTTACACTGAACAATTCCTTTAAAGTTCACATCCTATGATAAGGATTCCAAACACACATTTTATAGTAACAAACTAGCAAAGTGTGTAGCACTTCTGCCTTGCAGCAAAAGATTCTATTGCACTTTAAGCATTGGAAATGTAAGAATGTAAGAAATAAAATATAATATCCACAGTTCATCTTTTACACTGCCATACACAGGCATATAAAATATTATGGCAATATTGATCTGTTTATTAAATCTGATAACCCTAGCGAAGTTTGACATTTATTACATTGTATACTTTCCAATAATACTGTATATGGTATTAGAAGGCACAATAAGTTAGGGCAATCAGTTTTGCACTTTGGCACTTTCAAATAGAAATACTTATTAACTTGGATTTCTTCAAAATAAATATTTTCCAAATATACATTTCTTATGTTTATACATTTTTTTACATTTATATATTTACAAAAGTGGAATTGTTAAGGCAGATTTAAAAAGCCTAGGGTGTTCTGGGTGTTTTGGTGTGGCCCCCACATGAAAGTCTGCCTGCTTTGTCTGCTTACCATGTGTAAACTTTAAAAGATATCACTACAGAGATTAATTGGCCCCTACATTGTTTAAACCACAATTTCACACTGTAACCGCCTGTATTATTCACACAAGTAATCCCCCTGGATTGTTCACACTTTTAACACCCCTATTGTTCACACCCCTAAAACCCTGTACTCTTCACACCTGAGACCCAGACTGAAACTGCCAACATTGTTCACCTGTTCACACTACAAACTGCTGTAGGGGCACCAGCACTGTGTCACTGTATGTAGTACATCTTAGAGTGGTCCTGATAGGTTTCCCTGTCTCATGCTCTATTCTGCCTGCCCTATGCTCCCTGTGTGTGCCTTACGCTACCTGAGTGTGACATTCTCTGCTTGTGTGTGCCTTACGCTGCCTGTGTGTGCCTTACTCTGCCTGTGTGTGCCTTACTCTGCCTGTGTGTGCCTTACTCTGCCTGTGTGTGACATTCTCTGCCTGTGTGTGCCTTAATCTGCCTGTGTGTGCCATCATCTGCCTGTGTGTGCCTTATGCTGTCTGTGTGTGACATTCTCTGCTTGTGTGTGCCATACTCTGCCTGTGTGTGCCTTACTCTGCTTGTGTGTGACATTCTCTGCCTGTGTGTGCCATCATCTGCCTGTGTGTGCCTTGTGCTGCCTGAGTGTGACATTCTCTGCTAGTGTGTGCCATACGCTGCCTGTGTGTGCCTTATTCTGCCTGTGTGTGATATTATCTGCCTGTGTGTGCCTTACTCTGCCTGTGTGTGCCTTACTCTGCCTCTGCTGTGTTATCCACAGGTGAGGAGGAGGCATATGGGTTTAAGGGTATGTCTTAATATGACTTTTTTCACATAAGAGTGATATCAGTGAGCACCAACCATTTGTTTTTTGGTGTGCTACCACCATTAATGTGTACATGGTCTTGTAGTAACATAGGTGTGGTTTAAAGTGGTGTAGTTTAAAAACAGTGAGTGGTTAACAATGACTTCCATTATCGGCCCTCCACCATGTAGTCCAGAAAAATTTCGGCCCTCGGTAGCACAGAAGTTGGACAGAACTGGCCTACAATATTGGGTGGGGGTTCGCCTATTCGCTTAATCAGTATTTTGTCCCTTTCTAACCTCTTGGGGTAGAACTCCACAAAGCGATGTGCTGTGATGCGTCGCGCTGAGAGGAAACGCAGGCGACCATTGGAGGCCCCGAATATAATGTAAGAAGAAACAGCTACAAACTACATGTATACGACATGAATGTCAGATGTGAATGCCGCACATTTCGTCTTCATCCGACAGTTGTGTTGTTTGTAGCTGTGATGTTTCTAACACTTACATTATATTCGGCCTGCCCTTATGATTGGCTTTTTGAAACAGTGTAGCAGATAGGGTTGGCACCAGGCCTGGACTACCAATCTGTTGGTTCTGGCAAATGCCAGAGGGGCTGCTTTAAGGTGCCATAGAAAGTCAGTGTTTAGTGGGCTGGTTAGGGCTGTTTGGGCCTCTCTGTGGGCTGATTGGGCCTCTGTGTACCTGAAATGCCAGGGCCTATTTTAATTCTCAGTCAGGACCTGGTTTGCACCTTTTAAACGAATACTCGCCAGCCGGTGGGGGGCGGTGACCTATGTGGGGCGTGGCAGTGGCATAAAGGGGTGTGGTTATGATGTAGAGGGGGCACTACACGCAACGGCCTGAGGATGGGGCAATCCTTGAAGAAAAAACATGTTGTGTAGATTGGGGGCGGGTTAATCTTAAAGGTATTACAAATCTACCGGCAACTACGTACGTAACTCCTGATTTGTTTGGTTTAAGACTGTATGTTGTAAAGCATTACACTTCCATTTTAGGGTTAACGTGACATGGTCATTGTTTGGTAACAACGGAAATAGGAATAACGGCTTTACTAGTGAACACAAATAGAATCCAAGCTTCAACCTGACAGGAGGAAAATGGAATGGATGAGCGCAAAGAAAAACGGGAGGGGGAAATTCTAAGCAAGAGAGTATTTTAGCCACACTGGATCAAACCTGTTCCCACTGCCCCGTGCAGCTGGAAAGAAAACACAGAAGCCCCTTGGATGAAGAAAGGCCCCTCACACTAGTCCCTCCCATCACCCCTATTCATTGGCAACGCTGCGCAATATCGATTGGTTATTTTCTATGGGCAGGAGAAGGGTTGTACGGGGAGCCGCGGCAAGTGATTGGCTGTTGTTCATGTCCTGGCTGTCAGGTTGACAGATCCCGGTTAAGAGTAAAGGCAGCGGTACCGGAGCGGCAGAGCTCTGCTGAGGTTCCCTGTTATCCCGCTGTTACTGTCACAAGCGCGTTCCTTGTTGCAGCTGGAGAGGCGGCAGAGGGAAGGTGAGCGCAGTGATATTTTATCAGGCAGAACCGTTGTGTGCAGAGAGACAAATGCAGCCTGACAGGAGTAATGCAGCAGAGCAGTCATTGCTATTTACTGCAGCTCATTATCCGCTCGCTACTACTGTCTGTGCGATTTCTCTTCTCATGTCAAACGCATTCATGTCCCTCCAGCTGTGTCTCATGTTACAACTCCCAGCGGGCAGATGTAAAGTATCAGGGAGTTGCTGCTGAGCCGGGCTCCATGGCATTTCACTCTGGATTCATATTCATTCTCTTGTACTGTCACAGTTACGGGCAAAGGGCTGCAATTCATGGGCAAATGTTATACAATTGGCTATTACACATGTCTTTTTTTTGTGCGTTTTAAGGCAAAGCTTTTCTGGTAGTTTGTGCGTTGGTTATAAGCAGACGAGTGGCCTCTCTAGTACCTAGCGTCGTGCTCTTCCACTATAGTCTCCTTCACACCGATGTTACTGAGTGGAGCCTGTCCCCATCTGATGGGCAACACCAGCATTGCTGGGCTCTGCTGGCAGGCTGTGATTGGATATCAATTGCATGGACTCAAGTCAAACTGGCAGTTGCTGCATGTGTGGATGCAGGTCAGCCGGTGGCTGTTTCTTGTGTTGGCCCAATCAGGTCACAGATACATTTGTGGAAGCAGGTCAAAAGACCAGGGACTGCATGTGTGGATGCATGTCAGGCAGTATGTGCTTAAGCAGGTCAAAATGTGGATGCTGCATGTGTGGCTGTATGCTGTGTGTCTGGATACAGATTATTTTTTCAGGTTCTGCATGTATGGAAGCAGGTCAAGCTCATGGGTGCTGCAAGTGTGGAAGCAGGTCTGACTGGAGGAGGTTGCATGTGTGGATATAGGGCAGGTGACATGTTGCATGTGTGGATGTAGGGCAGGCAGCATTTGCTTAAGCAGGTCAGACATGTGGATGCTGCATGTGTGGCTGTATGCTGCATGTCTGGATATATGTCATTTTTTCAGGTTCTGCATGTGTGGAAGCAGGTCAAGCTCATGGGTGCTGCAAGTGTGGAAGCAGGTCTGACTGGAGGAGGTTGCATGTGTGGATGTAGGGCAGGCGACGTGCTGCATGTGTGGATGTAGGTCAAACTGGCGGGAGCTACATATATGGAAGTAGGGCTAGCTGGAGGCAGTAGCATGTGTGAACAGGCCCGGATTTGTGGAAAGGCCACCAAGGCCCGGGCGGCAGGATTTTAGGGGGCGGCATGAAGCCCACCCACACCAACATTGGTTTGCAAGTTCTGGGGCTGATCATGAGATACAATTGTTTTTTAAACAATTGAGTAAACTTCCTCTTTAAGTTTTAGACTTACTTTTACAATTTAAATTAAATGTTTTACTTTCCTAATGGTTGTGTCTCCCTGAAGTGTTTCCATAATAAAACTATTGGTGAAATGTCAGTAAGTACAGGAGTGTGTTTGCTCTCACTAGTTATACAAGCCCAAGGCTTTTGTTGGGTCAGAGCATGATTTTAAAGTATCTCACATATTTAATTTGGACTGCAACTAGAATAAGGAGATATTTTTCAGCTGGTGTTAGCAGTTGTGTTATTATTTGTTCATATGGCATCAGTTAGGTGCAAAATAAGCGAATACATGTTTCACAGGAAACAGAGAGCTAAAATAAGGTCTCACTTGGTAATTGGGACTGTACTGACAACCTGCCACTGTAACTCAGGCAGAATGGGGCAATGTGACACAATGCTACTTTCAGCTTGAAAAAAGAGATGGTATGAAAAAGACATATCTTCAAATAAAAAAAATGCCATAGTTACTAGTGTTTTGACTTCATAGCTCAATGTTTGCTGTGGCTTCTCCCAATCAACCGTTTGCAAATTATCCAGTCTCCCAGTAGCAGAGCTGAGTGTCCTTGATTAGCAGTATTTGGAGCTGTGCCAGTTACCTGCTTCATGACAAGCATTCCTTACTGTTCATCTAGTGTTCAGCAATCTTTATGATGAAGAAATATTAGAAAGTAGAAAAGTGTATTACCAAATGAGCTGGCAGTGTGTACTGGCAGAGCCAAAGCAAGAAGCAGCACTATGGATTTGGTATTTTTATTGACTAGACCTTCCTTCCTTGGGGCAGATTTACTAAAGGGTGAAGTGAGTAACAATGGCGATGATCCACCAGCGTTACCGGTATCAGGCACTTTGCCGATTTACTAAGGGGCCCAGGTGAATTTTCGCTCTGGCGAATGGACTTTACTCAGCAAATTCACTAAGATGCGGATTTTACTAAACGTTACCTCTTTCGCCAGACTTGCCTTCACCAGTTCAGACCAGGTGAAGTGCATTGGAGTGCATATATCTTCCTCAATCCTCTGTTACATCATATTTTTAGTTGAAAAAGTTTCTAAGTCCCCAAAAACGCTGGCGTCTTTTCCTTTTTTCAGCGTGATAGCCTGCAAAAGACCTTAAAAGTTTTTTTGGGTAACGGTTTCTCCCATACATTTTCTAACAAATGGAACATAATCTATACAGTGGGCTCAAGTGTAGGGCATTATAACATTATATTTCTTTATTAAGGTTCCCTGGACTTGTGTAATGTAATGTATTTGTTGCAACATATATGTCCATTCATATTATTTCCCGCCTTATGCAAATTAGCCGTAGCGAAGACCTCTAACAAAGTTGCAATAGGCATAATTGAATGCTAGAGCATCTTTGCTTTGATTGCCGAAATAACGCTAGCAAGATTTGCAAGCGTTCGGCACCCTGGACACAACTTCGAATTTTAGTAAATTAGCGTTGTCTGAGCGAATTTTCACCTGGCGAAGTGTTTCGAAGGTTGCAAAGCTGCTTAGTAAATTTACCCCTATGCCTTTGTTTATGCAGCATATCAATAGACTGCTAGTATAGAAACATGGTATGAAAGGTCTTCTAAATGTTATTTTGATGACATGATGAAATATTTGGGAGAATCTTCATACTTCATAGCTTTGCGTTCACTAGCAAAGGAATGCCAAGGCTTTCAGCTTCATTTACCTGGTGCTATTACTGACACATTTAATATACAGGCTACCTTATGACATACTAGAGCACCTTCTATGGCACTGCAGAGGGGTGGTTCTATAGCTGTCGAATGTACATATCCTGCTTCTATCCTTTAGCTTCGCTGTACCCTGTGGAAACAAGCAAGATCTAGTAAATAAGCATCCATGTAAGTTTGCTGAGAAAATTGTCAGTATATGTGGGAAGGCAGTGCTTCCTCTGTTTACTACTTGGTTTTGTGTCAGGGCTAGAGAGGGGCAAAGAGATACAAGTGATCAATGTGACACTTTTTTGTGGTTCTAGACTGAGTCACCATAAGGCACATTTGCTTTGTATCAAAATGACAATATGTATACCCATTAATAGTTCCATTAGATAACCATTAGGAAAAAAATCCCCTAAAGGCCCTATAAAAGCAGATTTAGGGGCCGAATCACTAAGGGTCGAATTTCGACTAGGAACTAAAATCCTAGCGCAGATAGTTCGATCGAACAATCGAAGGATAATTCCTTCGATCGAACGATTAAATCCTTCGAATCGAACGATTGGAAGGATTTAAATCCAACGATCGAAGGAATATCCTTCGATCAAAAAAAGTTAGCCAAGCCTATGGGGACCTTCCCCATAGGATAATATTGACTTTGGTAGCTTTTAGATGGCAAACTAGGGGGTCGAAGTTTTTTTTAAAGAGACAGTACTTCGACTATTGAATAGTCAAACGATTTTTACTTTGAATCCTTCGATTCAAAGTCGTAGTCGAAGGTCGAAGTAGCCCATTCGATGGTCGAAGTAGCCCAAAAAAAACTTCGAAATTCGAAGTTTTTTAACTTCGAATCCTTCACTCGAAGTTAGTGAATCGGCCCCTAAGTGTATTAAAACTTGTGTACTTTTGTGTGGCAGACCTATGTTACAAACATTACAGCTCTTTGAGCTCCCCCTTTGTACACTCCAAGTTGGATTTTAGTTGCAGTAGAAGTTTACACTATTTATAAAGTACTTTACATCAAATCTGTACATAGTTGCATATATGTTACATTGTAGTGGAGTTCAAAGTCATGTTTTTTTAAAATAAATAACTGTAATTTATACTCCAGAGAAAGGTAAAACAAAAACTTCTAGAACACTGGCCAAAGAGTCCCAAATTAATTGATTGCTCCTATTAACAAATAGTAGTTGCAGTAGAAGTTTACACTATTTATAAAGTGCTTTACATCAAGTCTGTATTCGTTACATAGTTGCAAATATGCTACATTGTAGTGGAGTACAAAGTCATGTTTTGTTTAACTAAATAACTGTAATTTAAACTCCAGAGAAACTTAAAACAAAAACTTCTAGAACACTGGCCAAAGAGATCCCGAATTATCTGTTAACAAATAGTAGTTAACGCTACATCAACCCTTTGAATTTTGGATATTGAATACATGGTCTCTGCAGTACATGATGGACGGATGAACAAACATATTTCCCATACACCTTTGCTCGTATAAATATCAGACAATCAAATGTTTATACTTAATTCCCCACTATAGTTGGCCATGGGTATTGTCTTCAGTTCATACGGTATGTGCTTTAATTGCTTGTATTACAGAACTGGGGGCATGTCAGTGATATCATTGTAATCCCTGTGGAGCTCTCATTGGTATCCTGTTTGTTTATGTGCAAACACTTTCTTTCCAGGCTTGAGTATATACTTGTATGTTATTTGGGGTTTTTTTTGCGCATCAGTTTTGCAGATAGTAGTACTTTTACATTGCAGTAGAAAATACCTACAGACAGACAGACAGACAACCCTTCTGGCATTTGGAAGAATCGACAGATTGCCAGTCCAGGCCTGATCACCATCACTATAATCTGCTTGGATAAATGCCATAGACTTCTTGGTAGTGGTTAGTGTCGGGACCCCCCAGATTCATGGACCTGACAACTGCTCTTTCTTTGCAGTACTTTTATATATTTATAAAAAAAACTCTAAAATTAATTCATTCTAATAACTCTGGACTTATAAGGTGAACCACAGAATAAAAGATGAGTCGAACATAGAAAATTCAGTAAAATATTAAATATATGATTCAATGTGTCCTTAAAAATGTTCATTAGTGAAATGATGCAGAATCTTTCCTTCAGGTAATTTAATGGAGTCACTTGTTCTCTTAATCTGTTTTAAGGGCTGAGTATATGTAAAAATGAATACTATAAAAGGAAGCAAAGGAACAATTGTGCAGATGAGTGACTTTATTATTCGTAATGTCTTTTTTTTCTCTGGCATGGCCCTAAGCACTGCTTCAGATTCTAAAAAAACGAATACATTTTGAAGAAGGCATGACCTGTCCTATTCTGTTAAAAAGCTTTACTAGGGTAGGACCGAATATGTGCTTTCAAGAAAATGTAGTACTGGCCTCTGGATTGTGTATTGATCTGTGAATCCCTAAATGGCTCATGTAAAACCTGAAACTATACAAAACTTTGACACACAAAGTGACTTTTTTCACTTGTAGAAACTGAATAATGGACCAGACCCCAGCAGTACTATTAAACTGCAACTCCCTTTATTTGACACAGGTTACACAACTTGTTTTGAGACAAAGATCTTTTTCAAGTGTTTCACAAAAGAGATCTTCTTCTCAAAACATATTGTGTAAACTGTCTCAAAACAATTGTTGGCTATCGCTTACTGATGTTTACATTGTCTGCAACCTTTGACAGCCGTCCCCCTGTTTTGTTCTTCTAGATTTCTGTAAAAATATAACAAACATAAGAGGAGTTGTTTAATGGTCAAAATTAGCACAGACATTATTGTTCTTGCAAAGATTCTGTTGCCAACTGAGAAGGTAATGTGAAGGTAAGACCCACAGCCCAAACAGTCAGAACAGAATGAATTAAAAAGCAGTTGTGGCTGTCCATTTCCACATCTACAGATAAACCATGTGCTTCACTAGCAGATTAAATTTCCAGGCAGTCCAACATCAAACTTACCAGCCATATCCATAGCACAAATGTGTCTTTGGGAATCAACTGTGTGTGCTGAAAAGATTTTATTGGTACACTTGTTGTGTTTCTTAGCACTATAGGGACATTTGTTGGTTTATGCTTTGTAAATGATCACCTTCACACCTGTGGGAATACAGGTTATGACTCCTTGGTTACTTTTTTTTGTTCATAGTCTTAGTAAGAGTTGTTGCAAAAGCTGGTCAAGGTTCGGAATCTTGTATATGCAGTTTGTGGACCTTGGCCATTCAGTATCTCATTTTTTTAATATATCACCTAGTTATGATTTACAATTAATTTGCAAATTTCTATTTAAGCACTTTCTCAACAAAGTATTTTATTTCTTTTGAAGTGTGGTTTGTTGTGCCAGTGTATTTATCTGTTCCCAAAGGCTATAACTAGATTAAATGCTGGTTGTGCACATGGCCTAGAAATTGCCTTTCTCAAGATGGGCATATTTTACTCATTTGGCAATTTCAGCAATCTGGTTGCTAGGGTCCAAATTACCCCTGCAACCATGCACTGATCTGAATAAGAAACAGGAATATGAATAGGAGAGGCCTGACTAGAAAGATGAGTAATTAAAAGTAGCAATAATAATACATTTTGTAGCATTTGTTTTTTTTTTAAACCAGGAAAGAGTCAGAAGAAGAGGACAAATAATTCAAAAACTGTAAAAAAAGAAAAAAGCGGCTTCTGGTACCTTTAAGAGCTGGTACCAGGTAAGCGCTGAAACCACATACAATAAAAAAATTAAAACCATTGCAAATTATCTCCGAATATCACTCTTTACATCATACTAAGCGTCTGGCCACACGAGCAGATTTGGGGAGATCAGTCACCCCAATCTCCTCTTCTTCGGGGCAACAATCTTCCCGAACTGCCTTCCCCCTGCCCTCCGCCGGCTAAAATGAAAATTCACTGCGGCAATGCACACACAGCGATTCGTTTTCCGAAGTCGCCTGAAGGCTTTCTGGTGCCAATATATAAATACAGCATTGCTTGCTTCAAAGGGTTAGATTAATTCAAATAAGGTGCAATGGTGTTTTCTTCAATCAGTAAAAATCAGCTTCTCCACTCTCTGGTGGGATTGGCAATTTACAAGATTCCTGATTTCAAAACAGCATATAATGAGGACGGCTCGCGTTTAGTAGCCGAAACGTCGAATAAACACTAACAAGTTTTTGCTTTTCAACACAAGACCGATGAGTGCGGACTTTTTCTTTCTTTATTGACTTTATAATTCCTTGTTCCAGCACCTGGGCAGTGACTAGTGTTCTGAGTGCACCAGGCCCAAAAATGTTAACTTGTTCTTGAAAGTTATTTGAATTATGGCATCTTTTGTTATGAAGAAATATATTATATTATTATCAGGGTGGAGTTCCGTTTGAAGTGTCTCCAATCAGGTGATCATTGAAATCGGAAAGTTTGATAATTGCAGATTTCCTCTGAGAGTTCCCCAATTGGTTACTATGACAACCATTTAACAGCTCATTTGAAGTGCTGTCACGGTAATTTAAAAGCAAAGTATTTCAGTCTTTTCAGCTTACTGCTCTGCTCTTTCCAGCCCTAAATCTTACCCTCTTCTACACTGTTTCCATGACAATTTATACGTTAAGCCCCATCCATAAGCAACTGAATAAATCCATTGTAGGCAAATGGTCTAGTGATCATTTGGGTCAAAATTGTGCATACATCCACTGGGTATCAGCTACTGTATCTACTCTTCACTCTACCTTTGTAGAAAAAAATACTACAGTTTATTTCTACATTCCCCTGATGTGTGTCTGAAGCTAAATGGTCAGACTGACCTTCAAGGATAATAGACACCATATCCTGAGGATCTCTTGCACCCATCTGACTGGTACAGATACCAGATACTCAATTCTGACGTGCACAGGGCATTAGCTGATGAGGAAGTGAATGAGCAGCTCCTCTTCACTTCTTAGGGTCAGGGCACACGCTCAAATTCGGGGAGATTAGTCACCTGGTGACAAATCTCCTCTTCTTCGGGGCGACTAATCTCACGAGGAAACTTCGGGCAACTTCGGAAAACGAAGCACTCCGAGTGCCATCCTGCCGGCGATTTACATTTTAGCAGGCAGGAGGCAGTTGGGGGAGATTAGAAGCCCTAAAGAAGAGGAGATTTGTCTTTCCTAATCTGAGCGTGTGCCCAGACCCTTACATCTGCATTTGAGCTGTGGAATTTCTTCATTTGGCTTACGTGTACATCAAATACCATGGAGCATCAGCCAATCTGTGGCCATCTGTGATTTAAAATGATGGGAATGATGAACAATTTCTAGAAAGTGCTATATACATATAATGCTATTTAGAAGATGGCCCCCTCTTTATTACCCGTCACTTGGCCTATTGTAATTCCCAGTAGAGTATGTGTTACATGGGACTCTTTTTCTCAGGCTCTTGCTGGAGTGGTGGAGGAAGGGTTTAATCACAATCATTTACACTTATAGAACAGAGTCTCAATAATTTGAGTGTCAGTGATTATTTCAGCAAAATGATACCTCTTTATTTTCTGGGTCGTGTACAAACTCTTTTTTGGTACTATACAGATTGTACACATTTAGTCACTTTATAGATACCTTGGACAATTTCATTTAATAGTGTTACACAGGCATAGTGTTGGCAACAACCCAGTGGTTGTACTCACTTATACTCCCCAGCTCTAGTAGATTCTCACATTGGTGAATTAATCCAAGAATCTCCTATTCACTTCAGTTTTTATAGTGGCTTTGACACCACAGGGTACTAACCATTCTAGTTTTCTTTTTGGAGCATTTGGCTGCTCTGTTAACTGCACTGATCCTGTCTGTCACTTCTACACTGATCCTGTCTTATCTCTCGTTCCTAACATGGTTTCCTAACACTGACTTGTAAAGTTGCCACCTTTACTGGTCACAAAAAAACTGCTGATGTGAATGGCCTAGCACTCGTGGGGGTAATTTAAAAAAAAAAAACACTATTGTTTCCCCCAACCGGAGTGTGGGCTCTATTTCCGGTAGAGGAACAATTATGGGGTGATGGGTGCCCTTTAACTGCCTGCAGCAAAGGGGAGCAAATCCTTTACCCTCCTATGTGCATAATGGATAAAAAATAAATATGGGTCAGAATAAAAATGTTTCTCTATGTTTTGAGCTTTTAACAGATCAGGTCAGGTTTAAAAAATATATTGGCATTATTTCACAACAAATCTGTTCATGTATTGACATGGAGCTTCACCAGGATGTGAAAATTTGTTCATGTCATTTATATATTTTATTTGGTGGAAAAGAAAGCTGAAATGATTTACACAGTATTAGATGTACATTGACACTGCTTTTATACTAAGGACTGTAGTAAATTAATTTACCAAAGACCTTCATATTTTTGATCATTTGGTCAAAGGTAACATTTGTCTATGGGAACATTTTTTGGGGGGAAATTAACAAAAAGAGACATAAAGAAGAGGAAAAAGCATTTAAATGTTTGCTGAAATGTCCAATAGTAGATCTAGAGCAGGACTTTCCTAGCTGGAGGCCAATGTTCTAGATGTGGTTCTGGATTCTTATGAACCCAGGCTGCTCAAGGGCTCCACTAAGGTGTTTGGATGACATCTTCATTTTATTGTGTTTTGTCTCCAGAAAATTTGGTAAAATGAATTATAGGCCTATTATATGGTAACAGCTGTCCAGAACTGGTCTATAGGAAAGGTATAGTCATGACCGTAGCACCTGACCACGGATAAAAGGAA
The DNA here is from genome assembly GCA_038501925.1 of Xenopus petersii. Taxonomy (NCBI): domain Eukaryota; kingdom Metazoa; phylum Chordata; class Amphibia; order Anura; family Pipidae; genus Xenopus; species Xenopus petersii. The sequence goes on along the minus strand of CM076689.1, from coordinate 34,315,915 downwards.
TTGTAAAGGGAAACAAAAATCAAATGATAATTCTGTAAAATACAGGGAGTTCTCGAGTTGCATACACCCAACTTACATACAACTCACACTTACAAACAGAGGTTATTACAATAACATACTGTGGTTTGCTTGCTTTTTGTTGGCATTTCACTTTAATCTTCAGAAAGGTCAAAATAAATATGCACAGAAAGGTAAAAATAAATACTATGTTAACAAACATCTGTCTAAGTTGCACTTAATAAGTAAATTGCGTAAGTAGTGCGGGAAGTGACAGATACATATTTCATTTTTAAATCAGTGACTATTTTTTATTAATTGCATTGGATAAATCAGGTTAACAAATTCTTTTATTATTTTATTTCTATGAGTTGTATAACAATTTTTTTTTTTCTGGGTGCAATGGGCACGCTCATGCTACGCGTTCGTATGTGTTTTCTTGAGTCTACCTTGAATCAGGAATTTGCAAAGCACCAGTGACAATAAGCATGGTTGAATTGTTTGCAATAGAAAAAAAATGTTAGGTTGAGGAAGCACACTAATGCTTTATAAAGTTAAAAGGTGGCCATAGACGCACAGATAATATAATACGAAACAAATTTTCATGCGATATTCGGTGCGTGTATGGTGGAAAAAGAGCCGCCCGATATCGGCAGTAGACTTGGATATCGGTCGGCTTGTTGATCGGGCTGGACATAAAATTTTGGTGCCTTTGAAGCACCCAAACATTGGCCATGGTTAGTGGTGAATCATCAGATACAGGTAGAATTCTATTGTTTCTACCTGTATATCTGACAATTCTGCTCTACACATGTGTATTGAAACTAATGATTTTTCTTGGAAAGATCTTTCCCAGGAAAGATCGTAATTGTCACGTCTATGGCCACCGTAAGATATACATTTTCTAAGAAGTGAGTTCTCTCTTTTTTTTTGAACACCAGGTTCGTTTATACTCTCAAACCCTTTCAATGCTTCATACACATGTTAAAAGCTCCCACAGTGCTCTTGCCATTTACCGTATATACTCGTGTATAAGCCGAGGTACCTAATTTTACCTACAAAAACTGGAAAAACTTATTGACTCGCGTATAAGCCTAGACACAACTACAGCCCTGTCTCCCAGCAGCGCACATTCTGCCAAAGCGACCCCCCCAGCGATCAACCGGACTTCTTTGCAAAGCTGATGGTGACAGAGAATTGCCAAACGGATTACTGTGTGCATTGTCCCACTGTCCCACTACCATGTGCAGAGGGTGCTGTTTGATATTGCCATCACTGTTAATCTTTTGTATAACCAACAGATGGCGCTGTGTGATATTGCAGTCTCTGTTATTCTTTCATACAACCAACAGATGGCGCTGTGTGATATTGCAGTCACTGTTAATCTTTCATACAACCAACAGAGGGCGCTGTGTGATATTGCAGTCCCGGTTATTCTTTCATACAACCAACAGATGGCGCTGTGTGATATTGCAGTCCCTGTTATTCTTTCATACAACCAACAGATGGCGCTGTGTGATATTGCAGTCTCTGTTATTCTTTCATACAACCAACAGAGGGCGCTGTGTGATATTGCAGTCACTGTTAATCTTTCATATAACCAACAGAGGGCATTGTGGGATATTGCAGTCTCTCCCCAAGTGAACTGTTGGTATAGGAATGATTAAAAGTGACTGCAATCTCAGCTAGTCAGGTACCGCTGACCCGCGTATAAGCCGAGGTAGACTTTTTCAGCACATTTTTGATGCTGAAAAACTCGGCTTATACGCGGGTATATACGGTATGTGTGAATGGTCTCTTCCAGATGGGTAAAAGTAAGTCCTGTTACTTTGCTTGTACTCCCTCCAAAACAGAACCCATAACGTAACAGACTTTCTATAATAACCAGAAGTATCACTCTCCTTTATGCACAGCTGCAACTTATACAACGTGGGACTTTTCCATTTCTTAATAGCATGCAGGGATGATTATTGAAAGTCTGTTATGCTATGGGATCTGTGTGATTTTGTTTTGGAGGAAGTACAAGCAGAGGAGCAGGATTTAAGTTGGCCATAGATATTAGTATTATGATATTTTCTGGAAAGTTTGTTTGCTTCAACACATGTAGAGCTGAATTGTCAGATATACAGGTATAAACAACAGAATTCTACCTGTACCTGATGATTCAGCACTAACAATGGCCAATGTTTGGGTGCCTTCAAAGGTGCCTGATCAAGATTTTCCAGGTTGGCCCGATCGACGAGCCAACCGTTATCCAAGTCTTCTGCCAGTATTGGTCGGCTCGTCTCCCACCATACACGCAACGAATATCGTAGTAAAATTCGCTTCATACGGTATTATCGATGCATCTATGGCAACCTTTACTTACCCACCACTGCACTTATACTTTGTGTTCATCTGGAAGAGACCCCAACAGACTGTATATTCCACTAACACATAAATGACAAGAGCACTGTGGGAACTTTTAAAATCCAACAAGTAACTTTTATGTGTATGAAGCATTGCAAGGTTTTGAAATGAGCACAACTCTCTCTTTTAGTTATCGTTATAAAGTTGAAACATTCTTGTGAAAAGCAAACATTGGAAATCCACTACAATTTGGAGGCATGCTGTAGTTCAGCTTGATTTCTTCTTAAATATATAGTATTAACCAGAAATTGCACTGCTTTTCTAGTGCAGATAGTGCAATTGCACTAGGATCGTCCCTGGATGCAGATGCCATAATGATGCTCAGTGCCAGAAATGATGACATCAGCTCAATTGTGTCTGTTTGCAGGCACAACTGCACACATTCTTATGCATTGGCCACAGTTTTGATAAGCACATTGACACCTTGTTGATGCAAATATGCTAGAATTTTAGGAAATACCTTGCGCTTGTGGTAAAAAAAAACCATGGTCACCCGCATCCAACATTGTATTATAGACACTGTACTTGTGCTCAAACATCAGCCCTAATTTTCTATACACTATTGGGAAATATATAATCATTCTATTAACTGTACTGCAATTCATATTCCATTTCATAAAGTCTTGTGCTTTTACTTAAATAACCTGGTCACGGTTCACTCACAACATTTCTGTGGACATTCTGTTCCTGACTGAGCACTGGATTTAGCTTCTTGGCCATTACTTGGTTTTAATGGCAGTTTATTGATTCTGAGCAGCATTGTGGGAAATCAATAGAAAGAATAATTGTCTTAGTTGACTACTTTAATTTGTTTGTCACCCAAGTGCATCAAAACTCACAGGAATCTTCATCACTTGATCTCTGAGTGCTGCCAGCAGAAAGGGCACTTGGAGCCCAAATTAAAGAGCTGCTGAATAAAAAGCTAAATAACTCAAAAACCTTCAATAATAAAAAATGAAAACAAATTATCTCAGAATATCACTGTCTACATCATATTAAAAGTTATCTCAAAGGTGAACAACCCCTTTAGGTGTTTGTTCTAATTGTATAGTTTATTTTTAAAAATATAAACAGATCTATTTAAACTTGCCATTCCCCTAAATGTGTACTCTTTCCAGCACTTTTTAATTGCAATATTATTTTCAACGAAATATTTGTATTTTCTAGATACATGTACCAACAGTGCAGGTCCGAGTTAAAATAGCTAGATAACGATACATTTTGTTTTCCTCACTGCAGCCTATCTGCAATATGTCTCCTCTACTGCAATCTTCTGAAGCATTTCATTGTTTTTAGCTAAATAGCTTTTCTGCAGCTGTGAACAACAATTTCAGCACCTGCATACAGAAGATTACCAGAGGGAGATTGCTGATAGTATGCTTCCTCTAGGCAGAATGATCAATATTACTTGTGGTTCTGTCATTTTCTCCTTTTGTGAACTTGACAGTCCACTGTAAAGTACAGCAAGTGTGTCCGTTGGCTATGGAGTAATTAGTGCAAATTAATTACAGTTGTGAATTGAAATAATTGCTACTGTGGGTTTAAAAGGCAGTATTTATTAGTGCAGCTAAATAAAAGAAATGTTTTAAAGAATCATGGGGTCCATTAACTAAATTGTGTTAAAATTATGCGCATAAAACTATCGCCAAATATGTTATCGCCATTTTACTAAATGGAAACAAATATTCAATGGAGAATTTTCTTGTGTAAAAATGTGATCGCCAGTTATCACATTCACTGAAAATAACGCTACGTACAAATTAATGCCAGGTTTACTATTCAGCGAAATGTGTTAAAGACAAAGTTGTCGCTAGAATATTCGCAAAAATGTCGTCACCTATGTAGTGGTGCTAATTTTTTCACCAGAAAATTCTCAAGGGGACAGGAAAAATAACACCTTTTATTGATTAATTGGTAAAACTTGTTTTTGATTTTTTTGTTTATATGATTCTATTGGCAGGGGGTAAGGCTTGTGACTGGATTGAACTGTGGATTTATATGATGCATAAATGTGTTTATTATGTTGTTGATGGTATCTTCACAATCATTGAATAAAGTTTATCAGGTTTGAAGATGCATATCAGGCCATAAATATGTCAATACAGTAAAAAATGACATAATAAACACCATAGAACAAGACTATTTTAGAACGACTTATTTAGTTGCCAGACAATTCAAATCTCCGTTAGCGTAGTTAACGCCAGTGATCCCAATGATTCCCAAGCACATCGCCATTTAGTAAACTTCATCATGGCAAACCTTTTGTCAGACAAATATTGGCAGCTATAACTTGCGGAAAAAGATGGGACACATTTACTGTGGTTTAATAAATGGACACCAGTGTTAGTGGGGGGTTTTGTTGACTGGTGGGCTGCACTGTAAGTGTAATAATGCTAAGCATTTCATCATCCAAGCATCTTGCTGTTTATTAAAAGGTACAGGGACTGAATATATAGTAATGAACAGGTCAGGAAAAAAAAACCCTCTCCTATCCCGCATCCAACATGATCCTTTGTGCCATTATCATTTATTTACCTGTGTTTGACTCACCCATTGCTGATGCCATTGAAGGGGGTGGGACAGGGATGAGTATATAAAAGTTTGCAGGCAGCCAGCGAGGAAATGTTGAAGGACTGGGGCGCACCTTCCCTTGATCTACTACAGGATTTTGGCCAGCCCCAACTAGTTCACTGAGTGCTTACAGGTAAAAAACTGCAATAAGAATAGGCAAAATGATAATAAAATATCCAAAAATAAAAGGTATCAGTTCCATTTTCTGCGAGACAGTCACGATTTTGACAGCTCAGCCAGCAATCCGGGTTTCCTACTGAAATGTCTGAAGTTTCTCTTTAATCTCCCGCACTGCCAGAAAAACATGCAAAGTTTCTGAAACGTAATCAAAATAAGAGAGCCCAAGACACGAGCAGCTGTACTTCAATACCTTTGTAACAATTTAAGATAAGCAAAGAAACACTTGTAACTATTTAAGATAAGCACGTCTCTCGGAAACTGTGACAGTTTCAGCTTCATTAGCAAAACTGCTATAACACATAAAACATGGCCCTAAAATTCTTAGAAATGTGACCAAATTTTGTAAAATGGACAGGTAATTAGGGCGTGTGGCCATAAATGGGCGTGGCTAAAAATATTAAGTGAGCTACGCGAGGCTGATGGTTTTTTTTGTCCCGCTTTACATTTTTCAAATGTTGGGAGATATGCAGTTTGTCCAGTAATTAGCAGCAGCAGTGTTATAGGTGGGGTAGAAGACAGTAAGTATCTAGTCGATAACATTTCAGCAGATCATTTGAAGTCTGTGCTATAAAGTCTAGGGCAGTCCAGACAAAACACTGCCGCTAATATACACAGACAGGTATTCGCTAAGACAAGCTATAAGAGGTCTGCAAGGTTAATATTTGCTGTTTAGATATATTTTGTCTTCACTGATTTAGTAACACATTGTGCTGCTTACCCTCTCATAAATAAGAGCAGGTACCGAGCATGTATTGGTAGTACACATCCACTGAAGCAAGCATGTGCCATCAGTATATTCTTGCAACTCCAGGGGTTAAACTGTGTCTGTACCTGCAGTGATACATGTATGTGTCATAGATGAGATTCATTTATGTATATTAGCTTTGTACAGTTAATCCAGCCACCGGCTAATGTGACTGGCTGCTTTTCAGGTTTGTTTGTTATTAAATACTTTAAAATCTATGATTGTTGCTGAGGGTTAAAAAAAAAAAAAAAAAAAAAACAATTGAGATATTATTAATGTGACTGAGCATCTTTCTAAATTAAACAAATGCCACATTATTGCCAGCTGAGGTCTGTGCTTTAAAATCTAAACTGCTGTAATTCCTCCGATTGTTAATTAATACTTGTAGTAGATTGTTTTCACAAGCTTGTGCTTAGAGAATGTCTTACATTTAAAATGAAGGGATTCATTTACTAAGCTTTTCTAAATAAAATGAACAAAACCATTCACGTACACATTCATTCTTTGTTTTTCGGATTGAGTGTGCAAACAGAGGGAGATGCCTGAAACTGACCGAAAGTGTGGGCCATAGACTAATTGTCTGCTTGTTTATCCCATCTGTACTTTCTCCATGATGGTGCAAAGCTTGGTATAAGATTCATCATACATCTCTACTCTCTTTCTTGACAGTAATTCTTTGTTGCCCTGTTTATTGTCCAGGTCAGGACTGAGGTTCATAATAAGCCTTGGTACTTTAAGTATGCAGAGGCCCAAACAGTATCCAGAGGTTGTCATTTTTTCCAATATATTCGGCTGAATACCGAACCGAAGCAGAATCCTAATTTGCATATGCAAATTAGGGGTGGGAAGGGGAAAACATTTTTACTTCCTTGTTTTGTGACAAAAAGTCACATGATTTCCCCCTGCATCTAATTTGCATATGCTAATTCGGATTAGGTTCGGCCGGACAGAAGGATTCGGGCAAATCCGAATCATGCTGAAAAAGGCCGAATCCCAAACCGAATACTGGATTCGTGCATCCCTATTTTTTTGACGCACGTCTTTTTTTTTTTTTTGACGCATGACGCCATACAAGTCTATGGGCGTAATTTCCGCGGCGAAACAAGGTGAAAAAATTCACCCAGCCTCCTGGCCCCCCCTACAGCCACAGCGTCTGCTTCCTCAGTAGTTCGCCCTTTTGCTCTCTGGCATTGGCAAAATCTTCAGATTTACAGTCTGGGACAGTTTCTGTCTATATAATGCATAAACTGAACAATTCAGTCAACATTTTCTTTTAAAAAGAAAACCTGTGAAGGTTAGGCAGCATTTACCTTTGGCCGTTTGGTAATTGTAAGTTTCTACTGCCATTTCAAAAAAATCATATAACATTAACAGATAATATAAAAAGTAATAAGCAATATCTTGGCACTATAAAATCTTTTATCTTTATTGCATTGTGCTTAAAGTATGATTGGCCTTGTATCATAGACTTAATCAGCTCTAAGTCCTCTGTGTGAATTCTGCCTTTTTTTTTATTACAATCGTTGGTCTATTAAATAGACAGGCACATTTATCAACATGGCTGGTTGATGATTTATGGCTGACGCTGACAGGGTCAGATTGGTTGAATAAGTCAAATTGGCTGAACAGGCAGTTCCGTTTGGTTTTGGTTAAGCATTTCAGTTTAGGAGAAATGCCTTATGTGATTGGTCTCCATCTGTGAGCTTTTCATTGCCTTTTATTTGCTGCAAAACCATCGAAACAGAGCTGAAATAGATCCTCTGTGTGCTGCTGCAGAGCCATTGTATGCTGAAGTATTATTCAGAAACTACTTGTATCAGAACTGCATCTTTTTCTCTCTTTTTTTGTAGACTGTGGTTTTGTTTAGTAACATTGGATAAAATAAAATGCCGAAGATTATAATTAATTTACTTACACAGGATATAATAACAAAAATTTCAAATAATGAAAAAAAAAAAAATTAAAAATGAAGATCCTTATGGTGTTTTTGCATGAACAAGATCACTATTCAGATGCAAAGGATACTCATGTGAAATCAAGTAAAAATAAAGACTTACACACAACAACACTAAATGATTGAATTGCACATGCTTTTCTCCCAAATGAGGATTTATGTAGTGCATGAGTGTAGACAAAGTAAAAAAAAAAAAAAAAACTCGACTGATATAAAGGTAAAATTTGAATCACTACTTTGTAAAAATTACTATTCTGGTACAGTAGTACTTTTTTTTAAAATACACTTTGAGAGGTGGCAATGATGTTGGAGCATAATCCATACTGAAACTCTCCATGTTTGTCTGCTGGTAAGAAAGAAAGCTAAGTTAGCAGCCAGCACAGCAAGGTGATTTTATAGGTACACTTGAATGTTTATTAGATTTTTCTTTAATTATGTGGCCCTGAGATAATTTTTCTACAAGAAGAAAGTATTCGAAAATCTTTGATATAGCTCATATAAATAGTAATATTTAAAAGTGTTTTTAAGATTGCATCATGGCTATTTGTTTATATCTCTCCTTTAAGTCTAGGACAGTTTTTTTGTGTGGTGAATTTAAATCCTCAAAAGAAACATTCTCTTCCATGCAAAAAAAAGCCAGAAAGTTATGAGGCTTACCCAAATCAGTGTACTGTAAAAATCCACCTAACCTGACACATAGCAGTACAGATTAATCTAAAAAAAAAGGCTATATTGCTGTATGCACATTACTGAATTTAATGAGATTCTGATCCAAGTCAGTGCTCCAAACTCCAGTAAGAATTGCCTTAAGCGATGTTCTAAGAACCATTCTCATTAGGAATGATTCTACTTTGTACATGTTGTACATGTTCTGAATGGGATTCAGTCAGTCATATTAACGTGTAACAAATAACTTTGCACCATTGATTCCTCAAACACTTTGATAGAATAGCGTCACAGTCTCTTTGGCTGGTGCTAATATGATGGTACAGGCATTAAACAATTTACACAGTTTGTGCCAAAAGGGGCACTTAATCATAGCATATGATTAAGTGCCCCCTATTGGACCGAAATATGTAAGGCTGTCCTTTATTTTCTTTGCTTAAACTACTTTTTAGTTGGATAATTTTGGTTTTGATGGTTCAGTTTGTGCCAGCCTATTGACTATGAAATGAAGGACAAAAATGGTGTCATAAAGCAGTGCTTCACTGGGAAGTAGAAGGATTTGGAACCTATGCTGCCTCTTGCATGTGCAACTGTGTGGCTTTATTTAAAAAGAAAAACAAAAAACTGTCACTCTTGAACCTACCATGTATGTTAATGTGATTAGTGTGATGATTGGCATTGCTCAGTTAGCAACTGCAGTGAGTTTCTAACAAGGCTGAGCCAGGGAGTATGTCTTCAGGAAAGGCCACGGTCCTGTGCTTATAACCCTCGGCCTAACTCGAAATTACTATACAGTACGTAATCCAGGGTTTTATGCAGTTATTTATTTATTTTAATATATATATTTTATATTTTAAACACAGAAAGAGTTTGGCACTGGACTGGTTGCTGAAGCCTGTCCTTCAAGTGTCTCAGAATTTGGGAAAATGGCCTCTGTACTACTTGCACGTCAAGTGACACTCAATCTGCAGCAAAATGCCAGACTACTTGTACCATGTAAGTAAACTGTGTTGAGATGTAAGTGCATTTACTTATAACTTTAAAATACTTGTAAATGTTTATTTGTATGTATTTTAGTTAGTTAGTTAGAATTACATAGTTCATTTGGTTTGAATAAAGACAAAAATCAATCAAGTTCAACCTCCCCAAATAAACCCCAGGACATATACATACATATATAGAGTAGTGATGTGCAGGTCAGGAAAAACTCAACCCACACTTGACATGCAAAGCCATAACCTTCTGTCTGCGCTTCTGGTATCAAATAGGAAATCTTCTGTAGCAAAGGAGGAGTGTGCTAACGCAGTATGACCCATATTCAACCATAACTTAAAATGAGTCAACACATGAATATACAGACTTATCTATATATAAACAATAAGCATATATAAACAATATAATATATACTGATACCTATACTAATGAAGATCCCAATGCCCGCATTGTCCTTGTTTTAACATGACTACAGAATGCCGGAAAATACTCTAAAAAAACTTGTGTAATCATGCCAAAAAGAATGCAAAGGCTTTTTTGAGCATTTAGGCAATTCGTCTCTGCAAAATAATCAATTTTCAGTATTTCTTTGACTGCAAATTTTTTTATTGGGAATGTGAAGAAATTGATAAAGGGCCTAGGTGAAAACATGTTGTGTTATTCACATTCCCAATAAAAATGTTGCAGTCAAAGAAAACTGCTGTGGATTTGTCCTGCACTTGGATTTCTTTTGATTGACTCTATTGGGGGATTGACACAGGATACCCCGCAGGATAACCAGAACCAAGCAACTAATCGGTGAGCTGCAGCTCATTTTTATTCAATAAATTTTCAGTATTGTCTATGGCAGGGTATGTAGCCTATGGAGTTTTGTGGCCGTGACAAAACTAAAATAGCATCATGCAATTTGATAATAAAACTTATCTAATAAGTCAATTCCTGATTTTCCCCATAATCTTCAATGAAGTTTTCAAGTTATAAACCAAGAAATAAGCATCTGTCATCAAATGAAATCTGGGTCAATATTAGTATAAAGTGTCCACCCTACACCATTTAATGCATATCACCAATGTGGATGGGGGGTGGTCTCAGACACAATTAGGCAAAACCAATATGAAGCAGGCACTCAATAAGACAAACTTCCACCAGGCAAATGTTCAAAAGTGAAAAAGGTTTATTGTGTCCACAGCCCGACACGTTTCGTGTCACAGACACTTATTCATAGGGGCACACTCAATTAGGGGCACATTTACTTAGGGTCGAATATCGAGGGTTAATTAACCCTCTATATTCGACCATCGAACTAAAATCGATTTAGCGCTATTCGTTTGATCGAACGAATCGAAGGATTTTAATCCATCGATCGAAACGATTTTCCTTCGATCAGAAATTGGCTAGAAAGCCTATGGGGACCTTCCCCATAGGTTAACATTGATGCTCAGTAGGTTTTAGGTGGCGAAGTAGGTGGTCAAAGTTTTTTTTTAAAGAGACAGTACTTCGACTATCGAATGGTCGAATAGTCAAACGATTTTTAGTATCAATCGTACGATTCATAGTCAAAGGTCGAAGTAGCCAATTCGAAATTCGAAGTATTTTTTATTCTATTCCTTCACTCGAGCTAAGTAAATGTGCCCCTTAATGTCAATAGATTATTGCATCTCCCCTAGACCTCAGGGAGTAGTATTTTATCTGGCTTGCAGTATTGCCAGAAACCTTTAGCAACCCTTTAAGAGAAGTTTTCTGTTAACATTTTCATTCAAATCTGTTTGCATCAAGATAAAACATCTGTGTTCCAAAATTAGCACATTTAATTGCCACCAAAGGAAATGAGCTAATATATGTAGCCTCCTGGTCAGAGTTAGCTTAGAAGGATAAAGGAACATACTTATTTCTAACTGGCTTTTATGTAGGTTACTGCGTTTATCCTTGAGATAAGAAAATCATTTCTATGAATCTGCAGAGTAATAGAATCTGTAACCCCAATTCATTGGAGAAAAGACCCCTGGGCAACCCTCCTGAATAAAAGAGTACAAATGATTGTTCTTGAATACTGATAACCATTATTTTTATTGCTGCAAACCATTGTGAAATCCTCGCATGTCCTCGCTTTTCTCCCAATTTCCTATTTGGAAATTCAAATAACTAACATAATGATCAGTGTAACATTCAGTGTAAGTATTTCTTAAATACTTATGATAAATTCTTTGAAAACGTGGGCCCCTTCGATCTGCCATCAGGAGACCTATTCCTTCTCTCCACATGACCATTAACTAGGGCAGGAGTGCCCATACTTTACTAATGATGTCCCATTAGGATCTACATCAACATTGTTAGCATTCAGTTATATGGAAAATATTACTTATATACAGGTTTGTAATCCATTATCTGGAAACATTATCCAGAAAGCTCCGACTCCATTTTATCCAAAATGTTTTAAATAATTTCCTTATTCTTTGTAATAATAAAACAGTACCTTGCACTTGATCCAAATGTAATAAGATATAATAATTGTAAGATAATCATATTGGGTTTATTTCATGTTTACATGATTTTCTAGTAGACGTAAGGTATGACGATCCAATTTATGGAAAGATTCTTTATCTATAAAACCCCAGGTCCTGAGCATTCTGGATAACAGATCCCATACATAGATTGATTTATGAGAAAATTTATTTTGCTATATTTAACAAACAACTATTTCCTCTGTAACCTTAACATAATACATATCTGAATGAAAAGCATGAAACAGGAGGGTGATTTAGACAAGCTTTGTTTGTTTACAGAGTCTTGAGATCTACTGATCACCAGCTAAAGGTCTACTGGTAGATCCCATTCTACCTTTTGGACACCCCTGAACTAGGATATTGGGAGTGTCTTTGGTATTATATGTTCTTTGTTTCTGTTCTCATATCCATGTCTCTTTACCATTATTGGTGATAAGTATATCAAGCCAATGGATACATAATAGCCATATCCTTCTTTACAATGTTTTACTACAATTTTCATCTTATGGTATGCTGCGTGTTCCTTTTGTGACAATATTTCCAGTGTTATGTAACCTGGTAAAGACCTATGGGGTTATGTAATAAAAGGCACTAAGTGCAGTAACCTATAGCAACCAATCAGCAGGTAGCATTTACTGGTCACCTGTTTAAATGCAAACATCTTATTGGTTGCTATTGGTTACTGCTCCTGGGCAAATGTAGTGCCTTATATTACATATGGGGGCTAGACTGCACACTTTGCCCAAAAGTTTATTTGGCAACATACAGTTGCTATTATATGTTTGAAGATACAGCCTTCCTATGGTACAAAATGCAGCCATGCTTAAAAGTTTCTATAGTTTTATATGAATGTGACCTAAAACGTCATCTGTCCTAAAAGTAGAAGAAGAAAACCTAGTTAAAGGAACAGCAATATCAAAAAATTAAAGTTTTTAAAGCAATGAAAATGTAATGTACTCTTTTGCTGCACTGGTACAACTGGTGTGTTTGCTTGAGAAATGCTACAATAGTTTATATAAACAAGCTGCTGTGTAGCCATGGGAGCTGCCATTCAAAGATAAAAAAGGATAAATGGCATAGGATACACCGCTTATAGCAGATAAGATATATAGTATACAATGGGATTCTTCAGAACTTATCTGGTATCTACTGTATATCCTGTGCTTGAATGGCTGCCCCCATGGCTACACAGCAGCTTCTTTATATAAACTATAGTAGTGTTTCTGAAGCAAACATACCAGTTTTAACTGTGCAGGGCAACAGTACATGATATTATCATTCCTTTAAAACACTTACATTTTTTGGTGTTAACTGTTCCTTTCAATGAAACAAAAATGTTTGTATTTGGTAATGTATTGAAACAAATGACCAATAACATATTTGAGTGTGGCAAAAGTAAGTGAATCCTTAGGATTATAATATAATTTGAAGGTGAAATCAGAGTCTGGTGTTTTCAGTCAATGGGATGACAATCAGGTTACAACAAGTTAAGGGGCAGATTTACCAAGGGTTGAACTTGGGAATAGTCCAAATTCAACTCAAGTTTAAAAAAAATTCGAAATTTATCATGTACGGTCCCTTTAAGAATTTGACAATTCGCCATATAAAAACAGCCGAATTTGTGTTTTAGCCTATGGGGGACCTCCTAAAATGAATTTGTAGTCATTTGGTGAACTTTTGTAGAAACAAATTTTTATTAAAAAAAACATTTTTTGGTGAAAAAACTTGAATCGAACTCGGTTTGATTCGAGTTTGCAGGGTTGGTTCTATTCAACCGAATTTAGAAAAATTCTAGATTTTTAATAGATTTCAATTGGTCATTTTTTTTTCATGTTTATGGGAGTTTTTATAGGTGTGTCCGATCAGAAAATAAAAAGAGAAAAGGTTTTTTTATGGGATCTTCAAAGCAACTCTCAAAAGATCTGAAAACAAAGACTGTTCAGTATCATGGTTTTTAGGGGAAGGCTACAAAAAGCTATCTCAGAGGTTTAAACTGTCAGCTTCAACTGTAGGGAATGTAATCAGGAAATTGAAGACCACAGGAGCAGTTGCTGTAAAAGCCAACTCTGGCAGTCCAAGAAAAATACAGGAGCGGCATATGGGGAGGATTGTGAGAATGGTTACAGACAACCCAAAGATCACCTCCAAAGACCTGCAAGAACATCTTGCTGCAGATGGTGTATCTGTGCATTGTTCTAAAATTCAGTACAATTTGCACAAAGAATATCTGTATGGCAGGGTGATGAGAAAAAAGCCATTTCAACACTTTTTGTATGCAAAAACTCATTTAGACAAGCCACAGTAATTTTGAAGACAAAAATGTAGTTATTTGGTCATAACAAAAAGAGCTTTGCATGGCGGAAGAAGAACACCGCATTCCAAGAAAAACACCTGCTACCTACTGTCAAATTTGGTGGAGGTTCCATCATGCTGTGGGGCTGTGTGACTTGTTCAGGGACTGGGGCCCTTGTTAAAGTCAAGGGTCGGATGAATTCAACCCAATATCAATAAATACTTCAGGATAATGTTCAAGCATCAGTCACAAAGTTGAAGTTACACAGGGGTTGGATATCCCGAACAAGACAATGACCCTAAACACACTTCGAAATCTACAAAGGCATTTATGGAAAAGTACAATATTCTGGAAGGGCCCCGACTTGAATATCATCGAAAATCTATGGTATGATTTGAAGCAGGCTGTCCATGCTCGGCAGCCATCAAATTTAACTGGAGAGATTTTGTATGGACGAATGGTCAAAAATACAGTCATCCAGAATCGTCAAAGGCTATAGGAGGTGTCTAGAGGCTGTTACATTTGCAAAAGGGGGCTCAACTAAGTATTGATGTAATATCTCTGTTGAGGTGCCCAAATTTATGCACCTGTCTAATTTTGTTACGATGCATATTTTCTGTTAATCCAATAAACTTTTTGTCACTGCTGAAATACTACTGTTTCCATTAGGTATATATTAAAAGGAAGTTGCTACTTTGAAAGCTCAGCCAATGATAAACACAACTCCAAAGAATTAAGAGGTGTATGTAGTGTATTGTATGTAGTGCTATAATTTTCTTTCACCCTGTTTAGTTACATTTTCCTGTTGCTTTGTGCTGCAAAAGAACATTTGTGACATAGTCTGACATGGTTCTGTTTCAGTTGTTGTCTTTTTTATAGTATTGGGTATGTACACTTTTTTCCCCTTTAATGATGGTTTTAGGATATGACCTAGACCTAATAATACATTATTTTTTATTCTAGGTAATAGATATATCAGTCAAGCTGCTTCAAAAAAAAATGTTGATTTTGAATATGACGGTCCTCTTATGAAGACAGAAGTCCCAGGTCCAAGATCACGAGTATGTAAAAGGATTTCATAATTTTAAAGCAACAGCTTAAAAGAATGGTCATATATGGTATTTGTAGCTGCCTGTAGGTTTCATTGTTATCTGAAAAGAAAGTAATACATGAGACAACTAATCTCCTTGTGGTGCAGAATCTTAAAATGGCCATACACTAGTAAACAAGTCAAGTGATTTTTAAGGCTAGTGCAAATTGTCCTCTGGGTAAGATGCGTCTTTGTCCAGATTAAGAAATACATGCTCTGAAGCCAAATTCTGGCCACAAAAGAGAATTCAACCTGAACTGGATTACAGGGAGCACCAGCAAAAATAATGTGCCTTAACTAAAACAGCAGCCATTTGATTACAGTAATTCACCTGTAGACGAGATTGGGTGGTTTGCCTTAGCCTATCATGACTTTTGCTCTTGAATGCACAAAATGTCCTGTGTAAGGCAATTAACAAGTCTGCAAATGGCAAGCAATTGCTTTTGGTTGTGGCACTGGCTTAAGTCAGTGTTCCCAAATATACCCAACTGTAAGGGCCAGCGTCTGCTCTAGGCAGCACTTTTCTTTTTCAAATTAATAAATAGCTGCAGGCCAGGATGTTTTGATTTCTCCAGTTTTCCCTGAGAGGGAGCCCTAGATTTTAATGTTCAAATCTTGGCACAGAATGCCAACTTAGCAGTATTTTTTGCTTATTCTTATTATTATCCATCATTTATATAGTTCTAAGCAATATGTATTATGATTTTACAAGTAATGAGTAATTGCATCAGTCCCTGCCACAGTACACTCTAATTTCTGTTCCAGAAGTGCTTCCACTCATATACACAAATTCAGTTTTATCAGTAAAACAATTAAAGGAGAAGGAAAGCTACAGAGGCATTTTATTGCCAATAGATTAGCTGCAATAGTGCAAGCTAGAATGCTATATTTATTCTGTAGAATATTTTACCATACCTGAGTAAAAAGCTCTAGAAACTCTCTGTTTGTTTAGTATAGAAGCTGCAGTATTAACATGGTATGAGATCACTTCCTGCCTAAGTCTCTCCCTGCTCTGGGCTCAGATTACAGTAGAGAAGGGAGGGGGGGAAGAGGAGCAAACTGAGCATGCTCACGCCCAGGGCAATGAGGTTGAAGCTGAAAGCAGGAAGTCTGATACAGAAGCCCATGTGTACACAATAGAAGGAAAGAAATGTAATGTTTCTTTTGACAGGGGACTCAGAGCAGCACTACTTTGGGGGTTTACTGGTATATTTAGATGGACCTTTCTGATAAGGCTTACTTACTTTTTGCCTTTCCTTCTCCTTTAACAGTAGTATCTTGGAATTAACAATGTTATTCTCATATTGGCCCACTGTAGTAATTGGGGAAATACACATTTTCTATAAATTATTCTTGTTGTATTTTTTAGGAGTTGATCAAACAACTTAGTGCAATACAGGTAAGTTCAACACCTGCTTTTTTTTAAAAAATAATTGTATAAAATTAAAATATTATTGGTTAATAATAACCATCACATGACAATTGCTTGATAATGATTTCCTTGCTTGATTCCTTCTAGAACATGCCACTGTAGATGACACCTGTTTACTAAACAGATCCAGTAGCAAAAAAATATTATTAAATCAATCAGATTTCTTAATAGTAAGCGACATAGTCTAAATGTGATAACATAAATGAAAGTTCTGCACACTATTTAATTCAATGAAACCCTCTTTTCACTGGAGGAACACTGAACTGCTTCTAATCGTTGATATCCGTAGGCCAGCACTGGAGTTTGACATTCTCTCCCTTTATCTTTAGTAGTTTACTTCTGAGTGGAGCAGGCTACATAGAATTGAACCACATGTGCCATCGTAGTTGCCTTATTTGCCCTTTAAAGGAGAAGGAAAGGCAATATACACTTGGGGTTGCCAAAAGTTAGGCATCCCCATGTGATTATATTTACTTACCTGACACTCGGGATGGTGCTCCTATCAGCAGAAAACTGCACCAGCCCACGGTCTTCCAGCGAGCACAACGGAGCAATCCTCTTCCTGCCTCTTCAGTTTTCAAATATCCCGGGGCAGATGCATGTGCAGTAGAACAAAATAGCCGGCTTTTTCAGTAAAGTTCAACTTTTCACTCTACTGCTCATGCACAGCATGAAAGAATAAGCAGGTAGAGGATCACTCAGTGGTGCTCGCTGGAAGAACCACCAGGCCGGTGCAGTTTTCTGCTGATAGGAGCACCGGCCCAGGGTGTCAGGTATGTAAATATAATCACTTGGGATGCCCAACTTTTGGCAACCTGAGTTTAAATGACCTTTCCTTCTCCTTTAAAGAAAAATTGTATCCCCAGCATCAACACTTAGGGGATACATTATCCAAACTCGAATCGAGTTTCAATTCGAATTTCGAGATTTAGCATACTCTGGCCCTTTAAGAACTCTAATTTGACCAATTTTGGTGATGTTTGCAGCCTTTCTGACATTCACGAGAAAAAAACGTGAATCTAGTTTTTATAATTCTAATGGATTTCGATTCGACTTTTTCGGTTCGATTCAATTCGTCCGAGCTGAGAAAATTCAATTTCATTGATACATTTCGATAGGTCCAATGGCCACAGGGGGCTGTCATCTTGTAACTTTGTTAAACATCTTTGCCTGACCCTGACCCTGCGCATGCTCCTTGTGGTCTGGGCTGCTTAGGGAACGTAATAAACAAAGCTGCTTGAATTCTGCATGGCTGGTAAGTAAGGCGGGGGCTCCCCCTGCTGTTCATAAGTATGATTGTTTCCCTGCTCAGCAGTTAGGGACCATCTGAAAATTCTTATCCACAGCAGTAAATGAAGGGAGAATTTCACTGCATACAGCCAGGTTTCTTATAAAAACTGTACACATTTTTTTATTAAAGTATATTGGAGACAGGTTTCTTTTTCATTAAAGAAAGTAAAATCCTGCTTATAGCATAGTCATAACTTTTCAAACGGGGAAACATATCTGCCTGTGATTTTTTTTATTTCTATACATTTTTTTGATCACCTAGAATTCTGAAGCTGTGCACTTCTTTTGCAACTATGAAGAGAGCAGAGGCAACTACCTTGTTGATGTGGATGGAAACCGAATGCTAGATTTGTACTCACAAATATCATCTGTTCCTATTGGTAAGTAGGAAAAATACTTGATGGCCCAGCTGCCTATCATCACTGCTTTGCATGTTGTTGGCACAGTTATGTCTTTTTGATTTCTGCTGTCTTTTGTAATGAACAGTTCATATTTAAAATATTAATTAAACCCAATAAGATTATTAGGATTAATTATATCTGTCAGGATCAAGTACAAGTTTTTAGATTTACCTATCCTAGAAATGTTCAAGTACAAGGTATAGGGGTAGCTCAACTTTATGTTACCTTTCAGTATGTTTATAGAATGGCTAAGCAACCTTTCAGTTGACCTTCATTGTTTTTTTTTTTTTTATAGAATTTGAATTGTTTTACCTTCTTCTGACTCTCTTATAGAGTCATACATAGGTATAGTCTTTCTTTAAAGGAGAATTCAACCTGTAAAAAATAAAAACCCTCCCTCCTACCCTGGGTAGACCCCCATCCCCCCAGCCTACCTGCCCCCCTGGGCAAATGCCCCTAATTTTTTACTAATCCCTTCGTGCAGATTCTGGCCTTGGAGTTCACAGATGCCATCTTTCTTTGTTTGGTCTTTTTTGGAAGTTTTTGCGCAGAAAGTTACGTAAATTTCTGAAAATTACCGCGACTTTCGGCGAATGCACAGTTGTTCGGGACCAACCTTTTAGTTGACCTTCATTGTTTTTTTTATAGAATTTGAATTGTTTTACCTTCTTCCGACTCTTGAGGGGTCACCGACCCCATCTAAAAACAAATGCTCTGTAAGGCTACAAATGTGTTGCTATTGCTACTTTTTATTTCTCATCTTTCTATTCAGGCCTCTCCTATTCATATTGCAGTCTCTTATTCAAATCAATGCATGGTTGCTCGGGTAATTTGGACCCTAGCAACTACATTATTGAAATGGCAAACTAGAGAGCTGCTGAATGAAAATCTAAATACAGATATGGGATCTTTTATACAGAAACCCGTTATCCATAAAGCTCCAAATTATGGGAAGGCCATCTGCCATAGATTAAATTTTAATGAAATAATTGAAACTTCTAAAATTGATTTCCTTTTTTGTTTCTGTAATACTAAAACTATACCTTGTACCTGATCCTGACTAAGATATAATTAATCCTAATAATCTTATTCAGTTTATTGAATAGTTAAATTATTTTTTAGTAGAGTTAAGACAGGGAGATCCAAATTATGGAAAGGTTCCTTATCCGGAATAACCAAGGTCCCAAGCATTTTGGATAACAGGTCCCATACATGTAACTGAAAAACCAATTGCAAATTGTCTCAGATTATTACTTACTACATTGCATTAAAGCTGGTTTCACTCACTAGCCTATCTATCTCACAACTCCTGAGTGTGCTATGATTGATATTGCAATCAACTATTTTTTTTTCTCATCCACGGGGGGTCCCTGCTCCCCTTATTTATCTAAAGATGCTGATATTGGGGCCTTATGGTCCAGGCTTCCAACAGCAGCTGTCCCTTCCTGGAGTGGAGTCCAAAGATGAAGAAACTTGTGCTCCCACCTATTATATAATCTGTGGACAGAAACTACAATTCCTGGGCCATTTAGAGAAACCTCCCTCCCACAGGGCATTGATAACAGAACCAGGGCATTCTGAGATGAAGTGTCAAGTCTTTTTGACACGAAACACGTTAGAAGTAAATCCCCTCCTATGTAATCTTTAAGCGCATGAATAAAGCCAAAAATTGGGGTTCCTGGGGCAGTGATCTGTTTAATTCTTTCGGTGCCAGTCGACTTTCATAAATTTTTAACATAGACTGTCTAAATCTTCCTGAATTTTTATTAACTCCACTTCTGAAACAAGATATATGGCTCTAAATACCTAAAAAAAATGAAAACAATACATAATTTACAAAATCTTGATAAAACTTATTGGTATGATAAAAGATTGATTCTAAAATGCAAATAGTTGTGTGCCCTTATGCACTTTTGACATTTGACATTTGACTTTCTCTGGCAAGACAGCATACAGCATACAGTTTGGTTGTGCACCATTTCAGAGCAGTGGATCCCAAACTGTTGAGCTTCCCTCAAGGGGTCCATAGTAGCTGAATGTGAAACATGAATTAGGGCATGTGATTCTTGAGGCAGTTTTTCATTAGGTTTTAATTGAATAATTCTCAATCTCCATAGATTTGAACTGCTCAATCTTAACCTATTATCTCTCTACTATTCCAAGGGGCCTTGGATTTGTGGTTTTTTTAGGTTATATAGCTCTCCTCCAAGCAAAAGGAAGTTAATTAACAAGGCAACAGTCCTTGGTTTTCTGATGTTCTCCCCTGGGATTAGGGATTAGTTAGAATTTGTACAAAGCCTAACACAGGTGGATAATAATAAAGAGCCATTTTAATATATATATATATATATATATATATATATATTATGTTACTGACACATACAAAATAGTTAAAAATGGCAAGTCCTGCAAGTGTGAAACCACACTGAGCTCATGTTGTGCACCCCCAAAACCCTTGATAGTCCCGTAAATACAATATCCAAAATCACGATGTGGATCACTCCCAAGTTCTGGTCAATGCCAAGGTGCTGGTTAAATAATTAATATCAAATTTGCAAATAAACCGCACAACCAGGTCTTGCATAAATTGTAAAAAACAAAAACTTATTTTATTATCGACGTTTCGGCTCCAAACTTAAGCCATCTTCAAATTTATTTGCAAATTTGATATATATATATATATATATATATATATATATATATATATATATATAATTTTTTTGTTTTTTTTCTAGGTGGTACTAGCAAACAAAAATATTTATAAATACTGTGTAAAAAGCATAACACCCAACTGTCCCGTTTTTTAGTGGGACAGTCCTGCTTTTGACAGCTCAACCTGCAGTCCTGCGTTTGTACTGAAAAATCCTGACTTTCTCTGCATTAAACAGCAAGAAAAAGAAACAAAGGCTTTTGGCAGAGAGCCCAGAGCAGCCACCAGATGCAATTAAGATACTTTGTAACAATTTTGAGATATAAGTAATTGTAAAAATTTAGATAAGGAGGTCCCTTGGGAAAAGTTAGACTCACAGCTTAAAGGGCTATTCACTTCCATTAGCTAAACTGTAATAATGGAAAAGAAAACACAGAAATATGTTTAAACTTTCATAACCTGCCAAATTTTGTAAAATTAACATGGTAATTAGGGGGTGTGGTCACAAAAATGGGCGTGGTCAAACAATTGTCACCCTACGCAAAGCAATTTTTTTTTTTTATTATTATTTCCAAAATGTTGGGAGGTAGGAGAAACTATAGTTGTTGGTGTTACTGGCCCTTTAACAGTCATTAATATTCCTTAAGTGTCCCTGAGTTATTTTCTAATGAAAGTGTGAGTATTTCTGCACTGGTAGCACCCTTCAATGTTTCACTTTAAAAAGCTTGCGGTAATATGCGCTTTATATAATTCTTGGTACAAATAAAAATCGGGCAGCACATAGCAACCCGGCCAGATTTATCATAAAAGACAGATTACTAATGGTGGCCTGTTGTACAGAGATAAGGGACTTGAAAACGAATGAAAATTTACACCAGCAAAATCCCTAACTGTATCAGTAGTTGCTTGTTTGCACTGTATGTAAATTAATCTGTAGCTAGGAAAATAGTATCAATCAGCTGGAAAGCTTAATTTGCGGTGACATTATTTTTTAAGTGCCACAGATCGTAGATTCTATGATCTGCAGCACTTCAAGGTTTCGGAGCAGAAGAGCAGCTTTAAAATCTGATCGCTCCATTCTTACTCGTTCCCTGCTTCTGCTTGTTGGCTGGGGTACGAGTAGGAACGGAGCATGTGTGATCACCCAGGGGCCCCAAGGCAGCGGCAGCCTCCACTTCCTGGCCCTCCAGTTCTGCCCCCACCAGATGCAACAATGAAGACGGTTTCCTTTAGTTCCAGCCCTGTCTCCAGGCCCCCTGGACGATCCTCAGCCTGCCACGCCAGGTTAGTGTCACATAAACACACACTTATTATACCAATACACACTTACATTCACACTTACAGACATACACATTTTTGGAGAATCAAGGGGGTCACACACATTCACAGCACTCATGCACAAAACATGCAAGTTGCCAAGTGTAGATACACATTTACACAATTTTATGGCTTTTTCTTTTTTTATCACATCGTCTTGTCTTTTTGCATGAAAAAACTGTTTTATTGCCATTACGAATAGCGTATTTGCTAACAGCACTGCACAATACTTTTTAGTATGCTATTTCAGTGATTATATTGAAATTCTGGTGAGTTTTTTTTTTTGCCATTTTATTGCATTTTTGGCTCTGCCTAGGTGTTGTTCGCTTGTTCCTGTCCATAAAACACTAGTTGGAAAAAAGCATTGATTTTTGTGGTTTTGTTGGATTTTAGTGATTTTATTGCATTTCACACTGTTCTTTGTTATTTCATTTTGCCCCATGTAAGTTTTGTATATAAATGTTGCCCATGTAAATTTTATCTATTTGGGGATCTCTGTGTGCCACATAGTTTGGTAACTCTATTCATATTGGGCATCAAACTGCTTAATAGACCCCTGGCATTCATATTTAGGATGTTTTTTGCTGATATGTTATGGAATCTGAGGCATAAAATGGGGTACAATGCAAGCTTTGTGACGATTTTCAGAAAAACCACTACATTAAGCATGGCTTTGCAGTTAGGTAGTTTGCAGTAGAAATACATATTTACCCATTTTTGATTCATCAGAATGTGTACTTTTTCAAAATATATGGTTTTCTATGGTCTCCATGGTGTTAGGTGGTATTATGGCACATGATGTGCATGCAAGGTGCTCATATTGCAGCAGCCAGAAAATTCATATGCACTATTTTCATTTGTGTGCCACTGTACACCACATAATTTGGTATATCTATGCATATTGGGCATCAACGTGTTCAGTAGACCCCTGGCGTTCATATTTAGGAAATTATATGCTAATATGCTACAAAATGTAGGGCATACAATGGAGTAAAATGCAAGATTTATGCCCATTTTCAGAAATGTAATTAAAAATACTACGTTTAGCATGGCTTTGCAGTTTGATAGTTTGCAGAAGAAAGACATGGTTAACCATTTTGGATTCATCAGAATGTGTACTTTCCAAAAATATAGAGTTTTCTAGGGTCTCCGTGGGGTCTTCTGGCACATAATATACATACTGGGTGCTTATATTGTAGTAGCCAGAGTGTCAGCCGTAAAAAATTATCTACACTATTTTCATTTGGGGGACTCTGTACACCACATAGCTTGGCAATCATATGCACAATGGGATTTTGGGGGGGGCGGTCAACTATTTTTGGGTTTTTACCCTGCAAAAAATGCAGGTGATGATTATTCAGTTGCTGAAGTGACTTCTGGGACAATTTGTATGCGCTAACTTTATTTTACGGTCTCTAAACGCCAGATACTTTGGTAAACCTATGCACAATGGCCATCAAAATGTTCAGTGGACCCCTGGCATTCATATTTAGGATGTTTTCTCTTGGTACCTAATGCTATGTGGGAGATATGATGCTAGAAATTGGAAGCTTTGAGGCGATTTTCAGGAATTCCAGCAAAACTGAAAAATTTGGGAAAGCATTTCGACTCAGTAGTTTGGAGTAGAAAGACATTGTTACCCATTTTGGATTCTCCTGAATGTGTCCTTTACAAAGGGGGGGGGTCAGTGTGTTTATTTTGCATTCTACCACACAAAAATGCAGTAAATGTGTTGATTTTTCAAGTAACCTCCAGGACAATTTGTATGGACTAATTTCATTTTGGGGTCTAAATGCAAAAACTTTTGTAATTCTATGCATAATGGCCATCAAAATGTTCAGTGGAGCCCTGGCATTCATATTTAGGATGTTTCTTCTTGGTACCTAATACTATGTGGTAGAAAAGATTGGGGGCAGCAACAAAAGGGGTGGGCTATGCTGTAGAAGCTTGAGAAAATGAGGGTGGAGCTATGATATTACACCCACCGCAGGAGTATTGCGGAAGGAGAAAAAGAAGAGGAAAGGTGTAATTTTTCCTACTACCGCTATCCCAGAGTCTACGGGGCAAATATACTAACCTCCGAAAACTCGCCAGCGCCGGCTTCGCTCACATCGCAACACTTTGCCAGGCGTAGATTCGCCAAGACAATGATAATTCACTAAAATCTGAAGTTCCATCCAGGGCATATTCAATTTTGAAATCTGACATGGGGCTAGACATTTTGGCAATTTCCCAGCTGCCCCTGGTCATGTGACTTGTGCCTGCACTTTAGGAGAGAAATGCTTTCTGGCAGGCTGCTGTTTTTCCTTTTCAATGTAACTGAATGTGTCTCAATGGGACATGGGTTTTTACTATTGAGTGTTGTTCTTAGATGTACCAGGCAGCTGTTATCTTGTGTTAGGGAGCTGTTATCTGGTTACCTTCCTATTGTTCTTTTGTTTGGCTGCTGGGGGGGGGAAGGGAGGGGGTGAAATCACTCTGATTTGCAGTACAGCAGTAAAGAGTGATTGAAGTTTATCAGAGCACAAGTCACATGACTTGGGGCAGCTGGGAAATTGACAAAATGTCTAGCCCCATGTCAGATTTCAAAATTGAATATAAAAAAATCTGTTTGCTCTTTTGAGAAATGGATTTCAGTGCAGAATTCTGCTGGAACAGCACTATTAACTGATTCATTTTGAAAAAAATTTTTTTTCCCATGACAGTATCCCTTTAAGTGTAATGTGGTAAGAGACAATGGGAAGGAAGTCCCTGCCCTGTAGAGCCTACAGTGTAAGTGGGTGGGTGGCTAACATATAGGCACAAATTGGAGGGAAAAGTGCACAAGATAAAGGCATTGTCCAGTAGGTACCAGGACGAAACCAATGTTCTAGTGCTCCAAAAGGTAGACTTTTAGTTTTTTCTTGAAGAGATTGAGAGAGGAGGAATTCAGGAATTGAATTCCATAGGTAAGGAGCAGCAAGTTTTGCAATGAGAGGTGGCAGAGGATGTGGATGGTGTGACAAGAAAGTGGCTCTGAGAAGAAGGGAGAAAACGAACAGGAACATACAGTGAGAAATGTCGTGAGGAGCAGTGGAGTAAAGGGATTTGAATGTAAGCATAAGGCTTTTATAAGCTATCCTTTGCTCAACAGGCAGCCATGCTAAGGATTTTAGTTTGAACAGGTTCCCTCTTGGTAGAGAGCAGAAGGATCCCAGTAGTGGATTTTAAGATTGATAGGACAGAGAGCGATATTCAGGAAGATCAGTTAGTAGGAGATTGCATTAGTCTAAATGGGATAGGATAAGAGTGTGGATTAGTGTTTTGGCTGTTGTTTCTGAAAGAAAAGATCTTGGCTATATTGCGGAGGAAGAAGCAACAGGTTTTGATGCTAGTATTAATATGGTTAAAGGAGAGAGACTGGTAAAATATGACCCCCAAGCAGTATGCTAAGTTAACAGGGTTAATGGTCCTGCCATAAATAATAATGGTGAAAGGAAGAGATGGACTAGGTTTCGGTTGAGCTTGATGTGGCGTTGGAGATAGCTTCTAGGTAGTCGGCAATCTGGGTCTAAACGTCAGCAGGTTAGTGAAGGTGTGTCTAAATGTATCTGGATGTTATTGACATACAGGTGTTATTTAAAGCCTAATGACAACTGGGAGGAGTCATCTATGTGACTATTGAAGTCACCCAGAATAATTGTAGGGCTGTCAGAGCAGAGGAAAAGAGAGCCAGGATTCTCAAAAATGCCAGACAGACCATTGATTGCCCTTCTTTATTAAGCAGCAGGCTCCACCTGCTTCTAATAGTGGTGATCTGATGTTGGATAGATGGCATGGTATAGACTTAAGGTGGCCATACACGGGCAGATAAAGCTGCCGATATCGGTCGTTTGGACCGATTTGACAGCTTATCTGCCCGTGTATGGGGGCTTCCGACGGGTCTTCCCGATCAATATCTGGCCACGATATCGATCGGGAAGGTTGGCTTTTTTTCCCGACCGACCCGTCGGAGCCCCTTGGCGCATCGTAATTCGATCGTTCGGCCATACGGCCGAACATTCGAATTACCCCCATATAGCTTAAAATGAAGTCTATTGGAGATGGCCTGCCTGGAATTTTGGAGCTTTATTACACAACGATCAATTTTAATTGAAAATCTGTTACATGTTTTAAAACTGGTTAAATGTGTGTAGGGGGTCAACTCAAATGTGGGGAATACACTCTACAAATTTGTTTTAGCCCATAAAAAAAGATTTGCATTGATTTTGCATTTAGTTTTCTAAACCAAATAGATTTTGTCTAAAATTTGAAATATAGTTAAACAAATAACAGTCTTTTGGGGTTAATATACATGCAGGAATGCATGCATTTTTCCGACTGTGCAGTGTATACAGATGTCCAGTACTTAGAGATTTTTCTTTAGATGGTCTTTTGGTGTATCAGGCAGTGTGTGTAAGGGAAGAGAGATAGAAATATGGGCCACTGGTACTAGCAATTAGAAACATTTTTGGAATTGCAAAGAAATTTCATATTGTCAGCAGGAGAATGAACACTATTCCTTGTTGTCCCCCTTCTTGGAATTCATACTGTACCTACCTCTTGCTAATCCTAATCCCGTCCTAAAGACAGTGATTTATGAACCGGATCTCTTTCAGCCTGTTTACATGATATCTCATTTCCTTTCATCATTCTGTTCTATGTTTGGACTTCTCATGAAATTCTTGACATGTCATAACTGTAAACTTCATTCTTTTTTTAGGCTATAATCATCCTGCCCTTATAAAAATTCTGCAGCAACCACAGAATTTGGTAAGTTCAACAAATAATTCATGCCATTCATCTGCAGCATTTTCTTATGTAGAGTAACTACAAATTTGCATAGTTCAGCAACTTGGCTCTCATTATTCCTTTATTATTCTTATACTTATGTTACCCATTGCTGGAAGTGAGGAGTTCAAATGCATTTCTGGAAGTATAGTTGCAGTGTAGGGAGTGCTGGGATTGAGAAGAACAGTTCATGTTCTGGGGAAAGCAGTTGTAATAAAATGTTGGGAATATCCACTAATCATTTCCAACAAATGTCAGCGCCGGCAGTAGTCTACAGCCCCATAGTAGCAGAACATTTTTTACATACTTTAGTCATGTGCTCTGTTTTCAGACACACATACTATCATTCTGGTATTCTACTATGGAAGCTCTGCAGATTGTTAACATGCCATTAGGAAACCATCTGTAAAGTTCAGAGGTTTGAGATTTGCATTCAAGCTTTAAATAAATGTAAAACCTTAACAGACCTTAGAAATGGGAACTGTGGATCTAAATGAATTTGCTTATTGGTGTAAATTGGCAAACATCCAGTGCATAGAACATAGCAGAGCTTTACCTATATTTTCCTCTTAAAGGAAAACTATACCCCCCAAACAATGTAGGTCTCTATTAAAAGATACTGAGTAAAACAGCTCATGTGTAAAACCCTGCTTCATGTAAATGAACCATTATCATAATAATATACTTTTTTAGTAGTATGTGCCATTGGGTAATCATAAATAGAAAATTGTCATTTTAAAAAATAAGGGCTGTCCCCTGAGATCGTAAGATTCACTGTGCACACATACAAACCATATGCAGGGCCGCTTCTGCCATGAGGCACAGGCTTGGCTGAAAAGAAAATTTTAGCATACATTTCTTTTCACAATTGAACACTCATTTTCAGTACAAATATATATTCCAGTTTGGTAAGATTCTTTAATATGTCATTCAATTTGATATAAACTATCTGTTGCTTAAGTATTCATTTTGGGGGTATAGTTTTCCTTTAATGTATGTCATCAAATCAGCATTTTTATTTATCTTTTGGTTGTTGTTAGTTACATTCTAACATACAACAGCCCAAGAAATGGAGGTATGTTGTTATCTTTGTTCTGGGCTTCTTACCCAACATGCTTGTGGCTCATCCATGAAATAAGCACTGTTAAAAGTAGAGCAAGTTAAAGGTGACATATTATGTAAAAAAAAAAAAAAAAAACAAGTATATGCCAGAGCAATATACTATTTTATATATAGAAGGATTGTCTTTGAAAAAGAAGTGTTTCTGTTCTAGCCTGTCCTACTTTCTGTTCTTTGAATTCTCTGGCTGTACCAGGGAAATGGCGGCACTTGGCACACTGCACAATAGGAAGGTACCAATCAGCAGCTAGGCTGACCTAATAGGGAACTGAAGCCTGTCTTTGCTTGTGTGACTGCAAAGCTGTGATTGGCTATTCTCCTCCTACTGTGCTTCTGGCAGGGACTGTTGGGACACACCCACCCCTCACTTTGACAGAGACCAGTGAACATCTATAGGGAGCTTCAATAAAGGGGCCATTTTTTTTCTTTTATTCTATATATCTCCTTTAAGTACCAAGGCATTTTACTCAATGATACTTTGCTAATTGTACATGCTACGTCTCTCTAGAGTCAAGACTATAACTCTGCTGACTGTGGAAACAATTGGAGAATTGACTTTTGCTGTATTGTTTCACTAGTCACAAACCGAGAACATATTAAAATAAAAATAAGCATATACTGCTTTTAAATACAATTACACGTATACCCCCAAAAACTGCTTTTTTTGCATACTGAAAGAAAATGTAATTCTGATCAACTTTTGAGTAATCATTAACTGAATAGTTTCAATGGGTATTTCTAAATGTATTTGTAGATGAAAGAATTGTTTATTTGTCCCTTTATGTTCTCTGTCTCTAAAGCAGCGTAACCATTGTGTAATAGTTTCATAGAATTACATTTTACTTTATGTACAGAAAGCTGGTTTGGGGTGGATATCGACTTCAGATACTGCCTGCAGGAATACA
Source organism: Xenopus petersii (assembly GCA_038501925.1). NCBI lineage: Eukaryota > Metazoa > Chordata > Amphibia > Anura > Pipidae > Xenopus > Xenopus petersii. Next base: position 34,286,590 of record CM076689.1, on the reverse strand, counting down.
AAGAAACATATTTCAAACAATCTTAATGTAAAATCGGCTAATCTCTGATTGAATAAGCATTACAATGAGGTTTGAGTTTATTTGCAAAATATATTCCATACAATGTTCTACTGGTACAGTTACTGGTTTCATTCCTTGTGTATCATAAAATCTATCTTTATAAGCTATTTTGATTTTTTTTTTTTCAGAGCACATTTGTTAACAGACCAGCACTTGGCATCTTACCACCAGAGAACTTCACAGAAAAACTAGAGGATTCCTTACTATCGGTAAATATTTGGGGGGGGGGCAAAGTGACTGACTTCCAATTGTCTGTGTTATTTTCAGATATTCAATTACCTTTTATTAATAAACAATAAAATATTCCTTATGATTTACTTATTTGAATGCATGATGCGACAATTTTTTAAACATATAGACTTTATAGCAATAATGTTTTAAAATGTTAGCTTTTAAGTGGGTGAAAAAATAAGCCCACAGAATTAGGCCAGGGAGCAGTGGCTTAACTTCCCTCATAGAACACTTTATCACCCCTTATAATGGTGTGGCAGACTCTTTTTATAAAGCTGAAGGGCACATTAAGATTTGCTTAATAAACCAGCAATAAACAATATTCCAAAATTGCAAGAAGAAGCCTCTTATGACTACCCCCTAGTTCCAGCTCTTTAAAAGGACAGTATTCTGGGATTATTCAGGGATTATCAACAAAACAAACCATTTTTCATTATTAAAACAATAGTCAAAAAGTATGTTTACATCAAGCCCTATTTATTAAACTCAGCTTGAACAAAGGGGTTCACTGCCCATTTAAGCCCATAACTATTCTGTTCCACATTATACAACATACATAAACGTTGTGTGTACATAACATGTAACCAGTGGCTCTCACAAATAGAAAGCACTTGATCTTGTAAGTTTGGGTGGAAGATGATCATTATAGGTTAATTTAGGATAAATAATGACCTTTAACAAAAGAGATTAGAGAAACAGATTTGTATTCAAATCTTCCCTGCACCCAACATACTTGAAACATCCTGAACTATGATACCTTCAATCACAAAAGATCAGTTCAAAGAGCAAACGTAAGGTTCCAGATTTTAACGAAAAAGCATAACAAATATAAATAAAATCTGTTTTTTAACTGTTAAATTAAGCATGGCGTCCACTGAAAATGGTGTTGCTTTAGTGGTTTTTTTAATATTCTAGTCGGCAAAATGTTTGAGCTATCATAAATTCTGTATATGAGTTTCTCTGACAATGTTATTTAGATTAATAGTACACATATGGAATTTATTATCTCAAATTTGTGAGGCCTAGGGTTTTTTGGATAAGGTGTATTTTGAGTAATTTTAATAACCATACCTTGTAAATAAACCCAAAAGGATTGCTTTGCCTCCAGTAAGGATTACATTATATCTTTGTTAGGATCAAGTATAAGGTACTGTTATTATTACAGAGGAAAATGAAACAATTTTATCAAATATTAGAATTATTTGGTGAAGAATTTCCATAATTCTGAGCTTTCTGGATTTCAGGTTTCCGGATAAGGGCTCCCATACCTGTAAATACAGTATATTAATGGACTTTCATTGGATATGGCTTTATTTTATTAGGAAGTTAAATTGTTTTACTTTATAGCAGAGAAAGTTTAATTTCACTGCTTATGTTAATTTGAATAAAGGTTCAGCCTGCAATTGGTTTTAAAATAAGGAAAATTGGCAGTGGGGTTGTTGTTGTTATTGGAGGGGAACAAAGGAGCAAGAAAAGCTTGGTAATTCTACTTTAGGCAGACTGGGGTAGATCGTCCTTTTCCAAATCGGGCAAAACTTCTGTGATTGTTTTGCAGAGCTGTGTAGTTGTAGGGGTAAGATTAGGTGATTATCACTTAATACAAAAAAGCCCTGTTTTAAATAGCCTGTGGGTTTATTTTTCTTTAATTTACTACTTTTTTTTTTTTTTTTTTCAGATTGGGCCTAAAGCATTAAGACAAGTAATTACAATGTCCTGTGGATCATGCTCTAATGAAAATGCTTTTAAGCTTACATTTATGTGGTACAGAGTAAGTACATTGCTACAGAGTTGATAATTAAAATGCTCATTAGTTCACAACTGTGTTTGCTATTTTTTTCAACAGTTCGCCACTTCTCATGTCATCATTTAATGAATATTTTCATTCCATAGAAATGAACTTTTTTTCTCCTTCTGTTATTTTAATACATAAAATAATGCATAAAATACAAATTAATATTAGAAACTTCACTTAAAAAGGGGTAGGTCACCTTTGAGTTAACTTTTTTATGTTATAAAATGGCCAATTCTAAGCAGCTTTTCAATTGGTCTGTATTTTTTTTGTGGTGTTGTAATCATTTGCTTTTTTTTCTGACTCTTTCCAGCTTTGAAATGGTGGTCACTGGCTCATCTAAAAACAAATGCTCTGTAAAGCTTCAAATATGTAGTTATTGCTACTTTTTATTGCTCGTCTTTCTATTCTGGTCCTCTCCTATTTTTATTCCAGTCTCTTATTTAATAAGGGCATGGTTGCTAGGGTAATTAGCAATGAATTAGTTAATCTGCGCTGAAATTGACAATAGCAAACGCAAACTGAATTTAATTTTGAAATCTGACATGGGGCTAGATATATTGTCAGTTTCCCAGGTGCTCCCAGTCATGTGACTTGTGCACTGGTAAACTCCAGTCTCTCTTTACTGTTATACTGCAAGTTGGAGTGATATCACCCCCTCCCTTTCCTCCATCACCCCATCAGAAGAACAATGGGAAGGTAACCAGATAACAGCTCCATGGTAGATATAAAAACAGCACTCACTAGTAAAAATCCATGTCCCACTGAGACTCCTTCAGTTACATTGAGTAGTAGAAACAATAGCCTGTCAGAAAGCAGTTCCATGGTGCAGTGCTGGCTCTTTCTGAAAGCACATGACCAGGCAAAGTGACATGAGATGGCTGCCTACACATCAATATTACCAAAAAATACACTTGTTTATTCATTAATTACATTTTACATGGTGCAGTGAATTGTTTGCAGTGTAAACAGTGTAATTTAGAAATAAATAATACACTATAAAAATCTTGATAGAATCCCTTTAAACAAAGAAATATAGCAAAACTGTCTTGCCAGACTGCAAAACCTTTATGACAGGGTTGTCCAAATGGAGACCCACCAAGGGACTTTATAGCCCTCAAGCTGCCATAGACTTCTTTTTATGATACCATCATTTTAATATAAGCCAGCACTCAAATATTGGGTATCTTCTTGTCCTCATCTTTAATTCAGAGTCAAATAATCCAATAATATTTTATCTTCTTAAGAAAAATAGCTGGACATTCTCTCTATTCCTAGAGCTCCTATTCCTTTTAATCAGGCATAACCCTTAGTCGAAAGCTCTGTTTAATGATCAAATATTCCTCAGAATGAAAAGGAATACAAGAAAGTATTCCATAAAAACTGTCTAAACACATTTGGCCTCTCAACTTTGTAAACAGGTCCTTATAAACCTTCTTACAGATATGTTACAGATATCTATTTTAAAATAAATAAAAGTGTTACAGATATCTGTCGTGGATAGCCTTAAACAGTTCTCTTTCCACCCTTCTTTTTTCTGTTCTTCATTGAGAAATCTGTATATTTATATTTTGCCTGCCAGTGCACGTAAATGATCTTTATAACCATATTAACTGATTGTTTTCCAGAATAAAGAACGAGGTCACACTGGTGTCACTAAGGAAGAACTGGATTCTTGTATGATTAACCAGGTAAAATTGTTTAGATTCATCTGTACCTCTTTAGACCTGATGGCACATTGGTTGCTTTTAGGGATGCACCGAATCCACTATTTTGGATTCAACCAAACCCCGAATCCTGTGCGAAAGATACGGCCGAATACCAATCCGAATCCTAATTTGCATATGCAAAAACAATTTTTACTACCTTGTTTTGTGATGAAAAATCAAGTGATTTCACTCATGGTCCCTAATTTGCATATGCAAATTCAGTTCAGCTGGGCAGAAGGATTTGGCCTAATCCAAATCGTGCTGAAAAAGACTGAATCCTGGCCAAATCCTGAACCAAATCCTGGATTCAGTATATCCCTAGTTTCTTTCTCTGTCTGTATATTTCAGCAGATTGAAAAGCACCTGAATCTGCTCCTGCTGCCTCTTTTTTCCCTGTATGTGAAATGATTGACAGAGCCAGCTGTCAGTTCATATTTGGGCAGAAAAAACTCAGCACTAGTGCTATCTGGAATTTCTCATTTAATTGAACGTATATAGGCAGTAGTCGTTTCAGGGCACTTCTCTGCTGGCTGCCAGAAGATATCACTTCAGTCTCTCTGCCACTGCTTAAGTTCTCGAAGCAAAATATATATACACACACACAGGCACACACACAAAAATGCAACATAGAAATAGAAATGTATTAGATAAAAATTTTCAGTCTGATATTTCTATTTAAGAAGTAGATTTAAAAATCGCAGGAATATTCAAAGGACTTTTTTTTTTGTTCTAAAACATTAATTCTAAATAGTAATTTCATTAAATGATTACAGGGAATGATTCTGCTACTGATTGTTAGCAACTGGTAGTCCAGCAGAATAATATTTGGAGCCCTGGCAAGTTTAAGTTTGCACCATCATTTAGCTCAGCAATTTTCTGATTATATACTTCAGCATATGGGCCCTTTTTAGATGAAGCACAACAGATTCAATGAACCTCGCTAACTGTGCACGTGTACAATATTATAAGTAAAATAAACAATTACAATAAACCCTAGGGCAGTTACTGGTTTAGCCCCCCTTTTTTAATAAGTATATATATATATATATATATATATATATATGCTTTAGAAGCTCTCACAAACAGGAATTTCCATTAGCAGTGGCCTTACCATGTGACATTTTTGTTGACATATGTGCTTTGGTGAGAAAATTTTACATAAATAACCATTTTCAAAAAGAATATTTTAAAGGGGTTGTTCGCCTTCAAAAACATATTTTTAGTTCAGTTTTCTTTATATAGCTCACCATAAATAAAGACTTTTCCCAATTACTCAAAATTTTCTATTTGTGGTGTTTTTTTTTCAATATTGAAGCATATAGTTTAATTTTTCACCTTTTTTTGTTTTTATAAAGCAGCTCTGGGAGCGGATAACTGATTCTGTATTAAAATTGATACATTAATTGATACATTTGTTATTTTTGTCCCTGCTGAGCAAGAGTCCCTGAGTTTTATTAAAGGCAGCAGTAGAATTGATACAACAGTTGCTAATGTTCGTAAGATTCTAAGGGGCCCATTCACCAAGCTCGAGTGAAGGATTCAAGTAAAAAAACTTCGAATTTCTAAGTGTTTTTTTGGCTACTTCGAGCATCGAATGGGCTACTTCACCTTCGACTTTGAATCGAATGATTCGAACTAAAAATCGTTCGACCATTCGATAGTCGAAGTACTGTCTCTTTAAGAAAAAACTTCGACCCCCTAGTTCACCACCTAAAAGCTACCTAAAAGGTCCCCATAGGCTTGGCTAAGTTTTTTTGGTCGAAGGGTAATCTTTCGATCGTTGGATTGAAATTAACCCTCGATATTCGACCCTTGATGAATTTGCCCCTAAATGTATCAACTAATGCAGCAAATTGTAACAGTTCAGAATCTCCACCTGGATCACTGAGCTGCCACAATGAGAAAAAGTAAAATATAAAAGATGGAAAGCAATTGAAAAAAGTAATTATTTCTGAATGAATAATCCAAAAACAATGAAAAAAGGTGTTTTGAAGGTTAACAACCCCTTTAAACTGAACCCTTCAGGTAGTATCAAAGCAAGGGAAGGTTGCATTTAGTTTGCCCTGAAAAGGCATCTTTATTTCAGACTTTGTTTCCCATCTAACACTGGACATACAAGAGCAGGTCTAGTTATTTTATGAGGTCAACAGACAAGCAGATTGTTACATAATTTGGCCACCCTATGAATAACCATTGTTTTCTATCTGTGTTCAGTTTCCAGGTTGCCCAGATTATAGCATTTTATCCTTCATGGGTGGTTTTCATGGCAGGACTATGGGTAAGAAAACATAAACAATACAATTCTTCCTTACATGTAAATTAATTTATTTTATTCTAAGACACTTTTAAAATGAAATGTTCCGAACAGACTAAAATCCCTTTAAATGATCATGTGAAACTGTGTGGTTGTTCGAGGACAGTAGACTTCCTTGTTGAGGTTGAGTTCAGTCAAAAGCGATTGTGCTGAATCTAGTTTTTCGCCTATTACTTTCATCACAATAAAAAATCTAAGACTATGCTCATATACAGACAAATTAATTTGCTCCATTTCCCCTTTTGTCAACTTCTCAGTCCATGTTTTGAGTATGAGTGAATGGATATGCTGTGTACTAGGCTGCTATGGAGAAACTAAGCTTAGAGGTTACAATATCAGTACAAATTAAGTAAACTTCATAGAACCTGATGCTACAGGGCTGATTATTAATGAATTGTGATTTAGAATGCACTAGTGTCTATGCTGACCTGTGCTGTGACTCTGAATGAATTAATTTGGATCATTCATTTTATATTGCATAATAGTCATTCCCTAAGATCAGGTAATTGACAGTAGCCTAGGACATTTACAGCAAAAATGAAATGAATAGGGAATACTGGAGGAACATTTACTGCGGGTATGCAAGTTTATACCATAAGCTGTAGCAGCATTACTTTAATGTTGGATGATTGAACAGGTGTCTGTGTGTTTATGTATTAAAAAGTATGGGTGGGAAAAGCTTACATTTTTCTAACCAGAGTAGCACGAATGCAACAGTCACTCACTTTCTAGGCGATTTCTTCTCATTTCAATATTTGTCGTCCCCATATTCTGTGGTTCCAATTTCAGGATGTTTGGCAACTACACACTCTAAAGCTATCCACAAACTGGACATTCCTTCTTTTGACTGGCCTATTGCCCCATTTCCAAGGCTAAAATATCCATTGGATCAGTTTGTTAAGGAGAACCAGGATGAAGAAGCTCGCTGTCTGGAAGAAGTAAGTTTGAACTTTTGATGTACATTACAAATCCGATATAAGGTGTCTATCTATTAGGGATGCACCAAATCCACTATTTTGGATTCGGCCGAAACCCCCGAATCCTTTGCAAAGGATTCGGCCGAATACCGAACCGAATCCGAACCCTAATTTGCATATGCAAATTAGGGGTGGGATGGGGAATTTTTTTTTTTACTTCCTTGTTTTGTGACAAAAAGTCACGCGATTTACCTCTCCACCTCTAATTTGCATATGCAAATTACGATTCGGATTCGGTTCGGCCAGGCACAAGGATTCGGCCGAAACCGAATCCTGCTGAAAAAAGGCCGAATCCTGGCCGAATCCCGAACCGAATCCTGGATTCGGTGCATCCCTACTATCTATCTATACATACATACATACATACATACATACATACATACATACATACAGTTGTACATAACATGTATTTAAATAAACTTGATGAGCAGAACTGTTTGCAAAAACCTCGGTATCAAGAACACATATGAGAACAAGGAAAATCCTGTACATAAAAAATGGTTTTGTCCTTTTTCTTTTACATGTATTGCTAGTGAATTTTATGATCAGTCCTTATAAAAAGGCAAACTGTTCCTCCGTGTTGGATAAAGGGAAGTGATTTCTATGCACATACTGTATAAAGTTTTGTTCTACAATAGAAATTGCATCAATCTTCCAATCACCCAGTCAACTGTGAATGATGACAATTATGTAGGACAGCAAAATAATTACATATGCAGTTACATTATTCATTTGGATTTAAAAATATGACATTTCTTGATCAGTTTAACCCATTATTCTATCAATGACCCTTGTATGCCCTTAGCCTAATTAGGATGTCCACAAACATTCTAAAGGCATAACACAATCATAAAAGGGCTGGTTTTGCAAGGTGGCAACTGCCTCTGAAAAATATGAACATTGATTAATACTCTCTCCCTTGGCATACAAGGTGCAGCATACTTTTTAAACCGTTCATTTATTGGTTAAAACCTCTTCGCTACTTGAATTCTCTGCTGGGTTTCTCAAGGCTCTGTCCTTGGACCTTTGCTCTACTCTCTATACACTGTGACTCCATGTCCAACTCATCAACTCCTTTGGCTTTAAGTAACATCTTTATGCTGATGATAATCAAATCTTCTGTCTTCCTCTGTCATATCACAAATGTCCAGCTGCCTCTGCTATATCCTCTCCGCTATCCTTTTGTTATCTAAAACTCAACTTGGAGAAATAAGAACTGATTGTATTCCCTCACACACATGCACCCTAGCACAACATGTCTGTTGCTGTTAACTGCACGGATCATTCATCCCAGTATGCAGGTTCGCTGTCTTGGAGTCATGTTTGATTCTGCACGTCCTTTTATTCCTCACATCCAACCCCTTTCGAAATCTTGCCAATTACATCTTAAAGGGGACCCGTTACCCAAAAAAATTATTCAAAATCCTATTTTATCACATTAGTCAAGCAAAATGAACTTTAATTACACTATATAAATTATTTGAATCTAGTTTCCTTCAGTCTGGGAATTCATAATTATAGCAAGCTGTTATTAAGACAAGCCTTGCATCATCTCAGAATTTTGTTTGTGCACCAGAATGAGGGACCCGATGTACATCCCCATGCCACTGCCCAAACACCCAAACAAATGTCACCTGAGCAGCTCACTACCTTTGAAATTCATTGCCCCACAGCATCCAATACTCCTCTACTCTGCAGAGATTTAAATATACTCTACTCTTTCATGAAGCTTATTTACCATTAACAGCTCCTTCACTGTTCACTGTGGAATTTGTTGGCATAAATGTAATAATTATAAGTAAATAATTAGGACCATCATGCTGTCATTAGTACACTACAATAAGTTTACTAAAACATTTTAGATGTTTAATAAAGTGTAATTTTTCTTCTAGTTGCTTTTCATTTAACAATTATTATTATTATTATTATTATTATTAACATGTATTTATATAACAATATATTTGTTAGTCTCTCAACCAAATATATTTCTTGTGTAACAAAACAGGCAGCAGAATGAGCCTTAGATGATGCTTGATACAGGTTACAAAAACAAGTTTGGAAACAGTTTAGTGCAGCTGCTTCCCATAACAATTATTTATGATTTAACAAAACATGAAAAAATATTTAAGAAAGACCTGTCTGTGTGCTGACAGAATGGTCTAGAGGAAGGAAATATAACACACTGGCTGTATTTTCTTATTATTGACTAGGTGGAAGACCTGATTGTAAAATACAGAAAAAAGAAGAAGACTGTTGCTGGAATTGTGGTGGAGCCAATCCAGTCAGAAGGAGGAGACAATCACGCTTCAGATGACTTTTTCAGGAAACTGAGAGATATTGCTAGAAAGGTAGAAACACCTGCTGCTTTTTACTGCTTTATGTCAATTGTGCTTAATATATTACATTCAATTGTTTGGTGGTTGCAAAGGAACAGTAGTTATTCCCAACTTTGGTCCATATTCAATTCAGTGAGAATCCGTTTTCTCGTGGTTTATCTTTTTAAAACTCACAGACAAGATTCAATTCAAGGAGGGACTTTTCTCCTAATTTAGTTTGTTTTTTCTCCATACACTTCAATAGAGTTTTCACATAATAAACTGTGAGATGTGTCTTTCTGAATTGAATCGCATCTCAAATTTAATCTCATCCATGAGTTTTCACGTGATAAACCTTTTTCTTACGTATGGAATCTGGCCCTTTGTATCAAAGAAATCAAAGAATATGGTACTGAAGAAGCAGTCAAACTGAAAGAATGAACCTTACATTTTTCTTTTAATTCACAATGCACTTTAATTGGCTTCTCTGGGGAAAAATGTCAAAGTATTTTCTGTCCTATTAACAAAATTATCCATCTGACTTTTCATTTGAATTTAAAAGGTAAGTACTGCATTTTTCTGTGCACTTGTCAATCAGGTCTTCACAAGATGACGGTAAAATCTATGTTTATAGCTTATAAAGTACAAAGAGTTGCTTTCTTTAAATTGTTGCTTTAATTGTTTTAAAAATATTCCTTTTCTCCCTGAAGCAAAAGGGGCACTTGCTTAGGGCCCACTAAAAATGGAGGTAAACATACCAACAGCCATTTCATTTGAAATAACTTATTATTTCAGTTATTTTTGTTCATATTTTCTGCATAATTCAGAAGGTTGTCCTTGCCGAATGATTTCACTTTCTTAGGGGTTAAGGAATCTTTTTGAAACTGAGTTTTCAGTTTTATTTACAAGACAAATGTGGCCTTCATTCTTTTCCCATACAGCATGGCTGTGCATTTTTGGTGGATGAAGTGCAGACAGGAGGAGGATCTACTGGAAAATTCTGGGCTCATGAACACTGGGGGATGAATGACCCAGCTGATGTAGTGACATTCAGTAAGAAACTGATGACAGGAGGATTTTTTTACAAAGAAGAATTCAGGCCTGATGCAGTGAGTTTTTTTCCTTTAATTTATATTATATTCAATGTATTATTATCTATGAAAAAAACTTCTGTTTCATAGATGATTTTAATAAGAAATTCATCCTGTGTGTAGAAATAAGGTCCTATTATCTTATTACAATCAGTTGGAAGTGATTTACGTGATTGTTCGAGGAATGACAATCTCCAACTAAAAATGAGTGGGTCTTATAGGAAAGTCAATACTAGAGGTCCTCTGCACTCAACCCATTATCAATATATGTAAGACAGACATTTTGTGCATACTGCTACTGAAAAATGCCTTACCCTTTAAACAAAACAGGGATTGTTTGTCCATACATTGCAATATATTTAAGCTGGCCAACTACGTCAAAGTCATCCCATATCTGGCCGGTCCTATGCTCAATTGTCATCTGATTCATTAAGAATTGTCCATATATTGCAATATATTTAAGCTGGTTTTACTTTGAAAGCAGCTAGTAAGTTGCAGGTAAAACTTAGTCCCTTTGTAAAATGTATAATGAAGCAATAGAATTCTTAATGAATCAGATGAAAATTAAGCGTAGGACTGGCCAGATATGGGATGAATTTGACGTAGTTGGCCAGCTTAAATATATTGCAATATATGGACAAACAATCCCTGTTTTGTTTAAAGGGGAAGGCATTTTTCAGTAGCAGTATGCACAAATATATTGATAATAGGTTGAGTGCAGAGGACTCTTGTATTTGTCTATATGTATTTTGTGGTCGCAGCCTCATTGCACCCCTGCCTAATGGTTTTAAAAATTAGTGGTGAGCACAACTTTCCCTTGTTTCTTATAGGAAATTCGGTCAGCTTTAGGCTAATGCAAATGGGGCGTTTTTGCATTTTCTAAGTACCGTATATACTCGAGTATAAGCCGAGTTTTTCAGCCCCCAAAATATGCTGAAAAACTCTACCTCAGCTTATACTCGGGTCAATCGCAAAAACGGTCGCCGGCGTCCAAGAGTAGTCGCTGGCGTCCAAGAATAATCTGCAAGAATATTTGCCTATTCGCCGGCTCCAATGGGAGCAGAAAACCTCAATTTTTTGGTTGAAACTTACCAGAAGCTGCTGCATTTCTCACCCAAGGCTTATACTCGAGTCAATAAGCTTTCCCAGTTTTTGGAGGTAAAATTAGGTACCTCGGCTTATACTCGGGACGACTTATACTCAAGAATATACGGTAGCTTGAAAATACAACATCCAAAATCACACCCCATCACCTTGCATTGTGATGAGTTAAAAGTGTTTATGTGATTAAAACAGTGGCTTGGAAATGCATTTGGCTTGGTGCCATATTTTCAGGCCACTTAAAAACTTAGAACTCAAACACCCAAATGTGTGAGAAAAATATATATAGTTTTGTTTTTTAACAGTTAATGGTGAAACGTGCTGATTCATACAACAAACCTGTTTTATATTATCAGTCTGTAGTCCTGTAGAGCCATGAATGGCATTTGACCCCTGTTTATCTTCCCATGTAAAAACTAAACCCATTGTATCCTACAGAGCTTCTACTATATAACCTGTGCCTTTTCTTCCTTTTCAGCATGAAGGGCTGCCCCCATGGCTACACAGCAGTTTATTCATATTAACTATTGTAGGGTTTCTAAGGCAAACACTACAGTTTTACCAGTGCAGGGCAACAATATATTCTATATTTATTACTTTAAAACACTTTTTTTGTGTTACTGTTTCTTTAAACTGAGGACTCATTTACTATGGGCAGGGGTCATATTGTAAAAGCCTTACACATCCACAAATCCTTACATGTCCGTACTTTATCTTATAAGTATTGATTATTCTAGGTTCCCGAGTTTGATTCCAATCAGAGGGCACTATCCCACACCAGGAGTCTGTATGTTTATTCCGCAAATGCATGGAATCATTTGGCTGCTCTGGTTTCTTCCACAAAAAAAAAATACAGACAGGTTAAGTGGTCTCTGAACAGAGTGTCTGTGCTGTGAAAAAGATAAGCAAATTCTATTTTAAGCTCTGCTTGGGCAGGGAATTATGTGAATGATAACAGTGGCTGTAAGTGCCTTGACTATATCTGTGCTCTATAAATAATAATAATGCTGATCAGTCACTCATATTTGCATGGAATCTAGATTTAAAGCTGCATTCAATTTACTGTAAGGGTCAGGGCACACACTCAGTTTGGGGAGATTAGTTGCCCACCGGCGGGATGGCACTCTGAGCGCTTCGTTTTCCGAATTCGCCCAAAGTTGACTCATGAGGAAACTTCGGGCGACTTCGGAATACGAATCGCTCTGAGTGCCACCCCATCGGGGATTTACATTCTAGCCAGAGGGAGGCAGTTTGGGGAGATTAGCCCCCTCAAAAAAGGGGAGCTTTGTCGCCTGGCGACTTATCTCCCAGAATCTGAGCGTGTGCCCTGACCCTATACTTAATATAAATTTCTTCACATTTGACTATGTTTGAATTGGAGAAACTGAAAGGAAGTTGTGATCCCCTCACTCTTGATCAATGCAGATTATTGCAAGCTACGTTTTTTTCTATTATTTCCCTACCCCCACATCCCCTATTTTTCTGCCTGCTGAAGTGTAACACAGGGATCGGCTTTTATTTGAGTGAATAGCACAGCTTCAGATGATTGTCTTCTAAGTATGTGTCTGTGTGTATGCATATTGCAATGATTTAAAGGCACTTCATGTTGCTAGGCAACACATTCTCATAGGGTCCAATAGAACCTGAATTGACACGCTGGCAAATCATGCCATTAGAATCTACGAGCTGTGGCAATGAAAGTATTAAAATCAATCAAACTGACACAATAGAAGCTAATGTTGCTGTACAGTATTTGTAAAGTGAATCGTTTTATATTACTTTTCCAATAGGTAGAAAGTAAGTCTGTATCAATGTGCAATAGGCAGCTTGTAGTGGGTTGATTTGTTTAATGGCAGTCTAATGCAAATCAAATAATGTACAAGTTGTATTGCTCTTGACACAGGATGATATGGGGCTATAGAGTTTGCATATATTTGGATATCAAATGGCAAGAGCCATCATTTACATTTCAGGAACTCCGAGGCCAAAACATGCTCCAATGCTGGTGAAAACATGGCTAGTGAACCAAGACAGCTGCGTTGCTTTAAACTATAATGTATTTTTCATTGCATATTCCTATTGTCCCTACCAAAGGTCACATCTTTGATTCCACACCCCCCCAACAGATTTTCCTCCAATCCACCTATTATCAGTTATACCTATAGTTGTGTAAAATATTATAGAGAAAATATCTCTGCTGTCCTGCTGACACAGTAGTGATCAGTTGTGCCGATTTGACCTTCCTTAAAGGGATTATGTTTTTATGATGTTGTTTTTATTTACACTGTTTACACTGCAAATAATCCACTCTACAATATAAAATTTAATTGAACCAGCAAGTGTATTTTTTTAGTTGTAATATTGGTGTGTAGGCAGCCATCTCAGGTCATTTTGCCAGCACTTTAGGATGGAACTGCTTTCTGGCAGGCTGTTGTTTCTCCTACTCAATGTAACTGAATGTGTCACAGTGGGACCAGGATTTTACTATTGAGTGCTGTTCTTAGATCTACCAAGCAGCTGTTATCTTGTGTCAGGGAGCTGCTATCTGGTTACATTCCCATTGTTATGTTGTTAGGCTGCTGGGGGGGAGGAAGGGAGGGAAGTAAGTGATACAGCAGCAGTAAAGAGTGACTGAAGTTTATCAGAGCACAAGTCACATGACTGGGGGCAGCTGGGAAACTGACAATATGTCTAGTCCCATGTCAGATTTCAAAATTAAAAATAAAAAAATCTTTTGAGAAACTGATTTGAGTGCAGAATTTTGCTGGAGCGGCACTATTAACTGATGTATTTTTCCCATGACAGTATCCCTTTAAAGGAGCAGTGAATATACTTTCAGATACTGTCAACTAGGGTCCCATAGGGGCCTGTTACACTCCTGAGATCACTGCAACCAAAGGGCCATCGCACCTCTTCCAACCCACCAATATTACATTTTCACCTTATGTAACTCCTCTCCTACTCCCCTCCTAGATCTCTTACCCAGACAGCTATGTTACACAAGTAGTTTGGCATCACTGGTTGGGACTCGTTACTTCCCATCAAGAGGATGCAAGATATTCATTTAGTCTTGTGCTCTTATTGCTTTAAAAATATGAGAATCGAACCACCAGGTGCTTTAATAGATCTGGTTTCCTACAGGAAGACTGCAGCAGTGAAACACCCTCAATAACATTCTCAAAGAAACCCACAAGGTTCAAAAATGATTCAGCAAACATGTAGAGCAGACATTCTACTGCTTAAAATTGCAACTGCTTGCACAAGAAAATGTACAGAAATTATTTAACTGGGGATGAATTTTTTTTTTTTTCTTATGCAGCCCTACCGTATTTTTAATACCTGGCTCGGCGACCCATCAAAGAATCTTCTCTTGGCCGAAGTGTTAAATGTGATTAAGAGGGAAGATCTTCTAAGTAACTCTGTGCAGGCTGGAAAGGCTCTTCTAGATGGACTGCTGGATTTCCAGGTTATTCTTTATATGTGCTATCTGACTATGTTTTGTTATTTTATTTTTATCAAAATTCTCTCTTTCTATTGTCTTCTGAACCACTTGCCCTGGACTTGCCAAAAAGTACACTGCTCTGACATGATTGCAATTATTTTGACTTTTTCTGATGGCAAACCATATCCAAGATCCAGGAATGGAGTTGGCTGGAATTTACTGATGCCAGCAAACAGAGAGATTACCAATATCCATAGGGGTATATTTATCAAAAAGTGAAGTTAGAAATCGCCATAGTCCACTAGAGTCAAATTCCAACACTCTCCATTCATTTCTATGGGATTTTGAAAGGTGTATTTATCAGGAGGAACTTTCACTTTCACCCATTGATAAATACTCTCATAAAAATCCCATAGAAATGATCGGAGAGTGGCAGAATTTCACTCTAGAGGACCGTGGCAATCTCTAACTTCAATTCTTGATAAATATACCCCATAATCTGAAAGTCTCTCTTATTTACACAGCATATGGTGTACTTTAAGGGCATTAGCACACAGGATGAAACTGGGTTTATAATTGCGCTTCTTGGTTCTTTTGTTGTACCCTGCACTTTTAGGTTAATGCCACACAGGGTTGAAAATTGATCTGCTGGAATACACAGGCTAAGAATCAGCCCATAAGCTTGTATTAGCCCCCTGTCCTGCCTGCACTCAGAACAATTGCTGGCCTATTTTTAGCTTGTGTGGCATTAGCCTGAGTTGCTCAAACTACTAGTAGTAGCTCCGACACAGAAGTAAAATGCCCAATAGGTCTATTGGAATTGCCTGGGTGATTATCATAGAGGGCAATAAAGGGTGGACCCATGTCTTTGCCTCCTAAAACAAAACACACAGCTGAGATGTATGTAAAGAAATTGTGCAAGTTAAAGATTTCATCATAGACCGCCTAAGAGAGGAAGTTCTTATAGAATTTGTTGAGCTGCCTTTGCACTGTACTTGATATGTATTTTGTCCTTTAAAGGAGAAGGAAAGTCGTTATATTAAATATTATGTAAATATTAGGCACCCCCAAGTGAATGTATTTATTTACCTGAAACCCCGGGCTGGTGCTCCTATCAGTAGAAAACTGCACCGGACCGGAGTTATTCCAGTGAGCACCACGGATCGATTTTCTTCCATCTTTTTTTCTTCTCGCGGCTTCGCATGCGCATTAGAGTGAAAAGCCAAACTTGAACTAGAAAGTCGGCTATTTTGTTCAACTGCGCATGCGTCTGCCCGGGAAATTTAAAAAAAGAAGACGGAGGAGGATCTCTCCATGGTGCTCACTGGTATAACTCCGGGCCGGTGCAGTTTTCTGCTGATAGGAGCACCGGCCGGGGTTTCAGGTAAGTAAATACATTCACTTGGGGTGCCTAACATTTGGCACCCCCAAGTGTGGGGGTGACTTTCCTTCTCCTTTAAAACAACATCTTAAAGCACTTATCTTTAAGTGTGCCTCACTTTACTTTCTTTTCATTGTTTTAGACTGTGCAGTTAGGTATAGGCTACTGTATGAAATATTATCATCTCTGTGCATTACTAAAGCATATATTGTGACTGCTGTATCTAGTGCCACATGGGCAGCTTGTGTAGAGTTGTAGTTTGATTGTTCTCAATATTTTCCTTCCAGGCTCGTTACCCACATCTAGTACGCAGAGCCAGAGGCAAAGGCACGTTCTGTTCATTTGACACTCCTAGCGATGAAATCCGAAACAAAATCATATTGCAAGCAAGGAACAAAGGTACTTGGCACATTTCTGAATTTCTGTATAGACAGATAGCAGGAGTTGCAGAGGGTCTTGAGTGCTGAGCCAATAACCGAGTTTCTGGGACGCTGTACAGTGAGGCTAATAATTCATTAGGAAAAATCACCCTTGACTTCTAATGAGAAGGATTTTCTAGCAAACCGGAATCTTGGGACTGCACTGTACATGCTCCTACACTGGCCACATACATTTGAGAAGCACATTAATACAAGACACTGCATTTTCCCAAGTGCATTAACCCATTGTAACTAATCAGCAGGTAACCCTTTACTGGTCAATTGTTATTGATTGCTGCAACTGGGCAAATCTAATTACACGTGAGGATTACCAATTCCCTACAATGAGATGTTTTGTTTTGCTTTTTTTCTATGATACCCACTGCAGTGCAGTACAAGTCTCCACCAAACTACCTTATAACACTGATTTTTAACAGGATGGAATAGAAAAGATAGTTAAAAAAAAGACTTTGAGATGCACTGAGGGAATTATTAATCATAATCCTGATTATGTTCTGAAAACTACTCTGACCAAATCCACACAGACTTCCCTCCCCCCATTTATCAATACATTTTAATGAATTTTTCGTGTGCGAAAAGATTCCCAATAAAATTTGAATTGTATGAGATCTACAATTTTTTGGAAACTCAGCGCAACAAAAATCTTCCAATTGTTATTAGGACATCTGCCATTTAATTTTACATGTTCTTGACAGGTCTGAGTTAGAGTACTTTAATAAATGCTGAAAAAATTTTTTTTTACTTTCCCCTTTAAAAGTTAGACTAGAAAAATGTAAAGCTTAATAAAAAAAAACCTGAATTTCATATTTTTGGGTTCAGTCAAAGATTGAATTGTCAGCAAAAGACTGGTAATTCTCAAATTTGAGGGAAATGGAAAAAAAGTGCTCTTATTTTAAAGGAGAACTAAAGCCTAACTAAAGAAGTAGCTAGAAATGTTATACATTATGTTTGGGGCTTCTGTACCAGCCCAAGGCAACCACCGCCTTTTACCAGTAAAGATCTGCTGATTCACTGCACATACTCTGTGCTGCTGACCCCCTGTGACAAGTAAAGTCCTGGATCATTGCTGCGATTGACAAGCTGAAACTTTAGGCTGGTGCAATAAGTTCAGTATATAATATATGGCATTTTTAACCATATTCATTTTTAGTGCTTAGTTTTCCTTTAAGCCAAGTTCCAGTTTTATTAAAGGCTCGCACTAGAAATGTTACATCATTGGAGAAACGCTACATTGTGAGGTTAGCCTTATTGTAAACTAAGTATATTTACCTTCACCTTCAAACACTTATTTCAGTTTGGTTTGTTTCAGATCGTTAACCAGATATTACTTTCTATTTTCTATTTCTGAAGTGTAAAGTTTCATTTTTCATATCCTAAAGCAGCTCGGGGGGGGGGGGTCACCGACTCTTTAATGTTCTAAATTGATACATTAAGTTGATACATTTCTTATCTTTGTCCCTGCTGAGCAGAATCCCCGAGTATCATTAAAGGCAGCTGTTAGAATTGATACAATAGTTGCTAATATTCTACAGATACTGCTGAGAAATGTATCAACTAAATGTAGCAAATCACTGGATCACTAAACTGCCAGTGAAAACACTAGAGACTGGAACATTAAGGGGGAACTCTACACAAACATAACTTGAGCGTTTTGAAAAGTAAACCTAATTTCAAGCAACTTTGCAATATACATTGATTAAAAAATATGCAGACTTTTCATGATTTTTAATGGTTTGGAACTGTTCCCTAAGCCTAGCCCCCTGCTCTCCTGCTGATCTGTCTGACTACTTTGTTGAGCTGGATGACTACTATTACTTTGTATCAACAGTCATCTGTCCTCAGCCTGCATCCTCCAAACCCCACAATTCCCTGCACACGTGATTTCAATAAGGAACAGAACATCATAGTGCAATGCATTGTGGGTTATGTAGTTCCTGCATGTTGTCTGTAAGCTGTGGAGAAGTTGTTACAATTAGTAACATCAGTGTTTAGTCCCTCCTTCCCTGCCAGGATTTCAAACGATGCAGAAAGAGAAGAACTGTTAAACAGCTGAATTTCAGCATAGAAAATTGCATTTATTCATAGTTTTTGAAGAAACAGGTAACTGTGATGGATATATTAGGGGGTTCTGTGTTATGTGGGCCTCTATATCAAATTTTGGTTTGGAAGCTGCATTTCCATTTTAAACTTACATTTTGGGAAAACCGTAAAATAATAAAAGATGGGAAAGTAATTGAAAAAAGTCTTTGTTTATGATGAAAACAACTGAACTGAAAAAAGTTTAAGGGTCTCTGTTATTCATGTAAAATTTCCCAAATCTTGGCAAGACTTGAGTATGTGACATGGAGATACTGTTTGGCTTCGGGGAGCAATGGAAGGGCAATGGTGTTTTTCCCAAGTCACTGCTTAGAACCAGTTGTTTCATACACCAATCATATGTTTAGCGTTTCTAACAACTTAATAAGTGAATATCTTACAGAAATGTCCTTTCTCATTACTGTAGGTATTGTGCTTGGAGGTTGTGGTGACAAGTCCATCCGTTTCCGACCAACTTTGGTTTTCAAAGAGCACCATGCTCACCTATTCCTCAACATCTTCAATGATATCCTGGCGGACTTTAAGTAGAAGTAACATTGTGCTGACCTGCCTGAAGTTGAGCCACAAATACAGATCCGTATCACGTCCGTCTGGCGGTTCCCTACACATAGTTCAGGTTTAACTTTAAGCAGTGGGGGTTGGATGTTTTTCATTTCATTCCAAAACAGCCATCCCCCCCCAAAAAACGAATTCAATGTGCCACAACGATGTCTATTTTCTTAGTAAAAACGAATGATTTTCCTAGTGTACAGCATAGGCTATGCAGGGATGTTATAATGGTGACATTCATTTTATTATAATTCTATGGAGCAGCTCCAAACAAAAACAATATACAATCTAAAGATATAGAACAGGTATATTTCTCGTTCCTTCCTTTATATAATTGTTTTGTATTAGCCAGAATTCTTTAAGGTCTGTTTCAGTATCATGTTAACTCTGTGCATGTGTTGCTGTTTTTGAAAAACAAGAAAAGAAATGTGTGGTCTGTTCCTCTGATTTGATTCCACCCTGGTATATATACAGTACATAGTTTAGTGATATCATCCTTTCATCTCCTAAGGCACTGATAGACAATCCCTGGAGCTCTGGATGGTGCAAACAACCTCCCTAGCAACATTCCAGAGATGGCTTGTCTCTGCCCTAAGTTTTAGCCCTTCGATTAAATACAGTGACGTCGATGCATCTAGTAATCGCTTTCTGTTCGAATATTAGATACAGCAGCATCTATTCAAAATCAGAATTTAAAAATGTAATTTTTGTGTCTCTGTAAATATGGTGCACGCCTGTAACTTCTAAGGCCATTAAGGATTAACATACAGTATATATAAACAAATAATACTAATAAAATAATAACTATATAATAGTAAGTGAAGTTAAAAAAGACAGAACTATATCCAGCTCAGCCTTTGTAAAGGAAAAATACAAAAAAACAGGAGTATAGTGTCAAGTATAGACTTTATCATCCTGATCCAAAATGGCAAACTTAAGCTGTGGCAATGTAAAGATTTAGATGCCCGCAAATTGATGCCGTCAAAATTTGAGGTTCGCTAATTTTTCGACATTTCAGCGAAAGGGGACAAATTAGCCCATCACTAATATTGTATTATCTGTGATGGAGGGAGCACAGCAGCACTTGCTACACACTGCTGCCTTCAGGCATGATAAGACTGAACCATTTAACAGTAACTGGTGGGGAGTTTTCACTTTCTGTTGACAGCTGTTTATTCCTTCTAATGATCACACAGTGACTAAAATTCACCTTGTACTTAAGATGAAGTTCAACTTAAAGAAAGTAAATTTGAGATGTGAGATCTGAGTACAGAGGCTTCTGGGTAAGGACGTTTTATAACTCCCAGGCACTGAAGAAATCCCTAGAAGTCCCACAGCAGGTACTATTTTAATTCCCCAGATATATATATATATATATATATATATATATATATATATATATATATATATATTCACATATACACACACACATTCAAATAACATATCTTCAATGTAAATGACGTAGCATGACACAACTATTGATGCGGTTACCAGTTTTATGAATAACATTTTTATAAATGTACAAGTTGGAAATCCACGATCTGCCATTTGCCCCAAGAGAAAATGACGGAGGATGAGTAATTAGGTGCTGGAACAAAATGATCTACGGTTTACAGTGTGAAGAGTGCCAAACATGTATAAAGTACTAACTAAACATCACAGCGTGACAAAGTCATCAAATATGTGAATTTAATTGTTTCATGTGTTAATTAGTTTCAAATAAAGTCGATTTGTAAGTTTAAACTGCTTCTAAAGTGTATCACAATCCATCAACTTGTGTTTTGTTACCTATTCTTGTCATTTAACGCAGGGTTAGAGTCCTGCACAGATTTAGTTGTGCACAACCTGTGCCCCAACCGGACCTGCTGACCTGCCACCCTGCTATACCCCGTACCCAGACATGCCCCCCCCCCGCACCCACAACTCACCACCTGACCCAGGGACCTGTGAGACCAGGGGGCAAATTCACTAAAGGACGAAGCGCCTAACGCTAGAGTTAATTCGATAGCGTATCGCATTTTCGTTAATTCGCCGATTCACTAATGGACGCTGGCGTAAATTCGCTAGTGTTGCTTCGCACCCTTACGCCTGGCGAATTTGCGCAACAGACGTAATTACGCAAATTCAATGACGCGCACATTTTTCTGAACGCTACCTTTTACGCCAGACTTCCTTCGCCACCTCAGACCAGGCGAAGTGCAATAGAGTAGATAGGGATTGCTTCAAAAAAAGTTAAAAAATTTTCTAAGTCCCAAAAAACGCTGGCGTTTTTTCTTTTTTTATGGGTGATAGGCTGAAATAGATCAAAAAATTTTTGGGGCTACCCTCCTTCCCCCCCTACATTTCCTAACTCATGGCAACTTAACTATACAGTGGGCACATGTGTAGGGCAAAATAAAAATTCTATTTGCTGTTTTGAAGGTTTCCCAGGCTTGTGTAGTGCTGCTACATATACCTCCATTGTAACTTCAATTTGGTGCCGTATGCAAATTACGCATCGCTAGCGTAACTTCGCTTTGCTTGGCGAATTAACGCTAGCTCAACTTCGCAACCTTACGCTTCCCCTTAGCGCAACTTCAGATCTTAGTGAATTTGCGTATCGCTGGCGAAAATATGCCTGGCGAAGTGCGGCAAAGCAGACGCTGGCGCAACTACGAATCTTAGTGAATTTGCCCCCAGAAGTGACACCCTCTGGGCGGATCAGCCAGACGCAGGAAAAAAATAGATGGGTGAGGGTGGGAGGGAGAGTTAGACCTGCAACTGAAATGGATATCCAGACAGGTACCCACGGACTGCCCATCTGGTTGGTGGATCAGGAACTTTCTACCTGAAACAGCTTTGCGGGTACCTGAGTCAATTTTGGGCTTTGCTCAGAATCACTGCTTACACCAATAAATGTTTGAATGGAATACATTTTGGTAGTTGTTAGGGTTACTTTGAAAGAGTTGACAAAGGAGACATATAACATCTACTCAGATCTTCCGCAGAATATACTGTATATCTTAACATACAACTCGCGTCACAGTATCCTGAGTTAATCTGAATGGTTCAAGTCAGGCCCAGGGGGAACTTTGCGTCAGGCTCGATTTGAGTAAGTATTTATTTAAATCCAAGAGGAGTCTTGGGAAGCGTTCAGCAGCACAAAATTAAATGTATCACAAAAGGCTTCAAATTGGTTATGCAAATCATACCTTTTTCTAAGCTGCTTGTTTAAATTTTAGTTGTTTTAGTGATCCCCAACCAGTAGCTCATGAGCAACATGTTGCTCTCCAACCCCTTGGATGTTGCTCCCAGTGGCCTCAAAGCAGGTGCTTATTTTTGAATTCCAGGCTTGGAGGCAAGTTTTGGTTGTATAAAAACCAGTTGTACTGCCAAACAGAGCCTCAATGTAGGTTGACAATCCACATAGGGGCCACTAAATGGCCAATCACAGCCCTTATTTGGCACACCCATCGAATTTTTCGCCGTTTCGTGAATTTCACAGGAAATTTTTTAGCAAAACAGGACAAATTCGCCCGTCACTAATCCTCCGATTTATGCTGGAGACAATGTGGTAAATATGTTTCAAACTACCGGTTACAAAAGTCTAGTTCATTAAAGAAATGAAAACTATAGCAATACCTATTACTCTAGAAATGACCTTACTGGGTCGGCTCTACTAAAATAATGTTCTCATACGCATAGCAGCAGATTTATTGAGGTTAGAAAGGTAAATTCAAATTTTTTTTTTTTTTGTGTCAAAACTCACAAATTCGAATTTAAAAGCACCAACTGAAATGTAAATTTGAATGTGAGATGTATCACACCTTGACCATTTAAACCGTTCTAATTCGAATATTCACCACCTAAAACCCGCCGAGTTCATGTAGAAGTCAATGGCAGAGGTCAGTTGAACCATTTAAATATGTTACTTGCCTTCTTGACATTTGAGTGTTTTTTTCCTAGAAAAAGGCAATTCGAATTTTCGGGTCGGAACTATTCCATTGGATATTAGACGTCATAAATAACCTCCCATTCGAGTTGTGAGTACATTCACATTTATTCGAGTAAAATAAAAAATTCAAATACATTTGAAATTCGACCTTTGATAAATAAGCCCCATAATTCTGACAAGAAAGCTACTATTAGCCAACAAAATCTTACCCCACATGTAGAAAATGTAGGCTTGGCTAAACAGGATATTGCTTCTGGAATTCCTCTTTAAATCAGCAGATTCTAGGTTCAATTCCTGGCTGCCTCACCAATGGAATATTTGTCTCTATTTATTATCTCTAGCAAAATATGTGTAAGTTCTATGGTCAAAGTACCGGTATGGGACCCATTATCCAGAAACTCACTCCTTGCCCGGGCGTGAGCATGCTTAGTTTGCTCCTCTTCCCCCCCTTCTCTGATGTAATCTGAGCCCAGAGCTATAAGTGATCATAGAGAGACTCAAGCAGGAAGTGATATCACACCAAGCTAATACTGCAGCTGCTATCCTAAACAAACAGAGAGCTTCTAGAGCTTTTTACTCGGGTATAGTAAAACATTCTACAGAATAAATATAGCATTCTAGCTTGCAATATTACAGTCAATCTATTGGCAATAAAATGCCTCCGTTAAAACTGATTTCCTTTTTCTCTGTGAAAATAAAACAGTACTTTGTACTTGTTCCCAACTAAGAGTTAATTCACTTAAATCGTTGACTGAACAATCCTATTGCTTTTATTCATTTACTTATTTATTTGATTCTTTTTAGTACAGAGATTCAAATTATGGAAAGCTGGAAAAAAGTCAGGTCTTGAGCATTTTGGAAACCAGTACCGCTCACCAAGGTGATGATAAAATATCTCTATTGTGTGGAATAATGTTACAAATAGTATTCTAAATGCAAATACAGTCAGACATGTCATTGTAAGGATAAGTAAACCTTTAAAATAAGTGAATGAAAAATGAATGAGTGCTATTTTCTTTTTTCAGTGTGCATTTTTTTTATTATTAGTATATTATTATTGCAAGATATTAAGGGATACATATATGGTTATTAGTCTGGTTCTTTTTCCTCCTGGATATCCCCAAATTTGGATCACCATTTAATGCTCAGAAGATGCAGTAAGATTTATTTAAAGGTGCACCAACAAATTAGCAATACAGCAATCAACAGCTCCGGACAAAAACCTCACCCCTTACATTATAACATATATTTTTATACCCTGATCAAAACAGCATTAACATTTTTGATTATGTACTACATCTTAAATCATTTTCCTAGGTTATACAATCACATGAAACGCACATGAAATGTTATTGGATCTTGGTAATGGTTAAAAAAAATACTTCTCTTTTTCGATAATATTTATATAAAGTCGTTTATGACAAATTCCTTGGGGCTTTTCCATTGCAAGCAGTTTCAGTTCTTATTTTATGCAGTAGCAAGTGGATATAATCAGTTTAACCAAAGTAAAAAAAGTGTGTTAGTTATTGTTTTTATTTTAGCTTGACCTGACTAGTAGGCCTACTGGATAGCTTATGTGATATTAACAATTGCATTCATTACCCGGAAACCCGTTATCCAGAAAGCTCTGTATTTCTTTCTTTTTTATGTATTAGTTTGAACGAGTTATTGTTGCAATAGTTACATTTTTCAAAAAATAAGGAAAATAAAAGTTCAGTGCTCTGAAGAAATTGTGCACATAGAGAATAAAGTGATTACGTTTTACTTCTAGGTAGATAATTTAATTTTGTATTTAATGAATTGATTTTCCATGGTGGAATGATTCTAATTGTTAATACTTGCCTCTCCCCCCCCTACACTTGTAACATTAGGGGGCAGATTTATCAAGGGTCGAATTTCAAAGTAAAAAATACTTGGAAATTCTACCATCGAATTTAAATACTTCGAATTCGAATATCGAATTCAAACTTTTTTCATCGAGTTTGGGTATTCTGCAGTCGAAGTAAAATTGTTCGATCAAACGATTAAATCCTTTGATTCGAACGAAAAATTCAACCATCAAATTTAAATACTTCGAATTCGAACTTTTATCATCAAGTTTGGGTATTCTGCAGTAAAATTATTCAATCAAACGATTAAATCCTTCGAATCGAACGATTCGAACGATTTTATCGTATGATCCAACGATTTTACTTTGACTTCAAAAAACGTAGAAAAATGCTGTAGAAGGTCTCCATAGGCTAACACTTCGGCACATCTGCAGGTTTCAATTGGCGAAGTATTGAAGTCTACGTTTTTTTTAAAGAGACAGTACTTTGATTATCGAATATTCAAACTATTTTATTTCAAATCGAATTCGAAGTAAATTCAAAGTCGTAGTATCCTATTCGATGGTCGAAGTATCCAAAAAATTACCTCGAAGAAACACACTGCTTACTGGAAGCTTAAATGGAATTATAAGGTTAGTTATTTCCCCCCAAACTACTTTTATACACTGTTCCTAGAAATGTATTCCTCTACCATGGCAAGCAGAATTTACTCACACTGATTTATATTGTGTTTATATCTATGCAGTCTTCTTTAATTGTGACTCTTCTTGCAGAAATTACAGAATCATCTTTTTAACCATTGGAGTTAGTTAAATGGAAAACGACAGCTCTGGTGCTTTTCAATCTTAAAGGAAAAGTAAAATCAATGGGGTGGATGTTAGGCACCCCCAGTGATTATCATCACTTACCGGATACCCTGGGCTGCAACTATGCATTGATTTGAATAAGAGACTGGAATAAATAGGATGGGGGTTGAATAGAAAGATGAGTAATAAAAAGTAGCAATAACAAGAAATGTGTAGTGTTACAGAGAATTTGTTTTTAGATGGGGTCAGTGACCTCCTTTTGAAAGCTGGAAAGAGTCAGAAGAAAAAGGCAAATAATTCAAAAACTACAAAAAATTAATAATGAAGACCAACTGAAAAGTTGCTTAACATACTAAAAGTTAATTCAAAGGTGAAGCCCCCATCAGTATAAACATTACGGAATACATGTAAGTACCTGCAGAGCTTTATTGTTACCTATGCCAATATGATTGCTATACTTAAAGGGATTCTGTCATGATTTTTATGATGCAGTTTTTATTTCTAAACTACACTGTTTACACTGCAAAGTATTCACTCTACAATATAAAATTTCATTTCTGAACCAGCAAGTGTATTTTTTTAGTTTTCGTTTTTTTAGTGTGTAGGCAGCCGTCTCAGGTCATTTTGCCTGGTCATGTGCTTCAGAAACAGCCAGCACTTTAGGATGGATTGTTCTCTTGTTAGGCTGGGAAGGAAAGGGAGGGGGTGATATCACTCCAACTTGCAGTGCAGCAATGAAGAGTGACTGAAGTTTATCAGAGCACAAGTCACATGACTAAGGCAGCTGGGAAACTGAGAATATGTCTAGCCACATGTCAGATTTCAAAATCAAATATGAAAAAATCTGTTTGCTGTTTTGAGAAATGGATTTGAGTGCAGAATTCTGTTGGAGCAGCACTATTAACTGGAAATTTCCCATGACAGTATGCCTTTAAGGCACTTCCCTGGCACATCACATTCCTACACAAACTGCATAGTAAATAAATACTATGATCCCAAAACGTCCAGCTTTTAAGAAAAACACAGGGGGGTTTATATTCCTCTGAACTCACCCTTGGGCACCAAAGCACCTCTCACGCCTCCCTTCTCCTTTAAGTCTCCCAGGGCACAAATACAATCGCTTCCGATTCCTCCACCTAACCAGCGCGAGGCATTCTGGGAGATTGAGTTCTTTCATCAATGAGCAGCCGTTGTTAGTTTAGCAATACAGTTCCCATCATGCTCTGGGCTGCAGGAGTTCTGATGTGTCTCGTTTGACATTTAAAGGGACCGAGCGCTGAAAAGACCCGACTAGCTGCAGACATGGCTCAGTGTGACGTTCTGTGTGTGTTTGATGTGGACGGAACCCTGACAGCAGCCAGACAGGTACCAGTATCAGAGCCTGTATCTGGCACAGGTTTATTTTTCAGCAGGACTCCTAAAGTGTTATTCCTCATCTGAGCTTTACCACCTCTTTCACTCTCACTCTTATAAGAACTCAGGGTGCCACAGGTCTCTGTGCTCTAGAACAAATGCATCAAGCAGTGATTTTCAAAACCAGACAAAAACAGCTATGAAACCAGCCCAAAACTAGCCAAGAGGCACTTCAAAAGTTGGCCAAAAATAGCACAATAGGTGCAGTGAAAAAAAAGTCTACAAAATAAATGAATGTATGTG
Source organism: Xenopus petersii (assembly GCA_038501925.1). Taxonomy (NCBI): domain Eukaryota; kingdom Metazoa; phylum Chordata; class Amphibia; order Anura; family Pipidae; genus Xenopus; species Xenopus petersii. The sequence continues at coordinate 34,258,869 of CM076689.1, read as the reverse complement.
AAAATATGCCTTTTCCACGTTTTCACTGGTTTGCAAATTTATCCATGAAGCAAAATGATGCAGATTCGCCCGTCATAAGGCCCTAATACATATACAATTGCACTAAATATTGGTAAAACAGGTCAACCCTGTGGTTGGCCCGCAGATTTTTGCCCCAAAATTAGCTGAAATTGAGGCAAGTCATCGGAAAATGCGAGAATGCTTAAGAGTGACGGGAGACTGGGGTACAGAGCTCAAAATATAGTAAATCCCGACTTCTACACAAGTCAGTCCCATTGAATGCTGAGTATTGTAGTCTTACATTAAACTTGGCAGTTGGTAAATTGTCAGTAGAAAAAGAGTAGTCAGCACATCGATTCTCAATCTCCTTTGGAGATGGTGCCCGTTCTACAATGGCCACTTCCCATTGACAAAGTGTGTAGTAGAAGGTTGAACATCACCAATCTTGCACCAATGGTGCTGCTTAATCTTCTACTAATTGGTAAATTGTCAAACAAACAAATGACATTACCCAACATGCATTGGGACACACAGGCTTGGCACATTAGGGCTACAAACCAGACAAAGGCCCAAAAAAGTAGCCCAAATCCGTACCTTGGCTAGTTTGTACTTTCAAAACCCACCTAGGCTTTAAATTAGTAGCCCAATATGACTGGAAAACCACCGACCTGGCAACCCTGGCATTAAGTGTGGAGTTCTAAGTGCAAAGAACAAGCCAAACTGTCCAAACTCTCACACGTGAAAACACATTTACAGATGCAACTTTTGGGAAGGAATGCACCAAATCCAAGTGCCTGGCCAAACCAAATCATTAAAACAACATGACTTTTAATCAAACAAACAAGGGAATATGTTTTTTGTTTTCCACAAGTGCCATGCGCGGTTCTTTTTAACCCTTCCTTACCCAGATTTGCATATAAGCGGCTGGATTTTGGTTTGGAATTCAGGTAAAACATTTTTGTAAGATTCAGGGGTTCAGCCTAATTCCAAAGTCATTTATTCTACATCCCTACTCTTTGGATGCAAATTTGCATTTTTATTTTTCCATATATACAGTGGGTTTATTTCAACCAGAATTCCAGCGTTCTTGAGGCTGTATGCGAAGTACAGTTGCTTTTTCATGTATCGCACAAAATGTGTGGCTAACGTTTTCAGAGTGGGAATGACATCACTGGGATCAGTGCATGCATTTACTCACATCTATGGATATATATTGGTGCAAAGCATGTGTATAAGAGCAAATACCTTTTACAAGATTAATACTTCATTCATTTTATGTCTATTTTAATGCATTGCAAGTGCAAACTGTAACTGAGCCCTCAAGTGTTTGGCCATCAAAACACCAGGAGCTATTCCTGTCTGCAGCACTGTCTGTAATGTAAAGCCACCATTTTTTTTTGCATATTTGAAACCTGCTGCACACTTTGCACAATGAATGGGACCTGTTCTTCCCCTGTGACTAGAGAAGACATTCGTCAGAGTTATATTAAAGGAGTTGTTCGCCTTCCAACACTTTTTCCAGTTCAGTTGGTCTCAGATAGATCACCAGAAATAAATACTTTTTCCAATTACTTTCTATTTTCTATGTGTGAACGTTTTTCTAATATTGAAATGTAAAGTGTCAATTTTCCCCTTCTAAAGCAGCTCTGGGAAGGGGGGGGTCGCCGACCCTGTAAACTGTTCTAAATTGATACATTTAGTTGATCCATTTCTTATCTTTGTCCCTGCTGAGCAGAATCTCTGGGCTTCATTACAGGCAGCTGTTAGAATTGATACAATAGTTACTAATATTCCACTGATATTGCTGATAGAATTTTGCAACATTTCGTTGATACATTTAACAGTTCAGAATCTGCACCGGAATTACTGAGTGGCCGGACTCAAATACCAGGGATGGGGACATTCAACTTTAAACTTCGATTTTGAAAAAACGGTTTAAAAAATGGATGGTAATTGAAAAGAAAATTTTATTTTCTGGGGAACAATCTGAACCCAACTGAAATGAAAAGAGTGTTTGGAAGGTGAACAACCCTTTAATGATGGGCTGCTTGAGGGGTGGCATGTAGGAGTACCCCCATCTTACTCCCCTTAATTGCATGTCATTCTATAGAAGGCTGGAAATACAGGACCTGTCAGCACAGCACTGTACACCCTGTTCATGACTTTTAATCTTCTCTGACATGCAGAGCACAGCAATCCCCCAGACGTAGTGGGTAATTAGGCCAAACAGATATGGATCCCCCTAGAGCTGTAGCACTTGCATTTGGCTCATTGATAAATGCCCCCCAGCATGTTTTACATTCACTTGAACGTAGGGATGCACCAAATCCACTTTTTTGGATTCGGCCGAACCCCCGAATCCTTCACGAAGGATTCGGCCGAATACCGAACAGAATCCCAAATCTAATTTGCATATGCAAATTAGGGGTGGGAAGGGGAAAACATTTTTTACTTCCTTGTTTTCTGACAAAAAGTCACGCAATTTCCCTCCCCAACCCTAATTTGCATATGCAAATTAGGATTCGGATTCGGTCCGGCCGAGCAGAAGGATTCGGCCGAATCCGAATCCTGCAGAAAAAGGCCGAATCCTGGCCGAATCCCGAACCGAATCCTGGATTCGGTGCATTCCTACTTGAAAGGGAACTTAGCTGTTATTGGTGAACACATATTAACTGTTGGAACGCAGGGAGCTGAGATTCAACCATGATAAAGTTCCACCTTTTCCTCTTTTGCACATCTACAAAAGAATTTCTGAATAATAACTTCACCAGAGCCTTACATTTTATTACATTGTTTTTTTTTTATTTTACAGAAAGTCCCAAAAGAAATGGCAGAATTTCTACAAGAGCTGCGAAAAAGGGTAAAAGTTGGGGTTGTTGGAGGTTCCGATTTTGAAAAAAGGAATAGCTTGGAGATAATGGTAAGACAAATAAATAGGATGGAGAATGTTAAGTATTAAAGAGGTGACTGTTTAAAATTACTCCAAAGAAACAGCTAAAGAAAGACATTGAGTGTCCCATCATATCTGTGTATTCTGCCAACTGTGAATACTGTCAAGTTTCTTACACACTAGAGAGCCCTAGTGGTGCATTCTGCAAAGTTAAAAAAAAACAGAATCAGATTGGTGTGTTCTTTGATTACAGTGAATTATTTCTTTCTTTTAGGCACAGTTCCTCCTTTAGGGCTCAGGGACAAATTTGCACCAGCAGCAAATGGCATTTGGTGGGCACCCATTGCAGTGCTATGTAAAGTGCAGCAATTACCTTTCATTCACTCACAAGATATAAGCAGCCTTCAAATTACATCACATCCAGAACTCCATGCATAAAGAAGAATAAAGCTACTGAGCTAGATTATTCAAGGCAAATCGATCGGATTCAATTAGACTGTTCATTCACTGTGCTTCCGTCCAATGAAGACAATTGCCAATTAGGGATGTAGCGAACTGCCGCCGATGTGTTCGCGAACGCCGTTCGCGAACACCGGCAAAATTTGCGAACAGTTCGCGAACTGTTCGCGAACTTCGAACATCCGAAAATCGTTCGATTCGAACGATCGAAGGATGGAAATCGTTCGATCGAAGGATTTTCGTTCGAATCGAACGATCGAAGCCATTCGATCGAATGATTTCATTCGATCGAATGCTTCGATCGAATGATTTCATTCGATCGAATGCTTCGATCGTTCGATTCGAACGAAAATCCTTCGATTTTAGCGGTCGAATGGTCGAACGATCGAACGATTTTGACGCGAACGCCTATTGGCGAACGTCGCGCGACGTTCGCGAACTTGCGGCGGACGCGAACAGTCGAAGTTCGCGCGAACTAGTTCGCCGGAGAACAGTTCGCTACATCCCTATTGCCAATAGATTAGCCACAATATTTATTCTGTATAATGCCTTACCATACCAGAGTAGACTGCTCTAGAAGCTCTCTCTGTTTGTTTAGGGTAGCAGCTGCCATATTAGTTTGTGTGACATCATTTCCTGCCTGAGTGTCTCTCTGCTCACTCATAGCTCTGGGCTGATTACAGCAGGGAGGGGAGGAGGGAGGGGAAGAGAGGAGCAAACTGAGCATGCTCAAGCCCTAGCCCTGGAGGTTTAAGCTGAAAACAGGAAGTCTGATACAGAAGCCCATGTGTACACAATAGAAGGAAAGAAATGCTGTGTTTCTTTTGATAGAGGACTCCGAGCAGTATTACTTTGAGGGTTTACAGGTATATTTAATATAGACTTTTCTGATAAAGCTTACTTAATTTCTCCTTTAACACCTGCCTACGGCAGCCATACAATAAAGGGCACCCTTGTTCTACAGTTCATTGCTATCTGTGCTTTGTGCTGGATATGCTAACAGAGGTGCTGGGAAACCAAACCAAGAACATTAAAGGACAACAAAAGTAATCATTGTCCACCACAGAGGGCTTGTTAAAACAATTCAATATCTGATACTCATTCATTCCGGTCCCATAACATTTCCCTCTAAATTTCTTTAATATGATCTACATCACTTCTAGAACCTATCAAATCAGTCTGGTGACTGTTACCTGTGACCCAAATGCATTCAGTTCGTCGGCTTCAATCCTTGTTAAGTACCTCCACCTGGGTACACTTCAAACTGGAACAATAAGGATTTTAGGCAAGGAAGAGCCTTAGAGGCAGAAATACTGCTCAAGTGAATTTTATTGTTTCACACAACATGTTTCGAGCCTCCTGGCTCTTTGTCAAGTGTAATATACAAAATGCTCAATGAGACTTTTAAAGCATACAAACAGGAAATGACATCAATGTGATCCTCATTACCAACTTTCACCCTCCCCCTAAAGGTGAACATCAAATCGAATAACAATGTCCATAAAGTCCATTTAAATAGTCCAATGTACTTCTAATGGTAAAGTATGGGTTATTTTTCTGCTAAATTTTGAAATATTTAACTGAAGAGTCTAGACAGCTATTTGTGCAAGGAAAATTGATAATGAGTAAGTGGTAGGTTAACAGTTTTGTAACAGTACCATGTAAATCTTACTTATACAAAGTTACAATGTTTTTAACTTGGTTTTAATGTTTTATTTCCAGCACTACTCACAGGGTCCAAAATTGGACTACACTTTTGTACATTGGACTATTTAAATGGACTTTATGGACATTGTTATTCGATTTGATGTTCACCTTTAGGGGGAGGGTGAAAGTTGGTAATGAGGATCACATTGATGTCATTTCCTGTTTGTATGCTTTAAAAGTCTCATTGAGCATTTTGTATATTACACTTGACAAAGAGCCAGGAGGCTCGAAACATGTTGTGTGAAACAATAAAATTCACTTGAGCAGTATTTCTGCCTCTAAGGCTCTTCCTTGCCTAAAATCCTTATTGTTCCACTTCTAGAACCTGTGGAGGTTCTCGGGTCCGGCCTTAAATGTTGTTTGTTTTTTTTTGTGTGTAATATACCTTATACTTCTTGAGTGTTCAGAGTAGAACCTTCGATATGTTTTTTATCCCATATTTTGGAAATATAAAAGACTAAAAGTACTGTTCTCCCTATTATCAAAGTGATTGTATGTGGAAAAGTTACATTATACACCATTAAATGTAACTTTTTTTTTTTTTATAATATAGTACGTGCAGAAAACAATCCAGAAGAAATGATTAGCTGAATAAATGATCTAATGCTGTAGATGAAAGTTAAATAGCTGTAAATTAGAGCACTTATCAGCTCAAGAAGGAGAAGTTCAGCACAAGTCACAGTCCTATAATGACATAAATGGCGTGAAAAGACTAAAGAGAAATGGTTATGAATAATGGATGATGAAGCTGAATGGTGACATGCTGTGAGCTGTGATGAATCACTACACTTTCATCTCTGGCACTTTATTTGCGCAAGACAAATTCTCTAAAACAAAGAAGCACAGGGTAACCGCTAATATTCACTGCTATAATTGTAATTATATGTTATCTAACTTTTATATATATATATATATATATATATATATATATATATAGTGAAAAAGGATTGCAGCACTCACAGGGTTTTAGTGAAAAAACAACTTTTTGCTGTTATTCATTAGGGATGCACTGAATCCACTATTTTGGATTTGGCCGAACCGGCCGAATACCGAACTGAATCCTAATTTGCATATGTAAATGAAGGGTGGGAAAGGGAAAACATTTTTTACTTCCTTGTTTGGTGACAAAAAGTAACGTGCTTTCCTCTTCACCGCTAATTTGCATATGCAAATAAGGATTTCGATTCGGTCGGGCCGAATCCGAATCCTGCTGAACAAGGCCAAATCCCGAACCGAATCTTGCATTCGGTGCATCCCTACCAGGGCCGGAACTAGGGGTAGGCAGAGTAGGCACGTGACTAGGGCACAAAGCTGGGGGGGCGCCAGGCACGTACAGCCTCTGTCACCTACCTCTAGTCCGGTTCCCTTCTCTGCCCGACTATCTGTGGTATTTTAGCATTTTTGCGCTTGTGCGCATGCTCAAGAACTCTAATCAGGGCATGCGCACGCGAACGTCAATTCGCGCACGCGAGAGCGGTAATTCGCGCATGCGAGCGGCCATTCGTGCATGCGCACGCTAAGCCGGCGCCGCAACTGGCTGGCTTGCCTAGGGCGCCTAGGCCTTAGGCATAGAGGCGGGGCAGGCAATTACTTTCACTTTCCATTCATCACTTCCTCGATGTCACTGCTCTCCCCACATTCCCCCTCTCTCTTCATCATTTAATTGTGTAGTCAGGACATGGGGATGGACATCAGGTCCCCCATTCTGGTGCACAAACAAGATTCTGAGATGATACAAGGCTTATCTTAATAACAGTGTCTGCAAAATGGCTCCTGCCTGCTTGCTATAATTATGAATTCCCAGACTGAAGGAAACAAGATTCAAATCATTTATATAGTGTAATTAAAGTTCATTTTGCTTGACTAATGGGATAAAATAGGATTTGGAATATTTTTTTTGGGTGACTGGTCCCCTTTAAAGGGGTGGTTCAACTTTAAATTCTTTTTAATATGTTAATATTTATGATCATGTTTTAAAGTTTCTATTTTTGTTTTTATGACTATGAAGATTTTCATTCATGCAGGTCATGGTATATCTAGTATAGGTCAATCTAAAAACAACTGGACTTGTTGAGTAATCAATGAAGACGTTTCACTACTCATCAAACTTAGTAGGTAAAAACTGATTGCAAACAAACTAATAAAGGCCCTACCACTTGGAGTCTCACACCGGTCAGTTGAACTGAAGAAGCTGCTCGGATGAGTAGTGAAACGTGTTCAATGATTACTCAGCAAGTCTATTTTCTCTTCTTCTTGGATACATATTGGGCCGCATGGGATAGCGGAGGAACGTGCAGCACACAGAGCCAGCAGTCCAGTAAGTGCACACACTGAATATTTTTGTGCAGGACTAATAAGCATGGACTGATGAAATGTGTTGTTTCGGATAAATAATGGCTGAAGACAGCAGAGCTGTTTTACATTTTACAGTGATATCAATTCAGCTTAATGCTGTTCATTTACCGGTAGCTGATATTTTGCTTTACACTGTTTATGATTGCAGAGGCACATTTGTGGAATTCCGAAACGGGATGCTTAGGGGCAAATTTACCTAGGGTCGAAGTAAAATCCTTCGACTTAGAATATCGAACGATCGAAGGAATAATTGTTTGATCGAATGATTAAATCCTTCGAATCGAACGATTCGAAGGATTTTAATCCATCGATCGAAGGATATTCCTTCGATCAGAAAATTGTTAGGAAGCCTATGGGGGCCTTCCCCATAGGCTAACATTGGCCTCAGTAGGTTTTAGGTGGCGAACTAGGGGGTCGAAGTTTTTTTTAAAGAGACAGTACTTCGACTATCGAATGGTTGAATAGTCGAGCTCTTTTTACTTCGAATCGTTCAATTCGAAGTCGTAGTAGTAGTCGAAGGTGGAAGTAGCCAATTAGATGGTCGAAGTAGCCATATTCGACCATTCAAAATTCAAAGTATTTTTTCTTCTGTTCCTTCACTCGAGCTAAGTAAATGGGCCCCTTAATGTTTCCCCCATAGGAAGAAACTGCACTTCAGAGGAACGCATTGAGTTCAATGAACTGGATAAAGTGGCTGATTGTCTTCTGCTGTTGCTGAAAATACAAACTGCAGAACTTTCTTTGTTATATTTGTAAACAGAAAAAAGCAGGCGTCTTTTTAGTACTGACTATATGTCTACTAAGTTTATTCTTTTTATGTTCAGTCCATTCTGAGTGGAGCGAGAGAGAGATTAATCCCACAAAAACAGGATGTGGCTAGTCTTAATGTATTCTGCTTTCAGTATTGCAAACCTATTTGCAAGTGCATGCAGCAGCAGCACAGGGGCATACACATTCATGTATTCATTTAAGGGATTTTGCATAAGACATAATTACCTGAGCCATATACACCTGTATTCAACATAATGCAAATAAATGTATTCTGTATGTTTCTGTTGATTAAAAGAGTACATCTTTTGTATTTGTGTTAAAATGACAAATGGTTTTGTTTTCATCCTTACTCTCACCTTACTCCCTCTGTAATGAATTTGATTAGTTTAAAGGAGAAGGAAAGCTACTGAGACAGTTTATTACCAATAGATTATCCACAACAGTGCAAACTCGAACACTAGATTTATGCTGACCATACCTGAGTAAACCGCTCTAGAAACTGTTTCTGGTTGTTTAGGATAGCAGCTGCCATATTAGCTTGGTGTGACATCACTTCCTGCTTGAGTCTCTTCCTGCTCACTCATAACTCTGGGCTCAGATTACAGCAAGGAGGGGAAGAGGGAGGGGGAGAGGAGCAAACTGAGCATGCTCAAGCCCTAGCCTTGGAGGTATAAATTGGAGACAGGAAGTCTGATACAGAAGCCCATGTGTACACAATAGAAGGAAAAAAATGCTGTGTTTCTTTTGACAGAGCACTCAGAGCAGCATTACCTTGAGGATTTACTAGTATATTTAGGTGGACCTTTCTGATAAAGCTTAACCTTTCCTGTTCCTTTAAGGGCTGTTGCACCCTTAAAGAGAAGCTCACACCAGAAAATAACCTTTTTTTTATATATCTATCATAACATTGTCTTTGAATACTATTTATAATTTTGCCATATAAGTATTTGTGTGATGCTTTTACATTACCTTTCTTACCCCCATGTTCCTCTATGAGGGGGCTGCCATATTTGTGCAGCAGGAGTCCGTTACCATTAGAAACTCTGACAGGTTGCGAAGAGACAGTCAGGTTGGCAAAACAGTCGGGTTTAGGAATTTCAAATAACAATTACTTACAAAAGCAAAACTATTAGTGAAAAACGATCAACATGACCTATAGGTAACTTTTAATGTAGATTAATATTTTGAAAAGAAAGTTTTTAGTGTCAGCATCACTTTAAGCATGGTGTGGAGATCTAACACTTCACCCTCAATAATTTCACATTCTGCACCTGCTACTAGAGCTGGAAAACATGCCAGGCTATTGGCAGATATAATGAGCTCCACTCTTATTGCTATTGTGTCTCCAAGAACATTCAGTAAGCTGAAGTTGCTTAATGAAAAGTAAAATCTAACTAAATAACCTCTACAGTGGCTCAGAAATAATGTCTCCAGTATACATTTTACAGTTTAACATATACCCGTTCAGTACAAATTACCGTACTCTGTGCCCATGGTGCCACTCTTTTTGCATATAATAATTTGTTTTTTTAGATATACTAAAACGTGCACAGTTTCTGGAACACAAGAAAAAAAAAACCTGTTCATAATGATTAGGGCATTTAATCTACTGACAATGTTTGTTTATTTTGTTAACATTTTTCTAACACTCAGGGGCATGTTTACTAACATTGGAGATAAATATCTGGAGAGATTTCTGGAGATGTTGCCCATGGCAACCAATCAGCAATTAGATTTAAACAGCCACAGCCAAGTTAGAAAACAAAAGCAAAGATCTGATTGGTTGCTATGGGCAACATCTCCAGAAATCTCTCCAGATATTTATCTCCAATGTTAGTAAACATGCCCCTCAGGGTCGATTCGTGGGCTGCTGCCGCCTGAGGCAGCAACCCCGATGCTACTCCCACTCCGCGCTTAAAAGTTTAGCGCCGGAGCGGGTCAAAATCGGGTCAAAACTTGTTCACAAATGTAAACAAGTGATTTCTAACCTCTGGCTCAGGTCCCCTCTTTTTGGGTCTCTCTAATTTAATGAATTGTAATTTTCTTCTGATAATAGCCATTAAAAGGCGATATTAGATTAGTAACCAATCAGAAATTAGATTTGAACCTACACCTACAAGTTAGAAAACAAAAGCAAAGATCTGATTGGTTGCAATGGACAATATCAGGAGTGATGTTTGTCTTCAGTGTTAATAAAAATGCCCCTGAATCTTGGGCCTAGAGGTGTAATCACAGAATTTATGGCTCATCCATATGAAGTTAAAGGAACAGTAACACCAAACATATGAAAGTGTTTTCATACAGTATATAATGTCCTATTGCCAACACTGGTATAACTGGAGTGTTGGTTTCAGAAATACTGCTATAGTTTATATACATAAGCTGCTGTATTCTCACAGTGGCAGCAGTTCAAGGTGGGAAAAAGAAGAAGAAAAGGCACAGGTTACATAGCAGATAACTGATAAGCTTTATAGAATACAATTGTGTTTCACAGAGCTTATGTTTTCAGCTATGTAACCTGTGCCATTTAGCCTTATTTCAATTTGAATAGCTTTCCCCATGGCTACACTGCCGCTAATTTATTTAAACTATAGTAGTGTTTCTGAAGCACATACAACTATGATGGTCTTTGGTGGAATATATTACTTTCAAGATTAAAGAACAGATATATATATCAGTAAATGTCCACATAAATCAGATCCATGTCTATCAGCAGTTTTAAAGGGTTTTGTTTGCATTGAGATGGAATGCACGTAAAACCACGACTGCCATTGAATTTCCTAAAAGTTCAGATTATAAAAAGTAAGAACGAAAAAAAGAGCTAAATGATACGAAAAAAAATCCAAATACCACGAACAGCTCTAAACATTTAAGTTTTTTTTGTACAATCCGTAGCAAAAAAAAAAACCATTCTGGTCCAATAGGATTAGTGCTCCTCCCACTGACTTCTACAGCAGCTCGACAACTTACACTTGGCAAAATTTGGCATGAAAGTCCTTAGTGTTTATTCACTTGATAACTCTTGGATTTTTAAAAAAATAGGAAAACCACTAATTATTATACTATAAGGTAGAGTTTGCATTGTCGATAGCAGATAATCTATGTAGAATAAAAAGGCTTTAGTTCTCAAATCTCATTCAAAGTTCTCTCTAGAACTAGAGAACCCAATGAAGCGGAAGTGCCTGCACTGGGTGGTACCATTCAGAGTTAGGGTGGGACAAATGATAACTTTCTCTGTCAGATCCTATGTATCACACGCATTAACTTTCTTTGCTTTAACAGGAGGTCAGATAAGCTTTGACGTGTTTCCCACTGGCTGGGACAAGACATTCTGCTGGGGATCCTTGAAAAGGAGGGCTTCTCAAAGATCTATTTCTTTGGTGACAATGAACAATGCCAGTGGGTATTATTTGTTACAACATAAGATAAATCACATTATGTTTCAGTCTACATTTCTATATTTGAAGTTCACCTGTGTGTGCATACACATACGATTGTCTATGGCTTGCTAGCGTTCTTTTATTTTCAGATAAGCTAAAGACAAAATTGAATATTAGCCTCCTAAACCTGATGTCAATTTAAGGCACGTCTAACGCAGTAAAAGTCTATGAAAGACACACTACAGTACGTGGGATGTGAGGAGCCAGAGGTCAGAATTTGAGGTAACCGAGGGGAATTTTATTAAAGGAGAATTCAACCCTAAACTTAAAAAACCCTACCCCCCTACCCTACATAGACCAACTCTCCCTTCTCCCCCAAATGCCCCTAACGTTTTACTTACCCCTCGGTGCAGATTCAGGCATCGGAGTTCATGGGCAACATCTTCAGCCGCTTCGGTAATCTCTGGAATGAGAATGGCGCTTTGGCAGTTTTTGTGAGTTTCGGCGCATGGGCAGTTGTCGTGAAACAGAAAATTACTCCAACTATGCATGCGCTGACATGCTGGTCTCATTCTGAAGATTTCTGAAGAGAAGAAGATGGCGTCCGTGAACTCCGTTGACTGAATCTGCACCGAGGGGTGAGTAAAACGTTAGGGGTATTTGCCCAGGGTAAAACTTAGGCTGGGGGGAGGGGGTCTATATAAGGTAAGGGAAGGGGGTAGGGGTTTTTAAGTTTAGGGTTGAATTCTCCTTCAAAGGGCATGGAAAGGCAAAAAAATAAAATCACATGTTTACTTTGTTTAATGAAAGAGAAACCTATCTCCAATGTACTTCTTTTTTAACAACAGAAAAAATTAGAAAGAAGGAAAGCTAGTTAGAAGGAAAGAGAGAGGGGGAAAATAGAGAAAAGAGGTATGGCTGAAAAGGGACTATCATTGGTTGGTTGAGGTGGCTGGCGACTCGAGCCAAGGGTTCCAAATATTTTCAAATTTCTTCGGGCATCTGTGTGCTAAGTACGTGAGTTTATACAGTTCCAGTTGCGAATTAATTAGTCCAATCCATCTAGTCAGAGTTGGTAGCGATGGGCCCATCCAGTGCAGGGCAACAACTTTCTTTGCGTAAAAGAAAAGTAACCTAATCAGGCATCTAGTACTAGTAGTTGGGTATGTGGCAGGGGGTATTACTCAGTATATAAAGAAATTTAGGAAGATAAATCATTTTGCATATATTAATTCTGCCTATTAGTGTGAGAGGGAGTTTGGTCCAGTGTGCAAGTGTGTCCTTAAATCTACGGTGTAAGGAGTACAAGTTATGCTGCAAAAATAAAGTTGGATCTTTGTGCACCGTTATCCCTAGGTACTTAAAATGGTCTGCCACTTTTAGGTTACAGTCCGCAGCCGTCTCTATTGGAAGTTGCCCGTCAAGGGGAAATAATATGGACTTGTCCCAATTAATTTGAAGGCCTGAGAACGTACCAAATTGTTTGACAATCCCAAGTACAGAGGCAAGCGATTCATGTGGGTCTGCTAAGTATAGGAGCGTATCGTCTGCATACAATGAGACCTTCTCCTCTATTGTTTTGTAGATGAATCCCCGTACCCCCTGAGATTGCCTAATTGCTATGGCCATGGGTTCAATTTTTGACACCGGCGCCCGTTTTTTTCGACGACGGCGCCCGTTTTTGATGCCGGCGCCTGTTTTTTGAATTTTTGACGCGAATTTTCGCGGGAGTTTCGCAAATTTATTCACTGATGGCGAATCGCGCAAATTCGCTGCAAATTCGCGCCTGGCGAATAAATTCGCCCATCACTAATTGCCAATGCAAATATGAGCGGGGAGAGAGGGCACCCTTGACGAGTACCTCTTGTAAGGTGAAACGGAGTGGAAGTAATGCCGTTAACCCTGATGGATGCCTTTGGTTCACTGTACATCAACTTAAGCCACTTTGTAAAGGAAGGGCCAAAACCCATTCTAGTAACAACCTCCCACAAGTATGGCCACCGAGTCAAATGCCTTCTCCGTGTCTAATGAGACCACCAGCCGGGAGCCCATGTTTTCATGTTTTAGCTGTAAATTAAGGAACAATCTTCTCAGGTTAAAGCTGGTTGATTTAGAAGGCATAAAGCCAGTCTGATCAGGCTCCACCACCGTAGATACAACTTTAACAAGACGCTTAGCTAAAATTTTTGCAAGAATTTTGATTTCCATGTTGAGCAGCGAGATTGGTCTATAAGAGGAACACAGCATGGGATCCTTCCCTGGTTTGGGGATGACCACAATTGTCGCGTCTGAGAACGTTTTAGGGAGAGAGAAATTTTCAAAGGCATACATCAGGGTCTCATGCAATTTGGGGACTATCTTGCGTATATGAATAGAATACCATTCTATAACAAATCCATCCGGGCCTGGGGATTTGCCGGAGGGAAAGGATAGTATGGCTTCAGCAATCTCAAGAGGAGAAATCGGGGAATCCATGTATTTTGCTTGCTGAGGCGAAATATTCGGTATGGGAATCCCATTAAGATACTCATGAAGCTCAGCATTAGAGTAATGCGCAGTAGAGGTGTAGAGAGAGGAGTAGAATTTACTGAATTCCAAAGCTATCTCAGGTGGGGAGGTCAACATTTCCCCTGTTGAGGAGAGTATCCTGGGGACAGCAGAAGTACCATTGAGAGGATTGGCTAGGAAAGCTAGAGGCTTGCCATTTTTATCACCATATGCAAACGTAGTGCTGGTGGCGTGTAGAAGTTGCTTTTTAGTCAAATCTATCCTATGCGAATTGAGATGCCTAAGAGCAGTAGCAAATTCCCCATGCGTCTGTGTCGTGGGATTGTCAATATACTGTAAGCCGCTTCAGATTGGGTAACTGCCGATTCTAGGTGTTGTAGCATGTCCTTGGAGATGTTTCTAGCTCTAAACCACTGCAGCCATTAGGGTACCTCGGGAGACTGCCTTAAAAGCCTCCCAGGCAATCGAGGGATCCGCAGAGCCATGATTTACACTCCAATATTGTGCAACTGAATCAGCGGATTCCCCGACCACACTAGGGACCTTCAACCAGTATGGGCTCAGCCTCCAAGTTCTATGTGCAGGGTCGGAGAGGAGGTCTAACGAAAGAAGCAAAGGCGCATGATCCGAGATTCCCCGTGGCAAATATCCAACCTCTTTAACTTTGGGGAGGAGATCCGGGGTAACCATTGCCAAATCAATTCGAGACAATGACTGATAGGTAGTAGAATAACAGGAGAATTGTCTGCGTTCCGGATACTTCCAGCGCCATACATCTACCAAATTGTTTGCCCGGGCCCAATCTGCATGTTTAGAGGTAGTTACTGGAGGAGTGGACAGCCTATCCAACAGAGGATTACAACAATTGTTAAAGTCACCCATGATACACACCGGGGCGGGGGGCAATTGCAGCAGTGTCTGATATAGATCATGAAGTACCGTTTCTGCGAATGGGGGAGGAACATACACATTAGCTATGAGGATAGGGAATCCAGCTATAGCACACGCCAAAATTTCATATCTGCCTGCCCTGTCCGAACGCACCTCTATGAGATCAAAGAGGAAACCTTTCCTAACCAGGACCGAGGTGCCCCTAGCATAAGTTGAATAAGTAGTATGATGAATATATGCAACCCACGGTTTTCGGAGAGCCGACCCGACTCCCAACTAAGTGGGTCTCCTGAAGTAGGAGAATATGTGGGGTATAAGATTTAATAAAGTTGAAGACTAATGCCCGCTTTACCTTATCGTTAAGGCCCCGAACATTCCAAGATACTAATTTAACAGTAGCCATTCGGTGGTGTGTAAAAGGGGATGGGTACTCACTCTATGATGAATACGTTTCAGGCTTCCGGACACCCTGCGACTCAATAGCCCGCCAAGTACATACATTGTTAACCAGCCAGGGAGGGAAAGAAAAGAAGGAAAGAAAGACTGAAATGAGACAGAAAAGACATAGTTAAAACAACATACACAAAGATAAAACCCCCACCCAACTGCCCCCCACCCTGCCCAACCCTCACAGTCTGGTGGGCTTAGTATCCCAAACATAATATCAACTGGGGAGTTTGGTTGCCCTTAACAAGGTCGTTCCAAATCTTGTTGTGGCCAAAGAGCTTCCGTGGCGATCGGTCAACAGTTCACAGGATAATGAAAAGTAAACTGCAGAACTAAAGCTTATCATGCAATCCCAAGGAAAGTATATCAAGTTGCATATGCGTAGTATGAGATGCCTTGTGCATAAGAAGTTCCAAAGCAGGTGTTAGCGTCCAAGTAAGGTTAACGGCAGCACCTACGAGTCCAGATTACTTGCAGAAGGCACTGTGTCTGCCACTGACAGAGTCTCAATACTGTAGATTGCTCGATCACCTGGTACTGCCGAGACATACAGAGGTATCAACAGCCTAGCAACACGAGATAAACACTTGCACTGACAGCTACATCTTGCAATAGGGATTACACCGAAAAGGTATATGCATCAGCTTCTCTTCTTCTCTTAACAGTGGAAGGATATTGAAACCATGTATAACAGGTCAAATAACTATCGAAGAAGAGGCTCAGTGAAGAACAATTAGGGCCTTGGACTTCTGCCGGACCGTGCTTCAATCCAGCTCAACGCCTCTTCAGGAGTATTGAAAAAATGAGATTTGTTGACGTCGATGACCTTGAGTTTAGCCGGGTATAGCATGGCATAAACCAACTTCAGGTCACGTAACTGCCGCTTTACGCCAGTAAAGGTGCTGCGCTGTTTCTGCAGATAAGTAGAGTAGTCAGGATACAGAGATATATTGGCCCCTTCATGCACCAGCTGGCCCTTCGATCTTGCTTCGGAGAGAGACGCATCTCTATCTCGAAAGTGAAGTAATCGTATAAGAAAGGGGCGCGGGGGAGCACCCGGAGGTCTAGGACGACCTGGGACGCGATGAGCCCGTTCCACTGTATAGTGTGTAGTGAAGGGTGCATTAGGCAGAAGTTGCTTGAGCCATCTTTCAGCAAAATCAGTAGGCGAATTGCCCTCTGCGCCCTCCGGGAGCCCCACCACCCGCACATTGTTACGACGTTGACGGTTTTCGTAATCATCTAAGAGAGAAGCTTGCTGCTTTATTTGCTGCTGTAATTCAGTGAGCTGTGCTGGAACTGGTGCACACATATCTTCCAGAGCACTAACCCTGGCTTCCACAGCTGTCGTTCGTTCCCTTATAGCCTGCAAATCCACTTTGATCAGAGATAGGTCAATTTTAACCTCCTCTATGTGTGTAGTGAGTGTGGTTTGGCAGGTCGCTATTGCGGCAAGAATTGGCGCAAATGCCGTCTCCGAAGCATCTTCGGTTGGTATGGAAGAAGGGGATGAGGGTGCCGCGCCATCATGACCAGACCGCCTCACAAACTGATCGGCTTTTTCGGTGCTCTGCTACTACGCATAATAAACGCGTGGAGGAATGCTCAGCACAAGGAGAACTACAGATCGTCAGTAGATTAGTATAGTGTCAGGATTAATAACACCACGGAGCTCTCAGAAGTATATCCTGTTAATTCAGCATGGAGACAATAGAACAAACAGTTCCGTTATATCAGTGCCGTGGGAAAGTGGTACATTTAACTTGCAGCTTTAGAGATCCACTACTTTGCAGAAGAGAGAGAGCAACAGGGATCATAGAAATGACACGTAGCTATGGCACTCTTTACTCCCAAGCCACACCACTGAAGCACCAAGGATAGCAATACAATATCATAGAGGAGCTTATGGGGTACCTCAGTTATGGGGCCAAAGTGGTACTGCCGGCACTTCCCCCACCTCGAGAGCAGTGCAGGATCCGGCAATATGCAGCACTAACTCACTATGGCGACCTGCGCTCTCAGTAATGGCTGCGCAGTATCACGTGGTATATGCGTTCCAGCTTGGAACGCTTCCTCGGCGCGACTTGTACAGGTACTGTCGGCCCCAGGGAACAGAGAATGGAACCGTACGGCTCACCGGATTAGCTTAGTCCGTGGATTAGTTCTCTGTCTGCGGTGCCCTGCTGACGTCGCAGCGCCTCGGGTTGACGGCGTCATGGGGGACCAGGCCAGGCAATCCAGTCTCTGGGAACAGACGTCGCTGTCAGAGCCACTGGGGCCAAACATGAAGGGGTCTTTGGCCACTCACCCCTTATTGAGACCAGCTGGGAGGCTATTGGCGATGTGGAGGGAGCAGTGCCGCGGCTCCGGGCTGTTTGCAGCTACAGGCCACGAGTGAACACCAGTCCCCGGCGTCTGGCCGTGAGGTAGGCCCCAATCAGCAAGGCGGCACTGTTGGTGTCGGAGAGACGGATTTAACCTCTATTGCAGCGGGTAGCTTCCCAAGCTGGTATCACATAAGCAGATGGTAATAGAAGCTTTTTAGACATATAAATGGGGTGAAATTCTTCGTGAAGTCCACAGAGCTCTGGTGGAACACGTCTGCTCTCTATCTCCAATGTACTTTAATTAAAAAATGTGTACTGTTTTTTAAAGAAACCTGACTGTATGCAGTGAAATTCCCCCTTCATTTACTGCTGTTAAAGTTTTTACGGGGTAAAAGGTGAAAGTTTTTCATAGTTAAAACTAACAGTATAAATAGTTTTCAAATACAATTAAACAGAACAAGTTGTATTTTAAAATGATTTATACTGTTAGGTTTAAACTATGAAAAACTTTTACCCCGTAACATGGAATTTGCAGTAGACTACGTGTTTCTAATTCAGCAAGCCATGAGACAAGGTTCTAATTCATGACTTATACAACAGATGTGTTGAATTGTGATTGGTTTTCATTTTGGGAGGGTTTATATGAGATGGTATAAAAGTATCTGGGACCCATTAGAGAGATTGCCTATGACTAAGTTACTAAGGTAAGCATGAAACACGGTCGGCTCTATGTGGGGTGTTTTTGATATTTTAATATGATCTAATATACTTTTTACATAAGAGCATGTATTTAGAAAACTTTTTTGAATATGTTATACCTCTGTTTGGTCACTAGAGGTTTCTAGCATGCCAATAATGGGGATTCAATTTATCTCTAGCTCCATATCCGACCTAGAATAGAATTACGGTATTGTCATTTTATGCCCTATTGTTCTTACAACCCAGCAGTTCATCTCTGTCTGTAGCCTTCGCTTTCTGTAGCCTTTGTTGGACAACTTTTTTGGGGGTATCCCCCCTGTTCAAAACGTTCTGCCGTTTCAAATAACCATTTGGTTCGAACTTTGTAAATGGTAAATACCTTTTTAGTGACATGGGATGGAAACTGGTTGGGGATCACTGATGCAGAGAGGGATATTCTGAGACTATTGGTTTTCATTTTGTATTATTGTGTTTTTTTAATCAGCAGCTCTCAAATTTGGTTCCCCTAGCAACCAGTAAGAAACTGGAATATGAGAGGCCTGAATAGAAAGAGGAATAATAAAAAAGTGTCAATAACAATACATTTGTAGCCTTACAGAGCATTTGTTTTTAGATGAGGGCCCCTCCATTTGAAAGTTGGACAGAAAAAGAGTCTGAAAAAGTAGCCAAATAATTTAAAAATGAATGTCAGCTGAAACGTTGCTTGAAGGTGGCTTAAAGGAAAACTATACCCCCAAAATGAACACTTAAGCAACAGATAGTTCATATCATATTAAGTGGCATATTAAAGAATCTTACCAAACTGGAATATATATTTAAGTAAATATTGCCCTTTTACATCTCTTGCCTTGAGCCACCATTTCGTGATGGTCTGTGTGCTGTCTCAGAGATCACCTGACCAGAAATACTACAACTCTAACTGTAACAGGAAGAAGTGTGGAAGCAAAAGACACAACTCTGTCTGTTAATTGGCTCATGTGACCTTACATGTATGGTTTGTTGGTATGTTTGTGAGTACAGTGAATCCTACGATCCCAGGGGGCGGCCCTTATTTTTTAAAATGGCAATTTTCTATTTATGATTACCCTATGGCACATACTACTAGAAAAGTGTATTATTATGAAAATGGTTTATTTACATGAAGCAGGGTTTTACATATGAACTGTTTTATGCAATATCTTTTTATAGAGACCTACATTGTTTGGCGGGTATAGTTTTCCTTTAAAGGTAACCTTAATCCCTTTTAATCAGATCACTCCACTGGCAAATGAAAATATAGATCAGGAAAAACAAATCTCTTCTTGATGTTTGGTACGACTTATTTTTCATTCAATGCCCAAGTAGAAGGCACTGTAAAATGTGTTCTTTTTTCTTTTGTTGTTTATTTTCAGTAGATCTTGTGTCTGTCACAGTTTGCACAAGAAAGCAAATACAATGGTTCTACACTTGCTCCAAAATGCTGTTGGGGCTTTTATTTATTTGATTTGAGGCATTCTAGTGTTAATCGCTGCAAAGGGTTCTAGTGTCGGTTCCCTGCAGAGCAGAAAATGTATTTCTTTTGTGCAAAGATTTTTTTCTGAGCTATGACATGATATCACAAATAGTTTGTACTATAGTCACAGAGTATTAGAGATGCCGCAGGAGCAGTTCCCTGCAGTGTTGGACTGGCCCACAGGGATACCAGGAAAAGTCCTGGTGGGTCCAGGTGTCAGTGGCCCCTCCTGCTTCAAAACATTTGGCCTATGTCATGGTCATTCCCTATTTATATGAGAACAAAGAGGCTAAATAGATGGAATAATAGATTATAGTATGTAAAAGAAAGAGACTAGGAGAATGGAGTTTGAGTGAGGAGAGGAAGAATAATACTGCCCCTGCTCTAAGGTTGTCCTAGTCCGACACTGGTTCCCTGTAATTGGCAGCTTTCTTTTATAGCAGTTTTATTCCCTGTTGATAATAAACAGTATGTGAGCCCTGTGTCCCCTTGCAGAGGCCTAAGGGACTGATACAGTGATTCTGAAAAACATAATTGACTACATTGACTGCCCAACTGTCAGTTTGCTCACTTATGGATTCTAGCAGCACCCTCTCATCTGCTCTTCTTAGGCCAGCATTTATGTGCATGTGGCACCACATTTAGGGATCTATGTTTGGGTTGCCATCTTTCCGTTTTGACCCGGACAGCCTGGTAATTTGAAGGGCTGCCCGGGTCAAAACTTCCTGCCAGGTTTTCCAAATTAGGAAAACCAGGCAGGATTCCCCATGATTGACAAGGCAATCGGCCGATTGCCGCATTATAGTCACGCCCCCTGATGCCATGGCCTGCCACATCACGCCACTGCCCGCACTCCACCGGCAGAAAAGATGGCAACCCTAGTCTATGTAATATGTATATAGTTTTTTAATTATTTGCCTTCATCTTCGGACTCTTTCCAGCTTACAAATGGGGGTCACTGACCCCATCTAAAAAAACAAATGCTCTGTAAAGCTACAAATGTGTTGCTTTTGTTAAATGTATCACTTGTCTTTTTATTCAGGCCTCTATATGAATAAAAAGTTAAATAACTCAAAAACCACAAATAATATAACAAACACCAATTGCAAATTGTCTTAGAAGGTCATTCTCTATATCATACTAACAGTGAACTTTAAGGTAGGGATGCACTGAATCCAGGATTCTGTTCAGGATTAGGCCTGGCCAATAAGCAAATTAGGGTTCGGATTCCGTTCAGGATTCGGCTGAATCTTTCACAAAGGATTCAGGCAAAAATGAAATTAGTGGATTTGGTTCATCCCTAGCTTAACCATAAGGTGTAGCATTTCTAGCCTTATTCTTTATTGATATTTAGTTTTTCCATTGAAATCCATGGGGGCCAGATCCATGTTAAGTTGTTCACCTTTTGAGTTAACTTTGAGTACGATGTATATTATATTCTGAGACAATGTGCAATCTGTTTCCATTTTTTATTTGTGGTTTTTGAGTTGTTTAGCTTTTTTATTCAGCAGCTCTCCAGTTTGCAATGTCAGCAATCTGGTTGCTGGGGTCCAAATTACCCTAGCAACCATGCATTTGAATGAGGATATGGAATATTAATAGGGGAGGTTGGAACAGAAAGACGAGTAATAAAAAGTAGCGATAATAACAATAAATGTGCTTTTACAGAGCATTTGGTTTTTAGACGGGGTTAGTGACCCCCCTTTTGAAAGCTATAAAGAGTCAGGAGAAGAAGTCAAATAATTCATAAATTATAAAAAAAAAAAAAAAAATGATGACGACCAATTGAAAAGTTGCTTAGAATTGGCCATTTTATGACATACTAAAAGTTAACCTGAACCACTCCATTAAATCTCACTTTTGTGCCCACCGCTTTGTCTTTTTCTGCTGATTGCCAATCTCTCGCTCTATCCTTTGAAGGGAGAAGAAAAAAAAAAGAGAGATGACAAACAGTGAGACGGCACTTATTATGCAGGTGACATGAGAGGGGCTGATGTGCCTCCCAGTCTTACGTCACACACAGATGCTCATCCTCCCAGCGTAGGAGGCTTAGTGCTGGGGAGGGGCATCTACACCTTTTTTTAGTAATAGTTGCCTTTTAAAGTGAAGATGCCGTCACTCTTCAGATGTTATCGTAATAGGGTTCATGTCATTTTCCTCTTAACAGCTCCCCTTAAAGTACACTGTGTATGATGGTGGCATTATAGCATGACTAGCACGTATATGTTCGAGAAGTCTAAGGGGCAGATTTATGTAAATATGAGATTAGAACTCGTCACCGAAAAACTCCCCCACTTACGATTCTTTTCTATGGCATTTAAACGTTGAGTTCACCATTTTATCAATACTCTGTGGGGCAGATTTATCAAGGGTTGAAGTGAAACTTCTAATTAAAATTAAATTAAAATTTCGAGCTAATTTTTGTGTACTTCGACTAGGGAATAGTCCAAATTCGATTTGAATAAAATTCAAATATCGAAATTTCTCATGTACTGTCTCTTTAAAAATTCAACGTTGAAAAAAATCCCCCTTCTTAAACTTGCCGAATTGCTGTTTTAGCCTATGAAAAAAAAACGTTGGTTTTTTGATAAATTTCTATTGGTCTTTTTTAATTCGAATTTCAAAGTTATGGGAGTTCAAAAAAAAAAAACTCCCATTACTTCAAAATTCGACCCTTGATAAATCTGCCCTGTAATGTCCATTTATTGTATAAATGAACCTGTTTTTTCCTAGTAGGTAATGGTTGGTGTGAAGTGTAGATCATACTTGCTACCACTCTGCTGCTAAACCACATCACTTTCAGAGTCACTATGAATACAAGGCTGCACATGGAATATATACACACAGCACTTTGTCATGTTACACTTCAAGCTTTTGTTTTCCATTGCCTAGACTAAAATACAGGTATAGGACCTGTTATCCACAACGCTCGGGGCCTGGGGGTTTCCAGACAATGAATCTTTCCTTAATTTGGATCTTCATCCCCTAAGTATACTAGAAAATCATGGAAACATTAAATTAACGCAATAGGCTGGTTCTGCTTCCAATAAGGATTAATTATATCTTAGTTGGGATCAAGTACAAGGTACTGTTTTATTATTACAGAGAAAAAGGGAATTGTTTTTTAAAATTTGAATTGCTTATAATGGAGTCTATGGGAGACAGCCTTTCTGTAATTCGGATTTTTCTGGACAACAGGTTTCCGGATAACGGATCCCATACCTGTACTTATATTTCAGCCCCAAGCCCTATCTGTGTATAAAATGATTGGGATGGATATATTCCATTTGCTTCTGGCACAACACAATAAGGACTTGTTGTTTTCGTTTGTAGGGCGGAAACGATTATGAAATCTGACATCTCCAGAAGAAACAAGGACAATCTGCAAAAAGCTAATCTTCCAGTAATCCACTACAGGCAGCTAATGGCACTAATTAGGTACAATTGTGTAATCAAACATTCTTGACTGCTAATCTCTTCAATTAGAACTGAACCAATTACAATCTTCTTGCTGTTCCCTCTAGTCCATGAATCTGTTAATTGCTGCTCAGAACTCATCACGAGAGAGACTGGACGTTGCTGTTACAATGGACACTAGAGATTAGTGAGGTGTGGGCTGACCCAATAGCCGCGGGTTTGGGCCGACCCCACATCCCCCTTTCTGGGTCGCTCTTCTTCCTGCTCTCTCCGCCCGCAACCTTACAATGCCGACTTCCAGGTTCAGCTTTTATAGACACGCGCCTGCTCACCCCACCCCTTTTATTTACGTCATTGGCAGGTGGGCGGGGGCTATAAAAGTTAGGTGAAGGCAGGTGCAGGGAGGGCGGGTATCAGGTAAATCACTACTGGAGATGTGCAGTCTATTCACACAGTGGGGCTAATTTTAAACAGTGGGCAAATTTGCTCCTGGGCAGTAACCCATGGCAACCAATCAGATGATTGCTTTCAGTGCTCAACCTGCAGCTGGCTGAAAAAAGAATCACTGATTGGTTGCTAAGGGTTACTGCCCAGGTGCAAATTTGCCCACTGTTTATAAATAAGCCCCCGTGTGTGCACAATTCAGCACTAGGGACCTCATCTTATTGTGAGCTTAAATGTGACTTTAGGCAGCAGGGGATGTTGTTGTACCAAGTTGAGTCCAGCAATGTTCAGCTCACACTGCAGCAGACGGTGCTTTATATTATTTTTCCGGCTTCTTCTAACAGCAGAGCAGTCCCCTCTGGAAAATATGGCTGAGCGCTAATGTTCCCATGAGGTGTCATTCGCAAGTGAAACGAAATCCACATCACAATTAGTTTTGCATGTAGGTACAATCTCTTGTTTTACCTCCACTCCCCCCTGTGAAATATAGGTCAAAGCACTGCTTGTAAAGTTTTATGTTCTAATCAATTCAGTTTGAAACTGTGATTCCCTGGTCTGTGATTGGTGTTTTACTTCATGCCCCAATTTTAATTCTTGTTGCGGAAATGCTGAAGAAGATTTGCTTCATGAGAGAAATAGGTCAATTTATTTGTCTTACGGAATAAGCGCTGCAGCGTTCCTCAGCCTTGTCTTCATCTACTCCTCTCTGTACCAGTTTGGAGAATAGATTATTCCATACAGCACGGGTGTAAATCCCAGTACCGCGAATTACAATTCATGCTCTAGTCTCATATGTATCTAAATAACAGATACACAGCCTCCTATACGTTTGTAACAACTCCACACCACAACTGAATGGTATCATCCACCTGTTTTGTGCCTAGGGGTGCCACTTGTTAGGTTTGACCCAAACAGTTCGGTTTTTGTAAGGCCTGTTCCGGTTCTGTTCCGTTAGGTTTTCTGCCTTATGAAACTCGAACAATAATCTGGCCAATACATGACAAACATTTAAATACTAAGATACTCACCTCAACATGGCTTAGTTACTATCAAGTGCAGTTCATTTCCTATTATTACAAAAAAAGCAAATCAATCAAAAATAATTTCTCTAAATTATCATTGCTGTATTTCGGAGCTTGCTGGATAACTTCTGTATAATAGATCTCATACCTGTAATTACAGTATTGGGCTTACTCATCAAGCAGAATATAGTAGGGTTGCCATCTGTGTGGTTTTGAACTGGGCATCGACACATTAAAACATTGTGAAAACTGGATAGAAATCCAGCCAGTTGCATCTAAAGGTGACCATACGTGGAGAGATCCGATGACGCCAAATGAGCAGATCTCTCCCAGATATGCCCACCTCGATATCGGGCTGATCCGTTTGTGGACCCAACGATCGGATCATAACGAAGGGTAGCGGATGGTCGGATTGTGGGACCACAAACGAACAGATGCAGCCGCCATCCTACAGGATTTTTAGTCCTGTCCGTTTGACATCTGGTCGACTTTCAGCCAGATATCGATCGGGGAAGCCTGTCAGAGGCGCCCCATACACGGGCCAATAAGCTGCTGACTCTTGGGGGCACCAGAGTTTCGCTTTCAGTCCAACTCCTTTTACTTTGACTTTTAACATCTTGTATTTCTCTGTACAAATATGGGGAGGCCCATTTATCAAAGGTCGAATTTTCTAATTTATAGGATTTTTTTTTTTAATTGGAATCTACTCACAATTAGACTGGGAGGTTATTTAAGAAAAAATTAGAATGTTTAATAACTGAACCGAATGGTTCCGACCCCAAAAATTCAAATCATATTCGATTCGTACGAAACTAGTTTTTCTCCGAGAAAAAAAAAAACTTGACTGTCAGGAAGGCTATGAACATCTCCAAATGACCATTGACTTGTACGTGAACTCAGGTTTTGGGTGGCGGATAGTCGAATTAGGATTGTTTCCATGGTTTTGCTGTGATAAATCTCACATTCGAATAGGGGGATTAAAATTCAAGTTTGTTAATTTTGAAACTCGAAAATTCAAATTGACTATTCGACCCTTGATAAATCTGCCCCTTAGTTCCACTAAAAAAACAAAGAAATAAGTGTTGCATCTTCAGTAGAGTAAAAATGAACGTTGGCTTCACTGCACCACTTACATAGGACATGGACTGACTGTTGCTGCAGGCTACAAGGCAGGAGGTATATAAAGATTTCTGCTGCAGAATTGTTTCCGTGTTTTGCGTTAAAGGTGTGATCTTGTCCATATAAAACAAGCAGAAGTCTCATTATTGTGATGTCACTGAATCAAAGTGCAACCTTTTCCCCAACTTAACTAGAAGGTCATCAAATGACTTCAGTGTTTTTTTACCTACTGTAATTATGTATTTCCGGCTAAAATTGATTTTGGGGATAGTATGAAGGATTTCTTGTAATTTCATGAATGATATTGCACAGGTGTACATGAAAATGATGTTGTTATTTTGTTACTAAGACTAGTAAATGAAATGATTATTAACAAATCTAAGACTCTGGTCATTATTCTATTGTGGAATGATATTGGGCAGTAATATTCAGTTATGATATACAACATGGGGACCCTTCAGATTTAGGGGCAAATTGATCAAAGTGTGTAAATCCGAACACTTTCTATTCATTCCTATTGGATGTTTAGAGGTGTATCGCGTCAGTGGGTGAAAGTTAGAGCATTTTATAATATACTTCTAAAAATCCCATAGGAGTGAATATAAAGAGGGTGAGTTCTCTGTGGTGAACTTTTTAAGGGCAGAGGCACACGCTCAGATTCGGGGAGATTTAGTCGCCCGGCAATTGATCTTCTTCGGGCGACTAATCGCCAGCGGGATGGCACTGTCAATGCTTTGTTTTCCGAAGTCGCCAGGAAGTTTCCTTGTGAGGCAACTCCAGAAAATGAAGCGTCATCCCACCTGTGATTTACATTCTAACCGGCGGAAAGGCAGTTCAGGGAGATTAGTTGCCTGAAGAAGAGATTTGTTGCTGGGCGACTAATCTCCCCGAATCCGAGCGCGTGTTTCTACCCTAAAAAGGGAGCTGAATACATTGTAAGCGGCAGGTGATGCTCTGTACAGTCCTGCGCGGAACCAATTTGTTAAACCCAAACCGCAACCCAGACCCACAAACTTACCGATTGGACCTGCTACCCGACCCGCTGACCCATCAAGAAACAGGAAGTGCTGTCATTGTAAACCGGAAGTGACATCATTGGAAGTAGGCGTGATCAGAAAAATCTCGCTATTGAGAAGACCCGCGACCTGAACCGCGTCTATTCCCGCTCCCGAAACTTCTACCTGCAACCCACAGGGTACCGCAGGTTTTTGTGGGTAAAGGGGGGGATAAAGATCACTTATGGGAGCTGCTTTTCTGTATATTGCATGGGACACTGGGAGGGCTGAATCTTAACTGTAAAAGAAAAGTATCCGGTAGGTTTAAAACAGCTGCAGAATTATCACCCCACAGAATGAAAATAGAGTTAGTCCAAGAGATCTGCTGAAAAGGTTTGTACTTTTATTATTCTTATTTTTCAAATAAAACTGCAAAAAAATCCCCAAATATTTGAGAGCAAGACAGACTTGATTTTCAATCTAAAAAAAAAAACCCAAAAACAACACACAGTAGCATACGGACGCTGAGCCCACTAGTCTGACTAGAACATACACCGTATTCTACCGACTTGTGTAAATGATCCGCCAGTATGAAAATCGGATTCACTGATGTTCTTGTTTATCAGCAGTGATTGGAAGGGATATTGAGCAATGGGAATGAATAAACTCCACACAATGAGTAACACCTTTCCGCTGCCTAATTACGAAGTGATTATGTGTCCGGACCAAGTTTCATGCTTCGAACCTGGAGCTAAATGAGTGATCTTCACTTCCACAGCTTGATGCTTCTCATTTTTCAGTGGGATGGTACAGACTTTGTACGTAACTTCATCTCCCTCCACTGGGACATATTCACCTTCAATACTGTTGGGGACAGGGGAAAAAAAAAAAAGTTTACCACTTATATGTGAAACCTGGCTCTTAAGTAATATTTCAACGTCAGCCATGTTTGTCTACTAGGAGTCCCTTAAAGGAGAAACATAAACCTTAATAAAAAAAATAAAAAAAAAACCCTACCCCCCCTCCCCACCAGCCCAGCTGCCCCCTGGGCAAATGCCCCTAACTCTTTACATACCCCTCCGTGCAGATTCTGTCTAGCGGAGTCATGGACGCCATATTCAGCCGCTTCGGTAATCTTCGGAATGAGACCATCAATTCAGAAATTTTCACGAGTTTCAGCACATTTGCAGTTGTCACGATACAGAAAATTGCTCCAACTGCGCATGCGCCGCTTCTCTGTCTCATTCCGAAGATTACCGAAAAGAAGAAGATGCCGGCCATGAACTCCACTGGACACAATCTGCACGGAGGGGTAAGTAAAAAATTATGGGCATTTGCCTGGGGGGAGGCTTTTTTTTTTTTATTAAGGATTTATTTGTCCTTTAAGCTCCAATGGTACCACGAGCTGCCAAGACACAATTATTCCACTTGAATGTAGGTTGTCTTTAAAGGAATAATGTCATGTTTTTTTCAAAATGTGTCCGTTAATAGTGCTGCTCCAGCAGAATTCTGCACTGAAATCAGTTTTTCAAAAAAGCAAACAGATTTTTTTTATATTTAATTTTGAAATCTGACATGGGGCTAGACATATTGTCAGTTTCCTAGCTGCCCCAAGTCATGTGACTTGTGCTCTGATAAACTTCAATCACTCTTTACTGCTGCACTCCAAGTTGGAGTGATATCACCCCCTCCCTCACCCCAGAGTTTAGTAAATAACCCCTTATAGTCGTGAATGCTGCTGCTATTATTTTATGGGGCTGTTGACATGTAGCCAGCTATGTAGAAGGGCACCTATCACCTAAATATTGTTTCCCTCAGCAGAGGTGCGGGAAATACAAAAAATACTATTGTTTCCACTAAAAAAAAACATAAGTCCCTCAAGTGCTCTGACTCTGATCGATGGCCAGAAGCCCGAAAAAATGTTAAGTTCTAAGCAAATTGAGTGTGGGACAAAGGCTTTTTTATAAGGGTATTACAAATTTACTGGCAATATAATTGTAATAAGGGTGGCAACCCTTACACCAAGGAAGGAGTGAGAGGCATGCTCTGGCTTACAGTGAAACAACACAATTAGATGTTTAAGGAGAAGGAAAGCTACAGAGGCATTTTATTGCCAATAGATTAGCTGCAGTAGTGTAAGATAGAATGCTATATTTATTCTGTAGAATGTTTTACCATACCTGAGTAAACAGCTCTAGAAGCTCTCTGTTTGTTTAGGATAGCAGCTGCCATATGAGCTTGGTGTGACATCACTTCCTGCCTGAGTCTCTCCCTGCACATGCTCATAGCTCTTGGGTCAGATTACAGCAGGGAGGGGTGAGGGGAAGAGGAGCGAGAAGGAGGAGCAAACGGAGCATGCCCAAGCCTGGAAGTTTAGGCTAACAGAAGGAAGTCTGATACAGAAGCCCATGTGTACACAATATAAGAAGGAAAGAAATACAGTGTTTCTTTTGACAGAGGACTCAGAGCAGCATTACTGTGAGGGTTTACTGATGTATTTATATAGACCTTTCTAATAAGGCTTACTTAGATTTAACTAGGGTTGCATCGAATACAGGATTCGGATCAGGATTCAGCCTTTTTCAGCAGGATTCGGATTTGGCCGAATCCTTCTGCCCGGCCGAACCAAATCCGAATTTGCATATGCAAATTAGGGGCGGGGAGGGAAATCCCGTTTTGTCACAAAACAAGGAAGTAAAAAATGTTATCCCTTTCCCACCACTAATTTGCATATGCAAATTATGATTTGGTTCGGTATTCGGCCGAATCATTCAGGGGTTCAGTCGAATCCAAAATAGTGGATTCAGTGCATCCCTAGTTTCAACCTTTTCTTCTCCTTTAATAGCTATAGCCTCCCAGAAGCATTAGTCAATATCCTCTCTCTACAGGGAATCTGAGAAGAACAATATTTTGAACAAGAATCACAAATAAAACAGAGCAATTACATGTTTGCCATAATAATAACAAAAAATCTTGTGTTCTTAATTTTCTAATGGAATGGTTGTGTTGGGTTAGAATGATAGCGGGGATCACTTGTGTGTGCTATGAATGATTTGTGAGCTATTTGTATGGAGAGGCAGCATGAATGGACACACTGTACAATGGTCAGGAAGATTTCATTGTTGGGAACAAGCTACAATATGTAACTGGAGACACAAAGTAAGTATCACTTGCCTGCAGGCTAATCGTTCTACATACAGCTGTAATACACAACGGAACCACACTGAGAGGCAGTAACCTGGCTTCACATGCGGCACAAGTTTAAATGATCATTGAACATCAGGATTCACAGGTTTGATGAGTTGGCACAGGACAGAGCTGTACTAAGGGAGCATACTGTATAATAAAGCCTCTCATGGATTCTTTTCATATAATATTCCAATTTTAATAATGGAGAGCATGGGGTTTCTTAAAGGAGAAGGAAAGGTTAAAACCTCCTTGCTGTAATCTGAGCCCAGAGCTATAAGTGAGGCAGGAAGTGATGTCACACCAAGCTAATACAGCAGCTGCTATCCTAAACAAACAGAGTTTCTAGAGCTTTTTAC
Source organism: Xenopus petersii (assembly GCA_038501925.1). Classification (NCBI taxonomy): domain Eukaryota; kingdom Metazoa; phylum Chordata; class Amphibia; order Anura; family Pipidae; genus Xenopus; species Xenopus petersii. Next base: position 34,228,401 of record CM076689.1, on the reverse strand, counting down.
TCAGGTATGGTAAAACATTCTACAGAATAAATATAGCATTCTAGCTTGCACTATTGCAGCTAATCTATTGGCAATAAAATGCCTCCGTAGCTTTCCTTCTTCTTTAAAGGAAAACTATACCCCCAAAATGAACACTTAAGCAACAGATAATTCATATCATATTAAGTGGCATATTAAAGAATCTTACCAAACTGGAATATATATTTAAGTAAATATTGCCCTTTTACATCTCTTGCCTTGAACCACCATTTCGTGATGGTCTGTGTGCTGCCTCAGAGATCACCTGACCAGAAATACTTCAGCTCTAACTGTAACAGGAAGAAGTGTGGAAGCAAAAGACACAACTCTGTCTGTTAATTGGCTCATGTGACCTAACATGTATGGTTTGTTGGTATGGTTGTGAGTACAGTGAATCCTACGACCCCAGGGGGCGGCCCTTATTTTTTAAAATGGCAATTTTCTATTTATGATTACCCAATGGCACATACTACTAGAAAAGTGTATTATTATGAAAATGGTTTATTTATATGAAGCAGGGTTTTACATATGAGCTGTTTTATGCAATATCTTTTTATAGAGACCTACATTGTTTGGGGGGTATAGTTTTCCTTTAAAGGGACAGTATACACTCATTACATTAGCTGAATGAATAGTGCTGAACACGCACACTAAACACAGCCCAACTGTTAAATAAGTGTTTTATAAGAAATAAGAAATTAATTTTTTTTTTAGAAAGTACAATAGGCAGAACGTAATTTCAACAGAATTCTGTAACATTATTCTGTAAAATCTGGCACCTGTTGCCTTTTCATCCCCAGTGATGTCATTTCATGGTTTGTGGCCTAGACCAGTGTTCGCTGTGACAATTTGAGACCATTCCTTGCTAATATTAGTCGGAATGACTGCAGCAATGCAATGCCACTTGAGGTATATACACATGGGCGCTTTACTGGAGTTGATTGCTGCAAAGTCACTCCTATCATCAGAAAACTGCCAGCGAGCACCACTGAGTGATCCTCTGCCTGTTCCTTCTTTCTTCTCGCGGCTGCAGTAGAATGAAAAGGCAAACTTTAACAAAAAGGTCGGCTATTTCATTCTACTGCCCATGCGTCTGCCCTGGGAAATTTGAACAACAAAGACTCTCTACGAGGTGCTTGCTGGCAGAACCCCAGGCCGGTGCAGTTTTCTTCCGATTGGAGCACCAGCCCCGGGTTTCAGGTAAGTAAATATAATCACTTGGGGTGCCCTGAAGTCCTCCTGCTTTAAATCAGCAGGCTTTTGCTACATTGTTTCAGGTGGCAGAACCAATAGTGCAGAGAACAGAAGGAGCCAAGACAAACCAGCCAATGAGGCTTGTGCTAAACAATGGGAAAGAAAATTGGGGAAAAGCGGAATTGAAGCTACTCTATGTTTTGGTCCTGCTAACAGAACAGTCACAATGAGGAGTAAAGAAATGGGTTTGTATACTGGTAATCTAATTATCTACCTCCCAAGGTAAAATATTATCACACATCTGTAGCTAAAGGTATCCTCTATATGGAAACCTGTTAAGCAAAATTAAAAATGATCTCTTCCTTCTCTCTAATGAAAAAACAGTGCCTTGTACTAGATCCGAACTAGGCTGCATCAATCTACATTGGTGACAAAACAATCGCCTATTTAATGTATCAATTATTTTTTGCAGACAGGCCCCCTTTAAGTTATGGAGAGCCAAATTATGGAAATCTGCTGATTCATCCTTATTATATCGGAGTCCTTTCTACCGGTGCAAAAAATTGGGAAAGGAATTTTAACTGCTGGATTTGTCCGATTATCTTTTCACACTGAGAATTTTCCACTATTGGCCCTGTTGCAGTGATAATCCCCACAAAGCAAAGTTTAGGAATGTTTATATAAGACAAAAGCAGCAGCAAAGCTTAAAGGAGAAGGAAAGCTACGGAGGCATTTTATTGCCAATAGATTAGCTGCAATAGTGCAAGCTAGAATGCTATATTTATTCTGTAGAATGTTTTACCATACCTGAGTAAAAAGCTCTAGAAACTGTTTGTTTAGGATAGCAGCTGCAGTATTAACATGGTGTGACATCACTTCCTGCCTGAGTCTCTCCCTGCTCTGGGCTCAGATTACAGTAGAGAAGGGAGGGGGGTGGGGGAGAGGAGCAAACTGAGCATGCTCTTGCCCAGGGCAATGAGGTTTAAGCTGAAGGCAGGAAGTCTGATACAGAAGCCCATGAGTACACAATAGAAGGAAAGAAATTCAGTGTTTCTTTTGACAGGGGACTCAGAGCAGCATTACTTTGGGGGTTTACTGGTATATTTAGATGGACCTTTCTGATAAGGCTTACTTAGTTTTAACCTTTCCTTCTCCTTTAAGGAGCTTTCCGAGCAAACACCAAAAGAGAGAGAGCCAAAAACACAGCCATTTCGTTTCCCTGGTTGTAGGATAGAAATACAGGAGAATATGAATGCTCCCTGCACACTAATTAGCTACATTTCTTACTTTAAGGGCACAGACACGCTGATATTTCGGGAGATTAGTCGCCCATAGACAAATTGCTTCTTCTTCAGGCGACTAATCTCCCCGAACTGCCATCACGTTGGCTAGAATGTAAATCGCCGGCGGGATGGCACTCTGATCGCTTCAGCTTTCCGAAGTCGCCTGAAGTTTCCTCGTGAAGCAATACCAGGCAAATTCGGAAAACTAAAGGTGGCCATACACGGAGAGATCCGCTTGTTTGGCGGTGTCACAACGAGGAGTTGGGCAATATCGGGCTGATCCGTTCGTGGGCCCTAGGACCCAACGATTGGATCCTAACGAATAGTAATGGGCGGTCGGATCGCGGGACCGCATCAACGAATAGATGCGGCCGCGATCCGATGGGATTTTTCATCCCATCCGATCGAGATCTGGCCAACTTTCGGCCATATCTTGATCGGGAAAGCCCGTTGCGGGGCCCCATACATGGGCCAATAAGCTGCCGACACGGTCTGTCGGCAACTTTTATCGGCCCATGTTTGGCCACCTTAAGCGTTCTGAGTGCCATCCCTCCAGCAATTTACATTCTAGCCGTCGAGAAAAGCAGTTTGGTGAGATTAGTCCCCTGGAAGAAGAAGCGATTTGTCGCTGGGCGACTCTCAAAATAGCAACGTGTGTCTCTGCCCTTAAACTGCAACACTTCACCACTTATTTTTAGCATTAGTTCAGTGCATTGGGCTGGTAATTAATATACTTTTTTGCCTATAAGTTTCCCCCACACACCTCTCTCACAATATTCTATGGGTAAAAGCATTATAGTAGGCATATTTTACAGATATTTATAACCACAGACCTCTGAAATGGAGATATGGAACTACTATATTTCAAAGGAAATACCTTTATATTGCAGTTAAATAGTCTTTCAATAATCCCTACACCTACTCAGAAATATGTAAGAAGATATCTGGTCCTCCATCTTCTGGGGTTATAAATCCGTGACCTTTGGAACGTGAAAAACTTTTGCAGACTCCTTTGTACACAGGTCCCTCAGCAGCACGTACAGTTCTGTTTATAATAAAGGAGACATTGATAAATGGATATTCAGCTAACAAAGTGTTACACAATTAGCCCAAATCACTAAGATTGTTACAAAGATCATACTACAAGTGCTGTAAAGCGGAAAACAAAGAGAGAGAAGACATGGAATAGGTATCCAAGTTATTTCTAATTTTCTCAGATAATTTTCTCTTAAAGGAAACTGATTTAAGGGTTTTTTAACCTTTAAATGAGTTTTTGGTAGGATGCAAAGTGTGATTTTTCTCAGACAACTTGCAATTGGTTTGTATGTATTAATTTTATCCTTTGAGTTATTTAGCAGCTCTCCAGTAGTAATTTTTGAAATCTGGTTGCTAGGGTCCAAATTACCCTAGCAACCATGTACTGAACGAGAGACTGGAATATAAATAGGAGAGGCCTGAATAGAAAGACGAGTAATAATTAATCTGTAGCCTCACAGGGCATTTGTTTATAGACGGGTCAGTGACCCCCCATTTGAAAGTGGGAAAGAGTCAAAAGAAGGCAAATAATTCAAAAACTATAAAAAAAAAGATAAATAATGAAGACCAATTAAAAGGTTGCTTAGAACTAGCCATTTTATAACATTCACATTTGCAAAAGGAGGCTCAACTAAGTATTGATGTAATATCTTTGTTGGGGTGCCCAAATTTATGAACCTGTCTAATTTTGTTATTTTCTGTTAATCCAATAAACGTTGTGACTGCTGAAATACTACTGTTTCCATAAGGCATGTTTTGTATTAAAAGGAAGTTGCAACTTTGAGAGCTCAGCCAATAATAAACAAAACTCCAAAGACATAAGAGGGGTTCCCAAACTTTTTCAGATGACTGTAGTTAACGTTTCGGAGATTTTTTAGTAGACTTAGGGTAGGGAAATCCAACTTATGGAAAACCCCTTTATCCAGAAAACCCCAGGTGCCGAGGATTCTGGATAATAGATCCTGTATCTGTACTGTATAATGGAATATAAAAATTATTATTATTTATTTTTTTTGTTATGGAAAGAAACCCCTTTAACATCACACCAACAAGCCAAATTGGAGTGCTAAAGATTTTGCCGTTATCTGAATCCTGCAGAAAGTCATGGCATTAGGTTCAATCCCAGATCAAATCCAGAATTTGGTGCATCTCTAAACTGCGTGTTTGTTTATACATGCTGAATATAGATCTATGGCAAACCAGTATTTAGACATTACTCACGCAGAAAATGTCCTTGTTCGTCTCGTGGGGAGAGGGCTGGGGATGAGGTGTCCTCTCATAGGAGATGGAGAACGGTCTCTTGTTCTTGGCAGATGAAGGGTCCTGGTTGGAGACTGAGGAGATATGGAGGAACTGTCAGAAGGAGAAGTACCTGGAGATGTAGGGTTTGAAGTCATTTTCACTTTTTAATCTGTAAAGGTAAAAAAAATTCAAATGCTGAAAACCTGCTGCCATCAGTCTCTCATTATGTACAAATTGTTCATTCAGGCGTGTGTTTACTCATCAAATTGTGCGAGAGGAACTTTGTTTACACTCCAGACATTTATACATAATCCTCACTGTATGTAACACTGCATTTCCACAAGCAGAACATAGGGAAACAAAAGTGCACGTGTGCAGACTAAACATGACTGAATTCCAGTAGAAAAACGATTTACTATAATGAGTCTTCCAAACACCACAAGAACTAAACAAGAGATTCCAGCCTTTAGCAAGTAAACATGAAGAAACACGAAGGGGCAGATTTATCAAGGGTCAAATTTTGAGTCCATGGGAGTTTGCAAAAACTCCCATAAACTTCCATGAACTCGAAATTCAAAAAAAAAAAAAAAAAAAAAAAAAAAAATAGAATAATTCAAATTCGAGTGAATGGGATCGACCCACAAACTCGAATCGTTGAATTCGAATTTTTAATGGGTCAGTACATGATAAAATTACGAAAATCTAATTACATTTTTTTTTTAAAAACTATAATCGAATTTTAACTATTCCCTGGTCGAATTCCACAAAAAAATTTAAAATTCGGATTCTAAATTAGACTTTTCACTTCGACCCTTGATAAATCTGCCCCTTAATGTCATCCTATTACAAGTCAGTGCATTTCTCCATTAGGGTAGGACTACACGGATGCTTTTCGCGCGATCCAACGCGCTGCGACAAAACGTGAGCGACAAAATCGCATGCGACAGAAATAAGGTAAGTGATTGCATTGTCGGATGAAGTCGCAGCGTTGATCCGACACGACGACTGGCGTATGCAGACGATGCATGCTGTGACTGCATCCAACAGTCGTGACGCGTGGGATCAACGCTGCAACTTCATCCGACATTTCTATCTCCGACATTTCTATATATTTGTCGCAGCGCATCGGATTGCGCCGATAGTCCTACCCTTAGGGTTAATTTAAATATTAACTATGAAATGTTTGGCATTATACCCGAGTTCCACTCCAATGCAAGTTACTCAAGTGCAACTGGCTTACTAGCTTGAAAGGTGATAACTTATTAATGGGACAGAGTGGGATTTGCAAAGAATTTTTTTTTAATCTGACATTTTTCCCAGCAATGTGGTGTTTTTTCTGTGCTCACTACAAAATGTAATTCCCACCTGTCCGAGAACAGTTTGTGGCACCTGTGTCAACATCACAAAACATGGACAGTTTGTTAACAGTAATTGCTTTTCATTTCATTGCTATTTATCACTGAGGCTACTTCCACTTTCCCACAGTGTAATGCAACTCCCCCCCCCTCACCTTTGTTCCATTAGAAAGTAATGGTTTCTTAAAGGGGAATTCTGGGTTCCAAACTAAAATCTGAGAAAGAGGCCCACATAACACAGAAACCCCGAATATACCCAGCACAGTTACCGGCTTTCAAAAACTATGAATAAATGCCATTTTCTATGCTGAAATCCAGTAGTTTAACATTTCTTCTCTTTCTGCATCATTTGAAATCCTGGCAGGGAAGGAGGGACTAAACACTGATGTTACAAATTGTAACAACTTCTCCACAGCTTACAGACAGCATGCAGGAACTGCATAACCCACAATGCATTGCACTGTGATGTTCCTTTCCTAATTTAAATCACATGTGAAGAGAATTGTGGGGTATGGAGGATGCAGGCTGAGGACAAATGACTGTTGATACAAAGTAACAGTAGTCAGCCAGCTCAGCAAAGTAGTCAGACAGATCAGCAGGTGACTAGACTTAAGGAACTGTCAGAAACGATCAAAAATCATGAAAAGTCTACATATTTTTTAATCAATGTATATCGCGAAGTTGCTTGAAATTATGTTTACTTTTCAAAAAGCTAAAGTTATGTTTTTGTGGAGTTCCCCTTTAATTTTAGAAGTTCAGTGTTTATGTCCTTTTTTTTTTTTAAATAACTCCAACTGAATGAGCTCATGTCTAAATGGGGGTAGATTTTCCTTTTAAGCAGTATTACTTTTCTGCACTGCCAAGACTTCATTTCCCACAATGCTATGCATGCTCCTTCACAAGTCTGTAAACATCTATAAATAATAGGGTTGCACCAAATCCAGGATTTGGTTGGGAAATTCAGACACGATTCGGCCAAACTGAATCCAAATCCTTTAAATCACAGAACTTATCTATTTCTTCTTTTTATCTTCCCATTCCTGATTTGCATATGAAAATTATGATTTGGGCGAGTATTTAGCGAATCTTCCACAAAGGATTCTGGGGTTTGGACAAATCCAAAATAGTGGATTTGGTGCATCCCTAATAAATAACTACAAAACCATTTGTAATAGGAATGTTACACAGTTATAGTTATTTTTCCTTTAATCAGCCAAAATTATGTTTTTGTGTAAATTTAAGCCCTGCTTTGAACCTTCTGACTATGTTCCTGCCCTCTTTTTAAGCAAACACCAAAAGGTTAATAGCATAAAGCAGAATTAAGAAGATAAATTCATGCCATTATGAAATTCTTACAAGTGGATGGATATTTAAATCCTCCTCGGAGGATACGGTCACCAGGATCATCAGAGAACCTTATGAATAGCGAGACTGTGCAAATCTGTCTGTGTTTGTGTGTTTTTTTAATGATAATAGTCCTTCATTGTCCCTTGCACTGCAGCACGACCCAGTCACCCTGTGCCAGAAACCTCTCCCCATGCTTTACAACAAAATTAATCAATTATTTCTAAAAAGTTACTAGAAAACTAGCAGATCCTAACAGCTTGAAGGCGAATTCAACCTGTAATAAAAAAAAAAGCTCCCCCAGGGTAGATGTTTTACCATACTTAAGTAAAAAGCTCTAGAAGCTCTCTGTTTGTTTAGGATAGCAGCTGCCATACTAGCTTGGTGTGACATCACTTCTTGCCTGAGTCTCTCCCTGCTCACTTATAGCTCTGGGCTCACATTACAGCAGAGAAGGGGGGAGGAGGAGCAAACTGAGCATGCTCACGCCCAGGGCAAGGAGATTTAAGCTGAAGGCAGGAAGTCTGATACAGAAGCCCATGTGCACACAATAGAAGGAAAGAAATGCTGTGTTTCTTTTGACAGGGGACTCTACTTAAGGGTTTACTGGTATATTAAAGTGGACCTTTATGATAAGGCTCACTTAGTTTTAACCTTTCCTTCTCCTTTAAAACCTAAAGACCTAAATAACACACAGTTTCGCCTTTTTACTTCCATTATGACAGCGGCTAAAAGAACATTAGCTGGGGCCTGGAAACAAAAACATATCCCATTTGATCCAGTTAAAACCAGAGTTGACTGGATTATGTCACAAGAAAAGATGACATGCATTTTATTAGATACATATAAGAAATGTCAGCTGACATGGGGCCCTTGGATGGTTTATCGCTATGGTCTCGATGTCTCTAATATCCCCTTTACCCTACAAACATTCTAGGGTGTATTGGATAGTCAGAGTTCAAGTTATAATTTAATTTTTATTTTATTTTAATTTTATTATTTCTTGTATCCTTTTTTCTTTTTGCTTTTTCTTTCCACTTTTTGATGTTTAAGTTGTTTGCTGTGAATCATACTTTAAGTGAATGTGGTTGCTTATATATTGACAGTTGTATAATCAACATCGATATTGCAAAAAATTTGCGATAAATGTTTATTGATGTATCTGCTTTAATGCACTTGTGGTATAACAATAAAAATGTATTTCATCTTTGAAATTCGGAAATCCAGGGTGGAAAAGGAAGAGAGGGAAGAAAGTGTTGTGCGTATATGTGGAACACTAAAAATGACTAACTTATTATAGCAACTATTAATAAAACATTGAACACTTTTTAAGACAGGACAAGCTAAAACTCAGAAAAATCTGCTCACTCCCTTCTAAACTGCATCATATTGTACTTGCCACCACCGCAAATCCCAGAAGCATCATAGCCAAGATGGCAGCCAGTGCAGGGCTAGGGTTTCCCTGTTATTTAGAATTGCCCCTGAAAAAAAGGTGGCAACCCTTAAATGGGCACAGTAAAAAATAGGGATGCACCGAATCCAGGATTCGGTTCGGGATTCGGCCTTTTTCAGCAGGATTCGGATTCGGCCGAATCCTTCTACCCGGCCGAACCGAATCCTAATTTGCATATGCAGAGAGGGAAATTGTGTGACTTTTTGTCAGAAAACAAGGAAGTAAAAAATGTTTTCCCCTTCTGTCCCTAATTTGCATATGCAAATTAGGGTTCGGATTCGGTTCGGTATTCGGCCGAATCTTTCACCAAGGATTCGGCCGAATCCAAAAAAGTAGTAAAAAATAAAAATCACTATGGAAATTTGCTTTGACTTGGCTGCAGGAAAAAAAAATGTCCTGTGTGCAACGAACCTAAAACTGTGAGGTTTCATCAACACCCCTTAAACCAGGGGTGTTGCAAAGAGGGCCAGATTTGGTGAGGTGAAAATGTGTGGGGGCCGACCATTCAGCCAGACATTCTTTGAACCATTAACATTAAATTACAGGAATTGAGTAAACGTAGCAGTAATATTTGGGCACATTAGTGAAATGATCTGTCACTTGGTCTATACTGCTACCTGTGTGCTGAAGATTTTAGCAATAGACACGTACTGGCACGTAGTGACGCCATACTTCTTTAGTTTACTGTATTGGCACGTCAGTACGTCTATTGACACCTTCAGCCCTAAAGACACGTATGCGAAAACAGCGTCTCTATGTGCCAGTACGTGTCTATTACTAACACATTCAGCACACAGGTAGCAGTATAGACCAAGTGGCAGATCATTTCACTAATGTGCCCAAATATTACTGCTATGGGATTCCTGATCGAACTGTGCTGGGTACAACATAGGAAGAGACTCACGTATTGGAAAAGTCCCTCTTCAAAGGCACTAATTCTCACTACAATGGGACAATCTTTTACATTTTCCAAAGACTGGTCCCCTTTAGGGCAGAGACACACGTGGAGATTCGGGGAGATTCAGTCGCCCGGCAACAAATCGCCTCTTCTTTGGACGACTACTCACCCTCCCCGCAAAGCATTGCCACCAGCTAGAATCTAAATCGCTGATGGGGATGGCACTCGGAGCGCTTCGTTTTCCAATGTCACCCAAAGTTGCCTCATGAGGAAACTTCAGGCGACTTCAGAAGCTCTCCAAGTGCCATCCCGCCGGCAATTTAGATTCTAGCTGGCGGCAATGCTTTGCGGGGAGGGTGAGTAGTCGTCGGAAGAAGAGACGATTTGTCGATGTGCGACTAATCTCCCTGAATCTCCACGTGTGTCTAAAAGCTTTTCCAACAATAATGACAAAAGTAAATGCTTAATCAATGATTAATCACATAGGGGGGAATTCACAGAATTCAATTTTACGGAGCGTTTTCAAAAAACAATTTTACCTACATTTTCATTTTGGAGCCTAATGTATCAGAAACATTGTGGGCAAAACAAAAGAGTTTACGAGCAATTCATAAAAATGTCGGGTAATCTGGCACTGAAAAAACCACGCCCACTTTTAACAACACTATTTCAAAAGTGTCGTACACGTCAGAAAATTGGCGGGTAAATGCTCTGTGAAATGCTCTTTCTACGACATTTAAAAGACATTTTTTTTTTTATTCCCGACACTTTTGTGAATTCCCCCCATAGTGTTGTGAAAGACACAAGAGTCTAACAGCTCTGCAAGAGAGATGAAAGATTATTATATCCATTGTTCACCTTGTGCTGAACATGCTTTTTGCCTATTATTTTTATCCCCAGAAAACCAGCAGAGAAAATGTCTGGTGCGGCACGGCTTTTAAAATCCTATGGCTGGAAGCAATTACATAGATCCATCCGTGGCTACAGGTGTCCATATCAGTTTGTACAAAATAATGCAAATAACAGATGTAAATAAAATCTCCCTCAACTGAAAACATAGCAGTTGATTTGAAATACAGACAAATGAATGATTTAATAGAGTCTGATATTCTACCCTGTACGGCATTGAACAGAGGTAATTATTTGATTCCTCCACTCACTTTATCTTCATTTAATGGAACATTAATTGAGTTGACAAAGGAAAAAAAGATTAAATTTTCACTATTGCCTTGCAGTTATATTAAATTGTGATTATGCTCAGATACCTGTAATATTCTATATATGGATGGAAATATATATATATATATATATATATATATATATATATATATATATTCTTATTTTGTTTTTCTGCAATATACAGTTACATGATTAGCTAGTTTTAAACAGCACACAGACTTAGATTTAAACCTATGTGCTTTGTATTGTTTGTTTATAGAAAACAAGCTTGTGTGTTAATGCAACAGAGCAGTAATTTTTTCACAGAGAGTGCAAGTGCTTTTCCAACTGTGAATACAGCTGTATATACAATAAATATTTTTATCAATTACTCAGGCCGAATAGATAAAGTCAGACATGATTTATTTCCCTCCCTAAAGCACCTATTATCTGACTCCTGCAGAAGGACTTTGCTCACTTGATATCGGTCAGCATACATTTCACTCCTGGCAGAATTAGACATTTCAACATCTGACTCTATATTTACCAATTACAGAAATATACAGTTTTCCAAAGGCAGAAGTCATCAAGTGGAAACCGCATTCAATCTTGTAGAAAATCGATATAGTTTAATACAGGCAACAAACTAACATTTCGGCTGGAACCTCAGTCTTTTTCAAAGTGAAACATTGTATCAGCAACCCGCTCAAATAATTAGGGATGGGCGAATTTTTTCGCCTAGTTTCGCCGAAAAAATGACGCCCATAGACTTGTATGGCGTTGTGTGTCAAAATAAAAAGACAAGCGTCAAAAAAATTTCGCCGCGCGACAAATTTTTTTGACGCCCATAGACTTTAATGGGTGTCGGCGTCATTTCGCAAGCGGCGAATTTTTGGCAAAACAAAACGGGTCAAATTCGCCCATCCCTACAAATAATGTGTCTGGCGGAAAAACCCTAGTAGTGCTAACAATAGGCGAGTGATGTGTAATTCTGAGGCCAAAGGTAAGGTGTTCCCCACGTCCATTGCAAACTAAATCACCTTAATACCCATAAAATTATATAAACGAGCAAGTGGAAAGATATGTCAAATATTATGCGGTCAGAACTATGAAATAGAGTGACTAGAACATTTACTGAAAACTTATAAACTATAAAATATCCCCATTCTATAAAGCCAATAGCGGAAAACCAATCGTTAAATAAGACAAACCCAAGTAAAGGAACAAAGGAAAAAAAGGGAAACTAAGGAAAAAAAAAACCTGAAGAAAAGAAACCAGGAAAAAGGACGTGTGGCATAAACTTGTGGATTCACATTCTTTCTGGTGGAATATTTAAAGGAGAAACAAGCCCTTCATAAAAACCCTACCCCCTACCCTACATAGAGCCTGTATCAGACTTCCTGTTTTCATCTTAAACCTCCAGGGCTTGGACTTGAACATGCTCAGTTTGCTCCTCCCTCCCTGCTGTAATCTGAGCCCACAGCTATAAGTGAGCAGGGAGACTCAAGCAGGAAGTGATGTCACACCAAGCTAATATGGCAGCTGCCTAAACAAACAAAAATTTTTAGAGCTGTTTACTTAGGTATAGTAAAGCATTCTGCAGAATAAATATGGTCTTATAGCTTGCACTATTGTGGCTAATCTATTGGCAATACACTGCTTTGTTCGCTGTCCTTCTCCTTTAAAGTAAATACAATCAGTAAATACAGCACAGGTACAGATTTTCTCTGCTTGGTACAAGAGCTGGCTGATAGACCTAATGCACAGGGAATTACAGATTACTGTGATAAAAAAGAATGAAGGCAATGCATTACATCAGCCATAATAAGAGAAAAAGAAGTAATGCGGTTACTTAGAAACTCACACCCCTGGGGCCCAAGTCACCCACATGTTACTCAAGGCAGAAATCTCAGCTAAAGCCACAGAAGTAAATAACAGAGTTGTGTGGCTGGTTTAAATAGATGCTGACATTGAAATAGAAAGCCTGAAAACTGTACATCATTTAATCTAGTGGGCAGGTGTCGAATTTCAAATTCATGTGAATTTTTTTTTATTCATAAATTTGAACACTCTCAACTCGAATAGGAAAAATGTAATTAAAAAATTGAAACGTCTAATATTCGATCGAATAGTCCCGACCTGAAAATTTCAAATTGAATTCGAATCGAGTTTTCCCTCCAAAAAAAAACGTAAATGTGGGAAAGCAATTAACATATTCAAATGATTCAACTGACCTCTGCCTCCGACTTGTAAATGAACTGGGCAGGTTTTAGGTGGCGAATAGTCGAATTAGAATGGTTTCCATGGTGGAGGTGTGATAAATTTCACATTCAATTTTACATTAAAATTGGGGGTTTAAAAGTCGAATGTGTGAATTCTGACACACAAAATAATTAGAAAATTTAAATTTACTATTCGACCCTTAGAGTCTGCCCCTAAGTGTCAGTGCCTCATGGTGAAGTGTCAGGGTCAGGCATCAGCGCCATGTTTTTATCAAGGGCATTGGCCAGTGAAAGCGACATCAGGACTGACACAGCCTTGTATCATCTCAGAATCTTGTTTGTGCACCAGAATGGGGGACCCGACGTCCATCCCCATGCCCTGGCTACACAATTAAACGGTGAAGAGAACGGGGGAATGTGGGGTGAGCAGCGATTTCTAGGAAGTGCTGAATGGAAAGTGAAAGTAATTGCCTGTCCCGCCTCTGTGCCCAGGGCATAAACTATTTGATTGACAGCTGAGATTTTTAAATGAGTTTACAACAGCTATGAATGCTTTAATAACAATAGAAATTGGATTTCATGTTTAATTTGAAAAGGACTTTTATTCTACAGCTTTTTGTGTCTGGGTGACAGGTTCACTTTAATCCAGAGCACCGTGTGAGCTAGCACATTGATAGAATGAAAACAACTGCAAGATTTTTATTTCAAAAGAAGCAGAGAACAATTCTAGTCCTTGAGAAGCACAAAAAAGTCAGGTACATTACTTAGCCAAAAATCACGACTATAACTGGTATCCACTGGTATTCATGATGATGTAAGGATTTTCAGATGCAATTCTTCTATTTCTGTGAATTGCTATAACTAAAAGCCCAGTCTGGGGAGGGGGGGGGGGGGTGCATCCTCTGTGGATGACAGAGCTGTGTACGTAAGTGTATGATTCACAGTGTATTTAATGGTCTACATAATTTTGTATGTCCTTGCACTATATGTACCAGCGTCATCAATTACACTGTGAAAACAGCTGTCTGTAAGGAGCCAGGGCAGCCAACCAATGTAAAGGACAAACACAACAGATGTGTTATTTCACATGAACAGAGGCAGGCAAGAATGAAAGAGCTAAGCAAAAGTCTATAGTAAAGATTAACCTCTTAAATCTTTCTGTGTCTATAGTTGAAGCTCAGCTACACTCTTGGACAGCCAGACACACCATAATTCATAAAAAAATAACAATCCAGTAATAAAACTACAGACAGGAATCACATTAAAGAAAAGAGCATGAGGTCAGGTTCCAAACAGAGTTAGGCCTAGGGGATATGTGTATACTTCCCTCTGAGAAGATTGCTGGAGATGGGAGGACTGACAATAGAATTATCAGAGACACCAAAAACGCAAATACCGTATATACTCGAGTATAAGCCGACCCGAGTATAAGCCGAGGTACCTCATTTTACCTACGAAAACTGGGAAAACTTATTGACTCTAGTATAAGCCTAGACACAACTACAGCCCTGTCTCCCAGCAGCGCACATTCTGCCAAAGCGACCCCCCCAGCGATCAACCGGACTTCTTTGCAAAGTTGATGGTGACAGAGAATTGCCAAACGGATTACTGTGTGCATTGTCCCACTGTCCCACTACCATGTGCAGAGGGTGCTGTGTGATATTGCCATCGCTGTTAATCTTTCGTATAACCAACAGAGGGCACTGTGTGATATTGCAGTCACTATTATTCTTTCATATAACCAACAGAGAGCACTGTGTGATACTGCAGTCACTGTTATTCTTTCATATAACCAACAGACGGCACTGTGTGATATTGCAGTCACTGTTATTCTTTCATATAACCAACAGATGGCGCTGTGTGATATTGCAGTCACTGTTATTCTTTCATATAACCAACAGATGGCGCTGTGTGATATTGCAGTCACTGTTATTCTTTCATATAACCAACAGAGGGTGCACTGTTATTCTTTCGTATAACCAACTGTGTGATTTTGCAGTCACTGTTATTCTTTCATATAACCAACAGAGGGCGCACTGTTATTCTTTCATATAACCAACAGAGGGCATTGTGGGATATTGCAGTCTCTCCCCAAGTGAACTGTTGGTATAGGAATGATTAAAAGTGACTGCAATCTCAGCTACTGCCCGCTGACCCGAGTATAAGTCGAGGTAGACTTTTTAGCACATTTTGGATGCTGAAAAACTCGGTTTATACTGAAGTATATACGGTACCTTGCAATACAAACAGAAAGCCCAGTCTTACAGGGGAACTATCACAAAACGAAAACTTAATATAAGCTTCCTCATATGGAGGTAAGAAACCTTCTGAATACATTCAATTAAACATTCTGCATTGTTTATGTAATAATCACATTTATGTTCACTATTCCTCTCTCAGCATCTGTTTCTCTTCATTCTGTCTTCTTGCAGCAGTTGGGTGTCAGATGAAGGATCCAATATATCTTATAGGGGGGCTCCCTTTCCTAGCAAATGTATAAGACCCCACTCATATAACTGACTCCATTGCAAACAAAATCTAACAAAATAACTGCCTTTTGCACAAACTCTGCATGTAGAGAGACATGATGTCTGGTGATTTTAGAGGGAACACGAATACATCTTCTAGGCAAAAGTTTCTTATTTCAGTATGCTAAAACTAATATAAAATTTTCATTTTCGCAATAGTTCCTCTTAAAGAATTCTGTGCCCCTGGCATTTGAGTCCCTGGCAATAGAGAGTGAGCCATAATATACAGCCAGAAGCAAAAATGTTAACACATAAACTGGTTACTTAACCCATGCCCACAAGAACACAAACATACCAGTGAACAGATGTCCAGAAAAGTTTCATAAAAACATGCCTTTATGTGACCATGCATCATTCACTCTCTATAGCTAGTAGTCACTTTACAACCCTGGACCAGTATTTTCACTGAGGCACATTTACTAATGCATCTACTAAATTGCGCCTGTGCCATTACCAATGGCAGCCGATTAACAACAAGATTACGGAGACAACTTTTAAAATGTAAGAATATTTTTGATAACTACAGCCATCTGCACTGGCATAGTCTAGTACTTATGTTTGCAAACCAGCCCCTTGTGATACTAGTGGGCAAAATAAAGCTAGGTATGCACTAGAGATATACCAAATCCACTACTTTAGGATTCAGTCAAATCCTTTATGAAAGATTTGGCTGAATAACACAAACTGAATCCTAGCTTGCTTATGCAGATTTGCCCAAGAAACGGTTAAAAAATTTCACTTCCTTGTTTGTATAACAAAAAGTCATCTGATTTTAAGGATTCAATTTGGTTCAGTCAGGTACCTGGATTCGGCTGAATCCTGCTATATAAAAAAAAAAAAAAAAAAAAAACAGGATGAATCCTGATCTGAATATTTTATTTAATGCATCTCTAGTGTGCACAGAACATTTGTATACGCACATAAATGAGAGATGAGAAGTGATGCTAAGGGTAGGACTACACTAACGATTTTGGAGCGATCCGACACGCTGCGCAAAAATGCAGGCGTCAAATCGGATGCAAATGAAATAAGTTAAGTGAATGCATTGTCGGATGAAGTCGCAGCGTTGATCTGACGAGACGCGACTGTCGGATACAAACACTGTGCACTGCGCCTGCATCAGACAGTCGTGTCGCGTTGGATCAACGCCCGATGGGACAAGGGCAGCACAACTAGCCGATGCAGTCCTCATTCGGGTGTGAAAATCAAACCTGTCCGATCGAGATAGGTGCGATTTTTTTTATGTCCGATCGGAGGGCCCCATACACTGGCAGATAAGCTTCCGAATCGGTCCAAAGGACCCAAATCAGCAGCTTAAATCTACCCATGTATGACCACCTTTAGATTTTATTTTTAAAATGAATTTTCTTCTATTTCCTTGCTCTGGTGTTTCCCAGGAGCAGCTCAGTAAACAAGAATGACAACTCTTTAACTGTGAGTAAAGTTTAAGTAAACTAACTAAAGTGAAGCTCGAAAAGCCTGCACAGTAGGGGCTGAAACTACTGCTGCTATTAAGAATTATTAACTACAGCACCAATTATTAACTACAGCACCAAATTTGGATTTGTAAAGCTGGCCATACATACAGAGATCCGCTCGTTTGGAAAGGTCCCCAACAAGCGTATCTCTCCCAGATATGCCCACCTGAGGTGTGTGAGATCAGGCTGATCCAATCATGTGCCATAGGGCCCAACTATCAGAATACTGGTGGTCGGATTGAAAACCGCATCAACAAACCGATGCAGTCCTCGACCCGATGGGATTTTTAAACCTGCCAGATTGAAATTTCCTCTGCCACGAGTGATAAAATGCCAGACAATATCTGACCCTTCACTTTTGCAGAGGTATTCACAGGGCCGCCATCAGGGGGGGACAGTGGGGACAAGTGTCCCGGGCATGAAAGGGGACCCGGCAGTGCTGCATATATATATACATATAATACACAAAAGCTATGAATATCTTGTAAATTATATCCTTATAAACTAGGGTTGCCACCTGTCCGGTTTTGACCCGGACAGGCCGGTATTTTGAGGGGCTGCCGGGGTCTATACTTCCTGCCTGGTTTTTCAAATAAGGAAAACCGGGCGGGATTCCCTTGATTGACAAGGCGATCGGCCAATCACTGATTGACGCATCATAGCCCCACCCACTGACATCACTGGTCCGCCCACTGGTGTCACAGACATGCCCACTGATGTCACGGACCCACCCCCCCGCCCGGTCTTAGCCAGACATAAAGGTGGCAACCCTATTATAAACGGTGAGTTCTGATGTCATCAGTTATAAACGGTGAGTTCTGATGTCATCAGTTATAAACGGTGAGTTCTGATGTCATTTCTGTCACATGACTCACTGAAATTTGTGTATTATAATAAAGTACCCCCAGTTGTAAAATATGAGGATATTAGAAGTTACCCCGGAGTTACATGACCTGTATAAAAACAGGTCATGGAACTCCTCGGTAACTTATAATATCCTTATATTTTACAAGAGGGGGTACTTTATTCACTATATATACATATATATGTGTAAGCATATGTATATACACATGCATATCTATCTTACGCAATTTACACATGATTTTACTGACCCAATTTCAAAAAAAACATTCATGCCATGGGGCTGAACCTCTGATAATCATATCCCTCCCCCACGACACGGCCAATCACAACCACAATTCCAATAACACTAAGGGTGAAGACACACAGCAGCTACTTGTCACGACTACAAAATAGACTATGGTGATAATTGGCTTTGCTAAGATACAATTGGGGTTAAATAAAAGGCAGTAAGTTTGCCCAGGAGCAGTAACTCATAGCAACCAATCAGCAGGTAGCATTTACTGGTCACCTGTTTAAAAGCAAACATCTTATTGGTTGCTATGGGTAACTGCTCCTGGGCAAACTTAGTGCCTTTTATTACATATGTGTTTTACCAGAGTCAATTCTCAGTATTGACTATGGTAGGGGATTTTTTGGACATTTTGTAGCTGCTACTTGTAGCTCCATGTGTCTGTGTCCTTTAAAGGGGAATTCTCGCTTCCAAACCAAAATTTGCTAAAGAGGCCCACATAACACAGAAACCCCTAATATACCCATCACAGTTACCTGTTTCTTCAAAAAGTATGAATAAATGCCATTTTCTATGCTGAAATCTAGTTGGTTAACAGTTCTTCTCTTTCTGCATCATTTGAAATCCTGGCAGGGAAGGAGGGACTAAACACTGATGTTACAAATTGTAACAACTTCTCCACAGCTTACAGACAGCATGCAGGAACTACATAACCCACAATGCATTGCACTGTGATGTTCCTTCACGTGTGCAGGGAATTGTGGGGATTGGAGGATGCAGACTGAGGAAAGAGGGCTTTTGATACAAAGTTAACAGTAGTCAGCCAGCTCTGCAAAGTAGTCAGACAGATCAGCAGGGGGCTAAGGCTTAGGGAACTGTTCCAAAATGTAAAAAAAAAAGTCTGCATATTTTTTAATTGATGTATATTGCAAAGTTGTTTGAAATTATGTTTACTTTTCAAAAAGCTTTTAAGTTATGTTTGTGTGGAGTTCCCCTTTAAGGCACATAGCCTGTGGCTCTCCAATGCACATGACAGTACAGGAATTAGAATTTCCATTGTGAGGCACATCTGATGATGTGTAATAATGCTACTATTTCTCAGACGGGGAGATACCAGCTCGAGTTGCTTGTGGGAAGAAAAACAATCCATTTATCCTCATAGATGATGCGATATAATAATGACTAGTGAGAAGGAGTCACGACATGTCAGTTGAAAGTGAAGGCAAGGGAAGGAGGATATTGAGCGGCACAGTTACCCCCATTAATAAGACATTCCAATCGGAATCCCTGCGCCCAATAAAAGCACCTGAGACTGCCGCTCACTCACCTGCAAGTCCCGGGATCCCGCCGCCGCCGCCGCCGCCTGTAACAAGAATCAGCAGGAGAAAGAATCCGCCCGGGGCTACCGCCTGACTGAACTTTATACAAGAAAACTAGCCAGAGACAGAAGTCAATCTCCCCTTACTCCTCTACAGGAACACTTCCTATTCCGCACTCACCTTCCGCAGCAGATAATATCACTTTCACAATTTATTCCAACTTCAAGCAAACAAATCAGCGACGCAATTGTATGGGAGGTACAGAGTCCTCTGCAGGTTTTTCCTCCCCCTCCTCTTCCTGGCACTGCGCGCCCCGCCCCCGTGTTTCGTCACTGCAGTCCCCGCCCCCTACTAGTGACAATGACACCGATGTCTCTCACACACATACTGTCCCTCTGACCTTTCCCTCAGTCCCTGACACAGTCCAGCAGGCAGCACACTGCACCCCAGCCTTTAGCTTTAGGTTCCTTTTACATTTATATGCGTGATTACTGGCAGTTGTTCTTGTCTGTCTGTCTTTTTACTTTTCCCCTTTCACCTCCATTTTTTTCTATCCTTTTTTTTTGCTATGTCTTATTTGTTGTCCACTGGAGTTCACATTTACACGCACAGTGGGCAATTTAGTCAGAAAAATAGGAAAAAGAGGAGCATTTAGAAAAATTCCAAAAAATAATATTTATTGTAGATTCATTAAAAATGGAACAATATCTCCATTGGCCCTATGCGTTTCGTGCTCTCCAGGGCACTTAATCATGGACAATCTTTACCTCCCAGGAAGTAGGTATTTATAGGAGGCATGACCAATAAAAAACAAAATACAATCCCACTTAATGAAGAACTGAATGAATAGCTACAAAACTTGTTTTTCTATCATTGTTACTTTGACAAAACCTCCCCACCTTTTTTTTTCTCCTTCTCTTTTTCTTCTTTCTTTTTCTTTCCCTTCCCTCCCTTCGGCCTTTTGTTTAAAATTGATACACCGATGGTGTTTGTTGTTACATATAACTTATGCCAGAATGTATTAGAGAAGCGTTAATGGCGGGGCTCACCCGCACACACAGTGCCTCACCTCGTTCATAGCAGCTATCGCGGGTTCTCGGTTACTTCGTCCGATAATTTGAATGCACATAAATATTGCCAGACTTATCCACGGGAGGCCAAAGTGGGGATATCAAAGAGCAGCCTTATTAAAACAGTACATGGTGGTAAAGTAGCGGTGGGTGTGCAGCAAACTAACTTGTTTCGTGCCCCAAAACCAGGCACTTCCTATATATCTTACATATAACCTATGCTTGATAAAAATCTCATTTAAAAAAAAAAAAAAACAAACAAGACACAAAACATTTCAATTCAAAGAAAAAAGGGTAATGTCTCTTAAAGGGACACATTCTCTAGGTGTCTCTTAAAGGGGAATTCAAGTGTTAACTGAAAAAACCATACCCCCTCCCTCCTCCCCCCCAGTTTTCACTGTGGTTAATTAAGGATGTGGAATTTTAATTGATATGACGTCATGCTTGGCGCCAAACACTCTTGAAGGAGTGGGGGTATAAATATGTTAACATCAATGCATTTGTTTATCCTTGACAAAGGCCCTAAGGTGGGCCGAAACGTTGGGCACGCAAATTGAACACAATAAAATGTGAATTTATTCATCAGAACAAGTTGGAGTGCAGTTCTTTGTGGAATTCTATGATCAATTTTGATCCAGCACCCCCCATCAAATTAACAGATCCGGATCAGAGTGCGGCTGCCTATGCTGAATTATATATATATATATACACACACACACACACACACACACACACACACACACACACAACACATACATATGTACATACACAGTTTCCCAAAGGGGCCTCAAGCAATGATAGTAAACTAATAGTAACATGAAATGATCAAATTCAAAATTCAACCCCTGTTGTAATCTAGTATCTAATATCTAAATCCAGAATTTCGCCCCATAGGACGGCATATGTGGATGGTAGTGTTAGTAGCTCCCACCTGTTCCCAACATAGATAGGAAGGTTCAGTGCGAGGGAAATATTGGAAGAGAGGGAAGGGAAAATCTGGCGACTACTGTAATATTGACTAGCTGTAAGATGGCACATGTATTATGTGGCACAGCTATTAAAGGTTGCATTTTAGCAATATTGTTGCAATTCTTGAACTTGTTAGCTTGTAGCACCATGGTAGAAGTGTGTGACATATACATTTGTACCTAGTTTGTTTAAATTTTTTTTTTTGGTATAGATAATTTTGCTTACTTGCGGATAAACGGTTGCAGGAGTAATTGTTTGCTCAATTTGGGTTTCATTGTTGGCTCAATGTGGGTTTAACCACAATTTAGTCAGAAGCCAAGTAAACTGCCTAATGGTTTTTGGAGTGTGGGAGGAAAACTGAGTGCCTGAGAAGAACATACACATTTCCTCTCAGATAGTGTCCTGGCTTGGATTGAACCCAGGACCCCCAGTGCCATACAATGAACAAATTGACTTTACCCTCCTGGTGTCCCCTCTCACCAATCCTATTCTTGGCACTTACTGCCCAGTACATTTCATTTACCTGCTGTGGCCTCCTTATTCATCCCTGCCAGTGTATTTATCTTAAAGGGCACCAGTCATCCCCCCAAGAAAAATGGGCCCTTTGAGCGCTAAAACCCCTGCATCAGGCTCAGACAGTGGCTACATTGTATGACATGCAACATGCATAATGAATGCTTCATGATACATGAACATGGCATGACAATCAAAAGCTGTGGCACAAATGTTCTGTGCCATAAATGGCTGCCTGGGCTGTTTATATCTTTCTGCATTCCAGTTTCTGGACTGATAAAACAATGTAGCAGGTGTCAGCTCTCCAGTTGGTTTCTCCTACATTGTTTCAAAAGTCTAAACCACTGGTGCGGTCAGCAAATGCTGCTTTCAATGAAAATTACCAATCACAAATAACTAAAACCACAAAAAAAAAGTATAGGTATTTTGGACAGTTAATGAAAGACACTTCTTTTATTAGGTAAAATGTTATTTGGGGGTTTACATCCCCCTATAACACTGTCATACCACTTTTTGTTTCATCTTGTCCAGCGTGGTCCTCGTCCATTCAGTTCTACAGAGACCAATGTCACATGTGTGCATTCAATAGGTAGATAGCACGACTGTCAGTATGGACAGGACACAGGGTGCTACACCAGGAGAGAAACTGCCATCTGCCCCTGTTTAGTAAGCACTGTGCACTGACAAATATGGCATCCAGCTGTCAGTGTGAACATGTGCTGGATTTTGGCCCAAAAATGCTCAGTTGTGCTTTGAGTGTGAGTGCTGATAGATGAAAGCCGTGCCTGTCTGTGCTCACAGAGCAGTGTAACATTAGTCTTGTGTAAAACTCCCACACCTGCTGAGCCATTTGCCTCTGCCTAGAAAACTTCTTATGGGTCCTCCTGTCTCCCCCAAAACAAAAAGAGGGGTTAAAGGTAATAAAGCTTGCTTGGAAGGGGCACAAAATAGGTAAAGGAGTTTTACATATATATACAACGTAGATGGACAGGGAGAAAGTGGAGTAGAAGGGAGCAGACTGAGGATAAACATCATCATTGCTAGGTGTGGATAAACAGTAGCTTAACAATCTTTAACTTAGTGAGCATAGGAAGATTAAGCAAAGAGGGCCCACTAACTTTCCAGCAGGTAGGTATTGTATTGTATTGTATGCCTATGATTAAGGGCGTAAGAGCCAGAGACATGTAAGGCTAGGGCCACACTAGGCGATAGCGCTGCCTAGCGAGGCAACTTCGAGCGTCAGTAGAAAAAAGATCGCCGCGTGTGTTTTTACGCTGGCGATTTTTCGCGATTCCCCATAGACGCCAGCGCAAAAGTTTCCCCAGCGATTGCGGATTAAAAGTCGCGGCGAAAAGTCGCCGCGAGTCAAATCGCGGCGCTATCGCCTAGTGTGGCCCTAGCCTAAAGCCTGTTTTTAAAAGTGGAGACTGCAATTTTACCTTAATTGGAGTATGTGCTGCTGTCCGTCTTTGTAAAGAATTGTAATCCCACTGAAGAGAAAAGTTTTGTCTTAGCTTTACATTTCTCTCCCCATGATTGTTCTGCAAGCAGCTCTTAATGATCTGCATTTCCTGCTCCTAACCCATCATTTGTCTGATTCAGGAGCCCCTGTGAACACATCCACCCACAAAAAAGAGTATTTCAGGGAAAATGTAATCAAAATCACAAACTTTGCTCTGGGCCTGGTAACCCACAGCAACCAAGTAGCATTGCTAACTTGAAAATCAGAAAGCATCTGATTGATGGCCAGGGGTTACTAGACTTGCTCCAGTCAGTGCGTAGTGTATGAATAACACTCACAAACAAAATGAGTTATTTTGTGCCAAAAATGTACAGCATTTTTTTAAAAAATACACAATTAAATTCACAGGGTAATGCTGATGCAGCAAGTCCACAATCTCTGGATTTGGGTGAACACTAAATTCTCCATGTGAGATCTGGCTGAATACAGAACCAAATCGGAACCCTTATGTGCATGTTAAAATTTTCAGACAAATACAAGATGTATTTTAATTGCCCAGGGAAGCTTCATGTGACTTATAAAGGGGATGTTCATCTTCCATCACTTTTTTCAGTTCAGTCAGTTTCATATAGTTCACTGGAATTACTTTCTATTTAATATTAATGACCATCTTTCTGAAGCAGCTTGGGGGGACAACGGTTCTGTAACTGTTCTAAATTTATACACCAGTTGATCCATTTCTTATCTTTAGCCCTGCTGAGCAGAATCCCTGAGTTTAAATAAAGGCAGCTGTTTTAATGGATACAATAGTTGATGCATTTCTCAGCAGCATCTGAGGAATATTAGCAACTAATGTAGAAAATTGTAACAGTCCAGAACATAAATTTTCAGAAAAAACGGTAAAAAAAGAGTAGGAAGAGGAAAAGAACTGACCAATGTGGCTGCACCATCCCAGCCATTACATCCAAAACATAACTTTTCATAAATTATTAAAACAAAAAGTCCAGTGTGCATTGGTTAAAATATAGGTTAGTAGCAGGAGGACGGATCGGCAAGAGCCAATTGGTTGGTTATATGGATATGTGGTTATTCTATAGTCAGATTACCAATCTGGTATTTAATGATTATACAGGAGTTTTTGGATATAATGGGTGGGAGGGTGTCAAATGGGTCAGTTCTTTTCCTATTCAGATATTTGTTCAATTTACTTGGCCCTGCACACCATCCTCTATGATTGATGGTTGGTGCTCCCCAATCTCTGATGCACAACATGCAAATAGCCAGAGTCCAACTGGGCTGGTTGGACACCGGGATAAAAAACCCGGTGGGCCCTGGCTCTTTTGGGCCCTACAGGCCCAGACCTGTTCTTGCACTCACTCTTCTATACGGTTGCGATGCAGCACCAGAAAACGTATGTGCATGCATGCAAGCATGGGGGGCACGAGGTATGGGAGGCTCAGAGGAGTTTGTGGCTGGGGAGCCTGGGGGGTGGTGTGGGGGGGCCTAAAGCTGCAGGCCAGTGGGCCCTGGGCACCCCAGTTTGACCCTGCAAATACCAGAGGGGAAAAATAAGCAAAATTATATGAGCCTGCATTTTGCAACTCATTCCATAATAGTAAATTAACTTTTGTATGCAGTTTAAAAATCATTTTTATTTTTACTATATTTCACCCTTGACCACAACATTCATAAAGACAAAGGCAAAAGGATCTCTGCACTCACCCAGTGTGCACATACCAATCCATTCTTGCATTATGTCTCTACATAAACCAGCACCCGTAGGTTTTTACAGGGGTAGAGATAAGGACAGTGGTATAACTATAAAGGAAGCAAACCCCATGGTTGTGGGGGAGAATGGGGAACATGGGGTCCAGACCGCAGGGTCTGCTTCCTTCAAAGCCACTCTGCTCCCTGTAAAAATGTGTGGTCGTTACAAATTTATGTCCAACACTGTCTTGTTATGTCTCTGGATAAGGGGCATCTATGTAGCATAGGGCTTCATTGTCATGGAAAAACATTCATTGATGCATTGCTGCTGTAAGGAAAACAGAAGACAGCACTAATTTGAGAAGCCCATTATGGTCTCCAGTCTGTTCCAGTCCTATTTTCCCTAGGTTGGTTGGAGTACCACCTGCAGACTTGCTCTCAGTGGCCTCTGAAGTAGATGCCCTCTTGGTAGGAGATTAAAAGGCTAATGCAAATCATAGAGAAGCAACAACCAAAGGTTTTAGTGAGACCTTTCCATAGAGACAAATACCCAAGCAATCATGGGAGTCTTTTAAGTCGGCTTGCTGGTCCAAACAGCAAAGGATACTCGGAAAGATGGGTGAAATTAAAGTGTTAAGTTCTTCTATTCCTAGAACAACTCATCAATTGAGAAACAGGGAATATAACGGGGATTATGAAATAAACCAGCTCTTGTGCTGAGAGAGATACCAATCTATGTAATGGAATACTGCTTTAAAGTAAAAGGTTACTAGGAATCTTAGTAAATCCTGTGTTATTTATTTGAAACTGGATGGGGCTTTGTTAAAAATGACTGGCCATTCTGCAACCCACTAATAGCTAGCACTCTGCTGATTCTACCTGGCTTAGAGTTAAGCTGGCCATAGACGTGCAGATATTAGCCTTGTATCAACAATCAAACGTCGCAATCTTCAGATCTGCCACCATTCTCATTAAATAAAGTATTAAAACAATGTTCATAAGATGTTCTGCCCCTGACAGCAAGCGTACGAAATATATGTCTGACAAATAGCAATGACAGTCGCCCATTGATATCAATACATGCATAGAAATTATCATTAGCCGATAGAAACGTCTAACCTGTCCAATAAACTAAATGACCTACCACCATGGTACAAAAAATGTCGGTAAAGTTTCACACACATAGGAAATGTCGAATCGTATGACTTAATCTTTGCGTCTATGGCCAGCTTAAAAAAGACAGAGATCAAGAGAAGTGTTTGACAATAAAATCTAAGAGACTTCTGGCTTCTACCTGGATAGGTCTGTTTTCCCATGCTCCCACTTTTAACTTTTGAGTATATAAACAATATATGTTGGAAGAGTTTTGACCCAAATAATACAAAGCTACCCGGCCACTGCTTAACTTTACAGTGACATGAAATACAGGATACATATACAGTGCATATTATATTCACTCACCAATGTGAAGGTTAAAGGACTCATTTCACTTGGAATCTGATGTGTCTCCTCATATACTGTGTCCACAAAATCAATAGTTTCTGTGCACTCACCTTGGGGTATGTTGAGTCAAGCAAGAATCAAATTTTGTATGCATAAAGCACTTTCTGTGTTTTTTTTTTGTTTTTTTTACATTTAACAGATAAACATAACATTTTTGCAGGCAGCAACATTTGGTATGAAACTAGTGAAATACAACATACTTTAGACATAACCCTAAACATAATATCTTTGATGTCTAACTACCCCTCTTTTACTCAGCAAGAAAACACATGTAAAGCTTGTAATACTTTCTAAGTATTTGTTTTTTTTTCAGTTGTCCATTCAGAGCAATACCCATCCCCTCCTGCATTCCAGGTAGAGAACATGCATCCGCCCATTGCTTTTAACACAATACATTACATCAGGCATTCCAAAGAGACCCAAACGGATTATTTACAGACAGTGTTAACTAAATTAAATTAGATTAAAGGGAGAGTTCACTATTGAATTAACTTTTAGTATGATGTTACCTGTGACTATTCTCCCTTTTCAGCCTTGAATGGCTGCCCCCATGGCTACACGGCAGCTTGTTTATATAAACTATAATAGGGTTTCTAACCACAGCCCACAGAACCAGAGTCATTTCTAAGATAAACACTACCAAATTTCCTTGTGATTGCCCTTGCACACTTTCCTACCCCAATCATTTCTCTTTTTCTACATACCTCTTTGAGATTAGGATCCTGAGTACCACCTATACCAAGAGAGAGAGAGATTGAGATTTGGGCAACGACATTGCCCCTGAATCGGGGGAAAGCTTGCAGAAACAAAAACAAGCAAAAAAGGTAATATTGGTACTTTTACTTTTTATACTTCTATTCAGCAAGGACTAATGAGTTATATTATCCAAATACAGCCAATACAGGGTTCACATCCCAAGTCAGCAATAGCAGTGATGGATTGGCAAACGTTGAAATAGATAAAACTCATAGATCTTCTTGGAATCCACCAAGGTAATGATCTGCGGCTGGTTCTCAAATTTAATTAAATCCTATATGAGGTTCTCTTCACAATTATCAGCTTTGTTTTCACTGTTTTTCCCATCACATAAAAGCCTGTTTTGACCTCAGGTTATACGTGGCAATGAAAATATTATTAAATCCCAAAATCTCACAATTTATCCAGAATATTTTGTTTTGCATGATGAAAGAAACTGTAATTCTAAGCAACTTTCCAAGATATAGAATATCAACTATCTACGTTTATCTTCATCTTGCAGAATTAATTTTAATTGAAAGGGTTCTGCATTCCTCTTCTGTAAATTTCTGTTATGGAAATTAATTATATGAAGTAACACCCCCTTCCCAATTACGATATACAGGTATAGGACCTGTTATCCAGAATGCTAGGGAACTGGGGTTTTCCGGAAAAGGGATCTTTAGTTAATTTGTTTCTTCATATGTTAATTCTACTAGAAAATCATGTAGACATTAAATAAAACCAGTAGGCTGGTTCTGCTTCGGATAAGGATTCATTATATCTTAGTTGGGATCAAGTAAAAGGTAGTGTTTTATTATTACAGAGAAAAATCATTTTGCAAATAGCTTTCTGGATAACAGGTTTCTGGGTAACGGATCCAATACCTGTATATATATTCAATAGCATATGCTTATGTAAAATGTTCCAAATGCAGTGATATATAGATAACTGCTAGGGAATGTACTTTAAAATGATTCATCAATACTCTCCATTATTGAAAGCTTGGTTTATTCTGTCTGTTGAGTAACTGTGTGTCATACAATGATTTCACTCAGCAAACAAAGCAAAAATCCGGGAACAATAAAACAGGCTACTTTCTCTTTTTAGCAAGTTGATTATCAACAAAGTCTTACGTCTATTAATTTTCTTAGAAGGAGGGTTAAGAGAGTTGATGTACCTTTCAGCGTAGTAGTGACAGCAGAACAATGAAATAGTAGAATGAAATAACAAGAGCAGTTATCTCGTGGGCACATATTGTTTGCACATTCATTAAAAAACATGAGTGACCTAGTGATGGCGTCAAAAGATGTTATCGCACTCCTTACACTTGGCTTTGTAATGATCCTTTCACATTTATATGCAGCCCACCAGCAGGGCCTAAATGAATATGCTTCAGAAATATATGAATTATCATGTTGATCATTCATTAATCATTAACTATCCATCCTGAAGTTGTCTATTTTTATGGAAATATTATGTTTGTTAACCCGATTTGCTTTTTGTAATATTTTTGTCTTGCGTTCAGCTTATGATTTTCCTCTTAATTTTCCCAAGCCGTCTGTAAAGAATGAATGAATGTGTCCTTCGATCAATCTGCAGTTTCTACCGGAGCAGCCATTGCCTTGCTTGTGAGCTGGACTGAAACTGTCTTATATTTACTCACAGGCCTACTTTGTGTCATAATTCCATTCCAAGAGGCACAGAAAGGGACCTCAGTATTAACATATTAATGTTTGTTAATAATTGCTTAGATTAAAATATATCAATAAATACACAGAAAAATGAACAGTGGTAGCACATGAACATTGTGCCATTTAAAGTCACTGTGCCATTTGATGCTGGGAGATAACATGCCATTTAATGAAACCAGTTCATCATTTTACAGTACAGACAGGAGTATGTAGTTCTTAAGAATCATGTATAGCTACAAATGTGGCTGTGTGACATATAGAAAATAGGCTTACAGGCGTGGTCTGTCCACATTTTTGGTAGGTTACAGCAAGGTCCAGAAAAATGGTTGCACTGGGTCTCATGCACTAGATACAGTAACTCTCCCTGCTACCATTAATAACATGCTTTCTTTAGGGGATACACAGATGTTAGCCCTTATATTTTTGAAGTGTTGGAAAGTATACTTAGGGTCCTACGGGTCTAATACTTATTTAGGGATCGCCTTCCCTGGATTATACTTCTTCTGGGGCATACCTCTGGCTCTGGACAGTCTGCTTGCACCAAGACATTGAGGAAGAAAGATTTTACATGTACCAGGATTACAAAATGACCTGGTCCCTAGGTGTAAAACTATGTAGTAACTAGTACCTCCTGGGTAAAACACTCCCAGGGGAAGTAATCACTCTATAATTATGTGTACCATAATACTCCTACAGATACAGCAGCAAACAAAACAGTACAGTGAAACACTCGTGTGGAGTGAATCTGTACCGCTTGGCTTTGCTGAAAAATTTGCGAAACTACAAGAAAATTCACAAAACGGCGAAAACATTTTGCTAAACACATTAAAGTCTATGGGCGACATTTTTGTAGCAAAATATATTAGAATCTATGGGTGACTTTTTTGTCTGCTGTGCAATGTTTTTTGACGCACGCAAAATTGACCTTGTGGCAAATTTTTGACACTGTTCCATGAAATTTTTGTGCACCTGGGGAAATCATACATGGCAGAAAAATTCACTACAAAGATACCATTCGGGTGCAAACTGACTACAGTGGCGTTAATGGGTGCTTTTATGCCCCCTTATTTAACTAGGGTCTTACTACATTTAGAAAATAACAACTGCTTCATCTGCTTTTCTCTCAGCAAACTCAAGATTTTTGGTATAACCTGAGGTGGGGTTGTAAACTGAGATTGAGAAGCTAATGAAACCAATCTCCTGAAGCGCGGTCAATTTTATTTTGTGGTAACCTATGGTGTAGTCTTGTTATCTAAAATTGCTGGGAATTTTTTGGGCTGACTTTGTTTTGACTCACTGCTGTCCAACTTCTGTGGTATCGAAGGCTAGAATTTTTCTGACCTACATGGTGGAGGGCCGATAATGGAAGCCAGTGTTGGCCACTCTGTTTTTAAACCACACCCATATTACCACAGAGTATGGCGCACACAGGGAGCATAGGGCAGACAGAGCATGACACACAGGGAGCATAGGGAAGGCAGAGTATGGCACACACAGGGAGCATAGGGCAGACAGAGCATGGCACACAGGGAGCATAGGGAAGGCATAGTATGGCACACAGGGAGAATTGGGAAGGCAGAGTATGGCACACAGGGAGCATAGGGAAGGCAGAGTATGGCACACACAGGGAGCATAGGGCAGACAGAGCATGGCACACAGGGAGCATAGGGAAGGCATAGTATGGCACACACAGGGAGCATAGGGCAGACAGAGCATGGCACACAGGGAGCATAGGGCAGACAGAGCATGACACACAGGGAGAATTGGGAAGGCAGAGTATGGCACACACAGGGAGCATAGGGCAGGCAGAATACAGCAGGAGACCTGTCAGAACCACTCTAAAATGAAGAGTTTAAACTGCGCTATTTACTGTGCTACATACAGTGACACAGTGCTGTCGCCGATCCAGCAGTTTGCATAATGTGTGAACAGGTGAACAATATGGGCAGTTTCAGTCTGGGTCTGAGGTGTGAACAGTACAGGGCTTTAGGGGTGTGAACAAAAGAGGTGTTACAGGTGTGAGCAATGCATGGGGGATTACAGGTGTGAACAATGCAGGAGTTTAAGATGGCCATAGATGCAAAGATCTGATCGTTCGAATCCTCGAACAATCAGATTTCCCCGCCTGCCACTAACCATTCCGATCAAATAAAGTAGAAAAGAACAGATCAGCTGATGTTCTGCCCCTGACAGCAATCGTACGAAAGTTATGTCCAACAAAAGCTAGTGACAGTCTTCCTCTGAAAATCGTATGATCAGCAATACACGCAGAGATATTATCAGCAGCCGACAGAAATCTTTTAACCTGTCCGATCGACCAAACGACGATCTCCGTGGGACAAAAATGTCAGGACTCTTGACACAAATAGAGGATTCGTATGATCGGGTCTTTGCATCTATGGCCAGCTTTACTGTCTGAATTTGAGGTGGGAACAATGCAGGGGACAGTTAATCTCAGTACTGATACCTTTTTAAAGTTTACACAAGCAGACACAGAAGGCAGACTTTCATGTGGAGGCCACACAATGGGGAAGTCAGTTGGACAGCCCAGTTTTACCTGTTTATACCTGCTATGCCAGGCAGTTTTACATTACTGTTAAATGGAAGCAGCACAAGTGATTTGGGTTTTTTTCTCCCTAGCTTCAAAGCTACTGTTTAGATGAATACATCTCCTCCTCTCTTAAGCAAATAATAAACCAATGTAGGAAAAGCTTCTCTAATATGACTATATGCTGCCACCTATTGGATGTTACTATAATTTTGTGGGTCAGTCCAATAGTGTATCCAATAAGATTCCAGGCTCTTATATATACTTTATATTTCCTCTGTTTGCCTGTGTGACAAAATTATGACAACCAGCAAATCTGTAGCAGTTTGTTAAGCACTATGGACTAAAGAGCACTGAATGCTGAATAACCTTTTTCTTATTGTTATCCATTGATGGAAGAAGTTGTGTTTATGTACATTTTTGGTAAAGATAGGCACATTCCCACTCATGTATATTTATTAAATGGTCTAAAAAACAGAATTTTGCACACATTATCTGCTGGAGTGTCTATACGAATAAACTTGATATTAGATCATCAACCTTCTAGTCTTGCAAGAACAGCCCCCTCTAATAACACTGATAATAAAGATGTCTCTCTAACAAACTGGAGAACATTAAAAAGTAGTTTTTTTGTTGTTTACTCCATGTTAATAATATTTAACCTTTAAGTTAAAAGCACTTGTGAGCAGGGCTCAGTTCTGCAACCTTAGTTTGTTAAGACCCATGCTCGTTATGAACAGGGTCGGATTTACATAGTGGGTACCCCTAGGCCCACTGCCGTTCGTCGCCCCTGTCCCCTGCTCTTTATTCGTGCAACAATCATCTGGACTGGAGCAATGGGGATTGGCGCACAGGAAATTTAAAAAATGATTGTACCTCCAGCGCATCCCCAGTGTTTTTGAACCAATATGGGTGTGGTTGGGCAGCATGCCGCCCCCCTTAAATCCTGCCGCCCTAGGCCCGGCCCTAGGTGGCCTTTCCACAAATCCCGGCCTGGTTATGAATATTGAAGGCATACCACCTCCCAACATTTGAAAATCAGAAAGACACAAGGTGATGTAATGGAGACATCAATGGTAAATAGTAGCTATGCAGAATTAGATGGAATGAAGGAATCAAGTCCAGTACACACTGTGGTTAGACAGACAACAAGAGAAAGTCCATAGACAGGCAAGGTCAGGGGCTGGCAGAGTACAATTATAGAGAATGTCAAGGAATGTTTAGGTCAAATGGCAAACATAGGAATAGGAGCAAAAGTTCAGGAGCAAGGGGACAAGGTCACCAGACTAAGCTTAATTATCCAGCACAAGGAGGCAGCAGGGAACTGGTTAAGGCTAGGGCCACACTAGGCGATAGCGCCGCGATTTGACTCGCGGCGACTTTTCGCCACGACTTTTAATCCGCAATCGCTGGGGAAACTTTTGCGCTGGCGTCTATGGGGAATCGCGAAAAATCGCCGGCGTAAAAACACACGCGGCGATCTTTTTTCTACCGTCGCTCGAAATTGCCTCGCTAGGCGATTTCGAGCGACAATAGAAAAAAGATCGCTGCGTGTGTTTTTACGCCGCGATTCCCCATAGACGCCAGCGCAAAAGTTTCCCCAGCGATTGCGCATTAAAAGTCACGGCGAAAAGTCGCCGCGAGTCAAATCGCGGCGCTATCGCCTAGTGTGGCCCTAGCCTTAATAGGCACATAATGTTCAGATTATAGACAACTGGCCTCAAATGAGAGTGAGGGCCGAAACAGAAGGAAATAACAGAGGTAGTAGGTGTCTATACGGACGGTTGTGAGCTGCAAAGTCCTAGTGGCTCAGCAAGATACAACACCTCCTGAATACCATACAGGCCAGGGGTTGAATCCCCAAAAGAGTCCTAACATAACCAGTATGTTTGTCACAGTCAGTGTTTTTCCCCTAAACAGTTAGCCACATGCACCTCAGGACAGACAGCAAGAGACAGGAGTAGGGTGAACCATCCAGACAACCCAGTGATTGCTGGACCCCTCTTTTCCTTATGCCCCTGTGTTGCAGGTTCTGCAGTATAACAGTTAACAGGTATTTGTTTGGGGAATCCATCTCTTGCTTTCACAGATCGGCTACAAGTAACACATGGAAAACCCCTACTTGGAAAGAAGAATTTAACTATCTAATGGTCCTAATGAGGTCAAATAAGCAAACTAATACAAGGTTATTTAAAGGATAGTGACATGTTTTAGGTTTTAATAGGAAAGTGTCACGATGCCTATGTAAACTGATACAATCTACTCCTAGAAAAAGTGCCTCTGTCTTACTCTACCCCTCAGTTAACCTATGTCTATAAGTGACAGCTTTAGAGTGGCCTTGAAGGTGACATCTTGGGGGGGGGCAAGGTCTCAATAGGCCGAATAAAGCTCCTCAGTTTATGAGCACTCTAATGGAGTATAAGGCATTTTTTTAAACCCCATCTGTGATAAATTGAAGATTGCTTCACATGGGATATGAAGAAGTTAGGTAGGTTTCACCTGGTCTAACAGGTCCGGTAAACAACATATGCTATTTTTATTATCCTAATTGGTCAATGTAGCATCTGGATATAGTAATGTTAGTGTTGGGAAGCAAGCAGAGTAGGAAGGGAGGAACAGGAACTGATATAACTGCAAGGGAGAGTCTGCAGGTAAAGAACATGGATTGTGAAATAAATAAGTGACTTCTCCAGTACAGGATGTCTCAATGTTTCCACTAAAGAAAAGAGAATCTAGTTACTCCTTCCCTACACCATATCACAAAGATCAGGAATTATGATTATTGCATATAATTCAGCAATATTCAGCTTGTCTGTGTCACTGCAAAATCAAAGTGCAAATAGTGAAGGTAAGATTGCAAGTGCTGCTCACATTTGCCAAAATGCTCAAATGGCAGAACTGGAAAAAATGATTACTTCAGTTTGAAAACCTCATGGAGGCAATGGATATAGCCTGGTTACTTCATTATTGTGCTGGCCCAAGTATGGCATTTTCTGAACTTTGCCAGCTATAGCTCTGACAATTATAGCAAATGCTCTATGGCTATTGCAAAATATTAGCAACGAAAGATACAATCAGAACTTCTGAACATCTAACCCAAGAGACCACGGATGCCTCAATTAACAGAACTTGCTCAAAGCTGTTTTTTTTTCTTTTTACTACTGTTGATCAATAAAATCATGACACAAGTTATTGTATAGGGGCGGGGTGGAAATCATGTGAATTTTCATCACAAAAGAAAATTTTTTTCCATTTTTTCATGCCCCAAATTTGCATATGCAAATTAGGATTTGGATTGGGTTTGGTATTCGGCCGACTCTTTCACCAAGGATTCGGGGATTCGGCCGAATCCCAAATAATGGATTCGGTGCATCCCTAGTTATTGTATTATTCACTACATCCAAGATAAGGTGCAAAACATTAAAGGAAGCTTGCTCCACTCTATGCCTTTACAGCTGTCAACTTTTGCACATAGTTCAAACTGTGGCTAAGCAAATGAAGTCAGAAGAACAAACACTAGTTGATAAATATTCATCCTTGTTCAATGGACTAAAAAAAAAAGATGAAGAAATGTGTCCAGTTAATGAATCAAATACAAGTATGGGATCTGCTATTCAGAAACACATTGTCCAGAAAGCTTTGAATTATGGGAAGGCCATCTCCCATAGACCACGTTTTAATCAAATAATTAACATTTTTAAAAATTATTTATCTTTTCTATGTAATAATAATAATAAAACAGTACAGTATCTTGTACTGGATTTCAGTTAAGATATAATTCATTCTTATTGGATTTAATTAATGTTTAATGATTTTTTAGTAGACTTAAGGAATGGAGACCCAAATTATGGAAAGACCCCTTATCCAGAAAAGCCCAGGTCCTGTGCATTCTGGATAACAGGTCCCATACCTGTACAAGACCTCCTCTCTTTAGAACAAAGATTCATTAAAACAATGTTGAGTCCAGTCTCTAGGGTTTTTTCTATAGTAGCTGTACTAAACCCAAAAACCCAAGTAAGGTCCAAATGTGTAGACATGTGCCTTCCAATCTTGCTTATGCAGGGACACAGCTCTCCAACAATCAATGAAATCACTCATCTCCTAAATGAAGCAACATTGTTCTGTAAACTGAAAACTCAAGGTTTTCAAAAATGTTAACGCATCCTGAATCTTCAGTGGTCACACACAGTAGAATTATTTTCTCACTGTCCAGGGGAAAAAGAAAACTGACTGCATTTCATGTTATCCAACTGAATCGTGAATACAAGTAAAACCTGGCATTAAAGCACATTTAAACTAGAACGTGGAATGAAATTCAGAGCCATATTTCTTCATTATGAAGTGAATATTTGCAAATGCCTTCTCATCTGTTGTAGAAGAACTTTATATAACTCATAATATAAACATAGCATCTTGGTCTCTTTGTCAAACTTTTCACATGAAGGTCTTAGAATTAGAATATTAGGCAAAAAAAAAACAAATTCATGCTTTCCAGCATTTGGGGGGCCGATTCACGAAATTCGAGTGAAGGGTTCGAATAAAAAAAAAATCGAATTTCGAAGTTTTTTTGGGCTTGGGAAGGTCCCCATAGGCTTGCCTGAGATTTTTTGATCGAAGGATTTTCCTTCGATCATTGGATTAAAATCCTTCGAATCGTTCGTTTCGAAGGATTTAATCGTTCGATCGAATGAAAAATCCTTCGATCGATTGATCGCAGGATTTGCGCAAAATCGTTCGACTTCGATATTCGAAGTCGAACGATTTTAGTTCCCAGTCGAATATCGAGGGTTAATTAACCCTCGATATTCGACCCTTCGTGAATCGGCCCCTTAGTGTTAAGGGGCCGATTCATGAAGCTCGAGTGAAGGATTCGAATTAAAAAAACTTCGAATTTCGAAGTGTTTTTTGGGCTACTTCGACCATCGAATGGGCTACTTTGACCTTCGACTACTACTTCGACTTCGAATCGAACGATTCGAACTAAAAATCGTTCGACTATTCGACCATTCGACATGCCTGAGATTTTTTGATCGAAGGAATAATCCTTCGATCGTTCGATCGCAGGATTTGCGCTAAATCGTTCGACTTCGATATTCGAAGTCGAACGATTTTAGTTCCTAGTCGAATATCGAGGGTTAATTAACCCTCGATATTCGACCCTTAGTGAATCGGCCCCTTAGTGTTGAATGTCAGAGTATTACCCTCTCTAGACAGTATTTTTCAGTCCCTGGTACCTCATGTGGTCAAGACAGACTAATAAGTTAATTTAATGGACATATATTTTTAAGATTTGGTATTTATATTATCTTATAGTTTTAGAGAATTGACTGCCTTCCTATTCTGTCTCATTGAGCAGGTTAAGAATATTTATTCCATAAGGAAATTGGAATTAAGGGATTTTTGGTTGAGTAAAGATCTGGCCTGAACAACCATGGACCTTGGGGCTCTATGATTTTGCTACTGGGTCGTTACCGATGGGCTGAAGTCAGGCAGCAGAAATGAGAAGTCGGTAATAAAACTGAGGGTCAAGAACTGGCATAGTCAAGGAACACAGACAGGGTCAACTACAGAAGGAGAAACAGACTCAGAATCTTTACCACATTGCAAGGAAGTATAATCCTCAGCTTTAATACACATTTCGCATCCATAGAGAATGCTCCTGCACATTGTGTGTGCCTGCACTGATGTATTATAGAGCTGAAATGCAGCTAAGATTCTCCTCTACCCTGGGGTGAAGCATTTCACAGGTGCACAAGTGTCTGGTCTTGCACAAAAATCACTGTGATTATGGGCATGTTAAAAGTAATTGTGGAAAGGGGCTGCACTTACTGCAATCTTGTAAAGGCCATACTTCTCTAAAAAGTGTTAGAACATCACTTTATAGACTCCACTTCATCGAGAAAGAACTTGCTTGCAGCTACAGTTGCATTGTAAATTACAAATGTATTGGTTTATGTTATGTGTGTAGTGGTCAGTCATAAGGTACAGTATTTGTCTATTGACTGTGGCTGATCAGTCAGATCCTTGAAGGGTTAGACAGTTTACACAGAGTCACCTCTATGTCTTTGCTGCCTGAGTACAGGTTGACTATATACCTTCTGTACCTGGTTTATATTTTTTATAAAACCTGTAAACTCTGACACAACAAACAAAGCCTTTCAATGTGGAACAACACAGGTATAATGAAGCATGCCAGTACAATTCACCTTTGTCGGATTCCTTGTCACTGTTGTTAGATTCCTCTTCTATCCATTAGCAAAGAAAGGTGTGGTAAGCATTTGCTCACTCTGGTTGTTCCTTGGCACTGACTCACTGCATGGAAAACCCCTTTATTACAGTGGCATTAAATGATGGTGAAACTTTTCACCGTGAAATCTTATGACCATGACAAACGTGTAATAAACATGTGGTTAATTTTTATACTTCCCTGTCAGCAGAATCACGGCATCCAATATCAGAATGGGTAATAACTTTGCCACTTTCCACAAAGTAGTCACTGGGTAACATCACATTTCTTTAAATTGGTTTTACACAACACCTTACTATATTGTCATTCTTTAGATATGAAGAATTTTCTTTGAAATACTCATGAGAAGTGGACCTCTAAATATGAGGCTTAAAAGTGGGATAGAAACACAGATAAATAAGGCAAGAAAGCTGACCGATAGATAATCTCATAGAAGGGTTTCTGCGATTCTCCCACTTGGTCTATTAAAAGGTTGTGTTTTAGAACTATTATGTCTGCAATTTGGGATTGTAAATGCACTCATTTCCAACACTTCTCACTTCCCAATATACATAAATACCTTCTTTTGTTAAGGTATTTTGATTATGTGACCTCTAATTTAAACCGTATACCTCCCTCGTCCTTTTTTATTCCCATCACAATAGTCACATTTGTTTTGAGGCATGGTCCAACACTGGTGGAGAGATACAGGAAATACGTTGTTACAAAAGGAACATAGATCCAAGAGAGAGTAAAGCAGCCTTCTTCAGCGGCTCAGGGAACAAGAAGCGAAACAAGAGCAGATTGTCCAGTGTTAGCAAGGACTCTCCACTAGGCTAGATGCAATTAAAAAAACAGCTGTATCTGTCCCTGTTGATGTGCCTGCTTCAGTGGTGATCAGGGTAATTTTTTGTGTTTCACAAAAGGGTGAGATTTGTTATCTTACTTTAGGTCCCCAGATTTGGGCCTATAGTCTGCCCCCTTCTGACCCAACTTGCTACAGAAGTTTTCTTTAAGTGCAGAGACACACGCTGCAATTCAAGGAGATTTGTCGCCCCGAGACAAATCTCCTCTTCTTCGGGGTGACTAATCTCCCCAAACTTCCTCCTCTGCCTTCTCTGGCTAGAATGTAAATTGCCAGCGGGATGAAAACTTCGGCGACGTCTGAAAACAAAGCTCCCCGAGTGCCACCCCACAGGCGATTTACATTCTAGCCAGTGAGGAGGCAGTTCTGGGAGATTAGTCGCTCCAAAGAGGAGGAGATTTGGCACCGGCCGACTAATCTCCCCGAATTGCAGTATGTGTCTCTGCTCTAAGGCAGTGGCAAATATTTACAATGACCCTGACCGTATTGCCTCTGCAGAATCTTCTATTCATTACCTTAAGCAGGACAGTGGTGGGGCAATGGAGACAGGCTGGAATGATAAAGTGGGGCCTTCTGATGCTGTCAAAGACACCTTTATTCATTTTCCTGTGCCGATTTCCCTTAAATCCTTAAAGCATCTCTCAATTCCGATTGATAGGAGGCACAGAAAGAGATGTCTGGAGAGGGTCACTCTATCTGTATTTCATTCTGTCCATTCATTCTGTTTTCACTGATCATGAGAACCTGTTATATATTGAAACTGCTAAACAAGCCGTTTTCAAGTTGTTTTAACTTTATTCTGACATACAGGCCAAACTCTAACTTGAAGGCAGACGCCTTATCCAGAAGTTTTATCTCAAACCCACAAGAGGTTCTTGAGCCATAGTCCATTGTTTCTAAGGAAGCGATTGTGGCAGTCCTGAGTCCAGACCTGTTTGCCTCTCTGTCTGAGGCTCAAATTGATTCGCCTGCAAATGTGGCACCTGGCAAATTGTTAGTCCAAGGGAATTCACATGAAGCTGTCTTACTTGTATCTGACTTCTGCATTTGACTATTGCTATACACGTTGTAGAATGTTAATGTTGCATTAAAACATCCTCTTTTTGTGTTGTAGATGCTTTTTTAACGTTTGGTTCTTTTAAGTCTGAATTCACAAGAGGTTGTGGTTCCCTTAATTAGACAATTGGTATGCCATTCTATAAACCCTGGACATGTTTTTTGCAACAAAATGCATGTGTGTTTTAATTCAATAAAGATATAGCCTGTTCATGGTGCCATTTTATTTCAGGGACGGAACTGTGGACAAAACAAAAACAAAGTACAGGGGTTGAAGTAATGAATCATTGAATGTATTCTTTTTACCAAAGACATGCCAATTTATTCATCCTCTCTTGTATGCATCTCGTAGCTGACCCATCCTCCAGCCCAAATCTAACAATCTATTCATTGTTTACAATTATCTATTCTTTCATTGTTTATTGTTCACAATTACAGTATCTTTTGATTTTACCATTTATTTTTTAGTTATCAGTCTATACCCGTCTCCTTCATTTACCTACTATCAGGCCTGAAAGTTTAGGATGTGGGTGCAAAATCTATAAGAAGCATTTGATAGGCATGCACCGAATCCACTATTTTGGATTCGGCCGAACCCCCGAATCCTTCACGAAGGATTCGGCCGAATACCGAACCGAATCCGAATCCTAATTTGCATATGCTGAAAAAGGCCGAATCCTGGCCGAATCCAAAACCAAATCCTGGATTCGGTGTATCTCTAGCATTTGACCAACACGCAGTCAGTGTTCAATGTGCTCTCTCCTCTTTCTCTTCCTTCAACATCATCAATGTCTTCATTACCATGGCTTCCAGTCAGATCCTGGTTGTATTAATTGTGTCTTTACAATGGTTTTCACCTTTATGTGTCCTGCACAAAAAAAAACCCTGTAAAATGAGGAAAAACTTAAAATTGGGGAATGTAAAATTGAGGTTTCACTGTACATAATTGCACATTTAATATCACTGCATAAAATGAAAATTGTCTTCAGCACTGGATCCTGAAGATACTTCCAATATAGATTATATTCCTGTCTCTCTAACATACCTAAGACAGGTTCTGAAACACTACATATTCTCATATACTCCTGATATTACTTTCATAACTCATTTTTTTTTTACAGAGACAAAAACGTTCCTGATGCTGAGGAATATTCAGCTGTGACATCACTGCTAAACACCTCCCTCTCAGTAAAGCCTTTGTAAAAGTCAGTGTCACAGGGAAACATTAACAGAGTGCTGGGAGCTGCTACATACTGCTGGTAAGACTTGCTGCTACTATTATTGCAGAAAAATGTCAAGTTTTTAGCATGATATTCGCTGATACATTGACTTCCCTTCTACTATTTTATTTTATATGTTACATGAAGTATTTGAATGGAACCATTATTTTGTAAATGTTGCAAAATGCTTTCAGCCTTGGAAAGAGTCAGATATTAAGTTTTGAGAATACTGTAATTGTCTTAATTTCCCCCACCTACAACATTATTTTTTCTTGTGTTTCTAATTTAAAATATAGTTAAGGTTAATGAATATGGATGGGCTGGTTCATAGATATATATATAAAACAAAGCCAGTTAATATGATCTGTTATATACATGTTAGTTCAATGTTTATTTACACAAGATTAAAAGAATGCAATCTGAAATCCATTATATCAAATACTCCAGATAACCAGCAATGCCATTCCCTATATTACTGTTAAAATAAACTAGAGATATATTATATTATTAGGACCTTGGGTTTTCTGGATATGGGGTCCTTTTATAATGTTTATTATTATTCCTTAAAAATAAGGTCGTTTTGCCATCAACGCCAACATAGATTTCTGCTAGCATTGTTAATATTGTCTGGCTGTTATAAAACCAAACAAAAAACCCCAGCAGTAACAAAATAAACTAATTGTTTTAATAGAACACAATGGGAAATAGCATGGCAATTATTTCTGAGCTTGGATAAGAGGTTTCTGTATAGTAGTTTCCATACCTGTAATGTTTATTCTTGAATTGATGTTTCTCAGTAATAAGATATATGACTTATAAGGGATATAAATTAAGCCACCCAGTTTATAAAACAATTGTAACAGGTTATTTCAATGTTTAAATGGGTTTTACGACAGTTTAGGCTCACTGCCACAAGTGACAAGAAAACTCCTTATCTAGAAAATGTCAGCATTTCAGATAAGAGATCAAAAACCTGTATGAAAGTTGCTCATATCTACGTGTTTCAATCCATTGGGAATCGTAGCCAAGATCCCTAATGGATCGAAATCAGTTTAGTTAGTTTTAGGGTAGGGCAGAGTTGGAACTTCCCCTGAGTCCCAAGTCCCAAGTCCAATGAACATATGTAATAGCTGATATTCTTCATACTTGTGAGATTGTTTATGATACACTCCTACAATTAACACGACTTTCTGGGTTAATTTCTACCCAAAGGCTCATGTCATGCCTGGCCCCTCCCATACGCCTCCCATACGCTCATCAACCTGTCAGCACAGAAACTGTAAAATACTCATACCAAGGAGCAGATTACTGTGGATCAGCTTTTTCTCCTTCTGTGTGTCTACAAAAGTGGAGAAACAGCCTGATTTGGCAAAAGCCTTATGGCTCTGGTCTTAACATTAATCAATGCCAAATTATCCATTATACTACTCCATACCCTACAACTCTGATCTGTCTTGCCTCCCTCCTCTTCTTTAAGCACTTAAACCCATAGGTGCCCAGAGAGGCAGGCTGCACCATCCATGCTATGCCAGAGATGTTCATCAGAATCTTCATCCAACATGGCAGATATGGACGAAAGAACTGTCCCCTGTTCTCTACTTGTTGCCAAACTTAATTTAGTGACCTCTACAGAACACATAATTTATTGTACAACTTCCGGGGAGTTCTCTAGCAAGAAAAACATATTATATTTTCCAAGCTATTGTGCAAGAAGTATTGTAAAACAAAAATGCCCACACCCTGCTGACCTTAATGATATGGTTCCAACTAACACAAGTTTACAAGCATGCTCAAACTTTGCACCCGTTTAACAATAATATTTGCACCTAGCAAAGAAGATATTATTTCACCCCAGCGAGTTAAACTATGTTATGCAGAGAACACAGTAAGCAATGACATTCTACTTATCTACTTCACAGACACATCTAAATATCTAAGTACAGGGCTTAATTTATTCATTTAATCAGTTTTTATTAAAAAAGTACAAAGTGGAAAAACAGCAGCATCGTTTGCCATACTTGTTACTTACCATGTAAAATTTTTACACAGAATTCTAGAATAAAAGAGACATACTATGTAAAAAACAAGAATGTTTCAGTGCATTACACTCTTTTAAGGAACGTGCATCCGTTCCACTTCCTGCTGTCTCCTTTCCCAGGCTGTGCAGGGGGCCCAGCAACACTCAGCACACTGGACTGTAGGATAGGAACCAGTCAACAGTTAGCTGGACCTGACAGGGAACTGACACCTGTCTTTGATTTTGTAACTGCAGGACTGTGATTGGCTGCCCCTCTCTTGCTGTGCTTCTGGCAGGGACACGTCCACCCCTTATTTGAAAAATGGGCAGTTTATATCAAATTAAGTGACATATTTAAGAATCTTACCAAACTGAAATATATATTTAAGTACATATTGCCCTTTTACATCTCTTGCCTTGAATAACCATTTCATGATGGTCTGTGTGCTGCCTCAGAGATCACCTGGCCATAAACACTGCAGCTCTAACTGTAACAGGAAGAAGTGTGGAAGCAAATGACAGAACTCTATCTGTTAATTGGCTCATGTGATCTAACATATAGGGTTTGTTTGTGTGCACCATGAATCCTAGGATCCCAGGGGACGGCCCTTATTTTTTAAAATGGCAATTTTCTATTTAGGATTACCCAATGGCACATACTAATAAAAAAGTATATTATTATGAAACTGGTTTATTTACATAAAGCAGAGTTTTACATATGAGCTGTTTTATGCAGTATATTTTTATATATATACATTGTTTGGGGGTATAGTTTCCCTTTAAGGTAGAACACCAAAGTTTATTGACACGGGCTGCCTGGATTCTGTATGGGAAAGAGTCAGACTACAGAGCAAAACACAGAGCACACACCCATTATCCAGAAAGCTCCAAATAATGGAAACGCCGTCTCCCATAGACTTCATTATAATCAAATAATAATCAGATAATCCAAAATGATTTCATTTTTTTCTCTGTAATAATAAAACAGTACTTTGTACTTGATCCCAACTAAGATATAATAAATCCTTATTGGAGGCAAAACCAGCCTATTGGGGTTATGTAATGCTTACATTATTTTTTAGTAGATTAGTAGGTATAAAGATCTAAATTACGGAAAGATCCATTATCCGGAAAACCCTTTCACACAACTAGTTGTTACAAAGATATACAAGAAAAAGAAAAAAAAACAGTAGTGTCTGAGATGTACGTAGGCTGGCAGAAACCTTGAACCCTTC
This sequence comes from Xenopus petersii, assembly GCA_038501925.1. Classification (NCBI taxonomy): domain Eukaryota; kingdom Metazoa; phylum Chordata; class Amphibia; order Anura; family Pipidae; genus Xenopus; species Xenopus petersii. Next base: position 34,183,961 of record CM076689.1, on the reverse strand, counting down.
TCAATAGGGCCCCACAATTAAACCATACACAGTAACTGATATGGCACCAGAGGAACAGCCATGGAAAGGTTACTTGTAACTGTTTCACTGTGTCCTTTATGGGTGACTTAGAACAGCATGAATCTGCGGGTGGACGCCTCCTATATCAATTTAACCCTTATAGTAAATGTAACTATTACAGTACCTATAGTGTAACCTGGAAAGGGAGCCCATTATTACCACCTGTTGGGTACAGGGCTCCATTGTGCCAGCTTTGAACCTTATACTTCTATATCAAATAAAGAAAAAATAACATCTACTCTATGCCATTTTCCAACCATACCAATACAAATAAGGTACATTCCTACCGGATGTTTTCCATGTCTTATGATTTAATATATGAAAACACCCAACTGAATTGATGTGCTCTTACTTTGTAAGTGTCTTATTTATTGTAGGGAAATAGGCAAGAGCAGAAATTAAAGAATTCTTAGTTTAAATAGGACATGATAGGAAATGGCAGTGCTGTATATTGGATTTCTGGATAAAAGTACTGACAAAAGGTTAATTCCATACCTTGGGTTGAAGCCAGTTAAATGGATACAACTGCACACTGTTTGCAAATCCTCCCATCTCAAAGAAAACCTTCGCAATGAATTGTTAGTCATACAGTCCATAAGTCACCACTTTTCTAAGAAGCAATGCAAATAAAAGTTGATTAACATTAAGTCCCGCAACTCTTGTACACAGTTCAAAATCAGTTCAGTTAGATATGCAAAGCCAAATGGCATTAGTTGGCCGAAACTGATGAGGATATAGGAAGGTTAAAGGTGACCATACACCGGCAGATTAAAGCTGCCAATATCGGTCCTTTAGACCTAGGGCCGAACGTCCGGATTAAGCTGCCATTGGTGGGCATATAAGGGAAAGATCAGCTTGCCAAAAGAGCGGATCTTATCGTGTATGGCCACCTTTACTCCTTACAGTTTATCTACACATAAAGGGAAAAAGGAATTCCTGTGCATGATAAATATTTTGGACTTGAGTAGTCAGAATTTGGATGAAGTGTAAAGAGTGGCTCCAATTCGCTCACATCTGCCCCATGTTGTGTGCATTTTGCATTTACCTGTCAGTGATCACACAGTGTGGATTTCAGATGAAAAAGACCAAAATCCACCCACTGACATCACACAACTTTATCATCATTATCCTGGCAGTTTCAGAGCAAGTCACACTTCAAGTCATGTAACAATCAGCACCTGTCTTATGAGCTTCATTGCACCATTGTGATTGGATTAAAGCAATCCTAGTAAACAATAACAGTATATACTATTAACGGGTGAATGTAAACCTTCACGATCCCGGCAAAACCTATGGTGTGTGTATCCAGGTAGCATAGAATCTATATCTAATTACAAGGCTTACTGATAAAGACATTGTTCAGCTTATCCAAGTGTTTTAGATTTTTTTTAGGTGTTCATTGTACTCAACATATTGCCCAAGCTTTGGTATCACCCAAGGCTACAGTGTAATTTATCTTCCTCCGACATGTGTCTGTTTCACAGAAACATATAATGCAAACAACTTATGTCAGGGTGTATATACAGTAATATCGCCTTGAACTAACAGAAGCCCTATTAACAAAAGGTGCCGGTGAAAGTGACAGATAAAGACTGGGATATGTTTACTGTCATTGTGTGCGATTATTAACCATGCAGAAAGTATAATTAATACATATATGTTATCGTTATATGATTATATACCTTTTTAATGTTGCTCGGAATGGAATCACTGTATGTGTTTGGCCCCAGCCTCTTTTTATTTCACTGTAGAGCCTTCAGCATATGATCATAAAGTAAAGGTCACTATAATGATATCCCATTAGAATTAGTTTGGGAGAGGGTAGAGATAGATTTGATGACACTGCTGAATGAAGCCTTGGTGCTAGAAGATGGGAATTGAGTTATAGGGCTCCTCACTGCTGGGTTTTTACAGTATACAGTATTTAAAAACAAGAGGAAACTAGTAACCTTCACTGGTTCTCCATTTACATTTCCTCTTTGCATTTCTGACGCCACAGAGAAAGAAGGTTCCATTGTTTAACATCAACACACTGAACGCGAATTCCTCAATCTGACAATCTTTTGTCTATTACTACCTGCTCAGTTGAAGAGAAAAGGAATAAAAAAGTAAGGGGTTTAAATCTTAAACTGGCCATACATGAAGAGGTCCACTCGGCTGGCGACTTCGCCAAACGAGCGGTTCTTTCATTGATATGCCCGCCAACAGCAGGGCTATATCGGGGTAATCTGAACATTTGCCCTAGGGCGGAACGATCGGATTATAAGGAGGAGCAATGGGCTCCAACTGGTCGGTCGGTGGAAATATTAAATATTACGATATTATGATCGATATTGTGGCCAGATATCGATAGGGAAGATATCGTCGGAAGCCCCCTTACACGGGCAGATAAATTGCCGGATTGGTCTAAAGGATCGATATCGGCAGCTTTATCTGCCTGTGTATGTCCACCTTAAGGTTTCAAATGTGAATTCCTGACTTCAAAGAAAGGAAATGGAAAAAAAGGTTCATATAGTATAGTTTATGGTTACCCTAAACCCCCAGGTACTCAGTATATTTTCTACTTTTACAAAACCATCTAATTTCTTTGCCGTGTGGGCCATTTGCGGGGTAAAGCATGAAAAAAAACACATACATCATATTATCCTCCCCTTGTTTCCACATCAATGGGATTTGAACTGCATGGGCAGCCATTACACAGAGCACTGTAGTTAGTGAGCTAGAGTAAGGACCAGAAATTAGAGCTCACCATAGAAAAATCACCCACTATTTATTCATCCCTATGGGAGTTTTAGAAGCATATTTATGGATGAAATTTAGCAGAGGTTAACTTAGTGGAAACTTACAACACTAGACTTGAGAAGTTATTCTGCACTACGTCTGAGGTTGACCTTGGGACCCAGAGAGGAGATGGAGGAGGCACCTTTTGTTTAAAGCTAGTAATTCATTAAACAAATGTGATACTTTATTCAGTAGTAAATGCTTCGTTATCTGAAGTGCTAACATGAGACTACTTAGGGAAAACTGCATGATCATTCAAAGAGATCTGTTAGTATTCTGTTCTAGGGGGCCATGTTCAGACAATGGTAAAACAAATTGGCGTCTGAATATTAAGTCATGAAGGCATCATACAAGTTGTGAACAAGATCACATAGTTAGAGACCAGAGGTAAAACCACTTTTGCAGGCATGGGCCTATATTAATATTAAATTGCCTCCCTATATGGCATTAGGTCCTGAAATGTGGCATGTGAAATATTATGTATTGATAATGGTTTTTGTTTTCATCATTTGTATATTTGACAAAGGCCAGTTTGGGAGTCTTCCTGAAAAGTTTTTATAGCGGTACTGGATTTATCAATCAAATAATGCATAGCGCTGGTCCAGGCAGATTTGTGTGTAGGAGAGAGGGTGTGGGCAATGCGCCCTCTAGATCAATGGTTCCCCAAATGTGAGGCTGACCCCCTGGTGAGTGTAAAATTAGCATCTTAAAGGAACAGTTCATTGTAAAACTAAAAACGGGGTAAATAGATTTTGAATATAGTTTCTAATATAGTTAGACAGTCACTACAGCCTTTATACATTAATTTTTTGGTTAACTAACTATATTGAAAACATTTTTTATTTTGCACAGCCTATCTATTTACCCAGTTTTTATTTTTAATGTGAACAATTCCTTTAAGGAGAATGCCTATCTACTCCTAGATCCACTCTCGTATGTATTTAAAAGACTATGTTCAAGCCTGGTCAGGGTGAGATTTTGGGTGAAAATATATTTGCCATGCTAGATATTTTTGAAACCATGGCTGAATGATCTGTAACCTTCTTATAAGATAAGAAGAGCCATGACCAATGGTTGTACATTCAAGGGCAGCTTGAACTAATAAAAGTTTGACAAGCACTGATTTAAACCCTGCTCTCATGAATGCACACAGAAGATGTGATAACAGCGAACACAAAACACTGTGGAGTGCACAGAAAGTTTGGAAGTATTGTTGCCAATATTCCAACGGCTAAAGGAACTTGTAGTTGAACTACAAAGGGGGGGGGGGGTTAGTGCATATGTCCACATGCCTGAATGTAATGTAATGAGTGGTTACAAATGAGAGAGTACAAATTAGGTTAAATCATTTTCTGCCCAAACAGTTCCATTCAATTCCAAATTCCCTGTTGTAACTTATTAGTCCCAGCATGTAACTCAGCTTAATTGAAACCATAAAACATGGCATTATGATAATAAAGATCCAGTTCAGCATTTTTTATATCTAATGGATCAAAAAATCACCAACTGCCGGGTGGTAGTTCAGCAAGCACATCCACAGCAATGACTCAATACTCACAGGTATTGTACTTGTATTGTATAAAATCAATGTTATTGATTCAGTGCTTTATATATTCCAGGGTCTGAAGGAAAAAAGGTCTGAATATGAGACCAAAATGTTAATTTTGCACAATAAAAGGATATTTTTAAAAATTTTTAAGCAAGTCCTGTTAGTGATGAGTCATTGTTCTTTATATATATATATATATATATATATATATATATATATATATATATATATATATATATATATATACACATACACAATGCAAAAAGTTTCCCTTGTTTGTTATAGTTTATACAGGAGCAGTGACCAGCTCCATGTTGTAGCTCCCACCCTTCCCAGCTATAGTCAGGTGATCCCAATGGTGTCTAATAAAAGGGCAGCCAAGTTTGGGAGTTTTACTTTGAAAGCAGCAAGTAAGTTGCAGGTAAAACTTAGTCCCTTTGTAAAATGTATAATGAAGCAATAGAATTCTTAATGAATCAGATGAAAATTGAGTGTAGGACTGGCCAGATATGGGATGGCTTTGACGTAGTTGGCCAGCTTAAATAGCAATGAGGCTGTGACCACAAAATACATATAGACAAATACAAGAGTCCTCTGCACTCAACCCATTATCAATATATTTAAGACAGAGACACTTTGTGCATACTGCTACTGAAAAATGCCTTACCCTTTAAACAAAACAGAGATTGTTTGTCCTTATACTTTGTAACTTACATGCCTGAAAAAGTGCAAGTGCCAGCCACAGCCTGTGCCTTATGAATACAGAGCTGTCAGACATGACACTATATTCAACCTGCATCCAAATGCTTACATTATATACATATAGGCACTTAACAAGGAGTAGGCTTCAAGCACGACAAATATGACTTCTGTTTTTGGTACTTGGCACCCTGCCTGGTGTTAAGTAAATGACTTCTTGTATTATTTCTTTATACTCTAAATCAGTGATCCCCAACCAGTGGCTTGTGAGCAACATGTTGTCTCCGACCCCTTGGGTGTTGCTCACAGTTGCCTCAAAGCAGGTGCTTATTTTTGAATTCCTGACTTGAAGGTAAGTTTTAGCTGCATAAAAACCATGTATAGTATACTTCCCAGCAGAGCCTCTTGTAGGCTGCAAGTCCAATAGCCCAACACTACTCGTATTTGGCACCCCCAGGAACTTTTTACATGATTATGTTGCTCTACAACTTAAACATTTAAATGTGGCTCTCAGGTAAAAAAAAAAAAAAATAAAAAAAAATAAAAAGTTGGGATCCCTTAAAAAATTAAAACAGTCCTAAGATTCTAAATTCTAAATCCGCAGAAAAAAGAATAAAAATGTGCATGTCGCAATGTAATATTCTTCATTATACTTTCTACTGCATTGTGAATCTTCATTGCACATTGTGAACTTTTAACACCTGCTTGAAGGTGGTGTAAATGTTTGGAGCAAACGTAACAACTTTTTCATTAAAAAGTTTTATTACATACACTGCACAATATCACAAACTATAAAATTTGCAATCGCTATGCTACTGTTGTGTGAGGGGGCAAAGGGTTCGCAAAGGCAAAATTGTTCATTTTGGAAACCGTTATTCGCATTGCAAACGATTTTTCCCCCATTAATCTTTGGTGGGAGCCACTAATGAGAAAAACACTACATTCATTTTATTCCATTTTCGGCAACTGTAGTTATTCCTGAGATAGGCAACGTCAAATGCCAAGTTCATAATTTCCAGTCATTTTTATTTAGTTTGGTCAATGTAGTGTGTCTCCTCTTCCTTAAAGCAAGTGGTGCTGCTTGTGGCTCGCCCTCTCTATGGCTGCTGCATACCTGCTTTTCTAGGTTCTAAGCATTACCTGCAAGTAACTGAAACAAATTAGCAGGTCTTATATACATTGTACCAGAATTTCTGGTAATTCTAGGATGATTAACTGAAATTAAGTCTTTGGTTCTGGCAGTATATTTAGCAGCTTGTTTGGTCAAGTCTGGACATCTTCTCTCTTTGGTCTGCTTGCTGTATTACTATGATTACTCTATCCATCTGAGTTACTATCTACTTTATTTCTTCTTTGTTGGCCTATATGTGGATCCTTTGAGTGCCCAATACATAAATATTTCTGTATTGTTCAGGGTCTGAGATTGGAGCACCCAGACCCCCTTAGTATATTTGTGAGTTTTCCATTTTGGATTGTATTTTGGTGTTTGCATTTTCTTTCTACCTTTATTTCTTATCAGAGAACCCAGAGGTGCAGTCTTAGCAACTTAGATAGCTACTAGGCTTTTGCATTAGTTTTCATTTGAAATGAACACATGCAAATCTTTGGCTATGTACAGTTGTTGCAGAACTACAACTTGTATTGTCGGGTTGAGGATGTTGGAATGTGTAGTTCAGCAGATTAGAGTTCAGTGACCTAGACGTAGATTGTATATACAGTTCATGTACTTGACATTTCTGCTGTAAATTGTCTGTACAATGTTAACCACATTATTTGATAATATATAGCGTGCTATAGAAAATCATGCGTAACTGCTTAAACAGATCATAAAACTCATGTGATTATGAATCATAAAGAAATTTTTGTTGTTGACATATGATTCCAATATAAACGATTTCCCTATATGGATAGCCCTGAAATTAGATTTATAAAACTCAGCCAAACCTTTCTGTAGTTTGCCTGGTTACCCAACCACTACAACAAGTGTAGAGCAATACTCTCTAGGAGGCAGAGGAGAAAGGCAACATAGCAGGACCAATTCTGTGGCGCTGATACGTATTTTACCCTGTGATAGGCATCCACCATGTGTCTGATGGATTGGTACTGTAGGTTTTATACTATATATTAGTGGCTTTGCCTGAAGTGAAGAGATAGAATGTGAAGCTTCTGTGCCAGATGGAGCAACATGGTGAATGTTGCTCCATATGGTGCAAGACCTGCATTAAACCTTTTACATGTCCTTCATACAGGCTACATCACTAATGATTACAGGTATGGGACATGTCACCTAGAATGCTCAGGACCTGGGGTTTTCTGGATAAGGGGTCTTTCCGTAATTTGAATCTCCATGCCTTAAGTCTACTAAAAAATCATTTAAGCATGAATTAAACCCAGCAGGATTGGGTTGCCTCCAATAAGGATTAATTATAGTTTAGTTTGAATCAAGTACAAAGTACTTGTAACGAACTTACCTGGTGGTCTAGGGGGGGATGACAGGGACGCCTGTCACCCCCTCGGCGGGGACGCCCGCCTCGACGAGCGGCTTCCGGTAGGCCGCAGGCGCCGGCGTCTTAGGGCGCGCGCAGCGCGCTCCGGGTTTTTCTTAAAGGCGCGCTGACGTAGTGACGTGGGCGCGCAAGTCAAAAACTATTTAAAGCCCATTAGGGCTGTGGGACTTTGCCCGTGATAGGATTTGTTCCTGGTGCTTTTGAGCTTGTGCTATATCCTGAACCTGTTTGATTCCTGTTTTTGACCCCTGCCTGGCTATTTGACTACTCTGATTTCTGGATTCTGACCCTTGCCTGATTACTGACTACCGCTTCTGATTAACCCTCTGATTGACTTCCTGGTTTGACCCTTGCCTGCCTGATAACATTTACTCTCTGCCTGCCTCGACCCGGCCTGTTCTGACTACTCCTTTGCCTAACGCCTTGTACTGCAATCTTTTGTCCAAAGACTTTGTTTTACTACAGTCGTGCCCCTTTGCTTGCCAGAACTCCTCGCCTTGCTCCTCTCAAAGTCCAGGTGGCATCTGAGTACGCTGGGGGCTCCTCCCGAAGCCAAAGGCGGTCACACTACTGGTGAAGCCGAGCCGAGACCAGGGAGCTTGGCATTAGTTCTGGTTTAGGGTGCCGACCGTGACAGTACTGTTTTATTAACAAAGAGAAAAAAGGTATTCATTTTGAAAAATTGTAATTATTTGATTAAATTGGAGTCTATGGGATTAGGCCATCTTGTAATTCAAAGCTTTCTGAATGACAGGTTTCTATATAATGGACCCAGAAGTGTATATGTATTAAAGCCATAGGCACCTTTTAACAGAGCAGGGAGTAACAGAAATGATGTGTTATAGATATACTTGTCGAGTAACAATGCCAGTAATTTGTTCCAAATAACAAATTTAATTTAGATAAAATGATTTGGCATATTTTCAGAGCTTTGTGCCAAGCATGATAGATATATAATATATAATATATTCTGATGTAACAAAGCAGAGTTTGGGAGAAGACTTTGCAAAATGACTGCAGCTCAGAAATGTGTGTGTGTTTAATTGAATTTGTATGTTTACAAAGCAAAGTGTTTTCTGCTCTAGCCTTTAGGCTACAATTTTATTTTACATTTAATACAGAGCATATCGTTTCCCAGAATGCATTTCTCACTGGATCTCCATCATCGACTCTGTCCACTTCCACTAGATTTGTCCAACTATTCATATCAGTCCATTATCCATCAATAACCACTTTACATTGCTATGTTGCTTTCCACTCCAGTAACCTGCTAGATTTATTGCTTGCGCCACCTTTTTTTTTTCGGAACCAAAGCCATTAACAGCAAATTCAAGGCTGGAGCGTGAGTTGACATTTAATGCCATATAAATCATTAATAACAATCGGCACATTTGGCTGGCTTTAGTTCGTCAGTTTACAATACTTTCATTGTAATATACTCTGTGATATTGAAAATAGGCAAATGATTAACAGAAAGGAGTTCACTGAAAACTTCAATTAAAGAGACTTATTCATCCTGCTCAACTGAACATTACACAGTCATCAAATATTTTTGTGTGTGGCCTTATGCACATTGGCACAACAGTTCAATTTGTTGGGTGCATCATGGGACTAGAGCATTCATGCAACCTTATTACACTGGGTTTTTATGATTATAATAATAAACTTTAAGTAATGCTGCAACTTTGTGGAACTCGCTGTTAGATTACATGTTATGGCCATCAGCATCCTAGCATAGGACTGATCAGTAGGATACGTATTGCAGAAATGTCTGATATTAGACTACGGATCTTCTGTATTTTATGATTACAATTCCTTTATAGAAATATTACTGAAACCCATGGCTGCTTGAATTCCAGCATAATCCTGAACAAAGCACATTTTCCATAAGTGACCCAGTGAGTTGTTAGTGCTGTTATAATGCTTACACAAATGTCCAAGGAACTAAACCTCTATATTAATATACAGGACTAGGGTTAATTCAAGCTGCAGAGGAGTTTTTGTAAGGTTTCCAATAGCTGACCAATCTTATTTACCGTCTGATCCCTTCAAAAACCATATCACGAGATGCACAATTATCAAAAGAGAAGACTGCTCCCTTATCTCAAGAATATGATAATGTCAATGTCAATGTTGTAGCTTTGCATTTTATTATCCACTGCTCAGTAATAGTCCTTGAGCCACAGAACTGCACTTTGAGATTCTTAAGAACCTTTCTGCTTTTCTTCCTAATAGGTAAAAGTGAAACATGAATTACGATAAAGAAGGAAACCCGGCAGGATATCCACCACCTGGTGCGTTGGATCTAGTTTGATATTTTAAATTTGATCTTAGGGAAGACGATAACGATTCTTAATTCCAGTGAAAGCTTTTAGTAAATAATTTGATACATATTTATTTCTGTAACTTGCTTCACTTCTTGTCAAGGGTCTGCTTCGCAATACTGTAGTTCATGGCAAGGTTTTGACTAAACTGGTTCCGGCAGAGACTCTTTATTTATGGCAGAAGTAACGCTACACACTCGAGCTTTGTCACGTTAAAAGTTGTAGAGATGATCTGGGCGAAAGCATTGCACTAATAATGTTTCTGAATTCTTGCCTGAAAACAACAGAGGAGCATAAGAAAGCAAATCTCAGTGTGTAAAGTGCAAAACAAGGCGCTGTCTGCTAAAGCACTTTGCACAATGCATCAAGCTATTGCAGAATAGAGAGCTGCCCGAATAAGGTTAGAGATGGTTCAATGGTTAGAGATCCTCTTTAAAATCTTTTGTTTCCATAACTGCAGGAACAGAAAACATTTTATAGAACTAATTATGAGTGTTACTCAGATGAGTCAGAATGTTAGCTGTACATAAAATTGGAATATTTGGAAAGTATGATAGCATGCCTTAAAGGAGAAGGAAAACTACGGAGGCATTTTATTGCCAATAGATTAGCTGCAATAGTGCAAGCTAGAATGCTATATTTATTCTGTAGAATGTTTTACCATACCTGAGTAAAAAGCTCTAGAAACTCTCAGTTTGTTTAGAATAGCAGCTGCAGTATTAACATGGTGTGACATCACTTCCTGCCTGAGTCTCTCCCTGCTCTGGGCTCAGATTACAGTAGAGAAGGGAGGGGGTGGGGGAAGAGGAGCAAACTGAGCATGCTCTTGCCCAGGGCAATGAGGTTTAAGCTTAAGGCAGGAAGTCTGATACAGAAGCCCATGTGTACACAATAGAAGGAAAGAAATGCTGTATTTCTTTTGACAGGGGACAGCACCACTTTGGGGGTTTACTGGTATATTTAGATGGACCTTTCTGATAAGGCTTACTTAGTTTTAACCTTTCCTTCTCCTTTAAAACAGAACCAAGTATCTACCTTTGTTTCCCAGTGTAAAAAATGTTCAGTATAGAATGTGTATTGACTTTATTATACTATGTATTACAGGAGCTGGAGGAGCCTATCCACCCCCACCAGCATATCATCCATCCCCAGGTGAGCCAACTGTCACTTCCTAATGTTTTAGCTTTTGAGTATGATTGCAACCTTACAACCATATTCTTATGGGCGATAGTTTGTGCAAAGGAAAACTGAACAATCTTATAGTAACTATTATATCTCAAGAGCTAATCATCGCTAGACCTGCTCCTTGTCCCGTCTCACCTTTCCTATGGCAGATAGGTCCACCATTCATCTCTTGGTGGTAATTGTGTGGTAGGAACATACGGGAGTGGGCCAGGTCAGCCCATGGCTTTTCAGGTGTGGGTGACCGCATAGAAAATCAAAGGAGTTTGCAGTTGGGTTGTACAACTTTACACTTTACACTAAACTTAACAACTTAACACTTTACTGCATCTATACTTCATAACTACAGGACAGAACTTTAGGTTTGTTCTGGTTTTCTCTCTATATTTGTTTTTGACAATGAAATGTATTTGCTTTACTGAAGAGGCTAGTATGTGTTTCTTAGATTGTTCAGCCTGAAAATAGTCAGTTTAGAACATATATGCAGATTTCTAATTATTGCCCATTCTGTTTTAAAGGAGCAGCCTATCCACCTCCACCAGTGTATAATACACAACCAGGACAGCCAGGTAAGCCAACCTGTTATTTTGTCCCTTTGCTCCTAATGTATGGATATACTATTTGGTATTGCCTGCACACTTACACCTAGTGAGTTACAGTATGACATAAGCAGTTGTATTCAGGATATTTGGTAACAAAAAATGTACAAATGTAGGTAACATGTAGCCCTTGGTGCCTATATATTATTAAAACATTAAATTGCCCACTTGCTTGCCCCAAAACATTTAAAGCTAAATCTGCCTGCAGGGCTGAGGGCTATTCCTGTGATTGGTTCATATGCAAAGAGTGTTAGGGACATTGGCAGGAGGAGATCCATGCCTAGGGCAGCCCTATACAGAAACCCAGCTCTACTGTCAGGTCTTTTTTCTAGTATCTAGCTGAAGGATTTTAACAACCAATCAAAATGTTTTGGGATTGTCCCATCCTAGGGTTTATTTTTGAACTGGTTAGATGCTGGGAGTTTTTTTTTATTTTAAAGTGCTTGAAAACATTTTTAAAACGTTTCTCCTATGAATTTTGATTTTGCTACACATCTACAATCAGTGTCATAACTACAGAGGAAGCAGACCCGCAGTTGCAGGGGGGCCTGGGCCAAGGGGTCTACTTCCTCTATAGTTCGAAAATAAAATCCCCCCTCCCTGGCCACTATCCTTTACGCAAGGGCGGGTGGACAGGGCTGGCAAAGGAAGAAGTGGGTATGGTTAGGGTGGGTTGGTTCTGAGTAGTGTGACCGGCCTCTCTGAAGATTTTTTGCAGGGGGAGGTCCAGTGCCCTGTAGTTATGCCACTAGATTAGAATGTGGAATTGTTTGAAACGGCACAGTATTTGTTACTGAAATCGCATAGCCAGTTTGTTTGCTCAGTCTGGGTTGCAGCTGGTGTCAAATGCACAGGTTGCAACTGTGACTGGTCCAGAACATGAAGACGGTAATCGTTCACAGACGTTCAGTTAAATTGAGATATTGAGAAATGATTATGTGCTAAAACTGGGTGACTGTCACATTCCTTCCCATTTACCTTGGACAAGCTAATAAAATATTGACTACAAGGGAGGAGGTGGTCTTGAGCTCCAATGCAACTTTACTTGCTTTCTTGTACAGATGGTTTGTTCTTTTAACTTATACTCATGTTATAACAATGCTTTGAAAACAACTCAGATATATATTTATTTTCCAGTCTTTGTGACATCTGCATTTCATGACACCCCTGCATCAACAACCTGCCCCTCGTGTAGGCAGAATGTAATCACCAACATACATTATAATACCGGATCACTCGTCTGGCTTCTGTTTGCCATCCTACTGATTTTTGGGTAAGCAACATAAGCAACGTTACACAGCCGTGACATATATTTGTATACTTGATAGAGGTGCCCTGGATCTGGGATTTCATTTGAGATTCCGCAGCACTGCAGCATTTTTTGCAAGAATAGTAACTGAATAGACTCAGAATGACTAGTCATAGGACACCATAGGCATTTAAAGGGGTAGCTAATAGTATGTTATAGAATGACTAATTCTAAGCAACTTTTCAGTTGGTCTTCACTTTTTATGATCTATAGTTTTTATTATGGCTCTTTCTATATTATGAATTGGCACCATCTAAAAATGAATACTCTGTTGGCTACAAAATTATTGTTATTGCTGCTTTATTTTAGGAATTCGGCCGAACCCCGAATCTTTCGCAAAAGATTCGTCTGAATACCGAACCGAATAAAAATCCGAATTTGCATATTCAAATTAGGGGTGGGAAGGGGGAAACATTCTTTACTTCCTTGTTTTATGACAAAAAGTCATGTGATTTACCTCCCCGTCCCTAATTTGCATATGCAAATTAGGATTCAGATTCAGTTTGCCGGACAGAAGGATTCGGTGCATCCCTACTTTATTTATTACTCTTTATATGCAGGCCAGGGCCGGAACTAGGGGTAGGCAGAAGAGGCATCTGCCTAGGGTGCAATGAAGTGGGAGCGCTGGGCCGATGCCTGTTCCAGGGTCTTCTGCCCACTCTTAGTCGAATTCACTCCACTTTGCTGCTTTTACCTCCCTCCTCTGTCACTCTCCCCTTTCTACCTCCCTCCCCTGCCCTTCCTCCCTCCCCTTCGTTGCCCTCCCTCTTGGTTATGGTGCATTCACGCAACCATTCACACATGGGGTGCAGGTTTAGCCAACTGGGTTGCCTAGGGCGCCTGGTCAGCTTGGCTCTGCCCGGCCCTGATGCAAACCTCTCCTATTCATATTCCAGTCTTTTACTCAAATCAATGCATGGTTGCTAGGGTAATTTGGACCCTAGCAACCAGTTTTCTGAAGTTACAAACTGGAGAGCTGCTGAATAAAAGCTAAATAACTCTAAAACCACACAAAAACAAAAAAAGCCAACAGCAAATTGTCTCAGAATATCACTCTTTATCTCATTTTAAAAGTTAATTTAAAAGTGAACAACCCCTTTAAAGTCCTGGACAATCAAAAACTACAGCACTATTTCAATGATTTTGTTGAAATCAATAAGGTTACAAATTTAATTCGATCTTAAACTGAAGTTTCTGTTGAAAACGTGGTATTTTGATGGATCTGGACAATTTTGGATTCAGATTATCCTGCAGCAAAAAAACTGTGCTTTGCATAATGAAATAAGATATAGTTCTAAGCAACTTTCCAATATACTGCTGAATGCAGAAGCTTGGCCATCTATTGGCAAATTCCATATTTAGTCAAAATAAAAACAAAATATTTGCAAATGTTAATGCATAGTGACTAGTTTCTATGTTCCTAAGTTTCTCAACAGAAATATCCATGAAATCGAAGTGTGATGAAAAAAGAATGTTTATGCTTTTTATTACAAAATATCTACCTCTGTTTTTGCAGGTGTTGGCTGGGATGCTGCTTGATCCCATTTTGTGTGGATAGCTGTAAGGATGTTGATCATTTTTGCCCAAACTGCAATCACCATTTGTACAAATATAAAAGACTGTGAAAAGAGAAGAATATCTATTATAATAATGCTTTACATTCTGTTTTTTTTGGCATACAATTATGAATAAAATATACTCATTTCAATTCCTTTTAACTATATTTTTAATAAAATAAATTGTAAAATATATGTAAAATAGTGCTTGCATTAAAGATCTTTTACTCAAAGTGGCATTTCATCTTTTTAACCTTAGCATGCTTAGCTCAAAAGGTGAGTTAGGGCTGAGTCTTACAGTTCAGCAAGAATGAAGATGTAAACCACTGTAATGGAGCCATGTGTTGGAGCTTGGATGGTACCAATTCTGTCACCTGGATGTATTCCTTAAAGGAGAACTATCGCAAAAATAAAATTTTGATATAAGCTTCCTCATACTGAAGTAAGAAACGTTCTTAATACAATCAACTAAAAATTCTGCATAGTTTCTAAAATAATAAAGTTTATCGTCACTATCCCTCTCTCAGCATCTTTTTCTCTTCATTCTGTCTTCATGCAGCAGTTGGGTGTCAGATAATCACTGACAGTTAGATCCAATATATCTTATAAGGGGGCTTCCTTTCATAGCAGATGAATTAGAGCTCACTCAAATAACTGATTCCAGTGGAAACAAAATCTAAATGGCTTTTGTACAAATTCTGCATGTAGAGAGACATGATGTCTGTTGATTTTAATAGAGTGAGCTCTAATACATCTTCTAGGCAAAAGGAGCCCCCCTATAAGATATATTGGATCATTCATCTGACACCCAACTCCTGAGTAAAGACAGAATGAAAAGAAACAGATGCTGAGAGAGGAATAGTGAAGATAAACTAGATTATTTCAGAAACGGTACAGAATTTTTAATTGTATTTAGAAAGATTCTTATTTCCGTATGCTGAAGCTAATATTAAATTTTCATTTTCCACAATAGTTCCCCTTTAAAGGGCATGTAAAGTCTAAAATAGAATAAGGCTAGAAATGCTGTATTTTGTATACTAAATATAAACATGAACTTACTGCACCACAAGCCTAATCAAACAAATAATTTATGCTTTCAAAGTTGGCTACAGGGGATCACCATCTTGTAATTTTGTTAAACATCTTTGCAAGACTAAGACTGTGCACATGCTCAGTGTGGTCTGGGCTGCTTAGGGATCGTCATAAGCAAAGCTGCTTGAGTTCTGCATGGCTGGGAAGTAAGGCGGGGGCTCCCCCTGCTGTTCATAAGTATGATTGTTTCCCTGCTCAGCAGTTAGGGACCGTCTGACAATTCCTATCCACAGCAGTAAATGAAGGGAGAATTTCACTGCACACAGTCAGGTTTCTTATAAAAACGGTACCCCTTTTTTTTATTAAAGTATATTGGAGATAGGTTTCTTTTTCATTACAGAAAGTAAAAATTGGATTTTATTTTTGTGCCTTTACATGCCCTTTAAGGTGGATTAATTCGTGGGCTGGGCTTCTTGTTGTATCCTGAAGAAAGCAGATGTTTACTTGCTCTGGGTCCATGGAGGTATTTGGCTTCTGGGGTTGCAATATGAGGAATGTTCCATGTCTCTTTACAAAAACATAGGGGGTTATTTACTAAACTCCGAATGCAAAAGTCATGAAAAATTTGTGATTTATTTTAATAAGATCTAACTTTAAAAAAAAGAAATTTCGGAATTTATTAAACCCCGAGGATGGGAAAAGTCAGAATCTGAAAATCTGGCATCTCAGAAAAGTGTCAGTTTTCACCTTCTGAAGCAGCTCTGGGAGGGGGTGGGGGGTCGCTGACCTGTTCTAAATTGATACATTTAGTTCAGGGGTCCCCAACCTATTTTACCTATGTGCCACATTTAGATGTAAAAATAGTTGGGGAGCAACACAAACATGAAAAAGTTCCATTGGATGCCAAATAAGGGCTCTGATTGGATATTTGGTAGCCCCTTTGTGGACTGGCAGCCTACATGAGGCTCTACTTGGCACTATACTAGGGGCAGATTTATCAAAGGCCGAGGTGAATTTTCGAATGAAAAAAATTCGAATTTCGAGCTATTTTTTTGTATACTTCGACTAGGAAATAGTCCAAATTCTATTTGAATTTGAAAAAAATCGAATATCAAAATTTATCATGTACTGTCGCTTTAAAAATTCGACTTCGACCATTCGCCATCTAAAACTTGCCAAATTGCTGTTTTAGCCTATGGGGGACCTCCTATTTGGAGTCGATTGGTGGACTTTGAAAAATCAATTTTTTTTGGGGGGAAAAACTTTGAATCAAATTCGATCGAATGCAATATTACTTTGATTCAAACAATTCAAATTCGGCCAAATGTTGACCTGTTCGTTCGAAAACGGACCTATTCGACCAAAAAAAAAATGTCAACTTCAAATTTCGGTTGGTCTTTTTGAATTCGAATTTCGAATTTTTTTCAATTCGAAATTCGACCCTTGATAAATATGCCCCTTAGTTTTTATGCAGTTAAAATGTACTTTCAAGCTTGGAATTCAAAAATAAGCACCTGCTTTGAGGACCCTGAGAGCAACAAGGGGTTGGAGAGCAATATGTTGCTCATGAGCTACTGGTTGGGGATCACTGACTTAGTTGATACATTTCTTATCATTTTCCCCGCTGAGCAGAATCTCTGGATTTCATTACAGGCAGCTGTTAGGGTAAGGTCACACTGGGCGATTTGGGGAGATTTACTCGCCTGGCGACCAATCTCCCCAAATGCCTTACCTCTATCTTGCGCCAGCTAAAA
Source organism: Xenopus petersii (assembly GCA_038501925.1). Classification (NCBI taxonomy): domain Eukaryota; kingdom Metazoa; phylum Chordata; class Amphibia; order Anura; family Pipidae; genus Xenopus; species Xenopus petersii. The sequence goes on along the minus strand of CM076689.1, from coordinate 34,166,609 downwards.
TGAAAAATCGCCTGCGGCATGGCACACGCGACGCTTAGGGGCCGATTCACTAACTTTGAGTGAAGGATTCGAAGGTAAAAAACTTCAAATTTCGAAGTTTTTTTTGGGCTACTTCAACCATCGAATGGGCTCCTTCGACTACGACTTTGAATCGAAGAATTCGTAGTAAAAATCGTTCGACTATTCGACAGTCGAAATACTGTCTCTTTAAAAAAAACTTTGACCCCCTAGTTCGCCATCTAAAAGCTACCCCCATAGGCTTGCCTAACTTTTTTTGATCGAAGGATATTCCTTCGATCGTTGGATTAAAATCCTTCAAATCGTTCGATTCGAAGGATTTTAACGTTCGATTGAAGGAATTATCCTTCGATCGAACTATCTGCGCTAAATCCTTCGACTTCGATATTTGAAGTCGAAGGATTTTAATTCCTAGTCGAATATCGAGGGTTAATTAACCCTCGATATTCGACCCTTAGTATTCAGAAGTTGCTCGAAGTTGCCTCGCAAGGATACTTCGGGCGACTTCGGAATACCAAATCGCCCAGTGTGACCTTACCCTTAGAATTGATACAATATGTGCTAATACTCCAGAGACGCTACTGAGAAATGTATCAACTAAATGTTGCAAAATTGTAACAGTTTAGAGTCTGCGCCCGAATTACTGAGCTGCCAGACTCAAACACCAGAGACAGGGACATTAAACTTTTTGGAGATTTTGGAAAAACAGTAAAAAATAAATAATGGAAAGTAATTGAAAAAAAGTCTTTATTTATGGAGAACAATCTAAAAACAACTGAATTGGAAAAAGTGTTTGGACCCCTTTAATACAGATCAGTATGTACACGTATCTGTATGTCTAACTATGTTTATAAATGTTAAATTATACATGTACCGTATATGCCATTTTCACTGTAATTTACAACTCGTTTAGTTCCCAAAGTTTGCTGGTGTCATAACAGGGTTTTATTAGCTGAAACACTCCCATTGTAGGTTTTCAGGAATGTTATTGCTGCCAATAAACATTTATTATAAACAGCCCGTGATGCACATCAACTCCCATGATGTTCTCTATTGACGGTGAATGGGGTTTATGGTTAACTGGCCCGATTTACATGTTGTTCCGCTTTGTGTCTCCAGCTACACAATGTGTTACACTATTACCATCAGCTTTACTTTGAGTGCAGATCACACATTAGACTCCTGGTTACGCCCGATGAAACTCACAGCATTTAAGAAACAATTCCCTTGTAAAATAAGAGACATTTCTATTTATTTATTGGGAAAATTTTGCAGGAGATTCTGACTCAGGACAACATTTTCATGCAATAAGGATTATTTATATCTTAGTTTGGGATGAAGTAAAAGCTGCTGTTTCATTATTACAGAGAAAAAGGAAATCATTTTAATAAATTGGAATTATTCGATTATAATGGAGTCTATGGGAGACTGCCTTTCCATAATTCTAAGCTTTCTGGATAGTGGCTTTCTGGATAACAGATCCGATACAATATATATACCCTTTACGAGTGGCATAACTACAGTACAGCAGCTGTATACATTTTAGTGATATACCTGAAAACATAAGGAACGAAATTCTCTGTGACAGTTCCCAGGCAGAAATTTAGTGAGAAAAATCTAAGAAATTTTCAAATTATGATCAATCTTACCTTTATGAGAAAATGTCCTTTTTTAGCCCATTAGGTAGAAGATGGTTTTCATTATAGTTGGTGGGAGGAGCAGGGGCAATGACAGTTTCAAAGACATGCCAGCAATAGGATTATAGTTACTGCTATGCCAGCGGTAGGATTGAGGACCACCATCAATGAGACAATTTTCCACCAAATATCAATTGGGTGGGCCATTCAGAAGGGGCCCTGTCCACAGGCAGATAAGTTGCCAAATCGGTCTGAAGGGCCTGAATTGGCAGATTAAATCTGACATGTATGGCAACCTGTAGTCATATATAAAAACATTAAAGCATTTCCAAAAAGGATATATTGTATTCTCATTATGGCTCAATCATAATCCTTAACGCTTAGTTCACAGTAACATTGCAGTAAAAATTGACAGTGACAGTTACAAACGACTTAAAGGAAAACTATACCCCCCAAACAATGTAGGTCTCTATTAAAAGATACTGAGTAAAACAGCTCATGTGTAAAACCCTGCTTCATGTAAATGAACCATTATCATAATAATATACTTTTTTAGTAGTATGTGCCATTGGGTAATCATAAATAGAAAATTGCCATTTTAAAAAATAAGGGCCGCCCCCTGAGATCGTAAGATTCACTGTGTACACATACAAACCATATGTAAGGTCACATGAGCCAATTAACAGACAGAGTTCTGCCTTTTGCTTCCTCACTTCTTCCTGTTACAGTTAGTGTTGTAGTATTTCTGGTCAGGTGATCTCTGAGGCAGCACAGATAGAGTCACGAAATGGTGGTTCAAGGCAAGAGATGTAAAAGGGCAATATTTATGTAAATATATATTCCAGTTTGGTAAGATTCTTTAATATGTCATTCAATTTGATATAAACTATCTGTTGATAAGTATTCATTTTGGGGGTATAGTTTTCCTTTAAAGAGAAAACACGTTTAGTATGAAATAAGTGTGTTAATGGGAACAGTACCCTTTAAAGAATATAATCACAAATGAGGTAAGGGAGCACCACCCATCAATTGAGAAAACCAGTGGATGGTGTGCAGGGTTAAAGAAATAAGTATTGAGAGAAAAGAGAAAGTTAGCCCTTGAAACTGCACCACCCCATCCAAGAGCCTTGTAACCCACGGAACAATGTTAAAACTTAACTTTTACTAATAACTTAAAGGAGAAGGAAAGGTTAAAACTAAGTAAGCCTTATCAGAAAGGTCCATCTAAATATGCCAGTAAACCCCCAAAGTAATGCTGCTCTGAGTCCCCTGTCCCCCAAAAAAAACACAGCATTTCTTTCCTTCTATTGTGTACACATGGGGGCAAATTCACTAACATTCGTAGTTGCGCCAGGCGCAACTTCACCGCGCTTCGCCGCACTTCGCCGCACTTCGCCACACTTCGCCAGGTGTAGTTTCGCCAGTGCTCCGCAAATTCACTAAAATCCGAAGTTGCGCACAGGGGTAGCGTAAGATTGCGAAGTTGCGCTAGCGTTGATTCGCTAAGTGAAGCGAAGTTACGCTAGCGAAGGCTAATTTGCATACGGCGCCAAATTCAAATTTCAATGGAGGAATACGTATCAGCACTACACATGTGCCCACTGTATAGGTAAGTTGCCATGAGTCAGGAAATGTAGGGGGGAAGGAGGGGAGCCCCAGAAATTTTTCGATCTTTTTCAGCCTATCACCCATAATGTAGAAAATACGCCAGCGTTTTTTGGGACTTAGAAAAAATTTGGACTTTTTTTGAAGCAATCCCTATCTACTCTATTGCGCTTCGCCTGGTCTGAGGTGGCGAAGGAAGTCTAGCGTAAAAGGTAGCGTTCAGTACACTGCGCACGTTAGTGAATTTGTGTAGTTACGTCCGTAGCGAAAATTCGCCAGGTGTAAGGGTGCGAAGTAACACTAGCGAATATACGCCAGCGTTCGTTAGTGAATTTGCGAAGTAACGAAAATGCCCAACGCTAGCGAATTAACGCTAGCGTTCGGCGCTTAGTGAATTTGCCCCATGGACTTCTGTATCAGACTTCCTGCCTTCAGCTTAAACCTCATTGCCCTGGGCAAGAGCATGCTCAGTTTGTTCCTCTTCCCCCACCCCCCTCCCTTCTCTACTGTAATCTGAGCCCAGAGCAGGGAGAGACTCAGGCAGGAAGTGATGTCACACCACATTAATACTGCAGCTCCTATTCTAAACAAACAGAGAGTTTCTAGAGCTTTTTACTCAGGTATGGTAAAACATTCTACAGAATAAATATAGCATTGTAGCTTGCACTATTGCAGCTAATCTATTGCCAATAAAATGCCTCTGTAGCTTTCCTTCTCCTTTAATTAAAATCATTAGTCCAGGAGAGCATTTAAAACCAAGTTAGGAACAGGGAGACAGAGAACCCTGGTTAGGTAAAGCGATATTTGCAACCCCTAGCTCAAATGTAAGGCTGATACATAGAGTCTGTAGTGAACCACTACAGTCTGTAGTAAATAACTACAATAATAGCGTGGTGTGAAACACAACTGCAATACTAACGAGGTGTAGGGCAAAAAAGGACAAATGTCACGTAGCCTATAACCAGTATAGGTAACCTCTTAAAATTCCACCCTTTCAAACACCCATCAGTTCGCAGCCTTGATAATTCCACCACCCATTCACCCTCCGACGCACCCTCCCATTGTCTTGGAAGAATTGATATGTCTAGGTGGCATCAAAAATTGATTCACTAATTAATAGTAAGGAGTAAATGATGGTATTTTAGCAGCTTGCATTTAAACTACCTTAGAGAGCGGCTCCGTAGATCCCCTTCACCCACAGAGATTCCCTCCGTTTGTGCTGTGAAGCCGTGGCCTAAATTCTTTGCAGTTCAGTCCGCTTGCCTAACCAAACTAAAATACAAACACACTGTGGTTCATTGATTAGTACAATGTATTAGAGCTACATCCTCACACCTTAATTTGCATGAGATGCAACTGACATTTAGGAATAAAAGTATAAGTGTAGGACTCCACAGGCGATTTTGTCGCAATCCGACGCGACTGTCGAAATTCTATCTCTTACCTTATTTTTGTCGCATGCGTTTTGTCGCAGTGCGTCGGATCGTGACAAAATCGCTCGTGGAGTCCTCCCCTTATAGACAGAACTTTAAGGACTAAAAGTGAACCATATAACGTATGTCTCTATGCAATATACATCTTTCTGTTATACTGTATTTCCTTGACTGTAGAATGTGTCCTTGTCTGTGAGTGTATAGCATCTAACACATGTAAGGACTCATACGTTTAGTACCTTCCCTATGACTTTCAATCTCTACACTTCCTTAGTTCTCTACTTGGCAAAAGCTCATGAATCCATTTATTCATTTACATTTTTCATTCAGTTGCTGACCCAGCTTTACTATGAGAGAACCTGCAATCATGGTCAAAAATAGATCTTTCCTGGTTCTGGGGAATCCATGCGTTTAAGATGACTCAATTAGATTTGATTAGAATATTACCTATCCCTTATCTTGATCTGAATTTCAAAGCCATGCAAAGTTATTTGGGCAGGCAGAAATGTCTCAACAGATGATGTATAGGACCAAGTATGAAGTATGGAAAACTGTTGTACAGCTGTGCAATTGGTCCCTCTTATCCATATGTATGCCCCGACACCTCCCAAATATTTAACTATTCTGGAACATTAGATCTCCCCATACACATTGCTATGGTCCACATCCCATTACCCTGGACTTACAGACCCCTTCTTAGTCAACTCATTAAAAATTTGTGATAAATTTTAGGGGCAGATGCATCAAGGGTCGAATATCGAGGGTTAATTAACCCTCGATATTCGAATGGGAATGAAAATATCGAATATCGAAGTAGAAGGATTTTGCACAAAAACTGTGATCGAACGATCGAAGGAATAATCCTTCGATCGAACGATTAAATCCTTCGAAATGAACGATTCGAAGGATTTTAATCCAACGATCAAAGGAATATCCTTCGACCAAAAAAATTTAGCCAAGCCTATGGGGACCTTCCCCATAGGCTAACATTGGGTTCGGTAGCTTTTAGGTGGCGAACTAGGGGGTCGAAGTTTTTTCTTAAAGAGACAGTACTTCGACTATCAAATAGTCAAACGATTTTTAGTTCGAATCCTTCGATTCGAAGTCGAAGTAGCCCATTCGATGGTCGAAGTAGCCCAAAAAAACACTTGGCCCCTTAGTCCTGCTCACCGTCTCTCACCGACCCTTACAGCAGCTCCAATTCTGGGTAACCTTTTCTTTACCCCCGGGCCTAAGTCACCTGACTTTTTGCTGGTGGACCTGTAAAAGCTTCATGGTCGGGCCCCAAAACCTCGCCTCTAATTCAGGAATCTTACAATTAGGGATGCACTGAATCCACTATTTTGGATTCTGCCGAACCCCCGAATCCTTCGTGAAAGATTCGGCCGAATACCGAACCAAACCCTAATTTGCATATGTTAATTAGGGGTGGGAAGGGGAAAACATTTTTTACTTCCTTGTTTTCTGACAAAAAGCCACGTGATTTCCCTCCCGCCCCTAATTTGCATATGCAAATTAGGATTCGGATCGGCTGGGCAGAAGGATTCGGCCGAATCCGAATCCTGCTGAAAAAAGGCCGAATCCCGAACCGAATCCTGGATTCGGTGCATCCCTACTTACAATCCACCCATTACTGAGGCCTTTTGATAACAGCAGGAAACCCGTTATCTGGAAAGCCCTGAATAACAGAAAGGCCGTTTCCCATATAATCCAAATGTTTAAAAATGATCTCCCTTTTCTCTGTGATAACAAAGCAGTACCCAGGGCAGGATTTATATAGCTGGTGCCCCTAGACCCACTGCTGTTTGTCGCCCCTTTCCTTCCCTTTTACTCATGCAAAGTTTCATTATCAGGACCAGAGAAATAAACTCCAGACAGACATTCAGAAATGGGCAGCACCTGGTAGCCGATTGCCAGGGTTCTTAGATATATTCCACACCACCCCAATTATTATCCCAAGCCCCTTCTTCCTTTCTTCATATCTCCAAATATATCATCAAAGTGCTGGAGATGTAATGGAGAAGAGGGGACATCTATGGTGGTTCTGTAGACCCATTCAGCCATTCTGGGCTGACGTATCACAGCATATAGAGGCAATTATCACAGCACAGATGCATATAGAGATAAGAACAGCATTACTCTCTATGATACCAGGTCCAGTTGATTAACACAGGAGTCTTATATGCGAGGGTGGCATATACATTCTATCTCTACTTGCCTCGCAGAAGAATGTAATGGGAAATACATTTTGAATAGAACTGTGTCATGTAAGTAATCAAACCCAGTTTTGTGAAAAGGCTATACTTACATGCTCTAATACTGTACATTTGTTTGGAAATTATGATCTGGCATATGTGGACCACAATGATCCTGTTTGGTAGTTTAAATAGGGATATAAACAAAGGTTACTACAGGGGTTGTAATAGCAAATATATATATATATATATATATTACCCTTTACTAACATTCGAAGTGAATTTTCGAATTAAAAAACTTCGAATTTCGTACTTCGACCATCGAATAGGCCAAATTCGACTTCAATTCGAATAGAAAATATTTCGAATATTCAAAAATCGAAGTACGGTCTCTTTAAAAAAAAAACTTAGACTTCGACACTTCAAACCTGATGAATTGCTATGTTAGCCTATGGGCACCTCCTAGAACCTAGAGGCAAAATTTGGCTAAGTTTTAAAAAGTCGGAAGTTTTTTTTTTTTTTTTGAAAATTCTTCGATCGATCGATGAAATTTCGATTCGAAATTGAGCACTTGAGCAAGGAGTCTGTGCCTCCGAAACATTGTGGGGATCTCAATAAAACGCCAGCCATTTAGCATGAATGCTTGTGTGTGTGCCATCTTATTTTCTATAAGTGTATATGGATTTCTGGCCTTTAGTCATTCCCAGCTGCTCTCATTTGTTTTCACATGGGTCACATTTACAATTAGGCCTCTTAGGGTAGAACTCCACGGGCGATTTTACCTGTGATACCTTCCGTTCCGACGCGATGAGACTAATCGCATGCGTTACGCTGGTTGTGCCGAATCTAATGTAAGTAATACAAATGTCGCTTGAAGACGGCGATTGCATCCCTCACAACACAACTATCGGATGAAGACGCAACATGCATCGTTAGCATCCGACAGTTGTGTAGTATGCAATCAGTTTGTAGATGCAACATTTGTGTTACTTACATTAGATTCAGCACAACCGACGTGACGCCTGCGATTAGTCTCATTGCATCACAACGGAAGGTATTGCTGGGCTGGGAAGGGTGGGAGCTACAACATGGAGCTGGTCACTGCTCCTGTATAACTATAACAAACAAGGGAAAGTTGTGCTCACCACTAATTTTTCAAACCATTAGGCGGGGGGGGGTGCAATGAGGCTGTGACCACAAAATACATAGACAATTACAAGAGGTCCCACCCTTCCCAACTATAGTCAGGTGATCCCACTGGTGTCTAATAAAAGGGCAGCCAAGTTTGGGAGTTTTACTTTGAAAGCAGCAAGTAAGTTGCAGGTAAAACCTAGTCCCTTTGTAAAATGTATAATGAAGCAATAGAATTCTTAATGAATCAGATGAAAATTAAGCGTAGGACTGGCCAGATATGGGATGACTTTGACGTAGTTGGCCAGCTTAAATATATTGCAATATATGGATAAACAATCCCTGTTTTGTTTAAAGGGTAAGGCATTTTTCAGTAGCAGTATGCACAAAGTGTCTCTGTCTTAAATATATTGATAATGGGTTGAGTACAGAGGCTCTTGTATTTGTCTATATGTATTTTGTGGTCACAGCCTCATTGCACCCCCGCCTAATGGTTTTAAAAATTATTGGTGAGCACAACTTTCCCTTGTTTGTTATAGTTATAACACCAGGGGCAGGAATGTGATGTGGCCACGTCAATCATAGGAAATCCTAACTTGGAAAACAGGGCTGGCAGTTTTGACCCTGGCAGCCTTCCATAAAATTGTGCTGTCTGGGTCAAAACTGGACAGGTGGCAACCCTAAGAGTAAATCTTACACAAAACTGAAGTTTGGGTAAGATGGAGTTAAACTGGTAATATTGCTTGAATCCAAATTTCTGACACAAGGTGGCGCAAAGAAAAAAAAAGTGCATTGTTGAATGTGAATTTGTTGTTTAATGATTTTCTGATATAAAATCAAAAGTTTACTCAACTTCTGTAAATTGCACTTTTGTATATTCCATAAAAGGCCAAGTTTGGCAAAAAAGGAATACAGCTCTTTGTAAGGGGCATATTTACAAACACAAGTATTACATCTGCATCGTTTTCTCTCTCACCTCCTGTTCCTGCCTCCTTACCCAGCCTGCCTCTCTGCCTTAAAGGTACAATGTAACTAAAACATGCAGATACTACAGCAAGTACCAACTGCAAAATTAGATGGACACGTTTAGTGTTGATCACAAGGGTATTTGTGCCTGTGCATTCTGCTTGCAGTTTACAGCAATATGCCTGTTCAGCCTTCTTAAATATGTGATATTTTTCATAACCCTGAAAAAAAACAGGACAGCTACAAACATTTTAGCTAGGGATTTTAGCTAGTAGCCTTTTGGCCATAGATTCAGGAAATTGTTCCACAAACATTTTAGGTATAGCTTGCTGCCAAAGACAGGTAAAACCCTTGCTTTCTCATAGCCTGTTCAAATCAATGAACTCCCTATAACATACTGAATAGTGATGTGTGGGCCGACCCGATACCCGTCGGGCGGGTTCGGGTCGACCTCGCACTGCTCCTCCCCTTCAAATGCCGGCATCTGACTTCCGGTTTTATAGTCTTGCCTCTGCTCGCCCCACCCCTTTTGTGGTCATCAGTGGGGCGGGTCAGCGCAGGTCTATAAAAGGACCCCTGAAGCACGGGTGCAGGTGGGCTGCAGCAGGGCGGGTTAGGGTCGGGTGCGGATCAGGAAAACCCTGACCCGCACATCACTAATACCAAACAAATTTTATACCTCGGCTCTAGTCGGTTGTTCATGATCCTCCTTGTTCTTGTAAGGCAATTATTATTCATAAGATACATAAGCATGTGTCCAGCCAGACCGCTTTCCTTAATTCCATTGGCTTCAGGACCATGACATAGGCAGAAGATGCGATGTTGGTGCAGTCTTTCCTGGAAAGCCTTGTTCACTGTAGATCTCTGCATTTATGGTGCAGGAGAGGATCAACAACCCCCTTTCCAAAGAAAGAGTGGATTAGGTTAAGCGCTGCCTTTGCTTATTAAAATGAAAACCATAGATTTCAGTTTAAGAAGCATTGGGAGAGAGCTTCTTTAATAAGACTTTGCAAAAGGTGAACAACCAATGGTGTAACTAGATGTTACTGGATAGAATTTAAAGCCCCAAAACATTGATAAGTTGACTCGATATATTTAAATTGCTCACTAATTAAGACCTCGCTACACTACTGGGCACCGCATGCAACTGCAGGGTCTGCTTCCACTGTAGTTACACCCCCTTTGAACAACTCCTTTTACTAAACTTTACCATGTGCTTAATAAATCTGTGTTCCAAATAGTGTTCATTATTTCTCTCACAATTGTTTATGAATGTAACAATTGTTACTCAACCTAACATTTCTTACAACACACACATGCTGTGAGTTGCTGACAGTTTGCACCTGGTCGGACAGGCCAATTCCAACAAAAATCACAGCTTGATTTTAAATTTAAGACTAGTAACACCAAAAAAAACAAAGTATTTTTGCCTTTTCTCCCTTTCCAACGTTGAATGGCTGCCCCCATGGCTACACAGCAGCTTGTCTAAATAATTTTTTACTGCTACTTAAGGATAGAACTTCATGGGCGATTTAGGTCCAATCCGACGCCACGCGATGAAACAGATGCGACAAAGAAAAGGTTGGTTGTACAATTGTCAGATGTAGTCGCAGCGTGCATACAACATGACTGTCTGATGCAGACGCTGCATTTCTATTTCTTCCCTCATTTTCGGCGCATCCAACTTGGCGCCAGCGTTTCATGCGTGGCGTTGGACCTAAATCGCCCATGTAGTTCTACCCTATTGCAGAGGAAGCACAATAAACCATTTAATTTTAATATATTTTAAAACAAAACCTACTAGACAAGAGAAACAATGTTTTTAGTGACGATTTTCCTTTAATGAATATGATCTTTTTTCTTTAGATGTGAAACTGCTCACTCCCAGTGGATAGTTGAAGATTATTCAATGTCTTAGGGTAGGACTACATGGACGTTTTAAGTAGCGATGCACCGAATCCACTATTTTGGATTCTGCGGAACCCCGAATCCTTCGTGAAAGATTTGTCCGAATACTGAATCCGAATTTGCATATGCAAATTCGGGGTGGGAAGGGAAAAACATCTTAGACGTCCTTGCTTTGTGACAAAAAGTCACCTGATTTCCCTTCCCGCCCCTAATTTGCATATGCAAATTAGGAATTGTATTTGGTTCGGCCAGGAAGAAGGATTCGAATCATGCCGAAAGGCCGAATCCCGAACCGAATCTTGGATTCGGTGCATCCTTAGTTTTAAGGCGATCCGACATGCTGTGACAAGTCGCATGCGACAGAAATAAGGTAAGAGATAAAAATGTTGGTCGAAGTCCGACGTGATGCGACTGTCTGATGCAGACGCTGCGACTTCACCCGACATTTCTTTCTCTTACCTTATTACTGTCGCATGCGACTTGTCACAGGCGTTTTGTGGCAGCACGTCGAATCGCGACGAAAACGTCCATGTAGTCCTACCCTTATATTTAAACAAACCTGTCTGCGTCAGTTCAATCGTATGTCAGCAACTGAAAACGGTGCATTACATATTTAGAAGCGTATATGGAGATACTTAAATACCACCATATTAACACTATTACGTGACGGTAAAACGAAAAACTTTTTCATTGAAAAAAAAATATCTGCAAAAACCAATTCATTACAACCTAAACCTATTTTTCCAGTCATTATTCCTTGTGGCCATGGATATAAATGTTCCTTAACTCTGTATGTCACTCACATTTTTTTTTTTATATCACACTGACAATTTTATAGAAAATTTTATTCAACAGAAAACATTTTCCAGCAAACAAGGCAATATACAGGTAGAGTCGTACACTGCTGCTACAGGAAAAATAAAATAATAAACAAGGGGGGGGGGAAAAAAAGTAAAATTGGGTTGAATGGCTGTAATCTATTTACTGCACTCAAACTGGACACGGCTGCCTTTAGTTTCACATTTTCCAATGGAAGGAGGAGGTGGCAAAAAAAATAATAAGCTTCAAGGAGGAAAAGGCAATGAGATAACTACATACAATGAATATCGACATCAATGAAAGACTTGCAGACTCACCGAACAATATGAACCTCCTAGTGTTAATTTGTACATGTCCATTCATCAAATATACAATTTTATTTCAGGTCTGTAGCTTTTGTACAAACATATACTTATGCTAAACACTAGTGAGCATGCCCTCTGTGTGTTTTGAAGTAAAATATACATCTGTACACAAACATCTGTCTGTGTATGACATATATATATATTTATATATATACTGTATATATTTATATAAGCTATGCCAATGCTAATGATGTCTTTCTAATTTGCCACCAGGCAGCGCTGTACATTTTACGGAGAATGTATCTTTGCCGAAGCAAAGTAGAGAGACAGTATAAAGATATTGTGTGGTGGCGATTTCCAAAAAAGTGGCAACAATGTACACAATGAAGTATAGATTGCTATTTATTGAAGTGAGGATCGCATTTACAAATGCACACATTTATCTCGAAGGGAGGAAACCTGTCTTGAGTGTAAACATAAGTTACTTGCTGCGATGATGGTGGAATGATAACACCAGGGTTGGCCGGCAGACAGCCATCTTACGTATCCTACAAAATCTTCCGTGGAGCAGTTGTTCCGAATTCGTTTCTTCAGCTGAACTCATGACCCCCTTCTCCTGTCAACAAGTCTTGCTTTTGGGTTACCATAAAATATCTTATTGGCATTCAAGCTTTATAAAAACACCTTCATTTTCCTCAAAAAACGGCAGTCGATAGATACAGAGAAGCCAAACGGAACAGCCTCAACAAAATAAAATTAACATCAGCAGCAAATCCTCTTGCCGTAGACTTCAAATATAGTGCACGTGTACCAAAGTTCTAGCGTTGTTAAAAAGGTGCACACACACACACTTAACTGTCCCTTGACTTGGATAAACTTGGTTAGGTGAGTCAGTTATGAATTTTAATTGCTTTCTCAAGGTAAGTGTAGCGACTTCTCTTTGGGGCCTTATTGAAGTGGTCAAGCCCTAGCCAGGGCCTGGGATGGGACATGTTACCTAAGGAAAGAAAAACTCAAATGGTTAGTCCGATAAAATGGCTGTACCAATCGTACAGGACAGTGTTTTATAATCCAGCATTCTCAAGTCAACAGATCTAAAACCTATGATGGTTCAGCTTTACACAGGGTCGGACTGGGCCGATGGGACACCGGGGAAAAAACCAGGTGGGCCGCTGGCTCTTGTGGGCCCTGCCGGCTCAGATCCGCACCCAGATCCCCGATTCCCCATCCTGCCACGACCTTCCTTTTTCAGGAGATTGTGGCATGAACGTAGAGCGCATGAGTTCACACATGGCAGCGCAGTGGGGGGGGGAGGTGGAGGGGGGCCCTGGGACAGCAGCCCCGGTGAGCCCCCCAGTCCGACCCTGATTTTACATGTGGCAAAAGTATCATTGTTTGTGGGTCAAACTGTTAAGTGAAGCAGACTTTCAACGACTGAAAAATGTATCCAATTGAAATGGATCCTCCACGTCCTACTTTGATTTGTACAATAAAAGGAAATGTACATTAAACACTCTCAATGGTTTAAAAGTTATTGGAAAATAAATATGTGGTTTCCAATATTTTTGCATTCCTGATTCGGACCCCTGCAACAAAGATAAGGCCTTGGACAGAAGATATTTTTACAAATAACCATAAAACCATTGAAAAAAAAATCTAATGTATTTTAGAGAATTGTTTCATATAATTTATGTATCTGTAGGTGGGGATTCACATTAAATCTAACCTAGGCCAAGATTAAAGTAATTGTTCAGTATGAAAATAAAAAACTACGTAAATAGATAGGCTGTACTAAATAAAAAAATAACTCCAATATAGTGAGTTAGCCAAAAATCTAATGTATAAAGGCTGGAGTGACTGGATGTCGAACATAACAGAACACTACTACTGCTTTTCAGCTCTCTTGTTTTCCACTGACTGGTTACCAATCAGAGACTTGAGGGGGGGGCACATGGGTCATAACTGTTGCTTTTGAATCTGATCTCAATGCTGAGGATCAATTGCAAACTCACTGAAGAGTTACGTATGTCCCATGTGGCCCCCCCTTCAAGTTGCTGACTAACTCAGAGTTAGAGAGCTGAAAAGCAGCTTATTAGCTTGTTATGTTAGACATCCAGTCACTCCAGCCTTTATACATAACATTTTTGGCCAACTAACTATATTAGAAACAGTTTTTATTTTGCATATACTATATATTTAACCAGTTTTTATTTTCAGACTGAACTGTTCCTGAACGGATTGGCGAAATCCCAATATTATAACAAAAATGACAGAAGAGACTTAGTGATTGGCCTGTATTACCCCCAACCTTTATCCGGTAAGCAAATTAGTTCATAAAGAGAAGCTAGATGACAGGACCACAAGGATCAGAATGCCCATTCATGTTACTATGCTTTCCATTCAGTAAAATAGACTGTCTACTGCAGATACAGCATAAGGTAGAGGGGGGCTGCCCAAGAACTACCCAGCTAACTGCATTAACATCCAGCAGAGACAGTGGGCAATACAATATATAATTAAAATTGCAAGGATTTCACCCTTCATGCATCTGCCCGTGTGCCAGTTTATGTTCTGTTGGAATCAATGAGGAAGGTACCAACCCCTCCATTTACCAAGCATGTCACTGTTTTTTGGAAAGGCAAAGGTGTATTGGTGTTTTTTCATTGTTTTCAACTGAGACAGTAACCAAGTAAAAGCAAAAAGGGATATTTTGTAGCCAGATGAAGGTTAAACAATGAAAGCAAACGTATGATTGGTATTCATGGGTTACTGTCCAGGTATTAATGTGCTCAGTGTTGATAACAGCCTAATTAACACTAAGGGAGCTAGCACATGGGCAGATTCGGGGAGATTTTGTCACCTGGCCTGACGAGGAAAATAATTGCCTCATGAGGAAACTTCGGGCGACTTCGGAAAACGAAGCGCATCGAGTGCATTGGCGCTAGTCATTATAGCAGACGGAAGGCAGTTCAGGGAGATTGTCGCCCTGTAGAAGAGGCTATTAGTCGCCAGGCGACTAAATCTCCCCGAATCTGCCCGTGTGCTAAAGCCCTAAAAACAGGGCATGGGTTGGAAGTAAGCACACAAAATCTTAAACCTCTGCAGGGCTTTATTCTATAGGCTAGAAGCAGTAGTAAACTAAAAATCAACTACAGCACTTATACAAAATCCTCAGCATATTACACAACTCTGGAAATGATTCCTAATAATAATAATAATGATGTGTTAATCAGAAATAGACCACTGTTACTTACCAGGCTGGGGCTCAAAGTCCTTTAGACTCACTTCGTAGTCCTCTTCGTTTATGTATTGGTGCCGACCCATCATTACAATGGCAAACTTGAACTAAAATCAGAATGAACTTTAAGAGTGTGGCTTGTACATTTAAAGGAACGGTTCAGTGTAAAGATTAAAACTAAGTAAATAGGCTGTGCAAAATAAAAAATGTTTCTAATATAGATAGTTAGCCAAAAATGTAATGTATAAAGACTGGAGTGACCCAATTTCTACTATAATAGCCAGAACACTACCTCCTGCTTTTCAGCTCTATAACTCTGAGTTAGTCAGCGACTTGAAGGGGGGCCACATGGGACAATTGTTCAGTGAGTTTGCAATTGATCCTCAGCATTCAGCTCAGATTCAAAAGCAACAGTTATGACCCATGCCCCTCCCCCAAGTCATCGATTGGTTACTGTCTGGTAAACCAAGAGAGCTGCAGATCAAGAAGTAGTGTTCTGGCTATTATGTTAGACATCCAGTCACTACAGCCTTTATATATTACATTTTTGGCTAACTAACTATTAGAAACATTTTTTATTTTGCACAGCCTATTTACCTAGTTTTTATTTTTATACTGAACAATTCCTTTAATTAAATATGTTTTTAAATACACCTCCTGATATTTTGACAACCTGTAATTCCTATCAAATTAACAGAAAACATTGCTAACATTTAGACCTTTGCACCTCTCAGAAAATGTGGCTATAACTCAATATAAAGCACAGGCTGATATAGCAAGGGTTGTGTACACAATGTGTAGGTTCCCAAACCTAGACACAAGTGCAACTTTTTAGCCAAGCAACAGATTGAATTTGTTTGGATTATTAGCACATATTTGAGCAGCAGAGTTAACTGAAGTTCCGCTCAGTTCTAATGCCCATTTACACCATATTCAAGGGCACTACACTTGCCAGTTGCAGGTAGGGTTGCCACCTGGCTGGTATTTTACCCGCCTGGCCAGTAAAAATGATGGTTGATCCCAATGTTATTAATAGGGAAAAAAGATAAATATATAGGAAGGCCGGTATTGTTTTCCAGAAAAGGCGGCAACCCTAGTTGCAGGTCTATTCTTGAAGTAGGCCATATAGTACATATAGGTGATGGACACTAGCTAAACTACAGAAACGGGGGCTAGAAACACCATGTTTGGCATGTTGAGGTAGATAATTAGATTACAAGCGCACCGATAATCCCCTGGATAATGGACTCCTTCTCACAAACAATCAGAACAAATGGCAAAGGGAGGTGGTTGTACCGATAATTATCTACCTTACTGGGGCCAAACATGAGTAGCTTTAGGGCAGAGGCACACATGGAGATTTGGGGAGATTTGTCGCCAGGCGACAAATCGCCTCTTCTTTGGGTGACTAATCACCCCAGACTGCGTTTCCACAGGCTACAATCTAAATCGGGATGGCACTCAAAAAGCTTTGTTTTCCAAAGTTGCCTCACGAGGAAACTTTGGGCGACTTCGGAAAACGAAGCACAACGAGTGGCATCCTGCCGGCGATTTAGATTGTAGCCGGCGGGAAGGCAGTTCAGGGAGATTAGTCGCCAGAAGAAGAGGCGATTTGTCGCCGGGCGACTAAGTATCCCCGAATCTCCACGTGTGTCTCTGCCCTAGGTGTCCGGTCTCCCTGTTTAGCTAAATAAAAAATAAACTCTACACTAGTCAGGATTAAACCAATAAGCAAAATGTACAGCACAAGCTCAATTTATGGAAATCAATTTGAACATGGGGGTATACTGCTAGCAATATGAATTAGTGGTTATATTTTCCTCATTAAATTGTAATGGACTACTGGAGATCAAAAGATCAGACAGGTATTTCCAATTGTAATTACATCTATGTAACCGAGTAAATAGTGTCTTGTGCTTGGATTTTATTACACTGGTATGGGACCATATATCCAAAATGCTGGGGACCCGGGGCTTTACCCATAATGAATCTTTCTGTTAATTTGGATCTTCATACCTTAAATCTACTAAAAAAATCATGTAAACATAATAATAATAATAATAATAATAATAAACCCACTAGGCTTAAGGATTAATTCCATCTTAGTTTGGATCAAGTACAAGGTACTGTGTTGTTATTACAGAGAAAAAGGAAATCATTTTATGGAATCTATGGAAGAAGGCCTTTCTGTAATTTGGAGCTTCCTGGATAACAGGTTTCCGGATAATGGATCCCATTCATGTATGTGTAGTCTGCAGACGATGGAACTATGGGTTTGCTTATAAATTATCGAATGGATATTAATTATCAGTACTTAACACAAGTATCTTTTTTTAATTTTTATTTTGTAAAGGACAACAAAGCCTAAATTCACAGGTGGTGCGTGAGGTTCCATTTCATTAGAACACATATACAGTGAATGTGCAGTATAGTCGTTTTTGGTAGGGCTTCCTTGTCCTTGATCGATGCATGTGCAGTATAGTGATTTTTCCATCTTTATTATACTGCACATGCGCTGTTCCAGGACAACACAGGCTCTGGGTGAAAATCAGACAACATGGCAGTGCAGCACTCTAATAGAAAGTCATTTGGGCTGCTGCAAATTTTAATGTAACTGTTGGGCCCCATATTAGCAATAAAACAATAAAAAATATATTCTCAACTAAGAACAAAAATCTGATGGCATGAAGATAGACATGCA
The DNA here is from genome assembly GCA_038501925.1 of Xenopus petersii. Lineage (NCBI taxonomy): Eukaryota > Metazoa > Chordata > Amphibia > Anura > Pipidae > Xenopus > Xenopus petersii. The sequence continues at coordinate 34,148,653 of CM076689.1, read as the reverse complement.
CTACGGTGCTTGGAATAAAAAACAGTAATTAAAGGATGGAGTTAATCGTTAATTAACAACATCTCAAACAGCTGCCATGCTCACTCAGATGTTTAAACTATAATTTTAACAATTTTAACTATAATGCAGAAAAATTACCAAACTGGCAACAATCATGACCATTTAAAGGTTACAATCAACACACGGGAAACTGAATTTGTCAGTGCAGAATGGTTTTACTTGACAATTCTTACTGTACCTTTTCAAACTCCTTTTCTTGAATATCCAGCATAGTTTGAATTCGCTTCATTACCTCTCTGAAGGGTTCACCCTTAAACAAGATAATAAAATCTGATGTTAGAGATAGATAATTAGAGCAGATGGTGGAAACACTAAGCAGTACTTCGGTTTGTGCGATTACAAGGTTTATATAGCCACTCTAGGGACATGGAAACACTCCACAACTAAATGTAATAGTTTTAGCCTTTATAAACGATGTATAGTTCGTTATCACACTTCAGATCTATGAGCTAAAAGGAAGTTGCTCGCCCGCCTCAATATGAATTTAACTTGGGATTAAGGCTGTGATGCCTATGTATTACTTGCTTTTCAAAAATGAATTGGAATAGGTAAAACAGTGATCTTTAAAAAATTGCTTTGTGCCAGGGGTGTCCAAACTTTTTTCACCAAGGGCCATATGTGGTAAAATACACAAACAGCCGGGCCACTCACTGTGGCCACACCCCCTGATTACCATGTTCATTTTACAAATTGTAAATACGTAAAACACACACATACAAACACACATACAGACACACATACATACAGTGACACACAGACAGATACACACAGTGACACACATACAGATACACACACACAGTGACACATACAGACAGATACACACACACACACACACACACACACACAGTGACACACATACTGACACAAGTGACACATACAAAAAGATACACACACAGTGACACATATAGACAGATACACACACAAACAGTGACACAGACAGATACACACACACACTAACTCACACACTCTATCTGTAACGGACTCCCTTGCCCAGCTGCAGCCTCACTAAATCCACCCCTCCCCCAAGCCAAGCACGAAGCAGTTACTCACAGATCATCAGATGCACTAAATCCAGCCCAGGTTAGGCAGCAGTGTAGAAGGGGAATGGAGCCATGCTTTCAGTTGTTTACCGCCCCCCTCCCTCCCCGCACTACACTAAACTTCAGTCACGGGGAGGGCGGAATTTAGGACAAGCTTCACAGAGTCTACACTGAAGCACTGTAGGTTCCGCCCCCCAATGACGCCGTGTGGTAGGAAAAAATCTTTTCTGGATGCTGAAAGACTTTTGGGGGGGGGGGGGATTTTTGCACGCTGCGGGCCAATTAAAAATGGATATCGGGCCGCATTTGGCCCGCGGGCCGTAGTTTGGACACCCCTGCTTTGTGCGCACAGACTGGAAACACACTACCATTATCAATGGCATTGCTGGAAAAAAAGGGCCAGTGGTGGGAGAGAATAGTTTTGCAATTTCTGTTCTTTGAAATAGAAGGTGATTTGGACTTAAAAAACAATATGGTAAGGGTTGGGTAAGAGTGCCATAACAATATACACATTTATAATTCTTAAGGCTTCCACGTCCCTTTAAAGGAGAACTAAACCCTAAAAATGAATGTGGCAAAGCCATATTTTATCAACTGAACTTATTGCATCAGCCTAACGTTTCAGCTTGTCAATAGCAGCAATGATTCAGGACTTCAAACTTGTCACAGGGGGTCACCATCTTGGAAAGTGTGTGACACTCACATGCTCAGTGGGCTCTGAGCAGCTGTTGAGAAGCTAAGCTTAGGGGTCGTTGCAAATTATCAAGCAAAAAATTAGGTTTGTCTATAATATAAGCAGATGCTACAGGGCTGATTAGTAAATTCTGATGCTAATTGCACTGTTTTCTATGTTGCCATGTATTAATATCTGTATTAATTACTAATCAGCCTTATATTGTGACATTTATAGTCTATGTGTACTGTATATTGTGAGTGGGTCCCTAAGCTCAGTAAGTGACAGCAGCACAGAGCATGTGCAGTGAATCAGCAGAAAAGAAGATGGGGAGCTACTGGGGCATCTTTGGAGGCACAAATCTTCCCTGCTAAAGGGCTGTGGTTGCCTTGGGCTGGTGCAGAAGCTGTATGCACACGTACAAAAGTTATTCCATTACTTTTCTATAAAGACAGAACAGTATTTTAATAAACAGGTGTATAGTATTTTAAAAAGTACAAGGGCATAGCTTTCTATAGAAAGAATTGTCCCTCTGTGTGCATATAAACAAGAGCCCTTCTGCATTGCAGGGACATCAAAACATGACTCCATTAATAAGTCCAAGAGCACATATTAGGCAGATAACATACACATACATCTCCCACAGGAGTATAAATATGAAGAGAATCAGTGTTATTTATGCATAGTAAACTATGAATCATACAAATTCTTTTCCTACCTAAAATATAGATCACAAAACTTTCCATACTTGATACAAAATTATATATATATTTAGATTTTAAAGTAAGCACTAAACTCACCTGTTGTATCCTGAGCAAAAATGGGATTCCAAATGTGCCAAACACCTCTTTGTGAAAATGTGCCACTGTGATCAACATTTCATTTTCTTTATCTATCTCTACCTGATCCAGAGGAATTTCCTGCCATGGAAATAGAACACGGTGGTTAACTGGTCACCAAGACTGAAGATGATCCTTTTTTTTTAAAGGGTGCAGTATATACACACAAGCCTATTTGCCTTCAACCTTGCTAAAATGAAGCACTTAAAAAACAAAAGAACAGTTAACTATTAACAACCTCGGGTTGGGCAGCTTTTCTGGATTTGCAAAGTTTCTTATCTGACAAAAACTATTTGTAATGGGCAAATAATGACACCATATTTAACCCTTAAATTGGCAACATGATTTCAATGAATAGGGCTTGTGCCACACAGACTTTTTAATAATAAGTAAATCAGATTTTTATTTCTTGAGCTAAACCGGGAGACTGAAGCACCTCAATGTTGCCTTAACAGCATACCGTATATACTCGAGTATAAGCCGAGTTTTTCAGCCCCAAAAATATGCTGAAAAACACTACCTCGGCTTATACTCGGGTCAAGCGCAAAAACGGTCGCCGGCGCCCAAGAATAATCTCCAAGAATATTCCCCGGCGTCTAAGAATGGTCGCCGGCATCCACAAACGAGATGCCGGCACCTCCAATGGGAGCAGAAACCCTCAATATTTTGATTGAAACTTACCAGAAGCTGCTGCATTTCTCACCCTCGAATAAATAAGCTTTCCCAGTTTTTGGAGGTAAAATTAGGTACCTCGGCTTATACCCGGGACGGCTTATACTCGAGTATATACGGTATTATATATTTTAAACCAATCTCTCCTCACTACATGGTACAGTCGTAGTACAGTAGTAGTAGGGTAAAAACAAAGCAATTCTGCTTAATGACAGGATAAAATAAAGTGTTTTTCATTTTTTCAATTAAAAAAAACAAAACAAAACAAAAAAAACAGGCATAAACTTTTCCAACACAGGTCCTATTTAAGAAACAATTTGCTACAATTCCAGCAGACTGGAAGAAAAAATGAATTCCTGAAATTAAAAACAAGTGCCTAACATATGGTTATAAATACACACACACAAGCACATATGAACATTAAGAACAATGCTGTTCTCACCTCTATTCGAAATGTCCGACTTGTTGCAGGTGATAAACATTCTAACAGCTCGTCTTCCTGATGAACCCCAATTATTTTGTAACTTACAATTTCTAACAGCCTAAAAGAAATTATAGAATTAGAATATGTACTCAAAACAGCAGTTTTTCAAAAAAAAGATTTAGTTGAAAACAAATTGGAAGATATACTGTAGTAGGTATGCAAAGGGCCCTTTAAATAAATACTGCAAGCAGAAATCTGCTCATTTTGTTGCAAAACACAGAAGCACCAATACAAATGTGATGTTAACACAGGGAACTTGGACCCTTGAGCTTCTACTGCCCGTGATACTGTGCAACGATGGTGCAAACATATATAATGTTCATATATAATGTTCAGTTGGGTTTCTTTTAGTTGATGGAACCTGGGGTGGAAGGAGCCATCTTTGAAACCTTTAAAAATGATTTTGAAAACAATTAAATTACCTTAATTTACCCGATCCTTTCTCAGATAATTCAACGGCTCTCTTACACTCTTCTAAAAGATCCCGTACACAACCGTGTTTGTCTGGATATAGTGTTACTTCCTAAAGATTCAACAGAGACATAAAAAGTTTAATTTTAAGAAAAAAAATTTTAGTAGTAAAAAAAAACAAAAAAACAGCATGACTGTTGATTAAAGTTGGTGGAAAAAGATATTAGGGGACATATTTATCAAGGGTCGAATTTCGAATTTTAAAAACTTCGAAATCCGAATTCAAAAAGACCAACTGAAATTAAGTCAAAGGTTTTTTTTTTTTTTTGGCAGAATTGGTCCGTTTTCGATTGAATAGGTCTGTATTCGGGCGAATTCTAATCGTACGAATAGCGCATTTGATTGAATTCGAATCTAAGCTTTTCCCAAAAAAAAACAAACAGATTTTTCAGAGTCCACCAATTGACTACAAATAGGTTCTAGGAGGTCCCCCATAGGCTAAAACAGCGATTCGGCAGGTTTTAGATGGTGAATGGTCGAAATCAGATCTTTAAAAAGAGACAGTACATGATAAATTTCGATATTTGAATTTTCGATTTTTTTTTCCAAATTCGAATCACATTTGGACTATTCCCTAGTCAAAATACACAATAATAGCTCGAAATTCAAATTTTTGGAATTCGAAAATTCACCTCGACCCATGATAAATCTGCCCCTAGGCATTTACTAGTTTGGTTGAAATTTTTTTTTTAGATGCTGTAGCTAGAGTGTCGACTACCTGACAGTTCACACATCCTCATCCACTTACCTCTTCCCTAAACTGACTATTAAGCCAAACACACTTGAAGCTTCTCCTGTTTTCAAAGTCTGTGATTTTCATTTTAAGCTGTGAAAAAAACATTAAAAACACAAATGAGCATTACAAATTAAGAGTTAATACTAGAAGGAAATAATAAGCATTTGTTTAGGAATAACCTACCTGCTGATAATACAGTTTCTTTGGTTGCCGAGGCTTAAAGAATTGCAGAAGATCTCGTAATGTACCTTCATAGTTATGTCTAAGGGGGTTTCCAGGGCCATCTCTGTAACTAGAAATGTGTGGAATTTTATTTAGAGTGCAGCATAAATGGACAATCAACGTTTCTTTCCTTAGGAGAGATGAAAGTGTATAGTCAAATAAAGCCTCAATGTACAGGTGTGGGACCTGTTATCCAGAATGCTCAGGACCTGGGGTTTTCCGGATAATGGATCTTTGCGTAATTTGGATCTTCATACCTTAAGTCTACTAGCAACTCATTTAAACATTGATTAAACCCCATTGGCTGGTTTTATTCCGAATAAATATGAATTATATCATAGTTTGGATCAAGTACAAGGCACTGTTTCATTACTAGAAGGAAATCATTTTTTAAAAATGTAACCATTTGATTATAATGGGGGTCTATGAGAGATGGCCTTTGAGTAATTTGGAGCTTTCTGGATAACAGGTTTCCAGATAACAGATCCTGTCCAGGATATAAATTCTTAGATTCTTGTGCTCAACCCCAACACATTCATTTTCTGCCAACTTACATTTGGTCAAGTCTTTAATATAGACAGATTAGTGTCTAACTGTCCACATCAGGCATTCAATGGATACTTTATTTACAACAAAAAGTGGTTACTCTTGCCAAAAAGCAATGTGCATTATTGTGACATAGTAAATATGATGGGATTTTTTTATTTCACTAAACTTATGTGAATGTTTATTTCTCTGCCTGAAAAAAACAAAATATCTCTCTCTCTCTCTCTCTATATATATATCTATATATCTATATATATATCTATATATCTATATATATATATATATATATATATATATATATATATATATATATATATATATATATCTATATCTCTATATCTATCTATCTATATGCGCCTAAGGCCCCATGGTACAATTCTCAGGCATTGTTTACAGCCTAAATAATTATCTCGCACTAAATTCCCCACTGCCTCACTTTCGGAAAATGGGTATTAAAGAAAAAAGGTCCAGGCGCTGGAAATTTTCACAATATTCTCAAATAAAATCCCTAGGGTTGTTTTTTTTTTTTTTTTTATATGATTCCAAATGACAATAATTGGGTTTCAGACAGCAGCAAAGAATATTTAGCTTTTTAAAGATGCAATTTTAGAAAACAGAAAAGCATGGCATGGAAAACAGCCAGAGAACCTCCCTCATTTTTCATAGATTTTAATGTACTGCGTGGAGTTTACTGTGGCAGATTTGAACACATAGAAAAATATTAGACCACTTAGCAATAATCAGAAGTACACTCGTGTCATGGATTTCATATATTTTGCAATGAAAATAAAAAAATCAATGCTATCAATTTATTGGATCAATTTTTACATGGATCATAATTAAAAGACTGTATAATTAATGCCATTTTTAGATGATTTGAATAGTCTTTTTAATATTAATTATACAGTGTTTTAATTATGATCCATGTCTTTATCTTTTAAATGGTGCCAAGCATTCACCTATAAGTATCACTTAGTTGATGTATTGTTAATTGAAACTATATTAGGATTTATTGCAGATGGTCTTGATTTTTTGTAAAAATAACATACACAATATTGACCACTAGATGGTGTTAAAGAGTATAAAGTGTTGTACTCAGAATTGGTCAGTAAGCTTGATAAAAGGTCGCATGGCCTGAAATGTTGCGGTGGTGCCCACAAAAGCACAAATAAAGGCTTTTTAATTGCTTGAAGAGTTGGTGGTGCTGTTCAATCTTTTACTAAACAGCATTTTTCCAGCCATATTAGCTTATCATGGAAGGGAAATAACTTTTTATGAAACCCTAGTGTTTTACAAAGCATGAACGTATTTCTCAGTGCAGCATAATAAACTGGGAAGAACACAAACCGTATGTCATTGGTAGAGCAAAAGTTTAAACTGCTGGAGTCGTGTGGCATCTATTCCAATTCAGTGGCATATAGATCTACATTTGATAGCAGTGTGATATTTGTTAATTTCACTTTTATTTACACTTACCCTTGAGATTTGAAGAACTGTAGAAGCATTGGGTCAGTGTTAAGTCTCTGTGCAACAGTCTTTGCAACCTGTATGAAAAGTGCACATCAATATCAGCAATATATACCTTAAATAATACTTTGCAATTTATGGACCAGCATCATTAAAAAGAAGGCTGGGATCCATCAAACTAGAAATAAGTTAAATTGAAAAATAAATGGTCCATGTCTCTGATTTAGAATTATGGTTCTGTTCTCATGTGAACTGTACTATTTCTCTTTGTATTTTGTCTCATTTTCTTTTAAACTTATCTTTATCCTCATTTCTTTTTCATTCTTCTCCCCATTTTGTTATCAATACTGTTCTACCCTCTTATTATTTTCTCATGTTCCAAGCTTCCCTTTACTTGTTGTATATCGTGTTATTATTCTCTTCTGTAGGTTGCTTGAAACTGCAGGGCAGATTACCAGGCAACCTGGATTTTTTTTCCAGGGTATGAATTGAGGTTTAGTCCCCTTGGCATGCTTGTCATTAGGGAGAGAACCATTAGGCAGATGGTAGTGGGGTACAGATTTACAGAGTAACTGCGTTTGAGAAGTCTGAGCTTACAGTGTGTAATTACCGTATATACTCAAGTATAAGCCGTCCCGAGTATAAGCCGAGGTACCTAATTTACCTCCAAAAACTGGGAAAGCTTATTGACTCGAGTATAAGCCGAGGGTGAGAAATGCAGCAGCTTCTGGTAAGTTTCAATCAAAAAATTGAGGGCTTCTGCTCCCATTGGAGGTGCCGGCGTCTCGTTTTTGGATGCCAGCAAACATTCTTGGATGCCGGCGAATATTCTTGGAGACTATTCTTGGACGCCGTTTTTGCGCTTGACCTGAGTATAAGCCGAGGTAGCGTTTTTCAGCATATTTTGGGGGCTGAAAAACTCGGCTTATACGCGAGTATATACGGATGAATGGAATGCCATGGGTACATGCTTGTCCAACCTTCATTCTTTAAAGGAACAGCTCAGTGTAAAAATAAAAACTGTGCAAATTAAAAAATGTTTCCAATATAGTTAGTTAACCAAAAATGTAATGTATAAAGGCTGGAGTGACTGGATGTCTTACATAATATCCAAAACAATACTTCCTGCTTTGCAGCTCTCTAACTCAGAGTTAGTCAGCTACTTCAAGGGGGGCCACATGGAACATAACTGTTCAGCGAGTTTGCAATTGATCCTCAGCATTCAGCTCAGATTCAAAAGGAAATAGTTATGACCCATGTGCCCCTCAAGTCACGGATTGGTTACTGCCTGGTGACCAATCAATGGAAATCAAGAGAGCTGCAGAGCAGGAAGTAATGTTCTGGCTAACATTTTTAAATTTTGCACAGCCTACTTACCCAGTTTTTATTTTTACACTGAACAATTCCTTTTATTCTGAATTAGTAAACTGAACTGGGAATAACAGAAGATTCCCCCAATCTGAATATGAAAACACAGTTACACTGTTAAACTATTTCTAATGATAACCTCAGTTTATAAAAAAAAACCTACTATTGCAACTTTGTTTGTGCGCAGATATATATATACAGTAGGAGATGTCATGTTGTCAACATTTTTATGTTTTTTTTCAAAGGTAGTATTATTTACTTGAAAATATAGGACAATATATGCAAAAACAAACAAAAATAAAAACCCACCGCCCACACAGAGTGAAATTGTATAAAATAAAATGTTTAGTCTTTACATACATGTGAGTAGTTCATTCTATTTGATAATGTTACAACAAATCCTGGGTCATTGGGAATCGTTTTGTCACAGAAAATAACATCTACGCGGTGGTAAAGGTCTCTAAAGTATTCCTTTGCGGTTGGCAATTCGCTGCTGTCATTTTCTGGGTCATCCCTGTGCAACAAATAAAGGACTGCTTAGAAAAATAAGACACAAAGTAAAAGAACAAGAACAGTTTAACGGGACCATCACTTTTTTAATTAGCTGCTGTTTTAGCATTCTTTAGTTTAACCATATTATTAAGTAAAAAAAAGCAAGTTAGAAGTGTCAACTAGCCGTTTCCCAAACACCAGTATTTAAAGTTTCAATCAATCATACTTGTATTTGAGCAGGATGCGGAACTGATTTATTACTTTCAGCATCCTGTTTGAAGCTATCCTTAAGATATCTGATGGTACATGGGTAAACAGCACAGCATCTCAGACCAGTTCCCACTGTGATGTAGCCACAAGACTTCTGTAGTAAGCCTAAAGCTTAAGGCAGGGGTAAAGGGTCAGTTCAAAAGCAGGTCCAAAGTCTTGGGATCACTATGCTCAGGAAAGAATCATATTACTTCTCCTTTAAATGCTAACCAAACTGTAAGCATGGCAGAAAGGTGTCACATAGGGAAACCACTGGACTGTATTTAAAAGTTTGATTCAGGCCATACAAGCCAACAGAGTTTTGCTCAATGCTGATTATAGTGGAAATCAGAACACTGTGCCGAGCAGGATTTACTGGCAGGAATATGGACCAGTGAAAAGGAGATTGTGTTAGTCACCATTAAATCCTTTTCTCTGTAGCAGTCTGTGGGACACAGGGACAATGGGGTGTAGCATCTATCAGTAGGAGGCAGGGCACTAAAAGAATATAGTGACAAGAGGCCCCTCCCCCTTCTACTATACCCGTTAGCTGTAGGAGGAAGTCAGTTTTGACTAACAACGAAGGTGATATGCAACTTAATTGCCTCACAATAACTATATACAGCAGGGATCCCCAACGTTTTAGACCCGTGAGCAACATTCAGAAGTAAAAGGAGTTGTGAAGCAACAGAAGCATGAGAAATGTTCTTGGGGTGCCAAATAAGGGCTGTGATTGGCCATTTGTTAGCCCCTATGTGGACTGTCAACCTACATTAAGGCTCTGTTTGGCAGTACCCCTGGTATTTATGCAACTAAAACTTGCCTCCAAGCCTGGAATTCAAAAATAAGCTCCTGCTTTGAGGCTAGTGGGAGCAACATCCAAGGGGTTGGAGAGCAACATGTTACTCATGAGCTACTGGTTGGGGACCACTGATATACAGGATAAGTCTACCCTTTCAGAGGAACCAGACTGGCCACTTTTAGGAAGGAGGCCCAGTGTCCCAAAGACACAACCAGTGAAAAGGATTTAAAGTGATACTGACAGTAAAAAAAATTTTTAAATATGAATCTACATGAAAAGTTACCTATAGGTCATGTTGAAAGCTGATAGTTTTGCTTTTGTAAGGAATTGTCACTTGAAGTTCCTAAACCTGACTTTTTTGTCAACCTGACTGCACCTTCTCAACTTGTCAGAGTTTCTAATGCTAACAGACTCCTGCTGCACAAATATGGCAGCCTCCTTGTAGGGAAAAAAGGGGGTATCAGGAAATGGAGGCCGGAGAACCCTTCTTGCTGTTTGAGTAGAAAATGAAAACCGAGGAACAATTTCTAAATTCTTTGGAGCAGTCTAGGTAGAACTTGAGTGCTCTGACTGGATCCAGGGAGTGAAGGGAGACCTCCCAGGTGTCCATGATTTGAGACAGAATGACGGAAGCGTGTTATCCTGGTTAATGTGAAAGTGATGCGAAACACCACACCACCTTAGTGAAAGACTCAGACTCAAGGGACTGCCAAGGTGTCCGCCTGATAACTGCACAGCACAGCACAGGGTGGAGGATATGTAGTATAGAAGTGAATGGGTGTGCCTGTGTTTTCATGGTCTGAGGAGAAACGCCTGCCTACCACTACAAAACCATGTCCCCTTGTGGCAGACATGGATCCAGAACTGGAGAAGATATGGTGCCTAGCACTCGGGTGGAGAGTGGACGGGTGTCGGGTAGCACTCTGAAGAGCTCTGCTAGCAAGCTATGTGGTACCGAGGAGCAGAGTGGTGTTTGGATGGCGAGCAGGAGAGTGCTGGTATGGCACCAGAGAGACGCATGAGCCAACTGAACATGCCAACAGATTGAGCTGCCATCAGATCACGCAAGATTTGCAAGTCCATGAAGAATGCCAAAAATTTCAAAATGTCACACAGGGGCACATTTACTTAGCTCGAGTGAAGGAATAGAAGAAAAAATACTTCGAATTTCGAATGTTTATTTTGGCTACTTCGACCACGACTTCGCTTTGAACTAAATATCGTTCGACTATTCGACCGTTCCTTTGATCGTACGATCGTAGGAAATGCGGTAAATCCTTTGACTTCGATATTACTTCGAGGGACGAATATCGAGGTTTAATTAACCCTCGATATTCGACCCTCAGTAAATGTGCCCCACAGTGTAGGACTTAGCGGAGGAGAAGGCATGCATGGGCAGATATGAAGAAAACTTCAGATAGATTGAAGTGGTGATATTCACAGTGGGAGAGAATGATTCTGTGTAGCTTGTCCCATGCTTGTATGGCAGCAGTTAGCTAGTGCTGGACAGTCTAGGGTTTTTGGATAATACCCTGGTATCTGTATGGCCTGCTCCAGGGAGTCTTAACAGCCCCAGCACAGCAATCCCACGTAGGTAGGAACCTAACCGGGGTAATTTATTTTTTTGGCAGTGGTTAAGTGCAACCATATATAGACCACAAAATAAAATCGAACACATTTTATTGAAGTATAATGCAGTAAACAAGACTGAAGAATTTTAGGATCAAGTTTACAATGCTATTTAGGTGATCCCAGTTAGCAATATTACAAAGAACGTATTTTATTAAATAGAAATACTTACTTCTGAAACACTATAATATCACCATCCATAAGCTCATCAAGTGCTTTATCAAGAGATACATCATAATCTTGAATTCTTTCGGTTAAATTCGGTTTTACTTCCTAAAACATAAAAAGCATTTTTTTAATCTGAATTTGTAATGTTTCTTATGAGCATTTTAAAAGGTTATTTAATGTAAATCTGATTGCAGAAACTGGTTAACTATGATGATGATGTATGGGCTGTGTACCTAGAAAAAGGAATGCTATGAATAAACTTTTTTTACACTTCTTGTAAAGTACTTTTACTATGTTTTGTCTCAATTCCCATGTAAGAAACATAAGCAGAACATTTCACAATTACCTCATAGAGGATAAGGTTAGTTCCTTGCGGAAATCCTGCTCTCTCACACATAACTGGCAGCAAGTCACCTGTCGTGGAGGAGGGGAAAAAAAGCATATATCTTAAACAACAAAAACCTACAAAAAGTCAGTTGTATATACATTTTTATTGTTCCTCCTTGAAATAATTACCCAAAAACATTAACAAAGAGCGCAATAATAAATTAGTAGCATAATGGACTTACGTATTTTACAGGAAATTGGTGTGTAGATATGACCACAGTAATTCAAGCTTCTACTTTTAGGATCATACATTTTGAGGAACAGCATTACATCATCTGTAATAAAAACATGCATTAATTTAAAGGAAAACCACACACCAAAAATATTAAAACATATTATAGGCAACACTTTAGAGCAGGTGTGTCAAACTCAAATACACGTTGAGCCAAAATTTGAAAAATGGTCCAAGTCGAGGGGCCGGACAGGTTCAGTGTTTTTCAAATTGAAATGACCTTATTGTATATACCGAACCTGGAACTAACACAGCACAGACTTAATTTCCTATAAAACAACATAAATCTCAATTTCCAACTCTTCTACCTTCTGGAGCCTTTGTTTCATGTCCAAATCCTTGTAACTATCACAGTGTTTCGTTTTGTGATGTTTTTTATGTTCTTTCATTACAGCCACCATGTCTCCGCACAAAAGACAAAAAGAGCTTTGCCTTTCATATCCGTGAACATGTACTTTACCTCCCACCTTCTTTAAAAAGTCCACCTTCCGTTTAGCAGCCATTTTTCAGGGAGAGGGGTAACACTAGCTCCACAGGTAAGCTGCTGATGCACAAGCCGCTTGTTACAATCGGAACAGGGACTCATGCGCCTTTGTTTGACGTTGCATCGCACTAGCAGTGCATTGTGGGACTTGCAGTTCTTATAGTGTGGACTCCATGTTCCGCTTGTCACAAGTGGCTTGTGTATCAGTAGCTTACACTGTAGAGGCAATATACCAGCGGGCCAGATCTTATAATAATTATAAATTATCATGCCGGCCAAAGATCAAAGATAATGCCTTCATGAGCCGGTACTGGTCCACGGGCCTTGAGTTTGACACATGTGCTTTAGAGTGTAAAAGACTACTGCAATGTACGACAACCACCCTACTAGACAGGGCCTCTGCCCACAACTGGAAGAAGGTCAGTAGGCCAAAGTAAACATGGCCATCTGCCCAAATAAAGCCAATGACCGCAATCCACACAAACACATAGTGGAATGTAATTTATAAATATTATAAAAAACCAAGAATACTAACTTTTTATGGGATGGTTGAAATTGATAAAAGAGTGAGAGGTTCAACAAAATACAGGCTTAGGTTAATGTTTTTAGCACAGCCCATAATATTCTCTTAAGAGTAGTATAAAGCATAAAAGCATGTACAATCAAAACAAACTAGAGGACTTAACCCCCAGGCGACTAATATCATCCACTTACAATGTAAAAATAAAATACAATTTATTAATCTATGTCGTAATATACCAGCATAATTAAAAAAAACACAACTATAAAAATAATGTCACTGCAGATTTACTTTGAGGGGCCCCTATATAAATCAATATTTTTTTAAAATAATGAATGCATCCATGTAATTACGACATTCTCCATGTCAACAAATATCCATCCCGGTTTGGTTAGGTATTGAGGTATATAAGCATATAAGCACCCTCATGGTGAGCAAATAAATAAGTCAACCAGCACCAGTTTCCATCCAATACCAAACGGCATTGCAGGTGCAGACATTTAGGAATGAATATGGCATATGAAGAACATAATATCCCTTTATTTTCCATTTTTCAATGCAGAACATATTGGGGACTATTTATGACCACTGCTGCAATATTACCAAAATGGATGCAGTGTTAATAAAAGTACTTGCACCTAAACATGCTCCATGCAAATGCATAAAAAGGCAACGATAATATAGTCCTGATGAATTGGAAGTGTGCTTTTGACACAAGCTAAACTGAAATAACCCCTACCAAAAAAGGGGTAAAAAAGGGAGAAGGGGAAAAAATTATTTATAGGTGATAGCCTACACTTACGATCTTTGTCAAATTTGGGAAGTGTTGCCCCACTAGCAGCCATTTCTGGATCTACAGTTTCCAAAAATATTGTCCAAGGATTTTCATTGTCACTGAGTTCAATCATCTATAAAAGAAAAAAAAAAACAGTTTTTAATATTTTTTTTTATAATGTACGAATGGATCATTTTCCCTTTCACCCTGCTACCTCTTCTGAGAATTAACCAGTATGAGTAAAGTATACACTGTGCTGCTGGTAAGAGGGCAAAAATTTAACAACCTGACTTGTAGGAATGGTAGCAGTCTATATGGTGCATGTTAACACTTAAAGGACAAGGAAAGTTAAACTAAAGAAGTATCTAGAAATGTTGTAAATTATGTTTTGCGCTTCTGTACTAGACATATATATATATATATATATATATATATATATATATATATATTCAATATACAGCATATGGAGTAAAGAGAGGTTCTGTATAGAGAATGAATATTTACTGTCTTGCTGCAATCTGCTTCATAATCCAACATCGCTGGCCTTTTTGTTCCATTACTTCTAGCTTGCATGGGCCATAGCCGAATTTGATCCTGTGGAAACCCCTGTAGCAAAAAGATATCAATATTATCATTACTGCAATTATAATTAGTCGTGTTATACAATAGCAACATAGGTGCAGCTTTGAAGAGCTTAAATGACAATATAAACATTTTAATATATAATGGGGCATTGGTTAATTTTTGTGTTAAAGGAGAAATAACCCCCCCCCACCACCAAAAGCCCTTTTAAAAGGGTATTTTACACTAAAGCACATCGCAGGGAGGGAGAGGGGGCAATGCCTGCAAGTTTTGGGGGTGCTTCAAAAGCACTTTAAAAAAAAAAAAAAAAAAAAAAAAGACTGCAGCTTACCATGGTCTGTGAAAGATTCTGAACAAATTCTGCCAGTGTTGAGTTTTTTAATACTTTGAACACAGTGTATTTAACTTTTTCTTCGTCGTACATATCGTTGCCTTGGTGCCCACAAAACTGGTCCTCAGTCACAATCTGAAATAGGTTCAAAATTAGAAATAAATGAGTTGTGGTTCTTAATCAATAGGTCAGGACCAAAAATGCATTGTGATGCGGTGGGTCAACAAGATCTGCAAAATGATCACCTACAACCACACCGTATATGTCATAGAGCACCACAATAAATTTAACAACAAACCATCAAAAAATGAAAGCAGTTTGAAGCAACGAGAATATAATTTACTGTATTGTTACATGTTGTGTGTTTTCTTCAGAAAGAATAATATAGTTCAAATTAACAAGCTGCTGTGTAGCCATGGGGGCAGCCATTCAAAGCTGAAAAGGCACAGGATACACAGCAGATAACAGATAAGCTCTGCAGTATACAATGGGATTCTTCAGAAGGGACATTACACTACTCAACCCCCCTAGACTTCCACCACCCTCCCTCCACACTCCCCAGTCACCCCTGTGCTCCTTCACCCCTGTCACTGATGAGGAAGTCTCAAAGCTTTTGGCCTCTTCTCACCTCATCACCTGCCCGCTTGATCCAATTGCCTCATAACTTCTCCGCAATACCAATCCTTGTCTAATCAAAGCCTTAACTCACCTATTTAATCTTTCGCTCTCAACTGGACTGTTTCCTTCTCAACTAAAACATGCTCGTCACCCCCATTCTGAAAAAAACCTTCTCTTGATCCTTCCAATCTTGACAACCTCCAACCTATCTCTCTGCTACCTTTCATCTCTAAACTACTTGAGCATCTAGTCTACAACCGACTAACCTCATTCCTCTCAGACAATAACCTGCTGGACCCCTTACATTCTAGTTTTAAGCCACAACACTCCACGGAAACTGCCCTGACTCAACTAACTAATGACCTTTTAACCGCTAAAGCCAACAATTATTTCTCACTACTAATACTGCTTGATCTCTCAGCCGCATTTGACACTGTAGATCACCCTCTCCTCCTCCAGTCCCTCCATTCGCTTGGCCTTCGTGACACAGCCCTGTCCTGGTTCACTTCTTACATCACCAATCGTTCCTTCAGTGTCTCCTACAACGGAGTAGCATCTTCTCCCCCTACCGCTTTCTGTTGGGGTTCCTCAAGGCTCTGTACTGGGACCATTACTATTCTCCCTCTATACTTCCTCCCTCGGCAAATTAATCAACTCGTACGGTTTCCACTACCACCTCTATGCTGATGATACTCAAATCTATCTCTCATATCCTGATCTCAACCCAAAACTCCTAACTCGTGTCTCCTCCTGCCAACACTACCTTAAAGTAAACCTCTCTAAAACTGAAATGGTAAAAGTATCCATCATATCTAAAAATTCCACTTTCACCCCCTCTCCCCAGGACCGGTGCCTTGGGGTTATCCTAGATTCTGCCCTGTCATTCACTCCTCATATCCAGTCACTTATTAAATCATGTCACTTCCACCTAAGGAACATATCCAAAATACGATCATTTATCACCCAAGCTGCAAAATTCTTATTCACTCTCTCATCATATCACGTCTTGACTACTGTAACTCTCTTTTAATTGGCCTTCCCCTCCAGAGACTGTCACCTCTCCAGTCCATAATGAACACTGCTGCGAGGCTCATACACCTCAGCAACCGCTCCTCCTCTGCCTCGCCATTCTGTCAATCCCTGCACTGGCTTCCTTTACCTTTCAGAATCAAATTCATATTAATGACCCTGACATTCAAAGCACTGCATAACTCTTCCCCACCCTACATCTCTGAACTCATCTCTATATACTCACCCAACTGCTTACCATGCTACTCTACTGACCTGCTACTCAACTCTGCTCTCAGTACCATCTCACACGCTCGCATTCAAGACTTTGCAAGGGCTGCACCCCTCCTCTGGAACTCTCTCCCATGGTCTGTCCGACTTTCTCCCAACCTTTCTGCATTCAAGAAATCTCTGAAAACACACTTCTTTCGAGAAGCCTACCCTCACTCTGCTTAACTACCCAACGCAACACCACATACAGTACCACATTTCTCACCCACTTAATTCGATCTTGCCCACTCCCACACCTTGTGTATTATTTCCTTCCCTTTAGTGTGTATGCCTATGCATAGGGCTTTCCTCACCTTTTTGTACTTGTATTGATTGTGATGTATGTAACTCCATATGTCCTATGTATATAATTCATGTGATTTAGTTGTATAATCACATTTACTCTACAGTGCTACGCAATATGTTGGCGCTATATAAATACATGCTAATAATAATAATAATAATATATCGGTTATCTGCTATGTATCGTGTGCCTGAAAGGCTGCCCCCATAGCTACTTTAATTTTTTGGGGTTACTTTAACTATGTGCACAACACACAGTTGCCTTTTAATGGGACACATATAGTGAATATAAAACTTTTTTAATGAAAGAATTCATAACGGAGTATTTCTCTGAAATGGACTGTAGTGGTAAATGGGCTGGCCTAATGTCTGCAAGATCAGGATGCAGCCTGTACATCAAGACTGGGTTTGGGTCAGGCATGGATTCCTTAATACTGAGGGTGGGACAAATTTGGTGTAAAAAAAAAAAAAACCCTGCCAAAGCTCATGCCAGGTTTGAGCAGGTGCATGTACTGTTTGTAGGGGTAAGAAGGGATTTTAATATCTAAAAAAAAATAATAACTTTTTGAACTAGATGGGCAAAACAAAATTGAGAGAAAGCTTTGGAACATCAGCAGCATCTATTGTGTTCTCACCTGTACTTGCATATAAAGATGAGCTTCTTGTCGCTCTTTTCTTTTCTGTGCTTCAATCCTCTTTTCTTCTTGTAACCTTTCAACAAGCTGCTGAGGGATATCGTGATCTGTGACTGCTTGTAAAACCTCACCTACAATGGTATTAAACATCCATGTCAACCATTTCTAAAACCAAACCAGCCTTTAGATTTAATTTAGGAAAAAAAACTTGAGTTTTAATCTATACTATGTTTTAATTTAGTTTAAAGAGGCAAACATGAAGTCCACAAAAAACAGTTAAGTCTATAGTAGGAAAAAAAGCAGATAGGAGGCACTCCGGACAAAATTAAAAGACAATTTATTCCAACAATGAATGGATCCACATGGCCTTACGCGTTAAGTCTATGATTAACTGATTTTGTTCCCGAAACGCGCAAGGCCATGTGGATCCATTCATTGTGGGAATAAATTTTCTTAATTTCATCCAGAGTGCCGCCAATCTGTTTTTATTCCCATTTAATACAGCTGAGGCGCTGGGGGCCGAGCACCTGGTTCTGGAGTGGAGCAAGTGGAGGAGACAGACCCACGGGGGGGGGGGGGGTGAGTTTGGAGCGGGTATCTATTTGACTGTTTTCTATAGTAGGAAAAATTGAATGTGAAAATAATTGAATCTAAAAATATAAAAATCAATGCTTCTTTTACTTATCACACTGATTGTCATGCTAACTTGGCCCACTAAAAAAATTACTGATATGTGTCAAACAAACTAAAATTGCGTTTTTCTCAAATGAGTTGTGGGTGTGTCCCAACGGTCCCTGCCAGAAGCATAGTAAAAGGTGGAAAGCCCCCGATAGCCCTGCATTCAAAAAAGAAAAGTAGGGATGCACCAAATTCACTATTTTGGATTCTGCCGAACCCTTGAATCCTTCGTGAAAGATTCGGTTGAATCCCAAACCAAATCCTAATTTGCATATGCAAAATTTTTTTACTTCCTTGTTTTGTGAAAAAAAGCCACGCAATTTCCCTCCCCACCCCTAATTTGCATATGTAAATTAGGATTTGGTTCGATTCGGCCAAATCCTGCTGAAAAAGGCTGAATCCTGAATCGAATCCTGGATTCGGTGCATTCCTAAAGCAAAGACAGGCTGGAGTTCTCAGTCATGTCTGTTGTTGATTGGTTGCCATTCTACAGTCTTGAGTCGCCAGTTCCCCTGTAATGCAATGACATATTATTGTTCTTTAAACAGTATGCCCCCTTTACAGATCAAATCCTGGATTCAGTGCATCACATTCCTTTACAAATCTGTAATTCTCATATTTTAGATTTTGGCACACACTTACTGAGTTTGGATTCCCTGATATAAACTAACATATAAGCATTTGTGCAGTGTCGCACAGATAAGTCATCATCATGGCCTCCATAGTTGTGTTCGATTGCCTCTTCTTTTGTACATCTTGACACTACATCATCGTCAAATTTACACCACTGCAGAAAGAAAAATGAAAAGGTTTATAAACAGACAATATGACTAAACATTCAGTTGGGTTTACTTAAAGGGAAAGTGTCGCAAAAATGAAAATTTAATACTGAAATAAGAAAACTGATTGTAAATACAATCAATTAAATATTCTGCATAGTTTCTGAAATAATCAAGTTTATCTTCACTATTCCTCTCTCGGCATCTGTTTCTCTTCATTCTGTCTTCATGCAGCTGTTGGATGTCAGATATTGACAGTTAGATCTAATATATCTTATAGGGGAATTGCTTTCCGAGCAGGTGAATTAGAGCTCATTCAAATAACTGATTTCAGTACAAACAAAATAAGTGCCTTTTGCACAAATTCTGCATGTAGAGAGACATGATGTCTGATGATTTTAATAGAGTGAGCTCTAATACATCTTCTAGGCAAAAGGAGCCCCCCCTATAAGATATATTGGATCTAACGGTCAATGAATATCTGACAGCCAGCTGCTACGTGGACAGAATGAAGAGAAACCGATGCTGAGAAAGGAATAGTGAACATAAACTTGATTATTTCAGAAACTGTACTAAATTTTTAATGGATTGTATTTAGAAAGTTTATTGTTTCAGTATGATGAAGCTTATATTAAATTTTAATTTTCGCGATAGTTCCCCTTTAAGGATTGGAGAATTTAGCAGCAATTTTAACAGTCCTCTTACACAGAGTTGAAGAGACCAACCCCCTTCCTCACCAGCAGCCGTTTTTTTATAATGCTGGATAAGAAACCTAGTGCTCTATGTCATAATAATACCATAGAGTCGAATTTGGGAATGCTGACTTCAGCAATCAAACCTTCCTACCAGAGCAAAAATGGAAACAATATAATGCCCAATTGTCATTACCCTTAGGAAATAGAAAGATACATTTAAGTAGCTGTGGATAAACAGATGGTTAATCGTTCAACAAATAACTGCTTTAATGTGGTTTAGGTATAAAGCCCACAGACACCCAATTTGCAATCAGCAGATCTGGGTAAGGGACAGAGCATATATACAGCTGTCAGCAGTTACGTAAAGGGGATCTAAACCTAAAGAATTAACTGATTGGAGCACTTTTGCAATTTACATTAATTTGCAATTTTCAGTGGTTTCGGAGAATAGTTTTATAATGCTAATAGCAGGTTTTTGGCTCACTGTGAAAGTCAGCAACCCTAGGGTTAAGAAACTATTAAGGAAGGGCATTAAGACTGTAAGGGGCATATTTATTTACATTTAAGACAAATATAACTGGTGATGCTACCTGTAGCAACCAATTGGCAATTCGATTTAAACAATCACCTACAAGTTACAAAACCAAAGATCTGATTGGTTGCTATGATAACAAGCATTTTGCCATTCACGCATACCCTCCCATGGCTAGATATAGGCTCATGCACTGATGAGTCAGGCTTGAAAACGAACTGCTTTGTTGTCACAGAACACTTTGGGGACAGGCGCAAATAGTAATGATACACATAGGAACCAATCACATTTGCTGTATTTGACTCTGTGTTTACCTATGAACAAACTAAACATTTCTTTCCAGGTTTGTCATCACTAATATATTCAAAGTTGTGTTTATGAACAGATAGATAATTATGACAGACCAACCACTTAGAAATACAAGTTTCAGTACTAGTAAAAATAGCAGTACCAATGGGTTTAGAACAACTGCAGATTAATGAAGCTGTACCAATAAATGCAACCTAAGAAAGTCTTATAAAAAGCTTCTCTAGGGAAAAAAGTAAAATGCCAATTTGTAGTAATAATTCCCATAAAAGCTACCAAGACAAGAGTATGGTACCAGTATTTAAAAGGGCTAGTAACATCAAAAAGGATTTTGTACATATTTCTAATGTATGATTAGCACACGCTGGTAAACACTGTATGCTCAAAAACGTTCATATAGTTTATAGTTATGTAGCTATGGGTGTTGCCATTAAAGTTTCATTATGGTTGCAGACTTCAAATATGCCACTGTTGCAAAGAACCAAAGAGTTGCAAAAAGAAAGCAGTTTCTTTACTCTGTTTATTGCAGGAAACAATAGAAACCATAGATTTACTATAAGAATAGACAATTAGTATTTTCAGCATAAGCCCAGTTCATTAAACTTAATACAGAACCATTAAGTGGAGACGGACAGGTATAAAATTTATGTATAGCTAAACAATTTATTTGCAGATGCTAGACAAACAACCTTTAAATATATATATAAAATCATTTCACTTAATGGTGTTACTGGCCCTTTAATCCATAAACTACCTTCCCATTGTCTTCATCATCCTGATAACATACGTCACTGTTAATGCTTCCAGCAGTTATCTATTTTAGAAAAAAAACAATATTAGAATTTCTGTTGGACATGGCTCCAGCTCACCACTATGACTTACCTGAAAGTTTCCACATCTATCATTAGAACTTCATGTATAGCTTTAAAGGAATAGTCACTACTCCTTGTGAAATTGTTTTTCAGACTAAAGCATAGTTACATTGCTAGCCCCCAAGCAGGTGCCCTAAATAGTGGACACAGGTAACAAAAAAATGTCTCCAACAGCTTTTTTGAAAAACATAATAGGACATCAAATTCACCCTTCTCAAAGCTTCAATTCTAGCATGTGAGCATAGGACCTCATACAAGCTAGAGGGACTGTGGTATTATCCAATAGCTCATACTATTAGAAACAAAATTCTCATAAAAAGGCTTAAACTTATGTGAATCGGTTGTTTATATAGACTGGTTTCCATATATTAATTCAGACGTGTCTTTTTGGAAAATATAAAGATATAACTAGACTACAGAAACTACGCTAAAGAAAACAAACTGCAATAATAAATTTGCATCAAAAAGAGTGTGGAAGCACCAGAATTAGGTTCCTGTTTGGGATCTGCCTAAATGGCAAATCAACTGTCTGCAATTAAAATACTTTAGCAACATAGATTAGTTCTTTGCTACTTTGAAAAAAAAGTTCGGTTTATGTAGTAAACATCTATAAAAAAGTGCAGGTGCGCTTTTATAGCTAGAAGAGTCACTCTTTCAAGGAGAACAAAACCATTCTTAATAGATTGGTCTTCTTCAGAGCTCAACTTTCCTACTTTTCAAAGCACATTCCTGGAAAACCCCTAAACTTCCCAGTTTGCTATACCAGGTCGTAATGAGCAAAGTAGCACTGCTACTTGTTGGTGGGTCCCATCAGTGCTAGTCTGCTTTTTACAATACAGTAAAACTAATGGGGACATTTAAGAGTTCTGCAGTAGTGCTGTCCAGGAAGGGAGGGCTTCTGGAACTGGCTAAAGTATTAAGAAAGAATTCCTTCTTACCTTGGAACAAACAATCAAGCTAATGAAGTTATACTTTTAGAAACATTTTATCAAATTTCTTGTTCAATGTAGCCTCAGACTATTTCTGAGGTCCCTTGGTTAACACTAAAATGATTTTTTTTTTTTTTTAAAATGGCAGACGTTTTTGATAGCAGTCATGTTTCAGATCAAATGTCACCTCATTCAAGTAAGTACATAAAACAAAACAAAACATACTTTGCCTTCTCCTTTAGGATTCAAATAAACAACATAGTGCCCTCCATGGTTGTCTCCACTGTGCACCAAGACTGCGTGCAAAATATAGTTAGCAGGATCCTTGCTATCTGGCTTTTGGAGAAATTCATCCAGCGGCAACTGTTCTGGAAATTCAAATCTGTTAAGGGAACAGGGGGAAAAAAAATGAGTGGTGGGGGGAAAAAAAAATCGGAAAAACTAACTAAAATGGGCAATCAAGTTTTCCTTATAATAAGGTATTGACTTTTAATTTTATGGCACACTTATGTATGGTATCGAGACTCGTTATTAATATATGGGCAGTAATGAAACACAGGGTCCATGCCCCTAGTTAAGCATGCATGTTAAGTCAAAAGTAACCATACACTTTGTTATAGCCCTCATTACTTTGAGCTCATGATGCAGTTACATTGTTAGATCAGCAATAGACCAGCCCCACTCGGTGATGGCAAAACACTACTGTTTGGGTTGGTCTGACCAACTGAATTCCAACAGGATCCTTACAGTCTGCCATAACGATCCCTTGCTGGATAGCAATATAGAGTGACAGTTTAGAACTGAATAATGGGGAAAAACCACAAAGATGTCTGAAGTTTTTTTTAACAGCAGTAGACTTTGTTAAACTTACTGGACGACTTGGACACTAACTGAAAACCCAAGACATGGTTTTGCATAAGCAAAACTCGTTAAGTTAATTAAAGCTCCAAGGGCAGACTTGCTTATGATAAATTCCCTTGTACTAGGAACAGTCGGAAAACACATCTGTAATTCTATTTTTTTGAGGGCCCATGTTCATGTTAGCCTGAGTTAAAGAGTTGGCAATTAAAAGTAGTTGGCTTACTTAAAGGAGAAGGAAAGATTAAAATTAAATAAGCCTTATCAGAAAGGTCCACCTAAATATACCAGTAAACCCTCAAAGTAATGCTGCTTTGAGTCCCCTGTCAAAAGAAACACAGCATTTCTTTCCTTCTATTGTGTACTCATGGGCTTCTGTATCAGACTTCCTGCCTTCAGCTTAAAGAGATACTGACACCTGAAATTAAACTTTTTTTTACATCTATTATAATATTGGCTTTGCAAGCTACTTCTAACTTTGCCATAAAGTATTCGCATGATGCTTTTACATTACCTGTCTGATCCCCCATGTTCCTGTATGAGGGGGCTGCCATATTTGTGCAGCAGGAGTCCGTTAGCATTAGAAACTGTAACTAACAGGCTGAGATGGGACAGTCAGGTTGGCAAAGTCAGAGTGTCAGAGAGTCAGGCTTAGGAACTTCAACTAACAATTATATACAAAAACAAACCTCTCAGCAAAAAATTATCAACATGACCTATAGGTAACATTTAATGTACATGCATATGCTAAAATTCATTTTTTAGTGTCAGTATCACTTTGAACCTCCTTGCCCCGGGCGTGAGCATGCTTAGATTGCTCCTCTTCAACCCCCCACCTTCTCTGCTGTAATCTGAGCCCAGAGCCCAAGCTAGTATGGCAGCTGCTATCCTAAACAAACAGAGAGCTCTTCTAGAGCTGTTTACTCAAGTATGGTAAAGCATTCTGCAGAATAAATATAGTGTTTTAGCTTGCACTATTGTGGCTAATCTATTGGCAATAAAATGCTGCCGTCGCTTTCCTTCTCCTTTAAAGGAACAGTAACACCAAAAAATGAAAGTGCTTTGAAGTAATTAACATATACTATCATTGTAGCATGCACTGCTGTGTGTTTGCTTCATAAAGACTACTATAGTAGTAGTCTTTCTGAAGTAAACACGCCAGTTTTTTGCAGATCAACACTACTTTATATTTTAATTACTTTAATACACTCAGTTTTTGTGTTACTGTTCCTTTAAAACTGTAATATTATTTTACAGAACTTAAATACACGTTCACATTATCTTAATCAGAAGACATACAAAAATGAAGCATTTATTAAAAGTGCAAATCACAATAAAGTAAATAGCAACAATATATTAATACGAGATATGTTGAAAAGAACGGATTACCCCAAATTCAATAACTTATCAGTTTAAGTTTTCATAACGCCCATTTAAAATGTATTTGAAACACAGGTGGTTCCCAATTTTTCCACGACATTCAATGTCTAAAATGTTTCTTCTGCACCCTATTAAGACATGGTTAACAACTCATTTCATGGAAAAAAGGGCAACATCCCATAATTACCTGTCATTGATCTTAATATTTTGGTCTGTTTGAGGGTCATACATAAACCTCATAAGTTGAAGATGTAATACAGGTGGGAAAGTTAGAAACTTTACTCCTTTTTCTGCTTCCTACAAAGGTAAAAAAGAATAACCATCATGAATTGCGCTCCAAAATGACAGCAATGCAAAATTGATATCACAGTACCCTCTGTGAAGTTCAAAAGTGAAAATACATAAAATAATAATATATCAATATCAGATACACAACCTAGCAAAAATGGCCATTCTAGTGCATGATTTCTGGAAATCGTTTATGGAATTTATCTTTTATGGAATTTTCAATGAAACGTCACTTCTGCAGTTACAGAGCAAAGTAAAGCTTTGTTTAGTCCTGAACACCCATTAGGCATGACAGACTATCAGTTAGATATGCAGTAATCAAACTTCAATTTCTCACTGCCAGCAATCTATTTTAATGTTATACTGCCACATTTCCACATTTTAACATGAACATTCCAGCATGTCATGAAAATATACTCAGTGCTACACTTGCCAGCAAAGTTATAGCTAGAAAAGGAATACCAATTTTATCTTCTAAAAACAAACCCCTTTCTTTAGACCCCTACCATGCTCCCCCTTCCCATGTCGGAGGTCATTGCTAAGACACAGGCTGGGCTGCAGGGAGGCATGGGTTAGTTTCAGAACTTTTCAGCTACAGCTGCTAAGTGCAAGTGTCGTTTGAGTGTCACAAAGTGAAAATACCTGAAAGTAACATTAAAGTTAGTAAGAGAGGGGGAGATGAACAGTTTAAGTCCCTGTAAACGTACCTGTAAGCCATGTTCTCCTGCATCGTATTTGTTATCACCGTCAAGCTGCTCCACTGCTACATAGTCAATGAAGGACTCAAATACTAAAAATTAAAAAGTAAGACAAGCTTTAAATATATTGTGCTCTGGTAGAAATAGCATGAAGTGGTCTCTGTAGCCTAGTTGTGCATTCCAAATGCAATCCTTACAGCTTTCTAACTGCAAGATTGTATGAGAATTATCCACCAAAGTCAGAAGGAACAAAACATTTTGCAAAGAGATGTTTAAGCAATTCTACTAATAACTAGTTTACACTGCTTGAAAAGTGGCTCTTGAAAATGTATGCCTTTAAATTAAATGTTATTATGATGTAGAATGATAATTTGAAAATATGCAATTGGTTTTCATTTTTTATTGTTTTTGCGTTATTTAGCTTTTTATTTGGTAGCTCTCAAATTTGCAATTTCAGGGTCCAAATTACCCCAGCAACCATATACTGATTTGAATAGGAGACTGAAATATGAAACGGTAAGGATGCGAATAGAAGAGATGTGTAATAAAAAGTAATGACAATAAATTTGTAGCCTTACAGAGCATTTGTTTAAATTTGCTTAGAATTAGCCATTCTATAACATATTAAAGTTGATGGTGAACCACCCCTTTACTGAGCTGCTTTTTTTACAACCTTTATAACTATGGCCCATAAAGCGGAGATTATCTGTTTAACAGTTGCTTATAAAGGAAGCTTCTGCCAGCACCAACAGACATGGATCCCAGAAACAGCTGTTTGTATACATCACTAGACTACCCTTACTTGTAGTTCATTTAGGCAGACTTATTTGTTTCCACAGGGAGAGCAGAGTCAACTCTTTTAAAGAGCCAGTAATAGTAGAAAAGTAAAATACTCTAAAAACAAACAAATGCACGCTTAGTTCACATTCCTAAAATTTCAGCATTTGTTTCAGAAAGCACAACATTGTAACATAGTAAACGCTATAGAGTTTAACCTTTTCGGGTAAGATAAATCTGCCTGCTAATTGAACCAGAAGGGAGGCAAGAACCTAGTCTGAAGCCTCTCAGAGTAGTCCCTGGATTACCTTTTTGCTATGAGTTTATTTCCGTAATCCTGTATTTTTTATCCCTTGATAGAAAGGCAGCCAACCAACTACAAATGGGAAGAATTACCCTCATCTGCACCCTTTTAAAACAGCTCAAACCCTTGCTGGCCCTTCTGCTGCAGCTACATTTATTATCCACAAGTACCCTCCCACACCAAGGTTATTTTCCATGAAGGATTCGCCTTAATTCCATTATGAGTACAAGTAGCTTGCATACTCTTTTAAATTCCAGGTGTATAGAATTACAAATATCAGTATTAAATCAAATTGACAAGCATTAAAAGTAAAGTGCAAAAGTACAATGGTAGATAGTTCATAATATATGCTGGAAAGAAAATTTTACTTACTGTTTTTCTTTCCCTTTATACTTAGCTGGATATCATAATAATCTTCTATGCGTTCAGACCGATAGTCTACATGCTTGCACTGTATATAAGACTGAAGATTTTAAAAAAAATTAGCACATAATAGTACAAATTAATACTGCAAAATTAAGAAAAAACTCCTTTATATATACATACCACCATCTTTCCTCTAAATAACTTAGGTATGGTTCCTTCTACACATGTGCCTTTCATTTTGTTTTCAACATTATCCAGTAACTGCAACAACAAAAATATCTCCGCTATTGAACAAAATTGTGCAACTGCCTGTGGTCAAACTTAGTCTTCAAGTCATTAAAATAGTAGTATAACCCCCTCGCTAAAAATTGGTCTAGTGAACAGGATTTGTGAAAAACATTGTATTTGTTTTTTTTAACTAAAAAATATCTATGCTTTTTCTTATTTCTTGCATAATATTTTTAGAAAAAATCTTGAAACTATGGCTGATTTTTTCATTTTGCTGTTCGGAGACATGACCAAATATTGGCTCTAAAAACAGCTACCAGCTTGTTTTATTCATGTAGCTATTATTGTTACTTACCACTCTACATAATTCTTGGACGTCATGCTGCATGAAGCTGTCTAATGTCTCCCACCTGAAGAACAGTGACATTATTAATCTTTTTGACAAAGAAGCAATTTTAATGTATATCTGTTTTTTTAAGATGAAAACATAACACTGCTGTGGCATTGGATAGCAACATTGCACTTAAAACAAACTTATTACGTTATTCAGTAGGTATTTGGAAGCATGTCTGCTCATTGCTATAGGGCTGGTATAGGGGTTACAGTAGGCTTTGTCTGAATACAAAAAAATAATTACGAACCTAACAATAGCTAAAAGAGGACCATTATTCCTTTATTTATAAACAGCAAGTGGTGGTGGTAGTACAGTGACAAGTCCAAAAGTAAAAAAAAACAGGAAATTGTTTCTTACTTACCGTAATTTCTGTTTCCTGGTCACCTTCCATGGCAGCATTCACCAATGGGTTAATCGCCCTCCAGGCCAATGGACAGGACCTCCCCCAAAGTTTAAATGGTCAGCCCCTTCCTTCCCACACTTGTCTTAGTTGTAAAGCTTACCTCCTCCAAATTGTTATTGGGTGGGAAATTCCCTGGTGAATGCTGCCATGGAAGGTGACCAGGAAACAGAAATTACGGTAAGTAAGAAACAATTTCCTGTTTTCCCTAGTCACCCATGGCCAGCATTCACCAATGGGAGCTACCAAAGCTGAAATTAGGGAGGGACAATAACTTAGTGAAGAAATAATTGCTTTATTTAGCAAATTGCACAACAGACTGTAACACCTTCCTCCCAAATCTTGCTTCTTGAGAGGAAAGGACATCCAACTTATAATGCCTTATAAACGTGTTGACCGAAGACCATCTTGCGGATCTACAGATGACTTCAGGTGATGCTTTTGCCTCAAAAGCCCAGGAACTCGCCAGAGCTCTAGTTGAGTGAGCCTTAAGGCCCTGGGGAATCTTCCTCCCTGCTACGCTGTGAGCCTTTGCAATAGCCGTAGTAATCCAAGAACTTATTGTCTTCTTAGAAGGAGCTTTGCCTTTCCTGAAACCACAGGGGATAACAAACAAATGTTCTGACCTCCTCCAAGAGCCTGTTCTTTTTAGGTAGATTTTTATCGCTCTCACCAGATCTAAGGTGTGCCACCGAGCCTCTTTCTCGGTCTTTGGATCTGGGCAAAATGAGGGAAGTATTACCTCTAAATCCATGTGGAACCTGGAAATCACTTTTGGCAGGAACTTGAAAGCAGGTCTGAGCACTACTTTATCCTTAAAGATGGTAGTAAATGGTTCCGTAGCACACAAGGCGGACAATTCTGCCACACGACATGCTGAGGTGACTGCTACTAGCAGGATAACCTTTAGCGTAAGGTTCCATAGTGAAGCGTTTTTCAGCGGCTCAAAAGGTGGGCGTGTTAATGTATCTAACACAAACGGAAGATCCCATGGCGGTGCCATCCCCCGCACATTCGGCTTTACTCTCATCAGAGCATTAAAGAACCTTTTCACCAGAGGCTCTAGGGCCCAACTTTTCTCTGTCAAGGCTGAGATGGCTGACACTTGTACTTTGAGTGTGTTACAATGTAAACCTCTTTTGTATCCCGCAAACAGAAAATCTACTATAAGTGAATCTGTTGCCTCTACCGGATCTTTCCCTGCAGCCAAGGAGAACATAACGAATTTGTCCCAAATTTTGTAATACTGTACTGAAGTTGAACTCTTCCTAGATTTTAGAAGGAAATCCACTACTTCTTCGTTCAAATTCAGACTTAGCAGTTTCCTCCTTTCAACCGCCATGCCATCAAAGCCAGGCGATTTCTTTCCTGATATTGGCACATCCTTTGGGATAGCCACCCAGGGAATTCCGGAATTTTCTTGGGTTTCCCCAAAGTCAATCTGAGAAGCAACGGAAACCATGGTCTCCTTGGCCAGAAGGGGGCCACCACTATCGCTTCTGCTGACTCGAGGTCTATCTTCTTCAAGACCTTCCAGATGAGAGGGATTGGGGGGAACACATAGATCAACCCCTTTGACCAATCTTGGGATAAGCCGTCCACTGCAGCCGCCTCTCTGCATGGGAACCTGGAATAAAACGTGTCGCATTTTCTGTTTTCCACTGACGCCATGGCATCCACTTCTGGCATTCCCCAGATATTTACCAATTCCTGAAAGATCTCGCTGTGCAGGCTCCACTCCCCGGGATCTAGGAGGGTTCGGCTCAAAAAATCTGCTTTTGTATTTTTTTCCCCTGGTAGGTGTACTGCTGTCAAGTTTCTTAGCCATCTTTCCGCCCAGTGGAAGATGTGACTTGCTTCTTCTAATAGAGCTAGGCTTCTGGTGCCTCCCTGTTTTTGAACATAGGCCACCGCCGTAGTGTTGTCTGACATAACTTTTATGTCTTTCCCCTTTATCGTTCCTTTGAACGAAAGCAGTGCTTCTCTTATTGCTTTTATCTCCAGAATGTTTGAGGAGACCTGCTTCAAATCCCAAGAGCCTTGGGCGTAATCCTCTTTCAAGTGTGCGCCCCAACCTACCTCGGACGCATCGGTTGTCAGAATAATCCAGTCTGGCTCTTCCAGATACATTACTCTTGCCAGGTTTTCTTGACTGCACCACCAGTCCAGCTTGACCTTCAGCGCTTGAGGTAGTCTCAACTTCCTGTGCAGTTTTTTGTGTGGAATCCTCACCTTTCTTAGCAGAAAGTTCTGCAGGCCCCTCGAATGCCACCTTGCCCACTTCACCACCTGGATAGTGGAAGACATTAAACCTAAGACTTTTAGGCAGTGGTGTACTGACACGGTTGACCGGGACCTGAAATCCTTTACTGCTTGAATCAGTTTCCGCTGCTTTTCTTCTGGCAGACTTACTGTATTTTCTTCTGTCCGAAACTGTGCCCCTAAAAACGTCAGTGATTTTGTTGGGGACAGGTTGCTCTTCTGTGTATTGACTACCCAACCATGCATTTGAAGGAACCTTACTACCTTTTCCGTATGTTCCTCGGACTCTTCCTTCGACGCTGCGGCCACTAGGATGTCGTCCAGGTAGTGATATACAGGTACTCCCTGTTTTCTTAACTCGGCTATGAGTGACACCAGAATCTTTGTGAACACTCTTGGTGATTGAGAAAGGCCGAAGGGAAGACACGTAAACTGAACATGTGTGTCGTCTACTGCAAACCTTAGGAACTTCCTGTGTTCTTTGCAGATGGGCACATGAAAATAAGCGTCCTTCAGGTCTATGTTTGTGAGCCAATCGTCTACTGCGATGGCATGAATTATTGATCCCAAAGATTCCATTTTGAAGCTTCTTTTCTTCAGAAACTTGTTTAACTTTCTCATATCCAGGACTGGTCTTAACGAACCTGAGGCTTTTTTCACTAGGAAGAGCCTTGAGTAAAACCCTTTCGCCCTTTCCTGAGTTGGCACCTCTTCTATCGCCTTTGAGGCAAACAGCTGACATATATTCCTGGATGAGTACCAAATTTTCTCCCGATTTTCGGAAAGAAGAGTTTAGGAAATAATTTCTTTTCGGCACCGTTGTAAACTCCAACTGGAACCCATCCTGGACCGTCTTGAACACCCAACGATCCTGGATATTTTCGACCCAAACGTGGGCGAAGAGGGATAACCGTCCTCCCACCCCCGCTTGAGTCGGGACACCCTCATTGCTGATGTGAGGTGGAGGCTGAAGAGGAAAAAACACCGGTCCTTTTACTATTTCCTCTTGTTCCCTGTCGTCCAGCCCTCCAGGAAGGCTGCCTCGAATACTCTCTACCGGGCCTGTACTGCCTTGAGGCTCCAAAAGGTCTCTCTCTATCTCTGGAGGACGGGTGTTCATATCTTCCCCTTTTGTTCTTTCTTTCTTGAGGAAGAAACACGCTTTTCCCTCCAGAAACTTTTTTTGATGATGACATCTAGCTTGTCTCCAAACAGCATATCCCCTTCGAAGGGAAGTTGGCACAGATTGGACTTGGAAGCAGCATCCGCCGCCCAAGGCTTCAACCATAAGGCCCTCCTGGCTGCCACTGAGAGTGCCATGGACCTAGCCATAAGATGTACTAAATCAATTGAGGCCTCTGAGATGAAATCGATAGCCATCTTGCAATCCACCAACATCTCGACCAGTTTAGGTCTTTTCACATTAGAAGACACTGCCTCTTCTATATCAGTCAGCCAAACCTTCAACGCCCGTGAGACTGAAGTCAATGCTACTGCCGGTCTGCATGCGGAGCCTGCTGCTCCATACGCTTTTTTGAGATTGAATTCAATTCTCTTCTCCATGGGTTCCTTGAACACCGCTGCATCATCTACCGGTAAAGTGGTTCTTTTAGCTAGTCTCACAACGGCTGCGTCCACCTTGGGTGTGGAATCCCAAAATTTTGTTTCGTCTTCCTCAAAGGGATATTTTCTCAAGAATCTCCCGGTTGTTTGAGGTTTTTTATCTATTTTCTTCCATTCCGAAGTCATTATCTCCTTTATTGAGGCATGGACTGGAAACCCCACAGATCTTTTCTTTACTAAAGGAAACAATTTATCTGCTGACGACAGCTTTGTGGCTCCTGTTGGAAAAGTTAAGGTCTGTCGGACTGCTTTTATTAGCGGCTCAATTACAGCCAGGTCAAAGCCTGACTCATCCTCTGAGTCAAATTCCCCTTCCTCCGAAAGCAATGGAGACATGATCTCAGTCGTATCCGTTAACTCGCCTTCAGACACCTCTGACAATGATTCAGTTTGTCTCGCATGAGACTGCCTGGGTCTCCTTCGGGCACCTGCTGCCTCCTGGAAGCCTTGCACCACAGCTTGTTTGATCACTGCTGCCAGAGAATCTGCAAATGCTTGAGTCTGCATGACTGGTGCTACTAGTTCTTCCTGAACTTTCGTTGCAGGCGTAGGCTTTTCCGGAGCTTTATCCTTTTTTTCTGAGGCAGGAAGACTCACCTTTTCCCCTTAGGCTGGGGTGTTTTGGCAGGCATCACCGGATCCATGTGTATACTGTATTAACAAAAACACATTGTCAGATTGATCCATAGGCAATACAGATAGGGCTTACAGACCCTCACATACCTGCTGACCGACTTCTGTGCTCTCTGCATGTAGTCAAAATGGCCCCCGCAGGTAATTGCTGGCAGCTATTTAAGCCCTGCTGATACTCAGCATAAATCCTATAGGGACCTCTCTGCTGCCTTATCCCATATGCCCGATGCTTAATACATGGCGAACGCCATGAATACTTAGCTTATTTGGTGCCAGCGCCTCCTTTGACGCTCCGCGTCGAAATGCCCTCATCCAAGATGGCGGCGCCCGCACTTCCGCTTCCTGTTTGCTGCTGCAGGGACGCGGCCCCAAGCTGAGCGGTTCCATAGCCGCATTCTCCACGGCGGTGACTAGGACGCCTTCTACCCTCCTGGTAAGCGGACTGCTGGCGCCAAATGGATCCTTGGCCTACTGCGCCCCTGCAGGGCCCCATGGTTAGTGTGCCTTCTACCTAGCCCATCCCAGGGCGGCAATAGGCGGCCTTTGGCAATCCTGTGCCAATGCTTATGGCTTCCATAGCTAACCCCTACACAGGGGAGCTTAGGACTTCCAGCGCCCGGGGGGGGAAAAGAGAGAGCCAGAACCACCCCCCACGCTGAGATAGATAAGAGGCAAAAAGCCCCTGCTTGATGTTCCATGTAAATCCATCGGCCACTGGACAGGACAAAAAAGACAAGTGTGGGAAGGAAGGGGCTGACCATTTAAACTTTGGGGGAGGTCCTGTCCATTGGCCTGGAGGGCGATTAACCCATTGGTGAATGCTGGCCATGGGTGACTAGGGAAATATTAGTGCCATGATATGATTAATATTATACCAAATACAGAAACTTTTTTTACAGAACCAATTCTTAGACTTGGAATTTACACGTATATGGTAGCTAGGAACTAATTTCCCTAGCAACCACAGGAGGTTTGAAATCAAAATTGAAGATTAACAATTAAGGGTCTGAAAAGAAAATTAAAAATAATTATAGCAGTGCTGTCACATTCTTTTTGGTTGCCAGGGTCAGTGACAATTTTCAGCTGTATTCTGTAAAGGGCCAAAATAACAATGTTAAAAAAACGACTAAGACCACTGAATACATCCATCAGTGAATATTAGTGTAAATTTCCCTTTTATAACTGTAGAGAGAACTGTACAGGGCTCACTAATGCCATTATGACATTTCAGAGCCAAACAAATCACATTTTTGGCAATGATCTTTTTGGTGATAGTACCCAAGTGCAAATACTAAAGGTGGCCAGAAAGACACCTACATAATTCGTACAAAAGATCTTTTCTACAATAATCTGTGCATGTGTGGTGGGAGAAATGGTGACCGGTATCAGTAAAAAGCCTTGGATATTGGTCGTCTCATCAATCGGGCAGGACTGAAAATTTAGATTGGGCACCTTTGGAGGACATTGATCATTGTCAATAAAGCTGAATCATCAGATAGAGCTAAATAATTTATTTTGTTTTTACCTGCATATCTGACAATTTAGCTCTTAACATTAATAGTCGTACAGCCATTGGACATGGGAAAGATCGTAATTGTAGTATGTATGGCCAATTTTAGGGTTCTATTTCAAACTCACTCTCTACTCATTTACTTAGAATAGACTACACTGCATGCCCTGGTCATCACCTGCCGCATGCAATCTTACTTCATTCACAAGTATGGATTGTAAAGTTGGCATTATAAATTGAGTAAGGATGTCAAGTATGGTCAATGTGCACTTAAAGTCACATCTAACTTGTTAACAGTCTGCAAAAAAACATACAGCTGAATGGATTTAGCACACTGGGATAGGACCAAATGCTTTGTTAGAGAACAAACATTTTATTTGTTGTTCTTAATGAAAACAAGCAGAGAAAATAAGAACCTTAAAGGGGTTGTTTACCTTCCCAACACTTTTTTCAGTTCAACTGTTTTCAGCTTGTTCACCAAAAATAGACTTATCAACAGCTTTCCATTTTTTTACTGTTTTTCCAAAATCTAAGTTTAAAGTTTAATATTCCTGTCTCAGACAGGCAGCTCGATAGTTCTGGTGCAGACTCTGAACTGTTACAATTTTGCAACATTTAGTTGATACATTTCTCAGCAGCATCTCTGGAGTATTAGCAACTATTGTATCAATTCTAACAGCTGCCTGTAATAAAACCCTGAGATTCTGCTCAGCAGGGACAAAGATAAGAAAGGTATCAACTAAATGTATCAATTTAAAACAGTTTACAGGGTCAGCGACCCCCTCCCACAGCTGTTTTAGGGTGAACAACCCCTTTAATCCTAATGCATTTAAAGTTTATAAAAGGTCATTTAATTCATATTGGAAAGGATACATACCCAAATGATTTTGTTAATTTTTTAGTTCCTACAGGCTTGTCACTGTGTTGTAATTCATAAAATACTCGTTGTAATGCTAAAGGGACACTTTTAGAAGAGTCATCACCTTCAGTGGGCATCATATACACAGCCTGTAAACAAAACAAAAATATAGTTTCGTTTTCAATGAAATGAATTACCCCTATGTCTGTCTATTTTTTTTTTTTTTTTTTTACATGAAGAAGGAAAGGAAAGAGAACTAACAAAAACCCTTTAAATTTTACCTGGTGATTGTTGTGAATGTTAGTAGAAAAATATCCAATACCAAAAGGGTTACAATAACACTGCCATATGGTAAACACTGCCCTTCACATTAGCTTTTATTTGAGATGTTAGTGAGTTAAGTTATCTCATCAAGTGTAATTCTAATGTAAAACTTTGATAAAGCAAAAACAGTGTTTTTTAAAGAAAATATTTAATTCAAAGCTGTTCTATATAAATTTAAAAACAGTAATTTGATACAAAACATGTATTTGTTTAGCCCTTTCTGTTCTACTGTTAGAACACCTGAAACAATGTAGCAGAAGTCAATTCTTCTCTAAGGGTAAGGGCACACAGGCAGATTCGGGGAGATCAGTCGCCCCGTCGACAAATCTCCTCTTCTTCAGAGAGACAATCTCCACAACTGCCTTCCCGCCGTCTACAATGGGATGGCACTCGTGAAGCTTTATTTTCTGAAGTCGCCCGAAGTTTCCTTGTGAGGCAACATCGGAAAACGAAGCTCCGCGAGTGCCATCCTGCTGGCGATTTTTCATGATAGTGGCAGGAAGTTAGGGGAAGGCAGTTTGGGGGAGAATGTCGCCCCGAAGAAAAGCAGATTTGTCGCTGGGGCAACTAATCTCCCCGAATCTGCCCATGTGCCTTTACCCCAAGGTCTGTTAATCCTTTTATATTGTTTCAGAAGTCAGAGTCATTAGTGCAGAAAATATTAACAGCAAGTCAGATAATGTTTTTAATAGCAGTTACTTTTTAAAATGTATTTTAAGTCATTTATAATTTTCAATGATTGCATATTTTAAGTTAAATTTCTTCCATTATGCAAAAGTCTTTTTGGATGGAGACTCCTTTAAAAGTATAACTCTACAAAGAATATGTGAACCAAAAGAACTCATATTAAAATAACTAGCAAAAAAGAAGAAAGAAAACAATTTACAGAATTTTTAAAAAATACCTTTCGAAGTTGGTTTGTAAAAAATAATGTTTGCAATAAACTATTCATGTAACAAGTTGCTCCTTGATTCTTCAATCCAACATACCCAGTGTGCTTCTTTGAATCCCACCTTTACAAAAAAAACAAATTAATTTCATGCATATATGCATGAGAGCAAAATATAACAATAAATAACTGTGAATACTTACGATACTCCATGAGGAGCATCAGCCTGCACATATACTTCGAAAGTCACCTTGTCGTCTTCCATAAAACCTTTTTCTGGATCAGTAACCTCCTGCAAAAATATTTAAAAAAAAAAAATAATAAGACCAACAAATGAGTTGGGTAGTAGAGGTCCAACAAATGAAAAGCAAATTCAGGGGAAGGGGGAGGTGCCTGATAATTTAATCCTACATGAAAAAAAAATGAACATATCTGGGGCAAAAAAAAAAATGAATTAAAATTGACAGACTGTATTGTTCTGTGCATATGCACATCTCAGTCAGTACTACGATGCCTGGGAAAGTTAAGTCAGATGGCAGTGCAGTGCTATTAGTTTTTTCCCATGCTGGTACATCTGCTGGAAGTCTCTGAATAGGGTGACCAGGTCAGAAGTCGTAACATTATAGCAAATTGTTGAGCAGTTCACTAATGAGCGTCTAAAGCAGCAATGCATTATATGTCCTTTACCTGGACAAAGGAATGAAGTAACATTGAAGGAGCTGCTTTAGATCACAGATTTTGAAGACGACCCACTATAAATCTATTTAATGTGCAGGACTAAGAAACAAGAATATGCTGGCTGTATAATGTCTGATTGCCAGTCAGTGAATTCCAGTAAATGTTTTTAACATGTATTTATGGGCGAGGAGGAGTATGAAATGAAAACGCTCATAACTGAGGCACATTAGTACAGACTAAATAATTTAACGTCTAACAGATGATTTGTCTGATCCTACCTCTCTAAAGCATATATGGGGCAGCATATTAGGCACTTTCAACTTGTGCAAGCCCACAAAATGTAGACTTAGGCTTGTAAAGAGGTCCAAAATATTATCTGGCTATAACCAAGATCCATGGGTATTTTATAAATAGTGATATAGGGCTTAGAGGCCCCTGGGGGCGATAGTGCCCCGCTTATGTGTCCACTGGAATTCAATTTGCAATTAACTAAATTCTTGATGGTCTCCCCTCCTTTGAGGTGGAATGTGGGCTATGACCACATAATTGAATTGATGTAAAGTGGGTCTGCAGCAAAAATGTTTTAAAACATGTTACTCAGGGCTTTCACTGTCAAGTGACTGTCTAACTTTGTTTGTGTATAATTGGTACATGTATGGTGAGCTTAAAGGAAAAGTAAACCCTAAAAATAAATATGGGCAAAAAAAGTCATTTTATATACTGCACTTATATACCAGCCTAAAGTTCAGCTTGTCAACAGCAACAATGATCCAGGAATTCAAACTTGTCACAGGGGGTCACCATCTTGGAAAGTGTCTGCAACACTCACATGCTCAGTGGGCTCTGAGCAGCTGTTGAGAAGCAGGCCTGTTGGTGGACCCCATACAGGGGCAGATAAGCTGCAGAATAGGTCAAAAGGACCTTAATCGATAGCTTAAAATGGCCCATGTATGGCCACCTCAAGGCAACAGTTCCCAAACTGTGCAACAATAAAAAGAGGCAGTTGGGAAGGGGGAGGGGGGGCAAGAAAAGGTCAATAGAAGATATGAATTTTGCTTACACTCCATGCCATAAAATTGGAAAAGCCCCAATCATTTTCCTTATGAAAGAACAGGTGACTTATGCGGCGACTAAAAAATTTCTCCTCATCTTTGAAATTGATTATCTTCAGTACGGCCTGTGCATGACAGGACCATGACCTGTGATAAAAAAAAACAGAATTCAATATAAAGACTTTATATTACTATTAAACAGCCAAACAAAAATACACCTTGAAAAGCTTGCAAAGGCCATGCCATACAATACGTTTTCAAAATAAAAAGATTGTGATGGAGCAGTAATAGTTGAACGTTTTTAGTTGCAGATTTATGGAACAATATAAAGTTTTTGTGTTCATATGGCTATCATACACATGGACAAACTTATGTCCTTTCTGTCCAATGTGCCTTATTGCTTCTCTGATATGCACTGATAGCACACTGTCTAACTCCATATATGGTGGAATAGTCAGCTTTAATTTTCCTTAAATAGTAATTACGAATTTAAAAAATTTTGTTTAAAATGTTCAGATCACAAGCTTTCTTTTCTAATGAAATTTTAAACCTTTTGTCTTTTTAAATAAAGCTTCATCACAGTTAAGATATAATGCAAGTTTAGATCAGGGACCTGACCTGTACCAAGAAAAACTGAAAAATTTTCATCGCCATCCACATATCTCTTATTAGGCCAATGGCAGACTGGACAAATTTGTCTGTCACAGATAGTGACAAGTGTAAAAAATGCAAAGACACATTTGAACGCTTTGCAAGATGAAAAACTGTAAGGGTAACAGTAAGGTCACACTGGGAGATTCGGGGGGAGATTTAGTAGCCCGGGGACCAGTCGCCTCTTCTTTGGGGCGACTAATCTCCCCAAACTGCTTTCCCTTGCCTGCTAGAAAGAAAAATCGGTCAGCGGCGTGGCACTTGCAGTGCTTCGTTTTCCAAAGTCGCCCGAAGTTTCCTCATGAGGCAACTTCGGAAAATGAAGTGCCGGGAGTGCCATGCCGATGTTTCATTCTAGCAGGGGAAAGCAGTTCAGGGAGATTAGTCACCCCCAAAGAAGAGGCGTTTAGTCGCCGGGCGACTAAATCTCCCAGTGTGACCTTACCCTAAGAGAATAGGACTCAGAATAATGTTTGCCACTGGCAGAGAAAATAAGAATACTGGATTTTGTTCCAACAGAAACAGGAATGCACCTCTCCTTATGGGCACTGAATTTGAGTTAGGTTCGTTTTCTAATATAAATATAAAATATATTTATGGAGAAATCCTGATTAGACGCAGCACCCTATTTTCACAGAACTTTCTGTCCTAGAACACCTTCAAAAATAAAATTAACAAAACAAACTAAGATAAGCTTTATATTTTGATTGTCTGCACCTAACTCATCCTTACACTGATGGTGGTAAACTAAAAGTGAAGTGATTTAAGCAAGCATGCAGTCTTACGTTGAATCAGATTCAGCATTACACTGAAGGAAAAATCCCACACTTTTCTGATGCGGTCGGTCTGGATAAAATCGTGGCATCACCATAATTTTCCAAGGAAGATTCCGTACGAAGCAAGGGGGGCTAAGCACAGATTCACTTAGACGACTGAAACGTTCCACTGTGAACTGAAATGTCGCTTCTGACCTCCAGCTTGTATCTTAAAAAAAAAAAAAAAACTTTATTCATAACAGAGCAAACATTTGATGAAGTTGGTGATGGTTGGTGTGAGTGAAACTATTCTACCTTGTCTGAAGGGCAGCTTAAACCTGTTGGCAGCTGAGAGAGGTTCTGTCGCCAAAATTCAATTGTATTCTGTTATCTTAACCCAATTCTTCTGGTGGGTCTACATCCAGAGAAAATGGCAACATTGCCATGGGCCACAATTCTTAAAGGAACAGTAACACTAAAAATGAAAGTCTTTTAAAGAAATGAAAATGTAATGCATTGTAGTGCTGCACTGGTACAACTGGTGTATTTGCTTCAGAAACTCTTCAATAGTTTATATAAACAAGCTGTTGTTTAGCCATGGGGGCAGCCATTCAAAGCTGAAAAAGGAGAAAAGGCACAGGATACACAGAAGAGAACAGATAAGGTCTGTAGTATACAATAGGATTTTTCAGAAATTATATCTTACCTACTTTGTATTCTGTGCTTGAATGGCTGCCCCCATGGCTACACAGCAGCTTGTTTATATAAACTACAGTTGTGTTTCTAAAGCAAGTACACCAGTTTTACCAGTGCAGGACAACAGTAAATTTTATGGTTATTCCTTGAACTCCCTTTTCATTTTGTGGTGTTTCTGTTCCTTTAATAATGTTGTGTACAGCAGACACAGGAACATGAGAATTGTGTGCTCACCACTTAAGAATTTTACTCACCCATTATCAATATACTAAGGATATTACGACATTTTGTTCACCAAGCTACTAAAAAAATCATATAAACTTACGTAGCTTTGAGACAGACCAAGCTTTTATCCCCCCCCTCCCCTTAGACAGATCTCTTTTTTTTCTCTAGATTAAGTGTGTTACAGAAAAACAATTCAACTGGTTCAATGTTATAGGCACCTGCTTGAAATACATTACTTAAAATACCAGCACCTTTTAGGAGTTTTCAATGCATTTTAGGATCTCTTTGGGCAATAAGTTTAACCATAATAAGTTAAAGGGATACTGCCATGAGAAAACATTTTTTCCAAACCGCATCAGTTAACAGTGCTTCTCCAGCAGAATTCTGCATTGAAATCCATTTTTCAAAAGAGCAAACAGATTTTGTTATATTCAATTTTGAAATCTGACATGGAGCTAGACATATTGTCAGTTTCCCAGTTGCCCCCAGTCATGTGACTTGTGCTCTGATAAACTTCAGTCACTCTTTACGGCTATACTGCAAGTTGGCGTGATATCACCCCCCCCAGCAGCCTAACAACAGAACAATGGGAAGGTAACGAGATAGCAGCTCCCTAAAGCTGGCCATAGATGCAAAGATCTGATCGATTCGTACGATTTTCGGACCCTGTGTGGAGAGTCCAGAAATTTTTCGTCTGGCGGAGATCAGTCGTTTGGTCGATCAAACAGGTTAAAAGATTTCTATCGGCTTTGTGTAATAACTCTGCATGTATTGCAGATCGTACGATTTTCAGAGGGAGACTGTCACTAGCTTTGGTCGGACTTAACTTTCGTACGATTGCTGTCAGGGGCAGAACATCGGCTGATCTGTTCTTTTGTACTTTATTTGATCTGAATGGTTAGTGGCAGGTCGGGAGATGGGGAAGTCCGATCGTACGTCGATTCGTATGATCGGATCTTTACGTCTGTGGCCAGCTTAACACAAGAGAACAGCACTCAATAGTAAAAGCCAAGTCCCACTGAGACTGATTCAGTTACATTAAGTAGGAGAAATAACAGCCTGTCAGAAAGTAGTTCCATCCTAAAGTGCAGGCAAAAGTCACATGACTGGGGCAGCTGGGAAACTGACAATATGTCTAGCCCCATGTCAGATTTCAAAATTGAATATAAAAAAAAAATCTGTTTGCTCTTTTGAGAAATGGATTTCAGTGCAGAATTCTGCTGGAGCAGCACTATTTACTGATGCGTTTTGGAAAAAACATGTTTTCCCATGACAGTATCCCTTTAATTTAGGATTAAACGTATTGCCCTTTAAGATTTTAAATTTTTTTGTGCTGCCCACTGCAAACACAAGAAATACATATGTGACTAGGGTAGCATTGTTACCTACCACAATTAACTGTTGCTGCCAACATTTTTTGGCCATAAATATGTAACCTCCAATACAACATATTGCAAGAGACTGCAGTACCAAAGGTGTACATCCAAGGTGTACACATAAAACTACATTTGACCACCAGAGTGTTCTCAAGGAGAACTGCACACCATAATGATCTTGATTACATAAAAATCACTTCAAATATAAGACCACATAAAAATGACAAAGGACAATTATTTAAACTGGGCAAGGCGGATACACATATGCTTAAAATACTTAGGCAAAGTAACACATAAGTAAACCAGCTGCATGGGTCACTAGCTAGTAGTAGACAGGATAAAAATAGTTCCAGTTAAACACTAATTTAAAGGGGTTGTTCACCTTTAAATTAACGTTTGATATGATTTAGAGTGATATTCTGAGACATATTAAAAAATAACTTAAAGGTGAACCACCCCTTTAACAGCTCTGGAAACCTTCAGCAATGTACTGCTGGTACAAGTACCTATGGAGATGTAAATATTTTGGGTAAATGTGTGCCAGCTTTACATGCTGCTTGAATGTAATTTTGACTCATGTTTGCATACATGTCACAGATTATCAGTTGACTTAAAGGAGAAGTCAACCTCTACTGGGAAAAAACCCTCCCCCCTCCCCTGTGTAGGCCTCCTCCCCCAGCCTACCTGGCCCCCCGGGCAAATGGCCCTAACTTGTTACTCGCCCCTCGGCACAGGTCCTCTGCTGAGTTCACGGGCACCATCTTCTGCCGAGTGCTGTTCTTCCTGCTTTGATTGGCGCATGCGCAGTTAGAGGCATTTGCAGGTATGGAGCTACTGTGCATGTGCCCGAAAGTCACAAAGTCTCAGATCTTTTTTTCGGAAACTTTGTGACTTTCGGCACATGCGCAGAAGATCCTTACCAGTAAATGCCTTGTACTGCGCATGCGCCAAAAAACGCCGGTCAAAGCAGGAAGAAGAGCACTCGGGAGAAGATTGCGCCCTGAACTCGGCAGCAGAGGACCTGCGCCGAGGGGTGAGTAACAAATTAGGGGCATTTGCCCCGGGAGGGGGGGGGGCAGGTAGGCCTACACAGAGAAAGGGGGGGAGGGTATATATATATATATATATATATATATATATATATATATATATATATATATATATATACACATACCTTGCTATGGGTTACTGCTCCTGGGCAAGCAGTGCCTTTTATTACATAAAACCCTATGCGATACATTTCTTATCTTTAGCTCTTGCTGTGCATAATGCTTGAGTTTCAGGGTGGTTCACATTTAAATTAAGTTAGTATGTAATAGAATGTTATGAATTTTCAAATGGTCATTTTTTCTTGAAGTTTTTGTCTTCCTCGTCTTCCACTTTCCAGCTTTTAGGCTAGGGCCACACGGGAAGATCCAGGGAGATTGGTCGCCTGGCGACTAATCGCCGCGTCTTTGAGGCCTCAATTTCGAGAGACTTTGAAAAACGTGTTGCCGCGTGTGAATAGGCGCAGGAGACTTTAGCGCTAGCGGGTGCGAGATACCAGCAAACCATTCAGGGAGATTAGACGCGGCGATTAGTCGCCAGGCGACTAATCTCCCTGAAATCTTCCCGTGTGGCCTAGCCCTAAAAAGGGGTGAAAGAGCCAAGCATGAAAACAATTGTTCTGCAAGGCAACCATTTCATTATCTTTTATTACTTATCTTTTGGCCCAATCCAATTTATCTTGAAGATATTTATTGACAACACTACTTGGTTGCTAGGGTAAACTCTGCCAGAGAAGAGCAAAGTTTAACATTTCAATATGAGAAAAACAATCAATCGTGAAAAAGAAAGCAACTGAAAGCAGTCTGTATTTCTGGTGTAGAAAAATTTAATTCACTCTAACATTCATTTTAAGGTAATCTGATAGTTTCAATTATTTGGTTAAAGTTATTTAGATTAAGATGTTTACAGTTTTTTTTCTTACCATCTTCCATATCTTCTTCTGCGTTGTTATGACCATCTGCCATGGCAACATTGCCATTAATGACAGGATTTGGAGTGATTCTCGGAGGATCATCAGTGTCACCAGCTTTAAAAAAAAAAAAAAATTAAGTTCAAAAGTACTGCATATTTTGGCTTCACATGAAGTGTAATAACAGGTTTACACTGATGCATCAATACATTTAAAGAGCTATAAAGGCTAAAATGCTATTTAAAAAAATGTTTAGCCTTTAAATATATTGTTGCATCAGTGTAAACCTGTGCTTTTTCATTTCAGGTGCCGAAACATTTTTACAAACAACCTCAGCACAAGGAAATGCATTTTATAAGGGTAATTTCAGATGCAGAGATAGAACATGTGAAGGGGCACTCTGATGT
This sequence comes from Xenopus petersii, assembly GCA_038501925.1. Taxonomy (NCBI): domain Eukaryota; kingdom Metazoa; phylum Chordata; class Amphibia; order Anura; family Pipidae; genus Xenopus; species Xenopus petersii. The sequence goes on along the minus strand of CM076689.1, from coordinate 34,104,209 downwards.
ACCTATTATACACAGTATATATGTGAATTCTGTTTTAGAATTGTATTTGGTAGGATCCAAGCCTTTTACAGTAGGATTTGGCTGAATCTAAATTGAAGAATTTGTGTTTCTCCTTACTTTACCTCATTTGCATAAGCAAATTAGGGCTTGGATTCAGGATTCAACCAAATCTCCAAAAAAGTAAATTTTATGCATTCCTAATTATGTTAATTGTAAATATTGCTCACTTAATTTTTTTTTAAAAAAAAATAACCAGCATAAATTTTATGGAATAATTAGCTGCTTTCTCAAGATTTCTCAAAGTTTTTTTTTCTTAGGCGTGCTAATCTACTCAACAGAAGTTTATTGGAATGCCTTGTAACACAACAAATATTTTATTGGACAATTTGACAGAAAATTGATAAGAATAATTAAGAAAAATACAAATCAGTACCTGCGATTTCTCTTGGATAGTGGAAAAAAAAAAATAACCTCTCAGGTTTTTATAAACCTACCTCTATGCAAACATTATACCAGTATAAGACCGGTTTTCCAGAATACCCGTCGGATCTTCATAGTCTACTATAAAATCATGCTGTAAACATTAAAGAAACCCAATAGGCTGGTTTTGCCTCCAATAAGGATTAATTATATCTTAGTTTGGATCAAGTACAAGCTACTGTTAAAGCGAAAAAAAACACATTTTTTAAAATTTGGATTATTTGAATAAAATGGGAGTCTATGGGAGATGGCCTTTACACAATTTGGAGCTTTCTGGATAACGAATCCCATACCTGGATGTAAATTCTTTAAGAGTGCCTTCATTTCATTGTTACTGGCCCTTTTTTGCCTTGCAGCATCATTTTTCATTCAAGCAAAAGTGTCATGCACTTAACCCATAACAGTATATCCCCTTTTTCAACATTAGTTCAATGAACAGAATGCATACTTTTGGTTTTAATTAGGAATTAGCTATTGTTTTTGTATTTTCTTGCATTAAATAGGTCAATTGAAAAGTGAAACTAATGTCACATTTTACTTGACTGAAGTATGAAGTCAAACAAAACAGAAGTCCACTGAGACGTCTGTATCAGAAATATAAGTCAGTTAAGTCTAGAAGTCCTTTCAGGTAAGAGTTGGTGATGTGATCGGGCAAAGAACCATCTGCCTGGTGACCTTGACAAACATTCAGAAAACTTTCTGTGCATAAACTGCTTTATTGTAAAGATGCAAGCTCCAAAGTACAAACTAAAAAAATTGTGGAAAAGGCAAACCTGGTCAAAATCATTTAGGAAGCTCCTTAAAGAGATACGGTCATGGGAAAACAAGTTTTTTTTCAAAACGCATCCGTTAATCGGGCTGCTCCAGCAGAATTCTGCACTGAAATCCATTTCTCAAAAGAGCAAACAGATTTTTTATATTCAATTTTGAAATCTGACACGGGGCTAGACATATTGTCAGTTTCCCAGCTGACAGTATCTCTTTAATGCCCATATCAAGGAGGAAGACATTTAATTTGCCATTAAGTTTTTACCACTAGTACAAGGCTACTACTCCATGACAGCCTCCTACTGAAACACATACAATAAACGTAGCTAAGCTCTTAAAGGGAATGTTCAAATTCATAAAACTGAAGTTCATGTAATAATTTGTAGGGATGCACCGAATCCACTATTTTGGATTCGGCCGAACCCCCGAATCCTTCGTGAAAGATTCGGCCGAATACCGAACCGAATCCGAACCCTAATTTGCATATGCAAATTAGGGGTTGGAAGGGGAAAACATTTTTTACTTCCTTGTTTTGTGACAAAAAGTCACGCGATTGCCCTCCCCGTCCCTAATTTGCATATGCAAATTAGGATTAGGATTCGGTTCGGCCGGGCAGAAGGATTCGGCCGAATCCGAATCCTGCTGAAAAAGGCCGAATCCTGGCCGAATCCCGAACCGAATCCTGGATTCGGTGCATCCCTAATAATTTGTGAGGTTTTGTACATATTCCCAACAGTTTTCCCAAAGAACTACTTTTAAAGTTAAATTCTAGGTTCGGCTTTCTACTAGTGAGATGGGGGCTGCAAACCCCTTCTAACAGTTATATGTACAGGCACACAACAGGTGTATGTATCCTCCATGTGTGACCTCCAATTAGCTACTAAGTTGTACCTAAAGGGCAATGACACACAGAATCTTTTGGTGGCCACCCAATATGCTCCAAGCCCTGGCACTACATTCTGTAAAGTACAATGGGGTTTGTTGTTACACAGGAAGATAAACAGGGGTCCATATTCCATTCCATTAATAGGACAACCAATGGAAGACCTTTATTTGTAAAGACCTTTAAATAAAATCAATTTTTAATGTTACTGGTGCTTTAAGGAAAAATCCACCGATTGTTCACAAGCAATGTAGATCACACACAGCTGCCGTAAATGTGGGGCCTCTGAAGCACACTTGTATTATGGTCTTTTGTCCTGCCCTTTTATAAGCTTATTCGGTTAATTACACACCTTAGTCTCAACATACCACAGAATAACTCGGATCGTAATTCAACTTGTACATGGTATGATACCTTTCTCTTTTCAATATACTGCAGGCTTCAACATGACTATGGAAAAAAAAAAAAAAAAAAAAAAAAAAAAAGAGACAATACCTTGCCACTTGGTAATGCGTCTTTATACAGGTATGGGGAAAACTATCCCAAATGCCGACAATCTGAGGGCTTTTGGAGAAGGAATCTTTCCGTAATTTGGGTCTCCGTGTATTAAGTCTAATTAAAATTAATCGAAACATCAAATAAACCCAATAGAATTCTTTTGCCTCTAACAACGATTACTTACATCTTAGTTAGGATCAAGTACAAGGCACTGTTTTATTACAGAGAAAAAGGAAATCAATTTAAAAAATCTGAATTATGTGATTAAAACTAAGTCTGTGGGAGATTTCCTTCCCATAATTCAGAGCTTTTTGTATATCGGGTTTTCAGATAAAAGATACCATATCCATTTTAAAAAACAAGGATAAAACCAAATAATCCAATGCCATGTCACAATTCCAAAAACAGAATGGGTATGGGATACGTTATCCAGGAAGGCTATCTCGTATAGACTTCATAAAATGAAATAATTATTTTATTAAAATTGAGTCTATGGGAGACTGCCTTCCTGTTATTCAGTTCTTTCTGTATAACAAGTTTCTGGATAACAGATCCCATACCCATTTCAAAAAACACAACTAAAACCAAATAATCCAACGTCAATACAAAATTCTAAAACCGCATTTTCTTATTGCCCTTTACGTAAACACAATAAATAAATGTATTAAAAAGACTGGCCAGCCAGAATATCAGTCAAGAGTTATAACTTCGTTCATAACATAAACACTCCAATTAATAAGAAACCAACAGCAGTTTAATTAATTAAAATATTTATATTAAAAAAAAAACAGTTTTTCCCAATTCATGAGTAGAAACAAAATAGTTCATGCAGTTCCATAAATGTATAGGCAGTCACCCAGTTTGTAATTGCTAAACAAAACTAGTTACTGGGACTAACAACTGAGGTTATAAAGCAGAAATCCAACTTAAAGCAGTCACTTACAGCAGGCAAAATAAGTATTGAACACATCAAAGTTTTTCTCTGTAAATATATTTCTAATGGGGCTATTGACGTGAAATTTACACCAGCTGTCCGTAATATCCCAAGTAATGCACACATACAAAGAACTCAAAACAAACAAGTCCATAAATTAAGTTATGTGTATTTAAGTGAATATGTATTGAACAAGCTTACTGAAATGTATTTAAACCTTTTAAGCCTTTGTTGGTAATGACAGCTTCAAGACACCTCCTGTATGGAGAAACTAGGCACATGCATTGCTCAGGTGTGATTTTGGCCCATTCTTCTACAGTCTTCAAATCGAGACCGTTCCAGGGGCCTCTTCTATTAACTCTGATCTTCAGTTCTTCACATAGATTTTTAATTGGATCTAAAAGTGGGATGATTGATTGGGCCATTCTAGCAGCTTTATTTTCTTTCTCTGAAACCAATTGAGAGTTTCCTTGGCTGTGTGTTTGGGATCATTTTCTTACTGAAATGTCCACCCTTGTTTTATCTTCAGCATCCTGGTAGATGGCAGCAGATTCTTATCAAGAATGTCCTGGTACATTTCTCCATTCATCTTTCCTTTAATTATATGAAGTGTGCCAGTACCATATGCTGAAAAACAGCCCCACACCATGATGTTCCCACCTCCAAACTTCACTGTTGGTATGGAGCTTTTGAGGTGATGTGCAGTGTTATTTCTCCTCCAAACATGGTGTGTGCAACTGAGACAAAGAGTTACATTTTGGTCTCATCTGACCAGACTATATTCTCCTAGAATTTAATTGGCTTGTCCAAATGTTATGCAGTAAACGTTAAACAACCTTCAACATGCTTTTTTTCTCCAGCAGTGGAGTCTTGTGTGGTGAGCGTGCATGGAGGCCATGTCAGTTGAGTGCATCACTTTTTGTTTTCTTTGAAACAACTGTACCTGCTAATTCAAAGTCTTTCTGAAGCTCTCCTCAAGTGATCCTTGGCTCTTGGACAACTCTTCTGATTATTCTTTTGACTCCTGTCAGAGATCTTGCAAAGAACACCAGGTTGCGGCCAGTTTAGGTTGAAATGATGTTCTTTCTAATTCCGGATTATGGCTCCAACAGTGCTCACTGGAACATCCAGAATGTCTGCAACCAATGCCACCAGTATGTTTTGCAACAATAAGGTTGCAAAGGTCTCAAGAGAGCTCTTTACTTTTACCCATCATGAGATGCTTCTTGTGTGATACCTTGGTAATGAAAAACCTTTTTATAGGCCATAAATTAGGACTAAACCAGCTAATATTAAATTGTACAGGACAGCTTTCAGACAGATTTCAGCAGGTTTCTTGGCTTTCCATGCCTTTTTTTTACCTCATTTTCATGTGTTCAATACTTATTCCCTGTGTCATTGCACTTTATTACACATAATTTAATGTATGGACTTATTTGTTATGGGTTATTTGTACTTGTGCATTACTTGGGTTGTAACAGACATCTGGTGTAAATTTCATGTCAATAGCCCCAACAGAAATATATTTACGGAAAAAATGTGGACATGTTCAATACATATAGTAACTGCATATAAATAACCAGTGTTTGTCTGGACACTACTAGTCTATGATGTTATATTGGGAAATGTCCCCCTCAACTCTTACATAGGGGCATGTATCCCCCAGTGACCGAACGTTTTTATGTCACAATACCACTATGGTTGTCTCTAGGGATGCACCGAATCCACTATTTTGGATTCGGCCAAACCCCAGAATCCTTCGTGAAAGATGCAAATTAGGGACTGGGAAACATTTTTCACTTCCTTGTTTTGTGACAATTTCCCTCCCCACCCCTAATTTTGCATATGCAAATTAGGATTCGGATTTGGTTCGGCCTGGCAGAAGGATTCGGCCGAATCCGAATCCTGCTGAAAAAGCCAGAATCCCGAACCGAATACTGGATTCGATGCATCCCTAGTTTCCTCACTTAAACCTTGTAGATTTCTTCCATATAGAAGTTTATCCCTAAATAAGTGGGGAAACCTCACTTTAATATATGATAATTTGTGATGATGTCAGCTAATAAAAAAATGCTTAGTTTATTCAGCAGCTCTCTAGTTACTTCAGCAGCTGTCTGGTCGCTAGGGTCCAAATTACCCTAGCAACCAGGCACTGGCTTGAAAAAATAAAAAAAACTTATAGTTAACCATCCTAGAACATACTAAAAGTTAACAAGGTGAACCACCCTTTAAAGGCTTTACTGTAAGCACAGTTAGGGTTGTTTGTCACTGAGGAAATGCTTATCTGTATTGTAGGCCAGTGGCCAAGACTTTAAACTGGACAGATAAGCAACACCATTTGTACTGATTTTAGCCTATCAGGAGAATTACCCTGGGTGTTCTCAGATGTATAATGAAGCTAAAAAAAGTTGTGTTACAAACCAAAAAAAAAAAAATAGGAATCATGTAGGTTGATGCCACCACTATATTTAACAGTAACAATGTCAGCAATTCCCTATTGTGAACCCAAAAATACCAAAAATACCAAATATTCAACATTCCTTTGACACAATAAAAATTCTTTAATGACAGGGCAACTTAAGGGAAGTGGACCAAAGTAGCGATTATAGAAGCAACTCCGGTTCATGGACAAAAAAAGTAGCTTTATTACAGATAATAGGTCCCATACATTTTGATGGATTTCAGCCACAGGATATGATTTTATATATGTATGTAAAGACGGTACAAGGCTTCCAGTCCTGGCCGTAAGAAAAAGCAGAAACAACAATAAATGTGTAGCCTTACAGAGCTTTTGTTTTTTAGATGGGGTCAGTGACCCTCCATGTCAAACCCGGAACAAGGCAAAAGAGGAAAGCAAATATATAAATAATGGAGACCAAGGATTTCAAATTTCTTGTGACAGGATCAGGGTATGCCCTGGAGATAATGGCTGCTATAACAAAATCCATACAGATGCCAAAATCAATCAATCACAACGTGTGTAGTCAAGAACAGTAGAAGACCCACATTCATGGCACTAAAATGACTAAAGACAATGGCACAGGAAAGGATTGCCAGTCACCTTTCCATCCGAAAATGACATGTGCAGCAAAACATTTGCTTAAATGGGACACCAAATTTATACTGCCATTTTTTGGTACCCTTGTCATTAAACTGTTTCTAGATACCTGTACTACAGTATGAAAATGCTCATCCAGCCTACATTGATTTTATCATAATAAATGTGTGAATACGTATATATATTTTATATGTATTACCTGTTATTTGCAGACACAGAGTTTTACAGTGATTATACATCAGTCCCTGCACCATCGGAGCTTACAATTTAAGGCACCTATTAAACTATGGTCAATTTAGTTAGAAGTCGCTCCACATGTTTGTAGAGTGTGGGAGGAAACTGGAGCAAGCACAAAAAACCATAGTAACAGGAGGAAACCCATGCAGACAAGAATACTTACAAACTTCTTGTAGTTAGTGCCCTGGCTGGGACTGAACTCCCCCCCCCCATAGCATTGCCCACTGACCTATGTAAGAGACTCAAAAATATTCTTGACAATGCAGGTATGGGATCCATTATCCAGAAACACATTATCCAGAAAGCTCTAAATTATAGAAAGGTTGTCTCCCATGGACTCTATTATAATCAAATAATTCAATTTTTTTTTTAAAAAAATCCTTTTTCTCCATGCTATTAAAACAGTACAGGTATGGGACCTGTTATCCAGAATGCTCAGGACCTGGGGTTTCCCGAATAACGGATCTTTCTATAATTTGGATCAGAAACCCCTAATATACTCATCAGTTACCTGCTTCTTCAAAAAGTATGAATAAATGCCATTTTCTCTGATGAAGTGCCAGAATGGGGCATGAAACGCGTCAGGTGATACGTCATAGGGTAGGAGTACAACTGCTAAAAGATGCCTGTCAGTTGTTTTAAATTTTTCAATAAAGCTGGACAGTGATTTTTTATCCAAAGTGTGTGGATTGGCTTTCTCACCAACCTAACCCCAGTACAGGTATGGGACCTGTTATCCAGAATGCTCAGGACCTGGGGTTTCCCGAATAACGGATCTTTCTATAATTTGGATCAGAAACCCCTAATGTACTCATCAGTTACCTGCTTCTTCAAAAAGTATGAATAAATGCCATTTTCTATGCTGAAATCCAGCTGTTTATCAGTTCTTCTCTTTCTGCATCATTTGAAATCCTGGCAGGGAAGGAGAGACTAAACACTGATGTTACAAATTGTAACAACTACTCCACAGCTTACACACAACATGCAGTAACTACATAACCCACAATGCATTGCGCTGGGATGTCCCTTTCCTTATTGAAATCACGTATTGCCTCCAATAAAGATTAATTATATCTTAGTTGGGATCAAGTATAAGCGAGAAAAAGAAAATCATTTTTTTTTTGTTTCCGGATAACGTATCCCATACCTGTACCTTGTACTTGATCCTAACTAAGATATACTCAATCCTTATTGGAAGCAAAACCAGCTTATTTGGGTTTATTTATTGTTTTCATAATTTTCTAGTAGGCCTATGGTATGAAGATCCAAATTACGGAAAGATTCATTATCCAGAAAACCCCAGGTCCCGAGCATTCTGGATAACAGGTCCCATACCTGTACCACATATGCTAAACCTTTCTCATATCATCAGTCTGCCTTGAATTTGAACAAGCTTAAGTCTGGTATCACCTGGGGAAAATTTTACAAGTAAACACTTTAAAAGCAAACATTAAAAAGTTTTCCTCAGTTCACAACATTTATAGCATAGCAAACAGACTTGATTCCAAATTTTGCATTTGATCTAAACAACAGAAAGGTCAGATCTAACAAAACATCCAGGCGTGCGCATACTAGAGGAATAAAAGTTTACACTTACAAAAACCAAATATGGCCTTATAGGGGAACTATTGCGAAAATTAAAATGTAATATGAGCTTCATCATACTGAAATAAGAAACTTTCTAAATACAAACAATTCAATATTCTGCATTGTTTCTGAAATAATCTAGTTTATCTTCACTGTCCCTCTCTCAGCATCTGTTTTTCCTCATTCTGTCTTCTTGCAGGAGTTGAGTGTCAGATATTCATTGACAGTTTGATCCAATATTTCTTATAGGGGGGGCTTCCTTTACTAGCAAATCAATTAGAGCTCACTCAAATAACTGATTCTAGTACAAACAAAATAACTGCCTTTTGCACATGTAAAGAGACGAAGATTTTAATAGTGAGCTCGAATACAGCTTCTAGAAAAAGGAGCCCCCCTATAAGATATATTGGAACTGTCAATGATTATCTGACACCCAACACCTGCATGAAGAGAGAAACAGATGCTGAGAGATAGTGAACATAAACTTGATTATTTCAGAAACAGTGCATCATTTTTAATAGATTATATTTAGAAAACTTCTTATTTCAGTATGCTGAAGTTTATATTAAATTTTCATTGTTTGGATAGTTCCCCTTTAAGTGGCAGTCAGCATACAACTCCTACTATAAACAATGACTCTGCACAAGTGTATGGGAGCTGGGTAAAGAATGCAAATCAGACAGGAGGTACAACCTGATGCTGCCCCAATAAGCATGATGTGACAATCTGTAAAAACAAAGGATATGGAAGTAATCATGACTTGCTTCCTATGAAACTATAAACGCTACACTTTTCAGAGATCTTTACAGCCTTTATGCAGTAAGCAATCACTTTTGTTCTAACAGCCAATTATGCCATTACCGATCTAACATTAAAACGGAGTAGCATTTCTAGGGACTATATAATACTGCTGGGTCATGAAAAGTTCTTAAAGAATGGCCCAAGACTAAACATCAGCATGTGAAAGAGCTGCAAGTTGAAAACGCCAAATCCAGAAACTCTAAAAAAGTTTTCATTACAGGTATGGGATCTGTTATACAGAAAGCACCAAATTAAAAAAGGCCATCTCCCATACACTGCATTTTATCCATATTTTTAAAATTATTTCTCTTTTTTCTTGTACTTCATCCCAGATAAGAGATAATAAATCCTTACTGGAGGCAAAACCAGCCTATTGGGTGGATGTAATGTTTACATGATTTTGTAGCAGACTTAGGCTAAGGCCACACTAGGCGATAGCGCCGCGATTTGACTCGCGGCGACTTTTCGCCGCGACTTTTAAGCCGCAATCGCTGGGGAAACTTTTGCGCTGGCGTCTATGGGGAATTGCGAAAAATCGCCAGCGTAAAAACACACGCGGCGATCTTATTTCTATTGTCGCTCGAAATCGCCTAGCGAGGCAATTTCGAGCGACAGTAGAAAAAAGATCACCGCGTGTGTTTTTACACTGGCGATTTTTCGCGATTCCCCATAGACGCCAGCGCAAAAGTTTCCCCAGCGATTGCGGCTGAAAAGTCGCCGCGAGTCAAATCGCGGCGCTATCGCCTAGTGTGGCCTTAGCCTAAAGGTATGAAGATCCAACTTAAGGAAAGATTTGTTATCCCGAAAATCCCAGGTCCAGAGCATTCTGGATAACAGGTCCTATACCTGTACAATAAAAGGAGCCGTATAGTCTCTTTTTCAATAAAATCAATAAGCAGGGCTTGTGCTGGGACATACTTATTTTACGGATTGATTCAATCACATAAGATCTGTTGTATTGGTTTATTCTTGAACTAAACAAGAACAATTGAAAGTCTAATAAAATGCATACCTAAGTCATTCTGCAATCATTTAGGTTGAAATGGGGCTGTCACGCTAGATTGTTTAAAGGGTTGTTCACCTTTACATTAACTTTTAGTATGATGTAGATGGATATTCTGAGACAATTTGCATTTGGTTTTCATTATTTAATATTTGTGGTTTTTTTTTGAGTTATTTAACTTTTCATTCAGCAACTTGCAATTTCAGCAGTCTGGTTGCCAGGGTCCAAATTACCCTAGCAACCATTAATTGATTTGAATAAGACACTGGCATGTGAACAGAAGAGGGCCTGAATAGAAAGAGTAATAAAACATAGCCGTAACAATAAATGTGTAGCCTTTGAGAGAGCATTTGTTTTTAGAGGGGGGCAGTGACCCCCATTTGAAAACTGGAAAGAGTCAGAAGAAGTCAAATAATTAAAAAAAAAACTATACAAAATAAATAATAAAGGACAACTGAAAAGTTGGCTGATATCAGCCATTCTATAACATACTAAAAGTTAAATTAAGTTGGCCACTCGCACACCCGTTGTGTGCAGTGATTGGAGGATACGGCAACCTCCCAGTGAACTGCTAGTGTGGCTATCAAAACAAGACCTGTCATATTTGGCTTTAATAAAAAAAAATCAACTCCCATTATCCAACCAAGGGTTTCTTTATTTACCCGGTGACAGAGACATACCCAGCTTGTGATTTCAATAAATACATATCTGGAATGTGTCCCTTTAAATCGGTGATTTAAAGGGACACAATTAAAGGGCCGTTCCTTCAATAAAGGATATGTCACGGATGCTGTCATTTACACTGCAGCAAATTTACTTTTCAATGTGTAAATAAAAATATAAAACGAGGTGTATTTACGTACCACCCGTTTAAAATAAAGATAAGTTGCTGTAAAGCCCTGGCTCTACACAGCCGCATGACAGAGCATCTGATGAGTAATGAACATGGAGGCTGCTCTCAGGGGATGCTGGGTACCACAAGTACAGGCAATGCACAATGTTCCTGCTGACTGCCAGTTGTTAGATACAGAACTACAACTCCCAGTAACCCCCAACATCTTTGATGGCGGCCCTTGCTTATCTGGTGTATGGAGGTGCGTGGGATAGAGAGAGAGGGGAGGATAATGCAGATAATAAGCAATCACATGTACCTTCCATCTCCATGTCCTCGGGTTCACTGAGTTGCTGTTCCCCGGGTTTCTGCTGTTGTTGTTGCTGTTGATGGTGGTTCATGTTTCCAGACTGGGCCTCCGTGGCCTGTTTGAACCCTGCTGGCTGCACCGGCCTCGGTTTCGACTGCGGGGATGGGGTGGAAAGCGGCGGCGGCGGCGTCGGAGCCTGCGCAGCAGCAACAGCCTGGGCCTTTCCCGCGGGATGCGCTGGGGGGAGAGCAGAGGGAGCCGGCGGGAGAGACACGCGCACGTATTTACTCGCTATTCGCCCAATTTCGGCGCCGTTCGTGGGAGATTGGGGATTTCGGGGGGAGGCGATGATTGCTTCTCCCCCCGGGGCCTTGAACGGCTACCGGTGGAGAGATACGGGCGTTCACCGGGTTCCTATTAATTACACAGAGGAAGAAAGGTTCCAAATAAGACTTGCAGCTCCCGTGCTGCTTTCCGGTCCCCTCCCCCTGCTCATTGGTCGGATCCCAGCACAGCCGGTGCAGGCCTGGTTCACTCCAAGCCCCCACCTCTCCAAAGTCTCATTGAAGGAGACCTCTCCTAGTGTCACTGCAGGGACATAAGGGAGAAACAGAGGCTGACGGAAACGGTGATGACTTACTCCCCTCTATCTCTTTCTTTCCAAGAACCCTCTTCTGTGCTATCCGCCTGCTCAGCCTCTGTGTGGAGACGCCAGGCTCTCAAAATGGCGGCTCCGTGAAATGTCACATCCGCATGGAGCAGCAGCGTGAGAAAGGGAGGGGAAGAGAGGAGGGAGGGAGAAAGATAATGAAAGCGTGAGACCTCCACAGCCTTCCCTCTGTATCTCACACACCTCTCAACGCAGCCGCCAACTACCACGTTCTGAGGAACGTGTAAAACATTTGTGTTGTTTATTACAATGGGGTTGGGGGGAAAGTGACAACATGTTTGATACCCTCAGAGTTCGCACACTGCAAATTATAGTAAATATGTGTCTGTTTGCAACACAATACACAACTGAACGCCCTATGGAAAGTCCTGTTCACTTGTTACAGTGTGTAAGAATGGATAAACCGACAACTCTGTCAGGGTAAATAGGGGTATAGAAAGTAAAATTGGGTGGGAGTTGCAGAGTTCTTTTCTCTTTAAACCCTTATATATATGTATATATATATCTTCCAGACGAGTATCCGCACTCCAAAGTCAATCTTAATAGAAGGAGGGGTGCACGGTAAATCGTGTATACACCAATAGTTCCAAACCAGCACTCCCTTTTCTGTAAAAAGGATGTTACATTTTGTATCAGGGACAGAAACGTTGGGTATTGATGCAACAATAAAAGATTATACTTTTTACACAAAAGGGAGTGCTGGTTTGGAAACTTTTGGTAGGTATGTATATATATATATATATATATATATATATATATATATATACATACACAAAAGCCATGAATATCTTGTAAATTATATATTTTATTATAAACGGTGAGTTCTGATGTCATCAGTTATAAACGGTGCATTCTGATGTCATTTCTGTCACATGACTCACTAAAACTAAAACTGCATCCCTATATAATATCCTTATATTTTACAAGAGGGGGTACTTTATTCACTACATATATAGTCTCCCCGAATCTTTTCGTGTGGCCAGACCCTTAAGGTGGCCATAGATGTACCAATGGTCGCAGAAAGATCATTTGTTTTCTGTACAGACAACTAGATCTGAATCATCAGAATTACAGGTAGAAACAAATTCTACCTGTATTTGATGATTGAGCAGTAAACCCTGGGTGATGTTCGGGAGCCTTTTAAATTTTCTGACCTGCCAAGCAGTGAGCTGACCGATATCCAAGTCTTTTGCTGATAACAGTCTGCTTATCTCCCACCATACATGGACCAATTATATATATATATATATATATATATATATATATATATATAGCAATACATATGCAAATGACTGTCCAAATTTGTATTGAATGTATATTGCAAAGTTGCTTAGAATTATGTTTTCTTATTAAAAAAATATTTTTTAGGTTGACATTCCATTTAATTGCATTGTAGTTTTATGTGTATACAGGTATGGGAAACTTTATCCGAAACCAGTTATCCAAAAAAGTTGGGGGCTGTTTGTTCCTGTGTTCTCTAAAAGTCATGACCTAGTTAGAATCCCAGTTCAGACCTGGTTTAAAAACAAAACACATGCAAAAAAGGCTTTCAGAGGAGATCACAGACCTTCAGGATTTATGGACCTTCCTTAAAGGACCAGTAACATCAAAATTTTTTTTTACAAAATTCGTTAGTATACATCGAAATATAAACACCAACACACTTTAAAATTTTAAATTGCAAAGCCTTTATTAAAAAATAACTTACTGAAACTCCACTTCCTGTCCTCTTCAGAAACGGCGATACGGCGACCATCCTTCCTGCAGCAGTTGATTTCTTCTCCCTGGCTATCTCTCCTGGCCACTCTATGTCTGCCGCGCTCTGCCAGCAAGATTGACAGCCAGCTTCTTCTTCTCCAGTCACTTCTTGATGCAGCCGTACTGGTCCTGGTGGTGATCATCTACGGGGCTTGCACAAAACCGGCGTGCGCTGGACTTCTCCCTGCACACTCGGTGTGCTGCTGCTGCGGACTCTGAGCCCTGCTGCCCCTTTGTTTCCCGTGCACCCTGTGTAATGGAGGTCCCTGCTGACTGGGGGTCTGCGGCGGAGAGCGCTTCTTGTTGCTCCCACCGCCGGGCCTGTCACTCCTGATCGCTGCTCTCATGGAAAGTAGCGCTGCTTATATACTGTATATATACATTCTCAATTCTGTCCAGTAATTACATTTTTTTCAATGTTAAAGGGGTAGTTCTCATATGAGTTAACTTTTAGTATGTTATAGAATGGTCAATTTGTAGCAAGCTTTCAATTGGTCTTCATTTTTAATTCTTTATAGTTTTTTTTTTTTTTTTAAATATTTGCCTTCTTCTTCTGACTATTTCTAGTTTTCAAATGGGTGTCACTGACCCCCGCAGCCAAAATACTATTGCTCTGTAAGGCTACAATTTGACTTTCCGCTGTTCATAACTCAGTCCCTCATTCAAACCACTGCCTGGTGATCTGGACCCTAGCAATCAGAACGCTGCTGAACAAAAGCTAAATAATTCAAAAACCACAAATTAAAAAATATTGCAAATTGTCTCAGAATGTCAATCTCTACATCCTACCAAAAGTTTATTCAATGATGGACACCTTAACGTCCCTTAATTTTTTTCCATGATATCGCGTTCCCAATATATACTGTATGTCATATCATCTTTTAATTGTTTGAAAATCGACATTCATGATAACATTCCTGATTACAAATCCTTATTAGCTCCCAACTATAAAAGAGCCCTTTCATCTGGATGGTAAGTTTGCTGCTATTGCTACAAACACACACAGGCCTATAAAAATTAATCACCTTCTGGAAAGTTCTCATATTTTACTAGAACATCATAAAATTTAATTTTCTAATTTCACACTGAGCAACAGAAATAAAAGTCTATACACTATGGGGTTATTTATCAAAGTCCGATTTTTTCTGATTATTTTTCAATAAAAAGTCCAACATACTAGAATTCAAGATGTGACCTTTTTTATTATTAAAAAAGCACAATTTAATCAGATTGGGGGTGTTTCTTTGGCGTTTTTTCTCGAAAGGTATGGTTTTTTGGGCTTTTTCCCAAAAAGCCAGAATTTTTTGGATCTTTGCCCGAAAAGTCTGAAATAGTCAGATTTTCAGGCTAATTCTACTTCAGACCACAGAAACTTCCAAATAGGATAGGGACCTCTCCCATTGACTTATATACAACCTTGGCAGGTCCGAGATGCTGGATTTTCAAATTCAGATCCTTATAAATTTCAAAAGATTTGAGGTTTTTATTCCATTAAAAATTTTAAATAAACCCCTAAAGGTCAATATGAAGTAATGCACGCATTATTACCAAAAATGGGAGGTAATATCAAGGGGGTTATTTTTTAAAGTCTGATGTTAAAGGGGAAAACACCATATTTTCAGAAGAATTTTTTTTTTTTTGTGATTTATTAAACCCCGATCCTGCTAAAAGTCCAAATAAAAAATTATTCCATCTCAAGCCTGCCAAGGTCATGTAGAAGTTAATGTCCAGTTTACAATTGGAAGATACCCTGATCTGCTCTGGATAATTTTTTAATCCTAAAATTAAAAAAAATCTGAGTTTTCTGGTCTCAAATCCAAAAATAAACGTACAATTTGGATTTCTTCTAGATTTTATCAAGTCTTTTACCACACCAGATTACCACACCAGTAACAATGTGCAAGGGAGTTTGGTCTAAGTGGTTTTAAGAAAATAGTGAGAATTTTTCATATTTTAGTAAATAACCCCCATAATCTCTGAATTCATCAGATATTAGGGATTGGGATATTTTTACCTAAAACGTCATTATCAACTGATTCATCAATCTAAAACTAACAAAACAATGCAAATTATGTGAGATATGAAATCATGTATGTATCATCTATTTTAAATTGATCATAGTCTACTTTTTATATATAAAAATAGCATAACATGTTTGTTTATTGTTTAGCAAATGCTTTGCTTAAGAAAGGCTTTTAACACCTATTGTTATTGAAGGGGGTTAAACCAAAAATGGGGTTTTACACTGACAATAGGATGCTAATCTCCTTTAATAAATTAATTAAATTTCTATAATACAATATGTAGGGGATTGTTTTGGCCTCTGTATACTTGACATGCCATGCCTATTATGAATCTCAGTGTGGACCTGTGTTTTAATAACAGCATTAGTGCATCATTCACTTGCCTGTACAACGGGGCAGATAATGATTTGACTGTTAGTGGTACCCTACAATTACTGCCAGGTCCAGCAGTAACAGCAATTCCAGGGTTTCCTCACTTCAAGTTACAAAGGAGATTGTATGGATACA
This sequence comes from Xenopus petersii, assembly GCA_038501925.1. NCBI lineage: Eukaryota > Metazoa > Chordata > Amphibia > Anura > Pipidae > Xenopus > Xenopus petersii. The sequence goes on along the minus strand of CM076689.1, from coordinate 34,087,859 downwards.
AAGTGGGTTTGCTTTGGAACATATGCATTTAGTATATAAGAAATAATGTAGCTTTAGCATGGGGCAGCTAAAAAGTATAAAAACATGTGAACATATCTTTGCACCTATGTTTTGCCTTTGTTTCACTTAAATACAATGACACTATGTTTTGAAACTATTTTCAGTAACAACCAATACATTTGATCCATTGACACATTTTTTAAGCTTTCGAAAATTATCCATTTACTTTTAAAGAACAAGGAAATCATTATTTTCGTGGCCAATATGTACATTTAATCAGTTCTCTTTTTAGGACTAAAATGCACAGACCAGGGGGAAAAAGTACAGCACCACACCACCACCGTACTTACCTTTTCCAGATTTCTCTCTGTAGACAACTCGAATTTTACTGTACTGCAAATGCATGGTTTGCACTACTTTCTGCATTCACAAAGGGGATGCCTAATGAATAATTAATTATATGAAGTAAAACTTTAAAATATGTGAATTTATATTTGATGAGAGTGCTATTGTATGCACTTTTGTAATTTACATTGATTATTTATTTAATGTAATTCCAAAATATTCAAAGATAGATGTACTGTTAATCTAAATGAATACAACAGCACCACCTACTCAGAGTCAGACTGAGCCAGCGGGACACCGGGAAAAAACCCTGGTGGGCCCCGCCGGCCCAGACCCACTCCCCTGATCGGCCGGTCCCCAAAAGAAAACACAGATGTGCGGTGCAGTGCACGCAGGGGGCCTGGAAGCTTGGCCCCAATGCTCCAGACCCTGCACCTCCACATTAGAAAAACCAGGCAGGATTTCTTGTAATTGACGCAGCGATCGGCCAATCGCCACGTCATAGCCTCGCTGACTGATGACACACCCACCACGCAATGCTACAGTCCCATCCCCACAACATCATGGCCCAGCCCCCACAATGTCACAGCCCAGCCCCCACAACATCACTGTCCCACCCCCAGTCCGGAGTTTAACCTGAAGAAAGGTGACAATCCTACCACCAGGTAGTTGGTTGTCAGAATGGTCAGAAACTGACCAGCAGGTGGGACTGCTGTAACAACATTCAACCATAGTAACAGTACATTTGGAATTAAAAAAATTAAATAATGAATGTACAATGAATAAAAAAAACTCTTAGAATAGCACTCTCATCAATTTTATTTAAACTTATTTTCAAGGTTTACTTATCCTTTAAAGTGAATGCAATTTATTTTGTATAAAGCACCTTATGTGCTGAAGCCCTCATAGTGGACTTTCTTTGTAACTATAATTAATTCTACTGTACTTTTTATTCAGGATATGTTTAAAGGAAGGAACAGCAATGAAGGAACCTGTCTCCTTCCCCAGAGCCATGCCTTGGCACCAAGTTCTAATTTTTGGATTCATGTAAAATATAAAAAACATAGTAAATTTGCTTACCGCATGCTCTGATCACACCTAGCACAGGTATGGGAACTATTTGCCATAATTAGTTATCGGAAAATATCCCAAAAAATTCAGTTTCTGCCCTGATGCCACACTCATCACCCACTCCAAGCTTACAACTTACATGTCGTACAGGTCAAGGGGGGAGCTGCATCACAATAGCACTCTCTGCACTAGAAGAGCCAAATTTCCATTTAAAAATAAGAAAAAAAATAAGAAAATTCTGCTCTTAAAGTTACCAGAGGAAACACAGAAATGCTATTCATTTTATTCCTCCAAAAAAATTGTGTTTTCCCCTTTAAAATTTGGACCAGAAAAAAACAGACTGTAATAAATAACCACCTAAATGTTTTTTAATACTCTATAAAGACAAACAAAGGTCTCATCCATTATTTGATTAAGCTAAAAGATGATTTAAGATGTTACCTGCCAACCATGTAGGTACTACATGTTTGCAGGAAAAGACTCTAACTGCCAAGCACTTGGTACTGCTGTCAGGGATGCCCTGTCCAGCCCACCCACTTAATTCCTGCATGAAGACTCTGCATAGTGGGACCCTCCATGTCTGCCAATGACCCTCCTGCCCACATAAATTGCAGTGCTCTTTCTTTACACATGTACTCACATTTTACTCAAGATTTCTTTTTTTGCTTTTCTGCCTTTTTTTTTCTTTTGCAGTAATTCACACCTTACTAAGTAAGTTGCAAGTAAAACTTAGTGCCTTTGTAAAATGTATAATGAAGCAATAGAATTCTTAATGAATCAGATGAAAATTGAGCATAGGACTGGCCAGATATGGGATGACTTTGACGTAGTTGGCCAGCTTAAATATATTGCAATATATAGACAAACAATCCCTGTTTTGTTTAAAGGGTAAGGCATTTTTCAGTAGCAGTATGCACAAAATGTCTCTGTCTTCAATATATTGATTATGGGTTGAGTGCAGAGGACCTCTTGTATTTGTCTATATGTATTTGTGGTCACACCCTCATTGCACCCCCCCCCCGCCTAATAGTTTTAAAAATTAGTGGTGAGCACAACTTTCCATTGTTTGTTATAGTTATACAGGAGCAGTGACCAGCTCCATGTTGTAGCTCCCACCCTTCCCAGCTATAGTCGGGTGATCCCACTGGTGTCTAATAAAAGGGAGTTTTACTTTGAAAGCAGCAAGTAAGTTGTAGGTAAAACTTAGCCCCTTTGTAAAATGTATAATGAAGCAATAGAATTCTTAATGAATCAGATCCAGGCCAGCTTGAATATATTGCAATATATGGACAAACAATCCCTGTTTTGTTTAAAGGGTAAGGCATTTTTTCAGTAGCAGTATGCACAAAATGTCTCTGTCTTAAATATATTGATTATGTGTTTAGTGCAGAGGACCTCTTGTATTTGTCTATACCTTACTTTTCTCTGCATGGTGCATTCAATTCCCATTTTTAACCATTCGTTAACTTCAGTTCAGTTAAATTTGATGGCTGCCGAGCATGGACCGCCTGCTTCAAATTATCCCATAGATTTTCCATGACATTCAAGTGACGGCCATTTCAGAATATTGTTCTTCTTCCTCTTCATGCCTTTGTAGATTTTGAAGTGTGTTTAGGTTCATTGTCTTCAAGTTCAAGGCTTAACGAGCGAATCCAACCAATTCGGTGTTGCCAGTAATCAGTATTGAGTAGTTACATGCATTCAAATTAGCAAAATTACAAGGGTACCCAAATTTTTGCACTGCCAGTTTTTCACATTTGATTTCATTACATACAACTGAATACTGCATCACTAAAAATCTTTGTTCAGAAAACACCCAAGTACTGTTTCTGGGAATTTGTATTATGCTAAATTGTATGGTTTTTTATGGGTCATCGTAAAGGTAAATTGGCAGCAAAAAATCATATGTACTATTGGTCCCTACAGGCCACATACCTTGGTAAATCTTTGCATAGCAGCCACCAAACTGTTCAGTAACCAACCACCTGCCATTTGAATGAGAGAAATTGTATAAGGATTGAATATAAGAAATTGTGTGGGATAAATATGGTAAATTGCCATATTTTTAGGTGATGTTAAGAAATGTCATAAAAATTGCTGCATTTAGCGTACCTTTCTGGTTTGATAGTTTGGAGTAGAAATAAATTATTAGTTGCAACAAAAGGTAATAGGTAGCACCTCCCATTGATAGAGAGATAGCAAAATAATGGTGTGCAGGGTCACATGATATATAGAATTGGAGTACAAGAAGGAAAAGAGTGTCCCATGTCATTGTACCATCCCATTGTTTAGTCTGAGATCCCAACAATGTGAAGTAAAACTTAACTTTTATTAAATCATCCAAATTAACACGAGAAAAAAAATTATGTTAAAAAATTAAAAGCAAGGTTAGGTAGGGTAGCTGTATAGACACAAGGTCATCAGCTAATGTACGATATGTAAGATCGAGATTGTGATGTGGGTTTATGCTACAATAGCAACTATTGCCCACCATCAATCCCAAAATGCTGCCGTGCTGGCGTGCCTCTGTGCGTGTGAGGGATGGATGGCGTCTGGAGTTATATAGGCACATAAAGAGTAAACACAATGTGTACTCTGTAAACTCAAATGCCGTAAATGGCAGCTGTCAACCTGAAAACCCCCGTGTCAACTGTGAGGGTACTTGCACCTCGTCCCTTGTATCAGGGAAGAGGTAGTGAAACAGTAGGAGGCGGAAGCAAACCTCCGCGATCGAAAGCACCCCGCGTACCCTCCCACACCACCCTTCCTTTGAGATCAGTCCATGGTTAGGACGCGGGTAGCCGATCGGCAGAGTGCCTTTTGAGTGAGTATCGGCAAACTTAAAGTGCCCTTCTCCAGCCCTTCCACCCTTCCTCCCTTCCACAAAACCGCCCCTTCCCAGCTTGTAATCGTCCCTGCCTAACAGTTTTAAAAATAGATGCGCCTGACGCGCGTTTCGCTTGTCAAACTACAAGCTTTATCAAAGGCTGTATTGGGCACCAAACCAACTATCGATTTTAGATAGATTTGGCAAACCTTATACACAGTATAAATACACAGTATTTTTCATGCAATACAACAAATGTAATCTACCTGCTAACCTGCCCATGCAATAAAATATATATTGGTAAGACCAACCGTGCTTTCAAGAAAAGAATCCTTGAACATGTACTAAGTATAGATAATGCCTCAGACTGGGTAAAAGCAAAGAAACCACTCCTCCCAGTGAGCAGACATTTCATGGAAAGTCACAACAGCTCCAGTAAGGGTCTACATGTCACTGGTCTGTATAATATCAGTCTAGGGATTCGGGGGGGGTGATGTTGAGACATCCCTTCTGGCAAAGGAAAGCAAATTAATTTTTCTATTGAATGCTCTAAGTCCATCTGGTCTCAATGAAAGCATCACCATGAATATCTTTATTTAACTGCCTATTGACACAGTCTTGATGAGCGATAAATCTATACTGTAACTGTATTAATTTGTCTTAAAGATGTTAACTGTATCATAGTGATCAATTAACCATTCAACATTGTTACTTCAACCAGAGATTCAGAGTCCATTTGGTCTCAAGGTATCACCATGAATTTCTCTATCTATCTCCAGAATTGATACAATCTTTATAAGCAATTAATCTACAGAACTGTATCTTTTTGGTTTCAAAAGATGGTAACTGTATCATAGTGTTTTACCTATTATTGAATGCTCACAAACTACGGAATTTGTTATTGTAATCAGAGAATCAGAATTTTTGATACTTTATAAGACACCAAGAAACTGTCTCTAAACAATGTTGCCAATGGCTTGATTCTCAGATCCAAGTGATGCTTAACACTGATCTGACACATTGCATAAGACAGGACTCCTCCCCTTGCCCCATGATTGGTTAATTCAAATCGGAGGAATATCCCCCTGTCTATTTAAACCTGCACTCATTTTGGCGCCCAATACAGCCTTTGATAAAGCTTGTAGTTTGACAAGCGAAACGCGTGTCAGGCGCTTGCAGGGACGATTACAAGCTGGGACGGGCGGTTTTGTTGAAAGGAGGTAGGGCGGAAGGGCTGGAGAAGGGCACTTTAAGTTCGCCGATACTCACTCAAAAGACACTCTGCCGATCGGCTACCCGCGTCCTAACCGTGGACTGATCTCAAAGGAAGGGTGGTGTGGGAGGGTACGAGGGGTGCTCTCGATCGCGGAGGTTTGCTTCCGCCTCCTACTGTTTCACTACCTCTTCCCTGATACAAGGGACGAGGTGCAAGTACCCTCACAGTTGACACGGGGGTTTTCAGGTTGACAGCTGCCATTTACGGCATTTGAGTTTACAGAGTACACATTGTGTTTACTCTTTATGTGCCTATATAACTCCAGACGCCATCCATCCCTCACACGCACAGAGGCACGCCAGCACGGCAGCATTTTGGGATTGATGGTGGGCAATAGTTGCTATTGTAGCATAAACCCACATCACAATCTCGATCTTACATATCGTACATTAGCTGATGACCTTGTGTCTATACAGCTACCCTACCTAACCTTGCTTTTAATTTTTTAACATAATTTCTTTTCTCGTGTTAATTTGGATGATTTAAGTTTTACTTCACATGGTTGGGATCTCAGACTAAACAATGGGATGGTGCAATGACATGGGACACTCTTTTCCTTCTTGTACTCCAATTCAAAATAAATTATTATCCATTTCAAATTTGTCAGAATGTGTACTTTCTAAAAATCTATGGTTTCAGTGGTCTGTATACTCTTAGGGGCTCCAAAAATAAGACGTAGTTGGCCAGCTTAAATATATTGCAATATATGGACAAACAATCCCTGTTTTGTTTAAAGGGTAAGGCATTTTTCAGTAGCAGTATGCACAAAATGTCTCTGTCTAAAAATATATTGATAATGGGTTGAGTGCAGAGGACTCTTGTAATTGTCTATATGTATTTTGTGGTCACAGCCTCGTCGCACCCCCACCTAATGGTTTTAAAAACTAGTGGTGAGCACAACTTTCCCTTGTTTGTTATAGCTCCCTGGTAGATATAAGCACAGCACTCAATAGTAAAATCCAGATCCCACTGTGATACGTTCAGTTACATTGAGTAGGAGAAACAACAGCCTGCCAGAAAGCAGGTCCATCCTAAAGTGCTGGCAAAATGACCTGTGATGGCTGCCTAATCACCAATATTACAACTAAAAAAAATACACTTGCTGGTTCAGGTATTAATTATTTGCAGTATAAACAGTGTAACTTATAAATAAAAACTACATCATAAAAATCATGACACTATCCCTTTAAAGGTCATATTTTAGTGATTTTAGAGGTTTTTGAAACGATTGAACTCACAAAACTCTAAAGCCACAAATGTCATTGAATTTGTTAAAAGATCTAAATATAAAAAGTAATAGAGAAAAAAAGCGCTGAGATGCCCTAAAGAATATGAATACCTCAATAACCTCTAAAAATGTGTTTACACTTGTAACATGAAACATCGAATTCAGAATCAATGAATTAGATGTTTCAAGTTACTATTGAGATATATTTATATGACCAAAACTCATTATATTATGGTGGTTTTTTACTAAGATCCAAATACCTGAAATTCCTCAAAATCCGAAAAATTCGTAATTTTTTTTTAATAAAATCTGACTATAAAAAAATCACGAATTTTTCGGAATTTATTGAACCTCGAGGGCTAAAAAGTCTGAATATAAAAACATGGCATCTCAAACCTGTCGAGGTTGCATAAAAGTCAATGGGAACTAACCGCATGGTTAGTTACCCCTGAAATTGCCCCTAAGAGTTTGCTCACTTATCGGTGCAGACTAAGCGCAGTGGACCTCATGGGCGCCACCTTCTGGATCTCCATTCTTCTTCTGTAAGTGAGCAATGTATTGTCGCATGCACAGTTGGAGAAGTCTGGTTCGTAGCAACTGCGCATGCTCCAAAAGTGCCAGACAATTCAGAAGGGAAGGAAGAGGACCTGAAGAAGACTGGAGATCTGGAAGATGGTGCCCAGGAGCTCCGCTGCCGTTACTCTGCACTGATACTTGAGCAAACTCTAAGGGGCAATTTCAGGGGTAAGTAACTATGTGGAGGGAAGCAGGGAGGGGGGACTACCTAGGGTAGTAGGTAGTGGCTTTTCTTATGGGGGGTTATTTCTCCTTTAAAGGGAATGTAAAGCCAAAAATAAAACTTTGTCTAAAAATGAATTACACATTTTCAGTAGATTTCAAGTTGTTTGTAAATCTAATTTCTATTGAAAGCAGCATTTGTGTATCCCTTTCTCTTCCTGGCTCTAATTTGTTAAAGTCATCTTTCCTCCAGGAAAGAGATGTCTATTAATCAGCAGTCTTCTAGTACATTATTTCTAAAGTTAGAACCACCAGGGCAAATAACATATATATATACTGTATATATATAACAAACAAGGGAAAGTTGTGCTCACCACTATTATTTTAAAACCATTAGGCGGGGGTGCAATGAGGGTGTGACCACAAAATACATATAGTCAACTACAAGAGGTCCTCTGCACTCAACCCATTATCAATATATTTAAGACAGCTACATTTTGTGCATACTGCTACTAAAAAATGCCTTACCCTTTAAACAACACAGGGATTGTTTGTCCATATATTGCAATATATTTAAGCTGGCCAACTACGTCAAAGTCATCCCATATCTGGCCAGTCCTACGCTTAATTTTCATCTGATTCATTAAGAATTCAATTGCTTAATTAAGCAATTGAATTCTTAATGAATCAGATGAAAATTAAGCGTAGGACAGCCTTGGATAACTAAATGGTTAATGAGAGAGAATTACCAATTGTGATGTCACTTACTCAGATGCAATTTCCTGTATTACCCTATATAAACTCATGTGGATTAATGTTTGCTACTTCACTTGTGCCCCTGGTTTGAGAAAGGGGTCTGTGTTCATTTGCCCTTGGGGCTGTGGTATGATTTTCTATAATACACTATTTATGCATTTATAAATTTGAGTGCTGTGTCAGTTCATATATTTTGGATCTACACCATTTCTTCTAAAGGAGAATGAAATCACGCCCACTGATTATAATCACTTACCTGATACCCTGTAAAATTTTGCTCCTGTTAGCAGAAAACTTCACCGGCCTGGGGCATATTTGTAGAATCTCTCTTGACACAATCTTCTTCCTCTTCATTCACATAAAAAAGTAAAAAATATTGGATCAATCTTCTTCATGAAAGACAGTATATAGTTAGTATATAGTTAGTATATAGTAAAAGCTGCTAAGAAAAAGTTTTTTTAAGAGATAGCAGCCATACAATAATTTTTTAATTACAATCATTTCAATTTTACTCAAATGGAGAAGAGGATGAACTGGCAGTAGATCCCATGGTGGAACTGACTAGTAATGTGCAGGTCAGGAAAAACGTAATCAACACCCAACCCTAACCTCTAACCTGCATCTTTTTGTGCTGTTTATCAATCTGCGAAAAAAAGCTTAAAGGACATGTCAACCCCCCCAAAAAAATTTGCTTAATAAAAAAAAACACAATTATAAGCAACTTTCCAATATGAATTTATTAAAAATTGTTAGTTTTTTGAAAGTTATTTGTAAATGTAATTGCTATTGTAAGCAGCATTTGCTTAACTCCTGGTTGTTACTTTTTAAACAATGTTGCAAAAGCCAGTCTCCTCCAGCAAGACAGGTATGTCAAACCATTGGCTTGTGTTAAATACCACAGACAATTTGTAATGAATGTATTTTGCAAAGTTGCTTAGAATTATGTTTTCTTTCATTGGGCAAAAAATTAATTTTGGGTTGATATGTCCTTTAACAGTATCCTCCAGATCTTCCAGTATCCTCCAGATCAAATCAGATTTTGTGTTTTGTCTGCACATCTACACACATCTATTTTAATGAGAAAAAAAGTCTTTCAGACTCCATCAGATTTCTACCAGTAGCATTATATTTTGGCCTGCGCAACTTCTGACTTGCAATCTGTCAGTCTGACACCATGCTACAAAATCTCCAGTGTAGTGTAGCTCTTATTATTTTTCCTGCAACATATTCCAGAATCTTAAATTAAATGAGCTAGAGGTAAAAGACAGGTTTTATCCTAGCTCGCTTCAGATTATCATGATCATTGCCTAATAAAATATTACCCAATTTGCTGGCACTATATAATATAAGAAATCAAGACAGTGCAGACTTTGCACTATTTAACATCTGCAAATCCATACAAAATAATTTGTTTTAGTGATATATTAAAGGTGATAATGATGCCAAACCACTGTATACCTCAAGGCATTCAATACATTTACTGGCCTGACCTAGCAGGTTTGACTTATTGGAATAAGGGAAGATGGCTCCCAGACCAAGATACTAATAAAAAATATAAACAATGGCATTTACACTATCATGTTGTGGAACAGATACCCCAAGAATGTAATGACTTGTTCTGTGTGTTTCTATGTTGCAATCTGCTCAGATAAGATACGTAATCATTATGAAGAAATGGGAAACATGTGGGTTCTTAAATGAGTAATACTGTTACAGTGGTCTAGCGGGGCAGCAGGAATGCCTGCGTTCCTTCATTCTGGTGCCTCGAGTATCAGGTAAGTAAATACAATCACTTGGGTGTTTCCTTCTCCTTTAGGCATCTCTTCCCTTTCTTTGTTGCCCAACGTAGGTTCTGTTGTCTAAGTTGCTGGGTGCAATTCCTGTACTGATTTCCATGTTTGACCAGTGCCTGATCCTGACTTTGACAATCGCTGTCTGTCCTGACCCTGTCCATTGTTGACTATATTTTTGGATTCTGATTCGGTACCTCGCTGTTCTCTCGTTTACTGACCTTGCCTGTCCTTTGACTACTCTCTGCTTCTTCCCTGTTCTTTCTGCATACCCTCTTGTTCACTTGCCTGCCCAGAACCCAGGGCTGCCATCAGGGGTGGACAGGGCGGACAAGCATACCGGGCCCGGCATGAAGGGGGGCCCGGCAGTGCTGCATTTTTTGAAGATCCTGGCCCCCCTTACGAGCGCCCGAGCTGTACGTCTTGCCTCTGCGTTGCCGAATGCAGAAGTGCTGAAAAGCCGATGCGCCGAAAAGACCCGAAGTCACGAAAACAGCCAAAGTCGAAGTCCCGAAGCGCCGAAAAGACCCAAAGTCACGAAAACAGCCGAAGCGCCGAAAAGACTCGAAGTTACGAAAACAGCCGAAGCCGATTGTTGGGGCCCCAATTTTTTTTAACTTTTAAGGGGGCCTCTGCCACCAATGGTTTTTTTTTCAAATTTTTTTATGGGGCCCCAATTTGTTTTTAACTTATAAGGGGGCTCCTGCCACCAATGTTTTTTATAAAAAAAAAAAAAAAATTTTTGTTGGGGCCCCAAGTTTTTTTTAACTTATAAGGGGGCCCCTGCCACCAATATATTTTTTATTGTAGCTGTTACTTCCCTTGAGGGGTTACCTTCCTGTTACTTGGCTTTTTCTGATATTTTTCCAAAAAAGCTGCTGAGACACTTCCTATGCATAGGCACTGCAATTGTGCTATTGATCTCATTCTCACATCCTTTTCGCCTAGGGGTAAGATGTGTCCACTCTCTCTACCTTAAACCCAGGCCATGGAGGAGTAGATAAAGGAAAATCTTGACAGGGACACATAGACCTTCTACCTCTCCCATTGGTGCGGAGTTGTTATTTGTAAATAAGAAGGATGGTGGTCTTTGCCCATGTTTTGATTATGGAAGGTTGAATAGGATCGTGATAAAGAATTAATACCCCCTTCCTCTGAACTCTTTGATAGAGTTAAATGGGCCTCCATTTTTACTAAGCTTGATCTTAAGGGGATAAATGTAAGACAGCATTTATGGCACTATGAGTACCAAGTAATGCTGTTTGGGCTTTGTAATGCACCAGCCGTCTTCCGATAATTTGTTAATGATATTTTTCCCAATTTCCTGGTTATATTTAGAGGACATTTTGATTTTTTCTCCTAATCTGGCAGAACATTGCTGCCATGTTCAAGAAGTACTACGTAGACTGAGACATAATCAGTTGTATGCTAAATTAGAGAAATTAATTTTTTTAGTTGCCTTCTGTTATTTTTTGGGGTACATCATATCCAAAATGTGCTTGGAAATGGATCCAACCAAGGTCAAAGTAATCCTAGACTGGGCACTACATGCTATTCACAGATTTCTAGGATTCAACAATTATTATAGACAGTTTATCAAAGATTTCTCAGCACCAGTGCATATGGTCTGAGGATACTGTAAAGGTCTTTAAACCCCTAAAAGAGGCATTCACTTCTGCTCCAGTTCTGCAGCATCCAGATTCTGCTCTTCCTTTTCTAGTTGAGGTAGATGCTTCTGAACTAGGGGTTGGGGCAGTCATTTCTCAGTGATATCCTGTTACTGGTAATATGCATTCCTTGTGCCTTTTTCTCTAGGAAATTTCCTCCTATGGAAGACAATTAGGATATTGGTAACAGGGAGTAATTAGCCATTGAATGGGAATGGAGAGACCTTCTGTAGGGGGCTAAGCATGTGGTTACAGTTTTCACTGATCATAAGAACCTGTTATGCTGTATATTAAAAATTTAAATCCTAGACTAGGTGGGTGCTATTTTTCTCCTCGTTTTAAAGTTATTCTGATGTAAATGGCCAGGCTCTAAAAGCTTGAAGGCAGACACCTTTTCCAAAAGTTTGAACCTGAGTCCATTGTTTCCAAGGAAGTGATTGTGGCAGCCCTGAGTAAAGACATGTTCGCCTCTCTGTCTGAGGCTCAAATTGATTTGCCTGCAAATGTGTCACATGGAAAATTGTTTGTCTCTGAGAATTTACATGAAGCTGTCTTGTCTGAGACTCAGGATTCCAAAGTAGCTGGGCACCCTGGTCAGAGCAAAACCTGTTCCCTTATAACTAGCAAACAGAAACAGTAGTAGAAAGACTAGAGGTATAAGGTAGAACAGCAGCAGCTATAATGGAATGAAGAGGACTTGTTTTGTAGTAAGCAAGTTTTTTAAAACCTGCAAGATATAAGGGGTCATTTATGAACCCTTGGGGCCCATGGAAAATACCATGGTCTGGTTTTTTTGGCATGCACGTGATACTCAAACATCTAAAATTATATTTGTTTACTAAGGTAAGCATAAAGTCAAGTATTGTGCATAGGATTAATGCTTGGGTTTATCCCAACAAGTAAGGGTGGCATGCCAATAAAGGCTACAGTGGATGAGCAGTCAGAAAGGAAAGATGCGATTACAAGATTGTCATTAATAAGTTTTAAAGAATATAAGGTTTGCAGTTATAGTCTCTGCAAAGTAAGTAAGCCAGATACCAGATCTAACAGTATCCAGTATGGAATTAGAGGTGGAACAGAGAGTCAGACTACTGTATATAAGGCACTTGTTTAGCTTGGTTGCTGGATAAAGTGGAAGGTAGTAGCTAGAATATGAGGATGGGTCAAGTGAGGATTCTTGAAAATTGACAATTATTATTCATAAATTGAAGGAAGAAGAGATACATGCATGATATGTTGTAAGGAAGATGCTGGATATTTTGCTGAGGCTACTATGGTTGCCCCAGCAATATAACTTTGTGGACTCCTAGATTTCTGGTGGTAGCTAGCCATGGTCATATACACCGATCAGCTATTTTCCTGAGTATGGATTCTTTCCTGTAGTAATTACAGTAATATTTTGCATTCATTGCAGAAGAGGGTTTTTTTACTTGTGCCTACAATAAAGTGTACTTTGGGTAGAGTTGTGTTGCTGTACACAGCATCAGTAGACAAATAAAAGCTAATTGCACATAATTGCTTTGGGATAATAGACTGAGGAAACCAGTGCCAATGTTACCATCCAACCCATGATGTGTGTCTTTTGTTTGTGTATAGTTTTATATTTCATAGTATGTGTATTAGGTGCCATATATTTTGCTCAATAAAGCGAAAATGAAGGCTACAGAGAAGGTGAGCAATCGATGAAAAATATGTATACAGGTATGGGACTAGTTATCCAGAATGCTCTGGACCTGTGGTTTTACAGATAATGGATCTTTCTGTAATTTGGCTCTTCATACCTTAAGTCTACTTGAAAATCATGTAAACATTAAATAAACCCAATAGGCTGGTTTTGCTTCCAATAAGGATTAATTAAATCTTAGTTTGGATCAAGGACAAGGTACTGTTTTATTATTACTGAAAAAAAAAAATATTTGGATAAAATGGAGTCTATAGGAGTCAACCTTTCCAGAATTCACAACTATGTGGATAATGGGTTTCCGGATAATGTATCCTATACCTGTATTGCAAAAACAGCAGCACTTAAACAAAGCATTTTATAGACAAAGGTGTAATTACATTATGCCACGTTCAGATAAATACACAGGAAACGTTTAATGAGGAATTTCAATTATAATTAAAGACCTTGCAGCAGTGCCTTTGGTAGTGCAAGTGCTGACTGCAACTGCTGCCATTTTGTCCTTGACGCTTCAAAAAAAAAAAAAAAAAAGCTGTACAGATATTTTGTGTGGCTTTAACCTAATATGGAACAATTTTATTGATATTATTTTATTTATCTGTTTCTTGTGATGAAATGAAGGCATTTAAAGAGTTCTCTCCAATTACTTTATACTGGTCCTTTTTTAAGGACTAGAAACATCAGTCATAACATTTTTGGCAGTGACCTACTAAAATAACAATTTGTGCACAATGTAACTTTTACCATAATGAGTTAATTATTTAAGGAAAATATAATGCTGAATATATCACATACAACAAATCATATGAAAATCAGTTTAATAAAAATAAAGCACTTACAGGAAAAATGTATTTCTCTAGTAGTATGTGCCATTGGATAATCACATATAGAAAAACTGCCATTGTAAAATAGTAAAGCCTGCTCTTTGGCTTGAAAGGGCACGCATACATGCTACATTACATCAGCCAATAATTGGACACAGCTGTGTTGTTTACACCCACATTTATTCTTGTTACAGTTACAACCTGCATTATTTCCTTTTAAGTGATCAATAAGTGACACCCAGAACATCACAAGGTAAAATGTAAAAAGAGAAAAAAATTACTGATATGTGTATGCCAATTTGGCAAGATTCTTTAATAGGTCTCTTTTTAGTAAATAGGGTTGCTTGCTGGCTGGTAATTTCACCAGCCTAGCCAGCAAATCACCAGCTAGGGCTAGTGCCAGTATTAACATAAAAGTAATATATTTGCCAGTAAATTTGTAAAGGTGGCAACCCTATCTATAAAACCCATCCTTCATGTTTATCTCCATGGGCGATCACTCCCTTTTGAGCAGAGGCCTGTCTCTACCCATTCCTGTGTCCTAACGGTCCCTGCCAAAAACATAGCAGGAGAGGGACAGCCAATCACAGCCCTGCAGAATGTTAAAGGTTCACCTGTACGTTAAATTTTAATATGTTACAAATAGCCAATTCTAAGTAACATTTATATTGGTCTTTCGTATTTATTTTTCATAGTTTTTGAATTATTTGCCTTCTTCTGACTCTTTCCAGCCTCAGACCCCATCTAAAAAACAAATGCTCTGTAAAGCTACAAATGTATTGTCATTGCAACTTTTTATTCCTCATCTTTCTGTTCAGGCCTCTTCTATTTATATTCCAGTCTCTTATTCAAATCAGTGCAGGGTCATTTGGACCACAAATAATAAAAAATTAACCAATTGCAAATTGTCTCAGAATATCACTTTTTACATCATACTAAATGTTGATTTAAAGGTGAACAACCCCTTTAAGCACCAAACAATTTAAAATATTTGCTGCTGATTTGTATTATCTTGTAAAGGCTAATTCAAAGCAGGTATGTGACTATATAGGAATGAAGCACCAGGCTGCCAATGCCCCTTATATTTTCAGGAGTGGGTACATGTTTTATCTTATTATAGAAGTAGGAGTGTAGAGCACAGTAAAGAGAATAATACATTGCCATTAAGTTTAAAAGCTAGCACACAGTAAGTAATTTGTTGAAATGAATGTATGAGTTGAAAGGAGATATATAGGATAAATGAAAAAACCCTAATTTTGTAGGCAATTATAAGTAATAGATGGTGTTGCTCTTACATGGCGCTAAAAATTAATATTATCTTTAAAAATAGCCCCTTTGTTGGAGCACCCTATAGATGTTCTCTGGTCCCTGTCTGTGTTTCAAATGAGGAGTGGGAGTGTCCTAAGGGTCCCTGCCAGAAGCACAGTAAAAGGGGGACAGCCAATCACAGCCCTGCAGTCACACAAGCAGACAGGCTTCAGTTCCCTGTCAGGTCCTGCTAGCTGTTGATTGGTTCCTGTCCTACAGTGCAGTGAGCTGAGAGCTGTGGGCTCCCCCACACAGCCTGGGAATTCAGGGAGCAGGAAGTGGAAGAGAAGGGAGGGATTATTGTGGTTTTTGCAGAAATATTCAATAAATCAGCCTGAAACACTACATTTTTTTCAGCACAATTCTTCTATATCTAAATGAGTATAATGCACTGCTACATTATTTTTTTTTTACACAAAATGTCTCCTTTAACAGTGAAAGTCAAGCAGACAACAAACATCAAAGTTGGTTTCGCGACTCTTGCGCTTCTGACAACTCTCATCCAAACAACAGCACGACACAAAAGGCCGCAAACAACCAGGCATGCGCCTTCTATATTTTCATGTTCAGTCAACCAAGCTTGACCCTACCCAGCCAAATTGACATCATTTGACGAACACCAGAGCTATCCAATAATATCAACGTTTAAGGTTCAAACCGATTGTAAGAAGCCATTTCGACCAATCACAGGGCTAAAAGTAACTGGGTGGGCGGACTTTACGTGCCAGTGGGTTTGTGTAACTGAACACAGTGTCAGGTCAGCGGCGTCACAGGTTCAGTTTGTTTAGAGTCAGCAGAGAAGCGCTATGGGAGTGAGGTAGCGCAGTGATTTGCTTCAACGCACATTTTGTCAATGACGCGGACTCTTTTTTATACAGTTGCCGAAGACGCGACGGCGTAAAGCTCCTCCCGGTGTGTGCGGTGTCGCTGCCCCTCCCGAGCGGGAGTGAAGAGGCGGAGGGAGAGGGGAGAAAACGGGAGGGGTGGAAGGAGTTCGTGGATAGAATGGAAGACAAGAAAGAGGAGGGCGAGTCCGAGATTCAGGAGCACGGGCCTGAGCACTGGTTCAGCAAGTGGGAACGACAATGTCTGGCCGAGGCCGAACAGGAAGATCAACCGGAGGAGGAGGCCGAGCAGAGTCAGCAGAAACTCTGGCATCTGTTCCAGAACTCGGCCACCGCGGTGGCGCAGCTCTATAAAGGTCAGGGGTGAGGGTGAGAGAAAAGGGGGCAGGCCCGGGACCTGTATGTGATCATTGGAGGCCGGGACTCTTTGACTAGCTTCCTATACCTCGCCCAGTAACACAAGCGGAAACAAAACAAAATGGCGGAGGGTGTTCTCCATCAAATCAACCCAAAGGAATTCGGGAATCGTACAAAAACCCTAATGTCATTACAGTGTCACTAACATCACTGTTCCTCTTTCTGTCCGTAACCTCCACCCTATTACTTTTAGAGGCCTCTAATATTCCGGGGACGGCTGTCTTATCAGTTCATTGTCACTCCGCTACTAAAGTTGTCCAGTCTGTACTTCTAGCGCGGCACGTTGGGAGTTGTAGTTTAGAAAAGCAATGACAAGCTGGGGGGAGGGGGTTGTACTGTGCCGCAGTGACGTTCTTTCAGGCCCTCGTGTTTCTATATTGTTTCTATTATGGCAAGTGCGCTGGAAACGCTGTAATGGCCGGGCCCAAGGGGCGGCTGTTCGTATTCAGCCTATCCTATTGCACAAGCTTGTCACACATTTAGCAAAATGGCGTCCTTCATAAGCCCTGCTCTAGGAAGATCACGATTTATCAGCATAGGATTCTATATTTGATACTTTCCCCCTTCTTGCCCACGTTTATATGTGCCCTGTTCCCTCACACTTTCTAATGTAATGGTGTAAAGCAGCAGCAGGGTATAATGGTATTTCATTCCAATCACATGGGGAATATCTGCTGACAGGGACACTGTATCCCTTCTTTATATATGTGTGTATACAGTATATAATACGCAAAAGCCATGAAAATCTTGTAAATTATATCCTTATAAACAGTGAGCTCTGATGTCATCACTTATAAACGGTGAGTTCTGATGTCATTTCTGTCACATGACTCACCGAAATTTGTGTATTATAATAAATAAAGTACCCCCAGTTGCAAAATATGAGGATATCAGAAGTTACCTCGGAGTTCCATGACCTGTATAAAAACACTCAGCCTTTGGCCTCGTGTTTTTATAAGGTCATGAAACTCCTCGGTAACTTATAATATTCTTATATTTAACAAGAGCGGGTATTGTAGTGTGTGTGTGTATATATATATATATATATATATATATTATCAGACAGTGCCCGCGCTCAGTCAAAGACGAAGTCAGAGGTGCACAATTAAGTTTGTAGTAATAATGAATAGAAGGTCAGCAAACTCAGTGTTGATTTTTTTCCGGAAAATAATACCAGCCATCCTTTATATTTAACTTTTTTCCCTATTAATAACATTGGCATCTGCTATCAGACTGGTGGCAACCCTAGTCATGGAATTTAGAGGTAACTTCAAATATCCTCATATTTTGCAACTGGGGGTACTTTTATTTATTATAATACACAAATTTCAGTGAGTCATATGACAGAACTCACCGTTTACAACTGACGACATCAGAACTCATTTACAAGATATTCATAGCTTTTGTGTGTTATATATATTACACAAAAGCCATGAATATCTTGTAAATTATATCCTTATAAACGATGAGTAGTGATGTCATTTGTCACATGACTCACTAAAACTTGTATATTATAATAAATAAACTACCCCTTTTTGGAAAATATAATCTTATAAATATTTAACCCAGACACAGTCTGACTCAGGACAGCAAGGCAGTTTTGCTTTCTACTAAGCCACCATGCTGCCCATGCATTTTCTTTCTTGAAAAGAGGGTGGGTTGACGGCACCAAGTAGGAAAAGAGGCTGCTTTGAAACCTTTATCTGGTAGCGTTTGTTTTTGTCCCACTAAACAATATACAGGCCACGGTCATTTTTAGCATTTTGCTGGTAGCTCAGCAAAACCAGAATTAGAAGGTGACTGATCTAGTCGAGATACTTTTACACATGCCTCACAAGAACAGAAGGTTGACTCAGTGGAAGGTGCCAAGTTTAGGCATTCCCCTAGTGATTCTAGTTGCTTACCTCTGGACAGAGCTACTGCTTAAAGGGGAACTCCAAAAAAACATAACTTAAGCTTTTTTTAAAAGTAAACATAATTTCAAGCAACTTTGCAATATACATAAATTAGAAAATATGCTGACTTTTCATGATTTTTAATGGTCTCGGAAAGTTCCCTAAGCCTAGCCCCCTGCTCTCCTGCTTATCTGTCTGACTACTTTGCTGAGCTGGATGACTACTGTTACTTTGTATCAAAAGCCAGCTGTCCTCTGCCTGCATCCTCCAAACCCCACAATTCCCTGCACACGTGATTTCAGTAAGGAAAGGAACATCACAGTTAAATGCATTGTGGGTTATGTAGTTCCTGCATGTTGTTGGTAAGCTGTGGAGAAGTTGTAACCATCTGTAACATCAGTGTTTAGTCCCTCCTTCCTGCCACAATTTCAAATGATGCAGAAAGAGAAGAACTGTTAACCAACTTGATTTCAGCATAGAAAATGGCATTTATTCATTCTTTTTGAAGGAACCGGTAACTGTGATGGGTATATTAGGGGGTTTCTGTGCTATTTGAGCCTTTTTATCAAATTTTGGTTTGGAAGCCAGAATTCCCCTTTAAAACAAAAACAACCACGGGTGTTAGCTGACTTTTGTACTGCACTTGCCCCAATCTTCAGTGGGTACAGTGTGTGTCTGGCAAACAGAGCAAAACGGTGGCTTTGAAAAGGAGCACCAGATTGGTGTAAGAGGTTTAAAGCAACAATAAATTCTAAAAAAGAGTGTTTTAATACACCAGTTGTACTAGTGCATGTCAACAGTATATTGGCTTCAGAAACACTACTATATTTTATATTTGAAAAAAAAAATGTTGTGTAGCCATGAGGCAGCCACTCAAGTACAAAATAAATAGTAGATAACAAGCGCAATAGAATCCCATTGTATACTGTAGAGTTTATCTGCTTTATAACGTGTGCCTTTTCTTCTTTTTCAGCTGTGAATGTCTGCTCCCATGGTTTCACAGCAGCTTGTTTATATAAACTATAGTAGAGTTTCTGAAGCAAATACACTAGTTTTACCAAGGCAGAACACTAGTGCATTTTATTTTAATTAAAAACATTTATTTTTTTTGTTACTGTTCCTTTAAGTGACTAGACTTTCTTGAAGATCCTAACAGCTAGGGATCCTCTGATTCTACTTTTCGTTCTACTTTAATCTTCTACATTGAAGAATTTAGTGCAGGGTTCTAACTTGCTTTGCTAAAATTGTCTTATTTAAAGTCATTATAAGGGAGTTCTTAATTTGCATTGTGTTTTTTCAGAATGATTGTTTTAATTCCAGATCGTGTGTGTCAACAACAAGGATTGTCACTTTGGGTCCCTTTCCAGAATGCTGCAACTGCTGTCACAAATCTGTACAAAGGTAAATATGCATATACGTTTTCATTTAGAAGACATACCTTGTGTGTCAGTAGGGTTTATTATTACTTTATTAAAAAAAAAGTTTGACCTGAAAAAAACATGTGCTCTTAGTTGAATTATTTACGTAAAACTGAAATTCTTTTTTTACATTTAACATTTTTTTTTTAAATGAAGTTTTATTCTGAAATGTATGGCTCAGTAAACCAAGGCAGCAACTCTCTAAACTGTTCATCATTTGAACTACTGGTTGATACTTTTTTAAGCAGCATTATAGAGAGGAATAATTGCAAGTAATGTATCAGTTTGTTACTGTTCCTCTGTTGCAGTCCTTAGTGAACCTCAGGGAGAATGGGCTTTGCCCTGGCTGCTGTTACTACGAAATTTCAATATGAGACATTTCAATTAATGTATTAGATCTGCAGAGTTTTGAGTTATTGACCTTAACCTTGTTGTCCTGAAAAAGCTGAGATGGAAATTAAAGCAGTTGTTATAGCATGGCCTTCTTTCAGTTGGCTTAATTTAATTTATAATTTTTGCTAAGTCAATAGTATTTTTTGTTACTTTTGATTACTTGTCTTTCTATTAAGGCTCTTTCCTGTCCCTTGTCCAAATTAATGCATGGTTGCTTGGGTAACTTGGACCCTAGCAAATAGATTGTTGAAATTGCAAACTGAAAAGCTGCTGAACAAAATGTTAAATAACTTAAAAAACAAAAATTATAAAAAAAGGAAAACTTTATCTTAAATGATCTCAGAATATCAGTCTACGTCTGTGATCCCCAACCAGAAGCTTGTGAGCAAAATGTTCCTCGCCAACCCATGGGATGTTGCTCCCAGTGGCCTTAAAGCAGGTGCTTACTTTTAAATTCCTTGTTTGGAGGCATACAAACTCGGTGTGGTGCTAAACAGAACCTGTAGGCTCTAAAGCTGGCCATAAACGTGCAGATATGATTAGTTTCGTACAATTTTCGGGTGTGGAGTGTCCAGACATTTTTTGTGCCATGTCGATCAGACAGGTTAGAAAATTTCTGTTGGCTACTGATATCTCTGCATGTACTGCCAATATCAGTCGGAGACTGTCTGCAATTTTTGACGGACATAACTTCAGCGCAGAATATTGTCATTTGTTTTTTTTACTACTTTATTTTATCTGAAAGGTTAGTGGCAGGTCGGCAGATTGCCAAGTCTGATCGTTCATCCCATATTACAGTTATATCTGCACGTCTATGGCCTGCTTTAGTCCACATAGGGGCTACCAAATAGCCAATCACATCTCTTATTTTGCAACACCCAGGAACATTTTTCATGCTTGTGTTACTCTACTTTACTTTAGTCTACATCATACTAAAAGTTCATTTAAGGTAAACAACCCCTTTAAATGACAGGGAAATCCCTATTCACTTGCAAATCTTAAATGCTGGTGTCTGACTGGGAACCTGGTCAGCCACATTATTCTCTGATTCAGACTTACTGAGCCGGGGCTTTTTTTCCAAACAGCAGCAGCCATAGAGAAATCTATTGATTCTGTTTATTGGGGCTTGCCGCTGCTTTTCCTTGTGTGTTACACTTGCATCTTAGAATAGTCCTTACATTTAAAAAAAATTTTTGTAGTAGAATTTGAAAAATTTAACTGTTTGGACAGTGAACAATCCATTTATGTTTTTTTTTGTTCAATTAATGTGAACCTAATGTATTACCATTCGGGATGCACTGAATCCATAATATTGGTTTGCGTTATGTATGGTAAAGAATTGTTGTTTTTTATCTTTACTTTAATGTCTGCCTCCACCCAAAAATAGATTTTACTTTCCCCCCTAAAGAACTTTACAATGTACTGTAATTTTCAGCAGTCTTAGATATACTGTAAGTGTAAATTGCAGTCAAAATCACTGTTTGTTCTTTGGATCTGAAACTTAAAACGATGTACAGAATTTCTGCCCTACTTCAGTTAAGCTTTAATTAACTTTTAATATTACGTAATAGGGTATTAACAAGTGTTGTGCAGGGGTTTCCCTGTGCAAATATCTGGTTCAATATGATCATATCTAAGAAGAAAGAATAGTTAATCTTTAAGAAGTGTTTTTGTTCAAGGTAATGATTCAATTTATTTAAGATATGTTTGAGCTTACTCTTCTTAAAAACAAGAATCTTTGCACCCTGGAATTTTTTTTCTTTTTAACCTTCAAAGGACAGTATTGCCATGAATTAGTAGTCACGGCCTTTTCTGTTCATTTATTTCACATGCAGTGAGAACAGCTCTTCACAATATCTGAGCCCTTGTAAATGTCCACCCCCCATCATAGCTGCTGTTATTGGTTTAATATTGTTTTGAGTGGCTTGTTTAGTATTCATTTATGATTGAAGTCCAAAGTGCTGGACAAAAATTAAAAATATATAATATAAAAGGAAATGTTTTGAGATGCATGGGATCATACATTTTGGTAATTTTCCAATATTTTTAAAAGACTACACCCCAAACTCCCCCCAGCAGCATGTGAATACATATTAAAAAGTTTAATGTGCTGTTTGGCCCCCAAAAGGGAAAGGATGACTATCCCCAGGATATCCAGTCCGGAGATAGCACTTCAGAAATGTTAGAATGCTGTAAATCTAGAAAAGCTAATTTTGTTAAAGGGATTGTTAACCTTCCAACCAACTTTTTCAGTTCAATTGTTTTTAGATTGTTCACTATAAACAAAGACTTTTTTTGATTGCCTTTCACCCTTTTATCATAATTTTAAGTTAAAAGTTCCTGTCTCTAGTTTGGCAGCTGAGTGATCCAAGAGCATTCTGAAGTGTTTTAATTTGTTACATTTAGTTGATAAATTTGACAGCAGCATCTGTGAAATATTAATTATTGTATCAATTATAACTGCTGCCTTTAATGAAACTCAGATTCTGATCAGCAGGGCTAAAGATGACAAATGTATCCACTAAATGTATCAATTTACAACTGTTAGTCGGCGACCCCTCTCCCAGAAGGTGAAAAATGAAACTTTATGCAACAATATTAGAAAATGGCCACAAATAGAAAATAATTGGAAAACGTTTTTATTTCTAGTGAACTGTCTGAAACCAACTGAACTGAAAAAAGTGTTTAGAAGAACCAAAAATATTTGCTTTTCTATAGTCTCTATTTTTATTGCCCTCTATAACAGATAATTTTGTTATGGAGTTATAATGTAACACTACCCTATTTTAATATGTGTATGACATTGTTGTATAACTGCAAACTTATATTTCCTTCTTTCATTGCAGAGAGTGTTGATGCACATCAGAGGAGCTTTGACTTAGGAATCCAGATAGGTTATCAAAGACGTAACAAGGATGTATTAGCTTGGGTAAAAAAGCGTCGAAGAACTATTCGGAGAGAGGATTTGATCAGTTTTCTTTGTGGGAAAGTTCCCCCTCCACGGAACTCGCGTGCTCCCCCAAGACTGACTGTTGTATCCCCTAATCGAGCTACTCCAACGGAAACTGGATCATCTGTAGAGACTGATTTGCAGCCTTTCAGAGAAGCAATAGCTCTCCATGGTAATAACCAATTTGTGATACTAAATCTAAACAAGTGTATAATATAATATCTTGCTTAAAGCCAAGCATTTTTGGTATTACTTGCCAAAGCAGCCCTGTGTGCAGTTTTGAAATATTGCATTTACTGTTTCCCTGCACTTGTAAACTAGTGATTTTGCTTCAGAAACACAATTATAATTTATATAAACAAGCTGCTGTGTAGCCATGGGGGCATTCATTCAAGCACAGGATACACAATGGACAGCATATATTGTTGTATGCTATATAGAGCTTATCTGCTGTGTATCCTGTGCCTTTTCTCCCTTTTCAGCTTTGAATGGCTGCCCCCATGGCTGCACAGCAGCTTGTTTATAAACTATAGAAGAGTTTATGAAGCAAACACATTGTTTTCATTAATTTAAAATACTGTCATTTGTTGGTGTTACAGTTCCTTTAAAGAGGAAGTTAAACAATAAAAAGTAATGACAATAAAACTGTACTCTTCCAGAGCAAATATTTTTTTCAGCTACGGGGGTCATTGACCCCCATTTGAAAGCTGGTAAAAGGCAGAAGACAAATAACATCTATAAAAAGTGCAGACAAATTTCTTAATTACAGTGCCTTGCAAAAGTCTTCACCGTCCTTGGCATTTTTCATGTTTTGTTGCCTCACAACCTGGAATTAAAATGGATTGTTTGAGAGTTTGCACCATTTGGATAAGTCTCTATGAGCTTGCCACATCTGGCCACTGGGATTTTTGCCCGTTCCTCAGGGCAAAACTGTTCCAGCTCCTTCATGCTGGATGGTTTTTGCTTGTGAACCGCAATCTTCATGTATGACCACAGATTCACAATTGGATTGAGGTCTGGACTGTGACTAGGCCATTCCAACACATTTAAATGTTTCCCTTAAATCACTTGAGTGTTGCAGTTTAGCAGTATGCTTCGGGTCGGGGCTTCAGTATGCTGGTAGGTGAACCTCCGTCCCAGTCTCAAATCACAGGCAGACTGACACAGGTTTTGCTGAAGAATATCCCTGTATTTGGCACCATCCATCTTTCCCTCGACTTGGACCAGTTTCCCAGTCCCAGCTGCTGAAAAATATCCCCACAGCATGATGCTGCCACCACCACCATGTTTCACTGTGGCGACGGTGTTCTTGGGGTGATGTGTTTGCGCCAGATAGCATTTTCCTTGGTGGCCGAATAGTTCCAATTTTAGTCTCATCTGACCTAAGCACCTTCCTCCATACATTTTGGCAGTCTCCCACATGCCTTTTGGCAAACTCAAAACATGCCTTCTTATTTTTAACTTTTAAGTAATGGCTTCTTTCTGGCCACTCTTCCATAAAACTCAGCTCTTTGGAGTGTACAACTTATTGTTGTCCTATGGACAGATACTCCAGTCTCTGCTGTGGAACTCTGCAACTCCTTCAGGGTTACTGTTGGTATCTGTGCTGCCTCTCTTATTAATGCCCTCCTTGCCCGGTCTGAGTTTTGGTGGGCGGCCCTCTCTTGGCAGGTTTGTTGTGGTACCGTGTCAGAAAAGGTGTGTTTATACTGACAGATCATGTGTCATTTAGATTGCCAATAGGTGGACTTCGTTTTACTAATTATGTGACTTTTGAAGGTAATTGATTGCACCAGGATTTTATGCAGCTTCATGGCAAAGGGGTGAATACATATGCACATGCCAATTTTCAGTTTTTATTTTTTATATATATTTTTCTGTCGCATGACTCACTAAAACTTGTGTATTATAATAAATAAAGTACCCCCAGTTGCAAAATATGAGGATATTAGAAGTTACTTCGGAGTTCCATGACCTGTATAAAAACACTCTGCCTTCGGCCTCGTTTTTATATGGTCCTGAAACTCCTCGGTAACTTATAATATCCTTATATTTTACAAGAGGGGGTACTTTATTCACTATATAATTTACAGGATATTCATGGCTTTTGTGTATTATATAATGTATTTGAATTGTTATATTTAAAAGATGTCAACCTGGTAGACAAAAAATAACATAACCAGGGCCATTTGAAACATTGTTTTTTTTCTCCAAAGGGTATCAGGAGATGCTAGGGTTAAGCATAGTCTTTAACACATTTGATACCCGACAAATGAACAAATTTCACCTCTGCATATATGAAATATGTTAGATGTCAGCCTATCCCTAACTGTGGTCATTTTATACTTTCAAATCTACCTAAAATCTTCTCAGAAAGCTAGATCTCCTGTAACAATTCTAGACCAATCTATAAAGCAGTGATTCATTTTTCAGAGCTGTAGACACCTCTTTGACAGTCTTCACAGTCAAAGAGTTGGAGAGCTCCGAAAAAAGGAAAGGGGGTGGAGCTTCACACTAGACGGGGAATTGCCGACACGAGGTGCTGTTTTCAACTGCTTATTTAGAAATGACGACTGAATGCAGGGAGAATGGCATGATATACTGGGGGCTGTTTAGTTTCTTAGGGATTTTAAAATAAAAAAGCTAATGTTAAACCAAAGAATACAAATTTTCCTATTGAAAGAAATTGTATTTTTAAGTGAGTTCTCCAGGGGGCAGTAATAAAAATATTAGTCTTAGGAATATTAGAATGCCTTGTTCAGTGTAAGAAAAAACAAAGCTTATAGATGTTAATGTGAACATTAGGCAAAAAGTATGCACAAGTTGCATTAATATTAAAAAGCTGGGATACTGCCTATTACATCTATGAGGAGGAGGTCTCAATTGTTGTCGCTACAGTGCTGATAATGGCTACTGAGAATGTATTACAAGAACTTGCACTGTAGCCTATTACAACAAAGCTGTATCATCCAGCGCTGGCATCCCAGGGATTTACATACTGCCTTGCCCACCCAAAATCAAAGATGTTTTTTTTAAGATAAGGACTGTTGGTATTAGTAATTTCTGTTTGTATGTGAATATAAGACGTCTTAAAAGGGTTGTTCAGATGTAGAGTGAAATTTTGAGACACAGTTGGTTTTAATTTTTTATTTGTAGTTTTTGAGTTATTTAGCTTTTTATTCAACAGCGCTCCAGTTTGCTATTTCAGCAGTCTGGCTAGGCATAGCAACATGCATTGATTTGAATAAGAGACTGGAATATGATTAGGCAAAGCCTTAAAAGAAGGATGAGTAATAACAAGCCGCAATAATATAAGAGCATTTGACCCCCCCCCCACATACACATACTAAAAAGCTGGAAATAATCAGAAGAAGGCATATAATTCCAAAAAAATAAAAAAAATAAGTTAAGGCTAATTGAAAAGTTGCTTAGAATTGATCATTTTATAACATGCCAAAAGTCTACATAAAGGTGAACTACCTCTTTAGGGATTGTGTAGAATGTAGAGGATTCAGTGTAACATTTAGTACAGGCATGGGATCCGTTATCTAGAAACCCATTATCCAGAAAGCTCCGAATTATGCAATGGCTGTCTCCCATAGACTCAATTTTATCCAAATAATCCAAGTTTTTAAAATTGATTTGCTTTATCTCTAATAATAAAATAGTACCTTATAATTGATCCAGACTGATATATAATCCTAACTGGAAGCAAAACCAGCCTGTTGGGTGTGTTGAATATTTACATGATTTTCTAGTAGACTTAAGGTATGAGGATCCAAATTACAGAAAGATCCGTTATCTAGAACGCCTCAGGTCTCAAGCTTTCTGGATAACCGGTCCCATACATGTACATGGAGAAGGGATATTAGTAGGGATGTACCGAATCCACTATTTTGGATTCGGCCGAACCCCTGAATCCTTTGTGAAAGATTCGGCCGAATACCGAACCGAATCCGAACCCTAATTTGCATATGCATATGCAAATTAGGGGTGGGAAGTGAAAAATAATTTAACTTCCTTGTTTTGTGACGAAAAGTCACACAATTTCCCTCCCCACCCCTAATTTGCATATGCAAATTAGGATTTGGTTCGGCCTGGCAGAAGGATTCGGCCGAATCCTGGATTCGGTGCATCCCTAGTTATTAGGGTCCCGCAGGATTCTGAATGGGGCCCACTTGTAGCATAAATTGTAAGCATGGGTCTGTTTGCATATATAAAACTATGTAGGGAGATCTAGACAAATTGTTGACTGAGCAGATGAGATTTAACGTTGATAAATGTAATGTTATGCATTCAGTATACAAAAAATATTTATGCATGCCACCTATACGCTTAACGGGATCAAGTTAGACACGTTGTTGATGGAGAAGGACCTGGGGGCACTTCTGAGTAATAAATATATCTGTAGCAAGCAATCTCAATCAACAGCAGAAAGAGGCAGCAAAGTATTGTCCTGTATCCAAAGGAGTACAGATTGACAGGTGGAGAGGGGCATACTCCCTCTTTACAAAGCACTGCTAAGGCCTTGTCTAGAATATGCAATTCCGATATAGGGGTACATCTATCAAAAAGTGAAGTTAGAGATCACCACAGTCCTCTAGAGTGAAATTCCAACACTCCATTAATTTCTATGGGATTTTTAAAAGAGTATTTATCAATTGTTCAAAGTGAAAGTTCATCCTTTGATAAATACGCCTTTCAAAATCCCATAGAAATGAACGGAGAGTGGCGGAATTTCACTCTAGAAGACTGTGTCAATCTCTTAACTTCACTTTTTGATAAAATATACCCGTTGGTCTCCAAACCCTAAAATGTATACTGTACCGATTGCAAGGAAAAAGTATAAATGAGGAAGTTTCACAAAGTTACACTGGAGGAGAGGTGGGATATGGTTACTTCTATAAATATACATGGGGACCATATGATAAACGCTCCGTTTGTTATTTATTTTTTATCAGTAGGTTTTAGCAGTGAACACAAGGTCATCTGTTCAGATTAGATTAAATGTTTTTTAGAACTGTGATGTTGTAGAACTCCGAGGCTCTTGAATTGGCAGGTACTAGTTTGTTTGTGGAAAAGGCTGGGGATGCTTTTAAAACATGACAAAATACATTACTGAAATTAGCATTAAGTACAAAGTTGATCCAGGGGCTGGTCTTGCCCTCTTGGTAGTCTGAAAAGGATTTTCTCCCCCTCTTAAATCAAATTGGCAAGCAAAAATTTTGTCTAGCAGGGCATGTTTTCCTTGCCCAAAAAGGTCAATCTTAATGGACTTGTCTTTTTTTTTTTTTTTTTCCAACCTTGTATACTGTGTTACTGTGTAATTTTCTTTTCCCACAAAAATATTGTCCCTGTATGATACAACTCACTGACATGGTGATTATTTTTTAAAAAAGATTAATTTGTACTTGCATTGAAAATGCAGTGGCAAAAGGTGACTCAAACTAAGGCCACCTTTCACTGGCAGCTTGGTCCATAGCAAGATCCAATTCTTTGCTATGAGAAGACATAGCCAGACCACTGCAAGCTGTATCATTTGTCATTTTACTGTGAGCGTGCTGCTGCTGTGGATAGGAAAGGTGTATGACTTGGGACCCTTTATAGGTCCCTGGTATATTGGTACAGTGCATAGTGATAGGCCAATTCCATATATAAGTATGTTCAGTAATTGTCATTGGCAACAATGCTTTTATTCATTGAGCTTTACTTTTATTTCATGTGTTTTTGAAAGCTTTGACTAGCTATTTCTTAAACCCCCATCACAAAACACACCGGTATATTGACCTTTCTATTACTTAATGTAGACATTTAAAGGGGTAGTTCACCTTTTAGTATGTTATAGAGTGACCAATCCTAAGCAACTTTTCATATGGTTGTCATTTTTTTTATAGTTTTAATTGTCTTTTTCTTCTGACTCTTTCCAGCTTTCAAATGGGGGATAAAGTAGTTTTGATACACTCTCAGTTTTTGATGAAACGCTTCCAATAATGTTCTGGACGGTGCAAACTTAGCCAGAGTCACGTGACTCAGCGTGAATGTAGTACGAAGCAAAAGTAGAAAAAAAGTTCCACTCTACGACTTGATGCTCTGTACCTGGAGGTACCTCCAAATATTTATTAATGCGCAGTACAAAAAAGCCAAACATTTCAGGGGCCTCCTGCCCCCTTCGTCAGCACTGTTGAAGGGGGCCGGGGGCCCCTGAAATATTTGGCTCTTTTGTACTCCGCATTAATAAATATTTGGAGGTACCTCCTTGTACACCACATCAAGTGGTAGAGTGCAACTTTTTTTTCTACATTTGCTTCAAATGGGGGTCACTGACCCCATCTAAAAACAAATCCTTTGTAAGGCTACAAATGTAATGTTAATGCTACTTTTTATTACTTGTCTTTTTAGTCAAGCCATCTCCTCTTCTCCAAATGAAAACCAAATGCAAATTGTCTCAGAATATCACTCTACATCATACTAAAAGTTCATTTGAAGGCGAACAACCCCTTTAATGTGTGTAGATACACATGTATATAGTGTGAACATATCGACAAAAAACAAAAAGTGTGCATCATTTCAACTGTTCATTTTTACATTTTTATTTTCCAGGTCTCAGCGGTGCAATGGCTAGTATAAGCGTCCGCTCAAGTACTCCAGGCTCACCAACTCATGTAAGCGGCAGTTCCAACACTGGCCGCAGGAGAAATGGACTTCATGATGTGGACTTAAACACTTTCATATCCGAAGAAATGGCACTCCACTTGGACAATGGTGGCACTAGAAAGCGTTCCTCGGCCCAATGCGGCGATGTCATTACAGACTCACCAACCCATAAACGCAACAGAATGATCTAATGTGCAACAACAAAAAAAAATTTCAATTACAAATCCACCATGCTGCTTTAAAGCCACTTGATCCTCAACATACTGTTAAAGAAAGGAACCATGAAAGCCCCTCATTCCGTCTTCACTGTTTAAAGAGAAGTGAATTCAATAATGATTGCCATAAAGGAAGTGCTAGGTATTACCATAGATGCCTCTTGTAGCTGTCATTTTTCTCCTCCAGTTAAAACATAGCAGTGGACATCTGATATTTCGTAATAGCCGACCAACAACAATGAACATCTGTCCATTTATTGCAAAGTGCCCTTACATGTTAATATCAGATGGGTTTTTATTCTTTATTTTATTCCCCTTTTCTTTCAGCTGTTTTGCTTCAACAGTATTGTCATTATTTTGATATTGCCTGAAACCTGGCTGGGCACCATTCAAATTTATGGGCTTTCTCACATTTAAACCTTCCCGACTTACCATGCAGCTACTTCCTGTTCCTTTGTGTGGGGGGGGAAAAAGGATAAATGCTGAACTTTCTTTTTTTTTTTTTTTTTAAATGGTAATTGTATGGTTATGTATAGAGGTGCTACGATGGTCATTCAATTAATACTTAACATTGAATTAGTACAAGGATCTTTATTGGATTCACTTTTGTGTGTTTTAGTGCTCTGAAGTAACAATATTAAAAACTTCCCCCAATTAATCTCTATAGGCTTCTTAAATTTTGTCAGTCGAAGCACATGTACGCACTTATTTACATGCTGATTGTATCCTTGTGAGGTAAATGTAAAATGTACAAGCCACACTAAATGCTGAAGTACCCAAAAAAAAAAGCTTTACTAGAGCTCCTTTACAGTTTGTGGTAGATATTTATTTACCGTTGAGTTTCATGTAAACCTATACTTTTATTTTGTAAATGATTTTTTTTCACCCATTTTCTAGTAAGTTTGAAAATCAGTTTGATTGCTTCAATCTCATTGCCCTATAGAAAAAGATGGGAGTATCATCGACTTCTAAAATATGGGGGTTAATATGTGGCATGCATATTACAATGCTTGTTGTGGCTTCATCTTCTGCCCTAGACTGCAAATGACTTGTTTTTAATTGGATAACTTTTTGCACCTAATCTTGTTACCAATTCTGTTATAGTTTATAAGACACGAGCTCGACCCTCCTGCACAAACGTCTGCTTTCAGTATTTTGCAAATATTCCTGTGGAAACATCTCAAGTTTTGCAAAATAAACATTTAATGACTCTGTTTGCAGTTTTCCGATCAACAGCGAACACTACATGAAGGTTTTTGCTAAAAGAACAGCGCTTGCTGTGTAAGGGCTAGCTAAATGGTTTCTCAAATCCGCTTTAAATGTCACCTGTAATGGAATTGACCGTGCCATCATAGAAATACTGTTGGGCCAACTCTGCAGATTGTATGTAGGGATGCACCCAATCCACTTTTTTGCGAAAGATTCACCAAATCCTAATTTGCATATGCAAATTAGGGGTGGGAAGGGAAACATTTTTACTTCCTTGTTTTGTGACAAAAAGTCACACGATTTCCCTCCCCATCCCTAATTTGCATATGCAAATTAGGGTTCAGCCGGACAGAAGGATTTGGCCGAATCCTGCTGAAAAATACCAAATCCCGAATCAAATCTGGATTCGGTGCATCCCTAATTCTATGGTTGTGGGTAGTGAGACTTGAAATATATAGTGTTTAAAGGGGTTGTTCACCTTCCAAACACCTTTTTTCAGTTAAATTGTTTTCAGATTGTTCAACAGAAATAGACTTTTTTTCAGTTGTTTTCGTTTTTCCAAAATTCAAGTTTAAAGTCTGGTGTTCGTGTCTCTGGTGTCTGACTGGAAGCTCAGTGATCCAGGAGCATTCTGTTACAAATGGATACATTTAGAGGCACATTTATCAAGGGTCGAATTTATGTGAGTTTTTTTTAAAAAATCCCTTAAATTCGACTAGGTGAAATTTATTAATAAAATCAAATTTTTTTCAACTCTGATGAATTGAAACGACCTGAAAACTCGAACTTGATTCGAATTCGATCAAACTCGATTCAAACTTTTTTTCTCTGAAAAAAAACTTGAATGTCAGGAAGGCTGCAAACCTCTCCAAATTGATCCCTGGACCATTGACTTAAACAGTAATTTGGCAAGTTTTAAGTGGCAAATAGTTTAATTCGAATTCTTAAAGGGATACTGTCATGGGAAAAAATTTTTTTCATATGAATCAGTTAATAGTGCTGCTCCAGCAGAATTCTGCACTGAAATCCATTTCTCAAAAGAGCAAACAGATTTTTATATATTCAATTTTGAAATCTGACATGGGGCTAGACATATTGTCCGTTTCCCAGCTGCCCCAAGTCATGTGACTTGTGCTCTAATAAACTCTAAACAAGTTGGAGTGATTTCACCCCCTCCCTTTTTCCCCACAGCAGCAACACAAAAGAACAATGGAAGGGTAACCAGATAACCGCTCCCTAATACAAGATAACAGCTGCCTGGTAGATCTAAGAACAACACTTAATAGTAACAGCAGCCTGCCAGGAAGCATTTCTCTCCTAAAGTGCAGGCACAAGTCACATGACTGGGGGCAGCTGGGAAATTTACAAGATGTCTAGCCCCATGTCTGATTTCAAAATTGAATATAAAAAAATGAGAAATGGATTTCAGTGAAGAATTCTGATGGAGTATCACTATTAACGGATGCATTTTGAAAAAAACATGTTTTCCGATGACAGGATCCCTTTAAAGGGACGGAGTATGATGAATCTCAAAAATCGAATTTAAAATTTTTTTAAAAAGCCGATTTAATTTCGGTCTTTTTAAATTAATATTTTGCAGTTTTTCAAATTCGAAATTCAATTTGAAATTGATAAATATGCCCCTAAATGTATCTGTTTAATCACAAAGCGGGAAAAGTGTTTGAACGTGAACAAATCCTTTAACACATTGAGACTTTATTTTTGCAAATGTTGCAAATACAACATGGTATCCAACAGAATAATTTCAGCTGGATTCTTGATACTTTTAATTTCATGAAACAATCATTTGTGATGTGTCATCTGAACTTCATTTATGTTACAATAAAGGCACTCTTATGAATTCCTGGTTTTAAACAACATGACAAATTAGAAAGAATATGGTGTGTGGAAGCTGAATATAAACCCAGGATTTATATATTTGTGGGCAGTTTTATTGGACAAATCTTTATCAACAAATATCAGAAATTAAAGTTCTCTTTTAACTTTACAATTTATAATGAAGTTCTATGAACCATCCCAATGATCTTTTTACAGCCCTGGCAGTGCAATATGATTATGAAAGGCCATTTAGTGTAACTTGGTATAATGCTACTTAGCTGCACAAGCCATTCGTTCCTACGATCTATGGCTGCCACTAGTTCTTTATATTTCCTTTTTCTTAGGGTTTCTGGGAATTAGCTTGTACCATGTAACCCTTCAGAGTTATTTAAAGGATAACTAAGCCCTAAAAATTATAATGGATGGAAATGCCATATTTTATATACTGAACTTATTGGACCAGTTCAATGTTGTCGCAGGAGTTTCCCATCTTGGATGTCCGGAATGTCTGCAACATGTGCTTTGAGCAGCTGTTGAGAAGCTAAGCTTAGGGGTCGTCACAAATCATCAAGCAGAATATATGTTTGCCTGTGAGAGAAGCTGATGCTACAGGACTGATTATTACATTCTAATGATATCTTCACTGGTTTATGTGCTGCCATGTAGTAATTATCTATTAATTACTAATCAGCCTTATATTGTGACATTTCTATTCTATGTGTACTGTATATTGTGAGTGGGTCCCTAAGCTCAGTAAGTGACAGCAGCACAGAGCATGTGCAGTGAATCAGCAGAAAAGAAGACGGGGAGCTACTGGGGCATCTTTAGAGAGACAGATCTTTACTGCTAAAGGACTTTGGTTGCCTTGGGCTGGTACAGAAGCACGAAACATAATGTACAACATTTCTACCTACTTCTTTACTTAAGCTTTAGTTCGCCTTTAATGTATTATCTTCTGCTGAAGGCCCTTTAATAGTTACTATATGAAAGCCAACAGGGTGAAATTTTATTGAGCAACAATAAATTGCAGTTTATTACAGGTTACTAAAGGGCCACTATACCATCAGGTTTCGTAGTTTTACTACTAAAGTAAAATGGCCTTTTTTCAAATCTTTCTGCTTTTGTTCTCAAAGGTTAGTGATTTTAGCCCTCCATTGCAAGGGATAAACGAAGTTTGCTGTATCAGTAAGGGTCAGGGCACACGCTCAGATTCGGGGAGATTAGTCAAAACTACGGGCGACTTTGGAAAACGAATGGAATCCTGCCGACGATTTACATTGTAGCTGGCGGGAGACAGTTCGGGGAGATTAGCTGCCTCGAAGAAAAGGAGATTTGTCACCGGGCGACTTATCTCCCCGAATTTGAGCGTATGCCCTGACCCTAAAGTGTCAAAACACTGCCAAACATTCCTCAATTCTCATTGCAGAGTCAGACTGCAAAACTTCAGTAGAAACAGGAACAACGTTTTTTTGTTTTTTTTTACATTTGCAAACATTTTCAGAAGGCGTTGATTAGCGTTATCAGATTAAACTTGAAACCAGCATCGATCAGTTATCTTGCAAATACTAGATGCACAAATCTTAATGGGCATTAGGACTGAAGGATTCTTTAGCTGAAGCTCACCCCTGTGCAGGTATGTATGTACTAGTTTGTTAGCAACTGTTATACACTGACTGGTTTCTGTTAATTGGCATCACAGTGTATGCTTTTTATATCCAGGTAGCTTTAGTTCAGATGCTAACTACCTCTGCTACAATTGAACAAGTTAAGGCATTGTAGCATTGCCTAATGTTCTAGGTGGCAGCCAGTATAAAGCCCAATTTGTGCTTGACAGTAGCAGCTTGGCGGTTTTTTGTGAAAAAAGCTAGCGGCTATTTGTGGGAAACTGACAAGGCAGCAAAAGAAAGTCCATGCTAATGATTACCTGAACCAAATCAGTCATTTTTTCCTGGATGAGTGTGAAGGTATGGGAAAAATGCTATATACTTCATAACTGGAGTCAGCAGAATGGAACATTTTCTTATTTCAAGCCAACCCTGAAGTATGTGGATCTAATATGTAACTGTTCAAAGTAATAACCTTTCGTATTGGATGGTCTGTATACAAAAGGACATTCTGGAATTGGCATCTACATTACATACGTTATCATTCCATGCAGCAGAAGGGTTTTGGGAAATTGTTTTATATTTTCTGCCAATGTTTTAAACGTTTAGTTTAATGTCATTTTAGTTAAAAACTGCAAAAAAATTATCAATATTCGCTCCCCTCTTATATACTATAGCAGGGCTGTCCAACTGGTGGCCCGCGGGCTGCATGCGACCCCCACGTGCTGTGTCTGCTTACCATCTGTAAGCTTTAATAGGTATCACTACAGAGAGTAACTGGCCCCTGCAATGTTAACTTTTAGGGGCAAATTTACTTATGGTCGAATATCGAGGGTTAATTAACCCTCGATATTCGACTGCCGAACTGAAATCCATCGAAGTCGAAGGATTTACCGCAGTTCGTTCGATCGAACGATTTTTGTTTGAGCCAAAAAATACTTCGCTTATAGGGATCTTCCCCATAGGCTAACATTGACTTCGGTAGGTTTTAGGTGGCGAACTAGGGGGTCGAAGTTTTTTTTTTTAAAGAGATAGTACTTCGACTATCGAATAGTTCGATTCAAAGTCGTAGCCAATTCGATGGTCGAAGGAGCCAAAAAAAACATTCGAAAATTCGAAGTTTTTTTTCTTCTATTCCTTCACTCAAACTAAGTAAATGGGCCCCTTAGTATGTTCTAAAATAGCTAACCCTAAGCAACTTTTCAACTGGTCTAGTTTTCTTAATTATTGCCCTTTTTCTTCTGACTTTTTCCAGCTTTCAAAAGGGGTCACTGACCCCATTTAAAAACGAATGCTCTGTAAAGCTACACAGTTATAGTTATTGCTGCTTTTTATTACTGATCGTTCTATTCAGGTCCTCTCCTGTTCATATTCCAGTCTCTTTTTGAAATCAGTGCATGGTCGCTAGGGTAATTTGGACGCTAGCAACCAGATTACTGAAATTGCAAACTGGACAGCTGCTGAATAAATATCTAAATAACTCAAAAACTATAAAAAAATTTAAACCAATTGCAAATTGTCACTCTCTACATCATACTAAAAGTTAATGTAAAGGTGAACAACCCCTTTGCTCAAATTTACAGGAGAAGATACAGCGTCCATGAGACTTTTTTTTTTTTGTGGGGGGGGGTAACTTGAATTACCATGATTTATTAAAGAAAAAACAATTTCACATAAACATGCTGCTGAGCTTCTATCACAGTCAATGGGGATTGTCTCTGTTTCAAGGAACCTTTTTTTTTTTTTTTTTTTATGGTTCTCCAGTTGAGCTTTTCAGTTTTACAAAAATGAATGTCATTGTCTGATGTGTGGATCCTGTAGTAAACTACAAATGTGACTATCATGTTGAGTTTTTTCTTACATATGCTAGGGCTTGAGAATTAAAAAAAAAAAAAATTATGGGGCAAATTTACTAAAGGGTGAAGTGAATAACGCTGGCGTAACTTCGCTAGTGAAGGAGATAGACTCTAACGGTACTTCATTCCCTAACGCCAGGCGAATTTTCGCTCTGGCGAATGGACGTAACTACGCTAATTCAGTATTGCAAAAAATGAATGGAGGAAGCTGGGGTAACAGAACTCTGCTGCAAATCTTCCTTTATTTGGAGCTGTTACCCCAGCGTCCTCCATTAATTTTTTGCAATACAGTTACAGGTGCCTGGGCAGGAGCACAGGTGGTACGTGCAACGAGGGTGTATATTTTTTGCCAAAACCTGCTAAACCTGTTTCATTGAATTGGACTGTTTAACTGCGCTAATTCACTAAGATGCGGATTTTACTGAATGTTATCTCTTGCGCCAGACTTGCCTTCACCACTAGAGATGGCGCGAACTGTTCGCCGGCGAACTTGTTCGCGCGAACATCGGGTGTTCGCGCTCGCCGGAAGTTCGCGAACGTCGCGCGACGTTCGCCATTTTGGGTTCGCCATTGTTGGCGCTTTTTTTTGCCCTCTCACCCCAGACCAGCAGGTACATGGCAGCCAATCAGGAAGCTCTCCCCTGGACCACTCCCCTTCCCTATAAAAACCGAAGCCCTGCAGCGTTTTTTCACTCTGCCTGTGTGTGCTGAAGAGATAGTGTAGGGAGAGAGCTGCTGCCTGTTAGTGATTTCAGGGACAGTTGAAAGTTTGCTGGCTAGTAATCGTTTTGATACTGCTCTGTTATTGGAGGGACAGAAGTCTGCAGGGGTTTGAGGGACATTTAAGCTTAGGTAGCTTTGCTGGCTAGTAATCTACCTTCTACTGCAGTGCTCTGTATGTAGCTGCAGTGGGCAGCTGTCCTGCTTCTGATCTCATCTGCTGACTGCTGCAATAACAGTAGTCCTTGTA
Source organism: Xenopus petersii (assembly GCA_038501925.1). Lineage (NCBI taxonomy): Eukaryota > Metazoa > Chordata > Amphibia > Anura > Pipidae > Xenopus > Xenopus petersii. The sequence continues at coordinate 34,050,083 of CM076689.1, read as the reverse complement.
AGGACTGCTTTTATTTATTTTTTTGTTCCAATACAGAGCAGTATCAAGCAGATTACTAGCCAGCAAACTTACTATCATCTGTCCCTGAAATCACTAACAGCTCTCCCCCTACACTATCTCTTCCAAGCACACACAGGCAGATTTTTCAGATACATTTTTGCCCTTGATCCCCCTCTGGCATGCCACTGTCCAGGTCGTTGCACCCTTTAAACAACTTTAAAATCATTTTTCTGGCTAGAAATGTCTTTTTTAGATGTTAAAGTTCGCCTTCCCATTGAAGTCTATGGGGTTCGCGAACCGTTCGCATTTTTGCGCAAGTTCGCGAATATGTTCGCGAACTTTTTTTCCGACGTTCGCTACATCCCTATTCACCACCTCAGACCAGGCGAAGTGCAATAGAGTAGATAGGAGTGCCAAAAAAATAGCTGATCATTTTTCTAAGTACAAAAAACGCTGGCGTCTTTTCCTTTTTCAGGGTGATAGGCTGCAAAAGATCGTATATTTTTGGGGTACCCGGCTTCCCCCCTACTTTTCCTAACATATGGCACATCAACTATACACTGGGCTCATGTGTAGGGCAATATAACAACTTTATTTTATTTTATTAAGGTTCTCTGGGCTTGTGTAGTGTAATGTATTTCCTGCAACATATACCTGTACGTCCATTCAACTTTAACTTCCCGCTGTATGCAAATTAGCCAGCGATATTGCAACTTTACCAGCGTTCGGCGCCATGGAAGTAACCGGATTTTAGTGAATTAGCTTTGTCCTGGCGAATCTACGTCTGGCGAAGTGTTGTGCTGTGAGCAAAGCTGTCGCTGGCAAATTTTCGGAGGTTGGTGAATTTGCCCCAATGTGTTTTTTCCCCCTACGAAAATGTAAAATCTGACAAATCTGCCTTAATCTCTAAATCAGGTGTCTCTTTTATACACCTTTTATGCATTCAAATGTAATAATAGTCGGGGAGGGAGCAATACAAACATGAATGTGTTTTTGGGTGTGCAAAATAAGGGTTGTGATTGGCTATTTGTAGCCTCTACGTGGACTGATAGCCTGCAGGAGAGACTGTTTAGCAGTACATCTTGATTTTAGGCAACAAAAACTTGCATTCAAGCCAATAACAAAAAAATAAGCTTCTGCAACATCCGAGGGCCTGGCGAGCATCATGTTACTCACTAGCAACTGGTTGGGGATAACTGCTCTAAAGAATTGTTGGAAAAGAATGTATAGGAAGAAAAACACTTCAAGCTGAGCAAGTTGCAGACTAAAAAAAAAACAAAAAACAGCACAATGAATTAACGCTAACCAAACTTCGCCAGCATTCGGCTACAGAGATGTCGAAGAGTGTAGCAGAGCCTTCGCTGGCAAAAATTTGCCCTTTAGTGAATTTGCCCCCAAATCTTTTTGTGTTTCATAGAAGGATTTGAAGCTTACATTTTATTTTGTTTCTGGTTATATTTCTGTTCCAACCCCTTTCCTGCTTATTTTTCATTTTGATCTTGAAGGTTTGCAAAATTATAGGACAAGTAAAGGTAGATTTAATCCAGTGGGGCGTTCAATCCAGTATGTTAGGTGCCGCAGAACTTTTGGGTAAAATCTGGTTAAATAGGCTCCTATCTGGTTAAATAGGCCATAGCAAATGACACCACGTCCCCTCTAGGGAATAGCTTACATTAACCTGCAGTGAGTTAGGGGGCATCTGCTACAGGTCATATCAAGGGTCCTGATAGGATATAAAAGGCCTCTGACTTACAGGCAAACTGTTATTACTATTCTGTGGAATCTACTAACTGAAGCAAATGAAACCATATCTGGGAAAATATTGCTCAAAAAGCGTGACATCTGGTCCTGTAGTATCTGTGATCAATTTAGCATTTAGGAAATATTGAATTTGGTACATGCACAGTCTATCAAGTGAGGAAATGTTCTCTTCTGGTATTGCATCTTCTATCCATTTATGCCTTCTGCCATCGAGTAGTTGAAAGGCCCATAATGGCTCTGATTGGGTCCAGTTCATGAAACTTATTGGCCTCAGACCAGGGGGAAAGTCTTTATTGTATAGGAGAGGGGCTAGTCTTGAATATTTATTAGCCAGATGTTTTTTATATTTCAATGTATCCCGGGTAATGATAATTTCGTTGATGATCGGATCATTGTCATTGCGGCAGACTTTAGCCAGAATAATGTATCCAAAGAAACGTATGCATTAGTTGTCTTAGCCAGGCAAGATAACAGCTACTGTAGGTAAATTAGATTTCTTAGAAGAGCAACTGAGTGATGGTTCTGCAGCAAAATTAAGATCTCCATCAATAATCAGGGTACCTTTAACAAATTGATCTATCTGATGAAGTATAGCTTTAAAGGCTCTTAGTTGCCCTGAATTAGAAAGATAGATTGCTACCAACTTATATGTTGTGCAGGGCCGGATCTAAGCAGAAGAGGTGCCTGTTCAAGTCTTCTGCCTACCCCTAGTCCGGATTTGCTCCCACTCTGTCACTCTCCCTGTGGGGAATGATGCATTTCTACTTATATTGCCAGATGACCATAGGCAGGGAAAGGAATCATTCCCAACTATTACATAGTGTGCCAGGGCATGCCCTTGGATAATACTAGTTTACTGATCTCTTCTCAACAAAATTATTTGTATCTAATCCTGAGCAGAACACAGCAGCATTTTATATACAACTGAATTATAATGATTATAATTTCAATTCAGGGGTAAATGATGTAAGGGTGGTAGTCCTCTTTATACACAGCCACTTGTGTGGCACACAATATATAACAGATGAAATTTGAGACAGTGTGGTCCAGATGGAAGAGAGACATGGGGCGGGACCAATGTCGAACCGGGCCGGCTGGAAAACCAGGAAAAACCCTTGTGGGCCCTGATTGCCCAGGCCTACTCCCCGTGGCTGCTGTGCTCCTACACCTCCCCTCCCCGATTGTTAACAGGACAGAGCAGATATACAGTGGTGGGGGCAGAGGTGGTGGCCAGAGCAGGGGCAGTGGAGGTGGAGGAAGGGGCTTCTGGGAGCCTGGGGGCCTGATTTGGCAGCCCTAAGACACCCAGTACAACACTGGATGGAACTTGTCTTCTACTGCAAAGTTCTGCTTGTCAATCACAGTTATAAGCACTTCCTGCTATCCTGAGAAAGGATATGCGTAGCTATCATTTCAGCCTAGACACTAAATAAAGGGTATCTCTTTGCATCACATGACATTTTTAAGAGAAAAACACAATTAAAACCATTTTTTCTGGGGAATCTAGGAGATGAAGTGATACAATATATCCCTTCTAAATACAAAAGTAAAGCATTACATTATGTTAGTATTTCTTTTCAGAATTTTATCAGTATCTCTTTTTACCAGAAGATGGCCATGTTGCTTTACAAGTTGCTTTGGAATTGCCCATAATGTGATTTACAGAAAATTAAATTTGTAATTAGACACTAGAAACTGAAATGTGAAAATGAATATACAGGTTTCATATATTATGAGATACCTTTTCTATTATACCAGTAATAAATATAATAATTTTTATTTTGATATAATACCAGCCTGTTAGGCAGTATTGTAAAATGAGTGAACGCCGTAATGGACTTGCAATAACTTAATGAGCATTTATTATAAGCATTTTTTATAGTAAAAGTGAACTATAGTAATGTTATATAGGAAGAGACATTATATTTTTTCTAAGGTTACATGATAAGGTATATACTAAAAATTTCACATATTAAATGAAAATGTAATAAATAATAAATTGATCTTTACATTGAAACAGCTTGCACATTTAGAATATTAGCACCTTTTTGACTCCTCCACTAAGACAAGCGAATCAAAGCACCAATTTAGAGGATCTAGGAGTTTAAGCAATGTTTGTAAAAACTTAGCCTCACCAATTCACAGAGGTGTTATTTGTAATGATAATTTAGCCAGCTACTGTCTCTTGGAAAGACTATGGTGATATCTGCTATATATCCTAAAGAGAAGAAAGATAAGATCTGAGACACTCTGCTTTATGAGATATATTTCGCTCTGGCGAAAGGTCATTATTCCACAAATTTTACTGAACGTTACCTATTTCGCCAGAGTTGACTTCGCCACCTCAGACCAGGCAAAGTGTTAAAAAGAAGCTACACTTTCCTCAAGTACATCATATCCTGTCTGCCGAAAATGCATTAAAGTTGAAATAACACTGGCGACTTTTCCTTTTTTTAAGCAGGATTGCCTGCAAAAGTCCTAACTTAAACTATTTTTGGGAACCCGTTTTCTCCAGACATTTCGTAACATATGGAACATTCATTTTACAGTGGGCTCCTGTGTAGGGCATTATAGTAACTCTTTTGTCTTTATTACGGTTCCCTGGACATTTGTAATAAAAAGTGGCATTTGCACCAACATTTATAATAAAGACCTCCATAAAACTTAAAATTACTCACCGTATGCAAATAAGCGTAAGATCATAAGCGAGTTTTCGTTAGGTACAAACGGACTCTAGCGCATATTCGGCTAGAATAATTGGCTCAGGTACTTATTATGGAATGCAGTGTTTGCCTTTTTGCTATGGAATGCTCGCACTGCCTAGGTAACACTAGCGAAAAGTCGCCAGTGTTTGGCGCCCAGGGTGCAACTTGACATATTAGTGAATTAGAATAGTGGTAGTGAATTTGCGCCTGGCGAAGTGATGCGATGTGTGCGAAGCGGTCGCTGGCGACAATTCGTCCTTTAGTCAATCTGCCCCATTGATCCAATGACGTGCACATAAAACACGAAAGAAAAGTAAGACTGACAGTATCAGGGAGGCAAAGTTTTGTAGAAAGAATATCGGTGAATCTTAATGCAATGTACACGAAGAAAGACAATTAATCCGTTCATATTGTGACAACAGCTGTTTCATGGATAGAGCAAATCAGCCCTGGCTGTGAACTTCTCTGCATCATAGTTAATCATAGCATAGTGTATTTTTGCTGGATGTCTTAGGCAAGCAATGAGTTCTATTTAAGTAAAGCTAAACCTTTGTTTCCAAAATAGTTTTTTTTATTTATTAAATCCAATGCATAATAGATAAACCATGTGTAACTTATATCAGTCTAATCAAGTTCCAAGTTCAATCTACATGGTGTCTCGCCTTCACATGTTATTTCAACAATTGTTTGTTAATTAAGAAACAAAACTATTTACAGTGTTACGTAGTCTACTTTGAAATACTCGAATATCATCATCAACACTGGTGCTTGAAAGTTTAAGAACCCTATTAAATTTTCATAATTTTAAATAAATATGACCTTTTTTAACCAAGATAATGAGAACCCAGTAAAACAAACATAATGCAGTGTACAACATAATGCAGGTTTGTTTATTTGTTGAGTGAAATGATTCAAAGTTACATATTTGTGTGTAACAAAAGTATGCAGCAGAAAACTGCACTGACCTAGGGTTCTGCCATAGAGCACCGTGGAGCAAAATTACGTTCCTTTTCCATTAAAGGGGAAGGAAACCTAGTCGGCGCAAACAAATCCACCCCCCCTCCCGTTTGTTGCCCACCCTCCCTCCTCCCACCCTGGCCTACCCGTCCCGCTGGGCAAATGCCTCTAACTTGTTACTTACCCTTCTGCGCAGGTCCAGTCCAGGGAGTTCACAGACGACATCTTCTTCCACGCGATCTTCTTCCTGCTGTGAACGGCGTTTTGGCACATGCGTAGTAGGATCATTTTGCTGGTACGGATCTACTGCGCATGCGCCAAAAGTCACACGCATGCGCAGTAGATCGTACCGGCGAAATGATCCTACTGCTCATGCGCCGTTCAAAGCAGGAAGAAGATCGCGTGGAAGAAGATGTCGTCTGTGAACTCCCAGGACTGGACCTGCGCAGAAGGGTAAGTAACAAGTTAGGGGCATTTGCCCAGCGGGACGGGCAACAAACGGGAGGGGGGGGTGGGGGATTTGCGCCAACTAGGTTTTCTTCCCCTTTAAACACTTTGATAGATGGATATGTGGATCAGTATAAAATAAAATTGACTCTGTAGAACCACATTGAATTCTGTGTGTTTATTGCATCACAACATGTTTCGGATAAACATATCCTTCATCAGGTGCTAGGGATATGTGGATCATTGTTTTTTTGCACGATTGACTTTCTCTTGAGCTTCAATTAACTCGTGGATACCCTGACCCTGTTCAGCTCTCATAGTTCGATCAATGATGGCAAGCCAAACTAGGGAAGAAGCAACAAGGGGGAAACCATGGTGCAACTAAATTGGTTAGAGGGACGGAAGACTTAAATTATGAGGGTAGACTGTCAAGGTTGGGGTTGTTTTCTCTGGAAAAAAGGCGCTTGCGAGGGGACATGATTACACTTTACAAGTACATTAGAGGACATTATAGACAAATGGCAGGGGACCTTTTTACCCATAAAGTGGATCACCGTACCAGAGGCCACCCCTTTAGACTAGAAGAAAAGAACTTTCATTTGAAGCAACGTAGAGGGTTCTTCACAGTCAGGACAGTGAGGTTGTGGAATGCACTGCCGGGTGATGTTGTGATGGCTGATTCAGTTAATGCCTTTAAGAATGGCTTGGATGATTTTTTGGACAGACATAATATCCAAGGCTATTGTGATACTAAACTCTATAGTTAGTATAGGTATGGGTATAAAGAATTTTAATTAAAAGTAGGGAGGGGTGTGTGTATGGATGATGGGTTTTCATTTGGAGGGGTTGAACTTGATGGACTTTGTCTTTTTTCAACCCAATTTAACTATGTAACTATGTAACTATGGTACTGTGACCCTCATGTTTCACAAATTGGCTCAGGTACTTATTATGGAATGCAGTGTTTGCCTTTTACAAAAGCAAAATATTTTGAAAACATCTTTAACCACTTTGAATTCATCAGAAGGTGTACTTGAGGTTGCCAAGTATAGGTTGTGTTTGGCTATTTTCTAGCCTTATGTGGACTGGCAGCATACCAAAGGCTTTGTTTGGCAATACACTTTGTTTTAATACAACCAAAAATTGTCTCCAAGCCTGGAACTCAAAAATAAGCACCTTGCTCTGAGAGCAACTTCCAAGTGGTTGGTGAGCAACATGTTGCTTACAAGCCACTGGCTGGGGAACACTGATAAGCTATTGTTTCTCCTACTCAATGTAATTGGAGTAGTGAAAGGGGTATATTTATCAAAGAGTGACGTTAGAGTTCACCACAGTCTGTTTGAGTGAAATACCACCTCACTCCATTCATTTCTATGGGATTTTTAAAGACGTATTTATCAAAGTGTGAACGTTCAGCATTTGATAAATAAGCTTTTAAAAATCCCAAAAAAATTAATGGAGAGAGGCGGTATTTAACGGTAGCAGAGTGGTGGTAACTTTACTCTTTGATAAATATACCCCATTGTTGTGTTTGGGTGTTTTACTGTTGAGTGGTATTATATCTACCGCTAGGTGGAGCGTGGAAGCATTTTTAGCAATGCAGGCGTCAAAGAGCTGTTATGTTATCATGTTGGGGGTGATATCACTCTTACTTGCTCTGCAGCAATAAAGAGTGGCTCAAGTTTATCAGAGCTTAAATCATATGACTGAGGGCATTTGAGAAACTAAAAATATATCTAGCCCCACGTCAAATGCCACAATTAAATATGAAAAAAAAATCTGCAGAATTCTACTGGAGAATTACTGTTAACGGATGCATTCCCATGACAGAATCCCTTTAATAGAAGCTTTGAGGCTTTTTAGAAATGTCAGTAACCTCTGGCATTCATATCATAAAAATACATATTTTTATACATACATGTTTTGTGTAGTAAAGTTTTGTAGTTTGGTGTAAAAAGACATTCTGGATAAGGGAGAATGTGTACTTTCCAACAATATATGGCTTTCTGGTGTGAACATAAGTTTTTATGTTTTTAGCCCATGTAATATTCAGTAAATATTATTATCATTAACATTTATTTATATAGCGCCAACATATTTTGCAGCGCTGTGAATGTGTTGCAGTAGATGAAATAACAGAAATGGTAGTTTATGCACTATTTTCATTTGGGGGCCTTACATGCTACATATGGAGGCATATTTATTACAGTGTAAAGTTTCTCCTGGAGGCTTATTTATTTAAAGTCGGATTTTAGCGGTTTTAGAGATTTTGTAACCACGACTAAACTCACAAACTCTAAAACTAAGATTGTCATTGAATTTATTAAAAGATCTGAACATAAAAAGGCATGAAAGAAAAAAAAAGCAAGACTGTCTTATCTTTATAATGGTCGTTTGCCAGCCTGAACCTGGGGAAATTTCACTTGGCAAAAATTCATACTCTTGGTAAATTGGCAACTTTTATTATTATTTATTAAAGAAATTTCATCTGGTGAAAAGATGTGAATGTTTGCTAATCAGTGAGACTTTTTACCAGTGTGCAGTTATTTTTCCAAAACATGTCGTACTCTCCTTTTAGTAAATTGGCAATGTGGTGAATTGTATTTGTTAAAGGGATCCTGTCATCGGAAAACATGTTTTTTTTCAAAACTCATCAGTTCTACTCCAGCAGAATTCTGTACTGAAATCCATTTCACAAAAGAGCAAACAGATTTTTTTTATATTCAATTTTGAAAGCTGACATGGGGCTAGACATTTTGTCAATTTCCCAGCTGCCCCATGTCATGTGACTTGTGCCTGCACTGTAGAAGAGAAATGCTTTCTGGCAGGCTGCTGTTTTTCCTTCTCAATGTAACTGAATGTGTCTCAGTGGGACATGGGTTTTTACTATTGAGTGTTGTTCTTAGATCTACCAGGCAGCTGTTATCTTGTGTTAGGGAGCTGTTATCTGGTTACCTTCCCATTGTTCTGTTGTTAGGCTGCTGGGGAGTGAAAGGGAGGGGGGTGATATTACTCCAACTTGCAGTACAGCAGTAAAGAGTGATTGAAGTTTACCAGAACACAAGACACATGGCTTGGGGCAGCTGGGAAATTGACAATATGTCTAGCCCCATGTCAGATTTCAAAATTGAATATAAAAAAATCTGTTTGCTCTTTTGAGAAATGGATTTCAGTGCAGAGTTCTGCTGGAGCAGCACTATTAACTGATTCATTTTGAAAAAAATGTTTTTTCCCATGACAGTATCCCTTTAAAGATATTCCAATAATTAATTTCACCCTTTAGTTGAAAAAGGGTGTTTTGTGTTGAGTCGACCCATGACAATAATATTCATGATATCTTTGTCTTGGTACCTAATGTTATGTAGGAGATAAGATGCTTCAAAGTAGAATCTTTGCAATTATTAGAAATATTATTAAAATGGTCAGCTATAGGAAAGCTTTGCTGTTGTTCAGACTTTTTGACCTGTGTTGGATTTAGAGAAATGTGTCCTTTCCAAAAATATGTATTTGCTGGGATGAACTTACATTTCATGGTGACTTTACCCAGCATGACCTGCAGTAAATATTGCTGAAATGACAGAAATTATAAATTGTATGCGCTATTTTTATTTGGGGGGCATACATACCACACTTTGGAACATATATGCCCTTGGCATTGATATTTATGGTATTTTATCTTGACAACCAATGAAATATGAGTGAGATAAGATGAAGCTTTGAAGCAGAATTTGTAAATCTGTCTGGGATGTGTAGAACAATAGAAACAGAACTTCTTCCAAAGGGTTTTGTATTGAACAATTTAATGTCCTATTTGCTATGATATCTACAGTACTTAAGCAACACCAATCCTCTTGGAACAAATACATGATATCTATCTATCTATGCACCTGGGCACCTGATAAAATAACTTCACAATAAGCACAAAGGAAGCACACAAGGGAGAGAACATTAGAACTCATAGTGATTGCTTCACTGAATTCCTGCCAAAAATAAGGGGAAGCAATCTAAAAATAACTTGAAAATTAGTGTCCCTTTGCTAACTGGCTAAAACACTATGCTGAATCAGCTAGCTATCTACTCAAATCAGGGAAGCTGAATATTACTTTGTTAAGCACAGTACTGAAATAGATTTGGAGATTATGCTAAAGGTTTAGTGCCAAAAGATGAAAAAATTAAATGCACAATATCTCTTGTTGGAAGACAAATATCTTTTAGTGATAATATAGGCATAGGCCGTCAATGTTTCAATGTAATTAATAAATGGTAAGAAAATGTAAAATCTTCATCTCAGCTGGTAGAATTTGGGAACTAGTAAGATGAATTTAATGTAAGATGTATGTAATGCCAGTTCCAGACGCATCATACCAAAAATTTGAACCATTCAGGGCCAAATCCAGTATCAACATGACATTAGTAAGTTAAAACAAAACAGCCTCAATCAATGTTGGTGGAGAAAATGCAAATGAAAAGTACATTTTATTACTAAATTCTACTGATCTATTAATAAAACCTAGTAAGGAGGATATATGGCTTCAATAGATTGTGAATTCTCTAGGAGTTTACTCTATAACGTGTAAGAATACCTTAAAAAGGAACTATCACATGAAAATGTAATATAAACATCATTCTGAAATAAGAAATCAACATCTGTCTCTCTTCATTCTGTCGTCAAGCAGAAGCTGATTGACAGATTTTGATTGAAAGTTAGATCTAATATATTTTTGGGGAGCTCTCTTTCCTAGCAGATATAATAGAGCTAACGCAAATAACTAATTCCAGCACAAACAAAATAACTGACTTTGGCACAAATACTGCATGTTGAAAACAGAATTTTTGGCGATTGAGTGAGTGATTTCTAATATATCTTCCAGGCAAAAAAGTCACCCAAGGCTATCTTAGACCTAACTTTCATTCAAAATCTTGAATGGAGTCTCCTGAACCCTACATGAAAAGAGACAAGAGACAGATTCTGAGAGAGGGATAATAAAGATAAACAACATTATTTCAAAAAATTTTTTTTTAAAAAACAATTTATTAGATTTAGAAAATTTCTCAGTATGATAAGGCTTATATTAAAATGTCATTCCTATCTGGTTTCAACCTATTCAACTTACATTTACACTATTGTTCCACAAACAACCCTTTTATGTATAGGGATGTATTTCTAATATCTTATAATTTACAGTACATCACTGTTTAATTTACAGTATATCCCTAAACTGGTGCAGGTTGTACAAACATAGTTGATAAAATATTATTAATTATCTAATTGACCCCAACAATCTTATTTTAACCTCATCATTCCCAAAAGAAACATATCTTCTTAATACTGGATCCAAAAAAAAAAAAAAAAATACAAACCACCACTTCTTGATTCTGCTGCAAACACTGTTGTCCAACTTTTTATATGTAGAGGGGCAAATATTTTTCATACCCATGTTCAAGGGTTAGATTCTATTAAAATGATTATGTCACACAAATAAGCCTATGAAGCACTTGATCATTACTGTATGTTTTTTTATTGATTCCTTTGAATGTCTGATGATGCATGCAAATCGTCAACCTTTCTATTGGTGCACTGCGAGCCTCCAGTTCACTCTTGTTTATATTTGCTTATCTGGGCAGCTGGTAAATTTATTTAGTTTTTACTATCATCAATAAGCAGAAAATACTCAGATCTACCTCTTTCTCATAAAAGGAATCTATTTTGTCTTCTTCCTTTTCATGTCTTCTCCTTTGCAATTTATATCTAAAATACCTTATGTACCAATGGCGATATCTAGGTTACTGCAACTAAGTTTTCCAGTGTGTAAACTATCCACACTCCAACCTATTCTGAAAACTGCAATAACATGCATTTCCTGCTGGCCAAGTGCAACTTTCTGCTAGTTTCTGTACTGGGTAACTATCAAACACCAATTAAATCTTTTATAGTCCAGAGCCGAAAAATGTCAATATGCTGCTTTTAATTTAAATGTTTAAGTTACTTGGCCCACAGTCCAGACTTTTTTCATAGTTTTTTATATTTATTTTTATTTCATAACCTTAACAATAAAACAGTTCTGGTTCCATAGTCTTTGCAATATTTTTATTTCCACACATACAGTGGTAGGTTATCCTATACAGTATTAGCCAAGTAGATATGTCAGGCCCACATTACTACCACACAACGTTTTCATATTGCTAGCGACAGAACAGGCAGTGATGTTTTTTAGACATGCCTACAAGTTTCCCTAGGCAGCTGGAGCAGTCGGTACCTTGCTACCTTGGTTTCCCTAGGGTTGCGGGTTGTTCAGTCGCCCCTAACCAGCCTTGCCATACCAAATCATATTTCTGAGGGCAGACACTTGCCGTGTAGGTGAGCTGTATTATGGGGGGGGGGGTGGGATGGAAGAAATCGGAGTTGATGGTTGCATAAATGGGGAATATTCTTTATTTGTCCCAGTTGATCTTTAGGCCAGACTGGTCTGCTATACGAAGGACTGCCTGGAGGGAGTCATCTGGGTTATCCAGGTATAGCAGCACATCATCTGTGCATAATGATATAAACTCTTCCACTCCCCCCAGGCAGAGGCCTGTGATGTTGTCCACCTGGTAAATCAGGATTGCAAGTGGCTCTATGGCCAGGGCAAAGAGAAGTGTAGATAAAGGGCACCCTCATCAGATTACTCTATGCAGGTTGAAAAGTGATGATAGATAGCCGATAGCACTGACTCTCGTCACTGGTTGTTTATATAGTAGCTTCACCCATTGAGTGAAGTTTTGCCCAATTCCAGATTTCCTTAGGACTTTACATAGGTAATCCCAATCTACAGTCAAAAGCCTTGGCCACATCCAGGGACACTACTATTCGTGAGCCCTGATTGCTGTGATTTGCAAATCAATTTGTAAATAGTCTGCAAATATTGACACTGATGAACCTGGCATGAATCTGTTTTTATCCTGTTCAATAATTTCCTCTATGACCTGTTTTAAGCAGATATCAGTATTTAACAGATGTCAGTATTTTTTAAAGCATCTTGGCATCATTATTGATGAGAAATAGGCCAATATGACCCGCAATTAAGGGGATCCTTCCATTGTTTTGGGATAACAACTATGAGTGCCTCCTTGAAGATAAGATGCTGATCTGCCTATACTGCATTAATCAGGGTCTTATGAAGCCAAGGAGAAAGGATTTCATTGGAGGTTTTATACCCGTCTGGTGGTAGGCTGTCCAGGCTGGGTGTTGTTAGATTAAGGAGAGGCTATTGCATCTTAAACTTCAATTAAAGTGATGGGAGCATTGAGAAGGGCAGCCGAGTTTGGACATACCTGTCTAAGTAGGCTATTAGTTGGCCCTCCATGTAGTTGGCCTTGGTAGCATATAGGTTTTGGTAAAATGTTACAAAGGATTCAGCTATCTGAGACTTGTAATTGTAGGGCTTGTAATTGTGGTACCTGATGGGGAGGTAATTTTGGGTATGGTATTGGATGGGGTTTGAGATTTGGAGTGGTAGGCTAAGATCTTATTTTTCTCCCCCTTACCAAAGTTCTTTGGGTAGCATACAGCAGCCTTTTTGGGTTGTTCTGGTTCTTGCTTCTTCTAGTGCTGTCTTTGCTGCCCTGATGGTACAGAGTGTGGCAGTCCCTGTATTTTCTATGTAGTGGTTCTCTGTCTCAACTGATACTTTTTCTCCTCCAGCTCCCTTGCAACCTCTGTCTTCGCCCCTTTGCCAAGGTAAGTGCACTTCTTATTGTGGCCTTGCGAGTCTCCCATACAGTTCCCATGGTTGCAGTTCCAGGGTTAATCTACCAAAACTCTGCGAGGGCAGTGTCATTTGCTTAACCTGATGCTGGGTTGTGACAACCAAATAGGGCTAAGAAGCCAAAGTTGCTTCCGAGGACTTTGGGTAAGTGCAAGTTGTATCAACAAAGGGGAATGGTCAGGCACAACTCTAGGTAGGTACTCCACTGAGGTTGAACCTGGCAGGAGATCTTCTGAGGCAAGGGCCAAATCAATTCCGGATAGGATGTTGTAAGTTGCTGAAAAGCATCAAAACACTTGTTTATCTGAATTTTTTTAACCCCATTGATCAGTGAGGTCTCTTGGGGAAATGAAGATTCAGTTTAAAGGTCAATGCAATAACATTAGCAAAACTGTTATAACACATACAACATTGCCCTCAAACTCCTAGAAATGTGTTCAAACGGTATCAAACGCTTTGGCAAAATCCAAGCAGATCTACTGCCCTCCCACTGTCCAGCATCTTACCTACCTTATCTTAAAAAGCAATTAAATTAGTCTAACATGACCTATCCTTCATAAAGGCATGCTATTGCTGCTCATAATGCCTTTCACTAGGACAGCATTTTGAATGTGATCCCTTAACAAGCTTTCAAATAATTTGCACACCACCAAAGTCAAATTTACTGGCCTATAATTGCCAGGCTGAGATCGTAATCCCTTTTTAAATATTGGAATTACATAATCTTTTCTCCAATCCATAGGAACCATACCAGATGAAAGGGAATCTGAGAAAATCAGAAATAGGTGCTGGTCTAAAACTGAACTAAGCTCTCTTAGAACCCGGAGGTTCTTGTTTACATAAATATTTATTAAAGATCTATGTATCATATCCTGAGTCAGCCACTGACTAGATTGAGCTGAGCCAACAGTGCAGCTATGAAGTAAGCCTGGGAATTCAGACTCCTATATTGTATACACTGAAGAGAAGAACCGATTTAGCACATTTGCCTTTTCTGTATCTGTTGCAACCATTATTTAATTACCATTATTTAATGGAGCAACACTCTCAACCTGCATCTTTTTACTATTAATATATTTAAAAAAACTTCTTGGGGTTAGCCTCCGCTGCAATGCACTCTTCATTTTCTTTCTTTGCCTTCCAGATTGCTAATTTACAACATTTATTATAGTGTTTATATTCATTAAATGCAGCTTCTGTCCCAGCAGATTTGTAGTTTTTAAATGCCTTTCTCTACTTCCTAATAACTTCTTTACTTCTATATTAAACCACATAGGGTGATTCTTAGAACTTCTACATTTACACCTTAAGGGAATAAATTGAGAACAGTAATGATATAATAACATTTTAAATGACAACCATTTCTGTTCTGTGTTTTTAGCTGAAAACTTAATGCCCCAATCAATACTCTGTAGGGCAGCCCTCAAGGCACTAATATTAGCTTTTCTGAAATTCATGTTTTTTGTTGCCCCAGTGTGTATTTGTTTTTTGCACCAGACATTAAATGATATAACATTATGGTCACTATTACCCAGGGGTTCAATTACTTGCACATTTGCTATAAGTTCTTTGTCCCTCCGAAACAAAGTATAGCCACTGATATTTACTGGCCAGTCATGCGACTCATTCAGCCATGTTTCGGCCACACCAATCACATCATATTTTCCTTCCAACACCAGCACCTCCAGCCAGGCCGGACTGGCAATCTGTGGGTTCTGGCAAATGCCAGAGGGGCTGCTGTATGGTTCCATAGAAAGTTACCATAAAGTGGGCTGGTTGGGGGGCTGTTTGGGCTGGTAGGGGGCTGTTTGGGCCTCTGCGTACTCGGAATGGCAGGGCCTATTTTGACTCCCAGTCCAGGCCTGCCTCCAGCTCTCCCATTTTACCAGTCAAACTCCTTGCATTTGCAATCATACATTTAATACTGATACCATATTGAACAAATGTCATGTGGTCCTCCCTATCCTTAACAGTACCCCCAACCAAATCTCCTCCCCCATTTTCCCTTCCTTTGCCCACTACCTCATCTAATCTGTCTTCCACTGAACCTTCCCCCCCCCACGCTAGTTTAACATCCCCTTCATACCATCTAGCCATCTTCTCCCCCAAAATGTAGTAGGTAGTTACTCCTACAAGATCAGTTTGCTTGGTTTCTAATCTCATTTTCCCATGCTAAGTTATCACCCTTTCCCACCTACATCTTCAGGATGTGCCCCAGGCTAAAGTTGTCCTCTGCAGTTCCTTCTATCCAAGCCATCAACTGTGTGCTATAAACTTCTTATACAAAATGATTTGTAATGTGTGCTTATTCATATTATCAAACATTTGACTTGGCCGTAGGACACTCGGTGGGTTTTCATGGGCCCTGCCAGCCCAGGCTTGTTCACCTTACCGCACTCTCCCCTGATCACAGCCACACAGATAAAAGTATGCAGTGGCATGGGGGGGGGAAGCGGTGCAAGGTTGGACTCACCGCATCGAGGGCCCTTGAAGTTGCGGTCCTGGTGGGCCCCAGTCCAACCCTGCTGACAAGAATCTCTGCTATTCCTCAAGTCATCTTCACTTTGTGGCCTGTTTATAATGGTGAAGAGAAAAATACAAATGAAATACCTCTGTCTGTCCTATTATGGTTTTGTACATTTCCTATATTTACACCATAAAGATTTGTAGTATAGGCAGAAAGTATTGCTTATGTTGGATATTTTATTTATACTGGTTCAATTATTTCAGAACAGAAAACTCTAGTAATGTATGCTTTGAATTCAGACAGTCTTTCATATGATCTCCTGTGTGTGCCATAACCACACAGATCATATTTTCTATGAGATGCTTCCTAAAAATGTTTTCTTGCATTTAGTCTGGGAAATTCCTAAAAGTTTTGTTAAATTTTGTCTTGACATTTTGCTCTTGGGAAAAGTCTGTCTATTGCTCAGATTTCCTGATGATTGTACTCTGGGTAAAATGTGAACTGTTCCCTTACATCCCTATAGGCAACACTTACTTCTCGATCGACTCCTCCCTGTCTGTAGGAAAAACACATTGTCCAATTAAAAACATCCCACCCCCACATAGCCTACACTTCCTCTCCCATACATCACTGTTTTTGCTACCTGTAGGTAGACAACATGATCTCATGTTCATTATTTTAACTACTCTGCAGGAGCCATTGGGACTGGTGGCACTTTGCCCTGCCAACCTTGATTCTCCCCCTGCCTTCCCCTTATTTGTCATGGTGTTACTGGTCTGATTCTCTGGGTGGAAGTGAGTAAGTGTGCCATGTTTCCGCATTGCCAGCTGACATCATTGAGACATACACTCAGTGCGACCCGGGAGGTGCTACTTGCAGGTCCTGGGTGCTTTTAAAGAGGCATTTCTGAAAGCTCAGCTTGCTTCTAGCATAAGCCCTTTTTGATTTCTCATATACTTTTGGTCTCCTTTTGTTGTCCAAAAAAAGACAGATTAGCCTCAAAAGCTACAATAGTCCGCTAGATTAAAATATCGATAATGGTCTACGATAAAGCTGGTAAACCACTACTGAAAGATCTAAAAGCACATTCTACTGGGGCAGCTGCAGCACCCTGGGCAGAGTATGCATAGGGTCTCCATGAACCAAAGTTGAGGAGCAGCGTCATGGTCAGAAATGTTCACATTACAGGCTGGATGTTTCAATACCTCAAGAAGAAAACTTTGTTCAGTCTATCCTTAGTGCCTCATGCTCTTAGTTTCCCTCCCTTCTGTTACTGCTTTGAACATGATAAGTGCTGCCTTTAGGGAAGCGAGGGAAAGATAGAATTTATACTCTGCTTTTCCCACAGTCCCAAAGGCAGCATATTGTTCTCACCCTAATAAAGCACTGATGATATTCTTGTCACTGGTATTGCTTTATAAAAACTGAGATATGGGAGAGGAAGTGCAGGATATATGGGGGTGAGATTTTTTATTGGACGATGTGTTTTTCTTACCTACAGGTAAGAGCCAATCTCAGGATCAAGTGTTGCCTTTGGGACTTAAGGAAAAGAGATTTATGGTGAGTATAAATCCTATCTTTCTATGCATCTGTTCCCTTGGAAAAGTCAAAATGATTTCAGGTAAAATGCCCTATGTGCTATTTTGTTAAAACAAATACTGGAGCATTTCACTTTTACATTTAATGGAGTTTACCTAGTTTATGGGGTTGCTCGGCTAGGGTTCGACGGTTAAATTCAATCACTATTGCGGTATACTTGTCGGACAATTTTTATGGCTAGTAAAAGGACCACAGAGCTCCCACAAGCACTAAACCCATTCAAATCTGTTTTTTGTAAAACATGCAGCTCAAACAGCCGTCAAATATCTAGCTGTAAAGCTTATCTTTCCCTGATCAACCATGAACCTAAATACCAGAGAAGAAAAAACATAAATTAACCTATCATGTGGAAGCTGAAGGTTCCTCTAATACTCAGGAACTATCTTCCAGTTTGGAGGACAACACTGGAGCATGGACAGCTCTACAGACTACAGTGTGCCTGATCACCTTATTTTACTTTGGCCTGTACTGCAATAAGAAAATGATAGTGCAGTTTAATATACTTTTATATAAAAGGATTTAGAATGGATATTATTAATGAAAAATTGCTGTGGGTTTTTGCGTGGTAATGATAATTGTGACCAGTAGATGCCACTATGTACCAGCCTGTTAGCGTTCCTGCTAGTTTAAATGGCAGAATGAAATTGCTGATAAAGGTACAACATACTGGTTTTAGGGTTGCCACCTTCTCTGGAAAAAAATACTGTCCTTCCTATCAATAATATATGACCCTCAGTTTACATGGGGAATTGTTACCAGCACACCTATAGACTGCACTTCAACCCATGTGCCCAGTATAAAACATGTATATATTGTATATGTTAAGGCTTTATTTTTTATGTTTCTCAACCTTTAACATAACAAATAGCAAAAGAAAGAGAGTAGTAATTGGTATTTTAGGGGAATATCCACCCTGAAAAAGTCACATGCAAATGAGACTCACATTGTTCTATTGTTTGTGAAGATTCTCATTCATCCAGGTCATGGTCTATCTGTAGAAATAAGTCAAATCAACTGGACTTGCTTGTTTCACCAGTCATCCAGCTTTCTCAGTTCAGAATAACTTGTAAATACGACCTTTTGGAATATATCCTTCGGAATGTTGCTCCAATCAGCAAAATCTGTTTATCATAAACAGCAAGGATGTGATAAAGTTAGATGTTGATTGTATTAGCAAGATTGGAGCTTTGAGGTTTTGTTTAACCTTCCAGGGAGAGGTGCCAAAACAGCATTATATGTGGCAGACAATAGGGGGGTTATTTACTAAGCCCCGAATGCAAAAATCACGAAAAATTCGTGATTTTTTTTTATAGAATTGGGCTTTATAAAAATAAAGAATTTTTTGGAATTTATTAAACCCCGAGGCTGGAAAACTCTGAATCTGAAATCCCGGCATCTCAGACCTGTCGAGGTTGCATATAAGTCAATAGGAGAAGTCCCAATGATTTTATTGATCTGTGCTGGGTCTCGTGCCATACCCCGAAGTTTTCGGAGGTTTCTGGCAAAAATCAGAGGTTTCGGGTGAAACCTCAGAAAAAAGTTTTACCGCAAAGCAAATTTTCGGGAAAATGGAATAATAAATAAGCGTTGAAAACCCAAACGGCTTAGATCAGAGTATGTAGCAGCCAATATTGAGATAAGTTCGGACCTTGATAAATAACCCCCTAGATGTCGCACCCCCTGCCTCTATTCAAACTTTCAGTTTTATAATATTAATTTTTTAGCACCATGTAAAAGCAACACCATATATTACTTATAATTGCCTACAAATTAGGGTTTTATCCTTTATCCTATGTCTCCTTCAAGAATTGTTATTACATACACTGCACTCTATCACAAACTATAACATTCCTGATCACTATCCTACTGTTGCATAAGGGGCAAAGTGTTCGCAAAAGCAAAATTCTTTGCATATTTATTCTCATTGCGGACAATTTTTCCTTTAGCAACCTATTTTACACTCATTCAGCCACGTAAGAATATTCTATACAAGCTAGTAGTTACCTTGTAAATTTATTTTGAAAATGTTTCACTACTCACCCTTGCAGCTTCTTCAGCTCAACTGAGTGTTAGTTTGTAATTCCCCTGTGTTTTAAAGGATGATGAAACCCAAATCTGCAGTAGGGTGTCACCATGTTAGGCACATCCCCAGTAACACCAATAGCTGACCTCAGACCCTGTGTTGGTCTTTTATAAATAAATGCCGGGGTATTTTTCATTAGTGCAATGTCCTGATGTCTTCATTGATTTCTCCCAGAAATCACGTGTGCTTCCCTGGGGTGATATATGTCCAGTATTATTTTTTTTCGACTTTATTATATTGTGCATATACTGGCCCAGAGCAGCCCAGTGGAATGACATGTTTAACCTATATTGCAACATATTGGTTATCCATACATACTGCAAACCTCATTTGAGCAAGTATGGAATAAACTCTTTTTTTAGTGTTTTTTTCTTATATAATATATATACAATACATATATAATATATGTATCAAAACTATTTCATGTGCTAATTGGAATTGTATACATTTCCAAATATAAAAACAACTTAGGGCATATTTATTATGCTGTGTAAAAAAACAGTGGGATAATATATCAGCCATCGTCAAGCTTCGCCATTTAAAAAACAGCGTAAAATTTGTATGTGTTTTTTAATGGAGTGACTTTTGCCAGAAGCAATGTAAAATACCCGCGTACAATCTGGCATTTGCATGGCGTAAAATTACACACACCTTCTCACCATTTATTTTACACAGCTTTTTATACTGTTTTTTGGGCAAATTTCCTTTTACACAGCACAATAATTATGCCCCTTAGAAAGCTCAACAAACTCACCAGCGTTATCAGGCAGTACTTTCAGCTCTACCTCTTGACACTACGTCACACAAACTCAATGCTTCTCTTCTGCTTTAGTAAAAAAAAAGTGCACTCTGAGTGCAAGTAAAATGTTTTAACCACATTTGGAGGACTTATTGTTAATCAACACATATCAGCATCAAAACTTCCACAGTCTCCAGCATATTTTGCACAATCCAACAGCTTTCTCTGAGATCTGAGTGCGCTCTTTTATTTTAACTGGGAAAATAAATGGTATCTAATTTCAGCCCTTTAATTTGTAATATTTATAGGGCATAAATGCATGTTTTTAATTCTATCTTCTCCAGGTTGGCACATATTACTCCATTTTAATGGCGAGTCTGTGTATAATATTTGTTTTTTGCCCCACCGTAGAATTGAACCCCTAATCCATACATATTCTCCTTATTAAATATGTCACAAGTAATGTTGAATTTGCTTTTTTTCGTTTTCCATTTTTGGACATAAACCGTTTCTTTTATTTTCATCCTATCCACTGTACTCCTGTCTTCTTGTATGATATGCTTCTCATATCCCTTAGGCAACAGCTTTGAATCCAGCTCCTTTGAGGTCACAGTATTGTCCTGATTATTGATAAACTTATGTTCTAACTTACTGCACTGGCTAGCTGAAATGCTTGTAAACCACGTTTATTGTGGTAGTATATGGAATAAATCCATTCTGTATCTGTAGGCTTAGAAAAAGCCTTTGTGGCCAAATTATGGCCAGTAGAATAAATGGTAAGATCCAAAAAAATGGCTTTATCAAGGCTCAAGTGTAACTTTTTATGTTACATCCATTGGCATTAATATAAATTAAAAAATCTTCAAGACCAACCTGTTCCACCTAAAATAAATATATAATAATATATATAGCATTTCCAAAGTATCAATCCCTATTTGTTCAACTAGAGAGTTATGCACCCCATGCACCTTAGCATAGCTTGGTGCCATTTACTGCCCATATCTGTGTCATCATTCACTAAAAAATAGTTGTTCTCTAAAAATGTTCTATAATGCATGCTCAGGAAGTTGCAGACTTCCACCTCTGTCCAGGAAGAATTTCAAAGCCCCTAAACCACGTTGCCTAGCAGCATATATTTTTTTGATTTTTTTTTTTTAGTAGATTCTATACATAATGCATTACATTACATAAAAAACCCTTATCTGGAATAATAGATACCATTAATACTTTCCCATACTGGAAGGCATCTTCATACTTTCTCCATTTAAAAAGTGTCTAAAGGGTAACACTTCATTCTACTGGCTACACTTATACTGAAGACTTGCGGTGAAGTCTTAGAGGAAAGAAGCACCATTGGCAGTGCGCTGAAGTAATCTATTACAGGAAAGGGTAACATAATTCTGGATATGCCACCTTATTAAATTCAATTTGTATCTGCCTAACTGGTACTTCATATACACCAAAAGAAATTACATATTTTGAACTTACACAGATGCACAAATATACAACCTCTGTGTTTTAGTAACTCAAAGGAGAAACAAACTCTTAATTCTAAAAACCCCTACCCCCTACCCTACATAGACCCCCCTCCCTGCTCTCCCCCAGCCTATGTGTTACCCCCAGTAAATGCCCCTACCTCTTTACTTACCCTCGGTGCAGATTGTGTGCAGCAGAGTTCACGGACGCCATCTTCTTCTCTTCGGTAATGTTCGGAAAGAGAGTGGTGTATTGGTGCATGTGCAGTTGGAGCAATCTTCTGGTTCACAACAACTGCGCATGCGCCAAAAGTGATGGAAATTGGCGAATCGCGCAAGAAAATCCGAAGTTTACCGAAGAAAAGAAGATGGCAACCATGAACTCCACTGCACTCAATCTGCACCGAGGGGTAAGTAATGAAGTTGGGGCATTAACTGGGGGTAACACCAAGGTTGGGAGGGGAGCAGGATGGAGGTCTATGTAGGGTAGGGGGGTAGTTAGGGGTTTTTATAATTAAGGGTTTGGTTCTACTTTAAACTCACACTGAAGTTTTTCAATAATTACATTGCCCATGTTTCCCTCTTTTTCCCAACTTTTGCATGTATTTTTCAAAACATTTCTATAAGACAACAAAATGAGATACTGTCATCTAAAACTCTTTTCAAGACCTGAACTCAATTTAAGTATAACTCATGAGCAGTAATGGTTATAGTTTTCCCATTACAGCATTTATTTTCTTCGGAGGTTGAGGTAATCAATTTTGCTGCGGTAGTAGGCAGTAGAGTCTTTTGCTTTGTTGACTGAATTATTGTGTCATATCATTTCGAAAAGAACTACACAGCAAGTTCAATAAATTAGGACAGCGACAGTTTTTGCTTACGGGTAATGTGTCTGCAACAATAAATTACTAACTTCACTTTATGCTCTCAGAGAAGGATGGGCTCATCATTAGGATTAGAGGAACGAATGGGCGATGATAAAGAAAATATATATAGTATAGCATTGAAATGAACCGTCAATAAGTTATAGCAAAAATGTTTAAATGTTTTTGTGCAGCGATGCAATATTTTATAGCTTTAAAAACTGAACAAGAAATAATTGGTAGATTTTGGGTTTTATCATGCAATTTTAAGCTACAAAAATTGGTTCTGAGTACATTCTCATGGATATTGGCAAATGAGGAATAATGGCTCCATTTAGGGGCAGGTTTAGCAAGGGTCGAATTTCTTGTTCATTGGAGTTGTTCTCATGAATTGATATTTATTATAAAAATCAAATTTTTCAAACTCAGGTGAATAGGATTGACCATCAAATTCATATCGAATTCATATCGAATTCAAATTGAATTTGATTCAAGTTTTTAAAATTTGATTAGAGAAAATTTGATTAGAGCATTCTGGAAAACAGGTCCCTTACCTGTATCAGTAAAGAAAGAAAAAATCTCCTCACTGATAAAATGGATTGATCAACAGAAATAGCGGGGCAGGGAAAAATTAAATTTTTTAAAAATACTTGATGCTGGTGGGAGTGCATTGAGTTTATGGGCTAGCTCATAAATTGGTGTTCGGGGTCTATGAGGGTTTTCATTTCTTCAGGTCATGACAAACAGTATCAAGTAATAACTCAATGAGTGTGCTTAGGGAGACACAGTGTGTGACAAACAACAACGTGTCAGTAAATGATACTCTTTTTTTAAAATATAGAAGGCATGTGCTTTAAAAAAGTAATGTTTTAGGTTGATTTATTAAATATTTCTGCAAAAACACTACAGGTTCCCCTCATCCCTTTCACTTCCTGCTGCCTCCTTTCCCTGGCTGTACAGGAAGCTGGCACAACTCAGCACACTGCACTGCAGGATAGGAACCAATCAGAAGTTAGGCAGACCTGATAGGGAACTGAAGCCTATTTGTTTGTAGGACTGTGTTTGGCTATCCCCCTCCTACTCTGCTTTTGGCAGGGACTGTTTATGTAGTGATGAGAAAATGTATTCACCAGCCATGGATTTGAATTTGTTCGCAAAACTTTAGCAAAAATTCACAGCGGAAAAATTTACAGAGAAAAAAACGTCCATAAGCAAAAACGACCACTGACTTGAATGCATAATGGACGAAAAAATCACATTAAGAAAAACCGCCTTTTGACTTTTATGCATTAAGTCCGCCGTAAGAAAAAACACCCTTTGACTTTTATGCATTAGGACAAAAAAGTCCCCATAACAAAAAATACCCATTGACTGTAATGCATTTGGAGCGAGAAAAATAGTCACACGTGTAAAAACGCCCATTGCTTTCAATGTGGTTTACAAATTTTTACCCGTTTCGTGAGTTTCACAAATTTTTCAGCGAAACGGGACATATACGCTCATCACTAAGGGGCACATTTACTATTGGTCGAATATCGAGGGTTAATTAACCCTCGATATTCAACTATCAAAGTTAAATCCTTCGACTTTGAATATCGAAGTCGAAGGATTTACCGCTATTCGTTCGAACGAATGATTAAATCCTTTGAATCGAACGATTGGGGACCTTCCCCATAGGCTAACATTGATGTTCGGTAGGTTTAAGATGGTGAAGTAGTAGTAGTAGTAGTAGTAGTAGTAGTAGTAGTAGTAGTAGTAGTAGTAGTAGGTCGAAGTTTTTTTTAAAGAGACAGTACTTCGACTATCGAATGGTCGAATAGTTGAACGATTTTTAGTTCATATCGTTCGATTCAAAGTCAGAGTCGAAGGTCGAAGTAGCCAATCGATGGTCGAAGTAGCCAAAAAAACACTTCGAAATTCGAGCTAAGTAAATGTGCCCCTTACAGTTAGGACACACCCACCCTTCATTTGAAATAGGGGCAGTCATAATAGCAGATCTACAGGGAGCTGTAATAAAGGGGCCATTTTTAAAGATAATCATTTTTTAAACCCTTTCCATATTTTATTCATTATTAGGAGAGAGTTTTGGTTATGCAATAGGTATCCTTTTAGAAGTTTCTTGGGTACATTTTGAAGGGAATTAAAGTTGCTTTAGACTCACCATTACTAGACACTGGTCCACATTGTTTATCTCTCTTGCTGAGCACGGACGATATCAACTGGTTACTGATCTGTGAAAAGACTTAACTGATAGCTACATTGAAATCAATATTAAACTAGACCACTTTCTGGTGATGGGCGAATCTGACCCGTTTTCTTTGCCAAATATTTGCGAAAACACCACGCAACATTTTTCAAACTGATCAGCATATTTTATTATCCATTAGATTCTAAGCCCATTTTGTCTTTGCAAAATGCAGCAAAATATTTTGCTCATCCGTACTGCTCTGTTACTATTGGCAATTGTATATAGCTATGGTAGTCTGCAGGATTTTTATGTTTCAGGCCTCTAAGCAGGTTTAAAATTTCTATATTTTCTTTGACAATGAAATTGTATTTATATTCAGCAATTCGGAGTTGCTGCATTTGTTTTTTTAGTGCTGGAAAAACTGCTTGAAAAATGGCAGTGGCATTAGATTGCTTTTGTTTTACAGGACAAAAAAAATGCTGAATAAACTTTGGTATCTTCCCATTGACTCCAATGCCTTTGGCAAAAATTGTATTTACCGAGATAAAAACATTCCCAAATTTTAAAATATTTTAAATGTATGCACTTCTAAATAGTAGCAAAAAGATCTAGTTTGTAAATAAATCCATTTTTTATACAATTATATATTTTTGTAGTTGCCTTAACTTTTTTTTAATTATTTCTAAATATTACTTTTCATGGTTCCAAATCCTGTACTGATATAAATATGATTTCAGATCAATGTGGTTGCTATTAAAAATGCTACAACTGCATCTTTATAAGAGTCAATACAAATGCGAGTACAAAAGTATTTGCCGTTTTTTCATTATTTTAGCAAATTTTTTTCCCCCCAAACTCTTCTTTCCTAAGCACATTGTTTTCAGTGACATTTATAAACTCTGCCTTTTGATGATGGTAAAATGAAATGCTGACATTGTCAAATTCAGGTTAAACATGCATTTGCATTTTGTATTGAACCTAATGAAAAAAGCCTTCAGAACTGCAGTGCGACAAAATAAATGGCATTGTATCTTGTCTGCACATTCTTTTCCCATGCCACTGGTGAAAGGTCTCTGCAATGGGCAGGTTGGAAGAAAATGAGTTCTGCACAACAAGAAATTAGTACAGTGAAGCATTCAAAGCCAATGAAAATTCAGAGAAGTTCATGCAACAATATAGTTTAGAATCAAGCTCACTTTTATCTTATATTCTATAAATTGCTTTGTTTGTGAAATAAAATAATAAAAAGTCCCTGGTATGTGAAAATAAGTAAATAAATACATTTTTACTGTGAAGCTCACTGAAAGGGATACAGATATGGGATCTGTTATCCAGAAAGCTCTGAATGACAGAAATGCTGTCTCCCATAGACTCCATTGTATCCAAATAATCGAAATAAAAAAAAACGATTTCCTTTTTCTCTGTAATAATAAAACAGTACCTTGTTCTTGATCCAAAGTCAAATAAAATTAATTCTTATTGGAAGCAAAACCAGCCTATTGGTTTTATTTAATGTTTACATGATTTTCTAGTTGGTTTAAAGAGATACTGAAAATACAAATTTTGGTTTCAAAATATTCATCTACATTGAAAAAATGTTTTTTTAGAAATGTGTTGACCTTAAAAAAAATGTTGATGCCCATTGACCAATTGGCACTTCAGCAACCATTGACCAATCAGCAGCTAGGCTGACCTGATAGGGGACTGAAGTCTATTTGATTGTAGGACTGTGATTGGTTATTCCCCTCTTACTGTGCTTCTGGCAGGAGCCTTTAGGGCATGCACACCCCTCATTTAATACTAGGACAGCTACTGCAGTAAATCTATAAGGAGCTCCAATAAAAGGCAAATTTTTAAAGATAGTATTAATTATTACCACATATATTATTCATCATTCCCTACAAGATTAGGTGATGTTTCACTTACCCTATATGTCTCCTTCAATCCATACCATTCAGCCACCAAAGTGAATGAGACAAGGGGAGCTGTCCTGAGCTATTGCTATGGTACAGGTATGGGACCTGTTATCCAGAATGCTCAGGACCTGGGGTTTTCCAGATAATGGATCTTTCCGTAATTTGGATCTTCATGCCTTATGTCTACTAGAAATTAATTTAAATATTAAGGGGCCAATTCATTAACGTCGAGTGAAGGAATAGAAGAAAAAAAACTTTGAATTTCGAAGTGTTTTTTTGGCTACTTCTACCATCGAATGGGCTACTTCGACCTTTGACTATCACTTTGATTTTGAATCGAAGGATTCGAACTAAAAATCGTTCGACTATTCGACCTTTCGATAGTCGAAGTACTGTCTCTTTAAGAAAAAACTTCGACCCCCTAGTTCGCCACCTAAAAGCTACAGAACCCAATGTTAGCCTATGGGGAAGGTCCTCATAGGCTTGCCTAACTTTTTGTGGTCGAAGGATAATCCTTCGATCGTTGGATTAAAATCCTTCGAAACGTTCGATTCAAAGGATTTACCGTATATACTCGAGTATAAGCCGAGTTTTTCAGCCCCCAAAATATGCTGAAAAACTCTACCTCGGCTTATACTCGGGTCAAGCGCAAAAACGGTCGCCGGCATCTAAGAATAGTCGCCAGCGTCTAAGAATAGTCGCATGCGCCTAAGAATAGTCGCCGGCATCCAAAAATAGTCGCCAGCGTCCAAGAATAGTCTCCAAGAATATTCGCCAGTGTCCAAGAATGGTCGCCAGCACCTCCAATGGGAGCAGAAACCCTCAATTTTTTGATTGAAACTTACCAGAAGCTGCTGCATTTCTCACCCTAGGCTTATACTCGAGTCAATAAGCTTTCCCAGTTTTTGGAGGTAAAATTAGGTACCTCGGCTTATACTCGGGAAGGCTTATATTTGAGTATATACGGTAATAGTTCGATCAAACTATTTGCGCAAAATCGTTTGACTTCGATATTCGAAGTTGAAGGATTTTCATTCCCAGTCGAATATCGAGGGTTAATTAACCCACGATATTCGACCCTTGATGAATTTGCCCCTAAATAAACCCAATAGGCCGGTTTTGCTTACAATAAGAATTAATTATATCTTAGTTGGGATCAAGTACAAGCTACTGTTTTATTATTAAAGAGAAAAGGAAATCATTTTTAAAAATTTGGATTATTTGGATAAAATGGAGTCTATGGGAGACAGCCATTCCATAATTCTGGAGCTTTCTGGATATCGGGTTTCCAGATAAGGGATCCTATACCTGTAGTAATTCCCGTAGGATAGTTAGCCATGTAGTAAGTACCTAGAATGTACACAGGACCATCACCCTTTGTGATGGCTGCAATGGATCTTCTTGAGGTTTCAGGAAGATTTCATCTGCCACAGCAGCTGCTAGACTGCTTCCCTGCATTTCTTTACTTTACAGGATCCGTTTGCCTCATTAAAAATGGGTGCGATTTTTTTTTTTTACCGTTACACACCCTGGGGCTCCCAAATTTGGAGTTGCAACTTTACACTGGTACAGGTATGGTATTTATTATATGGACACCCATTATTTAAAAAGCTCCAAATTATGGAAAGGCCACCTCCCATATAGTCCAATTTAAAGTGGACCTGTCACCCAGACACAAAAATCTGTATACTAAAAGTCCTTTCCAAATTAAACATGAAATCCAATTTCTATTTTTTATTAAAGCGTAGCTGTTGTAAGCTCATTTAAAAATCTCAGCTGTCAATCAAATATTGTCTGCCCCTCCTCTATGCCTATGCATAGAGGCAGGGCAGACAATTGCTTTCACTTTCTATTCTGCACTTCCTAGATGTCACTGCTCTCCCCACATTCCCCTGTTCTCTTCAATGTTTAATTGTGTAGCCAGTGCATGGGGATGGACATCGGTTCCCCCATTCTGGTGCACAAACAAGATTCTGAGATGATGCAAGGCTTGCTTTAAAAACAGTGTCCACAAAATGACTCCTGCCTGCTTGCTATGATTATGAATTCCAGACTGAAGGAAATAAGATTCAAATAATTTATATACAGTAGCATAATTAAAGTTCATTTTGACTAATGTGATAAAATAGGATTTTGAATAATTGTTTTGGGTGACGAGTCCCCTTTAAGCTAATAATTATAATTTTTATTATTACTTTATAATAATGTAAGAGCACCTTGTACTTTATGGTAACTAAGATGCATAAATCCATATTGGTGGCAAGACAATCCTATTTGCTTTATTTAGCATTTAAAATATTTTTTATCAGATTTAAGGTATGCTGAGCCAAATTATGGAAAGGTCCCTTATTTGGAAAACCTCAGGTCCTAAGCATTTTGGATAATAAATACTTTACCTGCACCAGTAATTAACTCTTGCAGACCTATGTTGTCCGCATATTTTATTTTTTAAAGGGGAACTCCGGCTTCCAAACCAACATTTTATAAAGGGGTCCATATAACACAGAACCCAAAAAGTATAAATAAATGACATTTTCTATGCTGAAATCCAGCTGTTTAACAGTTCTTCTCTTTCTGCATCATTTGAAATCCTGGCAGGGAAGGAGGGACTAAAACACTGATGTTACAAATTGTAACAACTTCTCCACAGTTTACAGACAGCATGCAGGAACTACATAAACCACAATGCATTGCACTGTGATGTTCAGTTCCTTACTGAAATCACATGTGCATGGAATTGTGGGGTTTGGAGAATGCAGGATGGCTGGCTGTTGATAAAAAGTAACAGTAGTCAGCCAGCTCAGCAAAGTAGTCGGACAGATCAACAGGAGAGCAGGGGGCAAGGCTTAGGGAACTGTCAGAAACCATTAAAAATCATGAAAAGTCTGCATATTTTTAAAAATGATGTATATTGCAAAGTTGCTTAAAATTATGCTTTCTTTTCAAAAAGCTAAAGTTATGTTTTTGTGGAGTTCCCCTTTAATGGGACCACAGACATTTTCATCTTATGGGTGACCTACTGTCAATTTCCTCTTTCTATGCCCAAGTGTTCTACACCATGTTTTTGTCATTTTACTGTTCTTTCTATTTTATTTTTTATAAAGGAATTGCTCTACATCTGGGGGCCGATTCACTAAATTCGAGTGAAGGATTCGATTGAAAAAAACTTCGAATTTCGAAGTTTTTTTTGGGTACTTCGACCATCGAATTGGTTAAATTCGTTAGAATTCGATCGAAATCGAACGAAATCGAACGATTCGAAGTAAAAATCGTTCGACTATTCGACCATTCGATAGTCGAAGTACTTTCCCTTTAAAAAAAACTTCGACCCCCTACTTCGGCAGCTAAAAGCTACCGAAGTCAATGTTAGCCTATGGGGAAGGTCCCCATAGGCTTGCTAAGCTTTTTTTGATCGAAGGATTTTCGTTCGATCGTTGGATTAAAATCCTTCGAATCGTTTGAATCGAAGGATTTAATCGTTCGATCGAACGAAAAATCGTTCGATCGTTCGATCGAACGTTTAGCGCTAAATCCTTCGACTTCGATATTCGAAGTCGAAGGATTTCAATTCGAGGGTCGAATTTCGAAGTATTTTTAACTTCGAAATTCGACCCTTAGTGAATCTGCCCCCTGGTGTTTGTTGCCAATATAGTATGTTTTGCTGCATATGAACACATGGTTAATTTTCTGTTAAATAGTAGTCATCACTGCTACTGCAGTCTCCAGGGAATAATGGGAGCTCATAAAGGATTAAGTTGACAATAATACAAAAAGAATATGACATATTTGGCACCAATCTGACTTTTCACAATTAGCATAAAACATTGGAGCCTTTATAGTTTTTACTGACCTCAATTTCTACTTTTCAAATGCTGCTTCTGGCATATTTATACAAATGAAGGGAATAAAATGTTAATGGGTTACTTTTCGACTGACTATTTTATTCATCAGTCATGCTAAGTGTCTGTTTCTACAGCAAATGGAACTACAGCTTTGGAAATATTTCTCTGGACATTCCCAAGTAGTTTAAGATAAAATAATTTGCACTCGTACAACAAACTGAGCTAGGACCCCAGTCTGCTTCTAGCTATAAAACCCATTAGATTTCTGAAAGGAAGAATATAGCCTATAGCTTCAATATATTAGCAAGCGAACTAATGATAAATTGAGTTGCTGTTGTGCTCTGGGAGCTGTGACAGTACTGAGATTTTCAGGGTATTTCACAAATTTGCACTGGTTTCTTCTGTCAGCCCAATTGGCAGGGAATGAATGTGGGATTGAAAACCCCTGTGCCTTTAAATAAATACATATATGCTGGTAGTTAATGATTGTCAAGGGCTAAAGTCGATACTAATGCTACCCCAGGAGAATGTGTCAATCATGGGGAATCTTAAATCACTAAACACAGAAATAAATCAACAGCGGTTGGTCTAACACATTTTGTGGTGTGGACCTGCTGCTCGAAGCACCCTTGTGCCATTGCTTAGTCTAATCCGAATTCCGGAGTTGACCAGCTGCTATAAATGATAAAACGCCAATATTACACAGAAAGGAGAAAGATTGTCAGTGCACGGTTTGTCTTTAAAAATTATTACAAAAAATTAGGTGTTAGTACCACACTTTGGCCAAAATATGTTAGTTCAGGACCCTCATTGTACATGGGTCCTATACTATCCATTAGCATTCTAAAGGTGGCCATAGATGTAACAATTGCGATCTTTCTTAGAAAAGATCTTTCCAAGAAAGATCGTTCATTTCAATACACACGTGTAGAGATGAATTGTCAGATATACAGGTAGAAACATTAGAATTCTACCTGTATCTGACAATTCAGCACTAACAATGGCTAGGGTTGCCACCTTTTCTGGAAAAAAATACCTGCATTCCTATATTTTTATGGTTTTTCCCTAAAAAATAGCTTTGGCATCAAGCAACATTTTTACCTGCCAGGCTGGTAAAATACCAGCCAGGTGGCAACCCTAACAATGGCCGATGTTTGTGTGCCTTCAAAGGCACCCAATCAAAATTTTCCATCCAGTCTGATTGACGAGCTGACCGATATCCAAGTCTTCTGCCGATATTGGTTGGCTCTTTTCCCACCATACACGCACTGAATATTTGTTTTGTCCAATATTATCTCTGCATCTATGGCCACCTTTAGTTTGTAGTGCATTTAAAATCAAGTCCCCCAGCAATCAATGTGACGGAGTAATACGACCAATGTGCACTTACCCTTAACTCAGAAGCTCTAGTGAGAAAGCAGAGAGATTTTAAGCCCCAGCCCATTAACTTATACCTGTAAATCATACCCTGCTTTAAAGGATGAATGGCAGCTGTAGGCAATATTTGGCTACAATCTTAATCACTAATATACAGTATAAATCCTGATCAGTTATTTCTTTAAAAACAAATTACTTTCTGTAACAAAACAGTCCAAATTGCAAGATGGAATGAAAACAGGATTCCAAAGCCAAAATAAAAAGAAAATAGAATTTTGCAAATTACACTTCTTATTATTATCTTCCTCAACTTTTTTTCCCCATGAGGTCAAAATGTTCATCTCATTTTTGAATTGAGTCAATCAGCTTTTTTAAAAATACAGAAACAGAATCCACATCAACAATATCCAGTGACAATGCATTATCTTATACAATGCAGTTTGCACAAGTGTTAGTTTTATTGTATTTGCAGAGTCCTTGGTTTAGCCTGTTGTTATCTGTTACATACATGTTTGAGCTCTCTGTTTCATTTAACATACTTTTCAGAATATGCTCAATTTATGGCTCTGTCTCTGTAGGATCAATAGTAATTACAATGTGACCAGAGTTCTTTAATCACATTTCTCGGTTGCACTCCACAAGTTCTCAATTGCTCTAAGGCTGACAAGGTCTTGCTCTTTGCAAAGAATAGTTAATATTTTTTAAATCTAATTTGGGCTAAAGAAACTCTGTAAACTTTTCAAATACATTTTACATTAATGTTTCCAACTACAGAGTGCCAGGATTCCATGTATGTTACAGTGTCAGGGACATAATTTCAGGCTTAGCGAAATAAAATCCCTCCTGCAATATAAAAGACATTGCAAGCTAAAGAAACATGTTGAAAGTGCATATTTCCTTCCTTATATCATTGATAATGAAAGATATTAAACTATCATGTTTCGGAATTATTATCGAAATAATTCTAAACATTTGCTGTTTTAAATATTAAAAGAAAAAATATTAGGACTGCATATCTTTCACCACTAAATATGCAAATCTAACATATACATTAGACCGACTGTTAGGGGCACATTTATCAAGGGTCGAATTTCGAAGTGGAAAATACTTCGAAATTTGACCATCGAATAGAATCCTCCGACATTGAATTTGAAGTGGAGGATTTTATTCATCGTACGATCGTATTCCGGTCGTAGCACGATCATACACCGATCGTACTTTGAATCGTACAATTCGAATGATTTTATCGTATTTTCCTTTGATACCCAAAAACTTAGAAAATTGCTCTGGCAGGTCCCCATAGGCTAACGTAGCACTTCAGCAGGTTTAAGTTGGCGAAGTATTGAAGTCGAAGTTTTTTGAAAGAGACAGTACTTCGATTATTAGTTGAACGATTTTTACTTCGAATCGTTCAGATCTAAGTCGAAGTCGAAGGTCGTAGTAGCCTATTCGATGGTTGAAGTACCCAAACAATTACCTCGAAATTCGAACTTTTTTAACTTCAAAAATTCACTCAAGCTTATGTATTAAATCTGCCCCTTAGATTCCAAAGAAAAATATCAGAGAATAGGTACAAAAAATAATATACAGGTATGGGACCGGTTATCCAGAATACTTGGGATCGGATAACGGATATTTCTGTAAATGGTTTTGCTTCCAATAAGGATTAATTAAATCTTAGTTTGGATCAAGTACAAGATACTGTTTTATTATTACAGAGAAAAAGGAAATCATTTTTAAATATTTGGATAACTTGATTATAATGGAAACTATGGGAGACAACCGTTCTGTAATTCGCAGCCTTCTGGATAACGGGTTTCCGGATAACGGATCCAATACCTTTAATACAATTTCACAATACAAGCATAACAAAAAATAATACATGTCAGTGTATTATGTCAGAGATAGATAATGGATGCAATCCCAGGTTAGGTAAACTGTTTGAATGAATGGAAGAATGGAACATAATGAATATACATTTTAATGGTCTGAAGTCGCCACAATGCAACAAAAAAAAAAAAAACTTTAAAAAACCCAACTTCATCTGCACACATAAAATGAGCAATAATACACTTGAACGTGTACATGTGCTTTGTAGAAAAAGGCTTTTGTTAATTATATCACTGTCTTGACCCTTAAGACTGACACAGCCTGCTTCTTATATCAAGAATGCTTGTCTCCTATTAGGGAACAAAGCTACAGGATTAATGGGCAAACGTTTTAAAAATGTCGGATGTTGGACTATGTTTAAAGACTATTTTGAACGTCTTTACTATTTAGAAAAATGTTTAAATTGCCTGCATATTCTATGAAAATGAACTTACTCACAGAGGCATGTAATTAGAATAGTGCTATAAATGAATAGCATATGAATGTTGGCTTCATTCTGATTATTTTCCATTGTATACGAGATTAAACCATCCCTAGCATATTGACAAAAATGGACACCTTGCATACTCGCAGGTAGACTTAATAAAGCAGGAAAAATGATCTAAGTACCGTATTTACGTATTAAGTGCCGAGCACTTACACTGATGGCATATGAAAGATGGACCAATTTAATCAGTAATATAGTGTTCATTACAATTCCACTTAAAGGAAAACTATACCCCCAAACAATGTAGGTCTCTATTAAAAGATACTGAGTAAAACAGCTCATGTGTAAAACCCTGCTTCATGTAAATGAACCATTATCATAATAATATACTTTTTTAGTAGTATGTGCCATTGGGTAATCATAAATAGAAAACTGCCATTTTAAAAAATAAGGGCCGCCCCCTGGGATCGTAGGATTCACAGTGCACACATACAAACCACATGTAAGGTCACATGAGCCAATTAACAGACAGAGTTCTGCCTTTTGCTTCCTCACTTCTTCCTGTTACAGTTAGTGTTGTAGTATTTCTGGTCAGGTGATCTCTGAGGCAGCACAGATAGAGTCACGAAATGGTGGTTCAAGGCAAGAGATGTAAAAGGGCAATATTTATGTAAATATATATTCCAGTTTGGTAAGATTCTTTGATATGTCATTCAATTTGATATAAACTATCTGTTGCTTAACTATTCATTTTGGGGGTCTAGTTTTCCTTTAAACAGGCAAGTATAAAGACTGGTGACCAAAAATTTGGAGTGCAAGGGGGTATCTTGGTAAATATAGTGACCATACATTTCCAATCAGTTAAGATTACCATTATCTGGAACTATCCAACCAGGGGCCTATCTGTGCCAATAAATCGTGTATAAATGAGTGCACATACAAACAGTACTCTTCTTTAAATGTTAAAAAATGGCTGCCACCAGCCACTAGACAAACTAAATATAAAGCATATGGTTCGATAAAAGGTCCGGGTGCAGCAAAGATCTTGACTGGAAGTTCGGGTAATAATTTTCTGGAGATAAAACTACCAAAAAATGACCATGTATAACATTTACACAATACAAAATATAATTAAAAGGTATTGGCACACTTGTGTATTTATATCTTCTACATTTAATATGGGGAACTGGAATAATAAAATAATAGATGTGCATTCAAATGATATAAAACTGAGCTCCTCTTAAAAAACAAGTTTGTTAGTGAAACATTTTCCCTACCCATCAAGCTAATGTTTTTGAATACTTGATCTTTTATTTCCCCCCTTACCAACAGTGTTTTATTTGGACTCATTATTTAACATACTGTAGCTTAAATGTTACTCAGGTGCCATTATTTAAAACACCAATCATACATTTGCATTTATTACTTATAGCTTTCTGGGGAAATCAAAACCTAATAAAAATATGTTGCTATTTTTTTCCTATGTTATAAAAAACATCTAAGTATAGACACATAGGACTTTTCCATGACTGTCTCACTCATAGATGTAACATTATTTTGATTCACTGTTATAATTTTCATGTTTATGTGCATTTACTGCCTTTAATGCTATGTAAGGTCAGAACTCAAGCACTAAGACTAAGATCTCATACAGCAGATTATTAGGTGAATATTTAACTGCAAACAAGTCTCAAATAACTTTGCAATAAATATTCAACTTCATTTTTGTTAATTTTTCTAAAGAAAGAAAATGGTAGAAAATATTTATTTATTATTTTATATATTCTTTCAAATCTTTTAAAATTCAAATATTTATTTTTCGTTACTTTGTGTAACTAAGAAGAATCCATCAGGAGTTTAAATGTTAATATAATCAGTATGGTAATTATGATTTTGGTTCATCAGTGCCCTTAATCAAATTTCTTGATAAAACAAACATACTGTAAGCCCATTGTTTTTAATTTTCCAGTCTTAATTATTTTATAATTTAATTATTGTATCACCTTGAACTAAATATTAATGGATAGATGGGCAGAATCAGTTTTTACTTATGTTAAAATGAACATGGACTTTTCTGTAATGAGAAGCTCTATGGAGGAGCTACTAACTTATAGTAGTTTGACCAGTTTGCGTTATGTTTTCAACTGGTCATCACTTTCCATTGTATATGGATCTAAAATTTTAATTGGCCTATTTAGCTTCTTTTAAGTCTGTTATGGTTGTTGGAGGTCATTAACCCTTGTAACAAAGAGTAAATAATATATTTAAAAATCAAAATTGTAAATCGCCTTAGAATACAGTACTGTTGACACCCTATTAAAAAAGTAAATTTTGAATACCATGTCTTAGGACAAATGATATGCAACTCACTTCAGCAGTCTTATGGCAAAAAACATTTTTTGGTCTAATTTTTTAAATTTAAAGGAGGGTAGCATAGAAGATTACACACGAGAAACGAAAGACCGCTAACGATATTTTAACAGGCTTTAGTGTTCAATAGTGTTACCCTACATGACATTTACAAATAGGAGAAAAATATCTACAATCTTTGCTCAGTTCATTGGCCTTTGCTCACTATAAGAACAAAAAAATGTAAGAATACAGTATGAGAGAACAAATATGGGTTTCTTATATAGAAATGTAGCGCTGGGCACTATTCCTCTGCAATTATTTCTACTTTCTACAATGGAAGAGAATGCCAAGAGAAAGGGATGGGATCTCATGAAAGAGACCCATCACTGTCATTCTCCTGCAGAAAATAAAAGAACAAAGTAGATGTACTTTCCGGTGTCTCCACTGAGTAGAAAGAAGGCCAACATTGACTCTATAGATACTCTTGTTAGTTAGCACCTTATTGAGGCATCAGCTGATCCAAAAATGGTCACTTTCCTCCCACGTCCATTCAGATCCAGTGACCTATACAAGAAAATAAATACTCATATGCTATTTGTGTTAAGGGGAGCCATCAAAGATCAGACTGCACGTGGTATCGCTGTTAAAATGAGAACAATTCGTTAAACCATCCACTAGAACATTCTTGCCAATGAAAAAGTACTTTCTCATTTCTATGCTGCAGTGTGTCCTTTATTGTTGATTAGACTTTTGTTTATACAGTAAATATTTGTTCACTCAAACTATTTCCCAAAACTCCTGCATGAAATAAGATAAAATCCTGAAGAAGAGAAGGTAGGTGCACAGGTGGTGATAACATGTGACATATATATATATATATATATGACATATATGTGATATATAAAATATATATTATATTGAGTGAGTGCAGCTCCATTTATATTTTGTGTTACAATATATGACGTATGCCTACCATCTAGAGGGGTTCTGCACCACCATTGCATTGAGTGTATTCATTAAACCATTTCCCAAATGCCTGCATGATTTATGATAAGAAAAATAAGTGCTGCAAACAAAATCAATAGCTGACTTTGCCAGTGATTTTTTTAATGCAATCACTGCATGGGATGTAGTACTATACGTCATTGTGCATTCTATAACATATGTGATTTTTTTCTTCTCAGTATTATATTTAGCCGTACCCAGCCCCCACCAACAAAATAAAGAAATTAAATAGAAACTAAATGAATTCCAGGAAATAACTGAGATGAATGAAACAAAGCTTCAAATAGAATTTAAACACAAACAGGAAAAAAGGTTGGATCAATGCACTTTCTTGTCCCAATGGTTTACAGGTCATGCTGTTTAGTAATGGCAACTAAAATGATCCATCTGCTATAGTCTTCAGGCTTAAGAATAGAGACTGTTTGTGTATACCTCCCCAGCTTTGGGCATGTATTGCTGCTTACAGTATATCCCATGATTGGGCGATTTCATGTGCAAGACATTTTTAGCCATGCACTTTTAACAGAATATTCTTGGCTGCCTCTAAAACTTTATTGGCAGGACCGATTTTATATCCTCACATATCTATCAATCAAGGAACAGTATTTCATAGAAAATTCTGGTATAGATTTGACAGCAAAGTTCCAGGATTATAACAATGCACTCTTCATCATGTTATATATTGCCTAATGATATTTATGGATTATGTCACTACCTGACAGGTGGTAATGTTAAATTGGTAGCAATGAAACTTAAGTTTAGGTTCAGAGACAGCCAAAGGTATATGAAGAGACAGGTCATAATACTGTTAGTATTGCAGTAATATTGCAATAGTAATAGCACAGCCCAGAATGCTATTAAACTCAGGATATTTTTATTAGTGGGTGTACCTTAATTCCTCCTGGGGATACCAGTCATATTAATACTTTGGGAAGATACTGTATGAAGGCGCTTGGTTGTGCTATCAAAGCTCCTACAACAGAGGCCATACAAGATACTCCTGCTTCAGTACTCACCCTAACCAGGGCTCTCCTTCAATAAAACTCACACCTACCACTATGGTGAAAAAAACAGATTATTTATAAAAAAAAAAAAAAGTTTATAAAACCTGCTTGTTTATGAATTATTGCAAAACCTTCAAGTAAGATACTCCCAGAACAGTAATTATTTTCCGAAGACATAATGGGGCACATATACTAAAGGGTAAATTGTGTTTTTTTGGGGAAAATGACATTGTCTATTTACTAAATGCGAAGAAGACAATTATCTAGCGAAAAACCTAGATTTTCCGCTCTGTTTCGCCAGACGACTAGGAATGGGTGAATTTTTCTCGCTTTGTTTTGCCGAAAAAATGACGCCCATAGACTTGTATGGCATTGTGCGTCAAAATAAAAAGACACGCGTTAAAAAAATTTCGCCGCACAACAAAAAAACAAAAAAACATTTCGCCGGCTGCAAATTTTTGGCGAAACGAAACGGCACAAATTTGCCCATCCCTAAAGATGAGTTTTCTTACTGGTAAAGAAGTAAAAATTCATCAAAATGTTAAAGTTTCTATTCATTATCCTTTTCTTCAAAGTCTTGTTCGCCAAGTTCTGAGTGGCAAATTAGTGAAGCTAACTCCTCAAAATAAATACGTCACTGACATCATATCTTGCAACAAATAAGTCATATCCAGGCGCTGGCGTTTTGTCATATTTAAAGTGTCATGATTAGTATAAGTTGTAAATGTCAAACATATTTTTTTTCTTTAACCTTCTGTCATGTTAATGATTGTGAATTTTACAATGTTCAAATGAATGTAAATAAAGACTGGTGATTTTAAAAAAAACTGGTAAAGTTGCTTTAC
Source organism: Xenopus petersii (assembly GCA_038501925.1). NCBI lineage: Eukaryota > Metazoa > Chordata > Amphibia > Anura > Pipidae > Xenopus > Xenopus petersii. The sequence continues at coordinate 34,010,393 of CM076689.1, read as the reverse complement.
CGTGTTAGCCAGTAAAAATGTTACAGGGCAACCCTTCTGAAATAAAAAAATAACAAAAGTGGTATAAAGGTGATACCTTTATTGGCTAACTAATATAATCATAATAAGATTTCAGAACATTTTAGTTCTATTTTCAAACTGATTACAGTAACACCAAAAAAAAAAAAATCTTTAAAGTAATTAAAATAAAATATACTGTTGCCCTGTGTTGGGTAAAATTGTGCGTTTGCTTCAAAAAAGACTACTTAGTTTATATGATTAAGCTGCTGTGCAGCCATATGGGCAGTCATTTAACCTTAAAAAGAGACAAGGCACTTGTTACTTAGCAGATACTGTAACAGATAAGTTCTGTAATAGTTTTGGTGTTACTGTTCCTTTAACCTGTCCATTGTTTGTGTTTAATTAAAAAGTCATCAACATATGTTGAGGGTTTGTTCATGCATGAATGCACTCTTGTTAATCCCTTTGTTGCAAAGTGTTCTAAATAACTTATCAATGTTGTTGTTGTATATTTCTGGTAAGAGAAATGTTTTTCTTTTTAATGAATCTCCTTAATAACACTATCCGCTAAATGTGTACATTATTTTTATATAAAACGATAATTGTTCAGCAGGTGAAACACTTGTACTTTGTAAGTTTAAAAGAGGTTGCTGAGGAACTGCAGACTTCAGATGAAGGGAAAATCTTCTGGGCCTATTTTCCACTTTCAGGAATGGTTAATTGTCCAGCCATGTTGAAAGTCCTAGGTGAGTTTTGTATTCCTTCCACATCTGCATGCAAGGTAAAAATAATGCTTAGTCCAGCATTACTCTATTTTGTTTTGCAAACTTGGATATTTTGTCTGACCAACCTGCTGAAAGAAGACGTTATGTCTATGACATTCATACGGTTTGCTTACAATTTGTATAATATGCTCATATTATATGGGTCTGGTACATACAGAATGTAGGTGTCATATGCTGCTAAATAACAATGATCTGATCTCTGAATTTAAGTTTAATATAATTTTTTTTCCTGTGTAGGGAAGTAATGGCATGCAGAATGCAGGGTTTGGCATTTTGGATGAAGCGGATATCTTCACAGTTAGATCAGTTGATGTAATTGCCTTTAGCTTTGCTCATCATTCTGCTCAGCTGTCCAGAAATCCAATATAATGCAGTCAGTCACGCAGCATCTCTACACAGAGATTAAAACCATAGCATTTATTTTAGGTATCACTAAAGTTTGTTAGTCAACAGTTAATAGCCCAAGACTTGAGTAGTGATTTGCGTTTTATGCTATAATGTTAAATTTGTTTCTATGTAAAACTACACCTCAGTTTCCAAATAATTTGAGAGACTGTGTAAAATGTAAATAAGAGAGTAGGATGATTTTGAAATAAATGTATTTAATTGCATTTGCCTCAGGTCATCTGGGATGATCTGGGTCCTGGAGAAAACTTTTCTGAATCATGTTTATATATGGTTTCATCTTTACATAGTAAAGTTTTAATTGATTTGTGTATGTAGCGGCAGGCTGTGTTCACAGACAGTGATTTTCACTACAGAATTGTGTTTGCTATTAATGCAGTGCCTCCTGATGGGCCAAAAACCACCACCAACCAGTATTGTCGTTTGGCCTTGTGCAGAGATTTCTCCAGATTCTGGGAGTCTTTTTTTGTTGTTATGTACTGTAGATAATAAAATCCACAAATTATTTGCAATTTTTATATTTTCATGTGTGATGGGTCACATTTCATTTTTTATTCTCTTTATCCTTTACTTGCAGTAAATATTTTTGAATGCATTTATATACAGTAGTTTCAGTCTTTAGTGCCACTTGTAGCATGGAAGGTTGTACAAAACACAACATGTGGGAACAAGCATTTATATTCTTTATGCAGCTTATACTGTATACAGACACTTTTAGCACACCTTAAGCAGTCACAGAACTTTTCTTGTTTGCTGTCTTTTTTTAACTAAAACTCACAGTACTGTTGAAAGCCTTGGGGTTTTGGTGGGTTCAGTTTGTTCTTCTTGTTAATTTGTTAATAAAAAATATGTGTAGTGATTTGGGATTTAGTTCTTTTCTTACTGAGGAAATAATCAGTTAGGGTCAGATTTATCAAGGGTCGAAGTGGATTTGAGTTCAAAAAGTTCAAAAAGTTCGAATTTCGAAGTAAATTTTTGGGTACTTCGACCATCGAATAGGCTACTACGACTTCGACTTCGATGCGAAGTAAAATCGTTTGAATATTTGACCATTCGATAATCGAAGTACTGTCTCTTTAAAAAAAACTTTCGGCTTCAATAGTTCGCCAAATTAAACCTGCCAAAGTGCTATGTTAGCCTATGGGGACTTTCTAATGCATTTTTCTACGTTTTTTATAGTCGTAGTAAAATCGTTCATTCGATCGCTGAAATCGTTTGATTCGACCGATTTAATCATTCGATCGAACGATTTTACTTCGACCGCAAAACTGTCAAATTCTGTAAAAAAAACTTCGACATTCGAAGTCGAAGTATAGCCATTCGATGGTCGAATTTGAAGTATATTTCATTTTGAAATTCAACCTTTGATAAACCTGCCCCTTAGTGTTAGCTCTAACCATGAACAGGGTCTTTTAAAGATTTGAGTTCTTGAGCCATGGTATGGGCATGCCCTGGGCTTTGGTTTCAGGAGCCTATGGAAAAGTAGTCTTTTAAGTATTATGGGCTTTTTTAGGTTCTGAATTGTAGTAGAAGCTAAGGAAATAAACACCAGAAATGGCTACCCACAAACAATTCTAAAAAATATAAAATGGACAGCAGTAAGCAAAACAGTTAAAACATTTGTACTTAACTTCATTTAGGTGGTGAAGTTTAAATGAAGTATAAAAACAAAAGGAAAGTTGTGCTCACCACTAAATTTTAAATGTTAAGAATACAAGAAGTCCTCTGCACACAACTCATTATCAATATATTAAAGGACAAGGAAACCATAAGCATAAGCTTTAGATATGTGTTAGGGCTCATTAAGAGCTTGTTCCCACATGTTGTGTTTTGTACAACCTTCCATGCTTATGTGTTTACCAATTGTCCTATATATGCATCTACTCCCCAGCATCGCTACAGCCATCAAATATTTTTTTAAGAGTTGGCTGACCACATCAGGTTGAAGCAATACCGTCATCCTATATGTGGCTGAAACATCAGAAATTTTCAACAAGCATCACAATTCTGTGTTTTTCAAACCAAGCAATACCAGGAGACAGAAGTTGGTACATCCCAAAGACTCAACCCCTAAGCACATGCAAAGCCATGTGGTCTATGCTAGCCAGTGTAGTGAAGAATGTGTGGATCTATACATTGGGGAAACTAAACAACTGTTCAGTCCTACATAGTCCAACATTGGAGGGCTAACTCCTCAGCAGCTTTCTTTGCTATGACCATCAAATGGCTCTTTCAAAACAGTGTGTAAAAGAAACGGATACACATTGGTTGCTAAGGGACCCGGCCGGGTCAACGGAAGGAACGCACCACCAGCTTGCAGGATTGGTGAACTACAGGTGTGCGGTAGGATAATTACATTGTCTTTCAAAACAGGGCACACCTTTCGGACCCTCTTTTAAACTTTTTAGGAGTTTCTGCCTCTTAGCTTATAGATGAACCATGAGTAGTCCATGGATTGGATCTATTGAATTTTCCTGAAAAGAGGCCTTTCCTCAATGTGGATCATCAGACCTTCAGTCTGCTAAAAATAATGTAAACATTAAATAAACCCAGTATACTTATTTTACCACCAATATGGATTCATGCAGCACAATTAGGATCACAGTCAGGGGCGTAACTACAGAGGAAGCAGACCCTGCGGCTGCAGGGGGGACCAGGAGGTATAGGGGGCCTATGAGGCCCTAATTAATGAGAAATGTCAATATCTATTGGTAAAACAGGACAACCTCTGGAAATGTTGGGGGCCCTAAAATTAATTTGCTGTGGTGTCTAGTAGCATCTAGTTACTCCACTGATCACAGTTTTATGATCAAGAAAATAAATCATTTTAAAGAATTAGGATTATTTGCTTAAAATGGAGTTGATGGGAGATAGCCTTCCTATGAGTCTGAGCTTTCTATGTAACAGGTTTCCAGATAAGGGATCCCATAACTACATTTGAAAAAAAATTAATCATCTATGGAGAAAAAAAAATCACTTTGGATTTGGCTGAATATCAAACGGTATCCTGGATTTTGTGCATCCATGCTTTATTAAGGATTTTGACTCCTTAGACTGGAAAGAATGGCTTGGAATCTGGATGGCACACACGTTTAATTGCAGGACAATGTGAGCTTTAGCAAAGCTGAGAGCAAGTACTGCCTTAAGTGTGGAAAACCTGTCAAGTGGCTGGTGGCAGTAAGGGCTTATGTAGACGTAATGCTTGGATGCTAGCAATGATTGGCCACAATGTGTTGTGGAGGGAGCTGATTGTGGCATACTATTTTAATTACCACCTCTAGGGTAGAGATCTTGCTAACTCTGTAGTATGGGGACCCATGATTATTAATGGAGGACCTTGGAAGAGTACATATTTTACTGCACAACTACTGACCTTACCAGACCCTTAACTGTGGTTTGAGAGGATTCAGAATTGATTTAATGATGTGTAAACTCTGAAAAGGCCAAAAAAAGGAAAATGTACTGGAAAACAATTAAATCTAATAATACAATTGTATGTTAAGGATTTCTTAAGCCTTTTAACATAAGTTTGAAATAAATAGAAATGCGTTAAGAAAATAGTTGTAATTATTACAGCCTCCTATATATAAATATGTTTATATTGCAGTACTTCTGTATAAATATTGTGTACTGTGTATGAGTTACAGTTTTGTCTATGAGTCTATGGGTTTGATTATATCTCATTCACTTTGAATTTTATTTATTGTTTATTGTAAGAACCTACTGTATTGTTTACCATTGACCATTTATTGGATTTTAGATATTTAATATAGATTTAATCAATGTTTGATTAAAAGATATTTCAAGTTCACCTCATCTCACTCTGGAACTATTTTATTTTATTCAGTTAAAGTAGAATGTACAAGTGAAAAGTAAGAAAAAAATGCTTTCCTTGCAGTGACTATAATAAGTTCATAGTTTTTAGGCAATAATTTCTCTGATACGATCAATTTTATGAATGTTCCTAAGAACGTGTCACTCTATCACTAACTCATGAAAGACTGTGGTAATGCCCTGATAATTAGTTCTTTAGAGCATGAATTAACTCCCATACATCTAAATAAAGGTGCAAGCGCAATTATTATTCAATTTAAATGCCTCTGCAGAAAAGTGTATTTTCTTTAGAAACCTTCCTTATCATATTATAGCAGCAGTGAGACAATTTATAAATTCATGGAACTTGAATAACTACATATAATCTTTTTAATTAAAAATTTCAGTTTTTTCTGTCAATTGTTATTTGTGCTGAATAACTTTATTGGTAATGCTATGCCATTCATTGCTCTGTTTTCAATGCAGGGCAGATATTAACTAAACATGTATTTTTACACTTGCTTATGAATTTGTTGATTTCTATAAAAATACTCTTATGTGTGCTGGGAAGAATCACTACATAATACTACATATTAACTATTGTATTCATGCAGATTGAACCTAGCTGTTAATATTTGTTACAGACGGAGTCTAAAACCCAGAACTAGCACCAAAGTCCCAGCTCACTCGTCCACCTATAACAACCACCTTTTGTTTCGCCATGAGCACTCTGCTACTTGGGTGCCACCAGGTCTTATCATGAGAGGACCAGGGAGAGAGTTCTAGGCAGGCAAGGGAACTGAACGTAGTACTAGAACAGAGAACAAGAAGCACGGCTGAGGGACAGGCCAGGTTGATACCAATCAGAAAAACAGTACAGATTCAAGAGACCAGAGGGTAGTCAAGGTCACAGGCCAAACACACCAATATTGCAGTACAAGGCAGAATTCAAGATAGTTGTCAGTACATGGGCAAGGGTCAGAACAGTAGAGAACTAGACCAGTTCAGGGACAGGCAGGGTCAGGAACAGATCAGAAACACTCAGAAAACGCACGCAGGTACTATAGAAATGGACCTTAAGTTGTACAAGGAAAATTGGAAAATATTTGAAATTCGAGCCAAGCGCAGTACCATCAGGTACGATGCTCATGACAAAACACGAAAGTGGCGCAAGTGCATCGCAGGAGGAAGAAGAAATGGCGGGTGTCCCCGTCACACTACCACTGGATCACCAGGTATTGTCACAATATTTTTATATAGGCATGACCATAACTTTCAGTTATAAATATAACACTATTTAGAGAATGGGGTACCTCATGCTCCCCCAAACCTGCCTTGGTCTTACTGAACTGGAACTTGGACAATTGCAACTCCCAGTAGAGCACAAGTTACATGGACCCATTCCTTTTAGGTGTGCTCTTGCTGTTCTGATGGACGAAGAGTTAACTAAAACAGAACCTAATCTCATAAATAACTTGGGCACCAGTGGTTCTTAAAAATAAATGAGATTATGAAAATATGAAAAGAGTTTATTGACTGATTGGTTCAAATTCGCTTTTGCTGGTGCTGATCTGACATTAAACACTTCACAGTTATTTTAAACAATTTTCTCCATAGTGCATTTACTTTTTAGCTGTAGTGTTCACAACTCCCCAAAGGTAATATTCACTGCTTTGGTGAAACAATCCCCAGTGCTAGGTGAAGTTCACTGCGGTTCCTTATTCCAGGAATTTTCTATCCCTGAGTCCCTATACTGGAGGCCTTCTTACCGTAGGGTTCTGAACCTTCTTGTCCTCCTCTACGGAGCCTCAGATTGAGATACTAACTACCCTGATCTGCCTCTCACTCCTAGAGCTAACTATTACAGATCTTCCTAAAACTTTCTACATCTATTGGGCCTACCTCAGCCCAGGCCTTTTAGCACACCACCTTTTCCTACAAGTGGGGACCAACAGAGACAGAAAATGGGGTGTCTTTCCTTTAGAAACTAGGGAAAACTGACACCAACTGGTCAGTTACTTGGTTGCCAGAAAACAAATGTAGGGGAGGTGTTTGCCTGGTTGTAAGTGATGCACATGGCTGATAATATTCCCCCTCAAAGCCTGAAACTTGCCATTAAATCAGGTTAATAGTGGGTAGCTGAAAGTCTTTTTGAACACATCATAATTAAAAAGTAAAACAATTAAAAATTGGTAGCCATTTATTTTAGTAAGAAGTGTCTCTGCAATAGAACAACATAAAAATAAACCACCCTCCAAATGAGAAAAAAATCCCTTTTCTTACACAATTATTTAAAAAAAGAGTGTACAGTATTGCTCTGAATAATACAAAAAAATAATTTCTCAGTCGCCATAGTCTGCTATGCAATGGCACCACATTTTCACGAATAAACCTCACATCCTCTTACATTTCCTTTCCTAAATATATTTTACAGATTCTGAATTAAATTTCCTTTCTACTTTAATATCATAATCTAATTGGCTTTCGACTTAGCATAAGTAAAATCTATGATACTTTCAGGCTCACCGTTATTAAATGATATGTTTTTATTTCCAGCTCAATCATTTTCAGGCTTCATAATATTAAATACAGCTTTGCTATAGCCTTTTCCTTATCCTTAGGTTAAAAACTGATTTAGTATGACCATAGCAAATAAAGCATAGCCCTTTTTTATGTCTGATAGTAGCTGCATTCTCACCTGCTCCTTTGAGTGAATTCTGGGCACAGTTCCAAAATCAGCTTTTTTAGGTTATTAAGTGAATTACATTCAATTGTTCAGTGTGCATAATATTCATTATTTTTCAGAATTAAAATATTTAGCACTATAGAAAAGTTCATTTTGAAAGTAGAGTATATATTGAGCTCATTTAAAGTGATACTTATATACAGATGTTTTTTTATAGGAATACTTTGAAAAGCTTCCTGGCACCTTTCCTTCCATAGCCCCTTTACGTACCTGTCAGCCTCCAACATTTCTTCATCTTAATCAAGAGCACTCAGATTGTACTTTATTGTATAGTGCCCTTCTGAATCAGCTTGTCATATGCAGTACATCTAATATGATCACCTTAATATGATATTCCTCGCAGCTACGGAGCTTATTACTTATCGGTGTGTTTTCCACTTTTTGTGAGCGTTTGTAGACTTACTGAAAATGAAAAGTACAATAGGAATTTGATACATTTTAATTTTTTAATGTGTTTTTTTAAACTAGAATTTTGTAATAAATAAGCAAACATTCGAGTGTGGTAAACTTGCCGGTTTATTCACATAAAAAAAAATAGTCTAAAACTCACACATTCACATTTGTCAAAGTTGAAAGTGTTTCAAATTGAATTCAGAAGCACAAACAAAGTTAGTTTCAGGACAAGGATTTGTAGTTGATTTATTTAGACTGAACGGCATGAAAGCAAAGCAGTAACTTAATATAATTAACGCTTCAATATGGAAAGACCTGGATGTGACAGGATCTTATATACTCCTAAGTCTTGTAAGGCTTCTCCTGCCAAATGCTGCCATTTATCAAATGCTGCATTAATATTCAAAAGAGAAAAAAAACAGACTAAGCATTGATTGTCTCCTGTTACAAGATTATCATACAGATTTTTGCTTTAATATATTACTTTCATCCTCAGTAGGTGTTTCTAGTCCAACTTTGGTTACATCTTGTCCATAATAACCAAACGGAGGTATTAATTGTATAATGATAATTGAAGGTTATATATACAGCCCCTTTTTGACTTAAGCTCATTCAGAAATGGTGCCTAGACATCAAGAACTTCCAAAAATAATTATAGATGTATTTTTTTATTACACAGACATTCTGTGACATTACACAGACACAGGATCCTGTAGCTCAGGGATCCCCAACCTTTTGAACCTGTGAGCAATATTCAGAAGTAAAAGGAGTTGGGGAGCAACACTAGCATGAAAAATGTTTTTGGGGTGCCAAATAAGGGCTGTGATTCGCCATTTGTTAGCCCCTATGTGGATTGTCAACCTACACTGAAGCTCTGTTTGGCAGTGTGGCTGGTTTTTATGCAACCAAAACTTGCCTCCAAGACTGGCATTCAAAAATAAGCACTAAGAGCAACATCCAAAGGGTTGGAGAGAAACATGTTGCTCACGAGCTATTGGTTGGGGACCACTGCTGTAGCTATTTCAATATTGGGGAGTGCATTTATTTTCTGGAAAGCATAATCCATTACATTACAATGGCAATTGGGCACTAAGTTTTACCTGCAATTTAGCTGCTGTTTTCAAATTAAAATCCCCAAACTTGGTTGCCCTTTTTATTGTCTATGAATGTTTAAAAATAAGTGGTGAGCACAACTTTTCCTTGTTTGTCATAATTTATACATGAGCAGTGGCCAGCTCCATGTTGTAGCTCCCACCCATGTTGTAGCTCCCAACCACTCCCAACTATAGTAAGGTGATCCCAATGGTGGCCAATAAAAGGGCAGCCAAGTTTGGGAGTTCTTTGAAAGCAGCAAGTAAGTTGCAGGTAAAATTTAGTCCCTGTGTTAAATGTATAATGAAGCAATAGAATTCTTAATGAATCAGAAGAAAGTTGAGTGCAGAACTGGCCAGACCAGGGATGACTTTGATGTAGTTGGCCAGCTAAACTATATTACAATATATGGAAAAAACAATCCCTGTTTTGTTTAAAGGGTAAGGCATTTTTAGTAGCTTAAGGCACAAAATGTTTCAATGTCCATAGTATATTGATAATGGGCTGAGTGCAGAGGACCTCTTGTATTTGTCTATAGATTTTGTGGTCACAACCTCATTGCACCCCTGCTTAATGTTTTTAAAAATTAGTGGTGAGCACAACTTTCCCTTGTTTCTGAATGAGCTCATGTCAGAAAGGGGGTTATATTTTCCCTTTAACAGACCTCATTGTCTTACAGGGGTTAAACGTGCCAAACATGCATATAGGGAAACATGATTTTTCCCTAAAATGCAATATTTTATTTCAAGAATTACTTGCACAGACTGGGAGTTGAATTGTTATACCATCCCCTTAAATATAATATTTGCAATGGTTTTGTCATCACTTTATTGTTGTCAGGGAAGCAGAAGGAAGTAAAAAATGCCAATAGCGGCCATTCTCATATGTAAATGACCCATCTTAAGTTTCTTGAAGTTATTAAAGTAATTGTTGTTCTTTGACATATTCTTTGGATTTCGTGGCCCAGTCATTGTGAAATCTCCATTGCCAGCTAGCTCTAAATAGAATTGTGGCAGAACAGTAGAAGTGACTTTTTTTGTTGTTGCATATAATAGTAATGATAGTGGCACACTACAGAATACATCATAAATATATAATATGTAATATAGTTATTATAATAATATATAATACCTTAAGAAACAGTTTATATAATACTAAGTGGCATATTAAAGAATCTTATCAAAATGGAATATGTATTGTCCTCTTTGCTTCTTTTCCCTTGAGCCCTCATTTTATGATTTTCTCTGTGCTGCCTCAGACATCAGCTGACCATAAATACTGCAGCTCTATCTATAACGGGAAGAAGTATGGAAGAAAAAAACTGAACTTTGTCTGTTAACTGGCTCATGTGACCTAACGTATGTTTGGTTTGTTTGTGTGCACCGTAAATCATAGCATCCCAGGGGACAACCCTTATTTCTTAGAATGGCAGTTTTCTATTTAGGAATACTCAATGGCACATAGTACTAAAACTTATATTATTATTTAAATGGTTTATTTACATGAACCAGGGTTTTACATATGAGCTGTTTTATGCAGTATATATTTTTATAGACACCTACATTGTTCGGGGGTATAGTTTTCCTTTAAAGTTACCAGGAGCAACATTTTGCCACCCTGGTAACCCCTGGGGAGCTACCCACACTACAGGACACAGATAACTGTGGCTAAATTGTAAGGCACAAGCTAAGGTACCCCTTTGCCTGAAACAAACGAGTAAATGTCAGACATATGTTTTCCTTCCTAAGGTAGCACAGCCTACAGTGCATTAACTTCTAACTGAAACTTCTAAAATGTATCTGTCCTGTCTTTTCAACTATAATGTTATTTTTTACATTATAGTCAATATTTTAGTCTATAGGAATCTTTCCATGTGTCATTCTTCTGGTATTTTCCAATTACCAAAACAGAAGATATTCTGCAATATCCATGGCATTTTGTTGGTAGAAACTGCAATAATAAAAGGTCAAGTGCATCATAAATATGTTTGTTTTGTTACCTTGCTACGTATATAAATCTTCAGCTTTAGCGTGTTCATTGGTCCTTAAATATTTCTCCATGCTTTAAATATAATACTTTCTTAATTCATGCATGTTAAATAATTAGATATCTTTGCTGCTTTTATACATTGTGTATTTCCAAGTAGCAGCTATTAATTTCCCATGACATTTAACAAAAGAAATGGAAAGAAATGCCTGCCTAAACAGGATGAGTACAATTTATTCCCAAGTACTAAGGCAACATTTAATAGGTCTGAAAACATTATGAATAAATGTCAACACATTTCCCTTAAGAATAGGCAGAACAGTTTTCGAGAATGAAACATACACATTTTTATTTACTACTTCCTTATGATACAATGATACTACTTCCTTATGGGACAGTGATACAGTGCTTGGTATTTGAAGGTTCTAAGGAATGTTTAGTGTAAAATGTTTAGGAACAAAGTGTTGTTACATATATAAACAGGCTAATGATTTGTAAAATATGTGTAAACACAAAGATGTCAAATTGAACTAACCTTGTCATTGGCACTTCCTTCTTCAGGCCTTCCTTCCTGTCAGCTGCACAGAAACAACATAGATGAGAGACACATATACACGGCTCCCCTACATTCTCCCCCTGCTTAAAAGTTGTCACCTCATGGCTGACATACAATAATAACCAAATGAATGCAATAACTTGAAATGTACAAAATCTTCTGGACCTGGCTTAGACCATAGTGCCCATTTACTGTACATATATACTATCTGAAAGGAACAGCATTCAACATACCAAACAGTACTTACTAAAGTACTTCATATAAACATAATTCATAACAGTAAAGTCCTGGTGGTGCAAACACTGGCAGCATATTTACCGAATCAGACACAACACCCACCCAGGTAAAGTCCAGCATATGCTACATAAGCAGGATTCCCCAATGTATCATAAGTCAATATAGGTCGGAGCTGCTGGACTTGTGTTCCTCGTCTCACCTCTCTCTGTGGTAGCCCGCTAGATGAATCCTCATTAGATGAAGGTCCATCACTCTGCAACAACCTCCGATTTGCCTGAGCCCTTGGTACAAGCTCTGGGGATGCAGGATTCAGACTGTCCCTGACAGGAGTATACCAATCATCAGATGGAAGAGAGTCAATCTGAGCTACAGCATTGCCACAAATAGATTCAGTCCTTTCAGTGTCCGGAGGGGCCCGTTGAACCAGAGTTAGAAGTTCAGTGGTATCATGGGATTCAGATGTACCCTCTACTGGATCCTCCCATAGGGCATTGATACCTGTAGAAGCATCACTTACTTGAGTATGTGATTTCTATGCCAGGCTTTTACTGTACACTCTGATGCTTTTATCCTGTACAAAGGAATCCCAGGCAGCTTGCTTACAATGGGTACAGTGGTCAGCTAGCTTATGCTTCCCAGACACTCTCAATGTCTCAATAGCACTTTAACACCTGGTAGCAAATTCAAGATCAAACCTTCATTTGTTGTTGGCATTCAGCTTACTTACATTCTCTTCAGCTAAGCGGTAAGCAGTAGTCAAGCTTTCGCTCACCGAGAAGCACTGTGGAACCACCCAGCTGGAGATCAATGGGCAACCTTGTCTCCATCCCAAACATCAAGTAGTATGGAGAGAAACCATTGACATCATGCCGAGTACTGTTATAGGCATGCGCCATAGCCTCCACATGCTTACTCCGGGTCTTCTTTCTTCTACTGGCAGAGTACCTAGCATATCCAATAATGTTCTATTAAACCTTTCAGGCAGGACATCTTACTGAGGATGGTAAGGAGTCATTCTGTTCTTTTTAATGTTTAACAGTTGCAAAAGTTCCTTAATAAGCTGGTTCTCAAAGTCTCTGCCTTGATCAGAATGCAGTCTATTTGGCAACCCATAGTGAATGAAAAACTTCTCCCACTACTGTGGAGGTCTTTTGATCCTTGGTAAGGATAGCTTGGGCATACCTGGTAACAGGTCCGGATTGAGAATTAAAATAGGCCCTGGCATTTTGGTACACAGAGCCCCAATCAGCCCACATAGAGGCCCAAACAGCCCCTACCAGCCCACTAAATACTGACTTTCAATGGGACCTTATAGCAGCCCCTCTGGCATTTGCCAGAACCCACAGATTGCCAGTCTGGGCCTGCCTGGTAAAGTGATCCATAACTACCAGCACATTACCAATAACCCTTGAATCACCTCTTCGTTCCGTAGTATTTATTTCCTAAAAAGCCACACATCATGGGACCACTCCCAACGCATGTTTCTGTTGTCTTTTTTTCCTTCTTCTGATGTTCCTGATCTAGCCCTCCAATAATATATTCCTTAGCCCAGTTGGTTCCAGTTTGGTCTCCCCAGTTATCTCTCTAGGCCAGTTCCTATGACTGCCAATATAAGTGATTTTATGCTTGTGGTTTAGTCTGTCTCTGTGCCAACCTTATTTTAATAAATAATATCCCACTGCTTACACCATTCTGTTATGGACATTCCATCTCAGATACACATGAATTAGAGTTTGTCTATAAGGGGGTTACACACTCTAGCACCACTGTACCAGTCATCTTAAACACTGGCTACAAACTAGGGCACTCACACCCCAAAAACAGTCAAAGAAATAAGAAAACATGCTACCACCATTTACCATTCAAAAGCCTGTAGAAACAAAAAACTTGAATTTCCTGCTCATCAAATGCATTTCCAGTATAAATGGAATATATGTTGTTAGTTCATTCAGGTTTCTATAGATTTTAATGGTTTCCAATGGAGACATATTTACTTTTACAAAAACATAGTAAGTAATAATCCTAGAAAGCTTTTCTCCCTGCAGGTATGCCCTGGCTGCATTTACACAACCTCTGAATTCAAGGTTATTTAATCACAAATATCACTGCTACTAGTGAAAAGCATACATAACTATTCTATCTATATTCAGTCAACAAGTAGAATATTTATTTAAGTCCCTGTCTACTCTTATATAGTAATTTTTGCAGTTCATAATGGGTCTATTCACTACTATCAGAATCTGGTCTTTTCCCAATTTAGAGGAACATTGAAAAGATAGAAAGCAAATAATGAATGCACTCAAAGGTAAAAAACAAAACAAACAAAAAAAAAAAAAACGCTTGACAAAGGGCCCTGTCGTTTTTTTGAGCTAATAAACACCAGATTCAACTGCATCAGTTGTGTCATAGGTATTTTGTTTTGTTTGGATACAATTTTTGGGCCTTGGGCAGCTTTAGTCCTTACACCTGTCGGCACCTGACACCAAACCAGTGTTGAACACTGGTGGAAGCACTCCATCTTGGGATTCTTTTAAAAGGAAAAAGACATTGTTATGCATATTTTAATGTAAATATTAGTTAATAGACAGTAGTATGTTTGTAGACCTCAGTGGAACTCCAAGACTAGGTGAGATCACAAACCACACTCAGACTTCACTAAACCTTTATTTAAAAGGGTGTCTACAATTATGCAGAGTGCATTTAGGGTTACATAGCTAAAGCCTGTCTCAACAGCTAGATATCTGAATGCTATGGCTTACTATTTAGCAGAGTGATTGCCCTAACAGATATACATTGTGCAAGATGAAGCTGCAGCACAAAACCAGGAGAATCAGAGACTTATCTGAACCTCTAGAAAGCTAGAACATATTGTTCTTCCAAAGTGGTGATATCTAAGCCAATGTCTCTCTTGCCAGCAAGGAAATTATGTATTCAACCTTGCATGCTCTGAGATAAAGAGAAAGGACTGCAAGTGGATGAGACATTGCTTCACAAAGCCTCTGCAGTCCAGTCATCATTGTAGCATGAGGAAGATGGAATATAGGGTTTTCTGGATGGCACAGGAGAAGGTGGCACAGGAGATTGGGAAGAAGACTGAGGCTCTGGTGCCACAGCAGGAGATGGCAGGTCAGCTAACAGCACCTCTATGGCTTGCTTGAAGTGAGTTTGCTACATCCCCTATGCATCCATACATTCCCCTTAATATTTCAGGATCTTGACCACAGTTGGTTCTATGGCCAGGTTTGGACTGGGGGGGCCCGGGGCCCACTAGGGCTACTGCCCCAGGGCCCCCCATGCTGTGCCGGCATGTGCGCCGCATCTGTGCGCATGTGAGCAGCGACGTGGTTGTGCGCATGCACGCACAACAGGTGTGCACGGAATTTTTATTACAAAGTGTGTGGCGGTTTGAAGATATTTGGTTTATACATGTTATAAATGAGCACCCCTACCCTTAAAGACATATTGAGCCTTGGGGGCAGATTTACCAAAAGGGCGAAGTGACTAACGCTGGTGACGATTTGCCGGCGTTACAGTTTTTAGGCACTTTGGCGATTCACTAATGGGCGCAGGCGTAACTTTGCTAGCGAAAGAGACAGACGCTAGCGCTCATTCGCACTCTATAGCCAGGAGAATTTTCGCTCTGGCGAATGGACGTTGCTCCACAAATTCACTAAGATGCTCAGACTAGGCGATATACACCAGAGTGCATAGATCTTTCTCAATTTGTAGTGGAAAAATTCCCAAAAAACATTGACTTCTTTTCCTTTTTTCAGAATGACAGCCTGCAAAAGTAACCGGGTTCCCCCATACATTTCCTAACATCATCATCATCATCATCATTTATTTATATAGCGCTGTCAAGATACGCAGTGCTTTACTGCAGTTATAGCAAACAGGGAATAAATGGTGGATAGCAGACAAGGATTACAGAGTACAATAGGCTTTACAAACTAAAAGGTTAGGGTACAATTGAGACATTAGGATTGTATAAACAATTTGTCATTTTGATACAGCAATGATTAATTAAGGTACATCGAATAGGCCTCTTTAAACAGATGGGTCTTTAAGGAGCGCTTGAAAGTTTGGAAGGAAGGAGAAAGTCTGACAGCTTGTGGCAGAGAGTTCCAGAGAAAAGCAGAAGCCCGAGAGAAGTCTTGTAGACGAGAATGGGCAGAAGTGACCAGAGGAGAAGTGAGGCGAAGATCAGAAGCAGAGCGTAGGTTTCGTGAAGGAGTGTATTTGGAGATTAGAGATGAAATATAGGGAGGGGTTTCTTTATTAAGGGCCTTGAATGTGAGTGTAAGTAATTTGAATTTGATTCTAGATGAGATTGGGAGCCAGTGAAGGGACATGCATATGGGAGCAGCTGATGTTGAGCGGCGAGCTAGATGAATGAGTCTAGCGGCCGCATTTAGAATAGACTGGAGTTGTGAAAGGTGACTTGTTGGAATACCTGTGAGGAGTAAGTTGCAGTAATCAAGGCGGGAGATGATGAGAGACTGAATCAGTGTTTTAGTTGATTCTGAACTGAGATAGGGTCGTATTCGAGCAATGTTGCGCAGTTGAATACGGCAAGATTTTGCAAGTGTTTGAATGTGTGGTGAAAAAGATAGATGAGAGTCTAAGATGACTCCTAGGCAGCGTGCCTGTGTGGTGGAATGAAAGGTGGTGTTGTTTACGGTGAGTGATATCTGAGGGACAGGGGAAGATCTTGGAGGAAATATGATGAGTTCTGTTTTAGAAAGGTTCAGTTTCAGGTGGCGCTGTGACATCCAGGAGGAGACAGCAGAGAGACAGTCTGTGACTTGGGAAAGGACAGAGTTAGAAAGATCAGGAGTAGACAAGTAGAGTTGGGTGTCATCAGCATAAAGGTGATACTGAAGTCCAAATGACTGAATGAGTTTTCCTAGTGAAGTTGTATAGAGCGAGAACAGCAGGGGGCCAAGAACAGAGCCTTGAGGAACTCCAACAGAGAGTGGGAAAGTAGTAGAAGTAGAGTTAGAGAAGGAAACTTTAAAGGAACGGTCAGACAGATAAGATGTAAACCATGAAAGAGCAGTGTCCCGAATGCCAGATGAGTGTAGAATGTCAAGGAGGAGTGTGTGGTCAACTCTATCAAAGGCTGCAGAGAGATCAAGAAGGATTAGAATGGAATAATGACCTTTAGACTTTGCCAATAGAAGATCATTGGTTACTTTGGTGAGTGCAGTTTCAGTCGAGTGTGATGGGCGGAAGCCAGATTGCAAGGGGTCGAGGAGGGAGTTGTGAGTGAGATGCTGGATCAGGCGTTTGTAAACAAGCCTTTCTAGTATTTTGGATGCGAATGGAAGAAGGGAGACCGGTCGATAGTTAGTGGGAGAGCTGGGATCAAGGGAAGGTTTTTTGAGGATAGGAGTGATTAGTGCTTGTTTGTATAATGATGGAAAGGTACCAGTAGAGAGTGAAAGATTGAATAAGTGGGTAAGTGCAGGAGAGAGTGTGTCAGAGATTGGGTGGAGAAGGCGAGAGGGTATGGGGTCAAGGGAGCAGGTGGTGGGTTTTGAACTGGCTAGAAGTTTGCTAACTTCATCTAGAGTTGCAGGGGTGAAGGAGTGCAAAGTAGATGTGAGTGGACTGCACGTTGGTCTAAGATTGTTGTCGGACGGTATGCTCAGCCTAATGAGATCGATTTTTTCATTAAAGAAATGAGCAAGGTCTTGGGCGGTAACATTAATAGGTGGAGGTGGTGGAGGGGGGCATAGGAGTGAGTTAAATGTGGCAAACAGCTGCTGTGGTTTGGAGGACATAGTAGATATTAGATAAGAGAAGTATTGTTCTTTGGCTAATGATAGAGCTCGGTTATAGCAGGAGAGCATGAATTTGAAGTGGATGAAGTCAGGATCAGTTGGAACATAAACTATACAGTGGGCTCATTTGTAGGGCAATTTAACAACTCTATTTTTTTTTATTAAGGTTCCCTGGACGTGTGTAATATATATATATATATATATATATATATATATATATATATATATATATATATATATATAAAAAACAATAGAATGCTGATGCACACCAGGGTCTTTCTTTCAAAATTTACTTCTTTATTTGATCGACGTTTCGGTCCACGTCTGGGACCTTTATCAAGACCAATTCTATTGTTATATGGGCCGTCCTGTTTTGCACCCAGGTGAAAGCTTTTTTGAAGTGTGTGCTCAAGCCTTTAGACATACATATATATTTATATATATATATATATATATATATATATATATATATATATATATATATTTTTTTTTTTTTTATATATATATATATATGTATTGTATATGTTGTATGTATGTGTACGTATGCATGTATGTACAGTACATGCATACATACAACATATACAATACATACATAATACATATGTAATAAAGCTTTAGGGTGTACTATTTAATGGTAGAATTCTGTTCCTCCCACATATGTTAATTACAGAAGCAGTTTTTTAAAAAAAATAAAGCTGTCATAGTTTTTAATTGGAATTAATTACATAATGTTGTTACTGTAAATAAAACACATATCTTAAGTGTCATACCTCATGCAATATACTGGGATTTTGAGGACACACAGTTTTATAAACAGCATGGCCTAAAACCTTACTAAGTATTTTATTTCAAGCTCTGCTGGTTTGATGAGGTAGCTGCAAGTAATCATAAGCTTAGCATGCTTGGACTTGTGTAGCATGAAAGATTGTGTGAGAAACTATTCAAGACACAGGATTATCACATTTCATTCTTATTTTCGCTTTTTTTTTTTTGCAGACTGACATTATTTTTGTTTAATTGCATATTAGGAAATGGGAAGTTAAAAAGTTTTTTCATTCACCAAAATATGAATTTATTTAACTGTTAAGATGAATATAAAAAATGCAAACAAGTTTTGAATTCATGTGAGTCCTGCTCCACAGATTGAGGATATGCACCGCAGTAGTCAAGAAAAGCTGTGCAGGTGCAATGCTGGTTTGTGCCTAGGCAAACCCTAAATCCTATTAACAGGAGAAATACACCTGTTTTACTGTTCTTGTACTAAAAAGACACACATAACTTATAACCATCATCACAAACTGAGTCAGTACCAAAGTCATGCAAGTATCTAAAGACTGCCAGCTCAACTGCTAGTTGGTCCTGAGATCAATGCTCTACTTGTTGGTCCTGTGCTAGCTACATTGTCTTAGAATAATCAAACCCTTTTCACTCTCTCTGTCTAAAATTACTCTAAACAGCCCCCAGAATAACATACCTTTTTCCCTTCAATTAGTCACAATCAGTTGAACTGCAGCTCTTTTAGATGCTTTCTTGTCTAGCATGAAGCTCTGCACCCTGAACTGTCCTTCTCTCTCCTACTATAAAGTCCTCAAAGAAGTGCCTACTGCCCTCACTGCCTCTACTCAAATGGAAATCACTCAGGCACTTAGTTTTTTTTAATAGTAAGAGAATTTTAATTGTGTTGTATTATTTTGTGTCAGTACATTGCACTTGTTTATTCTTTATCAACTGAGCCTTTTTATTTGTTTCACTCTCCTTGTCTAGCCAGACAAGCATGAAGAGGGAGGCATCAGGGTTACAGGGAAGAAGAAGAAGAAGAAGAAGAAGAAGAAGAAGAAGAAGAAGAAGAAGAAGAAGAAGAAGAAGAAGAAGAAAATAGGGGAAATAAAAAAGAGAAGGAAAACAGTAGCAGTTTGGGCAATAGTGTCTATTTCCAACTTAAATATGTTTGTAAAACGCCTGTTTCCAAATTTATGCTGAAGGGCTGATTTATTAACAATTGAATTTCTATTTTTCCCGTGAACCTCAAAATATTTTCGTGCAGCATGTTTTTTTCGCTCACACATTTTATAATCAGATCTTTTAATAAATTCGATGACTAGCGTGGTTTTAGAGTTTGTGAGTTTAGTCGTGGTTTCAAGAACCTCTAAAAGCACTAAACTAGACCTTTGATAAATAGGCCTCCAGCGCAGGGCAGAAAGTGCAATGTGCTGTGTTTTTGCACCTTGAAAATTATTTACGGTCTCTCCAACCCAAAACAGAGACCTTTTCCCCTTCCCCCAATGAATACAGTGCTTCCTGTATTCATAATCACTGTATTCATGAGGTAGACAAGGCAAATAGGTTTCCCACCAATGGGCACATGTCACAGCAGAGTCCTGCACTATGCTCTGGGTTTCTGTAAAGTGCTTCTGTAGCCAGACCTCTGTAAAGGAGCCTTTATAAATTCTGACTACACTATCCATTTAAATGTGCAACAATGCAAGTGAATACTACTGCTTATCAATATCGCCATAACAAAAATGCATAGTGAAATTGAGAAAATTATCTTCAGAATATGCTAAATTCCTTTTTGGAGACAAGAAATACTTTTTTTTCCATGAGAAACTGTTTTGTCTTTTTTTTTACATTTGAAAAAAACATATGAAGGTGTTTTCATGCTACTTAGCTAAGCAAGAAATTCAGGGAACCAAATGACTCAATCGTGGGCAACAGTTTTACACTCATCTGTATTAAACTCAGATATTTTATTGCATTTGCACATGGACCTTTATGATAAATACTAGGAAATGTTATTCTTTGTATTTCTTGTAGATTACATTTGTGGAATTCAATTTCTGTAGAGATATTAGATACATTTACAATAGGTGGATGTTCTCAGTATTTTTCAAGAAATGCTGTTCTTGCAATCCTTTTCATTTTACTTATGTACAGTACAGAAACAATTAGTGCACCTGCTTTCATCTCTGTTACTCCTTGTGAATTCCCTTAGAGACATATTAAGGTTCATTATTCTGTATAAACAATGTACAGATTTCCTATTTTCACTTCATATTCTATGGTTACCTGATGAAGGATGCAATGTTAATATTTTTAACTGTGTTAACTAGAAATAATTTCCAAACAAATCCATTAAAAAAACAAAAACAAATCAAATATTAACCCTTTAAGTGCCAGCAGAATTTCACATTTTGGTTACGCGAAATGCCAGCCGTTTTTGAAACATTTTGTGCTCTCTCACTTTAGGGGCATTTTCTGAGGGGAAACCTATAGTTTACCTAGGAAAACTATACATTGTTTTTTTCGGTAGAAACTGAGCTTTCTAAATCTGCCTGAGTTTTCATGTTTTTACACCTGTGCAAAAAAATTTATAGTGCTAAATACCAAAAAAAAATGAAAAATTACCATTTTTCATTGTATATCAATTTATACCAGAAAAATATTTCATTTTACGGATGAAAATCCAACTGATTTGGAAAGCCTTATGTCTCTCGAACGTGCCAATACCAGATATGTATAGTTTTAGGGAGATTTAGGATTTCTGTACAGCAAAAACTCCCGGCAGTATATGACCAAATTTTGAAAGCACTAAGGCAGAAAACGGCATGCTTTAGATTCCAAGGCAAAAAATCCTGAAACCGTAGGTTTACCCCAGAAAACCATACATTTTTGAAAAGTACACATTCTGCCGATTACAAAATGGGTAACTATGTCTCTCTACTCCCAACTACCAAACATAAAAGCTTGTCTGAACATAGCGGTTTTTCAACAAAAAATTCAAAATTCTGAAAAATCATTTCAAAGGTTTTATTTTGCTGCTCCGCATATCCCAAACTATATTAGGTACCAAGAAAAAGCACCTGAACTATGATTGCCAGGGGTCCACTGAACAATTTGATACCCATTATGCATAGGTTTACCAAAGTATCTGGCATTTAGAGACACCAATATGTAGTTAGCACATCCAAATTGTTCAGGACTTTACTTCAGCTACTGAGAAATCAACACATTGACTGCATTTTTTGTGGGGTAAAAACCCAGAAATATATGTTTACCCCCCAAACCCATATATTTTTGGAAAGTACACATTCTACTGAATCTAAAATGGGTACCCATGCCTTTCTGCTCCAAACTACTGAGTCGCAAGGCTTTCCCAAAATTGTCGGTTTTGGTGAAATATCTGAAAATTTCCTCAAACCTTCAACTTCCCAGCACCATATCACCCATGTATCATTACGTACTAAGAAAAAGCACCCTAAATATGATTGCCAGGGTTCCTCTGAACATTTTGGTGGTCATTGTTCATAGGTTTACCAAAGTATCTGGCATTTAGAGGCCCCAAAATGAAGTTAGCGCATACAAACAGTCCCGTGGGTAACTTCAGCTAATGAAAGATCAACACATTGACTGCATTTTTGTGGGGTAAAAACTCAGAAATATATGTTTACCCCCCAAAACCCATATATTTTTGGAAAGTACACATTCTACCGAATCTAAAATGGGTACCCATGCCTTTCTGCTCCAAACTACTGAGTCGCAAGGCTTTCCCACAATTGTCGGTTTTGGTGAAATATCTGAAAATTGCCTCAAAGCTTCAACTTCTCAGCACCATATCACCCATGTATCGTTATGCACCAAGAAAAACCACCCTAAATATGATTGCCAGGGTTCCTCCGAACAGTTTGGTGGCCATTGTTCATAGGTTTACCAAAGTATCTGGCATTTAGAGGCCCCAAAGTGAAGTTAGCGCATACAAACAGTCCCGTGGGTAACTTCAGCTAATGAAAAATCAACACATTGACTAAATTTTTGTGGGGTAAAAACACAGAAATATATGTTTACCCCCCAAACCCATACATTTTTGGAAAGTACACATTCTACCGAATCTAAAATGGGTACCCATGCCTTATTGCTCCAAACTACTGAGTCGCAAGGCTTTCCCAAAGTTGTCGGTTTTGGTGAAATATCTGAAAATTGCCTCAAAACTCCAACTTCCCAGCAACATATCACCCATGTGTCATTACGTACTAAGAAAAAGCACCCTAAATATGATTGCCAGGGTTCCTCCGAACAGTTTGGTGGCCATTGTTCATAGGTTTACCAAAGTATCTGGCATTTAGAGGCCCCAAAATGAAGTTAGCGCATACAAACAGTCCCGTGGGTAACTTCAGCTAATGAAAAATCAACACATTGACTGCATTTTTGTGGGGTAAAAACACAGAAATATATGTTTACCCCCCAAACCCATACATTTTTGGAAAGTACACATTCTACCGAATCTAAAATGGGTACCCATGCCTTATTGCTCCAAACTACTGAGTCGCAAGGCTTTCCCAAAGTTGTCGGTTTTGGTGAAATATCTGAAAATTGCCTCAAAGCTTCAACTTCCCAGCACCATATCACCCATGTGTCATTACGTACTAAGAAAAAGCACCCTAAATATGATTGCCAGGGTTCCTCCGAACAGTTTGGTGGCCATTGTTCATAGGTTTACCAAAGTATCTGGCATTTAGAGGCCCCAAAATGAAGTTAGCGCATACAAACAGTCCCGTGGGTAACTTCAGCTAATGAAAAATCAACACATTGACTGCATTTTTGTGGGGTAAAAACACAGAAATATATGTTTACCCCCCAAACCCATACATTTTTGGAAAGTACACATTCTACCGAATCTAAAATGGGTACCCATGCCTTATTGCTCCAAACTACTGAGTCGCAAGGCTTTCCCAAAGTTGTCGGTTTTGGTGAAATATCTGAAAATTGCCTCAAAGCTTCAACTTCCCAGCACCATATCACCCATGTGTCATTACGTACTAAGAAAAAGCACCCTAAATATGATTGCCAGGGTTCCTCCGAACAGTTTGGTGGCCATTGTTCATAGGTTTACCAAAGTATCTGGCATTTAGAGGCCCCAAAATGAAGTTAGCGCATACAAACAGTCCCGCGGGTAACTTCAGCTAATGAAAAATCAACACATTGACTGCATTTTTGTGGGGTAAAAACACAGAAATATATGTTTACCCCCCAAACCCATACATTTTTGGAAAGTACACATTCTACCGAATCTAAAATGGGTACCCATGCCTTATTGCTCCAAACTACTGAGTCGCAAGGCTTTCCCAAAGTTGTCGGTTTTGGTGAAATATCTGAAAATTGCCTCAAAGCTCCAACTTCCCAGCAACATATCACCCATGTGTCATTACGTACTAAGAAAAAGCACCCTAAATATGATTGCCAGGGTTCCTCCGAACAGTTTGGTGGCCATTGTTCATAGGTTTACCAAAGTATCTGGCATTTAGAGGCCCCAAAATGAAGTTAGCGCATACAAACAGTCCCGTGGGTAACTTCAGCTAATGAAAAATCAACACATTGACTGCATTTTTGTGGGGTAAAAACACAGAAATATATGTTTACCCCCCAAACCCATACATTTTTGGAAAGTACACATTCTACCGAATCTAAAATGGGTACCCATGCCTTATTGCTCCAAACTACTGAGTCGCAAGGCTTTCCCAAAGTTGTCGGTTTTGGTGAAATATCTGAAAATTGCCTCAAAGCTTCAACTTCCCAGCACCATATCACCCATGTGTCATTACGTACTAAGAAAAATCACCCTAAATATGATTGCCAGGGTTCCTCCGAACAGTTTGGTGGCCATTGTTCATAGGTTTACCAAAGTATCTGGCATTTAGAGGCCCCAAAATGAAGTTAGCGCATACAAACAGTCCCGTGGGTAACTTCAGCTAATGAAAAATCAACACATTGACTGCATTTTTGTGGGGTAAAAACACAGAAATATATGTTTACCCCCCAAACCCATACATTTTTGGAAAGTACACATTCTACCGAATCTAAAATGGGTACCCATGCCTTATTGCTCCAAACTACTGAGTCGCAAGGCTTTCCCAAAGTTGTCGGTTTTGGTGAAATATCTGAAAATTGCCTCAAAGCTTCAACTTCCCAGCACCATATCACCCATGTGTCATTACGTACTAAGAAAAATCACCCTAAATATGATTGCCAGGGTTCCTCCGAACAGTTTGGTGGCCATTGTTCATAGGTTTACCTAAGTATCTGGCATTTAGAGGCCCCAAAATGAAGTTAGCACATACAAACAGTCCCGTGGGTAACTTCAGCTAATGAAAAATCAACACATTGACTGCATTTTTGTGGGGTAAAAACACAGAAATATATGTTTACCCCCCAACCCCATATATTTTTGGAAAGTACACATTCTACAGATAGGGATGTAGCGAACGTCGGAAAAAAAGTTCGCGAACATATTCGCGAACTTGCGCAAAATTGCGAGCGGTTCGCGAACGGTTCGCGAACCCCATAGACTTCAATGGGAAGGCGAACTTTAACATCTACAAAAGACATTTCTGGCCAGAAAAATGATTTTAAAGTTGTTTAAAGGGTGCAACGACCTGGACAGTGGCATGCCAGAGGGGGATCAAGGGCAAAAATGTATCTGAAAAATCTGCCTGTGTGTGCTTGGAAGAGATAGTGTAGGGGGAGAGCTGTTAGTGATTTCAGGGACAGATGATAGTAAGTTTGCTGGCTAGTAATCTGCTTGATACTGCTCTGTATTGGAACAAAAAAATAAATAAAAGCAGTCCTTACAAGGACTACTGTTATTGCAGCAGTCAGCAGATGAGATCAGAAGCAGGACAGCTGCCCACTGCAGCTACATACAGAGCACTGCAGTAGAAGGTAGATTACTAGCCAGCAAAGCTACCTAAGCTTAAATGTCCCTCAAACCCCTGCAGACTTCTGTCCCTCCAATAACAGAGCAGTATCAAAACGATTACTAGCCAGCAAACTTTCAACTGTCCCTGAAATCACTAACAGGCAGCAGCTCTCTCCCTACACTATCTCTTCAGCACACACAGGCAGAGTGAAAAAAAGCTGCAGGGCTTCGGTTTTTATAGGGAAGGGGAGTGGTCCAAGGGAGAGCTTCCTGATTGGCTGCCATGTACCTGCTGGTCTGGGGTGAGAGGGCAAAAAAAAGCGCCAACAATGGCGAACCCAAAATGGCGAACGTCGCGCGACGTTCGCGAACTTCCGGCGAGCGCGAACACCCGATGTTCGCGCGAACAAGTTCGCCGGCGAACAGTTCGCGACATCTCTATCTACAGAATCTAAAATGGGTACCCATGCCTTTCTGCTCCAAACTACTGAGTCGCAAGGCTTTGCCAAATTTGGCGGTTTTGGTGAAATATCTGAAAATTGCCTCAAAGCTTCAACTTTCCAGCATCGTATTGTCCATGTATCATTACCAGCATAAAGCATCCTAAATATAAACATATGGGTCTACTAAACAGTTTGATGCCCAATGTGCATAGATATACCAAACTATGTGGCGCACAGAGACCCCCAAATGACAATATGTATAGACATTTTCACGGCTGACGCTCTGGCTGCTGCAATATGAGCACCTGGAGTGTGTATTATGCGACATTAGACCCCCCTAACAGTACAGAGACCCCAGAAAACCATATATTTTCAGAAAGTACACATTCTGACGAATCCAATATGGGTAAATAAGTGTTTCTACTGCAAACTGCCAAACTGCAAAGCAATGCTGAACATAACGGTTTTTATCAAATTTCTGAAAATCGTCACAAAGCTTGAATTTTATCCCATTATATGCCCCACATTTCGTAACGTATCAGCATAAAACATCCTAAATATGAACGCCAGGGGTCTACTGAACACTTTGATGCCCAATATGCATAGATATACCAAACTATGTGGCGCACAGAGACCCCCAAATGACAATAGTGTATATACATTTTCACGGCTGACGCGCTGGCTGCTGCAATATGAGCACCTGGTGTGTGTATTATGCGACATTAGACCCCCCCTAACAGTACAGAGACCCCAGAAAACCATATATTTTCAGAAAGTACACATTCTGACGAATCCAATATGGGTAAATAAGTGTTTCTACTGCAAACTGCCAAACTGCAAAGCAATGCTGAACATAACGGTTTTTATCAAATTTCTGAAAATCGTCACAAAGCTTGAATTTTACCCCATTATATGCCCCACATTTCGTAACGTATCAGCATAAAACATCCTAAATATGAACGCCAGGGGTCTACTGAACACTTTGATGCCCAATATGCATAGATATACCAAACTATGTGGCGCACAGAGACCCCCAAATGACAATAGTGTATATACATTTTCACGGCTGACGCGCTGGCTGCTGCAATATGAGCACCTGGTGTGTGTATTATGCGACATTAGACCCCCCTAACAGTACAGAGACCCCAGAAAACCATATATTTTCAGAAAGTACACATTCTGACGAATCCAATATGGGTAAATAAGTGTTTCTACTGCAAACTGCCAAACTGCAAAGCAATGCTGAACATAACGGTTTTTATCAAATTTCGGAAAATCGTCACAAAGCTTGAATTTTACCCCATTATATGCCCCACATTTCGTAACGTATCAGCATAAAACATCCTAAATATGAACGCCAGGGGTCTACTGAACACTTTGATGCCCAATATGCATAGATATACCAAACTATGTGGCGCACAGAGACCCCCAAATGACAATAGTGTATATACATTTTCATGGCTGACGCGCTGGCTGCTGCAATATGAGCACCTGGTGTGTGTATTATGCGACATTAGACCCCCCTAACAGTACAGAGACCCCAGAAAACCATATATTTTCAGAAAGTACACATTCTGACGAATCCAATATGGGTAAATAAGTGTTTCTACTGCAAACTGCCAAACTGCAAAGCAATGCTGAACATAACGGTTTTCATCAAATTTCTGAAAATCGTCACAAAGCTTGAATTTTACCCCATTATATGCCCCACATTTCGTAACGTATCAGCATAAAACATCCTAAATATGAACGCCAGGGGTCTACTGAACACTTTGATGCCCAATATGCATAGATATACCAAACTATGTGGCGCACAGAGACCCCCAAATGACAATAGTGTATATACATTTTCACGGCTGACGCGCTGGCTGCTGTAATATGAGCACCTGGTGTGTGTATTATGCGACATTAGACCCCCCTAACAGTACAGAGACCCCAGAAAACCATATATTTTCAGAAAGTACACATTCTGACGAATCCAATATGGGTAAATAAGTGTTTCTACTGCAAACTGCCAAACTGCAAAGCAATGCTGAACATAACGGTTTTTATCAAATTTCGGAAAATCGTCACAAAGCTTGAATTTTACCCCATTATATGCCCCACATTTTGTAACGTATCAGCATAAAACATCCTAAATATGAACGCCAGGGGTCTACTGAACACTTTGATGCCCAATATGCATAGATATACCAAACTATGTGGCGCACAGAGACCCCCAAATGACAATAGTGTATATACATTTTCACGGCTGACGCTCTGGCTGCTGCAATATGAGCACCTGGTATGTGTATTATGCGACATTAGACCCCCATAACAGTACAGAGACCCCAGAAAACCATATATTTTCAGAAAGTACACATTCTGACGAATCCAATATGGGTAAATAAGTGTTTCTACTGCAAACTGCCAAACTGCAAAGCAATGCTGAACGCAACGGTTTTTATCAAATTTTGGAAAATCGTCACAAAGCTTGAATTCTACCGCATTATATGCCCCACATTTCGTAACGTATCAGCATAAAACATCCTAAATATGAACACCAGGGGTCTACTGAACACTTTGATGCCCAATATGCATAGATATACCAAACTATGTGGCGCACAGAGACCCCCAAATGGATATATAGTAGATAAAATTTACAAGGTAAAACAAAATAAGGCAGTAAAGAGTGAAATGCAAAAAAATCCAATAAAACCACAAAAATCAATGTTTTTTTTCCAGACTAGTGTTATCGGCTGTCAGAATCACAGTTTGAATATTTTAGCTGGGCCAAACAGGTTATACGGCTAGAAACAAGTGAACACAACATACGCAGAGCTGAAAATGCAATAAAATGGCTAAAAATTCAATAAAATGGCTAAAAATGCACCAAAATACCCCAAATTGCAATATAATCACCGAAATAACATAAAAAAGATATTGCACAGTACGGTTAGCGAATACGCTATTCGTAATGGCAATAAAACATTTTTTTCAGCCAAAAAAAGAGACGATGCGATAAGAAAAAAAAAAAAAAAAGCCACAATGCCATGTATGTGCGTGTGCGTGTGTACAAATGGTAAATTACATGTTATGTGCGCGTGTGTGCGTGTGCACATGTGTGTAAGTGCAGTGAGTGTAAGTGACCCCCCCAATCCCCAAAAATGTATGTGTAAGTGTGTGTAAGTGTGAATCTAAGTGTGTATTACTGTAATAAGTGTGTGTTGGTGTGTTTGTGTGTGTAATTGTTGCACTAACCTGAAAAAGTCGCTGGAGACTGTTGCAGGCGATCTGGAAGGGCCCCAGGAAGAGATCTGCGACGTCCTCTGCGTGCCTGTGCTGTGGGGGCGGAGATATCCAGCGCGGTGTAGGCTGCAGCAGCAGGACACGTAAGTTACACGTGCCTGCTGCTGTTTTTGGGCCCCTGGGCGATCGCGCCCCAGGGGCCACTCGATCCCCTGCTCTGCTCGTTGCCTAGGGGCAGGGGATCGATGCGGAACGGAGCGAGCGGCTCTAACAGCCGCTCCTCCGCTTCTGAACCCGGAAGTGCTGCAGAACGTAGAATCTACGTTCTGTGGCATTTCAAGTTACTTTTCCACAGAACGTAGATTCTACGTTCTGTGGCACTTAAAGGGTTAAAACAAATATCAAATTATTTTTAAATATATAAATATTATAATAGTGGTATCAGAGGAAGCCAAATTGATTACTAAAACCCAGGGGAAGATCTAAGATGTTAAACTGTTATTTTATTGCTACTTATTTATTTCACAGCTGAGAAATTATTTGAGAAAGGCTTCCTGTTTTATAAATCCATTCCAATTATTCCAATTATTTAAAGGAGAATTCAACCCCCTTTTAGGAAAAAGTCCCCACTGGTCCCCCTCCCTGTCTCCCCCCTGCTAAGTGTTACCCCAGAATTGTGTCCCCTGTAGGATTACTGACCGCACATGCAGAGTAAGCACAGCGGAGCTCACAAGCGCTATCTTTCAGTGCTTCGGTAATCTTCTGGTGTTCTTCCATTGGCAATTTCCGTCACTTCCGTCGCATACGCAGTTGTAATGAACCAGTAAACTGCTCCAACTGCGCATGCGCCGATACGCCGATCACTTCACGAAGAAAACCGAAGCAACGACGATGGCGCCCGTGCCTAAAGGGGGGGTTTTGCCTAAAGGGGGGGGGTTAGTTCTCCATTAAGTATTATTTAAAAATATACTAGAGCATGCAAAAGTAAACAAGATCCATAACCTGATAGTAATCACTCTAAGGTACTAAAATAACTTAAATTTATGCTCGATAATCCACTTTATTCAGGATTATTTGATGTCTGGCATGATGCCAAGAGATATACAATTTGCTAATATGGTGCCAGTATTCAAAAAGAAATCTCATTCTTAGACCTGTTATCTTGAGTGTTTACTAGCATTTGGAGGCGATAATAAACCAGAAGATATAGGAATACATTTAAAAATCAAAATATTGTAAAGTTTTTGTTTGCATGGTTTTATATGGTTTAGTCAAAACAGACACATTTAGCTGCCTTCTATCAGGAGCTGAGCAGAAGCCTAGACCTTGGGATGGCATTAGATGTGGTCTACTTATACTTTGCTAAATAATTTGAAATAGTAGCACTTAGAAGGTTACTGATTAAATTAACAGAATATTGACCGGGAACATAATATCATAATCATAAACCCAATGAGTGGTGAAATAAATGCTAGTTAGTAGTTATACACTATAGTAGTGTGTTGGGGGCTCCTTAACCTAGAGAAGCTTGGGAGTTGTTTGCAGATTAGAGAATGTGCATAAAAAGGCCACTGACATGAAGGATGAAAAAATTATTTTGCTTCTTTATATGCCTCTTTTTTGTTCCTCACCTTGCATATGCAGTTCAGGTTTGGGTCCCTAAAAAATTATGAGATTTAAATTAATATATGCACTGGCAAGAAATGCCCTGCACTAACATGTATCAATATCAATATATTTAGAATACTGAGGGGCATATTTATCAAGGGTCGAATTTCAAATTGAAAAAACTTCGAAATTCAAATTCAAAAAGACCAACCGAAATTAAGTCAAAGTTTTTTTTTGGTCGACTAGGTCAGTTTTCGATTGAATAGATCCGTATTCAGGCGAATTTGAATCGCACAAATTAAAGGAATATTGCATTTGATCTAATTTGATTCAACGTTTTTCCCAAAAAAAATCCACCAATTGAGTCCAGATAGGTTCTAGGAGGTCTCCCATAGGCTAAAACAGCAATTCGGCAGGTTTTCGATGGCGAATGGTCGAAGTCGAAACAGTACATGATAAATTTTGATATTCGAATTTTCTGATTTTTTTCCAAATTTGAATCGAATTTGCACTATTCCCTAGTCGAAGTAAATACAAAATAGCTCGAAATTTGAATTTTTCTCATTTGAAAATTCACCTCAACCTTTGATAAATCTGCCCCTAAGACATTTTGTTCAAAATCGACTAAAATGCCCTCTCAGTCAGCCAGCTGCTAGCCAGCACCATGCTCTGTTTCCATAATTCATTAAAATTTCCAGTAATTTTTTTATATATATCTATAAGGACTAAGATTTACCTGCAACTTGTTTTCATGGTAAAATTTCCAAATGGCTGTTCTTTTTATTGGGCACCGTAGGTATCAATTGATAGAATTTGTAATAATTGTAATCACTACCGTATATACTCGTGTATAAGCCGACCCGTGTATAAGCCGAGGTACCTAATTTACCTAAGAAAACTGGAAAAATGTATTGACTCGTGTATAAGCCTAGGGGCCCCATGTCAGATTTCAAGATGTGAATGTGTCAATGAGGTGCTGCACCTAGGAAAGCAGAAAAAAGGTACCGTATGCTCCTTCTGCGGCCCCAACACACCTCCCTCTCCCATAGTGCAGGACTGTCTGTGTGATCCCATAGCGCAGGACTGTCTGTGTGATCGCCGTAGCAACAGTAGCCAGCCGCAGATACGCTCCTTCCGGGGCCCCAACACACCTCCCTCTCCCATAGCGCAGGACTGTCTGTGTGATCGCCGTAGCAACAGTAGCCGGCCGCAGATACGCTCCTTCCGGGGCCCCAACACACCTCCCTCTCCCATAGCCCATGGCCGCCACGTGGGTAGCGGCTGGCGCCGCTACCCACGTGGCGGCCATGGGCGCCGCCATTTTGGGAGCGAACGCCGGCAGGGAAGGACGCGCCGCCCGGAGCTCCTGGACCTGCTCCAGGCGGCGATCACACAGACAGTCCTGCGCTATGGGAGAGGGAGGTGTGTTGGGGCCCCGGAAGGAGCGTATCTGCGGCCGGCTACTGTTGCTACTGTATGACCCGCGTATAAGCCGAGGTCGAGTTTTTCAGCACATTTTGGGTGCTGAAAAACTCGGCTTATACGCGAGTATATACGGTACATAATACTGGCCATGACAGAAAATATATATTGAGTATATTAATAATCTTCCAATATGGGATTAGTTAATTATTAGTTATTAGTTAATACGTTGAAATTAATAGTCTGTACATCAGTTATACACAGGATTTGATTTTAAACATTTGTAAACAGTAATGTAAACAATTCTATTTATGGTAATTGATCACTAATACTAATTGATTACATATATATCAGTTCTGTTCTTAAGTAATCTGATTCACTCTCCCTGACATGTTTTCAAACAATTTTTATTATGAAAAGATCCTAAAGGTAACCATGCCCTTTCCATTGGGTCAAAGCTATTGTAGGATTAATGCCTGACTGGAGGATCATTTAAACAGTTCAGTGTAAAATAAAAACTGGGTAAATAAATAGGCTGTGCAAAATAAAAAATGTTTCTAATATAGTTAGTAAGTCACTGGAGTGACTGGATGTCTAACATAACAGAACAGAGTACTACTTCCTGCTTTTAAGCTCTCTAACTCTGAGTTAATACTTGATCCCAGCTAAGATAACAGTAGTCCTTATTTAATGTTTAATTGATTTTTAGTATACTTAAAGTGATCTAAATTAAGGAAAGATACCTTATTCAGAAAAACTCCAGGTCCAGAGCATTATGGATAACAGGTCCCATACCTGTACTGATCCCTTGTATTATAATAACTGCTGTAACTTCAATTCAAAGAATCTAGATCTGAAGAGCTAGAGAAACTTTAAGGAACCATTTAGTGTAAAAATAAAAAAAGAGTAAATAGATAGGCTGTACAAAATAAAACATGTTTCTAATGTAGATAATTAGCCAAAAATGTAATGTTCAAAGGGTGAAGTGACTGGATGTTTAACATAAGGGGGGGCATGGGAAATAACTGTTCAGTGAGTTTGCAATTGATCCTTAGCATGCAGCTCAGATTTGACCCATGTTCCCCCCTCAAGTCTCTGATTGGTTACTGCCTGGTAACCAATCAGTGTAAACCAAGAGAGCTGAAAAGCAGGAAGTAGTGTTCTGGCTATTATGTTAGACATCCAGTCACTCCAGCCTTTATACATTACATTTTTGGCTAACTAACTATATCAGAAACATTTTTTTATTTTGCACAGCCTATCTATTTACCCAGTTTTTATTTTCACACTGAACTGTTCCTTTAACACTAGTCTATAGATGCAGTACAATCACCCCCCTCCCATTTCAAATAGCAAATTATTTTGTCACTCATACATTTTATTATTTTAGATATCTGTAGAATTGTTAGAATCTTTGCAGTTCAGAAAAAGAAAAAAACAGTATAAAATAAAAGGGAGGCAATTTTTGAAAGTTTTGTCTCCTACCCATTGATATGTTACCATCTGCCAGTGCTCACAGAGGCAGATTTCAGTTACAAAAAACACTCACACATTATTTTTTTTGGGCCAAAATCTGCCCTGTGTGCACATTGAAAGGTGCTTCACATCTGATTTTTGAGTATATGACTTAACAGAGCATTTATTTCATCAAGATGCAACTATTTTTCTAACACAGGTGTCTTTAAGACTGTAATCGTTCTAAAATTGTGGTAAATCTGAAGCATAAATGCTACAAAATCCGTTTTTTTTTTAAAATAAATGCATACTATTATGCAAATTAAAACTGAGAACGAAGGTTACTGTAGGTACTACTGATCTTTTCAATAGCTGTCATTTCTTGAAATGCAATGTTCTGAAATAATCAGTTTCCTTTTCAGATGGCTGGATAATGATGTCATATTTAGACACAAAATAGAAGAGTTACATCTGGCATGTGGGTAAAATAACATGACTGGCAACACTTCAGGCAGAAAGAAGGAAGCTCTAAATGAGAGTACAGATGTGCACTGATGTATTCTGCACTTTAAAGGCTCTTACAGTTCTACAACCAGGTGATAAAATGGAAATATTATCTAACTATATCACAAATGATGGTTGTCATATACTTTATTCACCTTATGTTTTATGGTTACATATAAATATATACTGTGTATATATACTGTGTATATATATTTTTTTTTTCATACACACCTGGTGCTATTCATATAGAAATAAGCAAATCGAGATTCAGGGGCAGATTTGCTAAGGTTCTAATGGTAAATTTTAATTTTCTAATTTTTTTGGGGTCAAAAAAAAAACTACAATTATTTTGAGATTTATTAAACGCTGAGGCTGCTAAAAGTCTGAATAAAAAGTACTCCATCTCAAATCTGCTGAGATCCTATAGAAGTCAATAGCAGATGGACCTTTTACAACTGGAAGATATCATGATCTGTGCTAGATTTCATACAATAATCCGAATAATTCATGGTTTTCGGGCAATAATTCGGCAAAATTTGTACGATTTGGATTTTTTCATGATTTTATTGAGTCTTTTCCTGGACCGGTTGCTTTATTGATTTTGGATTGATTTTTGATATTTAGAATACTTAAAGTGATCTAAATTAAGGAAATATGCCTTATTCAGATAAACCCCAGGTCCAGAGCATTATGGATAATAGGTCCCATACCATTCATGGTTTTCGGGCAATAATTCTGGAAAATTTGTACGATTTGGATTTTTTCAGGATTTTATTGAGTCTTTTCCTGGACCGGTTGCTTTATGTTCTTGTGTGTTTAGGTTTTAAAATACAGTAAATCTCTAGTCTCCATGTCCCTGCCAAGGATTCCACAAGAAAAAACATCAGGAAATACAATTGATAAAAAATAATTAAACATTCAGATTTTAAAATGAGTCACCTGGCCCCCTTCAAGAGGAATAATTGAGTAAAATAGAAACAATTGTGATAATGGAAGTACTACAGTTTTATCTTCATTTCATGGTGCTCAGGAGCAATATGTAACTACGTGGGCTTGGACAATGGGTTGTGGATCTGAAGCATATAAATTAACAGTTTTGTCTTGGTTTCCTCTAGTCTGTTACCATTATGAGTAATAAGAGAAGATATCACTGCCTTTTTAAATGTAAGACCCGTGCAGAACTTGTTTTACTTGAACACATGGATATGCTTCTAATCTTTTTATTTTTATAAGAATGAAGAATATATTTTAAAAAGTCCCCTGCCCATTATAGCTCCAGGGTTCTACTGTGTCAGTAGGAACACACTGTGTGCAAAGAATGAGTGAAGAACCCAGTTCTACTGCATGACTGTGCAGCTATGTGGAAATATGGTTTTATATTTAATGATGTGACGACAGCACAGTACACAAACACTTTGTGAATGAGCCCAGTTGGCAGCAAGGAATGTCTGGGGCTGACACAAGTTGGTGGGGTTATTCATGATCTACAACAAGAAAACAGCAATAGATGCACAGGCAGTAGAAAGAGTTAAGATTACACTTTGTATAGTGATTTATTGTGGCTTCGCACCTGAGATGTACTGAAACAGCATTACTACTACTGATACTAGTTTTCGAAAAATTATACTTCAACTTACACTGTATACCAAGGAAACACACATTTATATGAACAGATCTTATTTTTAGCCTAAATTGTCCTTTTAAAGCAAACTTAATCTATATGTAAATTGGCAAAGAAAATGTGTTTCAAATCCCAGCACATTTGTAAACTACAATATTCCAAATATTGCAGCTGATTAGTATGCTGTTTCATTCCAATTTTCCAAAGTGTGCATTAATGCAGATGCAATAAATGTAATGTTAGCATCATGTTATTTCCTTTAGTGACTGCTGTGCGCTTTTAATTTTTCCTTGTTGTATAGTAAACATAATGCATACGATATTACTGCTGCTGAGTCATTTCTATGTTAATTTTCACAGTCCATCAAGATAAAATTTGATTTAGGACTATCTTATTGCTTTTTATGATCACATGGAATTTCAGCTTCATGGAATTTCAGTTTAAGGTGTAAATATCCAAGAAACATTTTTTACTCAGAGTTTGAGCACATTGTATTGGAAACCCTTAAAGTATGGTATCCAGTAGAATTAAGTCAAAGGCAACTGGACATATGGGGGTTTATTTA
Organism: Xenopus petersii; assembly: GCA_038501925.1. NCBI lineage: Eukaryota > Metazoa > Chordata > Amphibia > Anura > Pipidae > Xenopus > Xenopus petersii. The sequence goes on along the minus strand of CM076689.1, from coordinate 33,974,058 downwards.
TCAAAATCCGAAAAGTTTTCACTATTTTCTTAAAACTACTCTGACAAAATGAACACAGACTTTTCCCACCTATTTAGCAATACATTTTCACAAATTTTCCCTGTTCAGAAAAAGTCACAACGGGCACCTCTTCCGGGTCTTCGGTATTCTTTGGGTCCTGTCCCTTCCCTTCTGCAATTTCCTGCACTTTTAGTGCATGCACTAATTGACTTATTTGAGCCCTGGCGACCAAAACTGTATGGCATATTCTAGATGGGGCCTTACCAGTACTCTATACAGTGAAAGAATGACCCCCTCCTCCCGTGAATCAATTACAGCTCAAGACCTTATTTGCCCTTGATGATGCTGACTACCATTACTTGCTACAACCAAGTTTATTATCTACAAGGACTCCATGGTAATTTTCCATTATGGATTTGCCTAGTGCAGTCCCATTAAGGGCATAGTTTTGTGTCATCTGCAAACACTGATACATTACTTGCAATAACGTCCCCCAAGTCATGAATGAACAAGTTAAATAAAAGTGGATCCAATACTGAGCCCTGAGGGACCCCACTAAGAACCTTACTCCAAGTAGAGAATGTATCATTAACAACCACCCTCTGTAGCCAGTTTCCTATCCATGTGCATACAAATTAATTAAGCCCAACAGACCTTAGTTTAGAAAGCAGTCATTTGTGGGGCACAGTATCAAACATTTGGCAAAATCCATATAGATCACATCTACTGCCCCCCCCCCCACTGTCCAGCATCTTACTTACCTCATTAGATTTGTCTGACATGACCTATCCTTCATAAATGTCAATATTTGGTTGGGAATCCATGCCTGATTTCTGTGTATCCTCCATCAAACCAAAGGGACTTGCCCCAGTTCACAGGCAATCAACATAAACAAAGTTTTATCCAAAGATATGTGTCCCCAGGCTTTTCATTTGTAAAAATATATATTTATTTAAAGTTGCATTAAAAAGTTTTGATACATACTGACCCCACACATAAAGCCATGCTGATTGCTGCTCATAATGCCATTCACTAGGACAACATTTTGAATGTGATCCCTTAACAAGCCTTCAAATAATTTTCCCACCACAGATGTCAAATTTACTGGCCTATTATTGCCAAGCTGAAATCGTAATCCCTTTTTAAATATTGGAATGACATCAGCTTTTCTCCAATCCATAGGTACCATACCAGATGAAAGCGAATCTGACAAAATCAGAAATAGGAGCTGGTCTAAAACTAGACCAAGCTCTCTTAGAACCCGGGAGGTGTATACCATCTGGCCCTGGCGCCTTGTTTACATTAATTTTTATTAAAGCTTTATGAATCATATGCTAAGTCAGCCACTGATTAGATTGAGCTGAACCAACAGTGCAGCTATGAAGTGAGCCTGGGAACCCTGACTCCTCTATTGTATATACTGAAATAAAGGACTGATTTAGAGCATTTGCCTTTTCTGTATCTGTTTAAATCATTATTTAAAGGAGCAACACTCTCAGCCCTCATCTTTTTATTATTAATATATTTAAAAAACTTCTTAGGGTTAGTCTTAGCCGCAGCCACAATACTCTCCTCCAATCCTTCTGGATTGCTGTTTTGTACATTTATAATAGTGTTTATATTTATTAAGTGCAGCTTCTGTCCCAGTAGACTTGTAGTCTTTAAATGTCTTTCTATATTTTCCTGTTAACTTCCTATTATTAACTAGAGATGGCGCGAACTGTTCGCCGGCGAACTTGTTCGCGCGAACATCGGGTGTTCGCGCTCGCCGGAAGTTCGCGAACGTCGCGCGACGTTCGCCATTTTGGGTTCGCCATTGTTGGCGCTTTTTTTTGCCCTCTCACCCCAGACCAGCAGGTACATGGCAGCCAATCAGGAAGCTCTCCCCTGGACCACTCCCCTTCCCTATAAAAACCGAAGCCCTGCAGCTTTTTTTCACTCTGCCTGTGTGTGCTGAAGAGATAGTGTAGGGAGAGAGCTGCTGCCTGTTAGTGATTTCAGGGACAGTTGAAAGTTTGCTGGCTAGTAATCGTTTTGATACTGCTCTGTTATTGGAGGGACAGAAGTCTGCAGGGGTTTGAGGGACATTTAAGCTTAGGTAGCTTTGCTGGCTAGTAATCTACCTTCTACTGCAGTGCTCTGTATGTAGCTGCAGTGGGCAGCTGTCCTGCTTCTGATCTCATCTGCTGACTGCTGCAATAGCAATAGTCCTTGTAAGGACTGCTTTTATTTATTTTTTTGTTGTTTTACTACTACTACTACTACTACTACTACTACTACTATAAGAGCCCAGTGCTATTAGTCTAGCAGTGTTGGGGAGTGGGACTGGTGTGCTAATCTGCTGCTCCTAGTAGTTCAGCAGCACCAACTTTAATTTTTTTTTTTTTAATATTCATTCTTTTTTTATTTAACTTTTTTTTATTTTACTACCGCTGTAGTAGTGTATAAGTTGACCTTTTAGGCATTATTTGCCCTGTAGGCATTTTTTGCCCAGTGTGTTATTCAACCAACTGCTATCTAGCTGTGTGACCGTGTTCACATTCTGTCTAAATATCCATAATATTACCGTCTCCAGAAAAAACACCGGAGTGACTTTTTTCAAGCAGCCATAATAAATTTTACGTAATCCATATCCATCGCTGTAGTAGTGTATAAGTTGACCTTTTAGGCATTATTTGCCCTGTAGGCATTTTTTGCCCAGTGTGTTATTCAACCAACTGCTATCTAGCTGTGTGACCGTGTTCACATTCTGTCTAAATATCCATAATATTACCGTCTCCAGAAAAAACACCGGAGTGACTTTTTTCAAGCAGCCATAATAAATTTTACGTAATCCGTATCCATCGCTGTAGTAGTGTATAAGTTGACCTTTTAGGCATTATTTGCCCTGTAGGCATTTTTTGCCCAGTGTGTTATTCAACCAACTGCTATCTAGCTGTGTGCCCGTGTTCACATTCTGTCTAAATATCCATAATATTACCGTCTCCAGAAAAAACACCGGAGTGACTTTTTTCAAGCAGCCATAATAAATTTTACGTAATCCGTATCCATCGCTGTAGTAGTGTATAAGTTGACCTTTTAGGCATTATTTGCCCTGTAGGCATTTTTTGCCCAGTGTGTTATTCAACCAACTGCTATCTAGCTGTGTGACCGTGTTCACATTCTGTCTAAATATCCATAATATTACCGTCTCCAGAAAAAACACCGGAGTGACTTTTTTCAAGCAGCCATAATAAATTTTACGTAATCCGTATCCATCGCTATAGTAGTGTATAAGTTGACCTTTTAGGCATTATTTGCCCTGTAGGCATTTTTTGCCCAGTGTGTTATTCAACCAACTGCTATCTAGCTGTGTGCCCGTGTTCACATTCTGTCTAAATATCCATAATATTACCGTCTCCAGAAAAAACACCGGAGTGACTTTTTTTCAAGCAGCATTCTTATATTTTACGTAATCCGTATCCACCGCTGTGTATACGTTGACCTTGTAGGCATTATTTGCCCTGCAGGCATTTTTTGCCCAGTGTGTTATTCAACCAACTGCTATCTAGCTGTGTGCCCGTGTTCACATTCTGTCTAAATATCCATAATATTACCGTCTCCAGAAAAAACACCGGAGTGACTTTTTTTCAAGCAGCATTCTTATATTTTACGTAATCCGTATCCACCGCTGTGTATACGTTGACCTTGTAGGCATTATTTGCCCTGTAGGCATTTTTTGCCCAGTGTGTTATTCAACCAACTGCTATCTAGCTGTGTGCCCGTGTTCACATTCTGTCTAAATATCCATAATATTACCGTCTCCAGAAAAAACACCGGAGTGACTTTTTTTCAAGCAGCATTCTTATATTTTACGTAATCCGTATCCACCGCTGTGTATACGTTGACCTTGTAGGCATTATTTGCCCTGTAGGCATTTTTTGCCCAGTGTGTTATTCAACCAACTGCTATCTAGCTGTGTGACCGTGTTCTCATTCTGTCTAAATATCCATAATATTACCGTCTCCAGAAAAAACACCGGAATGACTTTTTTTCAAGCAGCATTCTTATATTTTACGTAATCCGTATCCACCGCTGTGTATACGTTGACCTTGTAGGCATTATTTGCCCTGTAGGCATTTTTTGCCCAGTGTGTTATTCAACCAACTGCATCTAGCTGTGTGACCGTGTTCTCATTCTGTCTAAATATCCATAATATTACCGTCTCCAGAAAAAACACCGGAGTGACTTTTTTTCAAGCAGCATTCTTATATTTTACGTAATCCGTATCCACCGCTGTGTATACGTTGACCTTGTAGGCATTATTTGCCCTGTAGGCATTTTTTGCCCAGTGTGTTATTCAACCAACTGCTATCTAGCTGTGTGACCGTGTTCTCATTCTGTCTAAATATCCATAATATTACCGTCTCCAGAAAAAACACCGGAGTGACTTTTTTTCAAGCAGCATTCTTATATTTTACGTAATCCGTATCCACCGCTGTGTATACGTTGACCTTGTAGGCATTATTTGCACAGTGTTTTCTTCAAACCGCCATCTAGCTGTGTGAGCTTGTTCACATTTTGTCTAAATATTGATAATATTATCGTCTCTAGAAAAACCACTTGAGTTACTTTTTTTCAAGCAGCATTCATATATTTTACGTAATCCGTATCCACCGCTGTAGTAGTGTATACGTTGATCTTGTAGGCATTATTTGCACACTGTTTTCTTCAAACTGCCATCTAGCTGTGTGTATTATCGTTTCCAGAAAAACCAACTGAGTTTTTGTTGTTGTTGTTTTTTTAAAAATAATGCCAGGCAAAGGCAGGCCGCCACGCAGAGGCCGTGCTAGGGGCCGTGCTGCTATGCAATCCTGTGGCCCTAGCAAATTGCCCAGTTTTAAAAAGCCAATGACCCTGAACTCCCAAAATGCTGAAGAGGTAGTTGACTGGCTTACACAGCACACCCCATCCTCTACCGTTTCTAACTTTACCACAACATCCTCCTCATCCTCCACTGCTATGGCCACCCCACGTAACACTTCCTCCACCACCGGTGCCCCTTCTTCACTGGAGTCAGAGGAGTTATTTTCCCATGAGTTTCTTGAACTGAGTAATGCGCAACCATTATTGGCAGAAGAAGATGAAGGAGATGAGGACGTTACACCAGATTTAATTCTGGCAGAGAACACGACAGAGATGGACATAATGATGAGTGATGAGGAGGAGGAGGAGGTCCCCGCTGCTGCTTCCTTCTGTGATGTGTCAGAAGAAATTGATGCATCTGAGGAGAATGATGATGAGGAGATTGATGTTTTGTGGGTGCCTAGTAGAAGAGAGCAAGAGGAGGGTAGTTCAGATGGAGAGACGGAGAGTCAGAGAGGCAGTAGGAGAATAAGACTTAGAAGAAGCAGGGAGGCCAGCCCGCAGGGATCAGTAGGGCAACAACATGTATCGGCACCTGTGTTCAGCCGGCCAACGCACCCGCCATTGCCGCCAATGCCGCCAACTTCTACTGTTACCGCCAGATCGCAGACTTCCAAAAAGTCAGCAGTGTGGGATTTTTTTAATGTGTGTGCCTCTGACAAAAGCATTGTAATTTGCAATGAGTGCAGTCAGAAACTGAGCCTTGGTAAGCCCAACAGCCACATAGGTACAACTTCTATGCGAAGGCACATGAGCGGCAAGCACAAAGCACTTTGGGAGCAACACCTCAAAGGCAACAGGCAAACTAAAAGCCACACTCCTTCTGGTCCAGCATCTTACTGCTCTACCTCTGCTCTCCTTGACCCATCTGAACCACCCTCCACTCCGCCTTCCACCTTGACCACCTGTTCCCATTCCCAGTCATCTGCCACCAGCCAAGTTTCTGTGAAGGCCATGTTTGAGCGTAAGAAGCCAATGTCTGACTGTCACCCCCTTGCCCGGCGTCTGACAGCTGGCTTGTCTGCACTCTTAGCCCGCCAGCTTTTACCATACCAGCTGGTGGACTCTGAGGCCTTCCGCAAATTTGTAGCAATTGGGACACCGCAGTGGAAGGTACCCAGCCGCAATTTTTTTTCTAAAAAGGGAATACCACACCTGTACCAACATGTGCAGAGCCAAGTTACCGCATCTCTGTCACTTAGTGTTGGGCCAAAGGTCCATATGACTACTGACGCATGGTCCTCCAAGCATGGTCAGGGCAGGTATGTCACCTACACTGCCCACTGGGTGAACTTGGTAATGGCTGGGAATGGGAAGCAGGGAATGGGTAGCTCAACAACAACAACAACAGTGGAGTTGGTGTCACCGCCACGGATTGCACGCGGTTCTGCCACCACCTCTACTCCTCCATCGCTCTCTACCTCGTCTTCTTCCTCTTCTTCTTCTTACTCTGCTGCTGGGTCCTCCTTCTCCTCCTCCACACCTGTGCACCCCCAGCTCCCCCTAGGCTATTCGACGTGCCAGGTACGCCGTTGTCACGCTGTCTTGGGGATGACGTGCCTGGAAAGCAAAAACCATACCGGATCTGTACTCCTGTCATCTCTGCAGTCACAGGCCGATCGGTGGCTGACCCCACACCAACTGCAGATCGGAAAAGTGGTGTGTGACAATGGAAGCAATCTGTTGGCAGCGTTGAGACTGGGAAATTTAACACATGTGCCCTGCATGGCACATGTGTTAAATTTAATAGTCCAACGTTTTGTCTCCAAGTACCCAGGATTCCAGGACGTTCTCACCCAGTCCAGAAAGGTGTCGGCCCATTTCAGACGTTCCTACACAGCCATGGCACGCCTTGCTGACATTCAGCAGCGCTACAACATGCCAGTCAGGCGTTTGATTTCTGACAGCCAGACTCGCTGGAATTCAACGCTCCTTATGTTGGAACGTCTGCTGCAACAACAAAGGGCCGTCAACGAGTACCTTTTTGAACTGGGTGGTAGGACTGGATCTGCAGAGCTGGGGATTTTTTTCCCCCGTTACTGGGTGCTTATGCGCGATGCCTGCAGGCTCATGCGACCTTTTGAAGAGGTGACAAATATGGTCAGTCGCACCGAAGGCACCATCAGCGACCTAATACCCTTCGCTTTCTTCCTGGAGCGTGCCGTGCGACGAGTGACAGATGAGGCTGTAGACCAGCGTGACGAGGAGCTGGAAGCGCACGATTTATGGTCGGAATCACCAGAACGAACCCAGGCACCTGCTGCAACGCAGGGAGAGGTGCCAGAAGTGGAGTCAGAGGAGGAAGGTGGCTTTGTGGAGGAGGAGGAGGAGGACCAACAGGAGCAGGCTTCCCAGGGGGCTAGTGGTGACCTTTTGGGGACCCCTGGTCTTGTACGTGGCTGGGGGGAGGAGACCGTGGATGATGCAGTCCTTGATAATGAGGAAGCGGAGATGGATAGCTCTGCATCCAACCTTGTGAGAATGGGGTCTTTCATGCTGTCATGCCTGTTGAAGGACCCCCGTATCAAGAGGCTTAAGGAGAAGGACCTGTACTGGGTCGCAACGCTACTAGACCCTCGGTACAAGCATAAAGTGTCAGAAATGTTACCAACATACCACAAGTCCGAAAAGATGCGGCATTTACAAACCAGCCTGCAAAACATGTTGTACAATGCTTTTAAGGGTGATGTCACTTCAGGAACTCATCAACATTCCAGGGGCAGAGGTGCCAGTAATCCTGCCACGAGCACACCTGCAAGGACAAAGCCCTTTGGCCGGTCTGTAACATCAGACATGCAAATGTTTTTCTGTCCAAGGCAGCGCCACAACCCTTCTGGATCCACCCTCAAAGAACGCCTCGACCGGCAGGTAGCGGACTACCTGGCATTAACTGCAGATATCGACACTCTGAGGAGCGATGAACCCCTGGACTACTGGGTGCGCAGGCTTGATCTGTGGCCAGAGCTGTCACAATTTGCCATGAACCTCTTGTCTTGCCCAGCCTCAAGTGTGCTCTCAGAAAGGACCTTCAGTGCAGCAGGAGGGATTGTAACTGAGAAGAGAACTCGCCTAGGTCACAAAAGTGTCGATTACCTGACCTTTATTAAAATGAATGAGGGGTGGATCTCGGAGGGTTACTGCACGCCGGAAGACTTGTTCTGACTTCTATGCAGCTGTCCTTCTCTTCAAGCCTCATGACTCCACACACAGCTGTCCTTTAGCGTCCTCCTCCCTCCGCCACCGTTACAAACTAGGGTGCAAACCCTACTGGTTTAATTTTTTCTGGCCTCTGTGCTTCAGTGGCTGCGTCCAAAAAAACGGGGCAAACAATGTCTACAAGGTCAACGTATGGCGAAAAATTACTATTTTCAGCATTTAAATGGCATATTTTTTCTGGCAACTGTGCTTCAGTGGCTGCGTCCAAAAAAATGCATATTTTCTGCATTTATATGGCATAATTTTTCTGGCCTCTGTGCTTCAGTGGCTGCAACCAAAAAAATGCATATTTTCTGCATTTATATGGCATAATTTTTCTGGCCTCTGTGCTTCAGTGGCTGCAACCAAAAAAATGCATATTTTGTCCATTTATATGGCATAATTTTTCTAGCCTCTGTGCTTCAGTGGCTGCAACCAAAAAAATGCATATTTTGTCCATTTATATGGCATAATTTTTCTGGCCTCTGTGCTTCAGTGGCTGCAACCAAAAAAATGCATATTTTCTCCATTTATATGGCATAATTTTTCTAGCCTCTGTGCTTCAGTGGCTGCAACCAAAAAAATGCATATTTTCTCCATTTATATGGCATAATTTTTCTAGCCTCTGTGCTTCAGTGGCTGCAACCAAAAAAATGCATATTTTCTCCATTTATATGGCATAATTTTTCTGGCCTCTGTGCTTCAGTGGCTGCAACCAAAAAAATTTATATTTTCAGCATTTATATGGCATAATTTTTCTGTCAACTGTGCTTCAGTGGCTGCGACCAAAAAAATGCATATTTTCTGCATTTATATGGCATAATTTTTCTGGCCTCTGTGCTTCAGTGGCTGCAACCAAAAAAAATTATATTTTCAGCATTTATATGGCATAATTTTTCTGGCAACTGTGCTTCAGTGGCTGCGACCAAAAAAATGACTATTTTCAGCATTTATATGGCATATTTTTTCTGGCCTCTGTGCTTCAGTGGCTGCGGCCAAAAAAACTGGGCAAACAATGCCTACAAGGTCAACGACGTTGACCTTGTAGGCATTGTTTGCCCAGTTTTTTTGGCCGCAGCCACTGAAGCACAGAGGCCAGAAAAAATATGCCACATAAATGCTGAAAATAGTCATTTTTTGCCATACGTTGACTCAACGTATATGGCAAAAAATGACTATTTTCAGCATTTATATGGCATATTTTTTCTGGCAACTGTGCTTCAGTGGCTGGGTCCAAAAAAACTGGGCAAACAATGTCTACAAGGTCAACGTATGGCGAAAAATTACTATTTTCAGCATTTATATGGCATATTTTTTCTGGCAACTGTGCTTCAGTGGCTGCGTCCAAAAAAACTGGGCAAACAATGTCTACAAGGTCAACGTATGGCGAAAAATTACTATTTTCAGCATTTATATGGCATATTTTTTCTGGCAACTGTGCTTCAGTGGCTGCGTCCAAAAAAAACTGGGCAAACAATGTCTACAAGGTCAACGTATGGCGAAAAATGACTATTTTCAGCATTTATATGGCATATTTTTTCTGGCAACTGTGCTTCAGTGGCTGCGTCCAAAAAAACTGGGCAAACAATGCCTACAAGGGCAACGTATGGCAGTTGTTTAAAGAGAACAGTAGATTACTAGCCAGCAAAGCTACCTAAGCTAAAATGTCCCTCAAATCCCTGCAGACTTCTGTCCCTCCAATACAGAGCAGTATCAAGCAGATTACTAGCCAGCAAACTTACTATCATCTGTCCCTGAAATCACTAACAGCTCTCCCCCTACACTATCTCTTCCAAGCACACACAGGCAGATTTTTCAGATTCATTTTTGCCCTTGATCCCCCTCTGGCATGCCACTGTCCAGGTCGTTGCACCCTTTAAACAACTTTAAAATCATTTTTCTGGCCAGAAATGTCTTTTTTAGATGTTAAAGTTCGCCTTCCCATTGAAGTCTATGGGGTTCGCGAACCGTTCGCGAACCGCTCGCATTTTTGCGCAAGTTCGCGAATATGTTCGCGAACTTTTTTTCCGACGTTCGCTACATCCCTATTATTAACTTCTAATTAACTATTAATTATTAATGTAACTATTCATTATAAACTATTATTAACTATCAATTATTAACTATTAATTTATGTTCTGGTTTTTTAAAACACAATGCCCTAATTTATGCTCTGAAGGGCAGCCTCAATGCACTAAAATTAGCTTTTCTAAAATTCATGGTTTTTGTTGTCCCAGTGTTTATTTGTTTCTTGCACCAGACATTAAATTATATCACATTATGATCACTATTACCCAGGAGTTCAATTACTTGCACATTTGCTATACGTTCTTGGGCATTAGTGATCACTAGATCCAGTATAGCATTTTATATGGCTGGCTCCTCAACAACTGGGCCATAAAATTGTCATGTAACAGTTTATAAACATGTTCCCATTAACTGATCTGGCAGTACTGTTGCCCCAGTCAATATCTGGGCAATTAAAATCCCCCATTATCATTACTTTCCCCAAAATAGCAGCCTTTTCTATTTGCATCAGGAGCTTCACCTCCTCCTCACTTACATCATCTCCTCCTTTATATTAGATTTAAATCCTGCCTAACAAACCAACATACCCCTCCTCATTTTCTATTGCCTCTGTCTCTCTGAAACAAAGTATAGCCGCTGATATTAACTGCCCAGTCATGCGACTCATTCAGCCATGTTTCGGCCACACCATCACATTATATTTTCCCACCAGCACCTCCAGCTCTCTCAGCTCTCCAATTTTATCAGTGTGTAAACAACTGCAGAATTATTCACATACATCATTGTGTAAAAAATTGTGTAAAAAAGGCGTAATTTTTGATGTGCTTTTAGTTTGAGCAATTCTGTCAAAACTTCCTTACAAAGGTCTGAAGCTGTACAAAACAATGGCAGCAAATTTGGAATTCTCATGATGTAAATTAGCACACACCTTGATAAATTCAGTATTTATTTTTCACTGCTTTTTACACCTTTTCCTGCAAATTTAATTTTACACAGCATAATAAATAGGCCCTGTAGTGTGACATAGAGAACAGACATGAGTAAATTTGACAAGAAATGACATCCTGTAACAGCAGGACTGCTAATTTCTGTCTGACATAGTTACTGTCCAGGATACAGTAACAGTAGGTTCCGTTGTGAGGAAAAAACAGTATTGCTGTGTTGTAAATACGGTCAAATGTGAAAAAGTGATCATTAACAGGCTGCTTGAGTTTTATCACATTGATCTTGTAATGCTTTCCACTAAATCTGATGCTTAATTCGGTTTTGCAATTCAGACACCTTTTGTTAAAGTTACCTGTTTTCAATGGCAAGAAAGCAAGAACAGAGAAAGCGTGTTCTTAGATAAAAGAATTCTCAGTAGACATTCATTGATTGTCTACTTGCTGAGATAAAAAATACATACAGATGAAGCCACTTGGATTTGTGAGTTAAATGCGTCATGACTCAGGGGTAATTGAAGAAACCGTGTTATCTTAAGTCATCTTAACTCATTTAATGCATTTAACCTTTTCATTAGCATACCAAAGCTCCATTGTTCACAATGGTGAATGCTTTAATTAGATGGGATGTTGTGACGCAGTTTTCTGTGTTAAATGAGATAAATGGGATATCTGTGTTTAGTTATTCTGTGTCAAACAGACAAACCAAAGTGGCTGCATCTGTATCAATTAAAAGGGAAAAAGCAATATCCTTTAATCCCAGTGACTTAATGTCCTTGCTCTTGATTTGTGTGTATAATAGATCAACAATTACACCAGAGTTCAAAGAAATAAAAAATACAAAAGTAATTTATATGCTATTAATACAGTTAGGAAAAGAGTTATTCAAATATTATGTTTTTCAAATGTAAACGAATTGCAGCCCCCAGTAAATGTCCGCAGTGAAAAATCACAAAATGTAAAAACTGCTTAGTAGCTGTTATGTGTGTTCAGGGTCGGATTGGGCTGGCGGGACACAGAGAAAAAACCTGGAGGCCCCTGGCACTCATGGACCCCCAGCCCAGATCCCGTCCCCTGATTTGTCGGCCCCCAAAAGAAAATAACGTCATCCATGTGTGCCTCGTGCCGGCATTTGGACATGCTCATGGGGGCCCCAGGAGTTTGGAACCTGGTGGGTTCCAAACTCCCAGGTTAACCGGGCAAATTACAATAATCATATCCACATCTGCATTTATAAAACATGTTTAAATAATTTGAATCCTTACAGTTATAAACAAAGCCATCTGTTTTATTGCTAGTTTCTTCCAATCTGTCAAGACCGCCGGGAGCGCGAGGAGTCGCGTCCGCTCCCGGCGGCGAAGAATCCAATATGGCGGCGCCCAGGCAACCCACGTGGGTCCCGACGCCGGCGCCGTGACGTCAGCGCGGCGCGACGGTCGCGGGCGCGCTGACGCTGGCGCAAGGGCGCCAAATTCAAACATAAAAGGTCGCCTGAGGCGCCAAGATGGCGCCCGAAAATAGGATCCTGATTCCTTGTGATTCCTGGGTTTCCCTTGCTGTTTTCCCTGCTTATTCTGCCTGATTCCTTGTTGTGACCCCTTGCCTGGACCTGGACTTCGCTGATTTTCTGCCTGTCATTGACCCCCTGCCTGGCCTTGGACTTTGTTACATTCCGCCTGCCTTTTGACCTGTGTTTGGACTTTGTTTCTCCTGCCTTACTCTTGGATACCACGATCCTGATCCCTCCTGAGGGGCTTCCTCCTAGATCCGGACTACTCCCCAGAGGGGGCTCCCGGCTCCCTGACATTATTTTCGGGCCATGGATCCTTCTGAGGAAGCCACACCTGATGTCGGACGAGCGCTCCGCGGACTGGCATCCCGCATGGAGGACTACGAAAACCAGCAGGTTCGCATTGGGCAAGCACTCGATATCCTGCTTGCTCGAGAGCCATCTGCGCCCTCCGCTGCTCCACCTTCTGGAGTTTCTCCCATGGCGGCAGCCTCTTCGAACGCAAGCTATCCGACAGGTGAGCCTCGCATTCCACCTCCTCCTCGCTTCAGTGGGGACCCACAAGCCTGCAGGGGATTTGCCACACAGTGCCAAATTCAATTTGAGTTCCAACCCACGCAGTTTCCAAGTGAGCGTTCCAAGGTGGGGTATGTGATGTCTCGATTGGAAGGCAAGCCACTGGAGTGGGCTACGTCTCTTTGGGAGAAGAATTCTCCGGTGTCTTATGCTGTTAAAGACTTTCTCCAAGCTTTTCGCACAGTCTTTGATGCACCTGGTCGAGTCACGAACGCCCCTGCCCGTCTCTTGCAGCTCCGGCAGGGAAGCCGCAGTGTCAATGAGTACGCTATAGACTTCCGAACACTGATGGCGGAGACTTCCTGGTGTGATGACGCTTACAAGGCCGTATACTACCAAGGCCTATCCATCCGCATCAAAGATGATCTCGTCTCCAGAGAGACTCCTGACACCCTGGAGGGACTGATCACCCTATCTATTAAGGTAGACACCCGCCACAGAGAACACCAGGTGGAGAGAGAGCGCAGCAGACGATTTTCTGCCATGTTGGCTCCTCGCTTTCAAAGGCCGATTCTGCAAGCCCCCGCTGTTCCTGTGACTCATGTGTCCACGTCACCCCTGGAGGAACCTATGCAAGTAGGAAAGGCTCACCTTTCCGAGCAGGAAAGACTCCGAAGACGAATGGCTGGTCTCTGTTTGTACTGTGGTGGTCACTCCCATTTTGCCAATGCCTGTCCTGCCAAGGCCAGGAGTTTTGTACCCCGAGGTATGTCACTGGTTTCTCATGTAGGGGGCATTACTCGAGGGCCTAAGGAGAAGTATCAAGAAAATTCACGCAGACTTCTCCTTCCTTTGCAGATTCACCTGGCAAATAAGACTATCTGCGAAAGGGCCTTCCTCGACTCTGGGGCGGACGGCAACTTCATGGACGCCTTCTTTGCCGAACGCATGAAGATTCCCCTGCTCCCCTTGTCTTCTCCCCTGCGAATTACCGCCATAGATGACAAACCCCTGGAGTTTGAATTCGTCACTAAGTTCACGGCGGAACTATCTGTACAGGTTGGGGTACTGCATCAAGAAAAACTTTCATTCTTCATCATCCCCTGTCCTTCTACTCCAGTAATACTGGGTCTTCCGTGGTTACGTCTACATAACCCCACCATAGACTGGTCCTCTGGGCAGATCTCTCGTTGGAGTTTATTTTGTCAGCAGCATTGCCTTCCGCCAAAACCCCTCGAGAAGGTGAATGTCTCCACTACGGAACTAAAGACTTTGCCCTCCACTTACAAGGGATTTTCCGATGTGTTTTGTAAAAAGTCTGCAGAGTTCCTTCCCCCACATCGCTCCTACGACTGTCCGGTTGAACTCCTGCCTGGATCCATGCCCCCCAAAGGGCGCACTTACCCTCTCTCTCCTGCAGAGACCACCGCTATGAAGGAGTACATCCAAGAAAATCTTCAGCGGGGGTTTATCCGCCCTTCTACCTCTCCTGCAGGGGCTGGGTTCTTCTTTGTGGAGAAGAAGGACGGAGGTCTTCGGCCTTGTATAGACTATCGGGGCCTGAACAAGATCACCGTGAAAAACAGATACCCTCTGCCCCTGATTTCCGAGCTCTTTGACCAGCTAAAAGGGGCAAAGATTTTCTCCAAGTTGGATCTCCGGGGGGCCTACAACCTCATTCGCATCCGGGAGGGTGACGAATGGAAGACGGCATTCAACACTCGGGATGGGCACTATGAATATCTTGTTATGCCCTTCGGCCTATGCAATGCCCCTGCCGTCTTCCAGGAGTTTGTTAATGATGTGTTCCGAGATCTCCTAGGAAGGTTCGTAGTCGTATACTTGGACGACATCCTGATCTTTTCCAAGGACCTTGAAAGTCATCGCTCCCAGGTGAAGGAGGTACTCTCTCGTCTGAGGAAGAACTCTCTCTTCGCCAAGTTGGAGAAGTGTGTCTTCGAGGTATCCAAGATCCCCTTCCTAGGATACATTATCTCTCCAGAGGGATTTGAGATGGACCCCGTGAAAGTGTCGGCCATCCAGGAGTGGCCTCTCCCATTGAGTACCAAGGCAATCCAGAGATTCATCGGATTTGCTAATTATTATCGACAGTTCATCCGGGGGTTCTCTTCCCGCATTGCACCTATTCTGGCCCTCATCCGGAAAGGGGGTAAACCCAGCCTGTGGCCTCCATCTGCCATAGAAGCTTTTCAGTCCTTGAAAGAGGCCTTCACATCCGCTCCTGTTCTCCGACATCCCAATCCTGCACTACCCTACTGCATCGAAGTTGATGCTTCCGAAGTCGGAGCCGGAGCTATCCTTTCTCAGAGACATTCCACTGATGGAAAATTGCACCCCTGTGCGTTCTTCTCCAAGAAGTTCACATCTGCAGAGCAGAACTATGATGTCGGGAATCGGGAACTCTTGGCAGTCAAGCTTGCCCTTGAAGAATGGCGTCACCTCCTGGAGGGCTCTGAAATTCCTGTCCAGATTTTCACAGATCACAAGAATCTGGAGTTTATACAGTCCCTCAAGAGGCTAAATCCCAGACAAGCCAGGTGGGCCCTTTTCTTTTCCCGATTTAACTTTGTTTTGACCTATCGCCCAGGTTCCAAGAATCTGAAGGCCGACGCCTTGTCTCGTAGCTTCACTCCGGTGGACCGTGACCCTGAGAGACAGGAACCAATCATTCCACCTGTCAAGATCATTGCCTCTCTGTATCCCCAATTTGCCGACCAGATTCTGGCTGGGCAGTCCTTGGCTCCTCAAGATACTCCGATTGGCATGGCCTTCGTCCCTCCAGAACTTCGCCTGGCCATCCTGCAACAAACCCACTGCTCCAGGCAAGCTGGACATCCTGGTCCGGCCAAGACCCTTGAACTCTTGAGGCGCCTAGTCTGGTGGCCTGATATCCGCAAGGATGTAAAGGACTTTGTGGCGGCTTGTAATGTCTGCGCCACTTCTAAGCCTAGCCATTCCCGCCCCAGCGGGTTGTTACAGCCTTTACCGGTTCCCTCTCGTCCATGGACGCACCTCTCTATGGACTTTATTGTCGAACTTCCTCCCTCCGGTGGGAATACTGTGATCTGGGTTGTTATTGACCGCTTCAGCAAAATGGCCCATTTCATCCCTTTGAAGAAGTTACCCTCTGCGGTGGAATTATCCCAACTCTTTATTAAGTACATCTTCCGCCTGCATGGTTTTCCGGTGGAGATCGTCTCCGACAGAGGCACCCAGTTTACCGCCAAGTTTTGGCGTTCCCTATGTAAAGACTTGGGAATAACACTTCAATTTTCATCTGCCTACCACCCGCAGACGAATGGGGCAGCTGAACGTGTGAACCAAGCCTTAGAACAGTTCCTGAGGAACCATGTGTCTCTTTGCCAGGACGATTGGTCTGACCTCCTCCCGTGGGCGGAGTTTGCTCATAATAATGCATGTCATTCCTCCACAGGAAGGTCTCCGTTTATGGTGGTGTATGGACAGCACCCTCAAGCCTTTCCTCAGGACTTCGTGTTGTCGGACGTCCCGGCTGCAGATGATCTGGCAGCCCATATGCTTGCTATTTGGGCTGCAACCAAGTCTAATCTGGAGAAGAGTGCTCTAGTCCACAAGACTTTCGCGGATCGCCGTAGAAGGCCCTCTCCTCCCTACAAGGTGGGTGATAGTGTCTGGCTCTCTTCCAGGAATATTCGCTTGAAGGTGCCATCTCCCAAGTTGGGTCCGAAGTTCCTGGGTCCGTTCCCCATCTTGGAAATAATTAACCCTGTAGCCATCAGACTTCAACTCCCACCAGAGATGAGAATTCCCAACGTGTTCCACGTCTCCCTGGTGAAGCCCACCATCTCTAACCGTTTCTCTGATGTCCAATCTCCTCCTCCTGCCGTCTCTGTGGAGGGTCAACAAGAATTCGAGGTGGAGAGAATCCTCGATTCCAGAATCTCCAGAGGGTCCCTTCAGTACCTCATCCATTGGAAGGGCTTTGGCCCCGAAGAATGCTCTTGGGAGGGACACCGTGATGTGCATGCTCCTCGTTTGGTAAGAGACTTCCACTCCAAGTTTCCCCAGAAACCAAGCCCCGGTGGTCCTGAGGCCCCCCGTGAGGGGGGGGGTACTGTCAAGACCGCCGGGAGCGCGAGGAGTCGCGTCCGCTCCCGGCGGCGAAGAATCCAATATGGCGGCGCCCAGGCAACCCACGTGGGTCCCGACGCCGGCGCCGTGACGTCAGCGCGGCGCGACGGTCGCGGGCGCGCTGACGCTGGCGCAAGGGCGCCAAATTCAAACATAAAAGGTCGCCTGAGGCGCCAAGATGGCGCCCGAAAATAGGATCCTGATTCCTTGTGATTCCTGGGTTTCCCTTGCTGTTTTCCCTGCTTATTCTGCCTGATTCCTTGTTGTGACCCCTTGCCTGGACCTGGACTTCGCTGATTTTCTGCCTGTCATTGACCCCCTGCCTGGCCTTGGACTTTGTTACATTCCGCCTGCCTTTTGACCTGTGTTTGGACTTTGTTTCTCCTGCCTTACTCTTGGATACCACGATCCTGATCCCTCCTGAGGGGCTTCCTCCTAGATCCGGACTACTCCCCAGAGGGGGCTCCCGGCTCCCTGACACAATCTACTTAAGATCCACTAAACAGAGTATGCACAAAAGTATTGAACGTCCTACATCATCGTTAAAATGCAGACCTCCAGAAACCATGAAATGCAGCTCTAAATTAGATTTTGAATAATTAGTTTATTCAGTAAAGAATTGTTTTATAATACTTTGTAACCATCAAGTAACGTGTGTTGGCTGAGCCAATTTAAAAAATTATTAATTGCCTGAATGCCCAAATTAGAAACTCTAACTATGGCTGTCAAAATATTCAATTAATTATTAAAAACGCTAGACCAAAAAAACTCCAGTTTGCACCCAGCATGACAATATGAACATCATGAACATGTCATCAGCATTTTAAATGAATATATCGGGGCAGCTTCCCAGCAGCAACTTAAATCAGAAAAATGTCTCCAATATTAAAACATTATTTTACTGTGGTTTTGTATATGTATGTGTGTGTGTATATATATATATATATATATATATATATATATATATATATAGTTTTTAATTGCAATTTAAAGGCAACCAAGAAAATAGTGTATTACTACCTTATTAAAAGTGATGATACCATATCATTTAAAGATGCAGAACTGGGAAATCTAAAAGGATTCCTAGAAGCTCAATCTACTTAAACATTTATCAAAACTTTCCTGACAGTCAAGAACATTGTCTTGACAGTCAGGAATATTTTGACCAATTAACCAATTACCTTGAGTATGCAGTGCAGTTGTGGGCACCAGTCCTTAAGAAGGATATTAATGAGCGGGAGAGAGTGCAACTAAACTGGTACGCGGAATGGAAGAATTCAATTATGAGGGTAGACTGCCAAGATTAGGATTGTTTTCTCTCCTTTTTATCTATAATAATAAAACAGTACCTTGTATTTGATCCTAACCAAAGTCAATGGTAGATGGTCCCTTCAACCTTTGGAACATGTTTTATGCCTTCATGGCTCTGGTTTTTGTTTGATAATCTGAATAGTTCCAGTTTTTCTGGCGACAACTTGATACATTCGAATTTTCAGAGCAGACTGGGTAGGCAGATTGGTGTTTGCCAAAAATACACAGGAATGTAAGGAACATCTATAGAGTCAAGTACTGTACCATTAATGGTACAACCCCCCAATAAGAAAATTCTCTACCTACTACCCTAGGTAGTCCCCCTCCCTGCTTCCCCCCCCACATAGTTGCCCCTTAAATTGCCCCTAAGAGTTTGCTCACGTATTGGTGCAGAGTAAGCACATGCGCAGTTGGAGCAGTCTTCTGGTTCGTGGGAACTGTGCATGTGCCAAAAGTGCCAGAAATTACGAAGGGAAGGAAGAGGACCTGAAGAAGTCTAGATTTCCAGAAGATGGCACCCATGAGCTCCGCTGTGCTTACGCTGCACCAATACATAGGCAAACTGTTAGGGGCAATTTCAGGGGTAACTAACTATGCAGGGGGGGAGGTAGGCGGGGAGGAGGGACCACCTAGTAGGTGGGGGATTTTATTATTAGGGGTTTTATTTTTCCTTTAATAATAATAATAATAATAATAATAATAATAATAATAATAATAATAGATACTCGCAAAAATTGTGCCTCTATTGTGTCTGTGAATTGGAATGAGCCATCACGTGCAAATAAAAGCACTGTATATTCAAATAACTTTTAAATCATCACATTTTGATGATTCTTTAGGCAGGTATAAATAGTGTACAACAATTTGCTTTACCTTAACTCCAACTCTTTGCATAAATTCTGTCCTTTTGACAGATGAATCCTTACTTGATTTGCCTGTTTTGATTAGTATATTCTTCTCTGTCACCTGTTAAACTATGTGCTGATTATTATTTAGCTTTTATGTTGCAAACAACAGAACACCTGGTTCAATGAAAATGTTATGAAAGTAGCATTTCATGCATGCTGCATGCATCTCCAGCAGGTTGATGTGCACATGAATCACATTATGTCAACTCATTCAGTAGATTGTTTCTATGAAATATGTAGGTACGGAAATAAAAAAAAATCATCTGGCATGTCCATTCCCTAGAGCTTCAGCTGTTGTAGAAATACATCTCCTAGAACCCCAGACAGAAGCAGTGAACTAGCTGTACATATTTTAACATATATTATTCAAAATTGCTGGTAACTAAATATCTAACAACAGTAGACAACAAAGATAACCTGTTGTAGTCTGAGAGAAGGGAACTGATGTGTTAGTTACCCTTTTATGTTTACAGACAGCTCCCTGTTGCTGGACAGCTACTGTAAATTAGGTCCTAAAATGTAGTTAGCAAAAGTTTCTTGTTCCTGTGTAAAAATTGACCCTGGTAGTTCCATATTTGATCAGGAGGGGACAAAATTCTGAAGTATATAAAGGAGAAGCTAATAAGGTTTATTCTCTTCTTTTTGTGGATTCCACCTGGGTAGACAGGTGGAATAAGTTTGGAGTTTAGGCCAAGTTGACAGTGTTATTTACAGTTATAGATCACTCCAGCAGTGATAGATAAGAGTAATGTTGCTAGTGAGCAGCCTGAGCTCCACGGGGAAGTTATTAAGGATTAGAGTCCTGGGTCATACCCAAGCATAGGGGCCAAGTGTGCAGACCTAGAGCCAGGGCCGGATTACCCACTAGGTGGCCTAGGCACCTGCCTTGGGCCCGTCTAGCTCTAGGGACCCAGGCCTGTATAACAGGGAAAAAATCACCTATCAAATGTTCCAGGTTCCAGGCCTCCCTAACATTGCGGTACGGTGACGTGATGTTGCGGTGATCTTCTGCCCTTCAACAGTAGCACCTTGGCTCCGGGTCTCAGGGATTCGAACCGTCTGGACTTCTTTCTATTTCCAAAATGTTGGGAGGTATGCACTAGCATAGCAGTGCTTCTTTTGCAACTGTAACTTTATGTGGTTCGAGATGGGGGGGGCACTACCTTGCCTAGGGCCCTATTAGGTTCCACTTGGGAAACCTGAAAGCTTGGGGTGACACTTTAGCGTGACTATCCGAGTTCTGATTTTTGACCCATGATGCACGAAGCACTCTTGAAACAGTCTGTGAGAGTACATATTGAGTATTGTGCTACTTCATCTGAATTGTTCCCAATTGATATGGACATTGGGCTGCCAATAAAGCCAGTTATTGTTAATGTTATGAACCCCCTGCTTCCGACATATGCGAGGACCCCCACCTCTAGATTTAAGAGTCACGTGAGTATATTTTCTGGAAAAGAAGTAAAGTTACTGCCTTACAAACAGAAGTAACTATGATAAATAATGAGCTAATAAATGAAGCTGATTAACCAACATCTAACAAACATTCCCCAGTGCAGCTACAGGAACCAATAATAGATTTATTCTCAATGTCTACCTGCAGAAGGTAGATCAGAGCTAATTGTTCATTGGCTGCCATGAATTGCTACAATAAGATAGATTAACCCCTAACACTGATCTTGTATTAGCATGCGGGTGATATAATACCTTTGGGGAGTACAATATTTTTTAATTTAAAAATGCCCATTATGGTTTAGTAAAGCTACAACAATGTTAAAGGAGTAAAAAGTAGAAAAGTCTGGCTATGCAGGATAATAATTATGGTATTCCGGTCTCAGAAGCTTTTTTAACTTTAATAATTCCAACAGGAATAAAAAAATGTAAAATGCAGAGAACAGGATGTAATCCAAAAAAGAGCTTCCTGATTGAATTTATGTTTGGCCAATTGCTCAGTAGCTCAGTTGCAATAGCTGGATCAGCATTCCTCCTGCCAAGTAACTAAGTAATGTGGAGTTTGATTACATATGCTGGTCTCATTCTGCAATTTCCATAATTGGGTCATCAGGTAGGACATTAGCAAGGATGTAGTTAAATAGGCATTTAGAGAAATGTACGCATGCATTATTATCCACAACTACTGTACTTTACACTGCTTGTAATAAAAGGAACAAAAGTTAGCCCTGACAGATCTGAATAATAAGGTTGAAACTGTTGCAAAATGAATGATAAATTTAGCCAGATTCCCTTGGCTCTAGTAGCCTCTCACACCTCATGTTTGACCTCTGCACACACTAACATACTGTATGTAGTTGGGAGATGGGTAAGAACCTTTTTGAATGAACAGAAAAATGTTTCAAGGTTTTCAATAAATCCCTTAAAATTATATACATTTTACGTGATATTCAGAAAGCGGGGATGAGAGCAAGGTTGGACAGGACAACAGAAGACATGCTGAGCAAACAGGCACAAGAAGGCATTTGGCATGCAAAGTGAATTGTGCACTGTAGCATGTACCCTCATAGGGTCCTAAAATAGCAAATGAATTTGATGAAATGACTCTACCCTTCTGGCAAAAGGTGTCATACTTCTTTCATGCCTCAGAGAGGCTCTACTCCACAAGAATTATTACTAGTGATGGGCGAATTTATTCGCCAGGCGCGAATTTGCGCGATTCGCCGCCAGCGAATAAATTCGCGAAACACCCGCGAAAATTCTTTTTTTTTTTTGAAAAAACGGACGCCGGCATCAAAAACGGGCGCCGGCGTCAAAAACGGGCGCAGTTTCGCGAATTTTTCGCCGTTTCGCGAATTTCGCACAAAATTCGCGAATTTTTCGGCGAAGCAAAATGGCACAAATTCGCCCATCACTAATTATTACTATTCCTTATCAAGATCTTGAGACAATCAATTTCGAAACTTCTCTTTTCCAATGTAACTTCAGTCAGGAATTCAGCAGTACTCAATGATCCAGCTTTGTCTTGACTTCTTTGGTAACACCAGTGAACACTTTTCTAATACCGCATGATTCATATTGATAGGACTGGAGCTTATATATTAACACTGGCAAACACTGCTCTAACTGCAGCTGGCTAAAAAAGCAAATAGGTGATTCGTTGTTAGTGGTGGGCGAATTAATTCTCCAGGCATGGATTTGCATTGAATTTCCACATTTCTCCACCCACCAATTTTTTTTGCAAAACTGCAGTGAAAATTTAGCCAGATTCCCTTGGCTCTAGTAGCCTCTCACACCTCATGTTTGACCTCTGCACACACTAACATACTGTATGTAGTTGGGAGATGGGTAAGAACCTTTTTGAATGAACAGAAAAATGTTTCAAGGTTTTCAATAAATCCCTTAAAATTATATACATTTTACGTGATATTCAGAAAGCGGGGATGAGAGCAAGGTTGGACAGGACAACAGAAGACATGCTGAGCAAACAGGCACAAGAAGGCATTTGGCATGCAAAGTGAATTGTGCACTGTAGCATGTACCCTCATAGGGTCCTAAAATAGCAAATGAATTTGATGAAATGACTCTACCCTTCTGGCAAAAGGTGTCATACTTCTTTCATGCCTCAGAGAGGCTCTACTCCACAAGAATTATTACTAGTGATGGGCGAATTTATTCGCCAGGCGCGAATTTGCGCGATTCGCCGCCAGCGAATAAATTCGCGAAACACCCGCGAAAATTCTTTTTTTTTTTTGAAAAAACGGACGCCGGCATCAAAAACGGGCGCCGGCGTCAAAAACGGGCGCAGTTTCGCGAATTTTTCGCCGTTTCGCGAATTTCGCACAAAATTCGCGAATTTTTCGGCGAAGCAAAATGGCACAAATTCGCCCATCACTAATTATTACTATTCCTTATCAAGATCTTGAGACAATCAATTTCGAAACTTCTCTTTTCCAATGTAACTTCAGTCAGGAATTCAGCAGTACTCAATGATCCAGCTTTGTCTTGACTTCTTTGGTAACACCAGTGAACACTTTTCTAATACCGCATGATTCATATTGATAGGACTGGAGCTTATATATTAACACTGGCAAACACTGCTCTAACTGCAGCTGGCTAAAAAAGCAAATAGGTGATTCGTTGTTAGTGGTGGGCGAATTAATTCTCCAGGCATGGATTTGCATTGAATTTCCACATTTCTCCACCCACCAATTTTTTTTGCAAAACTGCAGTGAAAATTCTCCGGCGGAAAACCCACCGTGACAAAAACTATGGGCACTTTAACCTAAAGTAAAAACAGGTGTGTTTCAGGACTAAATATGCAAAAACACATTGGATTTTTTTTTGTATTAAGAAATCAGTGTAGAATTTGTTAATCAGTAAAATGGGGGAACTGGTCAATTGTCTTAAATGAAAGGCCCAATGTATAAATATGTGTATTTCTATCTATACCTCTCTCTCTATACACATGTAATACCCTCTTGGTGACCCCCCTGGTGCCAAGGTTATTACCGACTTACAGGTCCTGAGTCCCCTCTGCTGGTGGTCCATTTGGAATAGCATGCAACACACACTTTGCTTTTATAAAAAACAACAACTTTATATAAAGAAAGTGTAAATTAAAGGGTAAGTAAAAATGGCATTTACACCATACAAATATAACCCACTCCCCTGGGAACCTGTGGCAGTGCATTTCCTGGCCCTCCATGCCATGCAAAGTCCTGCACTACTCATTTGCAGATTAAAGTCTCAGTCGCTTATCCCAATTGAGTAGTGAGGGGCGAATTTCTCCTGTGCAAATGTGCAAATTTCCAGCGACAATTCCAACGCCAGTGACAATTCCAACTCTGCCGACAATACTGACACCCATTATAGTCAATGGGTGCCTAGAATTGGCACCGGTGTTGGAATTGTCCCCGACATCAGAATTGTCGACAATTTTGCCGGCAGCGAAATGAGGAAGTTTGCAACGAATTTCGCCTGGCGAATAAATTCGCCCATCACTACAAATGAGCACACTTGGTCCCAGGCAGCACTAACAGCCCAAAATACCTTTCCCTCCGGTTAGGTAATGCTCCCTCGTGGCAGACATCTACAAACAGCCTGTGTCATAAACGGAAACCATCCTGGATCCTCTCTTTTTCTACCCTCCCCGGGGCACACCTTACCCTGGGGATTCACACAGATGGGTAGGCTCATCCAGAGCTGGAGCAGGCATCTACAGCGATGAATACATTTCATGAAGCACATGCAGCTTGATCCTCCAGACATAGCTCACAGCACTGTCTATAGTGCAAGCACACTGTTACTGAATCCATAGCTGAACTGTAGCTCCCAGCACTGTATATAGCGTGAGCATTTCCACATTCTGTTTGGAAAAGCTGGAGCTTCAGACCCTCCTGATCGAGCTCCCAGGCATGGGGTCGCCTACCCCAGCCTCAGAGGCCTCATGCCTCTACATAGTGGCAGCTGAACTCACTAACTCCTTAGTGAAGTACAATCAGCAGAAATCCTCCAGCAGTAATGGCTGTTAGCTGTCAATCTCGTTTTGTAGGGTGCAGCAGCGACACCTTATGGCTGCCTTTGGGATCAGCCATGCTGCACCAATACAAGGGCTCTGCCCCTTAGGAAACCCTGTAGTTAGTCCCAAACAGGGTTTCTGCACCATGAGGCTCTGACCGGAGGGTAATTAGCCCTTCCGGGTCCCTACATACCTACATATAAAACAATCTAAGTGGTTTCAGCATCAGTACTCACCCAAGGGACTTTTGATCCAGGTGATACCTAGTGCAGTATCATTTAAACATTTAAAATATAAGGTATTTGTTTGTGTGAGAAGGCATAAAACTTGTTGTCTGCCAGGAAAGGGGTTAAATTGGATTCCTAGCCATATAATTGAGGGACAGGTGCTGCTACCCTTTAAAGAGATGAGCATGCAAATGATAGTTTGTTTTGATGGTGAAAATTCCCTGTGTGTAAGAGAATCTGAGAAAGAGACAAAGAGAGATAGGGCCAAGGGTCCGGTGAGAGAGATGCTGTGCCTGGAGAAAGGCTGTGTTTGGGGAATATACTGTCATTGACAACAGTTTAGATGTAGGCTGTGTGACCTAGCTCACTGAGAAAGGTAAGTTCATATCTAATGGTATCTAGTGGTGAGTAACAGGGTGTTATCTATGTGGCAGTCCAGTGTCTGGAAAAGGCCCTGGGGTAGTCAGGAAGAATACAATATTGATTGTTGCTGCCTTGAGAAAAGCACCTTTAAGCAACAAACTTAACTTTGTTTTAGATTTAAAAGCTTTATGTAAGAACAGTGGTATAGAAGAAGGAGATTCCATGGTTTTGGGGGGGGCAGGAAAAAGGGGGCCTAGAGAGGGGGCTACAGTGTAAGAACACTTGTTTTTATTTATCTACAGTATCTGAAGAAGAAAAGTTATACATTTTTAACAAATCTAGGGGATCAGACAAGCCTTCTCCCAGTTCTGCCTGTGACACCATCAAGCCCAGTGACAGGGAGGGAAGTAAAGAATTGGTTGGAAGCCCCAGAGGCTAGAATGATAGATATGAGAAAATATTTGGATTGTTTTATGGTGAAAAGATTGGAAAAACATCATTTTTTCCCAAACATTTAATAGTTCTAGCAATGGAAAAGTTTCATGACGATTCTAATTGTTTCACAGTCAAAATACCCACCAGTTGTTAGGTCTATATATTTCGTAAGACATTTGCCATCTAAAATGGTTTGTGCAGAATTACTTTACTTTTGAAATAGAGTCTAATTTTCAGGCTCACTACTAACAAAAGAACATCATTAATAATACATGAAGCGATAACTATCTGCATTGCAGTTATTTTGTGTACTTAACAATGAGCTAGCTAAAGAAAGTGACTTTAAAGCATTTCATTCTTTCAAGACTAAAACCCATCTCTGAAACATTGACATAATATTTCTTTCTTGAATTGTTAGTTGAGCTTACAACTAACTATGATTTATTTCAAAGCATCCAAAGGGATTTGTTGTACACTAGCTACTCTGCTGACTCAACAAAACAATGATTTCTCATAATAGACTAAGAGCTTGTTCTCAGCACTAAAAAAATAGCAGAATCCGGAAGAAAACTGCATTTATGTTATTTTTCTGTGTTTCCCTATTAAACTTTTACATTGTAAATGGTTTACAGATTTATTTCATTCAGATATTGTGAAAATATCCTGATGGCCTGATGCATTTGTCAAACATGTTCCAGATCCTGTGGATAACTTCCTAGAATTACAGTCAAAGCTTGCTTTCACTTTCAAAAATACCAGTAAATAGACCACAACAAACCATATATTTGTGGAAAGTACAAATTGTTAAAGTGGCTAAATATATATTTTGCTCTAAAGTCCACAATTGCAAAGCACTTTTTAGGTACAGGTAACTGCTGAAACTCTGCTCAAAGACTTTCCAGGTATCTTGTGAACAGTTCAATGCATAGGATTACTAATAGTATGTGGCATGTAGACACCTCAAAGTGAAAGTAGGTCACAGCTATTGCAAAAAAGAGAGAGAAAAGCTAGGGACCTAGCCGAAACGTTAGTTCGAATAAACACCTTTTTTTGTTCATAGATATATATCTGTATGTGTATACATTGTATATATAGTTGGACATATATTCTGATTGAAAATGTATCTATCCACAATTAAAGAGACAAGAGGAAGGAAGTGTCTGCCCCATAGAGCTTAGTCTATCTGGGAAGGTAATTTACAGACATTAATAGAAGGACATTAACTGCTGCAGTTTGCAATGGCTTTCACTACCTCGTAAGTGCCCTACAGTAGCAGATGTTATGTGCGTGCCCCAGGAGGTAGTCTTTGAGCTTATTTTTAAAAAACTGAGGGAAGATTCTCTCTGGAGGAATTCAGGGTTGGCATTACAAATCTAAGAAGTGGCAAGAGAGAAGGTTTCACTGAAAACTATACCCCCCCAAACAATGTGGGTCTTTATAAAATATCTTGCATAAAACAGCATATATCTAAACCATTTTCATAATGATTAGTAGTATATGCCATTGGGTAATCATAAATTGAAAATTGGCATTTCAAGAAACAAGTGCTCTCTGGGATCCTACGATTCATGGTGAACACAGGCAAACCAAACCAAACAAACCATACATGTTAAGTCACATGAACCAATTTACAGACAAAGTTCTGTCTTTTGCTTCCACACTTCTTCCTTTTACAGTTAGAGCTGCTGTATTTCTGGTCAGGTGATCTCTAAGGGAGCACAGAGAATATCATAAAATGGTTGCTTAAAGGAGAATTCAACTTGTAATAAAAAAACCATCACCCCTACCAGCGTATAGATTCGTGAATCTCCCGCAATTTCCATTTTTCACGTTTTTTTCCTGAACATGTCAGATTTTCACGATTTCACTATTTTTGAGTAAAATCCTTCAAATATCACGATTTTTTTGTTAAAATCTTCAAATTTCGCGATTTTTTCAGGAACTTTCCGTTTCACGAATTTTGCAGGAAATTCACATTTTTTTTCGGTGAAGCAAAATGGGACAAATTCGCCCATCACTACAGTGCACATATGATATATTTTACGTTTTATTTGTCACAGCACCTGTAGGACCTTGTCAGAGTACTGCACAGGAAAAGGAAGTGGGAATCCGCGCTTAGCCAATTAACGCTTTATAGATGAATGCATCAATCCTCTTAAGTAGATGTACCGAACATCCAAAACTATTAGACTTCCAGTGGGAAAGAGGAGAGCACTCGAACGCAGATTAACTGCTTGTGATTAATATTAATTTAAGCTGCTGTACACGACATGTTTCGGGCTGTAATTGCCCTTTCTCAAGTGTAACAAACACAGAATCACAGTGAACATTTAAAACACACCCATTACACCCCTTCATTCCCATCATCCAATCAGGAGTAAAATGCAAATTCGAAAAATGTTCAATTTTGTGTCCACAAACTGTACAGGTAAGTTTAAAAGAGGGAGAAAGGTTCTCTCCTGTGACTGCACGGTGGATTGATTGATACAGACGCTACTACTGCTTGTGCTAGGGGGCAGCCTGGGCTGCTGAACTTCTCTCATGTTGGTGGCACAGCATAGTAGCAGTCTCTTGTTAAATTCTGGCTTCAGAATATTGCCTTGGGTTAAGCTGGCGAGGTCCTAATTATTTGATAAAATGTGAATAAATGCTGTGGCCATTTTACATCCATCTCTGTCTCTTGTTTCATTAAGGTGTATAATAATGTGGTTCAGTAGGATGGCTCAAGGCGAAGGGTCAAATTTAGAAGTCCCCTCGTCATGACTGGTGTGACATCTGTCTGTAGCGAGGTATGCATAGGAAAAATAATAAAAAAGATGTAGTGAGCTGTGGATAAATACATTCTAGAATTTATAAGTGATATTCCTTTGTGGAATATACAGTCAAATCTTAGAATTACAGTATTCAGGGCTTAAGGAGTAAAAAAAAAAAACGCTCAAAATTAAATTCATGATTGTATAATATATATTTAGGCAGGAGAACAGTATAGGCAAAACCACACTTCAGTTCATTTTTAGTACATTTAGTATCCTGCTAGGATGAATAAATAAAACATCTGTTCTCTTGGATAAGGTTAGATATTTCCAGAATACCAATACTGTTATCACCTAGTAGGTAGATTAAAAAAAAAATCTAAAAAATGTGATTGATTTTCTTCACCACTCTTGAAAAATATGATAAGCATTTCAGGTAGTTTGCTTGATTCTGTGAGTTTAGCAGTAGTTTACATTGTATAAACAAAAATCATATTGTTATCTCATTATTCCTGACATTTTGCATTGTGGTCTTTGTTACTTTTTTTTTTATTTCTATCGCAGCCCAATTTGTATTAGTTAGTCAGCTCAAAAAGATTTACATTTGGTTTTACATACTTTTGCAGTTGAGAAAGTGAATGAATTTATAATCGGAGTGGAATTATTTTCCCGTTCATGTGTTCCCTTGTTTTCACCAGTATTTTAACAA
Source organism: Xenopus petersii (assembly GCA_038501925.1). NCBI lineage: Eukaryota > Metazoa > Chordata > Amphibia > Anura > Pipidae > Xenopus > Xenopus petersii. The sequence goes on along the minus strand of CM076689.1, from coordinate 33,944,653 downwards.
ATTTTTAAAGATAAAGTTATGTATACATTTCAAACCTGGAGAAATAAAGCATACTCACACACTCACACATAAATAACATATTTGTTTATCTGATTTTTTCTGAATCTTTATCCCACATTTTATAAGTACAGGTTTGGGACCTGTTATCCAGGGTGCTCGGGACCTGGGGTTTTCCGGATATTGGATCTTTCCGTATTTTGGGTCTTCATGCCTTAAGTCTACTAGAAATTCATTTAAACATTAAACCCAATAGGCTGGTTTTGCTTCCAATATGGATTAATTATATCTTAGTTGGAATCAAGTACAAGCTACTGTTTTATTATTACAGAGAAAAAGGAAATCATTCTTAAAAATTTGGATTATTTGGATAAAATGGAGTCTATGGGAGACAGCCATTCCGTAATTCGGAGCTTTCTGGATATCAGGTTTCCGGATAAGGGATCCTATACCTGTATTAAAAAAATACATATGTATGTATTACCATATACTGATGGCCTTTAAGGTGAGCAAAATAACAGATTTGAGTTAAATAGAAACATAGTAAGTGATAGACTTATGGCTTTGTAGGTTTTCTGAGTTCATTAGACTGGTTAAGATGAAAAGGGAAGATGAAGTTAAAAGTTATTGCAGGGAAAAAGTAGTGCTGATAGCATTATTATAAGCACGGCATTGCTACATTATTACATTGTTCTCTAGTTTTGCTTTGTATTGTACTACAGTTCCTATCCTAATGCTGAAGCAGCAGATTTTGTACTAAGCATTTGCTAGAAACAAAAGGAAGAAACATATAAGATGAATTATCCCAAGAAATAGTATTATGCTTCTCAAAGAGAGTATGATATGCTGAGTGCAGCTATTTAAAGGGATACTGTCATGGAAAAACATGTTTTTTCTAAAACACATCAGTTAATAGTGCTGCTCCAGTAGAATTCTGCACTGAAATCCATTTCTCAAAAGAACAAACTGATTTTTTTATATTAAATTTTGAAATCTGACATGGGGCTAGACATTTTGTCAATTTCCCAGCTGCCCCTGGTCATGTGACTTGTGCCTTCACTTTAGGAGAGAAATGCTTTCTGGCAGGCTGCTGTTTTTCTTTCTCAATGTAACTGAATGTGTCTCAGTGGGACATGGGTTTTTACTATTAAGTGTTGTTTTTAGACCTACCAAGCAGCTGTTATCTTGTGTTAGGGAGCTGCTATCTGGTTACCTTCCCATTGTTCTGTTGTTAGGCTGCTGGGGGGAAAAAGGGAGGGGGGGATATCACTCTAACTTGCAGTACAGCAGTAAAGAGTGATTGAAGTTTATCAGAGCACAAGTCGCATGACTTGGGGAAGCTGGGAAATTGACAAAATGTCTAGCCCCATGTCAGATTTTAAAATTGAATATAAAAAAATCTGTTTGCTCTTTTGAGAAATGGATTTCAGTGCAGAATTCTGCTGGAGCAGCACTATTAACTGATTCATTTTGAAAAAAAAAATTTTTCCCATGACAGTATCCCTTTAATTGTATGCTTGATATTTTTAATTTTAATTTTAAATTTGCACAAGTTTTAATTGCTATTGAAATAACATTTCCTATTCATGATAGTGGACACCAATGAGCTAACTCCACATGCCACCTCACTTACACATTGTGAGAACCAGCAGTTTTATGTTGGTAAGAAGTTTGTATGGTGTTGTCTTGGAGCTTTGAACTAATGTTGAACATTTTAAAACTTGTAGGCAGTGCACAGGGTTGTGGAAGACAACACTTATATTTCATGTAATGGAAGGCCAAACAAATCTATACAGTACACAAAGCTTTACATGGAGTTTTCTGCACAGTAAAAGAGGATTATAAATTATATGCGTATAGTGAATTAATTTGCACTTTTTTCTTATACATGTTGTCAATATGAATATGAATTGAAGGGGCCCCTCGGATGCATGGCGAAACATACTCAAAAGTCCAGTTGCTTTAGACTTCATTCTACTAGACACTGTATTCCACAACAAAATAACTCTCCAACTGCTGGATTGCAGATGTAATTTATCTAATCAAAGAGTTGATTCAGGCAAGGTGGGGTTTATAGTATACAACACAATGGAAACACTCCCAAACCCATGGTTGACAGCACACATAAAAATATTTGAAAAACAACTACTTTTTGTAACTGTGAAGGCTGTATTAATCAATACATATGTGCTAATGTGTTAAGCAACCCCAGTGAATAAAATTAGCCATTGTGCTTTTTCTGTCGTACACCTCTGCTCCAGCATCCCTCATTGGGTGTCCTGGACACATGTGCAGTAGAGTAAAGTTCTGGACTTTGGAGGTACAGTCTGGCCGATACAGGAGTAAACAATTGTATTCAATTAGGGGTGCACAATACATTGGCACCCCCAGTGAATTCCCCTTTCCTTGTCCTTTAAGCTGATCCAGCTAAGTTTATGCCTTAATAGCACACTTTTTCCTACCTTTTTTCTCTGCCAAACCATGTTTTTCATTGCTTAGAAGGGGAATATACTTCAATTATACTTATTTTAGAAGCATTTTAAAGGCATTACATTTTCCTTCAGTTTTTAAGCTTCAAACAGTCTTTCTTTGTTAATATAATATTGCAGAGATGCCCTGACACTGCAAAAGTTGCATGTCTAAAATTAAATATCTTGTTATTCTCTTCTTGTTGTCTCTGAAGCATAATGCTCACCCACTTTTGTGTTGGAGATTTGTGATTAGCAGGGGCAGACTGGAGGGCCCGGGGCCCTCCGGGACTTCTGGTCCAGGGCCCCCCTTGCCCCCTACTGTCATGCACCAAGTTTGGCGTTACTGTGTAAGGGCGCCGCTCAGTGCGCATGCATGAACGGCGCCATGCCAAAATTTAGATATCGGGAGAGGGGGTCCACGAGGGTCGTGGGCCCACCGGGTTATTTCCTGGTTTCCTGGCCAGTCCGACACTGGTGATGAGGGAAACTGTGCTGTTTCCCCTTGTCAAAAACATTGTGAAATGTTGTATTGGAGTCAATGAGATAAAATTACTTTGGATTTAAGTTTTTTTTTTGCACAGGCATATATATAGCTGTAAAAAGAAAGACTTACACTCGCACACCCTGGCCGTCCAGACTTCAGCGACTCCCAGGTGCTCGATGTCAGAGGGAATAGGCAACCTCAAAAACAGCGTAAAAACAGGACACACCGGCACAGCATGGGTAAGTTCAGCAGGTTAAACCTTGCTCGTTTATTGCGGATGCAACGTTTCGGGGCGTGACCCCTTTCTCAAGCATGTACCTTATTAAATAAGCTCTTTTCTACTCTGCTACAACTGCTCTTCATAGGAAAAAAAATCTCTCGCTTTGCCAATTTCTTCAAAATACTGTGCTTGGACAGCCCCTTATATAAACAGGGGTAGGGCTTTGAACCAATTTGTTAATTTGGAGGGCAAAAGCACATAATAATGTTGTCAGTTGAAAATTATGCGAGGGGGAGCAGCACACAACCCAGAAGCACTCTTGCCATTTCTCCAATCATAAGTGAAATTATGGATAACCGAAGTCACCCATAATAACCAGCTAGTTGTAAAGCCTCTTCTATTTGCAAACGCTTTATTCACTTCACATGTACTGGGAGGTTTGCTGCATGCACCAATTATAATTTTATTTGACACAGAGGCATTATCATTAGTTATTTTGTTTATTTTGTTTTATTTCTCCCTCTCTTGTCACCAACAGTCCCTTCATATCCTGGTTTCTGCCATTATGCTTTGCGTTGGCTTCTTGTTTTTCAGATCCTGCTCTAGCCTGTGGTTATCTGAATTCTGGATGTGTTTTTTTAAATCCTGCCTGTTTATTGACCTGGATTCAGATCACCTGGCCATCTTCATTTACAGTTAGCCCATATTCATTTACAGTTTTTTCCTTAGTCTGGTCTATACCAAGATAACTCCTTGTCTGACCTCTTAAGTCAGTAGATTCCCTGTTGTTACTGCTGCGGAAAGAAGACCAGTGTTGGCAGGGTTCTCCTGCTTTATGGCAGGTGTGGGGGGGGGTCTATTTAAGGAAACCCTGTTTGAGTTACCTAAATTCAGGCTGGGGCTTCTGCCGAAAAAGCTTATCAGTCTTCCTAATTTTAACCAAACAGGAGTTTTTAACAAAGAAAACCTTCAGCATATTTTAGGTGTCTATCCTTTTTTTCACTAAGCTGTTCAAAATTCTGAAACTTGGCAAGCTTATTTGGCATGAAACCCAGATTGAGTTAGAAAACTCACAATATTTCCCTAAAAATTGCTAATGCTGAATAGGTCCCGAAGACTGTCAAATTCACCTGATCTTCTGGCACACCTCTTTGCCTATAGTTACCACAAGCCAGAGATGAGTCCAAAAAGCTGGCAGAGAACCTCTTCCACCCCTTGGTTGAAGGGGTATCTCTTCATATTGAGCACCATGCTATGTGATTGCTACTACAAAACAAATGGAGCCCCAAATTAAATATACATAACCCCTTCCTCGCCAGATAAGTTGTCGTAGGAACTTTTTCTTAACATATATAAACAAATAGAGGTTGAGCCACAACATCAATATAGAATTTCTTTCTTACTATAAACAGATATAAGGTGTGACATACTAGCAATTATTTATGGAAAAAATATTTTTCTTTCATTTCAGCCTACTGTATTAAATTATATTTGTAATGGAACATAGTGGAAATAATTTTTGCCTGCCTGCTGATATAAATATAAACCATCATTAAAGGGCATGTAAAGGCAAAAACAAAAACAAAAAAAAAAACACTTTACTTTCTTTAATGAAAAAAAAATCTATCTCCAATATACTTTATACTTATGAACAGCAGGGGAGGCCCCCCCCCACTGTGTAGAGATTTGTATTGGATTTTATGTTGGCTTTACAACCTCTTTACTATTTTCAACTCCAGCTGCAGGGGCAAAGATCATGGAGCCAGATTTAAACAGATAAACTGGGATTCTATTTGGAGGATTATTTTGCTGCAGCCACTGTTTGGAGAAAGTTTGTATTAAACAATACAAAAACTATAAAATCCACATTAGACAACACAGGACCCAGTGCAGTCTGTATATTCTGATTATTAATCAGTCTTGCTGTATCGGCTTTTGGCAGATATTATTTGACTTGTGCTGTTTTGATTTATGATGATCCCTAAGCAGCCCAGGCCACATTGAGCATGTGCACAGTCTTGGTCTTGCAAAGATGTTTAACCAAGTTACAAGATGTTGACCCCCTGTGGCCAACTTTGAAAGCATAAAACATTTGTTAGATTAGGCTTGTGGTGCAGTAAATTCATGTTTATATTTAGTATACAAAATACAGCATTTATAGCCTTATTCTAGAGGCTTTAAGACTTTACTTCCCCTTTAAGGGTGTTATTTACTAAAATCCGAAAATGTCTCATTATTTTATTAAAACAACTTAAAACCAAACTTCCATTCACTTTATTACTGTATTTATCAATAACTTTACTGGAAAAAAATCTGGCATAGGAAAAGACTCGATAAAAACTTGATAAAAAATCATACGATTTTTTTGAATTTGATGCCCGAAAACTCAGATTTTTCTACATTATCATCCAAAAACAAAAAATTTATTATTGTACGAAACCCAGAGCAGATCATGATACCTTCCAATTGTAAGCAGGACATCTGCCATTGACTTCTCCATGACTCTGGCAGGTTTGAGATCAAGTACTTTTTTATTAGGAAAAAACATCAATCTTCAATAAATAACCCCTTAACTGTTGCATTGTTGTTTTCTGAATCATCATGTGCACATTTTAAAATCAAATACTTGAGCTGGATATTGTGCAGTTTAAGTGGAAATGAACAGCCCACCCACTTACTATTTGTTCCAGACCAAAAGACCCTAAACAGCTCAGCTCCGTTGCAAATCTAAAAGAAATATTATCAAAACCTATTTTATTTTTGGGTCAACAAATCCTTCCGCACAAAATTGTGGGTCATTTGCAATATGAGAAAAATAATTTGTTACTCATGATCGTCCCCACTATGTGGCCCCTGTTCCCCCTGCCCCCCCCCCCGCAGCTGCTGGTCTGCCCCACTGTTGTCCAAATGTTTTTAGTAGCATTTTGGCAAATTAATTACTACAGTATTTCCCCTCTTCTCTTACCGCTTTTTGCATCTTGAGTTTCTGAATATGAGTAAGTCTTTAAATGTTAAAGATCTCGGAATCATACACTTTATTTATGAGTATGAGTTTCTTTGTATAATTGCTCTTTTGATAGCTAATGATGAAGAAAAAACATGCCTAGTTAAGCAGAAAAACACTTGTCTTTTGCAAATAATCCGTAACCATTACAAGCATTTCTTTTAGTGATTTTCTTTCATTAGTTCCAGAAGTTTGAGCATAAATCAAAAAGACAGTGATTGATTAATATGAAGACCATGAAAAGAGGAAGTTATTTTATGCCCAGTAGAAAAACTTGAATAAGGGAAAACTCTTCAGTAATAGAATTACAAAGGTGAAAACCATTGAAAAATGTGTGTCAGCATTGGGTGACATAGATAAGAGTATACTCTCTTTCTTTTTTCTTTCCAGCAATTTAATTTACCTGCCCCTTTTTTCATCTTTATCTATTTGCAAAAGTAGCCCAAACTATGCCTCTTCTCATATAGGAGGGACTCTGTAGCAAACTCCTACAATTAACTTGCCTGTTGTACAAGTACAACAAGTACAATCTGTAGAAATTTCAACAGGTTTTAGCCCTCTTTTTCTTATTCATAACTTCTTCATTTAATCTGGGTTTCAAATCATGCTTAAACTACAGCCATACCCTTTCCCCTTTTATATTTTCCTTATCCACCCAATACTGTAAATGTTGAATCCGATAAACATTGCTGTCAGACATCTTGCCAATTCTTCTAGACCATTCTCATTTTATTGTTCATTGGTTTTGATCCTTTCCTGTTTTGCCACCTTCCCCAACATTTTACGTTTTCTTTGACTTTGATTTTGCCTCACTCAAGCAGGAAAGCTATTAACATCTCCAAATGTCTCAACGGACCTCTGCCAATGAACTCGGCAGGTTTTAGGTGGCGAATTTTCGAATTAGGTCAAGGTATAACAAATCGCACATTGACATCGAATTTACATTCGAATAGGGGGATTAAAATGCGAATGTGAATTTTTAAACCAAAAATTCAATTCAAATTCAAATTTACTATTCAACCCTTGATAAATCTGCCCCTTAATAAATGTCATGGCATTCGTAATTTTAGAGGAATAGATTTTAACTCTAAAACCACGAAAATTCTTTAATAATAGGAGTTTTTTCAATAATTACTCATGGTAATACTCTGATTAAACCCAATAGCTCATTGCAATCCTTTGATAAAGAACTGTATAAAAATATAACACAAAGAACTGTTCTACTGTTGAACCCAATGTCGTATGTTGAGCCCAATATAGTGTAAAAAGACAGCTTTATGACTTATAATTGTGTATAACAAAGCTTTGTATCATAGTATACAAGGCGTCTTATAATCCATAACCCTGTATAATTAAGCTTTGTGCAAGAGAAATCATGGGAAGTATTCAACGCGATGACCTAATACTTGTTCATTATTCTCATATGTATTATCTAATATGCTTATGATTTCTGAAGCCCTTATCAGACTCTTCTTTATTTTATCTAGGGGCACAATATGCTATTCAGCTACCAGTTAGTTAAGATAAGATCTCTGTTTCGCATGTGCTTTTTGGGAGTCTGGCCAGATCCTGATGAGCGCATGGGAAGCAAGATCTGTTATTAACCAAATCATTATATGAGCTAAGCGTATATAAACTGGGGGTGTCCATTCCCTCAGTTGAGAATCGCTTGTGGGTAGGGATGGGTGAATTTTTTCACCTTGTTTCGTCGTGGAATTGACACCCATAGATTTGTATGGCGTCGTGAGGAAAAAAAAAAGACAAGCCGCACCCCAAATTTTTTTTGACACCCATAGACTTTAATGGTCATCTGCGACATTTCGCCAGCCCCTAATTTTTGGCGAAACAAAATGGGTCAAATTCACGCATCTCTACTTGTGGGGTTTACCTGTGACAACCACAAGGCCTGTAGTATAGCCATAGGATCTTTGGAACCGTTTGAGCCTCGATCTGCGGTTTTGTGGATCTTCAAGTCTTGAAGGTAGAGAGGAGTTGCTTGCATACTTTACTTACTCAGTAATGTATATCTTTTTCATTGTATGTATCTAATAAAAACCTTTGCCTATACGTAGCCAGTGTGTTTTGATTATTTCCAAATAGGCTTCCACGTTTTTAAAGCACTAATAATTTGGAACATTGATTAACAACCACTCATCTTTAATCAGTGTAAGGACTTCAAACAGAAACATGCACTGTATATACAATAGCAAAAACTCTTCTAAAAACAAGGTCAAACATCCCTGTTATAAAAACATATCCAAATCAAACATTTCTACTCCACTGTAAGATAGAGAAACTTGAATTCCTTTGAATTTCTTATCAGCATGACGGCAAATTTAAAATTTTCAGTGTGTTTGAATGATTCTGCACATAAGTTATTGACAAATGGAAAATAATGCAATATATTTATATTAGGAGTGTGATCTCTATTACAGCAAAGCAGAATTTCCCTTTCATTCAAATAAGGTTATGCAAATGTGCATATAGCGAATCAACACTTCATTTTTCTTCGATGCATAATTATGTTTGAACAGAATCCTTTAAATTTAATTTTACTGCTATATAATGTCAAGTATTGTCATTAATAACATATTTTATATGTTATTTAGGGTTAATTTATGCTAGCTATCGTGACCTTTTAAGTACTTTCATTAGAGAAATTTAATGGAGTTTTCAAGATATCATGTGGTCCATGGCGAATGGCGTGCTGAGAGGATAATGAAAATCTTTTGACACAGCACTTATGTAATGAAAGAATAATGGATCAAATTACAAGTTGTGCCATTAAATGCCCATGATCCCATTATGAAATACATTGTTCTTGGATCCACAACTATCTACAGAGTTTGCTTGGGTTTGATTAGTTTTACTCTGACTTTTACTCAGATTTTTTGTTTCATTATGCCTTTTACTGCACTATTAGATTTTAAAACAATTTATTTAGATTTTACACTATGGGGTTGATTACTACAAAAAAACAATGACATTTATTGTTCTGTGAATTATTTAACAAAACATAAAAATGTAAATGATGTCACTTAAACCTACTGAGATTCCATAGAAGTAAATGGGATATGTGTGTCTACATATAGATATTTATCAAATGAAGTGCTCATTCACCATACAAATATGTTTAAGCAGAATACACTTCTGAAAGTGTTGAAACATAACTGAGCATTCCACATTTTTCATATATTGCTTAAACCATATTTATCTTTAACATAGTAATTAATGATGGGCAAATTTGCGCTGTTTAGATTCGTCGAAAAATTTGCGAAACAACTCCGGCGTCCGTTTTTGACGCCGGCGTCCGTTTTTTGCCGAAAGTGCATTGGCGTCCAAAAAACGGATGCTGGCGTCCATTTTTTTTGACGCCGGCGAATTTTCGTGAATCTATTCACCAGCGGCGAATCGCGGAAATTCGCCACAAATTCGCGCCTGGCGAATAAATTCGCCCATCACTAATAGTAATATAATAACAGTAATAGTACGTTCGGGTTGAAAACAGACATAAGGCCATCAAGTTTAACCTGCTATGTCTTATAAGATATTGATATTGTATTTAAAAACTTTTTATAATTCTTAAATTCTAGAAATGTAATGATTACAGAGAAGAAGTTTGTTACTGGTGTAACCAATATAGGTAATGCTGTGTTACCTTCAGAAGCAATAGCACACAATGAACACTACTAAGGTCACATAATGCCATGGGATAAAGAACGGCCAAGCACTTTTGTTAAATGAATTAATTTCAAAACTACTGCTAGCAAATGTTTCAACTGATATCTCAAGGAAAACAATTGCTATTATAACCAGTTATTAAAACTAAAAAGGAATGTCTGGTATAATAATGAGACGAACATTCAAATGTTTTTTCAAATTCCATTCGATGCAGGTAATCCATTATTTTACTACTTTTATGAAGTAGTTTGGATGAAGGATTTTCATCTACCAAGAAATATACTCTCTTAGGCTATTTATGAACAGAATGCTTAAATAATGTATTACATTCACTACTTAAATTAATTCACTACTTAAATGAATTTACTCCTTAAATTTTATTCCATGAACAAAATTATTTCCTATTTCAATGGAAATACAAACAATTTCTCAGTATTATGTAGAACTATTAAGTAATTTGCTGTTTCCACTATACACTGCTGTTTAGCCAAATATTTATTTATTGTCTTTTTCTATCATTTGTGTATGAAAGTTAATTAGTAAAGAATTTATAATGTATCAGTACATTTTTATACATACACAGTTGTATTTATTAAATGTTGGATTTTAGTAGTTTTAGAGGTTTTTGAAACCACAACTAAACTCACAAACTCTAAAACGACTGTCATAGAATTAATTATAAGTTTAAAAAGTATACAAAAGTTATAAAAAGTACAAACATAAAAAAGCACTGAACGATCCAAAAAAAAATCTGAATACCGAAAAAAGCTCTTAAAAATTTTCAGGCAATTAGCGAAAAACATCCTGAAAATCTCTAGCATTCTGAAAAACTTGATAACAACAATTTTTTTGTGATTAGTGGAAAAAAATCATAGGGACCTATTTATCACAGGTCTAATATTAGGGGTTTTAGAGGTTTTTGAAACCATGAATAAACTCACAAACTCTGAGTTTATCACTTGAATTGCAATTTTTTCTCCACGAATCACGAAAAATTTGTGGTTTTCCTATATTTCTAAAAAGCTCTAAAAAGTCAAGATTTATTAAGTGAAAAAAACACAAAATTCTTTGATGCCACACTTTGCCAAGTAAAAGTTGTTGAGGTGCTGTAGAAGTCAGTGGGGTGTGCTGATCCTATTGGATATTTTTTAAACCAATCAGAATAAAATCAGAAAACTCCAATTTTTATAGGTTTTCGAGGTATTTGTATTATTTTATATTTCAGATCAGGCAGCACTTTTTTAACTTCTATGGGATCTCAACAACTTTTACCTGGCAACGTTTGGTATTATTATTAAGTTTTCTTGGTTTTTACACTTAATAAATCTAGACTTTTTAGAACATTTTTCAAAACATTTTTAGAGATTGTGGAAAAATGTTTTTATTGTTAGCAAATGACCCCCTAAAGAGTACAGGTAGGGGATTTGTCATCCATAACCCGTCCTATCCAGAAAACACAGATTTTTTAGATTATCACAGAAAAACACAAACTTTTTGGATTATTGAACAAAACAAAGCAGATCAGGATATCTTCCAATTGTAAACGGAACATCTGCTATTAAACTTCTAGTTTTGAGATGGAGTACTTTTGTATTTGGACTTTTTGCACCATCAGGGTTTAATATATCACAAAAAAATAGATTTTTTTCCTTGGAATTTAGTAAATAACCATCTTAATATCCATGTGTGGAAATTTAGCACATACATCTCTGGAAAATATGGCTTTGTATTGCCACCTAAGAAATCATTTTAGTACATATCATTAAAATGAGCTATTGCATTTGTCCTATATGTTACGTGCAGCTATTGGGTTACAAACTTGGTGCAGTTTTATCCATTGATGACAGTGCATACATGAAACTTATGGGCAGAAGAAAATTGTCATTGTATAGAGGATATTATATAACATAATCTTGGCAATTAAAGTAAAACAAAACCCCTTGGTGCAGTTTTATCCATTGATGACAGTGCATACATGAAACTTATGGGCAGAAGAAAATTGTCATTGTATAGAGGATATTATATAACATAATCTTGGCAATTAAAGTAAAACAAAACCCTCAGAATGACTACTTAACCAACAGATAACTTGATTTATTGACATATTAAATAATGCTACCAAACTGGAATATATATCAGTAAATATTGCACTTTTGTATTTTTGCCCTTGAGCCACCAGTTTGTGATGTTCTGTGTGTCACTCACTGATCACCTGACAGGAAATACTTCACCTCTAAGTGTAACAGGAAGAAGTGTGGGAGTAAAATACAGAACTTTGTCCATTAATTGACTGATGTAACCTAACATGTACCGTATGTATATCCTTGGTTTGTTTGTGTGCACTGTGAATCATATTATCACTTTGGACTTAAAATGGAACATTTCTATTTAGGATTTACTCAATGGCACACACTACTAAAAAATATAATTTTATTAAACTGGTTTATTTATGTGATACAGGATTTTACACATGTTCTGTTTTATGCTTTATATATTTTGTATAGAGACTTAAATTGTTCGGGAGTATAATTTCCTTTAACTAAAGAATAAAAAGAAAGGAAGCTGCAAGGAAAAGTCAACTCTTCATTCCCAAGTATACACAATAGAAGGCCATTATAGTGTTTAAAAACCTCCACCATTATGTTCTAAAAATTGGTCTTCATTATTTATTTTTTTTTATATGTTTTAAATTATTTGCCTTCTGACTCTTTCCAGCTTTCAAATGGGGGGGGGGACACCAACTAACTCAGCTAAAAACAAATGCTCTGTAAGGCTACAAATGTATTGTTATTGCTACTTTTTATTGCTCATCTTTCTATTCAGGTCCTCACCTTTTCATAATACAGTCCCTTATTCCAATCAATGCATAGTTCCCAGGGCAATTTGGACCCCATCAACCAGACTGCTCAAAGACGAACAGCCCATTTAAAGTGTATGGCACATTCTACTGCACCTTCATCATTACTATAAATATACAAAACCTCTAAAAATGATACAGACCAAGTGAAAAAAAAAACTGTTCTTTTTTGATAAACAGATCATAGGGGTTATTACTAATGCAACTGCAGAAAACTGTACACAACCATTGCTCAACGCCATTCATTAGTAGGCACCTTTATCAAAGGTCGAATTTATGTGAATCTTTTTGCTCTAATAAATTCGAATATACTCACAACTCGAATGAGCAGTTATTTAAAGTGGACCTGTCACCTACATATAAAATACTGCATAATGAAAGTCCTTTCCAAATTAAATATGGAACCCCCAAAAATGTTTTCTTTAAAACATCCATACCTGTTATAAAGGTGTTTAAATATCTAAACTGTCAATCAAATATTACCTGCCCCGCCTCTATGCCCGTGGCATAGAGGAGGGGCAGTCAATTACTTTCACTTTCCATTCAGCACTTCCTACATGTCACTGCTCTCCTCACATTCACCCTTCCTTTTTCAGGCTCTATAATTGTGTACAGCACTGCACATGGACATTAGGTCCCCCATTCTGGTTCATACACAAGATTTTGGGGTGATACACAATTTCCCTTAATAACCGTGTCCACAAAATGGCAGCTGCCTGTTTGCTGTGATTGTATAATTCTAAAACAGAAGGAAACAAAATTGAAATAATAAATACAGTGTAAGTAAAGTTTATTTTGCTTAACTAACATGATAGAAAAGAATTTGAAATTATTTCTTAGGGTGACAGTTCCCCTTTAAGAAAAAATTTGAACGTCTAATATTTGATAGAATAGACCAGACTGAAAATTCTAATCAAATTAGAATCGAATCCGAATTTAATTCAAATTCCCTCTGAAAAAAAACTTGAATGTCAGGCAATTAACATATTCAAATGGTTCAACAGACATCTGCCATTGACTTGAATATTCAAATTAGTGCAATATGAAAAATACGCCAGTACCTTTGGATGCTGCAACGGGGGTGATCCCAAGTTTATTCTATAGTGCTATCACTACAACCACAATCAGACATTTCAGGACCACTTGTCCCTTCCTCAGTCTATTTAGAACTGTTTCCATGGTCGAGATGTGATAAAACTATTCAACACTTAATAATTCTGCCCCTAAATGTACTTTAGTCCAGACACGCTCTTTAGCACTACTATATAGTTGAAGCATTGTGCATCCATCCTGCTTCCTTTTTTGAATCACATGCAAGTCTGTATGGACTCGGGGAACCCTGCAGCACCCACCACCCTAAAGCTACCTTTCAGCAGTGTTCATCAATAGAATCACTCCATGATGTTATTTTGACACCAAGCAAAAAAAAAGACTGTTCTGCTGAATTGTGCCTTTTGATGCTGGAGCTACTGCTGCCGGTAGTTCCTAAGTTCCTATAGCAGGGTTCATCAACTGGTTGCAGACTTGTTCCAAAAGGATCACAACTAGTGGCATTTAAATGCCATGTACCAGAAGTTATTCTATCCTGAAAATGTTAGCTGCACTGTGCACCCAATTCATGGATGAAACAAACAACCATTTGTGTTTATTTATTTAATTCAAGTGGGTGACTTCAAATTTTGGGGAAAAAACTCTGAATTCTGGGTAAAAAAATTTGCTTCTGAAAACTGCACTTTGCAAAAACTGCACTGCATTGATAACTGACACTTTTAGGGGGTTATTTATCAAAGTGTAATTTTTTCTGGTTGGACTTTTAAAGGGGAAAAACATATTTTTCTCGTAGAAAAAAAAAACAATTTTTTTTTATTATTTATTAAACCCCGATGGTGTTAAAAGTACAGATAAAAAAGTAATTCAGCTCAGACCTGCTGAGTTCATGTAGACCTCAATGGCAGATGTCCTGAAGATATCCTGATTTTTGGTGGGTTTCCAAAAAAGCAGGGCTGGAACTAGGGGTTAGGCAGAAGAGGCACTTGCCTAGGGCGCAAAGGCACAGGGGCGCCAGGCACGTACCTCTTCTGACGCCTTCCCCCAGCTCGGACCGATATGTTCATTATCTGTAGCCGCACTTCTACGTAGTTGAAGCATGTGCACTCGCGCATTTTCTGCGCATGCGCACTTGCGTGGTTTCTGCGCATGCGCACTTGCGCGTCCTTGCCTTCTGCGCATGCGCGAGCAGCGGGGGCGAAGTAGTTGACCGGGTTGCCTAAGGCACCCGGCCGAGTAGGCCCGGCACTGCGAAAAAGTCACGGTATTCGAGTGTCAAATCTGAAAAAATCGTAGTATTCATGGTCAACTCCGAAAAAGATATTAGGGCAAGAAATCTTAAAAAAATCACGGATTCAAATTTTCTTACGATCTTTTTAAGTTTTTTCCCACACAAGAATTTTTCGGGGAAAATTTTATGATAAATAGGGGGGGGGGGAGTCTGTGCGGAATTGGTCAGAGAGGCTTTTCAAAAGTAGTGAGATAAATTTTGATAAATAACTTCCTAAATATTTCCTACTTTTATCAGAAAGTTTGCTAAATAACAATAGTTTTTATTTTGAATTAAGTGGATCCACTTAGAATGAAAAAATATACAGGCATATTTATAGAGGTACAGTATGTACATTGTTCTATGAAAAATGATGTAAAAAGCTGTTTAAAATAACTGACCTATTTATAAGGGTCCCTCGTTGTCCTTTTACATCAGTGTATACCATACATCATAATCACAAAAATGATCAATTACAAAGTACAGTTTGCAGTATTCAAAAAAGTGAATTTTTTTTCTTACAATGCAGATTAATATAGCAATTTATGTCACAATTATATATCAACTCAGTCCTGGCCAAAATCATTCAAACCAATGATTTCAAGACAATGATTCCTGATTTCTGAGTCAATGCACAAATAACATATCTAGTTGTAATAACTATACAGGCTAGATGGCAAGTACAAAAGACTAATTCTAAAAATATTATAGCAAAAGGAAAAGCGTACTGTGCTTTAGAACAAAGACAATTCATTGTTTATTAGTCTGCACACGTTTGGTACATCAGCTCTGAAACTTTGTTGTCATTAATCCCTGGGTACTTCATTATGTTTGTTGATTGATAACATACTGTCATAGTTTTTGATTTAACATTTTTTATACATAGTTGTAGAAATTAAGAAAAAAAATAATTCTTATTCGCAAAATGTTTATAGCTGTAGCAATATTAAAATAAAAAGTATCTATTTGTAAGGTTTTATTTATCTTCAACAATTTCTTTTCTTATATTGTTGTTGGTAAATATATCTTTCTCGCTCTCATAAGAGACAAAGTTCTTACTTGGAAGTAAAGAAATTAATAGGAAAAAAACATTTAATAATTAATTAGAGGAGAGAGAAGTTTTTACATCCAGTAAGGATTAATTATATCTTAGTTTGGATCAAGTACAAGGTACTGTTTTATTATTACAGAAAAAAAGGGAATCAGTTTTAAAAATTTGGATTATTTGGATAAAATGTTTTCTATGGGAGTTGGCCTTTCTGTAATTGGAGCTTTCTACATAACAAGTTTTTGGATAACAGATCCCATACAGAAAGGAAAAAATAGAAAATGAGGAACTGTATTACAGTCAAAGGCTAATACCAAACATATTGTAAGTATTTTAATAGTAAAAAGATGCAGCCTGAGACAGTGAGGGCTGGTAGAGTGGGGGAGGAGTGTATTTATAAAGAGTAGAGAGGATAATTTAGAGTAGGGTTATAAAATTATTTTCATACTTATAGATTGAACAAGCAAATGTGTATTTGCAGAATCTAAAATGGTTTGAGGGTACTTAGTTCTGAATAAAAAAAAAGTTAGAGTGCATTTGGACCACCCCCATTCAGTGGCTCTGCGTTCTAGCATATACAGTATCCAAGTCTACAAGCACCTACTCATCCTGTGAGTTCTGTTACATAAATAATTAGATGCTTTCTATATAAGCAGACATATATTATGTACCACTGATTAAACGTTATCCTCCTACTTGACAGATACTATGGAAGTGTAATAATCTGCCTGGAGCTGATCCAGGGACCCGTTGTGTTTGAGCTGTCTGAGTTACCACTGCTCTATGTCAGCAGACAGCTAAGGCCCTGGTTCACTTCCATTGCTATACTAGTAATTGCAAATAGGCATGGCTTGGTTCAGCTGTTATCAATCTGGCCCCATGCGATCAGAGGAAGCCATTAGGCTGCCTATTAAGACCCCTGCTCTTCACTGAATCATTGCAGACATGCAGAAGCAGACCTCATTCATTATAAATGTTTCCTTTCATACTTCAGTTCTGCTCCTATTTACTACTTTGCTATATCCAATGCTAACAAACTTACCTACCTACATCCTCTTCGGGCCTGCTGACTTATAACAAAGACGATTCCATCCACACGCACATAACCACAACTACTAAAACAAGGTTTTAGTTCCTTCTTTTGGTCCTGTTATTCCCTTTGAAGACTCTTGTCATTTACATCGCATTTCCCTTCTTCTACTTACCTCTAAAATCCAGGTAATTATTTTGTGTTCTCCTTTAAGTAACTTTCTTCACACTTGTGATCTATTAGAACCATTGCAACCTGGCTTCCACCATACACTGTACTGGGACTGCTTTATGCAGCTGAGCTGCCTTCACTTACAAATGATCTTCAGGTTGCTAAAGTAACTTCTCAGTTGCAATTCTCTTTGACCTACCATCTGCATGTGATAGCCCCCTCTATCACACTTTTAGTAACAAATAATCTCAGTCTATAAATAAAGAACCAGTTGCTAAAATTTAGAATTATGCTATGCAACAAAATATGTATGACAAAATAAATACCTTGATTTTTATAAATACATGTTTTATAAACATAACCTTTTAAAATCATGAAAAAGTCAATGGCAGGTGTTCCTTTTACAACTGGAAGATCTTTCTTTGATTTGCGGTTTTAGAAGTTCTCAGGTATTTGATGCTGGCTTTTGTGCAACTATGTGAAAAATTCATAGTTATTGTGCAATAAGGCAAAAAGATCAGTACAGCTCCCATTGACTTCTATAGGACCTCAATAGCTTTTACTTGGTAAAGTTTGGTATTAAAGTTTTTTGTGTTTTTTCATTTAAATTTAACATTTTTAGTGCATATTATAAATATAGGAAAATAGCCAATTTTTCAATGTTCGTGGAAATAAATAGCAATATGAAATGGGCCCCATAGTGTACTATTTAAAACTTTAAATACACATATTTATTCGTCTCACAGTTGTGGTTTCTAATTATTATAGCTAAATAATCTTTGGCCAATTAATTATGCCATGTGCACAGCAATAATTTACAAAAGAATTTAGTGAATCAAATGATTTGGTCCACCTTTTCTATGTATTATATGCATGCTATGTTAAGATTTGGTGCATAAATAAACTTAATATATAAATAATAAAATATCTGGATACTCAAGTAAACTAAACCTGCCATAGGATTCTCATAAATCATCCCATGTGAATTGTCTGAGACAGAATTACACTGCAAAGAATGATGTAATTTAAGAATTTATATTCACTTTCTGTAGGTTCTAGAAAAGTTGAATTTAGTAGCTCATAAATATAACTGGTGAACTATTTAAACTTTAGAATTGTTTGTGCAAACGATGACCTGTTGTTACATGCTGTTGATGGAAATGGAAATTTAGCTTATATAACTAATGGTTTAATGTAAGGTGCAATTTATCATTATTAATAACTTAATCTGAAAATGACTAAATCTTACAGGACAGTCTTTTAAACACTAAATGGCAGGAATTAACTAATCCCTCCATACATTCCAGCACTTACAAAGTAAATACACCATCCACAAGCTATACCCAGCCCTGCATTGTCCCAGCTTCATCTGTGCCCATCTCATACACACTTTCTGGTTAACCCATCCATACCAGAAGCAGCAGTTTGAACTGTCCAATCAAAATGGAGCAGCTTGGGGGGGGTTGCATGAATGCATGCATTCAAGATGGCCACTTATACAGGAATACACAACAAAAGAATTCTATGGACCACTATACGGTAACAACTGCTCCAACACATGTTGCTGGTCAGGGCTTATCAACCACCACGGCAACCACTCGTACAATATTATGGTGTAAAATGTAAGCTTTGAGCTAATTTTCAGAAATGTCATAAAAATGCTGACTTGGGTGCTTTAATGCTGACTTTAGTGCAGCTTTGCAATTTGGACTTGAAAGACATATTTACCATTTTGGATTAGGTAAAATGTGTACTTTCCAAAAATATATGGGTATATGGGTTTTCTGGGGGGGGGATTTGTTCCTTAACACTGCATAAAATGCAGTAAATATGTTAATTTTGCAGTAGCTGAAGTGACTGCCATGGCAATTTGTATGCACTATTTTCATTTTGGCATTTCTACATTCCATACATTGATAATATACATTCTCAGCACCAAACTGGTAAGTGGCCCTATGGCAGTCATTTTATGATGTTTTAAATTTGTACCTAATGTGCTAATGTAATAAGATGTGACAAAATGATTATATTTTCCCAAAAAGTTAACTTTTTCAGAATTTTCATGCATTTTTATGTCAAATGTTAAATTTAACAAAGCATTTGTTTGTTTGCTTTATCAGAATGTACACTCCTCTTTTTTCCCATTTGTATCCCTTGCAGTCCCCTAGATTTGGAGTGTTTGAATCTGAAAATACTCCAGCTAAAATCCGTCAAAATCATGTAGAAATCACTGGCAGACAGTCCCTTTAACAATTGAAACGTGTTTTACCTTAAGGATTTTTGATAATTTCGAAATTTCAAAACTTTTATGGGCAGCAATTCCAAAAAGTTGAATTATTCGTACGTCAAATAGAAAAAGTCACAATTCAGTGTGTTGCACTTTTGATGACTTTTTCTTGCACTGATTTTTGGTAAATTGGTAAATTAAAGGGATTTGGGTTTGGGAATATGGCTGAATTTTTTTAATATAGTTAGAAAAAGTCAAGGTTTAGTACATCTGCCTCTATATGTTTTTGTGTGCCTTAAGCCCTGTACTGAACCTAAAACCTGTCAAAATCATGTAGACGTCAATAGCAGCTGGTCCCTTTAATTATTGGAACATGTTTTTTACCTTTAGAATTCTCAATAGTTTCAAGCTGTTTGCACTGGTTATAGTTCAATAATCTAATAAATGTAAGTTTTTCAGACGACAACTTGAAAAAATTGCACAATTTGAGTGTCAAATCTAAGAAGCTGCACAAGTCACAAGGTTGGTCAAGTTGAATCAGTTTCTTCTAAGATAGGTTTCACATACCCAACTGACTTAATATTAAACAGACAAATGCAATAGTCACACTCATCTGGACATAATATAGATAAACACTAATATAAAAATATAACCAGTGACAAGACCAACATTAAACAGAGCGAATCCTTAGATGATAAGGCAATTATGCATCTTAATAGAAAAGTCTGTTTGGAAATAACTTCAGGAAAGATTTTTAATTGGTATACAATAAAATTATGAAACTACTTTAATCGTTGCAAAAGAGGCATCTGTTACTTCGGCATGTTATTGTGCCAAAAATGTGTGCAACCTGCCATGTACTATATTTATAAGAAAAAAAACACTCAAAATATAGAAATGTACCAAATAGCTTGAACTGTATTAAAAGTGATCCTGCATACAAAATGTTATACAAAGAGGCCTTTTTATCAAAATTCCAACTTTTATAGTCAAGTTTTTTGGACATTTATTATGCACTGAAGCTGTTAAAAGTCGGAATCCAAAGACTCCATCTAAAACTTGTTGAATTCATGTAAAAATCAATGGCAGCTATCCCTTTAACCATTTGAAAATATTTTTAACCTTCACAAACTTTGGGAGTTTTGGGGTGTTTGGTGCTTGTTTCTGCGAGAAAACTCAATACATTTTTATTGTGTGATGTGTGTTTTATTTATATGTATGTGTGTGGATGTCTGTGTGTGTGTCCATCTCTCAGGGAGAGAGAGATCCATCTGTACCTCCAGGGAAGAGAGAGAAAGACCTTGTTTTTCAGAATATATACCTCCTTCAGTAACTATGCACTCACTCCCCAAGTATCTATATAAGACTGTTAGGAGGCATGCATAACTACTGCGACAACCTAACCGTTACCTGATATATGACCATACCTTAAATAAACCACACTGAGACGAAACTTCCTTTAAGTGGGTGAGGGTCGGCCACAGCTTTTATTTGAACAGATTATTAATCAATACCGTAAACAGAAAAACTTGCCATTAAATTACCAACCATTAATTTCCAAATGCCAGCCACCGCAGCCGCGGTGGGCATGTAGGTCATCCCAAATACCGCCAGTATAACTAAATGGCAAAGACACATTTGTACCCCGCTGTGACAAAAACATATATCCATACAGAAAATAACAGTGAATTACAAAGCGATACATGCATGGAAGTAGTGAATAGGAGTAGACATACCCCAATTGTTTGTTTTTTTTTTTGTTTTTTTTTTTTTTTGTAGTCATTTATTTATTTATGTAATTTTTTTTTTTTTTTTTTTTTAAGTAGAAAACACAAAACATACAAAAACTTGCCCAAGAAAACACTGCTGACATGAACATGGGAGGGTGGGTGGGCAGCTCCACCAGCGTTCCAGGATCCTGAGGGAAAAGGAAGCAGGTAAGGGATTCCTTGGTTATATAACTGCCCTCCCCTTCTGCTCCCCACCAATGCTCTTTAACCTGCCCCTTAAGGACCAATCCCCTTGCCTTTCCATCCCTCCTCCCAGTCAATGGCACCCTCGCTACACCCTTTGGTGCCTTCCAGACTGTTAGGAGGCATGCATAACTACTGCGACAACCTAACCGTTACCTGATATATGACCATACCTTAAATAAACCACACTGAGACGAAACTTCCTTTAAGTGGGTGAGGGTCGGCCACAGCTTTTATTTGAACAGATTATTAATCAATACCGTAAACAGAAAAACTTGCCATTAAATTACCAACCATTAATTTCCAAATGCCAGCCACCGCAGCCGCGGTGGGCATGTAGGTCATCCCAAATACCGCCAGTATAACTAAATGGCAAAGACACATTTGTACCCCGCCACGGAGGAGTTCCTGTAAACCTACACGGAGCTCCGACCCCCACCCAAACGCAACAGAGCAGCCCCTATACCATCCTGCAAACCAGAAAGAAAAAGGTCGAGCCCGATATCATTGAGATGCACACCGTCACGCAACATGAGGCCCTGATCGATACCCTCCAACTGACGGTGCCGAACCACAATGCCTCCCCTGTCACGAACAAAACGAGAAACCCTGGAATTAAGAAGGCGCCGGGCCCGTTCTATCGCATGCGGGTCCCTCGCACCCCTCCAGCATAACCTGGGGACAATTTCCGACCAAACTAATACAAATTCCGAGAAAAAAGCTGGAAACCTGCCTATATCCGACCTCATGAGGGCTAAAAGCTCCGCCACACTTACGCGGCCGAGGTCATTGCCGCCTGCGTGGATAACCAATATGACTGGGGGGGAAGTAACCCTGCTGATTGCCACCACTTCGGGTAATACCTGCAACCACCGCAAACCTCCAATACCGCGCCATTGAAATTGGAGCCCCGTAAAACCCAAGGATTCGCTTCCGGGACGAAAAGAAGCTCTGTGTTCCGCCCGACGAATATAGGAGTGGCCAACCATCCAAACAGTCGCTTGAGGGTGCCCTGGAAGAAATTAAAGAGTTATTAAATCTGGCCGTATGTAAGTAGTAAAACACGCTGATTTCCAGCGACCAATCTTTTTAATGTGTTCATCCTTGAGGCCACAAAGACTCGCTTCCATTGCTGCCCCAATGCGGAACGAGTGAGTTCCAAATTCGGCAGGATTAAAACCAAGCTGACACAAGCAACGTTTAAACATGGCCGCAAACTGAAAGCGGGTCAACGGGGAACCATCAAGGTGTGAAAGAAAACGGTCACCCAGGGCTCTAATTGAGGAAAAGTGCGACACCAGGGTGCATGGGCAGGCAGGGCCCGCTATCGCCGTTAATGGGATCCAACACCCTTTACCCATAACATCAGTCTTAGAGCGCCGGATGCCCAAAAGAATGGAACCCGAATTTCCAAACACATCACCGGATAACAGGCCCCCCGGTTTAGACTTGCTTTGCGGGACCAGTTCACTAACTCGCAATGCTGCAAAGAAAGCTAATGCAAAAGCAGTTCTGAAAAGAGCTACCTCATAACTGGATTTACACACTGTGGGCAATATAGCTAAAAGTTGGCACAGTAGTGCAAACGACACTGGTCTTCTGGAGTCTTTTGTGACCGAAGTCCTGGCCCAACCTTTCATGGCTTGCAATATGGGAAAACGTTTCGTAACATCTTCAACCCCCATGAGTTTAAACAAGAAAGCCAAACCCGTCAATCGCTTTCTTGCAACTGCCACAGAGTGGCCACGCCCCCGAAGTTGCAAAAGGTAATCCACAGCAACCTGAAAACAGTTATCGGGTGACCATACGGCGTCAACCGGGAACAAAGAGAACCACTCAGCCCAAGCCTTACCATGCGCCGCCCACGTGGCTGGAGCCACCGAAGTTCGGACCATGTTCATAAGCTGCGCTCCACTATCTCCCACAAGGTAGTTGGGCATTCCTGTCCTCGGGACTCTGCCTCCGGGACTAAATCCCGGAATTTCTGCCACTGTGAACGAGAGAGAGCATCAGCTGCTGAATTGGAAAACCCCTGGAACATGCTTGGCCCGAAACCAAATGTTGTGCGTCAAGCAAAGCAGGACCAGGTGGCGCAACAGAGCTAAAACAGGCAAAGAAGAAGACGTCAAGTTGTTAATTGCGAATACAACACTTAAATTATCTGTCCAAAAACAAACTTTTTTATTAGACATGAGTGCGCCCCAGATTTCCACGGCCACCACAATAGGGAAAATCTCAAGTAAAGTCAAATTCTTGCAAAGTCCAGCTTCGGCCCAATACTCAGGCCAAGCACCGAAACACCACTGATTGCCAAGGATGGCCCCAAAACCTATAGAGCCGGCCGCATCCGTAAACAGGGATAAGTCGCTATTACCAATTTCGTGGCTCATCCAACACGACCTACCATTAAAGACCTGTAAGAACTGTTTCCACACCTCTAGATCTTCCTTCAACTGCCTAGTGATCCTGATAAAATGGTGGGGGGATTTTGCTCCCTTCGTAGCCAGTGACAAACGACGGGAAAAAACCCTACCCATGGGCATGATTCTGCAAGCAAAAACCAGAAGACCTAACAATGATTGGAGCTGCTTCAGGGTAACTTTGGAGGCCCCGTGTACTAACTCGACTAGCGCTAGCAACTTAAACATCTTATCGCTCGGAAGACGGAATTCCATCTGAATGGTGTCAATCTCAATGCCGAGGAAAGTCAAAACTACGGTAGGACCTTCGGTTTTTTCCTCTGCGAGAGGGACGCCAAACTGCTGAGCAACAAAACGAAAGGTGGCTAGCAGGCCTGTACATCTACTGCTGTTCGCTGGGCCCACAAACAAGAAATCATCTAGGTAATGGGTTAAAGAATGAGAGCCTGACTCGGTACTGACAACCCACTCTATGAAGGAGCTGAAAACCTCAAAGTAGAAACAGGAGATTGAACAACCCATAGGCAGGCACATGTCATAGTAGAAATGACCATCAAAGAAACAACCCAATAGATGAAAACAATCTTTGTGGACGGGCAGCAGCCTAAATGCAGATTCGATGTCAGCTTTAGCTAAAAGTACACCGTGACCTGCCTTACGAACCAATGCAATCGCACGATCAAAAGGGGCATAAGACACTGAAGCATCCTCCTTGCTAATGCCATCATTGACGGATTCGCCTTTAGGATATGATAGGTGGTGAATTAAACGAAATTTACCGGGCTCCTTTTTGGGTACCACACCTAAAGGGGAAACCCTCAAGTTGGGAAAAGGTAACGATGCAAAGGGGCCCGCAATCCTGCCTAACTCCACTTCCTTTCTTAACTTGTCGGCAACCACTCCGTGGTGCTCTTCCGCTGACTTGAGGTTGGTGGAAAACAAAGGTTTGAATTTCAACTGAAAGGGGATGAAAAAACCAAAAAGAAAACCGCATCTAAGCAGGGCGGCTTCCCGCTTCTTGGGGTACTGATCTAACCAAGGTGACATTGCTAGCACGTTCACTGGGGTTCTCTGTTCTACCTGGGATTTGAGGTGCTGCCAGGGTCTTGCCCTTTTTAAAACACCTGAGGGCCGAGTGGGCTCCCCCACAAATGGAGCACTCATGCTTGAATTTACACGTTCCGAAGAATCTGCAATGGCCCTCATTGAACAACCAGCAAACTCCCGGCCGTCTGGGGGCCGCAGAGCTGGCCTGTGAGTGCCCAGCGGCCCCCGACAGAAAGGGAGGGGGACGCTGGGCCATCATAAGCCGAATCCACACATCCGTAGCTTTCATGTCCCAACCCAGGTCTGGATGAAGAGCAAGTTTCCTCCTAAATTCCTCTTCATACCTCCACCAGGCTGAACCCCCGTGCACTTTGTAAGCCCCATAAATAAGATCCTGGTAAACAAAAAGTTGAGAGCACTTTTCGGGATGTTTTTGGCCAATAACCCCAGCAAGCACCGAAAAGGCTTGCAGCCAATTTCCAAAAGTTTTAGCGACTCTAGGCTTTCTGTCCTCGCTTTTGTCAAAACGCCGCTCCTTATCAACCGTCACTTGATCAGGCGAGACCAGGGACCAAATATCAATGTACTCATTATTCCAAATTTTTTCCCTGGTCTCCGCTGACAAATGAGAGCCCAACGGGCTAACCCCGCAAAAATAGACATCTTTGTATGTACCAGCCGATGGGGGTTCAGTATGTGGAGTAGGATTATTGGCAACTAACTTGTCCAAAATTTGTTTAAGTGCAACAAGAACTTCGCTATTAGGTTCACCAGTACCCACCCATGCCCCTGTACAGTCATACCCACCAGATCTTGAGGGCAGAGGTGTAGTAGCAGCATGACTCCGTGGATGAGAGGTGTTGTCATCCCGGCACAAATTGTGAAGCCGGTGGGAACCCCGGTGTCGTCTGCGACGTTTGTTCCCCTGCCGATCCTCTGAACTCCCATTTGAGGAAGAGGAGGGGGAGTATGACCTTGGCGATGCCCAGGCCGAAGAACAGGAGGGTACTGGGGATTGGACCCGTGAACCTCGTCTACCCCTGGTATCCCTAAGGGGGGATTCAGCTATGTTCTGAGATCTAGCAGTGGAGCTACGGCGAATACACCTGTCAGCTCCCCGAGACGTAGAACCATGCCTAGCTACCGTGGCACTGGAATGGGGGGGGGTATGAGTGGTGGCTAAAAAATCAGCATTGTGGTGGTGAGACCGCTGACCCTGCGAAAAGCCCCCTAAAGCAGAGTCAGAAAAATCTGAATTACGGGGTGGGGAACTATCCTCAGAGGAAAAAAGTGGGGGAATATGGGAATGTACCCCAGACAAAACACTTTTATTGTGTACCCCAGTGTGCTTAGGTGTAACTGCTGGAACTGGGGGAGACTTTGCTACAGAATGCAGCCTTAGAGCAGAGGCAGAAACAGGGGGAGGAGGGGAGGTGCGCGCTTCAGAGGAAGCAGCAGGAATCAGTCTCACAGACTGAACAGTGGCTGTGGGAGGAGGAGCACGC
Source organism: Xenopus petersii (assembly GCA_038501925.1). Taxonomy (NCBI): domain Eukaryota; kingdom Metazoa; phylum Chordata; class Amphibia; order Anura; family Pipidae; genus Xenopus; species Xenopus petersii. The sequence continues at coordinate 33,918,201 of CM076689.1, read as the reverse complement.
CCTGCTGCGCGTGCAGCAGCAGCACGCGCTCTAGTAACAGGGGGCCTAGCAGAGCTGGCGGTAGCCAGCGCAGGGGAAGCAGCAGGAGACGGGCGGGCGGCTGAAGTAGCGGTCACTTTGCGTGCCGCATTCCGGATCCGCCGCCTAGGGGGGCTGGGGCTAAGCCGTGATGGGGGGCGGGAACGCCTGGATAAACCCGCTGCTGTGCCACGCGCAGCAGTCCTGCTGCGCACAGACGGAGCTGCGGCTGTAGGGGGAATCAGCTCTGCTAAAAGCTGATTTACCCAACCTGAACCCTGCTGCCTAAGCCTTTCCCTCACCTGAGCCTCTAATGCGTCAGCCATTGTGGAGAACCAGACACCCTGATGGAAGCAGCTCCACCAGCGTTCCAGGATCCTGAGGGAAAAGGAAGCAGGTAAGGGATTCCTTGGTTATATAACTGCCCTCCCCTTCTGCTCCCCACCAATGCTCTTTAACCTGCCCCTTAAGGACCAATCCCCTTGCCTTTCCATCCCTCCTCCCAGTCAATGGCACCCTCGCTACACCCTTTGGTGCCTTCCAGGCAAGGGAATATGTTCCAGGGCCACGCCCTTCTCAAATTACTTACAAGGATGTGTGAATCAGTAAGACATATGTACATACATTATGCTGTGGTTTGACACTATATTAATGAATTATACATTTGTCTCTAATAACTGTATTTCCCATTCGAGATTTTCAGTCTCATTGAAAATGATTTCTGCTTCTTTGAATGTTTTTTCTTGTGAAAAAAATGTGACCGCAAATATTCCGTTTTTTTAATAAGTTAGTGTTAAAGTAAAAAATCTGATTGTGGAAATAAAAGACACTCATGAGTTTTTATCTTGTCTTTAGTCTACATAGTCCTCTATAGCATATATACTATATTCTATCGTTATGGAAGTGTATTTGAGTGGAAAACGTTGTCATTAAAAACAGTCCTAAGTTTATTCATTACCATTTTTTGAATTCTGCAAATATATTTGCCCTGAAAAAAGCATCAAGGAAAATTAAGTAAAGTGGTTGCACGCAGAGCTAAGATCTTTTAGTTCTTTGGGGTTAATACCACCAGCACCTGGATCTTTATTTGTATTTGTACGTTGATATTGCCTAAACGTCCTCCTGAGTCAACCAGCCATCAATACTTAAATTATGTGAATTGTTGATTTTAAATAAAGTAAGTCTTTATTAGCTGTGTTTTTAAGCTGTGTAAATTGAAGTTTACCTCCGTTTGTTCCCTGCTTTCACCAAACTATTTACCATCAACCAGTATAAAAATTTCCATCCCTTCATTCTTTGTTTTTTTACTATTTATATGTTTAAAAAATAATTTGGGATTTATTTTACTCTTCAGTGCAAGGACTAGTTCATTTTAGCTTTTAGCTTGATTGCTATATTGGCTTCCTTGTAAGTAATACAAGTTTAAGCTAATCTAGCTAACTTAAATACTTTCTTTATTAATACTGTTAAAAGTCTTGTCCAGTTAATATGTTACAGAGATGCTCTTATAGTGCCAATGTTTGCATTCACTCCCTTATATAGTTGTCTATATAGGTATAGCCTTCAGAATTGACTCCAAAATTGTTCGGGCCTCATTGGGGCATTTATCAACATCCTTGATAAAGGCCCCAATTTCGGCCGAAACATTGGGTACATGAGAGATGTTTCAATAAAACTGTTTTTAAAATTATATATATATATATATATATATATATATATATATATATATATATATATATATAAAATTCCATTTTGTTCCTTTTTGTAAATTTGTTTAGACTTGTTTTTACCTTTACTAAATTAATATGTGCATTTATTGGGATTACTAGATTTGATTTTTGGGGGGGGGGTTAATATCTCCTTGGGGTACTTCTTGAGTTTAAACACAAAAATAAGTAATCCAGAACAATGCAACACAATCACATCCAACAAAACCAATATTTTATTTTGCCTGGTAAAATCAATAGTTGTGCTGTGGTCTGAAAGTTTTATGGGCACAAACATGAATAATAGTAATGCATAACTGCAAATGCAATTAAATGCCTTTAAATAAAAAAAATCACTAAAATACAAAACAAATGTAATTTGAAAATTAGTGATCAATAGATATTATTCCAACTGGTGCGTAAATAATTTTTTTTAAAAAAAAGTATGGGTGTGTGTATGTACACTTCACAATATTATAAGTAATATATACTATATGTCCATGCATGTGTAAGTGAGAATGCATGTAAATTGAGTGTGCAATCCTTCCAATTCCCAAAAATGGTATGGGTGTAAGTGTACAAGGTAATGTGTGTTTTAATACAAAAAGTGGTTGCGTGTGACACTTAAGGGCAGATGTACCAAAATGTCAGACTAGAGTTTACTACAGAAAAACTCACCCATTTTCTACTAATTCCAATGGGATTTTTAAAAGCGTAGATATGGTTGAGTTTGAGTTGACTACAGCCCACACACCTGGAATTGTAGGAGAATGTACTGTTGATTCTGTGATTCTAGATTCTACGGCACAAGTTTTTTTTAAATTACATGAAATATGCAAATTCCAGAGAGCTGGAACAATAAACACTTTAGTTTCATTGAATATGATATTCAAGGTTTAAAAAGTTATGTATCCAGTATTGTTATTATATGTGGTAATATTTGAACAGGGACCTGTTGTGTTCTAGACACTGCTCCTCCTGCTTGAGCCACAGGAGGCAGTGTGGTGTTGGCCTGGCTATAAGATTACTGTGGCTTTGCTGCCTCCTGGTCAGCCTGTCTTAGTGCATGCCCACTATCCAGCTGAGGGCAATGACTCATTTAAGCACTACTTAAGCCTGTTCCCCCTACACCCTGTGCTGGATTATTAGCCCAAACCCTGACTCCAAGCCTTGTGATTTCCTGTTCCTGAATCCTGTTTTCTTGTTCCTGAATCCTGTTTGGTCCTAAATCTGACCCAGTAACCTTTTTTCCTGAATTCTGTTTGTTCCTGAATCTGACCCAGTAACCTTTGTTCCTGAATTCTGTTTGTTCCTGAATCTGACCCGGTCACCTAGTCCTGTTTTTGTTTCTTTTTGTACTCTCCCGTTTCTGACCTTGGCTCGATTTTTGACTTTGCATGAAGTTTGCCCGTCTTGACCTTTTTTGCCTGTATCTCACTCTGTTTTGTCTGCCACCTGCCCTCGATTTTTCAGCCTGATTCTGGACTTGTGTTTTTGTTGCCTTACACCTGGATTTGTATTTTTGCTGCATTATATCTTTCTGCAAAAGTCTGCTTATATTTTTGTTTAATAAATACTCTAAGTTACTCAACACCCTGGCTCCTGTCTGCAAATCCTAACAGTCATTCCTAACAGTAGAGGATACTATGTGCTGCAGTATTTAGCCAGTCATCACATAACTGATAGGCTAGGATTAAACGTAAGAGCATTGGGGCGCCTTCTGTTTTGTACCAATTCAAACCCTTTGTAAATGAGTCAGATACAGATGCAGCCATCAGGGTTCCTTATTTTGTCGCACCATGTCCAGACACCAGTGCTGAGTCCTGCCTCTAGATGGTGATAGCATTGCTTCTGATGGACATTGCACTCTAACCCAATATAAGCACTAAAAAATGAAACAGTGTGACAAAATGTGAAATTCCAATGGCTTCATCTGTATGACCTGCCTCAATAAAGGTGGCCATACCTGGAGTTACAACATATGAATAGGGAGTCTGGCCAAATATAAATGGAATGCTCTAAAAGTGCTTTGACTACTGGGCCCCTTGAGTAAGCACTTTCCTTCCATGTCCATTTAGATTTGCCACTTTGTTCCATAAACTGAACAAGTTCATGTGTAAAATAAGACCAGCCATGCATGAGACCAAATAAAAGCATATCAGCTTGTAGGATGATTGGCCAAATAACCCAAGCAGTTTTTTTTACATGTATGGTTACTGTACCTTATCTAGGCTATGAATACCAAACAATAAACTATATAGTGGTTGTAGAACTGCCAGGATAAGCATTTCCTGATTTCATTTTAATCTACATAAATTGTACAGTATGCCAAGTGTTAACGTATAAAACATTTCAATCATTATTCTTACCTGCTGATAGGTAAAACATTATATGCACACATTTATAAAGGTTCTGCAATATTGTAAAATGGTATGGGACCAGATCTGCACCACTCTGATCACTATAGGTTTCCAAAGACAAAATTATGTCCCATCCTCAATATGCCACATTTTTTGTACAGCTTAGTAGAAGATTTATACAAAAAAAAGACAATAAATATAAACAATACACACTCTTTGAATTAAACTGGAAACTTGTTATTAGCACAAGATATCCTAGTGACATTGCAGTATCCCTGTGTTATATAAATGCTGCAACATCCAAGGTGACATCGTTGACTTAAAATGACTGTGACCCACAACTGAAGTGCTAAACTAATAAATCATTTATGATATAAAATACGTATTTCTGCAGTGTTTCTATTGGAGAACACCCCCTTGCATACATTTACTGTAAGTCATATATACATGTTATTCTTAAAAGTTACATTAGAATATTTGTGACATCTACAAGTATTTGGGCCCTTTTAGGTTATACTGTATGCAACTATTTGCCAATACGTCCTGCTGCTGTGTTTGATAAATTTGTAAAGGCAGGCAGTGTCATGGCACCTTGCCGCGAGAAGACGTGGACATAGGGCAGGACTCACACAACACAACTCCTTTAGGGAATGCAGCTCTTTATTGTAGCATGGCAATGTCAATATCACAGGTTTAGATGGTAGCCAGCCGGCATTCAGTGAGTCTGCATGAGGATGATACCAGGGTTGGGCACTGCTATTGCTGGTTACTGGAGCATGTGGGTACAGCTGTGATGGTTTACAGCCAGGCAGTCTCTGTGGTCCTCCATGTATGTAAAAAGACTAACAAATTGGAATTCTTAACAGCCAACTTTGTAAGCCAGAATGGAAACAGCCCCTGTCGTAAATGCAGAACAGGGTTTGATTCCTTCTGCCAATCACAAAGACAGCTTCCACAAGGGCCAATCACATGATAGGCCAAGCGGGCCATTATAGGGACCAATCTGGCCATGAATTATAATGGTGCCAATCACAGCTAATACTGTTTGGCTAATGGGGTGCCATTTGGGGAGCATGCCCAGTTAAGTCTGAATGTAGGATCCAGACAGCACACAGCTCTTGGGGTCATCTATGTGTATTGAGCTACAGAAGGCTCTGGTTTGTTTGCCCTCATGGTAGGAGTCACTTACCAAGGAATGCAGGTCTGGCTATCCAACATCAAAAACCACATAGATAAAGAAGCAAAGGTTATCATACACATACCATTTGTTGAAGCAGTTAGGAGCAACTAAACAATAACATAATACTTTACATTTTTCCCTCAAGATTAAAATTTTGTTTTATCTCAGGCAGCATTTACTAGTCTCAAATTTTTTTTTGTATTGGTTTATTGGAAACACTTTTTTTATTTTATTTTTTATTAATTTTTCAAGGTACAGTAAATCAGCATTGTGATCAAACTGGTCTCTTGTTGGATACAAACATCTAATTGGTTGTATATGATTGTACATTACCTTACTACTGAGAGTGATAGCATTCTACTGCTAAAGGATTAATTCAAACTTTCTTATGATTCTGCATTCCTGTTCAAGAAGAATAATAATGCTGCCCATCAATAACCATACTGACCATTACAGACATAGAATGTGGGGTTTGAAGTATTGTACTGCATTAAATACAATTTTAGCTCTGCAATACCATATACTGTACATTGCCCTTCATTTTTAGAGAAGCTCATTTACACTATGCTACTGTTGATTTAAAAAATCTCCCATATTGCCTATTTCTTTAAAATATGGCAGCATTTTCTCCATCAATATTGTGCCATCTAGATAGTTTTTCTATGATGTGGAAGGCAAGGGTGGATAAACATTTTGTGGGATCTTTTTCAGAAAAAATCCTCCCTGCTAGTGCAAGGACACCCAAACTAGGAGGGAAAATGAGTTAATGATGCAACTTGCGGATTATGCTTATGAGTTTGACGTCATGTGCAAATTACGCGTACCTGCACTACACAACATGGCCTAGCACTAGTGATGGGCGAATTTGGGCTGTTTCACTCTGCCGAAAAATTTGCGAAACGGCACCGGTGTCCCGTTTTTGATGCCAAAAAATAGACGTCGGCTATTGACGCTGGTGAATTTTCTCGCCAGCTTCGCGAATCGCGACAATTCGCCGCAAATTCGAGCCTGGTCAATAAATTCACCCATCACTACCTAACACTGGTGGGACTAATTTTTTAATTTTTTTAAAAAAAAACCTGCTACCCCCAACTGGAGTGAGGGCTATATATTTTAGGTTAACAGGTGCCCTTTAAAGAGCATGCAGTTGCTAAAACCACACATTTTGACACACTTATTCCTAAAAAAAATACATACAAACTATAATAAGATTTATAAAAATAAGACACCCTTTCCCTTTCAGATTTACAGTCAAGGAGAAGTTTATCATATAAGGAGATTAAAAGAGTAGATTGATCTGATCAACTATATTCTCTTCCTCTAAAGAACCAGGCCATTGGAAAATAAATATACAGTTGTTTCAATTTCCCTTATTTCACTTTTTAGTCAAAATAAAAAAAAAAGAAACATAAATATTTCCTAATTAAAAGAGTAAGCAAAAAGTATATTCAGAAATGTTCCTTTTCATTAAATTCATGTTAAAAGCAGGGTATACTGCACTTGTTAGTGTTTTGGGGGGCCTTTTATATTTATAGTTGTGCCAGTTTAGGTGGATACACTGATTTCAGCATTTCTTTTAAAAAACTCTACCTCATGTATCGGGTAATTATGTATTTTACTAAATAAATAAAATAATATGTGTTTTGCAGCAGTGTACAAGGTTTTTCATGTACCTACTGCACATTCAAAATGACTGGGTATGCATGTATAATAAATAGGTGTGCATCTTCCACTTGTGAAATTCTACAGGTTCCACTTTACCTCTCTTATTGTTATTGCACAGAATATGATATTCTGAAAAGTTAAAAAATCTGCACTTTATTATGTCATGAAATTTGTGATAATCATTGTCAACATACTAAAATACTTGATGAAACATCATTCTCATGCAGAAAGACATTGCTTTAAATTGTAGCTATATTTTCTTGCCATTGATGATTTATTTAGTTTGCTTCGGGATACTACACATACTATACTGTATGATCCATGATCCAAAATCAATTAAGCAGAATTTTATGATTAATGACAAAATCCACTTTGTTCTTGTTGTCACTGATCAACTGAAAAGTAAAATTGAAACATAATCTAAACATTCTTTATTTTAATTTTAATTACATTTGTGTAAATTAAATATAAACAGTTGAATATATAATTATTGCACCCACCTTTTTCCCTCACTGAAATGTTGCCAAGGACAACTCACTTTGGCTTCTAAATGAAATATTTTTAAACTCAAGTATTTTGGTACTAATTTGTGATTTATTAAGCACCAAAAACTTGAATTTAAAAATTGGCATTTTAAAGTTTATACACATTTTTTGGGGCAGATTTAGCAAACTGTGAGATTAAAGCTCACCTCGGAAAAAGTCACCCACTTTCTATTCATTCCTATTGGATTTTTAAAAGTGTATTTATCAAAAGGTGAACCCTAACTTTCATATGTAGATAAATCAGCTTTTCAAAATCCCATAGGAATCAATATAATAATTATTATTTCTTTATATAATAATTAGAGAGACAACAAAAAAGAGCTGTAAAATATATGGGTTTATAAAAAAGAACATACAGAATTACATAAATAGCGACCAGTAACCAATACAAAAAAATATGAGGGCACTGCCCGAAAGAGCTTGCAATCTGAAAGAAAAAGAGGTTGAGATACAAGGTGTGGGAATGGGCAAGATCAGAAATAAGCAAGGTTAAAGATGTAGCATATGGTATTGTATTTAGTAGATTTACAAAATGAGTTAGGTTTTTCTGAATAAGTCTGTTTTAACATTTGAAAGCGGAAAGTTTGGGAGAAAGTCAGACAGACCGTCGGAGAGAGTTCCAGAGGAGGGGTGCAGCCCTTGCAAGTCTTGAATGTGAGCATGTCAATAAGTCAATGAGTGAGGAGTTGAGAAACAGGTCAGTAGAGGAGCTTAGGAAGCGGTTTGGTGAGTATCTAGCAATAAGTTCAGAGGTGTAGGATGGGGCTGAGTTATGAACTGCTCTGTATGTGTGGGTCATTAGTTTGAATTTTATTCTGAAATGAAGCCAGTTCACGGATTGGCATGGCAGAGGAGGAGCAGTTGCTAAGATGTATATGCATGGCAGCAGTCCATTATGGACTAGAGAGATGACAGTCGACGGAGAGGAAGGACAATTAATAGAGAGTTAAAGTAAGCTAGACATGATATGATGGGTGAAAAATTGTATTTCATATAATATATATGTGTATTCTGTAAATGTTGTTTAGGTGAAAGTGACATGATGAAAGTGGTTATGAAGAGTGACTCATAGGGCAGAAAGTGGGTATGTTTTTGTGCAGTGAGCTCTCTCACATGTTAATAAATCTATCCCTTAGGGTTTATGTAGAAGTCAATGGGGATTGTCCTAGGCAAAATGTAAATTATTTTTTTCAATTCAAGTTTTGTGTGGTTTTCAATTTTTGGAGTTTATAAATCCATTACAAAATGATAAGTAAATGAGCTGAAATTTAATGCGTTCGAGTTTTTTTTTTTTCACTGTTTCATTCAAACGTTTGCCCACTCTCATGCCTTGTGTCTCAATCCCTTCCACTTTAAGATTGTAAGCTCTTTTGCACAAGGCCTTCTTCACTTTTTGTTTCGGTTACTTGTTTTCTATGTATGTAATGCTATATGTTCGATGTATGTAATTAATTATGTTCTATGTACTGTATGTATTTATGTACGTTCTTTGTACATACACATTTATTTTATAGTCCTGTGAAATATGTTGGCGCTCTAATAATACATGTTAATAATAAAACAATAATAAGAGTCTTTATAAGAATTAGGAAATGAGTGTAGCTTAGTCATGGCCTGACATTATTAGGTGATGTCAGCCAAAAACTACTGGTAATGGGAAGTTATTTTGCCCAAAGGAACTGAGTGCCATCTGGGCATTTTGGGGGAGATTAATTGCTTGAAGAAAAGATTTTTGTCATTGGGTGACTAATCTCCCCCAATAGTGCCACCACCCTAAGGGTCTTTTATTCTAACAAAGTAGTTTGTATTTGTAGTCTGTGCCACTTGTTCAGTTTTAAATCTCACGGTTGCATTATTTAAGATGAATCCAGGTACAGTTATGGGACCTGTTATCCAGAATGTTCGGGACCTGGGGTTTTCTGGATAAAGGATCATTCTGTAATTTGGATCTCCATGCCTTACATCTAATATCAAATCATGTAAACATTAAATAAACCCAATAGTCTGGTTTTGCTTCCAATAAAGATTTATTATAGTTAGTTTGGATCAATTTTCATTTTATTTTGCAGAAAGTCCTGCACAACATGTTTCGGCTCATGTTTCAACATGTTTCGGCTACAATGGCCTTCATCAGGTACATGCATCATCAGGCACCTGATGAAGGCCGTTGTAGCTGAAACATATTGTGCAGGTCTTACTACAAAATAAATGAAAACCTTTTAAAGCAAGATTTTGTGCTCTCCGACTATTCTCTCCTTTACTTGGAATCTTTGCACTACGGCACGGGGGTTTGCGGTTCGTTTGAGAAGCACTAAATACACAGATGACTACGGTAAGGACAACTCCATATCTAATCTGATATGTACTTTCTTTTCCTCTGTTTACACAAAATGTGCAGTGCATATGAATTGGTATTTTTGTCTGTTTTATGGTTTTCATAAAGCCACCGAAATTGTATTGTAACCGAGACATAACAATAAAATAAATCCCTATTATTACTAATTATGTTTCCTTTGGTGTCTTCATCTCTTGGTAGCCTTTCATTGCATTTCTGCTGATGGAGGTACTTCTAAGCACAGGAGAGAGCATGATACTGTACACAGCAGGTGTTTCATCTGTCCAGTAAATTATCTTGTACAAAGTAAAGTTGTTTACAACGTGCTATTTCCAGGATTGTGTAAACAGATCACAATGTATTTGTTAGTACTTTTTGTAGTGTTCCAATTTATTTCTTAAACATAAAGAGTGTATGAAATTTCCTGCTATTTGCAATCTAAGACTATTGTAGGTTCCTTCTCTTCCTCCTTTTGTTAATTATCCCTAATTTCTTTCTATTTTTATATATTTGTTAGGTGTATGCCATGATCAGATAGGTTAAAAAAAAGACAGCAATGTCAGGAGCATCGGTGCATCAGTGGCATCCTTTCAAAGATGGCGGCGCCCATGATCCACATGGTCCGACGCCAGCTTCTTGACTTGATGATGTCACGCGCCATCACTTTGATTTTGATTCTTGCTGTCTGCCCTGTTGAACTCTTGCCTGAACTTGACTACACTTACGCCTGACCCCTTTTGGATACTTGGACTTTAACCCTAAGCTCCCTCCTTGGTCTGGATTTCACCCGCTGGGAGCCAATAGGCCTCCTGACAGTATAATCGGGCCATGGACCCCACTGAGGAAGCTGTGCCTGATGTCGGAAGAGCTCTCTGTGGATTTGCATCCCGCATGGAAGATTATGAAGCTCAGCAGACCCGCATTGGGCAAGTACTTGATACTCTTCTATCCCATATGCCTTCTGTGTTTTCGGGTTGCCAGCAATCCTCATGCAGCTGGTAATTCTCCTTCTGTGGCCTCATCGGCTGGTGAGTCCCACATTCCTCTACCACCCTGCTACAATGGGGATCCTCAAGCCTGCAGAGGTTTTGTGACGCAATGTGTGATTCAGTTTGAGTTTCAAAAGCTAAGGTGGGGTATGTGATGTCCCGGTTGGAGGGGAAACCACTAGAGTGGGCAACACCACTTTGGGAGAAGAATTCTCTGACTTTTGATGCCAAGGCCTTCCTCCAAGCCTTCCATACTGTGTTGACGCCCCTGGTCGTAGTGCCAATGCCTTATCCCGACTGCTTCAGATCCAGCAAGGGAACCACAATGTCAGTGAGTACGCCATTGATTTCAGAACTTTGATAGCTGGAACAATGAGGCTTATACAGCGGTGTTCTATCAAGGCTTGTCTACCAGACCCAAAGACGACTTAGTCTCCAGGGATTGTACTAAGCTTTTGGAAGACCTGATTGCTCTCGCTATCAAAGTAGGCACCGTCTCAAGGAGCACCAGTCCGATAAGGAGCGAAGCAAAATATTCCTGCCTGGCCTGGTACCAGCTTTCAGAGACCCCTCCTTCCCAATCCTGTCAATCCACCTCCTGTAACTCCCTCGGAGGAACCTATGCAGATTGGTCGGATGTGTCTATCCGAACAAGAGAAGCTCCGGAGATGTTTGGCAGGTCTATGCCCATATTTTGCCAATCATTGTCCCCTGAAGTTGGGAGTATATCCGAACTGGGGAATTTTACATGGGTGTCATTGAGCCTGCGTCCCAAAAGAACTCTCATTGTTTCCTTTTGCCATTGCAGATTCGGCTGCCTGATAGGACTATCGATGTATCCGATTTTCTTGATTCCAGGGCTGCAGGAAATTTAATGAATGTCGCTTTTGCCAAGTTCCTGAGAATTCCCTTATTCCCTCTGTCGAATCCCCTGAGGGTTTTGGCAATTGACGATCGACCACTGACTTCAGGGATAATCTCTGAGACAACAGGGGAATTTACATTGCCAGTCGGATCTCTATATCAGGAGAAACTGTCCTTTCTCCTAATAGACTGTCCTTTCTGCTAATAGACTACTCCTGTAGTGTTGTGGTTACCCAGGCTCCATCTGCATAATCCTACTATTGACTGGTCTGCCAACCAGATATCTCATTGGAGCCCTTTCTTTTAGAAGAACTGTTTACCTGCGAAGTCCATTCACCGGGTGTCCTTTGCTGCAGCAGACCTTCAGTCTTTGGCCGCAGTGTACAAGGACTTTGCGGAGGTCGTACCTACCCCCTATCACCTGCTGAGACTTCTGGGATGAAGGAATATATCCAGGATAATCTCCAGCGAGGATTCATCCGACCTTCATCTTCTCCGGCAGGGGCGGGGTTCTTCTTTGAAGAGAAGAAGGATGGTGGATTGCGTCCCTGTATAGACTACAGGGGCTTGAACAAGCTCACGATTAAAAATCGATACCCTCTGCCCCTCATCTCTGAACTCTTTGATAAACTCAGAGGGTTTAAGATCTTTGCTAAGTTGGATCTTCGAGGAGCATACAACCGTATCTGTATCCGAGAGGGCGATGACTGGAAGATGGCCTTCAACACCAGAGATGGGCATTACAGGGAAAGCCCTTTGGCCTTTGCCACGCCCCTGCCATCTTCCAAGAATTTGTGAATGACATCTTCAGAGATAGTTTGGGGCATTCCGTAGTCGTGTACTTGGACGACATTTTAATATTCTCCAAAGACTTGGAAAGTCGCCAAACACGGGTGAAAAAGGTTCTCTCCCGTCTGAGAGAAAACTCCCCTTTTGCAAAGTTGAAGAAATGTGTCTTCGAAGTGCCCAAGCTTCCCTTCCTGAGTTATAACATCTCTCGTGAGGGATTTGAGATGGATCCTTCTAAAGTCACGGCAATTCAAGACTGGTCTCTCCCCACGAGCACCAAGGCCATACATAGATTTGTTTTGCTAATTACTACCGACAATTTATCAAGAGGTTTTCCTCCCGTATTGCTCCTGTCTCGGCTCTCATTCAGAAGGGAGGAAAACCTAATGCCTTGCCCCCTCACGCCCTGGAGGCCTTTCACAGTCCCCGAAAGAAAGAAAATTTGTTTCTGCTTCTGTCCTGCGATATCCTGACCTTCTACAACCCTTCTTCATTGAAGTAGACGCGTTTGACGTTGGAACTGGAGCTATCCACTCTCAGAGACAAGCCGCAGATGGGAAACTACACCCTTGTGCCTATTCTTCGAAGAAATTCACTCCGGCTGAGCAAAAGTACGAAGTTGGGAATATCTATGCCAGATTCTTTGTAACATTAATCATAATCCCCTGGATGTCCAGTCATTTGGCATCTGTTATGTTAAAAATAAGTGTACAGGGTTTTCAAAAAACAATTAAGTGTTCTTTATGGCCATAGTATGATAGCAAGACTACTGGCAAGTTTACAAAGGTATGACCAGATCTGACAGCAGCTACAATAATATTTATGCAGCAATTATGAGATGCAGTTACCATAAAGCTGTGTTTCTCTAGGCCCTGCTGCTTTTCTTCACACCCCATGATTTACTGTGTTCCTTTTTTTAAATCAAATTCACTTGCTCATGCTAATGTATAGTTCCTTCCGTTTATCTTGCTGTTTATTTCATTGCTGAGGATAAAAAGGGACAGGCCCATAAGGTTCAAGTTTACAGTAATTCCATTTTAAATGTACATTGATAGAACAGGCTACATGGACCACAACTTGAAATACATTGACACTTAAATTACATTTCTATCCCTGTTATTTAAGATTATCTGAGATGGGACAGACAGTATTACTTGTGTTTTACAGAGAGTAAGGGTTTTAGAGAGAGTGTGAGAGATTAAACCGAACTACTAAACTGCCCTGATCAAATAGAATTTTACTGCAGACATATTGTCAATATCTTGGAACTGCAGAGAGGCTTACTACAGTAAATGCATACACCACCTTTGTATTGTATTTACTATAATTGAACACCGACAAACATAGGCTGAACTGAAACCTTCTGTAGTTTTGTGAGGTTTCCATAGACATCATCTGAATGAATTTACTATCTCAACTCAAGAATAAGTATGTTTTATCATGTTCATGTTTATTATAAGTTAAATGCTGGGATGCACAATTGGATAAAAAGGTTAATGTAATCTCTGAGCTCCCCAGATGTTTAAGTGAAAAAATAATGACAAGAAAATGTCAAAAATTATATATACTGCAAATTAATAAAAATCTTTACTAGCAGATTTATTAAAATATTAAAATGTGAGATTAAAGCTCACCATATAAAAATTCTAAAAATCCCATAGGAATGAATAGAAAGTGGGTGAATTTTTTCTGTGGTGTGCTCTAATCTCACATAAATCTGCCCCTAAATCAATATCATTTTGCTGTTAATTACATTGTAAAACCAATGTTCAACACCTAAATGGCAGCAAAGAACCAACAGTGTATTATTGAAACACAAATACAGCACACTAGAAACATAGTACCTTTTTTAACATTTATATTTTTGTCACATGCACTTTTTATTTTTTTAAATACTGAGCTTATAACAATTTGGCATATTTTGGCACAATCTAATACATAAGATACTGTAGTGCTTTGTGTAAGGTATGGACACTCCTAGCTATGATTGCCACCTGTCCAGTTTACATCTGTACAGTCTAATTTTTGGTAATGCTATTCAGGTTAGAAATCCAGACAGATCTTTAAAATGAATGGGGCAGAGGTCAGCCAATTTGGCCCCACCCCCTGATGTAATCTGCCCGCCTCCCAAAATCACATCACATGCCCCTGACATCACAAGGCCTGCCCCTGTCTGGTCTGTTTGTTGGCAGAAGGTGGCAAAGCTACTCATTGCACGCGCATGTTCCTACTGTGCACAAGGTGGAAGCTTTTACAAAGTAGAGGAGCCATGCTACCGTGACCCACTGTGAAACTATATGTGCTAATTTATGTTTCAAACTAAGGGAAATACTAAAAAATATATGCATTCAAAAGCAGCATCATATCAACCAGAAGAACCTTGTCTCAGGTAGCAGTGAGTGGCTGGTTACAAGGGACAGCAAAAAAGCCACCTCTTGTAACTTTAAGAGCACTATTGCGCTCATTGCACAAGCGATGTGGTCCCCTTTTGACCTGCTCAAACGCTGATGTCTTAAGTGCAGAGCTGGAGAGATGGGGGGGGGTGGCATTGGGGCTGCTACCTCAGACAGCAGCAGCCCAAGGATAGCCCCTGTATAAACTGAGGCTCCAACCATATGACAAGTCTGCTTTATAGTTTCCATATTATAACAAACAACACAAAATTTATTTCACTACTGATATTAAGGGGCAGATTACTGCTCAATATTTTCTTTTTTGAATATTAGTGATCTTTACCGCTTTGGTTTACAAATGAATTTCCCATAATTACAAACCAGATGTGCCCATATGTCAAGCCACTGGGGCACATTTACTATTGCTCAATTCTACAGGCCTGAGCAGTTGGTTATAGAAAATGCATCTGAGTACCTGGCCACCCCCATGGTTTCTGTAATTGATTACTTCTGCTTGCTGCCGACCAGAGGTAAAAAGAGGTAAAACAAGTTTTTTTTTTTTTCACGAACGGGGTTTTGAGAAATCTTTTATTTATTTATTTTTTTAAACCGCGCTTATGGAAAAAACCCAAATTCTTGTCTGTACAGTGTCGGACTGGGATGCCAGGGGCCCACCAGAAAACCTTAGACTATGGGCCCACTTTTCAAACTATTATTCCTCCTCTCCTCACTCAACCTCTTTATTTTTCTAGTCTTTTATATCTACTTGCTATCTACTTAAATTATTAAGCATTTTCCCACATAAAGAAATAGGGAATGATCATGAAATAGGCTAAATGGTTAGCAAAAGGGCCCACTGACACCTGGGCCCACCGGGGGTTTTCCTGGTATCCCGGTGGGCCAGTCCAGTTATAGAAACTGAGATAAAGTTTGAGAACCTGCACACAATTTCTATAAACGATTGTAAGTTTATTAACATCAAGTGGTTTTAAAAGCACTAGGGATGGCTACTGTATTTTTTTTTGCGTGCGACGGTAGACATAAAAGTAGTCCATAGACTTTAAAGCATTTTGCTACAAAAATGTCGCCCATAGATTTTAATGTGTTTAGCAAATTATTTACCTTTTTGCCCATCTTCTCGTAGTTTTGCTAAATTTTCGGCAAAGAGAAACGGGACAGATTTGCTCATCACTATTTGTATTAGTTGCTGAAAAGTGTGAAGTGAACTCATTTAATACAAAACAAAGCAAAAATATAGTGTTACTGTATTAAATACTGATTGCTACTTACATGATAATTATTCTTTGGGGACCAATTAAAACAATTACAGATTTTGAAAGATTGATGTGCTGCAACACAGGAACTGAGATTTTCTCACTTAATTGTTCAAAGGTTTGAAAAAGAAACAAAAAGCAATTCCGTCCCAACTCCTAGTACTTCCATGGGACACAATAAAGGAGATAATTGTTAGATGGAAAGATAAATGCATCACATTGAATTGAATTATTGAGATGTATAGCGTAGGTGCAGTGAAATATCAATCTGAATGAGTTACAGAAAGCATATTGTTTTCCTGGCATAATAGATGGATCATTATATGTGAATATTATTTTATCTTCATGATCATTTGAGGGAACAATTTACAGTAGATACTCCAAAGAAGTATAATTTGTTGAATGGGGAATTAATTTTATATCTAGAAGGCTGATTTGCTTTGCCCAGTTTCTTTGGAAATACAATCTTAATATTGTGTTAATTATTTAATAATGTTAGAAATTTTCTGGATTCCGAAGGAGGTGTAAAAGGAGGTGTAAAAGTGGTATTGCAATTCCTGTAACCTATTTTTGGCTGCAATAATTCTACATAGAGCTTCTCTCCTCCCAAAAAACAAAATAAAACAATACAACCCCTTAAAAGCATACCATGCAAGAGTTGGTATGAATCTGATCATGAAGCACCTAAAGTTACAAACCTTCGCATATATCTAGGGGCAGATTTATTAAGGGTCGAATTTTGAAGTAGAAAAAGCTTAGAAATTCTACCATCGAATTGGAATACTTTGACTTTGAAGTTTTTTTACATTGAATTTGGCCGTTTGAGGTCGAAGTAAAATCGTTTGATCGAACAATGAAATCCTTTGAAGTATTTCATCCAATGAGCAAACGTAAAAAAACCTAGAAAAATGCTCTAGAAGGTCCCCATAGGCTAACAAAGCACTTCGGCAGGTTTAATTTGGCGAAGTATTGAAGTCGAAGTTTTTTTAAAGAGACAGTACTTTGATTATCTAATAGTCAAATATTCCAACGGTTTTACTTCGAATCGAAGTTGAAGTCGTAGTATCCTATTCGATGGTCGAAGTATCCAAAAAAATTACTTTGAATTTCGAATTTTTTTACTTCGAAAATTCCCTTGAATTCACTTCGACCCTTGATAAATCTGCCCCCTACTGTTGAGTGAAAATTTTCACCCTGGTCAGTTTTGCAGAAAATTTTTATGTTTAGTCTGGGTGAAAAGTTTTGCAAAATGCGGAAAACATTTGCCATCCGTTTTTGTGTGTCAAAAAATTATGTAAAATAAAGACAAGACGCTCGTCAAAAAAGATTGATGCTCGTCAAAAAAGTGTTTCATGAACTGTTCGCCATTTGTAAATTTTTAAGCACTTTTACAAATTTTTCGAAACATCCAAATTTACTCATCACAACACATATCCATATTTGTCTTGCATATGGCGTGTATGATAAGGTTACTGCAGCAAAATATATTTTAAAAAGATGCACAAAATCACCATGGCTGTCGAACTTATCTTAGTCAGATAATTGAGCAGGCAGACAGGTTCTATAAAATCTTCTGAATGTAGTTAAAAAAATCTCAAAACTATCTCTTTTAATTATGATTTAAACTCTAATGAACATGATCTATCATCAACAGCAGAATATCTTTTACTCACCTTTAGATGTCAGATCATTTTATTACTGCATAAGGAGTTATGTGTGTTTTGCATCCTTTAACCAATTCAGCTGCTGGTGATATTTTTCTTTTTTGAAGCACATTATATAAAAACTGCACAAGTAAAAAACAAAAATGGATAGGGGGGACAAGACTGACCTTGTTTATTCTGTGGAAAACTAGTTAAAGCAAGGTGCCTTCAACAAAAAAAGAATACCATTTATTATCAGCTCAAGGGACTGAGGATACAGTGCAGACATTTGAACAGATTAGAGAACAATCACATTAATCCTTTCATGACAGTGACCTGGAAAACAGAGATACACAAGACAGAAGATCAAGAAGACTAATGTTGATACCTGACAAAGGTTTTTTTTTTGCTTAAAAGATTAAATAATAATTAATCATTCATATAATAACACAAATGATTGTAAACGTGATTTAAGAAGAAGCACAATACAGTATATCCTGCAGGTTTTAAACAATATTTAGAAATGGTTTCACTGTTTATAGTTTCAGCAAGGAAAGTATAATGTTGTACTATATCAAGGACAGAGGCAGCCCAATGCAAGATCAGAATTAGGGGGCCAAGGGAAATAACAAGAGTCAGCTACATTGTACAATTACCTGATAAGTGTAAATACAAATGTATTCTTTATTTAATAAGTGACCCTGCTCTTTTCATCTGACCCCATTAAGCTGGCACTATGCTGCAATCAGACAAAGCAATATTCATTAAGAAATACAAAATATGGGCCATTGTCACACATAAAATAAAATAGTTTACCATAATAGACACATCATTCTGATTAAAGATGGTATGGGTAGAGGACTTGGATATTATATACATAAGCCCCTATTTATCCCCCTGAAATTCACACATCTTTACTTGGAATCCAAACACCTAGAAGGAAGTAGTCTAATGGACCAATCATCCTTGTCTTTTTGTTGATTTCTAATCTTATATGAATAAAGCTTATTTGTAAAGGCTCACTAATTACAACCAATATAGAAATTGAATTTTTTAACAAATTCTTAATTTGGGAACATTTTGCAAAGCACACTATGAACGAACAGAAAAAATAAATAAGAAACATGGCAGGAGCAAAAGATAAACATAATAATCACCATTTTTGCATTTCGATACAAAATAAAAAAAAGTACAGTAAAAATGACTCCATGCACACCCTCTACAATTCGAAATATATTCTGCCCGTATTATTTGCTACTTCTACTTTTATTCCATTCTTCTTTTATCAAAGGTAGGCCTTTTTTTTTATTGTGGAATATCTATGGGATATTTACCTCGCATTTGTCTAAAATCTTCAGTCAACTCGAACTAGTGCCAGGGTATGACATTTCCACTTTTTTTTAACTTACGGAATTTCATGAAGAACACATTGCATAGCTGAACTGGTAGCAATAGATATGGATTATATTTTGCCCAGGACTTTACCACCCTGCATTTATAATCTGCATTTTACCACTGTACCGTGGAAAGCTAGAAATGATATAATTACAGCTAATGTGGCAGCATATTGTCTACACATGTATGAATCTAATGAAATAAATATCCCTATAAAAATTTGAAGTGTAGAAACCTAAGCGCTGGAAAACAATCCATGTTACAGTATGTATTTTAAAATCATTTGTGTCATCTGCATTTGCCTTCTCTCTGTATTTATACTCCGACATTATTTCATGCTTATTTAATTAGGAGTCTAATGAATAGGGATGTAGCGAACGTCGGAAAAAAAGTTCGCGAACATATTCGCGAACTTGCGCAAAATTGCGAGCGGTTCGCGAACGGTTCGCGAACCCCATAGACTTCAATGGGAAGGCGAACTTTAACATCTACAAAAGACATTTCTGGCCAGAAAAATGATTTTAAAGTTGTTTAAAGGGTGCAACGACCTGGACAGTGGCATGCCAGAGGGGGATCAAGGGCAAAAATGTATCTGAAAAATCTGCCTGTGTGTGCTTGGAAGAGATAGTGTAGGGGGAGAGCTGTTAGTGATTTCAGGGACAGATGATAGTAAGTTTGCTGGCTAGTAATCTGCTTGATACTGCTCTGTATTGGAACAAAAAAATAAATAAAAGCAGTCCTTACAAGGACTACTGTTATTGCAGCAGTCAGCAGATGAGATCAGAAGCAGGACAGCTGCCCACTGCAGCTACATACAGAGCACTGCAGTAGAAGGTAGATTACTAGCCAGCAAAGCTACCTAAGCTTAAATGTCCCTCAAACCCCTGCAGACTTCTGTCCCTCCAATAACAGAGCAGTATCAAAACGATTACTAGCCAGCAAACTTTCAACTGTCCCTGAAATCACTAACAGGCAGCAGCTCTCTCCCTACACTATCTCTTCAGCACACACAGGCAGAGTGAAAAAAAGCTGCAGGGCTTCGGTTTTTATAGGGAAGGGGAGTGGTCCAAGGGAGAGCTTCCTGATTGGCTGCCATGTACCTGCTGGTCTGGGGTGAGAGGGCAAAAAAAAGCGCCAACAATGGCGAACCCAAAATGGCGAACGTCGCGCGACGTTCGCGAACTTCCGGCGAGCGCGAACACCCGATGTTCGCGCGAACAAGTTCGCCGGCGAACAGTTCGCGACATCTCTACTAATGAAGTGTAATTGAATTTTCCACGCTCTAAGTTTATTCTAACTAGATTAGTTTATCCTGATGCATTCATTTTCTAACCTTTGCAATCCTGTTGTGTATTCAGTGACCTGATCACCAATTCATCATTATCTGCTAAAACAAAAAATCTAATTTAAATCTGGGTTTATGCATTAAAATAATTGCTAAAATGATGTGTAGATAGAGCTCATTATACTGTAGGTAGGAAGTAAAGTTAAATACAGTCCATTTTCTTCAGACTATGAGGGTTATCAACTTTTGTATTTTTTTCCATGGTTCAGATTTTTTTTTGGTGCTAAAAATCATGAATGTGAATAATGGTTTAAAAAACACAAATATTTTTAAGAAACCATAAAAAGTTTGAATTTAAACCTTTAGCATCTAAAAACGTGTGAGGTCATGTTGATGTCAATGAGAGCTGCGTTAGCTAAAATGTAACAATTTATTCAGTTTGAGTTTTTGGAGCTTGTTAATGTACTAAAATGCCAAATAAACCACAAGTTCAAGGTTCAATGTTCAAGTTTTTTTTCAATTTTATTAATTCAAGCTTTTTATAATCAGATTTTTTAATTTAAGGTGACGTTCATGTTTTTTTAAATTGCGAGTTGATTCAAAGTATAAAAAACCCCTAAAATTACACAAATCTGAATTTTAATAAATAACGTCCAATGTATAACCTAGTTCTCAGTAAAGTGAAAGAAAAAGTCAGATTAGCTCACTGTAGTAATAGTAGATATCATACCATTTTACTTTAGAATGGTAGAATGCATATACATTTGGATTTCAACTTGATCCCAAACTTCATTGATCACAAAAGTGTAGACGGTATACATAGTGCACCACAATACAACATATGTCAGCGTTTATTTCAGTATAAAAAGATAATGATATATTTAAATTAAGTTATATAATAGTACATAGGGAGCTATTTTGCCAAATGTCTAAATAAAAGTTTGCTTATACTAATTATATTATATTATAATAATAATATATAATAAATGTGTATTAAAATAAGGCAAATTCAGTATGAAAGAATATCCAGTTATTGAGATTATAGTCATCGATTGACTCTCGAAAGTCCAGGTGCTCATGCCCCAGCAAGGACACTCAATCCTGCAGATACAATATGGCTCATTTACATCTGCAAATGCAGTGGGCAATTTGCTATTTTACCAAACTGAGTTGCTTCTAAAACCACTTTCATTAAAGGTACTATAAATATAAATAGGCATGAAAAAAAATGACTCCACTGTTAGCATTAGATGAATAATAATAAAAACAATTCTGCAATACAACACAATGGTGTGGAGAAGGAAGTATTGTAGTTGAAGTGGTTATACTGTTTGTAGTAACTGAAGAAGTTGAAGATTCAGTGGGTGTAGTCTCAACTCTGGACTACTTGAAATTCACCGCGCTTGCACACCCTGGCCTTCCAGAAAACTAATACCTGGTGCTCGGTGAAGGAGGCCTCAGCAACCTCAAAAACTCGTGAGCTTGACAAAGGGGTTTACCCCGAAACATTGCACCTTCACAATATAAACTTAGCAAGCGTTCGTTCCTGCTTGAATTACCAGTGCCAGTGAAATTCCTTCCACTGTAATCAACTGTGCCACATCCCTTTGGTTTTGGTGAGGAGGTGGTTTCTGCAGTTGAAGTGGTTGTCATTTCTGTTGGTGTACTGTATATATTGTGGTAGTCTCAGATGGTGGGTGTGTTGTGGTTGTAGGAGAAAATGGTTGTAGTTGTTTCAAAGGGTGTGTATGTTGTGGTAGTAGGAGCAACATAAGGAGAAAAACTCTTCAATAACTTTTTCCATTTACAGGAATGTCAATCCTTTTACATGATTATTCAGATCCAGCGTTGGAGAACTTCTCAAGTGGTGCTAGAAGTTTCTGAATCTATTGTAATTCCTATATGAAAGAAAGGTCCACTTTTTCTGACACTCTGTAGAAAGAGGTAAGTCTCAATGAGCATCACTATTTTCTGAATCTGCCTATGATGTATAAATATGATGAGTATGATGTAGACTGATGTAGAGATATAAGAGATAGATACAGATTTAAGACAGTTCCTTATACAGTTCCTTATACATCATACCAGGGACCCCCAACCTTTTTTACCCATTGGCTAAATATGAATATAAAAACATTTGGAGAAAAAGACCTGGGCTCCATGGTTAGGTCTGAAGGACAATAGGTAAGGCGCTTCCCCAAGGTTTCCTCTTCTTACACCCCACACCCCGCACTAGGCGCAATGATACCCTATACAGTCATAGCTCTCAATGTTCCTGATAACACAATATATACCACATGGGTTAGAATCTGGACCTACATTATGTGAACTTGCCTGTGTCCTGATTGATTTACCATGTGTACAACTGATTTGTTGAAAGTATATAACGATGTTTACGCTTACTTTACTGTACACGATAAAGGACCAAGAGTAGCCGAAAACATCTTGTGCATGTGAATTATTCTTTTAGAAGTTAACCTGAATCATGTGTCCTCTATTCATTTGTAAATACAGTTTTTTCATTGCAGTTAGTTTTGCTCAAGCTACTGTAAAATGAAACAAAGAGATAGAAATTAAACACAAATTATATATTTGATATGACTACCAGTTGTATCAGTCCTCTACATTCAAATCCTTTGAAAGCTTTGAAGAATAATTCATAGGTAGCTAATGCAGTTAGCTATCAACTCTGCTGTGATCAGCCTTGTTACCTAATATCATATAAAGTCTTGGTTACAGCCCACTGAATCCAGTTAAAGGGGAGGTTCACCTTTTGGACAATAGTGCTAATTCAACAGCCCATGTCATAAAAAACATTTTTCTAATTTATCTTTATTGATTAAATGTTTCTTTTCAGAGATACATACCATAGAAGCTGTGGCTCAGACTTTCTCAGCTCTCTCCTCTGTTCAGTACTGAATTTGCACTGCGCATGCCTTCTCTTTCCTGCCTCATCTTTGACCCAAATGGCTGAATCATGCGTAAAAAATCTTGCGTAAAGTGCATTTAAAAATTACACCTTTTTTGGGTTCAAAAGGTGAACCTCCTAAAGCTTACAACAGCAATTTTTATGCAGTTTTTTACACAGTGATGCCTGAAGATGTGTGGAAAATTATTCCTCTGTTTTTTACACCACATAATAAATCTGCCCCTGGGTGTGTCTCCGATCCCATAACAGAGGGGAGAGCTGAGAGAGTTTTAGCAGCTCTGATCCACAACTTCTATGTATGTATCTCTGAAAAGAAACATTTAAAATAATAAAGATAAATTACAAAAAAAATTTTTTTATTATGTGGGCTGTTAAATTAGCACAATTGTCCAAAAGGTGAACCTCCCCTTTAAACCTTACAGAAAAAAAAATGTCATGTCATGTCATGGCGACAACAATCAGCCCTAGAAATATATTCTATAAGCATGCTGGCTAAGTATCTGAGGCCTTTTCATTTCTGTTTACTGCACAGTTTACTGGCCTTTTGATCTTTATCTAATTACAATTTAGGTAATATATAGATTACCTAAAGATGAAAAAGCAGAAATGGCTTTACCATCCAGAGGTGCAAAGTTCTCTAAGACCAATTGCTTAGGCAGTGGCCTACTAAAGAATAATAGCAAAAGGATGCTAAAGTCTAAGGGGCCTGTCCAAAAGGGGCCATAGTTTCTGGGATAAAAACCCCCAGTTCCAACGGTACATATATCCAAAACCAAAAAAGTATCCCGTAACTCTCTATAAGATATTATAGAGTTATGGAATAATTTTTTGTTTTTTTATAGTGGTCTACTAAAAACTTGGTTCTCACCGCAGGGCAGGTCTGATGCCCCCCTCCTTGTTCCCTTGCCCTTACTAATTTACCTTAGGAGCCAGTCAAGTCAAGCTAGAATTTTAGCTCTTAATGTTACAAGGAGCAGCTTGGGGCTTCTACTTGAGGCAAGATTTTCAGCTTTCTTCATGGCACCAGCACCCCTGTTCACATATGACTTAACTTGTCATCACATAGAACCTCTGTCCGATTGCAGATAAAGGGGAACTATATATACCAAACATAAATTGTTCTTGATTCCATGGATGTGCCAGAATATCCTCACAGCAGCGCTAACATTGTAATATGACACTTTTTTCCTGTCAAGACAATTTTAAAGCTTTTGAGACTTGTTCTGCAGTTGTTCTCTGTGTTTTTCTTAGTTTGCGCAATTGTAGGAAAGGAAAAAGCGCGAAGGATTAGAAGTAAATGGATTTTTTATGTCCTTAGAATTCTCTTGTCATGCTAAATAAAATGTCAAATAAAACATGTTTTTCTTGACATATAGTTACATTTGCATTTACATAAATGTTCTGCTTTGGGTAAAGTAAAAGTGCTGAATACATTTTAAACATTTCCCTATGAAGAAATGAATGCCAATGCATATTATCAAACTTTGATAAGTCTGACTGGTAAAATGCATTTAGAAAGCCCTGTAGATGAAAGAACATAGTTACATAGTAGGTTAGGTTGAAAAAAGACACATGTCCATCAAGTTCAACCTTTTAAATCTATATAGAACCTGCCTAACTGCTAGTTAATCCAGAGGAAGGCAAAAAAAACATTTGAAGTCTCTCCAATTTGCCTCAGAGGGGGAAAAAATTCCTTCCTGAATCCAAGATGGCAATTGGACCAGTCCCCGGATCAACTTGTAATGTGAGCTATCTTCCGTAACCCTGTATTCCCTCACTTGCTAAAAAGCCCTTCTTAAAGCTGTCTAATGTATCAGCCTGTACGACTGATTCAGGGAGAGAATTCCACTGTAAGAAAAACCCTTCCGAATAACCATCCACTGAATCGGTGACCTCTCATCAACTGGAAAGACCTACTGGTAAATAAAGCATTATAGAGATTATTATATGATCCCCTTATATATTTATACATAGTTATCATATCACCCCTTAAGCGCCTCTTCTCCAGCGTGAACATCCCCAATTTGGCCAGTCTTTCCTCATAGCTAAGATTTTCCATACCTTTCACCAGCTTAGTTGCCCTTCTCTGCACCCTCTCTAATACAATAATGTCCTGTTTGAGTGATGGAGACCAAAACCATGCCCCTTTTAATACAGCTCAAGACCTTATTTGCCCTTGATGCTGCTGATTGGCATTGCTTGCTATAACCAAGTTTATTATCTACAAGGACTCCAAGGTCCTTTTCTATTATGGATATGTTTACTGCAGTCCCATGTATGGTATAAGTCAGGAGTGCCCATACTTTAATAATGCAAGGTCTACTTTTAGTGACGTTGTCCCATTATGATCTACATCCATAAAAGCATTATTAGCATTCTGTTCCATGGAAACTATTACTTAAATATTGATTTATGAGCAAATGTATATTGCTATATTTAACAAACAACTATTCCTTATGTAACCTTAACATAAAAAATATTTGAATGAAAAGCATGAAATAGAAGGGTGATTTAGACAAGCTGTTTGTTGACAGTGTCTTCAGATCTACTGATCACAAGCTAAAGGTCTACTGGTAGATCCCGATCTACCTTTTGGGCTTTCCTGGTATAATTGGCTTGGATATTTTTACATCCCAGGTGCATGACTTTACATGCTATGTTGCGTTATATTAGAATGGCAATGATATGTTTTTTGCCATTAATATTACAGGAGGAAACTTACAGTGCACATTACCTTTTGCAGCATGCTACTGACCATACTACATCATTCAAACTCTCCTTCCAGATGTAACAATAAGCAACCCACCACATCCTATGTTATCACATCCCCTAGTGTACTATTACACATGGTCTGCATTTCCATATATATATTTCCTATATACTGTAAATGTCTACATGCCTCTCAGTTTATAATATAGCCATAGTTACATGGCAACATGGGTCATGCACATGTGCTTCTGCCATGAATCATGCCAAAGAACTAGCATTTTTTTTGCACTAAACTCATAGCATCGGCCTTTTTATTACTAAATTGACTTACTTTCCATTAGAAGGGGGTTAATATTATAATAACCATACAGTAAATGCTATTTGTTTTTTTGATATTATATATTCATTTTACTATACTTTGTATTGCTTTTTCCTTGTCTTAGGTTATAGTAAATTGATTGGCACCGTTGCCCTAACTATAAGCTTTACCCCAATATTTGCTCTGGATGAGACCTATTATTTTCAGGGGGTGAGCCCTTGCAACGGTGTGGAGGCAGGGTACAAAATAACTGTAAGCAGTATATCTTTCTAAGAGTCCGCACTAGTGGTTTTTGAACACTAACCAGAACTGATTTATTAGAACAATCCACAAAGGAGAATATAGCAATTGTACAGAGCTCAGTCATGGAGTATTTAATACACAGTAATGACTATTAGCAAAGCCTTCCATCGACTAGCACTTGAGAGGGGAATATCACACTATCCACTCAGAGTTAATAATGTTTCCTACGAGGACACCTCGTAGGTGGAACCCCAGTGGGAATCGAATACCTATAATTGGCTCCCTAACTAGGCCACAATGCCCAGGGGAATCTAATCCCTTCTAATACTCCTTGTGGAGCCCAGAACTGCCTAATGCCCTACCCTAAACCTGGCTTGCTCTCCTACAGTGGGTAGCCTTTCCCTAGTTAGACCTATCCTTGTCTAGGTTCTACTTCACCCTTCCTGCCTGCTCAGGAAAGGGGACTGACAAAATGGACCCTGAGCAAATGTGCTCAGCTCATATATGATTACACTCTGCCACATAGGGACTAAACATGGGAGCTCTAGGGGGTAATATTTGATTCAGAAAATGAGGCCTAGCTCCTGTATAAATTAAGTGGCCCTTCAGTGGTCAAACTGTAGGGAATTACACAATAAATGGGGAATACTTTATCATTCCCCTACACTAAAAATGAAAGTTAAACCGTAGTTCCTCATTGATTTTTGTTCTTCTCATACACCTTTTCTAACTGTAAATATACCATAAACTTCAGATTGTTCAGAATAATGGCAAAATAGTGGCTTTCCCTCTGGTCTGGTAATGTATTAAACATCTACACTATTCTTGATTTGTTTGAAAAGGCATTGCTATCCAAACATATACCAAGTCTTTGTAGATAAATTAAAATGTTGGGCCACTATTAGCAAGAAAATGTATATGATTAGATAAAATGACTTCAGTTTATTCTTTTGTTTTCTCAGTGAGATTTTTCAGAACAAATATGAAATGTCCTAAATGGTCCCTTGGCGTTTGTGCTACAGTATGTAGTTTTCAAAATATCGATCAGCATTGCCTTTGCTTTCAGGTGATGCTTTAATATTACAAATCATGTTCTAGAGACTTTAAATAAATAAATAAACAAGACTACAAGAGAACAACATAGCAAAACTTAAAAAGAAAAGCACACAGAAAGGCTGTGTTCCATTTTGCTTCCATTTTTTCTCAATTGTAATTCTATATTTCTTCAAGATGGAAGTTTCTCTAACTGGGAAAAAGATTCAAATGAATTAGAACTTTTACAATGTTGACAAATACGTATAGGCTTTGATTTTCAGAACTAACTGTACTACTCTTACATTAAGATGCACATTTACAGAGAACCACCGGCACATTCATGAACACTAGCTTGGTAACCATGACTGAATCTGCAGTCACAAGGGTAAAGAAGATTTTGTATTTAACACAGTCAATAAAGGCAGTGATAAGCTTTCTTATATAGTTTTCGTTAGGGACTGTATATCAATGTCATTCATATCTCAATTTTACAAATCTTAAGCATTTATTTACTGTTGCACTGAATGTTTAACACGATTTAATAAAACATCAGGTTGACATTACTTGGCAGACATTTAAAAAAAATACAGTATTTGCATAAAGATTAACATTAGATATAGATTAACATTAATGGGCACATTTACTAAGGGTCGAATATCGAGGGTTAATTAACCCTCGATATTCGACCATCAAAGTAAAATCCTTCAACTTAGAATATCGAAGTCGAAGGATTTACCGCATTTAGTTTGATCGAACGATCGAAGGAAAAATGGTAATCCATCGATTGAACGGTTTTCCTTCGATCAAAAAAAGCATAGAAAGCTTATGGGGAAGGTCCCCATAGGCTAACATTGGTGCTCGGTAGGTTTTAGTTGGCGAAGTAGGTAGTCAAAGTTTTTTTTAAAGAGACAGTACTTCGACTATCAAATAGTCGAACGATTTTTAGTTCGAACCGTTTGATTTGAAGTCGTAGTCGAAGGTTGAAGTAGCCAATTCAATGGTCGAAGTAGCCAAAAAAAACCTTCGAAATTCAAAGTTTTTTTCATTCGAATCCTTCACTCCAGCTTAGTAAATGTGCCCCTATTAGTGATTTTCTGCAACTGTTTTCTTTCATTATTATCACTTTTTCAGTTAATTCCAGATTAACATTTAGGGGCAGATTCATTAAGGGTCGAATTTCGAAGTTAAAATTACTTCGAAATTCGACCCTCGAATTGAAATCCTTCTACTTCGAATATCGAAGTCGAAGGATTTAGCGCTAATCGTTCGTTCGATCGATCGAAGGATTTTTCGTTCGATTCGAACGATTCGAACGATTTTAATCAAAAAAGGAAAATCCTTCGATCAAAAAAAGCTTAGCAAGCCTATGGGGACCTTCCCCATAGGCTAACATTGACTTTGGTAGGTTTTATCTGCCGAAGTAGGGGGTCGAAGTTTTTTTTAAAGGGCAAGTACTTCGACTATCGAATGGTCGAATAGTCGAACGATTTTTACTTCGAATCGTTCGATTTCATTCGACTTAGATCGAATTCGAACGAATTTAACCAATTCGATGGTCGAATTCTAACCCTTCACCCGAATTTAGTGAATCGGCCCCTTAAAGCAGTTATCCATTATGTAACATAGCTGGTAAAATAATAAAATTTCTTTAGCTGTTTTTGTTGCCCCTTGTAAGAAAACAAAACAAATATATATACTACTTTGACGTAGTTGGCCAGCTTAAATATATTGCAATATATGGACAAACAATCCCTGATTTGTTTAAAGGGTAAGGCATTTTTCAGTAGCAGTATGCACAAAGTGTCTCTGTCTTAAATATATTGATAATGGGTTGAGTGCAGAGGAATCTTGTATTTGTCTCTATGTATTTTGTGGTCACACCCTCATTGCACCCCCGCCTAATGTTTTTAAAAACTAGTGGTGAGCACAACTTTCCCTTGTTTGTGTTATATATATATATATATATATATATATATATATATATACTGTATATATGTATGTGTGTGTGTGTGTGTATGTGTGAAATGTCATTCTGAATCCAGGTTAGATTATACCTGTCTATAAAAGGCTCCAAATCTCTTTCTGACTAAAAAAACACATGAATCTGCAGTGCAGTAATAAATAGAAGTGATATTGTAACCTTTTGCCCTTGCAATACCCACAGAAAAGCTACAGAGGATTGTGTTGCTGTCCTTGGAAGCAAAATGGGTCTGTTCCTAGTTCACTGAAAATGAATTTATTGTAAAGAATGTTAAAGAATGTAGGGCAATATCGATTTTATAACATTTCTAACTTGTTGTTTTTACACTACAAGATTCCTAACCTATGGGAACATGATATGCATTTAAGTAGCATTCTTAAGATAAAATGAAGTTACAGATGTAGCAAGATGTGATTTAAACATTATTGTTTCATGTTGTGTCTATGACGGTTGTCATTTATCCAGGAGTGGCTTCTTCAGTTCAACTGAATTGCCTGAGAATTCCCTACCACTTGAGGCTGGAGTACCAACATAAACAGTGATTTCAAGGCACCATCCCATCCATGAACATTGAACTCAAAGCCACAGGTGTCTACAGAGGGCTAAAGAAGGTTTTTTTTTCTCCCCCCGAATTCCTTTACCTTCTCTGCAATTCCCCAATACATGTACTGTACCAAACAAATACGTTATGAGTATCAAGAAAATCTTAACAGCATTCATCTGGAACAATAAGGCCCACAGAATACCCAAAGAATTGCTGTATGCCCCCATGGACAGTGGGCGTTTAGAACTGCCCAGCTTCAGGGCCTACTAAGTGGCAGCAAAGGTGGCATATGAACATTGGTGGATAGTCCCAAATGCAGACAATACTAATATGCAGCTGCAGGTCTCATTTTAGGCTCACTGGAAGCTATGCAGAAGGCCCCATACAGGGCATTTGAGGCTATTCCTAGGGACCTGGCAGTAATAACCACAATCCACAAGTTCTGGACAGCAGCCCTCCATAAGACAGTGGCTGACCTTCCACTCCTCTCCCCAAACTTTCCACTTTGGAGGAAGTCTAACCTAATCCACTTCATTGATCTCCCCAACTTTCAGGTGTGGCCACTAGGGGGCATTAAAAGACTGTCAGGTGTTTTAATTGATAATACTTTACAACCCTTTACATCCCTCAGACAAAATGCTATAGCACAACCTGAGGCTCCACACATACTTCCAGTTAGGTGAAGCCTTTTCAGAACAATTTCAGATTCTCAACCTGCTATTTGAGGAATGACCATTTGCTCGGAAACTCCCAAGAAACTGGTATCCTAAATCTAGTGGCTACTGATCAGAGCCTCAGCAGATCAGAGCCTCAGCAGATCAGAGCCTCAGCAGATCAGAGCCTCAGCAGATCAGATCCTCAGCAGATCAGAGCCTCAGCAGCTGTTGGGCAGAGTGCAAAGTGAACTTAACACTGGGCTGTGTTTATGGTGGACATCATAAAATATTATAATATAAGTTCATAGTAGGATTTATATAATATATAAAATACATAGTGAATCTATGTTGGCATAACCATACCTATGCTTTGTGTGCTGTGTGAGCCAGACAAAACCCAATCACAGCATAACTCTAAACACAATAAATGATATACTATCACTTCAAATCCCAATTACAGCAATCTTATCAATCTTACACTCGTACACTAGTGTACACTAATCTAAATGTACACTAAGGAAATTGCTATTTAACATTTCAACATTTTTTATACTGTACTATGGCGAGTGTATTTTTAAATGTATGTGTATACATTTCAGAACATAAAAAATGATCACTATTCATTACTGGTACAGATAAAATGACTCTTAATTGCTATGAGAACCTTTCTTGGGAAGTAAAAAAAATTCTCAGAATTTCACAGTAGAACTTCTACATTTCTATCCTGCAAGGTAATAGGGAATTTTAATAGCTAATATTTTTTCGTTATAGTACATTTGATTACAGGCTTTATGACTAACAATAAGTCCTGGTCTGACAGTCTTGTATTTCCAATACCTGGATATGCTGTAACATTATGGTCTTTATTTAAAATGTAATAATAACACACATTAAGGTATACAATACAATAAAATACTTACATTCTTATCCAGTTTTGATTTAGGTCTTAATTTGTAGGCAAGGGTAAGTCTGTAAATGCTCCTGTAAGTTGAAATCTTCTCTGAAGCAGGTAGTTAATCCATCCTGTAGGTTTGAAATTTAATTACATTTCATATCCTTTCTGTGCATTTGGCTGTAATATCTGAAAAATTAATGTGATTTGTAGCCGGTATTGAGGAACTATAGAATGTATTTGTTTCAATGTCTTTGCCTTATTCTTAAATGTTGATGAACCATTTCATCTAAGCAAAAGTGTGCCTTACTTACATAACCTAGATGTGTATTAATGTACATATATTTCTATTTGTCAAGAATAAATGACTATGGACTGCCCTAATATCTACAGTGATAGGTGCTAAAATGGGCAAAGAACTGCACCCATTAAAGTATACAATACACCTAGGTCCTACGCCTTACTTCAATTATCTGTAATTGTGCCATGTACCAATGTGCCAGTAAATGAGACATTAAGGGGTAAATTTATCAAAGGGTGAAGTTCCGCCACTAGAGTGAAATTCCGCCTCTTCCCATTCATTTCTATGGGATTTTGAAAGGCGTATTTATTAACAGGTGAAAGTGAAATTTCACCCTTTGATAAATACGCCTTTAAAAACCCCATAGAAATGAATGGGAAGTGGCGGAATTTCACTCTAGTGGCGGAACTTCACTATTAACTTCACTCTTTGATAAATATACCCCTATGACACAACAGGCAGCAAACTATGGTACAATGAATAACTGTACCTAAAACCCTGCTTTGACCAGGTGTTAAGTATTGGGCTCCATTTATGCTCAAATTTGCAATAGTGGAATTGCATGCAATTAAAGGTTATATAAAGGCACCTGGGTGCTGTCTCTTACATTCTCGTAAAAGTTTGTACTGGTTTTAATACCTGTATTAAATATTGCATTACATTGAACAAAAAAAGTGGTGAAATATTTGCACTTTTAAGTAGTTTATTAAAGAGTCCTAAAAGGGCATACTTTCCTGACAAAATGACCACAGTGTTGTTTTTTTTTTACAGTGTTTTTAACAGAAAAATAGTGGTGATAATAGGAGGGTACTGATAGAGCAGTGCTGGACCAAGCCGGCTGAACATTCTACGCAATTCGGCCGACCACCTTGCCAACTCTCATTCTCATGATTGCTCATTTGGTCACAGTAGGCTAGTGAACAAGTGCACAAATAGGCAGTGTCAAAAGAACCTGAACTAGGGGCAACCCAACCATTGCGTCCTAGGCACATGCCTCTCCTGCCTACCCCTAGTCCCAGCCCTGAATCGTCAACAAGCCTAATCAGCCCCCTCCCCAATCCCTGCGCCTTTTCTGTCAATGATCTCCAGTAATGTAACTACCCCCCCACGGGGCCCTTGTGCAGGCTGTGCAGCCGGGCCCCCCACTCCCCTCAAAAAGCGGTGCAGTCGCACAGGGGCGATCCTGGCCCCTCCGCCGCCTGAGGCCGCAGCAGTTGCTGTTGCCCCCCTCCCCCGGGAAATTCGCTCTTAAAGTACCAGGAGCATCATTTTTGCTGCCCTTGGTACCTAGTGGGGCGCTGCCGCCTGAGGCGGTAGCCTCAGTTCGCCTAATTGGCAAAGCACCCCTGCAGTCGCACCACCACTGATAATCTCTCTGTGAAGTGAGAAAATAGCATTCATTCAATGAATTTGCACTCATTTCTAGTAAAGGTATGGGGCGGTTATCTGGAAACCTGTTATCCAGAAAGTTCTAAATTAAGTAAAGGCCTTCTCTCATAGGGGCAAATTTACTAAACAATTTACTAACGGTTGCTGATGTAAAGTTTACGCCAGGTAAAGTTGCACTATGGTGAAGGGACGTAACTACGCTAATTCACCTCTTACGCCAGACTTTATTTCACCACCTCAGACCAGGCGAAGTGCAATATAGTAGATAGGGATGGTTCAAAAAAGTTTATATTTTTTCTAAGTCACAAAAAAACGCGTCTTTTACTTTTTATTGGGTGATAGGCTGAAAAACATTGAAAAATGTTTTAAGGGTACCCTCCTTCCCCCCTACATTTGATAACATATGGCACCTAAACTACACTGTGGGCACATGTGTAGGACATTAGAATACATGTATTAAGGTTCCCTGGCCTTGTGTAGTGTAATGTGTTTTCTGCTGCATATACGGCCACTATACTTTAACTCCGCGCCGTATGCAAATGATCGGTAACTTGTGCGCAACTTCGGATCTTCGTGAATTTTCGCAGCCCTGGCGAATCTATGCCTGGCGAAGTGCAGCAAAGTAAATTTGCCCCATAGACTTAATTTTATCCAAAAAAATCCAAATTTTAAAATGATTTCCTTTTTCTCTCAATAATAAAACAGTAGCTTGTACTTGATCCAAACTAAGATACAATGAATCCTTATTGGACGCAAAACCAGCCTATTGGGCTTATTTAATGTTCAAATAATTTTCTAGTAGACTTAAGGTATGAAGATCAAAATTACGGAAAGATACGTTATCTGGAAAGTGCCATGTCCCGAGCATTCTGAATTAAAGGTCCCATACCTGTATTTTACTAAACTAAAATACTACTTTACAGTTGTATTAGGCTTTGACATTTTAATTTTGCACAATATAAACTTGATCCCTTGTCAATAAAATGGTTATGTAAACTTTAGAATAAATATTATTGCTCTAATTAGAATGAGTTTAAATTGATGACAACTTTTGCAGATGCATTAATAAATAACTGCTTGTTTTAATCCGTTGTACATTAAAACTGCCAATTACTCATATTGCTGCTCCCATAATGGAGAACCGTCTGCATTTTTAGCAACTTCACTGCTTCAGTTACATGAGGCACAGAAAATTCCAGTATAATACAAAGAGAGCTTATTCAAAAGTGTTAACATAAATCCCAGACAGCTTTCTAATATATATATATCTCAATATAAACAATAATGAACAGTTTGTTCCTAAACACAAACTGTTTTGAATTAATAAATTATTTTATATCGTTTATATTCTAAATCGTATGTCATGGTTGCCCAAGATCCTAAAAACAGTGGCAGAAATCATTAGAAATATTTATATATGGGGAAAATGGAAAGTAATAGCAGCCATTATTTTGGTTGGTGTTGTGCCAGATTCAGAAGGTTCTCATGTAAACACTTGCTAAAGCAAGCAGGCTACCAATGGAAATTGATTTGTATTTGAGAAAAATAAAAGCCCTGTGTTTTCATCAATCTACTGCAAATGTGATACTGTGGAAATGTGATACAGTACTACTCAGTATTGGTATAAAATCTTGTCAATCAAATGGTCTTTCTGTCATTAAGTGCTGAAACCATGAATCAAGCGTGAATATAATAGGTGCAGACTGCAGACATTGCATCCTGACTGTACAGTTACAGCTCAGGAAGTATCAGCAGCTTGTAAACCTCTAAGGCATTAGTAGCTCCTAACCCACGCTTTTCCAAACTGAGCAAATAAGTCAAAACTAAAACAAATACCTTTTACCTGAATGAAATGAATTTAATTAAAAGCCTTCAATCATGCCAAGGGGCAGATGTATTAAGGTTCGAATATCGAGGGTTAACTAACCCTCGATATTCGACTAGGAATTGAAATCCTTCAACTTCGAATATCAAAGTCGAAGGATTTAGCGCAAATTCTGCGATCATACGATCGAAGGATTATTCATTCGATCGAACGATTAAATCCTTCTAATCGAACGATTCGAAGGATTTTAATTCAACGATCGAAGGAATATCCTTCAATCAAAAAAACTTAGGTAAGCCTATGGGGACCTTCCCCATAGGCTAACATTGACTTTGGTAGCTTTTAGCTGCCGAACTAGGGGGTCGAATTTTTTTTTACAGAGACAGTACTTCGACTATCGAATGGTCGAATAGTCGAACGAGTTTTTAGTTCGAATACTTCGATTCGAAGTCGTAGTCGAAGGTCGAAGTAGCCCATTCGATGGTTGAAGTAGCCCAAAAAAAACTTCGAAATTCAAAGTTTTTTTACGTCGAATCCTTCACTCGAATTTAGTGAATCGGCCCCCAAGTGTCTCATTTCGGCTGTTATGTAACAGTTTAATCAAAAAAGTTAATTCTGAATTGCTAAAAAGACATTTGGCATAATTGTAAATGGCTTGGCAAACCTAAATTTTGAAAATATTAACTCAAAACATCTTAATTAGCTAGTATTTAGGTGTACAACATATATTAATTATATTGATTTTTAAGTTGTTTTGTCCTTTTCCTCCTCCTTTTATTCCTCCTTTATTACTCATCCCACAACTATTGCCTTCTTACTAAAGAATCGTGTAATCCCAGTAAATTGATTAGTTTTTCATTTCTGATCTCTTAATTTTTGCCATTACCTGCTCCTTATAAGTTATTACCATAAAAAGAGACTATTCATACAGCCTAAGCAGAACATTGAGCTTTCTCTCAGTTTTCTTGAGAAAATAGTTTCCTTTAAAGACTGATATTAATAATTAAGTACCATATTAAGATGAACATTTCCCAGAACAAACCAGCTTGAACAAATCAGCAACCAGTCATAAAATATTAGGGGCCATTTACAAAGACCGAGAACATGAGTGCATCCCTTAGTGCCCATTCCGGAAGTGCTATTCCCAAGGCTGGTAGCACTCCTCACCTTATTACGGATGGGAAAATCTTACCCAGGGTACAATGTTCAGCATTGGCAGGCACAAATCAGCCTTGTCCTTACTGACATAGAGCAAAGCGGAAAGTATAGGGCCCTGTTGCAGCATGTGTCCATTGCTGCTGTCTACTATCTGAATGACACTCAAGTTAGGGTGCTGGCAGTGGGCAGGAAGGGGAATACCTACATGCCTTCCCCTTCTGCCCCATCATTAATACAATGCTACTGAATGGAGGCAGTGCTGTAATCATTGGGGCAGGTCTATTTGCTCTATAATGGAGATTATAGCACTGCCTGCATTCAGCCAGTGGAGGAAGCAGAGCTGAGACAAAGGATTGTTAGGCTGAAAATAAGATATATTGCAGCATAGGTAGATGATAAAACAGGTAGGGCGGATTAGACATGACAATATAAAACAAAAGACAACGGGTAGATATTAGCACAGAAAGACACAGAAAGGGTTAAACATGACTGGCATCAGTCATGCTTTTAAAGGCTTGCACCTTTCTGAGCATATTTTATTCCTTGAATTTCCTGTGGTTGCTGGAGGCCCAGTGCTGGACTAGAGCACTCATAACAATACTAAATTATTTCTTGCTATTTCCCCTTATCTGTTTGATTTCCCTTTATCTGTATGTTTTTCCTTTATCTAAATACCCAGCACCTCTAGTTTAAAGAAACCAGAACAAGGTGTGAGAAACCATCCTCATCATTTTGTGTATTTCATACTGAAAACTAAAAGGAATATTTTTATTTGAATTAGGAATCTGGCAAAGTGGTAAAGTGTTTCCTATAAATGGGAAAATTGGAAGAAATCCAGTTGATAAAAATATAGTAACATTCCATAAGCTTCAGAGGTTTATTCTTTCCAACATCCCTATTTAGAGAGGCAGACTAATGAAATAGTCATAATGCTAGAGCTGTACAAATTTCAGCATAGCTCAACACAATTGCCTTACTACTTAAAAGTGCACCTAAAATTAGGCATAACAATTCAAATTGTAAATCAGCATTTAAGGCTTTGATTTAAAGAGATGCACAGTAGTTGTATATGGTTTTAAGCTACAAATAAAAATAAGGATCATGAATGATACAACAACATGAGAAAACCAAGCAACATGAGATCAATCCAGTTACATAGACAATGTTAGCAAATAATTTTGAATCAAAAGTTTTACGGTCATCAGTTTCACTACTGCTACTAATTGTGTACAAGGTATTTGTTTGTCTAATTGGCCTCAAGAGAAAGCTGTGTGCGGACAAAAATCCAAGAAACAATAGGGTGGGGAGTGCTGATGAAGGAAAAGACTAAACTCAATAATAATTAACCCATTCATGTTTTTTCTTAAATATGCTAGCGATCATTATAACCTTATTTGTCTCTTCCAGAGATCATCAGGTCATGTATTCATATAGGATTCTTGACAGTTAGGAGAGTAGGCATACTGACCCATTGATCCTCCGCCTAGCCATTGATTTATTATACTGAACTTAATATTTTTGGAGTTTAATTTTTTGTAACTGACATTTGGGCCCTTTTGGACTGGGGGCTGTATTCCAAGAATTTTTTTTGGCCCTTGGGACTGGCCTTATATACGCAGCGATCATTATTTGTATTGTACAATACAGTTAGGGGCCTATTTATTACGCCTCAAATTTTTCTTGTTGAGCTTTGAATGGGGAAAAAAATCCAAATTCTTAGAGAGAAAAATTTACATTTCTACAACTGGAAGATGTTTTTTGCCTTCATGATTTTTAAGGGTTTTAGGCTGTTTGATGCTGGTATTCATTTGAAAATCCAAGACATTTGGGATTTAAGGGAGATAATTGGAAAAAGTTGCACAATTTTGACGCAACTTTTCGCGTACACTTTTCATTCTGATTTTTGTAATAAAAAAGACAAATTGTGGTTGAGACTTAGATCGAATTTTTAACATTAAAATAATGAGAGAAATTCAAGTCTTAATAAATACCCCCCTTAGAGTATGTTCTTCACGATTATTCACTCATCTTCTCCAGGTAGGAGAAAGCACAGATTTTTAACAGCTGTTTATTCGGTACAATTATTATTAGAATGGGAGAAATCCCAGTGAAGAATCTTTCAATCAAATGCCAAGCATCCCACGCCCCTTAGTGTAAACTTTATTTGTTAGTTGTTTTTCCAGTCTTTTGTGCTATGCTTTGGGCTGTAGATGGTTCATCTAACCCTACACTAATGACTTCTAGATTGCGCATGATATAACAAATAGCATAAAACTAAACTCAAATACCCTGAATTTAAATAATTTTGTGCAGAGGCTACCACAATTCCTCCCTTTTAAACATAAGTGGGTAGTTTCTCCATACATAGCAATAATTAGCTGGATAGCTGCATTAATATCAGTCCTAATCTGGCCTGGTCTGCAATCACTAATTCAAAACAATTTAATAAGGAATTTTATAAAGGCTAACATACAGCTACAGGAAATTCACTAAGGTTAAAACTACAATGTGGTTGTCCTTTTTACTGAATTCCACATGCATCACTTGAGAGAAATTGGGAATATTTGACAGGGGAAAAGGCTGAAAGTTTTGTTTGGACAGGCTACTAATACATGATTCTCCATGCTAGAAAGTATAAATGCTTTATATATGTATGTGGCAGGTAATCTCTTTCTGGGGAGGCAAAGGGGTAAATTTATCAAAGAGTGAAGTTCCGCCACTAGAGTGAAATTCCGCAGCTCTCAATTCATTTCTATGGGATTTTGAAAGGTATTTATCAACGGGTGAAAGTGAAAGTTTACCCTTTGATAAATACGCCTATAAAAATCCCATAGAAATGAATGGAGAGTGGCGGAATTTCACTCTAGTGGCGGAACTTCACTATTAACTTCACTCTTTGATAAATATACCCCTAAGACTCCCTAAAAAATCATTTTCTACCCATTATAATAGGGACTACAAGTATCTGATCAAAAAGGGGAGTTGTGCTAACCACACAATGTTATAAAGCATGCATATAATGAGGGTGGGAATCAGTACAATAAGAACAATAACAAGAGTTTGCCCTTGTGTCCATAGACTAATAAGTCCCTTCAAAGGTATGCAGATTTATTTGTACTATTTAATTTCATAAAAATCGACTTTTTACCAACGTGCTTATTGTTTTTATGAATCTGCAAATAATATGCAAAATCCAGATTTATTAATAAAGGAAAATATATTTTGTATAATTAATAATTCTATGCTATTATTTATTTTTCTGCACCAAGAAATAATACTATGATAAAAGCATGTACTCCTTTTAATACAATTATTGTTTTATGAGTTACATATTTGAAAACAGGTTTATCATTTATCTGATTTGAGATTATTTGAGATTATTTATAATTTATTTTTTTCCCAGTGTTTTCTGTAGAATGCAAGGTCCTTTTTACTTAAATAATTCTAGCAGTGACTCGGTAAGTAAGCAGTAAATGTTAGCTTTTAAGTGCTCAATAAGTGACTGCAAGGTTTTTATATGAATTAAAAATCAGATTTAGACCCCATTCCTTTTTTTTGTCCTGTGATGTAATATGAAGGTCTCCACTGTAAGGTAATAGATTGCTTTGCACATAATAGCTCTCAGGAGTAATGAAGTGCACAGCATTTCACCAAAAGCATATTTTTCACAACCCACTGCTTTTCTACATTAAGTCTGATCTCTGCTTCTGCAGGTCTTGCATTGACAGAACTGCTGAGAAAGCATGTTCACATTAAATGGAATTATTTTCTTCAAGAGATTTGGGAGCTGTGAAATATGTGTATTAAAATGGGTCATTTATTCCCCCAAAAACATGGAAAGAGTTCTGATAAAGTATTATTATTTTCAAACAGGCATAATGTAAGAAAGAATATATACAGTATGCAATATGTACAAATTTGTTTTAATATTATTGAAAAAAAAATGTCTCCTAGTCCTTATACACTACAGCAGTGCTAGCCTACATAGTGGAGGGCCAATAATGTAAGCCAGTGTTGACCACTCCCTGTTTTTAAACCACACCTACTTTAAACCAAACCCATGTTACCACAAGACCATGCCCACATTAATGGTGGTAGCACACCAAAAAAACAAAAAAACAAAAAAACAAATGGTTGGTGCTCATTGCAGGGATATCACTAATAAATCATATGTGAAACAAGTTTAGTAAGTCATATTAAGACATAGAGATGCCTCCTCCTCCTCTGTGGATAACACAGCACCTCCCCCCAGCACATGATTAAACACCTCAGGGGCCCCTAACAATAGGCTGACAAACACATGCAGATTATGGTGTGCCATACTCTGCCTACATAGGGTAGGCAGAGTATGGCACACCCAAAGAGAATAGGGCAGACATAGTATGTCACAGACATGGAGCATAGGGCAGGCAGAGTATGGCACACTCAGGGAGCATAGGGAAGGCAGAGTATGGCACACACAGGGAACATAGGACAGGCAGAGTATGGCACCCACTGGGAGCATAGGGAAGGCAGAGTATGGCACACTCAGGGAGCATAGGGAAGGCAGAGTATGGCACACACAGGGAGCATAGGGCAGGCAGAGTATGGCACACACTGGGAGCATAGGGAAGGCAGAGTATGGCACAAACAGGGAGCATAGGGCAGGCAGAGTATGACACACACTGGGAGCATAGGGAAGGCAGAGTATGGCACACTCGGAGCACAGGGAAGGCAGAGTATGGCACACACAGGGAGCATAGGGAAGGCAGAGTATACGGGGGGCCACATAAGAGGTGGTCACAGGCCGCCAGTTGGAGAGCGCTGCAGTACAGGTATGGGATCTGTTATCCAGAATGCTAGGGACCTGAGTATTTTCTGAATAATGGGTATTGGATCTACATACCTTAAATCTACTAAAAAAAATTATTTAAACATGAATGCCTCCAATAAAGATTCATTATATCATAGCTAAGATCTGGTACAAGCTACTGTTTTATTATTGCAATGAAAAAGGAAATCATTTAAAAAAAAAATATGAATCATTTGCTTAAAATGGAGTCTGTGATAACTAACTAAATAAATTTAGGATTTATGGATGATTCATATCATAGGGCATATTTATCAAGAATCAAATTTGTGAGTTGTGTGATAAACTCGGATAAACTCAAATTTCAAATGTTTATGAAAAAAATGTGAATGTCAAAAACTCGAATAAAAAAAGACGGGAAAAAAACTCTAATGGTTTAGTTCATGTCCAAAAAAAATCATATTGATCAAATTTACATTCCGAAAACTCGAATTGAACGATCGATTGGATCAGAATGGAGGCAATATAGGCGGTTGGATCGCGAACAGATGGGATTTTTTACCCTCCTCAATCGACATCTGCCCAACTTTCAGCCAGATACCGATCAGGGATGCCTGTCAGATGGCCCCACACGCGGGCCAATAAGCTGCCGACACGGTCTGTTGGCAGCTTTTATCGGCTTGTGTATGGGGGGCCTTAAGTTTCATTTTATCTGTACTAGGTATGAAGAAATTCAGAATAAAACAATCTTGTTTTTTGAACATGACTATAGTAGATTTGCTTGAAACTGGGATAAATCTGACTTCATTTTGTGTGCTTTGTGATCCAACCTCTTATGAATATGTATTTCAGCCCAAACATTCACATGTTAAACAGGGTGCACCATCCTTGTTTACTCTAATACAGCACATTTTGCATAGCACATAAAGTATAGTTAGACTACCCAAATGTTACCCTGTGAGTGGGACAAAGTCATGTGAGCCAAATGAAGAGGGTAGTTTTGAGCTTCAGAATCTGTTTCCAGGTGTAATCTATAAAGGCCAGAGTGAGTGGATGTCTAACATAAAAGCCAGAACCCAACTTCCTGCTTTGCAGCTCTCTAAACTCTTAGTTAGTGACTGCTTGACGAGGGACCACATGGGACATAACTGTTCAGTAAGTTTGATTTCATCCTTATCACAAAGGCCAGATTCAAAAGAAGACTAACAGTTAGTTGGAACTCGCTTCTTTTTTAGTTTATTTAATTACCTTGGACATAATATATGAATGAAACCCTCTGCTTTGTACTATCGTAAATCTTACATAGAAAGCCCTTGGCTAAACTTTAGTTCTAATATATTATACTATATACTGTATCTGTAGTCACTTCTTGAGGAAGTGACTAATTCTGAGTCACGAAACGCGTCAAGCCATGCTCTCACCCTGCCTGCAACTTATTTTTGTGTGCACTATATTTTTGTGTGCACTATGTTTTTAATGCAACATCTCTGAATAAAATTTATATTTTTTAATATATATATATTTTTTTTTTTGCTTATGGATCCCATATCTATGGCAGTCCAAGTGCCTTTTCGTTTTGTTTACTGTATCTGTATATACAGTTTATGATATCATTATTTTTCTGGGGTCATTATAATTTAGAAATATCTAATATAAGTAATTATAAAACAAATGGTCTTGCTGAGTAATTATTGAAGAACTGAAGAAGCTGTTCGGATAAGTAGTAGTGAAATAATTACTCAGCAAT
Organism: Xenopus petersii; assembly: GCA_038501925.1. Classification (NCBI taxonomy): domain Eukaryota; kingdom Metazoa; phylum Chordata; class Amphibia; order Anura; family Pipidae; genus Xenopus; species Xenopus petersii. The sequence continues at coordinate 33,875,243 of CM076689.1, read as the reverse complement.
CCAGTTGTTTTATAATTATTTATATTAGATATACCATGACCTGGATGAATGAAAATATTCATAGTTACATAATATAGAAATGAAAAGCTCAGGTTGGAAAATCCTTCCCCTTGGAAATATTTATTGCAAATCATAATTTTACAAGTCTCACAAACTTAACATTGGGAGCTTTTAGATTTAGATTTAGTTAGATTATATACTGCATATATATATATATATATTCAATGTCCAGTCCAAACTAATGGGTATGCAGAGTCAACAATCAATGCCTTGAAAAGAATCAAATTTCTTTTATTTTGTACATCTTATATATCCAATGTTTTGGCCCACCTTAGGGCCTTTTCAAGGATAAATGTACACAGTGACTTAGTACATTTATACCCAATATTCCCAATTTCAAAAATTAGTGCCAAGATCTGAGGTCACACATACCAAAGTTAGTACATCACCAACAGTTCTTTTTTCTAAATCATTTTAAAGAAAAAAAATGTCCTTTCTCACCACTAGTTGTCAATGGTGTGGAGTAAAAGTGCTAATTGTCCATTCATACATCAATTTTGTCATAGGACCTGTGAAGATAATACAAATTATGTACTCAGTATCAGAATTGACAGTTGCATTTAGTAGCTTATAGCATGTTAACATCCTGTGTAAAAAGATTAAAATAAATGTTTCAATAAAAACAATACAAAATAGTAGCCTTGTTTTCCGTTTGTCCTTTTTACTTTTCTACTTTTTTACTTTTAATTTCACTTTCTCACCTGTATATCACAACGCAAATGAACTTCCATCACAGAAAGCAAATTATTATCAAATGGCCGTTTAACCCCTTAGGTGTAACACAATCGAATTTGTGTATCCAGTTTGCTTCTCTTTTTAGCAAAGCTTTATCATAATCTCCCCCCTGGGTTCTGATTGGAACATGGTCGATAGGCATACATCTGAAGGATGTTGGGCTGTGTTTTGCATCAGCCCAATGTTTAGCCACCAATTGCTTAGTTATGAGAGTTTTCTCTCTTTTTCCCTTTTATCAGGCTTGAGCGCTGCTCTGATGCTTGATCTATGCATCCCTATGCATTCTTTAAGTTGTCTGATTGTCTTACCACAATATGTCAGACCACAGGGGCATTTTATAATGTAAAATACCATTGTGGTTGTGCAGGTCATTCTATGTTTGATGGTATATTTCATTCCTGTTTGTGGGTGAGTGAAATCTCCCAAAATCAAACTGCTGTACATTACACATCTATTACATTTAAAAACCCTGGGGCATGGGCTAGAAAATGGTGTTTTTGAGTTGTATATTTATATATAAGTTTCAGGGGGTACCCTCATACTCATAATTTCAAGATCTTGGGCTTGTTTGTTAGTGTCACTGTCAATACGTACTAAAATTAGCATCTGTGATTTGGATAAAGAGTTCAACACATGTTTTGGGTGGTTACTATGGTGATTGTAATTGTATAATTGTATTTCTGTCAGTAGGATTTACATACTGTACATGCATGTGTGTAACTTCTCTTCCTTTTTGTATACCTCAACGCCCAGAAAGTTTATCCTTTCAAAATCATATTTTAAAGTAAATTTTACTGAACTTTCCATATTATTGAGATAATCAATGAAATTTACTAATTCAACAGCCAAATAAAGAAAACATCATCATCAACATTATCGAAGAAACGCCTATAAAAGGTCCCATAAACATAGGATTGCTCAAAATATTATAGCTTTCATATACAGTATGTGCATATATGCATTGGCATAAGCAGGGGCCAGTTTAGATGATCCCATTTCTGTGCCTGTGCGTTGTACGTAAAACTGATGTTCAAATTTAAACTAATTTTTGTACAAAATGAAATTAAAAAGAGTCAATGGAAATTCAATTGGTGGCCCCTTATATAAATCATTATTCACAATCAATATATGTACCGCCTCCACTCCAGCTTCATGCGGGAGCAGGTGTAGAGAGTTTGTACACCCATTGTGACAAGAAACATTTCCTTTACTGGATGATCAATGTTCTCTATTATTTACATTTTGTATATATATATATATATATATATATATATATATATATATATATATATATATACAGATAATGAGATATAGATATTAAAACCTATGTGCATGACAAACCAGGCATTACATACAGAAGAGGAAAAAATGAGGATGACATGCATATTTATATTTTAAAAATGGTATATATATATATATATATATATATATATATATATATATACATATACATATACATATACATACATATATATATATATATATACATACATACATACATACATATATATATATATATATATATATATATATATATATATATATATATATAAATTCAAAAAGTACCTGCACTTTAACCCTCTCAGTTCGTAGTGGGTGCCCGGTCAAATAGTATTATGCAGCTTTTCAAGATGGACCAGCACTCCAGTTTATTCAATCAAATGTGAATATTTATTTGAGTAGTTACTCTCGTGTCCAACGTTTCGGCCCACATGTGGGCCGAAACGTTGGACACGAGAGTAACTACTCAAATAAATATTCACATTTGATTGAATAAACTGGAGTGCTGGTCCATCTTGAAAATCTATATATATATATATATATATATATATATATATATATATATATGTATATACACATGTATATATATATATATATATATATATATATATATATGTATATACACATGTATATATATATATGTATATATGTGTGTGTATATATATATATATATATATATATATATATATATATATATATATATATATATATATATATATATATATACCATTTTTAAAATATAAATATGCATGTCATCCTCATTTTTTCCTCTTCTGTATGTAATGCCTGGTTTGTCATGCACATAGGTTTTAATATCTATATCTCATTATCTGTCTCTTTCATCTTTTATCCCAATAAAGAAGCAGTGTTGCCTACTGGTCTACTTCGTTTGCAAGGAATCCTGTCTAATCCATTTCAAAATACCCCAGATCAATATCTTCTTTCAAAACTTTTAACTGTAGTTCAAATGCATTCACAGTGGAGTCAGTTCCACCAGAATGTACATGATAAAGGGCAGGTGGTGCATAATTTGCTTCCAATAAAGCTAATGTATCTTTGTGGAAAACTTCCCTTCACTGATATACGCCCCTACTCACAGGTTGACATACATCCCTCAGCTATAAATATTACCCATAATGGCATAACATGAGGTCCCCCATAGGTCTTTGAAATACAAAAGCACTGTTTGTCTAGTTTCCGTAACTCCAAAATATATTCCATATAGTTTCACAGGTCTTTGTTGTGAAAAACTACTGATTGGTTCGGTACTGTAGATGCTGTGATTATTAGGATAGTAATAGGCATAGGAATTCATTATTCTGGTACTGAATTATCAGTTAATACATTGTTTTGAAGCACATTTTGGATAATATATTTTTTAATTTTTTAAGTTTTTTACTTTTGGACACTCTGACTGATTTGTAATTATTGTTCAGTATGTGTATATACTGTACCTGATATGGAACAAGCTTTATGATAAATTCATTCATACTGAATTGTGTGCCTTTAATTACTGTTATTTTTCGTTTTTAACTCAGTATATGTATATTAATGATATACCTGAGACAAGTAGTGTGCAGCGATTTTTAACGTGGCTTCAGTGGTGTGCGAGCTGCTGGGGGGCCCTGAGGGGTTGTGGTCCCTGGTCCAATTGCACCCCCTGCTCCCCCGGTAGTTCCGCCACTGCCAAACATAATATATCAAATGTTTTTCTTACCATTGTCTTTTGCATTTATAATAGAACTATTGAGTTAACATAAGTAGTTGATTTCATCATTTTACTGAATGATGAAAATGTTTTTAACTACTACTACATGATAAATATTGGTAAAGCATCATCATTTTGTCTTTCCAGATTATTTCAGTGCTTGTGCTGGATTGAATTAGTACACAATGTCTATTGGACAATGTTAAATCTCCATTATATCTTCTCTCTTTTTTACTACTACATGCTAAATATTGGTTGTAAAGCATCATCATTTTGTCTTTCCAGATTATTTCAGTGCTTGTGCTGGATGGAATTAATACACAATGTCTGTTGGACAATGTTAAATCTCCATTATATCTTCTCTCTTTTTTACTTTTCAGTTGTTGCATATGTTTGCCTGTGATTCATTCATTCTGATTTCTTGTAAATTCTCATTCTGTGCTGCCAACATTTTATAGACTGACCCAGAAAAATGTTATTTTTTGCTGTGAAGTAAAACAGGGATTTAGTCTGCATCATCATTCAGCGCTGCTCTGAACACATACAGTATTACGTTTGGCACAAAAGTGTGCCAAGTGTGCTTTGCTTTTCCGATGAGCTCCTTAGAGAACTGGCCTAGATTGTTTGTACAATAAGTAATACTGGATTTGCATCACTGAAAAATGATTCCATTAAAACCTTCCTGATAACCAAAACGGCAGCAGGAATACTCTACAGTATTCACTGATTATTTAAGTTGTGCGCAAAAACTAGAATAAGTCACTTAGAAAATAACTGTTGCCACCTATTAACATTCCCAAATTATCCAGAATGTAAGCTGTAGTTTAAAGACTCTGGCATTTAAATATTAATTTTGAAGATTGAAAAAGTCACAACTACATTTCTGTTTGGAACAGAACTACTTTGGTCATAGTTAAAAAAAAATATTTTATGTTAACTGTCTCAATGATTCTTTTCATGTTATTACTATTCTTTGTATCAGGTCAAATTTTAGTGGTTTTAGAGGTTTCTTAAACCACAATTAAACTCTGTTTCTCTAAAACCATGAATGCTATGAAAGTTGATAAAAGATCCTAATATAAAAATACAAATTTAAAAAAATGCTGAATGATGTGCTAAAAAAAATGTCTCTAAAATATTTGAGTTTTTTGGACAATTACACAAAACAAATCCAAAAACCGCTAAGTCTGAATGGTTAAAAAAAGGTCCAGTAGGATCATTGCAGCTCCCATTGACGTCCATAAGACCTTGACTACTTTTACTTGGCACAGTTTTGTATTAGAGTTTTTTTGTGGTTTTTACACTTTATAAATCTCAATTTTTATAGAGTTTTAGAGGAGCAAATTTTTTTTCAGAAAAACTATGATTTGTGAAAAAAATAAAAATCGGAATATTAGTAAATTGGCTCCCCAGTATTATTTTGCAACTGGTGTCTCCAGGGTGTACATTTAAAATAGTAACTACTCTTGTTATAAAACACATAACTAATGTGACTTAAAAATGCAATGTTCAACTAATTTTTATTCCAATCAGCATTACTGAACCAAAGGAGGCAATGTAAGGCTGGTGGCACATAGATCGATTAGTTACCAAGCGATAAATCTTAGTTGCTGTGCCCGGATAATCTCCCCGAAATGCCTTACCACAGGCAAGAATGTAATTCGCTGGTACGATGGCATTCTCGTTACTTCGTTTCCGAAGTCGCCCGAAGTTTCCTTTTCCTAACAGCCAGAATATCAACAAGAAAATCAAACAATTATTTTAGCAAGAATATTATTAATGGTTATCAGTAAATTTCTAAGTTGCATTACAGCCATTAAGAAAACTATTTTCCAAGGTTTGTAAATTATACGTTATATTACCTCTGCATGATAGATATTCCTGCACATTATACAGCACAAATTAGATCTACAGATAGTATAGTTATAGCATAGTGCTCCTCATTGTTATTAAGGTAGAAAGAAGTGAGAAGTAACATGATGTTGGTGTCTATTTCACAGGAAGTGGGGCATAGTGTGACAGATGTTACTATAGATAGATAGATACAGCGTTGGACTATCTCCTGTGATCAATTTTTGTGGTCTAAGGGTCATAAATTAGGCTGCAAAAAGCATCCTCCAAAGCACGCCTTAATTGGAGAAGAAACATATGTTGTGTGACTGAAGTAGCAAAGCGACCACAGAAACACTGCAAATTATTTATGAATTCAGAATAGTCAAGTGTTATACTGTGAAAGAACATTAGCAATGAGAACTGGAGTATTATCATTCATTTTATCTGAGTTGATGCATCAAAATACAGTTTGAAAACATCCACCTGCATGTGGTTCAGTAAACCATCAGTTCCTTTTGGGTTCTTACCATTATTTTAAAAAAATTGTACTTAATACATTTCTGATTCCTTTTCAAAAATGCTACTACTACTACTGCTGCAACAATGCTTTAGTTCCACTCTATTCCTCACAGTTTTTGGAAGTTTATATTGAAATATATTTAAAGGGATACTGCCATGGCGAAACATGTTTTTTCTTAATGCATCAGTTAATAGTACTGCTCCAGCAGACCTGTACTGAAATCCCTTTTTCAAAAGAGCTCATGTATTCTTTTTTATATATTTTGAAATCTGACACGGGCTAGACTATTGACAGTTTCCCAGCTGCCCCCAGTCATGTGATGTTTGCTCTGGTAAAAGTCACGTGACTTCCCTTCCCCCTCAAGAAGCCCACCAGTAGAACAATGGGATGGTAATCAGATAACAGCACCCTGGTAGATATAAAAACAGCACTAAAAATCCATGTGTCACCGCAACTAGTTCAGTTACATTGAGTAGGTACAATAGCCTGCCTGAAAGCAGTTTCCTGTTAAAGTGCTGGCTCTTTTTGAAAACACATGACCAGGCAATATGACCTGTGGTGGCAGCTTACACACCTATATTATAACTAAAAACATTTTTTACATGGTATAGTGAAATATTATCAGTGTAAACAGTGTAATTTAGAAATAAAAACTACATCATCAAACTAAAATCTTTTGGGATATGGAGTCTGTCATAAGAACTGTGTTGGAAATAATCTAGACAAATACAAGAGGTCCTCTGCACTCAACCCATTATCAATATATGGAGCTGGTCACTGCTCCTGTATACCTACAACAAACAAGGGAAAGTTGTGCTCACCACTAATTTTTAAAACCATTAGGGGGGGGGTGCAATGAGGCTGTGACCACAAAATACATATAGACAAATACAAGAGGTCCTCTGCATTCAACCCATTATTAATATATTTAATGGTTTTAAAAATTAGTGGTGAGCACAACTTTCCCTTGTTTGTTATAGTTATACAGGAGCAGTGACCAGCTCCATGTTGTAGCTCCCACCCTTCCCAGCTATAGTCAGGTGATCCCACTGGTGTCTAATAAAAGGGCAGCCAAGTTTGGGAGTTTTACTTTGAAAGCAGCTAGTAAGTTGCAGGTAAAACTTAGTCCCTTTGTAAAATGTATAATGAAGCAATAGAATTCTTAATGAATCAGATAAAATTGAGTGTAGGACTGGCCAGATATGGGATGACTTTGACGTAGTTGGCCAGCTTAAATATATTGCAATATATGGACAAACAATCCCTGTTTTGTTTAAAGGTTTTTCAGTAGCAATATGCACAAAATGTCTCTGTCTTAAATATATTGATAATGGGTTAAGTGCAGAGGACTCTTGTATTTGTCTATATGTATTTTGTGGTCACAGCCTCATTGTACCCCCGCCTAATGGTTTTAAAAATTAGTGGTGAGCACAACTTTCCCTTGTTTGGAAATAATCTAGCCATGCCTTTTTTTACACTGCATCACATAATATTATTCTATATTATGTGCTACCTCATTGTTTTGAATGAGAATATAATATGCCCTTTCTTTTGGAGGATTGAAGACTGAGTTAGGGGGACATCTTGACTTGCCTACCACAACATTGCTTTAACTTTACATGTACTTAGGAATAGCATTGCAGGGAATAACAAAGGACAGACAGATCGTGTTTTCAATAGCAATTACACATAACTATCATTGTGAAGTTGTTTTCAAAAGTAAAACATGCTGTTTTGCTTTGTAGAAGCTAAAATTCTGGAGCATGAAAACATATTTGTTGATTATAAGCCCTTGATATTGTACAGAGTACAATTTTGTGCATGAGTTTGCAACATTATTAAAATAGAATGGAAATAGGGTATGAAAAAAAAGAATGAGTGCAGAGATTCCTCAAAGGATATATTTCAACCTGGGACTATGGAAATGACAAGCAAACATGAGCTGCCCTTGAGACTTAACAGAAAGTAGGTTTCACCTTCACAGAGAAACAGTCCATTATAATAAAGTAAACCAAGTTATATAATGACTTGCCACCATATATAAAGTATATCTCTATCTATTAAAGTATAATCTAAGACAATGGAGTTTGCAGAGATACCCTGTCTAAGTGAAACTTAGCAGTCTTTTCTATTGGTCTCTTAAGGTGTAGCTTGTTGTTAAGCAAATTGGATAGTTTGCATCAACACAGCAAAAGGCTGGTTTATTGTTGCTGCCTGTGACTACCAAGGCATTTTATTTTTGCCAGGGCAAAACATACACAAACATTGTTATTTAAAAAGAAAGCCACCAAAACAAAAGTGCCAATTTTCCAGTTGAAAACATTATTTGGTAAAACTTTTGATATGATATGTTCCATACAAAGTTTCTAGTGTAGGTAATTAGCCATAAATCAATGGCCTAAATTCAATCCTGTCTCCAGACTTTTAAAGGTTTGTATAAATTTGTATTCCCTCAGATAAATTGCCATTTCCTATGTAGGGTAAACTGGATACAACCTCAGATAAAGCACCACTCACCACCAGTTTATCATAAACTATAAAAAAAACTAGACACACCAGTAGGCCCTCACCACAGTCTGGATGACTTCAGAATTGCATTTGTCAAAGGCAATTTCAAAACACAAAATTGTATCTGGCTATATTAGAAAACAATAAAGAGAAACATTTTGTTATTTGGAGGAAATGTATTTATTTTCTATTTTTTAAATACATATTGAAAAAGGTAAATTTCACCAAATCGAAATATTTATTTTTTAGTATATTTAAAATATGTACAGTCATTATATATTTAGTGACGTTATCTGTATTGTTTGATGAACATAATATAAATATCAGCTGAAGGGCACAGTCACCGATTGACCCTGTTCAAAGAAATTCTGTGAAATATTAACAAATTAACACAGAAAATGTATTCCAATATCCATTATAATAAAAAAAAAGTAAATGTCTATGAGAGGATGAATTTCTAATGAGCACAGATGGGAAGAATGTAAAATGAACACTAAAATGTGTGCACATTTGTTTTATAATTAAAATGCATTTATTCTTTGATTCTCTGCATATTTTTGAAAACTCCAAGGTGCTTATTGCCAGCAGGAGGATATATGTTGAATATGACATGAGCTGCAAAAATTACTAGTTTAAAATTCAATTTTATTTTGGTACTTTCAAAATCAGTATAGTAGCCATCCTCTGAAATACTGTACAGTATCTGATTCAGATGTACTTGAAATGACCAAGTACATTTTTCACAGATTCTTAATGACCCTGCTTAAAAAATAATACATAAAATAATTTATTCAGAATAACTGATACTATATAATGTTGGGTTCCCTTTCAGTCATCACGTTCCCTTTTTGGAAGCCATAGAAAGTCAGTGCAGTACACCTCTGAGTTATACCTTGTTTTCAGCACTTCATGTTTATAGGAGCTCTGTCAAACAACAGGGCAGACAAAAAGTGGGAGAAATTCAAATGGAGTAGCCCCTGCCTGCCACTTCAGTTTGGGCATGGCTATAGAGATTATGGGTGTCCCTCCTGTATTTTGTTTTCTGTTGGCAGTTCTTTTTTTATTTCTGTATTCAGCACAGTGAACAGAATTACATGACAATGCCTAACAACAGACTTGGCAAACATTTTTTCTTAGACGTAAAAAGTTTATTCATGTCATGTACTGGTATACTGATCTTGCCTTCTGCCATGTTTTATGAGAATTTTGTCCCCAAAGTGTTTTTTTTATTTTTGTATGAGGTTTTATTATCAAGGAATCCTTCACAGAGCATATTAAAAAATAAACACTTATAGGCTCCTTGCCCCAGGATTTATGTGAAAAAATAATGAATTGAAACCCTTTTTAAAAATATACATTGTGCTTCTAATATTATGCTTGCAATGTGACACAAATAAGCTAGGGTAACCTTTTCTTGGCCACCCTCCTGTGCCATAGGTTATACACCATTATCTTCTTACCAATAACAGGTCCTGAATTCCCTTTGCTAAGTGAAAGGGTACTGGGAATTTCCTCTCATTGCAGTGCTTCCACTTAATGGGATCCGGGAAAACATCTGTGGATGGCTTCATTAGGAAAAACAATAATAAAACACACAAAGTGCTGTAAAACACATAAACACATATATTAGTTCCAGTCTTTGTCTAGGCAATAGAATGTAGATGAAGTTCATTCTTCATGCACAATGCATGTCAATTGTATGAATGTAGTCTTATTGGATCAATATCTGGCTACCTGTCCATTACAGTTTGCTAAGTTAATGAAAAGTTAATTTTAGTTGTTTCCTGTTCTGCAGGTTTGTTTAACTGCAAAATATCAGTTTTTTGCAATTTTTATTTAACATTTAAAGGACTTAAACATAAAAAGGGAAAATATACCCCTTTTTTGATATGAGTATCTGAGCTTTAAAAATAATTAAAAAATGTAATTTTCAGCCATATGTGATTAAACAGACGGAAACTATGATGTCTGACAAACCATTTACTAACTTCCCTTAGGTGCACAGTGTAATATAAATATTCAACTCACCTTGTTCTATTGTGAAGTAAAATATTCTAGGGTTATTTCTACCTGTATATCTGATGATTCAGCTCTATGGGGCCAATTTACTAACAATTGAATTGAATCAAGAAAAATTATTTTTCCTTTTTCTTCTAAAAAGCTCTACAAATTCAAGATTTATCAAGTGAAAAAACCATAAAGGCCTTTCATACCAAACTTTGCCGATAAAAGTTGTGAGGTGCTGTCAATGTATATTTATCAAAAAGTGAAGTTAGAGATCTGCACAGTGCGCTAGAGTGAATTGTCAAAAAACTTAAATTTTTAGAGGTTTTCAAGGTATTCAGATTTTTTTTATTGGCTCATTCAGCACTTTCAGTGTTTGTTCTTTTAATAATCTGAACTTTTAATAAATTCAGTCATGGTTTTAGATTTTGTGAGTTTAGTCGTGGTTTCAAAAACCCCTAAAACCACTAAAATCCAACCTCCACATGTCTGCAGGAAAGATTATAATTGTTACGTCTATGGCTACATTATAGGGGGTGACTCCTTGTATTACAATCTGTGAAATGAGGTATGTCTGTATTAAAAGATTTGAATGAGCTCATGTCCGAAAGTTTATCTTTATTTTTTTCTTTAAAAAGAAAAGTAAACTACTTTTTGATTCACAATTTAGTGACGCAATCATTTACTTAAATATTAAAAAAATGCATGGACATTATGGATTTATTGCCAGATATTATGAAGCTTCTAAGACTGAATTAATTCACAATTTCTTGAAAAAGTTGAACTCTATAAATGAAAATATCCCATATTCCCTAAGCAAAATAGACAAAAGAAATCTTGTTTCACTTATTAATATAAACCAGAAACGTGTGCTAAATTAATTCCAGGCTAAAAGAGACCAAATCATTTACATGCAAAGGGAGAAGGTTAGATCCATAGTAACCAAAGTAAGTAATGCTGAAAGGGTCATTGGAAATGTAGTTGCAGGCAGGCACCAATCCAAACCAAATCTTTATTTGACATTATGATAAACAACAGTCTTATGTGTTTCGTCTCAACTAGAATAATAAAACCATACATTTGTCATGAATGTATGAAAAAGTTGTACAACAATGAACATTTTGATCTCTGTAAACCTCTACAACCACAAATGAAAGGCTGGTCTTAGCAAGTAAACAAAGGGAACTTCCACTGACTTCTACATAATCTCGCAGGTTTTACATTCCGTACTTAGGTATTTGTATATTTTATGGTGCTCACACTTGATAAATTACAAAAAATTGTGACTTAAATAACTATACAAAAATTTTTTGTTGGAGATAAAAAGTATGATTCAGAGAAACGAATGTTCTATGAATTTTTATAAATCGCTTCATAGTGTGCAAATCTTCCCATGGACAGTAACTATGAATGAATCACCCAATCAAATCATTGCATCCATTGTTCTAGCTGCAACAGGCTGAAATACAACCTATTTGCTGATTAGACAACCACATCTACCAGTATCAAAAACCATGAATTTGAGTCAACTACAAAACAAGTTTAAGCAATCAAAATTTACATATTTGGATATTGATTTAAAATGCAGACCTTAAAGTAGCATGCAGACTTGCTCTTGCATCATATATGTTTTAATACTGTATGAAATAGTCAGGGAAAGTAAAGTGCAATAGATGTACTGTAGAAAGCTCAGCTAGTACTTATACAGTAAAATAGATTTACACAGACTTTGCCTTGAATAAGTTAGTTCATATTTTTACAGTGTTGTCTTCATAAAATATTTACACAAGTGTTTGGTTTCTTATTCTTTGGAGCCCAGCTGCAGGAGGAAGTGAAACCACAGGCACTGTGTGTTCTTCTTTACAATTCCACAGCAGGCTCATGGCATGACTACTTGTTCTAGCAAATTTCTTGCCATCATTTTTTACTTTTCTAGTTTCTCTCCAGATTTAATAAAATGCACATATTGCATTCCTCTCTTATTCAGAAGCTGTTCTTATTACTCCCACGTTTCATTTGGAGAATTAACCTTCTAAGCAATCACATAATCTCTCCAATATAATCATTAGTTTAACAGGCCTGTTAAGGCTGCTATTTATTTTATTTATTTCTGCCAGCTCTTAATTTGCCAATTTTCTGCATGGTTGTCTGTAATTTGGAGTTTTAGAGAATTGAAAAAAAAAAAGAAATTGTGATTTGAATAGATTTAGATCCATTAATAAATTGATTGTACAAGAACTGTCACCAAATAAAAACATAAGCTCAAGTGACAGTAATAAAGCTTTTTTTGCCTGCCCATGTTCAACAATGCTAAATAACCAACAACACAGCTTCCTCCATTGGAATTCTCCCCATAAACTGCTTTTTATGCCACTGCTTCAAAAGCTGGAGCAGCAGCTGTTTCCTCCTCTGAAGCAGAAAGAGACTTGTCTTTGGTTATGACAGGTAACTCTTGGATGTCAGCATGGGGAAAATTAATAGCAGCAGCATTGATCCTGATGACTTGGGGGGAAAAACAACAGCATATGGTTTAACAACAGTGTTGCTTTAATGCTCTGCTTTGCTTGTGGTCTTACAAATATCAGATATTGTGAACTGATGTCACTTTATACAAATATTTGTTGCATTCCAATCAATGACCAAATAGTAACATGACTCTTTAATGAGATTTAAATGATCAAAATGGTTGGGTCCAATGAGTTAACAAAGATTCCCAATGGAACAAGCTATGATAAAAGTTTCCAAAATAGGCAAGATTTGACACTTACTAGACCTCTTCAGATGCTTTATCTCAGGGGGAACATTACGCTGTATACTGGCAAATTATATTGCAAAAATAAGTATCCAGTTTCAAATACATTACTAGATTGACCTTTTTTTATCTTTTGTTATAACTGGTATGAAGGATTATTGGAGAGAACGATGACTCAGTTCTAATTTGCTGGCCTTTTAGCAAATTAACTCTACACATTTTTGACAGTGTGGGTTATAGTGTTGCTCATTACAACTTCCAATAGATATCAGCCTTTGTTGGAAATTGATTTTCTGTGTCCTACATTACATCTGATATTCATTATGTATGTATAACATTTTGAGAGTTCTCAATGCTGAAGAGAAAATAGTGTAAGAGAAAATCTTTCTGATCAACACTGGCTCTGTTAAGCCATTCATTCAGTCTACTTTTTATTTCCATAAGAAAAATGAAAATAATTTTTTATTTTGATGAGAGATTTATTTTTTGATTGGAAATAACACACATGAATTCTAGAGAAGCTAATTTACAAAAGATCTCAGTCAATCTGATAGCACTGTATCAACCACTTCATTATCATGTCATTTAACAAATATATTGGCCTTTAGACCTTTTCCAAATCAAAATCCTTGCATTTACTTTCATATATGTCCACTATCTTGGTTTGAGTAATACATTTTTTCCCAGTACAGGAAGAGGATTGATGTGTAGGGGACTGGTAAATTGGTCTCCCAGTTTTATTTAGCTGGCGCTCCCCTAGTGTTATAGACACCTAACTGGGTCCTAAAATACAGTTAGGAGGGGGAACTATTTCCTATTCCTGCTTTAAGCTATGCCCCTTGTTGTTCACCATAGTGACCAGTAAATGGCACTGTGTTAAATTATAAAACCCTTTGAAGCCATGCTTTCAGGGTCCATCTTGTTCTGGCTCTAGCCTGAGCAGACAGGCAGAGCTCGAGTGGAACCTAGACAGGTCAGGTCTAGCAAGGATAGGCTACTCACCCTTATAGGTCACTCTATGAGTGAAGATAGACAGAATATTTAGCTGAGCAGCTTGAGGCTCCTCCGAGGATTGTGAGTGGGATTTAGATCCCGGGTACTAATTGCCCAAAAGTAGGGACTAAGTGTACAGACTTAGGAATGATAGTTTCTCCTCAGGTTTCACTTAGGGAAAAGGCTGAAAGCTGGGTGTACCTCCTCAAAGATGCATACATTGTCCTTGTTCACGAGGGGACTTATATTGACCAAAGGTGCTGTGAGTATTGCCTATCCACTGTTGATGTATGATCCTGCATGCTCTTCTTTGTGTACAGTCCATTGAGGATTGTATGTTCAATAAATATGTTCATTGGTTAAGTTATAAGAACCACTGGTGCCCAATTATTGCACACTGAATACAATTACAGTTGCACTACACCCTAAGATTTTAAGGTCTCATCTGGAGAACAATACTGAGAGTGGAGCTCATAGTCAGAGAAAGGTGCACTCAGTTTACTATAGCGCTACAGATGCATAAATGATTCATTGAAACTAAGACAGGCGTTGTTTAAGAATTTTATAAAAAATTGCAGGCACAGTAATTTTGTGTTATAGAAAAACAGCAAGGGTTTTGATACAATCTTTTTTATCTTTCATTCATTTCAAACACAGTATAATCAAATACATGCATGGGATTCATTATCTGGAAACCCGTTATCCAGAAAACTTGTGAATTATGGAAAGAAAGACTATCTCCCAAAGATTCCATTTTATTCAAATAATCCAAATTTAAAAAAAATATTTCCTTTTTCTCTGTAATAATAATACAGTGTCTTGTACTTTGTACAAACTAAGAAATAGTTAATTATAATTGGAGGCAAAGCCAGCCTATTGGGTTTATTTCATGTTTACATGATTTTCTGGTACACTTAAGGAATGAAGATCCAAATTACAGAAAGATCTGTTATCTGGAAAACTCCAGGTCCCGAGCATTCTGGATAACAGGTCCCATACCTGTATTTGCAATCAGTTGTATTATACTCATTAGTGGCTCATTTCTGTCTTCACTGACATCTCAGTCTTTTTTCTTGTTTTCTGAAGATATCTTGTATGTATTGCCTGAACGCAACAAGGGATTGCTGTTTATGATAATGTTCATTTATTAATTATTGCAGACAAAAATAATTGAAAAGTATATTTATAACATATTATTTTCTCATCTTTTTCACCTGATAGTCATCATGTTCCCAGGACTGAAATGGAATTATACCAGTAACTAATATGTTCTGTTTACAAGTCATTGATGTCTGAAATGTAATAACTTTTTAATAAAGCATCTCCCAGAAAGGTTATATTCTTGAACCTATTGAGCTTTACTACATACCATGTATTATTTTATTTTCATTAAAAGTGAAATGAATAAACAGTGTAAAAGAAAAGGCACATAAAGGGGAATGTAATAGATTTCGCTAGTGCAAAAAACCTGCGCAAAGACACTTGTGAACGTCAGCGACCATGATTGCATCCTATTTGACTGATTAAAGGCCTCAAAGACTTTATAGCAAAGTTTGCGAACAAATTGTTTTTGCGAAGTGGATATAATAAAATGACTCAATCAAAACCTCGCAAAAATATTTAGCGAATCGACAGAGCAGGTGTTAACGCTAAACCTTTGCTTAGCAAAAATGTACAAATGTAATATTTGCCAGCGAATGATTTTGCATTGCGAGCATTGCTAAATATTAGCAAAGGCACCATTTTAAATAACACTTACATTCCCCCCAAATAGTTTTGTTTAATATGGCAGATTTATCACATTACCATATTAATGCCAATATATCTGTTATACCATGAAAAAGATGGAATGTTGATTATCTCAGATTGGAACTAGTGATACAAAAGCACTGGTACGGTATGCACTCAAATGTAACCAGAAATTTGGCTCTTAAAGGTACCAAGAGGAGCATTTTTGCCACCTCTCGGCAAATACAAGAGTCCTCTGCACTCAACCCATTATCAATATATTTAAGACAGAGACATTTCGTGCATACTGCTACTGAAAAATGCCTTACCCTTTAAACAAAACAGAGATTGTTTGTCCATATATTGCAATATATTTAAGCTGACCAACTACGTCAAAGTCATCCCATATCTGGCCAGTCCTATGCTCAATTTTATCTGATTCATTAAGAATTATATTGCTTCATTATACATTTTACAAAGCGACTAGGTTTTACCTGCAACTTACTTGCTGCTTGCATTTTTGCCACCTCTGATAACCAGTGAGGTGCTGCCGTCTTAGGTGAGTTTCTCAATTTACCTCATTGGCACAGGGCCCCTGCTTTCTTGATCCCCTTAGCCAGGGCTTAAAGTGTTGTAATTCACACACAAATCGAGTAAGTAACACATTTACTGCAATTCACATTTGATTAGCTAATCTGGGTACTAATTTGCACCTGCAGTAGTAAATCGTTCACACTATTTTGCAATTACTCACTTTTAAATTGGGATTCTGGGGAAAATGATTGCATTGTGGCTAAAATAATTGGCAGTTTGCATCTATACTTTGCAAATAATATTGTTTTAGTAAATTAGCTGAGGAATGATGATGATGAGCAGGGCTCTCTTTATCTCCTATATAAGTTAGTATGCAATGTGTAAATTGAAATGTATGCTCCCATGTTCAGCTTCCATTAAATCACGAATATACATTTATTGACAAAAGCTATTCCTACAAATATCTGCAGTCATAACAAATATGTATAATAACAAATACAAAATAACACTGAATCTACATAGAACATATTAACTTTACAGTATATCTAATACTGTATATCTATCACCACTTCTTCTCTGATACTCATTCTTCCAGTGGATCTGGCACTGCAGGAACTCCAGGAACTCTCTCTAACTCAAACTTAACCCATTCTATTAACCTAAAGACTGACCACAGGTTCACGTGTTAAGTTCTGATTGGTCAGTGAACATTAAATTAATCTTAGAGAGTTGGGCATGGATTCCTGGGGCAGCCCATTCAAGAAGCAGGACAATGAAAGGTGGGAAATACAGTTTAGAGATAGAAAGGATAAGGGGAATTAGTGGTGTGAGCTAAATAGGGTATGACTAGAGCTTGCATCTGTTGTGTCCTGATACAATCAAATATGTAAATTACACAACATCCACAAAAGCATAAATCACAATGTATGTATAATATATACAGATATTGTTTATAATAAAGATATGGCACAAGCAAGTCTCCTTGGGATAATAATACCGTTTTCTGCTAACTACCCTTCTGATTTTCCTATTTTGCTTGGGAATTATTATGTGAATTTTTGTTTGAGGGCTTAAAACCAAGAACATGTACTTACCATCTTTTACTCTTTTTCAGCAATGGCACATGGAATAATTTCAAGGATTTCCTTAATATCTTAGCAGCTTTGCGGGGAGTTGACAAAATGCTGCCCTCCCACTGATAAAATAGGAGGGCAGCAAAATGTGCCAAAATGGGCAGGACTATATATGTGCTGTTTCTCTCATTCATATTCATAATTTAATTAATGAATCCAAATTATTTAGATATTCAATTGTTTTTTAACCTATGGTCCTGTATAATCATTGAAACTCCCCAATGTTGCATGCAGCTTTATCTCTAAAATATATTCCAATATCTTACTGTAAGGCCAATAAAACAAATGGAGAATTACCAATAATTTTGCTATTTTGTTTATTTTTTAGATCTGCTGATATGCATGATGTTTTATACTCATTACAAGAAAATGAAAAGTGATAATTGTACACTCAGTAAAAGCTTGGGTGGCGGGTGGCCAAATAATATTATTTGCAATCAGCATTGAAAAATAAGACTGAGACTTTATGGGATGAAACTAGCAGAGTGAAAAATTGAGAAGATAATTTAAGATCAATCTTAATGCTTTGCAGAGAATATAAAAACAGTCTTCTAAAATATAAGGAAAAAGACTTGTAGTTGAAGTGATTCCAAAGTTAATGTGAAATACAAAAAATATTCTATGTTAGCAATATATACAGATAAGGGTTTTATTGTCTGGAAACCATTATCCAAAATACAATTTCTTCATTTAACCAGTAAACTAGGAAAAAAAAACAATACAATTCTTAATATTTTTTCCATCTCTTTTTTCATTATAAACTAGTAATACCATGTACTTGATGTTGACTAACCAAGCATGAATCAATTTTAGAGCAGTGTTCCAAATTATTGAAAAGACCCCTTCCCTGAAAAAACAATCGTAGATCCAATACCTGTAATATTAAATTCAGTATACACTGTAACTTATTAAAAATATGATTAACATATTGAGGGTAAATAAAGATTTACCATGGGAAAACATATGCAAAATACACATATTAAATGTATATGTTTGCAACTAGGTAATGCTTTAAAAGATGTCAAAGGAGGTATGTAAACAACCTCTCCTTTTAGTAAAGGCAAGAGATGCAGGCCAGCCCTATTGTTGTGGTTTCCCATAGGCTAGGTGGCAAGGACAGGCCCCATTGCATCCTGCGTCTCCTATTGCTCCCTAACTTGCATGTCTGAATGATGTGCCAGCAACTGGGAAAGGGTCAAAAGGGGGAGCTTAGTTGCCTCCCCTATCTCCTACTTGTTAAAAGCATTGAGACCAGAAGGGTAAAAAGTTGGTTTGTGAATTATGTTAGACATTTTTCCCATTGTTAGAGGTTTCAGCCAGGAATGTTTAGAGCAACATTCAAGTTATCCTTCAACAGAGTTATTATTGCACAACTGATGTACAGTATGTCTAATATTAGTGAAAATTGTACTTAGTAGTACTAACTAGTAACAGTGAAGAAACTGATTTTTGTGTTTGGATGGCAGAGAACCATGCAGTAGTTGGGGTATCCAAACTGGCCTTAGCCTTCTGGTTTTGCAGGATTTCTAATTATATATTTTCGAATTGTCCAAATAAACAAGTTTTTCAATGACTGGAGATCTTTGATGTACCATCTTGAGATGGCAATTAGTAGGCTGTGAAAAGTCCAACCATGAAGTTTCATGGAGTTTCATTTGAAAACTATAGTGTATCAATAGAGATTTAATATTGCTATAAACTGGAAATATTCCACAATGTTTTATTCCATGCACAAGGCGAGTCCTGATATTGTTCATTTATTTGAATTGTGATTGGCACATAGGCAGACCATAAGATTTGGCCTATATCTATTTGATGGGTTTGTTTGAGTATTAGCTTGTCCATTCAGAAATAATGAATATCACTGTTACTTAGATGGGTGTGTGAAAAGAAAGTAAATACAAAAATGGTGTGCTCTAACCACACTGTTAGACTGAGAGGCTTATTATAGCCTTTACAATTCAATGGAATTAGTAGGGTATACCGTATATACTCGCGTATAAGCCGAGTTTTTCAGCACCCAAAATGTGCTGAAAAACTCAAACTCGGCTTATACGCGGGTCATACCTCCTTCCGCGGCCCCAGCAGGACTGCCTGTGACTGCCTGTGTCGCCGCCCGGAGCAGGTCCAGGAGCTCCGGGCGGCGCGTCCTTCCCTGCCGGCGTTCGCTTTCAAAATGGCGGCGCCCATGGCCGCCACGTGGGTGGCGGCGCCGGCCGCTACCCACGTGGTGGCCATGGGCGCCGCCATTTTGAAAGCGAACGCCGGCAGGGAAGGACGCGCCGCCCGGAGCTCCTGGACCTGCTCCGGGCGGCGACACAGGCAGTCCTGCTGGGGCAGAGGTGACAGAGGGAAGGACAGAGGGAAGAGCAGAGGTGACAGAGGGAAGGACAGAGGGAAGAGCAGCCAGGGTGGGGAGAGCGATGCTGGGGCAGAGGTGACAGAGGGAAGAGCAGAGGTGACAGAGGGAAGGACAGAGGGAAGAGCAGCCAGGGTGGGGAGAGCGACAGATGGGGGGGAAGTGGCAGAGGGAAGCAAACATGAAATCCGGGCGGCGACACAGTCAGTCACAGACAGTAACAGGTACCTGCCCAGTGTCCCCCAATTGTTGCGGCTGGGTCACATTCACATTTTGAAATATGACATGGGGCCCCTAGGCTTATACACGAGTCAATACATTTTTCCAGTTTTCTTAGGTAAATTAGGTACCTCGGCTTATACACGGGTCGGCTTATACACGAGTATATACGGTAACTGCTTAAATTATTCTATAAAAAAGAAAACAAGAGAAAAATCAATGGATTTGTATACTGAGTAATTAGAGCTTTCAGCATGGTGCCAAGTTGTTACGGTTATTGTTAACCTACTATTGATTGAAACTTTAGTTATAAAGGACGGTGTTTATAGTTGTAGGGACCCGTAGAGTTAATTCCCCTCCGGTTTGAGCCACAAGGCTGGAAACGCCCTGCTTGGACTGAAGCTACAGGATTTCCCAGGGGCTTGGCAGGAGCCAGAGCCCTTGTGTTATTACAGCATGGCCGATACCAAAGGAAGTCACTAGGTGTCTTTATAAAAAGAATAGCCGTGTGCTCTGACAGCAGAGATTAGCTGGATACTATTTCATGGAGGAGATAGTGATTTCAGCCACCAAGATGTAGGGGCAGGAGGCCTCTGAGGCTGTGGTGCGAAGCTACTGATTCCAGAATTTGGACTTGGAATTTGCTTGCGCTTTATACAGTGCTGGGAGCTACAGTTCAGAAAGTGAAGCAAGCTACAAAGTGCTTGGATAAAGGATGTCATCGCTGTGGATGCCTGCTCCACCGCTGTGTGAGCCTGCCAGCTCTGTGTGAGCCCCCTGGTGAGTCTGGCTGGGGAGGGTAGAGGGAAAGAGAGAATCCAGGATGTTTTCTGTTTGTGACCCAGGCTTTTCGTGTGCCTGCCACGTGGGAGCAGCACTTTGTCCAGTTAGGAAAAGTACTTGGGGCAGGTAACACTACCTGGGAACAATGTACTCTTTGGGAAAAGGGAATTAAGACTCTTGTCTACCGAAGGATTTACGGGACTTTGTCTGGCATGGAGGGCCAGGATCTTGGACTGCATATATTCCCAGGGGAATGGGAAATGAAAATATAAATGTGTTTTACTTTGTCTTTAATGTTACTTAAAGTTATTTGCTATACAGTACTTTGTATATTTGAATGCTTTCCTAATGGAGCCATCCACAGGTGTATTCCCAAATCCCATTTGGTGGAGGCACTGCCAGACCCAGAGAGGAGTTTCCCAGTACCTTTCACTTAGCAAAGGGGACTCAGGACCTACTTCGGTAAGAAATATGTGATGTACAACCTTGGCACCAGGGGGTGGCCAAAAAGGGGTTATATAGTCTTGTAGAACTTATAGCAGAGCGTATGTATTATATACATAATAGAATAATAAATTATATGTTATATGTATTATCATAGGTTTTAGATTTTTTTTGCTGCCATTCTGGAGATAGCATGGCGTGTTTTCACTCCTGGCTGCAAGTTGATTATTGATAGGTTAAAAAATCCCATTTCAGAAGTTGACCTAGACCAAGTGATGTAAAAACATGTGACTCTTGCTACAGGTAGCTTGACTGTATATCCCTCTGTATTATATTTTATGTTATCTTAAAGTGAATGTGACCTGTTGCATTTTCCAGTTTTTAATTTGCTCTTTAATGGAGTAAAATTCGGCAATTAAAGGAGAACTAAACCCCTAGCGACATTTTAATACATGAGAAAGGCAGATAAGCACAATGCTATGTGACCTTCCCCTACCTTAAAGTATCTCAGCTATTGCCTGTTTTCAGCCCTGAGCTGAACTGCATTCACATTGGTTCAGAAACACTGGGCATGTGCAGCAGATAAAATAGTTTTTTTTAAATTTCCTGTGTGCCAATCCCGATGATGAAAATTTGCTTGAATAAAAGGGAGGGAACAAGGCGACGAAAGTCAATGGGCCTAGGGGTGCCTG
The DNA here is from genome assembly GCA_038501925.1 of Xenopus petersii. NCBI lineage: Eukaryota > Metazoa > Chordata > Amphibia > Anura > Pipidae > Xenopus > Xenopus petersii. The sequence goes on along the minus strand of CM076689.1, from coordinate 33,852,957 downwards.
CTATTTAATGTGGGCACTAGTTTGAATTCTATTTTGAAAGGGAATGGAAGCCAGTGCAGAGATTTCCAGAGTGGCATGGCAGTAGCAGTTGCTGAGGTGTATAAGCCTGACAGCTGTATTCATTATGGACTGGAGAGGTGACAGTCTCTGGAGGAGAAGGCCAGTGAATAGAGATTTACAATAGTCCAGGTGTTATATGGTGAGAGACTGAATTAGAATTTTGGCAGTATCATCAAGGCCAAGGGGTAGATTTACTAAAGGACGAAGTGGATAACACTGGCCTCGATTTGCCAGCATTACCACTCACAGGGACTTTGCTGATTTGCTAACAGGCACAGGCGCCAATTCGCTAGCAAAAGAGATAGATGCTGGCGGTGATTCCCACTCTATCGTCAGGCGACTTTTCGCTCTGGCAAAAGGGCGTTACTCTGAAAATTCACTAAAATGTGGATATTACCAAGGTTACCTCTATCGCCAGACCTGCCTTGTCGGCTCAGACCAGGCAAAGTACAATGGAGTGCATAGATCTTCTTCAATCTTCAGTTACTTAAATCATATTCTGTAAATGGAAAAACTTCTACGTTCAAAAAACGCTGGTGTCTTCTTTTCTTTTTTTTCATGGCGATAGGCTGCAAAAGTCCTAAAAAAATATTTCTGTGTAACCAGTTTCCCCCATACATTTTCTAACATATGGAGCATTATTTTACAGTGGGCTCATGTGTAGGGCATTATAACAACTCTATTGTCTTTATTAAGGTTCCCTGGATATGTCTACTTTTCAGTGTAAATGTAATATATTTGATGCAACATGTAACATAAAGACGTCCATTCAAATTTAAATTCCCTGCTGTATGCAAATAAGCATGAGTGCAAGACCTCTAACGAATTTGCGATAGGCAGAATTGAACACTCGCACATCTACACTTTGATTTGCTCGCATTGCCGAAGTAACGCTAGTGAAAATTTTCCAGCATCTGTCAGCCAGGATGAAAATCTGCAGTTTAGTAAATTAGCGTTGTCCCAACGATTTTCGCCTGGCGAAGTGTTGCGATGGGTGTGAAGCGGTTGCTGGCAAATTTTCGCTGGTTAGTAAATCTGCTCCCAAGAGTATGAAGGGACTGGATGTAAAGAGGGTGATCCACAGTGTCAAAAACAGCTAAGATATCAAGAAGAATTAGTAGTGAGACGTGTTTTCTGGCTTTAGTTGATAAGAGGTCTTTAGTTAGCCGGGTTAGATCCATTTTTTTGAAGTGTTGTTGTCTAAAAAAAATATTGCATGTGGTCCAGCAGCTTACTCAAACAGTGACCAAGCTGACCAAGGTTATCAAGCGTTAGTTAGCTGTAAACTAATAGGTTACCAAGATAGCAGGGATCAAGGGGGGGGGGGTTTCAGAATGGGGGGGGCAACAAGCACATGCTTTAGTCTGGAGGGTAATATAATTGATTATTGTTGACTATTGCTTCTTTTTTCAATGTCTTCATTTCTGAAGTATAATAATGCACTTTTTCTTCAGGGTTTGATTTGTGTCACTAATTATAAAAATGTTTGTTTGGTGGGCAAGTACAGAAATTACTCTCAGTAATGTGTATATCCAACAGCCATAGCCCATGGTCATTACCTATGAATGTTCTCAGTTGGTCATCATGACCAAATTGCAAGAAATATTCCACTCTATTTTCATTTTTGTCACCTTCTAACAGTCCATTCTCATTAAAATTGTTACATATGTGGTAAAATATTTTAAGACTAGGTAGCCCATCTATTGTCATAAATGTATAGTAACCTTCTTTGCTGCTGCTTGGTATCTTAACAATCACTTCCAGGATTAATTGTTGATGTATTTCAATTGCTTGTTCCCCAAACCCAGAACCCTCTCTGCCTTTTGTTGTACACAATGCACACAATTCCCAATACCCCTATTTTGTTTCTTAGAACTGGATGTAAAATGGTCTATTGTGTATGCAGTCTAAAAGGTCATTTCTAGGCACTGACTATGCAATAACTTTAATTAAATTATAGTTGTATGACAAATGTTACATAACAATACAGTTTTTGTCTTTGTTATTCAACATTTTGCTTACGTATGTATGATAGTTGTATGTGTTCACAGGATTCTAAATATAAGATATTTTTGTGCTTCAAAAGATTGGGAACGCTAAATTCCTCCTAAATTTGTTTCATTAACCTTTTGTAGAACATTAAAATATCATTATTTATTTTGAATATGTTGTGATCTAAATGCATTTAGGAACTACAGTACTGAATAAATAGGCCTTATCTTGTGCAGTCAACTGCAATTTAAACTGCTGCATTTTCATAAAGATTTTTTTGCATCAAGCAGTTTATTACAATACAAGTATTTTTTGCTCACATCATCCATTTCCACTAAGAACAGGTAGCAAGATTTTAATATTTCATAACTGAAAAGAACAAATGGGATTTTCGCTCCAATAACGGTACTCTGGAGTAATCGCAGTGATAGGAATGTTGCCAATTTCAGCATGCACTGGTAATTAAAATGAATACGTGAAGGCTTTCAAATGAGAGTTTTATTTAATATTAACCCCCAAATAGCAGTTTCAAGTGTAATTCACAGTACAGAGTACTGAATTTGTTTAATACAATGCATATGAAAGCAATGCATAAAGCTTAAAATGTTATGGTCAGGTACCATTTGGCGAGAGGGAACAGAGAGAGCATCTCACACAACTCACTACTATTAAAGCAGCACCTGAAAATGAGGACAGGTCTGCAGGAAGTGAATAATGGCAGGAGTCAGTGTTATACTGGGGTGTCCAGGTCCCCTGGTACTACCACTACCACCATCAGGAAGTGGCAGAACCTGGAGGTACAGTTCAATTAACCAAGAATGTTGTGGAGTCTTTAGGGTCTTTTTATACTTACGCTGCAGTGTAATTACTAAGAATAAATACACTAATGGTAAATACTTGCAGCAAACAGGCTGCGATATGCACAGGAGTCAACATGCTCAAGCAGTAGCAGTAAGTGCGAGCACCTTTGCAGTGGCATGCAAAGTAACACATCAACCATGGGAGGCAAGTAAAGAATGCCCACAATGATCAGAAAATTTCCAGGTCACCTTACATCCCCCCCCACCCCAAATTGAATAATTGTTCTGGGAAGGAGACCAATAAGGCAATCACATTCTTGATGAGGTGAAAGAGAATGTGTACCATTCTTAACAAGCACATCCAAGACTGTGGGAACATATTGTAGTTTACCCAAGATTGCTGCATCACCATTAATTTATTCCTGATTCTCCCAAAATAAAAATTGAAACTAGAACAAATCCCGCAATATATACAATAACCTATACAAGATACTGGATTGCTGTTCTACGCAAAGAAACACACTGGACTGAATTTTCAGACTTCAAAAATTCACTATAGCCAGCATAAAAAAAGCACTGAAAACAACTACAAGAAGAAGTACTTGTAAAACTACCATCACACAACCCACAAACACACCACTTACCTGCAAACTCTATTACAACTTCCTCAGTTTCAACTGTAAAAGCTATAGTAGAATCTGTAGAAACATTATCATAGAATAAAAAAAACTTTTACGTTAACCTGCTACCCAAACACTGATACAAAAAAATCATTGTCAAAGTCAACTCTACCATGTCCTTCACTCTGTTTTACAATAAAAGAGACTGATCCACTCAGATTTACATCCATAAACCGATTCCTCATTCATATCTCAACATATTGGGTAAGACTCAATTTGTTGAGGTCTTACCCAACTGTGGAGGGTGTGCGTCTGCTCTAACCTGTTCCACAATGCTGAGATGATAACATAAAAAACTATAAAACTTAAATGCAGAAAATGGAGAAAGACAACAGAATACCTATACTTTACACTCATAATATGTTATTGATCAAGGGGGAATCTGTTGTCTGCATTAAAATTACTTGATAGGTAGAGGAAATAAAACAGGGGAAAACTATTTAAAATATTTATCGTATTCAGTATATCATAAAGGGATACGGACATGGGAAAACATGTTTTTTTCTAAATGTATCAGTTAATATTGCTGCTCGAGCAGACTTCTGTACTGAAATCAGTTTTTCAAAAGAGCTAATAGATTTTTTTATATTTCATTTTGAAATCTGACATGGGGCAAGACATATTGTAAGTTTTACAGGTGCCCCCAGTCATGTCACTTATGCTCTGATACACTTCAGTCACTTTTTACTGCTGTACTGCAATTTGTAATGATATTACTCCCCTTCCTTCCCCCCATCAGCAGAACAATTGGAAGGTAACCAGATAACAGCTCCCTGGTAGATACAAAACCGCACTCCATAGTAAAAATCCATGTCCCACTGCACTCCTTGAGTTACATTGAGTAGGAGAAACAATAGCCTGCTTGAAAGAAGCTTCACCCTGAAGTGCAACAATTCACTTTTTCTGTATGTGAAATTAAAGTAACGCAGGCTGAACAATCCTTCAAACATTTTCCCTGGGCACTACAAAACCTTTTATCAGTGCTGTTTCAAAATAGAAACCTATCTGCAATGGTTTTTCTAAGTTTTATGGAATGATCTGAGTAAATCTAATCTTAATTTGGAGTAATACTTTTCTATAGATAGAAGCCAAAAATGTCTGCAATCATCAATATTTATAAAGCAACAACACATTTTATAGTGCTCTCATGCTTTACATGCTTATTGATGTTGAGAGAGATTTAATTCCCAGATGTAACTGATTCTGCTAAGTGCGGAATTTGGCCTCAGCACTTCCACTCAGCATCAAAGGGCCTAATGAGTAGTCCTTACAAGAAGGAGAGAAATGACTTAGGCCAAAAATATATAGTGCAATCTGAAGCATTATCTAAACATATGGATCTTCACTTTTTAAGGGAAAGTAAACCTTTTAAATAAGTGAACGTAAAAATGATGAGGGTTCTATTCTAAGCACTTTTGTATTATACATTCATTATTTATTTATTTTTAATTACAAGATATTAAGGGATACATGTACTGTTTATATGAATGAACTTTGTTACAACAGCGCCACCTGATGGTCATTTTTCAACCATTCTGACCACCAAGTAGTCAAGGAAGTTGTCAGGAGAAAGAAAGAGGCTACCTTGATGTTCTTCTTCTTCTGCTTAGGATAGATAGAGAAAGGTTTCTAATTTCCTAAGTAGAAGAACATCAGAGTAGCCTCTATCTAGTAATGGACGACTTTGTCCCGTTTCCCACAAAATTCTCGAAACGGTAAAAAACTCGCACAACGCATCTATTTGCCGGCATCAAAATCGACGTCGGTGACAATTCCAATGCCAGTGACAATTTGATGTGCGCCTAATTTATCCAATTGCATTAAAGTTACTGGATGTGCAGTAAATTGTCGCTGCCTTTGAAATTGTCGCCAGCTTCAAAAAACTTGCATCTGCGAATTTTCGCTGCAATTTCGCAAATTTATTTGCTCTATTTAAACAAACAATTGTTTGGGGCTGGTTTAAGAACATTCATTTTTCTCATACTTCCTTTATCTGTTATTTTTTCATAATTGATCAAGTGTAAAATCCATAAAATCCATGAATACAAAAGTCCTTCTTTTCTTGCAGAGATCTTTGGCGATCTGAATTGTTGTTTTCCTTCGAATATTCATTCGTTAACAAAAATGTAGTGGTTTTCGGAGAATGCTCAGAGGCTGTTTTGGTAAATGTGTAACCCTGTTGACACCCCTTCTGTATGTGTTACACTACGTACTCCTGATGACACAAGAAAAAACTAAGCCACTCCGCAGTGGTATTGGGAGTGCCTCCACCTAGTGGGATCCGGGAATGCACCTACAGCGGCCCCTACTAAATAATTGTTTCTCTAAATAAATGTAAAGAGGCAGCTAATAAAAACAGCACTCCTACCAGGTGGCAATAGGGGCCTTACTGACTAACTTAGCAGGCATGAACTATCTCTCTAACTAAATGAAGTAAAGTCCATTAACTCAGTCCCACAAACACAGTCTCTCTAATGTTTGAGCTTTCCTTTGCTATGGATAAGCATAATAATCACATACCAGGCTCTTAGGATACTTTACAATCACTCTTCAGAAAAGCCAAGTACTTATGGATACACAGTGCAACTCCAGCCCATTTGGATACTCAGATAGGAATCCCCTGCAGATGCTAATTCCACCATTGAGGACTCCTCTCACACACTATGGGGCTGATTCACTAACTTCGAGTGAAGGATTCAAAGTAAATAAAACTTCGACTTTCCAAGTGTTTTTTAGGCTACTTCGACCATCGAATGGGCTACTACGACCTTCGACTACGACTGCGACTTCGAATCGAACTGTTCAAACTAAAAATCGTTCGACCATTTGACCATTCCATAGTCGAAGTACTGTCTCTTAAAGAAAAAACTTCGACCCCCTAGTTCGCCATCTAAAAGCTACCGAACTCAATGTTAGCCTATGGGGAAGGTCCCCATAGGCTTTCCTAAGTTTTTTTGATCGAAGGATATTCCTTCGATCGTTGGATTAAAATCCTTTCGATTCAAAGGATTTTATCGTTCGATCGAAGGAATAATCCTTCGATCGTTCGATCGCACTATTTGCGCTAAAATCCTTCGACTTCGATATTCGAAGTCGAAGGATTTTAATTCCCAGTCGAATATCGAGGGTTAATTAACCCTCGATATTCGACCCTTTGTGAATCGGCCCCTATGTCTCTCCAGGCACAATATCTGGCTTCACTGAGCCAGCCTGATGACTGCTTTTGGTGGAGCCTTCCAGCTCTCTCAGACCCACTGGCAGCTCCCCAGCCACTTTTTCTCTCCATTTGTGGCTTGTCTCTCTGCCAAGATTTGCTCTGCCAGGCCTTCCTGCTTCCTCTCTTGGCTGGCCACTCCCAGGCTCCTGTTTAACTTCCTGTAGCCCTGATGTCACTGTGCAGCTTGTTGCTAGGCAATGGCTTAAAGCACACAGACACATGCTCTGTGCCTGCACCACTACGGGGAACTGCTACAGAAGATGGGTAAGTACAAGAACCTTCCTGCACGTGCTTTTTACAATTGGATCTTTTAATAACTTTCATGTCATTCATGGTTTTAGAGAAATCGAGTTTAATCATGGTTTCAAAAAGTTCTAATAACATTTAAATTTTACCTTAATAAATGGGCCTCATAGCTATGAATTATTTGCTTTTTCTATATAATCCTCTGTTTGTGTGAATTAATTATATTGGGTTTTTTTTATTAAATGTTTTTTTTTAACGTAACTATATATACATACCAATATATTTACTGAGACGTGAAAGTGGTCAAAACCAAAAATAAGGCATATGATATGCTAGATTGTGTGTGTAGTTTACAAGTAAATTAAACAATTTATTTCCCAATTGTATATCTTGTTTCAGTAAGCAGAGCTACAAATAAGTACCTAGCTACCGCTTCTGCCTTGATTCTCAGAACTTTGTAATTTAATCATTTATTCAACAGAATCACTACACTTCTCTTTTTTTTCCTGTGTGAAATCTCCTATCCATGAGTCCTTAAGAATAGAAGTTTCTGCATTACTCCAATGTGTTTCTTGTAAACTGATTAACTGTGTTAGGAGAGGTTTAAGAAATAAAATAAATTTTTATGAATTCCCACTTGTCAAGAGCAATTTTATTTGCTTGATATGAATTCACAGTAAAATTTGGAGTTTCGCAAATGGTAAGAATCTGTGCTAGAATTTCACCATGTGTTTAGCTTCACTAGGAAAAAAAATGTTTTTTCTTGTGCAGAAAAGACATGCAAGGAAAACGTGGAGATAAAAAATACCTGTATCCTATGCAATTGGTGCAAGAAGTAATTTGAGATAAATTGCCCATTGACTCGAATGCATTTGACATGACAAAAAATGCAAGAAAAAACACCCACTCATTCCAATTTGGTGAAATTTCAGGAAATATGCACAAGTGAATTAAAAAATGTCTCATCATTAATTGCCACAGTTCAGAGGGGATCTTTGGTGTTGTATAAACTATTCTTAATTATCTTGCTATGTACAGACATTTCAATCGGTTCTGTTTGTTTTATCATTCAAGAAATTTCATTATTCATAGCTAAGGCATCTTTCCAAGAAAGCAGTGTTGTATTTGACAGCTCTCTTGTGATTTGTAGCTAAATGGCATTTGTTGTCTTAAGACATTGTTATAAACTATTTACATAACAACTGTTTGTAACTGTGGCCATGTACCGACAAGCCCTCTGTGAGTTTTGCAACTGTGATGAGGATTATTTCTACAATTTCTGATATGTCATGGTCTCATTGGCATACTGAGGCAGAAATAGGATTTGTTGCCAACAAGTATGTGTCTAAATTCATCATAGCATTCACTTTTCTAAAGTCCAGCTCTTCAGCTCCAGCGTAATTATTATATTTTTTAATGTCAGAAAGAAAACAGATGCAATGAGTTACATTTTTTTACAGCTGTATTTCCCAAATCTCCACAGCAAATCAAATATTTCTTTACTAAAGTACATACACAAGCAATACATTATTTACATTTTTATATTTAAATGCATAATAGATCTGTGTATAGTTTAATAATAGACTTTGAGAGGCTTATGTATTAAAGATGCGATTTTATTGGTTTTATAGGTTTTTTTGAAACCAGGACTAAACGCACATTCTCTAAAACCATAATTGTCATGAAATTTATTAAAAGATCGGAATATAAAAAGTTTGAACAAAAAAAAAGAAAGCTGAACGACGTGTTAAAAATACAAATACCTAGAAAACCTAAAAAATTTAGGGCCCAATTCACCAAGGGTCGAATATCGAGGGTTAATTAACTCTCGATATTCGACTGGGAATTAAAATCCTTCGACTTCGAATATCGAAGTCGAAGGATTTTAGCGCAAATAGTTCGATCGAACGATCGAAGGAATAATCCTTCGATCGAACGATTAAATCCTTCTAATCGAACGATTTGAAGGATTTTAATCCAACGATCAAAGGATTATCCTTCGTCCAAAAAAACTTAGGAAAGCCTATGGGGACCTTCCCCATAGGCAAACATCGACTTCGGTAGCTTTTAGATGGCGAACTAGGGGGTCGAAGTTTTTTCTTAAAGAGACAGTACTTCGACTATCGAATAGTCGAATAGTCAAACGATTTTTAGTTTGAATTCTTAGATTCGAAGTCAAAGTCGTAGTCGATCGTCGAAGTAGCCCATTCGATGGTCAAAGTAGCCCAAAAAACACTTTGAAATTCGAAGTTTTTTTACTTCGAATCCTTCACTCGAAGTTAGTGAATCGGCCCCTTAGTATTTCTGACAATTCCTAGTAGAAAAAAAATCAGAAAACCTCTAAAAGTCTGATTTAAAGCAGTCCAACCAGATCAGAACAGCTCCTTGACAACTTTTACTTGGCAAAGTTTTGTTTTTATACTGAATAAATCTAAAATGTTTAGAGCTTTTTAAAAACATAGGAAAACCATGATTTTTTAGAGATATGTGGAAAGAAACGCAGCAATTTATTGAATTAATAGGCCAGTTCTTTATTACTGTCTGCGCTTTACAGGTATATGATACCTCAGACCCCCCCAATGATTGACTGGTCTGAGGTATCGTGTAGACCCTGACAAATAGGACACGTTTTACTGCTGATCATAATAAAACAGTTGGTTTTGATCAATGTGTAATGATAAATAATGATCATTAGTATCACAAAAAGCAAAATGTACTCATCAATTTCACAGCTAATTAACTGTTAGTAATAAATAAATATGCAGAGGTAATTAACACATATATGTGTTTCTTAAAGCAATAAGATTGTTTTGGCATAAAACTTTTTTGACTCTCTTTTATCTTTCAATTTTAGCTGATTGTTCATATATGTGCTGACGTTCTCTTGATTTAATAATGCTTTATGTTTGGTATGGATGGGACATTTGCCCAAGGAAGCCCAGATATTCTATTCACCAAGTCCAGTCTGATAAGCAGATCTCCAGAATACTTGATTAAAAAAAGAAAAAGTATAATATTGGCGTTTATGTGCAATACTGAATATGTGGTTTCATTGAATCTGCCATTATAGCAAGTTCATCTCCTCCATCATCTGCACTATTTAAAAATGCTTATTGCAAACCTTCTCTTACTGCTTAAAACAATTTCTTTATTGGGTAACTCTTTATAATAACAACGACACTGTGATTATGATCAGTGTTTAACATCTTGAAAACCCAATGTTAAATATGTCTCATTAAATGTGTGAAGATCTATGGGGTCATATCAGTGATGTCACTATTAATTGACAGTCTAAATGAAAGAAAATCAGCATCTTCTAGATTAAGTTCCCTTTGGGGCATCCAGATTAAGAAATTATATAAGAACTCAATACTCGTTTAGTTTGAGTTATAGGGGATCAATACACTTGTAAAGAGTGAGAATTAGTGCTTACAGGAATTACTATAACAAGGATAAATTGCGAGATTTATGGCAAGGAGAACTGATGGAAGGAGAAAAGCTTTGCCTCTCCTCTATATCTAAGTCATTCTAAGCCTATTTTTTTTTGTTTCTTGCACATACACTTCAAAAAACTTGATAAAACCTATACGCATCTCTATTTCCTTGCATTATGAGAAGCAATGCAATGCAAAGCATTCCGTTTCTCCAAAACACATTTTTGCTATACCTTGGAAAGGTGAAGCACAGAATGGAGGAAAGTGGGGTGCAATATGGCTCACAAGAATGCTGCCCTGAAACAGCAAACATTTTGACAAGATGATTAAGCATATTCATGACATTTGAACCTCACCAGCTTTTACTTGCCGAGTTTTCTTTGGCGACATCTCATGGTTTTATTCTTTAATACATTGTGACTATTTGAGGTTCCAAAGAATATTTCCGCGTATATTTGTACTGACATATTTTTGCTGCATTTTTCTCAAATCGTGAAAAAAACTAAATTGACCTTGACTTTTGATAAATTGGCCCCTTAATATCAAACTGAATTGCTATTGTACTACAGTCTTCAAATGTAATATTAAGTATGGGAGCAAAGCTCTGGGAATGTTATTAAATGGACAATTATTGCAGTTCTGTTGATTCATCACAAATGTATATGACTGTATTATTATACAATATAAAAACAGTTTTCAATTTCAGTTATTAGCTACACAGCATTTTGGTAAGCAGAGTCAAGATATATTTATCATTATTCCATTACACTTCCAGAATTAAAAAAAAAAAAATCCCAAATAAAAGCAATGTGTCCTAAATTGAAACAATGTTCATGAAATACATGTAAAAGGCAATTTGCAATATATACTGTAAGATACAAATACAAATTTATATGATGGACATTACACATATTCATTTGGAAAAAGTTATTCTACTTACTAATAATTACATCATCCAGACAAGAACACTTTGTCTTCATTAATTCATCACCTTAAAAACAGTGCAGGGACAACCTTTATGACCTCACTTCAGAGCAAAGGCTTACATCATGGTGATGGAAGATTTTCTTTCCACAAATCAATACATTAATGTAGCATCATTATTTATATGGTTATGTAACTAAATATGCTTGTAGTTATTAGACCTTATTGCCTAGATGTGTGCATTACATATAATGTATATTCAAACTGCATACCCTAGTTGTACTTGCTGTTGTGCTTATTGAATCCCTTCATAAGCTATGAAGACCCACATTACAGAAAGATCTGTTATCTGGAAAACCGCAGGTCCCAAGCATTCTGGATAATAGGTCCCATACCTGTATCTTTCTGAGCCATAATTTAACTTTTCTTCTCTTCCACTCCATGCTTTCACATGGAAATCATATGTATCATTTATGATGTGCCAGTGTATTAGACTACAATAGAAATGTATTGAATCACAAGTCAAATATATGAACTTTGTTTAATAAAAGGTGCATTTTACATCCAAAAGGTACAATCTACGGGGCGAATTTACTAAAGGGTGAAGTCGCTAACACTAGCGAAAATTCACCAGTTTGACATCATTTTGCCACTTCTCCGATTTACTAACGGGTGCTGGCGTAAATTCACTAGCGAAGTGGACCTACTGTAGCGCTACTTCGCACCCTTATGCCAGGCGAAGTTGCACTCTGGCGAAGGGACATAGCTACGCTAATTCACAATTCACAGTTGCGGATTTTCGTGAACGTTACCTCTTGCGCCAGACTTTACTTTGCCACCTCAGACCAGGCGAAGTGCAATAGAGTAGATAGGAATGGTTGAAATTTATCTACGTCCCAAAAAAACACTGGCGTCTTTTACTTTTTATAGGGTGATAGGCTAAAAAACATTGAATTTTTTTTAGGGTACCCTCCTTCCCCCCTACATCTGATAACATATGGCACCTAAACTATAGGGCATTAGAAAACATTTATAAAGGTTCCCTGGTCTTGTGTAGTGTAATGTGTTTGCTGCTGCTGCACGCCGTATGTAAATTTGCGATCGCTAGTGTAACTTTGCACCGCTGATCGTAACATTGCTAGCACAACTTCGCAAATGATTGGTAACTTGTGCACAATTTCGGATCTACCGTATATACTCGAGTATAAGCCGAGTTTTTCAGCACCCAAAATGTGCTGAAAAAGTTTACCTCGGCTTATACTCGAGTCAGTACAAGTGATCGCTAAAGCAAATGCGCAGAAGTAAGCACGATTATTTACCTGGCCTCATCACGTCCCCCCTCCCTAGTCCCCACGTCACTGGATACTGAAGGAGAGAGATGGCTGACCGTCCCTGCCTGTGTCCCCTCCCACATTCTTCCCTACGTGCGTGTGCGTGAATGCAGGCTCAGAGGCACGGGCGATCCCATTTATGTGCAGGGGAGGGAGCTTTCCTCCTCTCTCAGTAGCTGCCCTGTCGGCAATAAGGGCTGCTGTTGTAAATCAACGTTTTCCGGAGCCGGCAGGCTCCATACATTGATAGTGCTTAAGCTAAATATATGCAGGAAACCAAGAGAAATCCAAATCTCGCTTCTGTTCCTCAATATCCAAGTCCAAAAAGACATTTCCTCTTTGTCTCAAAACACCACAATAGATTTCCTCTTGCTACCCTCCTATACTTCACTGATTCACTGCTAGCTGGTATGATCTTTCACTTTTTCTTCTTCACAACTTAGAAAAACGCCAGTCATATGCTATCCCACTCCTCCATCCTCCCACCTCCTCCCAGGGATAAGCTCCTTTATTCTTCCACCCTCCTTCCCACTCCATCCATCTTCACAACTAATCTTACTCACCTTCTTATGTGATCCTGATACAGATCCACTCACTTTGTCATTCTTTCTTGCCCACTCCTTCTCCTCTCACTACAGCTTTCTCCTACCCCCTTACCCTTCCTGTATATCACCACTTTGTCAAATGCCTCTCTGCTCCTCCTCTGCCCCATTCATCCTAACATTGTGTTAAGTTAGTAGCAATTATCTGAAATCACTAGCACTGTTTTTTCTCAATTAAATGGAACATACACACCTCAGAATTTCTTATCAGATGACTGTCAGTGCGGATACATTTAGGTATATCTACTTTAATATAATTGGAGACTGGGGGGAGGTGCTTGCAGGTAGGTGTGCCAAAAATCTGGTATGTAAAAGTCAGACTCTGCACTTTACTCCATTTGGGTTGTTATAGCATTCAGCTGTACAAAGGCCCTATTCAAATTGATGCAGAGGAACAGAGACAAGTACAAACACAGTAACAGCATTAGCAAACTAATTTCAAGAGAAGTAAACAAATCCATTCCTGTTGCCCATCAAAAGCAATCAAATTTCTTCTTCAATCGATTACCATTTGATTATACAGCATCTAACCTTGAAGATACTTAGCTGCTTAAACTCTGTATAATTATCAGAAGAATTGGCTATGACAATTAGACAACCAGAAACAGTAATTGTAATGCATTTAGTCAATGAATTCCAATGCATTAACGAAATTGCATGTAACTGTTGCATCACTTCAATGGTCTTTTTATAAAAGCTTTGTGTATATTATTTTCCTAGTGGAACCCCCCCTGAGGTATATCGCTCACTGACTGATAGCTAAAGTGTTGAGCTGTAAAATCCCAGTTTCCCAGTTTCTTCCACAATCAAAGAGGCCAAGTTTGCCATATTGCCACAAATAACACATCAGCTACAAGGAAGAGTGATTCTATTCTAAAGTGTGTGCCGAGAAAGTGCTACATGCTCATCTAGATATTAGGCAAATTTACTAGGGACAGGAGCTTGAACATCAATACATATGCATATGTGACGTTCTTCTAAATTAAAGGGAGTACATTTTTATGTCTGATATGTTAAGATACTCAACTTGACCAACATAAATTTTCATACAGTAACTGTGTCTGCTATGTAACTATTAAGTTACAAGTAATAGTTTGGGCAGATGTATCAAACATTGAATTGGAAATGCATAATAATTCCTGACAGTTTAATATTTTCTTAATTTATCAACAAATGTATGACTGTCTGGAAAATGCTCATAAACTGAGGCATTTATCAAGGAAGATACCAGTGTTATTTGGTCAGAAGTATTTTGCCGCTTTCAGCATTCTATGCTGTGGGTGCTAGAGTGCAGCACAGGATCCAAACGGTCTTTCCATTCTGAAACAAATAAAAAATAAAATGTTTCATGCCCAGCTTTTATTTCTACCACATGGTAACCATTGTTACCATTTAATAAAATGTATCTGGCAAAGATAAAGTATATATTCCCAACTTAGCCACAAAACTGCTTTACCTATGTTTAGTTTTTATGGCATTACTAAAAAAAAGTCTCTGATAGTTAAATGACAAAGCGTTTGCACATGGTAAAGCCTACATTTTCCCACTATATATATATATATGTTGGGCACATCTACCCCACCCAAATGGCATTATTTGTACTGCATACATCCACTCCGTTGGGTTGCCCCCACAGATACCCAGCAGCTGTCGTAAACAAGCCAGTTTTACCAGTGCAGGCCAACAGTGCATTATATTATAATTAATTTAATACCCTTGTATTTGTTGTTGTTACTGTTTCTTTAAAAGGTTTTTACTGCTTGTTATAGGTTCATCAATAAGATCTATAAGGTCAACAAGGTTAAATATATTATTAACTATGGGGCAGGTTTATCACATTGTGAAATTAAAACTCACTACAGTAAAATTCCTACATCCACTCTCTGTTCTTTCTTATGGGATTTTAAGAGGTGTATTTAATAAATAGTAAACTTTAACTTTCACCACATTATACAGTAAATACTCCTCTTAAAATCCCATAGGCATGAATAAAGAGCAGTGGAATATATAGATGAGCTCTAATTTCCAAGATAGATCTGTCCCAAGTGTGTGCAAAACATTATCTTAACTAATGTGTAAATGCATAATTAGTGAAAATAAAGAAGTCTGAGTGTGGTTTATCTGTTTCTGGTAGACAATTTAATGCACTCAAAAATAACACAATACTCAGCCAAATACAAATATTTCATTAAAAATGGTGTAGGAAAAGTAACTTATTTTATTTATTATATTTAAGATATTAACTAACCTTTCACAACCTCTTTCTAAACACATGTATGCCTATGTGAAGTCTCTATTTTAGTTATTCTATTGACATTTAACTATAACAACACCTCTCTTGTTTTTCCTAAAGAAATTAGTGAAATATTTATAGTCAACCTGTCTTGGTATCACTCAGCATTAGTGAGATCCCAAATGTAAATGTTGTCATAATGGTACATTTTTTTCAATGTTTGTTAATTTCAGTACCTTTAAAAAGACTTGAATTTCTAAATCACTTCCTTACCTTGTCAATATTATCCAATGTTTTTCCCTGTAGAGCAAAATATCATTTTTATAGTAATGATAGTTGTACCTTCTACTTGCAGTTTGCAATACTGATTAGCACAAAGAAATAGAGGATATTTCCTATTTACTGAAGGCTGGAAATAATGGTGTTTGTAACTAACAGTAAATCTAGTGAAACATGACAATATATTTTGTAATGAATTTTAGAGTTAAGGAATTTCATTAAAGCATATTCGATATATCCTTTATTTTATATGGTGGAATAGAGTTCCTTTATATCACCACTATATAGTAGTTTGGTCATGTTTCTCTGGGCTTTTATACTTACCTTTAATAGTAATATGGAAGTTTAATGTGCCCTCCAGTTGGAGATGAGCTATAGTGGAACTAACATTCCAAAGCAACACTGCACCCAGATTAAAATGTTATTACAGTAGATAAGGACATAATAGACATACTGTAGAAGCTATTTCTGATTTCAATAGATATATCCTGCCCTTTGTTTCATTTGCCCTTAAACACACATTATTGTCAAGAAAAGAAGTAACTAGTTGCCAGTGTCAAAAGTGATATGTGGTGGAGCACAGGGACAAGGTATATACTGTAGGCACTGGACAGTGGACAAACTGTATATAAAGGCTACTCTGTCTATTTTCTTCTCATTTCAACTGTATCCTTGCACTGCCTACCTACCCATCTCCATAGGAAATTTAAACTCCTCACCCTTATCTATAAAGCCCTCTCTAACAATGCTCAGCCTCCCTTTCTCACATCTCCAAACTGACCACTTTGTTTATACAATAACCTTATGAGGGAATGTAATACTATTAGCTAATGCAATGCAGATAAATGTTTGCAAAGCGAAATATTTTGCCTTTGCGAACACTTTGCCCCTCACTCAACATTAGGATAGAGATTGGGAATTTTATAGTTTGCAATAGTGTACAGTGTATGTAATAACACTTTTTAATAAAAAAGTTTACATTTGTTCCAAACATTTACGCCACCATCAAGCAGGTGTTAAAAGTTCACAATGCATAATTGAGATTCAGATTGCAACAGAAGCCTAATGAAGAATATTTAGTGATAGGCAAATAAATTTGAATCTCCCACAAAAATGCGCCCGCGAAAATTCACCTGCGTCAAAAAATTTTGGAAATGCGTCGGAAAAGTCACTTGCATCACAATTGCTGTGCATCAACACTATTCAAACGCCCATTGACTTTAATGCCAGCATCAAAATTGACGCAAGCCAGTTTTCGGACATCAATTTTGAATTTCACATTTTTTTCACAAATTTTTCTGCGTTTCGTGAATTTTGCCGGAAAATTCACAAATTTTTTGGCGAAGCGAAACAGAAGAATTTCTCCCGTCACTGAGAATATTACATTGCAACATGCAAATTTGAATTCGCAAATTTGTTCTCCTTGCAAATTCTATCACGTTCCTCCCATAGACTTTTCTCCTCCCTAGTATTCTCTTCACATGTAAACCAACAGGACTTCACCACCTATAAATCATCTATGTTTAAACTCATAAGGACACAGCATCAGATTATCCCCTTACTTACAGGGGCTCATTTATAAACTCTGAGCAGCACAGAATGATTCGGACAGTGAATAAATTTGCCCTGCTCATGGTTATATTTATAAAGCTGAATAAGAGTGGCATATTTAATGTGCAAACAAAATTGCAAATTTTTTTGTACTGTGAATGTCCATATGAGCTTTTTGACAAAAATCGCAAATTGCGAATATTTATGCACACACTTATGCCTCGACTTTGGTGGAGGAGAAAATATTCACAAAACAGTTTCACAAATTGCGAATTTAAATTGCTGTCAAGGCTATATACAGCCTTGCACAGTGGCCGCACTTACACAAACACCCATCTCATTTGCAAGCCATTTTGAAAATGTGTTTGCAGTGTGAATTCACAAAAAAACAGAAATATGGGACATCAGTGCAATATTTTAGCGTTTGGGAAAAAACATGGACAATACAACCATTTGCAACTACATATGCGCTCCATAAACTTTATAATTGACCCCCACACAGTTTCAAATGTGTCCTTAAAACTCACCTTTGTCAGTCCTAAACAGTAACATATTGAGGGTCATTTTCGACTGCAAGTGCAGTATGCCAAGTGCTATTTCAGATTCAATTTGCCATGTTTTTTTTTCTCCACCTGAGGTTCCTCAGTTTCAACAGGCACACTTTTGCATGACTTACTGTATAACAGGAGATGGGATGGAGACACCGGTGCCATGTGCAAAAGATGTGTTTGGATGAAAGTAGATTAAGTCATGAACTTAAAGGCATTCCGTCATAATTTTTATGGTTTACTTTTTTTTTAATTTCCAAATTACACTGTTTGCATTGCAAATAATTCACTCTACCATTTAAAATGTTATTCTTGAACCAACAAATGTATTTTTTTTATTTGCTGTAATATTGGTGTGGAGGCAGCCATCTCTATGCATTGTGCCTGAGTTTTGTGAAGGAGCCAGCACTTCAAGAAGGAACTGCTTTGAGGCAGCTATTGTTTTTCCTCTTCCCAGCATTGTATTTACCACAATATAGGTCACAGAGGCACAAGTGCTAAAACATTAAAGGCTGTGCCCCCCATAAGACCTAAAACCTTCCAAGCCCAGGACAACATTTCCCCTTGTCCCCCCTGTTGCAGGTGCTTGCATGCATCAAGTCCGCTATTCCTGGTACGTTTAGCTTTACAAACCATACACCAGGGTGCATTCTAACAACCCATAAAACAATCAAGTTAACTTCACTGAGTACAAAAACAACTCCAGCATCGCATGTTACTAAAGGAGTTTTCAAAATTTAAACTTGCATTCTAAACCATCTCCTCTATATCATTTTATAGTCTACACCTCACCAACTAAAAATGACCTTCGCCAGCCTTCCAAACAAATTATCTATCTTTCATTTTTGGCAAGTGTTCATCTTCTCTTATGTGTTTTTGGATTTTTAAAATGATGTGCCAAAATAACCCACATCTAACTAATCACATTTGTAACATCGTGACAATAAAAAAACAATAAAAAAAATACTTATTTTTTTACAGCTATTGGCCATGTCTTATTTTAAGTCTAAATATAATTAGGCTTCTATAGAATGTGCATTTAAAGGGTTAAATCACCCTGTTTAATGAAAAATTTGTAATGAACATTTCAACATAATGTAATGTTTACCCGATTGGTGATTGATCCTACCGTCACACAATTTTGTGGTGTCAGATTTGATTTGTTTATTAGAAAATTTTATATGACACAATGGCCTAAAAAAACCTGATTTTATAAACAACATTGCCTGTGTTATGCAACCGGCTGAGAAAGCAAAGTGATTCTGCATGTCCCAATCAAGAAATAATTGTTAAACACACAGTATAAAACATAATTATTTTTTGTAAGACTTTATTATTGTCCTGATAGGAAAGCCCTGGAACTATAAAAGCATGGACTGTATGACAAGTAATCCGAATGACCAGCAGCCAAATTACACTGGTTTATGTTTAAAGATTGGAATAATCAGATGTAGCTGTGATTGGGTGAGAAGGAATAAGTTAAGGCAGGGAAAAGCCAGGCTGGGGACAGAGAAAGAGAGGGATGTGATGTCAGGGCTAGAAACAGTTCACTTCTTTAGCTTCTGACCAGGAATATCCCATCCACCCTCCTGCTTTTTGCATATTTTGTGAAATGTAAGGAGTTTCTCTTCTTAATGTTCTCATATTATCTATTAATATCTGAATATAGATGTTTTCCTGCATGCACTGTTATATTATGGTTTCAGTAGTGTTATACAGTATAAATATGAGAGTCTGCATGGTATTATTAATGTTAAATGAATCTCTAATGCTTGAGCCAGGGAATGTTTCCTATTGCCGTTGGGGTCAGGAAGACTTTTTTTTTATGCCTTAAGGTGTAATTGGCACTGGCTTCAGGCTGGGTTTTTTGCCTTCCTCTGGATCAAAACAGTTTATATAGGATCATGTATTTCAAGTTTTATTTGTCACAGCAGCGGTAGGACCTTGCCAGAGTACTGCACAGGTAAATTTAGAAGAGGGAGAAAAGAGGTTCTCTCCTGTGACTGCACAGTGGGTTGATTGATACAGATGGTACTACTGCTTTTGCTAGGTGACAGCCAATAACTTGATGAAGGCCAGAAATCCGTTATTTGTAGGTGCCAGGGGATCAATATGATCTTTGGTAAGTTCATTGAGATCCATGAGACAATGGCTATTAAGTAGATATCGATATGAAAATTGGTTTAACTGTAAGTGCCTTTAAAAAACTTGTGCAATAAGGTGCGATGTGTGAGAAAAGAAGACAAAAAGAGGGCAAAAAGACTTTAGAGATAGGAGAAAGTGCATTTTCCGCCAGTTCAAAGTGATAAGGGAAACCGGAAGTTTTCACAAAAGACAATGTGATAACCGGTTTTGGGTTGAATTTAATTGCGACAAGTAAGCATACTTTCAATGGGCCATTAGGTAATGAAAACATAGGTAACGGAAAGATATATTGGTTAATGCGAGTGTTTAGCACAATGAATTTCATAGCGACACACAAAAAGTTGAACTTATCACACAAAATGCACCATATCATATTGAACGGAATCAAGCCCATTATTATAATTATTATGTATATATATACACATACATTACGTACATATATTGCGTAGATCTATTACAACTTACAAAGCAGAAATACTCAATTGCACTTTCTTGTGACTGGTGTTTAAATGTCCTGAAGGTAACATAACAAGTTTGATGACAAAGCAGCAGATTCTGCAGTTAGTGTATCTAGAAGCTATTATTGTTCTTTATGCCCCACGGCACAAAGATATGTGATTAGACAAAGATTTCAATTAACCTTATAGTATACAGCACTTCACTTTCTTTTGCTTCTAGGACAAAATGTAGTTTCTTCAGGCTGTAAGACACTTAATTTGATTTAAAAATGTAAAAATAAAACGTGAATTTACGGAATTAAATTTAAATTAGTGAAACAACATGTATTTGCTTAATAAGTTGTATTGATTTTTAACATAAGTAAAAAAAAATGAAAATTCATGTAGTTTTGAACATGATATCAAATGTACTGCTACTGCGAAAAGATGACAGCACAAAAGCAAGCTTCTTTCCTACCCAAGTAACACCATGACGGTTTATGCTACAGCCATTCAGTAAAAGACTGGGGGGGAAAGGAGAAAAGAAGAACTCGACAGTTCAGCAGCACCTGTTCGTGACTTTTTGAGATTTTGGCAACATTTTTCATGTGGTTAAATCAAGCGCGTTTCCTTTTTCTACTTCTTGATCATTATACTGTTTTTACTGCAGTGATGCATGGATGTATCTACCTACATGGAACTAAAAAACTTCACACTTATGTATAGTGATTTAACACTCTGTCTCTTGGACTAAACAGTAGTCCAACACAATTCGGCCTAGGGTGTTAATTTATCACATGTATAATTTTCCATATTATGTTTCTTGAGGGTGAAACTGAGGGTGAGTTTTCCAGAGCTCTAGAGAATTCTTCAATAAGAGGAGAGATGATACTTATATTTAAATTTAAACCCTTGCTCAGGTGTCCATCAAATGATCATGTGAAGACCTGAGCTTCTGAAAATGCTGGCTAGGAGATGCAAGAAGATCTGCAAAAGATCTTGTGAGATGTGCTAAAAAGAAACTAGAAAAATGTTGATAAACTTTCCACAATATTAATGAAGTGATATGCAGAACAGAATCAGAGTTTTCAACTCACCCCTGACATGCAGCGTTGAATACCAATCAGTACAGCATTTTTTACTGTGTCAACACTGCAAGCTGTGAAGGCTGAGGGCCACTGATATCCTTTTAGGTTAAACCTTTTAGGTTAAATTAGGTGATCCCCCAATCTCTAAACGGAGATTGGCAAGGCAAGGTTTATATCTGTCAGTTATAGTCCTCCAAAGTGATCAATGTCTCCAATCTTTTAGAGGAAATAAAAAGAGAGGTGCTCTTCCCAAAGTGGTTTCTCCTTAGAATCAAATCAGGTGCATTCATTCTATGCCAGTTCACTTTGTGCCAGTTTACCTTAAGACTCAGTGGTATCTCTGCTTAAGGACCCCTCTTTCTACCAATCCAAGATGGCACTCACTGTACTTCAGTGCATGTGTTCCACTGCGGAACGCAACTCTCCGGACTTTCTCATACAGAGTCCCATCAGGTTGTCGAATTTGTGATTTTTGGGGTAAATTCACCAGCAATAATGTTCCAACCTATTGAGTGACACACCACCTCTATGCTGTGCACATTTTGCCTCTCTAAGAATTTACCAAGCAGTTACAAACAGGAAATTGTTTACTACATGACTTTATATACCCAACACTTAAAGGGGGCATGCAGATAAACGGCTCCAAAATATGCTACATCTCAATTAGTATCACATGCATCTCAACATGGTCAATCAGGAGAACAATTATCTGTTCTCTGTAATCTGTGCAAGAACTGCAAGATCTACTATATGTGCCTGGGCAGAAGTTTATATTTAATAAATGCAAAAAGTACAATATAATATACCCACCAATTCATTACTTTTTCCTCTGTAAAATGAATGCCTATGACCTTCCCCATATATCTTTCTTGATCTTGTCCTCGCCACTTTGATTTATTTAGAACTCAAGCAATTCTTTAAAATTACTTCTCATTACCCATTCTAGCCTAAGGTGACATGTGTGAACATTTGGAAATTGATTTATTCACTATTCCTGGCCAGCTCTGCCAGACAGATGGTCAGCGGTCCAGAAAATGAACTAAATGCCCTGCTCTCAAAATCATTTATAACAGAAAAAGACACATTCTGTTATTTATTTGCTTTAATTTTAATTATTGTTAATTAGTTCTTTGTAATAAAAGATGTTAAAAAATAATTTTCTGATTAAGTGCCCAGGAGAGGCATGAAATGTGTAAGGTTTTCTGTGAATGCTGCAAATGGTGTTTTGACTTGTTTCTAAAATGCTGGAAATAAAATGTGAATGTTTTAAGAATTTTTCCCTGCATGGATCTGTTCTTTCCATCTATGTTCTAATCCATAATAATGCACAGAAGGGGTCTCTGAGCTCAGGTTAAGGCAAGACAAACAGGCATGAATCCAAGTAAAACATAGGGAATATTACTGCAGAGAAGTATGAGAGTAGATTGCTGTATTTCATAAACAGTGCTTGAACAGTATTGCTAGAAAAAAATTGACGCCCTTTTTCGCTGTCACTTGAATGATTGAATAATGCACAGGTTAGGGCAGGAGTGCCCATACTTTACTAATGCAAGGTCTACTTTTAGTCATGATTTCCTATTATGATCTACAGCCATAAAAGCTTTGCTAGCATTCTACTCCATGGAAAATATTACTTAAATATTGATTTATATCTTTGATTTATGCGAAAATGAATATTTAACAAACTATTTCTTATGTAACTAGGGATACACCTAATCCAGGATTCGGATCGGGATTCGGCCAGGATTCGGATCGGGATTCGGCCAGGATTCGGCCTTTTTAAGCAGGATTTGGATTCAGCCTAATCCTTGCACCTGGCCTAACCGATTCCGAATCCTTATTTGCACATGTAAATTAGAGGTGGGTAGGGAAATCATGTGACTTTTCGACAAAAAAGACGATTTTTTTCCACTTTTTCTTTTCCTGCCCCTAATTTGCATATGCAAATTAGGATTCGGTTCAGTATTCGGCCGAATCTTTCATCAAGGATTTGGGGAGTCGGCCGAATCCCAAATAGTGGATTCGGGTCATCCATATATGTAACCTTAACATAATAAATATCTGAATGAAAAGAATGAAATATGAGGACGATTTAGACAAGCTGTTTGTTGACAGTGTCTTGAGATCTACTGATCACCAGCTAAAGGTCTACTGGTAGATCCCGATCTACCATTTGGGCACCCCTGGGTTAGGGGATGGGAGGGGGACATGTACATGCTTCCTTCCATCTATCCCTTATGAATACAATGGCACAGAATGTACTGTAGATAACATTGTACACACTGGGACAGCCTCAAGTCTCTGAACTGCAAAAGGCAGCCAAAGCAATTCTGCAACAGGGAAAGGCAGTGTGCAAAATGCATTGCACCTGTACTTTGCAATTTGCACACAGCGTTTGAGGTCATAAATGACGGCTATTGCCTTTGATAACAGTCAATAGCAGAATTTCAGGCTGCCATTGGTCTTTTTTCAATCTGTTTTTTTTTTGTGAGTTGGCCTTTAAGCTTAGGTAACAGCAGCATGCACTACAAATCAGCAGAAAGAACTGGGAGAATATTATTTGTTGAAGTTTAGTTCTCATATGGGGGATTGGCTTTATATTGTGAACATATGTCAGCATGAGACAAGCAGTAATTTCATAATTCAGTCATACAATTGAAGTCAAAATATGCTAAGTTCAGCTTCAGCTTCAGCTTCAATTTGCTGAAAGTATGCTTTACTTTTAATTTCAAATGCACTTAATTATTTTCTGAACTTTTTAAGAAGAGATTTTTGTTAAGCCAAGGTAAATGCATTTGAAGGTTTAGAAACAATTAAAATTAACCACCATTACACTAAGCCCCAACATTTGCCATGATAATGAAAAAATGTATTAAAAAAATAATTATTATGTTTTTCTTTTTAATAAAGCTTGCTCATTAGCAGTTACAAAATGCTTAAAGTGAGGTTGTGCTACCGTATTAAAGAAGAGTAGATTTTTTTTACTACACCATGAGCAACTGAGCAAACTTCCTATAGTTATAGTACATTACCTGTTTTTACTTTACATCACTGAATTATATAAGGTGATCTAAATGTTGTTTTTAATATAGGAGAACTTGCACCAGTTGAATAAGAGAATGGTTGACATAATTACTTCATACATAATATTAAAAAAATATGCATACCAAAAAGAAGTATAAGTTATAATTTGGTAACTGCCTGGAGAAAACCAGCATGCTGAATAGTTGCAAACACCTGAGCCTATGATTAAGTGTTTGTAACATGAAACGCGTAATGCAGAGGACAAATAAATCTTTTCCACTTGCTTTCTACTATTTGATGGAAGACTTTTTCATAGTTGCAAACACCCCCTAAAATTGTATGCTCCTAGACATCAAAACAAATTAGGGGAAAGAGTAATCATGACATACATCAATCCCAATATATTTGACCTAGGCTCCCTTTTCTGTTCTGATTATTATTAGTTCTTAATACATTTCATATTTAGAACAAGATCATTTACGTGTTAGGTATGTATTTATGTACCGTATACAGAATATTTATTTATATAGTCAAACTTGACTCGCAAAAAAAAAGTAATGAATAAAAATTATACAAATAGTTACAGATATGTAAGTGATATGTGTTTAGTGACATTAGTGCTCATTTATGACTGGGAAGGCAGGTGCCAATTGCCTGATATTGAGAAGTTCTCTATAGCCCAGTTCAGATGGTCACCAAAATAAGATTATGTGGCCATCATTCCAGGTTTATTGCAAGGGGATTATAATGCCATAATCAGAGTCTAGTGTTTTCAGTCAATGGGATTACAATCAGGTGTGAGTGAGAGCCCCTGTTTTATTTAATGAATGGGGATCTAGCAAAGCCTGATCACATATACAACACATGTATGAATGTGTATCATGGCTCAAACAAAGGTAGTGTCAGAGAATCTTAGAAAAATAGTTATTGATGCTCATAAAACTGGAAAAGGTTGCAAGACTACTAATACTTTTTTAGACTCCACCAATCAACAGTCAGATTGTGTACAAATGAAAGAAATTCAAGACAATTGTTACCATTCACAGAAGTGGTTGACCGTCAAAGAGGTCCAAAAGTCCAAAAATATTACTGACCATCTACAATTTGCTAAAGCACTTTTTGGCTTAAATGTAGAGTGTTACATTTGGAGAAAGAAAAACACTGCATTACAACATAAGAACATTATCCAATCTGTGAAAAATGGTGGTGGGAGTGTACTGGTTTGGGTCTGTTTTGCTGCATCTGGGCCTGGACAGTTTTCCATCACTGATGGAAAAATTAATTCTGAAAGATACCAGATAATTCTAAGGGAAAATATCAAGACATCTGTCCATGAACTGAATCTCAAGAGACAGTGGATCATGCAGCAAGACAACCTTCCTAAACACAAAAGTCATTCTACCAAATAATGGCTGAAGAAGAATAAAGTCAATGTTCTATATCCTGACCTTAATCCAATTGAAATGTAGTGGAAAGACCTAAACAGAGTGTTTCATGTGAGTAAAAGAACCAATATCCAAGAGCTGAAGTTGTGCTGTATGGGGGAATGGTCAATAATTCGGTGGAGGACCGATCAACAAATGTTTAGTGGCAGTTACTGCTGAACAAGGCGGTCACACCAAATACTAAGAGCATTTTTGCCACAGGATCATTTTTTTCAATAAATACATGACCAAATATAATAATTTCCCTTTTGACTAGGTTTTCTTCATCTAATTTTAGGACTTGTGTGAAAATGAGATTATGTTTTAGATCAAAGTTATATAAAAATATAGTTATAGCGTAGAACTGGTTTTCAAATCAAAAGTTCTAACCTATAACTTTCTCAATGGGCTCAACGGGCAAAAAATGTTACCTATAAAAACATAGAGAATTTTAAATGTTCCAGAAACTTTCACACACCACTGTAAATTCACCACATTATATTTTAATATTGTTTTACTATTTTATTTATTAACCCTCATTGCCATCACACCATACGTTATGCTTCACATATTATTGCTGCAAAACTCCCTTCGGAATAATTCCACCCTCACATCACCCAAAACAACTTTTACTTTGGAAGTTACACTTAAAATCGGGAATGGGGGAGGTAAATAAATGTATAGCTATTCACCCATTCACAGAAACATATATGTGTCCATATATTAAATTAGAAGTCCACTGCATGAAGAGAGGGGGACTCTCTGTACATTTTTTCTGTCATTCATATTTCTCACATATTTTCTCACATATTTCTCGCATTTATCTGTCAGCATTTTTATCTTGCCATTTAGGTACAATATTTGCTTTCCAAGTTTATAGTTTCTTTTCTATTGGTCTTGATTATCATGCATGACCTCTTCTAAGTTGCCCTTGATTGTACACCAAAAGTTTTTCCAGCCTTACTTTTTCTCAACTTCGTTCTTACTGCTACTTTAAATCGCCTTCCATTTCATTTGTTAATTGGCTCTCTTAACACACTAAGTTACTGTAAAGGTCCAAATAAATTTTGATGAATTTGATTTCAAATCGAATTTCATCGAATGCACTATTCCTTCGATTCAAACAATTCGAATTTGGCCTGAATACGGACCTATTCAATCTGAAAACTGACCTATTCGACCCAAAAAAAACTTCAACTTAATTTTGGTTGGTCTTTTTGAATTCTAATTTCAAAGTTTTTTCAATTCAAAATTTGACCCTTGATAAATCTGTCCCTCAGTGTCTTCAAAGGCCCATGTGTTATTTGTACCCGAGAGAACAGCAAATTTTTCTCATTAGCCTAAATGCATATTGTAAAAAAGGCTAAATAATACTTGATTAATTTGTATATTAAACTCAGATAAATGCATTTGTCATTAACTATATTGAGCCTCTTTGATTCTTCATAAATACAGGTATGGGACCCATTATCTAGAATGCTTGGGACCAAGGATTTTTTCTGAATAAAGTGTCCATGTTTCTGTAATTTGTATCTCCATACCATAAGTCTGCTAAAAAAACATTTAAAAAATTAGATAAACCCTATAGAATTGTTTTGCCACCGATTAGTTGGGATTATTTCATTGAAAAAAAACATTAGTGATAGCATTAAGGTAGAAACTGGAAAAGTCAATATTCTGCTGCTTGAGTCATCGTGAATCATCTAGTAGCTTGTTGACCACAGCAGTAGTCAACTCCTGTAGTGTGATTGGCAACATATATCAATGTAGCCAACATTCTCTGATGTCAGTCTAGTCTCAACCATGAAGCCTCACTGTGTTGATGTGTCAGCAGTTCTAGCTAACTAGGAATTTTTCCCAGATGCTGTCAGTCACTTTAAAATACCTTGTTCATATTTGTTGGCATTGTAACCCACCAACACAAACAACTTAGGGGAAGAGTGTTTTTTTCATTTATGGTATTTTTGCTTTTGTACAAGAAAATAATGGCACAGCAGTGAAGAAAAATAAGTGGACAGACTTTGGGTTCTACAACTTTTGGAAATAGCTTTTAAAAATCAGTAATTTCAATATGCTTGACAGTTCAGGCTTGAATGAATATGCTAAAGTAATTGTTATTCTATATAAATGAGAGCAAAAAACAACAGTATATTTGCACGTAATGTATGCTGCTCTTAGCATCACAATATTCACCAAATTTTGATTAAACTCAATTAAAATGCGTGGAAGGCAAAACAAAAAAGAATAAAAATTTGAGTGTACATATGAATGTATAAACAATGTACATTTGTAAGTTAAAATAAATAAACATCACAAATAAATATTATAAAAGAGTCTAGGTCACTTCCCTTGACATTCCAGAGCTAAGTACAGAGATCACACCTTGACAACACAGGGTTTAGTGTTTTAGCAACAGATTTCAATTTAGTAGTAGTGATGAATGAATATTTTTGCCAAATTTCACTGCAAAAATAATACCCATAGACTCCAATGGGAGAAAAAAAATGTGCATCAGGAAAATTTGTTGCATGTCAAAATAATTGACTTTAATGCATTTTGGCAGGTTCGCAAATTTTTGGTGAAGTGAAATGGGTCACATTCACCCATCACTATTTTGTAGCATTTTTCTGAGAAGCAGTATTTAATTTGTTCTATTATATCTTTTTAAACCCATTTTTATCTGACACATCTTCTTTTATAACTCAATTTTTATACCCACAGATAAATATTGCAGAAAATAATTTGACTTTGTCATAATTGAAGGTGGTTTTACTTGGCTTACCATGGCGGAAAAGTGGTGATGTTTATATATATGGCCCAATGTGTAACATAAGCTTGCTTATCCTCTGAAGTATTTTTGGGTACCCTACAAGCTTAATTTTGTTTTAAATGAGTATCTAGTGGGAAATGGAGCATGGATATTAGGGGAACCCTTGGGATGCTGTCCTTCAATTGTGATTCCATTTGTTGAACTGTACTGGAGGTTGCAAAAATTGATAAAAAAACAGCTATGGTTTGAATTTGTAAACTACTCCCTGATATATAATATAGGACCACAACTGCAGTGAAAAATTCTAGATGATGGATGTCTACAAAACAACACTGTGAAATCAAATTGTTCAGCCATTTTTTTTAAATTGTTCAACAAGACAGTGACACCCCTTCTTTTCCACATGTATGATATTGAAAAAGTATATTTTTTACATAACAAAAGGTACAGTATAAGCACTCAAAAAATCCTATAGGTCACCAAGGCTGCTTAGAGGCTATGACTAAATGATCTTGGAGCACAAAACATTTAAGGCAATTTGAGATGTTATGCCAATAAAGCTTTCTGTTTTAACATACAGTATGTATGTAACGGTCAGCACCCAACACCAGAACAAATACCAAGCACCCTGGTCTCGGCTCGTGCTTCACCTGTAGTGTGACTGCCGTTGGCCTTGGGAGGAGCCCTCAGCTACTTGGATGCCACCAGGACTTAAACGAGAGGTGCAAGGCTATAGGTTCTGGATAGGCAGAGGGGCACAACTGTAAAGCAAAGTCGTAGTACAAGGCATTAGGCAATAGAGTAGTCAGATCAGGCTGGGTCGAGGCAGGCAAAGAATAAACATAGTCAGGCAGGCAAGGGTCAAACCAGGAAGTCAATCAGAAAGGATTTAGCAGAAGAGGTAGTCGGTATTCAGGCATGGGTCAAGATCCAGAGGTCAGAATAGTCAAAAAGCCAGGCAGGGGTGACAACAGGGATCAAAAACAGGTTCAGACAGATTATCTTAAAGCTTAGAAGCACCAGGAACAAATCCTATCACAGTTAAGGTCCTGTAGCTGTAATGAGCCTTAATTACTTTCAAATTTGGCGCCATTGCGCGCTGGCGTCATCACGCCACCGTGCCTTTAAATGATGAGGAGGCTCGCTCGCGCCCTAAGGATCCAAGATGGCACTGGACAAGGAGCGGCATGGTGGGCGTCCCCGCCGATGGCGTGGCGGGTGTCCCCGCTGCACCACTGGACCACCATGGCAAGTTTTATTTTTCATGACAATGTACTTGTTTGGTGACCTATGTGCTTTTTTGAGTGTCTACCCATTTTTTGGTATGTACAATGTTTCACTCCCTTTGCTGAGGGTTTGGTCCACCTGGATCATGTTTTACTTTTGGTGAGTTACTGTTTTTAAAAAATTTATTGTGAGTTACCTTTTACTATATTTTTCTTTACTATAAGTTTCAAAAAATATTTGGATACCATATATGAATTAAAAGAATAAAAAGCCTCATTTTTTTTAGTTTGGCAAACATTTCATATACTCATCAAGTTTAACCAACGTAAAAGCTAAAGACAGGCAAGAAACCCTTCAAGTATAATCATTACAAAATATTTGAAAACTAGGCTAATTTACTGCTGCCCTTTAACTTTTTAACAGACAATGTTTTTTGAGACATAAAAGAGGTATTATTTATACCACACCTATACCACCACCTGAATCAAATTGAATCACTAAAAATACTACTATGTTCTAACAGGTCTAACTCTTCAATAAGTAAAACAGCACTAAACATTATGCTTTCATAAACTGTTTATTATCAAACATGGTAAATAGCAAATCATCTATTGAATTCAAATGATAAAATGTATTTCAATGATGTATGTTGCCCAAAAACCTATGTTGTACTTTTGAGCAACAGAAAATAGTTTTGCAGAGGGAGTTAAAATTTACCAGCCAGAGTTAATCCAGATTATTTGTAGAGTATGCTGCAAACTATTCCTTTAGACAACCTTATAATACTTGTAATGAAATAGGATATACGCTTTTGTAAAAGAAGATATTAAAAATGAGAGAAAGTTACCATGCAAATACATGATTTTGCATTCCGTAGACACTACACAAAAAGATGTGTCCATTTGTGTTTTGGTTAAATTCTAGCAATGTCACATATATTTACATTTCATAAAGCAGATGACTCCACTTTGTCCTGTACAATGCACAACTATTATGAATAAAATAAAATGAAAAATAAAAAATTACTATACAGCCCTGAGTAATCATTAGCAAGGGGCTAGAGTATATATATATACAATTGTTCATGTAGATTGAATATATATTCAATCTATCGATGCAAGAAACAAGTAAAAATAATGGATATGCAAAATAAAATAAAATATGAAAGAACTTTGATACCTGCCATGGCGTGAAGTAGTATATTTCTATAGCTAAAGTACATTAAGTGCACAGGCCACAAACACCCCCTTTCTCCTTCAAATATTTGGCTGTTTACCACTTTAGAAAAACAGCTAATGTGGATGATAAGTTAAAGTATAATCCATTTTTACATATTTATATTCAATATGTAATACGATTTTTAACAAACAATAAAATATTACTATTCATCAAGAAATATCTTATCTGAATCAGGTTTTCAAAATAAGAGTCACTATAGGGTTTACATCCTGAATCCTTAAAAAAGCAATTTTTTTTAAAGATCTATTTAAATATTATTACTGTGGTCCAGTCACAAATAGTCATTGAAATACTTTAGTAACTGTGTTGAATTTTTAGTGTGAAACTTCTTAAACCCTTGGTGACTGTGCAAATGCATTCTTACATAAAATATTTTCTTGTGTCAAACTACATGCATACAATATTGCTTATTTGCTATTAAAAACATTAGATGAAAAATTACATAAGGGTTTCCTCCTTTGTGTCTTGAATATTGTAAGTGGCATGGATGTTAAAATACATAAAAACATAGTTGCCAATATTTATTTAGGCAGTACTTAAGAGATGCACAATATAAAATTAGGATTTTTTCTTCTTAATGTTGTGGCTAAGTTGACAAAAAATGTTGTAATTTACAGTATGCTTTAACTATCATACAGTATATTACTTAGGCAAAAACCACATATAGCAGTTCCCAAAGCAGTTTAAGAATTCTACTTTTGCCTCTAAAATGTTGGCAACTACGAGAAACATTTACAATAAAATGTGATACATATAGTAAACATTTTAAACATCAGACTCAAGGCTAGGCATTTTCTTAAATACACGTCTATTGCTGCAGGAATTCACAACCCGTGGAGCTGAGTACACACTATTGTTGCTTGTAACATAAGGCAGAGCATATTCAGAAACACACATGTCGTCGGGTACCCGTCCGTCCCTTGAAGAATATGAAGTATTAGATTTAATAGATGACCTTAAATAGTTATCATTTCTTGCTTTTG
Organism: Xenopus petersii; assembly: GCA_038501925.1. Lineage (NCBI taxonomy): Eukaryota > Metazoa > Chordata > Amphibia > Anura > Pipidae > Xenopus > Xenopus petersii. The sequence goes on along the minus strand of CM076689.1, from coordinate 33,820,723 downwards.
TTAAAGAAGATTGTTGATAAATGTCTGAAGAACTTCTTCCATGACTTAGTTTTTGAGTTTCCTGATAAGAATGCAGGAAAGGGTTGTCGGAGGAGTTATCAGGATAAAGAGACTTGCTTCTCTTACTGTCCTTTAAAGATTCTGTAAAAAGCAAAGCATTGTTCCCCAACAGTTTTTCAGGTGGGACAATAAGAAATTTAGCAAATGAACTATCTTGTATATACCTTTCTTTCTCCCTTAAACTTGTACTACGTGGTGGCCTTCCAAGATCATGTTCCCTGGGTTTATTAATGTTGTCACATGAATGCTGCCTGTTAATTCTTAACTTGTTTTTTTTCTGAAAATGTGGAGCATTATTTTCAAGCCAGTTGTGCTCATAAAAATCTTCAGAATGCATAGAGTTGGCTGCCTCATGCAGCATTTGATCTTCATCAATATCATAAAGTTTCCCTATATGTAGGCAGTCATCACACTTGTATGGGGATCTTGCTATGTAATGGCCAGTATAGCTGGGCATATTAGAAAGGCAACTTCTGCAGTGAGTAGAATTTTGCCTATGTCTATCATTAGCTTCAGACATAGATGCATTCTTTTCTTTCAGACTGTAGGGCTTTGAAAATAATTTGTACTGTATGTCATTATTTGGAAGTCTACCTTCACTATGCAAAGGAGTTCTATCTGGTTGAAGAGGTTCTGCTTTCCTATAATTATCATTGTGATCTTGGTACACATCAGGATAATTGTCATCATCTTGGTCAGGGGAATTTTCACTATATTTAGGCTGGTCCATAATAAAGCTTGGCTCCTTATCTCCATCAATTGTGTAAACTTTGTCACGATTAGCACCCTGTTTGATTTTCAGGTATGACAGTTCAACCTCACTGCAGTCTCGGGGATATTTGGAGGACACTGATCGCTTTTTTAAGTTGTCCTTACTTTTATGATGTTTATTATTGTTTTCAGAATCTACATGACATGTGGCTCTACTTGATGCCTCAGAGACATCAGAAAAATGGCCATCCTCTGGAAGAAACCGCTGATTTTTAGTGGATGACTTTGATTCTTCTGTACCATTTTCATTTATTGAACCCTGGGTTTGTCGTAAGGTTTCTACTGATTTCTTCCAAAGTTGTCTAGGTTTGGAGTTTACTTTTGGTTCTGCACTTACAGCAACCTCAACTGTGTTCGGGTTAGATTCATTAAGAGTAAGTGGGTGCTGACCTTGAAAAACATAGTTGTTAAGGTTGTCTTTGGGGAGATTACCAGATAACATGGCAAGATCATATGTATTTTCACTATATATATCTTTTTGTTGAAATGGCCTGTTGTCCGAGTATGTTAAATTGCCTTTATCTAAAACCATGTCCATTAATAATGAATTTCTTTGAATATAGTCAGATGTTCTTTTGGGTGAATTGCATTGCGTTTGATTTAAATTGGATAAATTTGCAATATTTTTGGATGCTCTCAGTAGTTTCAACATATTTGTCTGAGACGCTGTGAAACTGAAATCAGGAGATTTTTTCTTTTCTTCTATGTGGACACCATGAATACAACTGTAAATGCCCTAAAACAGAAAAATAATACTGTATAAGTATCAGTATGTGCAGTTTCTTTGTTAACCAAATAAATAACAACATCCAGAAAGTGTTTCTATTAATGTAAGCAAAATGTAAACCTCATATTCAAATCAATTTATTTTGCAATGTTTTATTTATAGTGTACAATCAAATAATAGCCTAATGCATTTTGTTCCTTTAAGTTCTTTTTAGAAAATTTTAGTGCTTTTCTACTCCCCCAGCAATAGTTTGTACTGGAGGGTACTATGCTGCTGCTGCTACTACTACTGCATCCATTTTAGTACATAAAATTCTAAACAAACACTGCTGTGTTTTTGCTACCAATCTTGTTCAAAGTAGTTTTGTTGCCCTCAAAAACAGGTCTAATCGATTAAAAATACTTTGGTCCCTATTTTAAAATAAGAGGAAAGACAGAAACCAATTAGTGAACTGTGGGTAATCATAGGGTGATTGTATCATGACTAACCAAACAGTCTTATAAGAATAAAGACTGTAGTAGGTGGCAAGTCACTAGTCCCTTCTTGTGCAGGGTTTCTTTTGTGTATTATGCCTACACGTGTTTCTACTTTCGAGTTGAAAATTGCTCAAATGGTGGTCTGTATGCTCTGGCATGCTATATTACAGCTTCCCATTCCAACTAAAGTGAGACATTTTAGCAAGGACTTGAAAGGATTCCATAGTTCATTATATGGCTAAATTCTGTAATAAATCACAAGGATGAGATAGATGAGATAGCCCAGCATTCTACTGCCTCATTGCCTTAATGGTTTACCTGACCAATCCAGTGTCTTGCCACCCTACGAACCCATCGCCTTACAAAATTGCCTGGCCAATCTAACAACAACATATCCAGTACAGAAAGCAACAGACTACTTAGACTGTTGTGTTGTGCCAGTTTTTATGTAATACTGTTTTAATAAGTAAATATAGGTATTAAAGATGAAAACATCTTTGAATCTTTGATTCAATATTTGATGAATCATGCAGTTTTTGTGTCTAAAACAAACCTCGGCTATCTTTATCATTTTACCAGAACTTTTGGAACCTGAGCTTTTGGAACAAAGGAAAACTTTAGCACCTAAAAGTATTCAGATGTTGATAAATCGGCCCCTAAGTATTTGGCTCTATGCTGGATTTAGTGCATTATTAAATCATTATAATGATAACAAATAGAGCACAGTTAACACAAGCCATTTCTTACCCTACTAATTGAGAAAAGCAACCCTGGTTTGTCAGAACAGACTCCTGTAAAACAGTATCTTAGCTTCCAGTAAAACAGATGTTCCGATACAAAGATTATGAGGCTCAAACCCATAGCTGTTGCAAGCATGTAGAATACGCCCGCCATGTTGTCAATGTCTAGCTTGCTACTCATTACTTCATTTTTCTCAGTATGGCAGATTCCAGTTAACCACAATTTTTCTAATTCTTCCATTTCACCTAACATGAAAAACAAAGAAATGCATTTTTAATAAACATTAATTATTAAATTCTGTTTTTATTACATTTACAGTGGTACATTCACACCTATACGATAGGTAGAGTAGTTATTTTTAAGGGTGAAATAATGAATTCCTTTTCTTGAAGGGCTTTCTCATAGACTTTCATTTTAGTTTTGTACCCACAAGTTAATGTCTTTGATGGGTCAAAGTAGAACACTTTTTGATGTAAAAGCATTGACAACAATGATGTAATGTTTAGATAAATGACCTAGTCCTTTTATTCACATTCTGGAGAAAAGTCGCAAATGGGGTTATTTACTAAGCTCCGAATGCCTGAAATTCCCCAAAAATTTTTTTATAAAATCAGACTTTTGAAAAAAATCACAAATTTTTCAGAATTTATTAAACCCCGAGGGCTAAAAAGCCTGAATATAAAAACTCACATCTCAAACCTGTCGAGGTTGCATAACAGTCAATGGGAACAGTCCCATTGATTTTTGGTTGTGTCTGGGAAAAATTCGGAGATTTCGGGGAAAATTCAAGAAAATATCGTGAAAATCTGAGCTTTTCCCGCAAACCAAATTTTCGGGAAAATGTAATAATAAATAAGCGTTAAAAACCCGAGCGGCTTAGATCGGAGTTTGTAGTAGCTGATATTGAGATAAATTCAGACCTTGATAAATAACCCCCTAAATGTTTCAGAATTTGAAAAAAGTGAGAAAAAAAACCAACCAGTGTGAAAACTGCTACATTTTACCAACATTCTGATCAAAGATAAATCTGCCCTGTGTAACACAGAAAAGGCTCTTGAGATATTAAACAATTGTATTATTTGCTTGATTTATAGTGTGTGGCTTTCATTGTGTGCTGCAAGAAAGGCATACAAAGTACAGGAGAAAGTACAATTCTGCTGGCAATGGCTGATAAACAAACTGAAGTTTAAACTTTTGTACCTTTTTAAGATAATCTGATTTAAATTGCTGCCACACAGACAAGCTTTGCAAAAAGCTACTCCGACATTGACAAAGCACTAAATTATCTTTAAACTGTCATATAAACCGAAACAATTTAAAGAGAACACCTTTGTACTTATATCAGATAACCCACTGTTAGAGAAGGCATGGGGTGGTGACACATTTAGGGGCACATTTACTTAGCTCGCGTGAAGGATTAGAATTTCGAAGTTTTTTTTTGGCTACTTTGACCATTGAATTGACTACTTTGACCTTCGACTACGACTTTGACTTCCAAACGAACGATTCGAACTAAAAATCATTCCACTATTCAACCATTCTATAGTCGAAGTACTGTCTCTTTAAAAAAAACTTCGACCACCTACTTCGCCACCTAAAACCTACCGAGCACCAATGTTAGACTATGGGGACCTTCCCCATAAGCTTTCTAGGCAATTTCTGATCGAAGGAAAATCGTTCGATCGATGGATTAAAATCCTTTGAATTGTTCGATTTGAAGGATTTAATCGTTCGATCGAACGATTTTTCCTTCGATCGTTCGATCGAATGAAATGCAGTAAATCCTTCGACTTTGATATGCGAAGTCGAAGGATTTTACTTTGATGGTCGAATATCGAGGGTTAATTAACCCTCGATATTTGAGCCATAGTAAATGTGCCCCTTAGTGTTACAGAGTTAAGGAAATGCATTACATATAAAATATATAATAAGGAGGAAATGTCTTGGGCTGCATTGCTTTGTTGCATGAAGTTTGAATCACTATTCCCCTAAGTAGTTTGGATTTGGGCATTTTTTTGTAATTATCTGCTCTATTGTCATTAATTTGTTTTAAATGTATGCTTCTGGAATGGATTGCTGTTATACACTTCATGTGTTTTGATATGACCCTTGATAGAAGTAACTCCTGTGAGTAGTTTGGCTCACTGTTTTACTTTCCACTATGGCAAATGTTGGCAGTTGGCAATAGGGGTGGCCAGTGGTTGGGCCAGTGGGACATCGGGATATAAACAGATGGCCATTGACCTACATGGGCTCTGCCCACCCAAAGCTGTTCTACTGGCCAGACCATCCCCTCTCTTCTTCCCAGGGAGAACCCAATAACAGTGTTAATTGATGAGGAGGGAAGTATGCGTTGTTGCACATGCATGGTGGGGCGTTCATTTCTCTTAGGGGCATATTTATCAAGGGTCAAATTCCAAATTGAAAAAAACAACCAAAATGAAGTCTGTTTTTTGGTTGAATAGCTCCATTTTCGATCTAATCGAATTTGGTTCAAAGTTTTTCCCCAAAAAAACTTTGAGTTTTCAAAGTCCACCAATTGACTCCAAATAGGTCTCCCATAGGCTAAAACAGCAATTCGGCAGGTTTTAGATGGCAAATGGCTGAAGTCAAATTTTTAAAGAGACAGTACATGATAAATTTCGATATTCAAATTTCAATCTAATTTGGACTCTTCCCTAGTCAAAGTACACAAAAAATAGATCGAAATTTAAATTTTTTTCATTCAAAAATTCACCTCGACCTTTAATAAATCTGCCCCCAAAAGTCACAATACCCCTAAACCCCAGATTCCCCAGATTCCCCAGTCCAACCCTGGGGATGGCAATTATTCATCACAGTACTACACCTAGGGGCAGATTTTTCAAGGGTCGAAGTGAATTCGAGGGAATTTTCGAAGTAAAAAAATTCTAAATTTGAAGTATTTTTTTGGATACTTCAACCATCGAATAGGATGCTATGACTTCGAATTTACTTTGACTTCAAATCGAAGTAAAAAATCGTTAGAATATTCGACCATTCGATAATTGAAGTACAGTCTCTGTAAAAAAACTTCAATACTGCCAAATTAAACCTGCCGAAGTGCTATGTTAGCCTATAGGGACCTTCTACAACATTTTTCTAAGTCTTTAGAGGTCAAAGGAAAATCCTTCGATCGATCAGCGAAATTGTTCGAATCAATTTAATCGTACAATCGAACGCTTTTACTTCGATCGTTTGATTGCCAAATTCTGTGAAAAATACTTCAACTTTGATATTCGAATTCGAAGTTTTTTAATTCGATGGTCGAATTTCAAGGTATTTTACACTTCGAAATTCGACCCTTGATAAATCTGCCCCCTAGACACAGATATATAATAGCTATAAAATAATTGTTTTCTACACTTCCTTTTCATTTTATGAATCATTGGTTTACATTCTTGTCCCCTCACGATGAAGCAGATTATATCTGTTTCTAGGCGAGTTCCTGAAAAATGTGCTGTTTTGCAGTTTCAGTTTTTTTTCATTAACATCATGTAAGGCTTTTTAGATTTACATCACTGCATTCGTCTTACATGATAATTGTACACTTTTGGTCTGCTTAGCTTATTACAAACACTTTGATGGAATGAACACTTCACTTTGCTTCTTGGAAGTATCTAATATACTGTATGCCCTTTGGGATTAGCTGCAATAGTTCCAATGGGCCATCCAGAAAAGAAATGACTAAAAGAACTGGCTTGCTTCTCAAATGTACCTTCTGTTTGTTTAAAGTTACACTTTGCCCCAGGGTGCTATAACGAAAAATTATTCTGTATTAATTACAAGCATTAATGTTTATATATTATCTAAACAAGCATGTCATGACTTTAATTATTTTATATTGTTCATTCAAATCTCTGAATGCTTTAGTTTAATTAGCTGGTTTAGGCGTCACCCTTAACTCAACAATTGCTTCAGTTATAAAGTTTCTCCTGTTCATTATATTCCAAAGCCTCTTAGTTGTACTATAATGCATAAAACAAATCTAATGTGTCATGTTTTAAGGCAATTAGATAATCCATTTGTCAAATCTTACACTTTCAGTGAGTTCATTGGAGGTAATATTGATTTTAATCTTTCGCCTTGCTTTGCTGACGTCAAAATGTGATTTAATGTTTTTTCAGCAGGGTTGTTTTAATTAAAGGAGTGGTTCACCTTTAGGTTAACTTTTAGTATATTACAGATTGGCCAATTCTAAGAAACTTTTCACAATTTATTTTTTACAGCTTTTGAAATATTGGGCTTCTTCATCTGATTGTTTCTATCTTTCAAAAGGGGATCACTGACCCCGTCTAAAAACAAATGCTCTGTAAGGCTATACATTTGTTATTATTGCTTCTTTTAATAACTAATATTTCTATTCAGGCTTCTCCCATTCATATTCCAGTCACTTATTCAAATCAATGCATGCTTGCTATGGTAATTGGAACCAAGCAACCAGATTGCTGAAGTCTCATAATGGAGGACTGTTGAATAAAAAGCTAAATAACTCAAAGGTGAAAAAATCAGGTTAATTTAGAAAGCTTCAGAACATATGAAATTATGAATCTTGAATCCTGGGAAGAGTTTATATAATTGTGAGCCATGTTTTTTGAGAAAGAGAATTCTTGTCTTGATGAAGAAATCAGAGTTTTTATTTTATTTAAAAGACCTTCATAAAGAGCAAGGGTTGCCTCCTAGCTAGTATTTTGCCAACTTAGCCACGCTCTTCTGATTTTTTCCTATAGACCATGAGGCAATCTATTTATTACTGTATACGTTTATAGAATGGTATCCGTAGACCATTCTTTAATTGAATTCTTAAGTTTTGTTCCTGACTGCTATCAGATCAAAGGGATATCCCCATTTGTATGATATCTGGGAATCCCATCTTGGCCAGTGTTTTCAGTGATAAATCATCAAACACTTGGGGGCACATTTACTAAGGGTCGAATATGGAGGGTTAATTTACCCTCCATATTCGACCATCGAAGTTAAATCCTTCGACTTTGAATATCGAAGTCGAAGGATTTACCGCAATTCGTTCGATCGAACGATTCAAAGGATTTTAATACATCGATCAAACGATTTTCCTTCAATCTGAAATTGTCTAGAAAGCCTATGGGGACCTTCCCCATAGGCTAACATTGATGTTCAGTAGGTTTTAGGTGGCGAAGTAGGTGGTCGCCACAGATAGTACTTTGACTATCGAATGGTCGAATAGTCTAACGATTTTTAGTTCGAATCGTTCATTTCGAAGTCAAAGTCAGGGTCGAAGTAGCCAATTCGATGGTCGAAGTAGCCAAAAAAAACTTCAAAATCCTAAGTATTTTTTATTCTATTTCTTCACTCGAGCTAAGTAAATGTGCCCCTTGGAGTTTATGACTTTGGAATATATAAAATTATTGATTTTGCAGTTTGCTAATAACAAAATCCTTACTTTTGTAATAATGAAGATTGATTTCATTCTATTAATAAATCATTCTTTTCTGAAAGGGAAGATTTAAAAAGTATTCAGAATAACCATGTAAAAAATCTTGTAGAAATATACTGTATATGAATATTTTCTGCCTGAAAATATTAGAGTGACTTGGTATATAGGGCACACATCATGCACACTGAGCCACTTCATCTAATTTTTTACTTTATATTCTGTGCTTTATGAATAGAGTATGTCTGAGTCTTTATATAAAGAAAACAGATACTTTACCATCTCCAACAAACTGTAGAAGAGCTAAATCAATAGGACGTTTCCATCTTGAACCCTTCTGGAGAGCTATACCATAACCAGTAGTAGCAAAGATATACCCACTCCCAATTGTCACCAGCTTGCAGCCTTCATCCCTTCCAGCCATGTAGTTCAGCACAGCTGCATCATAGATAAATGCATCCAGTTTACTAAAACAAAACATATTAAAAGACAATGACATTAGAATTGTATTTAATGGTACATCCCGACATTAAATGAGCAAAACTATTTTGCTTGATGCTTAAACTGATACTGTCAACAGAATGAAAACTGTTTACATTAAGGGGCCTATTTATTATGCTGTGTAAAATGAAATTTGAAAACGGTGTTAAAAACTGTGTAGTATAAGCAGTGAACATTGTTTCAGACCTTTATAAATATGTTCCGGCAGAAGTTGCTGAAAGAAACAGCATGTAAAAAAGTGATGCAGTTGTTACACTGTTTTTTACATGACCATGCCTGCCAAAATGTGGCCCCTAAGTGTAATATTGTATTAAATAGGGTAGCTTTACGTAACAGAAGGGGTTGGTCTTGTACATAAAGTATAAATGGTATTGAATAAGTTATATGGTGAACAGAAGCCTACAACATAAATCCACTATGACAGTAGAAATACAACCCCTAAGCAGGACTGCAGGGAAGGTGTTCCTCCACTCATAAATAGTGATGGGAAAATCTGACCCATTAGCTTCGCCAAAAACAGTGACAAATTTGCCAAATGCATTGAAGTCAATGGGCAACAGTTTATTTTTGACGAGCGCTTATTTTTTTCACCCATTGGAGTTTATGGGTGTCTTTTTCACAGCGAAACCTGGTGAAAAATTTGCTCATCACTACTCATGATCATATTGCTGATAAAGTCAGTTAATGTATTCATGGATACTCTTAACATTAAGAATTTGAGCATTGGTGTTTCATAAAATAAAATTTAGTGTAATTCTATTGTGGCTTGAACTTATTGCGATAGATCCCCCCTTTTACCCTTTTGAATAAAAAAGCATTTTATGCTAGATCCCAAAGGAAACATGTTGATTATATAAAGCTGATGGTATCAATTGTTTTCATAAAAAGTAATTATACCACCATTTATGAGAATACAAAATTGCATACAATTGTTTAATTTACAAACTTGTTTGTAATTGAACCCCCATGCCTTAAGCCTATGCAGGAGGAGTGAATGTAAACAATGGCAACTGCTAGTGCATTCTCACAGTATTTAATAGGAAGAGTAGAAAATGTGTTACATGTTTTATAACTAGATCAAGGAGTTAACAGAGATTCACTATTCATTTTACGATTAGCACAAATATATTCTACTGGGTGGTGCCCTTTAATATTGTGTTCCTGGTATTGTACTTTAAAGATAATAACAAGCACTTAGGGTAATAATGAGCAACATCCTCTTTGACTTTCAAGAAAACTCTTAAAAATAAACTCTTAATAAAACCCTTTCCACTTTGTGATGGTCAGTAGGTTGCCGGTAATGTTAAAATCAGAGTAGCATTTTATTTTAACAACCAAATACTGCAGCATGGAAAATGGTCAGCTGGCTCATAAAATGACTGCAATAACATTGCCTGGAAAAAAAATCATAAAACATCCTAACACGATCTACTGCAATATGAGAAATGTTTTATGAGTGCCTTGAACTTGTAAAACATCCAACTGAATAGAAAAATACACAGAGGTTAAGTGTTGCATGTGTAGATTATATAAGTGCTGCACATTACTCTATGCAGCATTATATCAGTATTGAAATAAAAAAGGGTTGTAAACTATTATTTTTTCTTTGGGAAGTGTTAAAAAAGAGAGAAAAGAAAATGTAAATATTTTGAACTAATAAAAGTCACTGACTGTTTGTGAATAGAAGATGTTTGTGGTTATCATTGCCACAGGTCAATGAGAAGGGAACCCCTAAAGCATAAAGCAAAAATATAGAAAAATATACAAACAGACTTTTAATTCACAAATCACATACTATATAATGGAGACTTTGGTGATTTCTTTATTTTAACATAACCAGTCATATTTATCACTGTTAGAGTAATGTGTCGGGGTCCATAGGGTTAATGTCCCCTATGTTCTGGAAATACCATATGGGTTGGAAATGTTGATATACATGTGGTATGAAAATTTTATGTCACAGGTTGTTGAGCAGCCAACTGAAAATCATGCTCATGATCTAGTGATTGCTAACAACCCAAAACCTAAAGCAAATGTGTAGGTGGGTCAAACCCTTGGGTAATAATGACCATAATGTTATGTTGCAAAAAAAAAATTCCAATGAGGCAACAAAGACTTTGGATTTCAGAAAAGCAGACTTTAGTTCAGTACTCCAGAGAGTAGGTGTAGATATGATTACCATTTAAAATTATATTACATAATTACTGTTTCCAATGAATCCCCTTAAGAAGTAAATGTAAGAATGTTAAAGACCACCCTATCTATTCAAAGTGAAGAAATATATAGGAAATAAGAGGACAGCATTTAAAAATTACAAGCCAGAGGTGACAAAAGCTGTGTTTAATGAATATAAACAATTTAATAGGTGTTGTAAAACAGCAATCCGGAAAGCAAATATATAAAATGAGGAGGAGCTTGCGGCAGAGGCTAAAAATAACCCCCAAATTTTCTTTAAGCATATTATTAGTAAAAAAGATGCAGTTAGAGAGTGTTGCTTCATTTAAGAATGGAAAAATGTGGTTATAAATTATATAGAAAAGGCAAAAGTGTATACAATAGAGGAGCCAAAGATTCAAGACCCACCAGACAGGGGCACAGATGACTCAAATAAATCTAGTTAATAGCTGACACAAAATATCATACACAAAATTTATGAATGTGAACAAAGAACCAGGACAAGATGGATTAAACCCCCAGGAACTTAGAAGGCTTAGTTCAGTTTTAGCCAGCACTCTGTTTCTGATTTTCTCAGATTCAATGGTACCTATGGATTAGAGGAAAACTAAAGTAATTCCAGGATTTGAAAAGGGATTACAATCTGAGCCTGGCAGTTATAGGACTGTAAGTCTGACATCTGTACCAGTCAAGTTATTTGAAAGCTTGTTAAATATTTAAAGGAACAGTAACAACAAATAAAATAAATTTAAAGTAATCAAAATATAATGTACTGATGCCCTGCATTGGTAAAAGTTATGTGTTTGCTATTATACTTTATATAAATAGGCTGCTGTGTAGCCATAGGGCCGCCATTTGGACTGTAAATGAAGAAAATGCACAGGTTACTTAATAGATAAGAGATACACCCTTAACAGTATTCTGCAGAATGCATCTATCTGATATGTAACCTGGGCCTTGAATGGCTGCCTGCATGGCTACACAGCATCTTGTTTCTATAAACTATGGTAGTGTTTCAGAAGGAAACACACCAGTCTTACCAGTGCAGGGAAAAAGTACATTATATTTTAATTAATTTAAAGCACTTTCATTTTTTGGTGTTACTGTTCCTTTAAAATTATATTCTTGAGGGTAGAAATCAGCATGGCATTATGAAGAATACTGTAGGGGTTCAAATCCGAATTTTTCAGATTTTTTAAAATAATAAGGTCAGACCAAACTAGAATTCAGAATTTTTACCTTATTTATTATTAAAATTGCACAATTTAGGGGTATATTTATCAAGGGTCAAATTTCATATTTGAAAAACTTTGAAATTCGTATTCAAAAAGACCAACCAAAATTAATGGGAAGTTTTTGTTGGCCGAAAAGTTCCTTTTTCGATTGAATAGGTCAAATTCAAATCGTATGAATCAAATTAATAGCGCATTCAATCGAGTTTTTCCCCAAAAAAAACTTAGATTTTTCAAAGTCCACCAATTGACTCCAAATGGGCTATAGGAGGTCCCCCATAGGCTAAAATAGCACTTCGGCAAACCCCAAATAGTCAGATTTTTGGGCTAATATAAGTGCAGATCACAGAAACTTGCAAATGCAATAGGGACCTCTCCCATTGACTTATATACAACCTCTGCAGGTATGAGATGACAGATTTTCGGATTTGCACTTTTTGCAGCATTTAACTTTAATAAATCACGAACAATTTTATTTTTTTAAAAAAATTAAAAATTTGAGTTTTGCTTTAGTAAATAACCCCCTTCGTGTCAGACAAACTTGATTTTTATGTAGAAACAAGTAAGAAGCTGGACAGTGGGGTTGCATGACATATGATTTATTTGGATCTTGCCAAAGTATTTGATACAGTGCCCTTCAAATAACTGCTTTCTAAAATAAGATATGTTGGTCTTAGTAACGTTGTCTGTACATGGATAGGAAACTGGCTAAATAATTGCGTACATGGGTTGGTTGTCAATGGTACATTTTCTACTAGGGGTTAGGTTCTTAGTGGGGTACCACAGGTTTCTGTATTGGATCCTTTTTTATTTATCTTGTTCATTATTGATTTAGAAGATAGTTGATTTAGTAACTAATGTATTACTGTCTGCAACCAACCAGGATTTGGCATCTGTGCAGATTTTTTTTAATATATGGCAATCTGAGCAGCTAAGTGGCAGATGAGATTCAATGTATGATCATGCATCTGACATATAAAATATGCAAGACACTCATACCTAATGGGATATTATTGAATTAGTCAGTCCAAAGAAGGGCAACTAAACTTGTTAAAGAAAGGGAATGTCTCAGTTGTGAGGAAAGACTGGCCAGGGGTTGTTTGCATTAAAGAATAAATCAAGGAAAGATATGATAACTATGTATAAATATATAAAGTAACCATAGCATAAACTGTCTTATGTTATATTTGTCAGTAGATACTTCCAGTAGACACAAGGGTATTCATTCCAATTAGAAGAAAGGTGGTTCAATTTTAATTAATATTTGGAAAGGGTTTAATACAGTGAGAGCTGTAAGGTTGTAGACTTGTCTCCCTGGATTAATCATACTGGAGGATAAATTAGATAGCTCCAAGAAGGGGTCGATGTCTTTTTAGCAAGTGAGAAAATAAAGACTTTTTGAAAATAGACTAGTCAAATTGTCTTCTTGGAGTCAGGAAGTAATTTTTCCCTCTCTGAGGCAACTTGGAAAGGCTTCAGAAGGGTTTTTTTGCCTTCCTCTGGATCAACCAGTATTTATGCAAAAATTTCTTTAACCACAATACAATAGATTTGAAATGTGTTAAGCATCTTAAATATTAGCCCATTATTTACTGAGACTGCAGAAGTGCATGCATACACTAGTGGACACAACAATTTACTACCACTCCTGCCCTGTAATTCATTGCTTCATATATATTTTTATTGTTAGTATTTTTCTTTGTGTATATCAGTTATGCCTGACTTTCTTTACTGTTCTAGCCCCAAGCGAGTCTCCTTGGAATTTGTTCTCTTTTCATTAAAGAAAAAAGAAATTCTTTTTTTAACATGTCCTGTTAGCATGACCTCTTTTTCTGTATTTTACTTTTAAAAATACTTTGATGTGGTAAAAAAGTCTCTGTCATGTGCATTGGCCTTTAGGCTACACATATGAAGTTGCTTCATGTATTCCAGTGCTTACTTGTCATGTAGAAATTGAAAATGCACCAATATTGTAGCCCTCATTTTGTTACATATCATTCATATCTGCCCTGATACAATCTGTCAGATTTGTAAGGCTAGCATCTGTCAGTTGTCTCTGTGTTACTATTTCCATCATCTTAATAAATAGTTTTTTTAAACTGTGTCATACAGACCATGGGGATGTTTCACCTGGTCTCACTTATTCACTACCGCAACCAGGAAATGTAATAAACGTTGTATACATTTAAAAACATGATGCACAATTTCAAAAAAATCTGTTATGGATAAGTATTCATTTGTAATGAAGTACACCAGCAAGAAAGAAACAAGGTGCACTTCAAAGTTTTGGCCAATGGATGTAATAAAACGTATTTTGCTAAAAAAATAAAATTTAAACCAAAAAACTACCACCTCAAAAATGTGCATTTTATGCAATTAAATAATTACACTATTACATTAAGTTGCTACCGATGTTCTTAAAGTTTGCAGTATTGTTTAGTTTATTACTTCTAATACATTCCCCGCTATGAACAGCTTTATTTTTGTCACAGGGAACGTCAAATTTATTGCACTTAAGGTAGGTGGCCATACACTATAAGATCCGCTCGTTTGGCGACATAACCAAATGAGCGGATCTTTTCCCCGATGTGCCATTAACAGCAGGGCTATATCAGGGGTAATCTAAACGTTTGGCCCTATGGCTGAACGATTGGATTATGACGAGTGCAATGTACTCCGATGGGTCGGTCAGGAAAAAAATCAAACCTTCCCGATCGATATCATGTCCAGATATCGATCGGAAAGACCCATAGGAAGCCTCCATACAAGAGCAGATTAGCTGTCAAATTGGTGTAAACCACCGATATCGGCAGCATTATCTACACGTGTATGGCCACCTTTACACTTATTTCTTACACTTAACACATACATGTAGCTTAGTCATATTAAAGAGGTAATTCACTCATAATTTAACTTTTAGGATGCAATATAATGTTCTGTTCATGTGCAACTTTTAAACTAGTCTTTAGTTTTTATAGCTTTTTTTAAATAAATCTATCTTCAGATTTTGCCTCTTTCCAGTTGTCCAGTTGGGGTCACTGACCCTGGCAGCCAAAACACTACAGTATATACAAGATTGGTGGGAATCCTGAAGGTAAACTTCCTGGCCTCTCAAGCACCAGCATATATAGTACAACACTATTGCTTTCTGAGGCTACAATTCAGTTGTTTTTAATACTTTTTATTACTTATCTTTTTATTCAGGAACCTATCCATTCATTCATTCAAACCACCGTCTGGTTGCTAGGGTAAATTGAACCCTGCTTATATTCCACAATGAAGAGCTACTGAACAAAACATTTTATATTCCAAAAACCATAAAAAAATTAAAATCAGTTGTAAATGTTTTTAGAATATCTCTGTCTACACTAAGTTGCTTTAAATGCAAACCAAAGTTGTTGTCTTGAGAGGCCATGTAAGAGTAAAAAGTAGTTATAAGAAAGTTACCTGTGCGGCGGGACGCGGTTCTTTGCCGCGTGGTTCTTCCTCTCTGGCACCATCTTGATCCTTAGGGCACGCACGGCGCATGTGGCGCGCCTGTACGCCTCTTAAAGGTACAGGCGCGCTGGCGTTGCACACGTTTTGGCGTGAAATTTGACTGTATTTAAGGCCCATTCTGATCCCCAGCCAGTGCCCATGATAGAATATGTTTCTAGTGGTTTCCTGAGCCTTGTGCTTCTGATCTGAATCTCGTCTGTCTGATTATCCGTGTTTGACCTTGCCTGTATCCTGACTATTCTGAAATCTGTATCCTGACCCTTGCCTGCCTACGACAACTCTTCCTGCTTAACCCCTTGATTGACAACCCGGTTTGACCCTTGCCTGCCTGACGATTCTGATATCCGCATGCCTCGACTCTGCTTGTCTGATGATTCTCTTTCCTGCTCCATTTGTACCGTGACCTTCAGCCCAAAAGACTCTGCTAACTGCCGTGCCCCTTCGCCAGCCAGAACATCTTGCCTTGCACCCCTCGTTAAGTCCAGGTGGCACCCAAGTAAGCTGAGGGCTCCTCCCAAAGCCCAACAGTGGTCACACTACTGGTAAAGCCGAGCCGAGACCAGGGTGCTTGGCATTTGTTCTGGTATCGGGTGCCGGTCGTGACAGTAGTGTTGGCCAAATCCCATACTCAAGGAACAAATATAGAAAATACACTGGAGGCTCTTTAAACTAATTATTTTGTTTTCTTCCATAAATAAATATTATATAAACTTAAACTTTAAGTTGAAGTTATGACATTCCCTTTTTAAAAACGTTTTTTATTATCTAGAAGTGTGTTTTATCAGCGTTCCATAACCTTACATCTGTCTTCTATGATGCACTCAAAGTACAAAGCATCCACATAAGCAAAAAGCATAAGCCATAAGAAAAAAATAGTTTCTATTAATAAATCATTACTGTCTCAACCTGTGTCCATCAATTGTCCTATGGGTAAATGTACAAAGAATTTTTAATGCAAAGCAAGCTAAAACTGGTTTAGCTGATCAGTGATGAATGAGCTGAATAATAATAGATACACTATAGCTCTGTTCTATATTCTTTACCCTTTGAAAATCTGAAATATCCTTTCAGAGCAGCTGACTAGTCATTGCAACTGTTTTTTTCTCAGTTTAATAGAAGCAAGTTTATACGAAGCACTTGGAAATAAAGCAAAAAGCTAATGAGCATTTTTAAAAAAATTAGCTAAAAATGTAGTGAGTATAAAACAATTAACTTTCATGGATATTTGAATTAACATTTTTTTCTTCTTGAAAAGGTCAGTTTAGCAGAACAAAAGCACTTTATTACCTTCATTCATAGGGTTCATGCACATATCACTATAAATGCCAAGAAATCTTATAAAAGATTTGCATTACAGCAGTCCCAAAGTAAATCAAAAGCTAAATGCACGATTTAAATATCTGTATGATTAAAAAATGCTGGCAATATAAAGTTTTATACAAGCTCAGTTTTAGCATTGGATGATGTTTGACATGAGGTGGCAGTCCTTGTACTTGTAAAATAACTATATACTACAATATATACTGACTAATTGCTTGTACCTGGGTTGAATTCCATGCAGAGTGTCTGCCTTAGAGGCAGACTGTTGATATGAGTGCTATAACCATGACTCCAGTATATACTAAATGTTTCTAAAGTACAAGAAGCTGAAATCTTAGGGTTTGTTGAATAACGGTGGGTCCGGGTGCTCATGCCCCAGACCTTCACCAAAGGGGAGTAAGTCACAAAAAAAAATTTGATTGTAAACAGGCACCAATCCAGAACACCAGAAAGTAGAATCCAGGAGCCCAATATTTAAATAGTACAAAAAAGTTTTATTTTACATTATGTATAAAGAAGCAGAAGTCTTACAGGTTTAGTGTCTCCCAAGGACACTTAATCATAAGCTAACTTAGCCTATGATTTAGTGTCTTTGGGTGACACGAAACGCATAAGGCCTGTCTGCCTATAATCAAATTTTTTTGTGACTATCCATGACTCAGACATGCCCAGTAGAAGGGCAGGCACAACACTGATCAAACTTGGAGGAAGGTAAGTAGCTGGAAAGAATGTAGACCGTTTATTTATTTTCATAGATGTGAAGCAATAAAACAGCCAAATATTATTGTCACAGTAGTCTGGTTTTGCCTACTGAGAACAGTGATCTCCTACATCTACAGTACCAGGTCTATAAAATATAGTAACCTTGGGAAATGAGATTGTGTGTGAAATGTTTGTTGAAACATGCTGCAGATATTTGCTAACTTAACAAAAAAGGCCTAAACCAAATATTTTGTTCACAACTAACATGTTTACTTCAATTTTTAGCAAGTGAGTAAAGACCAACTGTTTCATATGGTTTATGTACTGTAGTTGGGTCCATTGTGGAGAAAACATGGAAAAACATAAGAGAATAGGGATGGGCGAATTTGACCTGTTTCGTTAAAAATTAGCAGCTGGTGAAATGTCGCTGACGCCCATTAAAGTCTATGGGCGTTGTGCAGCGAAATTTTTTTGACGCGTGTCTTTTCATTTTGATGCACAACGCTATACAAGTCTATGGGCGTCATTTTTTCGGCGAAACAAGGCGAAAAAATTCGCCCATCCCTAAAGAGAAGTTCTTTGGAACACAATGTTTGATGCCATTGGAATACATATAATTAATGGTGACAATACTATTACTATAAGATGTGAGCTCTGTGAAGCTTTGGAATGTGAATCTTGGAGAATTGGTGGTGGTGGTAGAAATTGGAAAAGCAGTTTACAACTCCCTACCTTGTATTACACAATCAAGCACTGTGATTTGTTTTTGCTTTAAATCTTTGTTTTACACCTTCCTAACGGAACAGTTTTAAATGTAAAAATCAAAGTAAGTTAGTATCCCTGTGTGTGTATATAGATGTATTAAAACCTTTTATTTAACCCAAGCTATAGGTGGGGGTCTGACAAGGTCAGATGAAAAAGTATTGATATAATTATAGAGAAAAAGAAAACCCCACCAAATAGAAGTTTCTATGCCTATGCCAAGTCAAATTTGACCATAAATTACGGAATCAGACTGATTGCTGATAATAATAATTCATTAAATAAAGTGCTGGTTAATAAGTTAATTAAAGTGCTAGTGCAAATAAATAAGGTGAAGTTAAATGGGTTATTTTGGCCATCTCTTTACCAACTCCTTTTTAACTATTTAATTAATTACCAAGTCTCATTTTTTAACCTATTTATTGCACTGCACTTTATAGGTGCCATATATTGCAACACTATTTTTATGATAATTATCTGGTTTAATTACACTTTGTATAAATCAATGGATGAATTTATCTAATAAGGGGTACTACCGGAATCTATTGGTGGGGTAATATACCCATTGGATTTAGAAATAATTAATTTTGTTATTAGCCTTCTGTACTGATTAACTTCACCTTATTTATTTGCACTAGCACTTTAATTAACTTATTAACCAGCACTTTATTTAATGAATTATTATTATCAGCAATCAGTCTGATTCCGTAATTTATGGTCAAATTTGACTTGGCATAGGCATAGAAACTTCTATTTGGTGGGGTTTTCTTTTTCTCTATAATTATATCAATAGTTTTAAATGTACCTAGCCCAGATAGCAAAATATTTTAGAGGTGATTCAAAACATGTGAAGCGCAAAATAAATATATAGATTTTATTTATTTATTCTACTGGTAGTGCAGCAGTATTTACAGCTCTGTTCTGCTTTCAAATAAAATACATTAATGCATTCAAACTTTATGTTTTTTTCTCTACACATGCAAATTATTGTATTTTGTAAGGTAAGCAGATTTTCAGCTGTAGTGAAGATGTGTTCTAATGATCAATGCAATGATGTTCTTATGCATTCCTTTCATTTAATGCTCACCCATTGCCTTCTTCATCTCAGCTGCTCTTATGGATATGCTAATATGGTTTATTTAACAGATTTATCAAGGATTACAGGCATTTTATAAGCGCATTTCTGTTTTATGTGATTCTATAAAAAGCACTTCCTAAAGTCATGGAGATGATAAATTATAACATCAAAGAGCTTAGTCGTTATTTACAGTTTGTGCATATGTTCAGGATACAACAGTACAGTCTTTTCATTTGCTACAGAGCATTTATTTAGTATAACAATAAACTCTTTTATAATTACTGCAAAAGTTAGGCAGAAATTAAGATAAAATAAGATTAAATTTCAAATGGCGGGGCGTGGCTGGGATGCTTAGCTGGGCAGATGTGTGGTGCTGTGTCTCCGTGATCCTGATACTAACCTGTTAACTGCCACGCTGATTTCTCTGCAAAATACTCCTCCAACTAGAAGTATCCACTGTGTGAGCTCTAAGTTGCCATTGCAAATGGGGAAAATTGGGCAAAGACACATCGATGGCTATGCAAAGCCTCCCTCCATGCCGTGAGACCAAAGCCAAGATGGCGCCTATAACCCAGGCCTGACTCAACCAGATGACCACGCAGCTGCAAATCTGACACTGGACCCCGCCGGGCCAGACACTCAACTTCTCCTACAAGCTATTGCTGAGTCAAAAGAGGCACTACGAAGCTATCAGACACTAGCATGGCGCTTACCTCCAAGATCGAGGAAGTGCGCATAGATCTGTCCCTGCTGCGCGATGATTTACAAGCAGTGAGAGAATACACAACAGAGGCAGAGCGCAGGATCAGCAACCTCAAAGATGTCACTAGCCCCTTAGCGCATCAGGTCCAGCAGCTACAAAGAGACTATCAGCAGGTGATATCCAGAGTTGATGACCTGGAAAACCGCAATTGAAAATCTAACCACAGAGTAGTCGGAATACCAGAGAGCTGTGATGGGGCTCAGGTGGAGGATTTCATGGAGAGGTGGCTGCAAGATACTCTGGGTCAGGCCAAGTTCACCAAACATTTTATCGTGTAAGGCCAAGTTCACCCAACACTTCAATCTTTCTGAAGCTGCTAAACTTCAGAGACCGGGATATTGCCCGGAGGCAGGAGAGATCCTGTACCAAAATGCAAGAATCTCACTTTACCCGGACTGCTCCCTAGCAGTCCAAAAGAAAAGGGGAACATTTACAGAGGCCTACCGCAAGCTGCGAGAGAAAAGGGTTAAGTATGCCATGCTATATCCTGCCAAGATGAGAGACCAAGATGGAGATAAAGCGATATTCTTTGAAACCCACAAGGATGGCATTCAGTGGTTGGATCATTATGCAGCCCCTTCCAGCCGGCCAACCAACCAACAGTGAGCTGAACCTAGGTTGTATTGCTAATTTCTGTTTTCCCCAAGTTAGACCTTTTGGTGTGGGGCAATTCGAACTATATAATATACAGTCAACACATTATGAGACTCCCAGTGCTCTCTGTGCAAGAGAAGGAGAAGTTCAAATTTAGCCAGTACTGTGATTGATACAGGCCCATATCTCTGTTGAATGCAGATATCAAGATATTTGCAAAAATCCTAACCTCCAGGCTCCAAGGGGTCATAGATCATTAAATTCATCCCGATCAGACCATCTTTATCCCTGGTAGAGCTACCAATATCAACATTAGACGTCTGTACACAAACCTGCAAGCCCAACATGAGAACACTGGGAGCAGAGTAGTGGTCTCACTGGACACTGCCAAGGGCCAAAGGGCATTACCCATGTCTTAGAACACCATAAAATTATCTGGAACATCAAATTGACTGCAGGTGTATAGAATTAAGATGATTTATTTTACACAGTAATAGCAATGTTGAAGTATTAACAAAAAGACTTACCCAGTCTTTAAGCTGACTAAGGCATCTTGCACTCCTTTTTGGTGAAATTTAACCATATATTGATGCATATCAGGGTAATTATTTCTAATATTTCTTTCAGTGCTGCCATTTGGAACTGTGCCAAAGCGAAATGGAGGAGAATAATCATGCGGCCGTTGAAACTAAAAATTAAAAGCAAAAAATAAATGTAAATATAGAAATGTTGATATGCTAAAGAACTTTTTTTGACAAAGCATTGTATTAGGAAATGTTTATTGCTAAGCAAATCAGCCATACTTTGAAATAAACAATAATAATTAAATAATTCATTAATTAATTAAGAATCTAATAATAATAATTTCGACTTTTTAATAATTATGAGATATGGGCCAATTCAATTTAGTGAGAAAAAAAGTTATTTCAAGGTTTATCATGTGAAAACTCATTGATGAGACTAAATTCAAGTAGAACATTTTTTTTTTCTGCAATTTCAATTTTATTTTTTTCTCAAAGACTACAATTGCGTTTTCGGGTGATAAACCGTAATGTACATTTTTCTAAACTGAATTGCATTTCAACTTGAAGCTTGTCCATGATTTTTCATGTGATAAACCTTTTTCTCACTAAATTGAATCTAGCCCATGGCATGATTATTTTCCTGTTCAAGTACATTATGTGAATTGGTTGCAAAACGATTCCTTAATTTCTCAGCTCAAACCCATATAAGTGCCCACCATCAAATTTTGCTGCAAATCCATCTGAGTCAAATCATAACATTCTGGAAAACATAGAAAGCTACTGAGCCAGGGAGTGCTTAATGAAATTGTGTTTTCTTCAGTATCAGTTACTACTTATATAGTTATATATGTAAATTATGTAAATATAATATGTGGATATTTTATATGGTATAAAAACTACTAACCTTGGCAAGTCCTTGCAGCAAGTAAAGTTTGCTTTCAGTGATAGAGCTTTAGACACAGAATTACACGGCACAAACTGTGCGGAATTTGCTTGAATTGTTTTTAGGAGAGTTTTAAGAAATTCACAGTGCTGAGTTTTTTCATTTGGGTCAAGCAAGTGGTGTAACTAATAGTTATTGGTTCTGCAGTGTAATCAATTTAGGGCCCCATTAAATTTAGGAGTAAGACTTTTATTTAAAAACTGCTTATGAATCAATGCCCTATGACTCTTGGGCCACCAAGTAGTCACATAGTTCACTTCTTCTAAATTGTCATAATGGTGATGAGTAGCTGGACTTTCTGCATATTCTTGAAAAGGCTTCACCACTCATGCCACGTTAACATCAGTTTCTCCAACCATTTCACAATTCACACTTCCTGTCTAGTAAACTGAAAAATTAACACCTGCTTCAGTGAGAATCATGTTCACTTTCAAGGTTTGTGAGAACTTGCCCACTTGGTACAAGTAGCTTTAAATATACATATTAAATGAGTTGAGATAAAGTTCTGATTTCAGTATTAAAGTGAATATGAGTTCAAGAAATTAGTCTATTTAAATTATGTAGAAATATATTCTATATTCTATATCTATTCTAGTTCTGTATAGATCATTAAAAGTTATACTACAAGATGCAATTAGATTTTTCTGTCCACGTTATTCATAAATTATAAGTAACACTTCATTTACAAACTTACCTTATTATCGCTAAGTCCAGTAACCTGATCAACAAATTCTTCTTGAATCATAAATGCAGCTAAGTTAGCAGTATAACTTGCCAAAAATATCACAGCAAAAAAAGCCCAAATTGACACTATGATTTTGCTGGTTGTGCCCTTTGGATTTTGCACAGGTACTGAATTATTGAAGACCAAACCCCATAGTAGCCATACAGCTTTTCCAATTGTGAAAGAAGGTCCATGCGGAGCTGTAGAAACAGAATATTCTCTATTAAATGTGGTTTTCATTTTAGGGTAATCTGCCATAGCAAATCTTTATAAACTGTCACTATATAATCAAACAGTCTTTCATTTGTTTACAGCTTCCAGCATTCTATAACAGCAATGGAGTTTACAAAGGCTTTAGGGTTGTGTGTTTGACATCCCTAACTTGCCCTTGACTTACCAAGAGCACATGTCAGAAACTTCTAAAAACTAACACAACATCTAAACTTGCACCCTGTGCCAAAACAATGAACGATTCACTAGCTTTGCAGAGTAGAGAGCAAAGAACTTGAGTAATCAGTATTTTTAGGGTTCCCGTTTCATGTTGAGCCAATAGACATTCCTGTTTGGAGCTACTGGATTAGGAGCAAATACTGTTATTGATGCTGAACTCGCTGGTACAACCACAAGGTGCTGTGACAATAAGCACCAGATTTGCCAGAAGGCACGCATTTCATTCTTTATAGATGAATCTGACACACGTCATATTACACATTATTTTTTTATGAAAATACTCTCTGGAACACTAGGGGAAAAAAGTGCTAATTTGTGCATTAGAAAAACATGACAATTAATGCTGATATTTTGTGCAAGTACTATGAGCTCTAAAAAAAAGTAACATAGCGGGTTAAAGATGTTTTTTCATTTTTGAGCTAACTTTTATTATGATATAGATAGTGATATTCTGAGACAATTTGCAATTGGTTTAAATTTTTTTATTATTTGTGGTTTTTGAGTTATTTACCTTTTTATTCAGCAGTTTGCAAATCTGGTTAATCGGGTCCAAATTACCCTAGCAAAACTATGCATTGATATGAATAAAAGACTGAAATATGAATAGGAGAGGCCTGAATAGAAAGAGGAGAAATAAAAAGTAGCAATAACAATAATTTTGTAGCCTTACAGAGCATTTGTTTTTAGATGGGGTCAGTGATCCCCATTTGAAAGCTTATAAAGATTCAGAAAAAGAAGGCAAATAATTCAAAAACTATCAAAAATAAATAATGAAGCCCAACTCAAAATTTGCTTAAAATCAGCCTTTAAGATTTATCATCCATTTTTGGAACATAAATTAAATGTTGCACAAATTACTCTTATTATTATTAGACAATGACTTAGGAGCTATTTGTAATTTTTGTGACTATGAGACAGAGACCAATAGAAAAGCTTAGGATAAGGCTGTCTTTTCTATTTTCATCCCCCCCCCACATATTTAGATATATTTATTGGTATCACCAGACGCTATTAAACAGAGAGGTATTGTGGGGGATCATCTAAAATTTACTCACTATTTTCTAATGAGCATTGAATAATTTGCTCATAAAACAGACTTTAGGAAGCTTTCATTAAAACAAGCTCTTAGATTGGTTCATTTGAGGAACAAAGATGAAAGGCACTTCAAAAATTTCTGGTAAAGGATAAAGTAATGCATTCATTTCGCAATAACGTTTCCTCTACCCTTTCTATAAGGTCTGATGCATCAGTGGAAAGAGCAAACCATTCCACCTTGTAATATATATATATATATATATATATATATATATATATAATTAATAAATAATAATAATAATACATAAATGCTGTGTTGGAGAAAAACAGTTGACTTTAAAAAGGGTAAGGAATCTGACAACTTGTGTAAATGTAAATTTCTGTGTGCTACTTAAATGTTTAATCCTTTACCCACTTAAAAAAAGGTTCACTGTAATTTCAAATAATAAAGCACATTCAGCATTCTCTCGGTACTATTTCACAGCTTCTGGAAAACCAGAAGATTTTTTGCATAATCAAAGGTTTAGAGTTCACTGGTATTCTGAAGTAGGAGGAAATATATATTATTCAGCACACTTTTATCAAGTGCAAGGATGCATACACATAAAGGGGCTATGTAATAAAAGGTGCAAAGTTTGCTACAAGTCTAATCACCTATAGATACCAAACAGCAGGTAGCACTCGCTGGTCACCTGTTTAAAACCAAACACGGTATTAGTTGCTATAGGTTAATCCACCTCGGCAGACTTTGTACCATTAATTACGTATGTAGGAAACTTTCTAGAAACCACATCAATCAGTCTGGATGGGGATATTTACCCCTTTAGGAATGGATGATGGATATTTATCCATGTTTGCAGTTTATCTACAATCAAAGTTGCATTTTATCAATGTTGCTATGGGGTTTACAAGGATATTAACTTATTATGGCCATAAATAGAGAACCCCTGTTTTTATAAAATACGCAATAGCAAAAAGTGTTGCTCATTACACATGGGACAAGGATATGTGAAGTATTTTTTAATTTCAAAACAAGCCAAATTTAAGGGATGCAGAAAGACTACTGACAAATTGGGACTACGGGGGGTATTTACTAAAACTCAACTTTTTCTCACTATAATAAAAAAATAAATAAACCAAACTCCCAAACCTGAATCATCTTAATTTATCAATAAAACTTCTCAAAAAAATCAGTGATAAAAAAAAAAACGTGCGTCAATTCAAATTGTTTGACTTTTTCTAATTCTGCCTGAAAACTCAATTCAGATTTTTTTGAATAACCATTGCAAACAGTCTGAAACTATCAAGAATCCTGAAGGCACAAAACATGTTCCAATTGTTAAAGGGACCATCTGCCATTGACTACATTATTTTGATGGTATAGTTAAAATATTTCTGGATTCAGATTTTTATCAGCTTCAGAGCATAATAAATCTTGAAAAATTTGAGGGTTTTTTTCTCAAGTTTTTCTCCTTATAAAACTCGACCAAAAATTTTGTAGGTTAATAAATAGGCCCCTAAATGTCACAGACTCATAGTTAAAATATCTAGTTGATACTGGTCTAAAAAAAGTAAATAATCAGACTTTATTCCATTGTGAAGTGATAGATTCTGGGGCTTCTGCATTCTATAGTGGTTCATAGACTCTCTGGAAAGCAGAGGGACTTCACCTTTCAAAATCCATCACTTTACAATGGAACAAGTTGATGGAGGGGTTGGATCACTCTCTAAGATTTACGGCGGAGTTGGGTAGCTGACCATGTTGCATAGGCAGAAAAGCATGGTTTCCTTTCAATGTGTCTGTATAAAAAAATATATTTATTATTAAAATTATATTGATATTATATTATATTTATGGAAGATCAGAAAGGGAAGTATATGAATCCTGTAAATAGCAGATGACAAGGGGAGATGTAAACAATTAAAACACTATTAAGGGTAATTGAACATGGAAATAATTTAGCATCTTATGTAAAAGCAGAATTAGTTTAAAATTATAAATGCCCTTTATTTAAAGTTGATATCTAATTGGGCTTACTTTGCTGCATCTGTAAAGGTCACAATCTAATAAACAGGAAAAAAGTTAAAAGAATATCAATCTAAGAAATCTATATTTTCGACATATACTCTTGGCCGTATCAAGTCTATTAGTTGTATGCAAAAAGGAAAGGTCAATAAACACAGCAGTGCAATCAAAATGTTAAAAAGAGGTATTTCTTGTACCACGTTCCCAAAAAGATGTGGATTTAGCATATTTGTGTAGCATATGTATGTGTGCACAAAATACATGGGGGTAGCATGCTTTGCAATTGTTTTTGCCACAATACTATAAAATTCCAGAAGAAGTTTTAGTCTGATTACTGATGGTTAACAGGAATATTAAGGAAACCAGAGGCATGATTCATTTTGACCTCCAAGCATTTCATCAAAATGTCTCCCTTATGAAGCACATAAAAATAAAATCATGGCTAAAAATAAGTATAATTTTCTAACAAAGCACGTATATTAATCATTGTCATTCTGTTACCTTTGCTCCTACATCTCACTCTTTATATTTAAACTAAATAAAAAGCACACTAAATAAAAAGCTCCCAAGAAGCAAGAAGGAAAAAACAAAGTCATATGGTCTTGTAGTACAGACTTATACTTGTACTTATACGCAAAAAAATACAATTAGCAACAGACAATTTTCAGTTGTAAAATTAGCAATCTTTATATCCATTAGGACCAGGCATGTACATAGGCGAAGCATCAGGACTTTGCACCAATATAGCCACAAAACATTTATGTCTGCGAAGCATCAGGACTTTGCACCAATATAGCCACAAAACATTTATGTCTGATTTCTATGGGACCTCAAGAACTTTTAATTGCCATCATTTTGTTTTAGAATTAGAATTTTTGGAGTTTTAAATAAATACAAAACCCCCACATTTTTAGAGTTTAGTGAAAACAACAAGTGTAAGAGATCCCTGGTGCACAGCAAAAATGAGGAAACGGCAACCTCACGAATCAATGGCAGCGGGAATTCACCAGCACACAGGTAATACAAGCAAAAATGGACATACTAATGTTGAACTGGACCAAAGAAGAATCATTTGTCAATGGTTTTCAGGCAAGTGGTTTACACTTAAATTCAGAGCAAGTTTAATTATTAAAGGGATACTGTCATGGGAAAAAACATTTTTTTCAAAATGAATCGTTTAATAGTGCTGCTCCAGCAGAATTCTTTGCTGAAATCCATTTCTCAAAAGAGCAAACAGATTTTTTTTATATTCAATTTTGAAATCTGACATGGGGCTAGACATATTGTCAATTTCCCAGCTGCCCCAAGTCATGTGACTTGGGCTCTGATAAACTTCACTATTTACTACTGTACTGCAAGTTGGAGTGATATCACCCCCTCCCTTTTCCTCCCCAGCAGCCAAATAAAAGAACAATGGGAAAGTAACCAGATAACAACTCCTGTCTGATTTCTATGGGACCTCAAGAACTTTTAATTGCCATCATTTTGTTTTAGAATTAGAATTTTTGGAGTTTTAAATAAATACAAAACCCCCACATTTTTAGAGTTTAGTGAAAACAATTGTCAGTAAATAGACCCCTAAGATAATATTACAAAACACTGTTCTACAGTATACCAAGCAGAAACCAGAGACAAACAGATGACAGCATTCATATAAATAGTGAACAAAGAACAACAAACAGTCAGACAGAAAAAAGTCGAGTATAGGTGGTAGCCAGATCGACTCAAAGTAGCATAAGAATGAGAGACTGAAATCAAGAAAAATGGACATACTAATGTTGAACTGGACCAAAGAAGAATCATTTGTCAATGGTTTTCAGGCAAGTGGTTTACACTTAAATTCAGAGCAAGTTTAATTATTAAAGGGATACTGTCATGGGAAAAAACATTTTTTTCAAAATGAATCGTTTAATAGTGCTGCTCCAGCAGAATTCTTTGCTGAAATCCATTTCTCAAAAGAGCAAACAGATTTTTTTTATATTCAATTTTGAAATCTGACATGGGGCTAGACATATTGTCAATTTCCCAGCTGCCCCAAGTCATGTGACTTGGGCTCTGATAAACTTCACTATTTACTACTGTACTGCAAGTTGGAGTGATATCACCCCCTCCCTTTTCCTCCCCAGCAGCCAAATAAAAGAACAATGGGAAAGTAACCAGATAACAACTCCCTAACACAAGATAACAGCTGCCTGGTAGATCTAAGAACAACAATCAATAGTAAAAACCCATGTCCTACTGAGACACATTCAGTTACATTGAGAAGGAAAAACAGCATCCTGCCAGAAAGCATTTCTCTCCTAAAGTGCAGGCACAAGTCACATGACCAGGGGCAGCTGGGAAAATGACAAAATGTCTAGCCTCATGTCAGATTTCAAAATTGAATATAAAAAAATATATTTGCTCTTTTGAGAAATGGATTTCAGTGCAGAATTCAGCTGGAGTAGCACTATTAACTGATGCGTTTTGAAAAAAAACATGTTTCCGATGACAGGATCCCTTTAATAATAACAGATTAAGTCAACCACTTCCAGAAGTAGAAATCAACCCTGTTTTTAAATGAAAATGACTTCCAAGCTTTTGCTCTTTATACTGTGCAATGTTAAGTCAGTAATAATGGCATTATACTGTATGTAAGTACTTAATCAACTACTGACTTTTTCATCTATGGCAGCAGTCATAATTCATCACCTGTTCATCTTTAATCAATCTTATTCGATCACTATTTATTTTCCACTTCAGTCTCGCTTCTTGATCATTACCTCTGCCATAATGACACAGGCATTTGTCCTTGAACTGCTTATTATTCAAGGAAATCTTATGGCAGTTTCATTATTTAATCATACTAATGGCTTGCTTTGTGTTTAATCACAATTAAGATATAATATTGGATTTTTTTGTTTTATTGTATTCTTTGTTTTTGCACTTACTTTAATCTGCTAAAAGACTGGTTGTTATTTTTGCATCCCTTCAATTGTTCCTGTGGTGGATTTGCAGGAGCAAAGGCCCTGTAATGTAAGGGTTGTATTGTTTACAACCCTATTTATATGATTTTTGTAGTACAGTGATTCGGTAAGAGTTGCAGCAAGCTAGGGTTTGAAGAAGGCAGGAGATAATAATTTGGAGTGAGCTTATTTTTGTTCTGAAGTACTCTAATCCACTGTAAAGTTATCAAAACAATTTTAGGATTTTTATATGAACCTTTTTATGGACCAGTACATTGCAACCCCTATTGCTGGAAAGAAAAATAAAGTTATGATGCAAGACACAAGCACTAGGCATGTGTGCATTAAACTTCCTAAACCATTGCCCATTAACTGTGAAATTTGTCTAGCTTCCAAATGATGTAATTAGTCATGCAAAATGTTGTTGATTCATAACTACTGGTCTGGGGAGAACCAATAATATCTAAGCATGGTTGGTTTACATAGAAAACACAAAATGAATATGGGTAGATGGTGCTCACCTACAGTACCACAAAACCAAAACTGCCATTTTCATCATTCAGGGTGATGTGATCCCTGTTTTTGAATGCTGAATTAAATTTTGTTTTCAGCAGAATATCCAGTGTGCAGAATGAGCACCATCTACGTCTACTTTTTTTTGAGGTATAATTGACCTCAAACTCTAATGTCACCATTAATTCTGACAAGTTTTCTCCATTCTCTGCTATAAATCTGCCTGATTTATTTTGGATGCCTAAAAACTAATATTAATGAATAGTTTATTTGAATTATGAATACATTTTAGTAATAAAATAATATTTAACAATGTATCAATGCATTATCCGAGAACTGAACCTGGTTAGGGTGTAGAGATGGCGCGAACTGTTCGCCGGCGAACTTGTTCGCGCGAACATCGGGTGTTCGCGCTCGCCGGAAGTTCGCGAACGTCGCGCGACGTTCGCCATTTTGGGTTCGCCATTGTTGGCGCTTTTTTTTGCCCTCTCACCCCAGACCAGCAGGTACATGGCAGCCAATCAGGAAGCTCTCCCCTGGACCACTCCCCTTCCCTATAAAAACCGAAGCCCTGCAGCTTTTTTTCACTCTGCCTGTGTGTGCTGAAGAGATAGTGTAGGGAGAGAGCTGCTGCCTGTTAGTGATTTCAGGGACAGTTGAAAGTTTGCTGGCTAGTAATCGTTTTGATACTGCTCTGTTATTGGAGGGACAGAAGTCTGCAGGGGTTTGAGGGACATTTAAGCTTAGGTAGCTTTGCTGGCTAGTAATCTACCTTCTACTGCAGTGCTCTGTATGTAGCTGCAGTGGGCAGCTGTCCTGCTTCTGATCTCATCTGCTGACTGCTGCAATAGCAATAGTCCTTGTAAGGACTGCTTTTATTTATTTTTTTGTTGTTTTACTACTACTACTACTACTACTACTACTACTACTACTATAAGAGCCCAGTGCTATTAGTCTAGCAGTGTTGGGGAGTGGGACTGGTGTGCTAATCTGCTGCTCCTAGTAGTTCAGCAGCACCAACTTTAATTTTTTTTTTTTTAATATTCATTCTTTTTTTATTTAACTTTTTTTTATTTTACTACCGCTGTAGTAGTGTATAAGTTGACCTTTTAGGCATTATTTGCCCTGTAGGCATTTTTTGCCCAGTGTGTTATTCAACCAACTGCTATCTAGCTGTGTGACCGTGTTCACATTCTGTCTAAATATCCATAATATTACCGTCTCCAGAAAAAACACCGGAGTGACTTTTTTCAAGCAGCCATAATAAATTTTACGTAATCCGTATCCATCGCTGTAGTAGTGTATAAGTTGACCTTTTAGGCATTATTTGCCCTGTAGGCATTTTTTGCCCAGTGTGTTATTCAACCAACTGCTATCTAGCTGTGTGACCGTGTTCACATTCTGTCTAAATATCCATAATATTACCGTCTCCAGAAAAAACACCGGAGTGACTTTTTTCAAGCAGCCATAATAAATTTTACGTAATCCGTATCCATCGCTGTAGTAGTGTATAAGTTGACCTTTTAGGCATTATTTGCCCTGTAGGCATTTTTTGCCCAGTGTGTTATTCAACCAACTGCTATCTAGCTGTGTGCCCGTGTTCACATTCTGTCTAAATATCCATAATATTACCGTCTCCAGAAAAAACACCGGAGTGACTTTTTTCAAGCAGCCATAATAAATTTTACGTAATCCGTATCCATCGCTGTAGTAGTGTATAAGTTGACCTTTTAGGCATTATTTGCCCTGTAGGCATTTTTTGCCCAGTGTGTTATTCAACCAACTGCTATCTAGCTGTGTGACCGTGTTCACATTCTGTCTAAATATCCATAATATTACCGTCTCCAGAAAAAACACCGGAGTGACTTTTTTCAAGCAGCCATAATAAATTTTACGTAATCCGTATCCATCGCTGTAGTAGTGTATAAGTTGACCTTTTAGGCATTATTTGCCCTGTAGGCATTTTTTGCCCAGTGTGTTATTCAACCAACTGCTATCTAGCTGTGTGCCCGTGTTCACATTCTGTCTAAATATCCATAATATTACCGTCTCCAGAAAAAACACCGGAGTGACTTTTTTTCAAGCAGCATTCTTATATTTTACGTAATCCGTATCCACCGCTGTGTATACGTTGACCTTGTAGGCATTATTTGCCCTGTAGGCATTTTTTGCCCAGTGTGTTATTCAACCAACTGCTATCTAGCTGTGTGACCGTGTTCTCATTCTGTCTAAATATCCATAATATTACCGTCTCCAGAAAAAACACCGGAATGACTTTTTTTCAAGCAGCATTCTTATATTTTACGTAATCCGTATCCACCGCTGTGTATACGTTGACCTTGTAGGCATTATTTGCCCTGTAGGCATTTTTTGCCCAGTGTGTTATTCAACCAACTGCTATCTAGCTGTGTGACCGTGTTCTCATTCTGTCTAAATATCCATAATATTACCGTCTCCAGAAAAAACACCGGAGTGACTTTTTTTCAAGCAGCATTCTTATATTTTACGTAATCCGTATCCACCGCTGTGTATACGTTGACCTTGTAGGCATTATTTGCCCTGTAGGCATTTTTTGCCCAGTGTGTTATTCAACCAACTGCTATCTAGCTGTGTGACCGTGTTCTCATTCTGTCTAAATATCCATAATATTACCGTCTCCAGAAAAAACACCGGAGTGACTTTTTTTCAAGCAGCATTCTTATATTTTACGTAATCCGTATCCACCGCTGTGTATACGTTGACCTTGTAGGCATTATTTGCACAGTGTTTTCTTCAAACCGCCATCTAGCTGTGTGAGCTTGTTCACATTTTGTCTAAATATTGATAATATTATCGTCTCTAGAAAAACCACTTGAGTTACTTTTTTTCAAGCAGCATTCATATATTTTACGTAATCCGTATCCACCGCTGTAGTAGTGTATACGTTGATCTTGTAGGCATTATTTGCACACTGTTTTCTTCAAACTGCCATCTAGCTGTGTGTATTATCGTTTCCAGAAAAACCAACTGAGTTTTTGTTGTTGTTGTTTTTTTAAAAATAATGCCAGGCAAAGGCAGGCCGCCACGCAGAGGCCGTGCTAGGGGCCGTGCTGCTATGCAATCCTGTGGCCCTAGCAAATTGCCCAGTTTTAAAAAGCCAATGACCCTGAACTCCCAAAATGCTGAAGAGGTAGTTGACTGGCTTACACAGCACACCCCATCCTCTACCGTTTCTAACTTTACCACAACATCCTCCTCATCCTCCACTGCTATGGCCACCCCACGTAACACTTCCTCCACCACCGGTGCCCCTTCTTCACTGGAGTCAGAGGAGTTATTTTCCCATGAGTTTCTTGAACTGAGTAATGCGCAACCATTATTGGCAGAAGAAGATGAAGGAGATGAGGACGTTACACCAGATTTAATTCTGGCAGAGAACACGACAGAGATGGACATAATGATGAGTGATGAGGAGGAGGAGGAGGTCCCCGCTGCTGCTTCCTTCTGTGATGTGTCAGAAGAAATTGATGCATCTGAGGAGAATGATGATGAGGAGATTGATGTTTTGTGGGTGCCTAGTAGAAGAGAGCAAGAGGAGGGTAGTTCAGATGGAGAGACGGAGAGTCAGAGAGGCAGTAGGAGAATAAGACTTAGAAGAAGCAGGGAGGCCAGCCCGCAGGGATCAGTAGGGCAACAACATGTATCGGCACCTGTGTTCAGCCGGCCAACGCACCCGCCATTGCCGCCAATGCCGCCAACTTCTACTGTTACCGCCAGATCGCAGACTTCCAAAAAGTCAGCAGTGTGGGATTTTTTTAATGTGTGTGCCTCTGACAAAAGCATTGTAATTTGCAATGAGTGCAGTCAGAAACTGAGCCTTGGTAAGCCCAACAGCCACATAGGTACAACTTCTATGCGAAGGCACATGAGCGGCAAGCACAAAGCACTTTGGGAGCAACACCTCAAAGGCAACAGGCAAACTAAAAGCCACACTCCTTCTGGTCCAGCATCTTACTGCTCTACCTCTGCTCTCCTTGACCCATCTGAACCACCCTCCACTCCGCCTTCCACCTTGACCACCTGTTCCCATTCCCAGTCATCTGCCACCAGCCAAGTTTCTGTGAAGGCCATGTTTGAGCGTAAGAAGCCAATGTCTGACTGTCACCCCCTTGCCCGGCGTCTGACAGCTGGCTTGTCTGCACTCTTAGCCCGCCAGCTTTTACCATACCAGCTGGTGGACTCTGAGGCCTTCCGCAAATTTGTAGCAATTGGGACACCGCAGTGGAAGGTACCCAGCCGCAATTTTTTTTCTAAAAAGGGAATACCACACCTGTACCAACATGTGCAGAGCCAAGTTACCGCATCTCTGTCACTTAGTGTTGGGCCAAAGGTCCATATGACTACTGACGCATGGTCCTCCAAGCATGGTCAGGGCAGGTATGTCACCTACACTGCCCACTGGGTGAACTTGGTAATGGCTGGGAATGGGAAGCAGGGAATGGGTAGCTCAACAACAACAGTGGAGTTGGTGTCACCGCCACGGATTGCACGCGGTTCTGCCACCACCTCTACTCCTCCATCGCTCTCTACCTCGTCTTCTTCCTCTTCTTCTTCTTACTCTGCTGCTGGGTCCTCCTTCTCCTCCTCCACACCTGTGCACCCCCAGCTCCCCCTAGGCTATTCGACGTGCCAGGTACGCCGTTGTCACGCTGTCTTGGGGATGACGTGCCTGGAAAGCAAAAACCATACCGGATCTGTACTCCTGTCATCTCTGCAGTCACAGGCCGATCGGTGGCTGACCCCACACCAACTGCAGATCGGAAAAGTGGTGTGTGACAATGGAAGCAATCTGTTGGCAGCGTTGAGACTGGGAAATTTAACACATGTGCCCTGCATGGCACATGTGTTAAATTTAATAGTCCAACGTTTTGTCTCCAAGTACCCAGGATTCCAGGACGTTCTCACCCAGTCCAGAAAGGTGTCGGCCCATTTCAGACGTTCCTACACAGCCATGGCACGCCTTGCTGACATTCAGCAGCGCTACAACATGCCAGTCAGGCGTTTGATTTCTGACAGCCAGACTCGCTGGAATTCAACGCTCCTTATGTTGGAACGTCTGCTGCAACAACAAAGGGCCGTCAACGAGTACCTTTTTGAACTGGGTGGTAGGACTGGATCTGCAGAGCTGGGGATTTTTTTCCCCCGTTACTGGGTGCTTATGCGCGATGCCTGCAGGCTCATGCGACCTTTTGAAGAGGTGACAAATATGGTCAGTCGCACCGAAGGCACCATCAGCGACCTAATACCCTTCGCTTTCTTCCTGGAGCGTGCCGTGCGACGAGTGACAGATGAGGCTGTAGACCAGCGTGACGAGGAGCTGGAAGCGCACGATTTATGGTCGGAATCACCAGAACGAACCCAGGCACCTGCTGCAACGCAGGGAGAGGTGCCAGAAGTGGAGTCAGAGGAGGAAGGTGGCTTTGTGGAGGAGGAGGAGGAGGACCAACAGGAGCAGGCTTCCCAGGGGGCTAGTGGTGACCTTTTGGGGACCCCTGGTCTTGTACGTGGCTGGGGGGAGGAGACCGTGGATGATGCAGTCCTTGATAATGAGGAAGCGGAGATGGATAGCTCTGCATCCAACCTTGTGAGAATGGGGTCTTTCATGCTGTCATGCCTGTTGAAGGACCCCCGTATCAAGAGGCTTAAGGAGAAGGACCTGTACTGGGTCGCAACGCTACTAGACCCTCGGTACAAGCATAAAGTGTCAGAAATGTTACCAACATACCACAAGTCCGAAAAGATGCGGCATTTACAAACCAGCCTGCAAAACATGTTGTACAATGCTTTTAAGGGTGATGTCACTTCAGGAACTCATCAACATTCCAGGGGCAGAGGTGCCAGTAATCCTGCCACGAGCACACCTGCAAGGACAAAGCCCTTTGGCCGGTCTGTAACATCAGACATGCAAATGTTTTTCTGTCCAAGGCAGCGCCACAACCCTTCTGGATCCACCCTCAAAGAACGCCTCGACCGGCAGGTAGCGGACTACCTGGCATTAACTGCAGATATCGACACTCTGAGGAGCGATGAACCCCTGGACTACTGGGTGCGCAGGCTTGATCTGTGGCCAGAGCTGTCACAATTTGCCATGAACCTCTTGTCTTGCCCAGCCTCAAGTGTGCTCTCAGAAAGGACCTTCAGTGCAGCAGGAGGGATTGTAACTGAGAAGAGAACTCGCCTAGGTCACAAAAGTGTCGATTACCTGACCTTTATTAAAATGAATGAGGGGTGGATCTCGGAGGGTTACTGCACGCCGGAAGACTTGTTCTGACTTCTATGCAGCTGTCCTTCTCTTCAAGCCTCATGACTCCACACACAGCTGTCCTTTAGCGTCCTCCTCCCTCCGCCACCGTTACAAACTAGGGTGCAAACCCTACTGGTTTAATTTTTTCTGGCCTCTGTGCTTCAGTGGCTGCGTCCAAAAAAACGGGGCAAACAATGTCTACAAGGTCAACGTATGGCGAAAAATTACTATTTTCAGCATTTAAATGGCATATTTTTTCTGGCAACTGTGCTTCAGTGGCTGCGTCCAAAAAAATGCATATTTTCTGCATTTATATGGCATAATTTTTCTGGCCTCTGTGCTTCAGTGGCTGCAACCAAAAAAATGCATATTTTCTGCATTTATATGGCATAATTTTTCTGGCCTCTGTGCTTCAGTGGCTGCAACCAAAAAAATGCATATTTTGTCCATTTATATGGCATAATTTTTCTAGCCTCTGTGCTTCAGTGGCTGCAACCAAAAAAATGCATATTTTGTCCATTTATATGGCATAATTTTTCTGGCCTCTGTGCTTCAGTGGCTGCAACCAAAAAAATGCATATTTTCTCCATTTATATGGCATAATTTTTCTAGCCTCTGTGCTTCAGTGGCTGCAACCAAAAAAATGCATATTTTCTCCATTTATATGGCATAATTTTTCTAGCCTCTGTGCTTCAGTGGCTGCAACCAAAAAAATGCATATTTTCTCCATTTATATGGCATAATTTTTCTGGCCTCTGTGCTTCAGTGGCTGCAACCAAAAAAATTTATATTTTCAGCATTTATATGGCATAATTTTTCTGTCAACTGTGCTTCAGTGGCTGCGACCAAAAAAATGCATATTTTCTGCATTTATATGGCATAATTTTTCTGGCCTCTGTGCTTCAGTGGCTGCAACCAAAAAAATTTATATTTTCAGCATTTATATGGCATAATTTTTCTGGCAACTGTGCTTCAGTGGCTGCGACCAAAAAAATGACTATTTTCAGCATTTATATGGCATATTTTTTCTGGCCTCTGTGCTTCAGTGGCTGCGGCCAAAAAAACTGGGCAAACAATGCCTACAAGGTCAACGACGTTGACCTTGTAGGCATTGTTTGCCCAGTTTTTTTGGCCGCAGCCACTGAAGCACAGAGGCCAGAAAAAATATGCCACATAAATGCTGAAAATAGTCATTTTTTGCCATACGTTGACTCAACGTATATGGCAAAAAATGACTATTTTCAGCATTTATATGGCATATTTTTTCTGGCAACTGTGCTTCAGTGGCTGCGTCCAAAAAAACTGGGCAAACAATGTCTACAAGGTCAACGTATGGCGAAAAATTACTATTTTCAGCATTTATATGGCATATTTTTTCTGGCAACTGTGCTTCAGTGGCTGCGTCCAAAAAAACTGGGCAAACAATGTCTACAAGGTCAACGTATGGCGAAAAATTACTATTTTCAGCATTTATATGGCATATTTTTTCTGGCAACTGTGCTTCAGTGGCTGCGTCCAAAAAAAACTGGGCAAACAATGTCTACAAGGTCAACGTATGGCGAAAAATGACTATTTTCAGCATTTATATGGCATATTTTTTCTGGCAACTGTGCTTCAGTGGCTGCGTCCAAAAAAACTGGGCAAACAATGCCTACAAGGGCAACGTATGGCAGTTGTTTAAAGAGAACAGTAGATTACTAGCCAGCAAAGCTACCTAAGCTAAAATGTCCCTCAAATCCCTGCAGACTTCTGTCCCTCCAATACAGAGCAGTATCAAGCAGATTACTAGCCAGCAAACTTACTATCATCTGTCCCTGAAATCACTAACAGCTCTCCCCCTACACTATCTCTTCCAAGCACACACAGGCAGATTTTTCAGATACATTTTTGCCCTTGATCCCCCTCTGGCATGCCACTGTCCAGGTCGTTGCACCCTTTAAACAACTTTAAAATCATTTTTCTGGCCAGAAATGTCTTTTTTAGATGTTAAAGTTCGCCTTCCCATTGAAGTCTATGGGGTTCGCGAACCGTTCGCGAACCGCTCGCATTTTTGCGCAAGTTCGCGAATATGTTCGCGAACTTTTTTTCCGACGTTCGCTACATCCCTATTAGGGTGAGATGGGCTAAAAGTAGCCAAAAAGGCCTTCACGTGCAAGACAAGCAGTATAGAGCCTAATGAACACAGAAGGTATTTGCTTGCCTCGTGCCATATACATAGCACTACCTTATTAGATCTTGTTGTTAGATCTCATCATTGCAAGATTTCATCAGTAAAAGATATTGGAACGCAGCTGACGCGGAAGACGGAGTAGAAGCGCTCAGTGTTGCTCACTGGTATTACCCCGGGGGTTTCAGGTAAGTCAATACAATGATGCCTTTCCTTCTCCTTTAACATACTCATTTAGTGAAACCTCAATTTTACCTACCTTAATTTTAAGTTTTCCCACATTTTTGTCATCCAACCAATTTATAATATATAATGCGTTACCCTAATTTTACATTTTGCTAGGTTTTTGTCTGACAACAAGAATGGGGGTTCTTCTGTAACTTGATAATAACCAGTGGTCATTTTGAGAATGGACATCAAGTCTAACCAACTTTAGTTGTCATTGTCTACATAACACCAATCTCCAGTGGTGATAGAAATTAGCATTTGTTTTGGCATGGTTAGGCAATATTCTTTTTACTGGAAGCTGATTAAACCACATATGGGCCTTGAACTTTGCAAACAATTAAGTTTCCAGTAAAGTTTCCGCTTTTAGCAATTTCTTTACATCTTAAATTAAAGGATAAGAAAACCTTTGAAATAAGAGAATGTAAAACTTGTAAGAGTGTGACAAAAAAGTATGTTGTGTGTAGTGTATTTTTATTTCGCCAACAGATTGCAACAGAGGGTTTTACTGTGAAGGGTATAAATACAACAAGTCACCAACAGAAGGAGCTAGAGAGCAGGGGATTTCCTCTGGCAAGATTTTTGGGAAGACCCACAAGGTATAAAAGGGAGACAGAAACTGGGCGTGGCTGCCTATGGCTGATGGGAAGCAATTGCAGCAGTCGGGGGCCTGAGGGCACTGGAGGCAGCAGGAAACAGCAACAAACAGGAAGGCACCGGGTGAGAGAACTGTTAGGGTAGCGAGAATAGGGGTAGTTTTTGTAACAGCTCATCTTAGTGATGTAAGTTAGAAAGGAGAACAGTTGAGTGAGTACCCGCACACCCTGGCCCAACAAGTGTAAGAGATCCCTGGTGCACAGCAAAAATGAGGAAACGGCAACCTCACGAATCAATGGCAGCGGGAATTCACCAGCACACAGGTAATACAAGCAAGATATACCTTGCTAGAAGTTTATTGCAGCATGCTGCAATAAACTTCTAGCAAGGTATATCCTGCTTGTATTACCTGTGTGCTGGTGAATTCCCGCTGCCAGTGAGTTAGAAAGGAAACAGTTAGTAATAGCAACACATGCCCCATAACTGAGGTAGCGAGGTTAGTACTTCAGCAGGTGCCCTGCAAGTTAGGGCCCAAGTAGTTTAGGGTATAGTGAGAACCCTGATGTGTCAGAAGCTGATGCCTGAAGGTCATTTGGAGGGATCCAAGAAGCACCTGGCAATGCTGGTACTGGTGGGCTAAGCCCTGTAATAAGGGGGTGTGTGAGTCCCCCTGAGGAAAGGTATTGGGGGCAGAAAATGGAAAGGGGTTAACGAACAATGGGTAGGTCAAAGTGTGTGATTACTTGGGACTAACTGTGTACGGAAATGAATTATTCTGTGTGGTGGGATTTAATATCTGCTGCCCTGTGTGTGAAGACTGCAATCTGTATAAAGTGAATGCCTATACAAAGTACTGGAATAAAAGTTCTGTGTGTTGTAACTTTTGTGACCCTGGCATTCCTTTGTGTGGGTAACAGTAATTAAGAGGACGTTACTGCCTGCACATTGATGAGAGTGCAATTCTAAGCAATTTAGCAATCTACATTCATAATTATATTTATTTATTTTTTAATTCCAGTGTTCTTCTGGTTAGGAAAATGTGAGGAAATTTAGCTGAGGTTTCTAGTGTTTTTCCTAAGCAGAAGAACATGAGACAAGCACTTTTTCTTTCTGCTGACAACTTCTTCAACTACTTAAAGGAGAACTGTCATGAGCTATAGTGTTCTCTATCTTTTAAGTTTTACACAGTCAAGTTAACAAAAGGAATACAGTGACTATGAAGATTTTCATTCATCCAGGTCATGGTATATCTAGTATAGGTCAATCTAAAAACAACTGGACTTGCTGAGTAATCAATGAAGATGTTTCACTACTCATCAGAGCAGCTTCTTCAGTAAAACTGACTGGTGTAGGAAGTTTTCTGCATCTAAACTCTTCCACTAATCCATTTACAATGGCACATTGTAACTCTTCAAAGAGGTGACATCTGAAGAAATTTACTGAGGTGTTGATTCTGTGTAGTTACTGTGATATGATTATCCAGTGTGTCATGCAACTCCTAGATACAGGTGTTACTTGTGAGAGTTGCATGAATGGATGTGTGAAGTGTTCTGAATCCACCGGGTTACAGATGTTAGAACACTTTCCAGGGAACTACACTGACTCACTGGTTCAGGTATGTGGATGATACTTGGGTTAAAATCAGATCCAATGAAGTGGTGGCCTTTACAGAACACATTAAGTGGACAATAACATCAAGTTCACAAGGGAAGATGTCCACGAGAACAAACTTGCTTTTTTGGACTGTTTGATATATATACAAGAGGGGGGTAACTTGAAGACAGAAGTATACAGGAAACCCACTCATACGGATCAATATCTGTTGTTTGATTCCGACCATCCACTGGAACACAAACTGGGTGTCATTCGAACCCTGCACCACCGGGCGGAATGTATGGCAACTGATTCCAAAGACAAAGAGCAAAAACATTTCAGAGGAGCTTTGAAAGCATGTGGCTACCCAGAATGGGCCTTTGTCAAAACAGCAGAAACCAAGCCCAACAGGAACACCAATAGAAATAACCGCCCGGAGACACAAAGTAGGCGAAACATAGTCATCCCATATGTAGCTGGAGTGTCAGAGAAACTCAAGAGGATTTTCAACAAACACCATGTCCCTGTGTTTTTCAAACCTAGCAACACACTGAGACAAAAACTGGTACACCCAAAGGATCAAACACCAAAAGAAAAACAAAGCAATGTGGTATACGGAGTCCAGTGTAGTGAGGAGTGCACAGATATATACATTGGGAAGATAAAACAACTGCTCTCCAAACAAATGGCTTAGCACAGGAGGGAGAACTCTACAGGGCAAAACTCAGCTGTCTTTCTACACTTAAAAGACAAGGGACACTCCTTTGAAGATAGCAAGGTCCAAATCTTGGATAAAGAAGACCGCTGGTTTGAACGAGGCGTGAAAGAGGCAATTCATGTCAAGGTGGAGAGACCATCTCTGAACAGAGGCGGGGGCCTTAGACACCACCTGCCTGCTACATACAATGCTGTTCTAACATCTGTACCCCGGCGGATTCAGAACACTTCACACATCCATTCATGCAACTCTCAGTTGAACTGAAGAAGCTGCTTGGATGAGTAGTGAAACGTCTTCATTGATTACTCAGCAAGTCCAGTTGTTTTTAAATTGACCTATACTAGATAAAAGGAATACAGTGTTTTTTCAGAGTCAAACCTATTACTTAATGAAACAATAGCCTTATCTCACCTCTGCATCTTCAACTAAGCTTTTGCTAATCCCATGCAGCCAAACTCAAAAGCAGCATAGTCTGCTATGGTATTTATACAAATGGCCTGTAGGTGTCACTGTGCACAAGAGTTATAATGTGTATACATAGTACTTTCTATACAGCCTGGGTTGTTAGAGTGAAGCTACTGTTGATGTTTAATGGCTGCATGAATCTGCTAATAAAGTACTGTTATCCTCTACTCATCCTCATCTACCAAAACACAACAAATTGGCAAAGAGATGTCTCTTCTACCTTTGCAGCAGCCTGCACCTTTTCTGCCAAACCCTGTTGAGCCTACCATACCTTTTACTGCTTGGATCCGCATGTTTGAAAATTACATTATTGCTGCTGGCCAAGGGGAGATTTATGCTGCTAGAAAGCGTGCTTGCTATTAATATCATGGGTTCTTTTACAGAAGCTCCTATAGACTACAGAATTGCTATAACCTTGATATACTTGATAATTAATGTTATAAAAATTGTTGTAATAAACTTCAATCATATTAACAGTACATGTATCCATTAGTATTTTGGAATTAAGAAAAAAATTCATGTAAATTGCAAAAGGTCTGCTTTTACGGAAGAGCACTGGGGCCAGCAAAAAAAAAAATTATGGTGAATTATGACTTTTAAAAGTCATAATTATGACATTAAATCTCATAATTATGACTTTTAAACTCATAATTATGACTTTAAATCTCATAATTATGACTTTTAAACTCATAATTATGACTTTAAATCTCATAATTATGACTTTTAAACTCATAATTATTACTTTAAAAAGTCGAAATTATGACTTTTAAACTCATAATTATGACTTTTAAACTCATAATTATGACTTTAAAAAGTCAAAATTATGACTTTTAATCTCATAATTATGACTTTTATTCTCATAATTATGACTTTTATTCTCATAATTATGACTTTAAAAAGTCGAAATTATGACTTTTATTCTCATAATTATGACTTTTAAACTCATAATTATGACTTTAAAAAGTCGAAATTATGAATTTTAATCTCATAATTATGACTTTTAAATCTCATAATTATGACTTTAAATCTCATAATTATGACTTTTAAATCTCATAATTATGACTTTAAAAAGTCGAAATTATGACTTTAAATCTCATAATTATGACTTTTAAATCTCATAATTATGACTTTTAAAAGTCGAAATTATGATTTTTAATCTCATAATTATGACTTTTAAATCTCATAATTATGACTTTTGCAGTCCTGCTTGCAGCTGAGCTTTCATCTACACAGGACATTACAGGCAGGGCATTTGGCTGCAAGCAGGACTGCAAAAGTCATAATTATGAGATTTAAAAGTCATAATTTCGACTTTTTAAAGTCATAATTATGAGATTTAAAAGTCATAATTTCGACTTTTTAAAGTCATAATTATGAGATTTAAATGTCATAATTATGAGATTTAAAGTCATA
Source organism: Xenopus petersii (assembly GCA_038501925.1). NCBI lineage: Eukaryota > Metazoa > Chordata > Amphibia > Anura > Pipidae > Xenopus > Xenopus petersii. The sequence goes on along the minus strand of CM076689.1, from coordinate 33,777,271 downwards.
ATTATGAGATTTAAAAGTCACAATTATGAGATTTAAAGTCATAATTTCGACTTTTTAAAGTCATAATTATGAGATTAAAAGTCATAATTTCGACTTTTTAAAGTCATAATTATGAGTTTAAAAGTCATAATTATGAGTTTTAAAAGTCATAATTATGACAATAAAAGTCATAATTTCGACTTTTTAAAGTCATAATTATGAGTTTAAAAGTCATAATTATGAGATTTAAAGTCATAATTATGAGTTTAAAAGTCATAATTATGAGATTTAAAGTCATAATTATGAGTTTAAAAGTCATAATTATGAGATTAAAAGTCATAATTTCAACTTTTTAAAGTCATAATTATGAGTTTAAAAGTCATAATTATGAGAATAAAAGTCATAATTATGAGATATAAAGTCATAGTTATGAGTTTAAAAGTCATAATTCTAAGATTTAAAGTTATAATTATGACTTTTAAAAGTCATAATTCACCATAATTTTTTTTTTTTTTGCTGGCCCCAGTGCTCTTCCGTATGCTTTAAAACTTTTTTTTTCAGTTAGAAATAATTTTTTTTAACCTTCATCAAATTACAGCAATTGAGCATTTAATAATGAAACACGCATACCTACTCTATTTCAGTTAGGCACAAGACTTTTGATTTATGTTTGCTAACTTGTTTTTACAAGAAGGTGTTTCTACAAACAGGAATTATTTGTAGGGCCTGGCTAAGAAAGTTAGGATGTTTAAATTACTTGTCCTGATTGAATTTATAAAATTAGCAATAAAATGTTAATGAAAATGTTCTTCGGTTTAGAGAGAAAATAAGCAGCTTATAACAATGGAGGCCCAAGGGATAATGAAAAATATAGTGAGCCTCCTTAAGGCTAGTACTTCTAATGTTCCATTAAATCACCAGGTTATCAAAATGTAAATCTTACCTTTCCCTTGTGCTAAGTTCCTGTTATATCCTACAGGACTAAAGTACTCAAATATGAAAACAGCCATTGCAGACACAAGGAGAAGCATCACAAACATCATCACCCAGACAGATGCACTAAATGGTTCTGCAGCAAGATGGAAACAGAAAAGAAAACAGACAATTCAATTACTTGACAGTTGAAAACCACAAAAAAATCAATTATTCTACATCTCTTTTGGAAAAAGAAACCCTGTATATATATATATATATATATATATATATATATATATATATATATATATATATATATATATATATATATATATATATATATATACACACACACACAGTAAATAGGGTTAATTTTAGTTTCCTATACAGTTTCTGTAATAATATTGCCATAAATAATCCTGCACAGAGCATTATTATCTCTGTATCTGTATAGAGCTTTATCTACTGAAGTAAGAATTAATATCTTTTACACACAACATTTATATTGAACATCCACCCACTATATGTAAGTTGTCCCTGTCTATGAGGGTATATGTACCCCAAAATAAAGTCCACTTAATAGGGAGACAGATTTCTAAACATATCAATGCTCAGCTGATTTTAAAATGACCCTTGAAAGTCTCTGAAATTCGGTAGAAAAAATGTGATCAAGCTCTTAAAAGCTTGTAACCCATTGATCTAAGACGCTACATGTCTGAACACGCACGAGAGCCCGGTAATGAAAGCACCAGGTATAAACCATACTGAATACTGAACACCAGAGCATAGTTTCAACTTCCCCCAAAGAAGACCAGGGCAGTAACATTTCATCAAGAATATAACATGTTTGTATGTATAACTTTATTTATAAAGCACTACAAGGATACACAGTGCTGTTCAATTTTACAGTATACAAAAGTACATACAGGGAAGACAAGTATTATAATAAATACAAAAAGTAATACAAAGAGATTAAGTGCCAATCTAGTATGAGACACAGTAGGAAGGAGGTCCCTGATGTGTAAGTGGGTGGGCAGGAAGACCATGAACTCTGTTTTAGATAGGTTGAGACTGAGGTGCCATTGGTTCATCCAGGAGTAGATCACTAGGAGGTAATTAGTGATCTAGGTTTGAGCATAAGTTGTTAGTAAAGGGGTGTCTAAATATATATCTGTATGTCATTTGCATATAAGTCATACTGTATTTAAGACCAAATGGAGAAAGGTAGAGAGGGTGTAGCTTGATCGCTTGTACCAAGAGAACACAGAATATACATAATAATAGAATGGTCAACTTTATCAAAAGCTGAAGATAAGTCCAGGATAATGAGAAAAGAATAGTGGACTTTGGCAGTCTGGAAAAAGTGTTGTGGTTATTTTTAAGTGAGTCATTGTAATCTTGCATAGCCTGGGATAGAACAGGCCATATTATAGTGGAGGAAGTTGGCTTTAGTATTGGGATTTCCTCAGTATGTGCCCTGCAGATTGTGTGTAGGAGTGCAGAAATTGAGTCTAAGGGGCAGATTCACTAAAGGACGAAGTGGCTAACACTAGAGAAAATTTGCCAGCGTTGCCACCCACAGGGATATTGCCAATTCACTAACAGACTCAGGCGCCAATTCGCTAGCGAAAGTGACAGTCGCACTCTATCGTCAGGTGACTTTTCTCACTGATAGAAAGTGCGGATTTTACTGAATGTTTCCTCTTTCGCCAGAGTTGACTTCGCCACCTCAGACCAGGCGAAGTGATAAAAAGAATCTACATCTTCCTCAATCTTCTGTCACTTACATCATATCCTGTGTGCCGAAAATGCATTAAAGTTACAAAAACGCTAGTGACTGCTTCTTTTTTGAAGCGGGATTGCCTGCAAAAGTCCTAACAAACATTTTATGGGGAACCGGTTTTCTCCAGACATTTCCTAACATATGGAACATTCATTTTACAGTGGGCTCATGTGTAGGGCAATATATAAATTATCTTGTCTTCATTAAGGTTCCCTGGACATTTGTAATAAAAAGTGGCAACTTCAAGCATTTGCCCCAACATTTATAAAAAAGACCTCCATACAACTATAAATTACCCGCCGTATGCAAATTGACCTAAGCGCAAGATCACTAGTGAATTTTCGCTAGGCACAAATGAACACCAGCGCATCGTCAATATGAAATGCTCGCACTGCGAAGTAACGCCAGCATTCGGCACCCAGGGCACAACTTTGAATATTATTGAATTAGCATAGTAGTAGCGAATTTGCACCTGGTGAAGTGGTGCAATGTGTGCGAATCGGTCGCCGGCGACAATTCGCCTTTAGTGAATCTGCCCCTAAGAGGTTAGCAAGGGTCAGGAATTATGGGCATTGTGTCTGCCAGGGGGCATGAGCATTAGAGTAAGTAAAAATTCAATATAAACTAGTAGTCTTGAAACAAAATATAAATGACAGGCATGGATTCTGAAATTCTAGAATTTTTTATGTGTTTTTTCTAAGGAGAATTCGTATACATAATTAAAACAAAAGGAATATTCTTTCTCAAACCAGCAGAGGTATTAACTGGTGATTCATTATTTGTGTGGGGGGTGTAGCATTAAATGACTTTCCATCCAGGAAAAGGGTATAAACAGGGGTGATTCTGGCCTTTCTGCTGCCTGAGGCGAAAGCATGGCAATGCGCCCCTGTGCCACGCCCTCAAACCACGCCCCCCCGAGCCACGCCCCCACACACCATGCCTTTCTCATACAGGATAGGTAAATTACCCTCAAATGTGTTACCATGCTGTCCCTAAAGTTAATTAAGTATATGGATACTTTGTAGATAGATACTTTGTACTGTCTTTTTTTAACCTAGAGACATTAAAAAACCTTTAAATAATTATTCTACTATTAGGCAGTTATCACACAAGAAATGTACAGGAAATACAGTGCTTGAAGGGATACTATCATGGGAAAATGTATTCTCAAAATAAACATTTTTTTTAATTTAATTTTGAAATCTGACATGGGGCTAGACATATTGTCAGTTTCCCAGCTGCCCCCAGATATGTGACTTGTGCTCTGATAAGCTTCAGTCACTCTTTACTGCTGTACTACAAGTTGGAGTGATATCACCCCCCCCGCAGCATAACAACAGAACAATGGGAAGGTGACCAGATAGCAGCTCCCTAACACAAGATAACAGCTGCCTGGTAGATCTAAGAACAGCACTCAATAGTAAAATCCAGGTCCCACTGAGACACATTCAGTTACATTGAGTAGGAGAAACAACAGCTGTCAGAAAGCAGTTCCATCCTAAAGTGCTGGCTCTTTCTGAAATCACATGACCAGGCAAAATGACCTGAAATGCACCTACACACCAATATTACAACTAAAAAATTACACTTGTTGGTTCAGGAATTAATTTTAATATTATAGAGTGAATTATTTGCAGTGTAAACAGTATAATTTAGAAATAAAAACTACACCATAAAAATCATGATACAATCCCTTTAAGTTACAGTACCTTGCACTGTTAAAAATCCCTCTGAAGAACAGATAAGTTATGATGTGACAAGGTTGCTTCCATTAAAAGGAGAAGAGTCAAACAGAATAAGTATTAAACTATAGATTATAACTGCATTATAACTTATTGGGGCCACAAGAAAATTAAGTAAATGCTGAACAAACTTATATTAAGGAAATGTAAAATTGAGGCATCACAGTGCATGTCAAGGGGTCGAATAGCAGTCTATTACACCGGCCAAAATGCTGCCCCTTGTACTGACCCACACTTTGCCGCATGAGGTGAGACTCTCAGGCCGCCTCATTATAGAAGCGCCCCTGTAGAGGAGGGTGGTATAGGTTTGGGAGGGCAGGAAGGTTGTTGGAGTGCTTGGGATGCGCAGCTGTGAGAGGTGCAGAAATTTATATTGAGTTAAGCGCAAATCTTCCTATGTTCATCTTTCAGCCCCTGTACCACCCTCACTGCATCTCGTGATGGATGCGATGTTGCCAGGCTCCCTGGTGTAGCAACACTTATGTATCACACAGGGGGCTTATTCTCTTCTTGGGGCTTGCCATCTAGTCACAAGCCCCACAAGCCCCGAGTGATATCAGTGCTAGAAAGGAAAATGCTACTGGATAGGGAGGATTCTCATATCATATACACAACCCATGAATAACCTCTTAACCTGCCCATTACTCCTCAGAGACTTTACATATACTTATTATTACATTTGAGGACATTGCCTAGTCAGGCCGGACTGCCACTTCTGCCCCCGCCGCAGCAGTGTCAAACAGCGCACAATTGTGCGCAACCGAGGACGCAGAAGCGCAACCGCGCACAGCCAAGAACACACGTGCGCTATCGCGCGCAAACAGTGCACCCACCTTTCACTGATGAAACACTTGCCAGAATAGGGGTAGGATGCTAATGGGGGCCCCCTATGTGGGAATTCAAATTACAGCCGGCACTACTAGACCGGTCCAGGAAATCCAAACTCCAAAGCCAACGCACGCACACCCAGCCCTGGAGATATGCGATAATGTGAGGAGCCAGTGACGTCACCGGCGTCACGTAAGTAGGAAGCAGCGGAGCGCTGCACAGTCTGTTACACACATGACGCACTGACTTGCAAGTGGCACCGCACTCCGCACAGGAGGGAAGGGAACTAACAGAAGCTGAAGGCGCATTACGCGCAGCACATATTTACATTTGCCAAGCAAGTTTTTTTTTTTTTTTTAACCGCCGCGTCCACAGCAGAGCAGCAGTGGATTACACCGGCCAAAATGCCGCCCCTTGTACTCACCCACATTTTGCCGCCTGAGGCGAGATTCTCAGGCCGCCTCATTATAGAAGCGCCCCTGGGTATAAAGGTAGATTTACACAGACCTTGAGCTGAGGAATCCTAAAGGAATACCCGAAGTTAAAAATTTTAATAGCTGTTAAACACTTCTCTGACTCATTGCTAATTTTCCATATTAAAAGAGACCTTAAGAAACAGTTCCAAATTCTTTGCTATTGTGTTTGTCAAGCAAAATATATTTTACTTACAGTATATAAATTATAAAGATATTGTTTCCTCCAGTCTTGTAAATCACAATTGCTGCAGCAGCAGTAGGCAGCTGCCATATTGTGAAAATCGTAGGGCAAGCTTTGCATAATCACATAGTATAAAGATAAAAACTATAGTAGAAAGACTGAAACTGCTAAATTTTAAATGAAAACTATATCCACAAACAATGTAGGTCTTTGTAAAAAATATAATGTATAAAACAGCTCATATGTAAAAGCCTGCTTCATGTAAATAACCATTTTCATAAAAATATACTTTTTAGTAGAACGTGCCATTGGGTAATCCTAAATAAAATATTTTAATAAATAAGGGCCACCCCCTGAGAAACTAATGGGCTACTTCAACCTTCGACTACGACTTTGAATCGAAGGATTCAAACTAAAAATCGTTCGACTATTCGACCATTCGATAGTCGAAGTACTGTCTCTTTAAAAAAAACTTCGACCCCCTAGTTCGCCATCTAAAAGCTACTGAACTCAATGTTAGCCTATGGGGAAGGTCCCCATAGGCTTGGCTAACTTTTTTTGATTGAAGGATATTCCTTCGATCGTTGGATTAAAATCCTTCGTATCGTTCGATTTGAAGGTTTTTATCGTTCGATCGAAGGAATAATCCTTCGATCGAAGGAATAATCCTTCGATCGTTAGATCAAACTATCTGCGCTAAATCCTTCGTCTTCGATATTCGAAGTTGAAGGATTTCAATTCCTAGTCGAATATCGAGGGTTAATTAACCCTCGATATTCGACCCTTAGTGAATCAGCCCCTAAATGTTAGGTCACATTACTATTGCTTCCACACTTCTTCCTGTTACAGTTAGAGCTGCCGTATTTCTGATCTCCTGAGGCCACACAGAAAATAGCATACAATAGGGGCTTCAAGGAAAAGATGTGAAAGGGCAATATTTACTTAACTATATATTCCAGTTTGGTAAAATTCTTTAATATGTCACTTAATATGATATAAACTATCTGTTGCTTCATTTTGGGGTGTAGTTTTCCTTTAAGGGCCATAGTAAGCCTGAATAATGATATTGCTTGTTTTTTACTGGCACCAAATGCATGAGTAGTGCTTGTATTATGTAGCTTTATCTATAGAGACTAATATTATGACTCTATCTACTCAATATCAGTGATCAAAGTGTGTTTCTTTGCTTTAGGACTTGCTATTTATGATACATATGCTCTAACTTCAGAGTATCTTTGGACCCAATGAAAAAGCAAAAGATAAATATTGCATAAAATGACTGCAAGGTGTATGTTTCAAGCAAACAGAAAGGCAATAAAACACTGACAATCTTGTGTGTCTTCACTCAGTTCCACACAGGCTTTATAGTCACAAAACAAAGTTATGTTTGCCCTTTAGTTTTTTGTTGTAGAAACTTTTTATGCTGAATACTCAATATGTCGAGTTGCCTTAGATTTAAGTCTACTAAATATTGAATATTTATTATTGATGAATAGTCTACAACAGTAGACTATTCATCAATAATTATTATTATTATTATAATTATTATTGATGATGAATAGTCTACAAAAGTGACTCACAAATTGCAGGATCTAGCCTAAAGATCAATTGGAGGAAAATTTGGACAGAAAGTCTATTTGCTCTTATAGATGGTCTCAAAGCTTAGTCTAAAGGTTACTTTGTGATGAACCCTTATTTGCAGTTGGCTAAATAGTACAACAGTCTAATATACTTATAACCTTTTTTTGAGAGCTAAGGGAAGCCTAGGGTCTTTGATTTACAAATAGTGTTTTCATTTCTCATCAAATAGGCAAGTAATAGTAAAGTTGTAGATCACAAGCAATTGTGTATTAAGGACAGTCATTTATTGCATATCTATGTTTACATATATATGAAGAGCATGGAAATGGCAATTAATTCATCAAATAATTAGTTTATATTAATTGTCAGAATTATAGTAACAATATAGTTATTCTCAAATAACACTTGTTCATTTTTCTTGCAGAAATAAGTATATAGCAGACATAATTTGCTGAGAATTTTGAAAGAAATCTATATGGCTTTTTTTTTTAATGACAATGAAAAATACTTCAACAATCACGTGACCATTTAGCAGAATGTAAAATAACTCACCTAAAAAAGCTGATGGAGAAACGGTGCCATTGCTACGTGATACCATAACACTAATTCCAGTTTCAACAAATGGAACTGAAAAATCAACTGCTTCTGAACGCTCTTCATTGATTGTGAGTGAACCCACGGCCATAACAGCTCGTTTGTAAACCACCTAATTGACGGATTAAAAATAGCAGGAAGACAAAATGATAAATGTGTCATATATGGTACAATCCCCATTCCTTAAGCAATGGATATAGTATCAAGTTCTTACTAAAGAGCTTTTACCTAACAGAACTTACTTCACCAATCATTCCATTCCAAATATTCTTGATTTTTTTGCCATGCTTCCCATTAGTAACCAGGTAAAGGTCATAAGTGAATTTCACAGTCTTTGAAAGTTTCTTTAAAATATCTATACAGAATCCTTTGCAACATTTTTTCACTGATGTACCTTCAGTTGTTGAGTTACTGCAAGAGAGAAAAAACATTCTTAAGAATGTGATGCTGATAGTAAATAGGTATCAAAGGACTATAATAGTGCTTCTTGGACAAGCATAAGTAGAGGAAGGGAAGCTTTGACCATTTAGGCAGGCCAGAGGGAGCAAAGGGTTAAGGCTTGGCTAGGAGTAGAATGGGCAGAAGCACATGCTCTGTGAGTTTAGGTTCCGTTTCAAAATATACAATACACATAGAATACATAGAAACCAGTGCAATTGCCATCAGAATTAAATAATCAGCCTTGTAGCATCAGGTTATATTACAGACAAACCTTATTTTCTGCTTGATAACTTGTGAAGACCCCTAAACTTAGTTTCTCAAGAGCTGCTCAGATCCCACTGAGACAGTTTCCAAGATGGTGACCCCCTGTGACAAGTTTGAAGTCCTGGATCATTGCTGCTATTGACAAGCTGAAACTTTAGGCTGGTGCAATAAGTTCAGTATATAAAGATGGCTTTTAGGGTTTAATTCTCCTTTAAAGTGGCCCTAATGCACTCTAAAAATTACATAATTTTTTTCTCCCATAATTCAACCTCTATGTGCCAGGAATCATAAATTCCATGGAACTGACAGTACAAGTACTAGCATTTTGCTGTGTGTTGTCTGGCATATGATGTTCAGAAAATCCACTAGAATGAAAACCTGCTATTAATTCAACACTTATTTTTTATATTTTGCTTACTTGAGCCTAGGCCTTTAGGCCACGATTCAGTCCATTCTTGAGGATTTTGATACATACCGAGAGGGTTTTGAGAAGAAATAGCAATACTTATGATTTCAAATCCCTTACTGGCTTGTGTTGCTTTCATTTTAATGAAAGAATTTTGTTGTAAAGTTGTTGTTTACTTTTAAATTAATTGTTAATAGGCAAACAGTGATATTCTTTTTTTCTCAAAGTTAAATGGTCTTCATTTTGTATTTGTTGTGGTGTTAGAGTGATTTAGATTAAAGCAGTAAATGCTTAATAAATGTGTCAATGTGTGATACAAATCAAACTGCTGGGTATTCATTAAAATCATAATTTTCCATTTCAGTTTTTTAACAATTTGCCCCTAGACAGATACAGTAAATATAGGTGGAATTTGATTTTGGTAATTTAAGCTGGGGAGGGCTTTTTATCAAAAAGTTGAATACAACTGATTAATTCAACTCAAAATTTTACCAAACTGGAATGTCTGCTTATTTATCTAAAAAAAAAATAATGTAAAAAATATTAATAAAAACAACTTTAATGCAACAAATTCTACTCATGATTTTCAATGTTTTTTTTTTTTTTTTTTTTTTTTAATTGAAAAATTTCAAAAATTCAAAAAACTCAAATAGAAAAAAACACATTCTATTTAGGACAACTACCACTGACTTCTATGTAAACTTGCAAGCTTTAGATTTTGAAGTTTTACAGAACATTCAAATTTTGGAAACCCTAATTCAAATTCATGAGTTTTAGCACACAAAAATTCCATCACATAAAGTAAGATATATAACATTGGGTTACATGCTGATCAAAGAATACTTTCTAAATTATATATAGTGGTCAGTCAGGAGAGAGTTGTTGCATTCAATAAAGTCAGCATCTAAAAAAGAAACAAAAAAATACTTACTTTAACCGGAAATACTTTCTACATGGCACAGTATTTCTGACGCATGTTCCTGTCAGGTAGTCAACATTTTCAACAATCACAAATGGAGCTTCTTCTAAAGTGACAATGCTTAAATGGTTGTCATCGGGGTCAGTGTCCACAGAAGCTGTAATCCTGGGCCACACGGGATACTTCATGTTTAAGCTTTTGTTCTCCCATTTCCCCACCTGTTATATGAAATTATTGAAGATGTATTTTATTATGTTAATATTTAGCATTTTATTGTCACTTGAATGCATTAAGAAAGTATGGTAGTTTGAATGCAGGAATTGTAGGACTTGTTGAATCTAAACTCAAACCATGTTAACGGTTGATGCGGTTTTGCTGGGTTTTTTTTATCCTATATAATTTTATTTGTAATATAATTAGATTTACCCCATACATTTTTATGGAAATATGTCGAATCGCACAGACCTAGTCATTCTAGAGAGATGGTAATTGGTATGTCTTGGTATGTCATTATCTTTAAAAGTTATTGCTAGTGGATGGAAAGTGACCAATGTCATGTTTTATCACTTATAACAGGTACCAGCTCTATTCGAAAGAATCTATTCCATAATGGTGATTGCTTGTCTTTATCTTTATGTTACCTCAATCATAAAGCTACTAAACATATCATTATTTTAGTTTCCTATCAATGGAGTAGGAATAAACAACTCTGTGTAAGATATATATGTATACATTATATCCAGCTCCAAGGAAAACCGATCAATCTATAACAGGCATTATCTACCCAAGGGATATGTGTACATTGCTCTTTCAAAGCCAGTTATGAATTGTTACACAATGCATTGTAAATCCTATGAGAGAAAGTCATTCGCTTTCAGTGCAATGATTATGGTTCTAAAAGAAACCCATAAGAAAAATAGAAAGAAATAATGATAGAAGAGTACAAGTTCATTATGAATAGAGAAGAGCAGTCATGAAAGTTTTGACTAGAATTGCAATAACACAAATGTAAGTTGCATGTTTTTATTATCAGGATACTTCATGGCATGTTTTATTTTTATTTTTTAACTCAGTTTAGGATTTGTTGTTTATCATCTGGAAGTTAGAGAATGTATATGGACCACAATTATACAGTATGTGAACCAAAATGCCACTTATATATTTTGCAAATTGAAAACTCTGCCTACTTGATGTTCAAATTATCTGTAAAAAGTTTTAAGCACCTACCGCAAGAAAAATTAGGCACCAGTAGCCAGACCTAGGAGTAAATTTTTTTCCATTATAAGGATTTCACTCTTGGAGTCATATTTGTGAAGGCATAGGTTTGGGATGCAGAAACTTATCATGCCAATACATAAGAAATGTACTATAAATATGTTCTGTGTATTCATTATTTTTCAACTAAAGTCAGTATAACAGCAAAAAGCCATTGCCTATTGCCCTTGTCCTAATTTAAAAAATAAAAAAGCAATTATTTTAAATGAAAAGAATAGGAAGAGCACATCAATAGCATCATTTATTTATTTATTTATTTCTGTTTATATTGTTCTTTGAAGTAGGATACTATATATGTAGTTTTTAGGTCTTTTGTTACAAGTACCTATATAATATTATGATAGGCTATCTATATAAGCGTTTCTCTGCTTGGTGAAGATATTTTACAGCAGTTATTGTTGCAGCTGGAGAATTGAGTGTACCTACTGCTGTAATTATCAAGTGGATACAGTTTAGTATGTGAGTAATTGGTCACCCTCATCTTCATTTGCTGCAGAGGCCCTTGAACTTGTCTTTTAACCAAAATAAAGTATAAGGCAAAAATACATGTACTTACATGTACTGTTAAAAGACAAGAATTTGCAGAGCATTATGCTGCAAGCAGTGGCACATACTGCATTTTCCAATGAGTTGTGTAAACTAATTTAGTTGGTTGTCAAAATGTATTTATAGATGAAATTTTATTCTTTTACTGGTAAAAGAATGAGCACAAAAATACTCTAACTGCTTAGTGGCAAATACAAAATGTGATTGCTAATCCTGAACATGATACCTTGTCTTTAAGAATTATTTAAGAATTATTTCCAAAACAACTGTGCAGCTGGCAAATGTTTTCTACTTTACTGTATGAACAGTGCCCCCTGCTGACCAAATGGCAACATTTAAGTTCTCCGTTCCAATAGAAAGATCCAATATCAACTGCTACAGGTTTGCAGCACTATTTTTACATCTAAGCACATTTCTACTCTGTTGAAATTGTTGCTATATTCTAGCCTTTGTATTCTTCCTAGAATACAAAGGCTATTCAAATAAGATTGGAACATATATGCCCAGAATGCTTGGGTTCTGGGATTCTCCAGATAAGGGATCTTTCTGCATTTTGGATCACCATACCTCAAGGCTGTTAATAATTATTTTGCCACCAATATGGAATCATGTTGTTTAGTTAACATCAAGTACAAGGTACAGTTTTAATTTTTACACTGGACTGTTCCTTTAAAAACTGAAATTATTTGCTTAAAATTGACTCTGTGGGAGTGGTAGTGCAGTATTTTGCTGATAGGAGCACCGGGCCTGGGTGTGAGGTAAGTAAATACAATCACTTAGGGGTGCCTAACTTTTGGCACACCCAAGTAAAGAGGGGGTATATTTGCTGTTTCTCAGTTTCCCACACACCATGGGGCACATTTACTTAGGAATAGAATAAAAAAAGTTAGAATTTCGAATGATTTTTTTGGCTACTACGACCATCGAATTGGCTACTTCGACCTTCAACTACGACTTTGACTTCGAATCGAACAATTCGAACTAAAAATCTTTCGACTATTCAAACATTCGATAATCGAAGTACTGTCTCTTTAAAAAAAAACTTTGACTACCGAGGTGCAATGTTAGCCTATGGGCAAGGTCCCCATAGGCTTTGTAACAATTTTCTGGTGGAAAAAAAATCGTTCGATCGATGGATTAAAAACCTTCGAATCGTTGATCTTAACGATTGAACGAATTGCGGTAAATCCTTCGACTTCGATATTCGAAGTCGAAGGATTTAACTTCGACAGTCGAATATCGAGGGTTTATTAACTCCCATCTTTCTTAAATATTTTGGGAAAGCAGTCATTTTGAAACCAGTAAAGCTTTTGGGGGCATTTTCACTGAGATGACACAAAAAAAGAACTATTAAAGGGGCATTCCTTTCATTTTTAGAAATGTATCATAGAATGGCAATATTTCAGGTTCAATATTATGTGGCACCTAAAACCTGCCAAGATACCATCAAAGTTAGTGGTAAGTGTATCATGCAAGACAGCTGATAAATAAGTTTTGAGTTTTACATGATTTACCCTCCTGCACTTAGGACAAGAAGAGTATAAGCATTAAAGGAAAACTATACCCCCAAAATGAATACTTAAGCAACAGATAGTTTATATCAAATTGAATGACATGTTAAAGAATCTTACCAAACTGGAATATATATTTACATAAATATTGCCCTTTTACATCTCTTGCCTTGAACCACCATTCCGTGATGGTCTGTGTGCTGCCTCAGAGATCACCTGACCAGAAATACTTCAACTCTAACTGTAACAGGAAGAAGTGAGGAAGCAAAAGGCAGAACTCTGTCTGTTAATTGGCTCATGTGACCTTACATGTGGTTTGTATGTGTGCACAGTGAATCTTACAATCTCAGGGGACAGCCCTTATTTTTAAAAATGGTAATTTTCTATTTATGATTACCCAATGGCACATACTACTAAAAAAGTATATTATTATGATAATGGTTCATTTACATGAAGCAGGGTTTTACACATGAGCTGTTTTACTCAGTATCTTTTAATAGAGACCTACATTGTTTGGGGGGTATAGTTTTCCTTTAAACGTTAGGGGTGCATTGTGAAAGGCAACCCAATGTCAACATGTCAAAAAAGAATTGTATCTCCTGTCATCCCTCTAGTACTGGAGAAGCAAAGGGGCCAAAAGGACCAACTGTCTGAATCTACATCACTCTTTTGTGTATAAAATAAGAATAGCTTGGAGTCAGTTGTTTTAGACAGAAAAATATGGCAGCACAATATAAGGATCTGCATGTAAACATATGCATTAAAAGGGAACAATGAACCAACTAGCTAATAATGTTGAACTATTTCAATTAGATATTGCTAGTGTGCAACGGAGGAATTCTACATTCAAAAATAATTTCTTGCTAAATCTAATCAAGCAACCTTTTCATGACAAATGCCCCTCTAATCTGTGAGGGAAAATTACCTGGTTGTTGTGAAGAACAACCCAATGACAGCTCCTATTTGCATGAATTCAAATGCAGATATAAGTAACCTTGGTCACTATAACCAATATACAGTACTGAAAATGAGCAGTGTTAATCCTAATTATAAAACTGGCACCTTTTCCTTTTCTGAAGGAAATTAACTAGCTAAAAAAATTGAAAACCTAAATTAAACTATAAATACAATATGGAAAAAAAAGAAATTCAAGGGAACCAAGATAAAGCAGTAAAAATAGTTTGGCTTTTGCTAAAAGTGTTAAAAAATGTGATTTGCAATGAGAAATAATGTTGAGGAGGAGTTTTGTGTTCTAGATTTCAAGATTGTTGGATATCATACTACCATTATGAAATACATAGGGCCACTTCAGAGATCAGAAATATGTATGTTGGAAATAGCAGTATATTTTCAAAACGGATTACATACATTTTATTCCATACGTATCCTCAAGAGTTAGAATATGCTTTGAAGTTAATGCCTTTTTAAGAATTCTCAGAAATCTCTCTTGTTAGGCTAATCTCTTTCATGCATTTGGGCAAAAACACATTTTTTTGCCAGTATGTTGTAAGTAAAAAACATTTTATGTCATGCAGTAAATGTACAGTATGTACTCAGAGATTTGCATGTGCATAAATTTGCATGGGATTTTCTTGGACCATATGCCCCCTTTTAATTAAATATTAGTCATATACAAGCTGAATTCATTCATATTCAGTAATGAAATTGCAGCCAAGGAATGGGTGATATGCCTGGGGGTGATGGTTGCCAAGGGGATACCTGGGAAGAAAAAAAGAACAAATTAGTAGCCTACATTTAGGGAGGTCCCATCAGATCAAGTCCATGCCTCAGGTACTACTGTCTAAGAAGGCAGGGAGATGGGGGTCTCTGCTGAGCTCGGGCAGGAGGAGATGCCTGGAAGTCCATCACCATGCAAATATACCAAGCTACTGCCAAGCTACTACCATCGATAACATTTTACCTTTGGCCACCCAGAGCCATTTGTGAGGACATTCACTTTATAAAACTTTGTTATACAGTCAACATGTGCTTTGCTACTTACAGTAGATAGATAGGACTAGTGTTACCCCTTGTGCAGATTTTTTATTGTATTAGATGTCTGTTTGCATATTATTTCACATATCTAGTAGTGATAAATTGAAGCATCTGAATTTCATCCAAGTAGCTTTTTTCAAGTAGTATTAGTAGGCTATTAAAGTCACCAAATCACTAGTTTGCTTGAACTTATTCTTTCAGGTGACAACTAAATTTTATTGGGAAAGGTGTTACATTTTCGAGTTACTTGATTGAAAGAGTGAATTGCACTGAAACTGTGGGAGTATAGATGTTCAACAAACATCCATACAGACTTCAGGGCAGACAGCAAACAAGTTAAACTAAAAGGCCCAGAGTTACAACAAGGAAGGGGGCGTACCCATGGTCCAAAGACCATACAAACAGACAGGAGAACAAATAGCAATACTTAGCTGGTTCTTATATCAGCTTGACTGCGAGTGCAGTTGAGTCCTTTAAACAACATCTTGGCACAAGTGCCACTACCCCAGCATGAACAGACTGAACAAATACCTGCAGATGGGAATACTGTACACGGATACTATCCCTCAGAAACCAAGGTCCTAAACAAGGCCTTTCTCCTGAAATGGGGCCTGATGGGACGCTTGAATAAAAATCCCTGTGCTACACCAATGAGCTTAAACAAAGTATAATTTGCCAGGCACTATGGGGCCGACAATACAGCTGATCAAAGTGCAATCCAGAAAAGCAAAATGTTGTATGTTTATAAGGTTTTATAAGGTCTGAAATAGATAAACAAACAATATAAGAATATCTAAAAAAAAAAACAGTTTTTTTATACTTTGTACCAGTGATACACTATTTCATATGCACAACCTTATTCATTAATAATAATTCATTGTGTTTTTTATCAAAGGGAACACAGCATTAACTGCAGTATGCTTATCTGTTTCAAGATGACATAATGGCTACTATAAAGTTCAGTAATGTGTGACCACCTGGGACTTTTTCTTCTTTAAAAAAAAGAGGGTGAGAGTAAACTAAACATCAAGCTTCTCATAACTGCACACAAGTATCCCAGTGAGACTATTGGACACAAGTGTGTAATTCCAGTTAGCAGATTGCTTTTCTGAGCCAGCTGGTGTCTCCCTTAAGAAATGTCTGTGATGACACATTTCTTCAATCTACCATTATGCTTTCTGTGGGAATTAAATGAGTATGACAACAGAACGATAGACAGCCGTTTAAAAGCCCTAGAAGGAAATTCATGGTGGTAAATTGCAGTTGCAGGGTGGAGCTGATGACAGAGAATTACTCTTTCTTATTACTTATTTTCTTTCTGCAGAAAAATAAGCTCTGCCAATCGTAATAATGATCTTGTCTGGGCACAGACATTGCACTTCCTTTTTAATGTATACATTTACTTATAGAACTATTCCTCGCAACTATTATTCAGTTAGTTTCATTTGATTTCATGTGTATCTGTTCCATCACATAAGCACACCATTCTATAAATTAACACTTGGGGGCACATTTACTTAGCTCGAGTGAAGGAATAGAAGAAAACATACTTCTCAAAAATACTAATTTTGAATGTTTTTTTTGGCTACTTCGACCATCGGATTGGCTACTTTTGACCTTCGACTACGACTTCGAATCGAATGATTCAAATTAAAAATCAATTCGACCATTCGACAGTCGAAGTATTGTTCGATTTGATGGATTTTATTGTTTCGATCGCAGGAAATGCGGTAAATCCTTCGACTTCGATATTCAAAGTCGAAGGATTTTACTTCGACGGTCGAATATCGAGGGTTAATTAACCCTCGATATTCGACCATTAGTAAATGTGCCCCTTGGATTTGTACAGCACATTCTAGTGAAGGTCTTAGAGGGCAAAATAATAATTGTTCACTTGACCAATGTTTGTTTTTATACATAAAAACACTATAGTGCCCTTGATACTGAGTGTCATTGTTTTTGTTACAAGTCTGTTATCTACAAAAAAAACATAACTTTCTCATTTAAAGAGGCCACAAACATTTCTGCATTAAGCTTATGAATAGTATGAAGGATGTAGTTACCATCTAGTTGAGTGTATTATAAAAAAATTTACTTTAAATGTATATATGTGAAATACACAAATTAATTATATTGTTCTGGGCTCATAGAGGCACTATAGCCCTCATTTACAATGCCATGGCAATGTGAAATGTTAAAAAAAAAGATAGAAATCCCCCATTTTTATGTACTTTGTAGTTGTACACTGCATTGGCATGCACAAAGGCCTCTCTCTCCTCTAAGGTATTGGAATGGCAGGAGGCGCAGTTGCATCAGGGCCCTAAGGCAGGCTATAGGAACAAGGCTGAGCTGCTTCTCCTGACGTGCTCACTTTCCTTTCTCTTCCACTAATCCTACACTTGTGCCCCTGGGAATTGAAAAAGACTCCTTATATGTATATGATAATATATATATATTTATGCACACCAATGCTTGCAAGACTTGGGCTTATCAGTGTTTAGGCCAATACTTGTTATGACCAAATAATGCAAGTTTATATGAGTGTATAATTCCTTGCATAAACATGAATATTATTAGCATGGCTTTGTATCATCAGCAAGACACAGTATCTACAATGCCACTTATCAAGGTGATTTCCAAAATATCTTAAAAAGTAAAGTGGCCAAAGCACAAACATGAGGAACTGCAAACAGAAAATGTTATCACCGGTCTGCAATTTCATCCAGTTCCAGTAAGCTACAAGAAAAAATATTTTAGTAATTGAAATAAATTAAAATCGACCTTATGAAAGCTTTCTTGCTATGTAAATCAAAACTACAAGATCACAGACTCTTGGAAAAAATTGAGAATTGCTTTAATATAGAAAGCGTTGTTGCACTCCATTCTGGTGGAGCAGGGGGAGCATGAAGTGTAAAAATACAGTTACTGTATTTGTGTTTATTTTTTGTACTTTGCACTAGGGATGTAGCGAACTGTTCGCCGGCGAACTAGTTCGCGCGAACTTCGACTGTTCGCGTCCGCCGAATGTTCGCGAACGTCGCGCGACGTTCGCCAATTGGTGTTCGCATTCGATTCGAAGTAAAATTTCGTTCGACCATTCGACCATTCGATCGCTAAAATCGAACGATTTCCATTCATTCGAACGATTATAATCATTCGATTGAATTAAAATCATTCGATCGAATAGCTTCGATCGTTCGATTCGAACGAAAATCCTTCGATCGTACGAATAAAATCCTTCGATCGTTCGATCGAACGATTTTATCGAGCGTTCGAAGTTCGCGAACTGTTCGCGAACTGTTCGCTTTTTTGCCGGTGTTCGCGAACGGTGTTCGCGAACACATTAACGGCAGTTCGCTACATCCCTACTTTGCACCCTTCTCCACCATATTTAAGTAAGGGTCCTAGCATTCTGGCTATGCAAGTGTCTGCTAGGAGGTTCTAAAATATGTAACAAGGCAACATTTAACATTTTCATATTTTAAATATTAGCATATGGGCTCTTTCACACACAGTAGTCTTACAGTGCACTACAAATCTCTCTGACCTACCCATGTATTTCAGTATTTTGGGGTCCCATAACCACACATTAAATTAAGCTGCAGCTACAGCCATTGCATTAGTCAAATAGCCCCCAAAATGAGCTTGGGCTGAAGAGCTTGCAAACTGTCCCTCTCTTCCATGTTCAGACTCCAATCTTTCCAACAGACCAGGTTTCCCCAATCTTTTTTACCTGTGAGCAACATTAATGGAGGCATGACCAATGTTTCTGAGTGTATCAAAATGTGTTGTGCTTAGTCAATTGGTAGCCCCTATGTGTACTGGCAGTCTAGAGGAGGCTCCGTTTAGCAGTACAGCTGGTTTTGTGCAACAAAACTTTCCTCCAAGCCAGGAACTAAAAAATAAGCACCTGTTTTGAGACCACTAAGAGCAACATCCAAGCGGTTGATGAACAACATGTTGCTCATGAGCCAGTGGTTGGGGTTCACTGCAATAGACCATAACCATAGTCTTATGGATTTGCTGAATAGTATTTCTTGCCAAACAAATTCTCATGAGGATGATGATGATGAGGAGGAGGATTTCAGCATTGGAGGGGACTGATCTTTCTCAGATGAGAGGAGGGTGATTGACTGATGGTGTAAGAGAGGCCAGGGAGAAGCCAGTTAGTAGCAAGTTATGGTAGCATTGGCAGATAGGATGGGGAGCATAGATGAGTATCTTCTGTTGCTTGCGAAGGGAAGTATTGTAGCACTACTGCATATACAGAACTGATCATTTTTTAACCATGGTGGTAATATGGCCAAGGAAGAAGAGGTAAAAAAAAAACTTCCTCCAAAGAGATAATGGGCAGGATTAATGAGCATGCCAATGATGCTTCTTGTTGCCAGGCTGACTTGGCAGTGATTTAAGGAGTTTTGTTCAGCTGATGACAAAGCATAGCAGGTATTTTTGAACCTACAGTATAATGGGGCAACCTTACACCTGCATTCATTTTGATCATGTCTCTCTACAGCTCTGTAGCACAGGCCAATGGTCAATACCTTCCCCAAAGAACCCCTCCTCCCAAAATCATGCCTTCAAGTTTTTTATCTTTTAGCTATGGATAGACATGAGATTGCTAGGAATTGTTTCAAAGGTTTGTACATCATTTATTCGTTTTACAGCATTTTCAATAATTCAACTCCCAACAAGCAGAGCAGAGTTAAAAGCTTTTAAAAAACTTTTATTTCTTTGTGTTTTTACCTGACTTCAAGTCTGAGAATTCTTGTTTTGCAAACAACTCAGGAGCAGTCAATCAACCTCAAAGGACAATTCCTTAAGGCATCCAAATACTGTATTTTAAAGGGAGTTAAATAAAATATAAGTTTAAAGAACACCTCTACCATGTCAGAATACAAATAATGTCATTCAGCTTAAACACTATTTAAAATAGAATGAGATTTGTATCGCAGACTGCAAGTTTATCCCAGTAATAAATGTTTTCTGTCCTTATTTTGACTTCTGTTAGTATGTATAATACTGTATGTGTGTGTACAGAGAATAAAGTAGCACACTTTTGGTATACTAGAACTTTTTTTCGGTGTGTATATATATATATATATATCTGCTTTTCTGTCTGTCCATCATCCAGTCTGGTTACAGGCTGGAGAGCACCCCAGTGCATTCCTGGGAGAGGGGGAGTGCCTGACTTTGGAGCCAAATGTACAGGGTTACAGACAGAGTTTATTCACTAACTTCGAGTGAAGGAATCAAAGTCAAAAAAGTTTGAATTTTGAAGTTTTTTTGGGGCTACTTCGACCATCGAATGGGCTACTACAACCTTCGACTACGACTACGACTTCGAATCAAACTATTCGAACTAAAAATCATTCGACCATTTGATAGTCGAAGTACTGTCTCTTTAAGAAAAAACTTCGACCCCCTAGTTCCCCATCTAAAAGCTCCCGAACTCAATGTTAGCCTATGGGGAAGGTCCCCATAGGCTTGGCTAACTTTTTTTGAATGAAGGATATTCCTTCGATCGTTGGATTAAAATCCTTCGAATCGTTAGATTCGAAGGATTTTATCGTTCGATCGAAGGAATAATCCTTTGATCGTTCAATTGCACTATTTGCGCTAAAATTTTAATTCCCAGTCGAATATCGAGGGTTAATTAACCCTCGATATTCGACCCTTTGTGAATCGGCCCCTAAATATCCTTAAGACCTCTATGACCCCCAATTAAGACATAAGGATTCTTACTCAATGACGGAGAACACACAGCTTTATTTGGTGTTTTGGAGTTTCCATCTGAACCATATCTGTTCCCAAGTCTCACAGGCAGATTCAATTAGTATTGCCTTTGTTTTGTATATAGATAGTAAAAATAATTTCACAAAATTTGACAACATTGTGGGAAGAAAGAAACAGTGGTGACCTGCAATCTGTGATTTTAAAGGAACTATTTGCTGAAGTTTAGAAGGCATATTAGAATATAAATGCACATATGGGCAGAAAGCCTGAACTACTTTACATTTCATGCTCACAAAAAGTAGACCCAAATATCAACTAGTCAATGGAGATATGAAATAATGCTCTAAAGCAGTAACAACTGTTCTAAAATGAAATAAATATTATGTTTTCTTCCTTTATTTCTGCAAAACAATCCTTATGAGATATCTATGTATGCACTTTGTGTGCTAATTCATTAAACGTTGTTTTAATTCATTCTACAGAATACAGCTTAGTAACACATAAATAGTTGAGCCAGCAATTGCGTACTTCATTCCACCAGTACCTACAAATTTTATTTTGCTGGGAACATTCCATACCAGCCTACTCTGGTTTAGATAGACGTGCATTCTCCTAGGTCAAAACACATTGTCAAATAAGAGCTTGCTCAGGTACAAGAGGGAGACAAACAAACTAGATGACATGATGGAGGATTACCAAAAAAGAGAAGCACAATCGTCATAAAATCATGTTTTTTTAGTAGTCGTTTTGCAGTGTAGCAATGTCCAAGAAATAGATTAGACCATTTCTGCCTAATCTTAGGCTGGAGATGAAGTACTGACAAGAAACACGATAACAGAGAAAACAATCACCAGTGGCTCAGAATAGATATCCAGATGCAAAGGGAACATTCTTTGCAGAATATGAAGTAGATGTTCACAAAATTCTTTTACTCATGTCTCTTAGGCAAATGGCACCTACTACCTTGCTCACAGGGGTAAATAGGAAAAAGAATGCAACAATCAAAAACAGACAGGTCAGTGACTAGACAGCAGGGGCCCCTTAGTATAAATGCAATAATGTATGGAAAAAGCAAAAAAATGTGCCCAGTAGTACTTTATTAGAATCACTGTTTAACACTCCTGAAGTACACATAAGATTGTGGGGGTTATTTATTAAGGCACGATTTAGACACAGAAAACCCAAAAAAGTTGTAGTAAAAAAAGACAAGATTTTTTTGCGATTTATTAAGCTGTTCCAAGTCCATATCCAATACACCATCTAAAGCCTGATGAATTCATGTAAAAGTCAATAGCAGTAAGTCCCCTTAACCATTTGAAGATGTTTTAACCCAGAATTATTTGTGGTTTTGGGGCTTGAAAAGCTAAAAATTTTCATGCAGTAATTCGAAAAGATCGTGGTTTTTCCTGATCCAATTTTTTTGCATTTTTGATTGATAAATTGTGTATTATAGTTTGGTCAGACTTTTTTTTATTTAAAAAATGCCAAAAATTAGGATTTTAATAAATATTGCCCTAAGTGCCAGTTATATCAAAACAAGATGTTGGAGGCACATAACAGAATGCATTAGACCAGATTGTAATTACACTTAATTGATACTTATATTGTTTTATAATAAAAACATCTAATGTAGATACAACCATAGTGAGTTTAGACATATGGCTATGTCAGACATGCCTGCCTGTGTGGTATGTAATCATGCAAATCAAGCATGGATATAAATGTCTGATTTTGTTGTTTAACTGTCATTGTTTTTAGAGAAGAAACACAACCCTCTTGAAATATGCAAAATGCTCATTTTTTTAAAAAATCATCCCCCAATCATTGAACTATTTTGTCCACAATTTTTTTTCATTAAGAAACTATTTATCCAGAGTTAATTTATTTTATTATAATGACTATTCACAATTATAACAATTATTTTGACTTAAACATGTCCTCTACCCTTTTCCTTGCCTGATGCATGTAGGTTTCTTAAAACTGCACTGGTCCCAGTCATATTCGGAAATATTTGTTATAAAATCTTATATTCCTCAGCACAGAGCAATGAGATGTTATATGTACCTTTGTATTTGTAATACTTTATCTGTTGCAGATTTTGGAGAAGCATCAAACATTACCCAGATAAGAAGGGCTGTTCATATTTTCAATGCAACCCATATGATGATTTAAAAGGTAGTTCACATTAAAGTTTACTCTTAGCTACTATGCTACTATGCAGTAAGACTTTTTATGCTATGGCCAAAAGGCAAAGAAGTTAGGGACCGCCATATGGGGTTTACCTTGACGTGGTATGGTGGCTTTTCAACTTCATGATCATAACTTTGTAACTAAAAACCCCTGTTTTGTAAACTTTTGAGACAGGGGACTAGGGAATGTGCATTAAAACTAGCACTTCCATTATACTTTAATATACTATTACTTAGCCTTTAGAGTGCTTCCACACACCCTATTTTGTACATTTTACTCTAAGCTTGTTATAGAATGTCTTTTTAGTTGACCATCATTTTTTATTTTTTTAGTTACGGATTTGCCATGTATTGTAAACTATTTCTCTGTGAGGTTCCAGTTTATTGTTACTCTTACTTTTAAATTACCTTTCTATTCAGGCCTCTCCTGCTCATCTTCCATTTTCTGCCTGATTTGGCCATCTATAGGGTATATTTATGAATGGGTGAAGTTAAAGATGACCACAGTCTGCTAGAGTGAAATTCTGCCACTCCATTCATTTTTATGGGATTTGTAAAGGCATAGTTATCAATGGGTGAAAGTGAAAGTTTAAAAATCCCATAGAAATTAATGGAGAGATATTACCTAGCGGACTGTGGTGATCTCTAACTTACAATGAATGAAAAGCCGATACCTTTTTATGCAACAAACGGGGTGATCCCAAGCTGTATTCCATGGTGCTCTTGACACAGTTCAACAGATCAAACGTTTTGGGACCACATGGCCCTTCATCAGTGATCACTGATGAAGGGTTATGCGGTCCCGAAACGTTTGCAGGTTTCAAATGAAAAAATAGTGGAGTGCACACACATTAACACTTTTTCATGTTTTAATATATATATAATTAAATATTTACATTTATATATATATATATATATATATATATATATATATATATATATATATATATATAGTCCAGGTGTGTACTATAAATATATATATTTATTATTATTTTTTTATTAAATTCAGACGGTTTTTGAATCACACATTTTTTGGAATTTATTAAACCCTGAGGATGGAAAACTCAGAATCTGAAAATCTGGCATCTCAGACCTGTCGAGGTTGCATATAAGTCAATGGGAGAAGTCCCAATGATTTTCTTATGTGCGCAGAGTTTTGTGCAATACCCCAAAGTTTTCGGGCAAAAATCTGAGTTTTCGGGTGAAAAATCTGAATAAATCGTGAAAATTGGATGAAAAATCCAAAAATTCATGAAAATTATTTTTTTTTCCTGCAAAGCTAATTTTCAGGAAAATGTAACAATAAATAAGCGTAAACAGAAGCAGATTTGATCGGAGTTTGTAGCAGAAAATATTGAGATAAATTCGGACTTCGATAAATAGCCCCCCAAATGTATGTATATAATATATGTATATGTACTGAATATAAAAGTAAATATCTATCCAGAAACAAAAACGGTTACCAATTAACAGTTCACTGCAGTGCCAAAATCATTGAAGCCCCCAAATTAAATATTTCTTGAACCATATATATATATATGCCCAATGTACATTCTACATTTAAAAGAAATATACTGTGCAAGGCTTGCTAAAAAATCTCCGGAGCCCCTTATTACAAGTATTCCTCCAACAATCCTCCAACATTTATGAGAAAGATACAGTGAAGGGCTGTGCCAAAATATCTGCTGCCCTGTATTAGGTGTATTTCTCTCCAATGGTAACTTGTATTTTGTAAGAAGCAAGACTAAAACCAAAGTTCAAGCATGGTTAATCAGCTTGTTTTTAATAGTTACAGTACTTCAAATGAATTTGTAATTTTAGTAATATTCCATTGTTTTTGCACTCTCTGGTCCTAGTCTCTCTCACACTCCTAAAACCTTCCTGTAAAATCATAATTCCTACTGAAGGAATGTGACATAGTGGGCAATGTCACATTCATTTGGAACATGGTCAACAGTAATTGGATGGTAATGGTCTCCTACATATAAAGCTTTAGAATTAAACTGCTCATAACTCATCATCATATGAAGTTTTGAGGTGCTCTAATGTGATTGAATGTGATCTCCCCCATCCTGGAATAGACCCTTTCAGACTGGCATGTGCCATATATTTTACGTGATAAAATAACTTCATATACTAAATAATTAAGTGATGTCCAGCTGATTTTAAAGCTGTGGCTAATGAGGCATTACTTTTGTAACGGAAGCAATAGAATAATATATTAACATGTGAATATTAGAATTAAAAACTTTATCTGTCATATTGGCTTATTCAACTTGAGCAAACTTTAGAATAGTGCATTCAGAATATGAAATATATTACCTTCTCCCACTCTCTATCCATATTCAACAATAAAACCACTAGTTTGGGATTTTCTTGATATCCATCTTCTGTAAAGGACAAATCCTTGCCATCCCAAGTTACATTTATCATGAATCTGCCAAAAGAAAGATAAAAGATAAGTCAGTCAGCCAACCATCCATCCAGTTTTTAATTAACAAATAAATTCAGTTTTTATATTATTTTAATAAACTTTAAAATATTTTATTATTTCTTTCTTGGTATCTACTATGAATAAAATAAATAAACATCAGTATGCTTATTCAAAAGTTTATAAACATTATTGAGTAATGTTCTGTGAAGATATCAAAGAAGTTTTACCCAAAACTGTGCTTAACATAGCAATGCACTGTTAAATTAATCACACATATAAATCACAAATACAAAATACAAATTATACATTTAAAAATCATATCAATGTCATCTTAAATGTTATTTCTAAACTACATGCAAATATAATTAAAAATGTTCAATAAATTTTCATCCTAAACAATGAATCAATGTCAAAGATTTTGTAAATGAAGTAGCAGTCGGCCTCTATTTCAAATAATCATTTATTTCAAGACAGAACTACAGTTCCTGCAGTATCTTGCACACTTCTGTGATTCTACCTCTTTGCAGATTTGTTTGAAAGTGAAAGGCATTTTGGGAACTGAAAGAGAGAGATAGTTGAATTTGTATTTACAAAGAATGTTGACAAGTTAATTTCTGAGAGTTTTTGTTTTTAAATGAATCTCAAAAAATCACAATTGGGGACAAAATGTGGAAATTTCTACTGTTAATAAACTGACACTTAAGGGGGTTATTTATTAAAGTTCGAATTTATCTCAATATTTTCTGCTACAAACTCCGATCAAATCTGCTCGGGATTTTTACACTTATTTATTATTACATGGCCTGAAAATTTGCTTTGGGGAAAAATTTGATTTTCATGATTTTTTGGATTTTTCAAACGGTTTTCACGATTTTTTAAATTTTTTCACCCAAAAACTCAGATTTCTTATGCTTTTTGCCCATAAACTCCGAAAACGTCTGGTTATTGCATGAAACTCAGCGCACATCAAATAAATCATTGGGACTTCTCCCATTGACTTATATGCAACCTCAACATGTCTGATATGCCAGATTTTCAGATTCTGACTTTTCCATCCTCGTGGTTAAATACATTCCAAAAAAAATTGTGATTTTTTAAAAGTCCAATTTTGTAAAAAAACAAAAACATGAGTTGTGGGATTTTTGCATTCTGAGTTTAGTAAATAACCCCTTATTTAAGCCTAGTTTATATGGCTTTATTATACATATCCACTGCTTAAAATATAATATTTAAATATTTACAAATCAGTTGATAAGGCAGACCAGTAAGCTACAACATGCACATGCATAACATTTGTTATTATTTATTATTTTGCTTGTGTGCAGTATCAGGGTGAATTTTGCTTACCAGTAAGGGCAGACTACCTTTTCATACAGCGTTCTGAAATGATACACTTATGATAGGGCTGTCTCCTTATTTTGGAAAGAGACACATGCAGTAAATGATCCTTGATCTAAGTAAAACTGAGTTGATACAAAATTGGTCTGAATTCAAGGTTATCTGATTATGGCAGTGAGAAGAAAAAGTGAGATCTTATTTAGAGTTCAACTACACTTACAGATCCTGACATTTGACAAAGATAATAGTCCCACAGCCTTCATTTTGTAAGGCTTCCAGTGTTGGTGACTCTAACTATGAAGGCTAAAGCTGGGAAAAAATCATTTTTAAAGGAATCGTCATGTGTTTTCAATGCACCATGCTAGAAAAAAAAACATTGCCAGTTTTCTGCTTTTCATCAATGGGCTACATCAGCTTAGAGGCCCAACTGATTTAAAGGTGGGGAAATTAAATTAATGTCAGTGTCCTGATGGACTGAAGATAAAATATAAGTAACCTATTGAAGAGTGAATCACACAATCCTCATAAAAAATCTATGAAATGATACTTCAAAAGGAATTCACAACTGTGCCTAGGAACCATATACTGTGTAATAAGACAGAAAGGTGAACTGGAATGAACAGTGACTGAGAATAGGACATCAAAGGTTTGGATTAGCCTGGTTAACTTAATAAATGACTGACAGATATTTAAAATGCTGACTGTAAAATGTGATGCCAAATTAAATGAACTAAAACAAATTCATTGCAATAGACTGGAATTTATCGCATGAATTAAATTTTTGACTTTCAACATATAGAATTTAAAAACAATGAATTGCTATATACTGGTAATAACTATTTTTGTATCATGTCATGTCTTTAGTTTATGTTAATTTCTTTGTTCCTGTAGGCCAATTGTAATGATATAGCTTGGCATCTGGTGTGATTCCTTTTGCACAGCTACAGTACAAAGCACAACTAATCAGATGCACTGAAATCTGGCATGGTCTGTTCATCACAAAGACAGTTGTATAAGAATAAGTCTGCAAAACATATTTGATGTCGATTGATTGTCAGTTTAGCTTGATAAAGTGCCAACAAGCCCTGAAATGTTGTTGCATTGCCCTAAATTGTGCAATAAAGGCATTTTAATCTAAACAACACTAGTGGTGCTGTTCCAGACCCAAGTATAGTGTAACAATGAGAAGCGGCCACTGGAGAATGTGCACCACATTGAAGTAATAATTTATTGTTGTGCTGGTGCTGATTACTTGCTATCTGCAAAACAGAAATTCTGAAAAAAAATAATATTTTAATATATTATGCGAAGAGCTTTCTTGGATAAATTAGTTACTAGTTACCTTCACAGGGACAGTATGATGATGGAGAGGTTTGATTATTATGGACTACATTTGTGAGTGATTGCGTTTCTGAATTTTATTTTTTGACACTCGGATGTATTATTTATATATATATTCCCATTTTCAGTTGTTTTGGTCCTGGATAACATCTTTCCCATACCCAAACACTAATGTTTTTCATCTGTCCACAGTTACAGTACATCTCTATATCCATTGTGGACTGAAATGTAGTGGTGGTCGAATTTCCATTTCGCTTTCGCTTCCTGCGAAACGCAAATTTTGATGCCAGCATCCAAATATTTTGGACATCGGCGACAATTCCGATGCTGGCAACAATTGACAATTCTGACGCCCATTAAAATCAATGGGCGCCTAGAATTGTCTCCGGCGTCTGAATCTCAAATTTTTGCTGCAATTTTGTAAATTTATTCGCCGCCGGCGAAACGTGGAAATTCACCGCAAATTCACGCCTGGCAAATACATTCGCCCATCACTACTGAAATGGGAAAAGAACGATAATATAAAAGGCAAAATATATTTAAGAAAGGGGGATTCAATGTATAACTAAATAAAATGGCCTTCATGTACAAGACATATTGATATATAAACCAATATCTTTATTCAAAATAAAGAGTGTACAGATATTTAAATGATAGTGAGAAAAAAAAACAGGCTCTTCAAAATATCTACAATACACAGCTAACAGATTCGTTACAAGCTGTTCCACAAAAACATTTTAAAAGAGGGAACACAATGTTCAAGAAGTCAAAGGTAAATGTGTTCCTAGTTCTGTATCTCTTGGTTTTCGTCACAGTGATAGAAGTGAACCTGTCTGGACCACTAATTTTATGCAGGTGTGAGATGTGCTACTCATGTCCTTATGACTAATGACAATCCTCTAGCTAAATCATTGCTAAATCATTGCTGTTTAAAATTAATAGTAAAATGTTCCATATGATTCATTATGTAAACAGG
The DNA here is from genome assembly GCA_038501925.1 of Xenopus petersii. Classification (NCBI taxonomy): domain Eukaryota; kingdom Metazoa; phylum Chordata; class Amphibia; order Anura; family Pipidae; genus Xenopus; species Xenopus petersii. The sequence goes on along the minus strand of CM076689.1, from coordinate 33,747,821 downwards.
GCATGATCCATAATAAAACTCAGGAGTTTTTTTAATGTTAATGGCAGGTGGCTAGTCTACATACATTTAATAAACCCAAGAACCTACTTCAACTAAAAATTGATCATTAGATATTCAAAATATCTTTCCTGATATGCCAGTTTTATTTTCTAATAACATTTCTATGGATTTATTGACTAAGAAAGCTAATGATGTTCTCCTGTTTGTTTGAAAAACAAATAAAAATCAACTTAATAAGACTAAAGCATAGGAACCAAGCAGGCCAAGAAAAATACAGGAGCAGCATATGCGGAGGATTGTGAGTATGGTTACAGACAACCCAAAGATCACCTCCAAAAACCTGCAAGAACATCTTGCTGCAGATGGTGTATCTGTACATTGTTCTACATTGCAGCGCAATTTGCACAAAGAACATCTGTATGGCAGGGGGATGAGAAAGAAGCCCTTTCTGCACTCATGCCACAAACAGAGTTGCTTGTTGTATGCAAAAATTTAGACAAGCCACAGTCATTTTGGAACAAAGTGCTTTTTACTGATGAGACAAAAAATTTTTTTGGTCAATACAAAAAGTGTTTTGCATGGTGGAAGAAGAACACTGCATTCCAAGAAAAAAACTGCTACCTACTGTCAAATTTGGTGGAGATTCTATCATGCTGTGGGGCTGCGTGACTAGTTCAGGGACTGGGCCCTTGTTAAAGTCGAGGGTCGGATGAATTCAACCCAATATCAACAAATTCTTCACGATAATGTTCAAGCATCAGTCACAAAGTTGAAGTTACGCAGGGGTTGGATATTCCAACAGGACAATGACCATAAACACATTTTGAAATCTATAAAGGCATTTATGCAGAGGGAGAAGTAGAATATTCTGGAATGGCCGTCACAGTCCCCCAAGTTGAATATCATGGAAAATCTATGGGATGGTTTGAAGCAGACTGTCCATGCTTTACAGCCATCAAATTTAACTGAAGTGGAGAGATTTGTATGGATGAATGGTAAAAAAATACCTCCATTCAGAATCAAGACACTCATCAAAGGCTATAGGAGGTGTCTAGAGGCTGTTACATTTGCAAAAGGAGGTTCAACTAAGTATTGATGTAATATCTTTGTTGTGGTGCCCAAATTTATGCACCTGTCTAATTTTGTTATGATGCATATTGCATATTTTCTGTTATTCTAATAAACTTTATGTCACTGCTGAAATACTACTGTTTCCATAAGGCATGTTATTTATCAAACAGAAGTTGCTACTCAGCTCAGCCAATGATAAACAAAACCCCAAAGAATTAAGAGGGGTTCCAAAATGTTTTCATATTACTGTTTATAAAAAAGATTTTTGGAATTCCTAATGTATAAAATATCTATTAAATAATTTCCCTAAATCATCGCAAGAATATACAGTAAACTGCGTAGGACCTTATAATGACTTCTCCAGGACTTAGCCTTCCTTTACTACAAGAATCACTGATCTTTTAATTTTCGGCATGTCAAGTAAGTATGTTAATCACTGATAATAAGGTGCTTATTGTTAAGCTGATGTCTACCATTCATATTATACTGTTCTAAATATCTTGCTATTAATATCATATTAAAATGACTTCTCTACTTTATTGTCCTGGCAGCTGTTGAAAGCATTATTTTTCTTCAGAGCAAGGACCATCAGTTCATGTCAGCTTTCAGAGAAATTTTAATAAGTTCAGTTTTTTTAGCTTTATTTTTTAGCTGTTTTCTAAATTGACTCAGTGCAAAGAATATAGAGAAAGTAAAGTGACTCCAGGCACCAACTGTATGGGTGGGCTGATGGGGATGCCCAACGCACTCCCTGAGGGGACGCCAGCCGCGCTCCCTGAGGAGACGCCCACAGCTCTAACTTCTTCTGTGCACCAATGCATAATGCTTCCAGGTTTGTCTATGTGCATGTGTCTTTTTACTTTGGTGCGCCTTGTGACGTATTTTCGTTTTGGAGTGAAGTTTGAATATTTAAAGCAAACATTGACTACCCACTGTAAGATCTATTCCATATTTCCTGGGTGTGTTTTTCAAGTCTCAACTTTGTTCTTGACCTTAGCCTTTTTCCTGACTTTGCCATTCTGCTGCCTGTACCACGTTACTGTTTGGAGTTGACTCTGGCCTGTAAACTGGACTACGCTCCTGCTCCCTCATTTGGTACCACATTGCCCATTTGATATTGACCCAGCCTGTTCCACGTCTATGCTGCCTGCTCCTACTATACGTTCGGCTCCCTTGCCTGCCCAGAACTCGCTGCTTGGTACTCTCACCTTAAATCCTAGTGAAATCTGAGTAATCTGAGGGCTCCACCCGAAGCCAAAGGCTGCTGCTATTGACAGAAGATTGAGCCATGACCAGTTTCTTGGAGTTAGTTCTGGGTTTGGGATACCCTATGTTACACCAACATTTCAAATTTCAAAAATGATTGCTGAGATTCTGAAGATTTCTTTTTATGCTCAAAAACCAAATCACGTCATATAATAACATTAAGAGGGCTATTTATCAAAGTCCGAATGTTATTTTCGATCAAATCTGCTCAGGTTTTCTACTCTTATTTATTATTACATAAATACATAAATTACATTTTCCCGATTTTTTCATCCAATTTTCAGGAATTTCACTATTTTTTTCCCGAATTTTTGCATTCATTGTTAAGTAAATAACCCCCTTAAAGTCTTGTCATTTACTTCCGTCATGGTTTTACAGATAATGAGAAAAAACAGGCCTAACTTTAAGTAGTAGCCTTAAGATCTATCAATGTATTCCATATCGCACCTATCAGAAGTCACCTTTTCAAACCCTTCATACCACAAACATATAAATATACAACTTTGTCATCAGCTAAGAGTCATATATTTAGCCACTTATTAGGGTGGTAGTTGCATATAGAAAACAGCACCTAGATGCTATTTTAAGGACATGTAAAGCACATTTCACTGAGGGGTAGCACAATGTTAGCCACTCTCCCCCACTTAAATAAATCACTAACTTTTTTCTTTCTTTCTTGCTCAAATAAAACTGCAATGGCTCATAGAAACACCATATAATGCCTGCTCTGACATTGCATTTGTCTTTTTTTCTGGTGTCTCAGACACATGTTCTGTTGCCAAAGCCTAAACTGCATTTTGAAAATTTTTGAGTGCATTTATTTTTCTTAGTGAATTACATGCTCAGCCTCCATGCCTTCAAGGAGGATCTATTGTTATATGAAGGAGCATAGTGAACCCTAGAATCCTAATGGAAACCACACACATTAACCTGACCTGTTTCTGCTTATGTTTTGAAATACAGGTGGATGGCTGGAAAAATATAACCCAAATGATGGGCCATTTGCTTTGCAAGAACATCTGCTACTGGTGCACATGGACCTGCCTTTGGGAAGAAGAACCTTTGCTGAATGTCCATACGTGGTGATCTATTGCACTAGGCTGAGAAAATTCACCTTCTCAGTCATAAAATCTTTGACTGCTGTAAGATGTTCTTTGGCCCACAGGAAGATTGATGCAAGCCTGAGTAATATGGTTGGTCCATACCTGAAGTCTTACACCTTCCAGCTTCTTCTGTAAAAATAAAAAAGTGGAGACAACTACCTAAAATACAAGACAGGAGGGGGCCCACAAACAAACGAAGACCCCTGTGGAGGCTTAAATGACTTCTGCACCCCTCCTCCCACAAATACAGCACTGCTAGCATTCAGCAGCATTGTATTCATGAGTTGCAGGCTGGGGGAGGCACATAGGATATCTGTCATTCTGTAGATATCAAATACAAGTATGGGATCTATTATCTGAAATGTTTGGGACATGGGGTTGTCTGGATAAAGGTTTTTCCATAATTTGGATCTTTTTACTTTTTACTTCATAGATAACAAAAAAAAACATTTAAATAGTAAATAAACCCAATATGATTTGTTTTTATGGGAGCTTATTTACCATCAAGTGGAAAATACTGTGTTATATTTACAGAAAAAAGGTAAATAATTACAAATACTATATAAGAAAGTTTTGCAATGGACCATATAGTAGATGGCCTTAATATAACAATATTAACCTCTTGTATTGGTTATTGGTGCTTTGTATGTAATTCTGTAAGTATAATGTATAAACCCATTTATTGAACAGTACTGCAGAATATGTTGGAACATAAGAATAATAATAATCATAATGTTGTAAATTGGAGCTTTCCAGATATCTATTTTCTGTATTTACATTCATGTGTACATAAGAGATCGCGTGCCTTAATATCTCTCTAATTCACATGCTGTATGTTATTCCTCACTTTGGACTATTTTACAAGTTTTTGTATTGGAAATTCACTTTAGGGGGCCCATTTACTTAGCTCGAGTGAAGGAATAGAGAAAAAAAACTTCGAATTTCGAATGTTTTTTTGGCTACTTCGACCATCGAATGGGCTACTTCGACCTTCGACTATGACTTCGACTTTGAATCTAACGATTTGAACTAAAATTCATTGGACCATTCGACCATTCGATAGTCGAAGTACTGTCTCTTTAAGAAAAAACTTCAACCCCCTAGTTCGCCACCTAAAAGCTACCGAAGTCAATGTTAGCCTATGGGGAAGGTCTCCATAGGCTTTGTTAGCTGTTTTTGGTCGAACAAAAATCGTTTGATCGATGAATTAAAATCCTTTGAATCAAACAATTCGAAGGATTTAATCACAACAATTTTTCTTTCGAATAGTGCTAAATCCTTCAACTTCGATATTCGAAGTCGAAGGATTTAACTTAGACAGTCGAATATCGAGAGTTAATTAACCCTCGATATTCGACCTTAAGTAAATTTGAGTAAATTTGCCCCCAACTGTTAATGTAAATAATCATTTAGATGGTGCTATATTTCTTTATATTGTATGTGTATTGTGGTATAATATGAGGAACTGAACCATTCCTACTAGAGTCAGACCACTATATAGCTCTACAGTCAGTACCGTAATACTATAATATGTTGTGCAGCTACTGAAATGATTTTTCAATAGTACATTAAGATCTAGCAAATATAACTAGTGATGGGCGAATTTATTCACCAGGCGCGAATTTGCGTCGATTTTGCGCGATTCGCCGTCAGCAAATAAATTCACTGCCAGCAAATAAATTCGCCAAACCGCCCTGAAAATTTGCCGACGTCTAAAAAAACGGCCGCTGGCGTCAAAAACGGCCGCTTTGATTGCCAAAGTAAAGCCATATAGGACATTTAGCACTTTTATTGCATTTTTCATTATTCGCTATTTAAATATCATCCAGACATATGTAGCTAACGGTAATATATCTGGAAACTACACTCTAAAATACCCTTTTAAAAAAAGTTTTTAATAGGATATCAAGTTTGTAGCTGCTTATTGTAGCGGTCCTAGAGCTTTAGAAGTTTCTTTCATTTCCGTTGTGTAGTTTTGAACTCAAAAGTATTTGACTCCTTGAATTTCTATTGTAATTTATTCATTTGCAACTACCAATGTCTTGAATTCATAACCAGCTATTCTGGGTTAGGATTAAACATACTCCATCTAAGACATGCTTGGAAATCTGTTCAATGTTGATTCAGCTACAACACATACCAAAGCTTCACATTATTAATTACAGCTGTTTTTTAAATACTTTTAAGAAATTATGGCATACTTACATACTTCTGCTTCCATCTATAAACATTTTTAATTATTTATTTTTTAATTTTGAATAAAGGCCATTATTTTAAAAGATCTTGTTGGGAAGGGCCTTTTTGAAGCTGAATATATATATATATATATATATATATATATATATATATATATATACTTGTGCATCCAACGTTTTGATCTGCATTCGGGCCTTTATCAAGGAACCTTGATCCTTGATAAAGGTCTTAATGCGGGTTGAAACGTTGGATGCACAAGTATGAATAAAAATTGACACTTTCATTAAGACTGGAGTGCGGGTCCTTGTCAAACTTTGTATGACTAATCTTGATCCTGCACCCAAAACGGATAAAGACTGGATTTAAGTGCGAGCGTTTATCAATATATATATATATATATATATATATATATATATATATATATGTATGTATATATATATATATATATATATATATATATATATATATACATATATTTTCTAGAACTAAAGGAATACTGTAGGTGCACCGAGTGCTGTTGGCTCCCCTGCACAGCTGGAAAAGAGGCAGCATGAATTGGGACAGATGGAGGACTAGTAGGTTTTTGCAGGAAGTTCCGATAAATCAACCTACTTTTTTTGAGTACCCTTCTATATATATTCTATATATATTATGCACTGGCATATTCCTGTTTTTCACTCAAAGGACCAGATTCAATTCAGTGAGAAAAAGGTTTATCATGTGAAAACTCTATTAAAATATATGGGGAAAAAAACTGGTACTGAATTAGGAGAAATATTTTATCTCTTGAATCTCTTGATAACTTTTTCTCAATGAATTGAATTTGGCCCAAAATATCTCCAAATTCTTTTAAAAGTCTTAATGATGCCTTTGTGTGTCTTTACCCTATTAATGGTAGGGAATTGGGGAGCAGATAAGTGAAATATATACTACTTCATGTGGCCAAAAACTCTACATGCAAATTATTTATACATTGTAAGTGATGGACCAGGGTCTTTCATACGTGAGATTGAAGGGACAGGTGTTTGTACATACTACACAACGAAGAGGTTTGCAATTAGAGAACAGATAAAAGCAATTCGAGATCAGATAATAAAAGAATACTTCTAGATACAATTTAGGTATGGCTGTGTACATTGCCTTTTTTATAGTCCCTTATGTTTCTAATGAGCTAATTGCATGCTAAAATGAAAGGAAAGATAATTGTGTTGAAGGAATTTATAGAATTCTCTTCATAACTTAATCTGAATTTAAATACAATGGGAGTATTAGATATATTTCATGTTTAAATGTTTATAGCAGACTTAAGTTTGGTGATCTTTCCAAGATCTCTTATCTAAAAAACATCAGGTCTCAAGCATTCTGGATAATCATATTTTATCTATACTGTTTATAATACAGCCTGTCTTGATAGTTTAATCAATGATTTATAAACACTATGGTCCAACAGTTTGTTACCCCCTGATTCATATGCAATAATACTTCAAATATATACAGTGTAATATATACCAGAACATTATTCTGAACTGGAAAATTCCTTTATTTTGGAATGAAGCAACTCAAGTCTTAATTTTATATTGATTTGCGCACTATATGCAGTGGCATAACTAAGGGGTGCAAACTCTTGAAATATGTCTTGGGTAACTCATAATTTTATGCGGAAGGGCAAAAAACTCACAGTAGCATTGTGCTTAATAAATGTAAGTCTCTTAGTTGAATGTATTTGCTCCCATATTGCATACTGTGTTAACATTTCATCCCAAAAAGATTAGCCTTGCATCAGATACAGTAAAAATATATTAATTAATGTCTTACTTGCGAAGAGTATGAAGTGGTGGATCATTTCTTTCATTTTGACCATAACAACTAGTTTTTGCTTCTGGAATCACAGAATGTTTTTCCAACATTGCTGATGCTGCTGTGGTTATAATTCCAAGGCCATCCCTCACTCTAGCTTCTATACCATAATCCCAGTCATCATATGACACAGAAACCAAACCAGATGGAAACTCATATGGTATTAAATCTGTGTTCCCTGTTACTAGGCTAGGCACAATCCAGACATAACCATATCCCATAAGGCCAAGGGAACGGGCCTCTTCAAAAATGTAAGTTGCTTCATCCTTTGAACAATAAAGGAGTATAACCGAAGAATGGATTTTCTTCAGCAGTGTTAGTGTTCTTGCATCTGTATATGATGTATCCAAAGTAATATAATTCTGCACTTCCCAGCCAACAAAACTATTGTCCACAGTGGTCTTAATGAAACTTATAAAGTCTCGATATCCAGGAAAAGTGCTTGTTATGACGGAAAATACATGCCAGTCATATTCTTCCATAATATTCAGCATAACAATGGCTTCCTGCTTGATGGACGCTCCAAACTGGAAGAAAATGGACATTTCATCCTGAAAAAAGAGACAAAAGAAACGTGAATAACCAGGAAAGAAGTGAATATAAATTATATGCAAAAAGGATGAGAACACCATAAAGGGACTTTCTTTCAGAAGGCGCAGACTTACTTATTTTCTAAGGTTGCCATATACATATATACATGTTAATTAGTTGGTTGTTTTTATAGCATCGTCTTGAAGGTTCCAACAAGTTTAACAATGCAACTTTTGGTAAAAAGATACGTGTACCATGACAGCTGATTTATTTTAATGTCCAACTTTTTTTGTGTTATGTTGAATGCTGCTTTTGATTATTATGGAAAAAAGAAGTATTATGTTTAATTCTTCTGTTATTAAATCTTTGTTTTGAAAATCCTATGTTTGCCATGCCCATTCTATTTATTCTGTTGAATTAGTTGCACATGGTAAAACCTAAAATATTAGCTATTTTGTGTGTTGCTAGCTTGGCCTGTTTGTTCATGAAAAGACTTACATAATTACTGCTAAGGTAGCTTTCTTGTGTTCTTGGCCCTGTTATTCTCATATGAAATTTGTCTGACTGAAGGAGCCAGAAGCAAGTTTAAGGCCAATTGTGTGCACACAGAGTGCACTTAAAAGCACCCTCTGGCAGCTGTTTGGCACAGAAAAGCTAATTTAAAAAAAACATGCAAGCAGCATCTTCATTGCAGCTTCAAGCAGCCCAACAAAATATCTCCCCAGTCTCTACCAACACTATGTATCCATTCTTCTTTGTACTTCAGATAAAGAACCATCAAACATGCCTTGTCTAATACAGTCACCAACTAGACAATAATACAACAGCCATATTTATAAGCATTTGAATTTTACAGCCTGGATTGCAAAATATAAACTGTCTCCAAACCATTAGAAAAGGTATGCATTATACTCCATAATATAGTCTTAATCATGTTCAGAGCACTGTTTCTAAGCCTTTTGTCCCGACTAATGCTATTTCTCATTTTAAAATGGTTCCTCTATATGAAAAACATACATTCAGTTTCCAAAATATTATAAATATCTGCATTGTGACTGCAAAATTACTAGGGTCTGCATCACAGCTCCTCTATCTATGTATTTCTTAATAGACTGTTTCTAATGTATATTCACATGGTAAATTGGTATGTTGTTTATCTGCATACATTACATATCAAACTAATTTAGATATCATGAGCAATGAATATTTACAAAGATGATTATAGTTTTATGAAGTTCTCTCTAGGCTTTACAAATAACTGTTTCATTTTATGTTAGAGACTTGCACTAATTTGGGGTATAGGAATATAGTGTTTATATTCATGCCTATTTAAAGGGGCAGTGTACCCCCTTGTTCAAAATGAGTACAATGAATAGGGCTTGTCCTGAACATACTTTCTGCATATTACTTTAATTAAGCTTTATATTCATTGGCTTTTGTTATTTCTTAGCTAAGCAGATCAAACATGAAAATTAAAGCTAGTCCATGTTTAGTTCTTGCAAGGTAGATATTTAGGGGCAGATTTGTCAAGGGTCAAATTAAAAATTCAAATTCAAATTTTCAAAAAAACATTTTATGGTCAAAGCTGTCAAATTCGACTAGGGAGTTATCCAAACTCGATTTGAGTTTTTTAAAAAATTTTAATTTGATTTTCGAGATTTATCATTCTCTAGCTGTTTAAGAATTCAAATTTGACACTTAAAACCTGCCAAATTACTGTTTAAGTCAATGGGAGAGGTCCAGGGATCAATTTGGAGATGCTTGCAGCCTTCCTGACATTCAAGCTTTTTCGAAGAAAATCGAGTTTTATCGAATTCTGATATTTGATTCAAATTTTTGGGTTGTTTAAATTTGTCCAAGTTTAAAATTTTTGATTTTATTAAACCATCTCGGCAAGTCAAAAGTTCGAATTTATGGGAGTTTACTGTTTACTGTTTACTGTTTAAAAAACTCACATGAATTCAAAATTCGACCCTTGATAATTGTGCCTCCCCAATTATATAGATAATTCCCCTACATAATAGACTCCTGATAACAAAACACCAAACACAGAGTAGCTTCAATTTTTTACTTTGCCTTGTTTAGTTAAAAAAATAAAAAGAATGATTATTTGTTATTATAACATTAGGCACAAGCCCTATTATTTGAATTCATGTTAAATAAGGGGGATATACTACCCCTTTTATATGTGTGTCCCTATGTTAATTTGCTATAGGTTTATGGAATGGAACCTACTTTTCTTTTCTTTTTTAATAGCACCCCATTACCTAAATATAGGAAGAATAATATAGTAATGTTAAGTGTATTATACGATCCCAGGGGGCAGCCCTTATTTTTTAAAATGCCAATTTTCCATTTATAATTACCCAATGGCACATACTACTAAAAAAGTATATTATTATGAAAATGGTTTATTTATATGAAGCAGGGTTTTGCATATGAGCTGTTTTATGCAATATCTTGTTATAGAGACCTACATTGTTTGAGGTGTATAGTTTTCCTTTAACTGATTGCTACTTTACATAGATGTATCTGCTTATATAGTATTATTCATGTATTGAATAATCAAAGTAACTACAGCAGCAGTTTTGAATAAAATTATTAAAGAACATATAGTACAAATTACTCATATTTCTACGTTCGATCAAACGATTTGAATTCGAAAACGGCTAAATTGACTCATAAAAAGACTATCGAATTAATACAATTCAATGGTCGAATTTCGAAGTTTTACCACTTCGAAATTCGACCCTTAGTAAATGTGCCCCTAGGTTTTGTGAGTAGCATTTATGTTGTAGTCCACAGAGCTTTATCAAATATATCAGCTATCCTATTCTTCTATAGTATAATGCAAATTAAAAAAAATCCAGATGAGAATTCCCAAAAAAAATAGAAAACATTTTTTTAAAAAAAATTTTTTTTAACATTTTTAAGCAAAGCTATGTATGTTTTTTAAAAATACTCTAACCCATTAAATCTCATCAAAGGGATCCACATTTATATCATCATAAATTGCTTGAAAGTCAATAAATGTAATTTTAGAGATACAAAAAGCAAAGATGAGCTAAAGATGAAGCACCTTGGCAATTACACATCAATTTTAAACTCCAATGGCAAAGACTGAATCATACTTCATATATATGTGCAGCCTCAGGTATAATCACTAGCCATGAGTAAGAATACAAATAATAGAAAAAAAAGATACAGATATGGGATCTGTTATCTGAAAACCTGTTTTCCAAACAGATCCAAATTGCAGGAAGGCCACCTCCCATAAATGATTTCCCTTTTCTCTGTAATAATAAAATAGTACATTGTACATGATCCCAACTAAGCTAGAATTAATCCTTATTGGATAATCCTTTTGGGTCAAGTTTAAATTTTATTTTTGTAGACTTAAGTATGGAGATGCAAATTACAGGAAGATTTGTTTTTCCGGAAAACCCCAGGTCCTGAGCATTCTGGATAACATGTCCCATACCTGCAGTATCATTTAAATTTCAATACACTATACCACTCTCTTATAAGATTTGTTCAGTGTCTGGGCAACTTTACAAAAAGGGCCATTTGTTGGTTTGAAAATTAAATTATTATAATTTAATATAATCATGTTATTAGAGACAGAAAATGTATAAAGTATAAAGCTACAATCTAGAAAGGATTATTTTAGGTAACTAATTAGAAACCCTTCATTATATAATGTTACGTTTGTTTGTTTTAAAATGTAAAGGAAATTGTCAAAGTGACTTTGGAATCGCACACTGTTTAACAGTTTAATTTGGTTTTGTTGGTGTGCCAGTACCAGTAATAAATAACAGTTATGCATGTAGCAATGGCTCTCTATCAACCAGTGCAGAACATCTGTTATTAAGCAGCAAAGTAAAGTAAATCAATTTAAGTTTTTTTGAAGTGCCATGAACACAGTAAAATAGAAAGGCTTATTAGAAAAGTGGCACCTGCAAAAAGGTGGATGTTGTGTTGAATTCCAAATTCTTATTATTGTGTTCATTTTTTTTAATCATCGTTAATGAATAATTATGAGCATGCAGCAGCACAGACAGATTGAAAAATTGTGTTTACAAACTCCGGCACATTGTTTAGTTAGGGAGTTTGGAATTCAGTAAGTAGGAGGAATAGTATTAATAGTGTACAGTTTATCTAAAAAAATCTATCCAATCCCAATTCATGTCAGTTACTCTCAAGTAAATCAACTAGGGTACTGGATATAGATTGCGTGAAAGGTATCATCATTGCTCTGTAATATGTTTAACTATATATAGCTATTTACACAAGCTTTAACAATGTTGGGGTATTTTATGCCAGTTTATTGCATTTAAAGTTAAATCTCTTTACCTACTGTAAACTAAGTATCTGTATCTATAGCTGCTGCCACTGTTTCAGTAGCCCCAAGCATTACCAAAGCAGTAGAGTGCTAAGTTTGGTAGTTTTTCAGATAAAGGGTCTGAGGTTTGTGGTGATAAGCTTCTGCTTCATAATTTGAGAATACATTAGGAAACATCCTAGGATAAAACATGTTTAGAGACCAGATGAAAAAAAATTCATCTTACCTGGTTTATGATTAAACTAGGTATTTCTCAAAGATATAGTAAAATTTGATGTTCAGACTTGGTGGTATGTTAGACAACAAACAGCACTCCAACAAAACACCATAAAAATTGATAAGTATGATGTCATTTGTTTAAATGACCAGTTTAAATGGCCAATAATACCAAACAAATTACAGTAAAAAAATGTACTTTGAAGCAGAAACCCTATTTGTATTTGAGGGTTTGTAATCAATTCAACATTGCAGTTCCCTTTACTGAAACAAAATTTCTGCACTAAAACTTCATTCTTGTTCAGGTAACCTTTGCCACTCCAGCTGTTGCCTAATGAAAACCAACATCATCTTTAATTTGCCTTTGGCTGTCTTAGGGCTGGTTAAGTATGATTACTCTGAAAATTGAAAAAGTTAATTTTAATCTAAATTATTTATGTTATATTGCGTTGATGATATTACAGCTGTGTTTAAGCAGTGGTTAATTAGTCTGAACATCTTAAATTACATTTCAAAATTTAACTCTGCCTTTATCACTTAGGAAACACTTTAATTATTTACAGACATCATGCTAACAGAACACATGCCAATAATTCACAATACTGTAAAGGTCTAGTAGAAGCAACAAATTATGACTGTATATTATATAGTGTAACCTGTTCTGTTAAACATACAAATAAACACATGACAGTTTCTGAAAAGAGCCCTCACAGTGTTAGTGGAAGAAGGGTGTTGTAGAATTATAACTCTCAATAGTACAAAACAGTTGGTTTCCAGTGGATTTTAAAATAGATGATAATTCTCTATTTACAGTAATGTATCTCTTGGAGAAGAGACACATATGACCCAGTACAGTTCATCATTTACTCAGGACTTTAGACTCAATCGAAAATGTAATTTCCCAAGAAAAGGCCCTTCAAGTTGAACAAGAAAGATAATACCTCTCCAAGGTCTGCGGGGTAACACCCAGGATTACTAATCCTTCTACTCGCCTCACTGGAAAATCAGGCTGCTCCCTAGCTACCCTGATTCCAACTCCCACTCCTAGAGCACGCTATTACAAATCTATCCTCACACTATCGTCACCTACTTGGCCTATTTCTGCCCAGTTCCATCAACCTCCTCAAACAGGTGGTAAGAGACTGAGCACATGCTGACTTTGCCTTCTAAAGATTAGGGGTCCGATTCACTAAGGGTCGAATATCGAGGGTTAATTAACTCTCGATATTCGATTAGGAATTAAAATCCTTCGACTTCGAAGGGTCGAAGTAGCCCAAAAAAAACTTCGAAATTTGAAGTTTTTTACCTTCGAATCCTTCACTCGAAGTTAGTGAATCGGCCCCCAGGACTATGACACCTCCTGGTCAGTTACTGAACTGCCAGGTGGATAGGGAATTTCCCATTCCAACTGTAAATTATTACCACACTAGGTGTCTTAAACTTTGGGGCAGTGTCTGCAATAATGGGTAACTAAGCCTTGACTCCAATACATTAGCATATGCTACAAAATCTCTACATATAATTCTCTAGCAGATTTAATAATAATAATAATAATAATAATTTTTCCCTGTATATTGCTTATTTCTTTTTAACTATGCAAAAAAATATAATAATGTTGATCAGTTAAGTAAGAGACGTTGCATAGTTACGTAGTCAAAATGGGATGAAAAAAGAAAAAGTCCATCAAATAAAGTTCAACCCCTCCAAGTGAAACCCAGCATCCATACACACACCCCTCCATACCCTCACCTAAATTATACATACACATATCTATACTAACTATAGAATTTAGTATCACAATAACCTTTGATATTATGTCTGTACAAGAAATCATCCAAACCATTCTTAAAGGCATTAACTGAATCAGCATCACAACATCACCCGGCAATGCATTCCACAACCTCACTGTCCTCACTGTGACGAACCACCTACGTTGCTTCAAATGAAAGTTCTTTTCTTCTAGTCTAAAGGGGTGGCCTCTGGTACGGTGATCCTCTTTATGGGTAAAAAGGTCCCCTGCTATTTGTTTATAATGTCCTCTAATGTACTTGTAAAGTGTAATCATGTCCCCTCACAAGCACCTTTTTTCCAGAGAAAAAAATCCCAACCTTGACAGTCTACCCTCATAATTTAATTGTTTCATCGCTCTAACCAGTTTGGTTGCACATCTCTGCACTCTCTTCAGCTCATTTATTTCTGCACAATTTAGTCATCAGCAAAAATAGAAACAGTACTTTCAATGCCCACCTCCAGGTCATTAATAAACAAGATGAAAATATGGCAGCCACCTTATAGAGGAACATGGGGGTAAGGAAGGTAATGTAAAAGCATTAAAATCTGGTAAATCTGTTGGGATGTATAAACCCTGGAGCAGCCTTCATTTTCCTTCTGCACACAATAGATTTTCTGTCACCCAGCTAACTGCCTAATCATCCTGTTGCTGTTCTGTTCCCCCCACACTATCTGACACCACTAAGTCCTGCTCAGTGAGCAAAAGACTCCTTTCAGGATTGTCAATCGACTACAGTGTTGCAATTTGTTGCTCTAGTGCTCTAACCCGAGCCTCTAAAGTGGCAATTTGCGCACAACCGCCACAGAGGTAAGCATTTTGGAACTCTTGTTCCAAATCTGCATACACCCAGTATGGTAGACTGTGCACTGGGTCAGACCTTCAAGTTTGCTAGCACTCAGTTACAGATCAAAACAGGAATAAAAAAAAATTAGGGTTTAGAACAATCTTTTGACCTTCTTTAGCTTGAAACTCCTGTGTTTGTAACTCCACTTACAAAGCACCTACCAACTCCTGTGTTTGTAACTCCACTTACAGATCCCCCACCTAAAGAGCAAACACTTAAGAGCAGCTAAACACTAGAGCAAACTCCATTGGAGTCCCAGGGGTTCTATTTATACAGTCTGTTCAGGTGCAACTAATCAAACCCCACTCCCTCAAACTGAGGGAAAACTAACTACAAAGTAAAGCAGGTAGTGACAAACTTGCTGTAAGCACAAAAAGCACACCAAACGTTGCTATTTAGCACCCAAGACAGGAATAAAAACTATAAAAATAAAAACACAGTTCTTAAATATTCAAAGCTCACTAACAAATACTTCTGTTGATTTGTTTGCTTTTAGTTGGTTTTTCCAGTCAGCAGCCTGTTGAAACATTGTATTTGCCTGTACTTCTGTTGCAATAAATCAAGTATTCCTCCCCCCTTTCCACTGCCTGGTGAGGAAACATGTTGTTTTTCTGTTTGATACTGAAGCCTTATTTTGTGCCTTATAGAACTATTATTTACACTGGCCAAATGTTATATTTAGCCCAGGCAAGTGACCTAAAATCTGTATCTACATCATTAGAAACAATTCCTCTGTCCCTCAACCTCCTTTAGAAAGAACACAAAGCCAAATGATTGATTACAAGTGTAGGGATGTGAAAATCTTAGACACCCTTACACTTTACAGACAGGCACATCCCTAGTAATATAGACACCTTAGTGGGTCCTTATGGGGACCTTGTGCTTATGCAACCCCTGCAGTTCACACAGTGTACTCTAGAGGCACTGTGCCAGAGTATAAAAGGTGTAGGAACCATGTGTTCTGGGTCCATTGCTTTAGCCCAACCAAGCAGGCTGGAAGGGAATGGGTAGTGTCGACCCTAGGCGCTTTGGCCCTAGTAATTAGACAGCTATACTCGTTTTATAGATCACTCTAGGAGTGATAGAGAGTTTATTTAGTTGAGCAGCTCAAGGCTCCGCCGAGGAGATTAGAGGGATTAAGATCCCAGGGTATTACTGACCCAGAGTAAGGATCCAAGTGTTGAGATAGGGATGTCAGGAGTTCCCCTATTCTGCCACTGGAAGATATCCTGAAAACTGGGCAATACCAATCACATGCTGTCAACTAACTCTCTGCTGTATATTCCCTAGCCTGTGGGGATTCAGCCTATACGTGCTGTAAATATATGTTTCCTTTATGCTGCTGTGTATGTTCTATACTCCCTTGTGGATCAATGTGCTAAATGATCTCTGTGCTATTGTTCAATAAATACTGTTCTTTGTTCAACTGTTAAAGAACTACTGGCGCCCATCATTGTGCTATCGCATCAGGTTACAGTTACACTACACCTTTGCCTCCACCCTGCTGCGAGGGTTTACCCCTGAGAAAGAGAGCTCATCGGTGGTCTTAGCCCACCAAGGAAAGTAGCTTAAACTGCCCTAGCACAAGTCAGTTTACTATAGCGCTACACAAGTATTTATTGTTTCTTCTTAAAGGGGTGGTTCACGTTAAAGTGAACTTTCAGTATGTTATAGAATTGTCAATTCTAAGCAACTTTTTAGTTTTTTAGTTTTTTTATTTGCTTTCCTCTTCTGAATTTTTCTAGCTTTCAAATGAAGGTCTAACAAACAAATACTCTGCAAGGCTACATATATATTTTCATGGCTACTTTTGACTCATCTTTCTGTTCAGGCCCACTCCTATTTATATTCCAGTCATTATTATTGCATTATTCAAAGCAATGCATGGTTGCTAGGGTAATTCAACCAGATTGCTGAAATGGCAAACTGGAGACCTGCTAAATAAAAAGCAAAATAACCACAAATAATAAAAGAAACTGAAAACCAATTGCAAATTGTCTCAGCATATCACTCCCCACATGACAGTAGAACCCCTTTAATAATGTACCTTACTGGTTGTTATTTTTGCTTTTCTCTATGTTATGGTATGTTAACTTAAAAAACAACAATCACCTTAAACAAACATACCCTCATATGTAATAAAATGCCCAGGAGCAGTAACCCATAACAACCAACAGGATTTTAGTTTTTAAACAAGTTACCTGTAAATTCTACCTTCTGATTGGTTGCTATATTTAAGTTTTACAAAGCTTATCTTCTTAGCTTTTGATCCAATCTTAACCAGGGGAAATTATTTCAAAATAAAGACCTCTTTTTAAGATTTTTTCTAGTTGATGATTTTGGGCAAGCTTCAGTGGCTTCAGTAAAGCTACCTTTTCACTCAGATGTTCAGGGTTGTTTATTGGGAAATCATGCTCTTAAGTCACCTCCTTCACGCACGGATGACTACACTTTCATCTGCTATCATTCATACTTCATGTCTGTGACCCTTATGAGTTATTGGCATCATATTAAAAATAAAGCTATGCATTGTAGAGTGTTAACTCTGTCTTTTCTATAACTGCAGCAAACATTTTGTTCTAGTGACTTGAATTTATGTAAAATTACTTAAGATAAGAATCATGATGAATCCTAGACAAACCTGGAGTGACATTTCAAATTAGTTGCTAGCTTTTGAGATTCATATTCTTTTTCTGAACCCAACTAATGCCTAATCCCTTTATATATATGAATAACGTATTCAAGCAAATCAATGACCATAAAGTAAATGCCCAGATTGTAATGATATTTTCTAGGAAAATGAAAAAACTTAGAATTAATTTTGTATAATGGAAAACATGTCTATAATTTACACTGGATTACTGATGCAGCACACAAAGTTTACTCCTAACTTCACTCCCTCACTATCTGATTTTCTCTTTGTTGCTCTTTTGTAATCATTAATCACAACAATCAGATGTTTGCTCTCACTATTAAACTTGTAAATGCTATGGTTGATATGTTGCTTAGAATTATGACTCCAGGAGCAAATGTTTAATGTTATTACAAAACTCTTTGTTTTTTTTTAAATTCCCTGAATCATTTTTTTATAGTTAAAAAACTTTGTGTTAGACCAATTACTTAATTCCTCTAAAACCTGTAATGCAAAAGTTTGCCATGTAAAAGCTTGCAAGATCATTTAGAACATGTAGGAGTTGTCCTTTTTTTAATGACTCCCTTAGTTTTCTTAAGTCCTCAAATTTAAACCTGGTTAAGTAAAGGTCAAAGGAAAGAACCCCAGGTGGAGAAGTTCAAAACAAGGACTGAGATAGAAAAACCCAACTAGAAAGGTTATTTGCAGTAAGTAAATTTAACAATATATTTCAGATTACATGTATATTTGTAAATGATCCTTGTTCTTAACTTTATTCTTTGCAATGTGTGATGCTGTCTTTAATGCTAAATAAATTAAAAAAAAAAAAAAAAGATTTTTACTGTGTTTCCCATGTTGGACTCTTTGGGGTAAATTTACTCAAGGGCAAAGTGGATAACACTAGTGAAAATTCGCCAGCGTCACGTCATTTCATTACTTCGCCGATTTACTAACGGGTGCTGGCATAAATTCGCTAGAGAAGTGAAACTTACTCTAACGCTACTTCGTACCCTTACTCCAGGCGAAGTTGCACTATGGTGAAGGGACGTAACTACGCTAATTCACTAATTTACGGATTTTGCTTTGGCACCTTAGACCAGGCCAAGTGCAATAGAGTAGATAGGGATTGCTTCAAAAAAAGATTACATTTTTTCTGTCCCAGAAAAAAACACTGGTGTCTTTTACTTTTTTAAGGGTGATAGGCTGAAAAAGATCGTACATTTTTTGGGTGTACCCTCCTTCCCCCCTACATTTCCTAACATATAGCACCTAAACTATACAGCGAGCACATGTATAACACAAAATAACAACTCTATTTTATTTTATGAAGCTTTCCCAGGCTTGTGTAGTGTAATGTATTTGCTGCTACATATACGTCCATTGTACTTTAACATGGCGCCGTATGCAAATTAGGCATCGCTAGCGTAACTTCGCTTTGCTTGACAAATTAACGGTAGCGCAACTTCACTACCATTCGCCTCCCTTAGCGCAACATCAGATTTTAGTGAATTAATGGTGCCCTGGTGAAACTTCGCGAACGCATTTTTGGTGCTTAGTGAATTTGCCCCTTTGTATCATTGAAGTTTTTTGACTAGTCACTGAACCTTAGCATAGAAAATTTCCCTTTATTCTGCATATTACTTATGAAGAACGGGCATGGGACCTGTTATCCAGAATGCTTGGGACCTGGGGCTTTTCAGATCATGGGTCTTTCCGCAATTTGGATCTTCATACTTTAAGTCTACTAGAAAATCATGTAAACAAAAACAAATTAAATAAACCCAGGACACTGGTTTTGCTTCCAATAAGGATTAATTATATATTGGTTTGGAATACAAATACAAGGATATGTTTTATTATTACAGATAAAAAGAAATTTTTTAACCTTTATTTTATTCAACTTCACTCTGAAATAAAAGTAATTTTTTAAATGAAAGGGAACATCTCAGAGGGGAAGCCTTATGCGTATCTATATATATAGATATATAGATAGCTAGATAGATAGATAGATACACACACAAACAACCACACACACATATATTGCAGTGATAAAGTAGCAGGAAGAAAAAAATCCAGAGATTCCTTGATAAATTGCACTTTTGTATTTCTGGTTCCACACAGTGAGCATCTCATCCATTTTAATCCACATTCTCTATGAACTTGTGACCTATTTCATAATTCTACTAGAAAGCGCTTATTACTCTGGTTACTGCTGATCTTTGCAGAAGACAGAGCAACATGACATAGCCAAGAGCTCACAGGACTGCAGGAGGCTTACGTGACATGGGAATAAAACAGTTATCAGTGGTATAACATATATCAACCCACTTACTTTACTTTATTGTGGCTGCAGAGCGTACATTTAATACTTTTAGGTCACATACAATAGATTTCAACTTCTAAAATGTTACTAACCACAATTCTATCATTAGCCAGCTGCCTGCTGCAATTGAACATATAAACTTGTTAGATGTGCATAAATTCTAACACAAAGAACTGCATCATTGTGGGTAGCGCACTCCAGTTACACAACTACTGCTTCCATATTTCTAGGTAATGTTTACTTACCAGCTCCAGCCTTGTCCAAAACAGAATGGGAAGAGGCTGAGCGCTATATAATGGCATTGCACATTCAGATCAATTACACTTCATAGGTCAAAGGGAATATACACACCAAACCAGTATGGCATATTTTCACTTGCAAATAATTAGTAAAAAAAAGGAGGACACAGATTATTCTATGAATTGAGCCTTTCTGTCTACTTGTGAATGGCTTGTAGGCATTTATTGCATTGAATAGCTGCCATGTTGTACTGTTGCAAAAGAAATACGTCTCATACAGTATGTAGAGTTAATAAAACAGTGCATTCTAGTGGTAGATTGTTGGAAAAAATGGAAAGATATTTGCTCAACGCTTCCAAAACAATAACTTTTAGAATTGCCTAAGATAGGAGTATTCTTGAATTTGACTTCCTTAGGTCAAAAAATGCTCACATGTTTCTGCTGTAACTGTTATATCGAAACGTAATATCCTACACTGAACTGAAACTTGTGGCAAGAACTTGCATAATAATTAGCAATGGTTGATTAAAGCTTTCTGTGCTTCCATTATTAAATGTAGCATAGAGTACAAACCAGACATTGTCATTCACCAAGGCCTAACGCATTTTGGGATAGCTTGCAAGCTTACCTGGGGGGAGCAAACAGCTTCTTCTAGTAAAATAATAATAAAAAAACTTTACAAAAGAAAAAGATAGGAAGAAAAAGGTTTTACAGCATGTTTATGGTTGAATAAAAAGGTTACAGCTTGCAGTTCACTTTCAAAGTACGACTCTTAAACAGTGCATTTTGCTTTTTCTTCTAAAGAGTGATAATTAAACAGAGTTTTCACATAATGTAACTGGAAAGGCTACGTTAAACAAAATAGAATTATTTAGTGAACCACAAATAATTGATGTATGGGGATCATAAAAATGGCACTGAGAGTTCCAGGTCAAATCTGTGTCTCTTTTGGATATGTGCTGACATTTTCAAGTCATCTGTAAGATCTTGAATATATGAGCAGTAGAAAAAAATCTCCAGAAAACAAAATTTACTTTTCATCAAGGCTTTTTTGCAAACTCTGATCAGGATTTTTACCATATCTAACCAACTGAACTGTGTCTTTGAATATATGACATTAAGATATGCATATCTGAAATTTTTCTAGGGTGTTTTCAGGGTAAAAACGTAACCTTCTCTGAAAGCAGTTAGGGTGAATGGGTTACCACATGACTAATCTCATCTGGAACACAGAAGTGACTGGGTGAAAGGGATATGATCTACTAGCGATGGGAGAATTTATTTGCCAGGCACGGATTTAGGCGAATTTATGAATCTCGCCGTCAGCAAATGTTTTCGCAAAACAGCTCCAAAAATTTGCCATGGAAAACTTGACAAAAAAAAATAGCCGTGCATCAAATTTGGTGTGCCCATCAAAATTGTCGCGCTTTGAAAATTTTCGGACTCCCTTTGACTTTAATGCATTTGGACAAAAGAGTTGTGCTTATAAAAATTGTCGCTAGTGATGCACGTTTGACACCCATTGACTTGACCAATGCGTTTAGTGAATTTTTCGCAGACAGATTCACCCATCACTAATATCTACTGCAACTATAGTGGAAAATTGATCAAAAATTATTTAAAAAGTGGCTTTACCTTCTCCCTTATGACCAAGGCTAAAAATCAGCACTCCACTATAGCTTGATCCATAAAGGTATCTACACAGTGATCAATTCAGACATTCAGAAGTTCTGGTTTTTTTCGCTATTAATTACCTGAAAAACTCAGATTTTTAGGTAATTATTTATTTTTTAGCACATTGTTTCAGATTTTTTTTTACATTCATTCTTTTTATATTCTGATCTTTTAATAATTTTCATGGCATTCATGGTCATGCTATAAAATGTTTAATTCATTTTAAAACATAATTAAATTAAAAAAGCCCCCCCTTAAGAACTAAAATCCTCCAGGCCCGGGACAATGCTCCCCCGTCCCCCCCTGACGTGGCCCTGGGTCCCATGGCTGTATTACAAATAGCCCATATACAAAAAGTTTTTAGGTAAAATAAATAAATAAATAGTCTACTTTAACCTTATAATTATGCCAAAAGTTAGCAAAGGGGAAAAAAAGAAGTAGAAACCCAAAATATAAAAACAAAACTATATTTAATTGACTAAGCCTATTCATAAACAGGACTATTACAAAACATGTCATGTGCTAGTATGCAAACTATGCAATTGCACACACATAATTAATTTGCTCAATATACACAATTTAAATGCTTTTAATCAACCCATCCACCTGGAATTTGATACACAGGGGCACATTTACTAAGGGTCGAATATCGAGGGTTAATTAACCGAATATTCGAATACTGAAGTCGAAGGATTTACCGCAAATACTTTGATCGAACGATCAAAGGAAAAATCGGTTGATCGAACAATTAAATCCTTCGAATCGAAGGATTTTAATCCATTGATCAAACGATTTTCCTTCAATCAAAAAAAGCTTAGAAAGCTTATGGGGAAGGTCCCCATAGGCTAACATTGATGCTCTGTAGGTTTAAAGTGGCGAAGTAGGTAGTTGAAGTTTTTTTTAAAGAGACAGTACTTCGACTATCGAATGGTCGAATACTCGAACGATTTTTACTTTGAATCCTTCGATTCGAAGTCGTAGTCGAAGGTCGAAGTACCCAAAAAAAACCTTCAAAATTCAAAGTTTTTTTTACTTCGAATCCTTCACTCGAGCTTAGTAAATGTGCCCCACAATGTTAAATATTTAATTTCATGGCATGGATATGTGATTTAAATATCAAGGCCATATTCTAACAATTTAAATAGCATTTAATCCATGCTATAATGGATGTAAGCGAGGGCACGCTATACCTAAATTAATCCATTAATCCAATCAACTCCAATTTGCTAGCCTAAACAATTCAATAATATAGCATCTCTTCAGAAACATGTGGACTATAATTATATTGTTGCTAGAAAAACTGATCTTCTTGCAAATGTTCTGTTAAAGAGTCTGAAGTGAGCGTTACAGGCACACCAATTTAATTTGCAAAATGCTCATGCACACCAACACAACCACATTGCATGTTAAACCAAAGCTGCATAGCCTTAGTTCACAATAATAAATGGTTGGTTGAGCAAGCAAATACATGGAATTAAATCATTGGGTTCCATTTCAATTTGAATCATATAGTATATTTTATTGTGAAGCAGATAATGGAATATATCAATAAAACCAGCAGAGAAAGGCCTAGGGTTGGGCCGAGTCAGTTCTAAAATAAAAATTACTATAGTAATATATACTATATTAACTCATTATTTATCACGGCATAATATCCTGTGTTTGGCACCCACAGCTCCATTTCCAAAGTAAGGGCAAACCACTTATTAGAGGTGACATTGCTCCTCAAAAAAATAGATAAGCCATACACAATTGTTAGATAATCAGATACTATAGCAAATATAGTTGTGTTAAATAAATAAATGCTAATATTGTTATCTAGTCTTATAAATAGTGTTGCATTTGGAAACTACAGACACAGCAAACAGACAAGAGCTATTTTGCAGAAGCTGTTATCAAGGCAAGCTATGCATCATTCCAACAGTTTGTGTATGGAGGACCTAATGCCCATTTTCATGTACAGAGAGGGGAAATGTGAGCAGTGCACTAGCATCTGGGTACAGAATGGAAAGTGAAAGTGGTTTCTATGTTTGAGAGGTGGGTAAAGAAATCTGAAGAGAGCTGACATTTTTTAAAAGTGTTATGAATGCTTTAATAGGGTTTGATGTTTAATTTGAAAATGACTTTTATTATAAAGCTTTTGTATATCTTGGCAACAAGTCTCCTTTAATAGATTTCACAAGTACAGCTCCTGGCAGTGTTGGTAGACTGCAGACTTTTAACAATTTAAAGAAGTGAATGCAATTAAAAAGTTGCTAAAAAGTCATTTTTCAGAGTTTGACATCACTACCTAATTAGCATTTCCAAACCTTAAAGGAGAACTAAACCCTAACAATTAATATTGTTAAAAATTGCATACTTTACATGTTGAACTTATTGCACCAGCCTAAAGTTTCAGCATTTCAATAGCAGCAATGATCCAGGACTTCAAACTTGTCACAGGGGGCCACCATCTTGTCTACTTTAAAGCAAATTTCCAATAGGTATTTATTAAACAATGATTTATTTATAACAATTATTTTAGAGTTTGCAAATGTAGCTGCATCAGTATCTGTCTATTACAATTGCCTCTGCTTCTTTACTAAATACTCCTATGAATACAACACAAAAAGGTTAATTAAAAAATGCACCCACCAGTATATGTGTGTTCTAAAATAGTCTTAATGTATACTACATGCAGTTCATTAAAGTGTCATGTATTATCATGTATTAGAAATTGGTTGCACACGATTTATTGTACAGCACTGCAGAATATGTTGGTTCTTTATAAATGCATGTTATTAACAATAATAATATTGTTAAAAATAATATTTGCATCCAAACGCACTTCTATACGTCCATATTATTGCCAATAGGGTTCATTTAAAGATGCAAGTGCAGTGTGTAAAATGCAATTTCAGATCAAATCCTTATATTTTTACCCATCACACAGCATTAATTCCCATAATTCCAGCAAATTCGGAGCTGGTCTCTGCACTGTCTGCTGCAATTGGTCCTGTTGTGTTGTAAATTGGATGCATATTGCATCTAGCATATATTAAGACTAGGGATTTGGGAATTTCTGGAGAAATACAATTTCATCTGCATGCACCAGTACATCCTGGGGTTGTGACTGTAGCTTTTAAAGTGCTTAAAGTTTATTCAAGAAAAAACTGCCTGAATCCGACATGGTTTGTGCTTATGCACTTCTTCAAATACTCATGGCATCAATAATCAATTAATGTGATTGGAACTGAATAAGCCTATGTCAGTAGCATAAACACAGGGCACCAGACCCTGGGCCCCAGTGTGCAAAGAGACATTTCCTGCACCCAAACACTCAACCACCCTGTGCCCATGCACTTCCACATGTACGTGCCTGCTGTAATAACTATAGGTGGCAGCAAGTGCTGTAACTTTTTTTGGCAGTAGCTATAGTAGAGTGGCTATGGAGGAAGTAGACCTCATGGAATGGAACCCCCACGACAGCAAGGTCTGCTTCCTCTATAGTTACAGCACATGTCTATACTTTTAATAGGTAGTCTAAGGATTTGGCCTAAGGGACTGTTTTCCAGATCAGTACAATTTATCTGTAAGGTGTGTACCTTTCCCACATACAATTATGATGCCATGAAGCCAATTTTTTCTGTTACATCAGTACACTGTGCAAAAGACCAGCACATGCTCACTTGACACCAGTGTCCCCAAAACATGCATGTGCATGCAGCACAAAATGGCATAAAAATTACCTTTAAAGGCCTATTGACACCAATGAACTCCAATGCCAGTTTGTTATGGTCAACCTGGCTGTTGGTAGACTGCTATCTTTAAAATGATCCCCTTATTCTGGTTTGTCCTTGGCTTCTCTTAACTCTGCCGATTTGCTGCCTGTCCTGTTACCTGGACATTGGGCTTGTTGTTGTATTATCCCCATGTACTGAACTTTGAGCTTTCTCTTGCTTGTCTGTGAGCCAGTACTTATGATTAGTTTTGCCTTGTTACCTGCCTGTGCTTGTATACAACTGCAAAACAGTGGTTAACCTTGCCCATAACTAAGTATAATATGCTGCGGACATCTGTGCTTAAACCTTGTTGTGGAGTGATATATTACAAACTTTTGCAGAGTAGGGAATCCAGTATTTGGATTTAAATTAGAATTGAAGGCCCACCCATCTAGGGAGAATGTCTGCTCTCTGTGTCTTCATTTAGAAATCTTCATAAAAAAACTTGAAAATAGTCAAATTTTTGTTAATATTATTAAATTATGCCTATACTGAATGCATTTCCATATTGCCCACAGGCAGTCCCATAACTGAACTGCTGATTTTTGCTTAATCCTAACATATAAAGATAATTAGATGCATATTTAAAAGTTTAACATTCTCATAACAGAGTATAAGAAAAGCACAGTCACACAATATACAGAAATAACTATCTGGCTAAAAAGACTTATAAAACATAATACATAAACATATAAATGGTACCTAGGTCCTGAATCCAACACTTGGATTCAGGGCAGATTTACTAAGGGTCGAAGTGAATTCGAGGGAATTTTCGAAGGAAAAAAAAAATCAAAATTCAAAGTAATTTTTTGGATACTTCGACCATCGAATAGGATACTACGCCTTCGAATTTACTTCGACTTTGATTCAAAGTAAAAATCGTTTGAATATTCGACTATTCGATAATCAAAGTTATGTCTCTTTAAAAAAAACTTCGACTTCAATACTTCGCCAAATTAAACCTGCCGAAGTGTTATGTTAGCCTATGGGGACCTTCTACAACCATTATCTAAGTCTTCAGAGGTCGAAGAAAAATCCTTCAATCGATCACATTTGAATCATTCGATTCGAACGATTTAATCGTTCAATTGAACGATTTTTATTCAACCACAGGATTGACAAATTTGTTGAAAAAACTTCGAATTCTAAGTTTTTTAATTTGATGGTTGAATTTTGAAATTTTTTGGACTTCGAAATTTGACCCTTGATAAATCTGCCCCTTTATGTGATTAGGTTCATTATGCTATTGATTGTTGGGATTTGGGCATCGATTACTCTATAAATAAGCAGTATAGCATGTTTCAATATTGTTTTTATTTTTTTGAATCTTGTAAATAAAATAAGACCCCCTAAGAAGCTGAATTGACTAGTATTGATGTAGAACTATAGTTAGTATGACTAGTGTAGCAAGAAATGTCTGAAAATACATGGACTAAATGATATACATAGATCAGTAATCCTCACATCAGTAGCAGAAAATATCTATACATTTGGTGGAAAGGTGGTGAAAATGAACTGGAATTGTAGCCAAAAAGACCGTAATAATAAATAGTAGACAGATCATTAAAAAGCCTGCCATTAAAAAGTTTATTAACTTTCCCAAATGTTGGACATTTAACTTCTCTTTTATCCTAGCTTTATCTAATTGATCAAATTACATATTAATCTATGGCATTTGTGACAATGTCATGGGTTGGCTCAATTCACTCCTTCCTTTAACTGACTTTATGCTTCATTATGGAACCTCCAAGGTATCATCTGGTCATAAATTTAGTTGTAGTTCATTCAAAGTTTTCAATTTAACTTAAGTTGAAACTTTCATTCTTCTATGTTCTTACTGGCACGTCTTTCTTTTCTATTTTCTTCCTTTCCTTATTTTAAATGGATATCTGAAATTAACAATATATCTACTGTGTGAGATGTCTGTTCTGTATAACTTGGAATGTTAAAGGATTCTGTTATGATTCTGTTATTTTTTATGGTGTCATTTTTGTTGGGGTGTTTTGCTATTGAGTGCTATTCTCATATACTGTACACCAACAAATGGGGTGTGGGAGCATTGTAGCATTGCAGGTGTTAGGGGGATGTTACTCTGTTACTTTCCCATTGTTTTATTGGCTGCAGGGGGAGGGCTGAGGTTATATCACTCCAATTTGCAGCGCAGCAATAAAGAGTGACATTTATCAGAGCAAGTCACATGGCTCAGGGCACCTGTGAAACTAAGAACATGTCTAGCCTCAAGTCAAACATCAAAATTAAACATAAAAAAAATCTGTCAACTCCATAAAAATGGATTTTAATGCAGGATATCTTTATTAAGCTATCGAAATGGACCAAGATGGTCTGAAACCAACATTTTCTCTTAAATAGGGCATCTCATTGCAGCTTGGTAATGTCAACCTAAACTTATTTGAGTTTTATATTTTTTCTATATTTTAATGTAATAAAAGTTTTAATAACATTGTATGCCGTCCATTATTACGTTTCAGAACTATAATAAAGGACACGTTTTGGGGATAAACAGATCTTAATATTATTATACGAAAACATAATGTATTGAACTACCCATTGAGACCTAAGAGAATCGATTTCTGCTCTAGCAGCTAACTGTTTTGATATTTGATCTGTTACTTTATGGATGATGACACCTGGATGTGTTATATATTTTTACAAGATGTTTACTTCTTTTGTACTTTGAATTCTGGTTTGGGTTCCTTACTTAACAAAAATGATTTGAAATATATTAAATTCAGTGCAAACTGATTTGTGCTGTCCTGCTACTTATCATGTTATTTAATAGAAACTTGTGCGAACTTTATATATTTTTTGTCCAAAAAATGCCCAATCTTCTTCACTATCCTTATGAGATTTAAGAGTTGTTCAGTAGTTATAATGATGTCGACATTATTTGGCATTTTCAGGTCAGAACCAAACTAATTTACATTACCTTCTGTTAAGAAATTGATTTTTTTGCAGACTCAGATGAAAGTTACAGATTCCCTCAAAATGGTATTGAAGCAAACATTTTAATGCTGCGACTGTTCCCAGCATTTACACTACATCCATCTTTGGAAATAAACTATAATTACCTTTCTGTAAATAATTTGCCAGCCTGCAAAGGACTCTTGTTGCTTCTCTAAAATACAATGGGGGGGACACTGAACATTTTTGATCACATTGTCATACAGGATGAAAGAAAAATGTCTATATATATCAATTTGTAAAAAAACATATTTGTGTGTACACTATGTATATATTCTGTTCTTTATATAGTATACTCACTATACATTATGGTATGGAATTACTTTTGGGAGGTTCAGAGGACTGATGACTCTAAAAAGGAGTCATTTATGAATGCAATCGCAAGGGCGGATGCTCAAAAATAGACACAATGGAGAGCACATATTGACACAATCCATCAAGGTACTTTCTTCTAAACACGGTCCTGCACTTCAGCATGGTTGTTAATGCATTCATCCTGTCTCTAGTGACAAATGCTGTGCAACTTTGCCTACCTATTGGTAGTTTGTGTTAATAGGCACACCAGTCTTGCGCCCCATAAAACGAATGCAAAGTACAAATATAATCTGTGAAAGAAAAGGTTAAAATCTTGCAAAGTGGCTGAAAGAATTCCTTGACTTAAAAGTAAAATAATAGTTCCTTCAAAATGGAGATACTGTAGTATAATTTTGGGGAGAAGGATTCAAATAATGAAAAGCTTTCAGTTCAGAAATGGATTGGAAAGAGTACAGAAGAGGAGCTGTGAAGTAGTCAAAGAGGAAGTGGTTAATATAAGATGGAGCAGTAGAGGTTGTAGTAGTTGAAGGTAGTGAAGTTTTTTAAAAATATTTTAAATGGGAGCCAGAAGTGTGTTGCTCTGATTATAAATAGCAGATGTGAAAAAACTGAGCTAGAAAGTAACATGGGGAAAAGAGTTGCAATTGGAAATCCAAGAAAGTACAAGGCCAATAGTTCATGTATTTTGCAGTGGACTGACAATGATAGCGATATATCCTAGGAATATTCCTGGGGGGAATTGGAAATTTTATCTGCAACATGGTCAATACAAGGTGTGAATGTGATTTAACAGTCTAAAATAACACTTAGACATTGGACCGAATGTACCTGGTGTATAATAATGTGATTGAAACAGCAGAAGGGAAAGGTAAGATTGTGTTTGGGTAGAGAGACCAAGAGGCACATTGACAAATAGAGCAATAAACATTCAGGGGCCGATTCACTCAGCTCGAGTGAAGGGTTCGAATGAAAAAAACTTCGAATTTCGAAGTTTTTTTTGGGTACTTCGACCATCGAATTGGTTAAATTCGATCGAATTCGATCGAAGTCGAACGAAATCGAACGATTCGAAGTAAAAATCGTTCGACTATTCGACTATTCGATAGTCGAAGTACTTGCCCTTTAAAAAAAACTTCGACCCCCTACTTCGGCAGATAAAACCTACCGAAGTCAATGTTAGCCTATGGGGAAGGTCCCCATAGGCTTGCTAACCTTTTTTTGATCGAAGGATTTTCCTTCGATCGTTTGATTAAAATCCTTCGAATCGTTCGATTCGAAGGATTTAATCGTTCGATCGAACGAAAAATCCTTCGATCGTTCGATCGCAGGATTAGCGCTAAATCCTTCGACTTCGATATTCGAAGTCGAAGGATTTCAATTCGAGGGTCGAATTTCGAAGTATTTTTAACTTCGAAATTCGACCCTTCGTGAATCGGCCCCTTAGTGTCATAAAGTGTCTGCAAGTAAGCAATATGGTGCATTGTGCTCTAATCCCATCATATTCCAGATTTTACTTTGTTATTCAAATTCTCTCAATACTGAATTTTAAAAAGAAAATGTACTGATGCACTGGCTATTTATATGTTTTAGTGCAATAAATAAAACATACATGTCATTGATCCTTTTTAAGTCTAAAAAAAAGTATGTCTAAGATATACAGTAAAGAGATTGATTTAACCTCTAAATTTTCAGATGTATCTGGACAGATAAGGGAGGTTATTCGTAAAAAGTGGAATATTCTCCAGGCAGATAATAGTCTGAAATCCCTTCTCCCTAGACCCCCCATGATTGCGTATAAGAATGGGGTCAGTTTACGTGATTTACTGGTTAAAACTGATCCAACAAAATGTTACCAAAATGTTGCAAAGTA
Organism: Xenopus petersii; assembly: GCA_038501925.1. NCBI lineage: Eukaryota > Metazoa > Chordata > Amphibia > Anura > Pipidae > Xenopus > Xenopus petersii. The sequence goes on along the minus strand of CM076689.1, from coordinate 33,716,807 downwards.
TTAATTAGTTACAATATGGCAAGATCTGATAATTAAATAACAAATTGGTAATAATGATTTTAAATGTATTTATTGCAAAGGATACATTGGAGTCTTTGTAACAATGTAAGAATTCTTCACCTTGATTATCTCTGTGTGTTTGGGCGGGGTTTGTTGTCCATTTCTGGTGGGGGAGTATGCTTGACTATAAATTGTATTTTAAAGTTTATGGTTGAATATTGAAAACGGTCTTAGAACAGGACTGAAACGTCAATCCAATTGCTATGTTTTAAACATTTGTGAATAAAGAAGTGACTTTTTAAACTCGATGTGTGCTGCTTACAAAAAAAAAAAGAGAAGGTGGGCACACTATTATTGGTATTGCTTTTATACTATCTCTTGAATATATTTATATATAATTAGAAAACACTGAGTATGGTAGGCACTTTTTTTTTTAGCAGCCTAATTTTTGAATAATTCTCCAAACCTGTGTACATCTTGACTTATTTTATTTTCTATTCCAAGGTACCTTGAGATTGTGGCTTTATAGGTGAAAAAGCTGTCTCTAGTAAGAAGGAAGGAAATTAATGAGACCACAATCCTTAGTGTCCTGATATTCTCCTTTTTTTCCTAGATAGTAAAAACAAAAGCTAAAAATCTCTAGGGGATATCTCCACTGTCTGGAATTTCTTTTTCCAAAATGATGGCTCTGACTAGGCACAAATGAATCTAAAAACTGAGATATATACTAAACATCTCACAAGACAATAGGGTGGTGGTACTTTAAACTTTAGCTGATTGCTCACATCACGTTGGGCTGGATTCAATTCAGTGAGAAAAATGATGTGAACATTAATGGATGAGATTCAATTTTAGATGCGATTCAATTTAAAAAAAAGTACAGAATTTGATTGTTTATCATATAAAAACTCTATTGAAAAAAACTGGATCTGAAGTAGAAGAAAAAGTTTTTTTTCCCTTTACGAACTCCATGTCAGTACTTACCGGGTTAGCCCCTCCCCCTGCTCCCATCAGAAGGACTCTCCCCATACCAGCGTCTTTTTTTCCTTCTCATTTTGCTCGGAAGCAAAAATGGTTTTCTTTTAACCTTGGGAAAGCATAGGCCAGCCCATAAGGCATCCTAAGGACAAGGGTTTTTGGTCCATGGGACCTTTTGTTCCCCAGCACTGGGCCTCATATCTTGGAGTCTTCTAAGCTTCAGCTTCTGAATCAGGAAAGGCACTGGTATGCAAAGTTTGCTACTCCTGGTCTGCCTGTGTTTCAGTTGCGTTTCTATATTGCTGTCAGAGCATTCGACGGCAAGTGCTTGTCCCCCCATCCAGTGTGCCCTCCTGACTTGCCCAAAAGGCATCCAGTGGCAGTGGTGTATGTGGCCCCTACACAACCTTTATTTTTACGGATGGGCGAAGGAGGTGGCAGTTAGAGGGTCAGCCAGTTATTAGGCATAATTAGTTAGGGGCCTGAGCCTTACTGCCTCCTGTTTTCTTTTTCTTTGTCTTTTAAATGAATGGCAGGTTCCATGGCCAGCTGCCTCCCTCAACAGACTTTCCTAAGGTAGCGGTAATTTTAAAAATTGCCTTATAGCTTTCAGCAAGAAACGGTGGCAGATTTTGGCTCTGGTAAGAGATCCCAATTATCCAATTTGCTGTTGCTTTTGATTACTTGCTTCTGCAGACAGCAGCTGAGTTTAATCAGTGGGTTCCACTGGTAAAGTGACCCCCCATTGAGCACAATTATGTGATTCCTCTGTCTGTGCAGACACCAGCTGAGTATAATCAGGTGATTCCTGTGCAACAGCCAGCTATAGCAAGTGGAGATGGCCCCGCCCACTCTCTAACTCTGCAGACTGGAACTCGAATCCAGAAGCCTCTGGTAAGTACTGCTATCAGTGAACTTGTGAGGCCTGTTAACAATGAACCTGGTGTCCTGCAATATGTGGCTTTTAGAGACCTACTTACAGGGGCAATCCTGCCCAATTTGGACGGCCTTTGTTTTTGCCGTCCCTGCCTCCCCCACGGCACTCACCTTCAGCGCTACTAGAAGAGCCGAATTTCTGGGTTGAAAACCGGAAATTTGTCTCTTAGTTACCAGGAATGGCATTTTGCCACCCCTGGCAACCTGGGGGGCACTGCCGCCTGAGGCGAGTGCCTCAACTCGCCTCATTGGCGGAGCGCCCCTGCCTATTTACAGCCTGCCATTAGGAGATACAGGTAATGAACATGTTCATATTCTGTTCTGAAGTGTACTGAGCTAATAATTTGCTGACCTGCATTGTACAAGGTTCTGACCATTTGATCACCTGAAACCAGAAGTGTATGCTGAGTTCTGGATAATTGCTCACCTTATTCCAATAGTCCTAGTGGATAACACAATCTTATGCAGAACTGCAGTGTACTGAGTTCTAGACATTTGCATACCTGAGAACAATAGCTCTAATGAATGCTGCTATTTGTTCTGTAAGGTGATGTGCTGCGGCTTTTGCTCTCCTGGAACCAGTATTGCTCTCCAGTATTATCTCTCTTGGAACCAGTAGCCCTTATGACTGCATCCCTGGGCTGGCTGTTAGGCTCTGGAGTCGCCGCAGCAGTCACCTAGTCCAGTTGCCACTCCTACTGTGGGTTTGTCTGCCATGATGGGTAACACCTCTAGAACCCATGAACCCAAAATTGTGTTCCCCAAAAAATTTAGTTGGGACAGAACCAAATTTTCGTGTTTAAGGAGGCCTGCAAATTATACCTTAGTTTCTTTCCATCTGATGAGGAGAAAGTAAGGTTTGTTATGACCCTGCTTCAGTGTGACCCTTAAATTTGAGCCCTCAGATTACCCTACACTGATCCTGCTCGTTTTTATAGTACATGCCTCAAGTGCACCTCATTGTGTATTTTTATTTCCGGCACTTTTGTTTATATTCTAAACAGGCCTCACATACAAAGGGGTCTGTTTAGGAATCTAACTCCTACCAAGTGTTTTTTACAGGTGCCTTACAAATCTGCACGGAAACTAAGCATACATGTGATGGATGCTGTTGAGTTTGCCAGGTGAAGGGAGGTCCTCATCCCTCTCTCTCTTTTTCTTCTGGAAGAGTCAAGCTGCTATGGAATTCACCTTTTCCTCACACTGACTCTGGGCTAACGTCTCTTTCTCTGGGAGACTATGCTATAAGACTATTCTTATCCCTGTAACTTATTCTGGAGTTTTCACCTGGAATCTTAATGTTCACTTCTAAAAGTTGCATGACTGGGCTCTTCAAAGTCTTGCCATTTATGGCTACAGATTCTTGTTAAGAGCCTATTACCCTCCCACTGGGAAAATACTAGCTTGCTACGTCCAAGTAAGTACTGACATGGAGTTCTTAAAGGGAATAGGGAAGATTGTAACATTCTTACTGTAATCTTCCTTTCCGGAACAAACTCCTTGTCAGTACAGCCCGCCCTTTTTCAAGTGATTTTAGAAGCTTGTTACAAAGAGCCGGTAGGTGGGTGTGGCTGGTCTTTAAAGACTTGGGGAGGGTCCTTCTGATGGGAGCAGAGTGAGGGGATAACCAGGTAAATACTGACATGGAGTTCTTACAGCAAAGGAAGATCACGATAAGTATGTTACACTCTTGCCTATTCTTCCTGATGCATTTGAATCCACTTTTCTTCCATTGTTGAAAAAACACTAGGGAAAAAGTTATTGCCCCTCCACAGAAAAAATAGTGAATATTTTGGAGGAGATGTATGCCTAAATCTCACCTACTGTACATGGAGTAGATAGGTTAGATTTGAATAGTCTAAAGAAGATGTCTTTCAATATATATCCAGACTCCAGAATACCTCAGAAGTGCTACTTCATTAATTTCTGTTATATTTGAAAAATGAATTCCACCGTTTCATATAAGCAGTTTGAGCTTGAATATGGAAATACAAGGTCTTTTCTTTTTCCATATACAATTGTGAAGGATTTTGTTAATAGCACCTATCTACCCCCCCACCTCACTGATACCAACTCTTTTGTGGACAATAAGAATTTTTGCCAGTCCTGCAGCCTGTAACTTTTGGTGGCATCTTGCAAAACATCTTATAAAAAGATTCAAAATCTGCAAAAATATGTGTCATTAAATAATCAAAGACTTCTTATATCATAATGGTTTATAACAATATGGTGCCTAATACCTCTCACTAACCTTATGTTGCTGGATAATATAGGATAACATAAATTTAAAAAAGCCATATTTTGAAGTGATTACTTGTAATTTGATTCAGTCTAGTAAGTGAAAGGCATGTGATACAGCAGGCACTACTCTTAGAAACTCACAGTCGCCCAATAAGAAAAGGTACTTCTAATGAGTAGAATCACTTAGCCCAATATGTGTAATGTAGTAATCTACAAAGTATCTTGGATACTATCACGCACCAGGTGCTTGGTATAATGTCAGTAGAGAATTGCCTGTTAACATTCAGGCTGCCTGACCATGCCTTAAACCACTGCTGAAATCTGTGTTTCTTTTTGACATCCTTGTACTGTAAGCTTACAGACAGAAACAATTTATTGCGGGCTACTAGTTTCCATCCTCCTGGAGTCTTCAGAGGGCTACCAAAAAAACAGTTTGCCAGAATTAGACTCATTACATCTAATGATGATCTATACAGGCAAGAGTCTGATAAAATGGTGGAAAAGTTTAAAGAAAAGGATATAAACATACTGAACTTTTAAAATTAAAAAATGAGGCGTTACAATGTTCTAGAAAAGAAATGCTTAAAGGAGAAGGAAAGCTCCAAAACAGTTTATTGCCAATAGAATAGCCACAATAGTGCAAGCTAGAACGCTATATTTATTCTGCAGAATGCTTTACCATACCTGAGTAAACAGCTCTAGACACTGTCTCTGTTTGTTTAAGATAGAAGCTGCCATATATGCTTGGTGTGACATCACTTCCTGCCTGAGTCTCTCCCTGCTTACTAACAGCTCTGAGCTCAGATTACAGTAGGTATGGGAGGAGGGAGGGGGAGAGGAGCAAACTGAGCATGCTCAAGGCCGTGCCCTGGAGGTTTAAGCTGAAAACAGGAAGTCTGATACAGAAGCTCATGTGTACACAATAAAAGCAAAGAAATGTGGTGTTTCTTTTGACAGAGGACTCAGAGCAGCATTACTTTGAGGGTTTACTAGTGTATTTATATAGACCTTTCTGATAAAGCTTACTTAATTTTAGCCTTTCCTTCTCCTTTAATAAACAGAGACAAGAAAAAAGGCAGGCAGCAAGGATACCATTCACCACTGTATTTGATTCTAATTCTAAAATCATTAGGAACACTGTGTTGAAGTATTGGGGGGTGGTAAGTGCTGATGTAAAATACGGGAATCTTTTCAGTACACCTCCATTATTTTCATATAGGAGAGAATGATCAGTGGGGGACCTGGTAAAACAAAAGGCGGTTCAAGGAACCACATTGCAAAGTACCCTTACAAGCATCAAATTACAGGGCACCCACCCTTGCCACAATTGTGGACACTGTAGTGGGATCATTGCAGGTGACACGGTTACACATCCCCTTAAGGGTTCTAAGATCAGGATAAGGGGTTGGTTTACTTGTGATACCAAGGCGGTAGTGTACTGCATAAAGTGTCCGTGTGGACTTGCTTACGTCAGACAGACGAGTAGAGCAATAAAATTACGCTTAAATGAACATAAAAGTACAATACGTAATTACCATCCCCCGATAGACCAAAAGGTTGTAAATGAAAGTAATAAAAAAAGAAGGGAAACGGCTTTGGCCAGACACTTTTTTGAGAAAGGTCACAGGGTGTCACAACTAAGATGGTTGATTCTTGAAAAAATTACCCCAAATAACCAGCAGGACAATTAAAAATTATTATTACAAAGGGAATGCCATTGGATCTGGGCATTGCAGACTAGGGTCCCACGTGGACTGAACGAGGAATTCAGTCTAACTTGCTATCTCTGAGATCCCTTGCCATTTTCAAATATCTAAAAATTGTTAAAAATGTTATGTTGTTTCTCCTCTCTATTTTTGCAGATATTGAAAAATTGAATCGGTTTGTTGCAAAGGCAAGGTACAAAGTAATCTTTTCGATAATGCTAAGTGTGACATAATGTTTCAAGCTTTGGCAGAATGCCACAATGTTTTTAGTGGTCTTAGCTTTATTAAAGGAATTTTTTAATGTTTATACTGAAATACTATTTAACTTTGTTCACAGGATTTGCTCTGTATCGAAAACTTTTTCTACATTTTTTCTAATATTTGTCTAAGGTCTTGGGAACTGTATTTGGACTTTTTTTGAACTTTTTCGAACTTTTTTGTACGATATTTTCACTGATGATGTTTTATCCACGAATGGAGTTGCTAATTGTAGCAACCAAAGGGTTAAATTACCAAACATGTGTGGGTTAATTTATGCATAAGTAATGTTTAAAAGGTTCACTTTGTGGTGTGATTTGCTGTCTGACGAAGGGGCCCGCCCCCAAACCTTACATTGTAATAAACATGCAGGGCTTTGCCCGCATGCATTGAGCTCTGAGTGCCAGTTCTTCTTTCATAACTCTTGGATGAAATCTACCTGTCACCATTGGAAGTAGTTGCAATTCACTTCATTGGCAGGCAGCCCGAGCATTGACAGCCCCAGGCATTTTCTCCATCACCTTACGTTCAGTAGAAAAGCAAATGTGTGATGCACAAAAATCTTATAATGATCCATCCTACCAAAGTTATCATGAAGGTTTTTTCATGATTAACAGTCAAGGAACACAATTTTTAAAAGAATTAATTGCAAAATAACAATACTACGTAACAGATTTACTAATGGTCGCAAGGTCGGATTTTTTTAGGCCTTTGCTTGATGTTCCCTTATGATTGACAGTCATTCGCGTTTTTGCTATCACGAATTTCACAATTTTAGAGAATCAGACGTGATAGCAAAATGCCATAGAAGTCAATGGGAAGGAGATAGTCTGCACTTTGGCAGGCGGATAATCTTTTTTTTTTTTCCTTTAATAATTCAAAAATCGCAAAGTGTCCTGGGTTTTCAAATGACTTGAAAATGTGTGCTGAACAGAGATTATAATGATTACAGTGATTATTTTCTGCACTTTAATGGAATCATGATAAACCCATTAGTATTTTTTCATCAATAAGCTATTATTTGCCAAAATTCACAATGGTAATAGCAGTAATAGCTATTATGGGTTTTTTTACTGTCAATTAAATACAGATAAGGAGAAACATAAGGGACAACCCGTAACCACAGTTGCAGTCCTGCTAAAATTGCCTTAGTCGTTGTGTGAATTGACACATTCAAAACCCATTAAAATCAGTGTTTCAAACATTTTCGCTGCTTTGTCATTTTTTCCATGGTTTTGTAAATTTTTTTAGCAAAGTATACACAAGTATAATACATAGTGCTAATTAGATTATCATTATACACAAGGAAAGATCTGTAGATACGTACTCTACTCCAGAGGAAGTAAAACAGAATAAGCAATACATTCAGGCCAACCATCGCCTGTTAAATTTCTGTGCTGCAGTTTTTTTATTATTATAGTTATTTATTATTTATACCTTATTATTGCTTAAATATTTGGCTTCTGTTCCTGCTTTTCTCATTCTGTGGAAATGCTTTGTTTTATTTTTTTTAGATTTTTAGTGGCATTAGACAACAACAATACATCATTAAAATGTAATGTTATCTTTAAACTCTTTTCTTCAAATGGAATAGTTATTTTCCTTGAAATTGGAATCATTAATCTCATCCGATGCGGATTCGTAGCTTTGGTATTTGAAGATTGCATGTTTACTTTACTTGTTTGTATCCTATTGAATTTTACAGCAGTACAATTTTCTTTGCAATCATTCATGCAAGAAAACAATTGTTGACTATTGGAAAAACAGAGACGGCTTAAGATCTGTGTGGTGAGAACAAAATTCGTCTTAGCTCAAACATCCTTTGGCCAGAATTCACTTATTCTTTGAATAAGCCATTGTAAATAAGCAAGTTACAGGTAAGTAGACTGCTATTTTTAATTAGTATTGGAATTGCACTGCAGCGTGATTAAGCTGCTACAAAATATTGTAGTGATAAGTCTAAAGGAACTGGACTTGCTGGGTGCCACTTACCACAATCGAGTAACTGTGGTTCCATTTAACCAATTTAGTGTTAGGTGAAAGTAAATGAGGTGTAAACATGTGGGGGTCATTTATCAACACTGAGCAAATTTGCCCATGGGCAGTAACCCATGGCAACCAATCAAATTGCTGCATTCATTGTTCTACTTGCAGCTAGCTCTAAAAAGCTAATCACTGATTGGTTGCTATAGGTAACTGCCCATGGGCAAATTTGGCCAATGTTGATAAATGAGCCCCATGATCTAGTACTATAAAACACATTTTGCCAAATGCCAGTTTTTATATCGTTCACGTCTTCCCTTATGAATTTAAAGTTGTTGCCCACTTTCTAATGTGTTCAGTAAAGCAGGGACCTTTGAATTTTAATTTTGACCCATCTTTCTTCTGCATACCTGTATTTGAAACAATAACGTTCCCCTTAATGTTTTGCTATCAACTCCTCAATGTACAAGTTCACCAAAGTGGAAGACACAGGTACACTCATTACACAGACAAGTCTTTGCCTATAAAATATATCCTTGTTCTTGATGTAGGTCAATGATCCCCAATCAGTGGCTTGTGAGCAACATGTTGCTTACCAACTCCTTGGATGTTGCTCTCAGTTGCCTCAAAGCTTATTTTTTGAATTTCTGGCTTGGAGGCATGTTTTGGTTTTATAAAAACCAGGTATACTGCCAAACAGAGCCATCTGTAGGCTGCCAATCCCCATAGGGGCTGTCAAATGGCCAACCATAGTTCTCATTTGGCATTCCCTGGGACTATTTTCATGTTTGTGCTGCTCCTCAACTCTTTTTACCCTTGAGTGTGGCTCATAGGTAAAAAAGATTAGGGACCCATGGCTCATGGGTAAAACATTTGGGGATCCCTGAAGTAGGTGGTCTCAGCTGTTTGCTTGGATTATGGTGTTGGTATTACCATTGAGGGTAAATGCAAGGAAATTCTCCACAACTCAGATGAACTATAGAAGAATGAACTTTCAAGATTATGCAGCAATTTGAGCTGCTTTAGACTTTAATACCAATGTATACTGCATGTACATCAGACTGCTGCTCAAATCATTTAAAGCTTTAGCTTGTGATCAACTGTGCCGCATAAGACAATCAATATTGCTCAGTACAGGTCACATCTACTAAAACTTGAATAATCACTGCACCTAACTAAGATACTGCCCCAGTGCATGAACCCACAGCAGCCATCAGTAATTTATTTTATTGGTCTACTGCAGAATTGAGAGCAGACCTCAGGCTTGCTGCAATGATCTACTGCACTGGTGCAATGGCCCGCCATATTAATAAGTAACTGAAACAAGTTCACCTACAAGACGACATGTTCTGAATTTCTCTGTTTCTCAATTTTGTCATGTTGTTCAATAATATGGCCACCCTTCCCTTCGCCTGTTGTAAAGCTGTCCAGACACCATTTTTGATTTTGCAATTTTTTGGAAAAACAATACGAGACAGTTTTGCTCATCACAAATCATGTGACATTAGCGTAACACTGATAGGAATAAGTGGACTATCAACCTCTCTTGCTATTTCTATCATTCTGTTTTTGTAAGACAAACCCTGCCTGTCCTAATAAGGGGCTTAAAGTTGCCTTCTTCACAACTTAAGGTGTCACTTTGGCAGTAAGGTAACGCATTTACCGATTTAGGCATGTGAGAATACATTTATTTTATACATGGATCACTTTTAATCATTTAAATAAGCAAAAACTATAGCCCATTTGAATAATTAGGAGTCATTTCAAGGTTTAAGTCACAGGTAATGAAACAGCCAAACAGCGTTTAATCCTAAGCATAGCTATGACTGCAATGAATCAGTTATGTAAACCATGCCCAAGAGGAATGTAAAACTAGACTGGAAAGATTCACATGCTTGCAATCAGCCTCGACTAACATTCGTTTTCAAAACAAAGAATTTTCTTTTATTTTTAAATACACTTTGCAACAAAGTAAATATGATCTAACCTTTCCTAATTTGCTTCATTAGTCAAGATCTATCAGTCTCTAAAGAATTCTCTTTGACAAGAAACTACACAACAGCAATAAAAAAGGAAACTTAATGATACATTTCTATACTTGGTGTCAGTACAAATTCATGTTATCGTTTGGCCATCACAGTAATAGCACATATTCATTTCAGAGCTTTGTTGATATATGACAGGATGCAAATATCTCTGTACCATGTTATTTCCAAGTTAGTATGCAGGAGTTAATTATAGACATGTTGAGCCATCGCTACAAGTGTGTCATGTTTTTAGTCATTTTCCTTTAATGCAAATACTCTGTCAATCCTTGTGGCAAAAGAAATGATCCAATGGCAAAGAAATGATCATTGTACTCAAGACTGGTGATCTCAACTTGTAGCTAGGGATGTAGCGAACGTCGGAAAAAAAGTTCGCGAACATATTCGCGAACTTGCGCAAAAATGCGAGCGGTTCGCGAACGGTTCGCGAACCCCATAGACTTCAATGGGAAGGCGAACTTTAACATCTAAAAAAGACATTTCTGGCCAGAAAAATGATTTTAAAGTTGTTTAAAGGGTGCAACGACCTGGACAGTGGCATGCCAGAGGGGGATAAAGGGCAAAAATGTATCTGAAAAATCTGCCTGTGTGTGCTTGGAAGAGATAGTGTAGGGGGAGAGCTGTTAGTGATTTCAGGGACAGATGATAGTAAGTTTGCTGGCTAGTAATCTGCTTGATACTGCTCTGTATTGGAGGGACAGAAGTCTGCAGGGATTTGAGGGACATTTTAGCTTAGGTAGCTTTGCTGGCTAGTAATCTACTGTTCTCTTTAAACAACTGCCATACGTTGCCCTTGTAGGCATTGTTTGCCCAGTTTTTTTGGACGCAGCCACTGAAGCACAGTTGCCAGAAAAAATATGCCATATAAATGCTGAAAATAGTCATTTTTCGGTGGATCCAGAAGGGTTGTGGCGCTGCCTTGGACAGAAAAACATTTGCATGTCTGATGTTACAGACCGGCCAAAGGGCTTTGTCCTTGCAGGTGTGCTCGTGGCAGGATTACTGGCACCTCTGCCCCTGGAATGTTGATGAGTTCCTGAAGTGACATCACCCTTAAAAGCATTGTACAACATGTTTTGCAGGCTGGTTTGTAAATGCCGCATCTTTTCGGACTTGTGGTATGTTGGTAACATTTCTGCCACTTTATGCTTGTACCGAGGGTCTAGTAGCGTTGCGACCCAGTACAGGTCCTTCTCCTTAAGCCTCTTGATACGGGGGTCCTTCAACAGGCATGCCAGCATGAAAGACCCCATTCTCACAAGGTTGGATGCAGAGCTATCCATCTCCGCTTCCTCATTATCAAGGACTGCATCATCCACGGTCTCCTCCCCCCAGCCACGTACAAGACCAGGGGTCCCCAAAAGGTCACCACTAGCCCCCTGGGAAGCCTGCTCCTGTTGGTCCTCCTCCTCCTCCTCCACAAAGCCACCTTCCTCCTCTGACTCCACTTCTGGCACCTCTCCCTGCGTTGCAGCAGGTGCCTGGGTTCGTTCTGGTGATTGCGACCATAAATCGTGCGCTTCCAGCTCCTCGTCACGCTGGTCTACAGCCTCATCTGTCACTCGTCGCACGGCACGCTCCAGGAAGAAAGCGAAGGGTATTAGGTCGCTGATGGTGCCTTCGGTGCGACTGACCATATTTGTCACCTCTTCAAAAGGTCGCATGAGCCTGCAGGCATCGCGCATAAGCACCCAGTAACGGGGGAAAAAAATCCCCAGCTCTGCAGATCCAGTCCTACCACCCAGTTCAAAAAGGTACTCGTTGACGGCCCTTTGTTGTTGCAGCAGACGTTCCAACATAAGGAGCGTTGAATTCCAGCGAGTCTGGCTGCCGACACCTTTCTGGACTGGGTGAGAACGTCCTGGAATCCTGGGTACTTGGAGACAAAACGTTGGACTATTAAATTTAACACATGTGCCATGCAGGGCACATGTGTTAAATTTCCCAGTCTCAACGCTGCCAACAGATTGCTTCCATTGTCACACACCACTTTTCCGATCTGCAGTTGGTGTGGGGTCAGCCACCGATCGGCCTGTGACTGCAGAGATGACAGGAGTACAGATCCGGTATGGTTTTTGCTTTCCAGGCACGTCATCCCCAAGACAGCGTGACAACGGCGTACCTGGCACGTCGAATAGCCTAGGGGGAGCTGGGGGTGCACAGGTGTGGAGGAGGAGAAGGAGGACCCAGCAGCAGAGTAAGAAGAAGAAGAGGAAGAAGACGAGGTAGAGAGCGATGGAGGAGTAGAGGTGGTGGCAGAACCGCGTGCAATCCGTGGCGGTGACACCAACTCCACTGTTGTTGTTGTTGTTGAGCTACCCATTCCCTGCTTCCCATTCCCAGCCATTACCAAGTTCACCCAGTGGGCAGTGTAGGTGACATACCTGCCCTGACCATGCTTGGAGGACCATGCGTCAGTAGTCATATGGACCTTTGGCCCAACACTAAGTGACAGAGATGCGGTAACTTGGCTCTGCACATGTTGGTACAGGTGTGGTATTCCCTTTTTAGAAAAAAAATTGCGGCTGGGTACCTTCCACTGCGGTGTCCCAATTGCTACAAATTTGCGGAAGGCCTCAGAGTCCACCAGCTGGTATGGTAAAAGCTGGCGGGCTAAGAGTGCAGACAAGCCAGCTGTCAGACGCCGGGCAAGGGGGTGACAGTCAGACATTGGCTTCTTACGCTCAAACATGGCCTTCACAGAAACTTGGCTGGTGGCAGATGACTGGGAATGGGAACAGGTGGTCAAGGTGGAAGGCGGAGTGGAGGGTGGTTCAGATGGGTCAAGGAGAGCAGAGGTAGAGCAGTAAGATGCTGGACCAGAAGGAGTGTGGCTTTTAGTTTGCCTGTTGCCTTTGAGGTGTTGCTCCCAAAGTGCTTTGTGCTTGCCGCTCATGTGCCTTCGCATAGAAGTTGTACCTATGTGGCTGTTGGGCTTACCAAGGCTCAGTTTCTGACTGCACTCATTGCAAATTACAATGCTTTTGTCAGAGGCACACACATTAAAAAAATCCCACACTGCTGACTTTTTGGAAGTGTGCGATCTGGCGGTAACAGTAGAAGTTGGCGGCATTGGCGGCAATGGCGGGTGCGTTGGCCGGCTGAACACAGGTGCCGATACATGTTGTTGCCCTACTGATCCCTGCGGGCTGGCCTCCCTGCTTCTTCTAAGTCTTATTCTCCTACTGCCTCTCTGACTCTCCGTCTCTCCATCTGAACTACCCTCCTCTTGCTCTCTTCTACTAGGCACCCACAAAACATCAATCTCCTCATCATCATTCTCCTCAGATGCATCAATTTCTTCTGACACATCACAGAAGGAAGCAGCAGCGGGGACCTCCTCCTCCTCCTCATCACTCATCATTATGTCCATCTCTGTCGTGTTCTCTGCCAGAATTAAATCTGGTGTAACGTCCTCATCTCCTTCATCTTCTTCTGCCAATAATGGTTGCGCATTACTCAGTTCAAGAAACTCATGGGAAAATAACTCCTCTGACTCCAGTGAAGAAGGGGCACCGGTGGTGGAGGAAGTGTTACGTGGGGTGACCATAGCAGTGGAGGATGAGGAGGATGTTGTGGTAAAGTTAGAAACGGTAGAGGATGGGGTGTGCTGTGTAAGCCAGTCAACTACCTCTTCAGCATTTTGGGAGTTCAGGGTCATTGGCTTTTTAAAACTGGGCAATTTGCTAGGGCCACAGGATTGCATAGCAGCACGGCCCCTAGCACGGCCTCTGCGTGGCGGCCTGCCTTTGCCTGGCATTATTTTTAAAAAAACAACAACAACAAAAACTCAGTTGGTTTTTCTGGAAACGATAATACACACAGCTAGATGGCAGTTTGAAGAAAACAGTGTGCAAATAATGCCTACAAGATCAACGTATACACTACTACAGCGGTGGATACGGATTACGTAAAATATATGAATGCTGCTTGAAAAAAAGTAACTCAAGTGGTTTTTCTAGAGACGATAATATTATCAATATTTAGACAAAATGTGAACAAGCTCACACAGCTAGATGGCGGTTTGAAGAAAACACTGTGCAAATAATGCCTACAAGGTCAACGTATACACAGCGGTGGATACGGATTACGTAAAATATAAGAATGCTGCTTGAAAAAAAGTCACTCCGGTGTTTTTTCTGGAGACGGTAATATTATGGATATTTAGACAGAATGAGAACACGGTCACACAGCTAGATAGCAGTTGGTTGAATAACACACTGGGCAAAAAATGCCTACAGGGCAAATAATGCCTACAAGGTCAACGTATACACAGCGGTGGATACGGATTACGTAAAATATAAGAATGCTGCTTGAAAAAAAGTCACTCCGGTGTTTTTTCTGGAGACGGTAATATTATGGATATTTAGACAGAATGAGAACACGGTCACACAGCTAGATAGCAGTTGGTTGAATAACACACTGGGCAAAAAATGCCTACAGGGCAAATAATGCCTACAAGGTCAACGTATACACAGCGGTGGATACGGATTACGTAAAATATAAGAATGCTGCTTGAAAAAAAGTCACTCCGGTGTTTTTTCTGGAGACGGTAATATTATGGATATTTAGACAGAATGAGAACACGGTCACACAGCTAGATAGCAGTTGGTTGAATAACACACTGGGCAAAAAATGCCTACAGGGCAAATAATGCCTACAAGGTCAACGTATACACAGCGGTGGATACGGATTACGTAAAATATAAGAATGCTGCTTGAAAAAAAGTCACTCCGGTGTTTTTTCTGGAGACGGTAATATTATGGATATTTAGACAGAATGAGAACACGGTCACACAGCTAGATAGCAGTTGGTTGAATAACACACTGGGCAAAAAATGCCTACAGGGCAAATAATGCCTACAAGGTCAACGTATACACAGCGGTGGATACGGATTACGTAAAATATAAGAATGCTGCTTGAAAAAAAGTCACTCCGGTGTTTTTTCTGGAGACGGTAATATTATGGATATTTAGACAGAATGAGAACACGGTCACACAGCTAGATAGCAGTTGGTTGAATAACACACTGGGCAAAAAATGCCTACAGGGCAAATAATGCCTAAAAGGTCAACTTATACACTACTACAGCGATGGATACGGATTACGTAAAATTTATTATGGCTGCTTGAAAAAAGTCACTCCGGTGTTTTTTCTGGAGACGGTAATATTATGGATATTTAGACAGAATGTGAACACGGGCACACAGCTAGATAGCAGTTGGTTGAATAACACACTGGGCAAAAAATGCCTACAGGGCAAATAATGCCTAAAAGGTCAACTTATACACTACTACAGCGATGGATACGGATTACGTAAAATTTATTATGGCTGCTTGAAAAAAGTCACTCCGGTGTTTTTTCTGGAGACGGTAATATTATGGATATTTAGACAGAATGTGAACACGGGCACACAGCTAGATAGCAGTTGGTTGAATAACACACTGGGCAAAAAATGCCTACAGGGCAAATAATGCCTAAAAGGTCAACTTATACACTACTACAGCGGTAGTAAAATAAAAAAAAGTTAAATAAAAAAAAATTAAAGTTGGTGCTGCTGAACTACTAGGAGCAGCAGATTAGCACACCAGTCCCACTCCCCAACACTGCTAGACTAATAGCACTGGGCTCTATAGTAGTAGTAGTAGTAGTAGTAGTAGTAAAACAACAAAAAAATAAATAAAAGCAGTCCTTACAAGGACTATTGCTATTGCAGCAGTCAGCAGATGAGATCAGAAGCAGGACAGCTGCCCACTGCAGCTACATACAGAGCACTGCAGTAGAAGGTAGATTACTAGCCAGCAAAGCTACCTAAGCTTAAATGTCCCTCAAACCCCTGCAGACTTCTGTCCCTCCAATAACAGAGCAGTATCAAAACGTTTACTAGCCAGCAAACTTTCAACTGTCCCTGAAATCACTAACAGGCAGCAGCTCTCTCCCTACACTATCTCTTCAGCACACACAGGCAGAGTGAAAAAAAGCTGCAGGGCTTCGGTTTTTATAGGGAAGGGGAGTGGTCCAGGGGAGAGCTTCCTGATTGGCTGCCATGTACCTGCTGGTCTGGGGTGAGAGGGCAAAAAAAAGCGCCAACAATGGCGAACCCAAAATGGCGAACGTCGCGCGACGTTCGCGAACTTCCGGCGAGCGCGAACACCCGATGTTCGCGCGAACAAGTTCGCCGGCGAACAGTTCGCGACATCTCTACTTGTAGCAGCACAGGGGATTTCTCACATTGCTTCAAACTGAGGGCGAGAATGATCAAAGTTGGAATTTGGATTTTTTTCAACAAAGCTCAAATGTAAAACATAACTGTCTAAAATCTGCTGAATTCGTGTAAAAGTTAATGGGAACTGTCTATTGATATTTAAATGCATTTTTCGATGCTTTCATTTTAATGAAAGCTTTTTCAAAATTTCTGACCCATTAACAATCATAAATTATTCAAGCAATATATTGTGAAGCAATTAGTAGCAAGTAAACTATATTTGGCTTTATCTTGGTGGTTATGCAAAGCTGTAAACAATATAAAGACTAGCAAATATCAAGGTATTTAACATAAGGTTCTGATGATTAAGGAAGGATATAACATAAAAATGGATCAGAATTCGATCAGCATCATTCATGAGACCGGATCTTGATTAAGATATGGGAAAAGGACACACCAGAGACTATTGACAGCAGGGTTACAGATTTGGATTGGTAGAATGTTTGCACATACAGTATGACTGCCAAGAACAGTTGGGGCCCATTTACTTAGCTCGAGTGAAGGAATAGTGAAGGAATAGAAGAAAAAATACTTTGAATTTTGAATGGTCGAATATGGCTACTTCAAACATCGAATAGGCTACTTTGACCTTCGACTGCGACTTCAACTTTGAATCGAACGATTCGAACTAAAAATCGTTCGACTATTCGACCATTCGGTATTCGAAGTACTGTCTCTTTAAAAAATACTTTGACCCCCTAGTTCGTCACCTAAAACCTACTGAGGCCAATGTTAGCCTATGGGGAAGGTCCCCATAGTCTTCATAACAATTTTCGATTTGAAAGATTTAATCGTTCGATCGAACGATTATTCCTTCGATCTTTCGATCGTAGGAATAGCGCTAAATCCTTTGACTTCGAAATTTGAAGTCGAAGGATTTACATTCGGCAGTCGAATATCGAGGGTTAATTAACCCTCGATATTCGACCCTATGTAAATCTGCCCCTTAATGTAATGGAAAAGATGAAGTAATTATTCTAAGTTTCCTCTTTTTACTTTTATTGATAAGAATGACAAATACACTATGTACATGAGAGAAACAGTGAGTTAAAAAAATATATACAATATATATATTACTGGTATGTAGCTTGTTATCCAGAAAGCTCAGGACCTTGGGTTTTCTGGACAATGGATCCTTAAGTCTACTAGAAAATCTTGTAAACGTTAAATAAACCCAATAAGGTTTGCTTCCAATGATGATTAATTATATCTTAGCTTGAATCAAGGTACTGTTTTTATTATTACAGATAAAATGAATAAAGAAAAAAATTAGATTTTTTTTTTATTATAATGGAGTCTATGGGAGATGACCTTTCCATAATTTGGAGCTTCCTGGATAATGGGTTTTCAGATCCCATGCCTGTATTATATGTTATTATTATTTATTATTATTAACATGTATTTACATGGCGCCAACATATTTCGTTGCGCTGTAGAGTAAATGTGTTTATACAACTTTAAATCACATTGTGTTCAGGCTGTGGTGTAGCCCTTTGTACAATGTGTACGTGCAATTTATTTATTTATTTTAATTGCAGTACTTTTACAGTTTTATTGCAGTGCTTTTACAGTTTTTGTAACAGATACTTTTTACCAAGTATAATTAGGGATGCGTGAAATATTTTGCAGCGTTTTATCCAAAAAAATGGCCCATAAACTCGAATGTATAGTAAAAAACAGTTTACGGTTTGTAAACTGTTGCAGAGTTTAAATAATGTTGCGGTGGAAAAAAAACACCTATTGACTTAAATGCAGCTGGAGAATTTATTTGCAATCTTGCAAATATTTGGTGAATCCATTCACCCGTCACTAATTCTAATATAATATTATAATATATATAGGCATGGGATTTGTTATCCAGAAACCTGTTATCCAGAAAGCTCCAAAATACAAAAAGGCCATCTCCAATGGACTCCATTTAATCCAAATAATAAAAATTTTCAAAAAATGATTTCCTTTTTCTCTTTAATAATAAAATAGTACATTATCCATGAACTGAGATATAATTAATCCCTATTGGAAGGAGAAGCATCCTATTGGGTTTATTTAATGTTTAAATGATTTTCTAGTAAGTCCAGAGCATTGTGGATAACATGTCCCATACCCATACAGTAAATACTTCTGATTTTACACCAATTCTTCTTAAAATGTGATGATTATGGTGTCCTTAGAATCATCACAGTATTTCCTTTAGCCTTTATTAAATTTAATTCCCAAAATCAATAATCAGACAGATGGAATTCGGCATAGTTCTTTAGCTTGAAAGACTTTAGCATGAGGTCACAGTAACTTTTTAAATTCACTGTAACTTTGATTGATTTATTGATTTCTTTCATTAATTGTATGCAGTCACTGCATTATCTGCATGATAAATGGCAGGTAATGTTCTTATTTTTTAAGATAAAAACATCAATGGAAAGCTGGCAAAGTATTCATTTCACTTTGGAAACATTTGACCATTTGGAAAACAGGAAACATATCTGACAATGGACTTTGGTGTAAAATGAAATGTGTTAATAAGGAACTGGAGAAGAAAATTACTGAACAATAATGGAAGCAAAAGTGGTGAAATAGCTCTAGTAGATCATTAAGGGGGTTATCAAAATCCAAATTTATCTGATTTTTTAGAATAAAAAAGTCAGACCAAACTAGAATCCACGATGTGACCTTATTTTATATTTAAAAAGCATGATTTATTCGGATTGGGGAAAAACACGATAAAGTTGAGCGAAAATCCAAATTGTGCAGGTATTTTTGAGTTAAATAAATCACTAGATTTTTGGGGATTTTTGCCTGAAAAGCCCGAAATAGTCGGATTTTTAGGGATAATTCCAGCACAGACCACAGAAACTTCCAAATAGGATAGGGACCTCTCCCATTGACTTATATACAACCTTGGCTGGCCTGAGATGGTGGATTTTCGGATTTAGACTTTTTTCAGCCTCGGGTAAAATAAATCTTGAAAAATTTTAGTTTTTCCATTAAAACTTTGGATTTTATGGTAAAAAACTAAAAATTTTTGTGGTTTTAACATTCAGACTTTAATAAATAAC
The DNA here is from genome assembly GCA_038501925.1 of Xenopus petersii. Taxonomy (NCBI): domain Eukaryota; kingdom Metazoa; phylum Chordata; class Amphibia; order Anura; family Pipidae; genus Xenopus; species Xenopus petersii. The sequence continues at coordinate 33,697,344 of CM076689.1, read as the reverse complement.
CCCTTAAAAGTCAGGTATTAAAATTGGCATAAATGCTGTGTAAAAGGGAATGGGAGAGTGTTTCATGTATGTCAACATTGTTCTTTTATTCATACAATTCTTACTATGCACATTAATCCTCCCAAGTGCTATCAGATACACCTCTCAAAAGACAGAAAAATAAGCATATAAAATGACATAAACTGGACCTTGTTAACACTAAAATCACTAATGTTCATTGTGTAACTGCATTCAATTTTATTTTAATCCTCTTTATTTGTAATCCAAAAATAAAAGTTTCTTACCAACGGTCTGTCTGTAGGGATGTAGCGAACGTCGGGAAAAAAGTTTGCGAACATATTCGCGAACTTGCGTCAAAAATGCGAACGGTTCGCGAACGTCGCGAACCCCATAGACTTCAATGGGAAGGCGAATTTTAAAAGCTAGAAAAGACATTTCTGGCCAGAAAAATGATTTTAAAGTTGTTTAAAGGGTGCAACGACCTGGACAGTGCCATGCCAGAGGGGGATCAAGGGCAAAAATGTTTCTAAAAAATCCATTGTTGACACAGCGCTGCGTTTTGTGCTGTAAAGGGCAGAAATCACACTACATTTCTAAACCTGTGTAATAAAATGCTTTAAAACGTCCGGCGTCTACATGCCAATCAAGTCGTGTAAAGGTTACAGCCTGTTCACACGCAAAGACGAAACGCGGTGCTTACTGCAACGCAAAAAGACGCAAAGAGCTTTAATGAATGATACCGTCAAGTGAGCAAATAATAGTTTTTAATTACTAGTTGCTTGTCACCTCCAGGATGTTCGTCCTGTTGGTGGCAATATTTCTGTAGTGGTGTGTTTAGCAGTCACCGTGCTTGTGCGCACGTGCACGGTCAGGCAGAGGTAATTCAATGTACAGTGAAGTGAACCAAAAAACACTGATTCTGCAGTGTGGGCCCAGTTTTGGTCTACTTTATTGATCACCTGCGGTGACCATAAAAGATGCGATTTTGCCACTGTTGCAGAACCCTGAAAAATTAGGCATGTGTACTTTCCTGAAAAATTATCTTTTTTTTGTCGCAGCCACTGAAGCACAGAGGCCAGAAAAAATATGCCATATAAATGCTGAAAATATTAATTTTTTTTTGTCGCAGCCACTGCAGCACAGAGGCCAGAAAAAATATGCCATATAAATGCTGAAAATATAAATTTTTTTTTGTCGCAGCCACTGCAGCACAGAGGCCAGAAAAAATATGCCATATAAATGCAAACAATATTAATTTTTTTTGGTCGCAGCCACTGCAGCACAGAGGCCAGGAAAAATATGCCATATAAATGCTAACAATGTAAATTTTTTTTGTCGCAGACACTGAAGCACAGAGGCCATAAAAAATATGCCATATAAATGCTGAAAATATTCATTTTTTTTGGTCGCAGCCACTGAAGCACAGAGGCCAGAAAAAATATGCCATATAAATGCTGAAAATATTCATTTTTTTGTCACAGCCACTGAAGCACAGAGGCCATAAAAAATATGCCATATAAATGCTGAAAATATTCAGTTTTTTTTGGTCGCAGCCACTGAAGCACAGAGGCCATAAAAATATGCCATATAAATGCTGAAAATATTCATTTTTTTGTCACAGCCACTGAAGCACAGAGGCCATAAAAAATATGCCATATAAATGCTGAAAATATTCTGTTTTTTTTGGTCGCAGCCACTGAAGCACAGAGGCCAGAAAAAATATGCCATATAAATGCTGAAAATATTCTGTTTTTTTTGGTCGCAGCCACTGAAGCACAGAGGCCAGAAAAAATATGCCATATAAATGCTGAAAATATTCTGTTTTTTTTGGTCGCAGCCACTGAAGCACAGAGGCCAGAAAAAATATGCCATATAAATGCTGAAAATATTCATTTTTTTGTCACAGCCACTGAAGCACAGAGGCCAGAAACACTCAGGATTTACCTGGATTCAAATTAAACCAGTAGGGTTTGCACCCTAGTTTGTAACGGTGGTGGAGGGAGGAGGACGCTAAAGGACAGCTGTATGTGGAGTCATGAGGCGTGCAGAGAAGGACAGCTGCATGGGGAGTCAGAATCAGAAACTCAGCACAAGTCTTCCGGCGTGCAGTAACCCTCCGAGATCCACCCCTCATTCATTTTAATAAAGGTCAGGTAATCCACACTTTTGTGACCTAGGCGAGTTCTCTTCTCAGTTACAATCCCTCCTGCTGCACTGAAGGTCCTTTCTGAGAGGACACTTGAGGCGGGGCAAGACAAGAGGTTCATGGCAAATTGTGACAGCTCTGGCCACAGATCAAGCCTGCGCACCCAGTAGTCCAGGGGTTCATCGCTCCTCAGAGTGTCGATATCTGCAGTTAATGCCAGGTAGTCCGCTACCTGCCGGTCGAGGCGTTCTTTGAGGGTGGATCCCGAACGGTTCTGCCGCTGCCTTGGACTGAAAAACATTTGCATGTCTGACGTTACAGAGTGGCCAAAGTGCTTTGTCCTTGCAGGTGCGCTCGTGGCAGGATTACTGGCACCTCTGCCCCTGGAATGTTGATGAGTTCCTGAAGTGACATCACCCTTAAAAGCATTGTACAACATGTTTTGCAGGCTGGTTTCTAAATGCAGCATCCTTTCAGACTTGTGGTATGTTGGTAACATTTCTGCCACTTTATGCTTGTACCGAGGGTCTAGTAGAGTCGCGACCCAGTACAGGTCCTTCTCCTTAAGCCTCTTGATACGGGGGTCCTTCAACAGGCATGACAGCATGAAAGACCCCATTCTCACAAGGTTGGATGCAGAGGTATCCATCTCCGCTTCCTCGTTATCAAGGACTGCATCATCCACGGTCTCCTCCCCCCAGCCACGTACAAGACCAGGGGTCCCCAAAAGGTCACCACTAGCCCCCTGGGAAGCCTGCTCCTGTTGGTCCTCCTCCTCCACAAAGCCACCTTCCTCCTCTGACTCCACTTCTGACACCTCTCCCTGCGTTGCAGCAGGTGCCTGGGTTCGTTCTGGTGATTCCGACCAGAAATCGTGCGCTTCCTGCTCCTCGTCACGCTGGTCTACAGCCTCATCTGTCACTTGTCGCACGGCACGCTCCAGGAAGAAAGCAAAGGGTATTAGGTCGCTGATGGTGCCTTCGGTGCGACTGACCATATTTGTAACCTCTTCAAAAGGGTGCATGAGCCTGCAGGCATCGCGCATAAGCACCCAGTAACGGGGTAAAAAAATCCCCAGCTCTGCAGATCCAGTCCTACCACCCAGTTCAAACAGGTATTCGTTGACGGCTCTTTGTTGTTGCAGCAGACGTTCCAACATGAGGAGCGTTGAATTCCAGCGAGTCTGGCTGTCGCAAATCAAACGCCTGACTGGCATGTTGTACCGCTGCTGAATGTCAGCAAGGCGTGCCATGGCTGTCTAGGACCGTCTGAAATGGGCCGACACCTTCCTGGACTGCCTGAGAACGTCCTGGAATCCTGGGTACTTTGAAACAAAACGTTGTACTATTAAATTCAGAACATGTGCCATGCAGGGCACATGTGTTAAATTGCCCAGTCTCAGTGCTGCCAACAGATTGCTTCCATTGTCACACACCACTTTTCCGATCTTCAGTTGGTGTGGGGTCAGCCACCGATCGGCCTGTGACTGCAGAGATGACAGGAGTACAGATCCGGTATGGTTTTTGCTTTCCAGGCACGTCATCCCCAAGACAGCATGACAACGGCGTACCTGGCACGTCGAATAGCCTAGGGGGAGCTGGGGGTGCACAGGTGTGGAGGAGGAGGACCCAGCAGCAGAGGACGAAGAAGAGGAAGAAGACGAGGTAGAGAGCGAAGGAGGAGTAGAGGTGGTGGCAGAACCGCGTGCAATCCGTGGCGGTGACACCAACTCCACTGTCGTTGTTGAGCTACACATTCCCTGCTTCCCAGCCATTACCAAGTTCACCCAGAGGGCAGTGTAGGTGACATACCTGCCCTGACCATGCTTGGAGGACCATGCGTCAGTAGTCATATGGACCTTTGGCCCAACACTAAGTGACAGAGATGCGGTGACTTGGCTCTGCACATGGTGGTACAGGTGTGGTATTACCTTTTTTGAAAAAAAATTGCGGCTAGGTACCTTCCACTGCGGTGTCCCAATTGCTACAAATTTGCGGAAGGCCTCAGAGTCCACCAGCTGGTATGGTAAAAGCTGGCGGGCTAAGAGTGCGGACAAGCCAGCTGTCAGACGCCGGACATTGGCTTCTTACGCTCAAACATGGCCCTCACAGAAACTTGGCTGGGGGCAGATGACTGGGAATGGGAACTGGTGGTCAAGGTGGAAGGCGGAGTGGAGGGTGGTTCAGACGGGTGAAGGACAGCAGAGGTAGAGCAGTAAGATGCTGGACCAAAAGGAGGGTGGCTTTTAGTTTGCCTGTTGCCTTTGAGGTGTTGCTCCCAAAGTGCTTTGTGCTTGCCGTTCATGTGCCTTCGCATAGAAGTTGTACCTATGTGGCTGTTGGGCTTCCCAAGACTCAGTTTCTGACTGCACTCATTGCAAATGACAATGCTTTTGTCAGAGGCACACACATTAAAAAAATCCCACACTGCTGACCTTTTTGAGGCTGGCAATCTGGCGGTAACAGTAGAAGTCGGCGGCGTTGGCGGCAATGGCGGGTGCGTTGGCCGGCTGACCACAGGTGCCGATACATGTTGTTGCCCTACTGTTCCCTGCGAGCTGTCCTCCCTGCTTCTTCTAAGTCTTATTCTCCTCCTGCCTCTCTGACTCTCCGTCTCTCCATCTGAACTATCCTCCTCTTGCTCTCTTCTACTGGGCACCCATAAAACATCAATCTCCTCATCCTCATTCTCCTCAGATGCATCAATTTCTTCTACCAGCTCACAGAAGGAAGCAGCAGCGGGGACCTCCTCGTCATCACTCATTATGTCCATCTCTGTTGTGTTCTCTGCCAGAATTAAATCTGGTGTAACGTCCTCATCTCCTTCATCTTCTTCTGCCAATAATGGTTGCGCATCACTCAGTTCAAGAAACTCATGTGAAAATAACTCCTCTGACTCCAGTGAAGAAGGGGCGCCGGTGGTGGAGGAAGTGTTACGTGGGGTGCCCATAGCAGTGGAGGATGAGGATGTTGTGGTAAAGTTAGAAACGGTAGAGGATGGGGTGTGCTGTGTAAGCCAGTCAACTACCTCTTCAGCATTTTGGGAGTTCAGGGTCATTGCCTTTTTAAAACTGGGCAATTTCCTAGGGCCACAGGATAGCATAGCAGCACGGCCCCTAGTGCCTCTGCGTGGCGGCCTGCCTTTGCCTGGCATTATTTTTAAAACAACAACAACTCAGGTGGTATTATTATTGATATTTAGACAGAATGTGAACAAGCTCACACAGCTAAGTGGCAGTGGTTTGAAAATGAAGAAGAAGAACACACTGGGCAAACAAGGCCTACAAGGTCAACGTATACACTACTACAGCAGTGGATACGGAATATATTATTGCTGCCTGAAAAACGTCACTCGGGTGGTGTTTCTAGAGACGGTACTATTATTGATATTTAGACAGAATGTGAACAAGCTCACACAGCTAGATGGTTGTTGTTTGAAAATGAAGAACACACTGAGCAAATAATGCCTACAAGGTTAACGTATACACTACGACAGCAGTGGATACGGAATATATTATTGCTGCCTGAAAAACGTCACTCGGGTGGTGTTCCTAGAGACGGTATTATTATTGATATTTAGACAGAATGTGAACAAGCTCACACAGCTAGATGGTTGTTGTTTGAAAATGAAGAACACACTGAGCAAATAATGCCTACAAGGTTAACGTATACACTACTACAGCAGTGGATACGGAATATATTATTGCTGCCTGAAAAACGTCACTCGGGTGGTGTTTCTAGAGACGGTATTATTATTGATATTTAGACAGAATGTGAACAAGCTCACACAGCTAGATGGTTGTTGTTTGAAAATGAAGAACACACTGAGCAAATAATGCCTGCAAGGTTAACGTATACACTACTACAGCAGTGGATACGGAATATATTATTGCTGCCTGAAAAACGTCACTCGGGTGGTGTTTCTAGAGACGGTATTATTATTGATATTTAGACAGAATGTGAACAAGCTCACACAGCTAGATGGTTGTTGTTTGAAAATGAAGAACACACTGAGCAAATAATGCCTACAAGGTTAATGTATACACTACTACAGCAGTGGATACGGAATATATTATTGCTGCCTGAAAAACGTCACTCGGGTGGTGTTTCTAGAGACGGTATTATTATTGATATTTAGACAGAATGTGAACAAGCTCACACAGCTAGATGGTTGTTGTTTGAAAATGAAGAACACACTGAGCAAATAATGCCTGCAAGGTTAACGTATACACTACTACAGCAGTGGATACGGAATATATTATTGCTGCCTGAAAAACGTCACTCGGGTGGTGTTTCTAGAGACGGTATTATTATTGATATTTAGACAGAATGTGAACAAGCTCACACAGCTAGATGGAAGTTGTTTGAAAATGAAGAAGAAGAACACACTGGGCAAACAAGGCCTACAAGGTCAACGTATACACTACTACAGCAGTGGATACGGAATATATTATTGCTGCCTGAAAAACGTCACTCGGGTGGTGTTTCTAGAGACGGTACTATTATTGATATTTAGACAGAATGTGAACAAGCTCACACAGCTAGATGGTTGTTGTTTGAAAATGAAGAACACACTGAGCAAATAATGCCTACAAGGTTAACGTATACACTACTACAGCAGTGGATACGGAATATATTATTGCTGCCTGAAAAACGTCACTCGGGTGGTGTTTCTAGAGACAGTATTATTATTGATATTTAGACAGAATGTGAACAAGCTCACACAGCTAAGTGGCAGTGGTTTGAAAATGAAGAAGAAGACCACACTGGGCAAACAAGGCCTACAAGGTCAACGTATACACTACTACAGCAGTGGATACGGAATATATTATTGCTGCCTGAAAAATGTCACTCGGGTGGTGTTTCTAGAGACGGTACTATTATTGATATTTAGACAGAATGTGAACAAGCTCACACAGCTAGATGGTTGTTGTTTGAAAATGAAGAACACACTGAGCAAATAATGCCTACAAGGTTAACGTATACACTACGACAGCAGTGGATACGGAATATATTATTGCTGCCTGAAAAACGTCACTCGGGTGGTGTTTCTAGAGACGGTATTATTATTGATATTTAGACAGAATGTGAACAAGCTCACACAGCTAGATGGTTGTTGTTTGAAAATGAAGAACACACTGAGCAAATAATGCCTACAAGGTTAACGTATACACTACTACAGCAGTGGATACGGAATATATTATTGCTGCCTGAAAAACGTCACTCGGGTGGTGTTTCTAGAGACGGTATTATTATTGATATTTAGACAGAATGTGAACAAGCTCACACAGCTAGATGGTTGTTGTTTGAAAATGAAGAACACACTGAGCAAATAATGCCTGCAAGTGCACTACTATTGGTGCACTACTATGAAGAACAGCAACAGCACTGTACACATTAAAGAACAGTAAGATAAGTAAAAGAAAAAAAAAATATATGTATATTAAAAAAAATATTTTTCTCGGGTTGGTGCTGCTGAACTACTAGGAGCAGCACAGTAGCACACCAGTCCCACTCCCCAACACTGCTAGACTAATAGCACTGGGCTTATAGTAGCAACTAGCAAAGTAAAAAAACAAAAAACAAAATAAAAGCAGTCCTTACAAGGACTATTGGGTTATTACAGCAGTCAGCAGATGAGATCAGAAGAGATCAGTGCCCACAGCAGGCAGCTACATACAGAGCACTGCAGTAGAAGGTAGATTACTAGCCAGCAAAGCTACCCTAAAATGTCCCTCAAATCCCTGCAGACTTCTGTCCCTCCAATACAGAGCAGTATCAAGTAGATTACTAGCCAGCAAACTTACTATCAACTGTCCCTCAAAGAAATCAGTGAAATCAGTAACAGCTCTCTCCCTACACTAGCTCTTGCAAGCACACACAGGCAGAATGAAAAAACGCTGCAGGGCTTCAGTTTATATATGGAAGGGGAGTGGTCCAGGGGGTGTGGGGGTGGTCCAGGAGGGAGAGCTTCCTGATTGGCTGCCATGTATCTGCTGGTCTGGGGTGAGAGGTCAAAAAAAAGCGCCAGGTAAGGCGAACCCAAAATGGCGAACGTCGCGCGACGTTCGCGAACTTGCGGCGGACGCGAACAGCCGATGTTCGCGCGAACAGTCCGCGACATCCCTATCTGTCTGGGGTGTTAAACTCAGTGAGACTTTTTATCTGACAATGTTTCTGTCTCCTGTCCATTTTTTCTTTAGACATCTAAATCTATCTATCTGCTAAAATGCAGCCTGTCGGGCACACGATTACAACTCTTTTCCTGACAAAGTCTTTGGCATTGACCACGAAAATACGTCTTTTACTGCACTTTTCTTGTAAACGATGGGTACAAATGCACAGAGGGATTATTAATTGTTTTTTTGCTTGGCTCCCATTATTCTATAAACTATGTTTAATAATGTCTTTGCAATAAATGTATTATTCAGTGCAAGAGAGCAGTTACTTATGTGAAATGTACATTTGCTGTGAATATGCATCTGTACTAATTCAAGGGACTAGCCGATTTGTTCTCTTTACTTGAGGGGTTTCTTTAAACTTGAATAGAGCAAAGCAATCAGGACAGAATATGTATAATAAAGCCAAGGAATACTGTTTGAGAATGGTGACATGGCAACAACCACTTTAATTTCCCTTTTGTCAACTCAAACATTTGTTTTTTGTCCTGGATAATTTATGAACCATGACTTTGGTGACTGTAGAATAGCCATAGGCTGTTGTGGGATGCTGTGAATTGGAAGCGGAGAGCCACAGGCAGCTGGAGAGCCACAGGTTGCAAGATGCCACCGTATGGATAGTTATTAAGCAGAATAGGCTAAAAGGTTATTTTGCCAATTCTCTTGACTGCACACTGAGAAGGAGAAATTACTTTAAGAATGTTTTTCCAGTTCTCTAGACTGCCCATGGAGCAATAAGCATTTAGCTCATGGATATCAAACATGCAGCCCTCAAGCTGTTTTAAGTGGGAGACATTGTTCTGCAGCACTGCAGGGCCACAGTATGTTCATCTTTGATTTGCTTCACATAGCTCAGCAGATGTAGTTACTGAACCTTTAGTAGTTTATATGTGGTGCTGTCAGTTACCAACTTAGAAGCAATTCTTTTCAGTAGATCTATGTTTTCACATTTGACCTCTAAAAAGGACATTGCTGCATCATTTTACTTTTTTTCTACTGCTGGTTGATTAGAGATGTTCATGTCTCTGCTCCAGAGAGGTGACATGTTTGACTTAATGCATGGTTCCAAAATTGGCTCTGCTTAGCATTAGTTTAACAATTTGTTTACCAGCAGTTTTACATATGTAGAATGTTGTGAAAGGCTGTGTACATAGTTATTAAGCCAAGAAATTTATATTTTGCCCTATAACTCATAGCTTCTTATAGCAGATAAATTTGTGGCATCATGCAACAGAATAGAACATACTATAAATTCTGTATTCCAAGAACTGCCAGCAAGGTCTGGAAGCTGTATTTCTTCCTTTGCAAATTGTTTGTGATATCACTTTCCAAGGAGAGAAACTACATTGTTGTTGTAAAAATGAGCCATTCACCTATTATTGGACAGTTGTAACACTAGAGAGGCCCAAGAAACTTCAAGTCAAATCTCCAAAACAAATCAAGCGAAACACAAAGGGGCAGATTTACTAAAGGGTGAAGTGCCATTGCTAACAAAAATTCACCAGAAATACCATTGCCAATTTACTAACAGGCATACTAGAGAAAGAGTACATTTCTAATAAAGTTTTGCGTCCTATCGCCAGGCCGATTTTCGCTCAGGCGAACAATCATTGCTCTGCAAATTCCCTAAAGTGCAAATTTTACAGAACGTTACCTATTTTGCTAGAGTTTCCTTCGTCAGATGAAGCTACATCCTCCTCAAGCTTATGTCAGTGACATCATATCCTGTATGCCGAAGTCATAAAAATTATACAAAAGCTGGAGTTTTTTCATATCTTAAAGTGGGATTGTCTTTAAAAGTTGTAAGTATTAAAAATGTTAGTTTGAACATGTTTTAACCATTTGAGGGGCATGCCACATTTATTTTAGGGTGGGCTCATGTCTAGGACATTAGAGGATCTCTTTTGCCTTTATTTTGTTTTCTTGGACATTTTTAATAATAAGTGGCCACTTCAAGTATTTGCACCAAGATCTCTAATAAAGACACATATGCAACTTGTATGTACCCGCCCTATTCAATTTGATCTAAGCGAAAGTGTACAAGTTTCGCTAGGCAGAAACTAACATTAGCGAAAATCTAGGAAATGCTTGTGCTGATGAATTTATTCTAGTGAAAGTTTGCCAGTGTTCGGCTGCAGAGAAGCAACTTTGCATTTTACTGAATTAGGGGCCCATTTACTTAGCTCGAGTGAAGGAATAGAGGAAAAAAACTTAGAATTTCGAATGTTTTTTTGGCTAATTCGACCATCGAATGGGCTACTTCGACATTGGACTTCGACCTTGGACTTCGATTCAAACAATTCGAATTAAAAATCGTTTGACTATTCGACCATTCGATAGTCAAAGTACTGTCTCTTTAAGAAAAAACTTTGACCTCCTAGTTCGCCAACTAAAAGCTACCGAAGTCAATATTAGGGGGGAAGGTCCCCATAGGCTTTCTAATGTTTTTTAGGTCGAACAAAAAACGTTTGATCGATGGATTAAAATCCTTTGAATCGAACTGAATAGCGCTAAATCCTTCGACTTCAATACTTCGACAGTCGAATATCGAGGGTTAATTAACCCTCAATATTCGACCTTAAGTAAATTTGCCCCTAAGCGTAGTGGTAGCGAATTTGCACCTGACAAAGTGACGCAAAGTGTATTGAGAATTCGCCCTGTATTAAATTTGCTCCAAAGAGTTTTCAGATGACATTAAAGCATATTGATCATGATCACGACAATAATGCTATGAACTATATTCAAAGGGCAGATAAATAATTTCCAGATATTTAAGAGAGTGTTAGGAATTGCTCTATTTTATAAAGAGCTGTTTTATCACTATAATATAGAGGTGTCTGACATACAGTACAGCTTGTGACTTGTATTAAATATTAAACATATTCAGCTACTCTGTTATAAATAGCTTACATTAAAAGTAACTACTTTAATAAAGAATAAGCTATTCTTTAGGGAAATAAAGCTCCAATATTAAAGTACAAGTTGCAATGTTTAAAAAAAACTATTTAAATATTTGCAATGCTGCAGTATAAAATGTTGCTTGCACTGCACCAGGCTGAATGACTTTTTCCTTGAGTACTTTCTGCTGTAGTTGAAAAGAGAATATAAAAGCAAGAGAAATCCAAGACACTTTTGTTTTCATTAAATGCCTCCCCACATCTCATAAATGTAACTTTTAGTTATACTTATTCTTTATTTACTTTCTCCAACCATTTCCTATTGTATCTGAATTATAATCTTACTTCATAACTCCTTATTACAGCAGAACTTTTCAAATAGATATTATGCACAGAAATATACTCACAAGGCAGAAAGGTTATGGAAAATCATCTGCTGCCATACATAACAAAAATAATTATAATAATAAAATGTCACGGGTACCCTAACCAAGTGGAAGCTACAGTATCATACTGAATTATACCGGGACCATTTTAACTTGAATGTTGTAAAACCATTGTGCAGACAGCAGTATTTTACTCATCCTGCTGTGTGAATAAAGTGTATACCTGTCTAATAACAAAATTGATTTAGTAAAATCCCGAACTTACAGTACAAGTGATTCTCATCAAGATGTAGCTGTGTTCAGTTGGGCATATTCAATAGTATCAGAAGTGGTGGCAGGGGTGTTCTGAGTGGTGATATGTTGTCCCAAGTGAGCATTTTTATAATAATTATAGCCTCATAGACCTATTAATGGCAACATTAGAAAATACTGTTGAAATGTTCAGTGGGTTGACTTGTGGGAACCTTGATTTGTACTTGACTTACTTACAGTACTCTGCAGAGCAAATGTAGGTCATAGTAAGGGGATATAAATTCCAGTGCTCGGTGAAAATGCTGCCAGTATGATAGACAAGAGTGTTCATTTACAAACTGAAGGCAAAGGGCAAGATGCACAGTTGACCACAAATCATCATAGGTTTTTACCCACAATGCAGCATTTTGCTCAGAATTAATTGTGTGGTCATTAGTTTCCATTAGCCACATTTTAAGGCCAATTCATAAACGGACAAAAATAAATTTTCATTCAAGCTGTGTCCCTTCTGAACATTAGTGTCAATAATGACACTAAGGGGGTTTATTTATTAAAGTCTGAATGCCAAAAACTTAAAACAATCGAGTTTTGGTTTTTTTTACTATAAAATCTGAATTTTTTGTGAAAAAAAAAATCTGGCATCCCAGACCTTCCGAGTTTATATATAAGTCAAGGGGAGAAGTCCCGAAAGAGATCCTGATCTGCACTGGGTTTTGTGCAAAAATCCAAAGATTTATTGGTATTTGGGCAAAAATCCGAAAGATTTTTCGAGTATTTTTCTCAAACTGGAATTTTTAGGGATAATTTATTAATTAATGAACGGGAAATAGCCTGTGCTGTTTTGGTTGGAGTCTATTTCAGAAAATAATTGGATAAATTTGGACTTTGATTAATAACCCCCTAACAGTCTTTTCACTTGGTGCTAGTGTATGAATGTAACCTGTGAACTTTAGAATTGCCATCAGTTCAGTGCTGTCTTTACTAACACTTTACACTTGCACTTGCTTCTAAAATGAGCCATCAATAGTCACCAGAAATGAAACAGTAAGCCTTCACCCAAATTATATATACCATATAACTACAGTATACTTTATGACTTCTGTCCTCCCTGCAGAGTAAACATAGAGAGAAGAAATCAAAAGATCCCCAAACTACAAGTGTTGCCCAACAATAAAGCTAACATAGAGCGTGAAGGTGTATGTCTTAACCTTAGTGATGGGCGAATAAATTTACCAGGAGCAAATTCACAGCGAATTTCAGAGTTTCGTGCTGGCGAATAAATTTGCGAAACCCCCACGAAAATTTAGCAGCAAAAAAAATTTTGCGTCGGAAAAGTCGCTCGCTTCAAAACCGTTGCCGTCACAATTGAAGCGAGTGTCAAAATTGACGTTGGCGCCAAAATTTGAGTTTTGAGAATTTTGCAGGAAATTTGAGAATTTTTTTGTGAAACGGGAGAAATTCGTCCATCACTACTTAACATGTTATACAGAAAATCAACTAATAATGTTTAATTACTTATGTTTAGTATACTTTCTGTTAAGCATGTGTAAGAACGTGTTTTGTTTTTATATCAGAGATCTTTTTATTTTCTATCATGTCAAACATCTTAAAACACAAAGCATGTGTACATTTCAAAACATCCTATTATTTTATATAAAAAGCACAGGTTATTTTTTTTTTCTTTCATCAATTCCTTAAAGATTATAAAAAAGGACGAATTTCTGGGTTTTAACCAGGAAATTTGGCTCTGCTAGGGCAGAGAGCACTATTGCATTAATTGCACCAGCGATGTGCCCACCCTAAGACCCACTCCAACACTGATGTTTTAAGTTCGGAGCGGGAGGGGGGCTGCATCGGGGCTACTGCCTCGGGATCGCCTCTGTAGTTGAGACTTTGATCTTGTATACTATTTTAGATTATTACTTCTGTAACAATAATTAAAATACTTCTAAAAAAACCCCATCAAATTACCAGTTGATGTGAATAGGTAGTCCTGAAACAAAAATCATAGAAATTTTAACTAAATTTTAGAATTATTTTCTAACCCACTCAATAAAATGTACAAAGGCTGCACCACTCACAAACTGTCTTGAATGTAGACAGGTTAACATTATATTATACTCCATAATATGACAAATTCACAACTAAAAAGCTACAATTAATAGAATTTTGCAGGAAGTTCATGATTAAGTGCTATCAATTTGATTGATTTACCTCTTATGCTTTGATTTCCTGAGGCTAAAGTCAGAGCTTGCATTTTTTTGTAGCAATTAATAGTGACATCTACTGAAGACACCTGTTAAAGGCACATGAGATTGTACAAAATAAGGTAATTCCCCATGGACCCTGCCCACATTTTTCCCATGAATCCTAACTTGCAGGAAACATACAAAATTGTTTCAATGATTTGCAAGTTTTGGGCTGGTCTGGCATAGCAAATATAAATGACAACCAACTTGCTTGGATTGATCAGTGCTTGGTAATGGTATGGGAATGGTAGCACAAGTGATGAACGATTTCCAGAGATTTCATCTACTGGGGCAGCCACTTTCTGTTATTCTGCAGTTAATTAACCGAAAGTAATAAATAAACATTGCTATATAAACATCCGTCACCTGTGACACTGTGTGGCATAAGCTTTAAACCAAGGGAAGTAATTGGCTCTTTAAAGCCAAATATCAGGTCAAAAAAGAGATTCTTACATCTACTCATTTTATTTTAGTATTTACTTAAAGGTGCATTTTGACCATGTGGATGCTATCCCCTATATGTAATAAAAGTCACTATCCCCTATATGTAATAAAAGTCACTAAGTTTACCCATGATCAGTAGCCAATAAGATGGTTGCTTTAAAACAGGTGGCAACAGGTGACAAAGGATTTGGTAAGTACAGGTTACAAGAAACAGGCAAACTTAAGGGCTCTTATACACTGGCGTTTTTTGCTGCGCTCCCCTGCGTTCCGCTTTCTTCCGTTCAGTGCAGGAGTAAACACACTCAATTATTGTCAAGGGGGCTGTGCTCACACACACATGTAAGCTCCAAATGCAGGTGGAATGCAACATGCTGGGTCCCACCTGCATTTAGCACTTACATGCGTGTGTGAGTACAGCCCCTTGACAATAGTTGAGTGGGTTTACTCTTGTGCTCCCCTGCGGCTGAATGGAAGAAAGTGGAACACAGGGGAGCGAAGCAAAAAACGCCCGTGTGTCAGAGTTCTTAAAGAGAAGGAATACCATTTTACACTTGGGGGTGCCAAAAGTTAGGCACCCCCAAGTTATTACTTTCACTTACCTCACACCCCCGGCTGGTGCTCCTGTCATAAAACCGAACTGGCCCTGGGGGTCTTCTAGCGAACACCGCAGATTGATCATCTTCCTGCTGTGAGATGGATGTTTTGGTCTCCAATGAGACTGGAAATTGCTGTATTTTCTTTCTTTATTTTAAGGTGTGTAGTGGTGTTTTGCATATAAAGCAATGAGTACCTTGTTTGCATTATTTAAAAGTATTCATTCTGCATATGCATAAAAGCATATTAGCATGCCTTGGTGTTTTAGAAAGCTCTTTCTTGGCAAGTCTTTGGGCAGCATCTTGTTTACATTCCCTGCTATCTCTGTTTTGGGCTGTGATTGCTTAATTCCCTTAATTAGTCTAAGAAACCATGCAGTACTTAGTATGACAGCCATACAAGACTCCGTATTTGCAGCCTCTGCAGTGTCTCAGCAATACTGCAGTGTTTAGTCTGAGCTTTTGGCACACAAACTGGCATCATGAAGTCAGATTCATATCCACTTTAATGTGCTATAAAAGCCTTATTTAAAGAAACTAAATAAATGAAAGAAAGCTAATATGCAAGGAAACAGTCTAGAAATGACTCTTAGCAAAGGATTGCAACCACAGCTTAATGCTTATTTCACATCTGCTATTCCATTTGGTGGCATTAGGTCTTATAATTGTGCTTAACATGATAACCCATGTAGTAACTTGTTATCAAGCAGAAATCCAGTATTCAGAAGTGCTCCATTTACTATAAATTATGTAAGTCCTATTAAATAAACACTTGTTTGTATGTATAACTTTATTTGTAAAGTGCTGTTAAGGAGCCGCAGCGCTGTACAGTGCATAAAAGTACAATATATATATAAAAGTATACATGGGGGAGAAAATCACATAATACATATATACAGAATTGTAGGACAAAGAGCTTAAGTGCTACGTGGTAAGAGACATAGTGGGAAGAGCTTACAGTCTAAATGGATGGGAGGCTAACATACAGGTACAAATTGGAGATAAAAAAGTGCACAAGGTAAGGCATAGTCAGTAGGGACAGGGCTACGCTAATGTTCTAGGTAAACTCTTAGTTTTTTCTTGAAGGGATTAAGAGAGGATTCCTTACAGAGGAATTCAGGGATGGAATTCCAGAGGTAAGGAGTAGCAAGATAGAAGAGTTTGAGACGAGAGGTGGCAGTGGATGTGGATGGTGTGAAGAGAAAGTGGCTCTGAGAAGAGCGGAGAAGATGACCAGGAATGTATAGTGAGACAAGAGAAGAAATGTAGTGAGGAGCAGAGGAGTGAAGAGCTTTGAATGTTAGTAGAAGGGTTTTATATGCTATCCTTTGCAGCCATGCTAAGGACTTTAGTTGGGGTTGAGCAGGTTCCCTTTTAGGAGAGCACAGAAGGATCCTGGTAGCAGAGTTTAAGATTGATTGGAGGGGAGAGAGATGGGAGTCAGGAAGACCAGTTAGGAGGAGATTGCAATAGTCTAACGGGATAAGATAAGGGCATGGATTAGTGTTTTGGTTGTTGTTTGTGAAAGAAATGGGCATATCTTGGCTATACTGCGGAGGAAGAAACAACAGGTTTTGGCAGTATTATTAATATGATTAGAGAAGGAGAGGGCCTGGTCAAAGATGACCCCTAAGCAGAGTGCTGAGTTACCGGGTTAATAGTCATGCCATCAATAGTAATGGTGAAAGGAAGAAAAGGGCTCAGTTTGGGTGGAAAGACATGAGCTCAGTCTTGGCCAAGTTGAGCTTGAGGTAGCGTTGGTTCATCCAGGAAGAGATAGCTACTAGGCAGTCTGTAATTAACAAAACAGTTAACATGTGTGTAATACAGAAACAGGGTCTAACTTAGGGTTGCCATCTTTGTGTGGCTCACGGGGCAGGGATATGATGTCACAGGGGTGGGTCAGTGATGTTGCAGATGGGGCGTGCTGCATAACATGGGCGGAGCTATGATGTGGCTGATCAGCCATTGGCTGATCACCATGTCGATAAGGGGAAATCCTGTCTGGTTTTCCTTATTTGTAA
The DNA here is from genome assembly GCA_038501925.1 of Xenopus petersii. Classification (NCBI taxonomy): domain Eukaryota; kingdom Metazoa; phylum Chordata; class Amphibia; order Anura; family Pipidae; genus Xenopus; species Xenopus petersii. The sequence continues at coordinate 33,680,175 of CM076689.1, read as the reverse complement.
AACCAGGCAGACTGTCTTGACCCAGGCAACCCTTCTGAAAACCGGGCTGTACAGGTCAAATCCGGATGGGGAGCAACCCTAGTCGGACTGGAGCTTTGGGGGGCCCACTGGAACTTCAACACCATGGGACTCCTGGCAGTCCCCCTCTGAACTTCCAAATTCCCGGCATGCATGTACATGCATGCCATCGCGCCACGTCATATGTTCTGGCCGATCTGGGTAGTGGATCTGGGCTAGCAAGGGCCCATAAGGGCATGGGACAACCGGGTTTTTTCCTGGCCCAGTCCAACCCTGTACAGAAATGCTGTTTAGGGACCATTAAATCTAGACCTCAGAGGAACAGCACCCCTGTGGATTAAAAAAACAGATGATACTGTTCCACTGATGCCCGTATGTCCACAAAAATGTGCATATTAAAGTACATAAAGAAATGGTTTCTGCAAATAATAACCAATACACACTTCGCTATAATTTAAATAAAAAATAAATTAGATCAACTGTATCATAAAAAAAATTATATTTTCCCATTAGTATTAAAGTTCCAGAGAGATTCTCTGCTTTCCGCAGTCAGTGACATCCTGGCGAAATTCCGGAGAGTCTTGTGTAATGATAAACCCTATTTACTGTAATTACATGGGAGGGCATGTGCTTTTAAACATAAGTGTACTTCTTTATTTTCCCTATTAGAAATTAGTTACAGTTATTGGTTTCCAAAATTATACATATACTGTGGATATCAAGAGCACAAATACTAACAAACCAATTGGCACTGATCCAAATACAAAAAAACAAAGAAAATCAGCCTCTTGAAACAAAATCACATTGCAAACTGTGGTTAAAGGGTTACAGCAACAGAAAAGCAATGGAATTAAATTTCTCAAGTTGTCATTGTATAGTAATTTAGAAAGCAGTAAACAAAATACACCACCACATTCATAACTGTGCCAGCCTTTTCCAGAAGTTGGAAATTGAACACAATTAATGCTCTGCTTAGATAGAGCAGTTGCCAGCAACTTTCCAGCAGCAGTTCTTGTCCCAGCTTATCTTGTTTTATCTTGTGGAAACATACATGTAATCCTCTAAATGCTGGCTGAAAAATCTTGCATCAACTTCCATACCATCTATGAATTCATTCAGGCCAGTTCTACAGCTAATAAAAGTCACACTGGGATTTTAAGAAGGGGGGATTCATTATGATATACTGCTAACTGGAATATATTGCACAGGGATTTGTGGATAAATCACACTGCCAGCTGATGCTTGTAAAGTTATTGAAATATCCAGTCAGATGCTTGACAGGAATAACTAGGGGGAAAAGCTTAATGTAATGTTAGCAATGGATGCATTGGAGAGATCTTTTTGAAATCCTTTTTATATGTAAGGTTCTCCTTATAATGATATGGATCCATTTGAACTTGTACAGATGGCGTCATTGAACACTTCACTGAACCTGCCCCTGAACCATAGATATTCAGGTGGAAGGTCTACACATTCATATGCAAAACACAACAATGCAACAATATTTTGGTTTGAGATTGTAAGTCTGACCACTGATACCCCCTCCAGATGTTACCATTAGAGTATTTGTTAGAATCCAATACAATATGTAAAAATAACCATTACTGGATTTCTCAGTCAAAATACCAGAACAATCGGCCTGCAGCTACTTCCCATATATTCATCTTTGGCTTACTCCAAGGGCCACAAAATCTGGAACTGGCACACAGTAAGCTCAGCAAGATGTATTTTGAAATAGGGAAAATTATAAGGCAGAAGACTGTATTATGGAACATTAATATGGAAGAACAGTTTAGAGTCAAAAATAATGTGACTGCCATATTGCTCCTAATTAGGACCGATACATGTTTTTCTATTCGAGTGTCTAAAGTTAGAGGATCTAATAAGTAATTTGACAGAATTACATGTTGGCACCATTTTTTTCCACTTTACACACTGCCTTCCCAAAAGTGCAGACCGATGTCCTAGGGGTGCAGAGGAAAGTGCAAAAATAATGTGTTTTATGCTTTTTTTGCACTTCGCACCATTCCCTGATGAAAAACCACTTGAAATCGCCAGGAATTTCATTATTATTCAATGGTAGCTATTTCTAGTGTTTTTTCCACTTCCTTGGAACTGCTGCTATGACAGCAACATGCTCAAACTCACCCTGTGTGATGTTCTTCTTAGATAGGGATGTAGCGAACTGTTCGCCGGCGAACTAGTTCGCGCGAACTTCGACTGTTCGCGTCCGCCGAATGTTCGCGAACGTCGCGCGACGTTCGCCAATTGGTGTTCGCGTTCGATTCGAAGTAAAATTTCGTTCGACCATTCGACCATTCGACCATTCGATCGCTAAAATCGAACGATTTCCATTCGTTCGAATGATTATAAGCATTCGATTGAATTAAAATCATTCGATCGAATAGCTTCGATCGTTCGATTCGAACGAAAATCCTTCGATCGTACGAATAAAATCCTTTGATCGTTCGATCGAACGATTTTATCGAGCGTTCGAAGTTCGCGAACTGTTCGCGAACTGTTCGCTTTTTTGCCGGTGTTCGCGAACGGCGTTCGCGAACACATTAACGGCAGTTCGCTACATCCCTATTCTTAGACACTACCTCCTGCAATTGCATAAAGGGCGTTTGTTGCCCAATTGAAACTGCAGGTGAAAAAATATATATACCCTTCCAAAGCAAAACATTGCAAAACTTGCAGCATCTCAAAAAAAAGCAAAAATGTATTGCCTGTATACAGAATACATAAACTTATGACCTAGTTTTCATTTGGATACTTATGTAGCTCCTAGTTCATTTAGGGCAAACTCCTCACTGATAATGAATCACTACATCAGTACAAGCCCTTCAGGGATCCAAAGGGTTATGCTCGACTCTTCATACTGTCTAATTTTGGAGGACAATTCACAATGATGAATTACTACATCAATCTTGCATCCGTATTTAAATATTAAAGACATCATTAATGTGTTCATGAATATGATCACAGTAGAAATATATCTTCGTAATAATTTCTAAACTCATAAATGTTTTGCTGGCATTTCCTAAACCTTCAGGAAATGACAATTCTCTTGTGCACAGATTGAGACGCATGCAGCTTTTGATTCATTAGTTAATTTTTAGCCATATGCACAAAAATGGTTGATGCAGCTATTCTAAAACTTCACAAATTGGATTTTTCTCTTCTGTAAATAGCAGCTTTTGTTTGTCAGTTAATTGCCAGATGAGTACTATATAAAGCTTGCCATATCAAATATTTATATGAAAACAGAATTTTTTTTTCTCTGCTCTAAATTACTGAGACCTTGAAGAAAATGTTTAAAGGCACCAGAGCATAATGCTGTCCTGATTTTTCGTCTAATGGGTATGTTACAAGGCCAATGCCCAGATCTTGGTGCTGGTTTAGTCATTTTTATGCCGGAAGTAATGTCCATCTGCCATAGGCAGGTGAAAATTAGAAGGTTATGGTCTATCCTTCTTTTGCCCAACACACTAGATTCATAGTACCCTAGCCCTGGTTTATTAATTATTTGAATAGTGAAATTGCAAAAATAATATGGTTTCATGAACCCACTATAATTAAATGCATGTTTTTTTAAAGGAATGACTTTTACACATGGCAACCATGCAGGACATGGAGAACTAAATGTCTACTTACATTTTTATCTGCATTTATACATTCCAGTTTCCTATTCTTCCATTTCTCTTTGGACAACGTATTTGCAACTACCAGTAACTCTTGGTAACACTTATTACAGGAGATCACTTTTACTTAGTTTACACCTTTATGCATGGTCTTTAAGAGCATATAGCTTTTTCTAGCTACTTTTAGGGGGCAGATTTACTAGGGGTTGAATGGTAAAAATTTTTTGGTCAAAACTCACAAATTTGAATTTAAAATCACCAACTCAAATGTAATTACAATGTGAGATGTATCACAGCTCAACCCTGGAAACAGTTCTAATTGACTATTCTGCACCTAACACCTGCCGAGTTTATATAGTCAAAAGCTAAGTTCCCTTGAACTATTTGAAGATGTTAATAGTAGTGATGAGCCAAATTTTTGCCAATTTTCACTTTGAAAATAAGTGGGATGGGCGAATTTTTCCACCTCGTTTCGCCGAAAAAATGATGCCCATAGACTTGTATGGAGATGTGCGTCAAAAAAAAAAAGACGCGCACAAAAATAATTTCGCCATGCGACAATTTTTTTGTTGACGCCCATAGACTTTAATGGGCGTCTGCGACATTTCGCCGGCGGCGAATTTTTGGCGAAACGAAATGGGTCAAATTCGCCCATCACTGAAAATGACTCCAATGGGAGAAAATAAATGTTGAGCATCAATTTTGGATGTAAAAAGTCAGGTTTTTTTTCTGAAGGAAAACTCGATTTTAATATGATTCGAGTTTTCGGGTCTGAACTATTTGATCGATTTTTAGATGTTCAAATTTTTTCATAAATAACATACCATTTGAAATGTGAATAAAATTTAATTAATCAGATGCACATTACTCTAAAATTTGACCTTTGATAAATAACCCCCTAAATAACTGCTTTGGTATTTTGGTTGTTGATGTTAATATTTTTCATACTATCTGTGTACAATCAGCTTCTTGCTATTCTTACATGCCACTCATGAAAAAGACATATGAAATTATACATTTCAGGAATGTGCTTACCATCTTAGTTGCTTTTTATGTAAAAAGGAAAACCGTAATGTTGGGGTAGCATAACAAACCTAGATTTTGCAAATGATTTTCACACAGTGTTTTAACAATAACTGAGGTTGAAATCGTATTGTTCTTGGGAATTCAGTTTCTACATGAATACAGAACATATACAAGTATGTTAAGTTATAAATAGTTCATTCCTTGATTGGCTAACAGATACAGAGATTTGCAACTGGTATCTATTTAATTTGCTTAATCATGAATTAGAAGTGAGGCATAAAGGCAATGTTGCTGAGATGAGTAGACTATGTAATACAAGATGGGGATCATCGATGAACAGATATTCCATTTATTCAACATGTGTACATTACCCAATATGCAAGGCAGTTGGGACCACTTGATGAAGCTATAGTGATGAACCCTTAATGTTCAGGATGTACATTCCGCATTAGCCACTCAACATTGGAACAAACAGCATTCTTTCAACTCTTCAGGAGTTTATAAAGTACTTATAAGAACAGATCACACAGAAGGGCCCTTAAGTTTTGAAGAAATACCAACTATCTCTTTAGCAACAAATGTTGTGTATGGAAGAGACCTGTTTTTCAAAAATCTGATTTGTTTGATTTTAGAGACTTTTCTGTTTCCAATAAACTCTTTGGAGCCCATTTACTAACAATCAAATTGTGTTTTTTCCCCCGAATCTCCAAACATTTGTGGTTTTACTATATTTCTAAAAGCTCTAAAAATTTAGATTTATTAAGTGTAAAAACCAGGAAAACCTTTAATGCCAAAAGTAAAAGCTGTTGAGGTTCCATAGAATTCAATGGGAGCTGCACTGATCTGATTGGACCGCTTTAAATAAATTTGGACTTTTAGAGGTTTTCAGATTTTTTTGCTAAGCATTGTCCAAAAAATTCTAATTTGTAGAGGTTTTTCGAGATATTCAGATTTTTACCAGGAGCATTCAGTGCTCCATACTTTCTATATTCATACTTTTTATATTTGTATCTTTTACATATTTTCTATGTTTGTGAGTTAAGTCGTGGTTTCAAAAACCTTTAAATCACTAATATCTGCCCTTTAATATATACGCCTCCACTTTTTAAAACTTTTTTTAAATCCTTTTTTGTTTGCTTATTTTTTAAAAGTATGTAAAAAAAAACAGGTTGAAAAAATTTTGAAAAATAACTGAAATATCTAAAATTTGTACCACAAAACATTATCAATGGGCCAAAATATCTAAAAACTTGCACTGAAAAATGTTTTACATTTGCATTGAAAGCTGCCATTGACTTTTAAATGAACTGTTTTACATTTGAACTCTTCAAATTTTGTGCACTTTATAATTATACATTAGCATTTGTAAAGCTTGGTTCAATTTATTATTGTCCTTGAGATTAAACTTGTTTAAGGACTGCAATGCCATAATTATGGAGCATCCTGTAAATAACTTAATCCATGTGTAACATTTGCTGCAATGTTTAAAAGGGGCAGCAGGGAGAATTTTTGGTAAGGTGGGCAGTACACAGAGGTAAGTTAAAGTGTTGGGGTGTCAAGCCCGGGTTAATAAGTCCAGATGTGAGGAGGCAAGGAGCTATCAATAGTCCCAGATTTAGCCGAAAACGAGGTACCAAGGAATAAACAGAAGAATCGTCAGGGACAGGCCGAGGTCGAGGCAGGCAGGATTCGAGCGTAACCGGAAACAGGCAGGGTCGGGGGCAGGCAGATAGCCAGCGAAGTCCAGAAACAGGCAGGGGTCAAGCAGGAAGAAGTCAATCAGAAGTTCCGAGGAAACAAGCCGAAGGTCAAAGCCGAAATCAGTAATCAAGTCACATCCAGGAGCTAGGATTATAACCAAGCAAAGATCCTTTTTCCAGAGCGTCTTTTAAGTAATGTTTTGGCGCCAAACGTGAGGATGCTAGCGTCATTACGCCGCACGCCGTTGCGTCAGCGGACGTTTCGTCGCCCGCGTCCACCCCGGCGCGCGACAGTTTTCAACGCACCTGCGTCCGCGTCCATGTTGACGCTCGTGCACGAATGGGCCTTACATTGCCCCCCCCTGAGGGGTGGCCTCTGGACACCTCTGGATGGTTTCTCAGGATGTTTCTTGTGGAAAGCTTTGATGAGCCTAGGAGCATGGATGTTTCCTATCGGTTCCCAAGAATTCTCTTCAACCGAAAACCCCTTCCACTTGACCAAATACTGCAATTTCCCCCAACGAAGCCGAGAATCCAAAATTTGTTCCACTTCAAACTCGATCCCTTCTTGACAAACAACAGGAGGAGCAGGAACAGGGTGCTGGCAGGAGAAAGGACTAGAATGAAATTTCTTCAATAAGGAGGCATGGAAAACTGGATGGATCTTCATGGATCCCGGAAGTTCTAGTTCAAAAGTAACTGGATTAATACATCTTTTAATTGGAAAAGGCCCAACAAATCTAGGGGCAAATTTCTTTGATGGATGAGGAAGGCGAAGATTGGTAGAGGCTAACCATACCTTGTCTCCTATTTGGAAGTTTGGATCAGCTCCCCGTCTTTGATCTGAAAAAACTTTAAATTGGAGTTGAGCCTTGCGGATCATGTGTTGCAGCACCTCCACATTCTCCCTCAGAAAAGTAAGCCTATCCTGGACCGAAGGGCCAGGAAACATGGTAGGATGAAATGCAAAATTAGAGAAGAAGGGCGTCTGTTTCGTAGATGAATGAATGGTGTTGTTGTAAGAAAATTCAGCCAGAGGAAGAATTGACACCCAATTGTCCTGCAAATAAGAAGAGAAAGACCGGATGTATTGTTCTAAAGTTTGATTAGTTCTCTCCGTCTGTCCGTTAGTCTGAGGATGGTACGCAGAGGATTTCATTAACACTATTCCCAGAGCTTTACAGAGAGCAGACCAGAATTTGGATGTAAATTGTGTGCCTCTATCTGAAATGATTTCTCGAGGCAATCCATGAAGCCGTACAATCTCTTTGATGAAAACATCCGCAGTCTCAGAAGCCGAAGGGAGATGAGAGAGAGGAACGAAATGAGCCATCTTTGTGAGACGATCCACCACAACAAAAATAGTATTATGTTTATTGGAAAGAGGAAGTTCCACAATAAAATCCATGGAGATTGAACTCCAAGGTGCCTCTGGAGGTGGTAGAGGTTTCAAAAGACCCATTGGTTTGAGATGAGAAATCTTAGACCTGGCACAATTTTCACATGAACGAACGTAAGAAATACAGTCTTTCACTACCGATGGCCACCAAAAAAACCGTCTCACCAAATCTAGCGTCTTCCTTATTCCAGAGTGACCCGCTAACGGATGATCGTGCATAAAACTCAATGCTTCAGCTCGAAGTGAAGGAGGAACCACGATTCGTTGATTAAACAAGAGGACACCATCCTTTACATGTAAACACTTAGAATCAGGGTAATCTTTAACAGACTGCTGGATGTCCTCCACTTTTTTGAGAAAAGAGGCTTGAAGAAGCAGAAAGTTTCCTGAATGAAGAATGGTAGCTGGAGGAGTAGTTGATTCTACTTCAGAAAATTGCCGGGAAAGTGCGTCAGCCTTCACATTCTTGGAACTGGGTTTATACGTAATGTGAAACTGAAACCTTGAGAAAAACAGGGCCCAACGAGCTTGACGAGGATTTAAGCGTTTGGCTGACCCTAAGTACTCAAGATTCTTGTGATCCGTAAAAATTAAAATTGGATGTAACGCACCTTCCAATAAGTGTCTCCATTCCTCCAGAGCATATTTAATGGCCAATAACTCTCGATCACCCACACCATAATTTCTTTCGGTGGGACTGAGCTTCTTAGAAAAAAAAGCAACTGGGTGAACACTGTCCTTAATTCCAGACCTTTGAGAAATAATTGCCCCAACCGCATCTTCAGAGGCATCAACTTCAAGTAAAAAAGGTTTAGAAGGTTCAGGATGAATGAGAATTGGAGCGGAGATAAAAAGTGTCTTTAATTTCTCAAAAGCTTCTTGTGACTCCGAAGACCAGAAAAATTTTCTCTTGAGGCTGGTTAAGTCCGTGATTGGTTTAATTATAGCAGAAAAATTTTTAATAAATCTTCTATAAAAATTAGCGAAGCCCACAAATCTTTGCACCCCCTTTCGATCCTTGGGAGGCGGCCACTTAAGAATTGCATCCACCTTGCTTACATCCATACAGACCCCCGAAGCAGACACAACGAAACCCAGGAATTCAATGGATGACTTTTCAAACTCACATTTAGAGGCCTTCGCATAAAGCTTATGTTTCCTTAAGCGTAACAGGACCTCTTTGACGTGTACATGATGTTGTTCCAGAGAAGAGGAGAAAATTAAAATATCGTCCAAGTAAACAATAACAAATTGATCAAGGAGATCGCGGAAAATATCGTTTACGAAATGTTGGAACGTAGCAGGGGCATTGCAGAGACCAAATGGCATCACCGTATATTCGAAATGGCCATAACGTGAACGAAAAGCTGTCTTCCACTCATCTCCTTTGCGGATTCGAATCAAATTGTAGGCCCCTCTTAAATCCAGCTTTGAAAAAATCTTAGCTTGGCTCAAATTTGAAAAAGTTCTGAAATAAGTGGTAAGGGGTATCGGTTCTTGACTGTGATTTTGTTGAGATCTCTGAAGTCAATGCAAGGTCTTAAAGAATGATCTTTTTTCTCCACAAAGAATATTCCTGCACCAGCGGGAGATGTAGAAGCTCGGATAAACCCCTTTTCCAGATTCTCGTCAATATATTTCTTCAAAGTTTGAAGTTCAGGCTCAGAAAGCGGATAGATTCTGCCAAACGGGATAGGAGCACCAGGGAGAAGGTCTATAGGACAATCGTAGTCCCTATGAGGAGGAAGAGAATCAGCTCCCTTTTCATCGAAGACATCAAAAAACTCGTGGTAAACAGGAGGAACTGCTTGAACTTCACCTTTATCCAGAAGAATGAACTCTTTCAAAGGACGACTTGACTGACAATTTTGAAGACAAAAAGAAGAGTTAAATATCAGAGAACCGGTGTACCAGTCAATAGAAGGATTATGAAGCTTTAACCATGGCAGACCTAGGATCACAGGAAACAACAAGGAATCCATCACATCAAACTTTATTTCTTCATAATGTTTAACATGGGAAGCAACAAAAAGTGGAGTCTCATGAAGAATTGAGCCCGAAGACATCAAGGAACCATCCGCCAGTTTAATACCGAGTGGTTGGGACTTGGGAAGTAACGGAAGATTATGCAGGGTAGCAAAAGTCTTGTTCATGAAGCAACCACAAGCCCCAGAGTCCACAATGGCGTCAACTTCAATCTTTCTTGGCCCCATCTGCAACGAAAGATGAATCGTCACAAAAGAGTTCGTTGGAATTGAAGAATTATAAACTGAAGATGATTTAGCGGATATACTACCCTTAGGACGAGTTGGACAGCCTCGAAGGAAGTGACCGGATTGGCCACAATACAAGCACAGATTTAGGCGTCTGCGACGAAGTCTCTCCTCAGCTGTCAAAACCTCCCGGGCCACACCAATCTGCATAGGTTCAGACTCTGAAGAGACAGCGGAGGGGGCTGGTTGATGGATGGGAGGCGGAGCTACCGGAATGACCCATGAAGGAGACGGTGAAAAATTAACTGGTACCTTCTCCAGCTGCCTCTCACGCAGTCTTCGGTCAATTTGAACCGCCAGCCGAAACAACTCTTACAAGGTATCTGGAATACCTACTCGAGCCAACTCATCTCTAAGACCGTCAGACAGCCCAATGCGGAATTGTCTCTTTAGAGCCCTGTCATTCCATTCCGTGTCTGGAGCCCAACTCCGAAATTCGGCAATATAATCCTCCACCGGTCTCTGCTTCTGGCGAAGGGCCCCCAAGGCAATTTCTGCTGTGTCAATGCGGTGAGGGTCCTCATAGATTGCGCCCAAAGCCTGAATGAAGGTTTCAGTAGTAGCCAGGATAGGACTGTCCTGTTCCATCAAACGGTGGGCCCACGCTTGAGGTTGTCCTTGTAGAAAGGTGATCATTGTTCCCACCCGAGCCTGCTGAGTAGCATACGTATGAGGCTTTAGAGTAAACAAGAGTTTGCACACATTAATGAAAGTCCTGTAGGTGCTTCTATCCCCCGAAAACTTATCAGGTAACGCCACTTTAGGTTCAGAGGAAGATCCAGAACCGGCCCCAGAATCCTCAGGAGACAGGAAAGAAGGACCCGAAGCAGGGCGTGAATGAGTCACTGGTTCTTGTAGAGCCTGTAGCTGATCTTGCATAACTTGATAGCCACCTTGTAACTCATGGACAGCTTGAGCTAGACCTGCGATCTGCTGAGAAATAGTCTTCAGCACCGACCTCTCCTCCTTGGACTCCATCTTGGCTTGGTTATACTGTCAAGCCCGGGTTAATAAGTCCAGATGTGAGGAGGCAAGGAGCGATCAATAGTCCCAGATTTAGCCGAAAACGAGGTACCAAGGAATAAACAGAAGAATCGTCAGGGACAGGCCGAGGTCGAGGCAGGCAGGATTCGAGCGTAACCGGAAACAGGCAGGGTCGGGGGCAGGCAGATAGCAAGCGAAGTCCAGAAACAGGCAGGGGTCAAGCAGGAAGAAGTCAATCAGAAGTTCCGAGGAAACAAGCCGAAGGTCAAAGCCGAAATCAGTAATCAAGTCACATCCAGGAGCTAGGATTATAACCAAGCAAAGATCCTTTTTCCAGAGCGTCTTTTAAGTAATGTTTTGGCGCCAAACGTGAGGACGCTAGCGTCATTACGCCGCACGCCGTTGCGTCAGCGGACATTTCGTCGCCCGCGTCCACCCCGGCGCGCGACAGTTTTCGACGCACCTGTGTCCGCGTCCATGTTGACGCTCGTGCACGAATGGGCCTTACATGGGGCTTTGGGCATCTATGTATAGGTGGCCATAGATGCACAGATAATATTCTACAAACTAAGTCTATGGCAGGTGATGAGCCGACAGATATCAGCTGAAAACTAGGATATTGGTCGGGTCATCCTTCAGGGAGATCAGAAAATTTTGATTGAGCACCTGAACATCGGCCTATTGAACTGCTGAATCGTCAGATACAGGTAGAATTCTATTATATATCTTAACTTTGACAAAGGCTGATGTTGCAGCCGAAACGTTAGTTTTTCCAATAAACATCTATATATGCTCTACTGTGATGAAAACGATGATCTTTCCTGTGGCCAATCATTAATAAAGGAGTGGGTCATCTTTAAAGGAGAAGGAAAGGTACCAAAGCAGTTTATTGTCAGTAGATTAGCCACAATAGTGCAAGCTATAACACTATTTTATTCTGTAGAATGCTTTACCAAACCTGAGTAAACAGCTCTAGAAGCTCTCTGTTTGTTCAGGATAGCAGCTGCCATATTAGCTTGGAGTGATATCACTTCCTGTCTGAGTTGCCTTGCTCATTAATAGCTCTGTGCTCAGATTACAGCAGGGATGGGAGGTGGGAGGAGGTGAGGAGCAAACTGAGCATGCTCAAGCCCTAGCCCTGGAGGTTTAAGATGAAAACAGGAAGTCCGATACAGAAGTCCATGTGTACACAATAAAAGGAAAGAAATGCTCTGTTTCTTTGGCCAGAGGACTCAGAGCAGCATTACTTTGATGGTTTACTTGTGTATTTATATAGACCTTTCTGATAAAGCTTACTTAATTGTAGCCTTTCCTTCTCCTTTAAGTTAACTTTTAGTATGTTATAGAATGGACGGTTCTAAGCAACCATTAAATTGGTCTTCATTATTTCTTTTTCATAGTTTTTTTAATTATTTGCCTTCTTCTTTTGACTCTTTCCATCTTTCAAATGGGACCCCATCTAAAATAAATGCTCTATAAAGCTACACATTTATTGTTACTGGTAGGACCTGTATTCCTATTTAGTCCTCTCATATTCATATTCCAGTATCTTATTCAAATTGGTGCATGGCTGCTAGGACAATTTGGACCCTACCAACCAGAGTGCTAAAATGGCAAACTGAAGAGCTGCTGAATAAAATGCTAAATAACTAAAAAAAACAATAAAAAATTAAAACCAAGAATATTACTCTTTACATCATACTAAAAGTTAACTCAAAGTTGAACAACCCCTTTAAATGCCCATTAATGGGCTTAACTCACAAGTACAGCTACAGTAAACAATTTCAACATGCAGTAGCTTGTGTCTGCAAAATATTGTTCATTATTTAAAATGATATACTCTCATGGGGGAAAGTATAATTCTGTCTCTTTGTGAATAGTTGCTAAGGCTGTAACTAGAGAATGCAGAATAGTTTTGGTCTTGAGATTCAAAAATAACACTATGGAACTATGCCATGCTTACCATATGGAATTAGTCTCTAGCCAATGAACCAACAACTTATATGGATCCAACATGGCTAAACAAGACTGTGCTAAATGGCAAGTTTAATATGATGTATTAACTGCAGGGATATGGGAATTGCCGTATGTTATATTAAGAGAAATATTAATGGCACACGAGTCACAACACAGTATGACATTTATATAAGGCTCTATTTGTTATTATTTATTAATTGTAAAGGTGTTACTTTCTGGCAGTATAACCTTTATTTTAGTCTGTTAAAATGTAAATCAATAAAGATACTTAAAAGCGAGGTTAGGGGCAGAAATCTATCATGATCTATCATCCATAGGCTAATAATAAAATAAGCTTTTTCTCTTCTTCTTCAAGTAGAATGAAATAATTTTTTTAATTGTTTAATATAAATGACCTTTCAAAGTGAAAATGCAGCAGTGCACATCCATTCCTTGTGGACTGTTGTTTAAATGTGTTAATGTTCTCGCAAAAGGAATAAATGAGTGGCATTTTAAATTCATTATAGAAAGAGTGTGATTGGCATTTCATTTAAATGGGCACTCCATTTTTGACAGTCTAAGGTCTAAATCAATTATTGGCCGTTATATCATACATGGTTATCATGTGATTCCACTACCCTTGGCTGCTACCCAGAGAATAAGAAAGAGCTTCTAAACATGAATTACATGTTTATCCATTATAAAAATTGATGTAATTCTAAGACCTGGAGTCATGGTGTTGCACACATTATCAGACACTATATGCTGGAGTATTTAACTATAAAACAGTATGAGGCTCCAAGTAGGGTAATATATGTAAGGCATGTGTCTTATATGAAATTGTATAGCTCGCATCAATAAAAATAAATAAAAATCACAGTCACCACATTAATACAGGTATGGGATCCATTATCCGGAAACCCATTATCCAATAAGCTCCGAATTACAGAAAGGCCATTTCCCATAGAATCCATTTACTTAGAATAAATATACTTGTGCTTAATGGATATGAGAGACTCCCCTCAAATTACATTGCGAATGCACTTTTAAAAAATAAAAATGAGACTATATATATATATATATATATATATATATATATATATATATATATATACAGTATGTATATATATATTCTGTGATATATCCTTAACACTGCCACAGTTTAATGAGCAGCTACAAATCTGCTCTCACTAATAGACTGGACAGGATGGTTAGTCAGGGGTACAAATAGTCACATTAAACCATAGTTACAGTAGCTATTCATTCATGTTTCCTTTTTGCCAACAATTTTGCAAAGAGACATAAGGCTAATTCAGCTCTAACTGGATTAGATCCAACAAACCTGGCTCTTTTTAAAATCTTTGTAAAGATTTAGCCGAGTGGAAATCTGGTGCTGGCATAGAGAGATTCATCAAGAGATTCCTTCAAAGTCCCTGTCTAAAATGTTCATGGTAACTGATTTTATTTATGCATGGATGATGGAGATAATTTCAGTACAATTTTAAATGTATTGTTTGTCCTACCTTTCCGATGAAGTGTTTTTATATACACATTGATCTTCACTGGCCAATAAGAAAACCTTGTTCGGTCACACCCCTGCATGATGGATTCTGGTGTTGCACCTGAAGTGTCTTGGTACAGATATAACAGTTCTCAATGAACTACACTACAGCAATACCCTATAAAAAACTACATTACTTTCTCAAATTATCAGTGATAATGAAGGATGTTAGTAATACGTCTTTTACTCCCTCCTACAATATAAAACCTATGTAATGTAACATTTAATGGGTAATTTACAAAGACGTCCCTTAGTACTCATTCAAGCAATACGTCATTCCCCAGTCTGGTTGCACTTGGTATAAAAATCCAACACAAGATGCAGAACACTGTCTGGGGGCACAGCCGAGCCAGGCCAATTATAGCCTCGTCTGTTTGAATGGCACACAAGTAAAGATAACTGGTAGTTATACTTACTATACCTTCTCCCACCCCTCGGTAGCCCATTGACTTAATGCATTTTGACCAAATAGTCATGCATGTAAAAATTGTCGCTCGCATCAAAATTATTTTGACGCCCATTGACTTCAATGCGTTTCGTGAATTTTTCAACCGTTTCGCGAAGCGCCCATCGCTAGTAGCTAATGATTTCTACTTTGTGTCAACATAAATCTACTCATTTAGATGTCCACGGATATTTTCTACATACAAATATTGTACTGACAATGATGAATCCCTAGTTGCTTAGTTTATTTCTTGACCAACAAATGAGCTGATTCCTAGTTGATCATGATTGCTGTTACAAAACATTTAACATTGTATATACTATTGAATCTTCTTTTTCTGCTGTTTTTTTTTTTTTTCCATTTCACAATGAACCGAGGCTGTTTATCACGGAATGTACGGACACTCACAGTCAGGCTGCACAATGTATCAAGTGGTTTAAGCTGATTTAGCAGGTACTACTGTCAACAGAGTGATTTAGTAGAGTAGTTAGTCACAAGGCAGGTAGGATGCGCACAGGAAGATGAAAAAGGGAACAGTTTGGTCTTCTGAGATATTCTGCTTCTGACATTATGCAAATGTTCTGTCTCAATAAAGAAGCAAATTCTTTTAGCTTACCCTAAATTATCTTTTTCTTAAGCTTAAAAGCAGAAAGCAGAATGAAAATACAAAAGTCTAAAGAGCCATTTTGCATACACTACTCTACAGGATATCAAACAATTCAAAATCTTAAAGTGCACATTTTAGTAAAGGAGCATTCCAGGATTTGTTAAATGAAAGTGCTGCTGTTTTCGAGATACGTAAAATGATATTTTAGGAAAACGATCACGCGTGCTATTTTAAGTGAATTCATTTGAGTGTCATTCTGCAGCTTCTTTTAACAAATAAAAGTTGATTCACAGATCTGAAATCAGTCCTCGAATGTCCTTTTAAATAATGTCTGTGCAATCTGGTTGCATGAAAACAGCATTATCAATTTTTAAGTAAGCTCCAACAAACCCATAGTTAAAGTTAAATGATAATGTCTCTTTGGGAAAGAGATTTCTCTTGCAATCTGAATTTGTCCTATTGGCTTCAACAGGTTATGCAAATTTTTTTGTGGTGTAAAATAATTGTGTCATTTTTAGCTTTAGCCTGGCATAAGGAAAAACACACCATTACAAACAGAGCAGCCAGATATTTGGAATTGATAATTTCTCCAGTTGTGATGGAACGTATTAACATATGGAGAATAACAACGATTTTTAAATATTTTCCCACCACTTTATACACTCTTTTTTTCAAAGTTAAATATTGTATACAACATTATAAACATGCCTCTAACTTCACCATTTAGTTCTGTAGTGCTATACTTGGACAGAATAGTGTTTTAACATTTATTTTTACATATAATTGTGTTAGAGTTGCTCACTTAAACTTCAGTCTAGCTTGCATTTTGCAGCAGAAACACTCCTAGAAATGGCATTTTAATATTTCATAGTTTGTGTCCTATTAGCTACACATAAATATCAAATGGATTTTTAAGAGTTTCTGCATGCATGTTCAATTACAGAAGTGAAATGGAAATTAAAAAGGCTGGAAGTTTGGACTATGGCTACAGAGGAATGAAACACTAATTTTCTAGGGAAATAATTATTTTCTGCACAGTTCGATGACCATGTCATTTCTTGTCAGAAAAAATGCATGACAAAATACAGTGGGGCTCATTTATTAACGCAGCGCAGCGCATAAGTGGACGCAAAAGATTGTCTGCGACATCACGAGTGTGATCGCTAATATATTTGCGTGATATTGCGCATAACACAGAGCTTTTGCGATGGTTTTGTTTATGCGCATTGCGCAAAAGATTGGGCATTTATGTCGCAAACGATGCCGTGGTTGTTAGGGGCGTGGCTGTGGGCGTGGCTACAATGAGCTTGCACTGCGGCCGTCACAGATTTGCGTCTGTATATGTGCAAAACTGCACCCGGTCAACAGCACCACAATTTTTACGACTGCCTCTTTGTGGCGTAATAGTAACGCTCTTCAAAATGCGCATTCCTGCCCAGCTGCGCTAGCAGAGCCACACTGCTAAACTGGGTTCTGGCAAATACAATGGTGCTGCTGTTGGTGGGGATGTTTGTTAACTCAAAGTTTACTCAAAGATGAACAACCCCTGTAAAGTGCATATTAACCACGCCTTCCACCCAACATGTTTATATTGACCAAGGTTCCTTTAAGGGTATCAGGTAGGCTAAACACCTTTGCAACCAAACAAATATTAGCACAGAAACAAATGCAGATGCGTCTAAGTGAACGCAATATGCGCAATATGTGACGCAACTAATTAAAGCAGCGCATTCATACATGAGCACAACTAATCCTTACCTTTGCGGTATCTTCCTGTGCGCACAATTTATTATAAGCACTGCGACAGCTGATACGCAGTTTCACACAGTTTCACAAGTCGCACCTACATTAGCGCACAAAATCGCACTGTTAAGGTATCGTGCGCTACATTATTAAATACTCGCATGCGCTGGGCAAATGTCAGGCCACTGCGCTCTTTTTAGCACTGCGCTGCGTTAATAAATGAGCCCCCCTATGTCTATCATTATTCCTTACATTACATAGGTACATGCAGTAATTGAGCCTGTGCATACTACTGAGCATGCTCAAAAAAAAATCATATTTGTTGTAATAGTTAATGGTACTGGTTTAATTTAGCAGTTATTTTAGCATTCTAATCCCATATTTTCTGTGAGAGCTAACTGTATTTTTCTATTAAAAACAAAAATGAATAGAAGGGTTACTTTGTAGGAGGTTATAATTCATTGGTGGTTGCATTTTAAGAAACAATATCAGACAGGGCTGTTGTGGCTATAAGCACAGTGCAATGCTGTCATGTGACTGTGCTCAAAATTTTCTTCTCTAAGGGCAAGCAGGACTAACTGATATTCTGGAAGTCTCATGTGGCTCCCTGTCTCTCTCTCTTAGGGTCTCCCTAACACTTCCTTAACTTACCATCCATTAAATGTGCCCATTAAACATGTTTTTACTCTTTCCTGTCTCCAAGGATATATATATATATATATATATGTGTCAGTTTTTTGGTAACTTTACTTATAACTGGAGCTAAAATATACTGCTTATTGTACCCCTCAGTGCTCAATTGTGTGTGCCTTTACCCATGATAAATGAGATCTTTAGTGAGTTAGTAATACATCACTTTAGTACCATACTCTAGCTGGCCACAGCTAAAGCTGGCCATTAGCTAAAACAATCCCCAAAATGGTTGATGGATCTTGACTTTCTTTCCAAATAAATGTAGGGACCCTGAAGCGTAAGTTCCCCTTTTCATTTGGAGCCTCATGGTGGATACAGGGTCTCCTAGAGTTACCAAGGGCAGAGCTCTTGGATTGGTGAAACATGGCTGATCCCAAAAGCAGACACAAGGTGTCACTGTGCCCTGTAAAAGGAGATTGCCATGTGCTCGCAGCCATTACTGCTGGAGGATTCCTACTTTCACTTTCATGTAGGAGGTGAACAGAACTCATGCAAAGATGTAAGGGGCTAAAAGGAGTTTGATAGCCCTGTGGGCTGATGCAGGGTACTCCAAATGACCTGGAAAGCTCAACCATGCCGGTTTGGAGTTTTGCTGGACATCTTTGTGCTCGTGCTATGGATAGTGCTGGGAGCTGTGGTTCTGCTTTGGATTTAGCAACAGTGTGCTCGTGCTATAGACCGTGCTGGGAGCTATGAATGGAGGATCAAGCAAGCTGCATGTGCTTCATGGAATGGATTCATCGCTGTGGATGCCTGCTCCAGCTCTGGATGAGCCTACCCATCTGTGTGAATCCCCAGGGTAAGGTGTGTCATGGGGAGGTAGAAAAAGAGAGGATCCAGGATGGTTTCTGTTTATGACACAGGCTGTTGTTAATGCAGTACCTAACTGGAGGGAAAGGTATTTTGGGCTGCTATTGCTACTTGGGACCTATTGTGCTCTTTGGGGAAAAGGGACTGAGACTATTTGTCTGCCAAAGGAGTTGCGGGACTTTGCCTGGCATGGAGGGCCAGGAAATGGACTGCCATAGGTTCCCATGGGAGTGGGTTATATTTGATGTGATGTAAATGTGGTTTACTTCCACTTTAAATTTCACTTTCATTATATAAAGTTATGGTTTTTATATAAAAAGTGTGTTTTCATGTTATTCCTAATGGGACTATCCTCAGGTGTATTCCGGTATCCCAATAGTTGGAGGCACTGCCAGAGAAGAAGAATTCCCAGTAACCTTTCAACTAGCAAAGGGGACTCTTCCCGCTTCTATTGCTTCTCCGCTGGTTAGGCCAACAGTTGATACCTCTATACATATAACATAATTTGTATCCTTCATTTATAATACTTTAAATGAACAGTTCAGTGTAAAAATAAAAACTGGATAAATAGGCGGTGCAAAATAATAAATAAAAAATGTTTCTAATACAGTTAGTTAGACAAAAATGTAATGTATATAATAGCCAGAATCCAAGTTCCTGCTAACACCGAGTTAGTCAGCTACTTGAAGGGGAACCACATGGGGCATAACTGTTCAGCATTCAGCTCAGATTCATAAGCAACAGTTATGGCCCATGTGCCCCTCCTCAAGTTACAGATTGGTTACTGGTTGGTCGTAGGGTAACCAGTCAGTGGAAACCAAGAAAGCTAAAAAGCAGGCAGTAGTGTTCTGGTATGTTACATATCCAGTCACTCCAGCCTTTATACAATACAAAACTATATTAGAAACATATTTTATTTTGCACAGCATGCCAATTTACCCAGTTTTTCTTTTTATACTGAGCAATTACTTTAAGAGCATTCTGAACTTTTTAAAATACAGTGCATGACCATTCTTTTATGATGCTTAATATACTCATATAACATTATTATTAAGCTGTTTTGTATGAAGAGTTGTGTCAAATTAAGATTTTTTTAACTGTCATTTTAATAGTTTGTAGCAAGCTGTGTTTTTGATAAAATTTGAATGCCTATTTTTAATAAACAACTCAACCCATAGACAATAACATGGTATGGGATCATGGGTCAGGGATATTGTTTCCTAGTCATTTTTTTCCCATGATCAGCAAGATGTTAGTGCTAGTTTAGGACAGTCTTTGATCTTATTGTTACTTCAGGGTACATCAATTCAATGAGGCTGGTGGTTCCAGAAGAGTCCAAAGGACATTAATGGAAGGAATGTTGGTTTCTGGCCCTCCTTCCAGTAGTGAAAGTGACTTTTTCCTTATGGGGGTTTCAGGAGTCAGGACCCATTGTCCCAGTGCTTCCTAGTCATCTGTCTTTCCAGTCTCCTCTTTCATATTAAAAAAATTCCTATCATGTCTATTGTCCTTCACAACTACCTGAAACAGAATGCCATTTCATATGTGTAATAACCGGTTTGGTGTTGAACTAGGGACCTGGTGTTTCAGGGCTGCCTGAGTTACCACTGCTCTATGGGAGCAGACAGTTAAGGCCTCTCTTTCTAAAAAACACTCTCCTTTCCCCTTCTCCACCCCCTCCATGCACATCTGTCTCTGCTCAAGATATTGCTGAGCACTTCAAAAACAAAATCGACAATATCAGAAGGGACATTACACTACTCAACCCCCCTAGACTTCCACCACCCTCCCTCCACACTCCCCAGTCTCTCCTGTGCTCCTTCTCACCTTACCACCTGCAGGCTTGATCCAATTCCCTCAAAACTTCTCCGCAATACCAATCCTTGTCTAATCCAAGCCTTAACTCACCTATTTAATCTTTCGCTCTCAACTGGACCGTTTCCTTCTCAACTAAAACATGCTCTTGTCACCCCCATTCTGAAAAAACCCTCTCTTGATCCCTCCAATCTTGACAACCTCCAACATATCTCTCTGCTGCCTTTCATCTCGAAACTACTTGAGCGCTTAGTCTACAACTGACTAATCTCATTCCTCTCTGACAATAACCTGCTGGACCCCCTACAATCTGGTTTTAAGCCACAACACTCCACGGAAACTGCCCTGACTCGACTAGCTAATGACCTTTTAATCGCTAAAGCCAACAATCATTTCTCGCTACTAATACTGCTTGATCTCTCAGCCACATTTGACACTGTAGATCACCCTCTCCTCCTCCAGTCCCTCCATTCGCTTGGCCTTCGTGACACAGCCCTGTCCTGGTTCTCTTCTTACATCACCAATCATTCCTTCAGTGTCTCCTACAATGGAGTAGCATCTTCTCCCCTTTCTGTTGGGGTTCCTCAAGGCTCTGTCCTGCGACCATTACTATTCTCCCTCTATACTTCCTCCCTCGGCAAATTAATCAACTTGGATGGTTTCCAGTACCACCTCTATGCTGACAATACTCAGATCTATCTCTCATCTCCTGATCTCAACCCAGAACTCATAACTCGCGTCTCCTCCTGCCTGTCCTCTATCTCTACCTGGATGTCGCAATGCTACCTTAAATTAAACCTCTCTAAAATTGAAATGGTTCTCTTTCCTCCAACTAACGCCAGTAACATCCCGGAAGTATCCATCATAGCTAACAATTCCACTATCACCCCCTCTCCCCAGGCCCGGTGCCTTGGGGTTATCCTAGATTCTGCCCTGTCATTCACTCCTCATATCCAGTCACTTATTAAATCATGTCACTTTCACCTAAGGAACATATCCAAAATACGATCATTTATCACCCAAGATGCTGCCAAAATTCTTATTCACTCTCTCATCATATCACGTCTAGACTTCTGTAACTCTCTTTTAATTGGCCTTCCCCTCCAGAGATTGTCACCTCTCCAGTCCATAATGAAAACTGCTGCGAGGCTCATACACCTCAGCAACCGCTCCTCCTCTGCCACGCCATTCTGTCAATCCCTGCACTGGCTTCCGTTACCTTTCAGAAAAAAATTCAAATTAATGACCCTAATATTCAAAGCACTTCATAACTCTGCCCCACCCTACATCTCTGAACTCATCTCTATATACTCACCCAACCGCTTACTACGCTCCTCTACTGACCTGCAACGCTTCTCTCATTACCTCCTCACATGCTCACATTCAAGACTTTGCAAGGGCTGCACCCCTCCTCTGGAACTCTCTCCCACGGTCTGTCCGACTTTCTCCCAACCTTTCTGCTTTCAAGAAATCTCTGAAAACGCACTTCTTTCGAGAAGCCTACCCTCACTCTGCTTAACGACCAAACGCAACCCCTCATACAGTACCACATTTCTCACCCACTTGATTCGATCTTGCCCAGTCCCACACCTTGTGTATTACTCCCTTCCCTTTAGAGTGTATGCCTATGCATAGGGCCTTCCTCACCTTTTTGTACCGGTATTGATTTTGATGTATGTAACTCCATATGTTCTATGTATAGAATTCATGTTTTTTAATTGTATAATCACATTTATTTTACCCTGCTACGCAATATGTTGGCGCTATATAAATACATGTTAATAATAATAATAATAATAATAATAACAATAATAATAAAAGCCCTGGTTCACTCCCATTGCTATACTAGTAATTACAAATAGGCATGGCTTGGTTCAGTTGTTATAAATCTAGCCCCATGTGATCAGTGTAAGTCATTAGGATGCCTATAAAGACCCCTGCTCTGCACTGAATCTTTGCCCAATATAGGTCTATATTTATAGTTCCTGGGTGCGTTTACATATTGTCTGATCGTTGTTCTTGACCCTTGCCTGTTATTTGACTACTCTTCAGATTCTGATTGTGTACCACGTTCCTGTTTGGTTTGACCCTGGCCTGTGACCTTCTACTCCTCTGCCCCTGAATTGGTACTGTATTGTCAGTTTGGTATTGACCCGGCCTGTCCCTTGACCACACTCAATGATCCCCATCCCTTCTGTACTACATGTGGTTCCCTTGCCTGCCCAGAACTCTCTCCCTGGTCCTCTCACAATAAGACCAGGCGGCACCCGAGTAGTGTAGGGCTCCTCCCAAAGTAAAAGGTAGTTGTTAGAGGCAGAAGACTGAGCCGAGACCAGGACCTTGGGGATTGTTCTGGGTTTGGGATACCTTTGGTAACAATGTGTTTGTTCTAATCTCAATCCTGAGCTGTAAGTGTGAAGTCATGGGCAGGAAATACTCAAAGCAGGGCGGAAGCTTTAATATTGAAATGTGTTAGATTCACCAGAGAGAATGGTGCTCTTGCCTCTAAAGGCTATGGCAAGATTACTATCCAAACTCTAGACTAATATAACCCTTTATATGCTATAAAACATGACACTGAATCATCCACATGAAAAATCAAGGTAAAAATAGGAATTTAAAGTACACAACACCAATTTCTCATTGTATAAAATGCTCTAGGTTAAATGTACCATAAATACCCTTGGCAAATGATCCATGTCAGATGAAACACGACAGGTTATCAAGCTTCTTGTATTTGGTGCAGACTCAGCTAAATAACTGGACAGCTACGCACAGTTTTCTTTATTTTAAAATTTACGGCTCAATGAATTGATCTATGAAGCCATCATCACTTGTTCAATATAGTAATCATTATAGACAAAGAACTTTAGGGCATGACCCCTTACCCTTTCAAAAAACATTGAAAAACTGGTTAGATTTAACATTTTATTACTCAACATTCTAATTTGTTTTGCATGATTGATCAGTAATACTTTCATTAGGGTAATAGATACAGTGATGACTTATTGAATCCTTATGGAATTCTTTACTCAGGCAGCAAGAAAGAATCACCGTTAAGCATTTGCTCCTCATGCTTATTGGATGTGTCAAGAGGGTATAAAATGAGCAGGGTGTGCAGATGAATATTTATTGGCATGTGGAGGGTATAACATGTCATTATGTAAATGGAATCCTGTAAGATGCCTTCTTAAACAATTATTTATCAGTGCTCATGAGGCGTTAAAGCTAAGCTATCTTCAGGATATATATCTGGATATATTAATAATTTATTGTCTTTAAGAATCTAAACTCAATCTATAGGACCTATAGGAGGTCTTTTAAACAATCATGCTTTTGCTAAATGTAAATCCATGTTTCAGCCCAACAACATCCTTTTAATGAACACTTTAATAAAATTATATTTCAACATAGTTCGAGATGAATTGATTATGCTCTACTACTATATATGCAACTCCAAGTCCAATACATATGAAAGCAAAGTTTGCAGCTGTGCATTCCCAAATGCCTCGATGTTGGTGAAAGGGGTTTACTTGTAGACAAATCTCATCTTTTTGACTCACACAACCTTTACCTTGGGGTGAGGGTGTGCTCCCTAAGACATCCACTCACTTTAGTTATTTGTTATTTTTTTGATTCATTTAGTAGTAGAACTATGATGTGAGAACTCTGGCAACCAATAAATAAAACATGTACACTAATAAGTGACCTACATAATATAGATATATATATATATATATATATAGATATATATATATATATATATATATATATATATATATATATATATATATTCTATTTACATCTTTTATCTTGAGCCACAATTTTATGATGTTCTAAGCCCAGCATGTGTACATGTTACACAGCATGTATACATGTTCCCAACTGAGGTACAAGGTAACAGGGTTAACATATGGATAATGGTAAACATTTATCCCAAAAAAAACTATAGCACTTCGCTTTTACGACAGCCTGTTTATAGTTTAATTTATGTTAAATATTAAATACTATATACTAAATATTATTTCTATGATTCAATGTGGCAGATCTTTATGCTTTGACTGCTGTGCCTGCTAGATATGGTTTGAAACAGCAATACATCAATGCCCCTTTGCATTGCTACTAGCAACCTCGTTAAGTGCAGTGAATTTATTATGATTGACAAGCCCCAGGGAATGCTTTGCCAGTTGGGATCAGTGCCATGGGCTTCTTGTCATTTGTATATGGAATTTTATATTTTGTTGGACTTACAATATTTATTCATTTTTAAAGTAAATCAGTTAGTGCTATAACCAGTGGATGTTTTATAACTCTATTTCACATATGTATTTATTTGTCTCATACGGTTTCATATTAAGAAATGGTTTATTCACATGCTCATCAAGGTAACGTTTTTCTGAATTTTCTTTGTCTACTCAGTAGAAAATAAGCAACTACTGCAGCCCAATTGAAATCATTCATTTCTGACTCCCAAACCCCATGAATCAATCACCAATGAGTTGCTTTGAATGATAAAGCACTGAGTATGGTGTTGGTGCTATATAAATAAATGATTATGATAATAATGATATAGCAACTACAGGAGCATATTCCAGTTAATCTGTCAATCACATCCTCTCCTCTGAAAGGGAATTGCAAAACTGTACCTTTCTCACTTTTCACAGTCTCTTTGTCATCTATGTTTTTTTTTTTAATGTTTGGCTTCTAAGTGAAGATCAGTAGTTTATCTAGTACTACATCAGGTCCTTCATAATATCACAAACACTCTTTACAGCAAGTTTATCTCTAAAATATTCTAGTATAATATCTCTTGATGTACTTTAAAAAAATGTCCTGTTGGCAGATTTACCAATTTGTTCTGTTAGAAATCTTGTTTAATTTTTTTTTATTGGTAACACAACAGATTTACAGCAACATTCCCTCTCAGACCCTAATAAAAAAATAAGCCTATAATAATATGAAATAGTGCTCAGTATATTGCTGAACCCCATCAGAACGTATGGACACATAAAAGCTTGGTAAAGTACTGTATTAATCTTTCGGTTAGGCTACAGCTGTAATAAAGATGCCAACACTGAAGAAAAGGAAACTCATTAAACATGAAAGCCCTCCTAATTTCTTAAATAGTTTTTCTATGTGAATAATATTTAATTTTTATAATCATTATTTCCACTTGGTTACACTCCATTTATCTTTATTTTCACTATTTTTAATAGGCCCATGTGACCTAACATGAATGTCCTTGGTTTGTTTGTGTGCACTGTGAATCATAGGATCCCAGGGAGCAGCCCTTAGTTTTCTATTTGGGATTATCCAGCGGCATGCACTAACAGGAAACTATATTTTTATGAAAATGGTTTAGTTAGATGAAGTAGGGTTTTACATATGAGCTGTTTTATGAAGTCTATTTTTATAGAGACCTACATTGATCAAAAGTATAATTGCCCTTTAAGGGCCCCAGGGTGTAACTATAGAGGAAGCAGACCCTGCGGAGCAGGGGGCCCAGGAGGTAGTGGGGTCCATGATTTTTCACTGGTAAATTTTTGCCACAGTTTTATCAAATTTATTCGCTGGTGGCGAAACACAGAAAATTCCCAGCAAATTTGTACCTGGCAAATTAATTCACCCATCGCTAGTTAAACACATTCAGTGCCACAAATATAAAAACTATATGCACAAGTTCTATGTAATATAGCTATGCAGTTAATTTGAATTAAAAAGGCAAAAGTCCATCAAGTACAACATCTCCAAATGACCCCCAATGCATAGCTATCCATATACCTCTACAGACTTATTAATACACTTTCATATTTAAAAAACAAAATATTTATATATATTTGTTTTCTTGTTAGATCGAAAATATCCTGAAATCAGGATAGTATACAAGTGGTGGACATGGTTAAAACTGTGAGCTTGATCAAAGGAAAGCATCAAATCCCAGATTAATATTGGGACTGGGACCAATCTGTGCCTTTATATCGTTATGGAACATGTTTGTGATTTCTAACAAGGCTATACAGGTATGGGGTTTTCTGAATAAGGAGTCTTTACATACAGTAATATGGATCTCCATATTTTGAAGGAGAAGTAACCCCCCCTACAGCTAAAAGCCCCCATTTGCCCACTGCCCCCCCCCGCTTCCTCCTCACACAGTGTTCAACTAGAAAATGTGCCCCATCCCGCAACACTGCAAAGTAACGCAGGGGAGATCCGGGTTTCCGTGTTTGGATGCTTCAGTATCTTCCGTATCCTCTTCTTTATTTTTGGTAATTTCAGTAATGTCCTCCAACTCCAACTGCATGTGCGCCCATGGCTGAAGTGTCAACACCCATGTCTCGAAGATAAGGAGGTGTCCGAACACGGTGCCCCTAAGCTCCGCTGCGCTATTCTGCAAATTTAGGTCAGTATTGCTAGATGGGGCATGTATTCTTATTGAACACTATGTGGTGAGGAAGCAGGGAGGGGGGCCAGTATAGAGGGGTTTAGTTCTCCTTTAAGTCTGCTAAAAAAAATAATTTAAATGTTAAATAAACCCAATAAAATTGTTTTGCCACCAATAAGGATTAATTATATCTGGATATCTGAGAAAAAAGTAAATAATTTTTAAAAATTTAATTATTTGTTTAAAATGAAAAGTCTATGGGAGATGGTCTTTCCATAATTAAGAGATTTCCAAATAACGGAACTCATACCTGTACTTCTCTTCTCAAGGTACATTATTTTATATATAGGTTTATTTGCAAAATGACATAAGAACCTACTGGGGTTTTTTCATCTTAGACATATAAAGATGGATATATTCTATTTATTATTTTTAACAATGCCCGTATCTATTCCCTAATTCCAGACAGATATAAAAAAAATAGGCCCATGTCTTTTACTAGTTGTTTTATGAAGCTCTGCTACCCAGCATGTTTTAAATAATAATACAGCAAGGTCACTCAATTATTTATATTATTATGCAGTGTCGTGCCCTGGTTTAGAAACATCTTTTTTCGATCCCTAAGATTTTTTTTTTTAAGCATCATAGTCTTATCAATATAACATCAGGATAGTTTTTTTTTCTATTTTTGAACAGCTACTTGATAAATGACTTTGCAAATGTTTCCCCTGGGAAGATCCTATGATATGTCATTTGCTTATTGCTATGAAGAAACAGAAAATTAATACACTCTTTCCATAAATAATGTTACCTTAATTAAGCTTAAGTCATACATTATAAAGCACAACTATGGCAGCAATATTTAATCATCAACACTAAATATAACATAGGAAAGAAGCCAACCGAATATTCCACCTCTATGACTTTAACCCTGGATTTTGGAAGTAAAATTTAAATAGAATTTGCAATATATTGTCTGCTGCCTTTTGCTTTCATTTAGTATAAGCCCAGTTAATGCCCATTAACTTACACCCCAAGCTAGATACATCAGTTCAGTCACAGTAGATGGGCTTTTCTGATTGCATGAAGCAAAATTTATATGCAGAAACCACAGTAGTTCATTAGCTCTATTCCCCACAAAAGAACAGGTGTAGCGATTTAATCAAACCTGGTCATGCAAAGAAGCTCTGTGTAATAATAAACTGTTAAAATGTTATATAATAAAACAAATGAAAAAGCAACATGTGCATACATCACAAATAATGTTATATAATGAAGGGTTGCTAGTACTTGGCTAAGTAAAAATTCTAATTTTTTGGAAATATTCTGCTAAGTATGTGATATTTTTCCACAACATAAATGGAAATATATAAATCAGCTTACAAAGCATGAATAAATGCATATATTTGGAAACATCTAAATGGGTACATTTAAACTGAAATATATAAAAATAAATACATACATCTGAAAGGGACAAGAAATACTGTAACATACCAACAAATAAAGCACAATACAATAGGACATATATACATTTGTGTGTATTTGTATACATACTGTACATATGCAGCCCTGTGAAAACATTTTAAAAAGGGTTTTTATTGTCGGCATTTTCACCTTTTACCAGTGCAGGTTAACAGTATGTTTTATTTAGGTCAGTGGAGTAACTACAGAGGGTGTGAATGCACCAAGGCCCTCCCTCCATGGGGCCCATTGGCTCAATCTTTTACAATATGGTGGATAGGGGCTGGAGTATGTACCTGGGCAGTATGGAATCAGGAGTCCTGGGTTGGGCCAGGCATAAACCTAACACCTGGGCCTGTGGGTATATAGTTACACTGCTGAATTATATATATATATATATATAAATACAGTATAGATATGCATGGGGCATCAATAGATGGGGGGTAACAGTAAGCAGTCTCCCTCTCAGCTAAAGAAGGGGGCCTTTCAGTTATTGCAGTGATGCAAGTTGCTGCTCCACCTCTAGCAGTTGCTCTAACTTTAAAGAAATCTTAATACATATATATACTCAATATTTCTTTTTAAGCCAGCTCACATTTATCTTCTAGCAGCTGAACTGCTTATATTTAGCATAAACCAGGTTTCATTATTTACAGAATACAGTATACTAATGTTTTAGTCCCTGTAACTTTGGCACAGAAAACAGGAAAACCTATGTGTGACAAATTAAAAATAGCCTGTGTTTTCTTCAATTTATTATGTTACTATAGGGTCTATGCTAATAGGCCTGAAACACAGTATCAATCTCATTATGGTGCTACCTCCTCCCAGATGCTTCAGCATCACCTAAAACGCAAACTCTTTAAAAAAATTCGACCATCGAATTAAAATACTTCGACTTCGAATATCGAAGTTGAAGAATTTTTTACCAAATTTGGCAATCGAACGAAAATCGTTCGATCGTACGATTAAATCATTTGACTCGAACGATTCAAATGATTGCAGCCATGGATCAAAGGATTTTCCTTCAACCTCCAAAGAATTGGAAAACTGCTCTAGAAGGTCCCCATTATCGAATGGTCGAATATTTGAACGTTGTTGTATCGTTGTATCCTATTCGATGGTTGAAGTATCCAAAAAATGTATTCAAATTTTTTTACTTCAAAAATTCCCTCAAATTCACTTCAACCCTTGATAAATCTGCCCCTTAGGAATAAAGAATGCCTAAGAGTCATTTTGATACTGATCTCTTGTTTACACCCACATCCAAACCCTTGCAAAAAAAAATCTGCTGTGCTCTGCTTAACATTTCAGAAACTAGCCTCTTTCCCCCAACAAAACATGCATCCACTTCCTTGTCAATTTCGCCCAATGATGTTGTCTTACAGGTACTTATTTTTCTCTATCTTCTTTCTCTACTTCAGTCTGTTTTAAATATTGTTGCTAGGCTGGCCCATTACTCACAGTTCCATATCTGCAGTTCCACCATATAAATAACAATATATTTGGGGAAAGCATTTAATGAAGTACACAGTTGACTTGGGGTAATTGGTTTTATGATGCCAATACAAATTCTGATCTGGATTGAGTAATAATATTCTGCAAAAATATTCCAAAAGATAATAGTTGGTTTTTGCTAAGTTTCTCTGCAGAAAGGATGCCCATAGACTCATATGTCTTATAAATTACATAACGGATTACATGGATTTAAGTCTTTTATGTGTTTTATGCTCCCTCCTTGACTATTTCATTTTTACCAGTCATGTACTGTACACTTGAGCATAGTGAATTATTTCGCCAGGCATGGATTCATGGCAAAATTCGCCATTTCGCCATCTGCAATTTTTTTAACAAAAATACTGCAAAAACCTGCAGCTAAAAATTTCACAGTGACAAAAAAGTCGCCATAAGAAAAAAACGTCCATTGATTTGAATGCATTAGGACAAAAAAAGATGTTAAAGAGATCCTGTCATCGGAAAACATGTTTTTTTCAAAACGCATCAGTTAATGGTGCTACTCCAGCAAAATTCTGCACTGAAATCCATTTCTCAAAAGAGCAAACAGATTTTTTTATATTTAATTTTGAAATCTGACATGGGGCTAGACATTTTGTCAATTTCCCAGCTGCCCCTGGTCATGTGACTTGTGCCTGCACTTTACTGGAGTTTGGGGGCAGGAATTTGAGAAAGTCGAATATACTGTATGTATGGAAAACAAGTGAAGGGTAGGGATGTAGCGAACTGTTCGCCGGCGAACTAGTTCGCGCGAACTTCGACTGTTCGCGTCCGCTGAATGTTCGCGAACGTCGCGCGACGTTCGCCAATACGAGTTCGCGTTCGATTCGAACAAAAATCGTTCGACCATTCGATTCCTTCGACCGCTAAAATCGAAGGATTTTCGTTCGAATCGAACGATCGAAGCCATTCGATCGAATGAAATCATTCGATCGAATGGCTTCGATCGTTCGATTCGAACGAAAATCCTTCGATCGAACGATTAAAATCCTTCGATCGTTCGAATCGAACGATTTTGCGGATGTTCGAAGTTCGCGAACTGTTCGCGAACTGTTCGCATTTTTGCCGGTGTTCGCGAACGGCGTTCGCGAACACATAAACGGCAGTTCGCTACATCCCTAGTGAAGGGCCCTAAAATTATTTTGCAGTGGGTCCCAGTAATTTCTATTTACACCATGGCAGTTACATCTACATTTATTAAAATATTTTACTTCTAAGTTTCAAAGCGAGGGGAAAATCTGTTTGTGTTTATAATAACATTGTGTACATTCAGTCAAATTTGTTGTTTAATTTTAAAGTGAACTGATAAACAAAATGACTGCAGGCTAGACATGACCTGTATAAACTACGCTAGAAATGTAGTTTTAATTGTGAAGGCAAATATAGTATACAAAGCTGAGGTGGAGTGAGGACACCAAATCATGACTGCAACAAAATCAACCTCTGTTGTCCACAGAAAATGAAACAGGAAACGAATACTTACTTAACATATACTGTAAAAAAAAAGTAAACTGCAGGTTGGTGGATAAAATGCCAGATATTTTAATTTAAAAAAAAAAAATAAACATCAGTATCCCTTCAATTGACAAATTTAAGGGGCAGATTTATTTAGGGTCGAATTGGAAATTCGAATTTGAATTAGATTTTTTTAAATTTTTTATGGTCAAAACTCTCAAATTCAAATTGTCATATATTTAGGTACAGTTGGGAGATTTAGGTGGTAAAATGTTTTAGGTTACAAGGATTGTTGTACAGACATAATCGATACACGCACATATATAATCTATATATAATGATACCTATACTGGATCAATTGTATATCTTAAGATCACAATAGCCTTACATATTATGTTTGTTCAGAATGTCATCCAAGCATTATTAGAATCTGCCATCACAACATTACCCAACAGAGTATTGCATAACTACACTGCCCTTACTGTGCACAACTAACTACACTGCTTCAAACAAAAGTTCTGTCCATTTAATCTAAAGTGGTGCCTCTCACTCTTTGATATTTTTATGGTAACAAATATTGCTCTCTATCTATCTATTTCTGTTCATTTTCAAGATAAGGCCTTAGCAGAGATTTATAAAGAAGAACAATTATTTTTTAATCCTTCAAGTTAATGCATTTTCATGCAAGACAGTACTGTATTTGCTTTAGCAGCCATTGAGCCATTGCATAGAGCTACACAATATGTTATTCATAAAAATCCCCAAATCTTTGTCAATTAAGGATACCACAAAACACTATAAATTAGCATTTACCAAAGTGCATAACCTTGTATTCATCAATATTAAGTACAGCAGCCCTTTAACCACATATGCTGTACACCTTGAGGATAGGTTTTATTCACTATAAAAGGTTATTTATATAAGTTCTATTATATTCATATAATGGAAACTGCTAACATTAAAAGAGTAAATTAAATAATAATAAACATTTTCCTGTGTGTATGGCTGAAGTGAAGTTTTTGAATGTTTTGTTAAAAAACAACAGTTCGAATTGGTTCTATATTATAAAGTGTAGTGTGTGAGATCCAGGGACAAACTTGGAGATCTGCTCTATGTTTGAACAATTTATTTTATACCACTATCTTTTTGGCCACTTAAAGGGGACCCATCACCCGAAAGAATTATTCAAAATCCTATTTTATTACATTAGTCAAGCAAAATTAACTTTAATTACACTATATAAATTATTTGAATCATGCTTCCTTCAGTCTGGGATTTCAAAATTATAACTAGAAGTCAGCAGCCATTTTGTGGACACTGTTATTAAGGCAAGCATTGCATCATGTCAGAACCTTGTTTGTGCACCAGAATGGGGGACCCCATTTCCATCCCCATGCCCTGGTTACACAATTAAATGGTAAAGAGAACAGGGTGAATATGTTGAGAGCAGTGACATGTAGGAAGTGCTGAATGGAAAGTGAAAGTAATTGTCTGCCCCGCCTCTATGCCCATGGCATAGAGGAGTGGCAGACAATATTTGATTGACAGCTGAGATTTTTAAATGAGCTTACAACAGCTATGAATGCTTTAATCAAAAATAGAAATTGGATTTCATGTTTAATTTGAAAAGGACTTTTCTTATACAGATTTTTGTGTCTGGGTGACAGGTCCACTTTAAGCATATCGGCTCAGGGCCATAGGCATAGATTTATGCTGCTAGAGGCATACAGAATATGTGCACATTTATAGGTACATATACATCCATATATCCAATACCAGACGTGCATATCTATAGAACAACAGGTACATAGACTTCTATAATCTCCTTCCACACACATACTTGCATATAGATCCGCTGCCCCACACACAGTCATGGTTCCACTGCCTCACACATGCTAGTCACAATGGCTACCTTGCTCGAAAGGCCCCCATAGCCCTACAGCTGCATGTCTTTCAACAGATGGGGACACATTTTCCAGGAGAACAAGCTAACAAAACAGGATTTGTCCCTGGTAAATAGGCACAGATGGAACCTTTAATAAAAAGTAATCCAAAATATTTGAAATGTCAGAATCAGTTAGTATAGCTAAAATATGCTTTGTCCCAGAATCAACAGTTGTCTAAAGATTCCACATTTAGTTTGTTTCGAAAGAAGTTCAAGAGATAAATGGCACATTTTTGGACACTGTGTCCCCTGTCAAGGACGAAGAGGAAGGTAGTGACGTGAATCATTTATTGGTATATCTGAGAATTTACTGCAATTACTGCAATTTATACTTGTTGTATAATAAACAGGGGGTTATTTACTAAACTCTGAATGCAAAAATCCTGAACAATTAGTGAGTTTTCAGGATTTTCACATTTTTCATAATTTTTTAAACCCCAAGGATGGAAAAGTCTGAATTAGAAAATCCGGCATCTCAGACCTATCGAGGTTGCATATAAGCCAATGGGAGAAGTCTCAATGAATTTTTTATGTGTGCTGAGCTTCGTGCAATACCCTGAAGTTTTATGAATTTTCTGAAAAAAAAGCATAAAAAATCTGAGATTTCGGGTAAAAAAATCGAAAAATTGTGAATCTTTTTTTCCCGCAAAGCAAATTTTCAGGAAAATCTAATAATAAATAAGCGGAAAAAACCCAAGCAGATTTGATCGGAGTTTGTAGCAGAAAATGTTTATACTTTGATAGATAACCCCCATATTGTTTGCACCTTTTCTAACATGTAAGGAAGAAAGTTGAGTTTGTATTCTTTTTACATTTATTTGCTGCCTAAAATGCTGCTGTTTGGTAAAACATTATGAAGCAATGTAATACTTTTAAACAAGATTAAAGGGCCACTGACCTAAAATACCAGTATTTATTGAATGCACCCTAGGAACCTCTCATTTCATGCTATCTTCTTAAAAAAATCCCAATGCTATGAATTAAAGTTTGCATTAAAAGAACATCACATGCATGGGCGTCCACAGAGGGGGGCAAGAGGGGGCAGTGCCCCCCCCTGGGTCTGTGCACATAAGTTTCCACCTGTTCGTGCATTGGCCCCAGCTTACTGTGGTTTCTGTTGCGATTTTTCTTCTGTGCAGCAGAGTTTTCTTTTAGCTACTTCCCTAGGTGCTCGCTCCCCCCTCCCTTGTCACGGTGCTGCCGGATCGTATTACTTCAGCTGTGACAGAGAGAGAGAGCAGCCAGGGAGCATCTGATTGGCCAGTAGCACAGATTGCAGCATGGGAGAAAACGAAGGAAGGAAAGCCCTATCTATTGCAGTCTGCAGCCTTGTACTTGTGAGTTCTGGGGGTATTTATACATGAACTTGCCACTTTGCCATCTTTGTGTGAACTAGGGTTGCCACTTGTCAGACAACCGGTATTTTGAAGGGTTGCCTGGGTCAAAACTTCCTGGATGGTTTTTCAAATTAGGGAAACTGTGCAGGATTCCCTTGATTGACCCGCGATCGGCTGATCGCCGTGACATAGCTCCACCCCCTGATGGCAGTGACACACCCACCTATCTCACAGGCCCGCCCACAGATGCCTCCTTGCCCCACCCTGGAAAATTTTCTGCGGACACCCATGATCACATGTACACTTTCAGATAAGAAGAATATGCTGGCTTTGTCTCTAGTACAGGGATGATAAAGTGTACTTTCAAGTACCCATATTGGTTCTTGGTGGCTGCTCAGGAGCTCCCACAGGCTAATTATATTTCTAAACCATTATCCTGCTGATGAATAGTGGGACCTTCCCTTAAATCTTTTTCAAACCAACTGCTTGTGTTTTATTTCCATTAGTATTACATTATTTGCTGCAAATTTCTATAATTTATTTATAATATAGCCACACAATGCATTTTGGACAAAAACCCTGATAGCTACACATGTTTGTTACAGTATATCTAAAATGTTAGCAGAATCAACTGTCATGCTAATGAGTAGATTTTTTTTTAATGTATTTCTCTGTCTTTATGACTAAATCAAATGCTGTGAAGCTGAATTATGAACCCTTGACACCTTGTTATTTCCTTTATAAATTCCATATAATTTCCATATCATTTTGGATACGCAAGTCCCATATGTTTTCAGATGAAAGCAAGCATTTTTAACTGTTTAGTGACTCAAAGTGGAG
The DNA here is from genome assembly GCA_038501925.1 of Xenopus petersii. Lineage (NCBI taxonomy): Eukaryota > Metazoa > Chordata > Amphibia > Anura > Pipidae > Xenopus > Xenopus petersii. Next base: position 33,644,566 of record CM076689.1, on the reverse strand, counting down.
CAAAAGTGAAGCAAGCCTGTTTTTAGGAGTAAATGTCATGGAAACATTCTCCATATTCAAAAGCATAAATGCCAAAATTCTTACTAAATCTCCAGATGGAGTTTTTTGTAACATACATTTTTATGAATTTCTACAACGAAAGTTCCAAACATTTTCAAAATTGAGTAACTGTTTCATCTGTGTCAGTTATGTTTTCAGCTCTTTTACTTTTCATAGTTTCACCCAATTTTTATTTAACACCTCTTTCAGCTGCGCTATATGGCATTTTGTAGCATTTTAAATGGTATTATAAGTCTTTCAGTTTTCAAACCCAAATGTATATCTAAAAGCATTTTTATTTATTATCCTTTATATCCAGACAATTTCTTTGCTTGTTGCCAAGGATAATTTCAATATTTTTTAGTTTTAAAAAGTTTAAAAAGCAGTGTAAACTAAATAGTTATCATACAATTAGGGGCAGATGTATCAAGGGTCGAATATCGAGGGTTAATTAACCCTCGATATTCGACTAGGAATTGAAATCCTTCGACTTCGAATATCGAGGTCGAAGGATTTAGCGCAAATGCTACGATCGTACGATCGAAGGATTATTCCTTTGAATGAACGATTAAATCCTTCGAATCGAACGATTCGAAGGATTTAAATCCAACGATCGAAGGAATATCCTTCGATCAAAAAAAGTTAGGCAAGCCTATGGGGACCTTCCCCATAGGCTAACATTGACTTCGGTAGCTTTTAGCTGCCGAAGTAGGGGGTCGAAGTTTTTTTTAAAGAGACAGTACTTCGACTATCGAATGGACGAATAGTCAAACGATTTTTCGTTCGAATCCTTCGTTTCTTAGTCGTAGTCGAAGGTCGAAGTAGCCCATTCGATGGTCGAAGTAGCCCAAAAAATACTTCGAAATTCGAAGTTTTTTTACTTCGAATCCTTCACTCGAATTTAGTGAATCAGCCCCTTAGTTTTATGGTATAACAATCAAGTCAATCAAGTTAACAATTCAGACAGCAAGTAAATTCCAGGGGTATAAAATTTATGTAGCATTTTTTAATGGCCGCAAATTTTCACCAAAATATTTAAATCCTAAACACCCCTAAATTTAAATTTTATAAAAGCCACAGTAAGCTGATTTTATAAAGCTATATATTTTTATGCAATACAGATTTTAAGGATCAGAATCTTTAGTGGTTAGCTCTTTGGTGACCCAAGAGGTTATAATTGAATAGGCAAGGTTTAATCAATAGGGATGTAGCGAACTGCCGATTTGATGTTCGCGAACGCCGTTCGCGAACACCGGCAAAAAAGCGAACAGTTCGCGAACAGTTCGCGAACTTCGAACGCTCGATAAAATCGTTCGATCGAACGATCGAAGGATTTTATTCGTACGATCGAACGATTTTCGTTCGAATCGAACGATCGAAGCTATTCGATCGAATGATTTTAATTCAATCGAATGCTTATAATCGTTCGAACGAATGGAAATCGTTCGATTTTAGCGATCGAACGGTCCAATGGTCGAATGGTCGAACGAAATTTTACTTCGAATCGAACGCGAACACCATTCGGCGAACGTCGCGCGACGTTCGCGAACATTCGGCGGACGCGAACAGTCGAAGTTCGCGCGAACTAGTTCGCCGGCGAACAGTTCGCTACATCCCTATTAATCAATGATAATAGCATTGAAGCTATTGGAAAGATTAAAAATTCGTACATTAAACATTAATATTTTCATTAGATTAATACAAAAATAAATTAGTTTCTTAATTTGTGATAATAGACACAATTAACCTCCACACCCTATTTTCAAAATGTCATCATTAATAAGCAATTGTTTAATCCTTTATTAAGAAGTAATATTCTTTCATCACCAAGATATTACATTATACTGTGTGTGTGTGTATATATATTGTGACAGCAGGTCAGTAAAAGTTTGTGGATTTGTGCAGGATGATGTGTATGTCTGTCCAAGGTTTGAGCAGTTTGCTCTCAGTTTCTCAGGGGATTCCTCTGAGAGTGAGGACTCTCCAGAGTTCCCCCTAACCGTATTAGCGGGGGAAACAATAGAGCCAGGGGAAGAGGTGGCATCTGCAGAGGATGGTCAACCCGCTCTTGATTTCCCTGATTTAGAAGTACATCGGGAAAATTTTGCCACAGAACAGTTAAAAGATCCTACTCTGATGAGAGCCCGAGAGAATGTGGTAGAAGTAGATGGGGTGTCTGTTAACCCAGGTGAGAGGGTTGCTATTCCCTACTTTATAATGGAAAGGGACCTGTTATACCGGGTGTCCAAAAGGGAGGAAGAAATAATTGAACAGTTAGTGGTGCCTAAAACATACCGGAAGCTGGTATTGGAGTTAGCCCATGGGCATTTGTTGGGAGGACACTTGGGAACAGAAAAAACCAGAGAGAGAATTATACAGAGGTTCTACTGGCCGGGAATAGCTAAAGAAGTAGAAACCTATTGTGCTTCCTGTCCTGTTTGCCAAATGTCTGCCCCTAGGCCACATTTTCGCAGTCCCTTGGTTCCACTACCTATCATTGAGGTGCCTTTTGAGAGGATTGCTATGGATTTGGTTGGTCCTTTACTAAAGTCCACTAGAGGGCATCAGTATATACTGGTAATTATGGACTATGCCACCCGTTATCCAGAAGCCATACCTCTCCGCAATTCCTCAGCCAAAACCATAGCCAAAGAATTGCTCCAGGTGTACAGTCGGGTGGGCATTCCCAAGGAAGTCCTTACAGACCAAGGTACTCCTTTCATGTCCCGGGTAACTAAAGAGCTTTGTAAATTCCTTAAGGTAAAACAGTTACGCACCTCAGTATATCACCCTCAAACAGACGGCTTAGTGGAGAGATTTAATAAAACTTTAAAGCAGATGCTGAGGAAAGTGGTGGATAGAGATGGGAAAAACTGGGATTTCCTTATTCCTTATCTGATGTTTGCTATCAGAGAGGTCCCACAATCCTCCACGGGATTCTCCCCTTTTGAACTGTTGTACGGTAGACACCCTAGGGGGCTGTTAGACATCGCTAAAGAAACTTGGGAAAGTGAATGTACGCCTCATAGAAGTGTAATTGAACATGTCTCCCAGATGCAAGACAGACTTGCCCAGGTAATGCCCATGGTAAGGGAACATTTGGCGCAAGCACAGTTGGCTCAGCAAAGAATTTATAATCGTGGGGCCCAGGTTCGTACGTTTTCACCTGGTGATCGGGTGTTGGTATTGGTTCCCACTGTAGAAAGCAGATTCTTAGCCCAATGGCAAGGTCCGTATGAAATAATGGAGAAAGTCAGTGAGGTAACTTACAAGGTTAGTCAGCCAGGAAAACGGAAACCAGAGCAGATCTACCATATCAATTTGCTGAAACCTTGGAAAGAGAGAGAGTCCTTGACTGCAAACACTAACCTGGTTCCCACTCAGTATGAATGTTTGATCTCTGAAATAAAAATAGCAGATACTTTGTCAAAAGCTCAGCAACAGGAAGTCAAAGATTTCTTTTCAGAATTTCCTGGGCAGACAACTGTTACAAAACATGACATTGTAACCCAACCTGGGGAAAAGGTTAAACTGAAACCTTATCGTATTCCGGAATCTAGACGGAACGCGATAACTGAAGAAGTTAACAAAATGTTAGAGCTTGGAGTAATAGAGGAATCCAATAGTGACTGGTCCAGCCCAATTGTGCTGGTTCCCAAGCCAGATGGAAGTTGGCGTTTTTGCAACGACTTCCGAAAGGTAAACACCATCACCAAAAACGGCTTTTGTAACTCCAGATGGGGCGTTCCACTATCGGATGATGCCATTTGGGTTACAAAATGCTCCTGCTACATTTCAGAGGGCAATGGATAAAATCCTTCGGCATCATCAAAAATATGCTGCGGCCTACTTGGATGATGTCATTATCCATAGTGCTGATTGGGCAACTCATCTGCCAAGAGTACAAGCAGTGTTGAATGCTTTGCGGGAGGCCAATTTCAAAGCCAATCCTAAGAAGTGTGCTATCGGCCTTGAAGAGGCCAAATATTTGGGATATACCATTGGAAGGGGGGTGATAAAACCTCAAATCAATAAAGTTGAAGCTATCCAGAATTGGCCTCGCCCTAATAACAAAAAACAGGTTCGAGCTTTCTTGGGGATTGCTGGCTATTACCGTCGTTTTATCCCTCACTTTGCCACCTTAGCGGCTCCCCTCTAAGATTTGACCAAAGGTAAAAATTCAGTCATGATTAAATGGTCCCCAGAGGCGGAAAAATCATTTGAAACCTTAAAACAGGCTCTATGTGACCAGCCAGTGCTATATTCTCCTGATTTTTCCCGAGAGTTTGTGGTACAAACTGATGCCTCGAATGTAGGATTAGGGGCGGTATTGTCCCAAGTGCAGAATGGGGAGGAACATCCCATAGTTTTCCTTAGCCGGAAGTTGAATGAACATGAAAAAAATTATGCAACAATTGAAAAAGAATGCTTAGCGATAAAATGGGCCTTAGACTCTCTGAGGTACTATTTGTTAGGGAAACATTTTGATTTAATTACCGATCATGCTCCCTTAAAATGGATGGCCAAAAACAAAGAGACCAACAGTAAGATTAACCGGTGGTTCCTAGCCTTACAAGAATTTAGTTTTACAGTTAAACACCGTCCTGGGTCTAAAATGGCTAATGTAGATGCTTTATCTCGGGTTCATTCGTACCTAGTGGCCTGTGTTCCAACCTCTGGGTCGAAACAAGAGGGGGGGGTATGTGACAGCAGGTCAGTAAAAGTTTGTGGATTTGTGCAGGATGATGTGTATGTCTGTCCAAGGTTTGAGCAGTTTGCTCTCAGTTTCTGGTAATGCAGCTCACAGACCAGTTAACGAGCTCAGCAGAATCGAATCTGCTGATCCAGGTTGCTTTAAGAATTCCCAGCCTGCTTAGGTTTTGGCTCCACCCTGGAACCAGTTCTGACAGGAGATATCAGGCTGGGGAGTTCTGTGAAAAACTGATCTTTTTTTTGGTAAGCAAACTTTTGGGGTTTTGGGTGAAATACAAACCTTTCTTTTGTGTGTGGTAAAGTCTGCTGTTGCTAACGTAGAGACCAGAGCAACGCAAGGTTGTTTCCGGTCTGATAGTCAGGGAAGCCTGAATGTATAGTTAGCTGCCAAGCTGGCAAGGGTTTATTTTGCTGTTTTGTTTTATTTTTAACCCTTTTTCCGTTTTGTACAGCTCTAAATGGTGTGCATAGGGCTGTTTAAATAAAATCCACACGTGTGTTTCACCAAACCCATTGTTCTACTGTGCCTGATTTAATCGGTGTACTCATCCAGGGAGTCACCGTTATCCCGTTGCTGGGCTAATCCCTACAATATATATATATATATATATATATATATATATATATATATATATATATAAAAAAATAAAGATATATATAAAAATAAAGATATAGATATAGATATAGCAAAAAAAGTAAAAACGAATATTTTACATATCCATTTGCAAGTACTGTAATGAAAATATTCTAAAAAGCCATAGTTAATATCTCAAGCAATGTTGGCATTATAATCAATTAGTCCATATATTGTATACCACTGCTGGCTCTCCATCTGTCTTTGACTCTAAAGACAGTAGAGAAAATTATGCATCAGTGCCTAATGAGGTGAATTACATTATGAGGTGAGCCTGGAGATACAGTACAGTTGCGCATTTCATTTCTTCTGTATAGAGATTACATAGAATGCCAGGTGCAACCCATTGATGCAATACAGAATGCAAGATGACTTCTGCTTTTATTTGAATTAATATATTTTGATAAGGAAAATGTTCTATAACAACAAATGGGGAAAGAATTGCGTAAAAAAAAAATACCTGCAGCCAGAAAAGAATTTAATAGATACCATTTTATTAACTCCATCATACTGACATAGTGATATTATATGACATGCTCTGATAAGGAAGCCTCTCCATTATTGGTGAAAGACAGGGGAAGGTCCCCATAGGCTAACAATTGTGCTCGGTAGGTTTTAGGTGGCAAAGTAGGTAGTCTAAGTTTTTTTTAAAGAGACAGTACTTCGACTATCGAATGGTCGAACGGTTTTTAGTTCGAAGCGTTCGATTCGAAGTCGTAGTCATAGGTCGAAGTAGCCAAAAAAATACTTCGAAATTCAACATTTTTTTCAATCTAATCCTTCACTCGAGCTAAGTAAATGTGCCCCTATTCAGTTATGAAATATTATGACTTAATTGTTTTGACACCTGATATTCATGGTGAATGTAATTTTGTATAACTCTCTGATAAATGCATTACTCATTAAAAAAGCATGCTTTATTTTGAGGGTTTAAAATTGACTTTCTTTCGCCTTGGGGACCTTTATCTCTGCAAGGATGCTCAGTTTTAAATCTTCGCTAAGCAATAACTTTTGAAGTTGCTCTCTGAGTAATTGTCCTGTTTCATCATTCCATATAATCATTTTCCTTCTTATACACTGCAAACTATTTTAACGCTATTTTCCACAACTTACAATAAAATATATAAAGTGCATTTCAGAAAATATTATATGACAAACATTCAAAAAAAGAGTTTTAATTTAAAATAAAAGACTGTACCAATTCTGTATATTTAGGTATATATAGTATGTTAATTTGCTTTGTTAATGAGTCTTTTCATATTTAACAAATACCTCCTGGATTAGGTTATGCTTTGGATGAATAATTATGGCACTTGAATGTTTCTCTCCCACAAGAGTTACTGACATACACAAACGTTTAATTTTACAAAGTGCTAAATATTTAAAACATTACATGAAAATATCGGTGTGTTAAAACGTAGGGACCATTCACAACAGCTTTTCTGTCTTCCTTTAGGCAGCAACAAAGTGTTATGGCTCATATTCCTGTTATGGCTGCTTTCTCCATTTTTTATTCCTGTGTCCCTCTTCCTAGAACAATAACATGATAAAATCTAGTGTGCAGCATTGACCAAGCTTTATAGACTGATCATTCTAGTTCATTGGTGCTGTTTCCTTGTTGCAAAGTCACTTGTTCTTACATTGTCCCTGGTTTTATAATGTTGCCTTGATCCAGTTTTCTACGAGCCCTATACCAGTCTGACATTGCATTTGGTCCTGCTCTGTTCCTGCCTGCCTGGGTTTTAATATTCCTGTCTTGGACAGTCATCTCCCTATCAGTATTGAAAACATACTCTTTGTCCTAAGAGAAAATAGAGTTACCCTCCCTTTGTCAAAACTACGACCTACTGTACATGTATAAAAACATTTTCCAACCTTTGCATGCATATAAAATTTATTCTGATTAGTACATACGCACAAAATCACACAGGCCAAATTATCCTTAATTATGACCAGTACTAATAGTTCCCTTATTGTTGTATGGATTTCCCTTCCTTTTGTTTCTATAATATTCAGTGGAATTCCATGTGTGGTGGGGTGCATGATCAAAAGGGTAATTATATTATAGAGGTTCCGATGTCATTTGCAGCTGTTCAAGGAATCCAATCCTTCACCCCACCTGCCAGAGAGACACATATGTTTTTTGTATACCATCATATTTATAAAATCTGATTGGCAAATGTAATATATCAAATTACTGTATATACCCACTACAGGAGCAATTCGTGTTTCCGCATTCATCAGCAACAATGTCTTGTCAAAAAGTATATGCCACCTGCAGTATTCAGGAAACAATGTCTCTTTGCTGACACCTGCTCTTGTGGCTACAGGCTGGCCTCCACCATAGGGAGTCATAACAAGCATTTGTTACATTTTTTGCAGCATTAAAAAGTCACCAATTTGTACGAGGCAAATGGGAACTTTTTAGAAAGCAAAACGTTACAAATACTAGTAATCATTAGACAGAACTGAAATTGGGTAGCTTTTAAGCCTGTGATAAGGTGTAGGACAATCATGCTGTTACTGAGAAGAACCATTTTAAATGATATGTTTTGCCTGAAGCACAGTTCCCAGCAGGTGTGAAAGAGCTAAAGAAAAGGATTAAAGGATCAGCCTAATTGGGCTATTGTATGAGGCCAATTAACTGTTGCAGCATGTCTCCAGGCTTCTCTGCACTATTAGTGGTCAGGCAGACTGGAAGGCTAGAAATGCTATTTTATTTTGCGCAGACACCGGTATATTGATCTTTCTTTTCTCAACAGATCAGTTTTCTTAGAGACTGTGCATTGATGAATTGCTTGTTGACTGTGGTGGTTTTATTTAAGATGCTGTTCTTAAGCATTCTTTGGGAAATTTTAAGGCTTGTGTACTAAAAAACAGATGTAAAGCATTCACTGTATCTGAATTGTCTGCCACACATTCAGTTTTCAGCTGCTAATAACACTGGACTTATGGAGTTAAAATAGTATGTATAAATATAAAGAAAGCAAGCTTGCGGCACTCACAGGGTTTATGTTGCAAAAAAACGAAAAAGGTGTATTTAGCCTCAATATTTGAAAAAATAATTTTTTTGTGTCCTGTAAAACAATGCCATAGAACTAGATCATGTTCAAAGAAAGTCTACTAAGCTAACAAAAGGAATGGAAGATTTCAGTTATAAAGGAAGTATTGCCAGAATGAAATTCTTAAAGGTCTTGTAAACTCTAAACATTCCTACCATGCATATAAGTTGTAGACATCTCCCCTACCCAAATGGCATTATTTTTACTGTATATATCCCCTCTGTTGCAAGCTCCATCACATTTTCCTAGAACAAATAGCAGGTTTCACTTAGTGGCCATTTTCCCTGAAGCATCATAAGAGACGCCTACAACAACAAACAGCACATGTTTGCAAAGACTTTTATTTAGTGTATAGTTCCAGTTGAGTTTGCAACCAAAGGCTTACACAGGCAGAAGTCACTTTGATAAAAAGTCCTGTTTGAATTGGGTTAAGCGGAGCTCAAGAGAGGAGGCTAGGTGAAAAAAAGGCACAGAGACAGCTACAGGTAGATCAGAGTTTTTATGGGAACCGACAATGCCATCTCTTCATTGGTGAAAAGACAAGAGTGGGTGTGTGTGTCTTAGCTTGGAACAGAGCATGCTCAGTTTAGAAACTATTTTGGTAACTTTTTTTTTATGTTTAGAACAATTGGACTTCCATTTTAGTTTACCTGCCTGAAGCATTTATATTAAATTGTTATATTTTATTAACATTTTTAATTAAATATTTTAATTAATTTTAATTGATGTGATACCTGCAATGTTTACATCCCAAAACCTACCGATGCTTTGTAAACCATTCAATGAATAATTATATTCATTAGTATATATGATTCTTTGTTAGACATTATGTTCACTATAGGAACTTAACGAAGGAAGAAGGGCAAAATATTGTACATTATGTTTTGGGCTCCTGTACCAGGCCAAGGCAATCACAGCAGGGAAGATCTGTGCCTCCAAAGATGCCTCAATAGCTCCCCATCTTCTTTTCTGCTGATTCACTGCAATGCTCTGTGCTGCTGTCACTTACTGAGCCTAGGGACTGACTCACAATATACTGAATATAATATAAAATATAAGGCAGAGGAGGGAAGAACAGGTGAAACGCATCAGTGGTGACAGAGGAGTGCGGAAGTGTAATAGAGACATGCGCAGTGGATTTTGATGGATACCAAAGTTATTTCGGCAACTGCAGTGGGAGAACTCTATTGATTTTAAATGTGGTTTTAATAAGGAAATTTGAAGGATATCAGAAGTGACCTGTAATTTGATGAGAGAGGTTGATAAGCAGAATATGTTTTTATATCTGTGAGAATGATCAACTACCACAACTTATGCTGGTTGCAGTGTGGGTACCAACCATTTTTAAAGTTCCCTCATGGAAGAGAACCTTACTTGTTGCAGGACTGGGGATAACACTTTATTTGAGACTTATTTTTGACTTTTTACTACTCCTAGCAACATGCAAGATGGGAAACTACTGAAGGCCTGAATCATTACTGCTATATAGATGTTGAACCTTTTTCGGGTGGTTCAATAAGTTTGATATATAAAAAAAAAGACAATTATAACCTTATTTATTTTGAAGGGTTTTGTTCTCCTTTAAGGTCATTCTAAAGGTTTCCAGCTAATGCACAGAAAATAAAGAGGTCTGCGTGTACACTTAGAAACAATTCAGAAGTTTAATTATCTCTACGTTATGCATTTCACTAATCATTCAACGCATACAGAAAACACCAGAACAGCACTGTAAGTAACAGCATTCCTTATAATTAAAACAAGTCACCCAGGCAGCACAGCATTTATAGAAAAACAATTCACTAAGCAATTCTGTGGGAGCTAGTTATTGGAAATCACTATTATATTGCAAAAGAAGACAAATGTCTGTCTTTCTAGTATTAGAAATATAGATTTCTTATTGTGACTAAATGGGATAATAGTTCAATAAGCAAGCGTTTTAAAGCAACCATTCTTCAAGTTTCAGAATAATTAGAAAGCACTGTATTGTTGTGTATCAGCAGCTTTGAAGTTATGTTTCCAAATGATATATTGTGTTCTCTTGCTAAATGGTTGTTTGAGAGCATGTTGGGAATAGTATGGAAGTTCCATTATCTAGTCCCTTTGTGCCTCTGTGGTTTACTATACCCCTATGTCACAATTAGTAGAAACTTGTGAGTGAATGGCTGTTAAAATGAATAGCTTCTCACATTACCTAGTGATATAATCTAATACCATGTCTGAGCCCTGAAAAGAAAAAGGCTGCAGCTGATTAATCACCAAATCGGTGGTGTTTTTTTTTTGTCTGCTATCTAAAATTATAAGAATTAGGAATTATCATATAGTTACAATAATATTCAATTATTCACAATCTAAGTCTATAGGATTCCACTCTGCCTTTAAGCTCTGTATCACCCCAGTCCCCATTTATTCTCTGTCAAACTGGGGAATCCAGAAGAATTCCCAAACAGGATTTAGGTTTTATTAAACTTTACTTTGAGGCCCATTTTCATGACAACCAGGAAAGTTCTAACAAAGCGACACATTTGTCAAAGCTGATGCTTGTGTTAAATTATCAGAATGGGTTTGACAGCTATAAAGTGGTAGTACTTCAGAAACGTACATATGGATCTCCTTTTGCTTGAGATTTCAATGCACCTATGATTACACTTATATTTTAAGATATTTCAAGATACAATGCTATACTTTCCTGGCTTTGTTTCATAATTAATAACTAATATACAAGACCCCTTTATTGCTAGTATCAGTGTGTGGGGCTCATTTACTAAGAGGTTGAGTATTAAAGGTATTCCCATATGCCAAACATCCCACCTTATTATTTTGTAGCACTTCTGTCAAATCAAGGTGTAACTTCTTCTCTTCATTCTAGTAGATACCTGGTATTCATATATACTCTGCATGTGCTGCTACCCGTCTCCTACTGCACAATTGCAGAGGAATATTTCTGCACTTGTTTTAAAAATAAAAACTGATTAAAATGTAAGTTGCTTTGCTATACACTTTTTCTTGGATCTTTGGAACATTAAACATGGTAGGATTATTATTTCCAAAGGCTTTCCACGTCTGAGGAACTGAAGATTGTACAATAGATGCCAAGGCTGTGTATACATTATATCTAGGACAAACAATCTCATGATGCAAATGTAACTGTACTGTTGCCTCCACCAAGATACAATTAAACATACATATAAATAAACTTCTAATGAAAGCATTTCCCTGGTAAACAAATTCCCATGACAGAAACAGCTCAGTGCTTTTTTTGGGCTTGTGTTAATTTTTTAAAACTTTGCTAGTTCACTTTTTATGTACCATAAAGGAAGTTTAAATAATGTAGTGATGTTAAGAATAACACTTAACCTATGATTTGGCATAAGTTGGAAATTGTATATATTGCCCTAAGGTCGGGGCATATTTACCATGCTGTGAAAAATATTGAAGATAAACATCACTGGTGATGTTGCCCATAGCAACAATTGGATTTTAACAGTCACCTACAAGTTAGAAAACAATAGCAAAGATCTGATTAGTTGCAATGGGCATCACTGGTGATTTTTGTCTCCATAGTTTTACAAAACATGGTTAATAGACCCCTTACTTACTTTATTCCACCTTTACTACAAGCATGTCAATCCCAGACTTGTATTTGGCAATGGAAGATGCAAGCAAGTTCACCAACAGGTTTGTCAGGCTTAGGCACTGAAATGTGACTGGCAAGTAGGAGCTTGGTTAAGTGCCTGGTTAACTCCAATAAAAGACAGGCCTGATACTGGAAGTTAGTGATGTGCAGGTTGGGATTTTCCTGACCCACGACCAACCCGCCCTCCCTCCACCCGCGACTGGCCGAGCCTAACTTCCTGGTTCCTTTTATAGACCTGCGCCAACCCATCCCGCCAATGATGTCACGAAAGGGGCGGGGCATGCAGGCGCGCATCTATAAAAGTTCAACCTTGAAGTCGGAAACCACCATTTGTAAGGTTGTGGACCAGGAGAGCAGTCAGATGAGCTCAACCTGCACCGCCCACGACCCAGAAAAGGGGGGTGCAAGGTCAGCCCGAACCCACCTGACCTGGCCCACACATTACTAGAAGCCATCAGGGTCGGACTTGAGCATTGGGGGCCCACTGGGGCTGAAAAACGAAGCGCCCTCCTGGGAGTCCCAGGGGTCCCCCTCCAGACCTCAAAACCAGTGCCACACAAATGTGTGGAAGATGCAGCGATGTGTGCATTTGCAGAAGACAAGTTGCCACGCACATTCTACACATGTGCTGGTTTGCCACATGCAGGTGTGAAATGCGATGGGCCCAGTCCGACCTTGTCAGTAGAGAAACTAAATTCAGTGTGTGGTAAAAAGAGTGATAGGCTGCTTAGTGTTTCCAAAACATGAGCTCACGTGCAGGGAGACATTTTGGGGATTGGAGCATTACTGTATATAGGGGTCAGTGTAATATATGAGCTAAGAGGCATTTTTCCCAGGGCCCATTCCTTTCAGCTGCAATCTGTTTTAAAAGAAGCAGCTCAAAGGAATGACAGACCACCTTGATCATCAGTTGAGATCATCACCAGAGGGAATGTAATAAAAGTCAGTAATGGAAAAAATATTTCCAATGTGAAAAGTTATGTCTTTGTGCAAACAAATTTTCCTTTGCTCAAATTGAATATAGCTTCTGCGAACCCGTAAACTATTTAGCGACCACTTCTGACACTGGAAGAAGATTTACAAATGTCCTAGTTTGCACCAGTGCACAGTGAATGTAATCAAACTTCTGAAAACGTTATGTTTGCTCCAAAAGATTACAGTTTTTGTAAATTTGTAAATTTTTATTTGTGCACAGTGTCGGACTGGGACACCAGGGTCCCACCCAAAAACCTTAGCCCAGGGGCCCACTCTCAGTACTAATATTTTTCATCTCCTCAATCAACCTCTATTCTCCTAGTCTGTTTTCTTTATACTATAATCAATTATTCCACCTATTTAGCCTCTTTGTTCTCATAGAAATAGGGAATGGCCATGAAATAGGCCAAAAGTTTAGCAGCATGAGGGCCCACTGACACCTGGGCCCACCGGGAGTTTTCCTGGTATCCTGGTGGGCCAGTTCGACACTGGGAGCCATGATATGGTGAAAACAATGATTTCATGAACAAAAGGCTAAAATTACAAAAATGGCATAAGGTGCAAAAATTGGGAAAAAATCTTTAAACACAAGCGGTTGGTTGAGGTAGGCATCAGGCTGAGGCACAGTCAAGTTACAGGCAAAGGGCCAGAGCTGGCAAAAAGCATGCAGAATCCAAAAGAGGTGCTGAAGGTCAAAACCAGGAGATCCACAGGACACAGGAACCAATAGAAATCAGACAGGGAACTTAGAAACTCAATGAATCAAAAAGGGGGGCAATATCTAATCTAGGAAGCTTAATGACCAAGCAAATATCTGTTGTCTGGGGAAGCCTTTTATACACCCTTAACTGAAAGACAAATGAAGTTTACTAGGTAGATGGAGGCAAGGGACAGATAGTAACCGATCAGCACTAGAAGCCATCAGGAGCTCTGCAGTTTAATGTAGCGGGTCAGCCAAGGATCAGAGGCGGATTTTACATGCGGCTCCAAAGCTTCATCCCACTATGGAAATTCACTGACATAGTGTAAAATTGTAAACATCTTTAATAAACAAATGTTAAAAATGCACTCACAATGTTCCAGTAATAAAATCACATAAAATGTTTTATCTCCCACAATCACTGCTTCAGCGTCCCCAAGAGCCTACAAGTTGTTGATATTTCGGTGCAAAAATTCACCGGCGTCTTTTCCCACCGCGTGTAAACCTCAGGCGCTTAGCTGTGGCGTATTAGCCTTGACGCGTTTCGTCCTTCGACTTTTTCAAAAGGCTTCAAATTGGAATTTGCGCATTCATTTTTACGTCCTGGTGATAATTCCGGTGGCGTTTTTTCTCCTCTCTTGTTTTTTGTACTATCTAGCTGCTGGGTTAGTAGGGATAGTACAAAAAACAAGAGAAGAGAAAAAACGCCACCGGAATTATCGCCAGAACGTATATATATATGCTAATCACATAAAGGTGTGTGTACATATTTGGAAAATACTACACCATATTGGCGGAAATCTCTCTTTTCTCTTTTATTCTTTTTTTCTGTTTTTCGTGGATCTGACCTCGTGCTGTGAGCGCCAGTTTTCCTTTGAAATTTTGAATCCTTGCCTTAAGTCTGAGGGAGAACAGACAGACGATATACCGGCAGAGGAAGCGGACAACCAGAATCCTTGATATCCTTTTTTTACAGCCAAGTATCAGGTCTTGACAAGGCTGTACTGTATATTTAACATTCTTGACATACTTAATTTATGGAATTATTTTTAACCAAATATTAGTTGTACAGTCTACTATATTTTATATATTTATTTACAAATTGAACAATTCTAATTGAAGAACATGACATCCAAAGCCTCCTCTTTTTCCCATGGAAAAACAATATTTTGCTGTATGAGCCTCATGCATAAAGTCTTCTCTATCGACAAATGTACAAACATTTCATATCTTCAAATAGTTGCAACCACTTGCTCTATTTCTGGCATCTGAAATAAATATAAACATCAATATTACATTTTATCAGGTTTTTTTGGACAGTGCTATTCTTTTTTAGTTTATTTCCTTTGTATTTTGTGTGTGCAGAATTTGCATGTAAAAATCAGTCTATCGGTAACCGATGATTAGTAATGGAAGTTCTAGGAACAGTCCCAAAAGAAATAAGCACTCTTAGATCTAACAGTCATAGCACAGTGGTGAAAACATAAAAAAATCTTGTTTCCTGATATTAAAGCTGGGAAGCTCGCCAACAAGAATCAATAGAAGGGATGGCAGTAAAGCATAAGAATGCACTGCATGCCTCCATGTGTTAATTAGGGAGACTGAAATAGATAGCTGAAAGGATTGTTCATCAGCACTCATACTGAACATCGATTTAGTTCTAGGGAAATAGAAGTACTTTGACAGAGCAAATCTGTTTCCTGTTGAGAAAATGCAGCTCAAAGTATTTTTTTAATTAGGTACGTCTGCAAATGTAATATAGATATATTTGCTTTACAATTGCACCCATCTTCTTAAGCGTTACTATAAAAAAATCTTCTATTGCAAATAACATGTGCAACATTATTGAGACTATACGGTATAAAAGTACTATTGATCAACATAATTTATATGTTTCACCAGGTATAAATAGTGGGACAATGAATAATCTTGAGGTTGCTAGAGCAGACACCCTAACGTACTGCTAGAAAACAATGTTTTAGATCACACGCATGAAATAATGACAATAAGCAGATTTATTTGGTGAAAATAAGTACTAGGACCAAAGACTTTATAAATCAAAGATGATGAATGGACAAAGCTTGCAATTGTTCAGGTTACCGAAGCACATAACTTAGCACATTAGAAGCATCAGACTAAGGAAAGGTAGTTTGTCGAGTAATTGAACACAATGCTTTCAATCAGTTTACAAATGGGAAAAGAGCAAATAGCAAACTGAACAAATCATTTACAAGAAATCAGGCCTAGGAAATCAAGGAAGAACTATATCACAACTCTAAGCATTTGTTTGATCCTTTTATGTTTTTCAGAATTATCCAATTCTGCCCATATTCATCATAATTAGTATCCATCAAAACAACATAAAACATTAACATAAAAAATAGCTTCATACACAATCAGACACATACTCATTTTTTTTTCTACTATTTTCTGCTGTTTCCTATGTGGATATTGAATTACTTGGGAGTTAAATTGTTGGAGCATATTCATTCCTATGTTTACAGGAAAGCCAATAGATATCTTTTATAAAATATATTTTCATAAAAAGATACAGTATTTTATTTGTTTTGGCTCAGTACCCAGACATCCTAAACAAACATGAAAAACTACCAATAAAATCACCCTGTTTTGTTCCAGGAGTATCCAGAACTTATTTTGGGAACAAAGGTTTGGGAACACTCTTTATGAAAAAGCAGACAAAGTTTGCTTGGGCAAGTTTTGAAAATGCAAATAAAGTTGTATTTACCTGTTGCTGATTCCTTTTGTGATATTTCTTTGTAAAGCAGCACATCAAAATCTACTGTTGTTATTATCTGACTGCCCTATTCAAACAAAAACTCTAAAGGTGGCCATACACGGGCAGATAAAGCTGCTGATATCGGTCGTTTGGACCAATTTGACAGCTTATCTGCCCGTGTATGGGGGCTTCCGACGGATCTTCCCGATCGATATCTGGCCACTATATCGATCGGGAAGGTTTGATTTTTAAACAACCGACCCGTGGGAGCCCCTTGGCATATCATAATTCGATCGTTGGGCCGAACGTTCGAATTACCCCCGATATAGCCATGCCGTTAGTGGCATTTCGGGGAAAGATCCGCTCATTTTTCGATGTGGCCAAACGAGCAAATCTTTGAGTCTATGGCCAGCTTAAGACTGCTTCTCACTCAGGTTTAACAATTATTTTACAGCATGACCAAATGAACTGAACTCGAATTAATGCAATTCATTTATTTTTTCAATGGGTTAAAATGTCTTAACAGTTTCCCAGTCAGCTTTTCATGCAACACTGGCCAACCCTCTAGCAAACAAAGTAAAACCTACTGTATGTGTTTGGCAGATAAAGGTCCACATTCAATTCATAATTCAAAGCCCTTCACTCCTCTGCACCTAACTACATCCCATCTCTTGTCTCTCTATATGCTCCTCGCAGCAACTGATTGGTTGGACCCCTCCCCCCCTCCTACTACTGCTGTTTCCCACATCAAACCCTTCAGTCTTGCTTTTCCTTATATTTGGAATGCCATTCCTGAATTTCTCCGGAGAGACCTCCATTAATTTCTTCAGAACTAAACTCAAAGACACCTGAACTGGGAATTGGCAATGTTATGGCAGTGTCATCCACTGTAATCTACAGCACTTAATATCCCTCCAATCTGTGTCTGTAAATAACTCTCCCATTTAGACTGTAAGCTCAATGGGTTAGGGACCTCCATCCTTTTGTCTCCTTGACAATAAGCATTTAATATGCATTGTAACTATACTTTAAATGTATGTGCATTGTATCCTGTACTTATTTGTACTTATTGTAATGACCCCCTGTGAATTCTACAAATATATTGTTTTGCTGTACAGTGCTTTGCCCTCAAGGAGCGCTATACAAATAAAATATTCTTATACAATATACATACATATATTCATACATATAATTCAGTAAGAAAAAGTGATCTTATGGTTTATAACTTGAAAACTCATGGATGAGATTCAATTAGAAGAGAGAGAGAAAAACCTTTCAGTTTTTCCCCATATGTGAGTGATATGTGATTAACAGTGAGATAAGGTTTCCTGAATTGCAACTCAAATTGAATGTTGTCCATGAGTTTTCATGTGATAACCCTGTTTCTCGCTGAATCTGGCCCAAAGGGTTAAAAAATAATTTTAGAACATTCTCTTAGGATTGGGCCCATTATAACTTTCATCTCTAGACCCACGAGTCTCTTAATCGGAATATTTATATTCTATATAATCTACATAAGAGTGATGGAATATCTGCTCTTGATAGTATGGGATATGGTAACTCCTGGAATCCCGTAACTGTGGCACAGCACAAACCTACAGACACAGGACAACCTGAGTGTCTTCACAACGTTAAAGAGAAAGACTGCCTGGCATGCATTCATATGAAGGCAGATTATGAGAGCAGGTTCCAACATGTGGCATCATTAGGAAAACTGAAGACTATTAACAAATCAGGCAACTCTACTGTTAAAGCGCCATTACTGTTCAGATGACAACCAGGATGAACTGGATACTCTTGGATACAGGCGGATTCAGTCTGGTTCACTCTGTTGCTCTTCTGGACCACTGTTGTGATAGCTTCTCTCCACCCCTTACTTATTCTAGGGCTAAATCCTCAAGCCTTCAGTTATCCTGTTCATCCCATTATCTCATCATCCCATTATACCAGCCATAAGAATTAATATGGTGCTCAAAAGGAATCCCAGGCTACCAGCCTACAAAAACTACAAGGACAGAAGCCCTGTCAAACTAGTAGCAGGTCACATGAAGGTGGCTTCCACAAATGCTTTATATGTATTTTTGCCCAGTGAATATTAAAACATTTAAGGGCTTACTCATGCCCTGAACACAAGCACAAAAGCATAAAGAGGTGCAAAATGATCTCCCTTTTGTCAAAGAGCAATGGGTTCACTCTGCAAGACGCAGAGGAAAGATCTGTCAAACGCAAGCCTGTCCTGTCTCTAACACCCATTAATGCTTGCTAGCTTGTGCATAAGAATGATGAGCATATTATGGGGACATAACATAGAATGCCCATGGCATGCACACCACCCATCTATATTCATAATGGATAATGTACCCTGTACTGAAATGTATATATACATTTGAATTCACTGAGGAGTTGCGTGACTATATATGCGCAAAACAAATATGTGCATTGCTATGAGCATTCATGTTGCCTAACATCACTAACCTAAATAATATAACTGAGATTTTTTTTTTTTATTATATCATGTTTTCCTTTTATGAAAAATATGTGATCAAAAAGACAAAGTTGGGGGACTGTAGCTGAAATCTGCTGGATGAGATCAGACAATTGTAGTTCAGGAACAAGATAAAGTAAAAGAAAACAAGTAACTTCTACCTACAGCATTTTTGATAGAATACTAAACAGCTACTGCTGATGGCAGCACATTTTACTGTTTCTATTTTTGTTACTTGTTCCTTGAAAATCATTTTAAAACAAATCTGGAATCTTTGGCACTTGACAAATAATGAGGGCAGTTCAAAACTCCCTGTGCTCCTATTACCTGACAATGATTAATGACTTCCTAAAAACCTCAAACAGGGTAACATATTTCAAAGGAGCTGTTAAATGTTAGAATACCATATGCACAACACAGAAGAGTTCGGGGGGCATTTCTTTTTTACTATAACAAATGGAACTTACTCTGCTGTGTGTGAGATATCAGTCCCAGGTAAGAACTATAAATGTGCACTTATAAAGCTTGAATTTGCAGTTATGGGCGTAACACAATCCTCCTTCAGTAATTCACAATTCTGAAAATAGTTCAGTGTCTAAAGAAAGTTATTTATGCCAGGGTCAGATGGGCAGGAAAGTAACTTTGATGTCTTTGGGAACCATTTCTTAATGAGATAAACCTTTTTCTCACTAAATTGAATATGGCCCAATGTGTTGAATCCACAAAAAGATCTAACTGAGCATACAGATAATCATGATGCCCCATAGGGCATAGCTGAATGTTTCATATTAAAAAAGCCAGCATTTTACATTTAATTTTGAAATGGTGTTGCTTTCATCCCTAATCAGAGGCATAATTAGATGTTACTGGTCCCCACAGCAAATTCAATTTACGGCCCCAAAACATCGGCAGGTTGACCTATTCTACCACATTATATTGTAATTGCTATTAATTAGAGCCTTAGTGGCCCTGTACACTCCAGGACCCCCCCCCCCCTGCAACCAGGGTCTGCAATAATGATTGCATCGCAAACTGAAAATGATATTTTATATATATATATATATATATATATATATATAGACATACACACATCATTTTTCTCCCATCATACACAAATTCACAAAGGTCATGCAGTACAAACATGTATACTTGGTCACCTCTCCCTTTTAATCTTGCTATGGATCCCATTTCTTTAATACAAGTCAATGGGGGCTCATTTATTAACACTGGGCAAATTTGCCCATGGGCAGTTACCTATAGCAACCAATCAGTGATTAGATTTTTGAAGCCAGCTGCAAGTAGAACAATGAATGCAGCAATTTGATGGGCAAATTTGCCCGGTGTTGATAAATGACCCCCAATGAACCAGTAAAACAACAGTACCTTTAATAGGTCTGGCGGAGCATTTAGTACATGTGCATTTGGCACTTTTCCACTGCTATCACCTTACCCATTTCATTAAAACCTATCCAGCAGTTTCTTATCTAGGCTTTTCAGAGTCTTCATGCTTGGCTGATACCACATTCTTTTAGACTCGTTGACGTTGGATTCTGTGGTCCTGGTCCCTTAACTTATTTCTCTTCTTCAGCTATAGCGCATAGATCTCTAACCAACCACAGCAACTGCATCCCTATCTGACTATCACTATCTCACACAACTTCTGGGCCCTTTGTAGTTGATGATATTACTTCCTTTTAATGGTATCAACATTATCTCTGTGTACTGAAGTCACTTTTCCACTGCAATGTATGACTGATAAAGTTGGGTTTCCATTTCATCAAATACGTCACTAACATATGAACATCCTTTATTAATAGGATAGAATTATAAAAATGTAAGACCAGTATTTTTTCCAAGAAAAAGGGGAACCCTAATTATATTACATTTTTGCCAGCTGGGAATGCACTCCTTTCTTTTTGAGATGACTGGTAATCAAAGAGACCTACATTCTAAATTGTACAGCGAATACATTTTTTGAATCTGACATCATTCCACTTTAATCAAGGATTTATATTGTGGCACAGTGGCTGGAGAAACCTAGAGGGGAGGTATGTCTTCCCCAGAATGCTGAGACACAGTAGATTACAATAATAACAGGGGCTGTGTTCAGTTTGATTGGGGGAGATCGTTCTGTGTAATTAATATGTCTCCAACTGTGAAAAGAGAGTGGCAGTATTTGAGTGATCTGCCCTATAAGTATGGCAATTTCCTAATTTGTATAGTATATATATATATTTATATTCAACCAGTCTGTTTTTCTGGTTTCGGAAGAATGAGCATTGATTTGGTTGGTGCATATGTTATATGCTGTGAAAACATACTTTGTAAAAAAAATTCTGCTGTGAATAAACCACAGAATGTCTGCTTAAAAATACCTTGCATACCTTCCAACATTTGAAAAATGCAAAGAGGGACAAAAAGATCAGCTGCCCATATTGAAGTGATGTTTTGACCATGCCCATTTTATGGCCAGACCTCCTAATTACAACATTTGCCAGGTTATGAAAGTTTGAACACATTTCTGGGAGTTTTAGGGCAATGTTTTACGTGTTATAACAGTTTTGCTAAGGAAGTTGTGAGTCTCATTGTATCATTGTATCTTTGCTAATCTTGTTACAAATGCATCTAAGTATATAATGTATCTAATGTATCTAAGTGCAGCTGCTGAGTATTGTGGGTGCTCTGCCAAAAAGCCTCTTATTTTAATGACATTTCAGAAACATTGTATCTTTTTATGGAGTCATTGCAGGAGACAGCGGGCTGAGCTGTGAAAACTGGGACTGTCCCACAGAAAATGGGACAGTTGGGAGATATGACCCTGGGTATCACTGTCATTTGCCATTTGTCACTTGCCATTTGCCATTTGAATTAATCTCAATATATAACACATAAAAAAATCTGTGCTCAATTTTTATTCTTATTTTATTTGAATGTTGCAGTTCTGACACCCAAGTACTGTATGTAACACCATCTTATGAAGTACATTCCTTTTGAAAATCAAAATATGTAAATATATTTTATATGTACTGTATTTTATTTTTTATTGTTAGGATTGCCACAGGATAAAGTGGGACTATTAAAGCAACATCCTCAAAAATCTCTTGGTTTGGGTGTGGTAAATTCTGAAACTATTACTGTATTGGTTTGTTATTGTGTAAGCTGTGGTTTGACAATTTTGACAATTTTGTGTTCATAACATTGCAATTAGAAACCTTTGTTTTGATAAAATGCAGTTTCATACACCTGTAACAAACTATACACATTCTCGGTAATAATAAATCAGTACCTTATACTTGATCCAAACTAAGATATAATGAATCCTTTTTAGGGATGTAGCGAACTGTTCGCCGGCGAACTAGTTCGCGCGAACTTCGACTGTTCGCGTCCGCCGAATGTTCGCGAACGTCGCGCGACGTTCGCCAATTGGTGTTCGCGTTCGATTCGAAGTAAAATTTTGTTCGACCATTCGACCATTCGACCGTTCGATCGCTAAAATCGAACGATTTCCATTCGTTCGAACGATTATAAGCATTCGATTGAATTAAAATCATTCGATCGAATAGCTTCGATCGTTCGATTCGAACGAAAATCGTTCGATCGTACGAATAAAATCCTTCGATCGTTCGATCGAACGATTTTATCGAGCGTTCGAAGTTCGCGAACTGTTCGCGAACTGTTCGCTTTTTTGCCGGTGTTCGCGAACGGCGTTCGCGAACATCAAATCGGCAGTTCGCTACATCACTAATCCTTTTTAGAAGCAAAATCAGCCTATTTGGTTTATTTAGTGTTTACATGATTTTCTAGTAGACAAGGGTATGAAGATCCAAATTACAGAAAGATCCAATGCCCCGAGCATCCTGGATAACAGGTCCCATTCCTGTACAAAGGATACACACTTTAGAAATTAGCAAATGTCCTGAGTTTAGGTCATTTGAACAAACACAGTAGCTAAAAAGACGTTTCATTGGAAAAGCAGCCAATTTCTGGAAGTGCTATGTCCAGTCTCATCAGATGTGGTTATGACCCCTTTCCACTTCCTGTAGAAGCAATTTTGGTTTCATGTTTGTGAATAGATTTTGAAATCATGCCAATTCAGCAGCATCCTGAGTCTCACAAATTATTTTTTACTTATTTCTAGCAATGCTTTTTTAGAAAAAAGTGCTAGACTTTCAAGACACTTTCCTCAAATATTTAAAAGGTTCCCTGCCTAAATTGCATTACCCAACAAAAAGGTTCTTTCTGGTTCCTGGGTGCTACTGGTTTCTGATTTATATTGAATTTCTGTGATCCTTGCCTGTACCTGACTCCTCTATTCCTGCTACCTGTACTGACCCTTGCCTAGCTTGACGACTTTCCTGATTCTGATTTGGTACCGCTCGATTCTTACCGGTGTATGACCTTGACCTGTGACCCCGGCCTTGCTCCTACTACTCGCCTTGGTACTGCGTTGACCGTTGCTACAGTGTGCGGAAAATAAGATCTTTAAAAACTTTTTGCGTTGCCCATTTGGTTTGACCCGATCTGTTCCTTGACTACGTTAACCATCCGTACACGTTCGATTTACATTCTCGCCCAGAACTCTCTCCCCGGTTCTCCCACATTAAGAAATGGCGGCACCGGAAGCCAAAGGTGGCTGCTATAGGCAGAAGAGTTGGGTAAGACTGGTACCTTGGAGTTAGTTCTGGGTTGGGGATATCGTTCGTTACAAGATTACAAGAAGAAAACTGTATTACACAGCTCAACAAAGGAGCAAAAGCTTAAATCTATAGAACAGCCCATAAACCCTTCGAATGAAGTATCCAGATCATAAACTATACATTAAAACTGTAATGCTGATTCAGTGCATTATAAAGAAGGAATTTGTATATGTTTATCTTAAGCAAGCAAATATAAAACGTAGTCATTTCATGGCCAGCACTGAAAAACAAGTCACTGCAATGCAGCATATTATGACATCTAGACTAGCACTGCATCAGCAAATGTATATCAGAAGAAGAATGTATATCACAAGAAGATTTCTTGCCATCATGATAGGTTACTCATTACTTTTTTGACCATACCCTATAACAAACAGTTTTTTCCAGTGTTGTTTCAATCTTATACACTGACACAGGGAACAAACAGATTGAGAGAGAGAGTGGAATAGAGCAAAAGCACGGCTAGGCACGGGTATGCTGCACCAACCTTTAAAAGTAGGTCGCATGACTCATTTTTGTTTGTCTGAGGGTGGCAGTCTTCAGAGATTTTTAGCTCAGCACAGCAGCAATGAGAGGCTGTATATAGCACAAATGATAAGCTCAGTGCTGGTAAAGGCATGGACAGTACAGTAAGATTAATACCCGATGAGGAGCAAATGGAAAGCAGCAAGAGGACCAAGCTGCCATTCATGGAGTCCCACTCTGACCATTAAATTTAAAGTCAATTAGATCCAGAATTACCAAAGTGTGAAAGAGTTGACAAGACTTTTTTTTTTCTCTACTGTTATGAAAAGTAAATTCTGAGCAATTCAGTAGTTCATGTAGAAGTCAGTGGCAGAGGTCCGTTGAACCATCTGAAGATGTTAATAACCTTCCTGACATTCAAGGTTTTTTTTTCGGAGGAAAACTCGATATGAATTCGATATGAATTCAATTAGAATTTTCGGGTCGTTCCTATTCGATCAAATGTTAGACATTCGAGTTAAAAAAAAATTTACATAACTTCAAAATTTGACCTTATTTGATAAATAACCCAAATACTCGAACATGGATGATGGTGTAGAGTATATCTATATGTATAGATATACTTCTCTGAGCATTTTGGCAATTTTTACAATTTTTTTTATTTTTAGTAGTTTCTGAGATAGCCATTTTAGACTATTTTACACTGTTAGGCAGGCTTTAGCTCAACAGCTCTCTTTGAAGGTCAAGAGTGTTAGCGACCCTGTCTAAGCATTCTCTGAATTAAATTAACCCTAGGGTTGATGATCTTCAGTTAAGCCAAAAGTCTAGCATCCAGTGGTCTAAACTGCAAATATTTCAGAAACCACTAAAATAAGAAAATAAATATAAATTGCAAATATGCTCAGTATAAACACTCTTCAACATCAATACAGCATTCCAGTTTAGCTTTAAGTCTAGACATTTTCAGTTAGTATTAATGATGCACAAAAAGTGTGATACCAGAGGGGCTCTATACATAATACAATGATCCTTTAAATGCTTTGGTGAAACCTTTACCAGTTTAAGAGTAAACAATAGTTTTATGGAGCCATATGGACTACAGAAGTAGCATTCAGCTGGTGCAACTGACCCGTCACTATGGTGATATTGATCATAAAATAGGGATTCCACGATAACAGAACCAAGGAAAAAAATTCTCAGTGCTATATCACAATGATATTTTGCATTTATTTATTATATTATACCCCCAACAGCAATGCATGTAGCAAATTTGATATTTATTTTCAATTCCAGATGGAATTTGAATGCCAGAAGCAGATCCAACAGCTTTTCATCCTGCTTGGAGGCAACAAGCAAATGTGTAGCTGATAAGGCATGCTTAGGGACTGCTACATACAAGAGCAACATATTGTGTAGCATGTACAGTGCAAAGACATTATAAGCAATATTGATTGGGTTCTCTGAATAATTTTAGCCGCAGTAAACGACTAATTCAAATAGAAATTCATCTTGTATAACTAACTACTTCCCTCTAGTGACTAAATCTTGTGTTCATTTTTTTTAATAGCTTTACTTTAAACTATGAAAAATGCAGCAATCACAGACAACTATATCGGAAATAAAATTATTGAAAAAAAAATTTAAATGGTATAAATGATAAAATGTTCACTAGTCCTGAGAAAACCACATTTTTTGATATCACTGGCCACTTGTCTTTACAAAAAGGATCAACCCTTTAGTGTTTTGCTGCAATAATCTTTGGGCTATTGGAAAAATCTTTTGAAACCTCATTTGTTCTAGAAATGTAAGGCCTTGAGAAAGGTCCCAGAGTGGACTGAAACACCATGTTGGCTGTATATGCCCACACAGTCCCTCAAGCTCCACCCCAGATCCCGCCCACTCAACACCACAGTTAAAAGACCACAGAGACATCTAAAAGAGGTAACCTCCCCCCCACACATGTTATTAAACATTATTGATGGTCAGGGCCCCTTATAAGTTAAAAAAAACTGTTGCGCCAGAGCCCCCCATAAAAATTTTTTTTTTAAAAAAAAAAAAAAAATTGGTGGTCAGGGCCCCCCTACAAGTTAAAAAAAAATAATTGGTGACAAGGGCCCCCTTATAAGTTAAAAAAAACCTTGGTGGCAGGGGCCCCAGAGAATATTTTTTAATTAAACATTGGTGGCAGGGGCCTATAGATTATTAAACTAATATGTTGGTGGCCAGGAGATTAAACTCGTGGCTTCAGGACTTCAACTTTGCCTCCTTTAGTGACTTTGAGTCTTTTCGTGGCTTTGGGATTTAGGCTGTTCAGCACTTCCGCATTTGGCTGTTAGGGACTTCAGGAGAGGCCCAGCTATTTATATATATATTATATATCTCAAAGGGGTCCATCTGATCCTCAGCCATATGGTTATGGAACTCCTTGGTGACTTATAATAGCTATATATTTTAAAGGGGTGGGTACAATGTTCACTATATAATCTACAGTCTGGTCATTTTTCAATGATCCATACTATAAACAATATCCCTATAGCAGGCACATTCTGTTTTTGTCAAAGTGAAAGACACATGGAATTGCGATGAGCTGAAATATGAAGCATGTAAAATAGAAAACATTAGTACTGAAGATTACTTGAAAATCTGAGCATTAACTTGGAGTTAGTGCTTTGCAGTTATTTCCCAGTGGTTTTATAAAACTTTGTGCAATTAACCCACTGTGGATATTTTCAAGGTTTGTGTATGGCTGCTGTTTGAATGAATCAAAGAATATATTTTTATATTGATTTTTCTCTTTAATAGCGATCCTGCTGCCCCAGAGACAATATGTCTTTATTACATTTCGCTGCATGTCTGCTCAGCAAGGTACTGAGGGTTTGGGATGTAAATAAATGAAACTGTAAATGGTGTACACAAGTGAAGGGGAGGGAATGGTGAGCAGTATGATGTAAATAGATTCAACTGCAAAAGGCAGAATATCAGAGGTTGAAGACTGAAAAAAAACACATTAGTGGCAGTAGTAGCACTGTAAATTATAAAGGATACCTTAGATATCTGAGGTAAAACAGCCTTATAAATTAGAGTAGAAGGGACATTATCCTATATACTGTTTATATATTTCAAATATACATACATGGAAATTTATTAGAGATTGAAAAATCTATAGCAAACAATGACCATATAAAAGCCTATTTTACAATAGTAATATATTAATATTTCAATGAGTCATATGACACAAATTACATCTCCCTTTATAACTGACATAATTAAGCAACATTTATAAGTATATCATTTACAGGACATTTATGGATTTAAGGATATATTTCAGTAATGCTTCTTTCTATTATCCTACGGCTATAACAGTCGCTACAATTTTCCTTTCTACTTATACGGAGAAAACTTTATGTTGTACTGCATTTTGCAAATCATGTTTTAGGCAGAACCCATGTATAATGTAATTTATAAAGATGACAAAATGCATATTTTATAGTGAATGGTTCATGAAAGCTTATAGTTTAGTCAGACTAATGGACTTTATGTAAGCAGGTGAATGTCGGGTCACGTAATTGGTTCACAAGCTGCAAAAATTATCTCTAATTAGATTTGGTAATGTTAGAGGCGTTATTGTTATAACTCAGAAGGCATCTCATTTACAGGCATACTAACCCAATAAGCACAATTATATTATTTAAAGGGGACCTGTCACCCAGACATAAAAAGCTGTATAATAGAAGTCCTTTTCAAATTGAACATGAAACCCAAATTATTCTTTAGTAAAACATCCATAACTGTTATTAGGGCAGAAACACACAGTCCGATTTGGGGAGATTAGTTGCCTGGGGACTTCCCACTGGCTAGAATGTAAATCGTCAATGGGATGTGGCACTCGGAGCGCTTCGTCTTCCGAAGTCGCCCAAAGTTTCCTCGTGAAGTAACTTCGAAAACGAAGTGCTCCGAGTGCCATCCCACTGGTGATTTACATTCTAGCCGGTGAGAAGGCAGCTCAGTGAGATTAGTTGCCCCTAAGAAGAGGAGATTTGTTGCCAGGCAACTAATCTCCCCGAATCTGACCCTGTGTCTCTGCCCTAAACCATTTCTAACCAAGTCCATCTCTGAAATAGTTCTAGATGAACTCCAGCAACACATCAATGTGTCTTGCAACAGAAGAATTTAGACAGATGCATATATTTAAATGAATTTACATGTACTTTAAGTTTGGAAAAGCTGTTCTGTTTATCCAATGATTGGTGGCAATGCACATTGTTAGGAGAGGCTAGTGATATTCCTAAACCCCAGAAAAAATCTGATTTTACAAAGATTTACAGCTGAACCCTTGCAGAATCAGAATGTTATTTATTAAGGCTATTGTATAAATCTGAGCCACACTGAATAGAATATGTAGATGTTGTTTTTAAAGTAAAATGTATTTCCAAATGATATTTTCCTTTTCATCTGTCAGATACTTGGGAACACATAATGCAGGGCTTTGGACATTCCAACAGAGCACCATGCCCTGGAATGCTGAGGGGCTCAGCCAAGTATAAGTGACACACCTCTTTAACTTTTTCCTTTCTTCATAGAAAGCCTTTGAAAAAAGTACGGTTTTAAATGAGAATAATGGAACATATCCTTATCCAGTGTATCTTCTTACTGAAACTAAAATAATGCATCGCCTACCTTACTCAAACGACCTCTCCATTTGTTCTGTATCTGCAGTGATAAATGCTATTCATTTTTGCAGACAGAATGTCAATAGAAAAGCGACTTGCTGCTTGCATTATATACAACGTGTTTGTACTGGATCTTTGTTTCAGGTAAAGTGGTACAAGGCCACCAGATATTAACGCCTACACACCGCCTTTCTAAATTCCATGCTGCTTGTTCAGACAGCCCATTTGCAGTTCTCTGGTAGAGTATCATAATGGCACATTAGAAAATGATATTGATTGTGTTTTGTGTAAATACTGTGTTCACCAGATTAAGTTCTAATGTTATTTTTAATGATTAGTATATGATATGTATAGCCTGCAGTCCTGTGTTCAATTAGAGGAGACATACTGTAACTATGTTGTACAATATATATTTTCTTGAATGCCAGTAATGGGAAGCCATGATGTACAGTGTGTGGTTTTTTAAACAAGTCTAAAGTGTGAGCCATATCTCATTAAGGTTATATACTGAGTAACTTTTTTCTCTTAAGATCAAACTCTGTAAACTATAAAAATATATTGGTTCTTTGTTCCATATATGTTAATGGAAAAATAATTACTGGCGTGATAACCAGTATTTGACACCCAAAAAACCCACTTTTTTGGATTATCAAGCAAAAGCCAACCAGAAATCCCTGAAGATCATGAAGGCAAGAAACATCTTTAAGTTGTTAAGGGACATCTGTTGACTTTTACATAATAAATCTAGAAAAATTTGAGTTATTTTTCCTCTAAAAATTCAGATTTCCCCTCCAAGAAACTTGACCAGAAAAAAATTGAGGCTTCATAAATAGGCCCATTAGTTTCCATTATATATTCCTGCTTGTAAGACCTGATCCAGACTACCCCATGTGACACATAGGCCTTCGAGTAAGGGATGTGACACCACCAAATGGTCCCACAAAAATAATTAGGGACATATTTTGTGATGGGACAAAATGGGTGTGAACATGCCCACTAACATTACAAAATAAATATAGCCATGTCACATCTAATAACAGAGGCATATCAAATCTCGATGATAGCAGAGAAAGAAGCAGAGTACAAATTAGCTTTTATGGTCTATAAGTCTAAGCTTAGTGACATGCTAACATAGCAAGTTAGGTTGAAAAAAGACACACGTCCATCAAGTTCAAACTCTATTTTAACTTGCCTATCTGTTAGTTGATCCAGAGGAAGGCAAACAACCCAATCTGAAGCCTCTCCAATTGCCTCAGAGGGGGGAAAACTCTTCCTGACTCCAAAATGGCAAGACTAGTCCCTGGATCAACTTGTACTATGAGCTATCTTCCATGACCCTGTATTCCCTCACTTGCTAAAAAGCAATCCAACCCCTTCTTAAAGCTATCTAATGTATCAGCCTGTACAACTGATTCAATGAGAGAATTCAACATCTTCACAGCTCTCACTGTAAAAACTGCTTCCGAATATTTAGGCGGAACCTCTTTTCTTCTAATTGGAATGGGTGACCTTGGTAGCTGTAAAGACCTACTGGTAAATAAAGCATTAGAGAGATTTAAATAGTATCCCCTTATATATTTATACACAATTATCATATCACCCCTTAAGCTCCACTTCTCCAGCGTCAACAACCCCAATTTGACCAGTCTTTCCTCATAGCTAAGATTTTCCATACCTTTTACCAGCTTAGTTGCCCTTCTCTGTACCCTCTCTAATACAATCATGTCCTGTTTGAGCACTGGAGACCAAAACTGTACAGCATATTCTAGATGGGGCCTTACCAGTGCTCTATATAGTGGAAGAATGACCCCCTCCTCCCGTGAATCTATGCCCCTTTTAATACAGCTCAATACCTTATTTGCCCTTGATGCTGCTGACTGGCATTGCTTGCTACAGCCAAGTTTATCATCTACAAAGACTCCAAGGTCCATTATGGATTTGTCTAGTGCATTCCCATTAAGGGTATAAGCGGCTTTGATATTTTTACATCCCATGTGCAACATTGAATCTCATTTGCCACTTAGCTGCCCAGATTGCCAGTTTGTCAAGATCATGTTGCAAGGATGCCACATCCTGGATGGAATTAATTGGGTTGGATAATTTTGTGTCATCTGCAAACATTGATACATAACTGAACAAGTTAAATAAAAGCGGACCCAATACCAAGCCCTGAGGGACCCCACTAATAACCTTACTCCAAGTAGAGAATGTACTATTAACAACCACCCTCTGTACCCGAGCCTGTAGCCAGTTTCCTATCCATGTGCAAACGTCTTCAATAAGCCCAAAATACCTTAGTGTAGAAAGCAGTTGTTTGTGGGGGACAGTATCAAATGCTTTGGCAAAATCCAAATAGATCACATCTACTGCCCCCCCCCACTGTCCAGCATCTTACTTATCTCATCATAAAAAGCAATCAAATTTGTCTGACATGACCTATCCTTCATAAAGCCATGCTGATTGCTGCTCATAATGCCATTCACTAGGACAAAATTTTGAATGTGATCCCTTAACAAACCTTTTAATAATTTGCCCACCACAGATGTCAAACTTAATTGCCAGGCTGAGATCATAATCCCATTTTTAATATTGGAATGACAACATCTTTTCTCCAATCCATAGGTACCATTCCAGATGAAAGTGAATCTGAAAAAATCAGAAATAGGGGCTGGTCTAAAACAGAACTAAGCTTTCTTAGAACTTGGGGGTGTATGCCATCAGGTCCTAGAGGCCTTGTTTACATTAGTTTTTATTGAAGATTTATGAATCATATCCTAAGTCAGCCAATACTAGATTGAGCTGAGCCAATAGTGCAGCTATGAAGTGAGCCTGGGAACTCCTATTCCTCTTTTGTATACACTGAAAAGAAAAGAACTGATTTAGCAGATTTGCCTTTTCTGTATCTGTTACAACCATACTGGTATCATTATATAAAGGAGCAACACCCGCATATTTTTACTAAGAATATACTTAAAAAACTTTTGGGGTTAGTCTTCGCCTCAGCCGCAATGCACTCCTCATTTTGTTTTACAACATTAATTATAGTACAGGTATGGGACCTGTTATCCACAATGCTCAGGACCTGGGGTTTTCCGGATAACAGATCTTTCCGTAATTTGGGTCTTCTTGCCTTAAGTCTACTAGAAATTCATTTAAACATTAAATAAACCCAACAGGCTGGTTTTGCTTCCAATAAGGATTAATTATATCTTACTTGGGATCAAGTACAAGCTACTGTTTTATTACTACAGAGAAAAAGGAAATCATTTTTAAAAATATGGATTATTTGGATAAAATGGAGTCTATGGGAGACAGCCATTCCATAATTCGGAGCTTTCTGGATATCGGGTTTCCGGATAAGGGATCCTATACCTGTACTCATATTCATTAAATGCAGTTTTTGTCCCAACCGACTTTTCGTTTTTAAATGTCTTCCTCTTCTTTCCTATTATTTTTTTTACTTCTGTATTAAGCCACATAGGGTGATTCTTAGTGCTTCTAAATTTACTCCTTAAGGGAATAAATTGAGTAATGATTTAATATCATTTTAAATGACAACCATTTCTGTTCTGTGTTTTAGATGAAAACATAATGCCCCAATCTATGCTCTGAAGGGCAGCCCTCAAGCAACTAAAATAAGCTTTTCTGAAATTCATGTTTTTTGTTGTCCCAGCGTTAATTTGTTTTTTTGCACCAGACATTATGGGCACTGTTACCCAGGGGTTAAATGACTTGCACATTTGCTATAAATTTTGGGTCATTAGAGATCACTAGTTCCAGTATAGCGTTTTTTTCTGGTTGGCTCCTTGACAACTTGTGCCATAAAATTGTCATGCAACAAGTTTATAAACTTGTTTCCATTAACTGTCCTGGCAGTACTGTTGCTCCAGTCAATATCTGGGTAATAAAATCCCCCTTTATCATTACTTTCCCCACACTAGCAGCCTTTTCTATTTGCATCAGGAGCTTATCCTCCTCCTATACATTAGGGGGTCTATAGCATACTCCTACAATTAATTTGCTCTTTACAATCGGTGAAGAACTCTACCCATAAGACTTCCGCCCACTCATTTTCTAACATCACCTCCTCCTTTACATTACCTTTTAAATACCCCTCCTCCTTTTTTATTGCCTCCGTCCCTCCAAAACAAAGTATAGCCACTGATATTAACTGCCCAGTCATGTTTCAGCCACGCTAATCCCATAATTTTTTCTCTCCAGCACCTCCAGCTCTCCCATTTTACCAGTCAGACTACTTGCATTTGCAAACATATATTTAATACTGGTACCATATTGAATATATGACATGTGGGCACCCTATCCTTAACAGTACCCCCACCCAAATCTCCTCCCCTATTTTCCCTTCCTTTGACACTATCTCATCTAACCTGTATATAATTCATAGCAAATCCAAATTTCTCCTGCAGGGGCTTTTCACATGATCAGCATCTGAGTGCTGTGAAATATTGGATGTCACATGTAACTTATGAGAATGTTCTGGAACCCATATTTGAAAAAGTTTAGACATGACCAACTATTATAGAGTCTCATTGCTGCCAACTGTTCCCCATATCCTGGCACTAGTTACTGCTCTTCTGCATCATCTTAAATAACCATCTTAAATAACTCATCCACTTAAATAACAAGAATGGTGGGTAGGGTCATTGCTGTTTTCTGCTGGATGATGGCAGTAGTCAAAATACCCCATGTGACATACTGTATATCTTAGAGAAACATTTTTTACCAGTGAGCCTCATTTAAATGTAAACAATTTTACAAAGCAACATAATCATGCAAAACATTCCTAGGGGTGCAGAATATGGGTGTGATTGTTGATTGGTAGCCCCTATGTGGACTTGCAGCCTACAGGAGGCTTGGTTAGGCAGTACATATACAGTAGTTTTTATGCAATTAAAGCTTGCCTTTAAGTCAGAAATTCAAAAAGAAACATTGTCTTTTTTGCTTTGTTCTTTGTTGCTCATGAATAGTGGTGGGCGAATTTCCTGCAAAATTTTTGCCTCGTTTTTGAGCCGGCGAATTTTCGCGTCTGTTTTGCGAATTTATTCACCGGCGGTGAATCGCGAGAATTTGCCGCAAATTCACGCATGGTGAATAAATTCACCCATCACTACTCATGAAACACTGGTTGGGGATCACTGCCTTAGAGTAAGGGATGTGACACCACCAAATGGTCCCATAAAAGAAGAGACATATTTTATGATGTGACAAAATGGGTGTGAACATGCCCACTGATGTTACAAAATAAATAGTCATGTATCTTCTAATAACAACACAGACATATCAAATCTCAGTAATGTTATCTTGGGGATAAAATCAAGCAATAAATAGAAGCAGAGTAAAATGAGCTTTTAGCAGTCTAGGCAAAGAATGTCTGTTCTTATATAATTCACAGCAAATCCAAATTTCTCCTGCAGGGAGACATGATCACACGTAAATTCTGTGAAATGTTGGATTAAGGCATTCTCCATGTAAAACTAGACGGTGTTCGGAAAACACCTATTGTGAGTAATCTCCAAACTAATTACGTTGCTGCCTGCAAAAATAGCTTTCTACTTTTTTTTTGTCTTTAAAGCAGAATTAAGTGCAGAGGGCATGTGTAACCTTTCATTTTGCACATCTCCAGACAGCCCAAATGTTTTCTAATGCTCTTAGAGATTTTGAATTCACTATTGAGCATGTAGCTATTTTCTGCAGGTATTTATTTTGCGGTGCTTGGATTTTTTAGTAGCATTTCAACCCACTGTAATAATTTAATTTCAAGCATATAAATCATGAAAAAAAGCAATGTGTCCAGAAATAACAAAATGTGATGTGATTTTCAAGCACTTCATGTGTATATGTGTTTGTTAATAAAGGTATGAGAACCCTTATTCAGAAACCATATATTCCAACCAGAAACCAGAAAACTACAATTCTTTGCAAATAATTCTTATGTTAGTTACTTATTTATTTTTTCTTTACAATGATACACTACATTTTAATGGGTAACTAGGCTCATACTGTAAATATATATGGGTGGCAAAATAATCCTATTGGCTTTATTAGATTTTTCAATGTTTTTAGTAGAGTTAAGTTATTGAGAAATGTATTGATTGAGGAATTCAAATGATGGAAACCCCATTTAAATGGTCTATGCTGATCATAAAAAGGCCATGTGTGAAAAAAGTACTTACACCCCATGATTCAGGAACACAAAGAATAACATTAAACAACAATAACTTGTTTGTTCTTATTTGAACTTACCAATCTCCTAGACAGTAAAATCAGTTGAGTTATTTGTGGTATGAGGTTATAGTTTTTTAGACTTGTGAAGGCCTAGATGATGAGGGTTAGGAATTGGTTTAAATGCAAAACATGCTGGGATTCAGCTAAATTGAATCCTGGATTCCTTTAAAGGAGAAGGGAAGCTACCAAGGCAGTTTATTGCCAATATATAAGCCACAATAGTGCAAGCTAGAACACCATTTTTATTCTTTAGAATGCTTTTCTATACCTGAGTAAAAATCTCTAGACACTGTCTCTGTTTGTTTAGGATAGCAGCTGCCATATTAGCTTGCTGTGACATCACTTCCTGCCTCAGTCTCTCCCTGCTTGCTCGTAGCTCTGAGCTCAGATTACAAGAGGGAGGGGGAGAGGAGCAAACTGAGCATGCTCAAGTCCAAACCCTGGAGGTTTAAGCTGAAAACAGGAAGTCTGATACAGAAGCCCATGTGTACACAATAGAAGGAAAGGGATGTGGTCTCAGAGCAGCATATATTTAATATTATGGAGTAGGTAGAATTATTATGTTTTCAGGCAGCAGTGTTGAGTGCCTAAAAAAATAAAACAAAGGAACTCAACTCTAAACCGAAAACTGAGACTGATCCAGAACATGATCATTTTTATGATACATAATCAACCAGTGATGTGATAAGGAAGATGCAAACAAATGAAAAGCCATGGGGATAGATTCACTTCTGTTTCAGGCACACGTTTCAGACTAATGTCCTCTTCACTATTTAGCATACTGTTACCTTGCACCTTAGATCATACATAATATTTTGAATGCTACACCTTTATTTGATGAAGCCTGCAATGACCCTAGGCTTTCAGCATACACCTTGAATTGAAAGAGACTTGCATGAAGGCCTTGACATGCAGCAAATTTTTTTTGACGTGTGTCATTTTTTTTTGACGCGCAACGCCATACAAGCCTATGGGCTCATTTCCACGACAAAACAAGGCGACAAAAATTCGCCCATCCCTAGTAATTCCTGATGTTCATCCTTCTTGCTTGGCAGCAAACTATATCAGGGTAAAAAGGCAAATGCCAAAGTGTAGAAAATATTTCATTCTTTTTTATATTTAATTCATAACATTTTTTGGGCTTCCTTAATGGTTAATATCTTCACACATTTCCCAGAATGACAGCACCAACATTGCTT
Organism: Xenopus petersii; assembly: GCA_038501925.1. NCBI lineage: Eukaryota > Metazoa > Chordata > Amphibia > Anura > Pipidae > Xenopus > Xenopus petersii. The sequence continues at coordinate 33,608,310 of CM076689.1, read as the reverse complement.
TATACATATGAAACAGCATTTTGCAGCTATACAGTTTTCAGTTGTATAGAGACAGTGTGCATGCTGCAGTAATGTGTATATTCATCAAAATACTATATACGGTAATGCATAGAGCAAAACTCATCAATACTGCAATGCAGCACAGGTCTACACTGATTAAATAAATGCTTATGTTAAAAACAAATGATGCACGCATCATTATACTCTAATGTTCTGAACCATTATAGCTACAAATGGCCCACTCTAAAGCTTGGCACTAACAACTGGATAACCATGGGTATCACAAGCAGCATGGCTGAGTTGTCTGCAGTAGGAAGGAAATGTCAGTTGAAGAACAGCACCATTTGCATGCATGTTGATATAAATGACTTTAAAGTTCTAAAAGCTACAGTAGACCGGTCCTCTAGGAAGGTTATCCTAGAGCAACACCTACTGTACATTATAAAAGCTGCAAACCAGGTAGGGATGTTGTAATAAATAATAATAATGGGCATTTACTCAGCATCCACCAGGATAGATGAGCCCGCCATAAGAGCTTTCATCTGCTATAACTTTTGACTTAAACATATAGGCCTCTCTATGTGTCACAAATATGTTCTAGTTCAGTTACACTCTCTATCATTTGTAGGCACCATAGTTATCTTCCTAAACTGACAGTTACAATAGTATGGCTTTTGGGAATTCCTCCTGCATAGTGTTCCAAAGCTCAAAAGAATTATTCAGAACCTTTTTTTTGTTCTGAAACCCAATAGGTGGAGGAAAGATGGTGTCTAAATTATCTCCGCAGCCACTTATACCAGTGCAGAAGATATCAACATACTGTAGTGTATATATGACTGTATTCCCTATAATGGACTATCCATTGAACATAAATGTACCTGGTACCTCACTCCAGCGCCTTTTCTTCTTTTGTCCTGTAGATGTTAAATTTCTGTAGCACCAACCTGCAGTTATTCTCGGAGCCCCCTGCACCAGCATCATGCACCCATATTAAATATATCCTGGACAGATAATAGGAAGGACATATACAAAAAGTTTTATTCAGGCTGCCAGTGAGTTTACCCAAGTATCGTCCAATGCAGAATTTGCAGCTCAATAAGACGGCACATAACAGGAAAGAATGCATACACTAAAGAATATTATCGCCTGATAAATGTAAAAAAAAATACACGTTTCTACAAACAGAAAATAACAAAAAATGTGATATTGGATTTGAAATAAAGGATAGCGTTTTCCCTTGCAAATCAAGTGATTATTTTTCTTAAGCAATTGTCCATGATGATCCTCTGGTGTCCTTTAGTAAATGACGGCTTGTGAGTCAGGCAATTCATTTTAGCAACAACATGCTTTAAATAGAAAAAATGTGGGTTCTGCTTTTCAGACTCAGATGGCATATGGATGCGTGATCCTGATGTGCAGATACTCTCACTGTATCTGACAAAAGAGGACATACACTAATTTAACCAACAGCACAGAAAATGACTCACATTCTTTTATACCCTCGGTGATACCAACTGTGCTATGTGATTTATCATATTCTGATAGCATAGATTCAATAGTGGTTTGCAATAAAGTGATATATATTTTATTATACCCCATGTATATTAGCAGAGATGCATTTTCCATGGCATGCAGTAGTTATGAATATGGATACATCATTGGACATGGAATAGGGGTAAAAGACAATGGGGGTCATTTATAAACTTCGCGCAGGGCAGATTGGTTCGCAAAGTGAATATATTTGCCCTGCGCATGGTTATATTTATAAAGCTGAATAAGAGGGTGCATACAGAATTGCGAATTTTTTATTCACAATGCGAATGTCTAAAGGGGCTTTATAAATATGTCACAATTCGCAAATTGCGAATCTTTATGCGCACACTCTGCGACTCAATTACGCCACAACTTTGGTGGCGGATAAAATATTCGCAGTTTTGCAAACTGCGAATTTAAGTTACTGTCAATGCTATTTTCGCGCACAACAACCTCGCACATTGGGTGCGCTTGCGCAAACTCCTGTCTCATTTGCGCGCCATTTGCGAAAATTTATTCACACTGCGAATTCGCAAAAACCAGAAAGACGGGCAGAGCAGTGCAATATATTAGCGCTCAACAAAAAACATGCGCAATACAACCATTTGCGAAAAATATGCGCTGCGCAAACTTTATAAATGACCCCCAATGGTTTATGTCCTGGATTTATTAAAAGTAAGTTTCACTGTGTTTTACTGTGTTATGGCAAAGCAAAATGTGTTATTCCTCCACATATAAATCCCATTAGCAAAACAGTATATGTTGCAAAGGAGAGTTAACTTCATTTCAACTTCAGGGCCCAAGTGTTCTCCTACTACTGTAGCTGCTAACCTGTGATTGTCACCATAAAGCATTTACTGCTGCATTCACAACATTAAAGGTTTCTCTCATTACAATCAATCACAGGGAAGGCAGAGTTACCCCTCCCACTATGATTCCCATTAAAGGTATGCAACGTATTACCCGGAAACCCATTATCCTGAAAGCTCGAAATTGTGGAAAGGCTGTCTCTCCCATAGACTCCATTTTATCCAATTAATACAAAACCCAAAAAACAAAGAAGGGGAGATCTATATACTATGTGTGGCAGAGACTCGAAAAAAACTTATTGGTGTTCTTGTTGATTATTTGTCCTCATGATTCTAAAAGGGGAAGTATATACCCTTGTCAAATATGAGTTCAATGCATAGGGCTTGTGCTGCACATATGTTTTGCCTATTGTTTTAATCACAAAAATTGACCTACAGGAAAATTAAAACTACTCCATGCTGGTTCTTGTGTGAGACAGATAACTAGATTACCAGTGCACAGATAATCCCCTGCTAACAAAACAGTCACAAAAATAGGGTGAAGTGAGCAAGTGATATACGGGCAGTCTACTTTGAAAGAAGCAATCATAATTACATAGTTACTCAGTTAGATTGGTTTGCAAAAAGATCAACGTCCATCAAGTTCAACTAATCCAAATGAAACCCAGCATCCATACACACATTGACACTGACCCCTCCATACACTTACATAAACCATATATACGCATATCTATACTAACTATAGATTATGGAATATCTTCAGTTTCCTTGATTGCCCTGCTTAACTTATATAACACGTAATGAAGATAGATTTTTCATGATTAAAATAATTGCCAAAAGGTATGCTCTGCATAAAAAAGTATCCATAAATAAATTGTGTACTCAAAGTCTTGAGAAATGTCCTATATGTACAGGGTTACTACAGCACACTGGGCAAGTATTAAAGTATATATATTATGGGGGTTATCTATCAAAAAATTTTAAATAAAAAAAAGTCCTACCAAACTAGAAGCCATAATTTGCCCTTATATGTCAATAAAAAAAAACTGTAAAAAATCAGATTGAGAGAAACCGCAACTTTTTCGGATTGTCGCTCAGAAAAACCTGAATGTTTTCGAGTTTGATGCCAGAAAACCAGGAAAACATGAGTTTCATCGAAAAAAACAGCGTCAAACCCCTAAACATTTCATAAGGGTTAAAACATCTTCAAATGGTTAAGGGGACACCTGTCATTGACTTTTACATGAATTTGGCAGGTTTTAGATGGAGAATTTTCAGATTTGGACTTGGAACAGATTCGGGGCATAATAAATTGAAAACAAATCTCCTTTTTTACAGCGATTTTTTTGTTTTTTTTAGCCTCAACACAGACGCTGTAAAAAAATTGTGCCTTTAAAAATAATCCCCTATATGTATGCTACTATATATTTACTTGCTTCTCCTTAGATTTATCTTATCTTTCTTTTTTCCCATAAAAATGCAGAAATCGGTGCATGATTATGTCAGAGGTTAAACTGCTGTAACGCTAATCCTACAGCAACCTTGGAAGTTGCAGGATAACCTGTTTAAAGTATTAAAGTAGATTTTATCAACTGTAATCCATAAAAACCTGTCTGCTAGGTTTATATATGTAAGATCTTTAGTGTAAATTCACACAATATTGCTCAGTAAGTTTTTTTTATTTTTCTATTTGTAGTTTAACAGATATGACTTTAGAATAAATAAAGTTAGGCATTTCATTCTAAACTATAGCGGTTTAACCTTTCAGAAAATTGTAAAACAAATAAAACAAAACAGTACAATTACATATTTTTCATTCTTCATGTGTGCATTTTCCAGTATTTAGCACATTATTATTATAATTATTACAGTATTTAGCAGTTTGTGGCAGTTTATTTCTACAGTAAAGCAAATCATCTTGAATCTAATTTTCCGATCAATTAATGACTAGGTCTGGGACCTAAGATTTGCACATGATGCATGCTAAGCCTGTACACACAAGTGGACATTTCATCATCTTATACAAATGTCAGATCTGTACATGTTGTGGTTTCTGATAAGTTGGTTCAACCACATGGGTTTCCTACTCTCTATAACAAGCAATTTGATTGAAATGCCAATGTTCCTTTGAGCCTATGCCTACTGAAGAGTAATTATCTCTTCCAGAAGAACTTCAAATGCATTGTACAATACCACACACTATCATACAGGCTGCAGGGTTCTCAGCAAAAAAGATTCTCCAATTCTCTGCCCTGAGAAGCCAGAAAATCTAAAAACACCAGGACTGAAAATTAGGATCCCAGAATAAAGGTCATTGTTCTGTATGGACTGTATTTTATATTGTTTTTTATGTGCCCCATTTATGTCCAGAAATAATATTCAAAAATGATATAAAGGGGCTTTTGTATTAATGTAAGTACCTCTGTTTCAGTCTTTTTTCCCCATGATCAATTTTTAAACAATGATTTGTTTTTAAAAAAAATATATTTATTATTTATATTTAAAAACCCATGAAATAATATATTTACTATATTTTTAATAAACCATAATTCTTGTCTCATAGTAATGTTAGCCTAAGTGGAAGAGTGAGCTCAGTGCCACTTTCTGTCACACCAGATTAAAGATTAAAATGCGATGGAAATTGTATTAACAAATTTAAAAAGATAACAGATAAGTTAATTTTTTTTGCTGCTTTAAGCTATATTTCTTAAATGTAATATATTAATTTTCATGCATACCAATTAATATTGCATTACTGTTACATAGTTTAGCTAGAAATTGCAGCTTAGCAACTCATATTTTAAATCTATAAATGACATACAAATATAGAAAAGTACTGTAAATGCAGGAAATTCTCAGAAAAATAAAATGTTGATGTCCCTCCGAAAACCTTAAGCTTAAAGAAGGACAGGCTCCTGTGGTCCTAACTAGAACAGTAGTGGTGAACAGAGAGAGAGAGCGTAGCAGTGGGAAATAGAACAAATAAATGTACAGATGTGTGGGGAAGACTTTAGTTGCCAGGTGGGACTGGGAACTGGGTCATATCTATCACTAAGAGCATGGGAGCATTTTTAGCAATGCAGGTGTCGGGGAGCTGCTATCTTGTTACCTATCCATTGTTCTGTTCAGAGGCTGCTGGAATGGGGGGGGGAGGATGGTGATATCACTTCAAGTTGCAATGCAGTAGTAAAGAGAGAATGAATTTTATCAGAGCACAGATGTCATGGCTAGGGGTACCTGGGAAGCTAAGAACATATGTGGCATCAAATCAAATTTCAAACTTAAATATGTTTGCTCTTTTGAAAAATTGGTTTCAGTGCAGGATTCTGCTGGAGCAGCACTATTAACTGATGTGTTTTGAAAAAAAAATGTTTTCCATTACAGAATCACTTTAATAATGGGGATAAAAGTGGCCCTAATAAATTGCTGTAATGACTGATGAAGGTATTTGCACCAAGTTCAAGTATGTACATGTGTTAATAAAATATTTTGAACCTCCTTGTTTTCCAAAAACTAAGAAAATCTTGTACCTACTCGAACATTATGGGGCACATTTACTATTGGTTGAATATCGAGGGTTAATTAACCCTCGATATTCGACCTTCGAAGTAAAATCCTTCGACTTCAAATATCGTAGTCTAAGGATTTACCGCATTTACGAAGGAAAAATCGTTTGATCGAATGATTAAATCCTTCGAATCGAACAATTCGAAGGATTTTAATCCATCGATCGAACGATTTTCCTTCGATCAAAAAAAGCTAGGAAAGCCTATGGGGACCTTCCCCATAGGCTAACATTGGTGCTCGGTAGGTTTTAGGTGGTGAAGTAGGTGGTCGAAGTTTTTTTTTAAAGAGACAGTACTTTGACTATCGAATGGTCGATTAGTCGACTGATGTTTAGTTCGAATTGTTGATTCGAAGTCGTAGTTGAAGGTCGAAGTAGCCAAAAAAAATTATTTTTTATTCTATTCCATCTCTCGAGCAAATGTAAAAGTAAATGTGCCCCATTATGTATATAAGGAAGGAGGGGAGGCCAATACATTGACATAAGGTGGCTTCACAGAAGTTAGTGAGCACAGGTCTCTAAGAGACGTGATGTTTTACTTCTTTGATAGGAACATTCATACTGGAGAACTGCTTTATGCTTGAAACAGTAGCTCAGCAACCACTGATACATAAAGGGGATTATTTACTAAGCTCCGAATACCTGAAATTCCCTGACAATTTGTGATTTTTTTTTTTTATAAAATCGGACTTTTAAAAAAATCCCAAATTTTTCGGAATGTATAAAAACCCTGAGGGCTAAAAAGCCAGAATATAAAAACATGGCATCTCAAACCTGTCGTGGTTGCATAAAAGTCAATGGGAACAGTCCCATTGATTTTTGGTTGTGTTAGGGGTTTCGGGCAATTTCACTATGTTTTTGGAGCTGTCGGGTGAAAACTACGAAAAATTCTGAGATTTCGAGGAAGAAATCGCAAAAATCTGAGCTTTCAAGCAAAGCTAATTTTCGGGAAAATGTAATAATAAATAAGCGTTAAAAACTCAAGCGGGTTAGATCGGAGTTTGTAGCAGCCGATATTGAGATAAATTCGGACCTTGATAAATAATCCCCTAATACAAGGTGGCCGCTGAAAACTATGCTAAACTGAAAAAAAGATGTTTATGTTTGTATGCACATTTGTTTCTACTTTTCCAACCACCTGTACTAACAATTTCAGCAAACTGCATATCCTGTTGATCAGATGTGACAGGTTGATCCCCTGTCCACTGTTTCACTAAATGAAGTGGCCACGTGGCTTATCAGTTTGCTGGAATGAAGGGAAACCAACCCTCTAGATTCACAAGAGCACTTTAGTACATTGTATTGTACTTGCCAACCTCCACCTGTGACCATTTAAAATGCCTTGCAGAGCTATACAATACTATACTAACTCTGTGCAAATTATTGCTCTTATTATCTCTGTTAGTTACCTTGGGTTTTGTTAAACCTTTTCTGCTGGCTTTGAGGTCTCTTACCAGCTGCATTTCCTCTGGTCACAGCTCTTAAAAGATGCAATTGAAAATTACGACAAAATTGTTCACATCGCCAGATTGGAGAGTTTTAGTATTGCAAAGCTACAAAAAAAATCTTGGCTGTTCTTTCAAACTCTGCAAAAGAAGCAGCAGGGGAAAGATCAAGCTAGAGCATTTGGACAAGATCATCTGAAAAATCAAATTACATTTGATATATATCACAACACTTGCAAAAGCCATTGACATATATGCTCTTGGTATCATTTTGCCTAGAGTACATATATCCCCTCTGGTATGTGAACATATTGGCAAGCATAGATAAGAATGCGTTTCATTTTTTTCTGCTTGTATTCTATTTGAGCTGTATCCTGTTTAGCTTCCAACATAATTCTGCCAACTTGAAAATGAAACCACTAATTTACTAGAGAAGAATAAGGAAACATACAGAAAAGAGGCATTCTTGTTCTCTTGGATTTTGGTTGGATGGTCTTAGGCTACTGCTTTACAGTATTTTATAACCTGTAATTAGAACAAGGTAACAATATAATACTGTAAATTACTAGTTCTAGAATGTATTATTCAGTTGTCTTTTAGTAATGCAGCTGCAATAATCACCTAATTTCGCAGGTTTTCTCCTGCTTGGTCAATACTGGAATCACCACCAAATTCTATACAAATAATCTTTACTAAATTACATACAGTATATTCTACAAAGCCCATCAAGATGATCGTATCTAACATTGCATCTAACACAATTAGAATTCCTATTTTCTGTATAAACATAAATGTAGGTGATTCATTTAGGTGATTCATTTAGGAACTGTGCTCATTATTCCTGACGTGCAGCATGTGCTAGAAATTATTTATGCTCCAAAAAACAAAAAAAGCTGGAGGTGATTTTGCAAAAATACTGTATCCATCAGATGTTACATTTCGCCTCCAGGAAAATGGGTTCAACCAGTATACAACTGATTTAAGTGGAATGGAGGAAAATGTGCATATCTATTGAAAATAAGCATTCACTTCACAAGGTGTTGTTATTAAATCGTTACAATGACGTCAAGCCTATGTCCATCCTGCTGTTGTGAAGTATGAATTCCATTATGAGGATGCTGGGAGCTGAAGTTAATTACATATAGGGTTTATATTTATCAAAGAGTGAAGTTAATAGTGAAGTCGGCCACTAGAGTGAAATTCCGCCACTCTCCATTCATTTCTATGGGATTTTTATAGGCGTATTTATCAAAGGGTGAACTTTCACTTTCACCCATTAATAAATACGCCTTTCAAAATCCCATAGAAATGAATTGATAGCTGCGGAATTTCACTCTAGTGGCGGAACTTCACTCTTTGATAAATTTACCCCATTGAGAGACAGAAGTTTAACACAGACTCAACGAGTTTACAGAGTTTCGCAGCTCTCCACATAAAGCCTGGCAATAGAAACTGGAGGGTTTAACCACAAAAGTTATTGTGGTCATTATTTCGATATTACTTAAGCTAGAAATCATTTGTAATTCCTTTCAATTTGCTAATCATGTTTGTATTATTTAATATTCAGAATGGTTGCAAACGCATTCTCCAAAATAAGGGAAAGGCCATCTCCTATAGACTCTGTTTTACTCAAATAATTAAAATTTGAAAAAGTGATTACTCTTTCTTTGTAATAATAAAACAGTACTTTGAAATTGGGTTTATTTGATGCTTAAATGGTGTATGTATGTATGATCCAATTGTCATAAAAAAAACATTATCCCAAATACCCCAGACTCCAAGCATTCTAGATAACAGGTCACATACCTGTATAGTTTCATACGTTTTATTTAGAGATTATTAGGGTGAACAATTCAACTATATTGTAATGCCTAGTCAATTGTAGTAGTGCTTAGAATTCAATTCAAAAAGATAATTCATTGTTCAGTGATTTTTCTTTAATTTAAGATGAAGCTGTATAGGGTAGGGGATAAACAGATTTGTTTGTTGTAGGAATGCTGGGGTACTTAAAGACCCCTGTTATAATGCCTGCATAGCCTTTTGATCCTTCCTAAAACCTGTCGTATAAAGTGTGCTTAAATGCAGTTGAAAAGTAGATACACTATCTACATCTATTATTTAGCCCTTCTTGTCTCTAAGGGAGATTTTCAATTTAAATTTATATAGTACTATAAATATCTGTACTGAACGATTTAGACTTCTTACTTTCAGGAATAATAACTGACATATTATGAATCTAGGATGCAACATATTTGTATTATTATTGTTACATTTTTACTATTATTTAATATTTTTAGCATTTAGCATTTTTAGCATTTTTTATGCTTTACATTATAATGCAGAATCCAGTAACTATTGTTGATCCTCTACTAATGACCACCAGCTTCAATAGGAGAACCCAAAAATATAGACCTTGATCTCAGTACTTTATAAAACTCAGGATGCATAGATAATTAGAGACCTGTTAAATATTTTAGAGTGCCTATTATTATGCATGCGACTTTAGTCTTGTTTTCTGCAAGAGAGATTCCTCTGAAGTCTGACTCAATTTTGAACGATGTAGAGACATCTACTATGTGTACTGTGGCTAATTAACTTGTACATGCATAAATACATATACATGTGTTCTTTAATTAATACATATATAACATACAAAAGCCATGTGATAAAAAGGAAAGAAATTAGATTGACTGTCATGGTCCGAGTCTTTTTACTAAATGAACTGGATTATTTAACTTCTACACTACATGAAATAGGAGTTATAAGAATGAATTGTCCTCATGATTGGGTTGTGTAATACGATATAGTATTTACAATAATAAAATGGTTAATATATAGGTACATGAATTGGTTGGTCTAATATAGGGTTAATTGTATGTCTATTAATTAATTGGGATATCTCAAATAATAATAACAATTAATAAAAACAAGTGTGCAACAAAACTACTGTGTTGAGAACAAAGCAATACTTTTTTATTATATGCAATTGATTGTATTTATCTCAAACACCACCCTAAATTTTTAGGGTCATGTAGTCTTCAATAGAAGTAGGAGAGTGCGCTGCCATCATTAAAATAACTAATAGGTCTCCAGTGAAGTAAATGAATCTGCACAAGTCAGCACTTAGTAGAAACTATCAATAGTTCTTTCTGGTGGAGACTGATGTTTCATGCTGCAATCAGGAATTGCCAAATATATATGGAGAAATCACCCATAAATGTGTTTGTTTTTAATAGAAATGTATATTATTATACAGTATTATAGTTATGTAGTATATCATTATACATAAAAATGCATTGTAAACACACTGACAATGTAATAACATTGTTATTTTATATAACTGTTCATCATACTTTACATTTATCAAAAAATACTCCATTTGTGGACATTCCATCTTTGTAGCCACCATCTAAAGTGAAATGCCTTGCTCAAACAAGAGTTGGGGTAGGAGCTTGTAACTTAGAGTTTTTATAGCCAGTTAAAAGGATACAATATACCTTTAGCATAAAAAAAGTATTCCAATTTTTTGTACAAAAGCGATACAGGGGATAGATGAACTTTAAGGGAAGTAACAAGGAACATGGTTCCATCTTAGATACAGATGTGGGTTATAAATTCCAGTAAAGTATATAGAAATATCACATCTCAGAAATCCTACAGTATTCCTGTCTTCTAACAGGGAAGGGACTATGCAGGCCAAGTGGGCACTTTTGCCTTGTTGAGGTAGCATCTCTCTGGTTTGATGTCATACACAAGTCTTAGATGGACCATATATGTGAATATAATTGAGTCGTATTGATAATAGATGCCATCATTTCTTTAAGATGTTTGCTACTTTCAACTCCAGTGATGGTAGGACTCTTTTGGGATTTCCATTTAGAGTTGAGTGACAGTCAAGCAGCAATTTCAATATAATTTATGTTTGAGCTCCGTGGGTTAATTTCAGCATAGGTTGTCATAAGAAGGTTAATAGCAAGCGGCTATGCTAAAAAGGTCTGTATGAGGTTACAGTTATATTTCCACCTTTCTTTATCTTTTCTCCCCCCACAATTGTTTAATTTCTGTCAATTGCATTAGCGGGTTGTAGATCTGATCACCAAGATGTGTTCACCAAAAAACAAAACATTTACGGGAAATAAAACATCAAGGCAAAGAAATGTGAGTGGGAAGCACCAGTTTTAATTTGATGAAAAAAGCATATCTCCTAATTCAATTTCAGATTTTTCAATGGAGCTAGATGCTATTCAATGAGAAATAAGTTTCTCCATTTCATGTGAAAACTTTATTGAAGTCTAAAAAACTGAAATTAAGAGACTTTTCCCCCTCAAATTTAATCAGATAAATCATAAAATGAGATTTCTCTTTGATTTGAATCTGTCCCAAAGTGCTCATTCAATCCAGACCTGCAAATAATAAATGTATCTCCTAAATTCCAAAATATCCAGTAGACTTCAGTGGTGTTTTCACATGATAAACATTTTTTCACTAAATTGAGTGGTCCAGAGAGTGAAAAAATTGTTCATATTAGGAACAAAGGTGGTGTTTGTTCATATTAATTTATTTATTTGGGGTTACAGTAATTTGTACATTTCAATTCTGACTAAAAAAATGAAAAGTTGAAAGCCTTCATTCCATTTTTTTGCCTTATGATTAGTACAAATGGACACATGCTAAATCTATTACTGAACAGAATCCACTTAAAATTAAGTTGTTTTATATGGGTTAATTTACCAGATGAAGTTAAATATATCAATTAAATGCTGATGATTCTCTTTCTTCTTCAACTGATTAATGCAGCCGTGCTTTACAGTTTTATTTATGCTGTTCTGTCTTTCCCACAAGATAATTACCTTGCACTGGAAGCAAAGTAGTAAATAGATTTCATCTCTTGGGATGTTTTAATTAGAAACATATTTTAATTGTTTCATATTTTATATGAGTGTTGAGTGTGAAGATTAGGTTAACACATCCCTATGCCAAGACAAACATGGGAAGTGTTGTCAAATAAAAAACTTTCATTAGGTTAACAGATGTTAAAGATCTGCTGAATTATTATATGTGTATAAGGGCAAAGAGACTCTCAAGTCCTGGGAAGGCACTTTGTATTCTCATATATAACAATATTAATAAAAGGGTTGGGTGTGTGTAGCCTGCTATATACTACATATAACTTATTTGCAGTGATAATATAAATTATTTTCTTGTGCTAAATGTATTGGAGTTAAAGGGCTTCTTTTCACATGAGAAATAAATTGGAGAGTTGGACATTTTTGTGTTTTTTTTTTTCTTGCAGCCAATGCATTGACATCAATGGGTGTTTTTTTCACATCTTTTTGCAGCATGATAAAATTTCCTTTGTTTTTGACAAAACACATAGGGGCAGATTTATCAAGGGTCGAAGTGAATTCGAGGAAATTTTCTAAGTAAAAAAATTCGAAATTCAAAGTGATTTTTTGTATACTTCGACCATCGAATAGGATATTACGACTTCAAATTTACTTTGAATCGATGTAAAAATCGTTCTAATATTTGACCATTCGATAATCAAAATACTGTCTCTTTAAAAAAACTTTTGACTTCAAAACCTGCCGAAGTGCTATGTTAGCCTACAATATTTTTCAAAGTCTTTACACATCGAATAAAAATTGTTCGATCGTACACTAAAATCGTTCAATTGAACGATTTTTATTCGACTGCAGGATTGCCAAGTTTGCTGAAAAAACTTCAAATTCAATATTCGAATTCAAAGTTTTTTAATTCGATGGTCGAATTTCGAGGTTTTTTGTACTTCGAAATTCGACCCTTGATAAATCTGCCCCATAGTGAAATTCTAGCACAGATTCATGAAAATTTTGCAAAAGCACAAATTTCTGAATCAACCCACAATATACTCTCATCTCTACTTATTTATTGACTGTAGGAACACAAATGGGTAGGGCAATCTAAAAAAGAATCATAATTTTTTCAAAGAATCATGTTAAGCAAAGCCTTAAGCATTTCATGCTATAAGCACTTATTTAAAGACTCACACCAACAAAAAAGCACGTTAAAAAGTAATTTCAACTATAAATGTTTGAGCACAAAATATGGGTCTCTAAGAACTTGTGATAATGCGGTAATGAAACAGGTCAAGCTCTTCCTCCTAGCAATATGTAACTGCATGCATTTTAATCGTATTTATTCAATTTAAAGAATTTATTACCCATTGCCATATGGAATTGGAGGACATGGGTTGCATGTGAGATGGACACTGCTACAGATGGAGTCACTAATTTTGTGGATTTACTTTGGCTAATAATGCTGATATTAAGGATTACTTCTCTGTTCTTCTAAGTCATTATATTTACCCCAATTATGTTCAATTATGAACTTCCCTTTGGCATTAAAGATTATAGAAGCAACTGTTTTCACATTACATCTTTAATGCAAAGCTTCTTCTCAGTTGTATGCATAATTTGAAAGAGTTAAATATAACGACTAATCTCCATGTCTGCCACTACCCTAAAGCTGCTTCGTGTATCAATCATTTTCTCTGTGAATGTAATTTTTAGCAGATTTTGTAAGGGTAGTCTGCCACTACCCTTAAGAATGGGTTGGATGGCTTTTTTCACAAGGGAAGGAATACAGGGTTATGAAAGATAGCTCATAGTACAAGTTAATCCAGGGACTTGTCTGATTGCTATTTTGGAGTCTGGAAGGAATTTTTTCCCCTCTGAGGCAAATTGGAGAGACTTTATATAATTTTTTTTTTTTTTTTTGCCGTACTCTGGATCAACTAGCAGTAAGGCAGGTTATATAAAGTCCTAAAAGGTTAAACTTGATAGATGTGAACCTTGAGACAGTGTCTCGCCCTGTTTTTTCTCAAGCTTTAATATACATTATACTTGGTTATGTTTTATCGCTTTTACTTAGATAGGTGCATGCTGGTATATTATGATAAATACTGTAGAATTGAGGGTTTGCGTGTACCTACTGTATTATATCCAAGACAATGAGATGACTATGTACATTTTGCCACTTTTTGAAATACTTAGAACATTTAATATAACACCAGTAAAATCTTTTACAGTCACAAATTATTGCAATCGCAAGGAATCACAAATTACCTTGCTAAATTGTTTTACTCATCTCTATTCAGGATCAGTACGGGTTCTTTCATTTATTGTTTCCTAGAAGCCAACAAAGTTTAATTCCTTTCTAATGGCATTTGTTTGATGAGAATGTAAAGTATCTATTCTTTGCAGCACAGTAGGGTGGAGTTAACAGTCTTTTCAAAACCCAAGGTCATTGTGTATGAACTGAACAAGTAGTTTACAAATCATGTGTCTGTGACACTTTACTATGACTGCACCCCAGCCAATTTCAATACATTATAAACCTTTCATTTCATTTAGTTTTATATGGAAAAACTCATTGTCAACATTTTGTTCCATACTGCACTGACATACTTAAACATAACAAAGCGTGACATAATTTTAGGCATCTTAAATGTGAAAACTATCTCTTTAGTTGACAAATGCATAATGTGAGGTAATTAATTTAAAATCTAGCTCATTTGATCCTTGGTGGAATTTATCAAAACACTTCTGTAACCAATTGAAAGTGTTTGCTTCCATTGAAATTGATTCATCATCGCTTCAGCGGCATTGAGAAGTCCCATCTCTAGAACCATCTCTCATCTCTAAGAACCAGCTGATTAGAATATTAGTTCCAAAATTGTAGAGCTGGTTCTCTGGATATGGGCTTGAAACAGTGGAATTGAAGGGTTAGCTTTAATGTCATTCAGATACCCCTGAAAGCCCAATCTGAAGGTAAGGTAGGATGAAATTTGTGATGAAAATGTATCTGCTGGATAGTGATGGGTAGACACAAATTTGCAGTGAATTTCTGTATTTCGTCGCAAGCAAATTAATTAGAGAACGGTGGCAATAATTCTCTGGCAAAAATGTTGCCACATCAAAAAATTTGGCACGCTTTAAAATTGGTGCAAGCCTTAAAACTGGCGCATGTCAATATTATTTGGACACCCCACTTTAATGCATTTGGACCAAATAGTTGCACGTATAAAAAATTGTCCCTCGTGTCAAAATTATTTTGACGCCTGTTGACTTCAATGCAATTCGCAATTTTTTTGGCACAGATTCGCCATCACTACTGCTGGATATTCTAGAAATATATAACTTTATAGACTACACATTACTGTTTTGCTATATCTTAAACTTTTGTATGAGCTTGGAGCTGCAGTCAGAATTAATTACTTTTCTCGTATTTCGTTTGACACCAGTTGTAGGCAATATCCCAATTAAGTGGCTATTTAAGCCTGCCTCAACCCAATCCAGTGCTCGTAAATATAAGTGCTGGGTGTAAGAGGGGTGGTATTTCTGAAAGGCCACCTCAGGTGACGAAAAGAAAAGAAACACCTCTGTTTGTTGTGACCAAGCCTTCAGAGTTCCTGTCCTGCCCTTGTTCCCTGAATGTTGTCTTCCTGGTCTGTTCTTTGAATTCTTGTTGTCAGAGACCTGCCCTGACTTTCATCCTGTCTCACCCACCACCTGCCCAAACTATTTCCTGTTTCTAGGACTCTGTTTTCTATCCACTCCTTCTGACAAAGGGACGCTCGAACAGAGAAGTTAGGTTATGTAGAAGGTTAGATTTTTGTCAATGTTGTCAGAATATAAGATTATGTTTAAAGAATTACGCATAAGATATGGTAGTACCTATGCTATACTAGAATTAAATTACATTTTTTACTTGCAACTTTGCAGCCACTTCTCAGTATAAATGCTACTCCCTATACACAGTGAAGTGCTGAGTAAAAAAGAGGTAGAGAAAGTTTTTCAGAGTTTTAAAATTCATCCGATGGTGTCACAATGGTACAGTGAGTTGGACTATCATGCTAAATAGGGATGTCGCGGACTGTTCGCCGGCGAACTTGTTCGCGCGAACATCGACTGTTCGCGCTCGCCGAATGTTCGCGAACGTCGCGCAACGTTCGCCATTTTGGGTTCCACTTAGCTGGCGCTTTTTTTTTACCTCTCACCCCAGACCAGCAGATACATGGCAGCCAATCAGGAAGCTCTCCCTCCTGGACCACCCCCACACCCCCTGGACCACTCCCCTTCCATATACAAACTGAAGCCCTGCAGCGTTTTTTCATTCTGCCTGTGTGTGCTTGGAAGAGCTAGTGTAGGGAGAGAGCTGTTAGTGATTTGAGGGACAGTTGATAGTAAGTTTGCTGGCTAGTAATCTACTTGATACTGCTCTGTATTGGAGGGACAGAAGTCTGCAGGGATTTGAGGGACATTTTAGGTTAGGTAGCTTTGCTGGCTAGTAATCTACCTTCTACTGCAGTGCTCTGTATGTAGCTGCTGTGGGCACTGATCTCTTCTGATCTCATCTGCTGACTGCTGTAATAACCCAATAGTCCTTGTAAGGACTGCTTTTATTTTCTTTTTTGTTGTTTTACTTTGCTACTATAAGAGCCCAGTGCTATTAGTCTAGCAGTGTTGGGGAGTGGGACTGGTGTGCTACTGTGCTGCTCCTAGTAGTTCAGCAGCACCAACCCGAGTAATTTTTTTTTTTTTAATATACATATATATTTTTTTTTATTTTACTTTTCTTACTGTTCTTTAACGTGTACAGTGCTGTTTGCTGTTCTTCATAGTAGTGCACCAATAGTAGTGCACTTGCAGGCATTATTTGCCCAGTGTGTTCTTCAAACAACTGCCATCTAGCTGTGTGAGCTTGTTCACATTCTGTCTAAATATCAATAATAATACCGTCTCCAGAAACACCACCCGAGTGACGTTTTTCAAGCAGCAATAATATATTCCGTATCCACTGCTGTAGTAGTGTATACGTTGACCTTGTAGGCATTGTTTGCCCAGTGTGTTCTTCAAACAACTGCCATCTAGCTGTGTGAGCTTTTTCACATTATGTCTAAATATCAATAATAATACCATCTCCAGAAACACCACCTGAGTGACGTTTTTCAAGCAGCAATAATATATTCCGTATCCACTGCTGTAGTAGTGTATACGTTGACCTTGTAGGCATTGTTTGCCCAGTGTGTTCTTCAAACAACTGCCATCTAGCTGTGTGAGCTTTTTCACATTCTGTCTAAATATCAATAATAATACCGTCTCCAGAACCACCACCTGAGTGACGTTTTTCAAGCAGCAATAATAATATTCCGTATCCACTGCTGTAGTGTATACGTTTACCTTGCAGGCATTGTTTCAATTTGTTTGCCCAGTGTGTTCTTCATTTTCAAACAACTGCCACCTAGCTGTGTGAGCTTGTTCACAATCTGTCTAAATATCAATAATAATACCGTCTCCAGAACCACCACCCGAGTGACGTTTTTCAAGCAGCAATAATATATTCCGTATCCACTGCTGTAGTAGTGTATACGTTGACCTTGTAGGCATTGTTTGCCCAGTGTGTTCTTCAAACAACTGCCATCTAGCTGTGTGAGCTTTTTCACATTCTGTCTAAATATCAATAATAATACCGTCTCCAGAAACACCACCCGAGTGACGTTTTTCAAGCAGCAATAATATATTCCGTATCCACTGCTGTAGTAGTGTATACGTTGACCTTGCAGGCATTGTTTCAATTTGTTTGCCCAGTGTGTTCTTCATTTTCAAACAACTGCCACCTAGCTGTGTGAGCTTGTTCACATTCTGTCTAAATATCAATAATAATACCGTCTCCAGAAACACCACCTGAGTTGTTGTTGTTGTTTTAAAAATAATGCCAGGCAAAGGCAGGCCGCCACGCAGAGGCACTAGGGGCCGTGCTGCTATGCTATCCTGTGGCCCTAGGAAATTGCCCAGTTTTAAAAAGGCAATGACCCTGAACTGGCAGAGAACACAACAGAGATGGACATAATGAGTGATGAGGAGGTCCCCGCTGCTGCTTCCTTCTGTGAGCTGTCAGAAGAAATTGATGCATCTGAGGAGAATGATGATGAGGAGATTGATGTTTTGTGGGTGCCCAGTAGAAGAGAGCAAGAGGAGGATAGTTCAGATGGAGAGACGGAGAGTCAGAGAGGCAGGAGGAGAATAAGACTTAGAAGAAGCAGGGAGGACAGCTCGCAAATTTGTAGCAATTGGGACACCGCAGTGGAAGGTACCCAGCCGCAATTTTTTTTCAAAAAAGGGAATACCACACCTGTACCACCATGTGCAGAGAAATTGCTCAGTTTTAAAAAGGCAATGACCCTGAACTCCCAAAATGCTGAAGAGGTAGTTGACTGGCTTACACAGCACATCCCATCCTCTACCGTTTCTAACTTTACCACAACATCCTCATCCTCCACTGCTATGGCCACCCCACGTAACACTTCCTCCACCACCGGCGCCCCTTCTTCACTGGAGTCAGAGGAGTTATTTTCACATGAGTTTCTTGAACTGAGTTATGCGCAACCATTATTGGCAGAAGAAGATGAAGGAGATGAGGACGTTACACCAGATTTAATTCTGGCAGAGAACACAACAGAGACGGACATAATGAGTGATGAGGAGGTCCCCGCTGCTGCTTCCTTCTGTGAGCTGTCAGAAGAAATTGATGCATCTGAGGAGAATGATGATGAGGAGATTGATGTTTTGTGGGTGCCCAGTAGAAGAGAGCAAGAGGAGGATAGTTCAGATGGAGAGACGGAGAGTCAGAGAAGCAGGAGGAGAATAAGACTTAGAAGAAGCAGGGAGGACAGCTCGCAGGGAACAGTAGGTCAACATGTATCGGCACCTGTGGTCAGCCGGCCAACGCACCCGCCATTGCCGCCAATGCCGCCAACTTCTACTGTTACCGCCAGATTGCCAGCTTCAAAAAGGTCAGCAGTGTGGGATTTTTTTAATGTGTGTGCCTCTGACAAAAGCATTGTAATTTGCAATGAGTGCAGTCAGAAACTGAGTCTTGGGAAGCCCAACAGCCACATAGGTACAACTTCTATGCGAAGGCACATGAACGGCAAGCACAAAGCACTTTGGGAGCAACACCTCAAAGGCAACAGGCAAACTAAAAGCCACCCTCCTTCTGGTCCAGCATCTTACTGCTCTACCTCTGCTGTCCTTGACCCGTCTGAACCACCCTCCACTCCGCCTTCCACCTTGACCACCAGTTCCCATTCCCAGTCATCTGCCCCCAGCCAAGTTTCTGTGAGGGCCATGTTTGAGCGTAAGAAGCCAATGTCTGCGAGTCACCCCCTTGCCCGGCATCTGACAGCTGGCTTGTCTGCACTCTTAGCCCGCCAGCTTTTACCATACCAGCTGGTGGACTCTGAGGCCTTCCGCAAATTTGTAGCAATTGGGACACCGCAGTGGAAGGTACCCAGCCGCAATTTTTTTTCAAAAAAGGGAATACCACACCTGTACCACCATGTGCAGAGCCAAGTCACCGCATCTCTGTCACTTAGTGTTGGGCCAAAGGTCCATATGACTACTGACGCATGGTCCTCCAAGCATGGTCAGGGCAGGTATGTCACCTACACTGCCCACTGGGTGAACTTGGTAATGGCTGGGAAGCAGGGAATGTGTGGCTCAACAACAACAGTGGAGTTGGTGTCACCGCCACGGATTGCACGCAGTTCTGCCACCACCTCTACTCCTCCTTCGCTCTCTACCTCGTCTTCTTCCTCTTCTTCCTCCTCTGCTGCTGGGTCCTCCTCCTCCACACCTGTGCACCCCCAGCTCCCCCTAGGCTATTCGACGTGCCAGGTACGCCGTTGTCATGCTGTCTTGGGGATGACGTGCCTGGAAAGCAGAAACCATACCGGATCTGTACTCCTGTCATCTCTGCAGTCACAGGCCGATCGGTGGCTGACCCCACACCAACTGAAGATTGGAAAAGTGGTGTGTGACAATGGAAGCAATCTGTTGGCAGCACTGAGACTGGGCAATTTAACACATGTGCCCTGCATGGCACATGTTCTGAATTTATTAGTCCAACGTTTTGTCTCGAAGTACCCAGGATTCCAGGACGTTCTCAGGCAGTCCAGGAAGGTGTCGGCCCATTTCAGACGTTCCTACACAGCCATGGCACGCCTTGCTGACATTCAGCAGCGGTACAACATGCCAGTCAGGCGTTTAATTTGCGACAGCCAGACTCGCTGGAATTCAACGCTGCTCATGTTGGAACGTCTGCTGCAACAACAAAGAGCCGTCAATGAATACCTGTTTGAACTGGGTGGTAGGACTGGATCTGCAGAGCTGGGGATTTTTTTCCCCCGTTACTGGGTGCTTATGCGCGATGCCTGCAGGCTCATGCACCCTTTTGAAGAGGTTACAAATATGGTCAGTTGCACCGAAGGCACCATCAGCGACCTTATACCCTTTGCTTTCTTCCTGGAGCGTGCCGTGCGACGAGTGACAGATGAGGCTGTAGACCAGCGTGACGAGGAGCAGGAAGCGCACGATTTCTGGTCGGAATCACCAGAACGAACCCAGGCACCTGCTGCAACGCAGGGAGAGGTGTCAGAAGTGGAGTCAGAGGAGGAAGGTGGCTTTGTGGAGGAGGAGGACCAACAGGAGCAGGCTTCCCAGGGGGCTAGTGGTGACCTTTTGGGGACCCCTGGTCTTATACGTGGCTGGGGGGAGGAGACCGTGGATGATGCAGTCCTTGATAACGAGGAAGCGGAGATGGATACCTCTGCATCCAACCTTGTGAGAATGGGGTCTTTCATGCTGTCATGCCTGTTGAAGGACCCCCGTATCAAGAGGCTTAAGGAGAAGGACCTGTACTGGGTCGCAACGCTACTAGACCCTCGGTACAAGCATAAAGTGGCAGAAATGTTACCAACGTACCACAAGTCCGAAAGGATGCTGCATTTACAAACCAGCCTGCAAAACATGTTGTACAATGCTTTTAAGGGTGATGTCACTTCAGGAACTCATCAACATTCCAGGGGCAGAGGTGCCAGTAATCCTGCCACGAGCGCACCTGCAAGGACAAAGCACTTTGGCCACTCTGTAACGTCAGACATGCAAATGTTTTTCAGTCCAAGGCAGCGCCAGAACCCTTCTGGATCCACCCTCAAAGAACGCCTCGACCGGCAGGTAGCGGACTACCTGGCATTAACTGCAGATATTGACACTCTGAGGAGCGATGAACCCCTGGACTACTGGGTGCGCAGGCTTGATCTGTGGCCAGAGCTGTCACAATTTGCCATGAACCTCTTGTCTTGCCCCGCCTCAAGTGTCCTCTCAGAAAGGACCTTCAGTGCAGCAGGAGGGATTGTAACTGAGAAGAGAACTCGCCTAGGTCACAAAAGTGTGGATTACCTGACCTTTATTAAAATGAATGAGGCGTGGATCTCGGAGGGTTACTGCACGCCAGAAGACTTGTTCTGACTCCCCATGCAGCTGTCCTTCTCTGCACGCCTCATGACTCCACACACAGCTGTCCTTTAGCGTCCTCCTCCCTCCGCCACCGTTACAAACTAGGGTGCAAACCCTACTGGTTTCATTTGAATCCAGGTAAATCCTGAGTTTTTGTGGCCTCTGTGCTTCAGTGGCTGCAACCAAAAAAATGAATATTTTCAGCATTTATATGGCATATTTTTTCTGGCCTCTGTGCTGCAGTGGCTGTGACAAAAAAATGAATATTTTCAGCATTTATATGGCATATTTTTTCTGGCCTCTGTGCTGCAGTGGCTGCGACAAAAAAAAAAAGAATATTTTCAGCATTTATATGGCATATTTTTTCTGGCCTCTGTGCTTCAGTGGCTGCGACAAAATTTTTTTATATTTTCAGCATTTATATGGCATATTTTTTCTGTCCTCTGTGCTGCAGTGGCTGCGGCAAAAAAAATTTATATTGTTAGCATTTATATGGCATATTTTTTCTGGCCTCTGTGCTGCAGTGGCTGCGACAAAAAAATGAATATTTTCAGCATTTATATGGCATATTTTTTCTGGCCTCTGTGCTTCAGTGGCTGCGACAAAAAAAATGAATATTTTCAGCATTTATATGGCATATTTTTTCTGGCCTCTGTGCTGCAGTGGCTGCTACAAAAAAAATGAATATTTTCAGAATTTATATGGCATATTTTTTCTGGCCTCTGTGCTTCAGTGGCTGCGACAAAATTTTTTTATATTTTCAGCATTGATATGGCATATTTTTTCTGGCCTCTGTGCTGCAGTGGCTGCGACAAAAAAAAAATGAATATTTTCAGCATTTATATGGCATATTTTTTCTGGCCTCTGTGCTTCAGTGGCTTGCGACAAAAAAAATGTATATTTTCAGCATTTATATGGCATATTTTTTCTGTCCTCTGTGCTGCAGTGGCTTGCGACAAAAAAAAAAAAGAATATTTTCAGCATTTATATGGCATATTTTTTCTGGCCTCTGTGCTTCAGTGGCTGCGACAAAAAAATTTATATTGTTAGCATTTATATGGCATATTTTTTCTGGCCTCTGTGCTGCAGTGGCTGCGATAAAAAAAAATGAATATTTTCAGCATTTATATGGCATATTTTTTGTGGCCTCTGTGCTTCAGTGGCTGCGACAAAAAAAATTTATATTGTTAGCATTTATATGGCATATTTTTTCTGGCCTCTGTGCTTCAGTGGCTGCGACAAAAAAAAATTATATTGTTAGCATTTATATGGCATATTTTTTCTGGCCTCTGTGCTGCAGTGGCTGCGACAAAAAAAATTTATATTGTTAGCATTTATATGGCATATTTTTTCTGGCCTCTGTGCTGCAGTGGCTGCGACAAAAAAAAATTTATATTTTCAGCATTTATATGGCATATTTTTTCTGGCCTCTGTGCTTCAGTGGCTGCTACAAAAAAAACATAATTTTTCAGGAAAGTACACATGCCTAATTTTTCAGGGTTCTGCAACAGTGGCAAAATCGCATCTTTTATGGTCACCGCAGGTGATCAATAAAGTAGACCAAAACTGGGCCCACACTGCAGAATCTGTGTTTTTTGGTTCACTTCACTGTACATTGAATTACCTCTGCCTGACCGTGCACGTGCGCACAAGCACGGTGACTGCTAAACAAACCACTACAGAAATATTGCCACCAACAGGACGAACATCCTGGAGGTGACAAGCTCAACTAGTAATTAACAACTATTATTTGCTCACTTGACGGTATCATTCATTAAAGCACTTTGCGTTTTTTTGCGTTGCAGTAAGCGCCGCGTTTCGTCTTTGCGTGTGAACAGGCTGTAACCTTTACACGACTTGATTGGCATGTAGACGCCGGACGTTTTAAAGCAGTTTATTACACAGGTTTAGAAATGTAGTGTGATTTCTGCCCTTTACAGCACAAAACGCAGCGCTGTGTCAACAATGTATTTTTTAGATACATTTTTGCCCTTGATCCCCCTCTGGCATGCCACTGTCCAGGTCGTTGCACCCTTTAAACAACTTTAAAATCATTTTTCTGGCCAGAAATGTCTTTTTTAGCTTTTAAAATTCGCCTTCCCATTGAAGTCTATGGGGTTCGCGACGTTCGCGAACCGTTCGCATTTTTGACGCAAGTTCGCGAATATGTTCGCGAACTTTTTTTCCAACGTTCGCTACATCCCTAATGCTAAACAAAAGTAACAAAGAATTATTTGGTAAAAGTTCTGTAGTCTAGACTATCACATTATGAACAAGGCCATACAAATCCTCAACTATTGTTTCAACTATTTATTAATGGCATACTCTACGAATATAATGTCCTCTTTTTATGACTGCTCTCATTTTTAAATGGATTATATGTTTCTGTGTTATTGGCAATCAAGGTTCAGAGTTTTTTAGATTTGGGGGGGGATTTACTGACACTTTTTTTCTTACTATAATTAAAAAGATTTGAACAAACTTGCAAACTCAAATCCCCTTATTTTACCATTAAAGCTTCGTGAAAAAAATTGGCACTAGAAAAAGGCGTGACAAAATCAGGCGCCAATCGAATCATTCGACATTTTCAAAAATTGACAGGCCAAAGACTCTACAGTACTTTATCAAATAGTCATCAGGACAACCAGCGCCAAAACTGGCGCTCGGCTCTTAAAGTTACAAGAGGCGTTTTTTTGCCGCCCCTTGTAACTGGCTGCTCGCTGCCACCCGAGGCAAGGGTCTCACCTTGCCTCATGGCAGAAGCGGCCCTGAGGGCAACTTGAATGTATTGGATTATCGAATGAAAACCAGAGTAAACAGCCGGAAACTATTGAGAAACCTGAAGGTAAAAACATGTTCCAATTGTTAAAGGGACTATCTGCCATTGACTTCTACATGATTTCAACAGGTTTTAGCTGGAGTATGTTCAGATTCACATTTTTAGCAGATTCAGGGCATAAATCTGTTAAAATGTGTGTTTCCCCCTTTAAAAAGAAAAAAATTGAGGTTTAATAGCTAGGCCCCTAAATATATTTGTGCATTTAAAAAAATCTCTTTTGTTTGGTGTGCCTGTATCTGTTTCAGCCCCACAGATAAATCACACAAATGACTCCCCAGGTAGGAGTTTAGTAATAGCAAAGAAGCCTTTCAGATAAAACATAATTGATCCTGCTCTGTTTTCGGACTACTTTTGAATGTGCATATTCCATATTCCATGCCTTAAAGAGAGACAGTCACATGAATGTGCTATGGACAAATACAAATGGGGACTAGACTTTATCAGAGGTTTTTATAAAATATCTCTACATTCAACATTACCTCACATTGTTTCAAGGTACAATTAAACACTTTATTCCTCTTGAAAATATCCATTTTAGAACAAGGCTTCCTGGAGCATCAGCTTTATAATTAAGGATGGGAAGAACTTCCTTTCTGGCCTATTGCAGTTGCTACTGTATATCTACTCCTTAATTCAGACCATTTGTGTTATAAACAAAAATCTTAGCATAGCCTCCTTGTTTCCAAATGCCAAAGACATATTTTGTCTGAAGTTTGTGGTTATTTGAAGCATTGCATTTAGAAACATTCCCTTTTTTGTTGTGATTAATATTGTGAAGTTGTTTTTTTTTTCAATATCTTTTATTTCACCACAGAGCCTATAAATAGCTGCTGTGAATCATGGAGGGAGAGATTATTTAGGGAAAATGTATAAAAACTGGGCTTACCATTCAATTCCATTACCATGTAGGGGGCCATACTTTACTTTTATACTACAACATCTGAATGCACCCTGCAGGTTTGCACTGGATACTCTCATTTATTTTCAGTTCGCTGTAGTTCCTCTTTTTCAAATGTTATATACGTTGCTTTAAGCTAAAATCCAGTCAATTTATTTAAAGACAGCATGATCATTTATCAAAAGTCAGCAATAAAAAAAAGAATAATTCCTAATTCTTTTTAATACCCTTATGTACCAGCCATCCCTTTTCCATTTGGACTTAAAGATGAGCAGGACACTTTAATGCTAATATTTCATTCTTGTACCCTTGTTTTTTTTTAATTCCCTATTTGTAATATTATCTTAATGTGTTTCATAATAGAGCTTTATAAATACATTATAATGCTTATAATGTAGGTTTACAGTCTGAGTGACATTCATTGAAAGATTATTTAGAAGGGGTCATCTGAAATAATTATCATTAGCAGAGGGTTCAACAAGCTTTGAAATCTGTTGCTACAACATCTAAGAGAAGGGCAAGATTACAGACTAGAATTAATTTTCATGCTGGCGCCTCAGACCTGACCCAGCGACAATCTGGTATAGTTGTTGTCACTTCTTTTGAAAATGAAAATCTAGCCTTTACAGGGGTTGCTGAAAAGGCCTAATAAACATAAATTATGTAATATAGTGCAGCTGAGTGTTTAATGTCTGATATCTACCTTGGTTACATTTGCTGTTGTCCCTCTCCCACACCCTTACACCCTTAGGGGGAAATTTACTAAAGGGCGAAGTGGCTAAAGGTGGCGAAAATTTGCCAGTGTGACGTCATTTCGGCACTTTGCCAATTTACTAACGGGTGATGACGTAATTACGTTAGCGAAGGAGATAGACTCTAGCGCAACTTCGCACTCTAACGCTAGCCGTATTTTCTATCTGGCAAAAGAGCGTTACTACGCAAATTCAAGTTTTTGTTTTTACTGAACGTTACCTCAGACTAGGCGAAGTGCAATAGAGTAGATAGGACTTGGTCCAAAAAAAGTTGAAAAAACGCTGGCGTCTTTTCCATTTAACAGGGTAATAGGCTGAAAAAGATCGTACATTTCTTCCCCCCTACATTTGGCACATAAATTATACTGTGGGCTCTTGTGTAGGGTAATATAACAACTCTATTTTATTTAAATAAGCTTCCCTGGGCTTGTGTAGTGTAATGTATTTGCTGCAACATATACGTCCATTGAAATTCAACTTCCCACCGTATGCAAATTATCTAACGCTAGCGCAACTTCGCTATGCCTGCCATAGTAACGATAGCGTCGGCGATGAAACATCGCAACTTAGTGAATTAGCGTTGTCTGTGCGAAGTTGTGCCTGGCAAAGTGTGGCCAGTAGTAAGTCTTTTCAAGAGTGCCTAAAAAATGTAGTTCACAAGGTATTACCAAAGGTAGGTTATGTTAGCAGAGGCACAGGTCTAATGCATTCCTATATCGAAGTAGATCGAAGTAGCGCTACTTAGAATCATACAACCACCATTCGGTTGGTCTTTTTGAATTCGAAGTTCGAAGTTTTTTTAACTTCAAAATTCGACCTTTGATAAATATGCCCCCTAATGTTATAGTTTGTCAGGCTTTAGTATTTTTGCTGAAGAAATGCAGTGAAGATTATTGCTGCTGAAATAAACACTTTCTTTTGATGATTTATTAAGTGCCCTGGTTCATATTAATGAAGATATGCAACAGAAAACTTAATGAAAATGTCCAATAATATGGTGATATGGAAGACCACAAGAATGTACTGTATAAAAAAAAATAGAGATCAGCTGCTGAAAGCTAGAATGATAATTCATTTTTTAATTCAAATACAGAATAAATTCCACCATTTTAGTGGTGCTATTTGTTCCTGTACTTTATTCATGGCACACAAGGGATAACATGATACATGAAAAAAAAACCTTTATTTCTTGCACCGAATTGCTGCAGCTGAAACTGAACAACGCTTAGGGACATTCTTTTAAAAAGCTGTGTAGAGAAATGGCATACCAAAAAAATGTTTTCCTTCATAGTATGCCATGTAAAATCATGTATATTTATAAAGTTGTGTGATTATTTTTTTAGAATATATAGGTCAGTGTAAATTTCTTGCCGAAAAAAGAAAAAAGTAATGCAAAAAAAACCTTTGCTGAGTGTGTTATATCCAGCATCCATACATACACACACTGACCCCTCCATCCACTCACATAAACTGTTGATTTTAGTATCACAATAGCCTTTGATATTATGTCTGTATAAGAAATCATCCAAGCCATTCTTAAAGGCATTAACTGAATCAGCATCACAACATCACCCGACAGTGCATTCCACAACCTCACTGTCCTGACTGTGAAGAACCCCCTACGTTGCTTCAAATGAAAGTTCTTTTCTTCTAGTCTAAAGGGGTGGCCTCTGGTACAGTGATCCACTTTATGGGTAAAAAGGTCCCCTGCTATTTGTCTATAATGTCCTCTAATGTACTGTAATGTCCTGTAATATACTTGTAATATACTTGTCCCCTCTCAAGCATTTTTTTTCCAGAGAAAACAACCCCAACCTTGACAGTCTAACAGAGATCTAAGTCACATAAGCCAATTAGATCTTTGTAATGCATTATTATAGTGACTGTGATGTGTGGCAATAATTCATTTATGCAATCACAATGCTGCCTGATCCTTCCTGCCATAAATTATTAAAGTTTTTAAATGCTTTGCCCCAGCATAGTCATCTCACTTGAACCCTTGTTGCGTACTTTTATGGGAGAATCTTATGGTATGCTTCATATGTTTTTCTAAACATTAGAAAGTAAATGTAGCATTTGCTTGGATTCAAGGTGAGTCATTTTTATTTTTGTGCCATTTTTTGCTTCTTTATAACATTGTTCTACATTTTTGGGTTTTACCTTTAATTATGCAGGTATGGGATATGGTGTCTGGTTGTTTCAGTTCTAGGTTAGTTTTCATCAACTACAAGGAGGGTCTTATTAGTACAGGTATTTGTACTAATAAAACCTGGGGTTTTCCAGATAATGGATCTTTCTGTAATTTGGATCTTCATACCTTAAGTCTACTAGAAAATCATGTAAACTTTAAATAAACCAAATAGGCTGGTTTTGTTCCAATAAGGTTTTATTATTTGTTAGGTTGGATCAAGCACAATGTACTATTTTATTATTACAGAGATAAAGTTATTTTTAAAATTTTGTATTATTTGGATAAAATGGATAATGGGTTTCCAGATAATTTATCCCATACCTGTACAGAGAAAAAGCAAATCACTCAAAAATTGAAAATAGTTTAAAAGGACAGCATTGGAAATTGCATTCCTCTGCGTCAGAGGTTTTTGGGACACTAGATTACAGTATATGGGTAATAAATTCCATAGCTGCACTTCCACCATAACAAAAATGTCAATAACTGTTTATGTTATGTGTTAAAGTAACAGTGTTAAACTGGTACTAAAATACTGAACTGTCTTAGAATCTATCTACTATTATCCATGTACACGTAGATAGAAACAAACGCACATGTGTTAGCCCCTATGTTAGGCTTGTAAAGAAAATATAATTAATGAGAAAAATGCTTGGAGAATGTGTCTAGGTAAAGTACATTTTAAAAGACTTGCCCTTTGCACAATAGCCATTTAAAGTAATTTTCTAAAAATGAAAATGAGCATTCAAGCCTCCAGTGACCAGCCTTGCTATACAGAGAACTTCATCCTGTAGGGCACAGTCATTTGTAGCACAGTTCTACAGTATTCATTTTGTCTAATGCATCACACATTAAAGTAAAGGTCTGGTCATGCTAAGCAGTACAAATACTAGATCAGAGACTGAAGTTAAAAAGGCAGATCTTAAGCATTGCTAGTGCAAGTTGTCTTTAAAAGTAATCACTTGCACAGCCAGATACAAGACTGGAACAAAGGTACTGAAGTTGACACCAATTCAGCATAATGCAAATGGTCACTGAGCAAGTAGAATCAAGTAGCATCAAGGATAAAAGAGAGGCAATGAATACACTGCAGCAACAGAGACAGGGACAAGCGATGGCCTCAGCAAAATGAATGGTTCAAGGAAGAAATTGCAGTCTGGGTGCAACCCTACAGCCTGGATTTACTGTTCCTCAAAGGTCATCATGTAAATGTTATCATTTTTCGACACAGATTTTTTTTTCACAACAATTTGGCTGGCCAGACCTGTTGAAATGCTTACAAACCAATGGTTATATCACCAATGGTTATATCTTAATTTACCATTAAAATTAAGGTCATCCTAACCCAGCACCACCATCCTTGATACATTTTCTTACAAGCAAGATGCATAGAAAAAATACCCAAGAAGATTAAAAGCAAGATTACTTTCTTATTTGTGTAAATCTACAATTTTATCATTTTGATCTATCTTTAATTAAAGTGGACCTGTCACCCAGACATAAAAAGCTGTATAATGAAAGTCCTTTGCAAATTAAACATGAAACCAAAATTCTTTAAAACATCCATACCTTTTATAAACTCATTTAAAATCTCAGCTGTCATATATTGCTTGCCCCTCCTCTATGCCTCAGACATAGAGGCGGGGCAGTCACTCACTTTCACTTTCCATTCAGTAATTCCCAGATGTCACTGCACTCTTTCTATTCCCCTTCCCTCCTCACACTATATAACATAACATGGGCATAAAGGCACCCATTCTGGCATATACACAAGATTTTGGGGCAAAACACAACTTGCCTTGTCCACAAAATGGCACATGCCTGCTAATGATGATTGTCAGGGCCAGATTTTCAGTTTCTGCATCCGATGCCTCAGGGTCCTAGCAACTGACCCCCCTCCCACGCTTGTGCACACCCCATATGTGTGCCCCCCCCATATGTGTACGCGCACCAGTGAGCCATATTTAAATGTAAAAAGAGTTGGGGAGCAACACAAGCATGAAAAAGTCCATTGGGTGCCAAATAAGGACTGTGATTGTCTATTTGGTAGCCCCTATGTGGACTGGCAGCTTTTCTAGAGGCTCTACTTGGCACTATACTTAGTTTTTATGCAATTAAAACATCAAGCTTGGAATTCCAAATCAGCTTCTGCTTTGAGGCCACTGAGAGCAACATCCAAGGGGTTGGTCATGTTGCTCACGAGCTACTGGTTGGGGATCACTGACCTAAATCATTAACACTTGCATAGCACTATAATAATCTACCCATGTACTGTAGTAAAAAATTCCTGAAGCTATATGCAAAGAGATTTTATAAATATGGTATCATATCACAACATACATTTACAGATAAAAAAAAACATGTATTATAAGTTGCCTTATGTGGCAACAATGGCTGTGGTTACACAGTTTCATGAGAAACAAACTTTTTGGGTGCTGAATGTCTTTAGCTTATTTGTCCTGTATTTGTCCTGTGTAGTGTCGGACTGGCCCACCGGGATACCAGGAAAACTCCCGGTGGGCCCAGGTGTCAGTGGGCCTCTTGCTTCTAATCATTTGGCCTATTTCATGGTTATTCCCTATTACTTTATAATGGTAGAATAAATTATAGTAAGTAGATATAAAAGACTAGGAGAATAAAGAAGTTGAGTGAGGACAGTAGGAATAATAATTTGGAAAGTGGGCACACAGTCTTAGGTTTTCTAATGGGCCCACGCTCTAAGGTTTTCTGGTGGGCCCCTGGCATCACAGTCCGACACTGGTCCTGTGTGACCATTTAACATTCAATGCAGTATGTGTGTGTATGTATATATATATATATATATATATATATATATATATATATATATATATATATATATATATATATATATATAATATAGTGGGATGTATCTGTCCATATCTGTCTCCCTATGTTTCCTGCTTATTTCGAAACATTTTTAAAGAAATAAAAATGTGTTCGAAGTAAACATAATTATTGTTTGCTTCATTATACAGCACCATTAACCAACTCACAATCATGTTTAATTGCAGGATTCATAGCATGTCTATTGACATGACTAATTATTTGAACGTTTTATTACCCTGTAAATGGTTAGTTGGGCACTGAAGCATTTCATTTTTTTTTTTGTATTTTGACTAGAGATAGTTTTTAAATACTCCCAGTGGCTACTGACCTCAATCAGGACACTCTTTTCCAAGAACCAAATCTACACTAAAAATGGAACTGCCCCCAGCAGACATTTCTTGAGCCTCATTTGTTTTTATAATTTTCAAGTGGAAAGTATGAATGTGAATGGGTTAAACAGGGAGCACAGTGTCTGGAAATAAAGTCCTCTGGCTTAAAGAAATGTTATCACTTAATATTGCAGCAGCTCAGCAGAGAGATCTTGCCATTCTAAGAAAGAAATCAATAGCTGAACAAATAATTAATGGCCATGGATCTTATTCTTTGTGTTTAATGCCACAGGAAACTTTGCCATTTAAAAAAATATAACCAACGGTTAAAAGATACTATACCAAACTTAACAATATATCTATGGCAAAAAACATACCTCCCAACATTTTGGAAATAGAAAGAGGGATAAAAAGATTTTTTTTGACCACACCCATTTTTATGGTCATCCCCTAATTACCATTTCCATTTTACAAAATGTTGGCAGGTTATGAAAGTCTGAACACATTTCTGTGTTTTTTATGTGTTATTACACTTTTGCTTATGAAGGTGAATTGCCCTGTAATCTGCAAATCAGTT
Organism: Xenopus petersii; assembly: GCA_038501925.1. Classification (NCBI taxonomy): domain Eukaryota; kingdom Metazoa; phylum Chordata; class Amphibia; order Anura; family Pipidae; genus Xenopus; species Xenopus petersii. The sequence goes on along the minus strand of CM076689.1, from coordinate 33,576,189 downwards.
TCCCCAAGAGACCTTCTTTTCTTATTTTGTTACAAAAGTATCTAAGTATCTATTCTGGGCTCTCTGTCAAAAGCCAATTAAGTTAGAAACTTTGTATCTTTTTCTGGCTGTTCAGTGCAGGAGATCAAAGAGAAAGTCATGACATTTCAGTAACAAACCTGCAGGATTGCTGGTTGAGCTGTCAAAATTGGGACTGTCCGGCTCAAAACGGACAGTTGAGAGGTATGGCAAAAACAGAACACACTGAACTTTTCATTTGATACAGTAATTTATTAATCAAATTATACAGATGAATACCCTGTTTTTGAAAGTAAACCATCAATTTAAGCTGTTAGGAAGTTAGGGTAGCAACTGGTTGGAATCTCTATAATCGGGATTTAAGAATTTAAGCTATCTTTTAAAATCAAGCATTTGTCCAGTCTCCCACTAGTGCAAACAAGAGCACGTTTTTTTTTCATCTCAGTATCTCTTAACCTGTCCATCAACTAGTTAAAAAAATGTTTCCCCTCATTATCCTAGAGGGGTAAATCAAGCCATGAGAAAGAAACAAATCTGATAAATAGTTCCTTAAAGGAATACTGCCATAATGTTTATGGTGTAGTTTTTATTTTTAAATTACACTTTTTACACTTCAAATAATGAACTGTACAATATAAAATTACATCCCTAAACCAGCAAGTGTATTGTTTAATATTAGTGTGTAGGCAGCCATCTCAGGTCATTTTGCCTGGTCATGTGCTTTTAGAAAGAGCCAGCACTTTAGGATGGAACTGCTTTCTGGCAGGCTGTTGTTTCTCCTTCTTAATGTAACTGAATATGTCACAGTGGGACCTGGATTTTTACTATTGAGTGCTGTTTTTATATCTACCAGAGAGCTGTTATATTGTGTTAGGGAGCTGTTATCTGGTTACCTTCTCATTGTTCTGTTGTTAGGCTACTGGCGGGAAAAGGGAAGGGGGTGATATCACTCCAACTTGCAGTACAGCAGTAAGGAGTGACTGAAGTTTATCAGAGCACAAGTCACATGACTGGGGGCAGCTGGGGCAGCTGGGAAAACTGACAATATGTCTAGCCCCATGTCAGATTTCAAAATGAAATATAAAAAAACCTGCTCTTTTGAGAAACGGATTTCAGTGCAGAATTCTGCTGGAGCAGTACTATTAACTGATGCATTTTGAGAAAAACATGTTTTCCCATGACAGTATCCCTTTAAAAATGTGAAAAAAAAAATTATTTATTTTATCAATCCTCGGACTGTTCATGTTTATGAATGTGACTCCCCATCAAAAAAATAAAATAACTTTTCTTACAGAATTGATTCTTTCAACAGAATTAATCAAGAAATGCCTAAAAATGCAATCAGTTCCTCAAACTGGACAATGATTTTGTGAATAGCTTCTAGAGATGAGTGATTTATTTACTCATGCAGATATGTGAAATTCATGTTTTCACATTCGCATTTTTTTTACTCACAGGAAAAAAGTTTGAGAAAAAACACCAAAGCATTTGGCGTCACCAAACTTTTTGCCAAACATTTGGTGAAATTATGGTATTTTTGCTAATTTTCTTGCCATTTGCCAATTATTTTGGGCAAAACAAGGCAATTTCACTCATCACTGTTTGACTGTATTTGGGTTCCCTCTTTAACATCTTAGCAATGAAATTGCAATGGTGTATGTAGTTTAGCAAAAGATATGAGCTAGGGATGCCTGGTTTATGCCTCATACTCTAATCTTTTACATTAATCCTTTTCATAAAAGCAATAAGTTCCATTTACACATCAATAACAAGGCTTAGAACAGTGTATGAGCAGTGGGACTAATAATAACTGCTACCTGGAATACTGATCCAGAAAAATGTCAGGAGAATTATCTAGAGTGACAGTTACTACAGTAATTAAATGAAGGAGTAATTATAAGTTATGGCAAACATATTTAGTATGATTAAAAATGACAACCTTTCAGCTGTATTAGATATCATTGTACCACTAGGTCCATCAGAGCAAACTATCATTTACAGTTATGGGATCAATCCATATCCAGAATGATTGGGAACCAGCAGGGGTGCTCCACCAATGAGGTGACTTGAGCCACACGCCTCAGGCGGCAGCTCCCCCCCTGGTTGCCAGGGGCGGCAAAAATGCCGCTCCTGGTAACTAAGAGCCGAATTTCCGGTTTTCAATTACAATTGCAATTGTTACTACTACTAATTCTACATAAGGGATATTTCCATAATTTCCATAAATTAATTAAATTAACGACCTGAAAATTTTACTTGAATTTGTATCAAGTTTTCCTCTGAAAAAAAACTTGAAGGCAATTAACTTCTTCAAATGGTTCAAAGGACCTCTGCCATTGACTTCTACATGGAATTAGAATTGTTTCCAGGGTCGAGGTGTGATAAATCTAACTTTCAAATTCAAATTCAAGCTGGTGGCTTTAAATTCGAAATTGTTCGACTTTGAATTCAAATTTACCATTCAAACCTAAGTAAATCTGCCCCTAAATTAACAGAATTGTTTTACTTACCATAAAGTGCAACGTACTGTTTTATTATTATCTTATTACAGGGAAATAGGAAATAAATTATCAAAATTTGATTTGAATGTTATCTATGGATAACAGGTTTCCACATAACTGATCCCATAGCTGTACAAGTACTGCACTCGGTAAATGCACTTGAATTCCTATGCCATTGGTGTAGTTGTAAATGGCGCAAGTGAAAGGAATGAAATCCATGTTTGTCTCTGACTGTGCACACATTTCCTCCTGCTCTGAGGTATGCTGAGCTCTAGTCATGACTGCTGGCATGTCTTTAGCAATATGTTGTTTAAATGCTGAATTAGAATTTAGCCTTATGGAAGTTAACATATGCAGAATATACAATAAGCATTTTTGTTAGAATTATTGTTATTCATAATAATATATGGTTAGGATAAGGCATCTTACTTTAATATTATTAAAGATACCATCTTAAAGGGGCAGTACACACTCTTTTGTAACTAGATCAGAAGGGAACTATTGTGAAAATGAAAATTGTATATAAGCTTCAACATACTGAAATAAGAAACTTTCTAAATACAATCAATTAAAAATGCTGTACTATTTCTGACATAATCAAGTTTATCTTCACTATTCCTCTCTCAGCATCAGTTTCTCCTCATTCTGTCTTCATTCAGGTGATTGGTGTCAGATGAATGATCCAATATATCTTATAGGGGGGTTCATTTTGCCTAGAAGAGGTATTAGAACTCACTCTGTTAAAATCACCAGAAATCCTGTCTCTCTACATGCAGAATTTGTGCAAAAGTCAGTTATTTTGTTTGATTTGGTTTGTACTGGAATCAGTTATTTGAGTGAGCTAAGATATATTGGATCATTCATCTGACACTGCTGCATGAAGACAGAATGAAGAGAAACAGATGCTGAGAGAGGGATAGTGAAGATAAACTTGAAATCCACATTGATGAAATGAAATGAAAAGACAAAATGAAAGACAAAAGTTGTAACATTGCAGAACTGGCAAAGCCTGTTGGAAATAAATGAGCAAAAGAGATAAGCTAGAAAGGGGCAAAGTGAACTAATGAATGAATACCGAAAGGCATTTGGGAGGAAGGAATTCCTAAATTAATAAAATATCCTGTCGTGTGATGACTGCAATTTTACTTGTGTCCTTAGGAAGAAGAGACAGAGACAGATTTTCTGCATTTTATGATGTTCTGAGGGCGAAAAAAGGCAAAATCGCTAATATTAATTGTTAGTGTAACCTTTATTCCTTGTAAATCATTTATGTCATGCTGACTGAAAGCACAATCAGGAAAAACTATTCTTACTTAGACCTAAAAAGAGGAAAACTGCTGAAAATAAGGAATAATATAATGGGTACCAATAATGTATCATTATGACTTTTAAAGTCTAGATTAGTGGTAGGCATGGTAAGCATGTTGGTATTTCTTTAGTCTTAAGTATGATTGATGGAAAGGCACAGGAATACAAAACCATTATAACATTAATAATACCATTTTCTGCTCTGATAATTCCGGTAGCCTTCCAGGCTCAAACTGACTTAACATGAGTTACACTGAGAATAATTCTCCTGTTTCCACTTAGCACGTTGGATTTTATTTATCTTTACATCAGTTTCATATGTGCGTCTTGATCATTGAATGGAGATGATCATTCAGCCTCATCCCTCTTGGTTTTTCAATTAAAGGTTAAATACAGGGAAAAATAAAAATCATTGTGGTTCCCCGTTGTTAACAATGTAAAGATCTTTAACACTTGCCAGACAGGAGTGGGTGAAACAAAATTTTTGCAATTTGATACAGAAAGTTTTATGGCCTTAGAGCTAGTATTTCTCTATAGTAATGTATATATAAAGAATGAACTCTGGAGAACCAATTGCTGATTCAGTGATTCATTTATTCGAAACCAGTGCACGACATGTTTCGGGCCAAGTGGCCCTTACTCAGGTGCTTGTACCAAGCACCTGAGGAATATGAATTTGTATCATATCCAGAATGGACGCAGTTTATTTTCTACGATTCTCCGGCTTTCAAAGCGAAGTATCAACGTCACAGGTATTTCACAACAGTATTACTCACGCTGTGAATGGTACCATAGTTCAGTGAGTTTGCATAGCTGGTTCCCTAAGTATTTTATGATTCCGTTATTGCTCCTGTAGTTCCACCACCCACTCCACATTTTGATGTCCAAGACAGAATATTAAAGCAGGATATCTAGGTGATCAATAGCATAGTATTTCTGAGTGAAACACATCTAGCCTTTTCAGAAGCCTGCCTTGTGTGCGTTTCATTCCTATTTATCAAACAGTATGCAGCTAAGTTACAGTTCATTGAGCTTCCATGTCATTTCCAATATTCCCAGCTGTGAAAAGGTTGACCTATTGCAAAATGTGTAATTTTTCCTTCTTTAGAAATGAGCATCGTCCCTGTGAGCATTCTTATGCTATTTGCCTTGCCACATAACGCATACTGATGAGTTTAGCTAAAGAAGAACTAACAGATATTTTTGAATATTGGGTTCTCTCTGTCTCAGTCCCCTTTAAGTTGTAAAGCACAGCATGAATCATATGTGCTATATAAATAACGTAGCAGCAGTAATGTAGCTTAAGAGCTTAGCATCCAGGGGGCATTTCCTCTCGGTCGCTCTGTAAATTCATAGCGTTCATTTTAAGCATTTCACACTAAATGCTGGTGATTACAAATATATAGCTTTCAAATAAACACGTTTAATGGCAGTTGAAGAGATCATCAAAACACCATAATGTATGAGACTAGGATAATCGTTATATATATGAATGCAGCTAACAGTGGCTATGTCTATGTCAACTATAACTTGAAGAAAATAGAAGCTCTATAGATGTGAACTGATATAAAAGCCAGAGAGTTTACAGTTTACTGAGGACCACCTAAAAAAAACACAAAAGGTGATGGACTATTGGGCCAATAGTGAGTAATGAATGAAAGATTTGCATCATACATAACACTGAAATGAAATGGGGAGGGTGAAAAGAAAGTGTAAATGACACAGAATAAATGAAATTGAGAGTAGAAGGGAGTAGAGAGTAGGAGGAGAGACAATAAAGTGAAAAATGTAGGCTCTGTGGGACTGAACAGAAGAACCCATGTACCATCATCAGAATTTGCAACATGAAGTGGTCTTTTCCTGTGAGTTTGGTGTTAACAAAGTGATAAATGTCTATCCCTTGTGATCAAGGTTTTTTTTTTCAATCTTACAAATACATTAATCTATAAATATGTCCACATAATACCAGATGTCCATAAATTAAAAATGTAACAGCCAAAACATTGGCTTTGCATTAATTTCATCTTTTTGACCAAGATAACACCTGTGCAGAGTGCAGATTTCCTTCCATACATGCACATCTAAAAATATAATCATGCAATCATGTAGTAAAGGAAATATACCTAATCATTCCAGTTAATGTGTGTTATGCACTTATCCAATTCTGTGCAATCCCACGTAAATTGTTAAATATTATTTCTGCTGTTTTTTTTTTTTTTTATACATAGGGCCTTACAGAATACACTGAGGCACATTGAGAAGCTCAGATGCACGCTAAGATGCATTAAGTGAAATGTATATAGTAAAAAAACCATGTAAAAGTACTACAATATGGTTACTTAAACCATATACAGGTATTTACTGAAACAGAGAATTACATATTGCATGGACAATTCCATAAGTAGCCTCATGGATGTGTGTGAATACCAAAGTAAGAGAAATAAAAGAAAGTGAAGACAATTTTATCTTGAGGGGCATCAACAACAGCTATAAGAACAGCAACACCAGTAAAACTATTTAGCAAAATAGAAAAATATTTATTACCTCCTTTTTTTTAAATAATGTAGTAATAATTATGATACAGAATAAAACACACATCGTTCACTATAAAACATTCATGTTTTAAAGAAATAAACACACACAAATGAATTTCAGCAATATTACTAGTATACCCAGACTCTTATGTTTATATGTGGCTGTGATTGCTTATTGTCTTTCCTCAGTCAGCCAGACTGTACTAAGCTACTTGTGACAATATTGATTTTTCCCATTAAGAAGAGTCTCACTATGAGTAGGGATGTAGCGAACCGCCGCCGATGTGTTCGCGAACGCCGTTCGCGAACACCGGCAAAATTTGCGAACTGTTCCCGAACTTCGAACATCCGAAAATCGTTCGATTTGAACGATCGAAGGATTGAAATCGTTCGATCGAAGGATTTTCGTTCGAATCGAACGATCGAAGCCATTCGATCGAATGATTTCATTCGATCGAATGCTTCGATCGTTCGATTCGAACGAAAATCCTTCGATTTTAGTGGTCGAATGGTCGAACGATCGAACGATTTTGACGCGAACGCCTATTGGCGAACATCGCGCGACGTTCGCGAACTTGCGGCGGACGCGAACAGTCGAAGTTCGCGCGAACTAGTTCGCCGGCGAACAGTTCGCTACATCCCTAACTATGAGAGCATAGCCTGCAGGAAGATAAATTGAAAATATTTTGCTCCTATCTTATTTTGCTTCAGGGGCCAAAGCAGGCAATTTGAAAATTTGAAGAAGCGTCAATTTCACTAGAGGGGAAAATGGCAGGCTCCTCATGAGTGTATAATCGTCACTTCATTGTCACACGTATTGGGCATTTACAGAATTAGCCACTTTGTTTGTAAAATAGGGTTGTAAAATAGAGAGTCCTCAACACCACCCAAAACATTATCAATAATGTATAATGAATTATAGGAATTCATTTATAACATTCATATAGTGATAAACATGTGCATTCTGGTTAACAGTCAAGTATTAATACCCAAAGTTGCTAGGAAAAGTGGGATCTGTTATCTGGAAACCCATTATCCAGTGTGCTTCAAAATAAGGGAAGGCCATCTCCCATTGACTCCATTTTAATCAAATAATTCAAATGTTTAAAAAATATTTGCTTTTTCTCTTTAATAATAAAACGGTACTTTGTACCTGATCATAACTAAGGTATAAATAATCATTGAGAAGGCAAAACAATCTTATTGGATTTATTTAATGTTTGAGTGATTTGGTATGGTGATACAAGATGCCTTATCTGGAAAACCACAGGTCCTCAGCATTCAGTTTAACAGGTCCCATATCTGTATATATAAAAGTTGTTTCCAGTAAAAAGATTCTTTTTAAGCCATTCACACTAACAGACATTCCTATAATTCAATAAGTTTACAACTGAACTGCTGTTTATTTCCAAAAAGATCCACTGGATAATCAACCTATGGTTTGAATGTAACACATTTAATCACTCAAAATGGAAAACTATAATGATCAAAGATACTTTACATGTTGACCAATATATATTTATCTTAATATTTTCTGCTACAAACACCGATCAAATCTGCTTGGAGTTTTTTCCGCTTATCTATTATTACATTTTCCTGGAAATTTGCTTTGTGGGAAAAAATCAGACTTTCAAGATTTTTTCGGATTTTTCATCCAATTTTCACGATTTTTCCGGAATGTTTACCCAAAAACTTCGAGGTATTGCACACATAAAAAAATCATTGGGACTTCTCCCATTGACTTATATGCAACCTTGACTTATATTCAACCTCAATGGATTTTCAGACTTTTCCATCCTTGGAGTTTAATAAATTCCGAAAAATGTGTGATTTTGTAAAAGTCTGATTTTACATGGTTATTGATTAGCCAAGACAGCCACATTGGCATCTCCCTTGGAATGTGGGGTCAAAATAGTTGTGGGCAGTACATTATGATTCAGCTTTCTTTTGTGCCAAAACACACAATATTAGTAACAAATTGTTGGATATGCCAAAAATTGGAACTTGGGACCTCAATGTCTACACTTTTCCCAAAACACCAAAAAAAAATGTTTTGATAAAAACGGAAACAATAGAAACATCCTGTATTGGAGAAATGTATTTGTTCAAAATAAACAACAATTTGAAAAAAATGCTAAACAAAATTAGGTTGACTATGTTTAATACAACTGTGGATTGCATTCCAAACGTATGTGGCAATATTCAATTATACTGATATTTCCCAATGAATTAAGGGGACACTAAAATAAGAACAGAACCTCATAATTTTCAAAAAATCTTTTCAATCAAAAAAATTTAATAATGGTCGGTCTCCTTGGTTAATACAAATCAAACTTTAAAAAAAAGCCTCCTTCTATATGAGTACAGTTTGTGCAGCACACATTTTATGCGTGATCACGTACAAAGTGCTGAGACAAGAGCAGGTTCTATATTGGTTATGTGGATTGACCTGGAGATGTTATAAACAGAAACTGAGATGTTTGTTTGAAATATGGAGCTCTAGATGTTCTTTTATGCAAACACATTAAACATCTAATCATGGTGCTGATGGATAGAAAATAGAAAGAACTCTTTGATCTCATGGCCTCAATCTATTCCTTGTCACATATATATATATATATATATATATATATATATATATATGAATATAGATGGGAAAATAGTATGAATTCATTCTGGAATCTTTATTTTAGAGTAAGGTTATTTACATACTGTATTGTGCCTGGTCAACTGTTGTACTCAGAATCCAGATATATAAATGAAACCTTCACAGTTCTATAAAGTGACCTATGGGATAAACATCACATACTTTGCCAAAGTTACTCCACTAACTAATTCAGTTGTTAGTGTTTTTTGAAGAATTTTATGGACATTGTTTCTCATAATTATTCCAGTCCTGGTTCACAGGTTGCATTTTGTCATCAGTTGCCACTTGCTCCTGTGTCATACAGCACAAGCCAATCAATGGACTACATTTTATTATGATTAATTGTCCCGCCCCTATGCATTTCTCTATGCATTACTGGATATTCTATGGAGTGCCTGTGTATGTTAGGATAGAAAATTTTGAAAATGATACTAAACTGTTATCAATATTTACAGATGGATCAAAGTTTGTTAATGTATTCCTCTTTCATTTTTAAGTTTCCAAATAATGAGAAAATGTTTCTAAACTGGTGTTTCACATATTTACTCAAATATTTTTACAAGTTTTATTTAGCAGGTAAGAGAAAGGACTGAGCCTATCTCCTGTCCGCCCACACATCATTCACCCCATCCTTTTGTTCTTGCATAGCATAAGGATAGGTCACACAGAATTCATAAAACCCACTGAACATAAAAATTTAAAAATGAGACAGACTATTAAAAAAAAAAAGTGAGAGAAAATGAAGCGATTTTATAGAAAATCAGAAGCTGTGCCTCTGTGAAATGAGCATACTTATTTATATTTGAAATGTTTATCTTTTTTGTGAGCCAAGACTTAAATAATGAAATCAGCTAGCATTCTATAAGTTTGGGAGGACTTTATGCTGATATATATGTTGAAATTTTAAGCTCAAGCAGTTTTAGGAAGATGCTATTATAATAATGACAGTCTTATGAAATATATGGTTCTGCTCTATCAGCATTTTAATTAGTTTTGCTCCACCAAGGTCATACCATGAAAGATAAACTGTTCCTCAGGTGCACTGAATACTAAGATTGTTTGTAAAGCATATTGCAGTTCACCATGCATTTTCCCTTAGAGGATGTTACCATACTTCTTGAGAAATATACATTAAAGGGGAATAAATTTTATTTATAAGGAAGATTCAAATTCCATTTATCCTCTATAACAGGATAAGAGGAAACTACTGCTACTTCTTTGCATCCATAAAACTTTGCCCTTAATACTGTTTGTCTACTTTTTGAGTTAACAAAAATGTAGATGGTATATGATATATGTTTCCTTTCAGGCAAATACAATTTGTCTGAAGATGTACATCATAGTTCTGCTACTCTTTAAAGACTGGCAACTAGTCTATGTTAGTCTTTTTTTTATTGTGAAAGGGTGGTCTGTTTTACCTTTGTAAAAACTTTTGACTTTAGTGGAACATTTATGTATGCTGATAGTATTACTGTAACCACTGCAAATATTCAAAGCCAACAGTCCACGGGCATGGTTGTATTTCAGTCTCATAGATTGAGATCAAAAGCCTGACATAAATGGGCATTTATTCTCAATTTATTGAGCTACCACCACAAAAAACTGTTTCCATCACACCACACATACTACACATACAAAGAATAAGAAGAATTTGAGGGGCAAAATATCTTTCGAGCGTACTATCTACAGGAGGCCAAATCACATGCTTTCAAGATCATAGAATCGCTATGGTGGTAGAGAATGTACAGCGAGCTCTTGTGCACCTGTAGTTCTGTGCAATTCATCTAATCTACACATCATGGCTTCAATTAACACTATCATGGCATTGCTTAAGTGCTCCATGTATGGCATTGATGCAAATGTGCTCCCGTTCTGCCGTTTCAGAGACCCCTAAGTTACCATCACAATAAACAATTTGACTGATTTTATTATTAATAAAGTTCAGTGGAGGGGTTGTTACTGGCAAATATAATACTGAATGAATAAATATACTGGAGACTATGGGCCAAGATCTACCATTTCTGTTTATTAGTGATGGGCGAATTTGTGCAGTTTCGCTTCGCCGAAAAATTCGCGAATTTCGCGCGAAATTCGCGAAACGGCGAAAAATTCGCGAAACGGCGCCGGCGTCTCGTTTTTGACGCCGGCGCCCGTTTTTCCGACGCCGGCGCCCGTTTTTGGCGCCCGCGTCCGTTTTTTCGAAAAAAAAATGTTGACGCCGGCGAATTTTTCCCGCGAATTTTCGCGCCCGTTTCGCGAATTTATTAGCCGACGGCGAATCGCGCAAATTCGCCGCGAATTCGCGCCTGGCGAATAAATTCGCCCATCACTACTGTTTATCAAGGAAGTGCAATATTTGTGAAAAATAGCATTCATAACTTTGTAAAGTCAATATATCATACTTGGCTGGGAAAGAAGATAAGTGAACTGATAAAACTCTTAAACGGAAAAAAAATATTTTCAGTTTGTAATACTGGTCCTTGCATGAAACATTTTATTTCTTCTGAATAAAATTGAATGGAATATTTGTCTTGAAATGCAATATCTAGCTACTGAGCTCATAGTTTCACACACACACAAAACTTCGAAATTTGACCATCGAATGCGGTAATCGGACATTCAAAGTAGAATGATTTTTAAGATCGTACTTTGATCGTACGATTCCAACGATTTAATCGTACGATATTACAAAAAAAATCCTTCGATTTATCAAAACTTAGCCAAAAGCTGGCTATAGGTTCTAGGAGGTCCCCATAGTCTAACATTGCAATTCGGCAGGTTTAAGGTGGCGAAGTGTCGAAGTCGAAGTTTTTTAAAGAGACAGTACTGCGATTTTCGAATGGTTGAATTTGGTATTTTCAATTTGGTTGAAGTCGAATTTGGCCTATTCGATGGTTGAAGTACCCAAAAATTACTTCGAAATTTGAAGTTTTTTAATTCGAAAATTCACTTCGACCCTTAGTAAATCTGCCCCACAATAAAGTCGGTTTCATCAGGAACTAATAAGCCTGGCTGTAATTTGTGTAGTAAGTTGCTATTTATGCTTACATTTTTCTGTTGAAAACTACAAAAAGCATTAGGTTAGCTATGAAAACAATAGACAGTCAATTTATTTGCTTTTTATTTTTTATTTGCTTTCCTCTACAAATATCAACATGTTACCATATTACAATTATTTCTTTAAATGAGAACTTCCCAAAGGCCATCAATGACAAGTTGCAAGACAGAAATGGGCCCAAAACATGTGTTTGCTATGAGGATTGATGCCTTCAACAGTTTGTTTTAGGCAGTGTGCCTGAATAACTAAACTACTTGTAGCTGTAAGAATCATTTGTAATGTTTCAAAGAATGGCAGCATTATGCACGGAATTATTCAGCTATTTAAAAACTCAATTTTCATATGCACTACAAAGTTTTAATTATCCTTCATGGCAGTTTCCTACATCTGTGTCCAAATTATTTATAATCATTGCACTAGCTTCATAATCCATTGCATAGTCCATCTTTAAGCCTCATTATGTTTTGGAATTCCTAATGATAATTTTACATTTCAAGGTACTATTTCTCATTGCTTTCTCTGTTACATCTAACCTCACTACCCATGTAGGTCATAGAGTCTATCTGATTTTAATCACTATAAAGTGCAATATCTTTTATACAATTTGTGTTTTTTTAATTATCTTGTTTATTTTTTTTCTCAAACTCTCTTTTTTTTAACATTTTACAATACAAATTATAAAGACATGTATGCATATTGTTCACCTGTCTATGGCTTACTTTAATGGAGCAGAGACCATGTGTGTTGAATCCGTGTCAGTCAGTTGTAGGGGTTGGAAGAGGGGGGGTAGGAATTAAAATGAAAAAAAAATAGGGGGTGGTAGCAAGTCAATTCAGACATAATACGAGGAGTTGTATGAAATAGAAATTACATTAGTAATAAGTGGAAGCTATAACTTTTACTCATTAATCTTTATTAATTAAACATTTGTGCATTTTGGGGTGCATAGTGTTATCGCATAGTTTTGTCATCCACAACAATCAATGTCAACTAATCTTTGGTCGACATCCTACCATATTAAGGAGCAATATATTCTAATCCTGTCAATTTCTGGATATGTAAATGGCTTTTATATATACTACATTACTAATGAGATGTTGCAAGTCTATAATTGAGGGGGCTTGGACAGCTTTCCAGTATAATAGTATGAGTTTCTTGCCCAGAAAATAGAAAATTAAGTAGTAGTGTATAGAAGGCAGGCCCTCTGGAATGCCCAGCAGACTTGGGGGGTTATTTATTAAAGTCTGATTTTTTCTGGTTGGACTTTTAAAGGGGAAAACCACATCTTTTTTGTAGAAAAAAACGTTTTTTTCTTGAGATTTATGAAACCCCTATGGCGTTAATAGTCAGAATAAAAAACTACTCCAAATAAGACCTGCATGTAGAAGTCAATGGCAGATGTCCTGTTGACATTTTGAAGATATCCTGATCTGTGCTGGGTTTCGTTCAATAATCTGAAGATCTGAAAATCTGAAAAAGTTGTAGATTTCAAACATGAAATCTGAGAAAGACTCAGTTTTCGGGGACAAATCAAAAATAATTACACATTTCGGATTTTTTCACGATTTTATAGAGTCTTTTCCCAAACAAGAATGTTTGTGAAAATTGATAAATGGGGGATTTGTGGATTTGGTCAGAGAAGATAGTGAGAAAATGTAGGATTTTGAAAAAAAAAAAAACTTAATATCAAAATAGCTAAAACCCAACTGTGAATGTTAAAAGTTCAACTGCCAGAACACGTGAAAAAAGGTGCCTTTATCAGCACCTCCTCTAAAGCAAGTGCCCTTGAGATTTTCATATGAATTATCTCATGTTTAGTTCAAGCTTTCAAGTTTGAAAGAAGTTGGTGCCTTGCGCTACTAAACAGTAAGATGAATTGGAGAGGACCTAATACTAATATAGAATCATATAGGAGCCTGATTTACTGCATATTACATAGGCATTCATTAAAATTCATATAAATGTAGTCTTGTTCATGTTAAAATTATAAAATCACTTAGGTTATTTACTAACCTCCGAATACCAGACATTCCCTGAAATCCGAAAAATTCATGATTTTTCGTGTTATAATAGACTTTTAAATGTTTTAATTTATTAAAGCCCGAATATAAAAACACGGCATCTCAAACCTGTCGAGATTGCATAAAAGTCAATGGGAACAGTCCCATTGATTTTTGGGTGTGTCTGGGGTTTCAGGCAATTTCACAATGTTTTCTGAGATTTAGAGTGAAATCTTCACGAAAAGAGAAAAAAATCGTGAAAATCTGAACTTTTCCCACAAAGGTAATTTTCGGGAAATGTGATAATAAATAAGTGTTAAAAACCCGAGCGGGTTAGAAAGGAGTTTGTAGCAGCCAAATTGAGATAAATTTGGACATAGATAAATAACCCCCTTAGCTCATTTGTTGCCCTGGAAAACTTACTGCCAGTCTCTTGTGAGGAAATGCATTGTCTGTGTTAGATGGTATTGTCACTTGGAGACCACTCTGGCTTCTGGCTTGCTTGAGTGATTCCAGCATAACCATTGGCAGTGTAAGCATGGGCAGCGCGTTTGCTTTACTCATCTGCTGCTTTCCTTTCATTAATATGCCAAGGTTCCCTCTGTGAGTTCTGCCTATTTCAGTGTGTGTTATATGCACTAGATAAGTGAAACACCTCAAGTCTTTTTAGGAGGACTAGCCGTGTATTTGCTATGTTGAGCATTAAATATTTGATGGCTGTATGAAGTTATATATATTTTAAGTTAAATTTGTACAGTTGTTGAGGTTATATTGAGGAAGCTTGGGGGCCGATTCACTAAATTCGAGTGAAGGATTCGAAGTAAAAAAACTTTGAATTTCGAAGTATTGTTTGGGCTACTTCGACCATCGAATGGGCTACTTCGACTACGACTTTGAATCGAAGGAATCAAAGTAAAAATCGTTCGACTATTCGACCATTCGATAGTCGAAGTACTGTCTCTTTAAAAAAAACTTCGACCCCCTACTTCGGCAGCTAAAAGCTACCGAAGTCAATGTTAGCCTATGGGGAAGGTCCCCATAGGCTTTCCTAAGTTTTTTTGATCGAAGGCTATTCCTTCGATCGTTGGATTAAAATCCTTCGAATCGAAGGATTTAATCATTCGATCGAAGGAATAATCCTTTGATCGTACGATCGCAGTATTTGCGCTAAATCCTTCGACTGCGATATTCGAAGTCGAAGGATTTTAATTCCTAGTCGAATATCGAGGGTTAATTAACCCTCGATATTCGACCCTTAGTGAATCAGCCCCTTAGTGTAGCTACACCATTAGTACTGCAGTTCACTCCTGGAAAGATATTAAGAACAATATGCCTCCTGAATAAGAGTTCCTGAACGAGAGTTTGAATCCACAGCTTCTTTAAAACTGAATCCTTTTCAGCATGGAAAGCCACACCAAATACATGAATTAAATGTACAGGCTGTAAGGTCCCTGTGTAATAAGAATACACCATTCATCACATGTTTTCTAGACACAACCAGTTAGCTTTGCTCAAACAAAACAAGAGTTTCATCTGTGGTAGCTGTAGCCTATTGTGTTTTCATTCATTTCAAACATGATTTTTATGAACTAATGATAAAGTGTATTAACCTTGTTATAATAAGTAATCAGGAATATTTGTTTTGAAGCAATGCAGTATTTTTTTTTTTCCTTTTCATTTTATTAGCTCAAGTTTTATTGTACTGCATTATCTTTCTTAAGTACCTCTATAAATTCCTGAAAGTGAATACGCAGTGAATCATTGTTTGGCAAAGAAAAAGCTGAATGCAGTAGTCAGGTGCAAACGAGGTCAAATGGAACTTGCTTGCATATCAACTGATTCTCATTAGAAGTAATTAAAATTAACTACAATATATAAAAAACAGTGAAGAAGTAGCATTTGCCAGGCTGGTAATATATGGAGCATGTCTTTAATAAAAAAGTAAAATGTGTTCTGCCTGACAATTCAAACTATCCTATTTCTTGACAATAATGTAATGTGACTGATTATTTGTTTAGAAATAATTTTCTTTTAATTGAAATCGGATTAGGAAGAAAAGCCTTAAAGGAGCAATGGAATTTTATAAGTTCAATATAATATGTATATGTTTGCTTTTTTTTTTACATATAAAACTTTTCCTCTGTAAAACAATAAACAGAACATTTTGTTTTGGGATGTTTAGACGCATTTGCACTAGAGTTTTCCATTCAGTCTAAAATGTCCCAAAAGAATAGTCTGGCACATTGTTCCAAAGAAATCTATAATTTACAAGATATTCATAGCTTTTGTGTATTATATATATAAATATATATATATATATATATATATATATATATATATATATATATATAGATATACCTTTTTCATGAAAAAACTGAAAATGTCACGTTGGTTTTGCATATAACACAACACGTTTTGTTTTGAATGAAAACACCAGCCATATATACACATTTGATACTGACACTAAGGGGGTTATTTACCAAACTCCGAATGCAAAAATCACGAAAAATTTGTGATTTTCTTTTTAAAATCAAACTTTTAAAAAAATCACAAATTATTCAGAATTTATTAAACCCCGAGGATGAAAGAGTCCGAATCTGAAAATCCGGCATCTCAGACCTGTCAAGGTTGCATATAAGTCAATGGGAGAAGTCCCAATGATTTTTTGATGTGCACTGGGTTTCTTGCAATCGCCCTTGGGTGAAAATTCTGAAAACATTTTGAAAATCGGTTGAAAAAATCTTGAAAATCGGCTATAAATTTCAAAAAAACTTGAAAATCAGATTTTTTTCACGCAAAGCGAATTTTCAGGAAAATGCAATATTAAATAAGTTTAAAAAACCCGAGTGTTTTGATCAGAGTTTGTAACAGAAAATATTGAGATAAATTCGGACTTTGATTAATAACCCCCTAAGAGGCCTATTTAGAAATCTAAAGTTTAGAGAGATAAAAAAAACACAAATATTTAGAGATTTATTATGCTCTGAAACTGCTAAAAATCAGAATCCAAAAATACTCCAGCTAAACCTGTCAAAATCAAGAGAGTCATGGTCCTTTTAATAATTGGAACATGTTTTGTGCCTTCAGGATTCTCTATAGTTTCAGGCTGTTTGATGCTGATTTTCGTTTGATAATCCAACAAATCTGAGTTGTTGAGACAACAAATCGAACAAGTCGCACTATTCTTATTGATGTGTAGCAACTTTTTCCAGGAATTTCTTTTTCAAGGAGATTTATTGGTAATTTAAAGGGACTTGGGATTTGGGAATTTGGTCAAAATTTTTTTTTTAATTATAGTGAGAAAAATAGGGTTTTAGTAAATATCCCACCTTAAAACTACTCTCCAAAATAGTGGAGGCTTACTTATTAAAGGTCAAATTTTAGAAGTTTTGGAAACCACCACTAAACTCACAGGGGCTCATTTATTAACACTGTGCAAATTTGCCCATGGGCAATTACCCATAGCAACCAATCAATGATTAGCTTTTTAAAGTAAAGCCAGCTGCAAGTAGAACAATGAATGGAACAATCTGATTGATTGCCATAGGTTATTGCTCATTGGCAATTTTGCCCAGTGTTGATAAATGACCCCTGTTAAACTCTAAAACTGATTGTCATTTAATTTATTAAAGTGATACTGACACATTCCTATAAAAATCATAGGAATGTGTCAGTATGAAGTACGTGCTGCACCCGGAATATTTTGCCTCAAAGCCACCTCTAAAAATTTTGGACAATTCCTAGCACAAAAAAATATGAAAACCTGTAAAAGTCCAAACTGATTAAAAGTAATCCAATAAGAACAGCGCAGCTCCTAGGAAAATTGCTGCACAAATATAAAAGCCCCCTCATAGAGGAACATGGGGGACCAGATAAGTAATGTAAAAGAAAGGGGGGAAATTTATAAATAGCATGCAAAGACAATGTTATGATAGATGTAAAAAAGAGTTTCATTTCTGGTGTCAGTATCTCTTTGAAACATTATAAGAAGTAGAAGGGACACTCTGCAATTTTGACTACCGTATATACTTGAGTATAAGCTGAGTTTTTCAGCATCCAATGTGCTGAAAAAGTCTACCTCGGCTTATACTCAAGTCAGTGGGCAGTAGCTGAGATTGCAGTCACTTTTAATCAATCCTACACCAACAGTTCGCTTGGGGAGAGACTATTGGTAGTAGTGACTGCAATATCACACAGCGCCATCTGTTGGTTATATGAAAGATTAACAGTGACTGCAATATCACACAGCGCCCTCTGTTGGTTACATGAAAGAATAACAGTGACTGCAATATCACACAGCGCCCTCTGTTGGTTATATGAAGGATTAACAGTGATGGCAATATCACACAGCGCCCTCTGTTGGTTATGCGAAAGATTAACAGTGATGGCAATATCACACAGCACCCTCTGCACATGGTAGTGGGACAGTGGGACAATGCACACAGTAATCTGTTTGGCAATTCTCTGTCACCATCAACTTTGCAAAGAAGTCCGGTTGATCACTGGGGGGGTCGCTTTGGCGGAATGTGCAGAGACAGGGCTGTAGTTGTGTCTAGGCTTATACTCAAGTCAATAAGTTTTTACAGTTTTCGTAGGTAAAATTAGGTACCTCGGCTTATACTCGAGTATATATATATATATATATATATATATATATATATATATCATTTTATTTTTTATTTATTGAAAAATATTTTCTGGCATTATTTTAACACATTGGGTGAATGTCATGTGGAACCCTATTTTTTAAAAAAAATAAGGTATAAAATAAGGTATAAAATCACTTAACCTCCATAAAATGATACATCTATTGCTTTTCATCTTTCCCCTGTAGCAAGAATAAAGCTTCAGTTTTCCCCTCATAGTGTTTGCTCTGAAATTAAAGAGTATATTTGCTATTAAGGATGAATAAGGATGAATTAAGGATGAATACAAATGAGTAAATCGAGATTGTCACACTTTTAACACTAACACTGAAAACTGTACAAAGACAGCTGAAACATGAACTACTGAAGTTTCTCAGTAAGCGAGAGGAAGCTAGTATACCATGAAATTAGACAGAACTGTTAATAATTTTCTTTTCTTCCTAATTTTGTAAGGATGCACTGCTTTGAGATTTGGACAAGTTTGTGCACTTTTGAAGGGTTTAGATTTAGATGAATCCTTTCTCCTCAACCAAACTGAATCAAAGCCCTGAAGATTTTTTTTTTATAATTTGCTGGGGAATATACTCAGATTTAAATATGCAAATTAGAGTTGGTATTAGGTTCAGTATTCAGTCAAACCTTTTGCAAAGTATTCAGCATTTGTCTAAATCTATAAAATATAGATCCAGTGCAAATGCCCCTAATTATTTATTCTTCCCACTAAAAAAAATCTACATTACTGTCTATTATTTTGAAATTATCATGTGTTTTTTATGATTTTCATGTGGTTATTATCATTTTATAAATAAACTGTTTATCCATATTGCCATTTTTGATTTAATTCATCATTTTTTTTTAATTCAATGTTACCATTAAAATTAGAATTCAAATTTAAATGGGTTGTTATTTTATTCCCCTGGCTTATTTCATTCTGTGCCGCATGTAGCTAGAACTAGTATCACCCAGATATGAAAGTCCACATTTAAATAATCTGTAATAGCCATATTATTTATTATTGAGAAAAGATTACTTACCGCAGCTCAATATTTCACATACTGTATGTAAGGATTTGTTCATGTTAATGTTTCCCTTTATTGGGATACTATTCTGGATACATACTATTTGTCAAAAATTATGGTGAAAAATTATTAAAATTAAAAATATGTAATTTATGTCAGTGAAATCCTGCTGAGATCTCATAAAATTCAATAGGAAGTAAATCTTTAACAATCAAGTATTTTATCGAGAACACTGAAATGTGGGATTCTTGACTTGGTGAATGTGGTTAGCCTCAATTCATTTTTTATTTTTATTTTTTGCAATGTTACTACATTTTTATTTTTTTTAAATAAATGTCCCCCTTAGAAAACTGTATTAGTCTATACAGAAGTTTATGTGGAACTACTTTTCTGATCTGGAGTAACCATCTTAGAGCTTTTTCTATAACACTACTATTTGAAATGTTAACTGTATGTAACTGTATATATGCTAATAGCACTTGGGACCACTGGTCCAGAAAAATGTTCCAAGTAAAAAATGCAAGACATCCATTGGAGGCATAATACTGGTTGGTTCTATAAATATCCAATGGAAAGTGCTTGAGTAACAACTCATGGGAATAAAGAGAGAATGAACATTGCTAGTAAGTGGGTCTGTAAGTAACTGTGTGCCAACAAAACCCCATTGGTCAGCAAGATGCAATGTTGTTTCATTATTTAAGACTTATTATTGGGTTAACAGTATCAGCTGGTGGAGCTAACATTTCGACTAGAAGAAGAAGCAGAATGATTGTCTTATATTATAATATATATATATATATATATATATATATATATATATATATATATATATATTTTATTTTTTATTTTTAAAGATAATGAGTTCCTTATTTTTCCAGCTTATAATTAAGGCCCTTCTTGTATTGCATAGCAACAATAAAAATGTATTTTCAATGGTTCCTGGTGTAACACATCTAAAAGACATGCTTGGAGCACTTCTCAATTCATCATCCATGTATAGTAGATGTACCATGTCATGTGCAGCCAGAACCATTGCAGTTATCACACCTGTAGCAGAGTTATTGGTTATTCCGCATTAGAGGGGTGTAGAATAGTCTGTGTATGAATATAATTTGTATAAGATAGCATTTATAGTACTAATTCACTTTTAATATTAGAAAGTATGTCAAACAAGGCTTTTCCTCAAACACTACAAATTATTTATTTTATAAAAACTGGTCCTAAAGCAAAACATTAAAAGCACTTTCAAGGCATTTACTTTACAGAGCAAGCTAGCCTCAGGATCCATTTAAAGAAAAGATGATATTCCATTCTGACAATCTGGCACAGGCAATATCTTGACTTAAATGTAAAGTGGTTTTGCTACATTAGTTGTATCAGCTGAGACTGGTCCTACTGTTCACTCTGAAGAACCCAAATAGCATGGCATAGCGATAAACACCCTTTATTCCACTGCCAAGGTGACATGATATAAATTATAAATAAAAGGACATATAGATATTTTTAGCAATAAAGTCACCTGAATAGAGTGACTTACATCTGCCCATGCATCACAGCCCAACAACTGTTATATAATTAGTTTGACAGTCACACTTTTAGAGTTGCCCTGCTGCCCTCAAGCTGGGAGGACCGCAAATGTATTTATGTATGTATATTTTTCATATGATGCTACTTGTTACATTATTGTACAAATACAATAATAGAACATATACAATAATGGAACAGAAATAAATAAAAAAATACATTAAAGTGGACCTGTAACATTAAGAAATAATTCCAAGTCCTATTTTATTATGTTAATAAAGCAGTTATGGTGAGGAGATAGGGGGAATGGGAGGAGTGCACTGACATCTAGGAAGTGAAGAACAGAAAGTCAAAGTAATATGTCATTAACAGCTGAGAATTTTATACAAGTTTTAACAGGTAGGGATGTTTTCATGACAAAAAGAAATTGGGTTTCATGTTTAATTTGAAAAGGATTATTTCATTCATTCAAATGTTTATTTTCTAAACTGGATTAAGAAACCCCCATATTAAGCTCAGGAATTTATCTTTAGTCTAATCCATTTGTGGCTGCCATCTTGGTTAGGTGTTAATTCACTTTCCACTGTCTAATAATCATTTCCTGCTTGTGTATGTGCATCATTGCTTAACCCATGTGCATCATTGCTTGGCATCAGGGCCGGAACTATGGGTAGGCAGAAGAGGCAGCTGCCTAGGACGCAGTGATCTACCCCTAGACCAAACCTACCTGGAACTCTACTTGAGCTATATGGCCCGCACATGCGCGCCCAAGTGGTGTTAAGGTGCATGCGCTTGAGGGTGTTACTGTGCATGCACACATGAGCGGAGTTACTGCACATACGCACGGGAGCGGCTGTACTGCGCATGCTTACCGGGAATGGCTTTACTGCGCATGCGTGCATGATGGGGGAAAGGAGGGGCAAGCTTGCTGGCTGGGCTGCCTAGGGTGCCCGGCCTGCTTGGCCTGCCTCTGCTTGGCATCAACCTGATTGTTTTAGTATTGACCTGGCAACATACACAACTAGCTGGATGTGAGTCCTCTTCATCACCCTTCCAGTATTTGTAGAACAGAAAAACTAGTTTCAACCACTCAGATACTAGGCAAGCGGAAACACAATTGAGGTTAGAACACTATAGGAACATTTTGAAAAGGGATCACACATTTTGTTTTCACTCCTACATAATGATATTACAATTACTGTTTCTTTAAACAAAATGTCTACAGTATGATATATGATGTGGAGCCTGGATCTAGCTTTTTACAAAATACATTGAAAAATGTGTTTTCTTAATGACCTCAGAATAAAATGTTCCCTCACATTACAAAGCAAGCTGAACACTATTAATTACATTTTTCCCTCAAATTACTTTGAAATGATTTGAATTTGTTCTTCATTTGCTTCCTAATGAGAGTTCTACTCTTACCAAAGCAATGGAGTAAAATTTCAATGGGGTTAACAAGAATATTCTAATTATGAGCAATCAATCAGCATGTTAGAGCAATGAAAGATACTGTACAACAGTATTCCTTTAAACATTAAACTGCAAGAAAAGAAATAAAAACTATATTGTGGCATTAGGGAGAATTCCATTAATTTTCATACCAAAACTATAACACATAACTCAGCATAATGCCGTAGGGCTACAATTGCACGCTGTGGCAATACATCAGGCCAATTACATAGTACAGTTAATAAGCTATTCTAACAGCCAAGAATGATAATTCTGTGATTTTTGAAGTGCCTTGAAAATGCCTGGAAAAATTATTAAATGAATGCTAAAGTACTAAAGAAATGCAAAAAGCTGAACCATAAATGCATGCCCATATCTCATATGTTATTGTAATGACATACGCTATCGGATGACGTGCCTATAACAAATTGCCAGTAAGACAACAAAACTTATTACTTTAAATAATAAAAATGCTTAAATGCAGTGAAAAACAACTATAAATGTGAAGCTTTCTCTAAGTGGTTGCATGGGTGATCCAAAAAGCTAAAGGAAAGTGGATACTTTATAGTGAGGCTTCATTGATTTCAATGAGGTATAATAAGCTGTGCATAATCACTGCCAAGTGCAGTTGTAGTCACACAAGTCAGCAGCAGTTGCTGCATGGAAAAATGTTATATACAATTAAAAATAAACAAGCCAGACATTAGATAATAGTTATTATACTCATCGAAAAGAATCCATGGAGTGTCCGCAAACTGCAAAGTTAAATATCAAACATGAAAAAAAGAGGACTTAACCTCCAGGACTCTATCATTGAATTGAGTTCAACAAGATCCAAATAATTTAAAAAGGCAATATGTATTCACAACCATGCCCCAATTCTAAGTTAAAACAAAGTTAAAAGACAAACAAGGTGCAGCAAATGGGAGGAGGGATCCCTCTGTTAGATTATTTGACCCCACCACCTGCCTTATATTAAAGCAGGTAGGAAGAGCAAATCATATAATTGGTAACTGCAAGTGAGAAAACAGACCACTGGGTCTATGAAAATAATAACACTAAAGTAATAAGGCACACGTCTATGCTGATATATCCAGTGATTAGTGATCACACAGCTGATAAGGCACCAAGCTGAAATAGTGAAGTATGTGGTGGAACATGGAACTTAAGCACTGTCCAAAATGTTGTAAAATTGCAGGATTATCCCAATGTAGTAAGCACCAAGTCTTCTCTCAAAGGACAGTTCCACAATATGGATAAGTGGCACAATGTATGATGTATATATTATAAATCCGCAGTGTGATCTGTGCACTGAAGTTGGTGATTAATAGGATTGGGAGGGCAGGTGTAAAAGTCCAGTGACTTCCTTAGCGATTTAACAATCACAATCAATGTCCTGTCCTACACCCAAATAATAAGCTAAGTATACAGACTGTACTCCTGCAGTTTGCCTCGCTATGCGGGTTTAAATTGAGCAGGTGAAGTCAGCATCAGTGTTCCAAGTGTGCCACTTTAAAGAGAATGAATCAATTCTGCCTCCATGCTTGCAGTGCCTGTGTCCAAATGCTATTAGAGAGGGGCCCCTTCTCCCAAAGCGCCGCACCAGCCTCGACGACCGTTTCGCTGCCACCCGCAGCTTTGTCAAGAGGCTTAATAAATATTGCCTTTTTAAATTATTTGGATCTTGTTGAACTCAATTCATTGATAGATTCCTGGAGGTTAAGTCCTCATTTATCCTCTGTTTGATATGGAAAAATGTTACTTACACTTGTAACTCCCTTATAGTTATGCTGAGCAACTGTTCCTTCCTTCTGATATAGATAGAGGGGAACCCTGGTGGTAACACCACCCTCATAGACATTATTTCAACACCAATTTCAACACAAATTTGCATCACAATTGTATTTGATTTGTGTCAAAGCTCGAACACAATTGTGCTCATTTTAAAGCATAGCCTGCAATTGAGTCAGATGGGCATCATCCACTCATACCCTGCTCATCATTAGTGCTATTGTATTTGTGTTTGTGGTAAATAAGATATGTGTACATTCATTCATTCCATTTTTAAGCCACCTAAGAACAAGCTAAATTACTTCTTAAGTCTTTTAAAGCATGACTTTTGAGATTCTATTTAGTCATATATAAACTGTATGAGAAAAGCAGATCTGCATACACAGCAGGAGCAGATTAAAAGAATACTGTACCGCTATAATGAATACTTACCCACCAGATAGTTTATATCATATCAAAATGATAATGACACCGCTAGTTTTGTACTTAGATGTCTACTTTGATGGCAAAAATAACTATTACCGTATATACTCGAGTATAAGCCGAGTTTTTTAGCCCCCAAAATATGCTGAAAAACTGTACCTCGGCTTATACTCGGGTCAAGAGCAAAAATGGTCGCCGGCGTCTAAGAATAGTCGCCGGTGTCTAAGAATAGTCGCCGGCATCTAAGAATAGTTGCCGGCGTCCAAGAATAGTCTCCAAGAATATTCGCCGGCGTCCAAGAATGGTCGCCGGCATCCAAAAACAAGATGCGGGAACCTCCTATGGGAGCAGAAACACTCAATTTTTTTATTGAAACTTACGAGAAGCTGCTGCATTTCTCACCCTAGGCTTATACTCGAGTCAGTAAGCTTTCCCAGTTTTTGGAGGTAAAATTAGGTACCTCGGCTTATACTCGGGATGGCTTATACTCGAGTATATAGGGTAATCATAAAATTACTGATGTAAACCCACAAATTAGTAAAATATATAGTTTTAAAAAACACTTCACTTCCTCATATGGAGAAGGATTCTACTTCCTGTAGGGGGCACGTACTACTGCTTTCAGCCTCTATGATATCACAACCACTCCTACAAAAAATAAATGCCTCCTCTTTCTTTAACTCTCCTCTCCTGCACTTCTCAGGTTTGTTTGTTTGTTTGTTTGTTTTTGTTTGTTTGTTTGTTCAGATGGTGCTTTTAATTCATTCCCTCTTACTATGTTACTGTATATATGTGTGTCCCTTTCCTGCCAGCTTGACTTTTCCTCCACTAAAGATCTACTCCAGCTCTGGGGGTTGAAAGTTTTGCAGTGCTATGGTGGAGCGAAGTTTTGTTATTGTATAGTCACATACCTGAACATGAGAGAAAGTAGCAGCACTGTGATAAAGAGGCTGTAAACCCTATAAGGCAATTTAAATATTTTGATGAAGAATTCGATTATGTTAAAATCTGAGAAGTGTCACTATCCCTATAAGTGGCCTATTAAAGAATCTTACCAAACTGGAATATACAGATCAGTAAATTGTGTCCTTTTACATCTCTAACCTTGAAACACCATTTTGGGATGGTCTGTGTGCTGCCTCAGAGATCACCTGATCAGAAATAATGCAGCTCTAACTGTAACTGAAAGAAGTGTGGAAGAGAGAACTTTGTTCAGTAATTGGCTCATATTACCCATGATCCACATTCAAATGAAAAAAACCGTTGGAGAGCAACAAAAGCATGAAAAAAAAGTTTCTAGGTGTGCCAAGTATGGGCTTTGATTTGCAATTGGTAGCACTAAACCAGCGAGCCAGGAATTCAAAAAGAAGTGCCTATTGCCACTGAAAGCAACATCCAAGGGGTTGGTGGGCAACATGTTGCCTGTGAGTCACTGGTTGGGGATCACTGCCTAACATGTAATCATAGTCCTGACAGAATTTTTGTGAGTACCCTTTGGCGACTGATTTAGCCTTGTAACATTTAACTTCTCCATTTGCATTGCATTTCACTTTTAATTTCCATATTTGATAGTTGCTGTTATTCAGCTTTGCTATGCCTGGCCTGAACTCCAGACTAGCTTCCTGTCTTGTTTCCTGGAATTTGACCTTGCCTGAACCTTTGATTTTGCTCCTATTCTGCCTATTGAACTACTGCCTGGATTCTGACTACGACTACTCCTGATCCCTATTGGTTACTTTGCCCTAAAGCTTACTCCTTGGTCCAGACGTCTTCGCTTGGAACCGTTAGGCCCCTGACACTGCTATCTTACCATGTGCTCATTTTCTCTCTGTCTCTCCAGAGATTTTTAGGATCAGCTTTTAGTGGTGCTGTGACCTGGACCCATAACTGTTAGAAAAGAGCTGATCTGAACTGCATGTGCAGCTTCTTTGGTAAGCAAGGACAGACACACAAAGTAAATAGTAACTTGGTTGCTTTATAGAACTCAGCAGAAACACTTCAGCATAACGTGTGCAAGAGGAACTTTCATAGAGAGAACACACACAGGAAGAGGAAGATCCTACAGGGTTACAGGTCAAACCTGCTAAGAAACAATAGACCCTCCCTGCATAAAGTAACACACACTGGAACAATCTCTGCCTTTTGTATTCCAGCATGCCCTTGGTTTGTTTGTGTGCACTGTGAATCATACGGTCCCAGGGGGTGGCCCTTTTTAAATGGCAATTTTATATTTAGATTTACCTAATAGCAAATACTGCTAGAAAAGTATATTTTTTATGAAAATGTTTTATTTAGATGAAGCAGAATTTTGTAATATATTTTTATGCAATATATATTTATAGAGTCCTCCATTGTTTGGGGGGTATAGTTTCCCTTTAGAGACTGTACACATACACAATAAAATACAGTAAGTAAATTGCCAGTATAAAGATGGTCACTTTCCACTAAGCCTTGCAATCCACTGATGTTTCATGATGCCACAATCCCTCACAGTTTGCAAAGTGATTGAATGGTATATGGTCATTGAAAATGCATGTTGATATTAGGTTTGTAAGAAGGAATCTGTTGGTGGAGACGACCTTTGATTTAACAGAGATCTATCTTGAAGTTACCAACAGTTTCTGTGGATATTAAATCTGCCATCATTAAAACAGATCACCGTGTGTCTACCTGAGAGACTTCTGCACCCAGAGCGTTGCATTATGCTTCACACTGTTTAAATCTAAAATATTAGGTGGGATAACTGTAAAATGCCTGGTTGAACCTATTGCCTAATAATATCATGTTCAGAGTTATATGATCTTTATAAAGGAGTTGCACTGAAGTGTGTGGGGGAGTCATTCATTCGGTATATGTGAAATGCTATCAATGGATAAAGTTCCAGATGGTTAAACAGACTGTTAGCTTGCTGAGACGATCAGACAACAAGCTGAAGAAAGCTTAACACCTAGCAATGAATTTTGGCTTATACATTTTAAACCTCCAGACTTTATGAAAACAAAACATATATTTTCCCTAAAAAATTATATGAAAATAATGTTACTACCCACGGAATTCAAATGTGTTGACTGTAGTAATTCTGATGTATTTTATTTTTTTTTAAATATTGGGGGACAAAATCTATTGGGTCCAGAGGGTGGAAATGCTGAATTATTTAGAAATATGATATTTGCTTATTAGTATCAGTTTAAGAGGGAGCAATACTTTAAGAAATAAAACCTTTCATGCAACATATAGCACAAAATCTACATCATACAGAAACAGCAAACTGCAGAAAGGTTCCACTTTTACATGTTAAAGCTTTGCTTGAATTCATTGCTATTGCTTGGGATGGGACTGAAATGTTTGAATAAATCCCAGTGGGCCCAGTCTCAGGAGAGCTATATTCTCTGGCTTTCTCTCTTGGGCATGGCTTTTCTGTTCTGTTGACATTCTCCATTCAACTTATTAGCATTGTGCAAGAGAGGAATATGAAGAGGTAAAATGTATGTGAATATGTCTAGGGGATAAGCAAGAAAAATGGGTGAATGGGGAATGTCATAAGGTAAGAAAAGTGTAAAATGTGATGGGAAAAAAAGAATTAGAGGCGGGGAGAAAAGATGGAAGGAGAGTAAAAGATTTACAAGGGAAAAGAAAATTAAAATTGAAAGGAAAGTATGATTAGACAGAAAGATAGAGGAAATAGAAGACAAGTAGGTAGATGTGAGGGAAGGTAGAAAGAGGAAAAACTAAAACAGGCAGCAGAATGTGGCTTAGTTTGCTCTTGGTTTTCTGTTGCCTTATAATCACCTCATTCTTATCTGAATCTTAGCCATGATTGTCTATTGTAGGTAGCACTTCCATTATACTTAAATATACTTTTATTTAGCCTTAAGAGTGCTTCCACACCCCCATGATTGTCTATAGTCTATAAATATAGAGTAATGAATCTCCTTGGCATGTGTTGTTTAATTAAAACTAGTGCACAGATACATTTCTTGCTGGCAAACCACTTGGGTCAGAGTAAGCTTGGGGTGTTGGAGGCCTCATATCTACCTACATTAGAAATAATGTTGAAAAGACAAAGATTTGTCTTTACAGTATAATGTCTCCACCTCCCCGCTGACTTTCTACCCATGCTCATTTTCTTTATTTAATAAGCCTGTAAATTGAATGCTGTTTCCTAACCAGCTATGAATGTTCTGTATGTATAAAGTACTATATATAGCATGTGTGTTTTGATGTATACGATGCACATATGTTGCACAATAGAAGTGGCATATATTTATGTCTATGCATTTGGAAGCTGCTATGTGTGAATATCACAGTGGCTCTCTCGGGTAAGGAACTTTCAACCATCAATTATTATTTATTTCCATTTGGGTTGATTTCCTGCAACCATTCAATTAAAAATAGCATTGCAGTAACTTTCAACCAGTTAATTGTTGTAGACAATTGGGGGGGGGGGGGTTGTGTGTTAGATTTGCGCATTAGCTTTATGTGCAGCACATTTCCAGAAATTCTGTTTAACTATCTTCATTGGATTGGATTGCATTATCCATAAAAAATGTTTAGGCTTCTGTTTTAATTCAATTCAGATCTATAATTGTTAGGATACCTCAGGGCATAGTTAGAAATGTATGATGTGGAATGGCTTTGATAACTAAAAAGGCAAAACAAGTAATCCTGTGAAAGGAATTAAGTTCATCGGAGCAAATGTTTTATGCACTCGCTTTCTTCAAAACATCTGGCTCTAGAAGAATGCTTATGAGCTGAGCTTGTTTTTTTTTTTTTTTGCAGAGAAATCTACACCCGTTAAAAAGATTGTGTGATTTAAAAGAGTCTTCTATTTAGATTTCTGAAAATGGAAAGTAAAATGCAGAGGAAAGCCAAGCTTTTTAAAATAATTCAAACATGTGAGTTGGTAATGAAATATGAATACATACTTGATGCATTTCTATATTGTATTTCTGCTTAAATACACTGTTGAAACACCAAGTTTAAGGTACACATGAAAGTAAGCATGTTTTTATTCAGTTTGTTCGCTCTTTTCTTCTGCTAAGACACAAGTTATATGAAGATCCGCACAACAGCACATTGGTTAGCACTGCTGCCTTGCAGTGTTGGTAACTAGGTTTAGTTTCAGCCAGGGTACTGCCTGCAAGGAGTTTGTATATTCACCCTGCATTTGCATGAACTTCAGATTCCAAAATATACAGGATAACTGGTTATTAAGAAAGAAAGAAAGAAAGAAAGAAAGAAAGAAAGAAAGAAAGAAAGAAAGAAAGAAAGAAAGAAAGAAGAAAGAAAGAAAGAAAGAAAGAAAGAAAGAAAGAAAGAAAGAAAGAAAGAAAGGGGTATGACAATGATATTCACCACAAACAGCAACTGCTGATGTGATAATTGATTAAAACCAGTGCTCCTGCTAAAAAACCTGGATTGGATGGATTTGGCAATGTTTACTATGAGCAAGCACAGAGTCAGATTTGACAGACCAGTCAGGTATCTACTTTTATGGCGCCTGTAAATATAGGCTATCTTGCCTTCAGTTGGCTCAAGTATTCAGCATAAGACAGGACCAGGAAAGTTACAGGGGCTGCATTTCTCTCCCATTTAAAATGAAATGTATTTGGTGATGAATTGATCATGGCTCTTTGGCCAAACACAAATATTATTATTATTATTATATATGTATATTTCCACAAATAAAGTAAATACATTTAAAAAGGGGACTGTTCTCTAACTTAGGTTCTCATACTAAGGCCAATAGTAAATTGAGAAGTTTGCTA
Source organism: Xenopus petersii (assembly GCA_038501925.1). Lineage (NCBI taxonomy): Eukaryota > Metazoa > Chordata > Amphibia > Anura > Pipidae > Xenopus > Xenopus petersii. The sequence goes on along the minus strand of CM076689.1, from coordinate 33,545,500 downwards.
GTGCTTTCAAGTAGTGATGAGGGAATCTGTCCCGTTCCGCTGAAAAAATTTGCGAAACATTGATTTTCTTAGCAGTAGTAAAATCTCCCATCAACTGAATAAAGTTCACACTTCCTCCACAACTTCCACCCATTTTCACACATATTAATTTCTGAGTATATAAATACCATATTCATATACAATTTGTACTTAAAACCATTCGTGTGTGTGTGTGTGTGTGTATATATATATATATATATATATATATATATATATATATATATATATATATATATATACTGTATATATAAATAAATAAAACATTCAACATATAATTGCAGCTAATTGTAATATTCGATTTTTCTTTGCAGGTTTTGTGATTATAACTTTATTCCATGTATTCCATTTTTTAATGAGATTTTTTTTTTATTGTTCAAAACATTTTACACACAACAGATGATAAATATATTTAATAAGTATAATTTTAATATTTAAAGAAAACCCTATTCAGTGTCTATCTGGTGAAACACATGATGTTGTGTAATAGTTGCCAACACATTTTATACTTTGCTTCATCCCTATTTTCTTGTGTCCCATGTTGGGTTGCCCATGGCAAATAGAAATCATATAAAAGAAAGAAAGTATAAAACATAGGAATGCTATTATTTATGCTTCCCAGAAAACATGGCAACCAAATTTCCTGCCTGCTGTAATTTAACACATTTCCAATCACAAAAAATCACTACAGTGTTTCAAAACACTAAAGTAAATGAAATGATGCTACTTACACTGTACAAATGAACGCAAAGGCAAATGGGATACAGAATGCTGGGAAGCTCTGTACAAGGTAGAATAGGTAAGGGAGAACTGTTCAGAGAATGGTAGTTGGGTGAGGTTGGCAGTGAGAAATATGAATGGGGTACTGCACAGAAAAAATAAATAAGGTAGGGTATTCAGGTGAGAGGTGTGAGGCACAATGCAGGTAATAAAATGGGACGAAGCAAGTAGGGGAAATGTTCAGGTAGTAAAGGTATTCAGGAGATTACTGCACAAATAAGAAAATTGGGTGGATGTACTCTATGCAGGGGCACTACACTGCTTTTTACCATTATTCCTCTACCAGTCTAAACGTATACAGGCATAGGATTCTTTATCCAGAAACCCATTATTCAGAAAGCTCCAAATTATGCAAAGGTAGTCTCCCATTTACTCCATTTTATCCAAATAATCAAAAAATAAATACGTTTAAAAAATGATTTCCTTTTTCTCTGTAATAATAAACCTTGATCTGTACTTGATCCAAACAAAGATATAATTAATCCTTATTGGTGGCAAAATCAGCCTATTTGGGTTTATTTAAAGGGATACTGTCATGGGAAAAAACATTTTTCAAAATGAATCAGTTAATAGTGCTGCTCCAGCAGAATTCTGCATTGAAATCCATTTCTCAAAAGAGCAAACAGATTTTTTTTATATTCAATTTTGAAATCTGACATGGGGCTAGACATATGGTCAATTTCCCAGCTGCCCAATGTCATGTGACTTGTGCTCTGATTAACTTCAATCACTCTTTACTGCTGTACTGCAAGTTGGAGTGATATCACCCCCTCCCTTTTTCCCCCCCAGCAGCCAAACAAAAGAACAATGGGAAGGTAACCAGATAGCAGCTCCCTAACACAAGATAACAGCTGCCTGGTAGGTCTAAGAACAACACTCAATAGTAAAAACCCATGTCCCACTGAGACATATTCAGTTGCATTGAGAAGGAAAAACAGCAGCCTGCCAGAAAGCATTTCTCGCCTAAAGTGCAGGCACAAGTCACATGACCAGGGGCAGCTGGGAAATTGACAAAATGTCTAGCCCCATGTCAGATTTCAAAATTGAATATAAAAAAATCTGTTTGCTCTTTTGAGAAATTGATTTCAGTGCATAATTCTGCTGGAGTAGCACTATTAACTGATGCGTTTTGAAAAAAAACATGTTTTCCGATGACAGGATCCCTTTAATGTTTAAAGCTGGCCATAGATGTTGAGATTTTTAAAAGATCAGATCGTCATCGTGAGACTACGATTATATCAGAACGATCGTACGATCGTACGAATTGTCCATCAACTAAAAAGACCAATTTGCCAGGAAAACTATCTGCTTGGCCCTGCAAACAGATAGATTGCACTGGGACCGACAAAGATTTTTTAAACTGGCCGATCAATTTCCTGATGGATGTCGTCCGAAAAATCGTAAGATGTTCGATCACTCGAATCCCACTAACCGCAAGATAATTTTGAAGGATTGGTCAAACTTGCTAACGAGCTAAAATGGGTCATTCGGCAAGCGAAATCTTTGTGTCTGTGGGGACCTTAAATACTTTTCTAGTAGACTTAAGGTATGAAGATCAAAATTATGGGAAAAAAACCCTTATATGGAAACAGGTCCTATACCTGTACTACTGCCATTTTATAACCCTGTCCCATCTGTGCAGCAATATGTATTAGGACAACTCAAACAAAGCCCATCAAGTTTCTTTATCATTTTTTCCCTTGTCTGATTGTAAACAGAAAGGAGATGCCATGCATTTATAAAAATATCACGTATATTTTACAGCAGCCTATGCTTGGTAAGTCCTACTATGCATTACTTCTATTAAATTGTAATTGCTTCATGAACTAATCAATATGATCAAAGAGAATGTGCAAAAAAATCTGCTTCATCTGATTATATTACATTTCCTTAGGTAGCAATTTATAAAGATTTCCTGTTAGACTAGAAAAAAAGATCATTACTGAAATTAATGTAGCTGACACATTAAAAATCCTTGCAAACTTTAACAATATATTTCTATGGACAGCGCTGCCGAAAATAGCCGTTCTCTAATGTTGCATTTATCATAGGATACAATTTTAATTTTCAAATGGCTTATAGTATGCCATACTGGTTTCTCTTCGAGAATGGGTGTCTCATAAATACTGATATAGATAACAAAGAAGGGCACATGTCTGTAAGAACCCTGGAATTGCCACCCCATTCCAACTGGCTGTAACATCATGCACATGTTTCAGCAAAACAGATACAATTGACACAATACCTCTTGGCCCAACGAAACAAAAGTGCAAGGAGTACGTTTGGTCATTTTGCTTGGCACAAATAAACACTTTACTTTACTGTTTTGTTTAGTGTGATAACACCACGGGTCTATTAAGAAGATTATTTATTAAGGAGATGAATATACATTTCCATTTAAAGCCATGTTAGCTGCCCAAGATGCTCCTCCCCCATTACTTTAGTGTTGCTTAAAATAAGTGCCAAGTCTCAGCTATAAACAGTATACAGGTATGGAAATTGTCATCCAGAATGGTGGGGACCTGTGTTTTTCTGGAAAAGGGGTCTTTCAGTAATTTAGATCTCTGCAGGGTCAAACTGCTGTCCAGGGCCCCCATCTGCCCTCATGCCCACGCGTGAACAGAGCCGCGTGGCACTCATGCACAAGTGGCGCTGTGTGTCACCACAAATTGTTTTTTTGTAGGGCCAGCATATTGGGAGAGGGGGTCTGGGCCGGCAGGGGCCCATGAGAGCCGGGGCCTACCGGGTTTTTTCCCAGTGCCCAGCCGATCCAGTCTGATGTTGGATCTCTGTACCATAAGTCTAGTAGAAATGTTTTAAATATTAAATGAACCCAATATGTTGTGACTCCAGTAAGAATTAATTATATCTTAGTTGGGATCAAGTACAAGCTACTGTTTTATTATTACAGAGAAAAAGGGAATCATTTTTCAAAATTAGAATTATTTGATTAAAATGGAGTCTATGGGAGACCACCTTGCAGTAATTCTGAGCCTTCTAGATGACAGGTTTCCAGATAATGGATTGCATATTATATGACTTTGTATTACTAATTACAGTATATGACTTTGCTTGTACTGGACTTTTACATAATATTATGTATAAACTCCTGGATTTTAACATGAAACAAAGGATATTTGATTTTAAACACAGAACTTTAAATTCTTATGGGACTTATATCATTATAAAATGTGCTATTTGTATACTACTATTATGCTACTGTAAGTAATGCATTCTCATTTTCAGATGAGTTATTCAAGCTAAAGTCTTATATTAGAGCTTACATGTGATCCATTAGCTTTAAAAAGAGTTGTATTGGGCATTCACTATTAACTAAATGAGGCAATATAGTAAAAGGCAAAGTGATTTATGTGAAGTACCTTCCACTAATATATCAAAGTGGTTCTGAAGAAACACATTTACCACTGGAGTTTGCCAGATTTCCACCATAGGGAACCATTCCAGTTTAGTCTGGCAGCAGGTGCATGTTAATTAAGAAATTATTCCTGTAGTTAACTCAGTACAATCATTAAAAGTAGCCAAACCTGCAGAGAGACAATTATGTTTTGAAGATAGGGTTCCGAGGTTCAGAGTCGACAGTGACACCTTCCAATATTCCTCTATTTACAGAGACGACTGCAAGCTTTTATATGTATATTTCAACAAAGTATCATGTCACAAACATGAAGCTTGCATTATCATATACATTATTGTTATGAAATGTTGAAGCTACAGCTTTTTACCCTGGGTCTCAAGCAACTGACCTTGGGTTATGAAATGGATGAATGGAAAAGAAGCATTTTTCTTCCAGTATATAAAGAGCCCCCCTCTCACACACTTGATACAATATTATAAACGAGAGCTTGCTGTTTCTCTTAGAACTGTAATATTTCACTTAATGTTGCCAAAGAACATAAATGATATATCAGTTATGGAACTGTGCATTATATACTGTACAAAAGTAGCAAAGACAAGTGCTTGTAGTTTGCAGTGTTTCTGAATGTTTGTTATACAGTATCATTATTTAGATGGAATAATTGATAGAACAGACATGGACAGCTCGGGTTTTATTTCATCAGCTACTGGGTATGTTGAAGTTTCAATAGTACATTTTGAATTGATTCGGGCAGATTCAATCAGCAAAACTAGGAGCCTAATTTACTCATTTTTAGCTGAAGTTTTGCCTTTACTTGTTTAAGGAGAAGGACAAATCATGCCAAATTGAGTGATTTTAGCTAGGCACAATGTAGCAAATGTACAAAAAAACTTATCCCTGCCCAGCTCTTTCCAAAGGGTGGTTATGGTTTTTGAGCAAGAATTTTAAATACTAAGTACTATCAATGTGTTTGAGAGACAAAGATAATTTATTAATGAACTCTTACATATAGGCTTAACATTTATAGCTCCAAATGGAAAATACCAACTGTATGACGGTAGGTCAAGATGGTTTATTTTAGCTTTCTCATAATTGCCCTCAATGCTAAGGTTTACAGGTAAATTTAGGAACATTTCTTTAAAATTAAATTAGAAGGGTTGCACTCATTAGTATTGAAATTAATTTTCAAGTGGTCTGGTGTCCTTGATCCATGCTGTTCAACTTACACCCTTCTGCTCAAGCTACAGGGCACAGCTGCTGATTCTCTAATGGGCAGTGTAACTAATATTTCCTTATTAATTATTATTAGTGATGGGCGAATTTGGGGCATTTTGCATCGTCAAAAAATTTGTGAATTTCCCGTAAAATTCACAAAACGGCGGAAAATTTGTGAAACGGAGCCGGCGTCTCGCTTATTGATGCCGGAGTCCGTTTTTTTTATGCCGGAGCAAATTGGCTGGCGGAAAAATGCGCAGGCATCAAAAAACGGACGCCGCTGTCCATATTTTTTGATGCCAGCGAATTTTTGATGCCAGCGAATTTTCGTTGGCGAATTTTCGTGGCGGTTTTGCGAATTGCAGGAATAAATTCACCCATCACTTATTATTATTTACAATTTTGATGTAGCTGTTGAGCTATTAGAAAATACTTCTGATTTCCATCCAAATGTCTGTAAAATCACCTTTTTAGGAGCTACAGCAGCCTGCAAATGCAGACATACAGAGGTACCAAAAGTCTGGACACTCCCATAGGACATAACAAGCAACAACCCAACTTCTAATCAAGACTTTAAATAGTATTAAGAGACTGCTGTAGCTCTGAAACAAATGGCAATTTTGACAGATCAAAGTACCAAAGCCAGGGCACAGGGCACTGGGAATGGCACTTTTGCATTAATTACAAAGTTCGTACTGGTCAGCCAAAACACATTACGAATGTAGAGTGGAAGACATATTACATGGATGTTTCTAAACTTCAATAATAGTATATAAATATGCAATAATCTAAGTAGTCTTCTGTATTTTCCTTTCACCAGCTGTTCAGAGTGCCAATGTACACACATAAACTCAACATGAGCCAAATAGATAAAGTTTCTATTGAAAATGTGTTCTGTCTATTTTAATTTTTTTAAAAATCCATAGTTGGCACATAGCACATGCCTCTTTCTCTTCCCTAGATACATATCATGAATTAGAGATCAAACGGCTTACAAATCACTGATATAATTCATACAGTCTGTCCCTGGAATTTGGTTCCTCCAAGGAAATCATTTAACCTACATGGGATCAGTACCAAAACTTGAAAAACTTTTAAAACTAACAAAATAATAATGATTGTGAAATCAATTAAACATCCACTACAAACTAAAAGTTAATTGTCATCTTTGTCTTTGGTATAGCAAGTAATGTTTGCATGTATAACACGTCATCGTTGACATCTTTACCTCCAGTTTGGTCGGGTTCTATTACAGCTGCAAGCTTTTCTAAATTGGAAATCTCTTTTGTGTTGGCATGCAGAGAGTCCAACTGTTGAAAGGATTTTAGAATGAACACAATTGTCGTTTAAAACCAAATTACTTCGCAAGTGTCTTTAGCAGTCCTCCGTCTCTATTTGCAGACACTTCTCAAAAACAGCAATTCACCGAAGACAAGGATTTTAGAAGAGAAATACCTCCTACTCTTCCACCCCTGCAGATTTTACCTTTGGTTAAAGACAGTTTATATATTTAATAGTAAAAACGTTAGCACAAAATAATTGGTTTAGCAGTGATGCCTCGATAAAAAACTTCAGTGGGTGGTAAATCGTTTATGTTAATACATAATGAACTTTTAAAGACAGCATTCATTGCTCTGTGGAGAAACATCAGCCCAAGCATTGCTTCTCTTTAACAACATTTTTATTGCCAGGCTGCAGCTTTATCAACAAATTTTATAATCTATACTAACCATGTGTAGCAAACAGCATGAAACATTCATTAACAAGCCAGTTCTATTCCAGGAATTTTTTTTTTTTTTAAAAAAAAAAAAAAAAAGAAGAAGATATTTGACTAAGCTGTCTAATTTTATATTGGCCATGTCACAATGCAGTCATCTTTGAACAGTTTTATTGCTATTAAGCTAAAACTTCATATTAAGAGGTTTTTGTGGCTGGAGTACTTGAAAATGATGAATTCAAAGCAGAACATTGACAAGATAATTCCAATTAAAGGTGTTGCAATGAAACAACATTATTCTCAACCCTCCCCAGATTAAAAAAAAATGTTTATGATTTGTTTTAAGCGCCGGACCTTAGCATTGGTGGGATACACATAGCAAAATATGGGATAATTTATGAGTGCACTGAGCACAAGTGCAATTTCAATCACCATAGTTTTTTCTATTATGCTGTGTTGTTTTTCCCCACAACTTAGGCATCATTGTGGTCGCAACGGAGTGTTGTGCCTGATGCAATTGAGTCCAATGTGTCAAAATTAATGCAATTGAACTCACACTTCTCCATACATCAGAAGCAAATTCACCAAAAGCTTTCCAAGTTCAACTGGCACAATTTCCAATGTTTGGTGCAAGTTCTTTAGACACAAGTGCATCTGGAAAAAACTCCTAGTCCAGAGGTGGTGGTTGCTCTGGGGTTTCTCTGCATCAATAGTTGCAGCTGCACTCAGTTTGTAATGGAAAGCAGGAAAGAATAAGCCAAAAATAAATTTACAGAATTGCAAAGAGTACATTTTAATGCACAACGGACTGTGGTGAATTGTGCACAAACACGTCTAAGGTAGTGGGCATAAATGATCCCTTACTTTGGTGCCTAGTTTTTGTTCTACAGAGATTAAAGTTAGGAGCACATCAAGCAAAATGTAATCCACGTTTCTTTACATCTAGTAACCCATAACAACCAACACAGTGTTTATTTTTAAACAGCTGATGGAAATCCGTTTTTTAATGTTAGGAGCTTTGAGCATCGCCGTCAAACCAATTATTTTGTGCTAATGTTTTATTATTAAATGCATACACTACTGTATATAACTCCCCAAGTACTTTTTTTGTAACTTGAATTAAGTTACACTGATTTGTCAGTCTGCCTGATTAAAACTTCCTCGTAAGTCAAGTTGAGCGACTTGTACCGTAGATGTAAAGGTAGCTATTTAAAGTTGAGTGTTTTTTGGATACATATGTGAAAATCTGATAGATGTTCAATCACCTAACTTAGTCCACTTTACTGTGGTCATCAAACCCCATATTAACACCATTCAACAAAAATTAAGTGTTTCCCTCCTAAATAGAAAAAATAGCATTTTCGGAAACCTTAATTTCTAATAATCCAGAATCATGCAATATTATGTAATTATTTCAAGGTTAGCCTTTGCTTCTTAACATATGTTGCTTTTATATCAGAACACAATCATTTACCATAAGCTTTGAATTGGTTTAATAGAGAAAAATAACATGTAATCTGCTTTTAATTATTTCCACAGCCACTGAATGAGACACTTATAGGAACCGTTGTAGTTAGAACAGATCTTTTAATTCTGTTTTCTGTTTCTCCAATTACGAATGCCTTCCCTTAATTGTGTAGTAAATTGTTTTGCAATAGAAAGTAACTATAAAAGCTTCCCTCCTTGTAATTTCATGGGTTTTTGCAAATGTACAGTGCTCCCCTTAGACAAAAAGAATCAATGTAGTGAAAATTAATTTATTCTTATGGCTCAAGCCAGTGTAAAGATACAAGCTTGATTGCAAATGGTCCATATAAGGTGCACTACACTCCAATCTAGCTATGCACAGTTCCAATGTACAGCTGTTTTTTTTGTGTGTGCTAGAGAGATATTTACTTATACGGTTCTGCCTCTATGTAATAATTTTCCATTCACAGAGGAACTGTGAGGTTAATAATACAATGTAGTTATCTATTTAGGGTGAATACCTTTGAGAAAATTAGGTTATTTAGTAGTTTGGGATACTCACAACTTAAATGACATGTTTATCCTCTTGGTGTATTTACTACAGGGAATTGACTCATATGGTGCTCAAAGTCACATTTTGGTTTACTTGATTTTTCATAATCATTATTGCATCAAATAAATCTTTCATAGGTCTAGTTTCAAAATTGACTTAAGGAAAACAGTGGGTGGTTTAACTGATTCACCAACAATGGAGCTAAGTTTGTACAACTAGGCATATCTTTTTAGATGTAGGTTAAATAAATGCAGTGTCCGACAGGGGAGGCAGGGCCCACTGGAAAACCTGAGCAATCACCCTGCCCCAACTGCTAAGGGCCCTCCACTCCAGCAACCTTTGGCAAATACATTTAGAAGCAGGTTAAATAAATGCAATGTTGGATGGGGGAAGAAGGGCCCACTGGAAACCTGAGCTAACCTGAGTCCACCCCCTGCCCCCTGCAAGCTAAGAGTCCACAACTATAGCCAACCTCTGGCACACTGCAGTACCCCCCCACCAAGATAATTACCACTGCACTGCCAACAGCATGCTTATTACTGCCACCAGTTGTCTGTGCCCAGGCCAGTAGGGTCAACAAGAACAGACCCACCAGGTTTTCTCCCAGTGTCCCAGCGAGCCAGTCTGGCCCTGAATAAATTGAACCAAAATGCACCAAAGACTATCCCTTTGCCACCATGGTATGCCATACAACATAACACACATTTACAGTATAAAGATTATGAAAAACTCTCATGTTACCTTACACAAAGCCATTTAAAAACCAGAGCCAAGTGCCCCCTGTTTATACATGGCATTGGTATAATTTTAGGAATCTGTAAATGCACGGGCCACCAGCACAAATAATACATCAAACAACTGACTGGTTCAATCCTCCCCTACCCTACAATCAGCCAAAAGTAATTTTTAAAAACCTTTAGAATCCAAATATTGCCTTGTCTTCCCTGCCCAGAAACAGGACTACCTGAGGAGCCTTTGATATAAAAAGAATAAAGTGCACAGCAGAGAAAGCAATTTGCCCCTACAGTTGTTAGCTGTTCCCCATGATAACAGTGTGAATACAAGAAAAACATCTTTGCAATTGAGTATTTCCATGATCACAAAATACAGAGCTCACCAATATGTAATATACAGCATATACGTAAGTACCCTACACATTTTACACTAACTTTTAAACCATTTTTTTATATAAAAGCATTACAAAAGACCCCTAATAACAATATCTTTGCAGTACCTAAATGACACCTTAGTAGGTCTGTTGGGAATGAAATAAGGGCTAGAATATTATAATAAGGTGAATCTAGCTATGTGGATTTTGTGAATGCACTATTACAACACTGCAGTGCACAATGAAAATCTTCATATTTACATGTACAAATGAATACAAAATAAGCATTTCAACATTAAAAAGAAACATACAGGTAGTTGTCGGTTTGTGGATATTGGTTCATTTACATATACAGCCTTCTAAGGATCTGAACGTGTTCTAGGTGATTCATGATTACGCTGAATATAAAGAGAAAGCTAGAGTTGAAAGATCATTCATCAAAGTATCTCAGAAATGTGGACATGTCGAGATATTCTTCTGCAAAGTATAATATCTATGGGAAAATTTGATTGCATGTATTCAGATTGTAAGAAACAATGAAGCTTTGAGGCAGAATAAATTTAATAGAAAACCAGTAGTGGGCCACAATATGCAAACTCAACAGAATATAGCAGCTTACAGGGTCACTAATGGTGACATGAATGTATGCACTTATTATCTCTGCTAATGAATTTATAATTCTCATCCCAGCTTGTTATACTGTAGCTGCAACTAATATGCATTGCCTTCTTCTTGCTCTGTTCAACTAGGGTAGAGAGTATATAAACACATGCTAAAATGAAAGTGCACACTTTCTATGTTAATTGTGTGGCCTATTCACCAACAACTTTAATAATTCAGGAAGAACATGCATCAGGAATATAAAGGAATTGTTCTGTATTTATTTGTTAGAGTATTCTTGAAAATTGATTATAGTGTGGTTTAGTAAACTGTCACTTTATATTAAGAGAAACAGACAGCACATCCAGGAACTATCAAAAATAGACTGTGTGATGGCATCATGCTCATCAAAACTGGAAGCAATGGAGCTGTGTGGAAGAGGTGGTGGATGTCCCCACAGGTGAAGCATTGGGCTTCCCCCCCACCTCTCAGGTGTTTTACATTACTCCCCCCCTCTAGAGGGGCCGCCGGACCCCTAGGCTTATCATAAAATTTAACGTAAGCAGCCCGGACATCAGAGGCAGGCAGCCAAGATTTCTCCTCTGGACCATACACTTTCCAGTGTACCAGATAAAGTAATTTACCTCTGGAAAGGTGAGAATCCACTAACCTCTGTACCAAATATTCAGGCTGACCATCAACAGAAATCGGAGGAGGAGGAGAATGTTGTCGAACTATTTTGGCAGGCTTTAACAAAGAAACATGAAAATTCTTAGTGGACAGTGCTGGTATTAATGTTATCGGTTCAGGCAGCAATAAAGGAGTAGTCAAAAACAGGCAGGGGTCAAGAAACAGGGAAGTGCACGCAGGAGCTATCAGAAATAGACCAATGTTGGGCAGGGAGAATTGTGCATGACGGCTTTAAATATTTTAATTTCGTGGTGATAATAAAAAGGCTCAACGAAGCAGCATGAGCGTCAAAACCAGAAATGACGCGCAGCAGTGGACGTCCACCGCCTCCCAGGTATTTTCACAGTAAGGCTACAAATGTATTGTTATTGCTACTTTTTATTACTTGCCTATTTTAGGCACTCTCCTTTTCATATTACAGTCTCTTGTTCAAATTAACATATTTATTATATATTTATATAATTACTTGGGTAATTTGGACTCTAACAACCAGATTGCTAAAACTGCAAACGGGAGAGCTCCTGAATAAAAAGCTAAATAACTAAAAAAACACAAATTATATAAAAATATATTCCAATTGTAAATTGTCTCAGAATATCACTATCTACATAATACTAAAAGTTAATTTAAAGAACCCCTTTAAATTGCAACAACCTCTCCAGTGAGTGTTATCAGAGACATTAGCTGAGGAATCCTATAGGCAGAGTCTCTAAGCCTCCTTGGGGCAATAATGTTGACATTATAGTGGTGCATATCTCTTGCCCACTGCTTAGAAGGCCAATCATTCTCTTTAACAGGACAATCTACATCAGCTAAGCATAATGTCCTGGAAGAGGCCTTGAATGCTTGGCCAATGAGCATTGGCCAAAAGTTTGAGCCCCTAAAAAGGAAGCACATTAGGTAGTTAAAAAAAGTCATCATGACTCCAAGGGAATCTGAAAAAAGTACATTCAGATCTATAAGACACACATGATTGACATGCCTATTAAAATCTTGTGATATGCTAAAGAACCCCAAAATCAGAAACCAATGTAACGGTTTATTTATAATGTTATTAATACCTAAACTATTAATACCTATTAAACATCTTCAGAACATGGTTATTGGTATATTTTACTAAAGCACAGGCTCTGGTCTATCTCAATAAATACAATTGAAAAAGGTGCAACACAGTACCACAGATAAGCAAGCCCATAAGATCCATTTCTAAATCAATCGTTTCTTCTAGAGCCACAATTCATGATTAGGGTTTGTTAATTCTTCCTACAACTAGCCAGTGCTAATACTGTATGTAATGGATTGCATATGGCAGTATGCAAAATAAATGAAGAGGGAACAATTTCATAATGAATTACCTTATATTAAAAGTCTTTTGCTGCTGAGCAAAATATGGACATTTTCATCTACTGTATAATTTACTTAAGTTATTCTGCCATAAGCTAGTTGCTAAACATATTTCCACATCTGTTAACTGGAACACTTTATCGCTTCTAAGTGATCAAGAGCTCATGGAAAAGACACAATATCATTAGCCAGTTCACTGGATAGCTATTACATTTTAGACAAACCATGCTGGGATATTAATTTCAACATAATACTTATTAATTCATTCAGATCAACCTGAAGCTCATTTGTTCCAGAAATACTGAAAGATCTGAAAGAACGTTCATTGTATTAAAATATAGAAATATACATACAGATGTACATGTTTTTAACTAAAAACTTCATATGTCTATAAAGACATGGATGAAAAGCATAGTATATATAAAATGGGGGCTTATACAAGTAACATAATGCAGTAACACTGCAGTTCCCAGTGGAACCAATCAGCAATAGGCACTGATAATTCTAATTTATTAGAATAATTTAAACGTATGTCTTATTTATGACACACGGGCAAACCTGGCCCAAATTGCTGATTTAATCCACATAAAGCAAAAATCTCCACAACATTAGTTGCATCTCCTACACCTCATCTAAAATATGGCATTGGCTGTTGTCCTGTTTATCAATAAGAAACATTGTAATACAACAAATACTGGCCTGAAGCATATTTGTTGATTTTGGTGGGGTGGGGGCTGATGTTAATATGGTTGAGTACTTCACAAGAATGAGAATGGTTATCTAAAAAAATTGGGAGAATTTTTATTTGTCATCTTCAGTGGCTCCCTTTGTACTGAAATAAACATGTACAAAGATTATACATCATTTAGTCAGTCCCTGTCCAAGTGGAGCTTACATTCTAAGTCCCTATCACATTCACACACTGGGGCCAATTTTATCTGGGGCCAATTAACCTGCCTCTATGTCTTTGGAGTGTGAGAGGAAAATAAAGTATGCAAACTTTGTGGATGATGTGATCCTTAGTTTTTGGGTATATGAGGTTCACTTTCAGAGTAAGGTACCGCCAGACCTTGCAAACTTTCACAAATTGTAGAAATCACTCTGGAGAACCAATCACTTCAGTCCGTGATCTCTTTATTTGGTAATGCACGACATGTTTCAGATCTTGTGATACCTCCTCAGGTTCCACTGTTTATAAGAGCACCGAGGAAGGATCACAAGATCCGCAACATGTCGTGCATTATCAAATAAAGAGATTACGGACTGAAGTGATTGGTTCTCCAGAGTGATTTCTACAATTTAGGAAAATAGAGTACCCAAACCCAACTTCTATATATTATTTTAGTGTGACAGGTTCCCTTTAAAATACAAAGGGGCAGATTCACTAAAGGGCGAATTGTCGCCAGTGAACATTTCGCCACACTTTGCGCCACTTCGCCAGGCATAAATTCATTACCACTACACTAATTCACTAAAATGCGAAGTTGCATCCTGGGTGCCGAGCGCTGGCGACTTTTTGCTAGCATTACTTCGGCACTGCAAGCGTTTCAAATCGAAATTACATTCGCTTCTGCCTAGCGAAACTTTGTTAGATATAGTTTCATTTTAGCAGTTTGCCTGGTCAACTCTGGCAAAAGAGGTAACGTTCAGTAAAATTCACACTTCTGCTGAATTTGCGGAGTAACGACCATTCGCCAGAGCAAAAGGTCGTCCGGCGATAGAGTGTTAACGAACAATGGCGAAGGTCCTGTTCGCTAGCGAATTGTCGCCTACATCTGTTAGTAAATTGGTAATGTCCCTGAGGATGGGATTTCTGGCGAAATGTTACTAGCATTAGCCACTTTGCCCTTAGAAAATCTGCCCCAAAGACACTAGCTCTAAAGTTTCTTTAAATCTGCAAGAATGTAAAATAAGCTAATTCTACAAACAATCCTCAAAATAAATATTGATATAGATTTCCACTTAGCATGCTTTAAAATGACTAAATAAAAAATAGAACTAGCCAGTCTTGCTGCTTGCTAAAGCTTGCTCAGGTAGGTAGATAAAGAAGAAACTGCAAACTATTAAACTGTCAGTTTAAATTAGAGGGAGCATCTTCTCAAGAGCTCCTAATGGTCAGAAACTAGTGCAAAATAAAAGCATGTTTGGCAGAAACAATATGCACCCTTCATTTTTTTCTGATTACTGTGTGTGAGGGAAGTGCAAATATGGAGCGGCAACATGATAAAACACACCCTTTGTTTATGCATAAAGGAAACACAAACGATAAAAGGATTCTTCTGCAAAATTGTCTTTAAAAAAACCTAATTTTAGTGGAGCTTCACATAAAAGGTTAAGAAAATATTTTATGACATGTGAGTTGAAATTCTGAGAAAGTAATTTCTCTCCATAATGTAATGTGACAGCATCAGAGAGAATTGTCTTCTTGCATTTTCCAGTTATGTGAATGTGTGAAACATAAATTTAAGCACAAAAATGCTTCAGTAAATGGTTTGTCTAAGAAGTTTTGGAAACAAAATATTCTGTGAGATTTTTTTTTTTTCAGATAGAGATAAAATAAATAAGGGATCACAAAAAAGCTCTCAGCAAATAAACATATTCTGTATTGTTCCTTAGTGTTTAGTCCTGTTGACAGAGAATGTCTGCGTAGACCTACCTTAAGATGGTCAGTGTCAGGCTGAGGAGAGGACGGGTGTCTCACCAGAGGAACCCAAAAGGTAAATTATGGTTGAATGGGATAAGCCACTTAAGAAGAACAGGGCTACAGATCTTGGAAAGCAAAACAGACCTTCTGCGCATTTAAAACAAATTTTGAAAGCTTATAGCTACATTGGGCTTTACTTGACCACATAACATTTATGTGAGGCTTATGCTGAATTTAGGGCCATGTCACTAAAAGTTGGATACTACTAGATTCAGTTGTTTCCAGCAGAAACAGACCCAATGCATTTTTTATGTCCTATCTATATACCTGAGGCAGAAAACTCAATCATGTATCTTTCTTCCATTTGTACTGGGACAACTAGGGCCAGGATCACACTGTTGCACTCTCTACACTAAAACAGTAGAATTCTATCTTTAAAAAGAATTGCTTTTAAGCAACCTTGATTTTTATCTGTAATCCTTATTCTTTTCTGTATTATAGGTAATTAGGAGTGTGTTTTAAATACAGTGAAAACAGATTTTAAGTATTCCCACATTTTATATTTTATATTTGTGGTCCCACCAATTTATAAAGCATTTCAGAACATTTCCCTGATTTTACATCATGTTTTACCAGATTTTACATAAAAATGTTGTCCTGGTGTCCTCAAATATTGCTGTTTGTCCTCTGTCAATGTTATTAGTACAATAAAGAGGTTTAATATACTAATCAGATGTATGCTTTGCCATGGTTCTGTCTGTAAATGGTAAATTCCAATTAGTCTGCCCCTTATACAGTTTTGCACCAATCACTTTTTGCTTTAGGTTGTGTATGTGACTGGCAGAGAGGCATGCCCCCCATAATGTAATATTAATGCTGTAATGCTTAAAGGGATACTGTCATGGGAAAAACATTTTTTTCAAAATGAATCAGTTATAGTGCTGCTCCAGCAGAATTTTGTGCTGAAATCAATTTCTCAAAAGAGCAAACACATTTTTTTATATTCAATTTTGAAATCTGACATATTGTCAATTTCCCAGCTGCCCCAAGTCATGTGACTTGTGCTCTGATAAACTTCAATCACTCTTTACTGCAAGTTGTAGTGATATCACCCCCTCCCTTCCCCCCCCCCAGCAGTCAAATAAAAGAACAATGGGAAGGTAACCAGATAGCAGCTCCCTAACACAACATAGCAGCTGCCTGGTAGATCTATGAACAACACTCAGTAGTAAAAACCCATGTCTCACTGAGACACATTCAGTTACATTGAGAAGGAAAAACAGCAGCCTGCCAGAAAGCATTTCTCTCCTAAAGTGCAGGCACAAGCCACATGACCAGGGGCAGCTGGGAAATTGACAAAATGTCTAGCCCCATGTCAGATTTCAAAATTGAATATAAAAAAATCTGTTTGCTCTTCTTCAGTGCAGAATTCTGCTGGAGTAGCACTATGAACTGATGCGTTTTGAAAAAAACATGTTTTCCGATGACAGGATCCCTTTAACCCTTGTTTTTAAAGCAATAAATATTATATTTCAAAGTAAAAATGACTCCTGTGCTTATATTCTTTCAGAAGAAGAAAACCTTGATTTAATAACATTTCCCTGATTTTACATTTTCCCAGACTTTACATAATTTTTTCCAAGTCCCCTGAAAAATGTAAAATAGGGGCATTAAAGCAGAAAGATAGGTAGAGTCACTAGAGGTTGCAAAGTGATTGTAGTTGCTTATCTCTTCTGAGCTGGCTCTCACCTTCTATAAAAAAATGCGCTGAACGGCTACCATATCAGTATTAATATGGAAAGAAATTGCTTTATAACCCCGGGTTGCTGGTCACTCATGTCAGAAGGAAGAAAGCAAATCAGGTTTAAGCGGAGAGGTACTGGCCCATGGTGTGTGTAGGCTGGCAGCAGACTATATGATACCATTGCAGTACTGCCTAGTCGAGAAAAACTTGCCCGCCTACTGCACTTTATTTTTAGACCTGTGACTATCCACCCTGCCGACGATGTCACAAAAGGTGCGGATGAGCACATGCCTATAAAGCCAGAAGCTGGCAGTGTAAGGTCGCATGTGGGGAGAGAACGCAGAAGAGCTAAACCCGAACCCGCCAGCGACCTGCAAGTGTTCCGAGGTCAGCCCGCACTACTGCTAGTTACCCAACTATTCCATCATTAGCAATATCAAAAGCAAAAATCTATTTCTTTCAACAAGAAAGATGCATTTCATATTTGACTGCAAAAATCTGTATACAATGGTATACCACAATAACTGCAGTAAACCCAACCCAAGGGTCCCCACTCCAAGTAGAGAATGTACCATTAACAACCACCCTCTGTACCCTATCCTGTAGCAAGTTTCCTATCCATGTGCAACAACTTCATTAAGTCCAACAGACCTTAGTTTAGAAAGCAGTCGTTTGTGGGGAACAGTATCAAACCAAGCTCTCTTAGTAACCGAGGGTATATTCCATCTGGCCCTGGTGCCTTGTTCACATTAATTAGTTTGGGGTGATCCAACAGTGCAGGTATGAGGTGCATCTGGGAACGCTGACTCCTCTATTGTATACACTGACAAAAAGAACTGAGTTAGCACATTTGACTATTCAGTATCTGTTACAGCGATAGTGGTACCATTATTTAACTAAACTAGACTATACTAAGTTACATTGCTGATAAAGATTAATGGCAATCATTTGGTAATTGAGAAGGGATGGGCAAATTTTTTCGCCTTGATTCGCCGAAAAAATTACGCCTGTAGACTTTCATGGTGTCGTGCGTCAAAATCAAAAGACAAGCGTCAAAAAAGATTTCGCCGCACGACAACATTTGTTTTACGCCCATAGACTTTAATGGGCGTCGGCGACATTTCGCTGGCGGTGAATTTTTGGCGAAGTGAAATGGGTCAAATTCGCCCATCCCTATAATTGAGCCCTAAACAATACCAAAAGACACTATTTTGTAGTGATTTGTCCCTATCAGGTTTTATTTTGATTCATATAAAACAGTTTTTGTACTTTCTGATCTCTGTATGTGTCAGGTGTATTCAGCTGAAATGTTTTACTTGGACTCACTCTGACTCTTTGTGATGCTAGAGGGAATTAGCTGAATGCTTTCGTCTAACAGCGGCAGTTACCAAAAATGCACTCTTGTACTTGACAGTTTTTTTGTTTGTTTTTATTCAAAAGGCATAACCTACGCTATTTATTCTGGCTCCCTTTGCCTACTACAGGTTACTGAGGAAACGTGTTTGTTTTTCGGAACACGTGTTTGTATTGATATCACACTAGACACAGAAATGTGTCATTGACCATTTTGTGATGAATGTCAGCATAAACTATTCCAAAAATAGCCAGGAAGCTAAGCTGTCGTAAATCAGAAAAATATAACTCAAGCCAAAGGGATAATAAAATATTCAGGCCAAGGTGAATTCACCGGCACTAAATAAAAGGTTCTCATAATACCTGTAAAGGTGAACTGAGATTTCAGTGCTTTAGGCTGATAAAGGATCCTCTTAGACTACTAGTAATCCAACTTGGCACACTGCACAGGGACATGGCAGTCAGCTGCTCCCAAAGAAAGCAATGCTCATGCATCCATTCATGTTTCGATAAAAATAAACACTTGCTGTTTACATTGTGGAGGCATTTTCATCCATGTCTATGAGAGAATAAGCTTTTTTTACTTGATACAGTATCATCTGCTTTCCAGGTCTGGGGCAGTCAATGGGGACATATGTTTCTAGTACAGAATATGCTGTGAGGTGGGAATTTATGTGGCATGTCAATGTAAAAAATGACTAGCAAAGGATAACAATAACCAAGCACTCTGATATGAGACCAAGAGACAAGCAAACAGGAGGACCTGGGACAAATTCTGCTGTGTGCTGATACAAGCACGGATTTCAGGACTGTCTTAAGATAACGTTTATCTCCTTTCTTACTGCAATGCAGCATTTCATTTCATCAGGATCTAGAACCAAACTTGAAAAGTTTCATTTGTCTTTGGTCATTTGTGTGGTCTTCTGGCGTATTTACATTTGGATACTGCTCTAATATTAGACATTATAAAATAGTTTTCATTGATGTAGTTAATACTGTTTATATGTGAGAGGTTAATAGTACAAACAACCAGAACACAAAATACACAGAGTCAGTTCTGGACTAGCATTCAATACATAATAAAACCAAGTTGAAAATGGCTTCTAAGCATACCCTTTGACTGATACCATGTTATTTTGACTAAGAAATTATTTTCCTACTCCATTTTTTATTTCTCATACATTTGGCTGCAAACATGAATAATGAATGTAATCATGTTCTGCATTTTGGAACCCAAACGGAAGTGGTGTAAAATATATACTGTATATACAGATGCAGCCACTTTGGTTTGTCTGTTTGACACAGAATAACTAAACACAGATATCCCATTTATCTCATTTAACACAGAAAACTGCGTCACAACATCCCATCTAATTAAAGCATTCACCATTGTGAACAATGGAGCTTTGGTATGCTAATGAAAAGGTTAAATGCATTAAATGAGTTAAGATGACTTAAGATAACACAGTTTCTTCAATTACCATTGAGTCATGACGCATTTAACTCACAAATCCAAGTGGCTTCATCTGTATATATATATATATATATATATATATATATATATATATATATATATATATATATATATATATATATATATATACATATACACTCCAATAGTTTCCAAACCAGCACTCCCTTTAGTGAAAAAATGTAATTTTTATTGTTACATAGTATCTGCTTCCGACATTTCGGCCCCCATTGGAACCTTTTTCAAGGATGATACAAAGTGTTATAAAACAAAATCTTAAATACCCATATGCTTCACAACAAGCCAATCTGTGCTCAGGTGCGGATGAGTGCGGATACTCATTGGAGAATTATATATATATATATATATATATATATATATATATATATATATATATATATACACTGTATGTTAGTGCTGTTCCTTTAAACATAAAATAATATGTGGTTGTGGTGCCTCTAAATCTTCCGCTGCCATTTTCATTAAAAGTGGTCCAATATTGTAAACACTTTTCCTGGAACATATAAATGTGTTATGGGCTGTCAGATTTCAGAGTCCATCGAATAATCATTTAAGCATGCATGTGCAATCCAAGTGTAACCCAAGAACAAAGAGAATAAAGCATCTAAGCGTGTACAAGTAAGGCAAGTGCAACTCAGAAGAACAGTGGGCGGCACCTAAAAGGAAAAATACCCCCTTGACATTAACTCATTTAGTTAGACTTATATAATAAAGCTGCATAAACACACTATCTAAATTAATTTTTACATAGACACGTCTGATTTCAAAGAAAAAAAAAAACATGAAAGTCTGCCTCTGACTCATTAAAATGAATCCCCAGCCTCCCTTAGGTTGCCAGAGTCCCAGACCTTGTTCCGTTGTAAAGTGATGGATTCAGAGGAACTTCAAATCCCAAACTCCATCACTTTACAATGGAACAAGGTATGAGAGGGGTTTAAATACAGCCCCTTTGAGTCAGAAGCAGACTATCATAGTTTCCAATCAGACTGTGAAATCAGGTACTTTCGTGTTAAAGGGGTTGTTCAACTTCCAAACACATTTTTTCAGTTCAGTTGTTTTCAAATAGTATTCCATAAACAAATACTTTTTTCAATCGCTTTCCATCTTATTATTACCATTTTTCCAAAATTGAAGTTTAAAGTTTAATCTTCGTGTCTCTAGTGTCTCAGTCTGGCAGCTCAGTGATCCAGGAGCAGATTCTCAACTTATACAATTTGCTGCATTTAGTTGATACATATCTCAGCAGTATCTGTGCAATATCAGCAACTATTGTATCAATTCTAACAGCTGCTTTTAATGAAGCTCAGGCATTTAGCTCAGCAGGGACAGAGATAACAACTGTATCAACTATGGTGTATATTTATCAAGGATCGAATTTGTGAGTTGTGTGAGGGTTTTTCTACCTCGGATAAACTCGAATTTGCTTTTACGAAAGAATCTGAATGTCAACAACAAAGGGAAAAAACTCGATGTTCATGACCCGAAAAAACTGGAATTGCTTAAATTGATTGGGTTTATGTCCCAGAAACTCAAACTCAAATTGATGAAGTTTTTGGCTAAAAACCCTCAAATTTCAATAACTTCTACATGACCTCACCAGCTTTTAGATGGCACATTTTTACATTCAAATT
The DNA here is from genome assembly GCA_038501925.1 of Xenopus petersii. Taxonomy (NCBI): domain Eukaryota; kingdom Metazoa; phylum Chordata; class Amphibia; order Anura; family Pipidae; genus Xenopus; species Xenopus petersii. The sequence continues at coordinate 33,523,750 of CM076689.1, read as the reverse complement.
TCGAATTCTATTTTTGATAAATCTGCCCCTAAATGTATCAATGTAAACCAGTTACAGCGTCGGTGACACCCCAGGCTTTAGAAGTTGAACATTTAAACTTAACACTTCAATATTAGATAAACGGTCACAAATGGAAAATAGAAAGTAATTGGAGAAAGTCTTTTATTTCTGGTGAATTATCTGGAACCAACTGAACTGAAAAGAAATGTTTGAAGGTGAACAATTCCTTTAAAATAATAACTGTATATTTATTCTCAATGCACCTTTTTCCCTTTATGAAGCTGTAGTCTAGGAAGACACTTTACAGTACATAAATGTAGATGCAAAGCATGAAACAGATGGTCATTTTGCATAGCGAATACAGGAACGATAAGAAAGCAAATAATCTTTAAGCATTTTCCCAATTATTTTAAAGATCATTATAATTATTTATCAAGCATGGCCACTGTGCATTATAGGAAGTAAAAAAAACAGATTCAATGTAAATGTCCCCCATATAAACAATAGGAGAGTGTTCACTGTTGTAAATGTCTCCCAGCTTCCTGGGATCACTAACTGGTTAGATTTTTTTTTTTTTAAGCAGAAACATGTATATAGCTATTGGCACACTTTTACTGCTCATGTGAAACACAGCAAATAGCGAAATCATATGCAGAGACTGCTGGTTAGGAGATAGCATTAAAGAATAGACTAAATATAGTAAAAGGTTATGGCCTTATGGCAGTGGTGTATAATGTGCACTGACAGCATCTTATCTGCTTTGTGAGATGTATATCATTGCATATTGTAAGCACGTTTTCTTATGTATGTTTACATACTTATCAAGTTTATGCTTATGGGCAGCACAGCATACAAATGAAACTAGAAATGTCTCTAATGTGCCACAATTTAAAGCCTTACACTGCTCAATGTCTTGCTTGGAACTGGGAATGAAGGGACCTCCCCTCAATGCCTTGGATTAAGGAGGGGGCTAAATCAGTTAACTCAATTGGTTATGATATTCCATTCATGTTAAGGTGGAAATTAAATTAATTTCAGATGCAAAAATATACATGCATCTATATTTTAATCTGAGGCATTTACTCTTAATGACAATCATACATAATAGAGGTAAAGATACACTGAATCAAATCAATTTCTTTCCACATATAGATCTACCACAAGTACCCAGGTTGCTACAGTCTGTACCTTTGGATCACGATAGAAAGTAATATTGGTGGAGGCTGCTCTAAGCTTGTCCATTCTTCCAGTTATACTCTCCATTCTCATGCACCTCCAGAAACTCTTCTTGTTTTATGGAAGAAAAATGCTTTGTGACTTTATACGATTTTTATACAATGACATAAAATTGCGTATGACTGTGTGCAAATATATGGCCAGGGAACTCTATACTGGAGTGCTCAACTTTTTCTGGCAGTAGTTGCCTGCAGTGGTCCCCGGATCGGACAGGGGACAGAACTAAGAATATAGCACAACAGATCAATGAAATTAGTGAAAAATTGTGACTTAAACAGACATACTAATAGACACAGATTGTATCAATTGACTTAACTAATCTTATATTTATTATATATTGATTTTAAATGTATTAACCCTCTTAGGTCTTAAGAGTAGCAATACACAGAACCCTGCACTTTTTGGTTTGGCTAAATCCAGGGTTAGGGATAACAAACCAACGTAACATCAATCTTGCTAAAAATAGCTCAGATTCTGCCGAATTCCAAACCAAATCAGTGATTTGCTGCATCCCTATTTAAAATTCACTACATGTGCCCAGTAGCAGTAACTGATAGCACCAATAAGATATTTGATTTAAACAGGTGACAAGTGAATACAGTACCTGCTTATTAGTTGTTATAGGTTACTGCACCTGGGCAAACTTTGCCTTTTATTCATAACCCCATAAAACCTGAACATTATAGTGAAGCTCAGAAGAAAAAGAATATCATGTGTCATGCTGTAGTGAGCTAAGAAGGAAAGTGATAATTCTAGACCGCATTCTTGCATGGTAGTGCTGCTACTGCTAAGGAACAAGGCTGAGATATACACAGAAGATGATTAATTAGAATATTAAATACCTTAGAAAAAAATCTGGAACAACCCCAGATGGAATAACTACAGCATAGCTTCTGCTGCTTGTTTATTGATATTGTTGTCAGTGCATACCAGGGGGTGAAATGGACTACTTTTAAATTATGCAAATGTTTTGCCTACAGATAGGAAATAGGCCTTTTCCAAGTATAATAAGATTTTCTGCTCTAAAGGAATACCCACCCACCCAAACTTACTATTCTTGCACATAATAATATAAAAGAAGCAGTAAAACTGGAGATGAACCTCCACATAAAAAATACACACTAGATTCTTCTTTATATCTGTAGAACCTGGAGCTCTTCTGGTGTCAATTTGCTGCTGTAGGTGTTTCCTTAAGGTGGCCATAGATGCAAAGATCCACTCCTTTGGCCACATCACCAAACGACCGGATCTTTCCCCGATATGCCATTAACAAACATGGCTATATTGGAGGTAATCTGATTGTTGGCCATATGGCGGAACGATCCGATTATGATGTGCCGTGGGCTCCGGCGGGATCGGTCGGGTCAAAATCAAACCTGACCGATCGACCAAACGACCGATCTCCGTCGGACGAAAGATGTTGGCACACGCCACACACGATCCGAAAATCGTATGAATCCTCGATTCGTACGATAGGATCTGTGTGTCTGTGGCCACCTTTAGCCTCAATGTAAGTTGCCTCTGGGTGCTTTCTGGGAATCCTTTAAGGTCAGGGCACAGCAAATTTGGGGAGATAATCGCCGGCGGGATAGCACATGGCGCGATTCGTTTTCCGAAGTCATCCAAAGTGGCCTCACGGGGAAACTTCGGGCGACTTCGGAAAATGAATCGCTCCGAGTGCCTTCCCTGCATTTGGTGTTTCATTGTAGCAGCTCAGTAATTCTAGGTGCAGATTTTGAACTGTTACAACAGATGGTGGGAGAGGAATAGTGAAGATAAACATGATTATTTCAGATATGATACAGAATTTTTAATGGATTGTATTTTGAAAGTTTCTTATTTCAGTATGCTGAAACAAATTTTACATTTTCCTTTTTGCGATAGTTGCCCTTTAATGTTAGGTACAAACTTAATCCACCTATGTCAGCCATACAATTATTCCTGGTGTGTCATCAGCATTGGCCATGGAAAGCCCCTGTCCCCATCTAGTTTCTCCTTTCACTTCAATATCATTAGAGTATGGTGTAAGATTGCATGTGTTGTTTTATTTTACCCATCTAGTCTGTGACAACAACTTCAACTAATCTGTTAAATGTCTGTAGCTGCTCTGAGTAGGCGGTACAGATACAAATGAATCTAAAGCTGCAGCTTATCAAAAAAAAACAGCATGTAGGCATCTTGTTACAAAAATAAAGCTGTAAATCTCCCAATATCTGTGGTCCATTTGTAAATGGGCCCTAGCATACCAGTATAGATGAAAAAGTCGTAGAGTTAGGGGGTTATTTATCAAACTTCGAAACTTTCTCACTATTTTTTTTAAAATTTCTCCGGCAAAATTCCTGCTGACTTTTTTTTACAGTATTTATCAATAAATTTTAATGAAAAAATCAGATGTGGGAAAAGACTCAATAAATCAAAACATGTGAATTGAACGATTTTTTCAGATTTACGCCCAAAAACTCTTTTTTGGATTATCGATGAAAACCACAAAATCTTCAGATTATTGTACAAAAGCAGAACAGGATATCTTCCATTTGTAAATGGATTGTCATTGACTTCTACATGATCTCGACAGGTTTGAGATGAAGTACTTTTTTTGTTCGGATTTTTAACACCATCTGGGTTTAATAAATCACGAAATAAGATATAAGTAGTCACTTGGATGGATTACCATGACCTATATAAAGGCTGCCTGTGGTCTTGTGCCTTTATTATATGGTCCCATGATGACTCCTCCTATCCTTATTTTACATTAGGGGACAAATTTGTCAAAGGTTGAAGTGAAATTTTAAATTAAAAAAAATTTAATTACTAGCTATTTGTTGTTTACAGATGAAGCCACTTGGATTTGTGAGTTAAATGCGTCATGACTCAGGGGTAATTGAAGAAACTGTGTTATCTTAAGTCATCTTAACTCATTTAATGCATTTAACCTTTTCATTAGCATACCAAAGCTCCATTGTTCACAATGGTGAATGCTTTAATTAGATGGGATGTTGTGACGCAGTTTTCTGTGTTAAATGAGATAAATGGGATATCTGTGTTTAGATATTCTGTGTCAAACAGACAAACCAAAGTGGCTGCATCTGTACTTCGACTAGGGAATAGTCCAAATTCGATTTGAAAACGGACCTATATGATTGAAAACTGACCTATTTGATCAAAAACTGACCTATTCGATTGAAAACGGAAAACGGATAAATTTCCATTGGTCTTTTTTAATTCAAAATTCAAAGCTATGGGAGGTCAAAAAAAACTTTATTTTTAACCCTTGATAAATCTGCCCCTAGGGGTTACATTATTGCCTACATACAGTATATTGGTTTTAATATTTACATTGTAAATTGGTGATATGGAAATATTAGAATACAATATGGTGTGCTATGAGACTGTACAGCCCCAAAGATAAGTGCAATGGCCCATAGCAGCCAGTTTTGATCAATCATCTACTACAGTACCAACATGAAAAAACAGTTCTGATTCCTGTAGGAGTCAGAATTTAGTCTCCGTCTTTGCAAATGATCTCCTTTGTATAGCTTCAATTGCTTTGTAGCAACTCCAAAATGTCCCAACATCAACCATCCTGAACTGATTGTTGGTGCTCTAATATCATATACAAGCCTATATGGAGAGTGGGGTGTTGCAAAGCTCCACATTTTCAGATACCCTGGTCAATAAAGCACTGTGGTTTGTACCAAAATTAAGACATATTTATGAGAATATGCCCACCCCTATAAACTTGAATTGTATGTTATTGGATATTGGATATTGTATTGATTATATGCATTATATGTGTTAATGGTCCCTTTAGCTGAGCTGAGCTCACAATATGAGTAATAACATGTTCCTCTTCATTAGAGAAAATTCAGTTTTCATAACAAATTAGCTTTGTAAGATCCTTTCCAACCTACATAACCTTATGTTTCTTTGGGAGCACAGCATCCTCAGTGATATAGTGCACTGTATGGTGCACTCTAGTGGCAAATTGCTTATGTTACTTTTTGACAGCTGAATAATAGGCATCATATGTGCACATAATGCAGAAAGACCTTCATTCCAATGGAGCAGTTCATCATTTCAAAGTGTCAGGACAGTCCCATATTTACAAGCAGTTGTGTTTTTTTTCCAATAAATAAAAGTGCATTCAGGATTTCTTATTCATTATATTTAAAAGAAATATGGGCCACTGTGACAAAGTGAAAGTGACACCCTTGACTGCTTTGGCACACTGACTGGATATTCCTTAATTTGTTGTGCAGCCCGTGTAAATAAGGACACATATGAGTGTAAAGCAGTTGGTCTTATCAGATAAATAACAGACAGCTCTAAGACTGGAAAATTGAATCAAAATTATTTTTCATAGTGAAACAATGTTTTCATGGAGATACCACTGGCAGCCAAGGGATACAAGTATATACTTTTGACCAACATCAATATATACAAGTGTGTATATCCTGTTTCCAATATCAATACACTCTATACACATCCTCAAATACAATGCTGTACACATTTTGAATACTTGAGAATCCATTTTTATACATAACTATCTCAAAGCTTTCTAACCCCCCCTGCAATTGGTCTTGAGACAAAAAAATCACATTATATATATATATATATATATATATATATATATATATATATATATATATATATATATACATACATATCTATATGCATATATTTACAATATTGTAAATATGATTCATAATATATACCCAATATTAAATGAACATGCACATAAAAACAACAATTTATATGGTAATAACTAGCCTTTGACCTCCTCCTGCCCTAAATCATGTACTCGCTGTTTATGGAAGAAGAATATTAATGAAAGTATAACAGTAGATTTCATATATTTGGAAACTTTGCTCAGCATCTCCAACAGCAGGAGGTCTGAAAGCACAACCCACTGCTTCTCCCAGTTGTTTTTTGCACTGTGAAAAGTTCACTCACCTCCAACTCCTCTGTATCCTTTGAAATACCAGATTCCAGTAGAAAACTATTACAGGTATAGTAATACAGCACATTATTTGGGTTATGAGTGGTCCAAAGGAACAAAAAAGGGGGGGTCTGATTTCTTACCTTGTCTGCCATAATCATTGAGGATCCACCATGGATCCCTAGAATTGGGATGAAAGTCTGAGACGAAACAAAATCCAAAATCTGAGCTACTGCCTCTTGGTCTGTGTCATCTCCAAACACCACCCCATGAATCTTGGTGCCTGACATGAGGTCACACACGTGGGTGATGATGCTTTTGGGGTCAGTTTGGTTCACGAGCAAGGTCACCACGTTGACATCAAAGTCCAAGGACATATCCCTTGTCCATAGGGAGCGTATGTCCCTCTCAGTGATATAGCGGGTCCTCCCCAAAATGACTGCAATATTCAAAACAGGAAAACTTTTCTCTGCTCCATGGCCCAGGTACAGGAAGGTATAAAGCAGTAAAACAAATATCCCCATCTTTTCCAACTTTGCTCTCTGTAGAAAAAAGCAGAGGCAAAATATGAGAAAGACTCCCCCCCCAAAAGCTTCTTCTCTTTTTTTTAGCAGCAGAATGGAACGTCTGACTCTGAATGACCAAGACTTGGCGAAGTCTGATTTGGTGCAGTGGAGGTGCTCATTGCATTACAGAAGTGCAATTAATTCAACTGCTCAGCCCCCTTTTGCACCAAGATCTGTAGGTATCATGTTTTCCCAAACCAAAGACTCCCCAGGGACAGTGGACATACATACAGCCTAATAACTACTGAAATATACAGCCTAACAATGTATAGTTGCTGCACCAACTGTATACAGTTTTGGAGAAACCTAATGAGAGTGCCTGGAGCTTTGCATTGCTTTTAAGCCATGGTGAGCGCAACGGTTTAATGATACACGATGCTGCAAATAGTTAGTGCTGTAGAAACTGTTTAGTTTGGCTGTGGATCGCTTCCCCCCTGTATTATATTCCCATCTCTCATGTATCCATGGTATCTAGTGGTGTGTGTTTGTGTGTAATGCAGATTGGTCCTGGATGGGGGATACCCTGCAGTGCCTTCACATTCCTTCCTCAGCATCATCGTTCTGTCTGCAGCATTTATATTTTCAGCCCAATCAGCATGCAGAAGAATCCCCACAAGTCGTCTCGATGACTGCAGATAACATGCGATCAATGGGTTCTCATTAGTGATCTAAAGTCACCTTTATATGCCATAGGGTCTTACATCGGAAATAAATTCTGTTTTAAAGTTATTACACTAATCTACTTGATATTTTTTATTACATTGTTGCTCAGTCCCATGACAGCAATTCTCCTGCACCGGCAAAATTTAAAAAGACATAAAAATACTGTCACCGATTGCCCCAGAAACAGAGCGAGTCTATAATCCAACACGATGCGTACAATATTATTATTATTCTGGTATAAAAATAGCTTGTTTAAAAGAACGCATGTTTTGGTGAGGAGGATTGCAGGGGAAGCTCCTGTTATTACGTATATCGTGCCTCAACTATGTTCAGCTTCCCATTCATGTTAGGCAAAGAAGTACAGTAGCACCCCCTTCAGCCCACACCACTCACTGCGCCTCACTCTCGCTCACACATACCGTTGCCTTAGGAATAATGTGGTTGCTATTTGGCTGGCTGCAAAGTTTGGCATCTCGTAGCTCTCAGCACTGTCTGTTGGGCTGCTCCTTCGCCTGCTTCTACAAGAACATTTTCCCTGCTGCTGTACTTTGATTTGCACAAAGCTGCCAAAAGATCAAGCCACTCCAGCTGGAGGATAAGTAAGAGATGCCTAGAGTTCAGAAAAAACAGAGATTAGAAGAGATGGACAGACAGATGGATGGATACCTATTGGGGAGGGAGAACACATAGGCTTTAGGTAATAAGAAATGATTTAGTTAAGTACATAGAATAGAAGCAGTGCTACACTCTGTGTATCTGGCTTGCTACGGAAGAAGTGCTACCTTCAGGGAATCCCTCCTGATTACCCCCTGACTGTTTTTGGTGACCACCATGATGAGAGTGTGAATCCAGAGGCAAGCAATGTATATCCATGGCATGAAAACCCCTCAAGTGCACAACCACCACCGAATATGTATTTTGGTTCCAAATGCCTTTACATCAAACAGTAGGTGCTAATTTGGCTTGAGGTGACACAATACAAACAAACGATTTTGTCTCTTATGTCAGATGCAACCGGGGAAGCGCAGCCCTGGTGCTGGGATCTTATTCCAAAGTAGAACTTTATATACTGCAATCTACCTTTGCAACTGACGTATCCAAGAGTCAATTCAATATAAAGAAAAGTGGTTTCAGGTTTTTATTTGCTCTCCGTAGTTGCTTCACTTGCCTACCCTGATTAGTGCTACTGCATTACACAGTATAGACTGCAAATCAACTGTACAACACACACGCTGTTGCCTGGCTTTGATATCCCTGCTCTCTCATGTAACCATGGTATTGTAATCAATGAATAAGTCATTAGTGAAATCCTTTCCACACAACGGCAAGAAAACAGAGAATACTTACTGCATTTTTCTTTCAGATAGTGAAGCCTCAGACACACATCCCATAAACTCGCCCCAAAGGATCCCCTCGCGAGCAATGCAGCAGAACAATCTCTCTGTCTGTGTCACGATTCTGCCCAGCTATTTGTTAACCTCACAGAAAACAGAAGAGAATTCAGCAGCACATTATTTCTCCATGTTAAACTTCAAAAGAGATTGACAACTGTCTTTGTACAGTGAAAAAGGCAAATCCATTCCTGCGCTGTAGAGGGTTTTTTTTCTGTTTTCTCTGCAGCAGAACTGTAAGACAGCATGTCGCTGTATTCCTCATAGGTTTTTTTGGAAAGTGAGGCTTGCAGTCAGCTACACATCCTTAAGGTAAGAGAGAGAATTACACTCAGTTTCAAGCCCAGTGAGTTTATGCAGAGAGCAGGGAGATTGGTTGGAAGGCACCAGGGCTGCAGTGATGTTCTTAGTACAATGGGAGCCAGAGCATCTTTTCTGTATTCTGCACAAGTTCTCATTGGCTGCTGTGCAAACTCAGAGAGAGCAGGTGTTTTTTGGCAAGAGAAACAAATTAGGATTCTTTGCAACTGAAAAAACAATTTCGAGGAAGACATGTGCCCTGCTGTGTGGGTTTACTACTACTGCATGACATATATTTCAATATTGTAAAGAGCCACATCCCCCCCCCCATCGCACCTATGGCATCTTCCCAACTCCCCCCCAACACCTAATTGTACAAATGCTATGGAGGAAGCAACTGTGCATAGTAATAATTATAGTGCGTCGCTGTCCTCGGTGCTGAAATCACACTGCCTATGGAGACTATTGACTGCTGCCCACAGGCACTTCACTAGCAAATACTTATCCCACTGGAACACTGAGCTTTAGCAATGAAATGTAATTCTTCTGCTGATTCTAGATACTGGAGTTTACAGAATAGTTTAGGGAGGGAGAGAGAGAGAGAGAGAGAGAGAGATGGCTAAACATTTAATTCCAGTGTAAGGAAGGTCCCATGATGCATCAGCCTGAAATGCTTGTGTTGTGGGGACAATGGTCTCTCTTTATCTCACTTGGTGCAAAACAACATTGTGTCATGTCTTGCAATGAAAAAAGGTAAGCATTTTCACATTTGTAGGAGACAATTGTAATAACAATAACTAGCATCTGCCTGTGTTTCATACCCAGTTAGTCCAATATCCCATGTCCTAAATTTCTATTAACGTAATGTGAAAGGTGTGTGCTTCACTTTGCGGGCAGGGTGCAATGCAGTCCGGAAGCCCTTTTCAGGGGCAAAACATACACTAGAAAAAATATCACTGCAGCACCTCTATGTTGCAAAAGTGAAAAATATGTTTATTCGATCAGAAAATTTCTGGCTTAAGCTGGCCATGGATGAAAAGATCCGATCGTTGGAATCCTCAAATGATTGGACTTCCCCATCTTCCGACCTGCCACTAACAATTCCGATAAAATAAAGTAGAAAAGAACAGATCAGATGATGTTCTGCCCCTGACAGCAATCGTACGAAAGTTATGTCCGACAAAGCTGGTGACAGTCTCTCACTGAAAATCGTATGATCGGCAATACGTGTAGAGATGTTACCCGCAACCCACAATAAAGAAACGGGTAATGAAAGTTTGACGGAGCTCACCCTTGTGTGTAGCGTGTCGGCCGCAGCTCTTGCGATATTATCGGCAGCCCACAGAAATCTTTTAACCTGGCAGTTCGACCAAACGACAGATCTCCGTGGGACGAAAAATGTCGGGACTCTCCACACACGGTCCGAAAATCGTACGAATCGAGGATTCGTACGAATCGAGGATTCGTACGATTGGATCTTTGCGTCTATGGCCAGCTTTAGTCTCGCCCTTTCTCAAGGCTTGGGAAAGGGCGAGACTAAGCCCGAAACATTGCCTGTGTTTTTTCTGACTGAATAAACACATTTTTCACTTTTGCAACAAAGAGGTGCTGCAGTGATATTTTTTCTACTAAATTTCTATTAAAGGCTTATTAGTTTACACTCAAAGAATAGTGATGGGCGAATTTGGGGTGTTTCGCTTTGCCGGAAAATTAGCGGATTTCCTGCAAAATTTACAAAATGAATCTAGGGAATTTATCGCAAATTTGCGCCTGGTGAATAAATTCGCCCATCACTATCAAAGAACTTTGGAGGAAATGCAGAATACACAATGCAGAGAAGCCTGCATTACGTATGATGACAGGTGTAACGTTCACAACGGTGAACCGCTGTAACCGAGGATAGACACTCCAAGGGGAGTGGATATGGTGGAAGCCCAGGGGTGTAGCCATAGGTAATTGTAGGCAAAGACATGATGGTGATGAAGTAATAGTAGGTTTATTGCAGTCGGAACACAGGAACAAAGGTACTCACTCAGGAAACAAGGTAACAAGGTTTTCAGGAACAAGACATACAAGGTTTTCAAGATTCAGATTCAGGTTCAGATTCAGATTTAGATTCAGATTCGCAGGTCAGGAACAAACAGAATACAATCAATGACTCCGCCCTGAGCAAAGCTCAGGGCGGGGTTTATAAAGGGAAGGTGATTAGGAAATGGGAAACACATGAGGGTAAACGAGGTGGGTGGAAAACAGACTGTGAATGGGCAGATAACAGAAACAATAGAGACCAGAGTTCAGAAGCAGTCCTGAGAGCCCCCAGTGGCTCATGAGGTAAGTGCTGCAAATAAGCAAAACAGCACCACCAGAGTTCAAGTCCCAGGCTGATCCTGACATTACCCCCGCCTTGAGGATCGACCTCTGGCCGATCCCAGGATCAAATGGTCCCCCATCCTTTTTAGTCCAAACACTGGGGAAATGGACATAAGCCTCGCCAGAAACGAGAACAGGAGCTTCACCAGGATGGGAAAACAAAACAAAGAAGTCGCTGGGGTCAGGAGCCAGATCAGGAACATTGGCAGAATTAGGAGCCAAGACATCACAGCCAGAGTCGGAAGCCAGGACATGAAGATAGACAAGACCAATACAGGCACCCATTACAGGTGGCGGACCAGGAGCTTGGACACCCATCACAGGTGGCGGACCAGGAGTACAGGCACCCATCACGGATGGCGGACCAGGAGCACAGGCACCCATCACAGGTGGCGGACCAGGAGCACAGGCACCCATTAGAAACAGGAAGAGGCAAGCCAGGACAGCAATACCACCACTTACAGCAATAGGCCTGATAGAGACAGGGTTAACCGCCCTACCAGGTCTAGTAGCAGGGAAAGTGGAACTATCCAGGGCAGGCAGGTCCTCAGGCCCGGAGGCCAGGGCAGGCAGGTCCTCAGGCCCGGAGGCCAGGGCAAACAGTACAGAGACTGGCTCAGGAAGAAACAATCATCTGGGAGCTGGCATGGGAACGGAGTGTGGCTGAGCTGCAGGCTCGGAGACTGGAACCGTCTGGGCTGCAGGCACGGAGACTGGAACCGTCTGGGCTGCAGGCACGGAGACTGGAACCGTCTGGGCTGCAGGCACGGAGACTGGAACCGTCTGGGCTGCAGGCACAGAGACTGGAACCGTCTGGGCTGCAGGCACAGAGACTGGAACCGTCTGGGCTGCAGGCACGGAGACTGGAACCATCTGGGCTGCAGGCACGGAGACTGGAACCGGCTGGGCTGCAGGCACAGAGACTGGAACCGTCTGGGCTGCAGGCACGGAGACTGGAACCGTCTGGGCTGCAGGCACGGAGACTGGAACCGGCTGGGCTGCAGGCACAGAGACTGGAACCGGCTGGGCTGCAGGCACGGAGACTGGAACCGGCTGGGCTGCAGGCACGGAGACTGGAACCGGCTGGGCTGCAGGCACGGAGACTGGAACCGGCTGGGCTGCAGGCACGGAGGCTGGAACCGGCTGGGCTGCAGATACAGAGGCTGGAACCGGCTGGATTGGCATGGTAACGGGTACAGGCAGCTTTCGGGGAGCCGGGACAGGCAGCTTTCGGGGAGCCGGCACAGGAGCAAGGACAGGCTGGGAAGCCGGCACAGGAGCACGGACAGGCTGGGACTGGAGAGCCGGCACCAAAGCTGGAGACTGGAGAGCCGGCACCAAAGCTGGAGACTGGAGAGCCGGCACCAAAGCTGGAGACTGGAGAGCCGGCACCAAAGCTGGAGACTGGAGAGCCGGCACCAAAGCTGGAGACTGGAGAGGATGCTGGGAAACCGTAGAAAAACTAATAAACTGGGGTTCAGGTCTGAGAGAAAAAGAGGGTGACCTGGGTTTGGCAGCTGCCACAGGAGCAGAAGGTTGTGGAGGAGACAAGGGCCCAAAAACTGGAAGTGGCCGATCTGACACAGGCCAGATAGCAGTTTGTAATTCATCCTCATCGGAGTCTAGATCCTCCCAGTCCTCATCGAAGACTGAATCCTCCCAGTCATCATCAGAGACAAAATCCTGCCAGACATCATCAGTGAAATGGATGGCGTCTTCTGCCTTATCCTCCCCATCCCAAGGGAGTTGCAGTTTAACAACAGAGTCAGAAGGCATGGAGGGCTTTCCCAAAGGCTTCCTGTAGTTTGGCTGAGTCATTCTGTAATGTTCACAATGGTGAACCGCTGTAACCGAGGATAGACACTCCAAGGGGAGTGGATATGGTGGAAGCCCAGGGGTGTAGCCATAGGTAATTGTAGGCAAAGACATGATGGTGATGAAGTAATAGTAGGTTTATTGCAGTCGGAACACAGGAACAAAGGTACTCACTCAGGAAACAAGGTAACAAGGTTTTCAGGAACAAGACATACAAGGTTTTCAAGATTCAGGTTCAGATTCAGATTTCAGATTCAGATTCAGATTCAGATTCAGATTCAGATTCAGATTCGCAGGTCAGGAACAAACAGAATACAATCAATGACTCCGCCCTGAGCAAAGCTCAGGGCGGGTTTTATAAAGGGAAGGTGATTAGGAAATGGGAAACACATGAGGGTAAACGAGGTGGGTGGAAAACAGACTGTGAATGGGCAGATAACAGAAACAATAGAGACCAGAGTTCAGACCCAGCCCTGAGAGCCCCCAGTGGCTCATGAGGTAAGTGCTGCAAATAAGCAGAACAGCACCACCAGAGTTCAAGTCCTAGGCTGATCCTGACAACAGGCAGTTGAATTAAATAACATTTTCATGAGTCAATACCTCACCAATATCATTTATATGGGTCTAAAATATTCTAGCAACCACACAATGGTTTGTATAAGAGACTAGAATATAAACAGGAGAGGACCTGAATAGAAAATGGGTTATTAAAAGTAGCAACAACAATAAATGTGTAGCTTTGCAGAGCATTTGTTTTTTTTTTTAGAAGGGTCAGTGACCCCGATTTGAAAGGTGGAAAAAGTCAGAAGAAAAATGCAAATAATTAAAAAACTGTATAAAATAAATAAGGAAGACCAGTTGGAAAGTTGCTTAGAACTGGCCATTCTTTAACATACAAAAAGTTAACATCCCTTTAAGTTCCATATAAGTTCTTTACCTGCTATTTCCTTGTAGATGAAAATAGATGCAGCTTCAGTAAACGACTGTGAAATAAATACTCTTTACTAATGCATATGGTTCCCTAAAAGGGTTTGACACAGGGCCCAGTCATTTCTAGTTATTCCACTAAGCACTTTCTAAGAAATAAGTCACCAATGCATTTAGCCATAGGAATTATGCTGCAGATCTCTGTGCCAATGCGTGGCCTGCACATTTTACTGGCTCTGTTCTACAAAAAAGTTAACTCTTTGGTTATTAGGAGTTCTTCTTGATAGTTATACTATACCATAAACGTTTTAAGGAAATTTCTATCCCATATAGAGTTCTACTGAATACTGCAGTGTAATGCACCCACAATCCATATTTATAGAGATTAGAGATGTGGTAGTCACAAAGCAACCATTAAAATGCAACCATTCTAAAATATCCAAAACATACTACTAGTAACATAGTAAGTTAGTTTAAAAAAGGACACACATCCATCAAGTTCAACCTTTTAAGTCTATATATCACCTACCTAATTACTAGTTGATCCAGAAGAAGGCAAAAACCCCAATTTGAAGCCTCTCCAATTTGCCTCAGAGGGGGGGATTCCTTCCTGACTCCAAGATGACATCGGACTAGTCCCTGGATCAACTTATACTATGAGCTATCTTCCATAACCCTGTATTCCCTCACTTGCTAAAAAGCCATCCAACCCCTTCTTAAAGCTATCTAATGTATCAGTCTGTATGACTGATTCAGGGAGAGAATTCCACTTCTTCACAGCTGTTGCAAGGATGCCGAACCCGGGATGGAATTAATTGGGCTGCATAGCTTTGTGTCATCTGCAAACACTGAGACATTACTTACAATACCCTCTCCTAAGTCATTAATGAACAAGTTAAATAAAAGTGGACCAAATACAGTGTCCTGATGGACCCCACTAGTAACCTTACTCCAAGTAGAGAATGTACCATTAACAACCACCCTCTGTACCTGATTCTGTAGCCAGTTTCCTATCCAACTGCAAATATCCTCATTAAGCCCATCAATCCCTTAGTTTAGAAATCAGTCGTCTGTGGGGCACTGCATGAAATGCTTTGGCAAAATCCAAATAAACCACATCTACTGCCAAGAACCAGGAGGTGTATGCCATCTGGCCCTGGCTCTTTTTTACATTAATTTTTATTAAAGCTTTATGAACCATATCCTGAGTCAGCCACTGGCTAGATTGAGCTGAGCCAAAAGTGCAGCTATGATGTGAGACCCAGAACTAAGGGGCAAATTCACTAAGTGCCGAAGCGCCGAACGCTAGCGTCAATTCGCTAGCGTTGGGCATTTTCGTTACTTTGCAAATTCACTAACGAACGCTGGCATAGATTCGCTAGTGTTACTTCGCACCCTTACGCCTGGCGAATTTTTGCTACGGACGTAACTACGCAAATTCACTAACGCGCACAGTGTACTGAACGCTACCTTTTACGCTAGACTTCCTTCGCCACCTCAGACCAGGCGAAGCACAATAGAGTAGATAGGGATTGCTTCCAAGAAAGTTCAAATTTTTTCTAAGTCCCAAAAAACGCTGGCGTGTTTTCTATATTATGGGTGATAGGCTGAAAAAGATTGAAATTTTTTTTGGGGCCTCCTTCCCCCCTACATTTCCTAACTCATGGCAACTTAATTATACAGTGGGCACATGTGTAGGGCAAAAAAAAAATTATTTGATGTTTTGAAGGTTTCCCAGGCATTTGTAGTGATTCTACGTATTCCTCCATTGAAATCTGAATTTGGCGCCGTATGCAAATTAACCTTCGCTAGCGTAACTTCGCTTCACTTAGCGAATCAATGCTAGCGCAACTTCGCAACCTTACGCTACCCCTGCGCGCAATTTTGGATTTTAGTGAATTTGCGGAGCGCTTGCGAAACTACGCCTGGTGAAGTGCGGCGAAGCGTGGCAAAGTTGCACCTGACGCAACTACGAATCTTAGTGAATTTGCCCCTAAGACTCCTCTATTGTATACACTGAAGAAAAGAACTGATTTAGCACATTTGCCTTTTCTGTATCTGTTACATCCATGCTGGTACCATTATTTAAAGAGCAGTACTCTTAACCCGCATCTTTCAACTATTAATATATTTAAAAAAACTTTTTGGGTTTAGTCTTAGCTTCTGCCACACTGTGCTCCTCATTTCCTATCTTTGCCTTTCAGATTGCTGTTTTACAACATTTATTATAATGTTTATATTCAATAAATGCAGCTTCTGTCCCCACAGACTTGTAGGTTTTAAATACCTTTCTCTACTACTAGTGCTTTTGTTTCTTAAAAATGTGACCTGTGTGTCTGTACATGAATGTGTCATGTATCTACCTCCACTGGGGCAGAAGCAGGTGTGTAAAGGACCAGTGACATAAAAAATATAAGGGGTTTGTATGCATTTATACATAATGTGCTATTACACTGCACAGGTAAGAAGTCTGTATTTGTTTCAGAAACACAACTACTGTTTATATTTTAAAGCTGCATTGTAGTCATGGGGGTAGCCTTTCAAGCTATAGGGCACATCACATAGCAGACTGCAGATACGCGATGATTTAACATGCCCCAGATACAAATACTAGAAAACTAAAGGGTGCAAACTCACACTATTGCATAGTACAGCACCAGCAGTTGTGAGCCAACACATAATGCCTTCGCTTAAGGCAGGCGGTAGGGACAGGAACTCCTTTGTACCTTTTTTTTGTTACTTGCTTACATTCTTCTGATGAATGTATAGGACAATTATGAAGTATTTTGCATGTTTATTCCATCTAAATTAATTTCTTTTGGTATTTTCTCAAATCCTGAGTGTGCAGCAACAGACAAGTACAAAAGGTCATTTACACTCAACCCATTAAAATATATTTAAGACATTGAGACATTTTGGGCCTTAAGCTACTTCAAATGCCCTCTCCTTTAAACAAAACAGGGATTGTTTGTCCATATATTGCAATATATTTAAAGGGAAGGGCATTTTTAAGTAACAAAGGTACAAAATGTTTTTATTTGTCTGTATGAATTTTGTGGTCACAGCCTTATTTAACCCCTGCCTAATGGTTTGAAAATTATTGGTGAGCTCTTTACATCTCAAGACCTTATCTCTATCTCCTCCTCTCTTTAAAGTGGCAACCCCATATGCGTAATATACGGAGAAAGAAAACTGGGAAATGGGGGAATCTGCTTATTTTTCATGGGGGGAACGTAAAAGATCTTACATTTATGGCTATAGATGGGGTTCCCACTTTGAAGAGAGGAGGAGATAAATATAAGGTCTTGAGATGTAAAGAGCAAAAATAGATATTTAATTTAAGTACACTTCACCCAAAGGGACTGAATACTAGGTTTGAGTTGGCACCTTTTCTATAATGCAAATATACTTTTAAAACTGTTTTTGTTAAGCTGTATGTAATACCTTTCAGATGGGGTATACTTTAGAGCCAATTAAAGACATGGCCCTTTCAGAGTAGGGTATATAAAGTGTGGTAAGATACCACTTCGTGTTTGCAACTGCTTGATAAAGTCTCATTTAGGCAAAACGTGTTGCAGTATCTAGGTGGTGTGTCACGCCTAAGGTTGAAATAACATTTTTGGTGAAGTTACCCCAGAATCGTGAAGATCATCAAGCTACCAGGACTCTGTGAATCGTGAAATCGTGAAACCGTGAAAATTGGTAAATTGCTGAGATTTTGTGTGAGCAAATTCAGAGCTACATCAGGCGCCATCTTGGATTTTCGGAAAGCATTATTTGTAAAGTGGAGACATCACGAAAAGGGATTGGATCCAGTGACCTGTCACCAAGTGACCGTGCCCAACTGTACCCTTGAGGAAAGACCAGAACGCAGGATCTGGTGAGATCAGTCCATTATTGGGGGGCACGTGTAGCTGGCAAGAGGGGGGGTGCAGGGGAAAGCCTCATTTCACCCCTTGTGTAACATTCTCTACATATATTTCCACAATAATAAGCCTGGCAACCTATTTGGGAAAATTACCTCTTACTTGATTACCAAATTAGTGAACTATAACTCACACCATAATACTCCCAAGTTGGAGAACTGTAACTCACACCAATTTTGCTCTACATAATTGTTGTTGCAAGACTGGGGAAATCATTCAATACAACCTAGGAGATTTGGAAAATTCATATTACTGTTATTTTAAGTGACCACCTACCTGAATTATTTAGAATTTTATTTATGAATTTATATTGTTACATGTTGGATTCCTGGCCGGCCAGATTTTTATTGGAGAATTTTTACATAAAATAAAATTTGTATACATTCAGATTAATTTGGTCTCCAAATACAGCTTTAATAAATTCCTTACTGTTTTGTTATCCTTAAAAGGACCTTGGGGATTTAAGGTGTATTTCAGACCAAATAAAGAAATGTCCCCTTAATGCCACATTACCTCAATTAATTCTAAGTACCAGTAGCTGCCAATGCAAATCAACCATCAGTCATCCACAGTATTTCAACAATGTATAGGCTAGTATTCAATATGGTAACTCCAAAGGTAGCTCCATGTGTCAGATATATGAAAGGAGATCAGAAATATGAAAGGACAGCTCAGCCAAAAACTGCCTTCATTAGCAGTATATGGCACAGAATAATGTTTCAAGCCCAAAGTGGATCTGTGTCAAGTTACAAAATCTTCAGTTCTGGTTCAATGTAATCAATTCACAAATGAAATAACAAAATATTACTTCACTTACCTTAACCGCAAATCGAAGTACATTTTTAGAAGAAGAAGGATGTTTCTGGTAGGAATATAAAGGGTCATTTATGACTGCAAGCACGGGGTGGAAAGTACAATTAAAAGTGTCAGTCGCTACACTTTTTTACTCAAAATGCAGCATTTGTTCTTGTAATTCCAGTGCAATTGCAGGCAAAGAAAACTAGGGATTGTAGGGGTGTTTTATTTCTGACATTTCAAAGTGATGGAAATTTAGGCAGAATTGTATCGTGTTTATCTTCTTCATCAATAAACACACTTGTGAAGAATTTGTTACAGGAGTCAGGACAATTGCAGCGGCACCAAGCACAACAATACGGATGTGCAAGCTTAAGATGAATGTTCCTGTAATAAATGGAATTTTTCGCAACTGTGCTAGGGTTTTGTAAAAGACCCTTATAATGTAATTCTATTTTTTGAGAAATTGCCAGTATATTTTTCTTATTGGGATTGGAGCTGTGCTGTAACTGTTTCTATCATCTGGCAATGCATCCCTGTACAAACCCCCTGCACATTAGTCACCATTGAAAGAAAGCATTTTGGTTTAATCACTACACAGAGATTTTCTTGGCCAGTGCTGTTGATAATTATAAGCTCACTTGACATGATTGAACATTGCTCATACTATTTATGATATATAGATCATTTCTTTTCAAAACAGCATTTACTTGGTTCTGTTTTCTGATAATCTCATTTAATTCCCCACTGCCTGTATGGTTTGTGGATTATATTCCTTGTAGGTTTAGGTTCTATATGTCGTCTTCTCCTTTTTCTGCACTCAGGACAATAGATGAGCTACAAGCTCTGTGGGCTGTTCTATTTAGTTTTCACATTATTTTGAAACTTTTCTTTAGACTGTAAAGTTTTGTGCCTGGCAACATGGATAAATCCGTGGGCTTTTTGCTTTGGTAATTGCAACTCATTTGGCCTGAAGCACTGATGTTCCCATGCCAGCTCAATGTAAATTTGATGGGATTTGAAACAATAGCCTCAGAAGGTCCGCTTTCAAAATTCTTCCTGCCCCAGGTCCTGACATAAAAACAGAAGTCATTATTGGCCTCTTTTTCAGGAAGGTACAAAAAGTGAAATATGAAGAGAGATTTTAACAAAATGTATTTATTATTGAAAACATGCAGTGTTTGGAACAAGGAGTTCACATAAAGACTCACTCATATACACACACACACACATATGTTTATATAAACACATATTACATCACACCTTATGGTAGTGTAAGGGCACAGTATGCTATATCCACACATAGCAGTGGGTACTGGGTACTAATGAGTCCTCTTCTTACCTCCTGCTCTATGGCAAACTGTAAGTACAGGGCTGCTTTGCACCAACCAGATGTGAGTTGCAGAGCTCTACAATGCCCTAGACACAAGTACTGTGTTAATGAGCACAAAAGGGAGCTAATTTTGCTCAAGCACATGCGTCTGGGCAATTGGTAACAAGCCCCTAGGTAAAATTGGCATTAGCCTATTATGGAAGATGGGTTCTTTAAACTCCCCCTATTTTATCAGGAGTTACCAGATTTTGCTATGTTTGCTCTGGTCTCCCATCACTTTCCCACACATTCCTCCAATTTCTGAAGATTTTGCATGATTTTGCACTATTGCAGGCAAAAATCTGATATGTGCATGCGCAGACTACTTCAGCGACTTCAGCAGAGGTTTTATGTAGCTTCAGGAGAAGTTCTGTGAATCTATCTAGGTGGAATATGTGCAATTTGTGGCAAATACTGTGTAGGACCTTTTACCTATAGTATACAGTATAGTGTATAGCCTGCGAGGGGACATGATTACACTTTACAAGTACATTAGAGGACATTATAGACAAATAGCAGGGGACCTTTTTACCCATAAAGTGGATCACCGTACCAGAGGCCACCCCTTTAGACTAGAAGAAAAGAACTTTCATTTGAAGCAACGTAGGGGGTTCTTCACAGTCAGGACAGTGAGGTTGTGGAATGCACTGCCGGGTGATGTTGTGATGCTGATTCAGTTAATGCCTTTAAGAGTGGCTTGGATGATTTTTTGGACAGACATAATATCAAAGGCTATTGTGATACTAAGCTCTATAGTTAGTATAGGTATGGGTATATAGAATTTATGTGAAAGTATGGAGGGGTGTGTGTATGGATGCTGGGTTTTCATTTGGAGGGGTTGAACTTGATGGACTTTTGTCTTTTTTCAACCAGATTTAACTATGTAATTATGTAACTTTGTTTTCTAAAAGCCACTCATAGCACAAATAATTGCAAATAATCAACCAGATATATTTCCATCAATTTCCATTATTTTAAGCAAAGGAATATGTTCTCCTTAAATGCACTTATAACACAAAATGAACTCAGTCTGAAGGTCCTTCTTTGCATTCTGCAATATAGAAAACTTCTGGTTGTTTTACTTTTAGCTAGTTTTGTTTGCTCATAACTGCTGGCACTTTGAACCTTTAATGTATGAAACGTGTGCATCTTCAGCAGATTAGTGGTGTGTGTAATTGTTTTATTTTCCCAGCATCCTCAAAGATGATTTGGTTGCCATTTAGAAGAGATTCTTACCCCCTTTGCAATTCCTTATAGTGTTTCTACTTTTCAACCAAAGTCAATTTTTAAGTTAAGAACACAGAGAACAGTTTGGATCTGCATCATCCCCCATGTTCAATGCTCTTCTGCTTCTACAGTGCCCTGCTGTTTAATCCTTTCAATTCAATGTACTTGTTTCATGGACAGAGTATTTTATATGTAGCTTTTGGCCAAATATCTGTTTCCCCCTGTCCATTTGTGGTTATAAAGAATGGATTGTGGGTACCTAATGGTACAACAAATCACACGTTTATGCTGTTTAAGACCATGTGCCGGAAGTGGTGCAATCCCAATTCTAAAAATGTTAGTTTTAACTTCTATCCAATTTGCACACATTTGAATTTGTTTAGATGCATCAGACACACCAGCACATATAAACTTGATAAACATGTTGTACTTTGCAGTATGTACTGTATTTATAAATTACTCTTATGGTTATACACCATGTACATATTTGACCCCAGATGCTGGCAGCTCTTTGTTCTATACTGCATGTTGAAATGTAAACATGGGCTCTGCTGGAAGTAAATGGGTTAAATGATTACCATCATCACATAATTACTCCATCTCCCTTTTAACACAATTTGATTTGTATACACATTAATTGTGTTCTGCTATATTCTGTTACATCTGAAGATCAGAATTCTTATGATTTATAGTTTATGTATCATTTACAAGGCAGTGTGCAAAGTGCAGAAGCACAGAGACTTGCTGCTGCCCCAATAAATACATAGCTACCTGCCAGGGAACACTGTGATCAGGGTATTGCCTTTTGTAATAATTCAGGAGTACAAATATTCTGCATACTAAACCCTTGATGGTCCAAATAAGCATTAGGGATGTAGTGAACGTCGGAAAAAATGTTCGCGAACTTGCGTCAAAAATGCGAACGGTTCGCGAACGTCGCAAACCTAATAGACTTCAATGGGAAGGCGAATTTTAAAAGCTAGAAAAGACATTTCTGGCCAGAAAAATTATTTTAAAGTTGTTTAAAGGGTGCAACGACCTGGACAGTGGCATGCCAGAGGGGGATCAAGGGCAAAAATGTATCTGAAAAATACATTGTTGACACAGCGCTGCGTTTTGTGCTGTAAAGGGCAGAAATCACACTACGTCACTCAGGTGATGTTTCTGGACACGGAATGTGAAAAAGCTCACACAGCTAGGTGGCACTTGGTTAAAGACTGGGCAAACAATGCCTGCAAGGGCAACGTATACAGTAGTGGATACGGAATATATTATTGCTGCTGTAAAAACATCACTCAGGTGATGTTTACGGACACGGAATTATTATTGTTATTTAGACAGAATGTGAAAAAGCTCACACAGCTAGGTGGCAGTTGTTTGAAGAACACACTGGGCAAACAACAATGCCTGCAAGGTCAACGTATACACTACAGCAGTGGATACGGAATATATTATTGCTGCTTGGAAAACGTCACTCAGGTGGTGTTTCTGGAGACGGTATTATTATTGATATTTAGACAGAATGTGAAAAAGCTCACACAGCTAGGTGGCAGTTGTTTGAAGAACACACTGGGCAAACAATGCCTGCAAGTGCACTACTATTGGTGCACTACTATGAAGAACAGCAAACAGCACTGGACACGTTAAAGAACAGTAAGATAAGTAAAATAAAAAAATATATATATATATTTAAAAAAAAATTACTCTGGTTGGTGCTGAACTACTAGGAGCAGCACACCAGTCCCACTCCCCAACACAGCTAGATTAATAGCACTGGGCTCTTATAGTAGCAAAGTAAAAAAAACAAAAAAGAAAATAAAAGCAGTCCTTACAAGGACTATTGGCTTATTACAGCAGTCAGCACTCAGCAGATGAGATCAGAAGCAGTGCCCACAGCATCTACATACAGAGCACTGCAGTAGAAGGTAGATTACTACTAGTCAGCAAAGCTAACTAACCTAAACTCACTGTCCCTCAAATCCCTGCAGAGTTCTGTCCCTACAATACAGAGCAGTATCAAGTAGATTACTAGCCAGCAAAGTTACTATCAACTGTCCCTCAAATCACTAAACAGCTCTCTCCCTACACTAGCTCTTCCAAGCACACACAGGCAGAATGAAAAAACGCTGCAGGGCTTCAGTTTATATATGGAAGGGGAGTGGTCCAGGGGGTGTGGGGGTGGTCCAGGAGGGAGAGCTTCCTGATTGGCTGCCATGTATCTGCTGGTCTGGGGTGAGAGGTAAAAAATAAGCGCCAGCTAAGGCGAACCCAAATTGGCGAACGTTGCGCGACGTCCGCGACATCCCTAATAAGCATTAATCAACATAGCTGTTCCATCCAACAAGTTTAAATAATGCTACATACTTTTACATAGAACAAGTGCCATTTTTTGCACTTTGCACACTGAATTCCTGTGTTGCAGAATTGCTGCAGGTCTCTGCCCTTATGAATACAATGCTGCCTGAAGTTGTTGCACTGTATTCATAAAGGGGTGGGCAGATTAGGGAACAGCAGGGCTGGCCTACGGCACCTGCAGAGAGGTAAATTGCATTAGCCGGGACCAGGTGCAGGATGCCCCCTCCAGATTTGCAATTCACCGGCCTCCAAGAGCTCAAGGCCACCTGCAATAAGCTCTTTTGAAAGTGGCTCTAGAACGCTTGCCATAAAGTAAATTTGGGCTCATGATCTTTGCCAGAAAAATGCATGTCATTTTAACACATGGCAAAAACTTATTAGGCAGTAAAGTCTTTATTTACAGTCATTTTTATACTAGACTACGTAACACAACATTGCACATTGATCTATGCGCAACCCTTTTTTTCCCCTGAGAACGTACTTGTTCCTTTAGTTATAGTGCTCATTTTAAAGCCCCTGGGTGAAAGTGCTTAGTGCTAGAGCACTAAGATGCACAAGATGCTCATTCTTGGAGCACTTGTGCCCAGGGGTGTATTGCTCTTTGCATGGAGCGTTAGACCTGTCCTTACCACCTGCCTTAGCACCTGCGGGCTTTCTCCCGCCCACCCTCTTGAATCAAGGTGGTCTAATACAGGCCGCCCTAGATTCAGACTTTAGTTCACAGGTCTCTACATGCCAAAATTAAGTGCAGAGGCCTGCAGCATTTCAGACAATGCCTGATTGTGGCCTTTTTTGCACTTTGCACACTGTGGTGATTGTTATTTATGAGCATCATAATATTCAACCTTCTTTTGCTCCTCTGGCATACAAAGTCAGAAACTACACTGCCTACAGAAAGAAGTGAAAGATTAGTATTCTGAGCTGAATGATTTATAACATGTTTATAGTTATTTCAACAGAAATCAATAGAAGTCAATATGCAGGCAGAGTATTTAAAAGGAAAACCTTGTGCTTGCCAATCCTATGCTAATCCTCATTCAGTTTTACATCACGGAGTTTGCGATTAATTGGTCCTTTTTGTATACTATATTATTTAAAATAACACAATAAAATGCTGTGTGTATGGTTTGATTGTTAATGTTTTATTGGATATCTGGAGTATGACAATAAAACACAAGAAAACATTTTTTTAGACATTATATAATAGCAGAGATACGTATGAAGACAGCAGAGCAGATTGCTACTGTTACATATTCAAATGTTTTATGGCTCACACGATGGTGCCAATTGTTTATTGAAACACATGGAAAATATTAGCTTTTTATTACAAGTATAGATTAAGGGGCAGATTCACTAAGGGTCGAATTTCGAAGTTAAAAATACTTCGAAATTCGACCCTCGAATTGAAATCCTTCGACTTCGAATATCGAAGTCGAAGGATTTAGCGCTAAACATTCGATCGAACGATCGAAGGATTTTTCGTTCGATCGAACGATTAAATCCTTCGAATCGAACGATTCAAAGGATTTTAATCAAACGATCGAAGGAAAATCCTTCGATCAAAAAAAGCTGAGCAAGCCTATGGGGACCTTCCCCATAGGCTAACATTGACTTCGGTAGGTTTTATCTGCCGAAGTAGGGGGTCGAAGTTTTTTTTAAAGGGTAAGTACTTCGACTATCGAATGGTCGAATAGTCGAACGATTTTTACTTCGAATCGTTCGATTTCGTTCGACTTCGATCAAATTTAACCAATTCGATGGTCGAAGTACCCAAAAAAAACTTCGAAATTCGAAGTTTTTTTTATTCTAACCCTTCACCCGAATTTAGTGAATCGGCCCCTAACTGTACTATGACTGGCAAGTTCACATAAGATTATACTGAGAACTCCTGGCATTAATGGGTTCTGCATGTAAGAAAGGGCCCGAGGCAGTTACATTTTGGTTTAATGGGTTTTCCCACCTTGGTAACCTTGTAATTCAGGAAAGCCCTGTACTTAACACTCACCGTTATTTAGCTCCAATGCCTATTTATATGGACCACCAGGGAAATGTGTTTTGTGATACCCCAGGGGTACAAATATTCTGCATGCAATACCCTGATGTTTCTCCTCTTCATTAAACAACATATTTTAAATGTATCTGTTCCTTTCAACAGGCTTGAACCATACTGCCTGCTTATTTGCTTCATCTGTGCAACAAAACCATGTGCACTGGGAAAGTAAACCGCAGAAAAATTGCCAACATGCAGTTTATTTCCATGACGTTTGCTTCTGATGATGCCAGTGCCTTACAAAGGCTGGCATAATCTTTGCTGTAGAATTGAGTATATTGTGTGAATAAAACCTGTTTTGCATCAGATGCTTGGTATTCAGCTGCAGTCTTAGCATAAAGAACAAAGAAATAAAGCACGAAGCTCATAGCAAATCTTGTACATTACTTTGAACAGATGTCCGCAAAAATATAGTTATATTTGCCTTTATCTGGAGGAATATTCTACTGACAGATTTGTCGCAGCCAATACAAATCACGCTGACGGAAAATCTTTAACGTGTACAATCAAAAACTGAGAAAAGGTGTAATTATAGGGGACAAGGATCCCAGCTACTGACTTGGAACATATGCAAGCTCTGCCATCATCATGTTGGAATACACAGGATCTTTGTTTCATTCTTTTCAAAATGCCTCAAACGTTTTGGTCACAGATGGTTCTCCAGTTGAAAACTGGCTGCGCTTTGCATTTTACAAACAGCTAAAGGACAACTTACCAACTCATGCATTATCTGATTGCCTTGAGCTTTTATCAGTTCTGCCACTTCAAGTGACTTTCTTTTCAAAGCGCAACATATAACAAATGGATGCAATTCTGAACCGTCACTTCACAGGTGTTCTCAGGAAAAACACATTTCACAGTGTCGGCCACGAAAGATATTACAGTGAATTGCTTGCTTCAGGAACTACAGATAGGCTGACACATTAAAAACCTTTTGTACTGAAGGGATGTAAAACAATTTGGATGTCAATCATTTTCATAACCATCTGGCGTTGCGATGTTCAGAGTTTTCTAGGTGTGCGGGAACACTGGCAAAGGTTTATTCCTTATGGTCTTGTTTTCTGTAATTGAATAAGCTGCTTTTTTAATTAAAATAAATGAATATCTGGTATGCAAAGGGACAAGTGTAATGAATTACCAGTTAATTCTATATAGCACTCCTGGTATTCATTTACCTTACACAGAACAGCATAGCATATGACCAGGGTTGGACTGGGCCTCCTATGAATCTCCAAGGAATATGACATCCAAGTCCTCTATTACAAAAATTTGATGGAAATATAAGCATATAGAGGTAATAAAAAGGGCTGGTGTCCACTAAGATTTAGGCCCTCCTGAAGAGCCTTTGATACTTTGACAGGCCAATCTAACCCTGCATATGACACTTTGAGCCCCAAGCTTAATAAAGAAACAAGGTAGGGACAAAATGTAATTTGATACAGTGTTCTTTTTTATTTTAATGGGGTTTGCTGTCCAAAATGGATTGTACTGGTCAAGTGGAAAGTGGCTGCTGAGGGACATGCACCCAAAACATTTTGAAAGTGTTAGTGATGTATACATCTAGTATCTATCACTAGCTGGCACGTGGCTAGAATCGGGCCACTGTATTAAGTGACACATGGGCATAGAGTAGCTCCAGCTGTAACTGACTGCAGGTGGGTTATAGTTCAGATTGATTCTATTAGCTATCTGTTCTTATTTCCTTTTTCCTGAATATAAGTCTATGGATTTTCCTAACTTGATTAATTGATACATGTTATCTAGAATGCTGGACTTGATTTTTTCCAGATAAGGAATCTTTCTCTAATTGGATCTCCAAAACTTAAGTCTACTAAAAATCATTTAAACATTAATTAAACCCAAAAGGACTGGTTTGTATCCAATAAGGATTAGTTATATCTTAGGTGAGATCAAGTACAAAGTACTGTTTTATTATTATAGAGAAAAAGGTAATCATTATTATACATTTTAATTATTTGATTAAAATGGAGTCTACAGGAAATGGCCTTATTTGTTATTTTGTAAATTACATCATTTGACCTCAGGACACTTCCTGAAATTCCTGAGAATATGTCATAAGGGTGAAAATATGCAAACATGAAGCAGCAGATCTCTCAAATGGCAGTGATTTTCCACGGAAAGAGTAAAATGATAAGCATCGTAACTCCATGTGGATTTGGTAAATGCACAGACTTTACAAACCAGAAAAGTGGCAAGGATATGTCCTAAAAAATCAATCATGTAGGGATCTATAGGATGAGTATGGCTCTGCCACTTCATTCACTGGTAGTATTTCAAAAATCCAAAACAAAAGTGAATTAAAAGTACAAAATCTTTTACAGTATTAGGACATAAGGAGGCTTAATGTGTTTTGAGCCTATTGAAATACTGAAATTATGGAAATAAAAACACCCCTGCATTGTGGGTAGAGACATTTTAATTTGCATCTGCCATTGCAGTCGTATATTACATTTTATTATATCTATTTTCTTTATTTTTATAAAAACAATATAAACATGTTAACTAATATGCTTACTACTGGTAACTAAGCTGCACAAAATGTGTTAGACCTCCCCCCTCCTAAAGTCATAATAAATTATTTTGGACTTTTAATTCACTTTTGTTTTGGACTTTTGGGAAATCTCACTACAAACTTCCTTAAACTGCGGTGGACAGTTAGATGTTTCCCTCCTAACTCTACTTTATGTTTGAACTTTTGAATATACATGGTGTGGTGCCTCCCAGTTTATTCTTTAGATGTGGGCTTTATGCACTCATATTCCGTTTTTTTTTGGAGTGTCCATTTCTCAACCTCATCACTCAAACTTTCTACACCAATCCAAAACGTAACCAAGCCTTAGATAGTCCCAGTGTTCTAAATCAGTGCATGCGAGAGCAAGCATTTTGAGCATTATGTGGTTGCTGTAGCGCGAAGGCTAAAGAATTGGAAAATAGGGAGAACACTAAACATAGGAAACTCCGCAGGATGTATGGTAATCTGTCCTTATTTGCTTTTTCTTTTTATAATGCCACCTTAACAAGCCATTGAACAATCAGTTTCCTAATTTCTATAAACTAATCATTTTGCTACAAAACTAGTCCTTTCTCTAAACATTATAAATATAAAATACTGCAGCATTAATGTATTTTATACATTTTGACCTGTTCTAAAAGCTAAGTAGTCCTGTTATATACGTTGTATAACAGTTTCTCTTTAAGTACCTTGAAGTATTTGATAATTGTTTCAGATCCGCTTCTGGTTTCATTCATTTTACATTGATCTGTCAGTCCTTCCTTCTTTAAAAAAAAAAAAAATGTGGATGTTATCTGCCAAGCTGTCCATGTATAGTATATCTCATTATAGCTTACAATACGATTTCATTTCCTGAAAGTAAGTGTGACCCCTCTGGCAAACAGTATTGAAGAAAAATAGAGGAGGTCATCCCAGTTCCCAGAATTCCCTCCGGCTCTGCTTTGCTTCTTTCAGATCATAGACACACAGCTGCTTAAAGAGATTATAACACAAATTGATACCAGTAGTAAGCATATTAGTTTACACGTTTATATTGTTTTAATACAAAGAAAATAGATATAATAAATTGCCATTTATGACTGCAATGGCAGATGCAAATCAAAATGTCGCTACCCACATGTCTCTACCCAAAATGCAGGGGTGTTTTTTTTATAATTCCAGAGTCATTGCTATTGACCAGGGAATCCCCTGCGTTACAATTGCACCCAATGAGTTAAAACAAATGCAATTTCAGGTGCATATGATAGCAAATCTGAAGCAAGTTGCGCTTCAGACTGGGGTGTGTGAGACCCACCGTGACTGCTACCCATGGTGCCCCCACATCCTCTAGAGCCCCTGCCCTCTCACCCACCACCAGGCCCCCCTGCACTCACTGTCCTTAATTTTGCCATGATCTGGGGAGGTTGGGGAGCGGGGGAGTGACAGGGAAGGGCAGGCAGGGATTGGGTCCTGTGTTGGGTTTTTTCTTCTGGCGCTCCTGCTAAATTAACTTTAGCATGTGATTCTTTCCCAGCAAGGCATGGTGCAAATGAGGCCAGTTGAGCAACATGTCGAAGGAAGCAGTCCCAAATGAGTTACCAGAGGTGGCTCATACAGTGCGCCGAGAGCACAATAGCACCTCCCCCCTGCACCACCTACGGCGCAGGAAAGGTAAGTGCTTGGGGACAGAATACGAGAAGTTGTCTCAGGCAGCACAATGTTCAGAATCACCCCCATAAGCAAGTCTGCTGATTCGATTGACACAAGCCTCTATGGGAACCCTGGAAATACATTGGCGTTAATGGGCATTTTCCCCCATGTTTTTTCATGCACCAAATGCACTGATGTAAATGGGCAATTTTTCTTGCTTTTTTGTGCAACAAATGCATTGGAGTTTTTTTCTCACTCTAAATAAAATGGAGTCATTGGTCGTTTTTTCTCAGTTTTTTTTCTTTTAGAAAAAAAACATGATTAATCTGTGAAACAAAACACATGGGCAAATTCTAGTGTCGATTAAAGAAATTTTTCACCACTCACATAACCACAAATTTTGCAGCGAATCAGTATGAGATGAGAAAATTTGCTCATCCCTATCCTCGGTCTTTGTAAGTTCAGTTCTGCCTGAGAGCAGCTGGTAAAGGTAATACAACCAAGAAATGGTTACATACATTACTATGCATTAGAACAGGTATCTCCAAACTTTTGAACCCATGAGCAACATTCCGAAGTAAAAGGAGTTGGGGAGCAACACAAGCATGAAAAATGTTCTTGGGGTGCCAAATAAGGTCTGTGATTGCCCATTTGGTAGCCCCTATGTGGATTGTCAACCTACATTGTGGCTCTGTTTGGCAGTGCACCTAGTTTTTATGAAACCAAAACTTGCCTCCAAGACTGGAATTCAAAAATAAGCTCCTGCTTTGAGGCCACTGTGAGCAACATCCAAGGGCTTGGAGAGCAACATGTTGCTCATGAGCTACTAGTTGGGGATCACTGCATTAGAAGGACATGGAAAGCAAAGTATTCCAGAACATTGTTATAAAACCGTATTATATATTTCTGTAGGGTAATTAAAGCCTTAGATGCACTTCTATACATACATTATTTTATGTGCATATGGTTCTAAATGTTAATTGTGCACATCAGCCCTATACAATGCAATAAATCACCCTGATCATTTCCATTTATTCCCTTAAGGATCCTCTATAGCTCATGTATCCCTCACAATGGCTGCATCCAAAGAAGTCCATTGTGGATGTACAGTACGTGTTTGCCACACACTAGTGACATCACATCACTAAGGCACTCAGAGTAATTTCAGGGATTCTTGTATTACATAGCATATACTGTAAGTGTATTTGGGGCTTTAGCTACTTTAACACATTTTAAAAAGGCATGAATTAATCAGGCAAGAAAGTCCCCATGACCATGCTAATGCATATTAACAAAGCAGAAAATTATGTTTCTGGATGTTTTACTTTTTTCCTAATAAGACACAAGAAGAAGAAGAACTGCTTTCCACAGCAAAACATTAATTGAGTACGGACAGTGATATGGGGCCAGTGTAATAAATAATGCATGGAAACATCATTTTTACAAAGCAGTACATTTTTGCATCAGAAATAAGAATGCATTTTATCTGAAATACCACTAAACAAGCAAGGATCTTGGAAAGACTCCAGCTTTTACTAAAACTCATTTCCATGTCCTTCAGATGCAATTAGAAAGCTAGTTATTGTGTTCTAAATAGCAATGAACTTAGAATAAAAGAATAAAGGCCATCCCTTTAATATGTTATCATGTTATCTACATTACAGTGTCTCTTCTTTACCAACATTATGGAAATGATAATTACAAATATATATATATATATATATATATATATATATATATATATATATATATACAACTTTGACAAAGGCTGAGTTGCAGCCGAAACGTTAGTTTTTGAATAAAGTATTTATATTTTTGACATAAGTCCTGTGAGTGCGGCTTCTTCGCGGTGGAGGTATACTGTATATATATATACGTATATATATATATACCTTTATTCTTGTACATTATAATTTATAAATACACTTTTTTATTCTATACAGTTTTGCTGCAACATTTTTCACAAATCCACATGGGCTTTTATGAAATAAAAATACAGACATCATTATTATGCACCCATTGCCTCCAAAACAGGATCAACGTATACGCCAGCCTTCCCATTTATTACAATGCATTTGGCAAAATGTCGGTGCCGTTTTTGCTCATCAATACTCATAAAGCTTCATTGCATGATGCACAGAAAGCTTTGTAATCAACGGAAGCAGAATTTAGTGTACAGTACATGATAGTACATGATAATACATAATAAAAGATAATATTGTCTCTTTACTGTGAAATTTAGGGGGATCATTTACTAAACTCAGATTTTTTTATGGTCGGAGTTTTAACACAATTTTTTTGTAGAAAAAAACCTCTGGGTCTCACACTATAATCTGACTAATTTGTGGTTTTCGGGTGATAATACAAAAACAACAATGATTTTGAGCGTCAAATCTGAAATAATCATGCGATTCAGATTTTTTTCACAATTTTATCGAGTCTTTTCCCACACCAGATGTTTTCTAGTAAATTTATTGATAAATATGGTAAAAACGGGCACAGAAATGGTTTTAAAAAAATAGTGAGACTTTTTTTGATATTAATAAATAACCCTCTAACTGTGCATTCTGAGAAGTATTCCCAGCATTTTGCTTTATTAGAGTTTTTCTGAGGAGTTTCTTTCCAGATTTATTATTTTATTAACTACTGGTAGTGTTCTACCATGTAGATTTTATTGGATATTGTTTGATTATTGTTGGATTTGAATTATGTTGAAATTGGATTATTCCAGAGGGGAATATAGATCATGAATCCTAAACTGTTCATGATTTTCTACCATGCAGATATTATTTCAACAATTCCTTAGTATTTATGAGTTAAACATGCCTGTCTCACTAGAAAATTTAACTAAAATGCATTGAAGTTAAAGGAGAAGGAAAGGTTAAAATAAAGTAAGCCTTATCAGAAAGGTCCATCTAAATATACCAGTAAACCCCCAAAGTAGTGCTGCTCTGAGTCCCCAGTGAAAAGAAACACTGCATTTCTTTCCTTCTATTGTGTACACATGGGCTTCTGTATCAGACTTCCTGCCTTCAGCTTAAACCTCATTGCCCTGGGCAAGAGCATGCTCAGTTTGCTCTTCTTCCCCCCCCCTTCTCTACTGTAATCTGAGCCCAGAGCAGGGAGAGACTCAGGCAGGAAGTGATGTCACACCATGTTAATACTGCAGCTCCTATCCGAAACAAACAGAGAGTTTCTAGAGCTTTTTACTCTGGTATGGTAAAACATTCTACAGAATAAATATAGCATTCTAGCTTGCACTATTGCAGCTAATTTATTGGCAGTAAAATGCCTCCGTAGCTTTCCTTCTCCTTTAAAGAAATGATGACATAACATTACGGTTGAAGCATAGCAATACACTTGACTATCTTCAATTCCACTGCACTCTGTACTGTACTGTACTGTTTGTAAGGAGCTGGTATGCTGTACAACCACGTACTAACATTACAGGGGTTTGACACAAAGGTTAAATAGCAAAAAATGGAACCACAGAGACTTTAGCAGAAGTGTAAAGGAGCAGACAGAAAAACAAGTCCAGGTTCAGGCAAAGGGTCAGGGCCTACTGCAAGTAAAGAGAGTCTGTGAAACAGACACTAGATTGTGGCAGCCAGCAGAAAACCTCAAATCTAATAACAGGTCAAGGGTCAGAAACCAGGGAAGGGCTGGGCAGGAGCCGACTTGCAGGGCATGAATTCAGGACAGGATACTCGGATGACTTGGACAAGCTGAAGGGCTAATGATCCAGAACAGGTTGTTTGAGGACGGAAGCTTAAATAGCCCCTTGATTGGGCTATTGGCAGCAGCTTGATCATAGGTGGCTATTGGATCAATTACCAGGGAACCTTGGAAAAGTCATTGATATCATCCACCAGACCACAAACTACTTTCTGTATCTTAACCTGGAAAAGCAGCAGCCAGAATACCGTAGAATCCTAACAACTAGCCTACAACAAAACGTAGCACAACTCTAGTGTATCTAGTGTAGTCCAATAAAAAGGACTTGTGCTGGCACTTGTATGAGCTTTTATGGTATAAAAGACCCCACCACTGAAAAAGTGTCATGATATCCAAACATTTTATAGACATTACTACCTACCTCACTGTATATGAATTTTTTAACAAAAAATTGAGGAAGTCCTATCCACTCCATTCACTTTGCTTGGTCTGAGGTGGCGAAGGCAAGTCTGGCGCAAGAAGTAACTTTCAGTAAAATCCGCATCTTACTGAATTTTTGGAGTTACGTTTGGCTGGCATTTGGCTGGCGTTAGAGTGTGCTAGAATCTATCTCTTTCGCTAGCAAAGTGACGTCTGCGCCCATTAGGAAATTGGCGAAGTTACGAAACGACATCACCCTGGCTAATTTTCACTAGCGTTAGTCACTTCGCACTTAAAGGAAAACTATACCCCCCAAACAATGTAGGTCTCTATTAAAAGATACTGAGTAAACCAGCTCATGTGTAAAACCCTGCTTCATGTAAATGAACCATTATCATTTTTTAGTAGTATGTGCCATTGGGTAATCATAAATAGAAAATTGCCATTTTAAAAAATAAGGGCCACCCCCTGAGATCGTAGGATTCACTGTGCACACATACAAACCACATGTAAGGTCACATGAGCCAATTAACAGACAGAGTTCTGCCTTTTGCTTCAACACCACTTTCTGTTACAGTTAGTGTTGTAGTATTTCTGGTCAGGTGATCTCTGAGGCAGCACAGATAGAGTCACGAAATGGTGGTTCAAGGCAAGAGATGTAAAAGGGCAATATTTATGTAAATATATATTCCAGTTTGGTAAGATTCTTTAATATGTCATTCAATTTGATATAAACTATCTGTTGCTTAAGTATTCATTTTGGGGGTATAGTTTTCCTTTAAGGGAATCTGCCCCTTAGTCAAAGCCATACTAACATTTTCTCTACTTTGGGGGCTCTGACCCTGAACTTTTTCTCTTAAAACAGATATTTAGGGATTCATCTAAATGACTGAACCCAATGAGGGAATATGATTGGGAACAAGATTTTTTCTACACAGGAGAAACAGGAGAAATTTAACGCATAACGATTGGGTACAGCAGATAGATAGATAGATAGATAGATAGATAGATAGATAGATAGATAGATAGATAGATAGATAGATAGATAGATAGATAGATAGATAGATGTTTATTGATGAAGGCTTGTGAAGCACATGGATTGTTTTCCTCTCTTAATGAGGGCATTTTTTCACTGAATATTTTAGAAGCGCAAACATACCGTATCCCAAATTGGCCCCTATGAGACTTGCCTGAAAGTAAAAGAACCAGCACCTGTCAGATGTTTGACTAACTATCTAATTCTAATTGTTACAAAACATCAATGTGGAGAACTGAATTTAGAGAGATGTGATTCAATTCGCTACACCAAACAAACCTGGTCAGCAAGTCACACACAAAAAAAATCTAGAACCTCCATGGACCATTAATCTTTGCATCTGGTTCCTAATGAAGACTTATATACCCAGCCTTTTTGAAATTTTGAAAAAAGCTTGGATTAAATATATTATATAAAGGGCTGTGTTTGAGTAATTGTTGCTTAAAGGGGACCTGTCACCCACACATAAAATGCTATATAATGAATGTCCTTTGCCAATTAAACATGAAACCCAATTTTATTAACATTCATACACATTATAAACCACTTTCACTTTCCATTCTGCACATCCTAGATGTCACTATCATCCTCACACTCCCCCTCCATCACTGTCTATAACAAATACAAGAAGCAATAGAATTCTTAATGAATCAGATGAAAATTGAGTGCAGGACTGGCCAGATATGGGATGACTTTGACGTAGTTGGCCAGCTTAAATATATTGCAATATATGGACAAACAATCCCAGCAGCAATTTTTTGACCACACCCCTTTCTGTGGTCACACCCCCTAATTACCATGTTTGTTTTACAAAATTTGGCAGGTTATGAAAGTTTGAAAATATTTCTCCTTATCTAAACTGTGTTTTTGTGTCTCAAAATTGTTACAAAGTATCTTATTTGCACCTGTTAGCTGTTCTGGGCTCTCTGCTAAAAGCCAATTAAGTGAGAAACTGTGTTCCTTTTTCTGGCTGTTCAGTGCATAGAAAAGAGGGACTTTCCATTACAAATGGACTGCGGGTTGAGCTGTCAAAAGAGGGACTGTCCCTCCGAAAAAGGGACAGTTGGGAGGTATGGGTAAGGCATTTTTCAGTAGCAGTATGCACAAAATGCCTCTGTCTTAAATATATTGATAATGGGTTGAGTGCAGAGGACTCTTGGATGTGTCTATATGTATTTTGTGGTCACACCCTCATTGCACCCCCGCCTAATGGTTTTAAAAATTAGTGGTGAGCACAACTTTCCCTTGTTTGTCACTGTCTATAACAGTGTAGCCTATGCACCATTCTGCCACATACACAAGATTTTGGGATGAAACAAAACTTTCCTTAAAGGGGTTGTTCAGCTTTGAGTTAACTTTTTGTATGATATAAATAGTAATATTATGAGACAATTTGCACTTGGTTTTCATATTTTATTATTTAAGGTTTTTAAGTTATTTCGCTTTTTATTCAGCAGCTTTTCAATTTGCATTATAAACAATCTGGTAGCTAGAGTCCAAGTTACCCTAGCAACCATGCATTGATATGAATAAGAGACTGGGATATGAATAGGAGAGGGCCTTACTTGAAAAATGAGCAGGCGAATTTTTGCACCCGTTTCGCAAATGTAATCACCGGCGACGAATTGTGCGAATTCGCGCCTGGCGAATAAATTTGTCCATCACTATTTAGGTCTATTGTTTCTTAGTACAAAAGTCAAAGATGTCATTAATCCAATCATTAATGAAGTGTAAAGCAGCTGTATCTGTGCTGTAGAAGGTGAGTGATCAATGCTAAAGTGCTGTGCAAATGATGTTGGATGAGGAAGATCCATGTATTCCTGCCCTAAATCACATTACTTAGCTACAAATTTACACTTACTGTCAAAATAAGATTAATATTTATGCATCAGAAAATCCCTGTGGGAATGCTCCATTTCTTTATCTAACAACATATCTTAAATCTTATTTTGGCATTTGATTCATGTAAATTCAGTACCATTCCTCAAATCCATTTTTTTCCTCACTTTCCATATCCCAGCAAAGTTATTGTCACAACAGTGTGCGCAACAAGATGGGCAGCAAGAAAAATGTACATAAAGACGCCAAATGCCAACAAAATTAAATACAGTTTTACATATTAAATAGATTCCAGCAGGGTACACTGTTTGACTTTTAGAAATAGATAATAAATAATAAAAACGGATATATATATATATATATATATATATATATATATATATATATATATATATATATATCCGTTTTGGACTCCAGTCCTTAAGAGGGATATAAATGAGCTGGAGAGAGTGCAGAGACTACCGTGTATACTCGAGTATCAGCCGAATTTTTCAGCATCTAAAATGTGTTGAAAAAGTCTACCTCGGCTTATACTCGAGTCAGTGGCAGTAGCTGAGCTTGCAGTCACTTTTAATCATTCCTATACCAACAGTTCGCTTGGGGAGAGACTGCAATATCACACAGCGCCCTCTGTTGGTTATATGAAAGAATAACAGTGACTGCAATATCACACAGCACCCTCTGTTGGATATATGAAAGAACAACAGTGCGCCCTCTGTTGGTTATATGAAAGAATAACAGTGACTGCAATATCATACAGCGCCCTCTGTTGGTTATATGAAAGAATAACAGTGACTGCAATATCACACAGCACCCTCTGTTGGTTATATGAAAGAACAACAGTGTGCCCTCTGTTGGTTATATGAAAGAATAACAGTGACTGCAATATCACACAGTGCCATCTGTTGGTTATATGAAAGAATAACAGTGACTGCAATATCACACAGCGCCCTCTGTTGGTTATATGAAAGAATAACAGTGCACCCTCTGTTGGTTATATGAAAGAATAACAGTTACTGCAATATCATACAGCGCCATCTGTTGGTTATATGAAAGAATAACAGTGCGCCCTCTGTTGGTTGAATGAAAGATTAACAGTGACTGCAATATCACACAGCGCCATCTGTTGGTTATATAAAAGAATAACAGTGACTGCAATATCACACAGCGCCCTCTGTTGGTTATATGAAAGATTAACAGTGATGGCAATATCACACAGCACCCTCTGCACATGGTAGTGGGACAGTGGGACAATGCACACAGTAATTAATTTGGCAATTCTCTGTCACCATCAACTTTGCAAAGAAGTCCGGTTGATCGCTGTAATTTGCGCTGCTGGGAGACAGGGCTGTAGTTGTGTCTAGGCTTATACTCGAGTCAATAAG
The DNA here is from genome assembly GCA_038501925.1 of Xenopus petersii. Lineage (NCBI taxonomy): Eukaryota > Metazoa > Chordata > Amphibia > Anura > Pipidae > Xenopus > Xenopus petersii. The sequence continues at coordinate 33,485,301 of CM076689.1, read as the reverse complement.
TTTTCCCAGTTTTCGTAGGTAAAATAAATTACCTCGGCTTATACTAGGGTCGGCTTATACTAGAGTATATACGGTAAGTGTAACTAAACTGGTTAGAGGAATGGAAGACTTAAATTATGAGGGTATCACGGTTGAGGTTGTTTTCTCTGGAAAAAAGGGGCTTGCGAGGGGACATGATTACTCTTTATAAGTAACAAAGGACATAAATAGACAGCAAACAGGATATCTATTTTTTCATAAAATGGATCAATGGACCACAAGCCACCCCTTTAGACTAGAAGAAAAGAACTTTCATTTGAAGCAACGTAGGTGGTTCTTCACAGTCAGGACAGTGAGGTTGTGGAATGCACTGCCGGGTGATGTTGTGATGGCTGATTCAGTTGATTATGAGGGGCTTGGATGATTTCTTGGACAAGCATAATTGTGATACTTAAGTCTACAATCAATATAGCTATAGGTATATATAGTTTCAGTGGGTGTGTGTAGTTAAGTTCGCTGGGTTTCATTTGGAGGGGTTGAACTTGATGGACTTTGGTCTTTTTCAACCCGACTTAACTATCTAACTATAATTCTTATCATCAAATACAAATTAGCATTAGTTCCAGCTATATGTAAAATGAATAACAACTAAAATATTACAGTACTATTAGCATTGCAAACATATGCAATTGCAAAATCTCTTTTGGAGCAAGTGAAGAAGAGCAGTATCCGTTATTATCACGGTCAGTTATAAGGAAAAAGTATGGGATCTGTTATATCCAGAAACCAGTTATCCAGAAAGCTCCAAATTACAGGTCTACCTCTCATAGATTCCATTATAATCAAATATATCACATTTTTAAAAATGATTTTCTTTTTCTCTATAATATTAAAACAGTACCTTGTACTTGATCCAAACTAAAATATATTCAATGCTTATTGGAGGCAAACAATCCTTTTATTTAATGTTTAATGCTTAAATGATTTTTAGCAGACTTAAGTTATGGTAATTTAAATTATGGAAAGCCCCAGGTTTCGAGCATTGTGGATAACAGGTCCCATGCCTGTATTTTGGATGAATCATTGTGACATAACCAAAAATACCTTCATTTTAAAAAACAGTGATAGCTTTAATTTATTCAAATTATACTTTTAGTAATTCGGTGCTTGGGCATGTTGTTTTCCTTTCCATGAATATTATCATTAACATGATCATCATTAGCTTAATTATTGTTTTCTCACAACAGAAAGCAAATAATCAAATAATTTGAAGAATTAAAAATGACTGCAAGCACAATGGGGCAGATTTACTAAAGGGCGAAGTGACAAAATTACATCATGCTGGTAAAAATTCGCCAGCGTGACGTCATTTGCTTACTTCGCGGATTTACGGGCGCAGGCTTAACTTCGCTAGCGAAGGAGATAGACTCTAGCGGTAATTCGCTCCCTTATGCCTGGTGAAGTTGCGCTCTAACGAAGGGACTTAACTACACAAATTCATTAAGGTGCGGATTTTACTGAACATACCTCTTTCGCCAGACTTGCCTTAACCACTTCAGACCAGGCGAAGTGCAATAGAGTAGATAGGACTTCCTCAAAAAATCGCAGAAAATTTTTCTAAGTTCCAAAAAATGCTGGCGACTTTTCATTTTTCAGGGTGATAGGCTGCAAAAGATCGTCATTTTTTTCTTGAGTACCCGGCATCCCCCCTACATTTCCTAACATATGGCACATAAACTATACACTGGGCTCATGTGTAAGGCAATATCACAACTCTATTTTATTTTATTAATAAAATAGATTGGCGCGCATCAAAATTTCATGTGCATAAAAATTGTAGCGCAGCAAATTTATTTAGACGCCCATTGACTTTAATGCATTTGGAAAAAATAGTCGCACGTATTAAAATTGTCAAAATAATCAGGCCCCAGAAAAATCTCTATATTGCAGGACACCAGATTCATATCCCAGGCCTCACATGTTTATGAGAACAGCAGTACCTACCTTAGCCCCCTGGAACAACATTGACTTTAAAATGATCAAGCCCAAAAGTCAATAAACAAAATCCATATATATTATTTATATTGTTCTATAGAAAATATGGATGCTTGAGTAAGTGCTCCACTTAAATCCCCTTACACGAGTGCTCTGTATATGAGGTCTAGCAAATTTAATTTGTTAAATATCAAAATATTCCCTCAGTTCATATCTCAGGTATATATTTGTTTTTGTTTTTATATAATAATATAATATAGGTGAGATCTGTGTGGACAGAAAATTACTTCTACCAATATACACAATAAAGCACATAGTACTCTGCTATGAATTTGTTGCAAAACTGTCTTTCAGATTTATGTGGTGGAGATTTTCCTACATAGTCAGGGAGACCACAATGATAAAAATAATTAATATAAAGATAAAAAAAAAACCAGAGGAACACAAATCAGCAAATCAGACGTCTAGATATTGCAAACTGTTTTACACTAATTGGAAATATTTCATCTCAAAAGAGCAGAATACCTATTATTACTTCTGCACAGCCAATGGACATTACAAGTAATGTAAAATATTACAAGCACTGCAATTCATTTTATTCATTCCATTATTTATTAACTACAATGCTAAAGCTTCCGTTTTATGCCATAGGGGTAAGATTATTACGTTATTACTGCTGCTACTGTAGATGTATCTGATTGCTGTCATCTTATTGAAAAATGTCAGAACACTTAATCATTGTGTGACTAGAATCCTGTGTTAATTATATATACATACAGTTATGGGACCCATTATCCAGAAAGCTCCAAATTTTGAAAAGGCCATCTCCCATAGACTCAATTTTATCCAAATTATCCACATTTTTAAAAATGATTACCTTTTTCATTGTTATAATAGAATAGTACCTTGTACTTGATCCAAACTAAGATATAATTAATCCTTTTTATAAGCAAAACTGGCTTATTGTATTTATCTAATGTTTAAATGATTTTCTAATAGACTTAAAGGGATACTGTCATGGGAAAAACATGTTTTTTTTCAAAATGCATGAGTTAATAGTGCTGCTCCAGCAGAATTCTGCACTGAAATCCAAATAACTTCTGTTTTCAGAAGGCTTTACGCTGCATATCTTTCATTGTGGAGGGCTTTTTGGCCCCTTTTAGCCCATCTCACCTTAACCAGGATGGTTTCTCTACTTCCTCAAAAATACAAACCATTCCTCTTTTCCACTGCTGCAGTCTAGGGGAACTGCAGAAACAGTTATTTTATATACAAAGAATTCAAAGAAATATAAATTTAATTGTAAAAAAAATATACATATGTTTCCATTGGTCTTAAAGACATTTTGGGTCTGTTAAGTGTTGTAATTCCTATCCATAAAAATTGGATTCATTGCTAACAATGAGCAAAAAGAAACTCATTGGCAAGAGTAATATCCATATTAAAAGAGAGGCAACCAACCAGGAGTCTTCTATATAAAATGTGATCTACACAGCTGTCTTGCATAACTACAAGGTCTCTCTCTCTTATTCTTTGTTACCTTGGTTGGATGCAGATTTGCTTTCAACATACTAAGAAAACAAAATTAGACATTAAGAAGCTATTATCTGTTATAGCTGAACTACTTTTGCCTACCTACGAAATCTGTTGCTAGATTTACTACCAAGTCACTGATGATTTTTATTTGTTAGGGCTACGCAATATGTTGGCGCTATATAAATACATGTTAATAATAATAATAATAATTTAAAATATAGAATGCAGAATGCTTGGGTCCGCAATTTGGATCTGCATACCATAAGTCTGCTTAAAAATCATTTAAACATTAATTAAACCCAAGGATTGTTTTGCTACCAGAATAGTTTTATGCAGTCTAGTTAGTTTTTAAATTTTGAATTATTTTACTAAAATGGAGTCTATGGGAGATGGCCTTCTCTAGATAACGGATACTATACCTGTATTCTTTGGCCCTCTGCCTGACACAGGGGTCCCAAACCTTTTTACCCATAAGCCACATTCAAAAATAAAAAGAGTTGGGGAGCAACACAGGCATGCAAAAGGTTTCTGGAGTGCCAAATAAGGGCAGTGGTTGGCTATTTGGTAGCTACTATGTGGACTGGCAGTCTACATGAGACTCTATTTTGCAGAGCACCTGGTTTTTATGCAAGCCTGGAATTCAAAAATAAGCATCTGCGTGGAGGCTACGGAGAGCAACATCCAAGGGGTTGGTAAGCAACATGTTACCTGTGAGCTACTGGTTGGGGATCACTGGCCTAACGGAAAGGTACCTTATTAATCTCAGTAGGTATGTATGGCAACTTTGAGCCTTCATAAAACATGAAGCCAATGTAGGAAAAAAAAGCTATACTACGGCACTCTTAAGTACATACCTATATAGGGTTATGTATATTTGGGCAAAATTACTACAAGCAAATAATAACTGCTAAGCTCAATAGAAAGACTTAGCAAAGATCAAACCCCTCATGACTTTTGCAGGCTGTTCTGGCTACACATTGCATCAGAGCTGAACTAGAACCCCACAACATTTGAAATCAAAATGGGAAACGGCTGAAAGAGAGTTTGGCCATGAGATGGTTCAGACAACGCATTGGTTCAGATAACACATTTGTTCTGACAACGCATTGGTTCAGACAATGCCTTTTCCATGACCTATTTCCTTACTGAACAGCAAAATGCCATAAAAAATATACAGACCATCTTTTTTAAAAACAACCTTAGTTGTACAGTAAATAAAAATCAGATGGGGATCATAATCATTGTAATACCAACCAGATGCATACAGAAAACTGGAAATTCTGAATTATATGAACAGTTTCAAGACTATTTGGAATCTAAGTTTGAAGATGGCATCCTGTGTCTACAGATAGTTTATTATTCAAAGGTAATGATCCACAGATGTCTGGTAATATATACACTTTATATATATTTTAATCTTTTCTACTCATGCAGGAATGTGTATCGCTGATCTCGAGAAGGTTGCTGTCATTCCTAGGAATGCTGCTGAAGGCCTCACTGAACATTCTTGGAATGTGTCCCCATGGTTTGGTCCCCTTTGCACCCTTCAAAAGAAATTAGACATCAATTACAAGTGGCATCAGTGTCTATATAAAATACATCTACAATTTTATTCAGCTCAACAAATAATATTTCTAAACCTTGATATTCGTAGAGCAGCAATGGGCATGTTTTTATGCATCAATGAAGTTACTTAGTTATATAGTTAATTTGGGCTGACACAATTGTTTAATAGTTAAATCAAGTTCAACCTCCCAAATGACACCCACAACACATTTACACATACCTATAAAGACCTATTAATACATAAATTAAAAAAATATGTATATACTCACCTATACTAAACTAACTGTACATAGATCTTAAGATCCTAATAGCCTTGGATTTTATACTTGTCCAGGAAGTCACCAATATTGTAATTAAAATAGAAGGAAAGTAGGAGCATTTCGCCGTTACGATCTACTGCGCATGCGCCAAAAGTACTTTGTGACTTTTGGCGCATGCGCAGTAGATCCGTACCGGCAAAATGCTCCTACGGCGCATGCGCCAAAACGCCGTTCAAAGCAGGAAGAAGATTGTGTGGAAGAAGATGTCGTCTGTGAACTCCCTGGACTGGACCTGCGCAGAAGGGTAAGTAACAAGTATGGGGCATTTGCCCAGCGGGACGGGTAGGCCAGGGGGGAGGAGGGAGGGTGGGCAGCACACGGGAGGGGGGAGGGTTTTTGCGCCAACTAGGTTTCCTTCCCCTTCAATGCTGTAAAGTATAAATACAAGATGTCCTTCCTGAATGTTTAACACACTCAAAATATATGATAATCATATTAGCTTTGCTGCTTGATTAGATTTTTTTGGTGGCCAAATTTAGCAAAACTTACCAGCACCCTAGGCTTATACTCGAGTCAATAAGGTTTCCCAGTTTTTGTAGGTAAAATTAGGTACCTTGGCTTATACTCAGGTCGGCTTATACTCAAGTATATATGGTATATATACGTAATCACTTGGGGGTGCCTAACATTTGGAAGAAGACTTTCCTTCTCCTTTAAAAGCATTAATAAAATCTGCCATTACAACATCACCAACAGCATATGCCACAACCTCACTGCCTTTACTGTGAAGAACTATTTTCACTGCCTTATATAATAAAGTTCCTTGAATCTAAAGGGGTTGCCTCTCGTTGTTACCCAGGATCGCATGTATAAAAGCAATTTAACACATGCAAATATGCAATATCTCAAATTTGCGGTTAAATAACACTGCATACTGAAGTTGTGTCCGACAGAGGTCCCAATCCAATTTCTACATTTTAGCAATCACTTTGTAAATCCCTCAGTCAGCTGCTGAATAAATTAATCAAGCCCTGGAGTAGATTTTGAGATCACATGTTTCCTTCTGTCATGATTTCTGGTTTGGCCATTTTCCTTTGGCAGAGTTTGCCCAAGACTACCTCCCACACCTCGAAACTCCACAAAAAAGGTTCTCATAAACTTGGCTGTGGAGGTCCTGTGGACCCCCCCTGGGGAAGGGGTACTGTAAGGTTGTGCAGTTTTTCACTGGTGCAAGACACATGCATGTACCCCTTAGTGCAGAGAGCACTTCTACTGGGGTTCTGTCTGTGGCCTGCACGTCATGCCAGATTAAAGGAACAATAACACCAAAAAATTAAAGTGTTTAAAAAGGAATGACACTATAATGTGCTGTTGTGCTGCACTGGTACAGCAGGTGTGTTGGTTTCAGAAACACTACTATAGTTTATATAAACAAGCTGCTGTGTAGCCATGGGGGCAGCCATTCAAATCTGAAAAAGGAGAAAAGGCACAGGATACACAGAAGATAACAGATCTGATAAGCTCTGTAATATACAACGGGAGTCTTCAGAACTTATCTTTTATCTGTGCATGGATGACTGCCCCCATAGCTACATAGCAGCTTGTTTATATAAACTATAGTTGTGTTTTTGAAGCATGCTCACCAATTTTACCAGTGCAGGGCAACAGTACATTATATTGTCATTCCTTTAAAATATTTTAATTTTCTGTTGTGACTGTTAAAAAATCTGGCTACTACTACAGCTTACTAAGAGAAACATTAAAGCTAAATATTAACCTTTATTATACCAATTAGAATTTTACACCAGCCTATTTAAAATAAACATCTTCCTGCATAAAGTATTAGATTATACCCCCTATAGCCAGTAAAACATTTAAATGTTAATTGGGGGTGAGTAGCACTATATTTTATGCCAGTTTATGCCACCAAACTTCACCTACACTGACCATGGCATGTTATCAGTGCTTTATTACAGATTACAGTCACCAAAGTGACACGATTTAGAAATTATACAATTAAATCCTAATATGGATTCTACAGCTGTATTTGCAATATCCACAAAACAGTATAGAGTTTGAATGAGAATAATTAGGATGTGGAGACATAATTGCTTTGTCTAGGATGGGAATATTTGGAGGCTGCATGTTACATATATTAGGAATGTTTTGTTTCATAATGGTGTGAAGCAGCTCACTGGGCTGTCATATCCTCGCATTTCTCCCTGGAACAAGGTTTTTTTTCCTTCTCTTTAATGCTGTATATCAAACCTTGTCTATTGATGTAATCTAGAGTTGTTACAAATGTTCCCACTTGTCCTTGATCAAACTTTCAACTCTGTTCTGGGTGTTCTCACCTGATTGTATCTGTCCAGTCCCAAAGATGCCAAGGGCCATTCTCCTAAATCAGCAGGGAAAGACCTGACAGAATGAGCCCTATTTTCTGTTTCTTTTACTGTTGATTCTAACTCTGTGCTACTGCTGCATAGTCATCAGCAGTGACAGTTTAATCAGAATGATCTTTTTTCTCTGTTCTATTTGCCTTGTCTGTAGACTGTCATGTCTATCCCCTTTTTGATCCTTCTCCTTGCTCTGTATCATGCTTGTCTTTACTCTATAAACAATCCTGGCAATGCTGACCTTGTACAAAGCCTTGCATTTATTCGTCATCCCTATTTTTGTGTTCACTATTCCTGTTCTTTTATCACCATCATTTAATATTTTTCTATATATTGTGACAAGAAACCCTAAAATAATGTGGTTTAGCAGTGGCTGCACTCTGAGCCTGCTAATTAAGCATTAGCTATGCGGAGGCCTGTTACCCTTGAAAGAGGTGTGGCTCTATACCAGTGATCCCCAATCAATGACTTGTGAGCAACATGTTGCTCACCAACCCATTGGATGTTGCTCCCAGTGGTCTCAAAGCAGGTTCTTATTTTTAAATTCCTGGCTTGAAATCAATTTCTGGTTGTATAAAACCAGATGTACTGCCAAACAAAGCCTCTTGTAGGCTTCCAGTCCTCCTAGGGTCTACCAATAGCCAATTATAGCACTTATTTTGCACCTTGAGGAACATTATTCATGCTTGTGTTTCCCCCCAACTCTTTTAACATTTGAATGTGGCTCATGGGTAAAAAAGGTTGGGGATCTCTGCTCTATACCATAGGGGAGCCTGGTCAAGACTAGACTCTCTGAATGAGAATCTACCACATGTGAATGACTACTAAGAAAGAGCCCTGAGTCCATATTTACTGGTGACTCTTTGGAGTCATACTTTGATTTCCCTACTGTGAATCCCAGTAGGGATCTGGTACTAGAGATTGAAAAATATCCTGTGTTTAGGTAGAGTCCTAGAAGGGTAAGGGTTTTCCTTTGTTTGTTTCAATTGGTAACGTTTGTCTGCCTGAATTTGTAATAAATTGGATACTGTTTAAGCTCTTTGAATGCAGTCTTTTCTCTGCATAAGAAACCCCCTTTGACATAAGGACAATATAACTTTTTGCAGTAATATATGAAATAAGGAAAATGGTATAGTAGGTGCAGCAGCATCTGATTCAGAACACAAGGGAGGAAGGACAGAGTGGCAGTGAGCACAACTAAAAGAACACATTTGGAAACAAGTACCTTGAATGGAAGTGGTTTCAGATGCAGCTCATTGTGGGTAAAAGTATACTTTATGTGTAATTGTGTGTAGATCAGTTTTATATTGTTAATGGCCCTTTGAACCTTATTGATACAAGTTTTTTTACACTGATTATTTTGTAATTCAATCTTCCAAACAGATTTATACTCCTTGTCCTTATGCTCCTCATTTTTTTCTCTGCACATAAAAGAACTGCCCTGACCTTGGCCTCTCCTTGCAAGGCAATTGTCCATAAACTATAGCTAAATAAATATTGTCCAACCCAAGGCAAGAGCAATGCCTGACAAAAGATGCTGTAAATTAATTTCGTTTCTCTGAATTATGTTACCACTTGTAACTAATTAACATATTATCTTTCATTCTGTTAAATAAAGTACATGCGATAAAAAGCTGCAAAGCCGAGTGTCCAATTCAATTAATTCTGGAGTGTTCCATTCTAAAAATCCTTGAAATACATTTAGAGTGTTGGGTACTCAGAACATTCCATAATTTCCAGTATACATTGGACAGGACACCTTCTGAACATCACATCACATCACAAGATCATGCTTGTCCGCAGTCATGTACAGCAGGAGTTCAACCATTTTTTTGTTAAATAGGAGTGCAACAAAAAATACACATTTTAGGGTGGTTTGTTATTAGACTGTCTAGCAGACAAAAGCATACAGAGTTTCACAGTGCTTTCTCCCAACTAGGCCAATTCAGAACAATTTCCTAGCATATTGGTCCACATATGGTGCCCTCATGACCTGATTGCCTGAAATCTATCCAGGCATCATCCACATTTCTATCAGGTGGGTTTGAAAACCCACATTGAGCTGTTGCTTCCAAACCTCTGCATACGTCTGCATACCTCATTATTCTCATCCTGGGTGGCAAAAGGTTCATCTTACTTGAAGGCTCACAAAGAAAACAATCCTGTATTTTACATCTCAGAGTCTTATCTAATGCAAACACCATTTAAGTTTTCAAATGGGCTTCATATAAGGTAAAAAGTATTAGATGACATGGTTATGGATTATAATCTTAAAGCAGTATATATTTTAATAAACAGGAACCAGTTTGATATTTACAAAGTGCTAGCGTCTGTTTTATGAGGCTAAAGACTTCCTACAACTTTCTGTGAGTTTCCAGTAAATACAATGCCACACTCCAGAGGAATATTTCAGAATAATGCACAAGAGCCAGAAATAACCTCTACAATATATCTTTATAAATAGTGATTGGTGACATCATCAGCTCTAATCATGCTTTGTGATGTCCTTTGTGTCATGACACATTGAAACATGTGTATTATAGATAATATTGGATCCCTGGTGTAATATGTGAGTTATTAGTGATCATGTTGGTGGTCCAAGACCTGTATAAAAAAAACTCAGCCTTGTGTCATTGTGTGTTTATATTTTTATGGATCTCCTGGGTGACTACTGGGCTTATATTTTACAATAGGGGGTACATAATGCTTTATATAAGCCTTGAATAGCCTGTGAAATGTATGTTTAGAAACAGTGCTACTAAGAGAACAGCGACCCCTCCTATTATATTGGCACATGCTCACAGAGCTTGGAGAATATATAAACATTTATGAACAGTTAGGGAGGGATGTAATAAAGAGCTTTACCAAACTACTAGGAAGTAATCAGAATGCTGCCTTGATTCAGTTCCGATATTTTCATGTTACGTTACTCAATCAAGCTTTATTATTAGAAATAACCTCCTCGCTACTGTAAAATGTTCATATATTAGAAATAACCTTTGGAGCTATGTGACCTCAATGAAATCATTCGTTGCTGAATAGTTTACAAATACAGAAAATATTTCAAATTAACAGGGCGAAGATCTGACCTGCGGTAGGAGATCACTCCCACATACCTGGAGATATAACAGTACATCCCTTTGAGCCAAGGTGTCTGAAAAGTGTGAATAACGTAAAACAGAACAAAGTGCTTGCATAGACTTTTAAATATACTCGTACAGGAGACATTTTTATAAGTCAGTTCCCCTGGAGAGGCCTCTGTTCCCCTTACAGCCCAACTGGGGAAGATCACACTTAATTGAAGCTGATCTGGACTGGGCTTTAATTAAGCATGTTCCAAATTGCTGATTTCTTAGAAAAGAAGACCAAATGGTGTAGGATAGCGCCTATCAATCCTGCTGGTGTTTGATGGGCAGCACTGGGGGTTGCAGTGGCGCAGATCATGAGCAAGGAAGGAGGCCCCATGTCAGATTTCACAATTAAATATAAAAACATCCATTTGCACGTTTGTAAAACAGATTTCCCTAGACGAACTCCATGTCAGTACGTTACGGGATAGCCCCTGCTCCCATTAGAAGGAACCTCCCCAAGCCTTTAAAAGGCCAACCACACCCACCTACTGGCGTCTTTTTGTTCCTTCTCTTATGCTCTTGGCTTTGTTCTCTGAACCAATGCCTCAATCATTAGAAGCAAATTTTTGAATTTTTCTCTTTTTAAGCCTAGGAAAGCATTAGGCCTGCCCAAAAGGCGTCCTAGGGACAGGGGTTTTGTTCCATGGGACCTTTTTCCCCCCCAGCACACTACCTCAGACCTGGAGTCTTCTGAACTTCAGCTCCTGAATCAGGTAAGGCACTAAGGTGCAATGTTTGCTACTCTTTGTCTGCCTGTATTTCAGTTGCCTTCCTGTATCAAGAGCATTGGGTGGCAGGTGCTTGTCCCCCCATCCATGTGCCCTCCCGACCTGCCCAGACGGCGTCCGGTGGCAGTGGTGTATGTGGCCCCTACAACCCATTTTTACGGATGGGCGAGGGAGGTGGCAGTTAGTTTAGGCTAATTAGTTAGGGCCCTGAATCTTACTGTCCCCTGTTACCTTTGTTTTATTTTTGTTTTAATGGGGGCAGGTCATGGCCAACTGCCTTCCTCAACAGACTTTCCTAAGGTGGAGGTAGTTAAAATAATAATAATAATAATAATAATAATGATAATAATAATAAAAAAAAAAAAGACAAAGTTGCGGTATAAGCTTCATACTGTATTATAGCAAACTTGGGCCTGTGCAGGAGGCACCAACACTAATTATGCAATTTGCCTCAGTATAACCTACGCAGTTGCTTTGGGTTCCTGCCTATACAGACACGAGCTGAGTATAATCAACCCCCCACTGAGTACAGACACCAGCTAAGTATAATCAGGTCCAGCTAAAGCAAGTGGAGATGGCCCCGCCCACTCTCTAACTCGGCAAGCGAGGAAGCTGCAGCCTCAGGTAAGTCCTGCTGTTGTCGGTAAACTTGTGAGGCCTGTTTTCCTGTTAACAATAGAGTGTCCTGGAATTTGTGGCATTAAGGGGTCTTCTTCCAGCCTTGCATAATGAGCAGCAGGTAAGGAGTGTGTCCATATGCTGTTCTGCAGTGTACTAAAGTTTAACTGCTTGCATGCTATACAATCATATGCTTATCTGCACTGTGCCTGGTTATGCTTGTTGCCTGCCTGAAGCCAGTAGCCCTTATACAAATAGATAATTGGGCTAACATTCTCTTATGCTGACAAGTAATGTATACTGATAGGCAAGGTGCTGAATTCAGGCCATTTACAAATAGGACACCAGTAGCCCTATTGAATATGGATCACTGGGCTGGGGGGGCTGCTAGGCTCTGATATATACTTGCTCTAAACAGCAGATAATCCATAATTTGTATTGCGCTATTTTTGTTCTGTATTCTATGTTTTGGCTATTGCTCACATAGAACAGGTAGCCATAATGGAGATCGAGCAAAGGTCTGGCTGAATGCTAGGGCCTGATATAAGCTTGCTCTATGCAGCAGCTAATCTAAACTATGGACCTCATGTTTCCGTGATTGTACCTGTGCTCCTATTTTGTTCTACAGCTTAAGCTCTGGCTATTGCTCACATGGAACATGTGGCCCTACGGGAATCGGGATGTAGAGCACAGGTCTGGCTGGCTGCTAGGCCCTGATACATGCTTGCTCGAAGCAGCAGCAGCTAACTTAAACTATGTATTTCATGTTGCTGTGATTGTACCTGTGCTCCTATTTTGTTCTACAGCTTATGCTCTGGCTATTGCTCACAAGGAACACGTAGCCCTGCGAGATGTAGAGCACAGGTCTGTCTGGCTGCTAGACCCTGATACATGCTTGCTATAAGAAGCAGCTAACCTAACTATGTATTACCGTATATACTCGCGTATAAGCCGAGATTTTCAGCACCCAAAATGTGCTTGAAAATCCTACCTCGGCTTATACGCGGGTCAGCTGCCTTACCGGTAAATTTGTAGCGATGAATCCCACATGATCCCCCTCCCAGCCGCGAAGAAAGAGCAACAGCGCAAGGAGTGTGTGCGCACGCTGACGTCATCAGCTTAGCGACGTGACAACTCCGGCGCCGGCTGCAGGAAGCAGTATCCCCGGCTCTCCCCTTCTGCCTGCCAGCATCTCCGGGCTGCCCCTACCCCAGCGATCGCTTAAACTTTGAAGGGGCCCGGCAGCAGAGAGCAGCTTCCCCTCCCACCCACTAACAACTCTGGCCAGCCTTTGAAGGCGATCAGCGCCTACTATAGGGAGCAGCTTCCTGACTCTCCCCTCCCATTGGAGCAAATTTACCGGTAAGGCAGCTGTCTTCTTAATATATCTATTTCATCTACCAGAGGTTTTTTTTTTTATCATTGTAAGATGAATTAATGTTTTAAGCATCATGGCTTGATTTTTAACATTAAACCGACTGTTTGATATTTCTGAGACTTTTCTGAGTTGTGTCTAGGCTTATACGCGAGTCAATAAGTTTTTCTGGTTTTCATAGGTAAAATTAGGTACCTCGGCTTATACGCGGGTCGGCTTATACGCAAGTAAATACGGTACAGGTTTTCTGCAGTATATGATTTGGCTATTGCTCTCTTGGAACAAGTAGCCCTAATGGATGTAGCGCACAGGCCTTTCGAGTTGCTAGGCCCTGATATATGCTTGCCCTAAGCAGCAGCTAATATAAACTATGTATTTCATGTTACTGTGATTGTATCTGTGCTTATATTTTCTTCTGCAGTATATACCCTGGCTATGGCTCACCTGGAATAGGTAGCCCTAAGGTATGTAAAGCATAGGCCGGGGAACGGCTAGGACCAGATATACGCTTGCCCTAAGCAGTAGATAATATTTTATGTATTACATGTTGCTGTGATCATATCTGTATGCTCCTATTCTCTGCAGTATGATATGCTCTAATTATTGCTCACCTTGAACCAGTAGCCCTAATAGATGTAGATCACTGGGCTGGGTGGCTATGAAGGTCTGATATAGGTTTGCTCTGACTGCAGCTAACCTAAACTATGCATTACATGGGGTTGTAATTGTTTCTGGGGTACATTCAGGTTTAATCCAGATGAGTAATGATAGGAATACCTACATATGAATGTCTTTTCATTCCATGGCATTGCTCCTGGGATAAGATATGGCTTAATAAATTAAGCAGGGAATGTAATTTTATACTGCACTAGGCAATATTTTTCCCGATGGCAGGTAAGCTTAATTTTTGTCTTGATAAACACTACAGGAGTTCTGAAGCCTGTCTGTCATAAGGATTGCTGGGTTAACAATAACCACAGGTATGTACTACTTTTGGGACCATTGAATGTAAATTTTTCCAGATTCAGCAGCCTTGTATCACTGATCACTGCCTGAACGAATGGAGGGCCAGATAATTGCTTTGCCCAGTCAATTGTGCGGTTTATTACTACCCACTCAGCTCGTGCTCTGGGGTCGGGTACTGTGCTCTACCAGAACCAGGAGCTTAGGACTCTGACCGAGGTACATATTATAATTACACATTTTAATATATGCTTGCACCATGGCCCACATCCTGCAGGGGGATTCTACTGCCTTCAGAAAAAATGCTCAATTAATGGAGCTCCATAATACAACTGGTCTACCAAGCAACATATATGTTTGCATCTATAAGAGGGCCATAGGCAGGTGCATATACTGTATTTTAATACTAAGGCATATATATGAAGGTGTATATATGTTTGTACAGATATCTATATATATGATTTGTGTCCTTGAGATGGGTTCTTTTGTGGAACCAGAAACGTTGGCTCAATAAACCTATATTTTAATGCAACATATAGTATTTATGAAGATTCCTGGAACAATCAGTACTTGAACTCTTCATCCATAAATTTCACTATAGCAGCCATTACATCTGGCTAGTTTCTAGTGGTGCAACCTGTGGAAATTCCATATTCATAGGTTTAAGGAAGAACAAGGTATACAGTTCTCTATGCTTGGCTGAAGGATCCCTAGATGTATCTCTACCGTTTTCTAGGGTGACTCCTTGGTGCCTCCTACAAATTAGAGAGGGGAGCCACTACCCAGTGTTATTCCTATACTATTTCTACTGATATTCTTAATGTCAGGATAGATGGGACATTTTATCTTCCAATACAGGGTGTTTATAGAGACAGGGTACACATACATATCAGGAAATTTGCATAAGGTCTATATTTCAAACCAAGGGTTTTCAGGCTATATGAGTCCTTAGTCAATAGAGATGACCTCTGTTCAAGTCTGGCCCAGGATAGGGATATTCTGCTTATACTACCAGCAAAACAAAGCAGCTTTGTGACTTAAGGCCAAGTTTTCTGCTCAGTGTCCAGAAGGCACTTATTTTGGGCCCATTTTTTCTTCAATTTCTCAATCCCCTAGTTAGTGTTTTTTTAGAATACAGGGCCGGCTGTTCTTCCACACCAGATAGGTAACTGATTGGACAGCAGAGGGCACACTCTGTCTGTGCCCTCTTGGAACACCAGCAGTTTTGGATCTTTCATCCTCACAGTTACATACTGCAGTTGCAGTTTAAGATAATTTAAGAGCTTGTTACAAAGACGCCGGTAGGTGGGTGTGGTTGGCCTTTTAAAGGCTTGGGGAGGTTCCTTCTAATGGGAGCAGGGAGGAGGGGCTATCTCGTAACGTACTGACATGGAGTTCGTCTAGGAAAGGAAGATCTCGGTAAGTATGCAATAATTTTCCTTTATTCAGTACAGAAGTCTGTTTGAGCAACACTATTAACTGATGTATTTTGAAAAAAACATATTTTCCCATGGTAGTATCCCTTTAATGTCTTTGGTTGAACCTTCAATTGAATTCCTACCAAGATGCATGAGCAAATGGTCCATCCATGTGTACTTACCTACTGTACTTTCCTGGCTGGAAAACAATATAAATGTATGTATTATTTATAGTTTACAAAAGGCATTAGTCATAAACAGAGTGAAGATAAAACCTTCAGAAACATTTAGTGCCTGTTTTTATAACATGTGTCTACTTGATGCTTCCAAAGCTCTTCATGTAAACAGAGCAGAGCAAATCAGACAGACAACTGTCCACACTGGCTATCATTATTTTCTTTAAGGCAACCTGTCACGTTAGGTCTCAGTATTATTTCTGACATGAAATGCGGCAGTGCAGTCTGATTCTGATCTGTTTCTCTTCACTGGAATACACCAATAAAAGCCTGTAAATTAATTTCTTCTAAGCAGCATTAAATTTGTGCAACTATAATAAACTGAGCCTCCAAGATGCGTGCCTCTGCATTCCGCTGATAAATCAAAGGTGGACTATCTAGCAAGGTCATTCTTTACACTATTAGTAGGAAGGACAGATTGAAAATTGCCACTTTGTTACTTTGTAACCTTTCAGTCTTTTGTCCAGTGATAAGGGCATACCTAACATAATAGCAAATGAGATGAGTTTCAATTTCACGTTTTACCTTATTTTCTTCTTAATTGAAGTTTAAATAACAAATCACATCTTCAAATGCTTTGAGTGGTACAGCAGACAGGTACAGTCCAATGGAACTGCTTCTTCACATACCGATATAAAGTGAAATAAAGGGAAAGTGCCTTGATGCAGGCCATGGATCATCAATATTTAACATAAAGGTATGGGTTCCAATATTCGGAAACATGTTATATAGAAAAATCAGAATTACACGAAAGCCGTCTCCCAAAGACTCTATTATAAGTAAGTAATCTTTTTTTATGAATTCTTTTTCTCTGTGATATTAAAATAGTACTATGTACTTGATCCTGACTATGATATAATGCATTCTTATTAGATCTAAAACAATTCTATTTTATTTAATTAACCTGTTTTACTACACAAGGGGGGGTTATTTATCAAAATCTGAATTTTTCAGATTTTTTTTATTAAAAAAGTCAGACCAAACTAGATTCCATGATTTTACCTTGTTTATTATTTAAAAAGCACAAATTAATCGGTTTGGGGAAAACCCCCAAAAAATCATATCGTATTGTTTTTTCCCCAAAGTTTTTTTCTCCCTGAAAAGACAGAATTTTTCAAATTTTTGCCTGAAAAGTCTGAAATAGTCGGAATTTCGGGCTCATTTCAGTGCAGACCACAGAAACTTCCAAATAGGATAGAGACCTCTCCCATTGACTTATATATAACCTCGGCAGGTATAAGATGACGGATATTCAGATTCGGACTTTTTAAATCCCTGGGGTTTAAAAAAAGTTTTTTTCAAATAAATATTCGGATTTTATAGTAAGAAAAACCGGAATTTTTTTGAGTTTTTGGCATTTTGACTTTAATAAATAACCCCTTAAATATTATGTTGATTTAAATTATGGGAAGACCTGTTATCCAAACCCAAGTCCCTGTGCAATCTGGATAACAGGTCCCATACCTGCAATGCTATAGTTCTTATTTTCTTTCCATTGGATATACTTTCTATAGACATATCTTCTTTTTTCTACTCTGAATGAATCAGGAGCATAATTAAATGTACTGCTGGTGCAGGACTCAAAGCAATTGTAGCATATCTGCTCACTACATCTATCTCCATCTATCTTCTAAACAGCTGGTACTGGGGGAAAACAAGCAGAGGGTTACAAACTTACAGTGTATTGGTTTTAATAAAGACTTCGGTGAGACTGCAGACAAATCAAAGCTATTAACAGAGATTTTAATCTCTTAATATAAGGTAGTTTTGCCCTTGGTATCTCTCTAGACAAACTATTTTGATATTGCATGTATTACAGAACCATAAACTGTTTTTTTCATTAGTTGTGTTCTTGATACAATGCAGTAATCAAGCCCAGCTTCCTAAAAATAATACCAAGGCATAGCACAAATAAAGTCAGTAGGTTTTAATGCTTCGTGCACTCAAAAGATTTTTTATTTGAGGATTTTTTCTACCAATGGAAATATAATTAATAGCATATAAGGGTTTATTTATGTCAGGAAAGGTAATTTGCAAGGTGCAAAGATCAGTTGCAGTCAGCCATATTTTCGCACTAGCACTGTTATTACACTGGCACAGATTTTTTTTTTTAGTGCAGCACAGTGGTGCACTGGTTTATACAGCTGATGGTAGACACATATGCATGGATTTCCACTGCCAACTCCCTTTTTCCTACAAACATTGTGTCATGGAAGGTAAGGTCCAATAGATTTATTTTTATTTTTAAACATTTTTTGAATTTTCCAGTGTACAAAACAGAAAAATTAATGGAGCAATTTTTTTAATAGAAAAGTGCATTTGAGCATTTTTTAGTGGAGATCTCACACTGTGCATTGCAGAATACTGTTTCATCTTCAAAAACAGTCAAAAATAATTGCCAATAAAGCCTATTCTAGTTTACCAACTTTTTTTACGTCTCCTTGAATCCCTTTTTTTAGTAGCATGCACATTCTGGTATTAATCCTCATTAATTTCACTGCACTGTACTGCTATTTACATTCCCCTTACCCTAGCCTTAACTAACAACATCTCTCCTGCCAACCTATCTACTCTTGTGACCTTTCTCACCTAAATATGTCACTGAACCAATCTCTCAAAAAGCCATGACGCCTTCTCTTTTCCACTTTAGCTCATGTTGTTCCTGCTTCTTGCCTGAAATCTCTTCCAATCCAGGTTCTTTCCCTATTTCCTCATATCCACACTAAACACTTTAATCCTCTAACAAGGAACAAGAAGAATAGAATTCCCCATCTCTCTTCCTCTTCCTTTGCCATCATATCTTCCTCTTCCATTGCCAGTAGAATTAGCAAAGCATATCCAAACAGCTATAAAGAAAATGACATGCATTTGCTGACTTCCAACTGCCTTCAAACAGAGCCAAACTATCCTAGTCTGCTGTCCACCAGCTTCCCTTGGTAACTTATACTCTTATGGAGGAATGTAATTAAAATCGCAAGCATTGTTAAAAATTTAATGTTTTCAAATGTTTAGCGCTAGCAAAAATTGTGTTATAATTATTGCTAAGCAAAGGTTAGCGACACCTGCTCTGGAGTTTTGTTACATTTTTTGTTGCAATAAACCCTTTGTGATTGCAAAATTGTATAACATAAACTGCACATGTTTACAAAAGCCATATGTTTACAAAGTGAAGTCATTGCGGTCTCAAGGATGCAAACAATGAAAATCTTGGTCATTAGTGATGGGCGAATAAATGTGCCATGGTCAAATTCAAGGTGAATTTCCGCGTTTCGCCGCGCATCAAATTTTTCGTTGTGCGATGAGGCATGACGCAGAGGGTGCGCGTCCAAAAAAAAAGGACGTGCAACAAACGGAACGTCAGCCACAGCAGCCAATTAGATGTGAGCCATCCCACTGTCTATATAAGGTGGTGCAGAGGCGGCCATCACTCGCGGCGTTTTTGGTAGAGGTTAGAGAGAGCAGGATAGTGAGAGATTTGTGTTTGATTTAGCTAGAGGAGTTTGTGTAGTGAGCTTTTTTTTTTCAGTCAGTGCAAGTGGAAGTTGTGTATTTCAGTTTACTGTTTTCCCTCTTCTGCTTGCCTGCTCACCACCCAATAGAACTTTTAAGGGCTAACTGTCTTTGTCTGTGCTTGTGTGCGTATTCCTTGTGGGTACACACTTCTACTGAAGGGATTTAGTTGAGGGTTTTATTTTTTCTCCTTTCCTTCCCCCAAATATCCAAACCCCATTTTATTTATTTTTTAGTTTAGTTGTGTCCACTATGACGGGCCTTGTGGGAGAGGAGGGAGGCGTGGTGGTGGGATAGGGAGGGGCGGCCGAGGAAGAGGCCGTGGTGCTGGCCGTGGGCATCCAACCCCACAACAGCCCAGCCTACGTGCCATGCCCAGTCTGGGCACTGTAGCACAGCACAAGCTGCCATCACAGCAGCAGCAGGTGGCTCTGGGTCGCAGTGGGGCAACTGGCTTTGCAACCCATATGCTCGCAGCAGGCAGAGGCGGTGGTAGACTGGCTGACTCAGGCTACCTCATCTGCAGCGGGCACCAGTGAGTGGCAGGAGGTGGCATCACCTGCTATCTCAGTGCTGGATGACACCCCATCCCTCTTATTTGATCCTGAAGTGGACTTGGGCCCAGACACCCAGGATCTTTTTGATGATCAGGTAGGAATGGGGTGGGCATTCATGTCTGATGAGGAGGAGGAGGAGGCCATGGCACAGCCCACATTATTAGGGGATATTGGGCAGGGTCCCCTAATGGCAGGGTAGCAGGTTGCTGGTGTGGGGTCAGACCCCAGCATGCTGGATGTGCGTATAGATGCCATGTATGAGGCAGGTTCTGGTCTGGGGGAGGACAACGACAGGGACAGACCCTGGGAGCCGGCTCAGGAGGATAACAGCAGCAGTTCAGGGGGGGAACTGTGTGTTGTTGATGAGGATGAAGAGCCGGTTACACCAACCACAGCTAGGGGGGGCAGGCAACAGGGCAGCACTGCACCTCGGTCCAAAGCCTATAGGTGTATGGGTGGGGACCATCCCCAACCCTCCACAGCAGGCAAGGCAGTGGCCCGCACTTCAGCAGTGTGGGCATTTTACATGTGCCAGGCAGAGGACCAGAAGGTAACAGTGTGCCAGCTCTGCCAGCAGAAGGTTCGAAGGGGGCAGGCAAGGTCACATATGGGAACATCAGCTTTAAGTTCCCATATGAAACGTCATCACAGGATGACGTGGGAGCAGCACCAGGGGGGCA
Source organism: Xenopus petersii (assembly GCA_038501925.1). Taxonomy (NCBI): domain Eukaryota; kingdom Metazoa; phylum Chordata; class Amphibia; order Anura; family Pipidae; genus Xenopus; species Xenopus petersii. The sequence goes on along the minus strand of CM076689.1, from coordinate 33,464,353 downwards.
GTGGTGCTTCCTGTCCACCTCCTACCATTCCTTAGGGAAGAGGTGCTGGCTCCCCAGACCCTGCAGCAAGGGAAGAGGATTCTGGGGCTCACAGTCAGAGGCAGTCACTGTGTAGCTCAGGGCGCTCCCCTCAGGCTACAGGCGCCTCCCCGTGGGGTACAGGGCAAACCCCACATGTCCACTTCCTCCTCCACTATGGATGAGCCACCCCTGAAGCTTCCCTGCAGTTACGCTTCAGTGCAGCACAATGTCAGCAACGATGTCAGGCTGTGCTGCAACTCCTCTCCCTGGGTGAGAGGAGTCATAATGCACCTGAGCTCATGGCTGCCTTCCAGACAGCTCCCCGCCAGCTCCAAGCAGGTAACGTTGTTTGCAACAATGGTAGCAACCTGCTGGCCACCATCCACCTAGGCCACCTGCCTTGCTTTGCACATGTCCTCAACCTTGTGGTGCAGCACTTCCTCAAGAGCTATCAAGGGTTGGGTGACATACTGAAGAAAGTACGTAGGGTATGCACCCATTTCCGCAGGTCCCCCACCACCAGCACGTCTTCAGCATGGATGCATGGATGCATAATCTGCCACCCCACCGTCTCATCTGTGACCTGCTGGCGCGCTGGAATTACACCCTGCACATGGTGGAACGCCTCATAGAGCAGCGCTGGGCGGACAGTAATTACCTGCTGGAGCACAGTGCCAGGGGTACTCAGGGGGCAGATTTAGGGTACTTCAGCGCAGAGCAGTGGCAGCAAATGAGGCAATGTTAAGCAGAACAAGGAGGGATCGGCACACAGGAATATTTGCAACATGGGGTAAACCCCTAAGTGTTTATTGTGTCATAGTTTGCACAACGTTGATCACCTGACGAAGGGGCGTGCCCCCGAAACGTTGTGCAAACTATGACACAATAAACACTTAGGGGTTTACCCCATGTTGCAAATATTCCTGTGTGCCGATCCCTCCTTGTTCTGCTTAACATTGGATATCGTGGGAGTGCCGTCTCCCCAGTGGATAGTGCACCAGGCTACTGACAAGGGAAGGCAAGGTTGTGCGCTCACACCGTGTTCCAGCAAATGAGGCAACTCTGCCGAGCACTTGCCCTCTTTGAGCAGGCCACGCGCTTTGTTAGCAGGGACAATGCATGTCTTAGCGATGTGATACCCCTGGTGTTCCTCCTCAAGCGCACGTTGGATGGGCTGCTAGAGGAGGGTGATGTGCCTGAGGAGGAGGAGGCCCTGTAGGCAGTCAGAGGGGGCTGGGAGGCAGGATGAGGAGGAAATGGTGCCCGATGAGGAGGATCAGGGAGAGGAGGACTGGGTGCCTGGGCAGCATGGGGAGCAGGGCACATGCCACCCAACCACCCCAGCTATTGTCCGCGGCTGGGAGGGTACAGAGAACGGGCAGGTCGAGCCAGTTCACCTGCTGCATCTGGAGGGCAGTCAAGAAGAGGTTGGTCGGGGGCACCTCTTTTACATGGCATGCAGACTTGCCTCCGAAGCGATCCCCTGGTCTGTTACATCAAAGACCGGGATGATTATTGGGTAGCCACTTTGCTTGACCCACGGTACAAGGGAAAGGTGGGGGAGTTCCTTGTACCCAGCCAGAGATAGAAGAGGGTGGGTCAATTGAGGAGGGCTCTGTGCTCAAAACTAGTGGAGGCCTTCCCCCAGTCTGACACTTCTCAGGCCTCCATTACTCCACACACCCAGCAGAGATGGGGGCCTAGCAGCAGCAGTAAAGGCAGTGATCTCATGGGTGTGTGGAAAAGCTTTTTCGAGCCTCAACGGGCAGCAGCAGGCTCAGTCAGCACCCAAAGCCACCACCAGCAGTGGGTGGAGCATATGGTGGCTGACTACATGGGGTCAGCCAGCGTGCAGGATGCCATTCGCCTTGATGATGACCCCCATGCATTTTTGGGTATCGAGGCTCGACCAGTGGCCAGAACTGGCACAGTACGCTCTGGAGGTGCTGGCTTGCCCCCCTGCCAGTGTCCTGTCAGAGCGTGTCTTCAGTGCCCTAGGTGGGGTGGTCACTGAGAAGCGGACACGGCTATCCATTGGCAGCGTGGAAATTGATGAGGCCTGGATAAGCGGGGATATCCAAGTGCCCATTGCAGACAGCAGAGACTAGCCTCCTCTCCTCCTCCTCTTCACAGATGTAGCCTCCTCTCTCCATTGCTGCCCATACTCTCCTCCTCAGTAGTATTGCCCATCCCCCATCTGTCTTCACCTGCTGCCCTTGCTGCTGCTGCAGCCTGCTACTAGCCCTAGTAGTACTGCTGCTGTGCTGCATTGTCAGGATTTTTTTTTTCTGGTGAGGGCTTATTAAGGCTCCTACTGCTGTCGCTGACACTACAGCTGCATTGTCTGCAAATGTTTTTTCTGGTCGGGGCCTATCAAAGCTCCTACTGCTATCGTAGATACTACTGCTGCATTGTCTGCAAAATTTTTTTTTGTAGTTGAGGCCTAATATGGCTTCTAAAAATGTTTCTTTGAATACTGCCGCGTTGTTGGCTAATTTCTTCTGGTTGATGCCTAACATGGCTTCTAAATATGTTGATTATAATTATGCCGCTTAGTTGGCTAATAACTTCTGGTTGAGGTCTACCTCATTTAATTCTTCTGGTTCTAATGCAGTTGATTCCAATTCTGCTGCTGCTGCTGCTGCTACTATTGCCTCATTATTTGTCTTCTGTTTGAGGCCTGCCTCATACAATTCTTCTGACTCTAATACAGTTTATTCCAATACTACTGCTGCTGCTGTTGCTACTATTGCCTGATTATTTGGCAAATGTCTTCTGTTTGAGGCCTAACATGGCTTCTTAAAATGTTCCTTTGAATACTGCAGCGTTGTTGACTAATTTCTTCTGGTTGAGGCCTAACATGGCTTCTAAATATGTTGCTTCTAATTTCTTCTGATTGAGGTCTACCTCATTTAATTCTTCTGGCTCTAATACAGTTGATTCCAATGCTGCTGCTTGGTTGGCAAATGTAGTCACACTATTATTACCCCTGAAATGACTGTGGCCAAAAGTCCTGCTGCCTCAGTCATTATACAAATAACAAATTAACAATCTGTTCAAACTCTACAACGAATGCTAGTGTTGTATTATATTATACTTGTATTGAAGGTTTGCATTATGTGAAATGTGCAACTAAAAAAATATAATGGATTTTAGGGACACTCAATTCAATAGCAGATTCATTAAATTACAACTTGTCTAATTTCTTCTGGATTGGGTCTGCCAAGACTAATAATGTTGCATTTTCAGGTTAATTGGTTATGGTTGGGGGTCTACCTCTTCTTCAAAGTCTAATTTTAATTCTAATAATGTATAAAATATAATCAATGTATTGCGTCAAAATATGGTGCTGCGCAGCAAAATCGATGCGCGTGTGCATCGTGTCATGTAGCGCATGTTAAAAATGGGCGTCACCAATATAAATAGCCCTGCCCTTACACTTGTAGGAGTGCAATACTTGCAAAACATGGCAGGACCTGGGATGATGAATGAGGAGCAGTTGAGGTACCTCATCAGGTACCTGCACCGGGAGGGATATGACAATATCCCTCCTAGGACAGTAGGCATCCAGGCACTCCGCCGGAGTATCATGGAGAGGCTGAGGCGCAGGCTACGCAAGCAGTTTGGGGTGCGCCTAACTCTGCGAGTGCTCCAGAGAATCTGGAGCGATTTGAAGAGGCGCCACACCGAATTGGTGAAAGAACTGCGCATGGAGGTGGAAGGTAGAGTTATTTAAAAAGAAAACATCTTATAATGATTTGCTATTTTACAGCAAAAATGTATTTAAGTGAATACTTTAATTAGGATGGAACAGTTGACTTTGACTGACTGTCATAATTGCAGACAAGTTAGATAGCAAGTAAATGAGCTGTCAAATGGAGATTATTTAAACAGATTATAATAGATTTATTTAAATGGAATTCATGGGTTTCCCTTCTTAACTACAATAAAGCCACTTGATTCCTATTTATTTTGGTATTTTGGAGCAAATGTGTGTTTTTTTTTTTTTTTTTAGGCCTTTGGCAAGGCTAATAATAATTTTACTTCACATAAAGGTAGATTTATTTAAACAGAATAAATAGGATTCCCTTCTTAACTACAATAAAGCTACTTGATCGGGCACTGATTTGTGTAGACGCCACCAAGCCCCGGGCCTAGGGCGGCAGGATTTTAGGGTGGCGGCATGCTGCCTAACCACACCCACATTGGTTCAGAAACACTGGGGATGCACAGGAGATACAATAGTTTTGCATGCACCAATCCCCATTGCTCCTGTGCAGATGATGAAAATTTGTCAGAATAAAGGGGAGGGGACAGGGGCGAAGAATGGCAGTGGGCCTAGGGGCGTCCACTATGTAAATCCAGCCCTGCACTTGATTCCTATTTATTTTGGTATTTTGGAGCAACTGTGTTGCTTTGGAGCAACTGTGGCAATGCTAATAATAATTTTACTTCACATAAAGGTAGATTTATTTAAACGGAATAAATAGGTTTCCCTTCTTAACTACAAAAAAGTTAATTTTCCTGTAGTTACAACATGACACCTTATGTGGAAAATTCATACTGTACAAATGCAATTGCTGTGTTACTCAAACTGAAATGCATTCATTGGCAGCTGAGTGGATCCAGGACGACAGTCTTGATGATGCAGCACCACCACCTGACCAGGCAGCACAAGCAGCAGTGCCCCCACCTGACCAGGCAGCACCACCACCTGACCAGGCAGCACAAGCAGCAGTACCCCCACCTGACCAGGCAGCACCACCACCTGACCAGGCAGCACAGGCAGCAGTGCCCCACCTGACCAGGCAGCACCACCACCTGACCGGGCAGCACCACCACCTAACCAGGGGCTCAGTGTGGGCACTCAGATTGGTAATGCCTTTTTTGACCACACTGAGCTCCTGATCACCCTGGTTCACCGGGTGAATGCCATCAAGCAGGAGCTTTTGAAGGTCAGAGACATGGTGCAGTCATTGCAGAAGGACAATGCGCCTCCTACGCTATAATTTTGTTATATTGTTATATTGTTATATAGTTATATGGTGGCCTAGCACCATTGTGCTATTTTGGTCATTAAAAAAGTTTTTTATACCTCTATATTTGGAGTTAATTTTTCATTTAACTAAACTAATACTCAGATGGTACTTGAAATTGTTTGGATTGAATAACACAACAATACCTATTCTTAATCGGAGTCATTAACATTACATTACATAGTATTTCAGAATCATTACAATTACATGATGTAAATATAAGGTTCATTCACATAAACATATGGTTTATTCATTTTTATCTGAGATACAACGCATCCAGATACTATCTGTTCAGATTTATTAGTTGTAATTGTGTAAGTAATCTACTATTAGATATATAAAGTACAGATGGTACTTTTTTGGTTAAACATATAGAGTAGTAGTAGATACCATTACCACCAGTTGACCAGAGGTAATGTAAAAAAATCACAAACGTTAAAAGTTTAAGAAACTTGCGAAATGGGAGCCATTGTTTTCTTTTGAAAAGATAGGAGTCCTCTAACAATGCAGGGCATGTGTGTAGCAGTATACTAAGTGAAACACGCGTGTGAATTGGTCTTCCCATTGAGTCCAATGCAATTCAGCACATTCAGACACGAAGCAACAGATACCATATTCATTTATCAGTACAGACTACAAAGCTTGAAACTAAGAGAAAATGTTTTATTCGTAGCCCCAAAGGTGAAAAAGATACAAACAAAACACCCATAGAAGATGGGTTTCATCAAATTGCACTGTGCGGCAAAAAAATAATGTTGCTAGGCAAAACACAGATATGTGCTCGCGAAAAATTATTTTGACACGCGACAAAATTGCGGCACACATCTCGTTTCATGATTTTTTTGCAGTTTCATGGGAAATTTACGAATTATTCCGCGAAACGACACAGATTCACCCATCACCATTGGTCACTAACGTTCCATAAGGTATTTGAGATTGTTTTTTGCACTAATGAAACATATTACATTCCTCCACTAGACTTACTGCAGCATTTGACCACTACCCTCTTTCAAACAACCTCTAACTGCTTTGAATCAGTGCACTGGTTTACTTCATATTTGTCCAAGTGTATTTTAAGCTTTTCCTTTTCTAGCTGCTCCTATTAAACTCTCTGTTAGTGTGTCTCAAGGAATCTCTCTCTTTGTATTCTTTTTCTTAGTGATCTCATCACATTGCAGTATGTGGCTTCTCCAACCACCTTTATGCTTTCAAGTTGCAAAGACCGTTCCTGCTTCTACGCTCAAGCACAGAGCTCCGGCATTGTCTCCGGCACTCACGCATGTCTGCATCATGATGGATGCAACTTACAGCATGAAGGGCCCAACTTGCAGTATAACTGATGCAACTTGGGTCATGAGGAACACAACTTGCATTCAATTCTTGTTTGCTGAACTCTGCCTTGCTTTGCTACTTGCTGGCTGCCTAGTGACCTCCTGTCTGACACCATTTATCTTACAGGTCATTTATTTCTGACCTGAACCATAGTATTCAGGCAAAAAAAAAGTCAGTGTCTAACCGTCATAGTATTCCAAATGACAGTTTGCTACTTGAAACTACTGTATAAACAGTAGGACTGAGATTCTTATTGTTCCTCCTCAACCTAGCTTTTCCCATTCAGCATAACTGTTAGTGACTCTTCCTCTCATCACATAGACATCTAGATGTCACATTAGACCCCTCCCTCACCTTCTCTGACCAGGGCATGCCATTTCCTTCTCAGAAACATTACCCATGTACTGCTAAATCACTGACCCATGACTTTATTCTCTCCATATCAAAATACAAATAAAGTTGGAGTAGTTGGTAATTTTTTACCATCAATGCAACATTCCCACTCTAAATTCTAGTATAATTGCAGTCGCCACAATAAGGCATACATTATTATTTTACATTCTGGTATCGCAAGCATTTTCTTCAGTCAGTAAACTGCACACAAATGGGCACAATGAGACAATGAGGGAAGGGCTTAGCCATTGACTGGACATGGACATGAACCTACACGCCCTTTATTTAGTTGTGAATCAATTGTCACATCAGGGAGTGACTATAGACAGAAGGGAGCCTTGCAGTTGCCAGGCAAGTTTTAAGTAGAACACACTGCAGTCCATGGACCATAGAAACTGTAACTGGAAAACTGTGGCAGGAAAAGAACTGGTTCTGCAAAAGTGTGTACCTGCTAGTATATATGCAAACAGCTGGTATGCTTTTAGCCTTCTAGAAAATTAGGAGGAAGCATTTTTTGGAAGAAAAATCTTGAAAATTTGAATATCTTGCTCTCTTCTTGCATATTTCTCACAAGTGCTAATTGGACTGGATGACCAATGAAGACATTTTCCTAATACATACACCATTAGAAGTTAAATTGTGTGTCCTGGTAATCAGCAACTCACTTTTCCTTAGCTGGTCTTAGGTTAATTGCAGCAGGAATGCTAAATAAACAAGAATTAACAAAAATCTACTGAACATCCTATGAAGTTCTATGAATTGTATAACAATGACCGTTCCAGTTTACCTTAAAGGAGAACTCAACATCCCTAATTAAGAAAAGCCCCTACCTACTAACCTAGATAGTTCCCCCCCCCGTATACATATTGAAGTATGCAGGGGAAAAGCAAGGAGGGGGGACTATGTAGGTTAGTTGGTAGAGGCTTTTCTTAATTGGGGGGTTGAGTTATCCTTTAAAGGGCAGCTAAAAATTGCTTTTCCACCAGAGGTGTAGTCTAATGGAGCCAACTCTCCGATTGTGGAAAATAATTGTTTTTTTCCCACAAGAAATTCTGCTTTGCTAGAACTATGCTGCACAAACAGGGAGGGAGCTCCTGGTGTTGGCGGCCATGTTTGGTGACATGCATGCACATAATGAGCTAGAACTATGTGGCTTGCACCAGAAGCTCTCTACCAGATCTACTAGATCCCTGCTCTCAGCAGCATTGTGATAACGAAGCACAATTTTTGTGGACAATATTATTGTTTCCCTAAACTGCAGTGTGGGCTCGATAAGGCTGCACCTCTGGTCAGGGAAAGATTTTTTTAGTGATAGGTGCCCTTTAATGAAATTTTAGTTTGCTAAAAAAAGAAGTGGTCACAAATACAAAGATGAGAAATAGAGACTGATAATAGCAATAGAAATCCAGTCCCAAAATCTATTTGCATTCGAGTAGATGCAAATAATGGCAATTAATAATTATAAATAATTACAAAAGAAAAGCAAAACATAGTAAGACAAGACCAGTAATAAACACTCTGAGAATGTTTACATTATACCAAGGGGTTATTTAGTTAACTCTGAATGCAAAAATCACGAAAAATTCTTGATTTTGTTTTATATAATCAGACTTTTTAAAAAATCGCAAATTTTTCAGAATTTATTAAACCCCCGAGGATGAAAAAGTCAGAATCAGAAAATCCGGCATCTCAGACCTGTCACGGTTGCATATAAGTCAATGGGAGAAGTCCCAATGATTTTTTGATGTGCGCTGGGTTTTGTGCAAAACCCTATCGTTTTTCGGGCAAACATATATTGTAGCAGAAAAAATTTATATAAATTCGGACTTTAATAAATAACCCCCCCAAATGTTAGTTAGAACGTGAAATTCTACTTTTACGCTTTTTTTTTCCCTCTGGGCAAAATTTGCAAAGAAATCCATCCCTGTTCTCCATAACCGCATTAAATGCATCCTCTGTCAGTTGATGGCCCAAAGCAATTGTTACTGTGCACATTTGGGCCATTAAACTTTAGTTGTCCTTGAAAACTATCCAAATGTTTATTGCCTCAGCCTTGCAGAAAGCTAGAGCATTTTATGGTGGATGTATTAAGGTTCTAATTCTTTGTCAGGATTTTGGTTGCCCTTGGTAGACACACAAGTATCTGGGGGTTATATTAATATCAGAAACTAAGAAACTTTTCTTTTTTGTCCCCATCACACTTTAAAGGGCAATTTACCCATGCATAGTGTGCCCTAAATTGCTTTTAATTTAGAACAGAATATTCTTTAAAAAGTCTCACATAATCATACAGTATAGGATCCGTTATCCGGAAACCCGTTATCCAGAAACCCGTTATCCAGAAAGCTCCGAATTACGGAAAGGCCGTCTCCCATAGACTCCATTTTATCCAAATAATCCAAATTTGGAAAAATTATTTTCTTTTTTTCTGTAGTAATAAAACAGTATATGATCCAAACTAAGATATAATTAATCCTTATTGGAAGCAGAACCAGCCTATTGGGGTTATTATTATTATTATTATAATTATTATGATTATATTTACATGATTTTCTAGCAGACGTAAGGTATGAAGATCAAAACTACGGAAAGATCTGTTATCCGAAAAACCCCAGGTTCCAAGCATTCTGGATAACAGGTCCTATACCTGTATTACAGAGAAAAAGGGAATTATTTTTTTAAAATGTGGATTATTTGGATAAGATGGAGTCTATGGGAGACAGCCTTTCTGTAATTCGGAAATTTCTGGATAACGGGTTTCCGGATGGCGGATCCAATACCTGTATACATACATTGACTGAAAAAAACAGCAACCAGTGAGCAGAACCAGCCATGATTTTATAGTAAACTGAAGGTATGAAGATTCACATTACGGAATGATCCATTATCTGGAAAGCCCCAGGTCCCAAGCTTTGTGGATGACAGGAAAAAAATAACATTCTATTCTAACCTGCACTCCTAATAAGTTACATATCATCTTCAAAACTGTAAGCTTACCTAGATGTAAAATGCTCACAGAAGTATACAGAAGAGCACCTAGGTTTGTACCATGTGTATTACTTTTTTTGAAGTGTAGATTTTTAGCTATTAGTATGCTGTTTCTGCAGACAATCGGCTGGGAACAAAAAATTGGGACATAAAGGGATATATTATTGAGATCAATGTATTCTGCAAAGAGTGTTTACAGAGTTTTTATTGTTTGAAGTGGAAATTTTCAGACATTGGTATGCTACCTTGGTTAAACAGCAGCGCAGGAACACAGAATTCACCCATAAGGTGTATAATTTCTTTAAACCAAGGTACTGTATTCCACTACGAATAGCTATTGCATAGAGTCAATCTATACAATACTGTAGTGGTATTTGTTTTTACCTTTGCTATTACAGAACAAGCTATTTTGATTGTTTTCATGTGATGGAGATAATTTAAATACGGTTGACATAGGTTAATTAACACACAACCAGGCACAATTACTAAGATAACCCATGCCAGTAGGACTACACGAACGATTTTGCCGCAATCCAACAAAACACATGCAACAAAAATAAGGTAGGAGATAGAATTAGGGATGCACCGAATCCAGGATTCGGTTCGGGATTCGGCCAGGATTCGGCCTTTTTCAGCAGGATTCGGATTTGGCCGAATACTTCTGCCCAGCCGAACCGAATCCTAATTTGCGTATGCAAATTAGGGGCGGGAGGGAAAACGAGCGACTTTTTGTCAGAAAACAAGGAAGTAAAAAATGTTTTCCCCTTTCCACCCCTAATTAACATATGCAAATTAGGGTTCGGATTCTGTTCGGTATTTGGCCGAATCTTTCACGAAGGATTCGGGGGTTCGGCCGAATCCAAAATAGTGGATTCGGTGCATCCCTAGATAGAATTGTCACATGGTGTCGCTGCGTTGATCTGACGCGACACGACTGTCTGATGCAGATGCTGCGTCTGCATGCGACAGTCGCAGTGCAGAATGATTTGCACAGTGAATATGCCCTGCGCATGGTTATATTTATAAAGCTGAATAAGAGTGGTATATTTAGGGGCAGATTTATCAAGGGTCATATGATCATATGTAAAGAAAAGATACTAGGAGATAAAGTTTGTAGAATAGACTGGTGGCCTAAGATTTTCTTACAGGCCCCTGGCATCTCACTCTGACATTGAGTAGAGGTGCTATATATTTCTGTCTATATTAGGTTATAATCTGGGCAACATTTCAACAGCTCTCATTTATATTTCAATTACTTGTCTTTGGCATACATGCTTCATCTTCTCTAGAATACTGCTCATACTAGCTATTATTACTTGGATAAATAATCACAAATTTCAATGTGAATGCTGACCCAACATAGCCATGGAAGATTCCAGACTGATATCACTTCAACTGTGAGTGATTAATGCCCTGAACATAAACAAGATTTTGTTTCCAATCGGAGCCAAAGTTGAGCAATAGTCTCTTATGCGCAATCCACAAGGATACATACAAGGCAGCACTCTGTAAACAAGTGGCAGAAGAGCTGGTAGCAGATTGATAAGGGCTCTAGCGATTAGTTTCAATCAAAATGCTATAGATGTTTGCTTTCCATTGACAGCAATGCAACAATTCAGAAGTTGCTCTCTTGTTGGTGATTCAACCTTGACTGCTGAAAAAGAATAGGCTTAATATGTTTATATTAGAAAAGCTATATAATGTAGAATAGGACACAACAGGGGATCTACAACGCATAAACGACTGGAGAATTAATCACAAGGAGAACAAAATTACATTGAGAATTCCCCGTTCAATTTGAGGAAAAAAATCTCGATTGTTGAACTGCTATTACAAAAATGTTTGATTTGACCAGTTTGTAGCAATATAGTTACTGTTCAGTGTTTTGAAAACACTGAGCTATGACGTGGCACGTGGGGGGCAAGCAAGGTAGCGTGCACAATTGGGGAGAGCGGTAGCAGGAGCTATAGAGCCTGGACTGGGGGTAGGCAGATGACTGTTTAAAGGAGAAGCAAACCCCCAAACCAAATGAAAACCCCTTCCCTCCATAGTCCCCCGTCCACACACACACACACACACACACAGGTGTAAATGCCCTTTAGTCTTTAATTACCCTTCGATGCAGAGTCAGCTCAGCGGGGCTCACAGGGGCCATCTGCACCACTTTGGGAGTCTTCAGTAAGAAGCTAATCTGCACATGCGCAGTCAGGGTTGGACTGGGGGGGGGTCAGGGCCTACTGGGGCTGACACATCAGATCCCTGCCACCGCCCCTTCATAGCAGGACCCCCGCCTCTCCTCCCCAAGTGTCAGGTCCCCTGCTTGTTACAGTGTCTGTGCTCCCCCCCCCCGTGTGCCAGCGAGTACCTGCTTTGTTCATCGTGTGCGTGCGCTGCGATCGGGCGGGGAAGGTCAGGAGCATGTCTAGCAGATCTGGGTCTAGGGTCGGACCGCGCGAGGGGGTCAGGTCAGGACACGCTGCTCCCCCAATTGTAGCATGGCCCCCACCGCTCCCCTCTCCCAGTCACCGGGCTCCCACTGTCCCTCCCCCCCCTCACCGGCGCGCGCCTGCTTCGCATATCGTACCTTCCTCATCTGATTGGGTGGGGGGAGGTCAGGAGTGCCTGCTATGTCTAGCCATGCTGTCTGGGTTTTTTTCCCGGTATCCCACCGGCCCAGTCCAACACTGTGCTCAGTTGTAGCAATATTTTGGTCTTAAACAACTGTGCATGCCCCGAAAGCCACAGAAATTGCCAAAAGGACCTGAAGATTAACGAAACGCCGGAAGATGGCGCCCATGCACTAAGGGGCATATATATAGGTAGTAACACCTGTGCGGTGGCGGGGGAACAGGGAGGGGGGACTATACAGGGAGGGGGGCTATGGAGGGTAGGGGTTTTCATTAGTTTGGGGGTTTGCTTCTCCTTTAGGAGGTACTAGTGCTGAACATACTTTTTGCCTTTTTAAATAAGAAATATCTTTTGTTTCATGTGCTAAACAAAAATATTAAGCCACTTTCACTTTAGTACTTCCTGTCACTTCTGGTCACAAAGAAACTCAGAGGAGCTGATAAAACTAAGTACCAGTCCACAGAGAAGCCCCTGATAATGATCTACCCAAAGGCTGTTGCTTATATACAGAGAGGTTTATTTAGTTAAAGGTAGAGAGGGAGTTCTGCACAAATTGCCCGGTTAATAAAGGAAGGTGAGTTCAGTGAACATGGTCCAACTTTCAAATTAGTGCTTTATAATGGCATGTTTTTTTTTTAATTAAAACAGTAGGCATAATGTAATTTCAAGACAAGTCCTATTTAATGTGCTCATTTTTAGCAAAGGTGTTTTAAGGTGTATACTGTCCCTTTAACATTGCTTAATATTTAACATGATTACTCTTTAACTTTGGCTTTGTGATTTAAAGCTATGAGCGTGATTGATTGCATGATTTTTACTAAACACTAATGTTTGGAAATTGGCCATCTCTGCTTCATTTTTCAGAGTTAGTGTCCATTCCCATCAAATAAAATATTGACCTTATCTTAAAATGATTGCCAATAACCTTATCACAGATGAAGTATTTTCTTAAATTTGCTACAGAATCATGAATTTGTAAGTAGTACAATATCTAAATCAGAGTACATATTAAGATGATAGGGATTCTCTCACATGAAAACACGTTTTTTAACATCAATTAATAGTGCTGGTCCAGCAGAAATCTGAACTGAAATCAGTTTTTCAGAAGAGCAAACAGATTTTTTATATTTAATGTAGGGATGCACCGAATCCAGGATTCGGTTCGGGATTCGGCCTTTTTCAGCAGGATTCGGATTCGGCCGAATCCTTCTGCCCGGCCGAACCGAATCCGAATCCTAATTTGCATATGCAAATTAGGGTCAGGGAGGGAAATTGCGTGACTTTTTGTCAGAAAACAAGGAAGTAAAAAATGTTTCCCCTTCCCACCCCTAATTTGCATATGCAAATTAGGGTTCGGATTCGGTTCGGTATTCGGCCGAATCCTTCGTGAAGGATTCGGGGGTTCGGCCGAATCCAAAAAAGTGGATTCGGTGCATCCCTAATTTAATGTTGAAATCATTGAATCATTTGAATGACATGGGGCTAAACATATTGTCTGCTTTCCAGGTGCCCCCAGTCATGTGCTCTGATAAAAGTTGGAATGATATCACACAAGATAACAGCTCCTTGGTACATATGAGAACAGCACGCAATACTAAAAATCCATGCCCCAATGCGACTCCTTCAGTTACATTGAGTAGGCGAAACAATAGCCTGCCTGAAAGCAGTTCCATCATGAAGTGCTGGCTCTTTCTGAAAGCACATGGCTAAGCCAATTGAGATGCCTACACAACAATATTACTTGTTGGTTAACTTGAATGTGTAAACAATGTAATTTAGAAATAAAAACTACACTATAAAAATCATGACAGTACACCTTTAATTAATTAATTGCTTGTCATGGATTTAGTAATAGTGTTTATGACTTAAAGGGCCTACCTTGTGCTATTTAGCAGGGACTTGGGTGTAGGGGACATCCAGGTAAATGTGAAAAATGAATCACTGCCAAGCTATTATACGGTTACTTTTTTCAGTGGCTGACATAATTTTTTAATACACCAAACATGCCAATTTTAATTCTGCATGCTCCTTTGTATGGTAATTTTCCTATATTTGTATTCTGTATAGTAGGTCAGCATTCTTAATTCATGGCCCTTTGCTGGCCTCTCTTCTCCTTTGCTTTTTAATAAGCACTGGTGACTTATCTGCTCTTTTTACTTTGTCTAGTGTTGTTGCATGCTCATAGTCAGCACATTTTCTTGAATGTGAAGGTCACCACAACCATGTTGTGTCTTTTCGCAAACTGCAATTGGTCTAGAATGATAGTGATTTAAATTATTACTCAGATTGTATAATCTTCAGACATTTAGTTATTTCTCCATATGTTTTAAAACTATACTTTAGCTGATACTTTTTTATTGTTGACCCAGTCCTTTACTTTGTGTTAAAAAAAAGGATTATTATATTAGATATAGTCAGTACCCAGAGAGTTTGTGCCGAAAGGGTTTCCTTCTCCTTTAAAAGGTTGAACTTGATGGATGTGTGTCTTTATTCAACCTAACTTACTATGTTACAAGATAAAAGGGTTCATTCCTTTACTGTGACACAAAGAGTTAAGTGTAGTTTCACCATGTTTTTGTCAAACAATGCACCGCTTTTACCAAAATGCGTTGCATGCAATTACACTTGCGATGCAGGTATTGGATTGGAAATAAATGCTCTGTATATTGGAATGTAAATTGCACAGAATATTTTTTTTTGGGCATTATTTCCAGTGTGTGATTGACATCTGCACCTGATTCTTTAGGCAAAAATTCTCTACGGCAATTGTTGCAAGGCCCTGAGGGAAATCTTGAGCTACCGCCTGGTCTGGAGGTGACAGTAGCTCCAGGGTTCACATAGGGCCATGGGTCAAAAGGCACAATCCAGGGTCAGACTAGGGTGTGCAAGGCCCACCGGGGCTGTTTCCCCAGGGCCCCCCCACACACCCTTAGGGTCCCCTGTCACCCACCGTCAGCCCCTTCCCCCCATGCACATCTTATACAGTACTTACTATTGCCGGATGGCAGAGGGTAGTTGGGGATCTGCGGGGCCCACAAGGCTGGGGCCCACTGGGTTATTTCCCAATGTACCACCGGCCTAGTCCGACCCCGACTCTATAAAATGTATCACTATGCCACAACTCCACTTAGCTCACTGTGTTCTCTTTTAGTCCACCCTAGGCTGCTTCATCCTTCCTGGAATGTGCAGACTGTAACATTGTAACTATCCTTCAGTTCTTGCACCACCAAAGGACATTCAAGATTCCAAATTCTTTAAAAACAGCTAATTTATTGTGGTACAAGGTGCAAAAGAGATCCGTGCCATAAACCTCCAGCATTTCCTCAGACTAACCTGATCAACATGTGATATATATACACCTCCCACCTTAGCAACAAAGCCAAAGGGCCAATTGTCGCTAGCGAGCGCTTTGCACGATTCGCACCACTTTGCCAGGCGCAAATTCGTTACCACTACACAAACTCACTAAAATTGCATCCTGGGTGCCAAATGCTGGCGACATTTTGCTACTTCTTCAGTGCAAGCATTCCATATCGAAGATTTTCTAGCATGCATTTATGCCTAGCAAAAAGTCGCTAGTGATCTTACACTTCGGTCAATTTGAATAGGGCGGGTACATTAAAGTTGTATGGATGTCTTTATTTGAGAATTTGGTACAAATGCTTGAAGTGGCCACTTTTTAATACAAATGTCCAAGAAACCTTAATAAAGACAAAAGAGATACAATAATGCCCTACACATGAACCCACTGTAAAATGAATGTTCCATGGCCCTCAAATGTTGTGGGAAAAATTTTAACCCAAAAAGTTTGTTAGGATTTTTGCAGGCAATCCCGCCAGTGTTTTTTCAACTTTAATGCATTTTCAGCAGACAGAATATGATGTATGTGACATAAGATTGAGGAAGATCTAGCTTCATTTTAGCAGTTCGCCTGGTCTGAGGTGGCAAAGTCGACTATGGTGAAAGAGGTACCGTTCAGTAAAATCCACACTTTTTAGTGAATTTGTGGAGCAACGACCAATCACCTGAGTGAAAAGTCGCCTGGCTATAGAGTGCAAACAAACGCTAGCGATGGTCTCTGTCGCTAGCAAATTGTCGCCTGCGCCTGTTAGTAAATCTGCTCCATTGCTTCATATTTTCCCTTATAGATACATTTATATAAATGTACTGTATGTATGTATAACTTTATTTATAAAAACTGACTAGGAAATGTGGTGCTCTGCAATTTTACAATATAGAAAAGTACACACAGGGAAGACAAATATTATAATAAACATAATGTAAATAAAGTACCATTTGGAAGGAGCTACAGTGAGGAAAATAGTAAGGGGTATATACAATTGGATAGGTCATTATTAGATATACTGTACTGTAAATATGCTCACATATTTTTTTACAAGAATATTAGGATAAAAATAGTATAGATTACAGAATGCCTGAGAAAGCATGTTGTTGGAATACATTAGTTTATTTTTCACCATCCAATTCCTATTATGATACATAAACATTACTTGAAATGTTGTATAATCTGCACTGGCACATAGCAGAGGTCATCTTTTTTTCTGCCTATGTAGGCTCTGAACTCTTAACAAATTCTGTCCTTTAATCTTCTCAATATTTTTCCAACATACAATTTTCCATACTTATAAGTGGCCAGATGCACTGCATTAGTCGTGTGACAGTTCACATGAGTTTTGCATCTACATGTATTCCCTGTAAATGTGCTCTCATTTCTTAAATTGCTGAATTGGCAGCATTTACAATTTTATGCCCACAGTATGCTCCAACCAGTTTGGATAAGGACTTAGGATACTTTATCTGCCCTAGTAAATCAGATAAAATAGTATCTGCATCTTAAGGTATCCAATTATACTGTACTATGAAGGTAGGTAGCTTCTAGTCTAAAAATCTGTCTCAAATTTTATATCATTTGGACCATGATTCGTTCACCGTTCTCTTTCTAGAAATCTAGCAGCTCTTCTAGCAGCGAATGGTCGAAGTAGAAGTTTTAAATTTCGATATTCGAATAGTCAAATTTTTTTCAAATTCAAATCGAATCTTGGTATATTTGATAGTCAAAGTACACAAAAATAGCTTGAAATTCTAATTATTTTACTTCGACCATTGATAAATCTGCCCCTAAAAGTCATTATGCACCAACATTGAATGAAAACTCTTTGGTTTATGAACCTACGAAAAATGTCAGTAAAGGTGCTGAAACAATGGTAGGGAGAACTCATCACTAAAGAAATCTTGATTGAACAGTACAAAACGTTTTCTGAAGACTGATAATTTAATGAAGATTTTGATATAGTAGAAAGTACAGGACAGATTGAAGGAATAGCTGAGACATTAAAATTGAACTGCTCAATTATAAGGGACTTTCAGAATATGAAAAGAGAGAGGAAGTAATTAAGGAAGATCTGAAACAGATGGAAATAAAATTTATGGATATTAAGCAAAACACAGTTTATATCCATGTAGAAGGGTAAAGGTTTTGCTAACCTTAATTTCAGGTAATACAAGGAGGGTTTTGTCCAGCTAGGTTTGGGCCTGTTTAACAGTTAGGTGGGGAAGCAGTTTATCTGGCAGTTCAATATTTGGCCAGGGGTTGTCAGGGTTCCCTAGTCTTTAAAAAAGGAAAGCTACCACCAAAATGCATATCAAATGCATATGTTTAATGCAATTTGCTGTCTCGTTTCCATTTGTGTTACATTAAATAAGATTTGGAATCCTGACTGTCCTCTGGCAGTTGAAGAATAGTTAAAATATTAGGTATAAGTTATAGGGTTCCTTAGCTTCCCAGTATGCTGCCCTCTGCTTCTTAAACCATATGTACTAATCAAATCACAACAGGTAGAAATGGCCTATCGGAGTGCAGCTTGTTTAGAGTAGTAAGGCACTGACAGGGCTAGGAGGAGGCAGATTAAGCACTGGCATCACCGGAAGAGAGGGCAGCTGACCACATGGGCAGAAGGCAGTTCATTTGAGCTGTAGGTAAAGTAATGGCTCTTTTCAAGCAACATCCCACCCTCCCTAAGTAAAACATTATTCCATTGTCACAGCTAATGGGGGAATACTTGCCATGGAGGCTTATTATTATGGCTAGGTATCTGACTGGTATGTGTTACATGTATGATTGCAGTTTATGATGTGGTAAGTAAGATTCTGGACAGTGGGGGGGGGCAGTAGATGTAATCTATTTGGATTTTGCCAAAGTGTTTGATACTGTGCCCCACAAACGACTGCTTTATAAACTAAGGTCTGTTGGGCTTAATGAAGTCGTTTGCACGTGGATAGGAAACTGGCTACAGGATCGGGTACAGAGGATGGTTGTTAATGGGACATTCTCTACTTGGAGTAAGGTTCTAAGTGGGGTCCCCCAGGGCTCAGTATTGGGTCCACTTTTATTTAACTTGTTCATTAATGACTATGGGGAGGTTGTTGTAAGTAATGTATAAGTGTTTACAGATGACACAAAATTATCCAGCCCAATTAATTCCATCCAGGATGTGGCATCCTTGCAACATGATCTTGACAAACTGCCAATCTGGGCAGCTAAGTGGCAAATGAGATTCAATGTTGATAAATGTAAAGTCATGCACCTGGGATGTAAAAATATCCAAGCCACTTATACCCTTAATGGGACTGCACTAGGCAAATCCATTATGGAAAAGGACCTTGGAGTCCTTGTAGATGATAAACTTGGCTGTAGCAAGCAATGCCAGTCAGCAGCATCAAGGGCTAATAAGGTCTTGCGCTGTATTAAAAGGGGCATAGAGTCAAGGGAGGAGGGGGTCATTCTTCCACTGTACAGAGCACTTGTAAGGTCCCATCTAGAATATGCCCTACAGTTTAGGTCTCCATCACTCAAACAGGACACTATTGAATTAGAGAGGGTACAGAGAAGGGCAACTAAGCTGGTAAAAGGTATTGAAAATCTTAGCTATGAGGAAAGACTGACCAAATTTGGGATGTTCACGCTGGAGAAGAGGCGCTTAAGGGGTGATATGATGACTATGTATAAATATATAAGGGGATCATATAATAATCTCTTTACCATTGATGCCCTTAAGCAGAAAGTAGAACATCTAAAATGGAGTCTGGCAAAAGAACTGCCTGATGGAACTTTGGAAAGGGTGGTTGTGTTCGTTGAACATGCACAGATTGCCCAACACATTAAGAGTAAGGAGCGACAAATAAGCAAATTCACCACATTACTGTCACGAAGCAGCAGTTGGAAAAGGACTGAAGAACTAACCTGGAGGCAGAAAGATGAGACACCAAAGAACACCAAAGACACTTGGGTTAGGAACTTATCAGATAGGGTACTAACCCAGCCTGAAAAGGATGTGTTAGCCAAGGGGTTAAACTATGCAGTGACACCACAACACATACCAGTAGTTGAACTCATCACAGCCACAGAGTCTGCTATCAAAAATAATAACTTGAAAAATGAAGAAGCAGAACAACTCCGGCTAAAAGTGTCAGCTGCTTTGTCAAGTGCCAGAACACCTCCCTCTAACCTTACTACAGAAGAGAGGAGAGCACTCAGCTCTCTGAGTAAGGACCCGAACATCACTATCCTGCCAGCAGATAAAGGGAGATGCACAGTTGTGCTCAACACAACTGACTATGACTGCAAGATAACCACTCTGCTCAGTGATAGCAATACATATGAACCTTTAGGGAAAGACCCAACCAGTGGTTACAAGAAAAAGGTGATCGGTTGCCTACAACAACTTGAAAAGGAGAAAGCCATTGATCGAATTTTATACCACCGTCTGTATCCCAGGGAAGCCACACCATGCTTATACAGACTCCCCAAGATACACAAGGAAGGAGCCCCACTAAGACCCATTGTCAGCAGCATAAATTCAGTGACATACAGCATTGCAAAATTCTTGGCTAACATCTTAGCCCCGTTGGTAGGCAATACAGTGCATCATATCTAGAATGCCAAAGAGTTTGTAACCAAGATTCACGGCGTTACACTAGAGGCAGAAGAAACAATGGTATCATATGATGTCACTTCTTTGTTCACATGTATACCTACTACAGAGGCGATTGAGACTGTAAGAAATCGACTGCAAGAAATCGACTGCAACATGATAACACCCTCAGCAGCAGAACGAACCTCAGTCCCAACCAAGTTTGTTTGTTGCTAGATTTGTGCCTTAACACCACATACTTCAAGTACAAGAACCTTTTTTATAGACAGAAACATGGCTGTGCAATGGGTTCTCCAGTCTCTCCCATTGTAGCAAACTTGTACATGGAGGAAGTGGAAAGGGGGGCCTTACTTACTTTCCAGGGAACTACACCGACTCACTGGTTCAGGTATGTGGATGATACTTGGGTTAAAATCAGATCCAATGAAGTGGCGGCCTTCACATTAACTCAGTGGACAATAACATCAAGTTCACAAGGGAAGATGTCCATGAGAACAAACTTGCTTTTTTGGACTGTTTGATATGTATCCAAGAGGGGGGTAACTTGAAGATGGAAGTATACAGGAAACCCACTCATACGGATCAATATCTGTTGTTTGATTCCCACCATCCACTGGAACACAAACTGGGTGTCATTCGAACCCTGCACCACCGGGCGGAATGTGTGGCAACTGATACAGAGTCCAAAGACAAAGAGCAAAAACATCTCAGAGGAGCTTTGAAAGCGTGTGGCTACCCAGACTGGGCCTTTGTCAAAACAGCAGCCACCAAGCCCAACAGGAACACCAATAGAAATAACCGCCCGGAGACACATAGTAGGCGAAACATAGTCATCCCATATGTAGCTGGAGTGTCAGAGAAACTCAGGAGGATTTTCAACAAACACCATGTCCCTGTGTTTTTCAAACCTAGCAATACACTGAGACAAAAACTGGTACACCCAAAGGATCAAACACCAAAAGAAAAACAAAGCAATGTGGTATACGGAGTCCAGTGTAGCGAGGAGTGCACAGATATATACATCGGGGAGACAAAACAACTGCTCTCCAAGCGAATGGCTCAGCACAGGAGGGAGAACTCTACAGGGTAAAACTCAGCTGTCTTTCTACACTTAAAAGACAAGGGACACTCCTTTGAAGACAGCAAGGTCCAAATCTTGGATAAAGAAGACCGCTGGTTTGAACGAGGCGTGAAAGAGGCAATTCATGTCAAGGTGGAGAGACCATCTCTGAACAGAGGTGGGGGCCTTCGACACCACCTGTCTGCTACATACAATGCTGTTCTAACATCTGTACCCCGGCAGATTCAGAACACTTCACACATCCATTCATGCAACTCTCACAAGTAACACCTGTATCTAGGAGTTGCATGACACATTGGATAATCCTATCACAACTACACAGAATCAACACCTCTGTGAGTTTCTTCAGATGTCACCTCTTTGAAGAGTTACAATGTGCCATTGTAAATGGATTAATGGAAGAGTTTATATGCCGAGAACTTCCCACACCAGTCAGTTGAACTGAAGAAGCTGCTCGGATGAGTAGTGAAACGTCTTCATTGATTACTCAGCAAGTCCAGTTGTTTTTAGATTGACCTATACTAGATATACTATGACCTGGATGAATGAAAATCTTCATAGTCAAATCTCTCTAATGCTTTATTTACCAGTAGGTCTTTCCAGCTGACACGAGGTCACCCATTCCGATTAGAAGAAAAGAGGTTCCGCCTAAATATTCGGAAGGGGTTTTTTACAGTGAGAGCTGTGAAGATGTGGAATTCTCTCCCTGAATCAGTTGTATAGGCTGATACATTAGATAGCTTTAAGAAGGGGTTGGATAGCTTTTTAGCAAGTGAGGGAATACAGGGTTATGGGAAATAGCTCATAGTACAAGTTGATCCAGGGACTAGTCCGATTGCCATTTTGGAGTCAGGAAGGAATTTTTCCCCCTCTAAGGCAAATTGGAGAGGCTTCAGATGGGTTTTTTTTGCCTTCCTCTGGATCAACTGGCAGATAGGTAGTTAAAAAAAAAAAAAGTTGAACTCGATGGATATGTCTTTTTCAACCTTACTTACTATGTACTATGTTACTATAGGCACAGGTTCCACTAGGTGGGTAATTGGTTGCCTATTTTACCTTGCCGATTGGACCCCTTGGGGTTGGATGGCTGGCATGGTAGTTGGCTCAGAAAAAGTGTTGGTACTGTTTATGGCAAGCATTCCCAGGGATTTTGGAATTGTTCCAAAACTTATTAGGCTAGAGAAGATTTTATTGGTTTTGATATTTATGTTTATACTGTAAAATTGTGAAATTGTTAATTTAAAGCTGTGACCTTCATCAATCCCAAAACCTGTCTCTCTCTCATTTGTTACTGTTGGCTAAAACTATAGTTGGTTATGTCTACTTGATGTTGCTCTACTCAGGGTGCAGGCTGAGAACACAAGGAGTGTGAATTTATAAACTCAACTTACTTAATAAGCACCCTACATTTCTCTGTCTTTGAAAACCACTGTATCTGTTTATTGATCCCCTAAACATACAACAAGGCTTATTTCTGAACTCAGTTTTCTAAAATGCAAAGTTGTGACCATAGCAATATCAATTTTAAAATGTACCATGTACTGCTTTGTGATTGGAGGAGCCTCAAAGCACCCACCCAGCCTGCTCTGAAATATTGTGCATTGATGCAAGGGATCCCTGGATTTACCGGCATCCTAAACATAAAGGTAATACCAGGATTCCCCTGGATGTAAGAAAAAGTCCGGTTTTAGTAAATAACCAGATTATCCGGAGTGCCGCCTGTTTGTTTCTATATTTCATTAAGGCACAGCTGAGGCACTGGTGGCTGAGCATCTGGTCTTGGAGTGGTATCAAATGGGGGATGAAGACCTGCGAGGGGTGAGTTTTTAGCGGCCTTATCTTTTGACTGTTCGTAAATAACCCCCTTAATGAATAGTTACCTATGGGCATTTGTTTTCCATATTGAAATACATACATATTATGTGGGAAATTATTTATATTGCCATTTATATACTTGTGAAGGATTTAGAGAACCGAATAAACATCAAGCACAATACTGTATGTCATGTGTATTATATTCTGTGCCGTCATGTATAATTCATATCAATTCAAGGGCATATCAAGCACAGTCAGAAAGGTGGCATCACTTCTGACACCTTTGTCAAGGTGGTAGCATACAATCAGTTGCAGTACAGTATGTTCTTATGCTTTATCCTCCCAGAGAAGGTCACTGGCTTACAAATACTTGAAATTATTGCAGCTTGGCTTGTGGGGAAATAATTGCTCAGTTATTGGGAAAATCATATAACCAGCATTTATATGATTCAGTCTAAAATCCTGCAAGAGATTTATTATTGAATGGGAAATGCTGCTAAAATGTGATATTATATAAAAATGATGAAGTTAAATGTGTCTATTTTATTTTTACTTTGCATTTTTTGGTACTTATTATATTGATATCAGTAGAAGCAGTATGCAAGCATATTTGGAATCTGTCATCACAATATTTAGATATACGAAAAATCGAATCCTGTATTCTGGTATGTAATATCTGTTCAGGTGTACATTGAACATGCAAAGTATTTTAGTATTTTAGGAGACTTAAGGGCCATTCATTAAATGCAGGGTAAGGTGCAAGGTGCAAAAAAGGGGGCAATCTGCTTTCTCCCTGCTGTGCACATAGAAGAAGTGTTGAAGGTCCAAATGTGCAGAGACCTGTGTACCCCCTGATGAATACATTGCTGCATATATTCAGCAGTGTTGTACTAAGGAGGAGTGGTGAGGGAAAGGCAGATAGGCCACCCCACTCCCAATTAATGAACTTAAACATAAGTCAGACCACAAGTTAGGAAGCACCAGCGGATGAAGTCTGCAACAGGTGCCCTGTACTTACTACCTGCTTTCTGGCAGGCTTGTGCCCCCCAATGGTGTCCCCTGCAACACAGGTCAATTTTTTTTTACCTGACCACACCCCAGATGAAAGTGTTTTTTTAATGAGTTCTAAGGGGTGTGCTTTTTGATACACAGCAGAAGGAGCATTAAATGTCATCGTTTATTAGATTTCCATGTCAGACAGAGCCTGTATGTGGCTGCAAGGTACTGTATGTAAAAATGCTCTTATAAACATGTAGCATGACCATAAGTCCACACTACTACATATTATAATGGGGTTTTTAACTACCACCTGTAAACAGGAAACACTTCCTTATTTAGTCTCTCCTTTACTCCTGGACATGTTCACATTTACTGCTATGCATTTCCAAATCCTTAGGGTCAATCTCCTTGCAACATGATGCTGCAGAGCATTGCCTACACATCATCTTTATACCTAACCATTCTTCCTCTCTCAAGTATACATACTACCTCTCCATTTATAGGCATTGCTGGGAAAAATGTATTGCACCGACAAAAAAAAATGTATTGCAGAGACAAACCTCTGTCTCTAACATAGCCTGCAGTACATTCCTTTTTTGGAATACAGTTACTATATCCCTTCTCCTATGACAGTTTTACTGACAAATCCAACAGTTACTGTATATGTAACATTTCTCTTCATTTCACATATCTCCACATTTAATTAAATGCAGAGGGCATGAATGTGATGTTCCTCAACAGAGGGTTATTTGGACCCTAGCAACCAGACTTGTGAAATTACAAACTGGATAACCACTGAATAAAAAGCTAAATAGCTAAAATAAACACTAAATAATAAAAAATGAAAACCAAAATGAAATTGATGAACAATTTTTTTAATGTCCCAAACATGTGCATCAGCAGACTGACTGACTGGTGGGAAGATTGCCTAAACTACCCTAAAGTTGTCAAGGTTGGCAAACGGTCTATGATATTGGGCTGATCTGATTATTTGGCCCTATTGCAGGCCATCTGGAAGAGAACCACATCAATGCACCAATGTGGTCTTCACCCCACCAGGAAAATCAAACCTGCATGATATCTGCCAGGCAGGCCCATGAGCTGTGCTCATACACAGGTCAATTAGCAGCCAATTTGTTCCCAGAGAGATGGTTGAGGGTTTTATAAACCCATAAATGGCCACTACAAAATCTATGTATGTATGGCAACCTCAGTTCTCTGACTTTGTGATCTGATTTAAACCAACTACAGGCACATCATTGATTAGAAACAGTAGATAAATACTTCTGGAATTTGTTGAAGGCAGGTATTTTATACAGTATGTTATGCCAGACAAGAATGGCAGAATTCAACAAGAAGTAGACATTCTTTGTGCACGGCTAATTGATGGTGAAAAGTAAAGTTGCCAATTTATTAGTTTGATGAAACTGGAATAAAAAATGTTTATCACTAAAGGCATGTGTCTATGAAAGTAGATTGGTAAACTACTGCTCTTTCTGTCTGCTATGTTTGCTTTAATTGGATCTAAAAGCATCCCTTCCTTCATTAGGCAGATGAGACTCTTCTGAAATCCCCTTAATCCTAGGATCATGGAACAAACTCCCTACAATACCCATAAAATGCACCAGTGCAGATAGCCACAGCACTAAACCAGCAATTGAAGATCAAATAATTATTAAGGAGGGTAACTGCACTGCTTAAGAGTTATAATTACCCCCCCCCCCAACTCTTGTAAATGGCACATCAATCACATACCTTACTAGAGGGGCTGACAGCAGAACCTTACCCACAATAGAAGCGCAACCTCATCAAAAACCTGAAATTACTGCATCTTGACAAGAATGGAAACTCAGAAAATAAGGCCACTATCCCGACTCAATCACACTTTGAAAGCCATATCACCCATAACAAGGGAACATGGATTTTCTGTGCATTCTCATAATAGATCATTCACAGAACAAGTGACAAGTGAAGGTCATATTGAAGGTTACATACACTCTGAATAACATCATTTGTCTGCTATAACATTGACCCCTATCCAAGTTTCCATTTTAAAGAAAGGTCTATTTACTCCCCTTGCTCACTTAAAAGCTAGTTCCAACTATTTCATAAAGTCAATCTTCTACGGTTGATGTAAATTTTAATTAGAGATGTTTTAGAACACTTAGAACATTGATGCATCTGTGGGATGATTGTAGAGTGGTTAAAGAAGATAATAAGTATATTTTGGAATTTGCGTCCTTCCAAAGATGCAACATTTTTGATTTCTCCATTTAGCTGATTACTAGTTAGCTCACCTTCAGGGACGGACTGGGACAGCGGAAAAAACATGGTGGGGCCCCAGCCCTCACGGTTCCTGCAGGCACAGACCAGCTCCCCATGACTGGTAGAGCCACTTCTTACCTAAACTCCTTCCTGGTTTCACCTCTGCCAAATCACAGCCAAAAAAACACGAATTAGCACATGAAAAGGATACAAGATTAGGGGGAATGGGGGCTGAGGGGAATTGGCATCAGAGGGACATTTGGGGTGGGAGAGGCCCAGGGGAGGGTGAAGGCCCCTGATATGGCAGCCCTGGTGGAACCACACACACACCCCCAGTCTGATGCTGTTCACCTTACTATAGCTCTATAAGTGGAGTGACCATTGTTCAACCTTGGAAACTGAGTCATTCAGTGACATCCGCTGGAGATCCCTAGCTGACTTGGAAATTGCAGGACCCCCATTTTACAGTGTTTTTTTTTTTAATCATTTAGTAATTAAATTATTCAAACTCATTTATTTGCTTATCCATGAGTCTACAACCCATGAGTAGCCACGTTAATATTAGACAATAATATAAACATGAAAAGAACACGTAAACCTTATCATTTTGTGGTCGTTGGCTCCAAAAGCTCATCTGATCTGAATCTATAATGTATGCCTGAATCAATCACTTGTTCATCAAGGACATTTATTCCAGCACATCAGTGTGACAGTGTGATCTACTAATCTGTTAGTCCAAATACTTCTACAAATGTAGTTAGTGAATATTTTTTCTACTTCAAGCTCTTATTTTTGCTGTAGGTAGATAAAACAGAAAGCATTCCTGTTCCCTACGAGTAACTATAAAATGTGCATTTTGCTAGCAGAATTGGTAATGAGGATGATAGCAAGAGCATGTAATATTCCCAAGATGAATATTTTTCTGATTATTCAGTTTGTGTCAGATGCTGTAACGGGCAGTGGAGACAGAAGTGTAATGTCGGATACTCACATAGCAAGCACATCAGTATCACAGCTGCAAGGGAACAGCTTCAGAGCCAGAAGCAACTTAGGCAAATTACATTTTATAGCAGCAGTCAAAAGGTATAAACATTTTTAACTGGTCATTTAGAGATTTCTTGTAATGGCACAATTGCAGCAAACATAGAATCTAATAACAGGCACCAAAGAGCTGTGACATGAATTTTCATAATGATATTAACAGCCAAAACTCTATCACTGTTTTTGTGATACTCCATATTGTTATTACACTTTAGTGATAAAATGTTGCATTGCCATTTGAGTAGGATCAGCCACCATAGAAAAGGGGGTCAATCTCACACACCTCTCTCCCCAACGGTTGAATTAATTTCTCCAGGTACATTTATTAAGGGGGACACCCTTTGTATTTTAAACTGAATTACATAGTAACATAGTAAGTAAGGTTGAAAAAAGACACGTCCATCGAGTTTAACCTTTTTTTTTTTTTCATTAACTACCTATCTGCCAGTTGATCCAGAGGAAGGCAAAAAAACCCCATCTGAAGCCTTTCCAATTTGCCTCAGAGGGGGGAAAATTCCTTCCTGACTCCAAAATGGCAATGGGACCAGTCCCTGGATCAACTTGGACTATGAGCTATTTCCCATAACCCTGTATTCCCTCACTTGCTAAAAAGCCATCAAACCCCTTCTTAAAGCTATCTAATGTATCAGCCTGTACAACTGATTCAGGGAGAGAATTCCACGTCTTCACAGCTCTCACTGTAAAAAACCCTTCCGAATATTTAGGCAGAACCTCTTTTCTTCTAATCAGAATGGGTGACCTTGTGTCAGATGGAAAGACCTACTGGTAAATAAAGCATGAGAGATTACTATATGATCCCCTTATATATTTATACATAGTTATCATATCACCCCTTAAGCGCCTCTTCTCCAGCGTGAACATCCCCAATTTGGCCAGTCTTTCCTCATAGCTAAGATTTTCCATACCTTTTACCAGCTTAGTTGCCCTTCTCTGTACCCTCTCTAATACAATAATGATGGAGTGATGGAGACCAAAACTGTACAGCATATTCTAGATGGGACCTTACAAGTGCTCTATACAGTGTAAGAATGACCCCCTCCTCCCTTGACTCTATGCCCCTTTTAATACAGCTCAAGACCTTATTTGCCCTTGTTGCTGCTGACTGGCATTGCTTGCTACAGCCAAGTTTATCATCTACAAGGACTCCAAGGTCCTTTTCCATAATGGATTTGCCTAGTGCAGTCCCATTAAGGGTATAAGTGCCTTGGATATTTTTACATCCCAGGTGCATGACTTTACATTTATCAACATTGAATCTCATTTGCCACTTAGCTGCCCAGATTGCCAGTTTGTCAAGATCATGTTGCAAGGATGCCACATCCTGGATGGAATTAATTGGGCTGGATAGTTTTGTATCATCTGCAAACACTGATACATTACTTACAATACCCTCCCCATAGTCATTAATGAACAAGTTAAATAAAATTGGACCCAATACTGAGCCCTGGGGGACCCCACTAAGAACCTTACTCCAAGTAGACATGTATATTTTGAACAATGTTTATATGCTATATTAAGGGGCACATTTACTTAGCTCAAGTGAAGGAATAGAATAAAAAATACTTCGAATTTTGAAGTATTTTTTTGGCTACTTCGACCACCGAACGATTCAAACTAAAAATCGTTCGACTATTCGACCATTCGATAGTCGAAGTACTGTCTCTTTAGAAAAAAAACTTTGACCACCTATTTCGCCACCTAAAACCTACCGAACATCAATGTTAGTCTATGGGGAAGGTCCCCATAGGCTTTCCTAGCTTTTTTTGATTGAAGGAAAATCGTTCGATCGATGGATTAAAATCCTTCAAATCATTTGATTCGAAGGATTTAATCGTTCGATAGGACAATTTTTCCTTCGATCGTACGAACGAAGGAAATGCGGTAAATCCTTCAACTTCGATATTCGAAGTGGAAGGATTTTACTTTGACGGACGAATATCGAGCGATATTCGACCCATAGTAAATGTGCCCCTTAGTATTGCCAAATACAATAAAAAGATTCCAAACGTGTTTATTACATAGATTATGTTGGTATTAGTGTACTCAACAATACAACATTGTTCTGTTATTCAACAGCATTCGAGAAGAGAAGGATTACCCTCGCACACCCTGGCTGTCCAGATAAACGTGAATCCCAGGTGCTCGGCGTTAGAGGAATTGGCAGCCTCAAATACAACGTAGGAACACACCGGCACATCATGGCATCAATTTTTTTTGCATTTGTATTTATACTATGAGTTTTTCTTATATTCTTTTTGATATTGTAATACTTGACAAAGGGGTTACGCCCCGAAACGTTGCATCCGCAATAAACGACAAAGGCTTTTCCTGCTAGCATTACCCATGATGTGCCGGTGTGTTCTTTTCCTACATTCAACAGCATTCATCATTATTGGTTTTAGGCTGCTTCTTATCACACAGCCTAACAAAGGCTTCATCTAGGGGAAGGGCGGTGTTTATTTGTACAGAGGGCTCCTGAGCAGACTGCTGATTTGTTTTATTTGTGCTCATAAGAACTAAAAGGACAGCTACTGACTTTACTTTCAATTTCTTATTTAACAGAAAATATTTTCAAAAATAACAAAACCATTGATATTTCTAAAAAAAGGTATGTTAAAAGGATGGTTCACCTTCAAGTTAACTTTTAGTATGTAGTACTTTAGTATAATGGCTAATTCTAAGCAACTTTTCAACTGGTCTTTATTTTTTTGTGTTTTCTCCTATTCAAATTCTGGTCCTTTGTTTTATATCAATGCACAGTTGCTAGACTAAATAGGGTCGTAGGAACCAGATGGCTGAAACTGGAGAGCTGCTGAATAAAAAGCTAAATACAGAACTTAAAAGGCACAAATAATAAAAAAATGAATACTAACTGCAAATTGTCTCAGAATATCAATCTCTACATCATACTAAAAGAAATTGCGTACCTTTCTTCTTTGGGTGACCTGGAGAGGAGAGGGTGGTCAGGGGCAACAGTGGCCCAGTCTGACCCTGGCCTCCCCATTATGTTTCTGTCTCTCTCCTCTTCCTTATAGATTGTAAGCTCTTCTGAACCCAGACCACATTCCATTACTATTTAAACCCCTGGCATGGAATGTTTTTTTTTTTTTTTGGACTATTTAATGTGTATGAGATGTACCCCGTTTGTGTTTATGCCTTGTAAAGTCCTTACTACTTTTTTTTTTGTGGTGCTATATCAATAAATAAAATACAATAAAAAACTAGAGAGGCTGACATTTCTATAACACTGAATTGTTGGAGAATTTGACAATAAAACTGAAACTAGAATGCAAAGTGGAAGAAGAGAGCAATAAACATGTTAAAGAATGGAAAAGCTACGAATTTTCATGTGCAGAAAAAAGTTGCTTTTATGTTTGTTTAGCTTGTTCAGTGTGCTGTGTCTGCTTTGTTCAATTGTCCCATTTAACTACCATTTCCTAGCACTTGGGAAAGATTAGCACCTGCTCCTTTAAAACCTGAAATGCAGTATAGTGGAGTATATAGCGAATAGATGAAGCAGAGGGATGCACAGATAAGCAACATTACCTGTAACAGCAAAAAAGTTTAATTGGTTCCACAAGACTGCCTTGTTTAGCTGCCATTTGCTAGCACTTGTGAAATATCACTTAGGAATTGTGTCAATACCAATGTCTGCTCAATGACGCAAGTATAATAGTTTATGCAAACGACAAATTTATTTTGAGGATAAACTAAATTATGTCAGTATCGGATCACGGTAAAGGATATTATTCCAGTAACTGACTGATAAGAAACTTAATATAAATAAATGGTTTATGAGCAAGGTTTATAAGTAAGGAAAATGTGTTCATTCAAAAAAACAAGGGATAGTTGTTCCTACAAGTATTTGGTATATCAAGATAAAGCTCATGTCATTGACTAGTGATGAGTAAATCATGAGATGCATCAAACAATTGATTTACATGATGAGGTAAGAAGGAACTTGGATGGTGGGGCTGCAGTTCATGGAGTCTACTTGGATTTTGCCAAAGCTTTTGAAACAGTGTCACATTTAAGTTTGCTTTTTAAGCTAAGGTCTGTTGGTATTAGTATCTGTTTGTATGTGGCTAGAAAACTGTGTAAAGGATCATGTACACAGGGTGGTTGTCACTGGAGTATTCTCTGCTTGGATTCTGTATTGGGCCCACGTTTACCTGATTTGTTCAGCAATGAATTTGGAGAGGACATGATGAAATTAAACTATGCAGGTCAATTCATTCTATCCAGGATGTGGCATATTTACAAGGGGATCTTGTAGACTGATCATAAAACATGAATATGGTAATGGCAGTGTCCGTCCATAGTGCCTGAAATATTTATATCCTTTCACAGCTAAAATAAATATATTCCTTCAGTGGGTCTGCATAGTGGGAATGCACCAAATCCATAATATTTGGATTTGGCCAAATATCGAATCCTTCACCAAAGATTCATGGATTATGCATAATTACTGTAGTTATAATCTTGTATTAAAAATATACCAGTCATAAAGGAAAAGTAATATTGTGGAATCATCTGCAGTATGTACATCTAGCACATTGCATATTGTATCCGTGTACATCTGCCGCATATTTGATGTTTTCTTTTAAAGGAAAAAAGAATAAATATGAAACTGAAAAATCATGCAGTCATATTAAAACTGTTAATAGCTTGCTTTTCAATTATCCATTTGGCCTTCAGTCTCATCACTGTTAACCTTTGTGTTACCATTAAAACACTTACGTCCTATTCCCAACCATTAGGTAGAAAACCTGTCCCCGTGTAAATATATATATATATATATATATATATATATATATATATATATATATATATATATATATATATATATATATATATATATATATATATACATGTTGACTGAACTGAGTGAAAGAGTTTTTTTTTTTTGTTTTTTTTTTTTTATAAAAACTCGCCTCAGTATTAATGTAACATAAATCTTAATTGTAACATTTTATATGAAATAAAAGTGTGAATTTGAGTCAATTGTGCATAGTACATATTAACAAATGTACCAAATAATTTCATAAAGCTGCTGAAGACATAGGATATCAAAGAATTTGTACAAAGATCAATGTTAAATCAAAATCAGAATATACCACTCATGCTTAATATACAGAATGTCCAGCATAATATTTGGTTTAAATGTTTTGAATTATGCATAAGCATGTTCAGGTTTTCCTCCAATTTATTTTTACATAAAGGGTTTAACTGAGCAGAACATAACATTTAAGTGAAGATAGCTATTTTCCCATTCACATTTTCAAACACACTTGTCCTTGGCGGCTATGCTATGGTTAGGATTTCTTAAAAAAAAAACACATTTCTGGGATGTGTGTATTTTTAGGTGGTCAGGGTTCTCTGCTTGCTGCTTTACACAAATTCTTGCCTGCCATTTCTACCTAGGTGCCAATTCACTAGTGAATCCGTCGCTAGCGGTCATTCGCACTCTATCGACAGGTGACTTTTCCCTCGGGCGAACGGACGCTACTCTGCAAATTCACTAAAATGCGGATTTAACTGAACATTACCTCTTTCACTAGAGTTGCCTTCGCCACCTCAGACCAGATGAAGTGCTATAAAACAGCTAGATCTTCCTCGATCTTCTGTCACTTACATCATATCCTGTGATGCCGAAAATGCATGCAAGTTCAAAAAACGCTGGCATCTTTTTCCTTTTTTCAGTGTGATTGCCTGCAAAAGTCCTAACAAACTTTTTTTGGGGGAACAGGTTTTTTTCAGACATTTCCTAACATATGGAACATTAATTTTACAGTGGGCTCTTGTGTAGGGCATTATATTAACTCTCTTGCCTTTATTAAGGTTCTCTGGACATGCGTTATATAGTTACATAGTTACATAGTTACATAGTTAAATTGGGTTGAAAAAAGACAAAGTCCATCAAGTTCAACCCCTCCAAATGAAAACCCATCATCCATACACACACCCCTCCCTACTTTTAATTAAAATTCTTTATACCCATACTAACTATAGAGTTTAGTATCACAATAGCCTTGGATATTATGTCTGTCCACAAAATCATCCAAGCCATTCTTAAAGGCATTAACTGAATCAGCATCACAACATCACCCGGCAGTGCATTCCACAACCTCACTGTCCTGACTGTGAAGAACCCTCTACGTTGCTTCAAATGAAAGTTCTTTTCTTCTAGTCTAAAGGGGTGGCCTCTGGTACGGTGATCCACTTTATGGGTAAAAAGGTCCCCTGCCATTTGTCTATAATGTCCTCTAATGTACTTGTAAAGTGTAATCATGTCCCCTCGCAAGCGCCTTTTTTCCAGAGAAAACAACCCCAACCTTGACAGTCTACCCTCATAATTTAAGTCTTCCGTCCCTCTAACCAATTTAGTTGCACGTCTCTGCACTCTCTCCAGCTCATTTATATCCCTCTTAAGGACTGGAGTCCAAAACTGAACTGCATACTCCAGATGAGGCCTCACCAAGGACCTATAAAGAGGCATAATTATGTTTTCATCCCTTGAGTTAATGCCCTTTTTTATGCAAGACAGAACTTTATTTGCTTTAGTAGCCACAGAATGACACTGCCCAGAATTAGACAACGTGTTATCTATATAAACCGCTAACTTCAACCATTTGCAGCAACATTTAAAATAAAGACGTCCATACAACTTTAAATTACCTCCCGTATGCAAATTGACCTGAGAACAAGATCACTAGCGAATTTTCACTAGGCAGAAATAAATGCTAGTGCATCGTCTCTTTGAAATGCTCGTACTGCCGAAGTAACGCTAGTGAAACTGCATATTAGTGAATTGGCATGAGTGAATTTGTGCCTGGCGATGTGTTGCAATGGGTACGAAACAGATGCTGGTGAAAATTTGCCGATTATTGAATCTGCCCCCAAGCGTGGAACCACTGCATGAGAACTTCTGAAAATAGACTGTGATGCTAAATCAAAGATGAACATGTAAAATGGAACAGCTGTTTAATGACTCTTTTCTAAATAAATATAAGGTTATCAAGTGGCCTGAAGAATGAGGAAGACATAAGCTCTCTAGCATTCTGATAACAGACCTTCCAGTCTTCCATGCATGTATATGGTCTGTTTGCATCTGGTCTGTTTGGCTGTTGGACTAAGCAATTAGTGAACTCAAGAGCCTTTGTGGTCAGCTCATGGCACTTTCAAAGTGAATATATTAACCTACTGAAGAGGCTTTTGGTGGGTACAAACTAAACTGTTTTACTTTGTTCTTAAAGGGATACTGTCATAGAAAAACATGTTTTTTTTTTTTTTAAACGCATCAGTTAATGGTGCTGCACCAGCAGACTTCTGCACTGAAATCCGTTTCTCGAAAGAGCAAACAGATTTTTTTATATTTCATTTTGAAATTTTGAGAGCTAGACAAATTGTCAACTTCCCAGCTGCCCCAGTCATATGACTTGTGCTCTGATGGTTACAACGGGAAGGTAACCAGCTAGCAGTTCCCTCGATCAATTCATATGTGCTTTAAGAGTAGAAATAGCTCTTTGCAGCCCCAGCTGCACGCTGTACCCCCCGGCATGACAATTAGACACAATTTTAACAAATACAGCAGCACTCTGGTAGTTGGAAAAAAAGTGCTGCCTGGTAGATCTAAGAACAGCAATCAATAGTAAAATCCAAGTCCCACCGCAACATACTCAGTTACATTGAGTAGGAGAAACAACAGCCTGCCAGAGCGTGCCTAAAGTGCTGACTCTATCTAAAAAGCACATGACCAGGCAGAATGACCTGAGATGGCACCTACACACCAATATTACAAGTAAAAATAAATACACTTGCTGGTTCAGGAATTACATTTTATATTGTAGAGTTAATGATTTGCAGTGTAAACAGTGTCATCTAGAAATAAAAACGTCACCATAAAAATCATGACAGAATCTCTTAATTTTGTTTTCAAGAAATTATCTCCAAAACTAGAACAACTGGTAAAGTTTTGAAAGGCTACATTTGAGAGTTGGGTGTCGCATTGGTAATATATTTTTTACCAAACAGTTAACTCCATTATATTTGTTCTTAATATTAAAACAAGAGCATCTCATAAATGAAATATTCCAATGTACCATTAACTGACATTCAAAGGTGGAATTTATAACATGAATAAAGTACGCCCTCTTGTAAAATGTAAGGATATCATAAGTAACAGAGGAGTTTCATGACCAGATAAAAACACAACGCCGAAGGCTGAGTATTTTTAAACAGGTCATGGAACTCTGAGGTAACTTTTAATATCCTCATTTTTTGCAACTGGGGGTACTTTATTTATTATAATACACAAATTTTAGTGAGTCATGTGACCGAAATTACATCAGAACTCACCGTTTATAAGGATATCATTTACAAGATATTCATGGCTTTTTTGTATTATATACTGTATATATGTTTAATTACAGAATATAACAAATACTATTTAAAGTTGCCACCTTTTCTTTAAGAAAATATTAGCTTATACTTCACTTCTATTTGTTCCTTTAAGTAACAAGTATAATTTTTACCAACTGGGAGCATGTGTTAACATTGATCATATATTTGACTTCATTAGTCATATTTTAATTGACTGATCAGAGCAAGAGCAAGTTCAGTTTTGGGAAATATTGAAATAGTCAGTTGGTTTCACTGAGCTGTTAGTGGGGGAATTTATTAAGGGGGTTATTTATTAAAGTCTGAATTTATCTCAATATTTTCTACTACAAACTGGGATTTAATCCGCTCAGATTTTTTATGCTTGTTTATAATTACATTTTCCCGAAAAAATCAGATTTTCACAATTTTCTCAGATTTTTCAATCCGATTTTCATGTTTTTTTCGGAAACTCAGAAAACTTCAGGCCATTGCAGGAAACCCAGCGCACATCAAAAAATCATTGGCACACCCATTGACTTATATGCAACCTCGGCAGGTCTGAGGTGCCGGATTTTCAGATTATGACTTTTCCATCCTTGATGTTTAATAAACTACGAAAAATTTGTGACTTTTGTAAAAGTCCGATTTTATAAAAAAATTTGCATTCAGAGTTTAGTAAATAATCCCCTAAGTGTCATAGTGTGCAGGGTTGTATCCAGCATGGGCCCTTACAGTCTGATCTCCAGTCATCTTCTCTGTGTTCTTGAAAGTCAGAAAACTGGCACCTCCTTTCGACATTCGAAATCCCTATAGTACCACCCCTGATAAGTTTCAGTTACTTATTTCATATGTTCGGAAGCTGAAACATTATAAAACAATGAATTCATACAAAGTGCTCTATTATAATATTTGCCATAAAAATTTCTTGAATGGACCCATCCAAATTCTAGTTTAACTTCACTATTTTAGAGGAAACAAATTAAACAATTTCAACCCTGGCCACCTTCTATGTACACATGTTAAACAATGTTGTTAATATATTTTATGTCATGCTCATGTTAAGCTGTCTAGAATTGTCTGTACAAGTTTAGGTCATTTAGGTTGAGGCAAGATGGCCCTGTTAGTATCATAGGCACCGATTAACATTTTTCTTGTAGAAAAAATTGGAAATTCTAGGATGTCACATCTTTCATATGTAGTTATGGTTTACAAATATGTGGCAATATGCATGCAGATGAATGCTGGATAATTTTCTAAGTATATTATGTTTCATGGATTAAGACATTTCAGCTCTGCCAGTAAATGTGTGTCATGCAGATAATGTTAAACATTCCCTGTGGTTAGAGAAGCTACTGGTGAAGTTACTTTGATCATCACATTCAGTAGGAACTTTATTCCTGTTATAAATTAGAGTCATGCACAATATTTCCTAATCTGTATATAGAATGTGTAATTAACTTATTTCTCTGCTAAACCACAGAATCGTTTTACTGCCAGAAATAATCACATTTCCCCAAATAATCTTTAAATGATTAATGGATTTGAAAGTCTCCGTCATTAAAGTAAAAAGGTTCCTTCTGGTTCTCTAAAACCTCTAAGTTTGTGCAAATGTGACGGATTTATTTTTTTTTAAGAATAAATTCTGTCTAACTACTGCTCTCTAGCTATTAGTTAACTACAGTTATGAGATATACAAGTAAAATCATAACTGGCACAAGAAAGCACAGTGTAGTTGTTTTGCTCTAGCTCCGGCACTTGACCAGAAAGCTCAAGCCTATTTAGGATGAACCAAGTGTCCCTTTTCATGTTCATGGGTCAGTCACAATAGCAGATGCAAAAAAGGGTCTGATTTTGTCATTTATGTCAATGTCAATGATTAAGTCAATGACACCTGTGGCCTATTTTCCATTGCAGTTTTTTTTTGTCAGTCTGAAAACTGTTCAACCCATAAGGTCCATCAGCTTGCATGATATGGTAAATGATCTTATTCTCTGAGATGGACAAACTAGCCATTCTTTGTGTTAGTTGAATCCTGCTGATCTTCACCTCCATATACTGATTTGCTGGGGTAAATGATAAAGCTACACTTTTGTAATCAGGGTTTTTGGAGTAGTATTTTCTTGTGTGTTTGCATGGATGCTGAAATGACTGTTCCTTCTCTCCTTGTATGTTGTTACCTAATAAAATATATAACTAACCCTGGTTAAGTTCTGCTTATGGCACATTTTAGTACAGAATTCCATCATCTGTCTATGGTGTGCAACTGCAAATGTATCCCTTTCTATGCACCTATAAATCAAAAATCAATCTCCTGTGTGTGCTTGACTGCAATGTGTCCTCTATAAGATGAATAAGTTTATGAGTTTGTCCACAGGATGATAACTCACAATGTACTGCTTGTGTATGTTATCTGTTAAATATGCAGCTAGGCTGCAAATCTTTTAATTATAAAACATTAATTATTACCCTCTACTTCTATGCCCTTCAGCAGAGCAGATGTCTTAACTCTGTAAGTGCTGACTGTCAACATGATTCCTCCATTGCGTCTTTTAGCTGCAGGCTTGCTGGCAATCACAGAATCCAAGCTGCAATGAGTCGGAATTGACTCACACAACGTCTGCCTTTTGATCTATTAAAGTTCTGTTGTGCACTTACACAATGCTGTGAATCCCTGAAAATGAAACCTGCCGATATTGTAAATCACTTGTGATGGAGGCGCCCATGTGTACTACACATGCATAACATAAATACATACAGATACAAAATAGTATTTTTTTCATCAGCATACCCTGAATGCAATATAACATTATATATTTCAACACAATCATCACATCATAGATTGCTTTGGAAGAGGATGCAAACAGAGGTGCTATGCATTGGGTTACCCAAATGTTGTAGGAATACATACATTTTAAGTGGACTTTTTCACCATTCATTGTATATTTATAGACTTTAAATTGGGACTCTGAAGGTAGACAAATAGATGGATAGATGGAGAAAAATTCAATTTGTGCACTTGTGTATCATTTATTATTCACAAGGGTATGCAATAGTACAGCATGATTGCATATCTCTTTGCACTAAGGCATTTTCAAACCTTTCATTTTAAACATAGTTTAATTAAAAAATAGACACTGATTTCCTAAATGTGCTCACCTTTTTCAAAAGACACTTTTTCGTGAGCTTAAATGTGTAAACACGTTATAAAATGGAAAGCTGCTGGTGCATTGAGTGCTGTTCGAGTGACATGAACAATAAATTATGAATTCAGACATTACTTCAGATCATGCATGGGTGAACTTGTGTAATTACAGCTCTGCATAGGACCACAAACCCATCATTTGTAGTAATCTTAGCAGGCAGAAACTTAATTTGCATCATTAATCCTACAAGGCCACGGTTTTATAAATCAAGGTCTTTGTGCAATTTAACCTGCTAATGGCTCTAAGGATACATTAAGGCTTTTGAGTGTAGGGTTGTTGCATGAACCTCTGTGCCTACCTTACTTTAATGAACTTTTTACAAGTAAAATTGCAGCCAATGTATTATTTGCATATGAGTATTATATGGCAGTAGGTGGAGACTAAAGATGATCTTTATCAAAACATATTTTGGTCAATGAAAATGTTATTTTTATCCGAAAAACAATAAAGTAAACATAGAGCCATCTGGATAAAACAGATAACAGATAAAACAGAGTTATTTCACTAATTTCTAAAAGAATACAAAGGGATCTTGTGAAAAGAGTTTGTTTACATAGTATAGTGGATGCCGGTGTCTGCTGCAAATGTAGTGGCTGCTCTATACATACTAATGAAGTTTATCTGATTTTGTTTCTCCTGAAAGACAAATTACTGAACCATAAGGGTAAGGGCACACACCTGGCAATTTGGGGAGATTTAGTTGCCTAGCGACTAAATCGGCTCTTCTTTGGGGCGACTAATCTCCCCGAACGGCTTCCCCCTCTGTCTTGTGCCAGCTATAATGAAAAGTCGCCTGCGGCATGAAACATGCGGCACTTCATATTCCAAAGTCGCCGTTTCCTCGTGAAGTGACTCACTCCACCTCAGTTTGAGATATTATGTGCTCTTTGTAACCCTAAACTGGGTCTTCTGCAATGCATGCTAAGTGTACTTGCTTTAATTTACTGAATTCCCAGTTATAACTTGACAAATCAGCCCTTTAGTTTTAAAAGGAATACTTCAAGCATTGTACTTTTTTTCCTTGCACCTAGAGGTGCAACATCCAGATGGGTGGCACTTGGGCATCTGCAATTTCCCCTTGCTTGCATATCATTCAGCCTGTAGGTTAAGGACCACTGTGGTACACTGTACAAACTTAATGACAGGCATTAAGTACTAGACTTTCTTCCTCCTAATAGTGATCTAGCACAAGGAAAACTCTTGTGTCCGTGGAGTTAGTAAATTAGCCCTATATTTTTATATACCTGTAGATTCCAGTGGGGAAATTTATTAAAGGGCGACTTTTTGTATCAGAAGGCACCACCACACTTTGCACAACTTTGTCAGACGTTAATTTGCGGGGCACATGCTTATTCATCAAAATGCAAAGTCACGTTTCAGCAGACGAACAAGGGCGAAGTGTCACAAGAAAATTTGCCAGTGCGAGCATTTCATAGCGAACTTTCACTAGCGTTTCTGCTTAGTGAAACTTCGTTAACACACTTACGCTAGGTCAATTTGAATAAGGCTGGTACATATAGGTCCTATATATGTCTTTATTAGTGATGTTGGTGCAAATGCATGAAGTGGCAACGTATTATTACAAATGCCCAAGGAAGCAAAATAAAGGCAAAATAGATCCTCGTTTGTCCTAGACATGATCCCACTCTAAAACAAATGTGGCATGACCCTCAAATGGTTAAAAAAATAACAAAAGATATATTTAACAGTTGCAACTTTTAAACATAATCCCACTTTAAAATATGACTTTGCGGCATACAGGATATGATGTCACTGACATAAGATTGAGGAGGATGTAGCTTCATCTTATCTTCTGGCGAAATGGGTAACGTAGCAGAAAATTCGCACCTTGATGCATTTGCGTAGCGGTCCTTTGCCTGAGTGAAAATTCACCTTGACAAAAGGGCTCAAAACTTCATTAGCGCTGAACTCTTTCGCTAGTGAATTGTACTCTACCCCTGTTAGAAAACTGGAGATGTCCCTGAGGACTGTCTTTTGCCGATTTTTTGCTAGTGATGGCCACTTCTCCCTTTAGTAAATTTGCCCCAAGGTCAGAGTACTAATCAGCCACAAAGCAAGCTCAAATCACCAATTATCTGAAAGCCTTTTTTGAGTTAATGCCATGATATCTGGAGGCAGTTTGTATAATTTAGCAAGCCTATAGAAAAGATATGAGATCTTAATGAACAAACCACCATGAGCTCTGAATGGCAATCTGAATCTCAAATATATACAATACAGTAAATACAGTATGAATGGATGTTAACATGTACCCACACTGTAGTAAATTCTTAATCGTTGTTCTTAAAATGTTTTAAAAATTTTATTTATGCAAAAGTACAATATCCAATACCTGCAATCTCTTGTATAATGCCAGCATGCAGTCTACTACAGGCGTAAACATGCACATTGGAAAAAGTATCATAACACAAATTCGAAATGGGCTGATGATCATATTTTTGGTAACTGAATCTATGAGGTCAGTGTAAAAAGGGACACTTAACAGTAATGTTCCAGGGTGCTAAAAGTGAGATCCTCTAGAGAGATATATAATGATATTCAAGGCCTCCCACTTGAAGATCATATTTGAAGATCCCACATCCCAGAATTCAGGGGTTCCAGGATCTTTTAAATACATTTAAAGGAACAGCTCAGTGTAAAAATTAAACCTGGGTAAATAGATAGGCTCTGCAAAATAAAAAAAAATTCTAATATAGTTAGTTAGCCAAAAATGTAATAAAGGCTGGAGTGAGCGGATGTCTAACATAACAGAACATTACTTCCTGCTTTTCAGCTCTCTAACTCTGAATTGAAGGGGGCCCACATGGGACACAACTGTTCACTGAGTTTGCAATTGATCCTCAGCATGCAGGTCACATTCAAAAGCAACAGTTATGACCCATGTGGCCCCCCTCCCTCAAGTCACTGGTTACTGCCTGGTAACCAATTAGTGGAAACCAAGAGAGCTGCAAAGCAGGAAGTAGTGTTCTGGTTATTATGTTAGACATCTGGTCAATCCAGCCTTTATACATTACATTTGTGGCTAAATAACTACATTAGAAACATTTTTTATTTATTTTTTTTCCAATCTATTTACCCAGTTTTTATTTTTATGCTGAACAATTCCTTTAAGTTTTAATAAATCCTGAGAGTATCTCCATGGTTGGCTTTTACAAGTTGTATGTCCAGGTAAATCGATTTCCAGACTTTTCTAATCATGTTATTAATAATTTAAGTAACATGACATTCTCAGTAATAGGGGAGTAAGTAACAAATACTATGGTTCCTAGTGACACAGTCACCAATGGCACATCTGGGTCAGTTATACCAAGTGGTACATTATATACTTTTGTTGGTTCACAAGAGCGGCAAAAAATGAAAATTGTTTACAAAAATAAACAATTGCTGGCACTGCACATATTTTTCCCATAATGAATTTTGTTGCATTCACACAAAGGGAATCTGTGTCAATATAAAAGCATAAGGTTTCAGACCCAGTAACAACAATAAAATAAATAGGCTTTATATACATTGACATATAATATAATGTTACTTATCTCCTGTACAAACTGTGAGTCTATTTATGAAGGCGAGACAAGACACTTGGCAGAAATATCTGTGCAGAATTGCAATAATGATATACAGGTCATGCCTGATGCTTTGGTGCAAGGGTGCCCTCTTCTCTATATCTGCCTTTACCAGGAAATAATTCCAGGGATACCTTTCTGAATTGCTGTAATAGCTGTTTCTATTTGTACCTTCTGAATCGTGTCCAAATCTCATAACTAACAATGCTCTGGCATGCCTACATTGACAGAAAAACAGCTAGATTCAACAAATGGGCATATGTTTCGATCATTCCAGTGTAAATTTAATCACATAATTTTTGAAATGAATGCAATTGAGTCAAATTTCTGGGTGAAAAAAATATGGAAAAAATGCTCCTGAATTTTGCAGGCAGTACGTACCTCTTTCGTAGATGGACATATATTTGTTTCAGAAGATACCTTTTATATAAATAGGCTCATCTCTATCAGCAGAGGCAGCCATGCAGAACTGTAGGACTTATTTTCCTAAGAGTAACAATCGATTGGATCATAATGGGGGCCTATGCATACCTGTCAGTAGAAGACCACATCAACAAGCTGATGGTTTCCTTGCAAAACAGGATATTCTGCTGTGCCACCAACCTTTTCTCGACTGCTAAAAATAAATCTTCTGGTAAATTAGACTAATATGTCACAATAGTCTTTCCTGCAGCAATGAATCCCATAGGAACATTTGCTACTACTTTTACAGCCCGGGGGTACAAGGAGAATGAAGTATTTCCAAAAAAGGCAATCATTTGTGGACTTAAAAGATTGTAAATAGCAAAGTGACACATGTCCGTATTGGGCGTATTGGGGAATTAACCATACCCATTTTATTTTCAGGACATGTCTGCAGATCAGATGACTTGACTGCAAATTAAAAAATCTGACAATTACTCCCAACCTGCTAAGGAAGTTTGAACTTATTCCCTGGTCTTGGCCTATCAACATGCTCATTCCATTAAGAACAGAATCGATTGTCATCATAAATTATACCTAAAACATTCATATAATATTCAGGATATTTGTCAAGCTTGTGCAAAAACCATGGCATAAACATCAGGGGGAAAAAAACATTAAGCAGAAAATCTCACAAAACAAGACATTGTAATGAAAGTTAACTAAATAAGTTATGTTGATTGCAATTCAAGAAAATAAAAATCTTAT
Source organism: Xenopus petersii (assembly GCA_038501925.1). Taxonomy (NCBI): domain Eukaryota; kingdom Metazoa; phylum Chordata; class Amphibia; order Anura; family Pipidae; genus Xenopus; species Xenopus petersii. The sequence continues at coordinate 33,420,439 of CM076689.1, read as the reverse complement.
GGGAAGCTATTGTGAAAATTTAAATTTAGTATAGTTGTCATAAAAATTATATTTGAAATTTAGCCAATTAGAAATTCTGTACAATGTTTGAAATTACTCTTCACTATCCCCCTCTAAACAATCTGGATTTATAGTTGGAAATGCTTTTGTTAGGACAAACATTTCCAAAGAATCATTCTTTATCTAATGCTGAAATGTTATGCGGAGCTTTATAGAGACTATTGACATCAATCTTTGTCCAATGGGATTTAAAAGCAACAGTTTAATCCCTGTGAAGTCTACCCAACACACACAAACATAGTGTTATTTTATCAGAAGCCAATTAACATGTCTGATACTGGTATAGGCTCTGTTATCCAGGAACCCGTTTTCCAGAAAGCCCAAATTACAAAAAGGCCAGAGGTCAATTTTCTCCTTATCACCTGCCCTATGGCAAGTAGAGGGGCAAAGCCCTGTTGGGTCCTGCAGACTCTGCCTCCCCCAACTAAAACAATACGTTTCATTTATTTATCGATGCAGCTCAATTTGTCAGTTCTTCAGATTATTTTTGACTGCTTTGAGCACTCAAATTACATTTCTTTTCTATAGGGTGTTAAAACTCAACAGCAACACTGGTCTCTAACACAGCAAGGAAGTAATAAGCATTTGCATTAAAACTAGGAAAACCTCTTTGCATGAAAACTAATGGTTTCCCATTGTCAGGACTGCCAGATGTACCCGACCCAGAAGTACCCGACGGCACTGTTTACATTCCCGGCGTTCACAGTGAAGATCCAAGATGGCGGCGCCCATGCTGAACACATGGCTGCAGCGTCGCTGCATGATGATGTCATCACTGTTGCTGGGGTCTCGTCATAAAAGGGCGCCCAAAACACAGTGACGGCGCCCAAGAATAGGATTTGCTGCCATTAATCCTGTGTTCCTATTTGTGTTTCCTGTTTCCAGCTCCCAACCTGATTCATGCTCCCAGTCATTTTTCTAGCTCCTGCCTTGGTTCTGACCCCCTGCCTGAACTCTTGATATTTGTTTCTGATCTGCCTGCCCTCGTTAACTCCTGCCTGTGACCACTACTACTGATTCTGCTTAACCCTTTGGATACAGTGACCTTGCTCCCTCAAGAGGGCTTCCTCCTTGATCCAGACTACCTCCCTGGAGGGAGCTCCCGGCTCTCTGACACCCATGCTTCAAAGAACTTGTTAGCTGTTAACAGACCAGTACTGTATACGTATTTTTATCAAGCTGCAAAATGATACGAAAATCTGCCCCAAGTTTTGCAAAGGTAAACTGCTACTTTGAATTAACATTTTTTAAATTGTATCTTGATGTATTAGGTAAGGATTTTTATTTGATTTTAATTCAAAGGGGGGAGTGTGTTTTTTCTTTACCATTTAGATAAGCTATTTTAGGCTGCTTTACCTCTTGTATGGTTGTTGGTTTTGTATGTAATCTGTGTATTCAGTGTATACGCCCATTTATTATACAGAGCTGCAGAATATATTGTCACTTTACAAACACATGTTAATAATAATTATAATAATATGAAAAATACAGTAGCTCTCATCAACTTTTTTATGTATAGTATAGCAATATACAGTATGTTGTTCTCATTTTTGCTTACGGTAACTCTTTACCATTTGTAAAAACATGCCAAAATTCTCTTCTTAAAATTAACAAAAAGTTTGGTAGAGTAGGGGGTGGAGCAGAAGGACTTCTGTTATGTTAGGCTGAGTTTCCCTGTTGAAATTAATTAGAGTACAGTAAAGGTTACAGCCACTACACATTCCAGATCACAAGGGTACAATGTATCCTTATATGTTTTGGTCTGACACAAAGTATAACTACTGGACTTATCATTGCTATAACTGTATTTTGCTTCCATTAAATACCACTCCTTAATGAGTTTGGTCACAATTGGTATGATCACTGGTTGCTGTTTTTTTCAGTCGATGTATGTATACAGGTATTGGATCGGCCATCAGGAAACCCGTTATCCAGAAAGTTCCGAATTAGAAAAAGGCTGTCTCCCATAGACTCCATTTTATCCAAATAATCCACATTTTAAAAAAAAAAAAATAATTCCCCTTTTCTCTGTAATGCATGTATAGTGTATAGGACCTGTTATCCAGAATGCTGGGAACCTGGGGTTTTCCAGATAACAGATCTTTCCGTAGTTTGAATCTTCATACCTTAAGGGGCCCATTTACTAAAGGTCAAAGTGAGTTTTCGAATTCAAAAACTTCCAATTTCAAAGTAATTTTTGGGTACTTCGACCATCGAATAGGCCAAAATTTCATTTGAATAGAAAAAACTTTGAATATTCGACCATTCGAAAATTGAAGTACTGTCTCTTTAAAAAACTTCGACTTCACCACCTTAAACCTGCCGAATTGCTATGTTAACCTATGGGGACCTCCTAGAACCTATAGCCAGTATTTGGCTATAGTTTTTAGAAGTCAAAGTTGTTGTTTTTTTTTTGAAAATCATTCGATAGATAGATTAAATCGTTCGAATAGTTTTATTTGAATATTTCTACGATCATCAAACAATTTTAATTAGATCTAAAACAGCTAAAATCACTCAAAAAAAACAACTTAGACTATTGAATTTCTACAATTCGATGGTCAAATTTGAAGTTTTACCACTTCAAAATTCGACCCTTAGTGAATGTGCCCCCAAGTCTACAAGAAAATCAGGTAAACATAATAACAATAAACCTAATAGGCTGGTTTTGCTTCCAATAAGGATTAATTATATCTTAGTTGGGATCAAGTACAAGGTATTGATTTATTATTACAGAGGATATAATGGAGTCTATGGGAGACAGGCATTTCGTAATTCTGAGCTTTCTGGATAACGGGTTTCCAGATAACCGATCCCATATCTGTAATAAAACAGTACCTTGTACTTGATTCAAACTAAGATATAATTAATTCTTATTGGAGCCAAAACAATCCAATTGGGTTTATTTAAAGTGGACCTGTCACCCAGACACAAAAATCTGTATAATAACAGTCCTTTTCAAATTAAACATGAAATCCAATTTCTATTTTTTATTTAAGCATTCATAGCTGTTGTAAGCTCATATAAAAATTTCAGCTGTCAATCAAATATTGTCTGCCCCTCCTCTATGCCCGTGGCATAGAGGCGGGGCAGACAATTACTTAAACTTTCAATCAGCACTTCTTAGATGTCACTGCTCCCCACACATTCCCCCAGTTCTCTTTGTGTGGTCAGGGCATGGGGATGGACATCGGGTCCCCCATTCTGTTGCACAAACAAGATTCTGTGATGATGCAAGGCTTTTCTTAATTACATTGTCCACAAAATGGCTGCTGCCTGCTTGCTATAATTTTGAAATCCCAGACTGAAGGAAACAAGATTTAAATAATTTATATAGTGTAGTTAAAGTTCATATTCCTTGACTAATCTGATAAAATAGGATTTTGAATAATTTTTTTGGGTGACTGGTCCCCTTTAATGTTTACATGAGTTTTTGAGTAGACTTAAGCTATGAAGACCCAAATTACGGAAAGATCTGTTTTCTGGAAAACCCCAGGTCCCGAGCATTCTGGATAACAGATCTCGTACCTGTATATGCATTTTATGTATACACTTTAATTGATGACATACTTCCTTTAGTTTTTATATTATATTGGATGTGATATATAGCATTAGCCATTGGGAAACTGAGTGGGTTCATCAACTAGCAGATTTTTTATTCAATATTTATGCTAGCTCGTTTATGTTTTGCCACCAGGTAACCCTTTTTTATCTATTTTTATTTTTAGTACTGACCCTTCAGATCATGTGAGATTTCACTACATCAATGGTATTGATTCAAAGCACTCTATACACATATATTTCACTGATTTATGGCATTATAAATGTGATTTATTTATTCATCAGTTATTGTTAAATTTAGTTCTTAGTGGGTTTTTCCTATATTAGAAGGTTTCCTCTAGGTATATATATATATACATTTAGAGACACATTTAATGATTAATGTATTCAGGCTCTACTATGCTGCAAAGTTTCTGTCAGATCACTGTAGTAGCATGTAATTATGTATTTTTCCCCAGCTATATTTAATACCTGCCACACTTTTAAATGAGAATCAAAGGATCAGCAGCTTTGTTGAATATAAAAAAGGCTATTTTTATTCTAACAACAAATATCCTTCATGAATGCAGCGCAGCATGAAATCTTGTGCCTAACTGAATACATGTCAACTGTCCCAATACAAGTAATTTTATCTTCATTTTAAACCATTTGCGCTATCCTATATAATACAGAAAAATCAGCAGGTGCAAACATCAAAAAATATGTTAAATATGAAACTACCAGGAAGATGATCTCAGGCTTAAAACTGAAGAAAATCCAATATTTAAAAGCCTTTGAAAGTTGTTGAATAACAAAAATAGTGTTACTGACATATAGGGGTAGAGTTACATAGGGTCGAATAACGAAAAATCGAACAATTAAATCTTTTGAATCGTTCGATTCGAAGGATTTTAATCTATCAATAGAACGATTTTTGTTCGACCAAAAAAAGCTACCAAAGCCTATGGGGACCTTCCCCATAGGCTAACATTGACTTTGGTAGCTTTTAGGTGGCGAACTAGGGGGTCGAAGTTTTTTCTTAAAGAGACAGTACTTCAACTATCGAATGGTCGAATAGTCGAACGTTTTTTTGTTTGAATCGTTGGATTCGAAGTCGAAGGTCGAAGTAGCCCATTCGATGGTCGAAGTAGCCAAAAAAAACATTCGAAATTCGAAGTTTTTTTCCTCTATTCCTTCACTCGAGCTAAGTAAATGGGCCCCATAGGTTCAATTGCCTCCTTTGTAGCCTGATATCCATTTAGCCATCCTTTTTCATAACAAGGTTATTTACGGTTAAATAAAACATTTTCATAACATTTATCCTGCTATAGTTCTCCAAGGTTATCCATAGCAGGTTAGCATTATTCTTTACTCTTATTCTAATTAGCATTATTCTTTACTCTTTACTCTTATTCTGGTTGGCTTTCATGTCCCCTCCTCATCTGAACACCCCTTTGGGAGACGTCTCACAGACTGGGAACCCATAAGCTCTGTCTGTCACCTCCTGAACAGGTGGTAGTTCCAGGGTTGACTCTCGCTAGCATCAACAGGTGCAGTGACTTGCACTTAAAGAATGGGGTTCAGACATCACTCGCACGGAAAAAAACACTGGAAATGACACCAGACAGACGTCCGTACAATTGCATACGATTTTTGACAAAATTCAGTTGAAACAATTTTGGCAAATCAGACAATTTGGATGATATAAATGAGCCCTATTATGTTCCTTTTTGTGTTTTCCCCATTTTTTTTGACAGCTATTGTATTTTTTCATGGCTAGTTAAATGGGACCTGTAATCTATGAAATAATTTCACATCCTATTTAATAATGTTAACCAAGCAAAATTTATTTCATTTACACCATACAAAGTATTTAAAATTAGTTTTTTTTAGTCTTGGAATTCACAATCACAGCAACCAGGCAGGTGCCATTTTGAGGACATTGTTATTAAGGCAAGCTTTCTATCAAGCCAAAATCTTGTTTATTTACCAGAATCAGGGACCTGATGTCCATGCCCTGGCTACACAATTACATAGTAAGGAGGGAGAAGAAATTGGAGTGCAGTGACATCTAGATAGTGTAGAATGGAAAGTGACAGTAATTGCATGCCGCCTCTAAGTCACGGAGCAGGCAAAATATTATTGACAGCCAAGAATTTAAACAAATTTATAACAGGTAGGGATGTTTTAATTACAAAAAATTGTGGGTTTCATGTTTAATTGAAAAAGGACTTTTAATATACAGCTTTTATGTCTGGGTGACAGGTCCCCTTTAAATAAACCTCTTGGCTTACAAGTTTGTTATTTTCTCATATAACAAAGATGAAATCATTGAGTATCGTATTACGGATAGCATATAAAAATTGTAAATCACATGAAAATTGTTACTGGAAAATTTTTATCTAAATACCATTACCATTTTTAATAAAATCTTCTACAGCAGCTTTAATGTCTCTAGATTTCTTGAAAAACATTACATAATTTAAAGCATATAACGGTTCTTTTTATGTGTTCAATTCTGGCTTTCTCTGAGTGATATCAATTAGTAAGTAGTAAGATACACACAGGAAAAACAATGTAATAATGCAGTAGCTATGTTCTGTATTTCTCTCTGTTTGTAATTTAATGCTATTACGTGCCCTGAAATCACCCATTAAAAAGAAATGGTTCTGGAATTTATAAAGGTATATTTTCTATTATGCCACATGAACCCCCTAATTTATGCTGTTATATTACACCACCTCAGACTCGGCATTCAATTTAGATGAAAGAAAATTCCAAAACTGTATTATCCCTCTATACAGGGGCTTTTGCGTGGGACCAGAGGCACAGTTGACCTGGGATTTGGCTTGTGTCATAGTTGACATGCGATTGTGTGGGGTGGTAGAAAAAAAAAATTTGCTAGGGGCCAGAGCCAGAAAAGGTGAGCAACTGGATGTGTGGTGCATTTATTTACTATAAATTTGTTGCTCAACTCAAATTTTGTTGGACTGCACGTTTCAGCATACTTAGGGCTGTCACCTTTATCTGAATCCAAATCTGGACAAAGAGGGTGAGTCTGTGACATAAGTGGGTGGGTTGTTCACATCCAGGTCAAGGCTTGTGTCACCTCTAAGACACAGAGCAGGAGCAGGCAATACATTACTGGCAGCCAAGGCTTTTAAACAAATTTTTTTGGCCAGTTTTTTTCAACCCCGAGAAACCAGGCCCTTTCAAAAACCAAACTGGAAACTGGACAGGTGGCAACCCTAAATATACTCAACTTATTATCAATGGTTAAAGCATGCTAGGAACTGCAATCTTGCAAGATCAGGGAGCTACTTTCAAAGCAATGTCCCACCCAAAACAACCCAACTGTATCTGGGTAAATATGGCTCTTTATCCCTTCTTCCTCTAAATGGAATTGGAAGCAGTTCACAAATTTCCACCTTAAAAGGCAAACTGGCTGAACTGAATGCCAGACCTAGAGGAGAAAACACATTTCTGACATCTAAAAAAGTTATTCAAACCTTATTATGTAAACCTTTTTTAGGTTGATTATATCAAAATACTAAATAGTCTGAAAAGAACTCAGTACTTGGTGAAGGTGGAAGGACAATGCTTAGGATGGGCTGACTAGACTTTTTTTTTTGACAGGCCATAGTCTGAGCACCTGAAAACACAAACCAGGCCGCTTACATGGGTACAGGATAATTTTGTAAGGGCCTTAAGGCAGTTGGAGTGCGGACCAAGGAGGAGGCAGGTAGTTAGACCAAAGTTTGCGGTATCAGAAGGGTTAGGCAAGAGAGTCGTCAAAAGTTAAGGCAATAGTTCAATGCAGGCAGAGAAGGGTCAATCCAAAATAACAGGCAAGGTTGGTACACAGGAATCAATCAGTAATAACACACTAAGGAATACACAAAGTTAAATCTATACTTGGGCAATGTCCAGAAGGCTTTATATAGGCCAGGTTTGCACCACAGTTTGAGCGCAATGGCATCATGACACTGATGCTGGCGTCCCAACGTTGGCGTTTATACGCCAACGTTGTCAGCCCATTCTAAGCCCATCCTAAGCATTGTCCTTCCACTTTATGGTACATATGGCACAGAAAATGCTTCATGAGTCTCGTTTTGATAGATAAAGAACTGTAGGCCTTAGATGTACAGTAGTTTGTTTCTTCCATTAAACCAAAAATTGTTTCTTACCTTATAGACCTATTTCTACATTTGCTCAGAATTTGAATCTATATGCTCTGGATCTGATGCAGAATGTTAGAGCCTACTGTGATTCTTCAAGGGAGATAGCTTTTAGTTTACAGATGGATTAAAAAGGTGTATTATTTTCAAAATTTGGAAAAATGGCAAAAAAAGAGAACCTGTGTAATAGTTAAAGTGATTTTCCTTTCCTTGTCCTTCTTCATATTAGCAATCAACTAATAATAATATCTGCCAGCGGATACAGCAAGACTGATTAATAATTATATAATATTATAAATATATAATATTATTATAATATACAGACTGCACTGGGTCCTACGTTGTCATGTAATCTAATGTGGCTTTTATAGTTTTTGTATTGTTTAATACAAACTTTCATCAACTCTCCAGAACCAGTGGCTGCAGCAAAAAAATTCTCCAAATAGAATCCAGTTTATCTGTTTAAATCTGGCTCCATGATCTTTATCCCTGCAGTTGGAAACAGAGGATGTAAAGGCAAAAATAAAATCCAATTTTTACTTTAATAACTGAAAAAAAACCTATCCTAAATAATAAATCTGTACCATTTTTTATAAGAAACCTGACTGTATGTGAAAATTCTCCCTTTATATACTTGCTGTGGATACAAATCTCTATATAGTCGCCAGCTGCTCTACATGGAAACAAACAAAGCTGCTCAAGTTCTGGGAAGTAAGGTTGCCCCTTGCTGTTTGAAAGTATGATCATTTTCCTGAAGAGCAGTTAGGGACCGTCTGAAGTTTCCTATACGCAGTAGTCAGAGCAAGTAAATGAAGGGGGAATTTCACGGAATACAGTCAGTTTCTTATAAAAACTGTACAAATTTTTTAATTAACGCATATTGGAGATAGGTTTCTTTTACATTTAAGAAAGCAAACATGGGATTTTATTTTTTTTGCCGTTACATTCCATTTAATGTAGTTTTACGAAGTTCAATCTTGTTGCTTGGTTCCAATGCCCTCTGGTGGTGACTACTTATTGCTGTACCTGAGGTTTATGACAGTGAAGGGCCTGAAAGGGAAAATCATGGTAACCTTTTTTAACATAGCCAGGGGGTCAAATAAATTTTCTTTAAAGGAACTGTTAAACCTTTATTTTGAGACCATAACCTACATCTAACCGTCTATAGGTCCTGCAGTGGAAATAAGCCTCACTTTATTTGAGTGGGTTCAGACATATGACAAATACTTTGTGATGGTATAACTTTTTAATTCACTCTTGCAGAGAATTCTACACTAAATGTTTAAAATGCACTCACATCCCATCCCTATGATAACCCATGCTGATGATGCTAATCATATGATGTAGAGAGTTATAGGCTGAGACAATTTGCAATTGGTTTTCATTTTTTATTATTTGTGTTTTTTGAGTTGTTTATCTTATTATTCGGAAGCTCTCCAGTTTGAAATTACAAATTACAAATTATCCTAGCAACCATGCACTCATTTGAATAAGAGACTGGAGTAGGAGAGGGTCTGAATAGAAAGATGAATAATAAAAAGTAGTAATAACTATAAATGTGAAGCTTTACAGAGCATTTGTTTTAGATGGGGTCAAATTTGACCCCCATTTGAAAGCTGAAAATAGTGAAAAGAAGATGGCAAATAATTAAAAAAAAACTATCATAAATAAATACTGAAGATCAATTGAAAAGTTGCTTAGAATTGGCCATTCCATAACATATTAAGTTAACTTAATGGTGAACGGGTGATTCACCTTTCAGATAACTTTTAGTATGATGTAGAGAGAGAGAGAGAGAGAGAGAGAGAGAGAGAGAGAGAGAGAGAGAGATATTTAGAGACAATTTGCAATTGGTTTTCATTTTTTATTATTTAAGGTTTTTGAGTTATTTAGCTTTTTATTTAGCAGCTCTTTCATTTGCATTTTTTAAATAAAATTTTATTGATTTTATGCAATCCATGTTGAATAACAATCTAATGTCAGCACAACAGAAAGAAACAGGACAAAACAGTGTTGTAGGTCTACATGTAAACCCCTATTTGTAAAACGTCCTAATTTCAGCATTTACAGGGTGGTCGGGGTGAAGTATTCAATTTGCATTTTAAGCAATCTGGTAGCTATGGTCCCAATTACCTTAGCAACCATGCATTGATTTGAATAAGACACCCATTTGAAAGTTGCAAAGAGTCAGAGGAAAAAGGCAAATAACTATAAAACTATAAAAAATAAATAATGAAAACCAATTGAGTTGCTTAGAATTGGCCGTTCTATAACATACTAAAAGTTACCTTAAAGGTGAACCACCCCTTTAAGCCCCCATCACCAGGTCTTCCACAGTAACAGGTCCATCTCCTGCTGTCAGAAATTTGCACTTGACACCTAACTTGCCTTCACCCCCGAAATACACAGATTCATCATCCAAAGTCTTCTGATATCATCTGAAGCAGAGAGTAGAACAGGAGTGAGGGGCAGAATGAGGGCAGAAGAAGTAGATGAGTCCAGCATGACCGGCACTGACAAGATGCCCCAAGATCCGCTTTGGCATCTCTGGTATTTTCCTTGACCCTAAAGGAATACAGTCTAAATTCTAGGAATCCTTTAATTATATATAGATTTATGTATAAGTTCTAAGCAAGCTGGACATCATGCACATTATATGGCATAAATATAGCACTTCTGCACCAAAAGGAAGCAACTATACGAATATATATTTCAGATAATACAAAGGCATGTGAATTTCATATGAATTTACTAGGGATGAGCAAAAATATTTCACCTTGTTTTGCCAAGAAAAAAAATCCATAGACTATAATAGAAAAGTTTTTTCCATTTTGCGACTTTTTGGTGGAACAAAACAAGTCAGATCTGCTTATAACTAGACTCTACTTGACTGCACACTATAGCGATACATAATACTGAATAAAATGAACATTACCTCTGATGGCTGATGCCACCCATCCCCTAATGTCATGGAGAAAAGAAGTCACACTGGGTGCAGGTCATAATGTGGAAGATGATTTTGTGCTCAGTTAAGAAGCAGCAGAGTTGGGTAGATTAAAAATTTTCCAAACAACTCACCGATGAAATAAAGATAACTAAGGAAAAATATACAGTACATTACTATTCCACTATGGAAATGGAAGAAAGCATCATTCATTAGAAACTATTTTGAAAATAAGAAACTTTCTAAATGTAATCAATTAAAAATTCTAAAATCTAGTTCCCTTTCACTATCCCCTTCTCAGCATTCTGCAGGAGTCGGCGTCAAATGTTGAGAGAAAATGCATTGGCGTCTGCTCCCTTTGCCTTAGGGCTGTATTTCAAAATAACAGACTCGGACACAATGCTTCATGAAGAGAGACACATTGCTGAATGGTGGATAGTGAAGAGTAGGTTGATTATTTCAGAAATTATATAGAATTTTTAACTAATTATATTTGGAAAGCTTCTTGTTTTCATTAGATGAAGTGTCCATATAACTGATCATATTCTCCACAGTTTCCCTTTAACACAGAATTTCATTAAGTCATTATATTTTTTAATAAAAGAACACCAAGGGAGTTATCGGATCAACAAAAAACACAGCTTATTCAGATTTTCGCACAAAAATTATGACTTTTTAAGATTGTCGTGTGAAAAATCCAAATTTCAGACACAAAGGGGCCGATTCACGAAGGGTCGAATATCGAGGGTTAATATGCGATATTCGACTGGGAACTAAAATCGTTCAACTTCGAATATCGAAGTTGAACGATTTTGCGCAAATCCTGCGATCGATCGATCGAAGGATTTTTCGTTCGATCGAACGATTAAATCCTTCGAATCGAACGATTCGAAGGATTTTAATCAAACGATCGAAGGAAAATCCTTCGATCAAAAAATCACAGGAAAGCCTATGGGGACCTTCCCCATAGGCTAACATTGACTTCGGTAGCTTTTAGCTGCCGAAGTAGGGGGTCGAAGTTTTTCTTAAAGGGACAGTACTTCGACTATCGAATGGTCGAATAGTCAAACGATTTTTACTTCTAATCGTTCGAATTCGATCGAATTCGATCGAATTTAACCAATTCGATGGTCGAAGTACCCAAAAAATACTTCGAAATTCAAATTTTTTTTTATTCTAACCCTTCACCCGAATTTCGTGAATCGGCCCCAAAAAGTCAGAATTTTTTGCGAAATTGCCGGTAAAGCCTGAGATGTTTGGATTATTATTATAGTATGAAACCCAGCTTAGACCATAATATCTTCAAATTGCAAATAGGACCTCTGCCATTGACTTCTATAAGATCTCGACAGTAAAAGATTAAATATTTTTGGCTTTGGACTTTGTGCAGCTTTGTTGTATTTTTTTCACTAAAAACTTTTACAACAAAAAAAACATTTTTTTTATGTTTTTAGCATTCGGACTCTAATAAATAACCCCCCAAAAGTTAAATTTTTTTATTAGTCTTTTCCCACTAGGGGGTCTGTTTACTAAATTTCGTAAAAATTGTCTATAACCCATCGTCCATTATTGCTGAGAATATTCTAGCAACAAAATGAATGCCGCTCGCATGTTTACTAAAGTGCAATGAGACATATTTGTTTTGCGATAAGTGGCGTTTATTACGCAAGCGTAGCAGTTTGTTTCAGAGTTAGCGAATTGCTTGTTTTTTGGCGCTCATTTAGGTTAACTGCATAATCTGTTTAAAATCTTGCCAATTCTTTTATCACCACTGCCAATGGCCACAATAATGAATATATACTGTTTATGAATGAGTTTATAATTTATTATTAAATATACTTATGGCCAATTAAGTACTTTCAGGAATAAATTATGTTCCCATAATATTATTTTTTTTAAATAAAATCACTAAAAATCCATTTCTAAGTATCATTCTTCCCCAGTGCAATCACTTATTTTCGCTGCTTATGTTTAAAAAACTGATTATACTCCTCTTTTACTATACAATGTTTGTCTTTTTTTCACATAATCTGGGTGACAATTTTGTCTATATTTGGGGACAATTCTGGCAATCACCTTTCCTAAACCTTACGAGACAACTGACGTAGCATGAATGCAATAATAGGCATTAATATACATGTTTGCCAGAATATTCGCAATGACAGAAGTGCTCGCACTTCAGTACGTTTGCTCTTGTGGATTTTCTGGCTTTTATTCTGGCGCAGGTTATTGTCACTGCCTATCTCAGTAAACTGATGCTTTGGTTTTATGCAGTATGAGGCTTGCATAAGACTGTAAAAAAGCTTGAGAGAAATTTCAGATATTTTCAATGTTTGTAAATCTGATTTTTTTTTCCCTTAGATTTCAAGAGGGATGCAATGGTACACTATGGGTAAATAGTGAATGATATACTTAATTTGTATTGACTTTACGAAACAAGCAGTGACTAAGTGTCCCAGTGACATGAAACACGTTAGGCGAGAGATGCTTATATAAATAAAATTTTCATATTTTTTGGTCTGATCTATGCGTGACCTATCAGAGTGCCTTGCTCCAACATTTTTGTTTTACTATTCACGGATTGTCCGCTCCCTTGGGCTGAAGGCCTGGGGCCCAGGCACCTGGGCCAGTAGGGCACCTATATAATTTGGTGAGTTACTACATTGGTGAAGCTTTTTTGCTTAAATATGTATTTGACTTGAAGCAATATATGACTCCTAACATCATTTTAAAAAAATAATTCAAATCAATGCCTGCTTTCTAGGGTCATTTTGACTCTAGCTACCAGACCAATGGGTCTCAACTCTCAAAAAAAATCCAACATTTAAAAACTTGAATTGAAATACAACCCACTGACTTCTAGATGCATATTTTTTACATTTGGGGGTTATTGCAAAAATCACAAAAAAGATTTTTTTATAAAATAGGACTTTCAAAAAAATTACAAATTTTTCGGAATTTATTAAACCCAGAGGATGGAAAAGAATGAATCTGAAAATCCGGCATCTCAGACCTGTCAAGGTTGCATATAAGTCAATAAGAGAATTCCCATTGATTGCATGCTGGGTTTCATGCAATACCCCGAAGTTTTCTGAGTTTTCTGGTGAAAATTCTGAAAAAATAGTGAAATTCGTGAAAATCGGATGAAAAAATCCCAAAAAAATCGTGAAAATCGTATATATTTTTCTGCAAAGCAAATTCTCTGGAAAATGTAATAATAAAATAAGCGTAAAAAACCTGAGTGGATTTGATCTGAGTTTATAGCAGAAAATATCGAGATAAATTCGGACTTTGATAAGTAACCACCTTGGTGTTTGCGCTTAATAACTCTCTAAAATTTGAGTTTTCAAACACAAATTTGTAAATAAATCTGAATGCAAAAAAACCCATCAAAGTGATGCTCAGTTTATGCTTGGATATAAATTCTGCATTAATACAAATTCTTGAATAGTCACATAACAACTTGCATTTACCAAGATACTTCACACAAATTGACTGATTAAATCAAGCCAGCAGAGAGCAAGGTAGTAGCTGGACTATACTGGTCAACCAGTGACACACACACATACAGATAATTACCATTAGCACTAAAGAAGAAGACTGTATTCATTTTCTTTTTAATTGCTCCATAGAAAAGGACAGCCTTGTTAAGATTTCTTGTACTTGGATGGAATTACGTAAATTGTAGTATAGTGCCAAAGGGCTATTTCTACATCACACTACTATCTCTGGATTTAATCTTATCATCAGTAATATGAATTTAATAATAAATTATTATTACAGAGCATCTCTGGCAGAACCTTGTCTTAGTACAAATGGTACAGTTAACTGCTTGGGCTTTAGTTCTCTCTACATCACTTTAATAAGTATTGTACTGATTTAATATCAGATTATGTTATCTGTGCCTACCGATTTTTCATGCTCTGTGTTCATATATTGCTGTTTTTTTAAAAGGGTCACTTAAGAATTAGGGATGCACTGAATCCAGGATTGGGTTGGGGATTCGTGCAAAATTCTTCCTTTTTCATGCAGGATTCGCCCGAATCCAAGTGCCTGAATCCAAACCCAAAAAAATCACATGACTTTTCGACAGAAAAAACAAGGTTCTCCCTGATTTACATATGCAAACCAGATTTGGCTCGGTATTCGTCCGAATGTTTCATGAAGGATTTGAATCCTAAAATAGTGGATTTGGAGCCTCCCTATGAATACATCTGTATTTTCGAGTAGTGTCAATTGCATGCAGGTAGCAACGCATCCAAATTTTACAAAAACATCTACAATGCTTTGGTACATTTAATTATTTTTGTAAATGTTACTGACGGGACTTCAATTTTGCCTTTTTTCTTAAAGAAATCCAAAAGACAAGTCAATTTCCTCAGTTAAGTACATTAAATTAAAGTTCTACTAATGGATTTTGCAGCCTTTTCATTGATAATTAGCATGTGCTCCACAATATTTTTACAAGGTACTGATATTAAAATATTCAACTTTTTTCAACTATATTTTATGAGAACACAGCAGAGGAGATAAAACAGGATGATTTATTTAACAACATGCCTTGAAAGAAATGCAAATGAGCTGCTAAAAGTACCAGCATTAGAATATTACTTGAGCCGATGTGGCAAGAAATTTCCACACGCAATCATTCATTAAGAAAAAAAGGAGTGTGTTGCATAGCACATCTGCTAAGATCAACACAATACAGAGAATGGCCTTTTTACCACAGTGATTATATTTGTTCTTAGGTAGCTAGTCACAATCTGAAAAAAAATGTGGAAGAAATCCCTCAGTCATGCTATTTTATTATATTAAATATAAATTATCTTTAAGCATTTTAGGCCCACAAATTGCAGGATATATCATCTTCAGCATCCAGGATGGAGAGAGGAGGGCAACTTTTAAAGCTGCTCTTTGTTTTTCTGCTCTAAATAAATATAAACATGTTGGAAACAAGTGGCCTCAGACAACAGCAGGAACGTGGAAACCAAAGGGCACATGTACTGTACATCTGCAAGAGCAGTGAGCAGAATGCAATTTTGTTTTGTTCCCACAATGCAGCATTTTCCCCAGAATTCTGCGCTACACCTACCTCAATTTCTTCACTTCTGGTGTGATTCATCTGTGATTCAAATAGACTATGGTTTATGTTGATACTTAAAAACGCCTGGGACAGCAGATGCTATAAAATGCAAGGTTTGAGCTTTAAAAGTTTTATAAACACTACTAATTTTATGTAAGTTGATAGTTTGCAGTGTATATATATAATCAAATATATGTTTCATTGGGCCACATTACTATTTGTCACTTTTACAACATATTGAGATCACAGACTCACAGTCTGAAGTTATTTGCATTTTGCGTTAAGAATTTGCATTAGGGACCACAGCAGCCTATATTACTTAAAGAACATGTACCTGAAAAAAAATAAAATTATTCAGGGTGCTTTTCCAAGTACAAAGCTACATAGTTAAAATCAGGTTGAAAAAAGACAAAGTCCATCAAGTTCAACCCCTCAAAATGAAAACCCAGCATCCATACACACACCCCTCCATACTTTGACATAAATTCTATATACCCATACCTATACTAACTATAGAGTTTAGTATCACAATAGCCTTTGATATTATGTCTGTCCAAAAAATCATCCAAGCCACTCTTAAAAGCATAAACTGAATCAGCCATCACATCACCCGGCAGTGCATTCCACAACCTCACTGTCCTCACTGTGACGAACCACCTACGTTGCTTCAAATGAAAGTTCTTTTCTTCTGGTCTGAAGGGGTGGCCTCTGGTACGGTGATCCACTTTATGGGTAAAAAGTCCCCTGCTATCTGTCTATAATGTCCTCTAATGTACTTGTAAATTGTAACCATGTCTACTCACAAGTGCTTTTTCCACCAAGGAATGCAAGAGTAATGTTCCCAGGTTCTTATAATAATCTAAAGGATCACAGCAACAGCTGATTATCTGTCTCTCTCATGATAATACTTCAGGTCTTTTGGCAGCTGCAGCCTTATACAGTATGTGTGTTAAAGAATTTGCTAGAACATGATTCTGCTCAAGTGTGGGTGAGAGACACATTTGTTTATTTCTTTCTGTGTTATTCTCTGTGAGCATTGATGTGTGTGAGAGTGCAAATATATGCAGTATGTGAGGAGCATGCATACCTAGACTAGAGTCCTGCACAGAATCAATTTCTAAGACCCGGACCTGAACTGAACCCACAGCCTGCGACCCAAACCACAACCCGCATATTTACCCACTATGATATGCTACCCAAACCCGGACCCGCAACTGCCTTATCCGCAACCTAACCCACAACCCACTGATCACCATCAAACAGGAAGTGATGTTGCTGCGAACCAGAAGTGACATCATCAATCCTACCCTCATTCCGCAGGGTACCCGCTTTTTTTGCAGGTAACCCACGGGTACCCAACCTGCTGCAGGACTCTAACCTAGACAGCTGCCCAAGACAGTGAAGATATCACAGTTGGGGCTCCACTGTATTTATTTTGTTAAACAATGGTATTTTTCATTGTTGAATATCACTTCAAATAATGATTTGCAGTTCGTCTTGGCTGTTGCATTAGACCTGTAGTAAACTTTAATCTAAGCACCTTTATTTACATCGCCCCCCCCCCGTATATTTATTCTGATGTGAAGACTTTAGGACCTTGGTATGTAACCGACTGCACAGTTGGGCTGCATGCAGTGTAATAACATTTACTTTTCTTTCCTTGCACCTGGAAGTCACTTTCTTTTGGAAATTGTAGCTCAGCAAGATGAGGATATATTTATATATGTGGAACGCAGCACCCCACTCAGCTGGAACTATGTGATTTATTTATAAGGAAAAATTCCACTGTTTCGATCACGAATTGTGATCTTCCTCAGGGAGTAAAAAAGAACAATATAGTAAATCAAATAAGTGTCAAAATAGTTAGGTTGGCAGCAGCAGCACACAAAAACAAACTGCAAAAAAATTGTATACTGCACAATGAAGATCAAAATGCAAAACTTAATTTTTTTTTTTAAAATAGAGACATGAAACAAAATATGTAGTAGTTGGAGCTTGAAACATAATAACAATAAAATGTGAAAGAAAGATGTGCAGAATGGTGGTGAAATGGCTACTACTGGAGCCCTAGGTTCAATTATAGCGATGACACTAGCCTCAAAAAGTTTCAAGGTTCTCGCCATGCTTGTGTGGGTTTTCTCTCACATTTGGTTCTTGATAAAACTGACAATAGAGAATGTGATAGGGTCCTTAGACTGTAATACTGCCTCTACTGCAGTTTGTGCATAAGATGCACATAAGCTAGTTAATAAGGAATATTCTTTTTGCCCTTTGTTTTAATCATAAAAAAGTATGCTTTCTGTAATTTCTTAAAGGGGAAATATCACGAAAATGAAAATTTTATATCATATTCAGCATACTGAAGTAAGACGTTTTTTTTAAATATAATCAATTAAAAATTCTGTACTGTTTCTGAAACAATCAAGTTTATCTTCACTATTCCTCTCTCAGCATCTGTTTCTCTTCATTCTCTCTTTATGCAGGAGTTGTCAGATATTCATTGACCGTTAGATCTAATATATCGTATAGGAGGGCTCCTTTTGCCTAGAAGATGTATTAGAGCTCACTCTATTACAGTCACCAGACATCATGTCTCTCTACATGCAAGATTTGTGCCAAAGGCAGTTATTTTGTTTATACTAGGATCAGTTATTTGAGTGAGCTCTAATTCATCTGCTCGGAAAGGGAGCCCCCCTATAAGGTATATTGGATATAACTGTCAATGAATATCTGACACCCAACTCCTGAATGAAGACAGAATGAAGAGAAACAGATGCTGAGAGAGGAATACTGAAGATAAACTTGATTATTTCAGAAATATAGAAAGTTTCTAATTCCATTATTCTGAAGCTAATATTACATTTTCATTTTTGCATTAGTTCCCCTTTAAGCTAGGCCAAGGCAAGGATGTTATAAATACATTCCAAAGTATGACAACACAGTACCTGTAAACCACCACATTACCCTTATGGTAATAGAAATGCCAATGAAGTTGAAACACCACAATGACAATGTAATGCAGGGATGATCCATTTATGATCAATCACAATGTGTATATTCCATTATGACACACATGCTAAAGGAGCGAGTGCAACTATTCAGCACAATTTGCTAGGGATGCACCGAATCCAGGATTCGCTTCGAGATACAGCCTTTTTCAGCAAGATTCTGATTCGGCTGAATCCTTCTGCACGGCTGAACCAAATCCGAATTTGCATAAGCAAATTAGGGGCAGGGAGGGAAATTGCGTGACTTTTTGTCACAAAACAAGGAAGTAAAATTGTTTTCACCTTCTCACCCCTAATTTACATATTCAAATTAGGATTAGGTATTCGGTTGAATCTTTTGCAAAGGATTCAGGGGTTCGGCCGAATCCAAAATAGTGGATTTGGCGCATCCCGATAATTTGCCATGTTGTTTACCCACAATGAAACATTATTTTCCAGAATTGCCAGGGAAAAAACACTCGCTACTATAAAGCACACATGTTGGGTCAAGGATTTGTAGTGGATAGTAAACTGTGGGCAAATTGGCAGAATGAGGGCACGACATAGACACCTTTACAGGTCTCTTTGTTACACACAGTTCATTTACCACAAGTGCCTATGGGAACAACATGCAAAGCAGTAACGTAACTAGAGGGGGCGGGCCCTGGCGCGGGAATTGCAGCCGGGCAGCTTGTGCGCCACTGGATTCAGCACAGAAAATAGCGTACAGGGGGGCCGGCTGCACATCCTGCACCAGGGCCTGCCCCCCTCTAGTTACATTACTGCCCTGAGGGGTTCGGGCCCTGGCCCAATCGCACCCCCTGCACCCGCGGTAGTTACGCAACTGCTGCAAAGAGAGCCCTGTATTCTCTGCCTGGTCATGGTAACTAGTATTTAGTATATCGGCTCCTGTCCTTTATGTACTAAAGTAGCTCATAGCTCTAGTCTGTGTGAGTTCAAGCAGCATAAAGTGCCTTGTGAATTGACAGTCAATGGGAACGATTCTGTTTCTGTCACTATTTGTGAGCTTTTTATACTGAAGTGGACTTGAAAAAAATGACTTCTGAAAAGTCAAATATAGGTATATTAAAGGTAAACAGCTTTTCAATTTTCCTCAAACCCTGTTCTAGCTGGGAAGACCGAGGCCATTTTTATCCAGAAGTCAGTTGCACTTTAGGAACATGTGAAACTTCAACACACAATAACGTTTGCAGCTGCACCTCTAGCTATTGGTCTATCCCTCCTATAGAAGCACCTGCCCTGCCTGTGGTACAGTCCTCTATATGACATAACAGCTTGTTATTGCCGTAGTCGAACAATAGATCGACGTTTACCAATCACCGTATGCCTGCTATCCTATATCAACCAATTGATAGTCAATCTGAGCTTCTTAGCAATGATGTCCCGCCCTTCTGGCCCTAGCAACGGAGCAGCCGTGGAAGGATTTGGGGGCTGCTTGCACATGCCAAGCGCAGAATGAAGCAGGTAACCCTTACGTGCACTTTGCCCTTGGATCCACCTAATTTTCTCTTGCGTCGGCACTATTTCATCCCACGTGATCCCTGCCCGAAGCCCCATTTCCTTCCCAGTGCGGCTCCGGCATTTGTTTTTAAAGGCTGTCAGGCATCCTGACATAGTTGCGCAGAAGCAGCTGCAGAGCCTTAGCCTTATTATTTCTCTTATTATATATGATTGTATATCGCCAATTCGCCATTGCCCTTGCTTCCTGTGAGGCAGAGGAACCCATCACAATTGTTGGCTTATAAAATACTCTATGATCTCTGTTTTAAAGTGCCAAAATCAGCCACAAAATGGCCTGTTTTTTTACCCATAATGCTCCTTGCCCCAGAAATTGTACCTGTGTGTGTGTGTGTGTGTGTGTGAGCCATTGACTTTCCAACCCATTCAAGGGCTTGTTCAATTTTAAAGTGAGAGTGTGAAGATGCAGAGAGACAGCGTGTGTCCATGTGAAATCCTGAGACTATTAGCACTTGCATTTAATTTTTTTTGTGTGTTTTGGTAGTCATTAAGCATTTTATTCCGCAGCTTTCCAGTTTGCAATTTCAGCAAGCTGGTTGCTAAGCTCCAAATTACCCTAGTAACCATGGATTGATTTGAATAAGGGTAGAACTACATGGGCGATTTAGGTCCGATCCGACTCTACGCAACGAAACACTGTCAGATGCGCCAGAAATAAGGTAAGAAATAGAAATGGATGCAGACGCAGCAGGCAGTGGTGTTGTGTTGGATGCACGCTGCGACTACATCCGACATTCCTACAACTTACATTATTTTCGGCACATCCGACTTTGACGCCAGCGTTTTGTTGCGTGGCCTCGGATCGATACCCGTGTAGTTCTACCCTTAGAGACTGGAATATGAATAAGAGAGGCCTGAATGGAAAGATAAATAATAAAAAGTTGCCATAACAATTTGTTGCCTTACAGAGCATTTGGGGTCAGTGACCTCCATTTGAAAGCTGGAAAAAGTCAGAAGTAGTAAGCCAATAACTGAATAAAACTATAAAAAAGAAAAAATGATGGCCAATTGAAAGGTTGCTTAGAATTAGCCATTCTATAACATATCAACGTAAAGGTGAATCAATGTTGTGGAGCAACTGGCACATAGGTTGGAGCTCAGCCCCCTATACACAGGTACAAGGTGTAAATATTATGTGATGTAACATGTTAGATGTTAATAAATTGTCCTCTATATGGCCTACTTCTTCTATCTGACAAGTTTCAGAGCCCATGGTTAACCCCCCCACACCCACACCCACACCCACACAGAAGGGGCTGCAAGAAAGCTGGCGGGTTTTGTTTAAACCTTGGGCATGTCATTAATGCTCTTGTATGTTATCCGTCTCTTTATATCTATCAGTCAGTGGCAGGAAAGGTGCCCTGGTGTTGTCTGCTGTTATTGACAGGTCTTGAAGCGCTTAGTTTTGCCGTACGTTAGAAGAAGTGTGATTAATAGTGCAAAAGGAGCTGAGCAAGTGGAATTTTTCTAACCTTTTTCTAAACCGGTGAATTCCTGACTGAGAATTCGCATGTAGTGATGAGGGAGTTTTTCTCATTTCCCTTAATTGTGTAACTGCTTAAACATTTAGGACACATTGAAAAATTGTCAATAGGAGATCTTTTTTTTTTGTTATGAGCACCAATAGCAGAATTAGCATCTGTCACAAGACATTTGTGGCTATAATGCAAGCTTGCTTAATTAACTCTAGGTTTTGATTGGTCATAATACCAGGCTTATCTAGCTGCTATGTGTGAAACTGCATGCGCAATTGTGTGTCCATTGTAGCGTTTTTCTCTTGCATTTTGTAAGCAGATGTGGTTGTGAATTTGCAATCAGTCAAATATATTTAAACAAACACTGGAGATGTGAGAATTTTGAAAGGTATCATCATATGATAAATTGGGGTGCTTCAAAGGGGTTGTTCACCATTGAGTTTACTTTTAGTATGATGTAGAAAGTGGTATTCTGAGAAAATTTGCGATTGATTTTAATTTTTGTGTTTTTTGAGTTATTTCGCTTTTTATTCGGGAAGTCTTCAGTTTGCAATTACAGCTATGGTTTAAAGGGCAACTAAAGTCTAAAATAGAATAATGTTAGAAATGCTGTATTATGTATACTAAAAATAAACATGAACTTACTGCACCAGCAGCCTAATAAGACAAATGATTTATGCTTTCAAAGTTGGCGCAGGGGGCTGTCATCTTGTAACTTTGTTAGACATTTCTGCAATATCAAGACTCGCACATGCTCAGTGTGGTCTGGGCTTCAGTTGGGAGGTTAAGCTTAGGGATCGTCATAAATTATCAAAACAGCACAAGTCAAATAATATCTGCCATAGAAGCCAATACAGCAAGGCTGATTAATAATCATAATATACAGACTGCACTGCGTCTCTGGATACAAATCTCTACAGGGAAGCCAACAATGCTGCTTGAGTTCTGGGAAGTAAGGTGGGGGCTCCCCCTGCCATTTGAAAGTATGATCGTTTACCTGCACAGCAGTTGGGGACCATCTGACAATTCCTATCAACAGCAGTAAAAGAAGGGGGAATTTCACTGCATACAGTCAGGTTTATGATAAAAGCTGTAGACATCTTTTAATTAAAGTATATTGGAGATAGATTTCTTTTTCATTAAAGAAAGTAAAAATTGTATTTTATATATTTGCCTTTACATGCCCTTTAAGCAACTATGCATTGATTTAAATAAGAGACTGGAATATGAATATGAGAGGACCTGAATAGATGAAAAATAACAATACATTTGAAATATACTATCAAAAAAATTGCACAGCAGCAATCCGAAATTGGTAATTAATCTGTGTTTATTTGTGCCAAACGCTAGGCAACGTTTCGGGCTCCTGCCCTTTCTCAAAGCTTGAGCTGCAGCACAATTTGTTTGATAACAATACATTTGTTTTTAGATGGTGTCAATGAATTCTATTTTAAAGCTGGAAAGAGTCAGTAGTGAAAGGCAAATAATTAAAAAGCTATTCATAATTAGGGATGCACCAAATCCAGGATTCGATTTGGGATTTGGCCAGGATTCGGCCTTTTTCAGCAGGATTCGGCCGAATCCTTCTGCCCGGCTGAACCAAATCCGAATTCTAATTTGCATAAGAAAATTATGGGCGGGTGGGAAATCGCATGACTTTTTGGCACAAAACAAGGAAGTACATTTTTTCCCCTTCCCACCCCTTATTTGCATATGCAAATTAGGACTCGGTTCGGTATTTGGCTGAATCTTTCACAGAGGATTCGGGAGTTCGGCCGAATCCAAAATAGTGGATTCGGTGCATCCCTATTAATAATGAAGACCAATTGAAAAGTTGCTTAGAATTAAACATTCTGTGACATACTAAAAGTTAACTTGAAAGTGAATCACCCCTTTAAGTACTGTGTTTTTATGTTGCCCAAAAAAAAAAAAAAAAAAACCTGCCAAATCTGTTCCCATTGACTGACATAGAGACTGACTGCAAGCACTTATACATAGTAACATAGTAAGTTAGGTTGGAAAAAGAAACACGTCCATCAAGTTCAACCTTTTCATTTGAAGCTGAAGCCTCTCCAATTTTCTTCCTGACTCCAAAATGGCAATACGACTAGTCCCTGGATTAACTTGTACTATGCGCTATCTTCCATAATAACCCCTCAATTGCTAAAAAGCCATCCAACCCCTTCTTAAAGCTATCTAATGTATCAGCCTGTACAACTGATTCAGGGAGAGAATTCCACATCTTCACAGCTCTCATTGTAAAAAAAACCCTTTTTTCTTCTAAACGGAATAGATGACCTCACCTCAGCTGGTAAATAAAGCCCTACTGGTAAATAAAGCATTAGAGAGATTATTATATGATCCCCTTATATATTTATCCATAGTTATCATATCACCCCTTAAGCGCCTCTTCTCCAGCATGAACATCCCCAATATGGCCAGTCTTTCCTCATAGCTAAGATTTTCCATACCTTTTACCAGCTTAGTTGTCCTTCTCTGTACCCTCTCTAATACAATAATGTCCTGTTTGAGTGATGGAGAC
Source organism: Xenopus petersii (assembly GCA_038501925.1). NCBI lineage: Eukaryota > Metazoa > Chordata > Amphibia > Anura > Pipidae > Xenopus > Xenopus petersii. Next base: position 33,396,091 of record CM076689.1, on the reverse strand, counting down.
CAAAACTGTACGGCATATTCTAGATGGGGCCTTACCAGTGCTCTATACAGTGGAAGAATGACCCCCTCCTCCCGTGAATCTATGCCCCTTTTAATACAGCTCAAGACCTTATTTGCTCTTGATGCTGCTGACTGGCATTACTTGCTACAACCAAGGTCCTTTTCCATAATGGATTTGCCTAGTGCAGTCCCATTAGGGTATAAGTGGCTTGGATATTTTTACATCCCAGGTGCATGACTTTACATTTATCAACATTGAATCTCATTTGCCACTTAGCTGCCCAGATTGCCAGTTTGTCAAGATCGTGTTGCAAGGATGCCACATCCTGGATGGAATTAATTGGGTTGGATAGTTTTGTGTCATCTGCAAACACTGATACATTACTTACAATACTCTGCCCTAAGTCCTATTACATTAAATAAATGTGGACCCCATACCGAGCCCTGAGGGACCCCTCTAAGAACCTTACTCCAAGTAGAGAATGTACCATTAACAATCACCCTCTGTACCCAATCCTGTAGCCAGTTTCCTATCCATGTGCAAACGACTTTATTAAGACCAACAAACCTTTGTTTAGAAAGAAGTCATTTGTGGGGCACAGCATCAAATGCTTTGGCAAAATCCAAATACATCACATCTACTGCCCTGCCCTGTAGTGATGTGCGGTTGAGAATTTCTCGACCCGTACCCGACCTTAACCCGCCCGCTCCTGCTGCTCCCCTTTATTTATAGGCCAGCGCCCGCAGTGACGTCACAAAAGGGGCGGGGCAGGCGGAAGTCTATAAATTCTGGCGCCGGAAGCCGGCAGTACTAGGTTGCGGGCAGGGAGAGCAGGAGAAGAGCTCGACCCACACCCACCCGTGATCCGTGCATTTTGTCCAGGGGTCGGCCCGAACTCGCCTGACCTGCGGGTAAACCCTCGGGTCCCGCGGGCCTGGGGTCAGCCCGCACAACAATACTGCCCTGCCAGCTATGAAGTGAGACAGGGAATTCCGACTCCTCTGTTGTATACACTGAAGAAAACAATTGATTAAGCACATTTGCCTTTTCTGTATCTGTTACAAGCATACTGGTACCGTTATTTAATGGAGCAACACTCTCAACCCTCATGTTTTTACTATTAATATACTTAAAAAACTTTTTAGGGTTAGCCTCAGCCGCAATGCATTCTTCATTTTTTTTTTCTTTGCCTTCCGGATTGCTGTTTTATAACATTTATTATAGTGTTTATATTCATTAAATGCAGCTTCTGTCCCAACAGACTTGTCGTTTTTAAATGCCTTTCTCTTCTTTCCTATTAACTTTAATTTACTTCTATATTAAGCCACATAGGGTGATTCTTAGTGAGTCTTCATTTATACAGTTATTGTTTGCGATAGCAGGATGATGCATTTCTAAGCAACTATGGCGAAAGGTAGAGACAGTGGCAATAGGAAATTAGACAATTAGTTCCCAAAGCGTAGTCCCAGCTGTTTCCCCATGCTTGTGTTTATATATTATTAACTGTACACCTCTGTACTGCACAGGGCATGCTACTGATGTCGATGCAGCGGTAAAGTGAGAGATTGCTTGCCAATACAAGTGAAAATGCACTTTGTTGTCAAATAACATTATGGCTCTGTACGACATTGCAATGTATGGTTCTACTGCTTTAACTGATAATATCCATACATCTGCATTTTCCAAATTGCTCTCATATTTTATCTCATGTTTTGCACCAAGACATTTATTCTTGGCTATCAGACAGTTTATGTAATTGAGTACTCTGATCATCCATCTTTCCCAATGGTTTTTGATTTTGTATGACTTGCAAATACATAACTTCTCATATACATATCTCATAATACATAGCTTATACTACTGTTCAAAAATGTGGACTTATCCAACAATGCCAGAAATGACAATTTGTGCCAAATCACACTCACAACTGCCTGGTTTGAGCATATCCATTGTCATTTGGTCAGGACAAGAACACTGCCTCTTCACAAGCACAATTACACTTTGAGGGGGTTATTTTTGAAAGGTTGATTTTTGAATTTATGTGAATTTTTTTTACTCAAACGAATACATTTGAATGTACTCCACTCGAATGGGAGGTTATTTATGAAAAAAACTCTCTAATATTCGATGGAAGAGTCCTTACCCAAAAATTTGAATCGAATTAATATAGTCGGGAAGGCTATTTTATTCAAATGGTTCAACTGACTTCTGCCATTGACTTGTAAATGAACTCGGCAGGTTTTAGGTGGCAAATATTCGATTTAGAACGGTTTCCATGGTTGAGATTTTATAAATCTCACATTCTTATTTACATTTGAGTCAGTGCTTTTAAATCAGATTTTGTGAGTTTTGACACCAAAAAAAATTGAAAATGTTAATTACACATTCGAACCTTACTAATTCTGACCCTAATTGTGGCGAATAAACATGCAAATTAAGCTCTTAAATTAGGTTTTGCACACTGCACTTGTACTTTTAATTGAGCCCACAGTCACTAACATTCAGACCAAACAGGTGCACACAGATTTATGTTTTACGGTCCAAAAAATCTACTAAACGCTAAATCATCATTAAAATGATATTGAAATTATGGTTATTCTGTAACATTTTATGGCCACCCAATATCTATAAATAACTCAAATCTGCACCCTCCTTTCTTTTGTGAGGCTTTATAGAAGGCAATTCCTGTTTGAAAGCTTAGTAAATAGGGCACTGTGTGAAAACAGCATATTTATGGATATATTTTCCCTCTTTGACTGATGAAGGTCTTACTTTGTGGTAATTTTTTGCTTTAGGTTATTGTCGATGATACAGAGGATGTGTCCCTGGATGTTGGCAATGAGGAGGAACTGGCACTGCAGAAAGCAAAGATCAGGTGCATTGATTTATTAAAGAATTTTCTAAATGTGATTTTCTTCTTACAGACTTTATGGTGGCTTACAGGGATGCTGATAATTGATAGATCTTAATACCATTGTCTTAATATCATCAGGAAATAATCAGTTTGCTGTCTCCCCTGGGCTGCCGCCAAGTCTAACTTATTTACAATGAAGAATTAATAAATTGGATACCCATGGGTCTTAACGGTTTGATCAGTAACCTACAGTAATTAATATAATGCCAAAGGAAGCATTAATTACACCTATGTATCTTAAGTCAAAACACTCTAATTTTGTAAACATCCTTTATTTAGTATTTAGCCTTCATAGTTTGAAAATACAACATATTTTGTCTTGTACAGGTATAATATATTGACCAAAAGATCTACAAATATCTATAAAAGATATGCTTAAATTCATAATGTTCTTACAGAATAATAATCCAAATGTTGCTTATACCTTACTAATAAAACACACTTGATGAATAGAAATGGCAGTACAGGTATGGGACCTGTTATCCAGAATGCTCGGGACCTGGGGTTTTGTGGATAAGGGATCTTTCCATAATTTGGATCTTCACACATTACAACTATTAGAAAACCATCTCACTCTATGTAGATGACTAGGCAAACTGATAATTCAGGCTCTCAATCCCAGTGTTACACCTCAGGTGTAGTGTATGAAGTCATCAAACGTTGGGTTTACAGAGATATAGCCACAGAGCTGCAATAGTGTTTATTAGCACTACATGTTTCAGAGTCTTGACCCTTTATCAAGTGTAATAACAAAACCAGTGTAGAATACATTTAAAGGCTCTAACAGGAAGTTCTGTGAGAGGGACCTCCCCCTCCTGGGAGTGTTAAATGTCCCCAGGTGCATAAATAGCTACTTGTAGTGTCCATATTCAGTCCCGTTGTCCATTCACAAGTACAAACAATATGTGTAATCAACTAGAAATAAATTGAAAAGTCCATTTAAAACCAAAGGTACTGCCAGGAATGGCCTACCTTAGAACACCTGAGTAGGAAGCAAAATCTTTTGTATAGAACGTACATTAGGTCATATTTATAGCCCGTAAGTAGAATCTTACTATGTATTTTTCTCTGTATTCAAAACAGGGCAACATAATTGTCTGTAAAGGAAGCAGTCACATTAATTGCTATGCTGCATAAATAATGGTGAATAAAGATACATTTAGAGAAAGCATTTCACGTTCCAGCTGTCATTCATTCCTACTGGATATAATGGGACAAATTTATTTATCTTTGAAGTTGCCCCAGCGTTGCCTTTGCTGCACTTCGCCAGGCGTAGATTCGCCAGGCGTAGATTCGCCAGGCGTAGATTCGCCAGGGCTGCGCAAATTCTCGAAGATCTGAAGTTGCGCACAAGTTACCGATTGTTTACTAATTTGCGCTAGCGATGTTACGATCAGCGGTTCTAAGTTACAATATCGATCGGAAATTGTATATGGCGTGCAGTTAAAGTACAATGGCCGTATATGCAGCAGCAACTACATTACACTACACAAGGTCAGGGAACCTTAATAAATGTATTCTAATGTCCTACACATGTGCCCACAGTATAGTTTAGGTGCCATATGTTATCAAATGCAGGGGGGAAGGAGGGTACGATAAAAAAAAAATTGCTCTTTTTCAACCTATCAACCTATAAAAAGTAAAAGACACCAGCGTTTTTTGGGACTTAGAAAAAATGTCAACTTTTTTTGAACCATCCCTATCTACTCTATTGCACTTAGCCTGGTCTGAGGTGGCGAAGTAAAGCCTGGCGCAAGAGTTCACGAAAATCCGCAAGTTAGTGAATTTACATAGTTACGTCCCTTCATAAGTAGCGCTAGAGTAGGTCCACTTTGCTTGCGAATTACGCCAGCACCCGTTAGTAAATAGGCGAAGTGGCAAAATGACACCATGCTGGTGAATTTTCGCTAGCGTTAGCCACTTCGCCCTTTACTAAATATGCCCCAATGTTTCTAGTCTCTTAATCCACCAGGATTCTTTTTGTGATAGATACTGTTTAATGTTCCCTCCCCTTAGTGAAGGGTGAAGTACCTTTGATTTTAAGTGGACCTTTCAATTTATTTCTAGGTGATTAAACATATTGTTTGTACTTGTGAATGGACAATGGGACTGAATATGAACACTACAAGTAACTAACTATTTATGCACCTGGGGACACTTAAAGGAGAAGGAAAGCTACAGAGGCATTTTATTGCCAATAGGATAGCATCTGCCATATTAGCTTGGTGTGAAATCACTTCCTGCCTGAGTCTCTCCCTGCTCACTCATAGCTCTGGGCTCAGATAACAGCAGAGAAGGTAGGGAGAGGAAGAGGAGCAAACTGAGCATGCTCAAGCCCTAGCTCTTTAAGTTTAAGCTGAAAACAGGAAGTATGATGCAGAAGCCCATGAGTACACAACAGAAGGAGAGAAATGCTGTGTTTCTTTTGACAGAGGACTCAGAGCAGCATTACTTTGAGGGTTTACTAGTATATTTAGGTGGACCTTTTTGATAAGGCTTACTTAGTTTTAACCTATTCTTTTCCTTTTAACACTTCCAGGAAGGGCATGATCCACTCACAGAACTTCCTGTTGCAGCCTTTAAATGTATTATTCACTGGTTTTGTTATTATACTTGATAAAGGGCCCAGAGCCTGAAACATGTCGTGCTAATAAATACTATTGCAGCAGCTGGTACTGCCTCTTCTCTCAGTAAACCCCAAAGTTTGATTACTATTAGATAATCATGTAAACATTAAATAAACTCAATAGGCTGGTTTTGCATCCAATTAGGATTAATCATATTTTAGTTTGGATCAAGTACAAGGTACTGTTTTATTCTTGTAGCTTCACTTCCCCGCAAGAGGGATGAGTGATGGACACGGCAATTCAGGTTTATTATTATGTTTATGCACTGAATGATCGGATGGCTGCCCGGTGTCACGGCTTAATTTTTTAGTCACACTTGTATATATATGTAAATTCGTGATTTTACACATAACAGGCTACGATGGATTACGTTATCATGTGTGTCACTAAATTCACACCCCCCTATCCTACGTCACTGATCTTTTGGCGGTCTTTTTGGGTATTTAAATGTTGTAAGTTTGTATGCACAGTTTTCCTGAAAAGTTCATTTTGTCACTGCTAAGTCATTTGAATTGTTTTCCCAGGCATCCTCTGGCCACCTTTTTTCACTTATTTTTTCGAGTTGGGGCTATTGTTGCCTATTTGTTCTGTGATTGGTTCAGCAAAAGCTTTGTCACCTGTTTTGTCATCATCCTGCTTCTTCTGGCATTTGACTTTTGGTCAGTCAAGGTAAGGATCTACCTTCACTAAACAATTTTTCCTATGAAACCTCCCCACAAACTTGTGTAACATTTGCCAAAACTTTGTCCAAGTTACAGTTTAAGTTTACAGTAGCTAAAATGACTGCTTAGTAGTTTACACCCGCTCAGTTTTGTAGATGTCAATTGTTCATATCACTAGTAATCAGCTGTACGTGTCTGATTAATCTTTACAAAGCATACTCCCTTGCACATTTTATGTATGTTTAGTGTTGGCAAAGGATTTAATTGACTTCCTCTAATTTGTTTTAAATGTCCTGTGTTTGAGTTAAGCTGCTTGATGGTCAGAGAGCATGCAAGATTATATTACCGCTAGTGTGGAGGAAGCAAGATAATTTAAACCCTTCCTTTCTCTTCCTTAAGTCTAATCATAAAACTGCTGCTGGTCAGGTTTTTCTACCTTTGTGTACCAGATGAAGGGCCAAGGACAAGTTCCTGGCACATGATATAATTTATAGAGATGTCCTTGCAGCTGTTTCTTATGGAAAAAAACATCTGCATCACAAATTGAGGAAACCATTTGCCAGCCCTACAATAGAATATCTTCTAAGAACATGTGACTTTTTTTGTTCCATAATTCAGACATATCCATTTATAATCACACAGTGTTCTTATCACACCTGCATTTTTGCAGATTCTTGAATTGAATTATAATGACTGGAAAGTGGGAGCTGTATGACAGTTTAAGGTTTCTGCTACTAATATTAGCCTGCATAAATAATTATGTTCCACCAAAGAATATTCACACGCATTAAACTAGGAAAACATCTGAAATAAACATGAACTAGACTAAAACACAGTTTGAAAACAAAGCGATATTATTCCTGTTGTCCCTAAAATGAAGCATGTTGTATAAAGACTGGTCATTGACAGAGACATTGTCTTTCATAAGTACTGTCTGTAGCAATGGATTTGAAACTGATGCACCCTAGGCAGTCCTGTTGTTGCATCCTAACCCTCCCTGTGCATTTGCAAGTGTTGCATTATTCAGACTAAGCAATAATGCATCATCTCAGTTGCATGTCTGCACCTAGAGCCACTGTATTGGTCCAGGTACAGACACAGAGCAGATTTTGCAGCCAAAATGCATATTTACATGTTTTGGCCACATTTCTACACCCAGGCCACAGGGGTTCCAGGTGCAGAATGAGAGAGGACTTTGACTTGTTCATAGTATTGTTTTTGTATTGGAAATGCTCCAATGTCATTGTGGTTTTTGTTTGGGATCATTGTTCTGTTAAAAATTAGTTTTGCCAAAGCAGTAATTTCCTGTATTTTATACCAGTCATGCATGTAGTCTGGTACCTGCGGAATACCCACAAAGCAAGAGCCCTGGTCTCCTTGGGGGCGAATGGGCTACAGGAGAGGGAAAAAATAAAAATGTGTTAAAAAAAATAAATAGTTTCTCTCATTGTGATCCTACTACATCCTCCTACATCACTTCTGGTACATTCAGGTTGATCTGCCTCTGCAGTGACATCACTTCTGGGGATGGTCAGTGGCCCTAGTTCAGACACAGTTCTACCCAGTTAGACCTGTGCAGGCCTCTACCATCCATTCTTCCTTCTATTATGCTCCCTGCAATTTTAACAAGATGCCGATTCATTGATGATAATAAGCAACCCCACAGCATGATGCTAGCGCCACCACCATATGATGTTCATACAGCCCATTCCAGCACACATAGTAATTGTCCAAAACCATTAACACTTGCTTCAGGGAGTCTGGAATTAATGGCTCAGATAGGTGTTAATATACAGTGCTGTGTACGGACAGCCTTTACAAATTAATGTATTCGACTGCTCAAACCAGTGGAAAACATTTGGACGAATTACCACCTATATCAGCTTAGATTAAAGTGTCCGTTTGGCACTTTCTGCACACACTCCATATGGTTATTGTGTACATAGTAGCCCTGGATACCAGTACTTTGCAAAACAGAGAACATTAGAATAGATTGCATAAGGCAATGGATGACACAGGGATCTTGCATCTCCATAAACCATTGAAAGAACATACAGTAGGTATGGAATCTATGATCTGGAATGTCAGCGACCTGTTTTCCAGATAATGGGTCTAAAATAACACCAACATGGATTTTTGCAGCTTACTAATCAGTATACTAGGCACTGCCTTATTACTACAGAGAAAAAGGAAATCACTAAACGTTTTGTGCTCAAATGGAAAGAGAACGTCCTTCCCGTATTTTGGAGCTTTCTAAGATAACATATTCCATACTGTAGCCCTTTTCTGTATCTTTCAAATCTGATTACAGTCTGTCAAAAGTACAAACCTCTGTAGTGTTCATAGAATGCTAGTTAGGAATCAATATATAATATAAGCAAAAAAATGTAACAATCCCTTTAAGTTGTTAATACACATAATATGCAGCAACTAGCATACAATATATGGGCCTACTGAAAAATGTCTTTTTACACTAATGTAATGGAATAGGAGAGTCAAATGTTTACTGGGAGTTTTTCTGTGCCAGTGTCCATCTGAAGAACAATTGCAACAAGTTTTACCTCTTGCTACAAATTATTGCATATGCTATATAATGTTTGTCATACTGAAAGCCTGATTTGTCCAAGTCACAAGGATTTCACACTAGGGGGCTGGGGATGCACAGTACTTTAAAGGTGCAGAAATGGTCTCTATTCTATTTCCAGCTGTATCTGGAAATGTAAAGTTATATGCAGATGTGTATTGATCCTAGCAACATTTTGTGTCATCAGAATGTAACTGGAAGGCTACTGGTTGGATTACGTTGGTGGAACCAGATCGACGAGGATGGGAAAAGTCACTGGATCTTTGAGGCTAAAAAGGTAAAGTATTTAAAGTCATGAACTTGCAGGCACAGTCCTTCTTCTGATAAAAAACTAAAAATTCATTAAAGGAGAACTAAAGCTTAACTGAAGAAGTAGGCTAGAAATTGTTGTTGTTCATTATGTTTTAGGCTTCTGTACCAGCCCAAGGCAACCGCAGCCCTTTAGCAGTAAAGATCTGTGTCTCCAAAGATGCCCCAGTAGCTCCCCATCTACTTTTCTGCTGTTTTACTGCACATAATAGGCTTTCAGTTTAAACATAATGTAAAACAAAAACTTTTTGTATTTTTTTAATTTTGGGCTCCTGAATTATACTTTATGGTGTTCCGGATTGATGCCTGCCTACTATTGATTTGTTGTGATTTACTGCACATGCTCTGTTCTGCTGTCACTTACTGAACTTAGGGTGCACAATATACTGAATTTATATAATATTAATGTCACAATACAAGGCTGATTAGTAATTACTACATGGCAGCACAGAAACCAGTGCTATTAGCATCAGAATTTAATAATCAGCCCTGTAGCATCAGCTTCCCCTAAGCTTAGCTTCTCAACTAGGGATGGGTGAATTTTTTGTCGTGCGTCCAAAAAAAAGACGTGCGTCCAAAAAATTTAGCCACGCAACAATTTTTTTGACGCCCATAGACTTTAATGGGCGTCTCTGACATTTCACCGGCGGCGAATTTTTGGCGAAACGAAATGGGTCAAATTAGCCCATCCCTATTCTCAACAGCTGCTCAGAGCCCACTGAGCATGTGAGTGTCACAGACACTTTCCAAGATGGTGACCACCTGTGACAAGTTTGAAGTCCTGGATCATTGCTGCTATTGACAAGCTGAAACTTTAGGCTGGTGCAGTAAGTTCATAATATAAAATATGGCATTTTTAGCCACATTCATTTTAGTTTAGTTCTCCTTTAAAAATTGATTTCTCACTCTCTTTTTCCTTACCAGCATTTTGACCAGTTGGCTGAAGGGACGCCAAAGGTCCTATTTATCATGCTGTGTGGAAAAAAATGCCACATTTTTAGTGATAAATTCGTTTTTTTTAGTTTGCACAGCTTTTTACACCGCTTTTCTGGTGTTTAAATTATTTGATACAGTAAGATAAGTAGGCCCCTTACTGTACAATTGGACAACTTTTATATTGGCGCTTCATTTTTGTTAGGCCAACTGATTAGGGCAGATAATCCAGGATCACATGGTTGGCTTTATAAATGGTCCAGCTACACAAGCCCAGATAGTTTGGCAGTATGGCTGAAATTGGCCTCAGTTTCAAATGTTTGCCAATGCCACAATTACTGTGTTCCTTGTTCCTATCTATTAAAGTTTGTGAAGTAAAATGTAACTGCATTAATATTTGCAAATTTGTAAGGTTTTTTTTACACACTGATTCCTGCAGTAGTTGCTACTACTTTTCACTTGTGTCATTTTGCCAGGGATATCCATGTTTTTGCTTTAAACTGTATATGAGTCTCCTAAAATTAGAGACATTCATTTCTCTGTGAATATGAATATTATGGGACTCTTGGTTTCAGCAAAAACAGCTTGTTTAACGTTTTTCAGGCTTCACCAAATATTACAACATCGACAGAGGTTGAAGCTCGGATCTTCTGGCTGGGTCTTATTATATGTCCAATGATCTGGACAATATTTTTCTTCAGCACTTTGTTTTCTTTGAAACTGAAATGGCTGGTAAGTTACAGAAAAATATAGAGCAGTGATCCCCAACCAGTAGCTTGTGAGCAACATGTTGCTCTCCTACGCCTTGAATGTTGCTCCCAGTGGCCTCAAAGCAGGTGCTTATTATTGAATTCCTTGCCTGGAAGCAAGTTTTAACTGCATAAATACTAAGTATAGTGCCAATTAGAGCCTCTAATAAGCTGCCAGTCCACATAGGGGCTATCGAATAGCCAATCACAGCCCTTATTTGGCACCCCAAGGGACTTTTTCATGCTTGTGTTGCTCCCCAACTCTTTTTACATTTGAATGTGGCTCACTGGTTATAAAAAACGGTTGGGACCCCTGATTTAGGATTTAGCTTGTGGGCTGAATAGATGGATCGTGTATGAGAGATGCTGTGGCTCTTCTTCATGTTCTCATCTTCTGATTGTGCATCGGAAGATAAGATTTTCAAACAGGACCAAATCCCAAACTGACTGATATCCATATTTCAAGGATATTGGTCAGGAGTCGTACTGGCAGGCTACCATGCATATACTGAAAATCTTGTGAAGTTTGTTTCATAAAATGTTATCAGTTGGTGTATGGCCTACTTACAGGGTTAACGGCCATGTTGCTATATGGATCAAGGGTCCATATAAATGCTTCATTGCTATGCTACTAAATGAATGGCTTAATGTTTGTCCTATAAATTACAATGTTTAGCTTACTGCCTTGTACAGCCACCTGCATTAGTTTGTTTCTGTAAGGGCAGAGACACATGATCAGATGTTAGTCGCCCGGCGACAAATCTCTTTGGGGGCGACTAATCTCCCCAAACTGCCTCCCCTGCCTAGAATGTAAATCACCGGCGGGATGGCACTTGGAGAGCTTTGTTTTCTGAAGTTGGCTCACAAGGAAACTTCGGGTGACTTCTGACAGTGTGTCTCTGCCCTTACCCCTCTTGAGGGATGGTAGCAATTTGATTGGATATCTAATCCAATATATTTGCATATAATAACAATGAAAACAGTATTTTTTCATGCACAACAATAATGATTTACCTTCTGCATACAGGCTCTTGTGATTGCTGGGATGTCTCTACAATCAGCAAATCTTTATGGCTATGTTCACTGCAAAACAGGAGGCCAACAAAATGTTAGCAAGTCGACATCAAGATTTTTATCCCAACAGCTCTTCCAACGAGTAAGTAATTCTGTCTGTGTAAAATGTTCAGAACATTCAGATGTTACCTGCGATACTTGCCAGGAGCTACAGTATAGTAAGCACTGTCATTACTACTGGTATTGTTTGGCACAAGACAGGGTAGCCCCTTGGTAAATTAAAATATTAGAAGTTACAGAGGAACTCAGGAATCACGAGGATATGTATATTACTGATTTCATCCTTTGTCTAAATGTCTAAATCTTTCTATAATAAAATATAAATAAAAACTAATGTAGGGGAACACATGACCAAATGCAAATGTGTAAAAGCCCTTACTTTGATACAAAAAAAAATAGTTGATACTTTTGTTCCTGCGCCGAACTGTTGCTTTAGCAAGATGGCCACTAAGTGGAGCTGCATGCACATTCCTGTAAAGTACATTCACTGTTATAGAAGAAGCTTTAGTATATGCAGTTTATAAGTTTTATATGCACAAAAACAAGGTTATGCAAACATCTTCTTGGTTATTATGGGATTTTCTTTTTCTTGTATACACCCATTGTACAATGCTGAGAAATATGTTGGCATTTTTTAAATACATGATGATAAAAATACATACTGTACCATTAGTTTATATTCATGTTATTTGAATAAATGTAAAAAAAAAAATTAAACAGCTAAAGGAAAATACTTTGAAATCATGTATTTGATGCATTTAGGGGATAAAGAAAATAGTATTAGAAGACCAGAAAATATAGAAGTGTTGATTCATGAATCGAGTCTTCACTGACAAGCCGCAAAATTCTGAAGCTGCTTTTGGAATTCCTGCAAAGATCCAATTACTTGTTAGTAATGAAGCTCCGAATGAACTGAGGCATAACATGATCTATTATTGTTTTTCCTCATAAACAAAGCAGCTTATAATGTCATTTGTTTTAATGTACCAGGCAGTTAAGAGGTGATTCTAGGGGCCTTAATCACAATTAGACATAGGAGGGCATCCAGAAAACTGGTATAAATTGAATCCGGAGTAACCCATAACAACCAGTCAGCAATTTTCCCTGATCGTTCAACTGCAGTAAGACAAATGTAGGCAAAGTCCTTTTCGTTAGCAATGCCAAAGCATAGCAAAGGTACATTTACAGTTGTGTTCAGAATAATAGCAGTCTGACATCGATAACCTGATCAATCACTATTTTTGGCACATTTTATATTTCTACATGGCAAATCATTTACTAGTAGGTGTAGTAGAGTAATAGAAAACCAACAGTCATGACATGCATGTTGCTGATTCTGTGTAATTCAATCATTAACTGAGGCTTGTTCCAAATAATGGCAGTATGGAGTTCAATTAGTGAAGTCATTTATTCTGTGAAAAAAACAGGTGTCAATGATGGTCCTTATTTAACTTTTAAGATGTTGTACCATATTAGCCATTCACAAAATGCAGAAAATTTTAAATTTGGTGGAAAATTGCAAACTTTCAGAGCACCCAGGGCCCTTTGTGAGAGGCCTGGGTTCTCCAAAAACTTGCAATTTCTACTTATTCAGTTAGCCAATAAAAGGTACCACCAAACATTTTCAGCCCATATGTAAGGAAGGAAGGCAGCAAATGTTGAGCATGATGGTTATAGTGCATTTCTCTCTGAAAATCGGAGTAAAATGGGTCGTTCCAGACATTGTTCAGAAGAACAGAGTACTTAAAAAGTTGATTGGAGAGGGAAACCATAAAAAGAAGTGCAGAAAATGAAAGGCTGCTTAGCTAAAATGATCTCAAATGCTTTAAAATAGCAACTAAAACATGAAAGATGTGGAAAAAAACAGAAAACTACCATTTAAATGGATTGAAGAATAGCCAAAATGACAGACTCAGCCAATGATCAGCTCCAGAAAGATCAAAGAAGGTGTAAAGTTATATGTGATACTGTTACAATTAGAAGATGCCTATGTGAAGCCAAACTATTGGTAAGAAGCCTCCGCAAAGTCCCATTGTTGAAAAAAAGATGTGCTAAAGATTTTACACTTTGCTAAAGAACACATTGACTGGCCTAAAGAAAAATGGCTCAACATTTTGTGGACTGATGAAAGCAAAATAGTTTTTTTTAGGTCTAGGGGCCACATATAGTTTGTTAGACGACCCCCAAACACTGAATTCAGTGTGAAGACAGTGAAACATGGTGGCACAAGCATCATGATATGGGGATGTTTCTCATACTTTGGTGTTGGGCCTATTTATCTCTAACCAGGGATCACAGATAAGTTTCAATACATAAAAATACTTGAAGAGGTCATGTTGCCTTATGCCGAAGAGGAAATGTCCTTGAAATGGGTGTTTCAACAAGACAACAACCCCAAACACACCAGTAAATAGCAACATCTTGGTTCCAGACCAACAAGATTGACATTATGGAGTGACCAGCCCAATCCCCGGACCTTAACCCAATAGAAAACTTGTGAGGGGACATAAAAAATGCTGTTTCTGAGGCAAAACCAAGAAATGTAGAATTGTGGAATGTAACAGGTGCCATGAAGTTGGTGGACTCCAAGCAACACAGATGTGCAGCAGTTCTCAGAAACACTGCTTATACAACTAAATATTAGTTCAGTGATTCAAAGGAAAGCAAAGTCGTGAAACATTTTTCAGTTTATACAGTGAATGTTTGAGTTTGTAAAGAAGAATGCAGGCACTGCTATTTCTTGAAACAGCCTAGTATTCCCCGTTCTGTAAAGGAATAACACAAATCTTCATGTTTTGATTTGGAATGGAATGTGCAGTGTTCCCAATCCATTTGCATGTATGCAAATAAAAGCTATTATAAAGATTTTGAGCTTTATACACTTTTTTTTAAACACACTTCTATTGTTCTGAACACAACTGTATATATGTTCATTGTGTCCATATCATTTTGTAAAGATTTTGGGGGACTCTGAAGCATTGAACTTTGCATAGGGGGGTTCCCTGGCCTAGCTGCCTCATTGAAGCTGATTATTTGCTGTGGATTATTACAGCCAATGAATGTCAGGATTTAGTTCTCTTACATATGGGCAATCTTTTGTATATCTACAAGTGTATTATGAATGTCTAAATGCATATATTGCATATTATTTGCTTTTTTGTGAGTTCAACACACATTTCTCTATTTTGTTGTATTACGAACATGCTGCATCTGGTGGATTCCTAGAGAGCAGATAAAGGAAGCTCAGACCTTAATTCATTGATTTTTTTTCCCAACAGACACTATGATGTTCGACAGTTGAAATTTCCATATGATCCAACCCTCTTTGCATGGATAACCAGAGATATGCCTGCCTGTAATTTTGTCACTGAGATAAGTGTGAAAATACATCAATCATAGTGCCTTATTTTCCTTTAATATCATTTTGACGTTCCTGCAATTTTGTTTATACCTTTTATTTATTAAATTATACATTTCCTAAACCATGTCAAGTGTGATAGATTTCCTACACAACTGCTTCACCTTTTCCTTACTAAATAGTTACATTTATGTACAATGTAGATTCATCTGTCTCCGCTGAAAGGGCATGTCGGATGTAAAAATAAAGGGAACTTACTCTCAGGCCCAGGCAGGCAATCTGTGGACTTTGGCAAATGCCAGACGGGCTGGTGTAAGATGTTATAGGCAGTCACTACTTATTGAGTAGGTGGGAGGCTGTTTGGGCCTTTGTGTACCTAAAATGTCAGGGCCTATTTTTAATCTCATTCCTGACCTGCTTATTTTTCTGAACTTTTCTTAAGGTGAGTGAACACATGGTGTAAATTTACTAAACGGTGAAAATTCGCCAGCGACACCTTTGCAGCCATCGCAACACTTCGCCTGCCAAAAATTCGCTCAGACAACACTAATTTACTAAAATCCAAGTTGCGTCCAGGCCGCCAAACACTGGTGAATTTTGGCTAGAATTACTTTGGCAATCAAAGGGAAGATGCGCTAGCATTCAATTATGCCTAGCGCAACTTCGCTCAGGCTAATTTGCATATGGTGGGAAATTAAAAAGTTGAATGAATTAATGAGTTGACCTGTTAAGGACTTTTGCAGGCTATCACTCTGAAAAAAGGAAGACACCAGTGTTTTTTGGGACTTGGAAAATGTTTCTACTAAAAATATGATGTAAGTAACAGAAGAATGAGGAAGATATATGCACTCCACTGCACTTTGCCTG
This sequence comes from Xenopus petersii, assembly GCA_038501925.1. Lineage (NCBI taxonomy): Eukaryota > Metazoa > Chordata > Amphibia > Anura > Pipidae > Xenopus > Xenopus petersii. The sequence continues at coordinate 33,380,014 of CM076689.1, read as the reverse complement.
GTCTGAGCTGGCGAAGGCAAGTATGGTGAAAGAGGTAACGTTCAGTAAAATCCGTATCTTAGTGAATTTGCGGAGTAACGTCCATGTGCCAGAGCGAAAAATAGATTTTTGTACTTACCGTTAAATCCTTTTCTCTTGTCCTACATTGGGGGACACAGGCACCATGGGGATGAAGATCCTGTTGCTTGGAGAAAGGACACTAAAATGTTAAAGTGGCTCCTCCTTCTCTGGGCTTCATCCCTGCCTACCTCCTCAATCCTCAAGCCCTACCAATTGCCCATGTGAAGAGAAGAAGCACCTCCCCAATGCAAGCTAAGCACGGTATGAACCACTTGCTGTTTGAACTTGTTGGTATTTGAACAATAACAATTATATATGATATTAACTGATAAATGTTAACTTGAACTAATACAGGGAGGGAAGGCCTGTGTCCCCCAAGAGAAAAGGATTTAACGGTAAGTACAAAAATCTATTTTTCTCTTGCCTAGATTGGGGGACACAGGCACCATGGGGACGTCCCAAAGCTACCCATGAGGGTGGGACTTTTTACCCCTAGTGTTCAGGGAATAACCGCCTGCAACACTTTCCTCCCGAAGCTTGCTTCGGCTGAGGTGAATGTATGCATCTTGTAGAATTTAGAAAAGGTGTGTGTGGATGACCACACTGCAGCACTACAGACCTGTTCTGCTGAAGCCTGGTGGCGAACCGCCCAAGAAGTGCTGAGCGCACGAGTAGAATGAGCTGAACCCAGAAGGGTGTGGCCTTACCACGTTCCCTCAGGCAAGTTTTGGCTGCATAAAAACCAGGTGTACTGCCAAACAGAGCCTCAATGTAGGTTGATAATCCACATAGGGGCTACTAAATTTGGCAACCCAAGAACATTTTTTCATGCTAATGTTGCTGCGCAACTCCTCCTTTTACTTCTGAATGTTGCTCACAGGTTCAAAAGGTTGGGGATCCCTGCTCTAAACTAAAGCTCAGGGCTGAACATATTTTAAATCTTACCACCCTACCATTCCCCACAGTTCAGGTTCCCACACTAGATCCCCAGTGTAGAGCCATACATTCCCACCTTACAGTGGCATGAGATACACTGACAATCTGTTATCTATAAATAACCAGACAATGAAATATTTGTTTTGTATGTTATATGAGTAAGGTGCCCCAAACAGCTTTGATTTACTCTATTGTTAAACAGGGGTTCTTTGCAACAAAAGACTTTGTCGTGTAGCTCATAAAATCTATGGCTCTGGATGTTAAAGGGATACTGTCATGGGAAAAAAATTTTTTCAAAATGAATCAGTTAATAGTGCTGCTCCAGCAGAATTCTGCACTGAAATCCGTTTCTCAAAAGAGCAAACAGATTTTTTTTATATTCAATTTTGAAATCTGACATGGGGCTAGACATAGTCAATTTCCAAGCTGCCCCAAGTCATGTGACTTGTGCTCTGATAAACTTCAATCACTGTTTACTGCTGTACTGCAAGTTGGAGTGATATCACCCCCTCCCTTTCCCCCCCAGCAGCCAAACAAAAGAACAATGGGAAGGTAACCAGATAGCAGCTCCCTAACACAAGATAACAGCTGCCTGGTAGATCTAAGAACAGCACGCAATAGTAAAAACCCATGTCCGACTGAGACACATTCAGTTACATTGAGAAGGAAAAACAGCAGCCTGCCAAAAAGCATTTCTCTCCTAAAGTGCAGGCACAAGTCACATGACCAGGGGCAGCTGAGAAATTGACAAAATGTCTAGCCCCATGTCAGATTTCAAAATTGAATATAAAAAAATCTGTTTGCTCTTTTGAGAAATGGATTTCAGTGTAGAATTCTGCTGGAGCAGCACTATTAACTGATTCATTTTCCCATGACAGTATCCCTTTAAGCACTTAACTGCCGGGACTGAAAATGTCCATTTATTTCTTTGATCTCTGCCTCACCGTGTGTTTTCTGGCAACGCAATGCAGTAAAATCAAAGAAACCAACAAGGAAAAGGTTATAAAGTATAATGAGCAAACTAAACCTTTTGATCGGTGTGAACAATTATGACAACTGTGGTTTTGTATTTAAAAGACAAGGAAAGTCTAAAATAGAATAAGGCTAGAAATGCTGTATTTTGTATACTAAACATAAGCATTAACTTACTGCACCACAAAGCCTAATCAAACAAATGATTTATGCTTTCAAAGTTGGACACAGGGGACTGTAATTTTGTAACTTTGTTAAACATCTTTGCCTGACCCTGCACATGCTCAGTGTGGTCTGGGCTGCTTGAATTCTACATGGCTGGTAAGTAAGGTGGGGGCTCCCCCTGCTGTTCATAAGTATGAAGTATTATTTCCCTGCTCAGCAGTTAGGGACCATCTGACTATTCCTATCCACAGTAGTAAATGAAGGGAGAACTTCACTGTATACAGTCAGGTTTCTTATAAAAACGGTACACATTTTTTAATTAAAGTATTTTGGAGATAGGATTCTTTTTCATTAAAGAAAGTAAAAATGGGATTTTGTTTTTTTGCCTTTCCTTGTCCTTTAAGAAAAGTTCTAGTTTATTTTTTGCATTCATGGCATTCAATAACGTATAACTGGAGCAATCTCCAGTTACATGTACTAAGTATGAATGTACATTTGAGCATCTCTTATCCAATCAGAGCTGCAGAGTCTTCTGCCCCTGTACAGACTATAAAGGTAGCCAAACACGGCCAATAAAATCTGCCAAAAGTCAGTAGCTTATTGGTCCGTGTATGGGGCCCACTGACAGACCTGACTGATCAACATCTGTCCAGAAATCAACCAGATATCAATTGGGCAGGTATGATTTTCCTATCCGATGAGGAACACAATGTTTGAACTGACTGAGTGTCATAAATAATGGATAATTCTGTAAAATACTCTTACTAGCAAATAATTTAAACGTTAAATAAACCCAATAGGCTGGTTCTGTCTAAAATGAGGATTAATTATATCTTAGTTTGGGTCAAGTACAAGAAAGTTTTTTTATTATTACATAGAAAAAAATAATTAAAAAAAGAATCTTGATTATTTGTATAAAATGTAGTCTATGGGAAATGGCCTTGCCGTAATTCGGCGCTTTCTGGATAACAGGTTTCCGGATAACGCATCTCATACCATAAGACACTTTTGTCCTATAACAGCACAGATTTTTTTTCAATGCTCAGAAATGCGTGCGGATAACATAATTCAGATTCCTATATGTGATTCAATACTAAAATGCTTCTGAAGCCTGAATGTAGGGAGCAAACTGGTTACCAATGGCCAATTGTCCACAGTTCTGGAGAGAGATCTGACTTATCATTTGATAAGATCATTTTGAAATTAAAAAACCTTCTCTGTACATTTTGTCTGTTGTCAAAAGTTTCTCTTGTCCTAGTTTCAAATAAAAAGCAATGTCCATGGCACATGTAAGTAACTTATGTCTTTTACAGACTGTATTTTCACGTCAGTAGGCCTTGTGCTTTATGGTTGGGTTAACCGCATATAAAGTGTATTGTTTTTTGCCAGCTAACTGAAGTGGAAAACTTACCTCTTTGCCCTCGTCTTGTGCCAAACCATGTGCTAAGTGGGCACTAAACGTACTCTTGCCCACACCACCCTTTACAGAGAGAACCAAAATCTTGTGTTTAACCAATGACATCCTTTCTTTTATTTCTTCTATAGCTGTTAAAGAAAAACAGTGTTTAGCCAGAGGAATATGGTAACATAGAAATGCCTATGACTAAGACCCCCCAAGAAGGCACGAAACACGGAAGACTTTTCTTGTACTATGTAAGGGTGCTGTAACGTTTTAATAAATAATTACGCAGTAGAAGTCAAATGTGGTCCAGCTTGTGCCAGCCTAATTTTGCATAGTTTAATAGTATCTTTGTCAGAATAAATGTAATGACACATCCAGCGGGAATCTGCTCATTATCAAGACACCCATGTATTCACAGGCTATAGATAACCCACCACTATTGCCCTATTGTGTGAATTCTTCATATGCTTAAGAATGCCTAATTATACATGCAGAATCTCTCACGTGCAGTGCTTTTTAAAAGTTCTGAAACAATTCTTCTAAATACAATTATAATAAAGTAATAGTTATGCTGTGATTATGTCATAAATGTAAGGCAGTGACATAGATATTATTTGGACATGTCCCTTATTATTTGGGAGTTTGTTACCTGGGTCTGGAGCTGATGTTGCTGCTGATTTGGGCATCCCTGGCACGCAGAACTCTTGCCAGCCTCAGTGCTGCCTGTACCTGGGCAATCTGTATTGAAAACACTACTTATTAACATCATTTTAGAAATCAAATAAAAAAACACACAGCTTCAAAACCAAGTGAAAGCTTTATTTTTATTTTTTATTTTACATACGCTGGGGTGCATTTTCTGGTATATCAGCCATGCCTGCGAAAACCACTTCCTGCTTCCGATATGATCTTAGCAACCATGCATTCTGCGTTCCAAGCCTCGTTTTAATGATTGTAGCGGGTTGGGAACTACGTGGTCAGGGTTGAGGTTTGATTGGTTGTAGATAGCGGAAGAAGCCGAAAGAGGCGGGGCATATGGAGTTTCATATATGGGCTGAAAAAGTTGCGCGGTTTCAGTTGTGTCTGAAACAAGAGGGTGTTGGGTTTGGAGAGAATGGTTGAAAGCAAAGCAAAGCAAAGCAGAGCGGAGTGTGACGGAGAAGGGCAGAGGGTGGATTCTGATGAAGAAGGGAGGAGAATAAAAGAGCAGGGATAAGATTTAGATGGAGACATGCAATGTTTGATAGTGTTTAACAAGTCACTGAGGGATTGACACATGGTGTTCCAAAATGTTCCCCATCACTGATACAAGGTGCATAAAGCCTTGCATTGAGCAGTGTAATCTCTGTGAGGCCTTATTCCCGCTGTATATTAAAAACACACATAGCACTTATGTATTTACTCTGTAGCTTTTCATTTGGCTAAATTAGAAGACAGACTATGGGCACCCAGGTTGTTGTCTCTGGATCTTGTCATTCTGTGTATTTTATTAGGCTGACAGAAACAGATGTGCTCAGTGCCCCAGATCCTTTGATTTGAATCCAATCAGCCTGTGTGCACACATACATAGAGGAGCTGAGGTCAGCCCGGAGATGCCTGCTTTTGCATATTTGGATTGACTTAGGGTTGCCACCTGGCCGGTATTTTACCGGCATGGCCAGTAAAAATGATGGTTGATCCCAATTTTATTAATAGTGGGAAAAGATAAATATATAGGAAGGTCAGGGTTTTTTTCTGGAAAAGATGGCAACCCTAGCTCCACTGTGTGTGGGCTCACACATGCATATCAGATTCAAACCAGTGGCAGTGAGCAGATCTGATTCTGACAGCCTGCAAAATATGCAGACTGACAACAGCCGTAGCCTTCAGTTTCAGTCTGTGTGCCCATAGCCTTAGTTTCTTAGTCAGCTGGCTAAGGGAGCATATAGTCTGGACTATGGATCATGACAATGCCACCCGGGGGCCATGTTACTGTTCCAGAGCCCCCTCAGCCATCAAGACTAACTCCAGTGCACCTTATTGCTCCAGAGAAGCCTTAAGGCAGTAGCTTTCCCTTTCTCTAAGGAGGCTTATGGCTTATTCCTAATCCCTAGAGATCAAGACATAGCAGTCTTTCTCCAAAAGCTATGGGTTCAATTAATTATCACCAGTCCCGCTACTGCCGATCCTCATCTTTATAAAATCTTACACTTTACGAAAGCTCTTCCTCGCTCCACCTCCTCTCTATTTTTGTAGCCTGCTCATCTCCTGGGCACAGATTTCCAGCACTATTCTTATCAGTCAAGCAGGTCTGGGCTGAGATTTAAAATAGGCCCTGCATTTAAAATACACAGAGGCCCAAAAAGTACCCCACAGGCCCAATAGATAGTGACAGTAAAACAGCTCTTTTTGGATAGTACTTTGCATGTTCATTCTGCAAAGCAAAATTTCAGAGTGCTTCAGCTGGGCCCCTGTGTGCATTCTCTGAATGTACTTCTGTTCATAGCTTACCTATGATGCTCTCCCTCACAGCTCCATGGGATATTGAACTCCTCCCCGCTATGGCAGGGTCCCAAAATCCTGTAAAGGGTTCTGCAATATTTAGCCACACCACCACGAGTTTTCCATCATTCTCCTTCCACCCTCCCCAAGAGACTGCTTTTGTCTCTGCTGGCATCTCCTTCTGTCTCAGAAGCAATGCTGAATATGAAAGCCCAAACATACAGCATATGCTACATACATGCTGTATTGCAAATACTGTAACAGTTTTACCATCTCAGAGAGAGAGAGAAGAACAAGAGGAGGAAAGGGTTAGCTTGTGACTTTTTTCACCTTCGACCAACAGAAGGCGCCATCCCATATGCATATCTTAATTCCAGACCACATCATAGGGTAATGCGCCTGAACCTGAAGAATGACCAGTTGGACCTGGAAGAAAGCAGATTGTCAAGAGGCCAAGGACTCCCTCAGATGGTGGCTTCTCCCCCAAAGGTCTCTGAAGAAAATATCTTTTCAAGCAACCTTTAGATTTTAAATCATCACACATGGTAGTGTCAGAGGGAGCTGCTGAGTTGTGGTAAAATAACTGTACATGAATTCTGGGCTCAGTGGAGAAAACATTACGAAAACCTACCCCTGGCATCTCTGTGTAAAATCTTCCATGGTGCCTGGGACTTGGTGATCTACACACTGCACAGTTCCCTCTGAAGTGGTCTGCAATGAAGCTACACATATGGGATGCCTTAGAACTTAAAAGAAAAGCCCTTTTCAAACAACATATAGATTTTTTATCACCACACATGGTGTTTCTGAGGGAGGGGCTGAGTTGTGGTACACTCACTGTACAGGGTTCTGGGCTCAGGGGAGAAAACATTGAGAAACCCACCCCTGGCCCCTCTGCTTAAAATCTTCAGTGGCGCCTGGGACTGAATGATCCAGACACTGTACAGTGCCCTGCGCTGCAGTATGTTGATTGGTAAAGAGAATTCCATCTTAACCCAGAAGCTTTGTAGGGTTAATGTGCCGAAATTCAGTCCCTGTCTTTTCTTGCCTCTCCAGCTGCCCACCGGCCCACACACATCAACTTCTGAATAGTGTAACTGGTTACATACGTAAATCAAGGAGGCATGAAAACAGCCAGACAGCTCTTAATGAAGAAAAACAGATTCAAAGCTGGGCAGGAGACAATCTACCAGTCAACACTACAGTTGGTATATTCCAAAGGTGAACACTTGACTGGCACGGGTGTTTCAGTCTTCTAACTCTAAAGGACCTTGTGGCATCAAGATACACCCCAAAACTCCCCAGGTTTGTGACAAGAAGCAAAGAGATAGTTCAGGTCTATGTTAAATTTAGAAGGCTGCTACCACATTCACACTTTCATCCGATTCTACAGAGTTTGAGGCCTTAGCTGACACTAGTTTTAAGAGGATGATGCTATAGGTTGTGGTATCCTAGGCACCAATTTATTTTGCCATTATCATAGTTAATTAATTAGGGGGAAATCTGAATTTTTCTACTTATTAAATCCTTCTTTGTTCTTTGCCTACATTGAGGGACACATGCGTTCCTTCACTGTAATGAAATGTCAGATTGATTGCAAATTCTTTTACTATACTGTGTAGAATTTTAAATAATTGAACAGCAAAATACTTTTTTCTTCTGTGCCCCTTTCATATCAGTACATATGGGCAGTATTGCCTCTAGCAGACCATGAGATAGGGGCCAATCAATTATCCATGACTTATAAAATTCTCCTTAGCACAGTTATTTTTGTCCAACTAGCCAGAAGGTAGGATCTCCCTCCCCACTTCTATCTGTTTTTGGCTGCTAGTGTGTGTCTGTATTTTTACATGTTTTTAGATGCAGGTCTTCCACAGCTTGGGTTTTATGTTTTGGCATCCATAGTAGAAATTCCTTGTAGACAGGGCATTGCAATTTATTTGCCCTTTTGATTGTTAACATTCAATGCCAGTATCATTGGTTGAGGGATTGTCTTCTGCAGCTCTTTTTTGTCATTTAATTACAGTGTCCAATGTGGTTGCCAACCAGCCGGTATTTGACCAGCCTCGTAAATCAGTCGGGTCAGTATTCCTAATTTATTCCTAATTTACCTGCAATGTAGGCTTGATAGATCCTGTGACTTGGAAGGAACGCAGAAGAAAATGAAAATTTCACTTGTCACATATTGTAAATTCCTTTTTCTACTAGTCCTAACACGTTTTCCCATCCCAAGTTATTAATATTGGTTCTGTACTGCTACGGCAAATGCTTAACATAGGTAAGGAGAAAGTCAGGATATCTTATATGTCATGGCTAAATTTAATTGGCTACTTTACAGGTGCATTTACCATATGAGTAGTGTGAAATTCTTATATCAGGCTCAAGTGAATGGACATTCCTAAGAAATCCTCCCTTGACAGTGCCATTGTCTGCCGTAGGCAGAGGGTTTACCAGTAATTTGCTGCAGGTAGAGAAGCTTATTTTCATTGCATCCGTTTTATCAAAACATCATGCCATAGGATTAAGACAGCACAATGGACACTAAACCCTTGTATTGGAGTATGGGAAAAGCTGTGTCAGTATCCTGGAAAGTAAATTGGGGGTTACATGCTTTAGAAATGAGCAGTATACCCCCTTGTTTAGCATGAGGTCAGTGAATAGGGCTTGTGCTGAACCCTTTTTTTTGTTCAGCTAAATAGAAATATTCAAACTATGCTATGTCTGGTCCTTCATAGATTACCAATATACACCCAACTCTCTTTGCCCTATGCTGTGACTGTTTTCTTAGCAAAAGTCAATTTTGCAGGTGGATAATCTGTGCACTTCTACATATCTGCTTTGCAAAGACCAAAAACTGCATTAAACTAACAGCATATCTGTGGTTTCAAACTTACCTCAAGTGCTCATTCCTTGGTATATAAAGTTCCTGTTGACATTATAGTAGACTTCAACATGTCAAATGTATCTTTAATTACATGCATATCAAATCTCATCAGAACTGAAATGTGTTGTCAGTTCCTTTGTCAAATTTACTTGAAGTGCTCGCTCAGTGTTTGTGGCTGCAGTGTATAAAGCTCCTGTTGACTTTATGGTAGGATTCAACATGTCAAGGATTACTTTAATTACATGCATATCAGATCTCATGAAAATGGAAATGTATTATTAGCTCCTTTTGTTTTCTGTCTTGGAGATCTCAGACTCAAGCCATTTGATAGAAACATTGATATATTTCCTAGTATTTAATGTAAAAGAGATTTTCTGTTATAACTAAGCAATGTTCCAGAATTAGAAGCGGAGTTTACCTGCCTGAATAAAAGAGTTGAAGCCTGATTTATACTCCTCTGCAATGGTTCAAATTAATTCCTTATTCCTAACATCCTAGTTTCCTGCTGTGAAGTGCTGATTCTAAAGATGATTTTATACCCTTTCCCTTTTATTTAGTAACACTTTATGAAAATATTTTGGCTACTTTTCCTACAGTGAAGCAAATCACTTTCATTTTTAGTTTGGGTCAGTGTATGTGTTTTATTAAAAGCACTCTGGCCCAAGGTAAGGATGCTGTGCCTTTATGTGTATCTATCTCCCTGAGTATCCCCTGAGCAGGATTTTATACAATGCAGTAAAGTTGTACAAAAGTATTATAATGCTAGTGGGCCTGTTCAGGGCAACACAGGGGATACTTGGGAAATAGTTTTTACATGATAGTATCATGCCCAGGGGACAATTTTTAGGAAAAATACACACTGGTCCAAGCCACAACATTAGTGATTTGCCTCACCTCTAGTTTTCCTTTAATAGTACATTTATTGCAGATAATAAATAAAAGCTGTAAGACATGTTGTCTTAAAGGAATTGTTCAGTGTAAAAATAAAAACTGGGTAAATAGATAGGCTGTGCAAAATAAAACATGTTTCTAATATAGTTAGTTAGCCAAATATGTAATGTATAAAGGCTGGAGTGATTTGATGTATAACAAGTCAGTCAGGACACTACTTCTTGATTTTCAGCTCTCTTGGTTTACACTGACTGGTTACCCTGGCTACCAGGCAGTAACCAATCAGAGACTTGAGGGAGGGCCACATGGGTCATATCTGTTGCTTTTGAATCTGAGCTGAATGCTGAGGGTCAATTACAAACTCACTGAACAGAAATGTACCATGTGGCCCCCCTTCAAGTCGCTGACTAACTCAGAGTTATAGAGCTGAAAAGCAGGAAGTTGGATTGTGGCTGTTTTATTAGACATCTGTTCACTCCAGCCTTTATATATTACATTTTTGGCTAACTAACTATATTAGAAACATTTTTTGTTTTGCACAGCCTATCTATTTACCCAGTTTTTATTTTCACACTGAACTATTCCTTTAAGGCCCCGTCATTCCACAAAGATTATCTGTTTTGCAGTGGCATATCTACTGGGTATGAGGCAGCCTGCACCCCCTTGGGGCCCGCCAGATAAATCGAGGGCGGCAGGACAGTGGGAGATTTTACGGCAGGCGCCAGCAACAATCCAGCGTGGGATTCATATGGAGGGGGTGCTGGGTGCACATAATGCACGCAGGCTCGCTTGTACCTAGTTATGTCACAACTGTTTTGGCAACAGTGCAGAAATGCACTAGGCCCTCTGTACAGTTCAGTCTCCCACCAGTTTACTCTTTAAAGTGTAATAACAGGTGGAAATTTTTCACTAGGTCTAATAGCCAATCAGAAATTTGTCTTGGGACCTGTTATCCAGAATACGTGGGACCTGTTATCCAGAATACTCGGGACCTGGATCTTCATACATTTAGGGGCACATTTACTTATCTTGAGTGAAGGATTAGAAGGAAAAAAACTTCGAATTTCAACGTTTTTTTTTGGCTACTTCGATCATGACTTCGAATCGAACTATTCGAACTAAAAATTGTTTGACTATTCGACCATTCGATAGTCGAAGTACTGTCTCTTTAAAAAAACTTCGACCACCTACTTCGCCACCTAAAACCTACCGAGCACCAATGTTAGCCTATGGGGAAGGTGCCCATAGGCTTTCCCTAGCAATTTGTGATAGAAGGAAAATGGTTCGATCGATGAATTAAAATCCTTCGAATTGTTCGATTCGAAGGATTTAATCGTTCGATCAAACAATTTTTCGTTCGATCGAACGAATTGCGATAAATCCTTCGACTTTGAATATCGAAGTCAAAGGATTTAACTTCGATGGTCAAATATCGAGAGTTAATTAACCCTCGCTATTCGACCCATCGTAAATGTACCCCATAGTCTACTAGAGAATCGTGTAAACATTAGTTAAACCCATTAGGCTGGTTTTGCTTCCAATAAGGATTAATTATATATTATTTGGGATCAAGTACCAGCTACTGTTTCATTATTACAGAAACAAGGGGAATCATTTTTGAAAATTTGGATGGGGAGATGGCCATCCCGTAATTCAGACCTTTCTGGATAATGGGTTTCTGGATAACGGATCCCATACCTGTACTGTAACAAAATATGGCCAAGAGTAGTATAAATACAAAACTTGGTAAAAGCTTGTTTACCAAGTTGGTAACCAAAGTTCAAACTTTGCATTTAGAACAGGAGGTTGTAACTGGAATACCTCCCTTAAGCTGGAGGTCTGGAGCATGTGAACCTGGACCCTACGTTATTGTTGGTGAATGTACCCCATTATTCACTGCTTATATTACATATAATGATGGCAATATAAGTGTGAGCCATAATAAAGAGAATGATGATTTGTTATCCCCACAGTGGCTGTTTTAGTTTGCCAAGGGGCTGTAAAATGCATTCTTGCATATAACAATATCCTTTTGTCCTGCAGACGTTTATTCAATATCTTTAATAGAAAAAATGTCCTTTGCTATGAAAACTATGATGTATGGTTCAGCATGAAAGATCTCCTACAGAGCAATACATTTGGTAAGTATAATTAACATAGAAATAATCCAATTATATATTGCCATATGTGCACTTGGCAGGGATGTTCTTTAAAAGCTTCGTGATGATTGTTTTGATCACAGCTAAAGTACAGAATTCTATTAATTAATGTTCAAAGCATTTCTTTTGGTGCACACCCAGCATATTATCTTCATTACTGTTTGCTTTTTATTTGTTTGTTTTATCACTTAGAAATCTTTTAGGGTCAGGCCATACTGGGCGTTTTGGGGAGATTTGGTCGCCTGGCGACTAATTGCCTCATAAAAACGCCGGTGCTAATCACACGCGGTGATTCGTTTTCCGATGTCGCCCCAAGGTTTCCCCGTGAGGCAGCTTCGGGCTACTTCGGAAAACGAACCGCCGCGTGTGATTAGCGCCGGCATTTTTTTTTCCATTTTAAGCCGGCGCAGAGTGAAGGAAGGCTTAAAGGGAAAGGGGAGATTGGTCGCCGCAAAAACGAGGCGACCAAATCTCCCCAAAAAGCCCAGTGTGGACTTACTCTTAGGGTTACCTTTTCTTACAGGTATAGTACATAGGTTTGAGGAAGTACTCAGTTACAGTAAGGCAGTTAGAGTTTTTTATTATCTGCTATATTGCACATCGTTAACATCAATCCCTGTTGCAGTGAAACTTATAAAGTCCCTATCACATAACTCCCAACATTTTGGAAATATATTTGCCCTCTAAGCTGCAAGTCAGTGTCCCCAAGAGACCTGCTTATCTTAAATTGTTACAAGTGTTTCTTTGCTTACCTTAAATTGTTACAAAAGTATATAAGTGCACCTGCCACATATTCTGGGCGAAAGTCGGGACATTAACAATCCGGGACTGCAGGTTGAGCTGTCAAAATCAGGACTGTCCTGCACAAAATGTGAGAGTATGTTATCACATTCACACAACACTAGGATCACTACAGGAGCCTGTAAGTGTTTGACATTGGCATAGGGTTACCAGAACAGTTGAAAATTCAGGGACATGTCTAATAAATTATTGTTGAAGGACTCCACTGATTTCATTCAAATTAGAATTAGTGCAGCCCTTCAAGCTTGGTTTTTTCCAGATATCCTTGAATTTTCAATCTGGGGACCTTGCTTTGGATATCAGAATACTGCAGCCGTCCCCTGCAAAGCCAATGTCCAGCCACATAGCCAGCGGGATAGCAAAACAGATTAAACGATTTGTAGAAATGGGCAACCTGATCCATAGATACAATTAACTGTGATTAATTTGAAATGTGCAACAAAATGACAAATACTCCCTTATTTTCACCAGTAACATCTGTGTATACCACCACAGGTCTTCATTCCACAACATTTAATCTTCATGTGCCAGATGAGTCAAAAATATATAAACAACATTAATCAAAAAGATAGTCTAGTCACAGTCTAGTATCCAACCAGCACTGATATGTAGGAGCACAACTCTGATCTACAGGATCAAAGAAACTGTGATCCAGTTGTTTAAAAAAGGAAGGAGGAGAAAAGAAGCAAAAATACATTTCCAATCACATTAAATGAGATGTAAACAACATAATAAAAATTGCCTAATGAAAGAATATGTAGAGCTAAGCAACTTTCCAGTATACATTAAGGGGAATATTTATCAAGGGTCGAAATTCAAATTGAAAATCTTCAAAATTCGAATTCAAAAAGACCAACCGAAATTAAGTCGAAGTTCTTTTTGGCCGCATAGGTCCGTTCTCGTTCGAACAGGCCCGTATTCAGCCGAATTTGAATCGTACAAATCAAAGTAATAGCGCATTCGATCGAATTCGAATTTTTGGGAAATACTTTGATTTTTCAAAGTCCACCAATTGACTCCAGGAGCTCCCCCATAGGCTAAAACAGCAATTCGGCAGGTTTTAGATGGCAAATGGTCGAAGTCCAATTTTTAAAGAGACAGTACATGATACATCGAATTTGGACTATTCCCTAGTCAAGGTACACAAAAAAATAGCAAGAAATTCGAACTTTTTTCATTCAGAAATTCACCTCGACCTTTGATAAATTTGCCCCTAAATATTGGCTAAAATGAAGCATTTTCTTACTATAAATGTCAGGACCTGCCCAGTGTAAAACGGACCTGCCCCAGTGCACTTCCTCCATTGTACATTGTGTCTGCCTTTGCCAGCACTGGAAAAAAAAAAGACTTTTCTTTGCTTTCTCTTCTACTTGACACCACTCAAAACAGAGACTATGGAGAGATTAAAATCTACTACACCACAGCTAATAAAAAGATACATGGAGTAACTATCTTTCTCTGTAATAATAAAACAGTACCTTGTACTTGATCCCAACTAAGATCAAATGGATCCTTATTGGTAGAAAAACCAGCCTATTGGGTTTATTCAATGGTTAAAGGATATTCAAGTAGACTTAAGGTGTGAAGATCTAAATTATGGAAAGCTCCATTATCCAGAAAACCCCAGGTCCCAAGTATTCTGGATAACAGGTCCCATACCTGTACTTTTTTATTACTACAGAGCAAAAAGGAAATTATGGCATAAATTTATACTGCCAGTATTGTCCATACGTAATACGTAAAACCTCAGACGACACTAGTAAAGCCAAATGCATATTAGTTTACTATAATTGTTTTATTAGTATTAAGTTTATAGCACCCCTATACCATGACCCTCCATCACCCTTTTTAAAGCTTTATTGGTAGCATACTCCCCAAACTTGAACCACCCCCACACCTTTGCTCTGTTTATTGGATTGCCATTTTAAATACCTTTATATAAATTGCTTAAAACAACAAACTGTAAGGAAAAACACGTCCAAGCACAGTTTTCCAGTATGTTTTACGATTGTTCTACACACCAGAGGGCAGTATTTCCTTCACGGATTGAATGCTTTGCCAGAAATATGTGCAAAGTATAAATGTGTGGATTGCTGACGTGTGAGAGAAAATGATTTGTATAAGAATGTGTGTGTTAAGGTGAGAGAAAAGTAGAGAGGGTAACAAATTCTGTACAGAATTATCTTATTAATTGCTATGCTTAGGTTTGGTTGGCCTGATTGCTCTAAAGGAACAATTCAGTGTAAACATAAAAAATGGCTAAATATAGGCTTTGCAAAATAAAAATGTTTCTAATATAGTTAATTAGCCAACAATGTAATGTATAAAGGCTGGAGTGACTGGATGTCTAACATAACAGAAGAGTCTTTTAGCTTGGGGTCCGGGCCGTTGCTCCTATCAGAAGAAAACTGCACCTGCCTGGGATTCTTCCAGCGAGCACCACAGAGCGATCCTCTTCCAGCTTCTTCTATCTTCAAATTTGCCAGGGCAGACGCATTCGCAGTGCAACGAAATAGCCAACATACACACCCACAAGGAAAAAATAGAAGCCAGAAGATTATCACTCCGAGGTGCTCACTATAAGAATCCGGTGCAGTTTTCTTCTGAGCACGGCCCCAGGTTTCAGGTAAGTACATGTGATCACTTAAGGGTGCCTAACGTTCCCCAAGTTAAAAAACTTTTCCTTCTCCTTTAACAAAGATTTCCATGGTTGCCTTCGAAATGCCACCGCTAGAATTACAATAGTAAATGAACTTCCACATTGAAAGGTGTTAGTGTTGGCAGACAGAATGGCATCATGCCTCAAACCCTTTCTGTAAGGAATGGAATAGAAGTGAAATGACTTCCTCATGGGCTTCCAAAAGGCTTGTGGGACAACCTACAGAGTCTACATTCAATTTGAAGTAATCAATGTATTAGCTTTTTTTTTTGTGTCTTTGATGTGTGACATATTTTAAAAGAAGCTCTAATGCCCTTTTCTCAGGTGAACATGGGTTGATCCTTATTTGTAGTTCTATAGTTGCATGATGTAGCCATTAAAACATGGTGAATGCTTGCATTGTGTAGTGTGGTGTAGAGTAATCATGATAATCAATTCTACAGTTTACTGATAGAGCTGTAGAGTGCTTGACCCTCCGTGCATCTATTAGTTAATTTGATAGAATAATGCAAACTTCTAGTATGCCAGTTCTCAGGCTTTGTTAAAGGGGAGCTGCTCCTTCACGTCTTTGCAAGATTTTTTTTTAAAGAAATAGGAGGCTTTTTAGGCAGAGACACATTTGACAAGTAAGATAAATGTAGCTCCTCCCATGATCCCTCCTCGCCAATCACAAAGTGGTCCTTTGTATCACATATTCTTTGATTAGGAGTAAAAAAAAACATATTTCATGAGAGTATGGCCTCTCTGGTATTATTCTTTGGGCTTGGGCAGAAACAGTACAAGGAACCTTGGGACGGGTTTCAGTTTTTGTCCCATCTCCCCCAGCTGTAGTCTCTACGCACTATTACTTCATGTCTGGCAAAGTTATTGGAGGACAGAGACCAGATACCATGGGAAGAGTAAGCATAGATGAGAGAGTTTCTACATCCTCTAATGCAAATACAATTATCTTTGCTAAACCGCATGTTCTTTAACTGGGGTCAGGTTATTCTGTTTAATTTAGCAGTGTTTGGTGATCAGTTCTCCATCTTCAATCTTTTTGATAATTGTGTGTTAAAAAAAAATAAAAAGCTTTCCAGGTTTAGAAAAAAAAAGCATTTGATGCAAGAACATTTTTTTACATAGATAGATCCAACGCCAACCCTAAATTCTTGTTAATTCTGCCTGTCAGGACTGACCTGGGTGATATGAATAACCTTGCTTGAATTGGTAAGATGCTTGATGAAAATTAGAACCATGGATAATGCACATTATGAATAGTTTAATGAGCAAGTTATAAAAGGTACACAGCAAGCAATGGAACAGCTGACAGACTAAAATGTAAGTCCGTCTATGTCAGGGCAGGTAGTATGCAATAACAAGTAAACCAGACCAAGGGTCAAAACCAGGAGAGCAAAGAAGAAGGAATAAGGCTGGGATGCAAATCTGCTCTAACTCAGGATATCAGGTTATACTAAGCTGGACCACAGAGAAATGGTTGAAAGATCCAGCAGTGAGGAAGAGTCTGGCATAAATGGGCCCTGGGCAATGGAATTACAGCAACTGGCCTTAAAGGAGAAGGAAAGCTACAGAGGCATTTTATTGCCAATAGATGAGCTGCAATAGTGCAAGCTAGAATGCTATATTTATTCTGTAGAATGTTTTACCATACCTGAGTAAAAAGCTCTAGAAGCTGTCTGTTTAGGATAGCAGCTGCAGTGTTAGCTTGGTGTGACATCACTTTCTGCCTGAGTCTCTCCCTGCTCACTTATAGCTCTGGGCTCACATAACAGCAGAGAAGGAAGGGGGGGGGAAGAGGAGCAAACTGAGCATGCTCACGCCCGGGGCAAGGAGGTTTAAGTTGAAGACAGGAAGTCTGATACAGAAGCCCATGTGTAGATTGCTTTGAGGGTTTACTGGTGTATTTACATAGACCTTTCTGATAAGGCTTACTTAGTTTTAACCTTTCCTTCTCCTTTAAAAAGGCAGGAAGTGGAGAAAGCAAAGTTACTAGATACCTGTTAGTATTATTAGTGGGATATAAAGGTGGCCATAGACACACAGATCCGATCGTACGAATTGAGGATTCGTACGATTTTCGGATCGTGTGTGGCGTGTGCCGACATCTTTCGCCCGGTGGAGATCGGTCGTTTGGTCGATCGGTCAGGTTTGATTTTTGACCCGACTGATCCCGCCGGAGCTCATGGCATATCGTAATCTGATCATTCGGCCATACGGCGAACAATCAGATTACCCCCGATATAGCCATGCTTGTTAATGGCATATCGGGGAAAGATCCGCTCGTTTGGCAACATCGCCAAACGAGCGGATCTTTGCATCTATGGCCACCTTAACTCCTAAATCCTCTACAGGCTCAACAGGGAAATGCACCAGTAGGATAATATACAGTTCAGGGGGAATGAAGAGGAATTAGTAGAAAATTGAAACATAAGAAGCCCATATGTAGCAAATACTTTCATGTATGTTAAAAAGATTGAAGGAAGTAGGCATAATGTTGCCTCTATAACCCAATAACACCCAGGCCATAATCCCTTGAAGGGACTTGGATACGGTACCCTAAGCTACAGATGATGGGTGTGTGGTAGACAGATTTAAAAAAAGAAAGAATGTATTCCCCCCACATTTAAGTATTTGTGAAACTATATCAATAATAGCAGAGTACAGAGGGAGCACATACAGTATATCATTTAGTCACATGCCCTGATGCAACCTGCTTCGCTCTATAAACCTTGGTATGAGTGACATTTATTTCTATGTATGTGAATGTTATTCCGTAACAATGGTTATGGGTGTGAGATGGTTACGGTAATTGCTGTGTCATGCTGTATATTCTTTGAACTGCAATACTTTACACATAACAGAATCCACTGTGTGTATCCCAACAGACTCCATTCTGATAATTAATCCCTTAGGGATTCATTTCCCTTGGTCCATTGCAAACAGAACTTCTAATTGATTCAGCTCAAAACTGCTCCAGAAAGGATTTTGCCAAGAGCTGCTCCGAGCAACTATTTTCCAGTGCACCTTTAATTTGTTATTGGTGCACACATTTGATATTTGAATGCCTTCTGACATCATTTAACTCATGGGGCATCTTGCATCCCCATGTCACATGTCAGACGTTGCTTAATTCATTAGTTTGTTTATAGGGAGCCAGTCTGTTCATATATATTTTATATCTTTATATATTTCATATTTTAACAACCACCTTGTTTGAAATGTCATATATTTTCGTATTTTGAAATTCCATATATTTCCCCTCTGCACCTGCTACACATAGCATTTATAATTATATACCTACTTCTTTTATATAAGAAGCAAGGAAGGTGCCCAACCATATTTTTAGTATTGTGTTCTATTCCGTGGATGCTCAAGATTTTTACAACCCTATTTATGGTATATGTCTGTATATGCTTAGAAAATAAATAGATTGATAATGTCTTGCTGCCCTATTTTTGCATTTTATTCTTTCTTTCCCCTACAGGTGCCATTTCTACCACCTGCCAATGATACCCATTTTGCATATTTATCAAATGGTGAATTTTCACTTTTACCCACTGAAAAATCCCATAGAAATGAATGGAGAGCGGTGGAATTTTATTCTGGAGGACTGTGGAGATCTCTAACTTCACACTTTGATAAATATACCCCATAGTGTGGATTTTGGCCAGAAAACACTCAAGTGTCATTGGCATTGCCATTTAAGTCACCTACAGCAATCAGCAGCATTTTAGAGTGGTACTGGGGTTTTCTTCACTGGTGGAAAAAAAGGCACTGATTGCCATTAGCCTTGCTCCCACCTGCAAACTCATGCCAGCCCCAGTAGAATTAACCGTTACTTCTTCCTGTTCCCCCTGTGATGGATCAGTTGCATTCTGTAATCTTACTATTGTTCCTGCATATATGTGTGTTCTTATCTCTTTCCTAGCCTGTATCTAATAATCTCCTGGTTACTGAAGGCATCTCTCAGTCTGTTACTCGGATTTGCTACTATAGAATAAAACATGTAACTTTGTTATATACATTCACTGGAGTTTATCTATGCTGGACAAATTTGCTTCTGGCCAGTAATCCATGGCAACCAATCTCATTTTGCTTTCACTGAGCTTCTTCCAGGTGGCTGAACAAAGCCAATTAATGATTGGCCAGGTGCAAAAATGCCTGGTGTTGATAGATAAGCCCCATTATTTTACTATGTTCCAATTTTAAAATAAAGCCATTGATTTTCTCACTAGAAGTTTATACAGGAAGGCTCTTCAATTTGTTAGGAGGGACTCATGTTTACTGAGCAGAGTGGTAGCCAATGGGAAGTTACAAAGGGGCTCATTTATCAACATTAGGCACATTTGCCTGTAGGCCCGTAGACAATTACCCATAGCAACCAATCAGTGATTAGTTTTTTAAAACCTGCTTCAAGTAAAACAATGAATGCAGCAATTTGATTGGTTGCCATGGGTTACTGCCCACGGGCGAATTTGCCCAGTATTGATAAATGACCCCCCGGTGTTTCTATGTTAGACTGCTTTAAGGTTATTCTCCAGGAAATTAGCATCCCTGTTCTGGTGCTTTTTTGGAATTGCCAGTAAATAGCGTAAAGTAAAAATTTCACCCAAAAACATTTTTTTTATAATGAAAGGAAATGCAATTGTAAGCAACTTTCCAATATACATCAGTTTAAAGGAGAAGGAAAACCTTTCAGCGCAAAACCCCTCCCTCCTCCCCCCTGGGCAAATGCCCCTAAGTTGGTACTTACCCCTACTGTGCATACGCCAAAAGTCACAAAGTTTTCCGATTTCTTTTTTCGGCAACTTCGTGAGTTTCGGCGCATGCGCAGTAGAGCTGAGCCGGCAAATCCTCCTACTTCTCATGCGGGGAATCCAGGAAGAAGACCGCATTGGGAGAAGATGGCGCTTGCGAACTCCACGGGAGAGGACCTGCGCCAAGGAGTAAGTAGCAACTTAGGGGTTCCTTCTCCTTTAAAGAATGACAACAGTTTTCAAACTATTAGTAAATGTAAAGAAGTTTAAAGCAGTGTTTGCTCATCTCTTTTTGTTTTCTGGATCTGACTGTTAAGACAGGATCAGGCCTCTTCTCAGGTTTTTTAAAATAAAACTCTATCCCCAAAATTAATACTTAAGCAACAGATAGTTTATATAATTAAAGAATCTTACAAAACTGTAATATATATTTGAGTAAATATTGTCCTTTTACCTTGAGCCACCATTTCGTGATGGTCTGTGGGCTGCCTCAGAGATCATCTGACCAGAAATACTGCAGCTCTAACTGTAACAGGAAGAAGTGTGGATCAAAAGACAGAACTTTGCCTGTTAATTGGCTCATGTGACCTAACATGTATGCATGCCCTTGGTATGTTTGTGTGCACAGTGAATCCCAGGGACGGCCCTTATTTTTTAAAATGGCAATTTTCTATTTATGTATATTTGTATGTATATTTTCATTTGTATAGCGCTCCTTGAGGGCAAAGCAAAGTACAGCAAAACAATAAATTAGTAGTGACAAACAAGGGGTCATTGAAGTAAAAAGTTACAATTATTAGAAATACAATTCACATAAATATATAATACAATTACAGATTAAGTGCTCAGTGTCAAGGAAACAAAAGGCTAGAGGACCCTACCCCGTAGGGCTTACATTCTAAATGGGAGGGTAACATACAGACACAATTCAGAGGGGTATTAAGGTGCTGTAGGTTACAGTTTGTTACACTGTTATATAAGTGCCATGATTTATGATTACCCAATGACACATACTACTAAAAAAGTATAATATTATGAAAATGGTTTATTTACATGAAGCAGGGTTTTACATATGAGCTGGTTTATACAATGTATTTTTATAGAGACCTACAATATTTAGGGGTATACTTTTTCTTTAACAGCTTTCATAACCTGGCTTGCAACATTGGGGCAAATTCACTAACCTCCGAAAATTCGCCAGCGACGGCTTCGCCAGGCATAGATTCACCAGGACAATGCTAATTCACTAAAATCCGAAGTTGCGTCCAGGGAGACGAACACTGGCGAAGTTGCACTAGCATTGCCTAATTAACATACAGCGGGAAGTTAAAGTACAATGGACGTATATGTTGCAGCAAATACATTACACTACACAAGCCTAGTAAACCTTAATAAAAGAAAATAGTGTTGTTATATTTCCCTACAAATGAGCCCAGTGTATAGTTTATGTCCCATATGTTAGGAAATGTAGGGGGGAAGGCAGTTACCTCCAAAAAAATGTACGCTATTTTTCAGCCTATCTCTCTAAAAAAGGAAAAGACGCTAGCGTTTTTTAGGACTTAGAATTTTTTTTTGAAAAATAGCTAGAGGTAACGTTCAGTAAAATCCGCATCTTAGTGAATTTGCATAGTTATGTCCATTTGCCAGAGCCAAATTCGCCAGGCGTTAGGGAGCGAAGCACCACTAGAGTCTATCTTCTTCGCTAGCGAAGTTACACCAGTGACCGTTAGTAAATCGGCGAAGTACCGAAATGATGTCACGCTGGCGAATTTTCACCCGCGTTAGTCACTTTGCCCTTTAGTAAATTTGCCCCATTGTGCATACTATGTAAACAGACAGACAGATACTGATTTAAATAGCAATTACATTTACAAATAAACAATATCACTATTGAAAATGTGAAATTAACTATATTGGAACGTTGCTAAGAATTATATTTTCTTTCTATTCAACAAAAAATGTATTTTGTATGATGGACCCCTTTAAATTTTCAGAATTTTATGGATTTAGTTATTTTGGAATGTGGGAAGGTTTTTAACATTTCTGGAGAACAAGATATATACAATATGTTTATAAATACATTTGCTCTGTCTTAATAGGACTTTCTTAATCAAGTACTGGTACCTTATCTGGTAGAAAAAAATGACACATAACTGTCTAGCACTAACCATAACTTAATGTATACAAGAGAGGCCTTGTTAATAGAAGATGTGTTTTAGAGAGTGTCTCATTACTCTTGTTTATATCTGGCACTAAGATACTTTCAAGCTGGACTAAAACAGACATTCACTATACAGGCTCTGTTTGCTTAGGTGTGAAATGTTTCAGGAAGTTCAAATCGTTCAGCATCATAAACATGAGGTTCATTTGTCAGTTTATCTTTATTCGACTTGTATCCGTACATTCACCTTTTAACAGATGTTTTATCCAGGCAACATTCTTTCTTGCACTAAACAGACTGGCTGTCTGAATGAGAAGTCAGCAAATGTGATTTATTTTAGGGAGTCTAAGTTTCTCAGTTTTAGATGCTTTATGAGCACAAATGCCTTCCAGATCCAGAGGACCGATGCCAGAATATTTCAGCATTTATTTCAAGCCATTCAAATAGAACAATATTGTGAATTAATTAAGGAAATTATCTTGGTATATTATTGCTTTGTTGATAGAAAGCACATCTGGCAATATAATGGTCTTGCTATCAGCAAATAGTGATTACCAATAAAGAGTTGCAGTCTATGTCCTCCTTAAACCTCAAACACTTGGGCCATAGCATTTATCCCAATATCTCTATGTATAACTTTAATGCCAGTTCCCTAACTTGTCTTGACTGGATACATCTCAAAGCCTATATAACATTTTAAAGGATAACTAAAGTCTAAAAAGGAACATAGCCAGAAGTGCCATATTGTATATATTATTATTATTATTATTAATATGTATTTATATAACGCCAGCATATTTCGCAGCGCTGTATTAAACTTGATCCATGTCTTCACAATTATCCCAATCTTGTTAGGCCATCATTTAAGTGGAAAAACCTATGGGGTTGTGGCTTCTTTTAGGAAGCTTAGTTGGGAATATCTGCCTTCACTGGAAGAGTGCTGCTCTGACTATATACTTCTGCTTAATTCTTCATTTGAGTGTCATTGACTAGAGATGGCGCGAACTGTTCGCCGGCGAACTTGTTCGCGCGAACATCGGGTGTTCGCGCTCGCCGGAAGTTCGCGAACGTCGCGCGACGTTCGCCATTTTGGGTTCGCCATTGTTGGCGCTTTTTTTTGCCCTCTCACCCCAGACCAGCAGGTACATGGCAGCCAATCAGGAAGCTCTCCCCTGGACCACTCCCCTTCCCTATAAAAACCGAAGCCCTGCAGCGTTTTTTTCACTCTGCCTGTGTGTGCTGAAGAGATAGTGTAGGGAGAGAGCTGCTGCCTGTTAGTGATTTCAGGGACAGTTGAAAGTTTGCTGGCTAGTAATCGTTTTGATACTGCTCTGTTATTGGAGGGACAGAAGTCTGCAGGGGTTTGAGGGACATTTAAGCTTAGGTAGCTTTGCTGGCTAGTAATCTACCTTCTACTGCAGTGCTCTGTATGTAGCTGCAGTGGGCAGCTGTCCTGCTTCTGATCTCATCTGCTGACTGCTGCAATAACAGTAGTCCTTGTAAGGACTGCTTTTATTTATTTTTTTGTTCCAATACAGAGCAGTATCAAGCAGATTACTAGCCAGCAAACTTACTATCATCTGTCCCTGAAATCACTAGCAGCTCTCCCCCTACACTATCTCTTCCAAGCACACACAGGCAGATTTTTCAGATACATTTTTGCCCTTGATCCCCCTCTGGCATGCCACTGTCCAGGTCGTTGCACCCTTTAAACAACTTTAAAATCATTTTTCTGGCCAGAAATGTCTTTTTTAGATGTTAAAGTTCGCCTTCCCATTGAAGTCTATGGGGTTCGCGAACCGTTCGCGAACCGCTCGCATTTTTGCGCAAGTTCGCGAATATGTTCGCGAACTTTTTTTCCGACGTTCGCTACATCCCTATCATTGACACTGTACGTGTTCAGTGTGCTCTTCGCTGCAATTGAGAAGTTAAGCTTATTGGTTGTTCAAAATAATCAAAACATTAGTGAAAGTGAGCTTATATAGAAGCTGATGCTACAGTTCTATTTAATATTCTATTCCTTGAGCAAGAGGTAAGCGTAAGGCTCCCGATGATCCTTGCCCATATAGCATTCCATATAGTGTCTCAAGAATAGTATTCTAGTGGAGTGCAACTGCACTTTCTACACCGTAAGAGCTCAAGTTCTGATTTAAGAAACAGATATTTGGCTCTTAAATTTACTGGGGCTCCTTATTATATCCGTGGTAAATACCTTGTCTCCTTGCAGAAACAGCACCAGCTGTATGGAAAAGATCACTTCCGAGCCACCTTCTACTGCAGTAGCAAGTACTTTTCTGTGGACTTCCAATGTAGAAAATTGTGTTTCTGTCTGTCTTTTGCTTAACATTTCCTTTCTATGAAAAATAAAATTACTGCCATAAGCTTAAATCTTAGCAAACCAAGGGACATTATGAAGGTGATACTAAAAGGGTTGTTTCCTTTATAGGCACTCCTAAACCTATAGATAATTGATTGTAAGAACAAAGCTGCTTCTGCATGTATCAATAAAAATGGCCTCTCATAGTAGGCAGGGGTGATTCTCTATAAAGTCATCTGAGACTGGGCGTCGCATTGCTCTCTTGCACTAGAAGAGTCGAATTTCCAGTTTAAAAAATGGAAATTCAGCTCTTAGGGGGATATTTATCAAAGAGTGAAGTTAATAGTGAAGTTCTGCCACTAGAGTGCAATTCCGCCACTTTCCATTAATTTCTATGGGATTTTTAAAGGTGTAGTTATCAAAGGGTGAACTTTCACTTCACCCATTGATAAATACGCCTTTCAAAATCCCATAGAAATGAGTTGAGAGCTGCGGAATTTCACTCTAGTGGCAGAACTTCACTCTTTGATAAATCTACCCCTTAAAGTTACCGGGAGGGGAATTTTGCTGCCCTCTGGGAACTTGTACATCAATGCCATCTGAGGTGAGTATTTTAACTCATCTCGTTGGCACAATGCCCCTGATAGGCATGTAGCTAGTGATTCATCTATACTAGGTTGTAAATAGAAAAGCTTCTCCATACACTCAGGAATCACACTATTTATTCTGAACTTGCATTGCTGTAACCAGAACCATTTTGTTTTGTTCCAAATGTGTTTTTATTGTTTTCAAATTAAACAAGCAGGATTTTAAACAAAATATCAAAGCTCTACAATGAGGCACACCAATACAACTTGTTTTGGCTGAATGCCTAAAAGAAAAATCAAATATAAATTTTAATCTTTAATTGGTGATGCCATCTGAACTGTTCCACAAATGAATTAAAACCAAATCAAACAACCTATCTACTGAACAATACTCAGGGAATATATTACAAGGATCTTAAATGGTACAATCCTACAACAAGAAATGAAAACTGAAATATGTTGGCATGCCAGATGAACCACTAAACGAGAGATTATAACTGTAACAAACCCAAAGTACGTGATTTGAACCTAGAATCAATTTGATCCCAGAACAATGAACAAGTTTCAGAAAACATTTGTTTAAGATGTGATTCTGATGATTTAATCCTCATTGCTTCTTGCCAATAGAGTTGATTTAGGAGGGATAGAATATCTGCTAGTGAAGGAGTGGATTCAGACAACCAAAAGTTTCTTAGTAGCTTTAAACAACAAAATTAGGCTGAAAAATGAGTTACTCTGGGATTTGGGTTGCTACTTTGGACCAAATCCTGGAAAGTCCAGATGTAGAAATGCAAATTTGGGGCTTAATTTAATATGAAGTTTGAATTTGAGAATCAGAAACTTCTCCAAGGTTGTACATATCATGCGTACTTTAGGACAACACCAAAGGTAGTGAAATAAGTCTACATTTTGTTGGGTACATTTTGGACAACAAGCTGTTTGTTAATAAAGGCAGTAAATGGTGCACTGTGAAGTGGAAGGGGTTGTTGTTCCTTTTATGTCTCCTTACCCTAAGCAACAAGTCTTACTGTGTGCCATTACCCTAACCTCTCTTGTACTTTCTTTTGATAAAGGTAACAGTGTTTACATAGTTGATAAATGTGTGGGTTTTTAATAAACAGAAGATAAACAAGGGTGAATGTCATTCACAGCTCGCTAAAGAACTATATGGTAAAAATCTCTCTCATATAAAATGAGATGTATGTTTCCAAGAAAACATTTATTTGTGTCTTTCTTTTCACATTTTATCACAATTTGATTTTAAGGAACTTTTTCCATATTTATTATTCTTTGCGAAATGTTTGTCCTGTCTGATAAGAGATCTGTAAGAAATGTTACTGGGTTGCAGGACTTTCAAAATAGACTTGAAATATGATGTTTCTCACTAACTTTCTCCTTGATAAACTGAAGTTTTTGGCCAATAAGATAGAACGGTTTTTAACTGATCAGAGAGGGACAACGCTTGAAAAGTTGAAGTGAGTCTGATTGGTAAATTGTTTTAGATTCTGAAGAAAAGTCATAATTTTTCCAAATGTTGGGAAACATGTTCGAATGTCAGTTAACACTTTCTTATTGTGAAAAAAAATAATTAAAACACATAACAAATGTTTACATTTTTAAAATAAATAGTTTCAGTTTATGGTGTTACTGGTCCTGGTGATATATACTGTGTAAAGACAGATGTAAGAGAGATATTGGGAAAGCCTAAACATCAGTGAGGATGACAAAAGTGTCACGTACGGCTCCCTAAGTGCTAGGCTCCCAGGTCATGGCTCAATCTTCTGCCTGTAGCAGCCGCCTTTAGCCTCGGGAGGAGTCCTCATCTACTCAGCACTGGAATTAGTCCGAAAATCCAACTATTTTGGACTTTTCGGACACAAATACAAAAATTCTGGCTTTCCAGGAAAAAGCTCTAAAAAATTCATTGATTCAGAGAAAAACTCAGATTTTTTCGTGTTTGTTGCCGATCCGGTTAAATTGTGCTTTTTTTAATAATAAATATTGTCTAACCGTGGATTCTAGTTTGGTCTGACTTTTTTTATTTAAATGGTCCGAAAAATTCGAATTTTGAAAAATAAGGCCCTTAGTGTAAATTAAAACAAATTAGACCACAAAACAGATGATTTTTCATCTGGATTAAAGATTGGCATATTCTGAGGAACTGAGTTGGCATCAGAAGTTGAAGGAGCTGTTTCTTAATAGTATTTATCGAATCTAATATGGTGAAGCTGCAGGAGGTCCAAACAAATAGACCCTTCTGTTGTACGATATGAACAACAGAATGGTCTATTTATTATAATATATAGACCCTTCTGTTGTAGATATCATGCTGAAAAGCTTGGAAGGAGTTCAAGTCTCAAAGTGAGCTGCTTGCTAGATTTCTTTTTTTTTTATTTGCTATGGCATAGTCAAATTCAGCTCTATGATTTGACAGGGTTGACAGAATTTTCCTAACTTACTATGAGAGACAGGCTTCTCAAAATCCCATTTGCAGTAGTTAAAAGGCCATGCCAGGACTAACAGAAAATTGCATTGCCCAGGATCTCTAAACTGAATTTGCTTGGGGCATCGGTAATGTGTTTTAATCTTGTAGTGCCTATATGGTTCTTTTATCCATGCTAGTATTTTTAGCCCATTAGGTGCAATTTTATCAAAATTTGGAA
This sequence comes from Xenopus petersii, assembly GCA_038501925.1. NCBI lineage: Eukaryota > Metazoa > Chordata > Amphibia > Anura > Pipidae > Xenopus > Xenopus petersii. The sequence goes on along the minus strand of CM076689.1, from coordinate 33,352,119 downwards.
CACATTTTTCTGCAATTTTAAAAAACCCCACAATCTCCAATATATTTAAGTTTTGTGTTTTTCAACGTTAAATGTTTGAGATTCATCAAGCTTAAAAATATCACAAACTTGTTGAGATTCTATAGACGTCATGGGGGGGGTATATGTGAAGCATTCATCCTAATTAATGTTCAAGTTGTTTGGTAATTTTTCAAACAGTTGACATATTATAGTCTCATTCAAATGAATGGAATAATGCTATTTTCATTTGTGTTCAATGTTTTTTTAAACTCAATTGAGTTTAAACCATTAGAATTTCTTTTTAAAGGAACAGTAACATCAGAAAATGAGTGTTTTAAAGTAATAAAAATATCATATCCTGTTGCCCTGCACTGGTAAAACTGATCTGTTTGCTTCAGAAACACTACTATAGTTCATATAAACAAGGTTCTGAGTAGCAATGGCGGAAATTGAAAAAAGGCTATTTGGCACAGGATAATTAGTGGATAACAGATAACACTATTGTGTTGTACAGAGCTTATCTGCTGTGTAACCTGAGCCTTTTCTCATTTGAATGCCTGCTCCCATGGCTACACAGCAGCTTATTTATATAAACAATAATAGTGTCTCTGAAGCAAACACACCTGTTTTACTAGTGCAGGGCAACATTGCATTATACATTTATTACTTTAAAACAATTTAATTTTTTGATGTTACTGGCTAACGATCGAGGAAATAAAGCCACAAGTTCTCTGCCCCATTTTTGTCCTGAATTGTAGTATCCCCTCAAAACATTAAGCTTCATCAGATTTTCATAATTTTTCCCAAATAGCTCAATTTTTTTCGGATTTTTGCCAGAAAAGCCTGTAATAGTCGGATTTTCAGGCTAATTACAGCGCAGACCACAGAAACTTCCAAATAGGATAGGGACCTATCCCATTGACTTATATACTATATAATATATTTATAATAAATCCTAAAAAATTTGAGTTTTTTTCCCACTAAAAATTAGGATATTATAATTTAAAAAAATCTAATTTTTCGTGTTTTTTGGATTTGGACTTTAATAACCAACCCCTTAACTATATGATCCATTTGTGCAAAGTAATTTTAAAAATCTGAGTAAAAAGCCATTTTTTCCAGTAAATGGTGATGGTGCTGTTTATGTCAGCTCCTTCTTCTTGCCTGTTCCCTTGGAAAACACCAAAGATATAATCTCTCTGATTCATACCAATGTTTATTGCTGTCGAGCACCTAATGTCAGCTGCATAAGGCAAGCCAGACTATTCGAGGCATTTGCAACAAGTTTGCTGATAAGTTCAACATTTTTATTACAATTTTCCAAACTGCTTGACATCCTGTGATATTTTGGCCAAGCTATGGCCCTTTTTACATTGTACACAACTTTGGAAGTGATTCATGTTTTACTTACACATATATACTGTATTTTCAACAAGTATTACTATTCCCATACCATTTAGTTAACATCTGTATTAGACTAAAGAGTAAAATAGTGTATATGCTTTTTGACTCACTTGTACTACTGATATGTGAGACAAGGCCAAATGTTTTTCCTTTCCAAGAAAACTTCATAGACCGCACATTTTAGCTTGTGTATATTGATCTTACAAGCACTGCAAGTTTTTTTCCATATGAGCTTGGAAGCCTAGGGTCCTTTAAAATCTATCCAGCTCATGCTTTTGAACAGTACTAAAAGTTAAACTCTGTAAGGAAGATACATTTGGGTTGTGGTCTTCTGACCTATTGCAACTGGATGATGTGGTGGGATGGGTGCATAGAAGCTTATCACACTGATGAAGTGTTTGGATAACACCACAGCCATGTATTAGTTTTGCATCTGAAGAATTCCCTTTTCAGTCTACTTATTATAAAGATGCACATTCTGTTAATATTGCAGCGGGTTTATCTAACATGGTTTTGATCATATGGCTTACTGACACAACCTGCATGAAAGCTTGTAGAGGGATTAAAACTTATCTTACTCAACATTCTGTTATTATAGTTCTCTACAAATGTTCTTTTCAACAAACGATGTCAAGCCTCGGCCAACACTACTCAGCTCAGTGCTATATAATCACGTTCAGGATCAGGGTCAGATTATGATTGTTTGCCCAGACCCGCTCCCTGCACTTGTTGCCCATGACCCACTTATCCATCTCCAGTATTGGCAAAAGGTATGTGCATGCACGTGGGGATGGGCTGAATGGGGGTTCCAGTGGGTGTTAACTACAGAGACTACTTGTGTTGTGTGTGGTGCATTTGCTGCTGATATGTGTCATACATACCAAACTATTGAAAGTTAGCCATACATTCACTGAGAAAATGCTGCTCTGCTTCTGTTACCATTTTTGTAACATTTTTCCAAAAATCAGCTGTTAAATAACTTCAGGAAAAGGCACTAAACTGAACAAACAGCACCCTTTTGGCATGCAATTAACTTGTATACATGGGAATGTTTCAAAATGAAAAAGATGAGGTTTACTTAATAATATTTTTGCAAACACACAGATTGGGATGATGTCTGATCACACAGGTTTATATCCTGAAGGATTCCCAGCATTTGGATATTTTCCTTGTTTTTCTTGACTGTCAGAAGGGTTTTTGCACAAACGCCATATGTCCATCTGCTATGAGCAGCCAAATGCCATTCTTATCTGTGGGGTGATAGAGCTCAGCAGCATTGTGGACCTTTAACACCCCTCTGAATCTTTAATCGCTACTGTAAAATCTAAGTATGGATTGAGGACTAATAGGTCAATATAATATACCAATTTATCGACAGAGAAAATTAGAAAACCCCTGGAAACAAGGACCGCATTGGACATTTGATGCCGTTTTCACCAAATAACTCCGCATAGGCCCAATATTATGATACAGTTTTTTGCCCAGGTGCCATTTTGCTCAAGCACTTGGATAGCCATATTTAGCAACAGGGCTGCCATCAGAAATCACGGGGCTCCATAAAACAACATTTTCTGGTCCCCTTGGGGCCTGCTCAGCCTGGCCCCCAAGCTCCACTACACCCTGGCCTCAAGCTCCACCCCACATCCTGTCCACTCAGTAAAAGGCCACACAGGCATGAGTCTAAAACAGTAAAAACACTATTGGTCAAAGTATTATTAAGCCCCCTCTTACAAGTTAAATAAAACATTGGTGATCAGGCCCCCCTATCAAAGTACAAAAGCCATTGGTGGTCAGGCCCCCCCCACAATTTAAAATAAAACATTGGTGGCCAGCCCCCCGACAAGTTAAAAAAAAAATTGGTGGCCAAAGTCCCCTCATAGAGTCCCCATAAAAGTTTTTTTAAAAAATATTTTTAGCCAGAGATTTAACCATTGGTATTCAGTGGAACTTACCTTTAAATCAGGGGTGTCCAAACTTTTGGCTCGCCGGGCCACATTAGAAAAAGATAAAATTGTCTGGGGCCACACATGACATACACAAAAACACGTTTGATTTGTAAGAGTAAAGGAAATACACAGAAAAGAACTACAATGCCAGTTGGATAACCAGATGGAGCTATACACTGGAATATGGGACACCTGGATATTAAATAGACGTATTATTATATTATTATTACTAACTGGCCAATGGGCAGAGTCCCCCCTCCTCCTATTTCCTCGGGAACCAAGCGTTTCAAGCTGGGCCACATTCATATGCATCCTGGGCTGCATGTGGCCCTCGGGCCGCAGTTTGGACACCCCTGCTTTAAATCTTGGCAGGTGGTCTTCTTCATTCTCCTCTTCTTCGGCTCCATCAGGCAGCTTCAGTTCCATTCAACGGCTTTGGCTCTTTCCAGCAGCTTCCGTTGTCTTCGGTTCCTTTTGGCAGCTTTGGCTTCCTTCGGTTCTTTTGAGTGGATTCTGCTGTTTCTTCTAATCCAGTAAGTGCAGTGCAGCTGGGCCAACCCTTGAGAACTTGAAAGCCACAGGCCCAGGCAAACTCTTTCCCCTGTGCTTCCCTGATGGTGGTCCTGTCTGGCAAAGATCCACCCATTTGCAAACTTTACCAAACAATAAAATCTTTATGTGTAGTGACCTTTGGGGCCCAACATTTTTGCTACTGTAACATACCATTTGGTGAATTAAAAAAAATCTTCCTTCTTATGTTCATTGGATAGTTTATAACTATAGTGTGCCCTTATTGGCCAAAAGAAAAACATTGTAATGTGAATATCTTTGCTTAGTCCCAACAAATGCTTCTTTCGGCCAACAGTTATTGCACTGTATATATATTGAGAAATAACAAATGTTAAGGATGTTAAAGACTGAGCGTGATCAAAGGCAGATTTTGTTTATTAGACACTGGTTTATCGGAAGCTTTTTGGTTTTTTGTTTGCACAGCCTAAGCTTTATAGAGTGCATTATGGAACGGCACACTGAAGCACAGGTACAGTCTTGTTCTCAAAGTCTCATGTTCATGTATTGAGATACACAGATTCTCCTTTCATTCTGTTTGGAATTTCCCTTTATAGTTTTAATAACTTTATTTCCGTCAATCCGTTATCTTTATGGGAAGGGGGAAATTTTACAAGATTCATAATTTCTCACAGTTTTTCCCTGTGGGGCATTTAGAACATGATAAAAGCTACAGCACATATGAAGCAGCACACATGAACAGGCCACAGTGTTTACTCGCTACACAATTTCCTTTGTGGATAAAATTCGTGTGTGTGGGTTACACCATTTTATTACTGTAAGAGAATGCAAGATACCTGTTTATGTGGGCTGTGACCAGAAGCTTTTGCCAATAATATTCTCCAGATATGATAGTTGTTTATTAGAGAGACGGTTGATATTGAATTATTTTTAAAAGCTAATAAAACTGTACTTTTTTTTGGGAAAAAGCCAGAAAAAAATGTATGATTCTGATTTTCACTCGATTTTATCGAGTTTTTACCTAGCTTTTTATAATAAAGAAGGTCCAATCATGGATTCTAGTTTTGTCAGACTTTTTTTATTTTAAATTTTGATAAGTAAGGCCCTTAAAGTTTACAAATATAGGTTACATAGAAGATCATTTCAATAAAGGTCTGACATATTGTTTATAGAGTGAAAAGGAATGGGAAGTGTTAAGTAGTAAATATCAGAGTGCTATGCTTTGGGTAGATTTTGACATGCCATCTTGGAATTTTGAGAGTGTATGAATGGTACTAAAGTTGTTCTCGCAGCAATATAAAAACACAATTACACAGTTGCCTGCAATGCTGTAAGTAGGAGTACAGAGTATGCTCCTTCACCTTCAATATCTTACTGCAATACAGGCCCTATAGTCATCTCATGAAGTCATTGGTTCAGAGTCTGAAACTGGAAGCAAACTAGAGAGAGCGTTTGTTCAGGGAAAAAGACATTAAAGGGATCCTGTCTTTGGAAAACATGTTTTTTTCAAAACGCATCAGTTAATAGTGCTACTCTAGCAGAATTCTGCACTGAAATCCAATTCTCAAAAGAGCAAACAGATTTTTTTTATATTCAATTTTGAAATCTGACATGGGGCTAGACATTTTGTCAATTTTCCAGCTGCCCCTGGTCATGTGACTTGTACCTACACTTTATCAGAGAAATGCTTTCTGGCAGGCTGCTGTTTTTCCTTCTCAATGTAACTGAAGGAGTCTCAGTGGGACATGGGTTTTTACTATTGAGTGTTGTTCTTAGATCTAAGGGCTGGGACACACTGGGCGATTTGGGGAGATTTAGTCGCCTGGCGACTAATCGCAGCGACTTTTCTCCCCGAATGCCTCCCCTCGCTCTGCGCCTGGCTAAAATGAAAAATCGCCTGCGCTAACCACACGCGGCGATTCGTTTTCCGAAGTCGCCCAAACTGCTTCACGAGGAAACTTCGGGCGACTTCGGAAAACGAATCGCCGCGTGTGATTAGCGCAGGCGATTTTTCATTTTAGCCAGGCGCAGAGCGAGGGGAGGCATTCGGGGAAGATTGGTCGTGGAAAGTCGCGGCGATTAGTCGCCAGGCGACTAAATCTCCCCAAATCGCCCAGTGTGTCCCAGCCCTAACAGGCAGCTGTTATCTTGTGTTAGGGAGCTGTTATCTGGTTACCTTCCCATTGTTCTTTTGTTTGGCTGCTGGGGGGGGGGGAAAGGGAGGGGGGTGATATCACTCCAATTTGCAGTACAGCAGTAAAGAGTGATTGAAGTTTATCAGAGCACATGACTTGGGGCAGCTGGGAAATTGACAATATGTCTAGCCCCATGTCAGATTTCAAAATTGAATATAAAAAAAATCTGTTTGCTCTTTTGAGAAATGGATTTCACTGCATAATTCTGCTGGAGCAGCACATTAACTTGTTTGAAAAAAAACATTTTTTTCCATGACAGTATCCCTTTAAACATTTTTTACGTGTTTTTAACTTAAACAAACGCTCATATGCTTTCAGTGTCTTCCCCTTTAACACTACACCAGCAACACTGAGAGGCTTGTTTATTAAAGGTCAATTTATAATGGTTCTAGAAGTTTATGAAACCACAATAAGGGCAGGGATACACGGTCAGATTCGGGGCGACTAGTTGCCTGGCTGGAAGGCAGTTCTGGGAGATTAGTGTCCCGAAGAACAGATTTGTCACCGGGTGACTTATCTCCCCGAACCTGACGTGTGTCTCTGCCCTTAGACTCACAAACTCTAAAACCAAAAATATCAACTGAGTTTATTAAAAGATCCAAATATAAAAAGTGTGAATGATAAATAACATAGACCGATGCGCTAAAAAAATACTAATAATTTGTAAGACGCGTCAAGAGATCTCTCTATTCCCTTACCTCCTGGCGCATCTCTTCCTGACTTCTAGTGCGCAGGCGCGCATTTCCAGCTTGCGCACAATAGGATCCTATGGATGCTGGGCGTCAAGACGCTGACTTGTTGGGCGTCATGACGTCATCCTTGGGACGCCAAATTCAAATTCTTGGCACCAAATCCCCTTTAAAAGGCTAGTCCACCATTTTTACAATGCCCAAGCTGGTTCCCGATCTACTGTTCCTGCCGACGCGTTTATTGTGAATTCTGTTTTTTGAATTCTGCCCCATTCCTGCCGCCTCCTTGTCAGCTTCCGCAGCAGAAAGCCCGGGGCCCCAAAAGGGCGTTGGTGATCACCGGAACCCACAGGGGTTACCTGTGTGTCCGCAGGTACTTTCATTGAACAAGGTTCCAGATAACGTGGTCATTACATAATTCCTAGTGAAAAAAAATCCGGAAATTAATAGAAGTCCAGATTAAAAGTGGTCCAATAAGATCAGCGTAGCTTTCACTGACTTCTGTTGGAGTTTGGTATTAAAGGTTTTTGTGGGTTTTATTCACAAATTTTTGGAGTTTTTAAAAAATATAGGAAAACCACAAATTTTCAATATTCGTGGAAAAAATTGCAATTGGATTGTTAGTAAATGGACCTTTGACAGTGGTAAATAGATTTATTGAATATGATCATGTTTAATGCTCATATATTTCATCCATAAGAGAAGTGTCAAAAGCTACCCTTGCCACCTCCAATTGGCTCCAGTGGTAACCGCAATGGTAGCGCAAGCCATTCTCAAAATTGAAAGTCATCTAATTCATGTTATCAGACAGAAAACCACATATACAAATAGTTTCAGGTTGTGTCCACTGAATGGGGGCATCTAGGGCCATTTTAGGCACTTCTTTAATAGCAAAAATAGCACAGAGAGTGTGTTTTAGAACAAGATTCCCCACCTACTTGGAATTGTGTTAGAAAAGAATTGTTTCAATTTTTCATTTTTAGATTTTTGTGTTTTTCACTAAAATTTCACTCCTCACCCTAAGGGCTGGGCAATACAGTTTGAAATAGGCCTATGAATTCCCACAGAGCGGTACCTTAAAGGGAACATATCGTATATACCCTTTTAATATAGAGATTTGATCTTGTATTAAAAGATTATCTGATTCTATCAGCCCTAGGTGGATACCCATGTGGTTAATTTAAAACAATGATGTGCATCTCTCCTGCCCTACGTTGTAGCCTAAACCCCACCCAGTATTCACACAAGGCAAGAACAGATCCGAGCTTGCTTTATTTTTGTTACTGATAAAGAAACATCTCTACATATACAGGTTTATTGTAAGTTTGAGTTTTATTACATATAGTTTCTTTTTATTACATATGCAGTGTTTATTGTACCCCATTTTACATATTGATGTGGGGAGGTAAGATGTAATACCAACTGATTTCTTCAGTGGCCATACCTATGTCATGTTATTTGTTTATTGCTATTAATTGAAATAGCACTGACATATTCCATAATGCATCATTCCCTGTCATAGTGGATATAACAGTCTAATCTCCCTATTACATTCATACTCACTAAGATTTTAATTTTATCAGGAGTCAATTAATCTGTCTGTATTTATCCTGGAGGAAACTGGAGTAGTCAGAGAAATCCCATATAAGCACAAGGAGGACATACACTGTCCTGTCTGGAACTGAATTTAGGGTGCAGAGCGGCAAGGCAGCAGTTGGAACCATTAAAGGGGAAGGAAACCTAGTCGGTGCAAACTCCCCACCCCCCCTCCCGTTTGTTGCCCACCCTCCCTCCTCCCCCTGGTCTACCCGTCCCGCTGGGCAAATGCCCCTAACTTGTTACTTACCCTTCTGCGCAGGTCCAGTCCAGGGAGTTCACAGACGACATCTTCTTCCACGCGATCTTCTTCCTGCTGTGAACGGCGTTTTGGCGCATGCGCAGTAGGATCATTTCCCCGGTACGGATCTACTGCGCATGCGTCAAAAGTCACAAAGCATGCGCAGTAGATCGTACCGGCGAAATGATCCTACTGCGCATGCGCCGTTCAAAGCAGGAAGAAGATCGCGTGGAAGAAGATGTCGTTGGTGAACTCCCTGGACTGGACCTGCGCAGAAGGGTAAGTAACAAGTTAGGGGCATTTGCCCAGCGGGACGGGTAGGCCAGGGGGGAGGAGGGAGGGTGGGCGACAAACGGGAGGGGGGGTGGGGGGTTTGCGCCGACTAGGTTTCCTACCCCTTTAAGGAACCATAACTGAATCGTAATTTGTGTAAAGCCATATATACAGTTTAATACAGTGGATTGGTTTGAATTATTATGTTCTGCAGACCTAACTGTCTCAAAAACTGGCAACTCAATTTACCAAAAATTCAATAAGGATTAATTACATCTTAGTTAGGATCATGTACAAGGTACTGTTTTCATTATTACAGAGAAAAAGGAAATATTATTTAAAAAATTGGATTATTTGAATAAAATGGAGTCTATGGGAGACGGCCGTTCTGTAATTCTGAGCTTTCTGGCTCCATACCTGCTTTCCATACTTGTTCAGCAATTGAGTAAATGTGTGTGCAATCTCTTATTAGGCAATTGCCACTTAGAAAAACAGCATTTCACCTCTAAATAGCTACTTAAAATTATAGCCACCATAACACCAAAAGTCTTTTTTTTCTCATGTATGCATTAAACAAGCAATGCTAGCATATGATTGAAATACATCTACAATTGTTATTATTATGTATTTATTACATAAAAAGTACTGGCATGTTTCCCAATAATATATGAGTATTGCTTTAGGTGAGGTGTTGGGAGAGGATAAGAATCAACACCACAAGTATAATTATGAAGTGTAGGTTCCCATGTATACATAGTAACATAGTAAGTTAGGTTGAAAAAAGACACACGTCCATCAAGTTCATCCTTTTAACTCTATCAACTGTGAGTTGATCCAGACTCAAAAAACTCCATATGAAGCCTCCCCAATTTGCAAACATGGATAGACTGCACTAAAACCGATAAAGATTTTTTAACGATCAATTTTCTGACAGACGTCGGATGAAAAATCATAAGATGTGCATCGTTCAAATCCCACTAACTTCACAAAAATTTCACGGATTGGTTGGACTGCGCTGAAATTGGTCGTTCGGCAAGAAAAATCTTTGCGTCTATGGGGACCTTAAGAGTAGAGAAAATTCCTTCCTGACTCCAAGTCCCTGGATCAACTTGTACTATGAGCTATCTTCCATAACCCTGTATTCTCTCACTTGCTAAAAAGCCATCCAACCCCTTCTTAAAGCTATCTAATGTATCTATCAGCCTGTACAACTTATTCCATATCTTCACAGCTCTCACTATATTTTCTGTTCTCTTTTCCTCTTAAAGGATCAGTAACATCAATTTTTTTTAAAAAAAAAATTGTAAGTATAGAACGAAAAAAAACACAAAGACATATGAAACTTTTAAATCGCTAAGTCTTTATTAAGAAATAACTTACTGAAACCCCAGTTGCGCTCCTCTTTGAAAAAGGTGACACAACGACGATCCATCATGCGGCGCTCGATTTCTCCTCCCTGGCTATCTCGTATAAGGAAAGCAGGAGAGGAGAACTCGAGCGTCACACGATTGATCGCCTTTTCAGAAGAGGAGCGCTAGCGGCGTTTCGGTAAGTTATTTCTTAATAAAGACTTAGGGGCACATTTACTAAGGGTCAAAGTGAATTTTCAAATTAAAAAACTTTGAATTTCGAAGTAATTTTTGGGTACTTCGACCATCGAATAGGCTAAAATTCTATTCGAATTGAAAAAACTTCACAAATTTGACCATTCGAAAATCGAAGTACTGTCTCTTTAAAAAACGTTGACACTTCGCCATCGTAAACCTGCCAAATTGCTGTTTAGCCTATGGGGGAACCTCCTATAACCCATATGAGCCATTGGCTACGTTTTGAGAAGTCAAAGGTTTTTTTGTAAAATCGTACATCTTCATTGAAGATACAAGATACAAGTTACAAGATCATTTTTCCCCCTCTGAGGCAAATTGGTGACTATTCTGGAGGTCTTTTTGCCTTCCTCTGGATCAACAGTAAGGGCAAGGCCAGACTAGGCGTTTTTGCGGCTTTTTTACGTTGCGTTTTAAAAAAGAACAGCCAGGCGTAAATATGCCACTGAAACCACATGCAACTGTCAACATGTGTTTTTCAGCATGTAGGATTCTTTTCCCAACATGCACTTCTCATTGTTCTCATTGAGAATTGGGACACCATATTTAAAATACACTGCGTATTTACGCAAAGTGTGGTTTCAAACGTGCAGATCCTATATATTGAGTCTATTGATTTGGTAGTTTCTTGACGTATTGGCGTTTCTGCTAAAAAACACCAATACTGGCGTCCTGTGGCGGATTTTTAACTTACTTTGTCACTATGATACTTCTCTTGAAGTACATGGTACATAGGCATATACTGTAATTTAGAGTAATCCCAAATGCATACCATGCTTCATAAGTCACCTCAATACATGTGTTTTAGAGCAGCAAGGTATTAGACAAACTAAGAGCACCTGCAGTGGGTTTCATTATTACAAATCAGCATCCTCAGGGGATATATAAATTAAATGTATAAATCATTTTTTGTGTGGTTCATATAAATACCCTAAACAGGAAGTGCTGAAAGGCCAGGTCAATATCAAACCTATTTCTCCCTACTTCTGCACTCCTCTGCAGTTACTTTAACTGGGTGACAGATTATGCAGTGCACCAAACTTTCTGCCAAATTGGATGACTGCGTTGCATTATCATAAGTGAAAAGCAAGCAGTCCTTTTCCCAAATTGTCATTACAATGCTTGAGCTGTTCTTTACAAGGCGCGTTATAAGTAAGATCATTTGTGCATCCGAAAGGTCTTTTCTTCTTCATTATGCGCTGTGCTGTTGAAACAGCTTGTATTTTATCCAGGAACAGTAATTACACATAATTTTATAAACTTCCAGCCAAGCAAAAGGAATGCAAATTGATTACAGTGTTTAGGTTCATGTACTCTATTTTTCTAATTTGAATCCAGTCACTAGTGAGAAACACGAGCTCTTCCTTTTCTTGTTATTGTTGTCAAGGGCACAGTGTTCTCACAGCTCTGTTCATCTACTGAAGCTGCACCTAAGTGGAGCTCAGTCTTCATGTACACGGTGTCCACAAACAGACCAAGCTCCACTAACTTGCTGTTCCGTTTAACAGAAATGTATATTCTTTGAATGTAGTTTCCTGTCACTTTCTTTTCCTAAAAGCCAACCTTGTAGCTTGTAATGCAGATGTGTTTAGAATTTCTCTTATAGTTTTAATCAAAATATCATAAAATTATTTTATAAGAATACAGATCCTACTAGAAAACCTACTTCATACCTAATGCTTATTGGGCAGTATACCTCTTTTTCAGTATTTGTTCAGTGAATAGGACTTAAGCTAAACAAACATTTATTTAAATAAATATGTATAGTTTTTGTTATTGCATGCACTAAAAAAGAACGAAACCTGAAGTGGAAAAGACACGTTCTACTTTTGGTTCTTCAAAACACACAATCAAAAATTATTTGTTTTAATCATCATTTGGTGTGACTCGTGTGTGATACCATGTGGAATTACACCTTTCATGAAGCTGAAAATGAGCTGTCCTACTTAATAACTTAATACATACTAATAATTTGTTCATTTCTATTAAGTTCTTATTTTTAATGCACCATAAGCAAGCTGGAGCTAGCATTAACAGATTATTATGCAGTCCTGCATGTGACCACAGTTATAGTGTAAAATTATCAGATTTTGACATACAATTCAACAGATCCTTGTTTTGTGTCTATCATAATACAACTGCCTTAAATTATTTATCCATTATCCATATTGTGTGTAAGGCGCGCTTGGAGATTGGCGCGCTCCCTTACCTCTCGGGTTCTTCGTTCTCTCCATGTGGTGCGCATGCGCGGGTGACGCGGACTTCCACGTTCATCACATGCGTCTGCCACTTGTGTGTGACACGTGCATTGTAACAAGCAAGTTTGTCGCAGAGCGACAGGATTTTTCGGCATGAAGTTCAATTTTGCTGACAATTTCCCTTTTAAAAGCCCTTTCTTGCATTGTAACAGTGCCCAAGCCGGCTTCTGTTTACAGATCCTGCCAAAGTGTTACTATATTGATTGATTCCCTGGTATTTTGATCCTTGCCTGTCTGACCACGATTCCTGCCGCCTGTCCTGACTCTTTTTGCCTGCTTTGACTATGTTTTTGCCTGATCCTTGCCTGTACTCACTCTCTCTCTCTATCTGGACTGGGCAAGTTTCTTGTTAGTACCACAGCAGAAAGCCTGGGGCCCCAAAAGGGCGTCGGTGAACACCAGTAACCGCAGGGGTTCCCCTTGTGCATGAAAGATTTCCATCTGCCTTTGGGATTCCTAACAGACAAGTCGTTACATTGTGTAGGTACACATGAACAGTGACTAGGGATATAATCTTCCACTCTCAAACTGTGACATTTGAATAGCTGCAACCACCTTAAATAATTTGCTTACAAACACTAAGGGGCCCCATTTACTTAGCTCGAGTGAAGGAATAGAGGAAAAATAGTTTGAATTTCGAATGGTCGAATATGGCTACTTCGACCATCGAATGGGCTACATCGACCTTCGACTACGACTTCGAATTGAACCATTCAAACTAAAAATCGTTTGACTATTTGATAGTCGAAGTACTGTCTCTTTAAAAAATTCTTCAACCCCCTAGTTCGCCACCTAAAACCTACCGAGGCCAATGTTAGCCTATGGGGAAGGTCCCCATAGGCTTCCTAACAATTTTCTGATCGAAGGAATATCCTTAGATCGATGGATTAAAATCCTTCGAATTGGGTTAATTAACCCTCGATATTCGACCCTAGGTAAATGTGCCCCTTAGAAGTGAATAATTTAAAGGGTCTGTTCTTTAATGTTTATTCCATGTTTAGAAATAAGTCTTGCGGGTTCCTGCGTGTACCTGTTCATTTTAATGTGTGTGGGTAAAGTTCTCCTTTGTAGGTGCATCCTACACCTCAGCCGCAGTGTAGCTTTTACATGTGTCCAGACATGATTTCACTATTAGCTTAGGTGTGCCTCTATAAAATCCTGCTTAAATCTGCCTCCCATGATGATGGTTGACAATTAGTTCTTGTTCAGAAGAAGCAGAATAAGTATCATTTAAGGTCATTTTATAGAAACTAAAGTATGTAATTCAGTCTGCCAATTATGAAAAATTAACTAAAGCTTAAAGTATTTTAAAGCTTTTAGGACGCTGACCTAAGAAGAGATTACAAAAGAGATCTTATGACGAATTATTACCTGAGAGGAGGTTTTAGAACTGAATTCACTTTACAAAAGGACAGATTTATTTTAGTCTAACTGTGCTCACAGTGTGTTTCCTTTTGATTCATATGGTGATACCTGCACGTGATTTAAGAGACGGCAAGAAGATGCTTGCTAATAATTGTGCAAGCTTGTAAAAGGGAAGCGTTCATACTCTTGTGACTTTTACATTCATTACATAGTGCTGTCGTTTGCAGTCGTGGATGGGGAATTTGCCAAATGTGATTTAAAAAACACATGTGAAGGCTTTTTTCCCCAGCACTCTCAGCTTTTGTGTATTTTTGTATGTATGAGTTATGTTTAGCTTAATTTAGATTGTAAGCTTTATGGTACAACAACCTCATTCCTATTGTGTTTCTTACAACATGGCACTTAATTTCTGTACATTCCTATTTATTGTATTTATTATACTGCTTGTCGTTTTGTCATTGTAAGATTGTACACAAGATTGTGTATCGATTTATAGTGCACACAGGGTATTTTCTGTGCTGGCATATTCAAGCCCATACTGGTGGTTCTTAGCCTAAAAACATTTTGATACACATTTTGTCTGTGCAAAGACTTGCCAGTACCTAATAAAACTCAATTAGTTAACATTATGCAGTTATATAAACTTTACATAATGAGAGTGAGTCAGAGTTGAGACATCAGTCCACTGACAGATTCCAGGAGAATTTGTCTAACAGAGAGGACAACGGGAGAACCAGCAGTGAATCAGTGATATGTTGTCCTTGTTCCTTTAAGTGGAGGGTCCCTGGCACCACATATAGGCCAATAAGCGGATGGATCATTTTTACTAGAGAGGAGTAAGAACAGGTCACCAAGGCTAAGAAATTCAGTGGTTTACTCCTCCCCTGTGAAACAACTTTTCAAATATTTAACCACAAAACATGATGCCAATTATCTAATGAAGTCAAAATGGTTTGCTGGAGTAACAGGAAAGTGATAAAGTGGGTTTGGATTTATATCCAGCCATCTGCCCCCTCGGCATTTAACCACAATGTGTGTTGGTGGGCTGGGGGGATTATTTTTTAGCATTTTTTTCTCTACAGACATCCAATGGCCACCCCCTAAAGCTGCCACCCTAGACACATGCCCTTGGCTGCCTATATAGAAAATGCAGCACTAGAGTGAAGGCAAGAGCAAGGGACAGAGACAAGGAGAAGTTATTAAAGAGCTTTACCAGCTTTGCTTTGATTTAATGTAGAGATTTAGTTATACAGTAGGTGGGCACCATTTATAGCCTATCAAAAAAAGGCTTTCTATTTAGTTTCTTCTGCTGGGTCAGGATTTATATAATGAAATAGAAGAGAGGCCTACTAATGAAGATCTTTGTTATTAGCAAAATTACAAAGCTTGTTTTTAAATTCTGGATCAGTTGGAAAATAATTATTTTTGAAAAGTTTTTATACATTATTGTAAAGTTTCCTCTTGAGGAGACTGAAGCAACACATGGATTTTACAATTAAATTATTGTTTTTTAAAGGGGTGGTTTACCTTTAAGTACAATTTGAGCATGTTATAGAATGTCCTATTCCTAATCTTTGCAATTGGTTATCATGACTTATTTTTTATAGTTTTTTAAATATATATATATATATATATTTACTCTTCTGGCTATGTCCAGCTTTCAAATGGGGGTCACTGATTCTGTCAGTCAAAAGAAACTGAAGCTACTAGGGATGGGTGAATTTTTTCGCCTTGTTTCGCCGCGGAAATGACACCCATAGACTTGTATGGCGTTGTGCGTCAAAAATTTTTTTACTGCTCGTCAAAATCTTTTTGACGCCCATTGACTTTAATGGGCGTCTGCAACATTTCGACGGCGGCAAATTTTTGCCAAAACTAAACAGGTCAAATTCACCCATCCCTAGAGTCCCACAGTGCCTGCACTCAATCCAAAAGATGAAGCCAGAGGTGCACGATCCAAAATAGGATAATATATGAACAGAAGATCAGCACTCTCTGTAGTTTGGTGAAACTGTGTTGATTTATTTTACAGAATATGTGGATAAGATGTGATATTCTGTAAAATAAATCAACACAGTTTCACCAAACTACAGAGACTGCCTGGGTACCGTCATATATAGTGCAGATAGTCGTGTTCCAAGGAATGACGCACTCCAGGACTTCATAATGAGATCAAGCAAAGTGAAGTTTATTTGTCAACGTTTCGGTCCAGTCTGGACCTTTCATCTCATTATGAAGTCTTTGGAACACGACTATATATATATATATATATATATATATATATATATATATATATATATATATATATATATATTTATATATATATATATATATATATATATATAGACAAATACAAGAGTCCTCTGCACTCAACCCATTATCAATATATTTAAGACAGAGACATTTTGTGCATACTGCTACTGAAAAATGCCTTACCCTTTAAACAAAACAGGGATTGTTTGTCCATATATTGCAATATATTTAAGCTGGCCAACTTCGTCAAAGTCATCCCATATCTGGCCAGTCCTATGCTCAATTTTATCGGATTCATTAGAAATTCTATTGCTTCATTATACATTTTACAAAGGGACTAGGTTGTACCTGCAACTTACTTGCTGCTTTCAAAGTAAAACTCCCAAACTTGGCTGCCCTTTTATTAGACACCAGTGGGATCACCTGACTATAGCTGGGAAGGGTGGGAGCTACAACATGGAGCTGGTCACTGCTCCTGTATAACTATAACAAACAAGGGAAAGTTGTGCTCACCACTAATTTAAACCATTAAGTGGAGGTGCAATGAGACTGTGACCACAAAATACATATAGTCAAATACAAAAGGTCCTCTGCACTCAACTCATTATCAATATATTAAGGACATTGAGACATTTTGTGCCTGAAGCTACTAAAAAATGCCTTACCCTTTATACAAAACAGGGATTGTTTGTCCATATATTGTAATATATTTAAGCTGGCCAACTACGTCAAAGTCATCCCTGGTATGGACAGTCCTACACTCAATTTTCATCTGATTCATTAAGAATTCTACAGCTTATTATACATTTTACAAAGGGACTAAGTTTTACCTGCAACTTACTTGCTGCTTTCAAAGTAAAACTCCCAAACTTGGCTGCCCTTTTATTAGACACCAGTGGGATCACCTGACTATAGCTGGGAAGGGTGGGAGCTACAACATGGAGCTGGTCACTGCTCCTGTATAACTATAACAAACAAGGGAAAGTTGTGCTCACCACTAATTTTTAAAACCATTAGGCGGGGGTGCATACAGGAGCAGTGGCTCTGTTTGGAGATTGTCCCTTTAAGCATGTTTATATTATTAAAAAAAAACATAAAATCCCCAAACTTTTTTACATTCAAATTCAATTTTTTTTTTTTTTAAAAAAGTAGATAAATTAAAAAAAATTGGAGAGCAACACAAGCATGCAAAAAGTTACTGGGGTGCCAATTATGAGCTGTTATTGGCTAGTAGTACTGGCAGCCTACAGGAGGCTCTGTTTGGAATCAGCTATGATTTTTATGCAACGAAAACTTGCCCCAAAGCCAGGACATAGAAAATAAGCACCTGCTTTGAGGCCACTGAGAGCAACATCCACTGGTTGGGAATCAGTCTTGTGCCATGGTGTATTTGATTATCACTGTCTCTTTAATTTAAAAATGACACACTATGCCAAAAGCCTTCCCCTCATCTATTCAATATTTACTTTTCATATTCAGAAGCTGAGTCAGCTCTTGCTGCAGGCTAATCTACTTCTTGGTTCACCTGAAGACCAATGTGTACTCACTGTAAAAACTGAAAGAGCAAGAGCTGGAAAAACATTCTTTTTAACCATGTTACTCATGAGGTTTGGCCTTCAGTAACTTTTCTGGTTTTAATAAAATTTCTTTCCTATGTGGCTGAGATTGCCAACAGCGTGACCTGGTGCATACGTGGGCAGTCTTACTGAGTTTCTTAAGGGAAAAGTGAGATGTTGGTCCTGGCTCTGAGTGCAACTTTAATATTTCTTACTTTAGAGTCATGTGAATGCAGTTTAGGTGATGGAAATCAGTTTGTGGAGTGGAAAAGAATTCTTTCTCAGAGTGTGTGGTACAGTAGCCAGTTATGTTACTGGAAATGGAAAATGTAAGTCATTGCTGTTTCATCAGCTGAGATAATAAATCAGCAATAGTCATTGACAGGGCTCAGGAACGTGCGAGATCCTCTGGTACATTACGGCATTGGCTGTTCCTAATTGCCATTTTAGCTTTAGTCTGTGCATATTTCTTTAATATGCCTTAAGAACTCTGTTGGCACATACATTTTGAGCCTATGTCTGTCTGCTGCCCTATGAAATAAACAACATTAACATAACTAGGCTTGTGATCATTGATCTATTTATTTTCCACCTTTGCCACTATATTTCCAAACTCTGCATATTTTCCTGCTAGCTAAGGCCATTATTGTGGCTGCTCATTGCTCAGCATGAGAGAGGAAAATGCAAAAAATATTCAGCACAATTTGCCATATTTTTTACCAACAGCAACAACATTGAAAACTGTCAAAATGAGTTCTTGTGTTTTTTTGCAACTCATATAGGTATTTATTAGATGTTTAGCCTTTGAGTGGTGGCACTATTAGTGGCCATTCCAGGCTAAACAGACCTTGTTTAACATGCAGGTATAGAATTTGTTATCTGGAAATCGGTTATCCAGAAAGCTCAGAATTATGGGAAGACTTCATTTTAAGTAAATGATTAAGAAAAATTTCTTCTGTATAATAAAACAGTACCTTGCATTTGATTACAGCCAAGCTGCATAAATTCATATTGGTGACCTATTGGGTTTATTGAATAATTTTTAATAATTAAGGTCCAAATTCTGTGTCATATGGTGATCCAAGCGTTCTGGATAATAGATGCTATACCTGTATTTACCTTTCAATCTTTAGTTATACAGGTATGTTATCCAGAATCCTGTTATACAGAAAGCCCAGAATTACGGAAAGGCCATATGCCATATACTCCATTTTATCCAAATAATCCAAATTTTAAAAAAGTTTTCCTTTTTCTCTGTAATAATAAAACAGTACATTGTACTTGATCCAAACTGAGATATAATTAATGCTTATTGGAAGCAAAAGAATTGGGTTTATTTAAGGTTTAAATTGTTTTCTAGTAAACTTAAGGTAAGAAGACCCAAATTACAGAAAGATACTTTATATGAAAAGCCCCAGGTCCCGAGCATTCTGGATAACAGGTCCCATACCTGTACAAATAAATACAGGGCAGGGCAGTTCACATTACCATTAACTTTCTGTATGATTTAGCCAGTGACATTCCAAGATATTTTGCAGTTTGGTCTGCATTTGCATTTATAAATTTTTTTGGCGTGAATTTTCCCAAAACAGCATTTAAATTGCTGATGTCTGTGCTCATTGAACCTCACAAACAGAGATTTGTTTGAGAATGAATACAAAAATAGAACAGGGCATCAATAAAAAGCAATACAGTGTATGTGTAGAACTTTTAAGTGTTATTCTTTATCCTTGTTTTAATCTGCATTCTGGTTCCTGGGGGAAAAAATAGAATACCGAATGTAGACCAGCTTCTATACATATATAGTCTGTTCCTTATTAATGAGAATCAAGGCCAGCTCTGTAGTTACAACATGTCCTGTGGGTACTGTCTGGACCCTGCACACAATAAAATAATATGAGCAGAGTGCTAGAGAGAAGCACACAGTGCCTATGTTACTACAGGTATGGGATCTACTACCCAGAATGCTTGGGACCTGGGGTTATCTGGATAATGGATCTTTCTGTAATTTGGCTCTTCATGCCTTAACGCTGCTACCTACTAAAATCATGTAAACATTAAAATAACCCAACATGATTTTGCTACCAATCATAATTTATTATGTTGTAGTTTTGGTTAAGTACAAGGTTCTGCTTTATTATGGAAATGTGGATCATTTGGATAAAAATGTTTGTAATTCAGAGCTTTCTAGATGATAGATTTCTGGAAAACAGATCCCGTACACCCTTTAATCTTGGTGACCCTGTATATTGATAATATACCTTTAGAATATTCTGATATAATAAGTAGAAACATACAGTGAACATTATTGTTTTAGCTGACAACCATTTCTAGGCTAGATTTGTACTGTGTGATTCATCCCGATAACCCGTGCCAAACAAGCACCGCCAATAATTTAGAAGCTGTTACTCGCTGGTAACACAATCTTATGAAAATCCTGAATAGATGCATTTTCCATGTCTATTCTCCAGCTTTACTACAGTTTCCCATATTTAACACTAGCAAATGTGTTTCACTTCTGGACAGAATGTCAAAAGCATAATTTCTTCAGCTGCTACTTAGACTTCTACAATAAAATTGTTGGTTGGGGAGTGAGAAGAAGAGCTGCTAGACAGGCAGCATTGCTCCAAGTGCGTGACTCAGTGGAACCTGGCGCATTTTCTAGGAGAGATGACCAGTGAGGTCATTTTTCCTGTTTGACAATGAAAATTGAGTTCATGGAGTCTGCATCACTGGAAGCCTAGAACTGGAACATCAAACATCTGGGGTTTCAGCTGCAGAGCTATGACTCCCATCATCAGCAGTCAGAATGAGGGGAACATTTGGGGGGGTTATTTACTAAAATCCGAAATTTCTCACTAGTTTCTTAAAATCACTTTGACAAAAGCTCCTGTGCACATTTTTACTCAATCAATTTACTCGAATAAATATGGTGCAGGAAAAGACTCAATAAAATTGTAAAAAAAAAAATATAAAAGAATCATATGATTTTTTTCAGATTTCATGCCCAAAACTCAAATTTTTCCAGATCATCGCCCGAAAAAAAACAAATCGGATTATTGTACGAAAACCCAGAGCAGATCATGAAATCTTCCAATTGTAAATGGAACATGTGCCATTGACTTCTACATGACCTCGGCAGGTTTGAGATGGGGGACTTTTTATTCACACTTTTAGCACCCTCAACGTTTAATAAATCTTGAAAAAATGTAGGTTTTTTTCTACAAAAATTGTGTTTTCCCCTTTAAAACTCCGACCAAAAAAAAAATCAGATTTAATAAATAACCCCCTAGGTTTTGCAGTCCAATAACAATTAAAATGTCATATTTTACTCATTCTTAGTCTTGTTTTTGTACTAAGCAAACTGGACTTTGCAATCTTTGTGACTGTGTGCAACCGTAGCTTATCTGTGCAATGGGCTTCTACAGTAAAAAACCTTCTACGGATGAGGGTCTGCAAAGATTGAACCCCCAGTCCGGCGCTCAGGGCCGCCATCAGAAATCACAGGGCCCCATACGACAACATTTCCTGGGCCCCCTGGGCTGCGCCTACCTCAAGCCCCACCTACAGGGACCCTGTGGTCAGGGCCCCCCATTAAAAAAAAACATTTGTGGTCAGGGCCCCCCCATTAAAAAAAACATTTGTGGTCAGGGCCCCCCATTAAAAAAAGCATTTGTGGTCAGGGCCCCCCCATTAAGAAAAACATTTGTGGTCAGGGCCCCCCCATTAAAAAAAAACATTTGTGGTCAGGGCCCCTCCCCCACATTATAAGACAATTGGTGGCCAGGGCCCCCTTAAACGTCCATGTAAAAAAACTTGCCCCCCCAGAAGTTTAAACAAAATTGATGCCCAGGGCCCCACCACACAACAGGGACCACAAAGGGTTACCTTTAGGGGGGCCCTGCCATGTTGCACTTACTTTATTAGTGTGTGTGGCCCACCTGCTGTCAGTAAGCTGTCAACTACACAAGGGAGGAGGGGCGCAGCAGCTTCTTCCAGTGACAGCATTTTCTTCCCTTATTGGTCACAAAATTTCAAGTTCGGTAAAGCTGCATGGTGATTGGATGAGCTGGAGGGGAAGTTCAAACCTCAGCTATCCAATCCCTGAGCAGCTCAACCGGGACTTGTGACCAATAAGGGAAAATAATGGACAGAAGATACCTCCCCCTGTGCTTCCACCCTGCCTTCCCGAAGTCGGTAGCTCTCAGAAAGCAGGGGGCCTCGGCTAATCAAGTAAGTGCGGCGTGGCAGGGCCCCCCTTACCCTCAGGCCCCTTACAACTCTCCACCCTGTCCCCCCCTGATGGCAGCCCTGCCGGCGCTGACCCAGAGGGAGTCGCTATGAATTAGTTTATGAATGCGGCTTTATTCCAACACACATATACATGGCAGTGGGTATGTGCAATAACTAACGCGTTTCGTGCCTTTGCGGCACTTCCTCAGAGTTCAAATCTGACACACACACTGTGGGGCAGATTTATCATGGGTCAAAGTGAATTTGAGGGAATTTTCGAAGTAAAAAAATTAGAAATTCAAAGTACTTTTTTGGATACTTCGTCCATCGAAAAGGATAGTACGACTTTGAATTCGATTCAAAGTAAAATAGTTTGAATATTCGACCATTAGATTATAGAAGTACTGTCTCTTTAAAAAACTTTGACTTCAATACTTCGCCAAATTAAACCTGCCAAAGTGCTATGTTAGCCTATGGGGTCCTTCTACAGCATTTTTCTAAGTTCTTTGAAGTTGAAGTAAAATCGTTCGATCGTGCGATAAAATCGGCCGCAGAATACCCAAATTTGATGTAAAAAGTTAGAATTCGATAGTTGAATTTGAAGTATTTAAATTCGATGGTCAAATTTCGAAGTATTTTTTACTTCGAAATTCGACCCTTGATAAATCTGCCCGGTGTGTTGGAATAAAGCCGCATTCATAAACTATTTCATAGTGACTCCCTCTGATGTTTGGGTCAGCGCCGGACTGCGGGTCCAATCTTTACATAGACATACCGGATGGAAGTGGTCGGGTTCCCGCGAGAGCTGTGACCAACTGGAAGACGCTGAACAGGGTGAGCTCCGCTTTTTTTGCACATCCTCAATCATTCACTAAGATTCGTAGTTGCGCCAGGCGTAACTTCGCCACACTTCGCCAGGCGTAGTTTCCCCAGCGCTTCGCAAATTCACTAAAATCCGAAGTTGTGCTCAGGGGTAGCGTAAGGTTGCGAAGTTGCGCTAGCATTGATTCGCTAAGTAAAGCGAAGTTACGCTAGCGAAGGCTAATTTGCATACCGTGCCAAATTCAAATTTCAATGGAGGAACACGTATCTGCACTACAAATGGCTAGAAAATAAAAATTTTATTTTGCCCTACACATGTGCCCACTGTCTAGGTAAGTTGCCATGAGTCAGGAGATGTAGGGGGAAGGAGGGGAGCTCCAAAAAAATTTTCGATCTTTTTCAGCCTATCACCCATAATGTAGAAAACACGCCAGAGTTTTTTGGGACTTAGAAAATTTTTTGACTTTTTTTTGAAGCAATCTCTATCTACTCTATTGTGCTTCGCCTGGTCTGAGGTGGCGAAGGAAGTCTAGCGTAAAAGGTAGCGTTCAGTACACTGCGCGCGTTAGTGAATTTGCGTAGTTACGTCGCTAGCGAAACTTCGCCAGGCGTAAGGGTGCGAAGTAACTCTAGCGAAACTACGCCAGCGTTCGTTAGTGAATTTGCGCAGTAACGATAAATGCCAAATGCTAGCGAATTAACGCTAGCGTTCGGCGCTTCAGCGCTTAGTGAATTTGCCCCACAATAATTGTCTACTGGACCCACCTGATTTTATTCCAATGTCTCATCCGCCCAGTCCCATGCTGGTGGTCTTGAGCTTTAGTTTGTTTAAAGGAATGAACATGATCCTGTGCTTTGGAAAAGCAACAATGTTAATATGCTTTTTAGTCTCGGTGGTCACAAAAACACATTTAAACCGTGCTTAGCATTTATCTTACAATATACAATCTTTACACAATTACAATTATCTGAGCATTTATCTTATAATATAAAGTCTTCATTCAAAATAACATTTATCAGCCCTGTTTAGGCAGGGTCCTTCCCACCTAAAGTCTTATAATACTATGCAAATGCTACAGGACTGACTGGTTATTCTATACATCAATTAAATCCAAGTGCAGTCAGGGCTGGTTATCAGCTAATTCCGGTGCACAAATCTTTACTGCATAGAAATCAGTGCATCCAGCAGTATGCATCATAGCTACGACACTGGTTGACTCAAAGCTAAAGTGTAGTGAAATGTTCATTTATGGCAAGAAAATCATCTACCACCTAATTCTCAAATTCGTTTAACGTCAGTTTCAGATGTATTACACTGCTCTGTGCTAAAATGTTCTGTGTACCTCTACCAGCTTAGTTCTATCTTTCTTAAAGGAAAACTATACCCCCCCAAACTGTAAAAGAAGATGTGTGGAAACAAAAGACAGAACTCTGTTAATTGGCTCATGCGACCTAACATGTTTAGTTTGTATGTAATGTGAATCCTAGGATACAAGGGGGTGGACCTTATTTTTTAAAGTGCCAATTTATATATTGATTACCCAATAGCTCATACTACTAAAAAAGTATATTATTATGAAAATGGTTTATTTACATGAAGCAGGGTATTACATAGGAGCTGTTTTATGCACTATATTTTTATAGAGACCAACATTGTTCGGGGGGATATGGTATTCCTTTAATTTAATATTTGACATGTAATAAGATAGAATTACACTGGTGGTCACTGTAGCTATTTCTTAACGCCAGCTAAATGGAGTCCAGAGAGCTTATATCAAATTGTTCTGACATGTTATGCTTAAATGGTACTTCAGTCATAAAGGTGGTGCCCTGGAATGACAATATAACACCAAAGCCTATAAAATGCCTTATTCATAGAATAGTCCATTTATCTTTCTTATTTAAAGAGATACTGGGGCAAATTTACTTACCTCCGACATTTCATCGCAACATTTCACCAGGCGTAAATTCGCCTGGACAACGCTAATTCACGAAGATCCGAAGTTGCGCAAAGGGTACTGAACACTTGCGAAGTTGCGCTAGTGAAAATATGATCAGCAGCTCGAAGTTACGGTAGCGTTCGGTAATTTGCATACGGCGTGCAGTTGAAGTACAATGGCCGTATATGCTGCAGCAAATACATTACACTACACAAGGCCAGGGAACCTTAATAAAATTATATAAAGTTGTTATATTGCCCTACACATGTGCCCACAGTATAGTTTAGGTGTCATATGTTATCAAATGTAGGGGGGAAGGAGGGTACCCCAAAAAAAATGTCGCTCTTTTTCAGCCTATCACCCTGTAAAAAGGAAAAGACGCCAGCTATCTACTCTATTGCACTTCGCCTGGTCTGAGGTGGCGAAGGCAAGTCTGGAAGGCAAGAGGTAACGTTCAGGAAAATCCGCATCTTAGTGAATTAGTGTAGTTACGTCGATTCGCCAGTGCGAAAATTTGCCTGGCGTTAGAGTGCGAAGTTGCACCAGAGTATCTCCTTCGCTAGCGCATTTTTTTCTAGGGTCAAAATTACCCTAGCAACTAGGCAGCGGTGTGTGTGAGAGACTGGAATATAAATAGGGGAGGGCCTTAATTGAAAGATAAGAAATAAAATCTATAAAAACAATAGCAATAAAATTATAACCTCACAGAATTGACTGCCAGGGTCAGTGACAAGCTGCAAAGAGTCAAAAGAAGAAGCCAAATAATTCAAAAACTTCTATGGTTAAGGTTAACTTCAAGGCGAACTATCCCTTTAAACGGATGGGCTGCACAAAGAGACCTCTTTAGTTTTTGGCACAGATGCTGACTTTTTAATTAAAATGTACATTTGATAGCTGTAACCTCACATTCTGCTCAGTTTATATTGTCAGTCCATTTCTAAGCTCAGGTGAGTGACAGCAGCCAGAGCTGGGAAACTACTGGGGACATGTTTGAAGGTAGGGCTCTTTAATGCTGTGGCATGCTGCACCTCTGGGATGGTACAAGTAAAAACATAATGAACAGCTGCTAGTCCAATTCTTGTCAGAATGTGTTGGAAGTGTCTGAATGCAAATTTCTTTTATTGTTAAAGTAGATTCTTTAGAAACCAATGTTGATTCTTTGGAACTGCTGACCACACTGGTAGAACAAGTCTTACGCGTTCATTAATATGTAACACATACTCAGTGTGGCCTATTATTCAGTATCAGGCTGGAAGGCCAATTCCTAACATGTACTTGGTTAGAACCCGCACCGAAATATGTTCATCGTAACCATGGAATTTGACATTTTACTTTTCTTCATGCTCTAGGCTATATGTTAAAAAAATGTAAACTGTATTAGAATTGGGACCCCCGACTTTTTTTTACCTGTGAGCCACATGAGCAAGAGAAAAGTACCTTTTGGGTTGTCGTATACGCCCTGTGATTGGCTATTTGGTGCAGCCTGCTGAAGGTGCTGTTCAGAAGTAAACCTATGTCTTTATGCCTGCAAAACAGAAAATTAAAAATGAGCACTTGCTTTTGAGGCCAGTGGGTACAACAATAATGGAGTTGGTGAGCAACACAGTTTACAAGCCACTGGCTGGGACCACTTCACTGGAAAATACAACAGTAATGTGTATATTAATGCACATCAATAATAATTACAGTACAACATACTGTATGTGTTATAAATGTGCCATTTGGATCCCAGTAATTTAATAGCAAACTAAATATGAAATAGTTCTACTAAATCAACCAGCAATATTGCATATCCACTGGAAATGTATTTGTAAACTGCTACATACACAATACAATACTGGCCATGCAATGCTTTTCAAGGTATAGGTATATCATCTTATGGCATTATTACCTCTGTTCCATTGTGTGTTTTTTTCAAATTTTCTGCTACTCCAACAAGCTAAGTACAAACTGTTAAGTACAAACTGTTGAGTATTCCCCCCTTCAGACATTGGGGCAATTTCACTAAGCGCCGAAGCGCCTAACGGAACACGCTAGTGTTACTTCGCACCCTTACGCCTGGCGAATTTTCACAGCGGACGTAACTACGCAAATTCACTAACTCGCGCAGTGTACTGAACGCTACCTTTTACACTAGACTTCCTTCACCACCTCAGACCAGGCGAAGCGCAATAGAGTAGATAGGGATTGCTTCAAAAAAAGTTAAAATTTTTTCTAAGTCCCAAAAAATGCTGACGTTTTTTCTATATTATGGGTGATAGGCTGAAAAAGATCAAAAATGTTTTTGGGGCTCCCCTCCTTCCCCCCTACATTTCCTAACTCATGGCAACTTAACTATACAGTGGGCACATCTGTAGGGCAAAAAAAAAAAAAATGTTTGATGTTTTGAAGGTTTCCCAGGCTTGTGTAGTGATTGTACATATTCCTCCATTGAAATTTGAATTTGGCGCTGTATGCAAATTAACTATCGCTAGCGTAACTTTGCTTAGCGAATCAACGCTTGCGCAACTTCGCAACCTTACGCTACCCCTGAGCGCAACTTCGGTTTTTAATGAATTTGCGAAGCGCTGGCGAAACTACGCCTGGCGAAGTGCAGCGAAGTTACGCCTGGCGCAACTACGAATCTTAGTGAATTTGCCCCATTGCCTCCATGCCTAAATCAATGGTAAAAACACTACTGTCACTGTATCCACCCAGGCTGCTTGGCTAGGTATGTCTCCTCATTCCATACATTCCAACACTTTAAATTCTAACCTGTTTCACATAAAGGTTCTTTCACTCACAAATGATTTCACATGTTGGATGTGGCCGCCCCTTCAGAGACAGTTCCCTATATACTGGATTCTGCTGTTAATCTTATATCCCTTTAACGCTGTCTAATGTTCTGATGTTTCATTTCCTTCTCATTTCTCCCAAAATTATATTTTTAATATGGCAAATACTATATATATTAAAGCCATTTAAACAATGTTTACTGGATGTTACAACATACTGTATTTCATTCGTGTTTACCATCCCTTCCTTTCTAACCTGCTTTGGGTTAAGTCATTTCTAGTGCCAGATTGAGCCTTCAAATTTTCTATTTATTCCTTAAGTTTAGCAGATTTCTGATGTATTTTTTAATCGGAGAAGCATGTGAGTAAATATAGATACCTGGAACACCTCTACCTCCCTGGTTTTGCAGAATAACTGAGCTTTTTGAATATGTCTAGTGTAGTTCCACCACATACTGTATAAATACATAGAAGACACATTCATATAGTACATACTTGTATAATGAAATTAAGACTTTTTTATATACATAAAATCAACTCGTTTTGAAAAAGTCATACTGAACACACCAACATTAAGAGGGTTATTTACTAAAGTCCGATTTTTTTCTGGTCAGAGTTTTAAAGTGGAAAACACAATTTTTCCGTGGGAAAAAAGAACTGGAAGAACTGGAATTATATATATATATATATAGAATATATATATATATACTGTGAAAGGCTTTAGCACACACTTTAAAAGTTACATACCTGGGTGCAGTTCAGAAATCAAATATCCAAAGGCAGAAAAAGCTGAAGCACACCAGGATTTTCTTCGAAAAGATAAAGCATTTATTACATCAACGTTTTGGCCCTCGCATGGAGCCTTTATATATATATATATATATATATATATATATATATATATATATATATATATATATATATATATATACGATTATATGATTGTATAGATCAAAAACCCACAGACTGCAAGACAAAGCACAATGTAGTTCCAAAATATGCCTCCACCATTTTCAAAGCAGTCATCGCACATCCACATATCAACACAAGTCTTGCAGACAGCACACTAACCTCAATATGCTCTTGGGTACAGAGATAAAAATCTTATAAGTACTGTACATTCATACCACAAATATATGGATTCTGGATAAAATGTAAATATTGCTATCTAATGTGTGTAATTTAGTCTCTGCAAGCAAAGCTCTGCAGTTTATTTACACTAGTTTTCTATTTTTAGCGGTTTTTGAGATAATAGGAGTTTTAGACTGCTAAGCAGGCTTTTCTATAAGGGCCAAAAGTATCAGCGAGCCTAACTGTCTCTGAATGTTCTATGCATTTACTGGATTAAGTTAAGCCTAGGGTTACTTATTCTTAATTGGGCCAAAAGCCTTATTTATGAAATGTTAGCTGCAAATATTCATGTAGGCTTCCTCCCACCTCCTAACTTGTTTGTCATTTAGACACACTGGTTAAGGAGCGGCAGAGAGCACAAGCTGTCCTTGCTTGCCTTATTGCAGTGCCCACTGACACTGCTTTCTGCACCAAACACCCAGGGGCGATTCCAGAAATTTGGCTCTTAAATTTACAAGAGGCAGCTTTTTGCTGCCCCTCTCAGGTTCTCACCTTCATGCCTCATTGCAGAAGAGGCCCTACAAGCACCCACTAAGGAATGTGCTCTAGTGTGGCTATAAGGGGTTAGATACTCTTGCTCACAGGTTATAGACTAGCAGAAACACACCCCAAATCAGCCACACACAGAAAAACATACTGCCACCACACACAGTTCTTCAAGATGAGAAAAACTTTCCATGCATGTCCATGCATCAACAATGCTCAGTTTCAGAGAAGTCAAAGGGTTATCCTCCACTAATTCACCAGGTATTCCTGCAGTAAAAGGGTTTTATTCAAATTAAAGGTGGCCATAGACGCACAGATAATATCGTACAAAACTAATTTTCGTACGATATTCGGTGTGTGTTTATTGGTGGGAAAAGAACCGACCGATATCGGAAGAAGACTTGGATATCAGTCGGCTTGTCAATCGGGCTGAACAGAACATTTTTTTGGGTTCCTTTGAAGGCACACAAACATCTGCCATTTTTAGTGCTGAATCGTCAGATACAGGTAGAATTTTATTGTTTCTGCCTATATATCTGACAATTTCAGCTCGTTCATGTAATGAAACAAACGATCTTTCTTGGAAAGATCTTTTCCAAGAAAGATTGTAATTGTTACGTCTATGGCCACCTTTAGACACTCATTTTCTTCCAGCAGCCAAATGGTTAGTGAGCATTTAAACAGACAAACCCATGTAGTCAGGTCCGGACTGAGAATTTAAATAGGCCCTGGCATTTCAGGTACACAGAGGCCCAATCAGCCCAAAAAGAGGCCCAAACAGCCCCCACCAGCCCACTAAATACTGACTTTCTATGGGACCTTATAGCAGCCCCTCTGGCATTTGCCAGAACCCACAGATTGCCAGTCCGGGCCTGCATGTAGTGGGTTAAGGCATATACAGTTACACACTTGCTTGCCAGACTTTAAAAGGCTATAAACTATCCATTAGTTTTCACCCAGATCACACAGTTCTTTAAATTGTTGCTATAACCTCAGACATGTGGGAATATAAGGCACATAACACTTTATTGCTCTCAGCAGTTGTTTAACAACAATATGTGGTGGATAAAAATCTATTCTTGCTGCTTTTATGGGCCATTCCAAGCCACAGAGAGCCACAGGGTGGCATCTCTTGGGCCTTCCTCCCCAGTGATGTTCCATTGTGGTAAAGGAGCAGTGACTTATATTAGTATTATCTGTGAAATTTTGAAAAAAAGCTTTTAATGGTGGCAATCCTCCACTGCCAGCTCTAATATCATGTTACTGCACACAGGTAGCTTTCTGTGCTTGAAATGCATGTTCATGGTGTGCAGGTTTCTACCAACTGGATGGGGCAATAATTCAGTCCCCAAAAATAAGTAAAAGATGTTCTTAAGCATGCCTTAAACATATTCCAAACACAAAAAAACTGTCAAGATATATAGGATTAAGCTTTTATTATATATTAGTTTTATTCATTCTTTGAATGCTGTGCTTTTACTTTTTCTTTAAACATTTAAAGCTTTTTTTGTTTGTTTTTATGCATAAACAACATGGTCATGCTTGCAAATAATTTTTCATAAAGAACATCACTGGAATCTATCAGATTGGTTCGATGGCTGCCAGGGGATTTCCCCATTCAGAATTTGGCCAGTACAAATATAGTTTAATAGACATCTATTTAAGAAAGTAGAGTTCACCACAGGGGAAATCCCCAGATCTCTAATTTCTTGTATCGGATTTGTAGGGGCACAGGGCCGGATTTACATAGTGGGCTCCCCTAGGCCCACTGCCCTTTGTCGCCCCTGTCCCCTCCCCTTTTATCATCTGGACCAGAGCAATGGGGATTGGCGCATGGGAAATGTAACAAAATGATTGTTTTTGAATCAATGTGGGTGTGGTTGGACAGCATGCCGCCCCCCTAAAATCCTGCCACCCTAGGCCCGGGCCTAGGTGGCCTTTCCACAAATCCGGGCCTGTAGGGGCATACTTATTGAAATGGTAGTGCACTGTATTGCAGAATCTTTTACATAGTAAATATCTAGCGTAGCAGCAGGATCTGTGTTTGCATTTCTAAAAAGTTAATGCGCAATTTTTACTCAAATTATTAAAACGTTGACACAGTTTATTAATAATATAATTAACAAAAATGGATCAGTATTTACTGCTAAACAAAATGGTGTAGTATTGTGTTCAACCACAATGCTTCCCAAAAATATTTTGCAACATTTTGCATAGCTATAGATTTTTGTAATGTTTATTCACGGAAAAAAAGTTGGCTATGAATGAAACCCACATTTAAACTACTTGTTCCTGAAAAAGTGGCACAGTGTGGATGATGGAGGCAGCTTGCTCCGCTTAATCTACTTTTTCCACTTATCATCAAAGCTTAACATGTTATGTCCAGACTGATCGTGGTAATAAAACACAACCGCAAATTAATTTTTTCTACAATTGGCTTGAAACACCTTAAAACGCAAACTCAAAATTGTTTATTAAATCAGTTCAGTTATGGGACCTGTTATGCAGAATGCTTGGGTCCTGGGGGGTTTTCAGATAAGGGGTCTTTTCGTTATTTGGATTTCTATACCAAAAATCATTTAAAGGAGAAGGAAAGCTACAGAGGCATTTTATTGCCAATAGATTAGCTGCAATAGTGCAAGCTAGAATGCTATATTTATTCTGTAGAATGCTTTACCATACCTGAGTAAAAAGCTCTAGAAGCTTTCTGTTTAGGATAGGAGCTGCAGTATTAGCTTGGTGTGACATCACTTCCTGCCTGAGTCTCTCCCTGCTCACTTATAGCTCTGGGCTCAGATCACAGTAGAGAAGGGAGGGGGGAAAGAAGCAGACGTTTTGAAATCCTGAACAGATATATTTTAACTGAGACAAAATGTATCTTTCATTTAAAGTATTATTTTTCTTATTTATGCATTATACATTTTTTTTATGATAACACAGTAATGTTTATAAGAGTCATGTGCAGATTCTTCTGCAGGCAATCAGATAAGGCAAGGGGCGTTTAGCCCTTCTCCCAGAAATTCAGGTCTGGGTTTATTAAGAAAGGATATAAACAAGAGAGTGCTCGTTGTTCAAACAAGAGTGCTCCTTGTGCAGATATAATCAAATAAATAAAACATAATAAACCAGCATGCTGCACCCTCGGTACATGTATTCGTGAGTGACAATGAAGATGGCTGCTGCTGCAATGTTCAGGAATATGGTGGGGAGGGGGATAGGATAGTGAACAATATCCCAATGTGTGTGCAAAAAGATCATCAACTGAAGTTTTGGTGAAGGTCTAAAAGGTATTTTCCTGTCTGGGCCATTTGATTTACTCCACAGGGTATGTTTGTAGTAAGTGAGGAGAATGACTAGCAAATGCAAAAGGGCTCATTTACGTCCAAAATGCAGTGAACAAAGTGCCACATTGATTGCAATCACAATAAGTCTAAAAATTCAGGGGAAACACAATGCCCATGTTGGGGCAAATTCACTAAAGGGCGAATTCTCGCTTGAAAGGCTTCGCCACACTTCGGGCCACTTTGCCAGGGGCAAATCCGCTACCACTGCTCTAATTCACTAAAATGTGAAGTTACGTCTCAGTAGCCGAATGCTAGCATTAATTCATCAGCGTGAGCATTTCATGACGAACTTTCGCTAACAAAAGCGATCCTCTAATGCCCTAGACATGAGCCCACTCTTAAACAAATGTGCCATTCCCTGAAGTGGTTAAAAACAAAGGTTAAAACAAAAATGTGTAATAGTTACAACTTTTAAATACAATCCTGCTTTAAAAAATGAAAAAACGCCAGCATTTTTTAAAATTGTTATGACTTTTTGGCATACAGGATATGATGTCACTGACATTAAATGTTGGAGAACGTAGCATTTTATCAGTTTGCCAGGTCTAAGCTGGCAAAGGAAACGGTGTCGAAAGTGGAAGCGATAGGGAGCGAAATTACGCAATCGATGGTCTCTTTTTTCTTTCTACGCCTGTCAATTGGCCAGGTCCCTGCAAATGGGATTTCTGGTGAATTTTCGCTAGCAACGTGTTATGACTCACCCTG
The DNA here is from genome assembly GCA_038501925.1 of Xenopus petersii. Classification (NCBI taxonomy): domain Eukaryota; kingdom Metazoa; phylum Chordata; class Amphibia; order Anura; family Pipidae; genus Xenopus; species Xenopus petersii. The sequence goes on along the minus strand of CM076689.1, from coordinate 33,318,776 downwards.
GTGGTCTAGTCGTGGGGCGGGGAAGCCTGTCATGCCGCACCTCTGCAGCGCACTTCTGCTGTATTTATAGGCGCATGCGCGCTGGCGTGTTGACACCCGCGCGCAATGGCGTGAAATTCAAATATATTTAAAGGCACATTTTGTATTTTTTCACTGCCCATTATAGGTTTCCTCATTGTGAGTTCCTGGTGCCTCTGTGCTGTTTAAAGCTTCTGTATTCTGTGATCTGATTACCTGTTTTGACCCCTGCCTGTTCTAAGACTATCCTGACTTCTGGAATAATGTCCCTGCCTGGTAACCGACTCTTCTGTATCCGTATACCGTGACACAACGGCCACCTCGCCCCACAGGTGGTATTACATACATTGCCCACTGGAGGATAATATTTACACTCTTTCTTCTACTGGCAGTCGCTAAATAATTTGTGGGTTTGCAAAAGTTCTATTAAATGTATGCAAAAGGAAAACTTCTACACACAAAGCAATCATTTTAAGTGTTGCCCATATTTTATCGACTTGTTTTAATGCCCCCCAAAGAGTGTTTTAGTTAAATAGTATGTAAGCTTGTAAAAATAAAATTCCTTCAATATTTTGCCAAATTATTCCCTCTTTTTAACGTGGTCCAGGCAAATTTCCTAAGAAACAGTACAGCCAGATAGGGTATATTCTTTTTAATATATGTTGTTAAATAAGTGTGACCAAAAAGTTATATTGTTTTATTGAGGATCTTTCTTTGATCCCCAGATAAGCAGCTCAAACTTCGTTTCCTTTATTCCAAAGTTCCAAACTAGTCAGTAGAATAGGACAAGATGCAGCATTATATGTCAAGTAAAACCTGTATGGCTCTAGTTTTTTTGCTAATTTTCCTAGTGTATTTTTCTTACAGTTGGGGGCAGATTTATCAAGAGTGAAATTGAAAAACTTCGAAATTCGAATTAAAAAGACCAACCGAAATGAAATCTAACTTTTTTTTGGCCGAATAGGTCAGTTTTTGATCAAATTCGTATCGTACAAATCAAAGTAAAAGTGCATCCGAATCGTACGATTTAGCGTTTTTCCCTAAAAGAACCTTCGATTTTTCACCACCACCAATTGATTTAAATAGGTTCTAGGAGGTCCCCTATAGGCTAAAACAACAATTCGGCAGGTTTTAGATGGCGAATGGTCGAAGTCGAATTTTTAAAGAGACAGTACATGATAAATTTCAAAATCCAAATTGTTGATTAATTTTCAAATTCAAATTGAATCTGGACTATTCCCTAGTCGAAGTACACAAAAATTTGCTTGAAATTCAAATTTTTTTCATTCGAATTTTCACTTCGATCTTTGATAAATCTGCCCCTTGTGATGTCACAATTAAGCTGAACCACATTCCTAATTGTCTAAATGCCACATGCTCATTGTGGGAAACCATTATATCTCTCTGTATTCTCCCAGACAGAAACTTTAGAGTTTTCACGACTTTTAGCAATTTTCACTACTTTCCACTTCTTGTTTTCATGTAATGTAAAGGTTATTAATAATTGTGTTAATTAGTATGGAAGTTTGAGCTGATTTGTATTTACCAGTTCTAGATAATGCTGAGATTATCAGTCTTCTGTGACAGAAAATACAAACTGCCAGTAACAAATTTCTAAACCCTGATATTCACCCAATAAAATGTACTCTGGTGGGAGTATTGCCCTCAGTAGTCTTTTAAATGGAACACTCAGAGCTCTATCCTCATGTTTTACAGCCTTAAGATACAATACAACCTTGACCTTCTGCCAAAGGTTCACAAGACTTCATAAACCAGGAAAAGAAAAGACAGGGCAAGATTGAAAAATGTATAATGCAAGAAGACATCTTTCCAGAAAAAGATAAGAGGTTGAAACAAGTGCAATAGGTTTTATAACGAGAGAAATGTATTTACAAGGAATGTGTTTGAAAACACATGTTTTTATTCTGTCTTTCCAGCACTTATTTTTGGACCACTGTTGACCAAAAGTTGACCATTATTTTCCATTCATACAGCAGCCATGCCAAAGTCAGAGAAGGCATTAGGCAAGGGCAACTCAATGCAGAAAATCAGTCAGGGGCACCCAGAAACATACCTAAGTAATATAAAAAATGGCAGTATTAGCAGTAAAGAGTGCACAACCTGCCTCATTATAAGGGCTGCACCAAACTGAGGATGTGGTTCAAATATCTGGCTGAATTCCAAGATTTTTAGCATAATTTGGATGCAGCCATAGCTGGGCAGCTGAAGTTGACATCTTTGCTTATATTTGAATATGCAATTAAGATTTGGATTCTGTTATTCTGCTGAATCTTATTGGGCAGGATTCAGTATTTGGGCCAAAACCAACAAAATTATGGATTCAGTGCAGCCCTCATTTCCAAACATAAGCCATCATCTTTCCTGGAAGCCTATGATTAAGGGAAGGTGTAACGCGTAAGGCCTATGTATTTCTACAGTACTCAGCAATAAAACCTGTTTTTTACCGGAGTGCCGTCCTCCTGTTCGTGTATTTACTGTTGACAGTTGGGACACTGCGGACTGAGCACCCGGCACTACAGGGGAGCAGCTAAGTGGTGAGTTGAAGCAGTCCTAATCGGTTTCGTCGTGATTCTTAGCTATGGTTTCTCTGATTTTGGACACTGCCCTTCACAATGTTCTGTACATAGTCAATTTCTCACAGTGTCCACACACAACAGGATGTTTTGACTGGATGTTTTCACCAGCAGCCGATTTGTGTCCTACCCAACTAAGCTAACTCTCTTTTCTCCTGTCATTAGCAATAGGCTTCAAGATACCCATGTTTAACTTTATTCTTGCAATTATACTTTAACTTTTGAAATATAGTAACAATACTATTTTACATGCTGCTAAATGGTTTACAAATCCAGCCTTTGAAATAACATGTGCAAGTCTCTGCCAAAGAATACTCTGAATATACTGTACATTTCTACTCTACTAGGCATCAAAGAACACTTGGCTATTAACTCTACATATTTTTTAAGTTCAAGTTCTGCAACACATGCTACACTGTCATTTATTTAGAACAAAGAGATTTCTTAGTGAGTAGGCATGTCATCTTGTTTTTTTCAGCAAATGTTATCAGTCATTTTAATGTTGATTTTTGGTTTACTTACTCAATTCCACAATGTCATCTTTGTTTTTGCCCATAGTCTGTTTTGTTTACTGTTGTTGTTGTTTACTGGTTGTCCCTGCAAAAGACTTGCTGCCAACATGTCACCAAATTCTATAACTAGTTGCTCGATAAATTATCAATTGTTTCAGCAAGGAATTCATGCTTAAGTATAGTCAAATAGTACAGGCCAACTATTCCAGGTCTGCATGAATAACATTTTTAAGAGATTATCAGAAATGTTCCTCTGGGCAGCCATGTTTTATTATTGCAGTTCTATATATGAAAAAAAAAGTAAAGCATGCTTTGCATTAGGTTATTCTAGTTATGTGGGTTTTCAGGAGCGCATGGAGCACTTTTTGTGAAAAACGTAGATGTTCAAAAATGGCATATTTGTTACCAAAATAGTGTTCCTTAGATATACCTACAGGTGTATGTAAAACTTTTAGGGGGGTTATTTACTAAACTCCGAATGCGAAAAATTTGTGATTTTTTTAGTTATAAAATCTGACTTTTAAAAAAATTAGGTCCTAAAGGTCCCTGCCACCTATGCCACAAAAAAACCTAGTAAATTGGAACTTACAGTACATATGTAAAGCCTGAATTAAAGCCATGCGCTAAAGAAATAACAATAGCTGGCACTGGTGAGGGTGTAGAATCACTCTGGGTAGAGATTTTGACTGGGCAAAAGGTAACAAAAAGAATTATCATTGGTGTATGCTATAAACCACCTCGTATAAGTGTCGAGTATGAAGCCCAGCTACTCTTGCAGATACAAGCGGCTTCACAGCTGGGTCAAGTTGTTGCTATGGGTGACTTCAATTATCCAGAAATTGACTGGGGTAATGGGGTTGCTAAGACAGAAAAAGCTAGTAGGTTTGTAAATATGCTGAATGACAACTTTTTATTCCAGCTCGTTCAAGAACCTACTAGGAATAACTCTCTTTTGGACCTTGTAATAACTAACAATACTGAACTCATCTCTAACATTTGTGTGGGTGAGCATTTAGGGAATAGTGATCATAACATGGTCTCCTTTGAGATTCTGTAACCGAAGCAATTCTATAAGGGAGTAACTAAAACACTAAATTTCAGACGTGCAAACTTTGACAGTATAAGGGCATCTCTGCAATATATTAAGTGGGAAATGCTTTTCACAGGGTTAAACACAGAACAAAAATGGGAAGTTTTTAAAATGCTGCTTAATAAATATACTTATCAGTATATTCCACTTGTAAGCAAGGAACATCGTTGCAAAGCAAAACCTTTTTGGTTCAATAGAAGCGTTGGTGTTGAGGTGGGTAAGAAAAGACATGCTTTTAAGGCTTTCAAGTTAGCTGGTACAGCCAAAACATTTATAAGGTACAAGGAGGCCAATAAATCATGCAAAGAAGCTATAAGGCAAGCTAAAATTGATATAGAAAAGGATATTGCAGTAAAAAAAATCCAAAATGATTTTTTAAATAGGTTAATAGTAAAGCAGGAAGGGGTGGGACCCTTACTATCAGAGGGGGGTCAGCTGGTTGATGAAAACAAAATAAAATCGCAGATTCTGAACTCATATTTTTCATCTGTCTACACAAATGAGGAACCAGTAAGTGAAGGTTTCCTTCTTAACAGTCCCAATTCTAGTAATACAACTAATGATGCATGGTTCACACATGAAGAAATTCAAAAGAGACTAGAACAAGTTAAGATTAACAAAGGTCCAGGGCCAGATGGTATTCATCCCAGGGTAATTAGCGAGCTTAGCTCTGTGATTGCCAAACCTCTTTACTTAATTTTTCAGGATTCATTGAGACCTGGCATAGTGCCGAGAGACTGGCGAATTGCTAATGTGGTGCCTCTATTCAAAAAAGGATCCCGTTCTCAGCCTCAAAACTATAGGCCAGTTAGTCTGACGTCAGTGGTAGGAAAGCTTTTCGAAGGGTTAATAAAGGATAAGATACTGGACTTCATAGCAAATCATAATACTATGAGTTTGTGCCAGCATGGTTTTATGTGTAATAGATCTTGCCAGACTAACTTAATTTCTTTCTATGAGAATGTAAGTAGAGACCTCGATTCTAGGCAGTGGATGTGATTTACTTACTGGAAAACTGGGCAGCAAACTGGAAAATGAGGTTCAATGTTGATAAATGCAAGGTTATGCACTTTGGCAAAAATAATATAAATGCAAGTTATACACTAAATGGCAGTGTGTTGGGAGTTTCCTTTAATGAGAAGGATCTAGGGGTCTTTGTAGATAACACGTTGTCTAATTCTGGGCAGTGTCATTCTGTGGCTACTAAAGCAAATAAAGTTCTGTCTTGCATAAAAAAGGGCATTAACTCAAGGGATGAAAACATAATTATGCCTCTTTATAGGTCCCTGGTAAGGCCTCATCTGGAGTATGCAGTGCAGTTTTGGACTCCAGTCCTTAAGAGGGATATAAATGAGCTGGAGAGAGTGCAGAGACTAAGTGCAACTAAACTGGTTAGAGGGACGGAAGACTTAAATTATGAGGGTAGACTGTCAAGGTTGGGGTTGTTTTCTCTGGAAAAAAGGCGCTTGCGAGGGGACATGATTATACTTTACAAGTACATTAGAGGACATTATAGACAGATAGCAGGGGACCTTTTTACTCATAAAGTGGATCACCGTACCAGAGGCCACCCCTTTAGACTAGAAGAAGAGAACTTTAATTTGAAGCAACGTAGGGGGTTCTTCACAGTCAGGACAGTGAGGTTGTGGAATGCACTGCCTGGTGATGTTGTGATGGCTGATTCAGTTAATGCCTTTAAGAATGGCTTGGATGATTTTTTGGACAGACAAAATATCAAAGGCTATTGTGATACTAAGCTCTATAGTTAGTATAGGTATGGGTATATAGAATTTAATTAAAAGTAGGGAGGGGTGTGTGTATGGATGCTGGGTTTTCATTTGGAGGGGTTGAATTTAATGGACTTTGTCTTTTTTCAACCCAATTTAACTACGTAACTATCATGTATGGGGAAGCACATAATAGGCAAAACAACATAGTAATTTCATATGTAGGAAGCCTAAACCACCACTCTGTAAGTGAATGGCCCAACATAGCAGGGCAAATTCCTCAGGACAAGATGCAACAGTCTATGTGCATCTAAAGGAAGAGGGACACTTCTCTGAGGGCAGCAATATACATATTTTGAACAGGTAAGACATATGGGTTGAAAGAGGTTTAAAGGAGGCCATTTATGCCAAAGTTCAATGTTATTGGATGTTGAAGAAGAAGAAGCCTCTGAGATGAGTGGTGAAATGTTTTCAAGAAAACTCGGAATGTCTGTTGCTGCTGTAGACTCCACTCATTCATAGACATTTACTGGAACATTCATTGTTTACTGGAGACATCACTTGTAGTGGAGCTATTGCTTAAGTTACTCTAAACATAATTACATAGTTAAGTTGGGTTGAAAAAAGACCAAAGTCCATTAGATTCAACCCCTCCAAATGAAACCCAGCACACATGCATACACACACTGACCCCTCCATAAACTCACTAAAGTATATTTTTAGACTCTGAAATTGAGCAGATATTATATGTATTTAGTTTGTTATAGTTTTGCTCAGCATGCCAACTCTATCAATCTCAATATCTTGTCTTATTATCCCTTCCCTTAGATGCCCTTTAAAAAGGACTGCTGTAAAGGGCATGTCATTTTGAATCATGATCTTTTGGAAAATTATATCAATGAACTCTTCTAATGACATTAACCTTTTATAAGACACAAAATAGGATTGCATGAGATACAGGTTTTTACTGTAATGTATTTTTTTTAATGACAAACTTTTTTAAGTTTGTAACATTTAAACTGTTAAAATTGTTAATAGAAAAAAACGTCTGAATATGATTTATGTGATATGAACTTAAAAAGAAATTAGATGTATACTTTATTGCTGTTCACTAAATATTAAACCATTGGTCAATCTGAAAGGGGCTGTTCACCTTTGAGTTTGAGTTCAGTATGATGTAGAGAGTGATATTCTCAGACAATTTGCAATTTGTTTGCGTTTTTTTATTATTTGGGGTTATTTATTTTTTATTTAAAAGCTCTCCAAGATGCTATTTCAGCAATATGGTTGCTAGGGCTACATTTCCCTCACAACCATGCATCGATTGGAATAAGGGACTGGAATATGAAAAGTAGAGCACCTGAAGAGAAAGATCAATAATTAAAAGCAAAAATAACAATACATTTGTAGCTTTACATTTGTTTTTAGATGAGAAAGAGTCAAAAGAAAAGGGAAAATTAATTGAAAAAAAAAACTATAAATAATAAAGACCAGTTGAAATTGCTTAGAATTGGCAATTCTATAATATACTAAAAGTTACCTTAAAGGGATACTGTCATGGGGAAAATGTTAGCCTATGGGGAAGTGCAGAATTCTGCACTGAAATACATTTCTCAAAAGAGCAAACAGATTTTTTTATATTCAATTTTGAAATCTGACAAGGGGTTAGACATATTGTCAATTTCCCAGCTGCCCCAAGTCATGTAAACTTCAATCACTCTTTACTGCTGTACTGCAAGTTGGAGTGATATCACCCCCCCTCTCTTTCCCCCCCACCAGCAGCCAAACAAAAGAACAATGGGAAGGTAACCAGATAGCAGCTCCCCAACACAAAATAACAGCTGCCTGGTAGATCTAATAACAACACTCAATAGTAAAAACCCATGTCCCACTGAGACACATTCAGTTACATTGAGATGGAAAAACAGCAGCCTGCCAGAAAGCATTTCTCTCCTAAAGTGCAGGCACAAGTCACATGACCAGGGGCAGCTGGGAAATTGACAAAATGTCTAGCCCCATGTCAGATTTCAAAATTGAATATCAATTCAAAATTGAATATGACAGTATTCCTTTAAAGGTGAACTACCCCTTTAACACTGATGTTCAATATTGGCACTTCAAAATATATGTTAAATTGTTAAAGAAGGTGATGTACAAAAATAAAGAATAAAAAAAGAAAAAAAAAACATTCAGTTTAGAAAGCTGATTATTGATAAACAGTATATAATTGTATGTGTGTAAGGAAGCAGACCTTGGGGCCTGAAAAATAATTTGCTGTGCGGCCAGTTATATCTAGATACTCCATTGGTGTGTGTATACACAATTCATATGCCATATATGTGATTTAATGCAATCTTTTACTCTATCTGTAAACAGATTTTGGGAACCTACTGTAAATGGTTAATCAAACACAATTTCCAAACACCCTGATGAGTAAACCAGCCATATAATAAATCCAAGTTTAATGTGGAAGAGCCAGATTCTATTCAGTTAGAAAAATGCATTTTCTAACTCACTTTTGTCAATATATTCCAGTATATCAGAGTCACTTAGGGGCAAATTTACTTAAGGTCGAATATCGAGGGTTAATTAACCCTCGATATTCGACTGTAGAAGTTAAATCCTTCGACTTCGAATATTGGCGACGAAGGATTTAGCGCAATTGGTTAGTTCGTTTGATTCAAAGGATTTTAATCCATCGATCAAACGATTTTTGTTCGACCAAAAAATGCTTAGGAAGCCTATGGGGACCTTCCCCATAGGCTTACATTGACCTCGGTAGCTTTTAGGTGGCGAACTAGGGGGTCAAAGTTTTTTCTTAAAGAGACAGTACTTTGACTATTGAATAGTCGAATGATTTTTAGTTTGAATTGTTAGATTTGAAGTCGAAGGTCGAAGTAGCACATTCAATGGTTGAAGTAGCCAAAAAAAACATTCGAAATTCGAAGTTTTTTTCCTCTATTCCTTCACTCGAGCTAAGTAAATGGGCCCCTTAATATATGATAAAAAGTTGGTTCCCATAAATATACTTATACTCATATACTGCCATGAAAACAGTGATATGACCAAGCTATGAACCTATGGTGGTCCCAGGGCATTAGATAAACTCAAATGTAAATAATTTTGATAAAGAGTCAATTCCAATAAGGATATCACAAACTCCCTGGTAGGGTCATCATAATGTGAATTATCTGAAATTAAGTTTTTCACAGCCTGTATTCAGCTTTTGATAACATGCAAACAATCATTTGACTTATTTGTTTTACACATGGTTGTACAGTATACACACACATATATATATATATTTTATTTATATTGGGTTTTTTTTGCAAAACAAGTTATTAACCAACAGCCTGACAGTTCACTGTTGTGAGACTACTTATCTGCTAAATCCTTCTGAATCTCCAAGATTTCTTGAATGTTGGCATTTGCAAGTGCAAGTTCATTTTGCTTCAGAATAATGTATTTATTTCCAGTATTTTGATCATTTACAATGTAAGCTGTAAGTACATATGTGATTATCTCGGTTTCCGTAGTTCACGGATAATCTGTTATTACATTTATATATCGCTGTACTGCAAGGAAGCAGTTCAGTTAGGAAGCAGACTTTGTTTTTAAACCCTTAGCTTTGCCAGATTTTAATGGCTTTTAATCAAAGTTCAACTGAGGGTGAGCAGTTTAGTTTGAGGCGTGTGTCACAGAATTAGTGGATGAGTTCTACTTCAGTGTTCTTTAATCTGATTTGATTCACTGAATGTTGAAACTCACATTGTAAAAAACATCTGCCTAAAAGCAATTATTGTTAATGCTTGATTTTACAGCACTTTCTATCTGTTTTGCGTGCATATATATTTATACTGTTTATATAAGCATATTACCAAAACCATGGGTAGTCTTGTACAGTGATATGAACTACAAAGAAACTTTTTCTTGACAACAAATGCCCTATATTAGACTGTATGTGTGTGATTTTCATTTTATAGTTCTGTAGAAATATATGAATTACATTTGACTCCTGATTTTTTTCTCTTGTTAAGTAATAAACACATTGGGAGAAATTTACTGAAGGGCGAAGTGGCCAAAATGACAAATTGCAGGGACATCGTCAATTTACTAACAGACATAGAGGACAATTCGCTAGCGAAAGAGCTCAGCCCCAACGAAGTTTCACACCCTTTCACCAGACAAATTGTCGGTCAGGTGAACGATCGCTACTCTGCAAATTCACTAGAGTGCGAATTTTCCTGTACGTTACCCCTTTCACCAGAGTCTGCTTTGCCAGGTTACACCTGGCGAACTGATAGGATTAAGCTACATCCTCCTCAATCTTATGTTAGTGACATCATATCCTGTATCATATTTGTTTTAATAATTTCTTTTAACCATTTGAGAGTCATGCCACATTTGTTTTAAGGTGGGCATTAGAGGATCTCTTTTGGCTTTGTTTTGCTTCCTTAGACATTTTTAATAATAAGTGGCCACTTCAAGCAATTTCCCCAACATCACTAATAAAGACATATATATATATGACCTATATGTACCCGCTTTATTCAAATTGACCTAAGCGTAAGTGTGTTAACGAAGTTGCTTTAGGCAGCAAGTAACGCTTGCAAAAGTTTGCTATGCTGACAAATTTTCGCTGGCTAAATTTTGCCATCGTTCGTCGCCTGAGACGTCATATCTCGTTGAATAAGCGTATGCACTGTGAATTTATGTCTGACGAAGTTGCGCAAGGTGTGGCGAAGCCCTCCTAGGTGAGAATTTGCACCTAAGCAAATCTGCCCCATTGTGTTATACAGAGTGCCTACTATGTACAGTAAATGGTGTATTGCACTTTTCAACTTGAATGGCTGCCCTCATGGCTATACAACATCTTATTTATATACTGTAGATGTATACAGTATACAGTTAGTACAAAATGACCTTTTCACAGTGCAGGCAAATTATTTATTATTGCCAAACAATATATGGCTGCACTCTGGGGACTTGCTTCAAGTCCTACCCCATTCATTTTTTTCGATAGCGATTGAAGATGATAAAGATCTGTGAAATAAATTATAGTAAGCCTCCTGGGCTACTATATGTCAGTTTCTGCAGACTCCATAGATTTATGTGCATGCACCCCTTCTAGGACATTTTTTTTAAATGTTTTCGTCCCACTGGCATTATTTATGTGCACTTTGAGAAAGGTTGGTTGTGCTTACTGTGTGTTTGCTAACACCTGAATGTGTACATTATTATAGGGTCATATGAAGTTTATTGTAGAAAAAACATTTAGTGGTTGAAGTGACTCAATGTACAAGTTGTTCTTTTATTGCTTAATTGATTTAAAATAGAAATGGCAATCCTGACTAGATTATTCAGAAAGAAAAGTTAATTGCCAGGAGGATATGTTTATGCTTCTTGTCTCACTTTGAAATGAAATGTCCAGAGAATAATTTATCAGACAGATATATATTAAAGGCAGTGCCGACTCTTCCAGTTTATTTCCCTTGGCCCAATTTTACAATTTTAGGAACATGCTGTACAGTACGAAGACTTTCGATAAAAGTATCCAATATACTTAATAAAACATTACGCTCTTAAATTGCCAATTTTTAAATTATTTTCTGTTTGTTGCATTCCTCTTAATATCAGTATGTTTTGCAGATCTCTCACCGTCATTACAAGGCTATGTAACATGGGGTCACTAAGCACTGTCTATATTATATATATGTGTGTATATATATATATATATATATATATATATATATATATATATATATTCTGCCCATTGACATCAAGTAATGACAGCCTGGTGAAAAATACTGGCCAGCTGGAACCCTAATGTCTGTATATGGATATGCTTTTTCCATGAATATCATGAATATTGGACTAACATAATCCCACGTTAAAGCTGATTTAAATATGTTATAAACATGTTATTTTTTCATTGCTGATATAGTTTGAATATTTATATCTACAACCCTGGGTTATATTTTGGTCTTCCACAAATATACAAAATCAGTATCAAATTTCCATGATATTGCAAAAATAAAAATCAACATCTGAATTCATGTGTGGGAGTTATAATGACAATAACAATGCAATGATGGTAAAAGAGAGACAAGCAACAATTTCCAGTCTTTACATCCCTTTTATTAAAGTTGTATAATTATCATATGAAAGTGTGGTTTCTTACAATGTAATTTCTAAAAGATTAAACAGGAAAATATGCTTAGTAAGGGAGAATTCAGCAGGGTTCCCACAACAGCAACACTTGCATTGTTTGATGCAGACGTTTTATTTATTAAAGTCTGAATGCCAAAAATGCATAAAATTCGAATTTTTAGTGGAAAAAAAACCTAAAATTTTTGGAGATTTATTATACCCCGAGGATGTAAAAAGTCTGAATCTGAAAATCCAATATAAGTCAATGAGAGTGGTTCCTATCCTATTTGGAAGTTTCTGTGGTCTGTGCTGGAATTATCCTGAAAATCCTACTATTTCAGACTTTTCGGGCAAAAATCCAAAAAATCAGGGCTTTTCAGGAAAAAGCCAGAAAAATTTGGGGAAAAAACTCAGAAAAAAATCGTATGATTTACATATTTTGTTTGATTTTTCATTTTGTCCCCAATCCAATTAAATTGTGCTTTTAAAGTCCAATCTGGGATTTTAGTTTGGTTGGACTTTTTTTATTTAAATACACTGAAAAATTTGGATTTTGATAAATAATGTCCTGAGTGTCAGAAATAATGACACCAACAATTGCACCCGATGAACATTTTATTGCTGCCTCATGGTCATTATTATGCTGGAATTATGGGAAATAATGCTGTATTGTGGGTAAAAAACATGACAACTTGCACCTGAAATTTCACTTTGCAAATGGCAATTGAGCTCAAATGACTTTGAAACTAAAGCTGGCCATAGGATTCGTACGATTTTCGTGTGTAGAGAGTCCTGACATTTTTCGTCCGGTGGAGATCAGTCGTTTGGTCGTTCGGACAGGTTAAAAGATTTCTGTCAGCTGTCAGGGGAAGAAAATCGGCTGATCTGTTCTTTCACTACTTTATTTGATCCGAATGGTTAGTGGCAGGTTGGGAGATGGGGAAATCGTTTGAGGATTCAAACGATCGGATCTTTGCATCTATGGCCAGCTTAAATTGAAAAAATATTCATACATTCATATACACAAATCCACCATAAAATACTACAAACTGGGATTGAAAGTAAGATCTACCAATAGGTCAGTTACACAATGGATTCTCTACTAAATATGTAGATTATAATGAGGATATGTTTCACCCTATGGGGCAAATTTACTTACCTTCGAAGTTGTGCCAGCGTTGGCTTTGTGCACTTCGCCAGGCAAAGTTTTGCCAGGGCGCCGCTTATTCACTGAAATCCGAAGTTGCGCTCAGGGAGTTAGCGAATTTACGCTAGTAATGCCTAATTTGCATACAATGGTACAATGGACATATATGTAGCAGCAAATACATTACACTACACAAGGCTGGGAAAGCTTCATAAAATAAAATAGAGTTGTTATTTTGCCCTATACGTGTGCCCACTGTATAGTTTAGGTGCCATATGTTAGAAAATGTAGGGGGGAAGGAGGGTACCGTTTTTTGGGACTTATAAAAAATTTCTACTTTTTTTGAAGAAAGCCATATCTACTCTATTGCACTTAGCCTGGTCTGAGGTGGCAAAGGCAAGTCTGGCGCAAGAGGTAACGTTCAGTAAAATCCGCAAGTTAGTGAATTAACGTAGTTACGTCCCTTCGCCAGATCAAAACTTCGCCTGGCGTAATGGTGTGAAGTAGCCATAGAGTAGGTCCACTTCGCTAGCGAATTTACACCAGCACCCGTTAGTAAATCGGCGAAGTAACACAATGACGTTACGCCGGCGAATTTTCACTAGCGTTAGCCACTTCGCCCTTTAGTAAATTTGCCTCTATGACTCTAACATGTATTTATGATACAGTATAGATAATGTGTTCATATAGTAACGCTCATGCTGACACATATGGGCCAGTCACTTGTTAGTCCTTGATATAAAATGGCAAATGTTGCAGAAGGAATCAAGTATGAATAAAACATTGTGAAGGATCCCAACTCTGCATTATGCACTTTTTGAATTGTTTTATGGAATTATATTTGCCAAAGGCCAGGACAGCACTGAAATGTGTAGGATTTCAAAACATCTCTATGCATGAAATGCTTTAAATGCCGCAGAGGAATTAAGCATGATGGCTGGAGCATTAAATCTTCAGTTGGGATTTTGGACATAGTTCCCACCCTCAACTTACTGTGAGCTCAGAATGAATCACTGTGCCATACATCTATAAAGACTGGTGTGTACACAATGATGTAATTCATGAGTCAACACTAGTAACATCAGTATTGCAATGTCTTGCAAAGTGCATTCATTGTTTCCAATAATTATCCAGTGACTCTTCACCTCTCATGGACGCAATATATTGATTGGGCACAGATAAGACTGTCACAAGTCTCATAGTTATGGGTTACAGGTTACAGATTAGACTAGAATGATGGCTACATTCACACCAATAACAATGGGCCTAATATCAATGTTATGCTGCCTTACAGATAAGATCTTGATTGTTCCAGCTCAAACGCTAGGATAACATTATTGATCAGTAATAGTAATGTGCTACTAGCTTGCTGTACAACTTTGAGCTGTCAAGGGCACAATGTGGTTTAGGGTAAGGGCCATCACAATGAAAAGTCCACCCTAAGGCCAATGGAACGCCAGGCCGTTTCCTTGTTTGGGTAGTAGATTTTGCTGCAGAAATGTGAAAGTTATCTATTGCAGGCAAAGCCTGGCATGGCATTAGCCTGTAGCTTCCAATAGAATGGATCAGTATTTTATTAGCGTTAAGGAATAAAACAATATAGTTACATAGTTAAATCGGGTTGAAAAAAGACATCAAGTCCATCAAGTTCAACCCCTCCAAATGAAAACCCAGCATCCATACACACACCCCTCCCTACTTTCACACAAATTCTATATACCCATAGCTATACTAACTAAAGAGTTTAGTATCACAATAGCCTTTGATATTCTGTCTGTCCAAAAAATCATCTAAGCCATTCCTAAAGGCATTAACTGAATCAGCATCACAACATCACCCGGCAGTGCATTCCACAACCTCACTGTCCTGACTGTGAAGAACCCCCTACGTTGCTTCAAATGAAAGTTCTTTTCTTCCAGTCTCTTAAAGGGGTGGCCTCTGGTACGGTGATCCTCTTTATGGGTAAAAAGGTCTCCTGCCATTTGTCTATAATGTCCTCTAATGTACTTGTAAAGTGTAATCATGTCCCCTCACAAGCGCCTTTTTTCCAGAGAAAACAACCCCAACCGTGACAGTCTACCCTCATCTGACCAATTTAGTTGCACTTAGTCTCTGCACTCTCTCCAGCTCATTTATATCCCTCTTAAGGACTGGAGTCCAAAACTGAACTGCATACTCCAGATGAAGCCTCACCAGGGACCTATAAAGAGGCATAATTATGTTTTCATCCCTTGAGTTAATGCCCTTTTTTATGCAAGACAGAACTTTATTTGCTTTAGTAGCCACAGAATGACACTGCCCAGAATTAGACAACGTGTTATCTACAAAAACCCCAAGATCCTTCTCATTTAAGGAAACTCCCAACACACTGCCATTTAGTGTATAACTTGCATTTATATTATTTTTGTCAAAGTGCATAACCTGTATTTATCAACATTGAACCTCATTTTCCAGTTTGCTGCCCAGTTCTCCAACTTAGACAAATCACTCTGCAAAGTGGCAGCATCCTGCATGGAACCTATAGTTCTGCACAATTTAGTATCATCTGCAAAAATAGAAACAGTACTTTCAATGCCCACCTCCAGGTCATTAATAAACAAGTTGAAAAGCAAGGGACCTAGTACAGAGCCCTGTGGTACTCCACTAACAACACTGGTCCAATTAGAAAATGTTCCATTTACCACCACTCTTTGTAGTCTTTGTAATCGTTTAGCCAGTTCTCTATCCAGGTACAAATACTATGTTCCAGGCCAACATCCCTTAATTTAACCTGTAACCTTTTGTGTGGTTCTGTATCAAATGGTTTAGCAAAGTCTAAGTAAATCACATCCACTGCTATCCCAGAATCAAGGTCCCTGCTTACCTTCTCATAAAAAGAAATTAAGTTAGTCTGGCAAGATCTATTACGCATAAACCATGCTGGCATACACTCATAGTATTATGATTTGCTATAAAGTCCAGTATCTTATCCTTTAATAACCCTTCAAAAAGCTTTCCTACTACTGACGTCAGGCTAACTGGCCCATTTTATCCAAATCATTCATATTTTCTTAAATTATTTTCTTTTTCTCTGTAATCATAAAGCAGTACATGATACTTGATCCAAACTAAGATTATTGGTTATTTAATGTTTAAATGATTTTCTAGTAATTAAATTATGAAGATCCAAATTACAGAAAGATTTCCAAATCATCTTGAAAACCCCAGGTCCCAAGCATTCTAGATAACAGGTCCCATACCGGTATATGTATCAAATATTATATAACACAGTGATACTCGATTGGGAGCCCAGTTGTTATGTGTCTTGCAATAATAAAGCCTAATATATCATGTGACTGAATTAGTACATATTGTGGGAGATTTAGGAAACAATTTCACTTCCACAAAAGCTCTAAAACAGCAATTAGCCAAGGATGTCTAGTAAGTATTATACTAAAATCAGCTCATTCCAACTACATTTTTCATTTCCCTGCTGGACATTGAAATCGTCATCAATATAGAGCTATTTCCTGTAAATTTCCTGTTCTCTGTAGTGAAAAGTGCAAGCTATATTATTTCTGGTAAAACAGTGAAGTCCAATAGTACCAGCTGGTGCACAATACATATTGGATAAATGCTGAAAGTCAATGGGGCAAATTTACTAAAGGGCGAAGTGACTAACGCTGGCGAAAATCCATCAACATGGAGTCATTTTAGGAACTTCAGTGACTAACTAACGCGCGCTGGCGTAACTTCGCTAGCGAAGGAGATAGACTCTAGCGACACTTTGCACTGGCAAATTTTCGCTCTGGCATAACTACACAAATTCACAAAGATGCGGATTTTAATGAACATTACCTCTTGCGCCAGACTTGCCTTCGTCTGGTCTCAGACCAGGCGAAGTGCAATACTGTACATAGTCAGTAGTTTGTCAGGGTGATAGGCTGTAAAAGATCGTAATTTTTTTTTAGGGTACCCAGCTTCCCCCATAAATTTCCTTTCATATGGCACATAAACTATACACTGGGCTCATTTGTAGTGCAATATAACAACTCTATTTTCTTTAATCAAGGTTCCCTGGGCTTGTGTAATGTAATGTATTTGCTGCAACATATACATCCATTGTACTTTAACTTCCCGCCGTATGCAAATTAGCCAACGCTAGCGCAACTTCACTTTGCTTGCCGAATTAATGCTAGTGAAACTTCGCCATCATTTGCTGCCCTGGACGCAACTTCGCATTTTAGTGAATTAGCGTTGTCCTGTTGAATTTTCATCTGGCAATGTGAGCGAAGCTGTCGCTGGCACAATTTCGGGGGTAAGTAAATTTTCCCCAATGTAAGGTGTAGACAAGGTCTGCTTTAACCTTTTCTGTATCTGCGCCATAACTGTGCATAGCCTTGCTTCTGAATGCAAGTAGCTGAACATGCTGAGTACAGAGAGCAGTGTTTTATTTACAGAAACCTATAGCACACACTGCAACTACATCTTTAGTGACAAATAGTTTTTGCAGCAGCAGCATTTTATACATAAAGAAAAAAAATTACACACACCCCCCCCCATGCAGTATTTATATTTTATTTTCTTCCTCAATCATTTGCTCAGGTTTTCAGACAAATTAAGTGTATATGATTACATAATATTTCAAACGTCCAACTGTTTTGCTAACTTCAGAAATTGGCCGAGCATGAATGGAAATTTGTTCGGCTACAGGAACATCGAAGATAAGTGACAATTAAAAGAGTTGGATATTTGCCACTGTGTGTTTTTAAAGGTTGGAAAGCATGTTCTTTGATCCTTACTCCTTAGTCGAGTATAAACTGTATGAATACACTTGTATTTTATTTTATACAGTGCCAGAAATAAATCCATTTTCATATATGCTTGAAAATAATGGCTAGAGAAAATTGCTAATACATTTGAAAGAATTTTTAAGAAAGGGTAAATTGTTTTATTGCCTTGCAAACAATTCTTCAATTTGTTGAGGCAGTTTCTCTCTGTTTGCATATGCTGTTACATACAGCAGTTGATTAGGTTGCAAAAAGACACGTGTCCGTCAATTGGTAATATCCACGCAGAGTGGCAAGCATCCAGCTCTTTTAACCCTCTCCTCTCCAGTGACCAGCCTATCATTGATAGCCTTTATTAACTAAGTTGCTTGTTTTTTGAACATTTAATAATATCCCTTTTAGGCACTGTTGACCAAAACTGCAGTGCATAAATGGGGCCCTTACCAGTGCCAAGTAATGGGGTAAAATTACCCTCCAGTCCCATGAATCAATACCTTTTTTAAGACAGAACAATACCTTGCTGGTCCTTCCTGTTACCGACTTATTTTGTGTGCTACAGATACGGTTATAACCCATAAGTCCCTTCTCCAAATATCCACCTTAGGGGCAAATTCACTAAAGGACGAATTATCACCAGCAAAGGCTCTGCCACACTTTATGCCACTTTGCCAGGTGTAAATTACCACTACGCTAATTCACTAAATGCAAAGTTGCGTCTCTGTAGCCGTGCCCTGGAGAAGTTCCGCTAGTGGTAATTAGACAGTGTGAGCATTTCATAATGAACTTTGCTAGCGTTCAATTCTGCCTAGTGAAACTTCGTTAGTACACTTATACTTAAGTCAATTTAAATAGGTTGGGTACATATAGGTCATATGGACGTCTTTATTAAAGATGTTGGTGCAAATGCTTGAAGTGGCCACTTACTATTATAAATGTCCAAGGAAGCTAAATAAAGACAAAGGAGACCCTTTAATGCCCGTACACATGAGGCCACCCTAAAACAAATGTGGCATGCCCCTCAAATGGTTGGGAAAAAAATGTTAACACAATAATGTTTAATAGAACTTTTGAAGGCAATCCTGCTTTAAAATATGGAAAAACGCCATTGTTTTTTTTGAACTTTCAAGCATACAGGAAATGATGTCACTGACATAAGATTGTGGAGGATGTAGCTTCATCTTATCAGTTCGCTAGCTATTAGGTGGCAAAGGAAACTCTGGCTAAAGAGGTAATATTCTGTAAAATTTGCACTTTAGTGAAATTGCAGATTAACAATCGTTCACCTGACCGTAAAATTCCCCTGACGATAAGGCGTGAAACTACACTAGCAATGGTCTCTTTTGTTAGCGAATTGTCCTCTACACCTGTTAGTAATTTCTGGCAAATTTTCGCTAGGGACGGCCACTTCGCTTTTTAGTAAATCTGCCCCATAGTCTCATCAAGGGTAAAGGCAGTCTGCATATCTAACTGTAAGAAATGAAGTTAGTTCTCATTCCCTTACTTTATGTTAGATCTGCCATTTCTGGAAGATTTTTCAGAAAATGGTTTGCAGCAGAATAGCTCTAGAAACTGAAATGTGCTGCCAATATTGAAATGGTTGTAAATGTATTACAATATATTATATTGTTATATATAGAATATTATAAGATATTATATGTTTTCATGAAAAAGTGAGAACACTATTTATTCCTGACTTACAGAGACTGAAGTAGAAGTGCCTGGAGCCAGAGCACAATATTTTTAAGGCCCTTCTGAAATGCTTCTGAAAGATTAAATGCGTTGTCAGAATTCCACTCTGGTATTCATAGAAATATTCCTAATTAATGTCACTGTTGCCAATTAAAATATTAAAAAAAAGCTATATGTAGTGTCTACCATAGTGTATTATTGGCATATTTTTGGCATATTACTTTTTGAGTATATGTGGATGAAATATAAAGTTGGAGTTGCCATTGCTTCTTTAGCATAGACATTCTGGGTAGACATTCATAGAGTGCCACCTCCAGTCAAAGGTTATTGGTCATTGTCAGCTTTTAATGAATGAAAGTTACATATTGCAGGAAGTTAGATGATAAATCAATTTGATTTGCTTGAAAAGTTTTTGTCTTCAGGGAGATATGTTTAAGCCAAAAGATAAGAGCAATGGAAGTCCCACGGTTTCTTTGCCTTGAGAACCCCTGAAGACTTGGTATGGGAATGTTGCTCTCTATAATTAATTGCTAATAAGGGTTTTTTTTTAATTATAGATGCTTGTGCCTTCTCTGTCAGGAGAAGGCTTAAGGTGGCCATAGACGCACAGATAATATCGTACGAAACAAATTTTCGTCCGATATTCGTTGCGTGTATGGTGGAAAAAGAGACGACCGATATCGGCAGAAGACTTGGATATAGGTTGGCTCATCGATCGGGCTGGATGGAAAATTTTGATTGGGTGCCTTTGAAGGGACCCAAACATCGCCCATTGTTAGTGCTGAATCGTCAGATACAGGTAGAATTCTATTGTTTCTTCCCTTATATCTACCTGTATATCTGATGATTCAGCTCTACACATGTGTATTGAAACTTACAACGTTTCTTGGAAAGATCTTTTCCAAGAAAGATCGTAATTGTTACATCTATGGCCACCTTAACTCTCGACATTTACAAGATTATGCAATTCCTTTTTTTCCCCCTGGATTTCACTTCCAACTTCTCTCTGACACAGGGATTTCTGTGGAGCAAGCATTACTTTGCTGTTCTTCCCAGTTAGGTGCCCTTTTCTGACCCACATATGTCATTTTGGTGATTACTGGAACTATTCTAGTCTAATCTCCACTATAGAACTCAGCTCAACTATTGAGTCATCACTGACCATTATCAGGTTCCTGAAATCAGCAGACTAATTATGTTACTGTAATTAGTAAACAGTAACTGAAGGGATTATATTGGTTCATGACATTGGATCACCCATTATATTACACCTTAGGCTAAGGCCACACTAGCCGATAGCGCCGCGATTTGACTCGCGGCGACTTTTCGCCGCAACTTTTAAGCCGCAATCGCTGGGGAAACTTTTGCGCTGGCTTCTATGGGGAATCGCGAAAAATCGCCAGCGTAAAAACACACGCGGCGATCTTTTTTCTACTGTCGCTCGAAATTGCCTCGCTAGGCGATTTCGAGCGACAATAGAAAAAAGATCGCCGCGTGTGTTTTTACGCCGCGATTCCCCATAGACGCCAGCGCAAAAGTTTCCCCAGCGAGTGCGGATTAAAAGTCGCGGCGAAAAGTCGCCGCGAGTCAAATCGCGGCGCTATCGCCTAGTGTGGCCTTAGCCTTAATTCTGTGATTTCAGTAGAATAAAGTAACCTACAGTATGTACATAAAGTTGCCATATTTAATCCTAAACTTCTCGTTTGGTGTAAAATGAGCATGCAAATATAAAAGTGCAATCACAAGAGTTATTCAACCTTCATTAACATCTGTGGGCAGAAAGTCACGCAAGTCTAGTAAATATAAGTGTGGAAAAGAAAAGCTATTTCTTTTTAGTATTTTTTAAAAAATAAATAGACTATACATCTGCATTTTTCCCTATATAGAGTAACATAACAACATTGTTTGCCCAGGTCTAGTAACCCACAACAACGAATCAGATTCTTGCTTACTATCTACCAAGTAAATGCTACTTGCTGATTGATTGCTTCGGGATACTAGACCTCTGCAAACGTTTTTGCTTTAATTATATAGCCTACGAAGGCTTTGCAACCTCTTAGATAAACTTAAGATCTAATGAATATTAATAAAGCATTCTCTATATTATTCATTGGTGTACCCTCTTGGGAGTACTGGTTGACATAACCCCACATAATACCCCACTTTTAGAAGTTAAATCAGTCCAGTAGGTCATGCTCTTTCCCCTCAAATGCTGAGTACAATGGACTAATTGCATATCATTATAGAAGGATCAGCTTTCAATGATTGACATCTAGGCGATTTTCATCCAGATATCTGTCAAGCAGGCCCATCAGTGGGTTCCAAGGGTCAATAGGTTACCAAATGGATCTGGAAGAACCAAGTTGGCAGCTTGTGTTTTGCCACCTTTTAGTAAGTCAAATTATAAGCCTTTACCCATGAGTCCTGATGTGCCCACTAGTAGAAAGGTGTTTTTAACAGTGTTAATAATAGGTTACAGCCTTCGCTCGATATAGAAGGCCAGTAGCTTTTTAAATAAGACTGCAGGCTGAAAATAAAAGTGAACCATCCTTCCCTGTACTGCCTCATAGCCTGTCTGTGCATTTTATTCCATGGATTTTCATTAGTTATAAATCCCTGTATCTTGGAATAAGGGAAGTGAACTATAAGGAACATTTACTTAAAAAAGTGCTATTTTGGAAGCAATTCCCCCTTTTTTTTCACACAGTTCCAACAAATAGTGCCGCGCCGGGAGATCGTTGCTGTCGCTTACCTCCCATAGCGTCTCTCTTTGTATGTCGTTGTGCAGGCGCGCACTTCCGGGTTCCCGCCCTAGTGGCGCTAGCATTTGACGCAGATCGTCTTGACGCCTGCATCATGACGCTGAGCATCATGGCGTCACCAAGGTGCACTGACTTTTGAATTTTGGCACCAAGTAATCTTTAAAAGGCCAGTCCACCATTTTAGAAGTGCCCAAGCTGGCTTCAGTTTATCTGTTCCTGCCCAAGTGTTACTTCTGTTTCCTGTTATCCCAGTTTTGACTTCTGCCCGTCCCTTGACTATGACTCCTGCCACCGGCCTTTGAACTCTTCGCCTGACTTCGTCTACATCTTCTCTTAATCCCTGCCGGTACCTCGACTACGAATTTGTCACGCCCTTCTTGTTGGCTTACATTTTGGAAACAGAAAGGGGGACAAAAAGATTTGCTGAGCGCAGAGCGGAGAATATTTTACCATGCCATTTTTGTAGCCACACCTCATAATTACCATGTTCATTTTACAAAATTTGAAAGTTTGAAAACATTTCTGTGGTTTTTATGTCTTATTACAATTTTGCTAATGAAGGTGAATTGCTCTTTAAGCTGCATGTCAGTTTCCCCAAGAGACCTGCTTATCTTAAATTGTTACAATATTTATCTTAAATTGAAACAAATCTAAGTGCATCTGCCACATATTCTGGGCTCTCTGCCAAAAGCCAGTAAAGTGCAGAAGATCAAAGAGAAAGGAACAATTTCAGTAACAATCTGGACTCTCCCATGAAAAACGGGACAGTTGGGAGGTATGCTCTAGCATCTAAATATAAAAGTGTACTTCCACCAACTGTGGATGTGCTGCAAAGAGTTCAACTACAGTACAAGTTAATTTGCTGATGGCCGCTCATTAGTCTGTCTAGCAGGCTAATGGCACAAGCTGCATCAAATACACTGCCACTGAGTGATACAAAAATGAATGTTATTTCTTACACAGCATATCTAGAGAGCAGGGTTTCTTAAGTGTATTCAGCAAAGATCTGATAAGGCTAACAGAGGCTATTGGAGACTGACAAAGTTGCATAATAGTAATAATATTCTGCTAGAAGTTCACTACCCAGTACAAAATACACGTGGAAGCTGTTTAATTTATAAACACAGGGCACTTTGTATTTTATAAAGGACTGTCTAGATTTTCACAAAACAAATACAAGGGAAATTGTGTGCTGTGCATATTCTGCAGTTTAAGTGACATTGGGGTCTGTGAATTACTGGTATATTTTGAGGCACAAAGAGGAGGAGGAGGATATGTGTTGATATCTGTAGAAATAAGTCAAAAAGACGTTTCACCAGTCATCCAACTCTCTTTTCTCAATTTAACAACAGATGTGAGTTGACTTTGATGGAAGCTGTTTGATCATAGAGGACAATTTGTGAAGTGTTGTGTTCTTTCATGTGGACATTAAAGCTTTGTTCACAAAGTAAGTGTTTAATCAATAATCTCTATATTCAGGCTATTTGTTAGAGTTGCCTGTGCTTTCTTATCTGAAATCAATGCTGTCCAACTTATTACAAGTAGGATAATGTCTGAGGGTCAGATAAAATTAAAATGATTATGTCACACAGTGAAGTCTATGGTGTATTTTAGGAGACACAGCTCTGGCCAAAATGATGTATTTGATCTAAATTTCTTTCAAAAACTGCCTGTGTTGAGGGTATGAAGAATAGCTTGATTACTTCAGAAAATGTAATCATTTTAATTGATGTTATTTATAAAATGTCTTACTTCAATGAGATTTTACTTGATTTACATTTTTCTTCACATGATACTTACCCTTTAAAATCTGTGTCTCACTAGCTACATCAGACTGATCTAGGGTTGCCACCGGTTTTCAGAAGGGCTGCCCGGGTCAATACTGCCTGCGTGGTTTTACAAATCAGGAAAGCTGGGCAGCATCACCCATGATTGTCATGGCCATCAATGGACGCAAAGGATTGGGTCACAAATCAGGCAAAACGGACGCCACAATCTTTACATTTATGTCCAGCTCAACACAGACACTAACTCACCCACTGGCTCACACACAAGTACTTTCTGCACATTCATACGTGTTAACAAGGGGGTGGTTTAACCTAACTATTGCCATTCATCTAGTACAGTGGTTCTCAGATTGTGATGTTGGTCCCCTTAGTGGAGCAATGTCAGGGGGAACTCAGTCTAAAGGCCAATTAGCATGAGAATTGATGAGAAAGGCCACTTGCTCTCCTAGATACACCTGAACGCCCAGCTGGAAGGACAATTAAGGTGAGAGTCGGGTTGAAAATATATTTGCAGCCCTTGAGTGCGCTGGGTATGTACCTTATGACCACCTTCTTTTAACCAGAGTGCTGCCTTTTTGTCCTTTTAAGCTAATGTTATTTCAGTGGGAACGCTGATGGCAGAGCACCCGGAGCACTAAAGTGGAGCTACACTAAGAACAACACACAGTGGGTGAGTTTGGAGCGGCCTATTTCTCTTTTTTCTTGCCTACATACCCCTAGTCCTGGCCCTCGATTCCCCGGACCTGCTTGCTCTCGTCTGCTGGTTGATCTCCCCGGGTGGGGGTGGAGCATGGCGCCATCCGGGTTGCCTAGGGCAATTAGCCAGCCTGGCCTGGCTGTCTGACTAAATGACTGATACACTGATATTTTGCTATATCTGTAACCATTTCATGAGCAAAAGAAGCCTTGACCAAAGGCTGGACCTGAAGGAGGATATCAGAATGAAAAAAAGTTTGTAAACCACTGCTATAGTAGTTCTACTACTCTCATGTGCACGGGTAGTCACCGGGTGTAGTAAATAAAAGTGAACTTTCCTCTTAATACCACACATTTTCTTGTCAATAGGTTTAAAAGGGGCTTTTGCTGACTTGAAGTTTTGCCTACGGTTTAATTTATTAAAAGATGTATCATTTTTGTTATTTCTTGGCCTTAACAGGGCAAAGCCTGAAAGTGAAGTCAAATTCAACTTCTTGATCCCTATGAGCACAATGAAAACAAAGCAGAACTCAAGCCCTTTGTTTAAATAAGATTCTCCATTCCTCCAGCCGCAGTGTGTTAGGCTTTTAGATAAACAGCAGCTTATTATACAGAGACTTCTTTATATGCCAGGGATCCATTTTGATCGTGCTTGCATGACTCAGGAAGTAATATATGCCTTTACTTTCATTTTCAGATTTTGCCCTGAAGTAACAAAATCCATATATATTTCTTAATTAATACAACAGGCAAA
This sequence comes from Xenopus petersii, assembly GCA_038501925.1. NCBI lineage: Eukaryota > Metazoa > Chordata > Amphibia > Anura > Pipidae > Xenopus > Xenopus petersii. The sequence goes on along the minus strand of CM076689.1, from coordinate 33,293,081 downwards.
AAGTATGTTCAGCACAAACACGATTCATTGCCCTAATTTTGAAAAAGGGGCTATACTGTCCCTTTAACCTACTAGGGCAGGAGCATATAGGTAGCCATAATGCTAAATTAAATAGCTTTCGCTATACCCTATGAACAGCAAACTATGCACATGCACACATATTATCTTCTTTTAAAATATGGAACCTTTGCAAATTTGAGTGTTAAATGTAAATAAAGCCTATACATTCCTTTCCACTTCAGACATTGTAAGAACAAAGGCTTTTTTCTTTCTCCCTAACTATAATCTGTGGCCATTCATGTTTCATTTTGAAAATGGATTCAAAGTGAAAACAGGCATCCACATCACACTGAAGGAAGTATTTTGTGTGTCTGCGAAATGCGCCCACATTCTTCTCAGGGGCTTGATTACATTTTGCTGACTTTGCAGTATATAAACATAAACCAAAGGGCTTTAGGCTCAACCTAAGCTTTTAAAACTGCACACATTTTCATTTAATTGGTGGACAGGTGTCTCTATTGCTCTTCTTGGGAGTTTTTCATCATCAACAATTGGATTCTGTCTACCCTCCAACATTCCCTTCAAGCTGATACACTTATTAAAAATAGTTTGCACTAATTAAAGGGGAATGGATTCAGTTCTAGTGTTCTAGTAGGCAGTGTGCAAAAATGTTCTTTGGCAGCTTTGTACAAAGAGCAACATGTGGAGGGTGGATCCAAGTAAATGCTGAAATATATTCTATTTGTATGGAAATATTCAGTCTACATTGTAAAGACTTCTACTGTTATGTACTATAATTGACTCAGGTTTTTCGAGCTTACAAACATCATCTGCAATAAATATAAAATACTTGCAAGATGCTAATTCATTATGGCTCTCACCCTACTTAGGATTCAAATTTGTCATCTTTTAGTCTTGTGATCATCAACTGTTGGCTGTCTAGCTACAATAAATGGAAAGTTACAATTGTAAGGCTAATGAGTCAGGAAAGGAACTACATCAAGTTTATTATATTATACATTATTATAAAGTGCCAACATATTGTGCAGCACTTTACAACATTCCTTGCCCCAATGGAGCTTACAATCTGAGGTCCCTAGTGCATATACACACTACTTCAAATGAAGCAGGAGCCAATTACCGTAATTTGCCTGTAGATGGGAGGAAACTGGAGTACCTGGAGGAAACCAACAGAAGGAAATGTATAAACCTCAGATACATAGAGCCATGGCTGGAAAAGAGAGTGTGGGCACTATGTAACATTGAGGTTTACAAAGCAGATATTGGAACTGTGCTTAGCTGTTTGAGTAATCCCTATCCTAACCACTAAATGGCCTTTCCTCTGTCTAAGTGAGGGAGATACTGTGCATTGTGTCAGAAGAATTTCTGGAAAGGGCTTGAGCCTTGACAGTTGGTGTGTAGGGAGTCTCCAAGTTTGGTAATGCAGAGTTACCTGCTGCAGTTAAATAATTGTATGTATAATTGTATTTATATAGCACTACATAAGAGCAACCCACTGTGCAGCAGAACAATAAATTAGTAGAACAATTACAATAATAGATACAAACAAGGACATAGTACAATAGTGTCAAGGAGACAAGAGGATGGAGGACCCTGCCTGTAGAGCTTACACTCTAAATGACAGTTAACCTCTATAAAGAACCATCCACAGCACTGAAGAAAGATCCTATTGGTCATGCGAAAAGAAAATAAGAGAGTCTACATAACCAGATCAAAGTGTAACCATTTCATAACATCTGGATACTATTTTTTACTTTATACGCCATATTTTTTGAACATCGTGTCAATGGCTGTCTGAGGATTCTGGGAGCAGTGGTTTGTTAACAGATGGAGAGTCTCATACTTGAGCTCTGAACTTCTATATTTAAAAAAAGCCAACATTAAAGAGCCAAAATCAGGCTGTTAATGGCAGAAGTTTCAGGGTCCGTTTCCTGTGCCAGCATCTGGAGTTCATTTTCATGGAATCTCTCCTAGCATCTGGCGTGTCCTAACACTGGTTGCCTTGTTACGACATGGCAAATTGTTCTGCAGGGGTCGTGGTTCGGTTTTTCATCACAACTGTAAGCTGTTTGCTTTTGTTTGCAAAGGGTGTAACCTGAATCCTTCCTGTGTGGAGATGTTTTAACAGTTAAATGGGAAAAAAAGGTAAAGAATGTCAAGATGTCTGCTGCCAGAAACAGGTCAAACATATGGAAGAACCCAGCGTAAATAAACACATAACACTTGCACTGGATATTCCCTTAGCTGCTGAGTCTAGGATACAGGACTATAATGTCTGTGGGAGTGGAGGTGGAAGGTCCCAGAAACTCAACAGGCTTTTGAAATAAGATCCCTTGTTCATTGTTTACTTCCCTTTCATAATTATTGTTGAATAATTTCACCTGTGATCAAATGTTCTTCATTCAGAAGGCCTAGTCCAGCTTGGCAGAATGTATAAAGCATACTGAGACCTTTTTCAGAACGGGGATATATATAATAGGAGAAAAAACCCAATAAACACATATTGCTTCTAAAGGGGCTCCAAGGCATTGAAGCACTGTGGCATAAGAAAAGATGGCACAAATAAGCTTGCAATAAGCAAGCAGCCATCCTCCCTAGTATTACACCACTAGTCACGCACCTTGGGGACATCGCCAATTCACTAACAGGCGCAGACAACCATTCACTAGCGAATGGGACCATCGCTAGCATTCATTCGCACTCTATAGCCAGGCGTCTTTTCGCTCAGGCGAATGGTCGTTGATCTGCATATTCGCTAAAGTGCAGATTTAACTGAACGTTACCTCTTTCGCCAAAGTTGACTTCGCCACCTCAGACTAGGCGAACTGCTAAAATGAAGTTAGATCTTCCTCAATCTTATGTCAATTATGTCATATCCTGTCTGCCGAAAATGCATTCAAGGTAAAAAACGTTGTCTAGTTTCTTCACAATAAACCACTTTCATGGGGTTCGGAGTGCTGCAGCGTGTGTTTCTTGGAGTTATAAGTGGGTCCATAAGAGGGACCAGCAGCTTGCACAGGACACTACAACAAGCAGTGAGTTATAGCTGAGCATCACCCTCATTTGATTGTGCTAAAATGAAGCTAGATCTTCCTCAATTTGATGTCAGTTACATCATATCCTGTCTGCCAAAAATGCTGGCGACTTTTCCTTTTTTTTAAGCGAGATTGCCTGCAAAAGTCCGAGCTTGAACTTTTTTTGGCTTAACATTTTCCCCCTGACATTTGAGAACATATGGAACATATGGAGCATTCATTTTACAGTGGGCTCATGTGTAGGGCATAATATTAACTCTTTTGTCTTTATTAAAGGGATAATGTCACGGGAAAACATGTTTTTTTTTTTAAATGCATCAGTTAATAGTGCTACTCCAGCAGACTTCTGCACTGAAATCCATTTCTCAAAAGAGCAAACAGATTTTTTTATATTCAATTTTGAAATCTGACATGGGGCTAGACATATTGCCAGTTTCCCAGCTGCCCCAGTCATTTTTGTAATTTTTTGATACAATAAGTCCAGAGTGCATCAGTATATTGTTGTGTTTTGTATTTATTATTGTGATGGTCCCATACCAATGTATTGTTTTTCTGTAAGTACATAACGTCTTGTTTACAAAGGGCATCCACCAAAATTTGCACACAATGAGCCAAAGTGAGAAACAATTTTGTTACGATGCAGGCAACCTTTGCAGGAAACAAATTTTAAAAACACTCACATCACACTCATTTATGTTGGTATGTACAGAGAATGGATCTTGAGGCAGGAGGAAAAGGATACTCATCTCAAATCACAGGAAAATGTAAAATGAAGTAATAATGTAAACTGATGATGGACAAGGTAAAAGCATGAGAACAGAGCAGAGACATTGGCAGCAAGGGAAGGAAAAGAAAGACATTAAAGGGGACCTGTAACCTTAAGAAATAATTCCAAATGCTATTTGATGGTGTTCGTGAAGCAAAATAATCTTCACTCTATAAAAATTATTTAAATCTTCTTTAGAATCTCTTTAAATCTTTTTTAGTCTTGGAATCCAAAATCAGAAAAAGCAGGTGGGTGCAGTGTCGGACTGGGACACCAGGGGTCCACCAAAGACCCTTAGACCAGGGGCCCACCCAAAAACCTTTAGACCAGGGGCCCACTCTAAGATTATTTTCTTCCTCTCTTCACTCAACTTCTATTCTCCTAGTCTCTTTTCTTTACATACTATAAATACTATTATACATACTATTATTCCACTTATTTAGCCTCTTTATTCTCATAGAAATAGAAAATGGCCTTGAAATAAGCCAATGGTTTAGGAGCAGGAGGGGCCACTGACACCTGGGCCCACCGGGAGTTTTCCTGGTGTTCCGGTGGGCCAGTCCAACACTGGGTGGGTGCCATCTTGTGTACAGCGTTATTAAGGAAAGATTTGCAAAACTTGTGCCAGAATGGGGGGCCGGATGTCCATGCCCATGTACTGGCTACACAAATTAGATGGTGAGGAGGGAGGGGGGGGGGTGTGCAGAGTCAGGCCCGGATTTGTGGAAAGGCCACCTAGGCCCGGGCCTAGGGTGGCAGGATTTTAGGGGGGCGGCATGCTGCCCAACCACACCCACATTGGTTCAAAAACACTGGGGATGCGCTGGAGATACAATCATTTTTTAACTTTCCCATGCGCCAATCCCCATTGTTCTGGTCCAGATAATAAAAATTTGCACGTATAAAGGGGAGGGGACAGGGGCGTCGAACGGCAGTGGGCCTAGGGGTGCCCAATATGTAAATCCGGCCCTGTGCAGAGTGCAGTGATATCTAGAGAGTGCAGAATGGAAAGTAAAATATTTGCCTGCACTGCCTCTATACCTAAGGCAGGGGTCCCCAACCTTTTTTACCCGTGAGCCACATGCAAATGTAAAAAGAGTTGAGGAGCAACACAAGCATGTTAAAGTCCCATGGGATGCCAAATAAAGGCAGTGATTGGCTATTTGGTAGACCCTATGTGGACTGGAAGCCTACAGGAGGCTCTACTTGGCACTATACATTGTCTTTATGCAATTAAAACTTGATTCCAAGCCAGAAATTCAAAAATAATCACCTACTATGAGGACACTGAGAGCAACATGCAAGGGGTCGGAGAGCAACATGTTGCTCACGAGCTACTGGTTGGGGATCACTGACCTAAGGCATAGAAGAAGGGGCCAGCAATATATGAATGACAACTGGAATTTTAAACAAGTTTATAATAAGTATGGATGTTTTAATAAAAAAAAAGATTTGGGGTTTCATGTTTAATATGAAAAATTATTTTTATATATACAGGATTTTATTCCACATATTTTGAAAAGCTCGATTGCACCTGCCAGTACAATAATTTCAGTAGTTAATGTTACGGAGTAGTAATCATTCCTCAAACCATGATGTCATTGAAAAAGATCACCACCAATAATTTTTTCCTGTATGAAGAAAGCTCAGTAACCATTCAACCTACAGGTTTCCTTATTTACAGTATGAGGTTATCATCAAATAAAAACATGTCATTATTCAGCCTTTTCTCTGTTGTTATTGTTACAATGGATGAGAAACACCATGTGTGCCATGCTCCTTAAGGTCTATACAGAGGCTTATTACAAAATATAAAACCAGATTCAGATACCCAAAATGCTGCATTGTTCTCCATAATTCCAAGATAATGGCAGTAGCATGCACCATAACTTACACATGATTTACCAATGCAGACTCCTGTTTGCATCCACATGTAAGTAGCATTCACAATTTGCTCAGTTGTGTTACAAAATGCATCAACAGCAATCATCTTTAGCATGCAACTAATTAGATACGTCAGTTATGTGGACACAACACACAAGGGAGCTCCCTCAAGGCACATGCTAATTGCAGGACTCTCTTTGCATGTCTCTTTTATTATAAGAATTAATTCTTATGCATCATTTTAAATCCATTTCTATATCCATGGCTCGGGATGATATTTGTAATTAGTAGTAAACTAAACTAAACCATTTTCCTGTGTGTTCATTAATGAGACAAAAGCAAATGCTGTATTTCTTGCTGTCCCAAATAATTGACCATGTTAACAGCCCCCCCCCCCCAGGTGCAATGGTTGTTGCTTAAACTGGTATTTCCGGATTCCCATAAACAAACTGGAAGTGAATCTGGTTTCCCTGATTGCCAAAAGTAATTATTTAAAATACTGTAAATACAATCTCTACTTTTGTAACCTGTTTGTTTTCCACAAGTGCTAATGGCAACAGGACAATTCCTTACATTCCTCCCTGTTTTACAACAACATACATGGTACCAGCTAGCAAAGAACCAGGCTTCATAGGTTTTCTTTTAAAATTGTAAGTATTACACCTATACCCATTTGTGTTTTTATGAATAAGAGGCAATATGGTGAAAACATGTGTCTATGGTTGTACAGGTATGGGATCCATTATCTGGAAACCCATTATCCAGAAAGCCATGGATTAAAGAAAGGCCATCTCCCATAAACTCCGTTCTATCCAAATAATCCAATTATTTTCAAATTTTCTTTTTCGCTGTAATATTAAAACAATACCTTGTACTTGAGCCAAACCAAGATATAATTCATCCTTATTGGAAGCAAATCTAGCCTATTGGGTTTATTTAATGTTTACATGATTTTATAGTAGACTTAAGGCATGAAGTTTCAAATTATGGAAAGAACTATTATACAGAAAACCCCAGGTCCTGAGCATTCTGGATAACAGGTCCCATACCTGTACTATTTTCAAAACCACAAATTAAATTTTAATTAAACTGGATTTTTTTAAATCTTATTGGGAAGGCTGTTTACAGTTCTCTATCGATAACTCACGAGAGTTTGCAATTCAGAGCGGAAATCCAGCTGTATCTGGATACACCCACATCAAGCGGCAGATTCTCGGCCTGTGTTTTTCTGCAGGCACTTTTTTCTACGACTGGCACTGGCCTAGGGGAATCTGCTGTCACAACAACAACAGGCAGAGAATTCCTCAGCCTTAACACTCATAGTGATGAACCATTTGCATTGCTTCAGATAAACATGCATTTTCTACAGCAAGAGAAATTACCCCTGTTATTTGTCTATAATGTTCTCTAATGACATTTTTGAGCTGCTTCTACAGAAAAAAAAAACTTGAATGCCTTTCTGTTTAGTTTGATTGTTCCATTCTTGTTACCAGCTCTCAGGTAAAAAAAAGATGCACATCTATCAAACTCAACAATTATATCCAAATGAAATTTACTTAATGCTAATGATCCAGAGGGGTGGCAGTAGACTCTCTAGTTTGCCCCAGAAGGAGAGAAAACTGTATCCTAACAAGACCCTGGTCAGTATGGTCAACAACCTATAGTTGCAAAGTCTGTTGTTCACAAGGATCCCCAGATCATTCTTGTGTTAGAAGGCTACAGCACATTTTCTTTTCAAAACTAAAATACAGCAGGCCTGAGAGGTAAAAATGCCAAGGGAAAAAATCATCACAATTTGCCATGCTTTCACCAACAATTGCAGTGTCATTACATACAACACTGATGTTGTGCCGACCACTAAGTGGTTAAGGAATCAATTTAAGAGTGGGTATTCTTGGATTGCATCTGCGTCAATATGGGCCTTATGTAATAGTGGAGGTTCTCTTACATACCATATATTTGCTGTTATTCAGTTAAAGCAAAAAGAAACCATGCATAATGTACCCCCCCATTGTAAAATATAGGGATATTATAATATAACCATATCAGCACCAGGCCGAAGTAATTCTATATTGGTCAGGAAACGCCAAGGTGACTTCTGATATCTTCATATTTTTAACAGGGGGCATGTTATTTCTTATAATACTCAAGTTTCAGTGAGTCATGTGACAGAAATGACATCATTAAGCACTGATTATAACTGATAACATCACTAAGCACCGTTTATAAGGATACTATTTACAGGGTATGTGTAATATAAAGGTGTATTTACAAATTAATGTGTGAATAGAGTTCAAGTGTTTGCACTTCCACTTATATTTGTAAAAACGCCTTATAAAGTACAAAGTGAACCCTATAGTCAGGGAGTGTAAGTAAAGGGTTCCTTTGTACCCATCATACAGCACACTGCACCTAGTGCCTCAGTCACAAATAATAGACGTCAAGACAGATAGGGGCAAATTCACTAACAGACGAAAATTAACCAGTGATGGCTTCGCGCACATCACAACACTTCACCAGGTGTAAATTCGCCTGGACAACGCTAATTCACAAAGATCCAAAGTTGCACACAGGGTACCGAACGCTGGTGAAATTACACTCAGCAGTTCGAAGTTACGCTAGCGTTGGCTAATTAGCATAAGGCGTGCAGTAAAAGTACAATGGCCGTATATGCTGCAGCAAATACATTACATTTCACAAGGCCAGGGAACCTTAATAAAATTATATAGAGTTGTTATATTACCCTACACATGTGCCCACAGTATAGTTTAGGTGCCATATGTTATCAAATGTAGGGGAAAATAGGATACCCCAAAAAAATTTACGATCTTTTTTAGTCTATCACCCTTAAAATAGGAAAAAACGTCAGCGTTTTCTGGGACTTAGAAAAGTTTTCAACTTTTTTTTGAGGAAGTCCTATCTACTCTATTGCACTTCGCCTGGTCTGAGGTGTCGAAGGCAAGTCTGGCGATAGAGCCAACAGTCAGTAAAATAAAAAACGTAGTGAATTTGCGTAGTAACTCTCGTTCGCCAGACTGTAAATTCGCCTGGCGTTAGAGTGCTGAGTTGCGCCAGAGTCTATCTCCTTGACGAAATTACGCCAGCGAATTTACGCCAGCTACCGTTAGTAAATTGGCGCCAGCGAATTTACGCCAGCTACCGTTAGTAACGTGCCGAAATGACGTCACTCTGGCAAATTTTCGCCAGCATTAGCCACTTTGCCCTTTAGTAAATTTCCCCCATACAGTCTAGGCATGACACAGTGGTATGGTGTGAATGCTTTCTATATAGTGTTTTACAGTCAGGAATATATTCTCGTTTTTGCACCTAGCACTGAACCAGGAGTTTATGGATAAGGCCCAGACATGGGAATGCACTGATTTACTTGGCCAGAAAACACATCTTCTCAATAACTGATCAGGAGGATGTCCATAAATGATTTTATTGCTTTATTACTGTCTCCAGAACTAGCATATCAGATGAATAACATCTTAGCAACGGTGATGTTAGCAAATGTCAACAGACACACTAGGTAAATACACACCGTGAATATATATAACATGTTCCAAGCTGTCACTGAGAATGGGTGTTTTGACTTCCAAATGAAAGATCTGTTTGAATGTTTTTTATCTTGAATTGACAATGCTTGTGTTTGGATGACTTTAAAATACCTGCATCTGACTTTTGTGAATATTGCATTGAGTATTATAAGCATTCCTATGTGCTTTTCATTTTTGGTGCTTTTTTGTAGAGCAAACTTCGTGTACAATATGTGACAAAACTAAGAGGCAGATGTTTTTTACTTTTGCAAAAGCTCACAAACCTGCTTAATAAGAGTGGAGAATGAAGTGTTTTGCTTCTCAAGCAATTTCTACCTCGCAGGTAGGCTGTAAGATGCTCAAACATATCCCTGCAGATACAACAATTGTAATCTTGCTGACTATGCCTGTTCAGTTGTGGGTCACGGGATTATGGGCGGAAAATATGGCACCTTATTTTTCTTTTCTGGCCCATTTCTATCCATCTTCCATTCTGGCTTACATATTCCAGTTTGATTGTCTAGCTTTTTATTACCAAAAGCTAATGCTCCTTAAAGAATTTAATTAACTTTGATTTGGTACTTTAAAGACTGCAAATAAACTACATTATGGAAAAGACTGCTTTCATGGATGATGTCTTCAGATGTTGGCAGATATTTGGTTCTCAAGTCTCTTTGAGTATGCAAGTCCTTACCAACCTCATCAGGGTTGCCAACATTTATAAAATATAATACAGGCTATTGTTTTACTGGATAGGGCAAACAAATATTCTGCATGGCTTCACAGAACCATTTATTTGTAAAAACGCATGTCCCACTGAGACACATTCAGTTACATTGAGAAGGAATAACAGCAGCCTGCCAGAAAGCATTTCTCTCCTAAAGTGCAGGCACAAGTCACATGACTTGGGGCAGCTGGCAAATTGACAATATGTCTAGCCCCATGTCAGATTTCAAAATTGAATATAAAAAAATCTGTTTGCTCTTTTGAGAAATGAATTTCAGTGCAGAATTCTGCTGGAGTAGCACTATTAACTGATTCATTTTGAAAAAAAAAATTTTTCCCATGACAGAATCCCTTTAAGGTTCCCTGGACATGTTTTAAAAAGTGTAATTTGTAAGTATATGCACCAACATTTACATAAAGACGTCCATACAACTTTAAATTTACCACCTTATGCAAATTGACATGAGCACAAGATCAGAAGTTTCATAAGGCAGAAATGAACGCTAGCGCATCTTCACTATCAAATGCTAGTGAAAAGTCGACAGCGTTTGGCTCCCATGACGAAACTCCATATTTTCGTTAATTATTGTAGTCTGAGCACATTTGCGTCTAGCGAAGTATAGCAATGGGTGCGAATCAGTCGCTGGCGACAATTCGCCCTTTAGTAAATCTGCCCCCATGTCATTCATAGAGGGTTTCAAGCTGCAAAATATCCTCCTAATATCAACACACAAGTCTGACCTCATTCTCATAGGCAGTAATAGCTTTTAATTTTGTTTTGATGCCAAGTTTTGAGCGTGGAGAAAATTGCTCTAAATCTTTACTTCCAAGGGGTTGTAGGGAATTCGTGAATTAGCAATTCCATGCTGTATAGTCTTGTTTACAACCAGTAAATAAGAGCTAGAGCTTATTGCATTTATGACCTCAGCTGCAAAAAAAATATTCATAAAGATATTGCCTGAAAAGTCGCTCCTTGCACTTCCATATAGTAATGCTTGGCACTGCCTTCTGTTCACAATTAATTGATCTGGAGGTTAAGTGGTCTGAATTTTATACTGGAGCTAATTGTAAAATGCCAAAGAACTTGGCCCCGGAACAACATGGAGAGATGGAGATGCATTGAAGAAATGGTATGTATTAGAAAAGCTAGAGTCTTAGGATCGCTTTAATTGTTATGGAGAGAGAGACCCTAAACGGAATCCCTGGGGCAGCTCTTTGTTACCTCTTCTTTTACCCAGGAGATAATAACCATATAACACTCGAGAGCCATGAAAATCCTGCAAATGTTTGGTCAGGACACTCCATAGCTCATCAAATGACTAAAGATAGAGAAAAATCAGTATTTCTGTCAATAAAAATATCTAGGATAGCAAATGCAAATTCACCCAATCTTATCCTTACTGACTTTTCAGCTGGGCTTTTAGATGTATTTAGGAGAACTTGTAATGTTTTGCAGAAAAGTGAAAAACGTCCAATGTAAATAATTTTATTATCTTAATGGAATTATGTAAAAAAAAAAAAATGATAAAAAATAAGTGATAATAGTTTTTATATTGCACTTTACCCCAGGTTTTATGCCATAAACTCTATGTCAGCTAAATTTCTCTCTTAGGCTCCAACAGGTTAAGCCAATTATAATATAATATAAAATAATGACATTATTTTTAACTGCTCATGCAAGCACCTGTTATTTTCTGTTATGTGTTTGTGGCACAGAGAAAAGCAAATCTTTAAAGGGGCAGTATACCCCCCTTGTTCATCAGGAGTGCAATGAACAGGGCTTGTGATGGACATACAGTAGGTTTTAACTATTTTTTACGCACATTTTTATTACCCCTTGAGTTAAACAGGGCAAACGGGGAAACTGAAGCTACTTCATTGGTTATTTGCTAGATTTAATTAGATTTCCAGTGCACAGATAATCTCCCTGTAAATGGTCTTCTGTTTACAAAACAGTCACAACAAATGAAGGAACGGGATTGTACGTATACCAATAATCTAATTGTCTACCTCCAGGGACCACATTTGGAATATCTTAAATTTCCTTGTTTGCCCTGTTTAACTTAAGGTATATCAATGTCCCTTTAATAATCACATTTAAGTTAAAATAAAGCATTTTTTCTGCTTTCTGCCCATACAGTGCTTTGTGTATTTTCTAGAACTGAGAATTTAATAACACTCCCTGGACTGTGGACACAATTTGCTAAAGGGCAATAAGGAACTTGTGCAAATTCAGTCAGGATCTCCAGTTTATATCCTCCCAAAAGTGTGGATTGCAATGCACAGCTACAAAAGGAACTCCACACTCCTTGTACTAGCTCCAATTTTTTAACGTGGACTTGTCTCATAGTAGAGGTGATTCCTTGGCGTAGCTCTGATATGCCATAGCTGATGACTCTAAAGTAGAATTAGAATATAGTAGAAAAAGTACTTATTTGTCTGCCTCCAATATTTAATCTACTGTATCACATGCATGTGCCATGTTTCTGTTGATAAACCTTATAAGAACCAATAGTGAGCCAGTAAAAGGGGCCTTATGTACTTTGAACATCATAGAAAGTGTAGCAGTGAAGCAGAATAGCCCACAGCATATGCTGATTGAAGTCTAAAAAACATTTTAATGTAATGTTAAAAGGTTAATGTGTATAGTTTACAATAACAGTATGAAACCACAAATCTTTGTCATTAATAGTTTTTTTACAGAAGAGTACAGTTTCGCAAACAGAAGCAAATACATACATTTTCTTCCTTTCACAAATAATATTGATGGCATGACCATTAACCCAGTTAAGGACCAGTAACATCAAAAAAAATTGTTAATATACATAGAAAAAAAACCACCAAGACAAATTAAACTTTAAAATTGCAAAAGCTTTACTTTGGGATTTTAAAGTTTAATTTCTCTTGGTGGGTTTTTTTATAATATATATATATATATTGTACTTTTATGCACTGTACAGCGCTGCGTCTTCTTAACAGCTCTTTATAAATTAAGTTATACATACATACATTAAATATGAATGCTCTACTTTATATTGACTTATGTACTTTTTGTCTATTTCTACAGTTAAAAAAACAGCATCATTATGTTAATTGCATTTTCTTGTGCAACAAACAAACAAGCTAAATATGCTTAGCATGTTGCAGATGAGAACACATGATAATTCTCTGAAGATGCAGGTGCTTGCATTAAATTGAATAATAGTTCTCAAATGCATCTATTTAAAGGAAAACTATACCCCCCAAACAATGTAGGTCTCTATTAAAAGATACTGAGTAAAACAGCTCATGTGTAAAACCCTGCTTCATGTAAATGAACCATTATCATAATAATATACTTTTTTAGTAGTATGTGCCATTGGGTAATCATAAATAGAAAATTGCCATTTTAAAAAATAAGGGCCGCCCCCTGGGATTGTAAGATTCACTGTGTACACATACAAACCACATGTAAGGTCACATGAGCCAATTAACAGACAGAGTTCTGCCTTTTGCTTCCTCACTTCTTCCTGTTACAGTTAGTGTTGTAGTATTTCTGGTCAGGTGATCTCTGAGGCAGCACAGATAGGGTAACTACATGGTGGTTCAAGGCAAGAGATGTAAAAGGGCGATATTTATGTAAATATATATTCCAGTTTGGTAAGATTCTTTAATATGTCATTCAATTTAATATAAACTATCTGTTGCTTAAGTATTCAATTTGGGGGTATAGTTTTCCTTTAAAGGTGTCTTTTTGCCAGGGATAAAATACCTACTGTGTACTTGTCAGCAAGTGGGAGACATAACATAGTAAGTTAGGTTGAAAAAATGACACTTGTCCATCAAGTTTAAACTTTTATGTCTATATACAGTATAACCTGCCTAACTGCTAGTTGATCCAGAGGAAAGCAAAAACTGAATGCTCTCCTATTTACCACAGAGGGGGGAAAATTCCTTTCAATTGAAGCAATTGTTGGATAAACTAGAACACAGAGTTTTAAGAGCAAGCCATCTCTTTCTTTAATAGTTTCAAGTATTTAGCCAGTAACCAGAACCCATAATATAAATTGCTGCTAATATTGTAACTGTTCCATTAGCTCTGATGGAGTAAAGTGTCATTTTAATTAAACATTAAACAACAGGCTTTCCCTGTTGCTATTTGCTCTTTTACTATTAAGCTCTAATTCCCAGTGATGGAGCCAGAGTGAAAGATCTGAGAAATGTAAATTGCACTTGTCACATTAGTGTCAGGTGCTATGAATTTATTTTGGCAATGTTGAATAAAGATAACTATGACGACTATAGTGTTTTTCATTTTTATTCTTTTATTATGAGACACTTGGCAACTATCAATTGCAATTAAAGGGTACTAGAGGATAATTCATTTGGTGTGAGTAGTGAGGATATTATATGTTTTAATTGGATGCATTAATATGAAATGCAGGGGCATTACCTAAGAACGGTAAATCGTTTTATTTTTTGCAAAAACTTGATTGTGAAAAAAAAATCCTTTTCTTTATGGTTCATCTGCTGTCCTTACCTTTTCTACAATGTTTATATTTTCCCTACAAACTTTATTTTACTAGCTAAAAACATTATTTACTAACAGTAGCTACTTGGGGAAATTATTATACAATACAAAGCAAATATAAAATTATATAAAGCTGTAAAGCTCCCTTAAATTAAATTACCAAATCTGCTTCTCAAACAGTTTCAGTGCCTAGTGGTGCCTAGTCCGTTATCTGGAAACCAGTTATCCAAAAGCCCTGGCCATCTCCCATATCTATTTTAATTAAATGATTATAATTTTTAAAATTGATTTCCTTTTTCTCTGTAATAATGAGTGCTTGATCCCAATTAAGAGATACTGTAATTAGTCCCTTTTGGAGGTAAAACAATCCTATTGGGTTTATTTAATTTTTAAATATTTTTTTAGTAGAAGTACAGTGATCCAAATTATGGAAAGATCCGTTATCCAGAAAATCCCAGGTCCGGAGCATTCTGGATGAAAGGTCTAATAACTGTAGTATATGTTAGTACCAACATATTCCTAAGAGGTTATACACCATACACATCAGTCCCTGCCCCAGTGCAGCTTACATTCTAAGGACCTTATTACATTCACACACACTATGGTCAGTTTTATCAGGAGCCACTTATAACTGCCTGTATCTATTTGTAATGTGGGAGGAAAATGATTAAATGAGGATAAACTTGAGAAAGTATAAACTTTTATGGCTACCATAAAACAGACCAAGAACTAATCAAACATTTTTCTTGTTGCATTTTCATGATCACAGTATTGATTGCACCTTTGATACTGTAATTGCAAAGTAGTTATTATAATTATTAACTTTTGGCTGTAGGCTATGAATCTGTTTAAGCCCCCACCCTTATGTACATGGAGATATAGGGGGTTATTTATTACGTATACTTATTAAGTCTGAATGCAAAAAGAAATTTGAATTTTTTTTTACTTTAAAATTCTAATTTTTAGTGGAGAAAAAAACCTCTATTTTTTCAAGATTTATTATACCCTGGGGACAAAGCCCCAAAAAAATCATATGATTTGGGGGAAAACTCTGAAAAATCGTACTATTTGGGTTCTCACTTGATTTTATCTAGTTTTTTAACAATCCGATTAAATCAAGCTTTTTTAATGATAAATAAGGTCAAATCGTGGATTCTAGTTTGGTCTGATTTTTTTAAATAAAATATCAAAAGAATTCAGATTTTGATAACCCCCTAAAAGTCTCTCAGCTTCACAAGTGCTGCAAAAATATCTGCACTCATGACTGCAATCGTGTGCATTTATGTGAATGAGATTTTACTTTCAGAGTTTCATTTCCTTGTACAGTCACTCCCAGTTCTAATCCTGTTTGTTGGCTTTAAATAAAAACATACAGTATATCAAAGTGGGAAATGTAATCCTAGGAGTTCCTTTGAAGGTCAGATTGACCTATTTCAAATGCATAATGTTTAAACTCTACAAACAGCAATTGGCTTTTTTCCAAAAGAATTGTATTTTAACAAAGGCAAACGTGTTAGTAAACTCAGTGCTATTTTTCTGCTTTATATAAATATTATATATTATTATATATTATTATCAGCATAGGTGAATTAAGATACTGGCAAAATTCTGCATGTTCTACAACTGTAACCATAATAGGGGTGACAAATATAAAAGTGGAACTGAATTATTAAGGGAAGTGAAGTACAGGAAACACATTTTCATTTATTCAACCAGTCGACAGAGAAAAATCAGAACTGTAATTCAATATATATTTTGGACCCATGAAAAAAGAACAGCATTTAGGGGGTTATTTATAAAGGTCTGAATATCAGAACCTCAAATAATTTGTAGTTTTCGTAGCAAAAAAAAAAAATTACGAATTTTTCCGATGGTCTAAAAATTCCGAATCGGAAATCCCGGCATCTAAAAGCTCTCAATATCTTGTATAAGTAAATGGGGAAGGTCCCAGTGTCTGCACTGATGTCCGGACCGATATCTGATGATTTTGGGGTTTCGGTGCAATAAACTCTGAAAACTACAGAAAAAAATTTTAGTTTTTGCGGAAGACTCCGAACAATTTGGAGTTTTCGGGGAAAGCTCCGAAGTTTGCCTGACCCTATTTTTTCAGGCTTTTTTCTTCATAAATAAGGTCCATTCGGGAATCCGGTGTTGCTCGAAGTTTGATATTAGAAATACTGAGATAAATTTGGACCTTGATAAATAACCCCGTTAATGTCAGGTATAAAGAGCAACATTCCACTTGGGCCTCACCAAATTTCCAAGAAAAACCTCGAAAGTAAGGCTGGTTTCACTGTCTGAGAAGACTGGTCTTTAAGTCTGTACAAAGGAAAAGTTTGAGAATCAGGCCTTAAAGATATTTGTTTGCAATCTTCAATCTTAAAAGCTAAGCACGATCAAACTAAATGTATGATTACATGGCATGTTTTAAACACTTTCAGCAAAGTCTGACCAGTCTTAAGCTGGCCACACACTTTAAGATCTGCTCATTTGGCAAGGTCGGTGATTTGGCCACCTAATCATGCTGACCCAGGTTGACCACTGAGCCAATGGATGCCCATGCAGGCACCTCAGGAGAGGATCACATCAATGATGTCCCTGTCCGAGAGTTTTTTAAAACTGCCCAATAGATATCTGGACAATTTTCTGCCAGATCTCTATCAGGATGGCAGTTGTGGAGGGCCCATGCATGGGCAGATAAACTACACTGAAGTATCCAAATCCTTGTAGCTTGTGCCTTATGTTTAAGGAGGTTATTTACTAAACTCCGAATGCAAAAGTCACAAAAAATTTGTGATTTTTTTGATAAAATCAGACTTTTAAAAAAATCACGAATTTTTCGGAATTTATTATCGTATACCCTGAAGATGGAAAATTCTGAATCACAAAATCCAGCATCTCAGACCTGTCGAGGTTGCATATAAGTCAATTGGAGAAGTCCCAATGATTTTTTGATGCGCGCTGGGTTTCGTGCAATACCCCAAAGTTTTCGACGTTTTCATGTGAAAATTCCGAAAAAAATGTGAAATTCATGAAAATCGGATGAAAAAAATCTTGAAAATCTGATTTTTTTTACCGCTAAGCAAATTTTCGGGAACATGTAATAATAAATAAGTGTAAAAAACCTGAGCAGATTTGATTGGAGTTTGTAGCAGATAATATTGAGATAAATTTGGACTTTGATAAATAACCCCCTAAATATTTATGGTTTTTGTTATTTCTTAAGCTATACAGGATAAACAGTGAAACCTTGCAAGGTAGATTTGCTGTAGATAATTACCCTGCATAATGGACTGCTGTTAACAAAACAGTCAAAACAAAGAGTGAAGGGGAGAAAGTTTTATACTGGTAGTTTAATAATCTACTTCACAAGAACAAAACATGACACATCTTCAATTTCCCTATTTGCCCTGTTCAGCTTAATATATTACAAAAATAAGGGATGCACCCAATCCAGGATTCGGTTCGGGATTCGGCCTTTTTCAGCAGGATTCGTATTCGCCCAAATCCTTGTGCCTGGCCAAACCGAATCCGAATCCTAATTTGCATATGTAAATTGTGGGGAGGGCGGGATTTCACGTGACTTTTTATTACAAAACAAGGAAGTAAACCAATTTTTTCCACTTTTTTCTTTCCCGCCCCTAATTTGCATATGCAAATTAGGATTCGGTTCGGTATTTGCCCGAATCTTCCAAGATGGATTTGGCCGAATCCAAAATAGTGGATTTGGTGCATCGTTAACAAAAATACTTTTTTTGTGATTAAACAGCAGTACACTGTTAGGGGTATACTGCCCCTTTAAAAATGTAAATACTGACAGATTAATTATTGGATAAACACCCATGTGGAATAACTGAATCGAGATGCCTGTGAGAATACATGATAGGTCACTCAAAAGGACAGTGTATACGTGCGTTAGCATGCTGGTTTGGCAGTAAACATACAATATTACTGAGATGTGCATGAGATATTTCTTAGTGTGAGTCATGTGAGATTAAAAAAACAAAAGTAATAACTCGCTGGACTAGATATACAAAGTTCCATGAGCAGGTTTAATTTGTTAGTTGAAGCAGCGTTTTTATGTTCAATTCATAAGCACATGATAAATGTTTTCTTCCAAGTGTGTTTATGTAAGTTTGGAGTTCTGAGGATTGCTCCAAGAGACAGGCTGTTTGCCATCTGTATCCTCCCAACAAGCTGTTGGCAAGAAGAATTACTTCACCAAAAATCTTGGAAACTTGCTAAGAGCACTCCGAAAGGAAATGACTTTTCTGTGCACTTCAGAAGAATGTGACTTAGAAAATAGCAGAGAATGTTCTATATAGCTCGGTTAAAAAATAAATAACCACAACATAATTATAATTTGCAAGTAAAATCATTCAGTAAATGAATAAATGTATTGACTTTTCACATATGAATAATTAAAGGAAGCTTTCACCAAACTACAACTCCCATAATGCTTTGCACGTTGGCTGCATCTGCAATAGCATGTGCCATAAGACCCAGTTAAATCCAAACCATCTGATATAAATTAAAGTTTTTTTCCATCACATGATAATAAATGTCCTTGTGTTAAAGCAGAGCAGTGCCAGAATAGACATTTTAATGTAATGTTTTAGATAGATAGATAGATAGATAGATAGATAGAGCATTAATAATTGTAAACATATCTGTGCACAGGAAGATTAGGTGGTTTTCAGTTTTCAGTATTCAAAACAGTACTCAGAATCTCAAAGGATCTTGACTCCTTTTCCGTATTCAGGCTCTGTCCCCTGACTTATAAACGTCAGCGGTAAATGTGTTCAATATTCCATGAGCCTAAATTTTTACCAACCAACTAATTCGGTTTGCATCAAACACAATGTCTTGTGCAAAGATTGTTACGAAAAGGAGAAGATTAAGGGTTAGAGAGAAGTGTGTGGAATGTGTAGGCCACCCCTTTAGACTAGAAGAAAAGAACTTTCATTTGAAGCAACGTAGGGTGTTCTTCACAGTCAGGACAGTGAGGTTGTGGAATGCACTGCCGGGTGATGTTGTGATGGCTGATTCAGTTAATGCAGGGGTGTCCAAACTGCGGCCCGAGGGCCACATGTGGCCCAGGATGGATATGAATGCGGCCCAGCTTGAAATGCTTGGTTCCCGAGGAAATAGGAGGGGGGGGGGACTCGGCCCATTGCCCAATTAGTAATAATAAAATAATACGTCCATTTAATATCCAGGTGTCCCATATTCCAGTGTATAGCTCCATCTGGTTATCCAACTGGCATTGTAGATCTTTTCTGTGTATTTCCTTTACTTTTACAAATCAAACGTGTTTGTGTATTTCATGTGTGGCCCCAGACAATTTTTCTTTTTCCAATGTGGCCCAGCGAGCCAAAAGTTTAGACACCCCTGAGTTAATGCCTTTAAGAATGGCTTGGATGATTTTTTTGGACAGACATAATATCAAAGGCTATTGTGATACTAAACTCTACAGTTAGTATAGGTATGGGTATATAGAATTTAATTAAAAGTAGGGAGGGGGGTGTGTGTATGGATGCTGGGTTTTCATTTGGAGTGGTTGAACTTGATGGACTTTGTTTTTTTTTCAACCCGGTTTAACTATGTAACTATGTAACTATGTGCAGAAATAGAATCTCAAATAAAAAAAAAAAACAGTTTAAATTTTTCCTTGGACAACTCTCATTGGCTTCTAATTGAAATTTAGATGCTATTTTATGCTTTTAGATACTATTTTAGATAAATACCAAATATTTCAGTTTTTGCTTGACGAGTTTTTGTGCAATAAAATTTGAATCATTGCAATAATTCAATCATTGATAAATTACCCCCTAAGGTGTAAATTCAGTTTTATGACCCAAAAATAGTTTTAGAACCAGTTAAGCACCTCATTTTAATTGGGACCATGGGGACTCAATTTTGAGTGCTAAACCATAGGTTATAATCAAAATGGATTATTAGTTGCATAGCTCAGTAATAGGCAAAAATATGCTTTGTTATATATTCATTAAAGTGCTCAGCATCAAGCACTCTAGTAATGATTTCTGTGTGTGCAATCAAATAATTTGTTGTTCATGTGGTTGTCAAAACATGCGTGTACATGCACAAGTCCAGCAGGTCATTGGTTTCTTAGTAGAACTGTGTCTTACCGGTGATCTTTATACAGTGTAAAAGGTTATCTAAATTTTACATTTGAATTATATTTTCGTAAAAAAAGGAGTTTTCTCTGAGCTTCACAGATTGGACACCACTGCATAAAATATCTAATATTTGCTAATTTTAAACTGATCTACTGGATTGCAACAGTTTTCAAGTGGTACCCAACATAAGGTCCCTAGCATACAAGGTTATCTCTAAATACCTATTTGCAATGGATCTGATGATTTTATTTTTAGTTACAGTTTTGTGAAATCAGTTATTTACTGCTGTTGTTAAGGAAAACTATACTTTAATTGGCTTTAATTATAATCTGTATGCTGTTGATACCCACATATATTTATCCACCCCTTCATTTACAGCTGAAACAGAGGTTCAAATCTCTAACTACCTCCTGGCTATCTTAAATTGGATGAACCAGCGCCACCTCAAACTCAAACCTAACAAAAACTGAACTAATCATCTTTCCACCTAAGCCTGGTCCTACTCCCCTATTTACTAAAAGTCAAACTCCTCCTCATAACCTTCAAAGCCCTTCATTCCTCTGCACCTAACTACATCTCATCTCTTGTTTCTCTATATGTTCCTGGCCAAAACCCTCTGCTCCTCTCAGAGCAATTGATTGTACCCCCACTACTACTGCTGTTTCCTGTATCAAACACTTCTCTCTTGCGACTCCTTATATTTGGAATGCCATTCCTGAATCTCTCAGGAGAAAATCCTCCTTCAGAATTTTTAGAACAAAACTCAAAGACTATCTCTGGGAGCACCTGGATAACACCTGAAGTGGGAACTGGCACTTATATAACAGTGTAACAAACTGTAACCTGCAGCACATTAATACCCCTCGGAATTGTGTCTGTATGTTACCCTTCCATTTAGACTGTAAGCCCTATGGGGTAGGGTCCTCTAGCCTTTTGTTTCCTTGACACTGAGCACTTAATCTGTATTGTAATTATATTTTATATTTATGTGAATTGTATTTCTAATAATGCACTTATTGTTACGTTTTACTTCAATGACCACTTGTTTCTTACTACTAATTTATTGTTTTGCTGTACAGGGCGGCCCTTATTTTTTAAAATGGCAATTTTCCATTTATGATTATCCAATGGCACATACAAATACAAAAGTATATTATTATGAAAATGGCTTATTTACATAAAGCAGGGTTTAACGCATGAGATGTTTTATTTAATATCCTTTATAGATGCCTACATTGTTCTGGGGGTATAGTTTTACTTTAATTGGCTCATGTGACCTAACAGGTATGGTTTGTTTGTCTGCACCATGAATTGTAAGATCCCAGGGAGCAGCCCTTATTTCTTCAATGAAAATGGTTTATTTATATGAAGCAGCATATGAAGATGTTTTTGAGTTTATAAAGATCTACATTATTTGGTGGGTATGTACTTTAAATTTTACATTAGAGTTATAGTCTTCCTTTCTGAAAATGTAGTTTTCTCTGAGCTTCACATACACCTGTCCAATTGAATAAGGTTAAATTTAGAGCACCACTGCTTTCCAAATGTCTAGTATTATCTCATATTCAGTGATCTACTCAGGGGTATTTCTGACATTCCCCAGAATTTACCAGGGGCAGCAAAAAGCTGCTCCTGACCACATTAAGAGCAAAATTTCCAGTTATTAAATATTTCAGCAGCTGCCCATATTGTGAGGGTAGCAAATTTATTAAAAGGGTGAAGTGGCTGTCGCTGCGAAAAGTCGCAGGAACATTGCTAATTCACTAACAGGCATAAAGGACAATACACTAGCGAAAGAGTTCATCGCTAACAAAGTATCGCGCCCTTTCGCCTGTCAAATTTTTTCTCAGGCGATCGATCGTTACTCCGCAAACTTTATAATATGTTACCCTTTTCGCCAGTTTCCTTCGCCACGTTATATCTGCCGGAATGATAAGATGAAGCTACATCCTCAACAATCTTGAGACATCATATCCTGTATGCCGAAAAGTCAAACGCTGGCGTTTTTTTATATTATAAAGTGGGATTATTTTTAAAAGTTATAACTGTTAAATATATTTTGTTTAAATTTTTTTTTTAACCATTTGAAGGTCACTAGGACGTAACACTAGCGAAAGTGCTGATGAATTTCATTTGTCTGCCGCGACGTAACTTCGCATTTTGATGAATAAGCGTATGTGATGTGATTTAACATTTGACGAGGTTGCGCGAACTGTGTGCCTTCCGATGTGAAAATTCGCCCTTTAGTAAATTTCCCCATTTCACACAAATGATAAAAGCAACAGAAATATCTTTTCATGGTTACAATCCACATTTTTTTCATGCTGTTTATCAAACATAACACGTGTTAATAGGCCGGAAGCATCCATTTCCTGTGTGATAAAACAGTGACTGCCATTAAAGTTTGGATAAGCCTAGAGTTCCTTTCCTCACTATACAAGTGTTCTCAGAAATTAATCCATGCAGGAAATTGCAAATGGACAAATGTGAGTTAATATATTCCATAAAGAATATACGTAAGTGCTGCATTTTCAAGTGATAAAACTATCATAATAATAATAATCATATTCACTCAATAGTGAACTGAATAAAAACAACTTTTAATAAACAGAATATTATAAACTAACCAAATACAGGACAAAAGTAATGATAAAAGATATTAGAAATTAAGATGTTGGGGGGCTTATTGCAGTACATATGGGTTCTAGTATGAAATTTGTCCCAGACAACGAGACTTTAAATTTTAAAGCCAATTATTTTGAGCTACATAAAAATGCAAAAAGCTGCTTCTGTGTGTGAAATATCTTTACCACCCAAACAAATATAGTTTTGTTTTTGTTTCTTTTTACCTGTTTCTTTTCCTTTTATATTTACATTTTAAACTTTTGGACATTATACGGATAAGAACACAGCATCCATACTTCTTAGTCTTTGACTGACTATTTTATGTTTCCTAAAAGTTTATTTGGACACTAAGGGGCACATTTACTAAGCTCGAGTGAAGGATTCGAATGAAAAAAAGTTGAATTTCAAATTAATTTTTTGGGTACTTCGACCATCGAATAGGCTACTACGACCTTCGACTTCAATCCAAACGATTTGAACTAAAAATTGTTCGACTATTCGACCATTCGATAATCGAAGTACTGTCTCTTTAAAAAATACTTAGACTTCATACTTCGCCAGTTTAAACCTACCGAGGTTCAATATTAGCCTATGGGGACCTTCCACAGCACGTTTCTTCAAAGTATTTTATGAACGAATAAAAATCCTTTGATCAATTAAAATCATTCGATTCGAAGGATTTTATCGTTCGATCGAACAATTTTATTCAATCTAAGTATTTGCGCAAAATCCTTCGAAGGATTTTACTTCGAGGGTCCAATTTGAGTGTTTATTAACCCTCGAAATTCGACCCTTGATAAATCGGCCCCCAACCATTAAAATGTTTGGTACAGGGAAAACACAATGGCAAACATAGGGATTGTTCCTAGGGTTACTTTCTCATGTTTGGACAAGGTCAAGCTACAGCCCCAGTAAGCCATGTTTTCATGGTGGTATTACATAAAAGGAATTTTATGCTACATGGAAAATTTGGGTGAAAATAATGAGAAGATTGAGGACAATGGTATTTCCCATGCAGCCCTCACGGACTGGTTGTTCTCACCCAGCTGATAAGATAAAAAGTACACCAATCAATGGAGAACTTATATTTACCTCCCCCTTCCTCTCCACTACTCTTATTTTTTTCTCCTCAAGTCAGTAGTTAGCCCTCTTTCTATCTTATTCTTAATGTAAACACCTAGATAAAAGCTCCTGTAGAGTTTATATGCCCTGTGTTGGTATGACCAATGTGAGAGGACATAGGCATGAGAGGACATAGGCATGTGGAGTCAGATACTGTGCACTCCTCAGAAGTGGAAAAGGCTTGTTTTCTTCCTTCTTTCATCAGAGAGCATCAAAAATTCTAACATGCATTTCAGGACTGGATTAAGAATGCCTTCAGTCCGGGGCTGTGTTATCAACATGAGCTCACCTGTCTCACCAGATTCCTACCTTCAAACATTCTGAGAGACGCATCTCAAGATACTGTTCTGACTCTATGGGACTGACTCCAAGAACCCTAAAACCAGCCAATTCACATTTTCCAGATGTAAAAGTGTTCCTTAAGTAGTGGCTGTAAGATGTTAATTACTACATGTTCTAGTCTGAAGGGTTGGGAGTTCCTTTGGGTCCTCATTCAGATCAGGAGCTTGTGGTCATCATTTTTTCTCCTTATCGAACGATTTTAGTGCAATCCGGCAAATCCTTCAAATTAGCGGTAGGTTAGTGGGCAGTGAACGATTGTGCATCTAACGTTTTTTTTTTTGTCGACATCGGTTGGAAAATCGATTGGGCAGATTAGAAAATTTTCATCGGTCACAGTGAAATTTATCCATTGTCCAACTGTTTGCTGGGCCAAGCAGATGGCTACCCTCAGTTTTCCTGGCTTCAACTAGACCACATTGGTTGAAATGGTCTTTTTAGTTGATGGACAAATTGTACATTTAAACGATCGTTTCAAGATAAGCTTGGTCTTACGATAATGAAAACATCTTTTAAAAATCTTAACATCTATGGCCACCTTTAGTATTATTCAATATCTTGGTCACTGTGAACAGCCCATGGTAATCTATAAGAAAAGTCTCAACAGATAGTTTGTCTTTCTAAATATCAAGCATTTCATTGATGATTATGTAGGAGATGCTTTCTATAATAATGTGGCCAAAAGCACAAGTACAGAGCCAGAGATTAAATGGCAGACGTTTTTAGCTGAAATGTGTTTACAAGGAGTTTCAGGGAATATAGAACTAAAGGTTATGGAATACAATGGAAAAGGTAAGAATTACAACGTTTACCTCTTATGGCTCTTGCATTGTATTTGATCGAGGTTCATCTAGAAAGAAAAGAAAGTTTACCAGTGGAGCAGTTTTCATGGTCTAGGAATCTCACCTTAGCTGAAAAGTTATTTTACCTTATCTTTCTCCTTTCCCAGTCCCAGCAGACAAATGCAAACCTCTGCAAAGAAAATCCTGGCTTGAGCAATTCTGAGCAGAGGTCTGCCATTCGCCATTACATGTGACAGATGGAGAGGAGCTTTTGATTGTTACTGTTATTTTAACCTTACACAGCAGGTTAAGATATCAGTTGTGATAAGGATTTTGGTTTTATTTACAGTTGCAGTGTACAATGGTTTGTTAATACTGCTGTATTCCTTATGAGCTTAAGGAGCGTATGCACAAATAAAAACCATGGAAAGTCTTATCTATGCAAATGTTAACTGGTAAGTGCAAACAGCAGGGCATGCATTACAACTATGCAGACAATGAATGGTGTGTGCATCCAGTAGATATCACATAGATCGGGAGGAAGGAAGGAACTATCAAATGCACACTTCAGTAAAAATGAGACAAAGCAGAGGGCAAGCATTGGCAAAATAGTAATATTACAAGGGAATAAAGTGCAAACCATTTTTTACCTGTAGAGACCATCACAGAATATTGTACTTCCACTTCTGATAAAGTAAAAATAGCAAACCTCCCACCATAACATTCTAGTATAGCAGTGGTGTGCACAACAATCTCAATACAAAATAATGTCAACAAGTAGAAACATATTTCCACATAGACAGAGTGGATATTGCATTCTCTCTCCCCAGATGTCCTGATTTAGAGAACACTAAACATAATAACATAACTTTAATTCACATATAACTTGAAACCTCAATCAAAGCAGAGACATGGTTAACAGGGATTGTAAACAGTGAAAAAAATGTAAACAGGAAAAATTGTAGCAAACTAGAATAACAAAACATTGCTGTTAGATTGTATAGTGTCATAATGTAGCCATCCAGTTGATTCAAACAGAATCCAAAAAGGAAAACTATAAAAATAGTAGGCTAGTACAAAAGGTGAAAGTCATTAATGAAAGGGAAATAAACTATTAAATTCGCTAGGGAAATGATGAAATTATGACATATTCCTAAGAGCTATGTGCATTTGCCCCCCAGTATATTTACATCTTGCCCCACCTAAAGTGGAAGGTATTTAAGGATCCAGAAACATAGAAAGGTATGATAAGCAGCCTTGCCCACTAGCTATCCAATATTGCTAAGAATTCCCAAACTTCAGTAAAGTGATTTCAAAAACACCAACAAAATACTTGTTTTTCAAGTCAATGAGATTAATTTTGGGAAATGATGTTTTCTAAATCAAGGCATTTAAGCAGTGGGAAGGTTCGGTGTCCATTCTCTCTATTTTGAAATCTGCTTCCAGCTGTTGATGTAAACCCAGTTATCTTTCAACAGATTTCCTTTGCTGGACCCGTGGTTTAATGGAAAAGGAAAGGTGAACGATTATTTTCACTTACCTGATACCCAAAATGTAAAACTAGAGCTCACCATAGTCTGCCAGAGTAAAATGCAGCTGCTCTCTAATGACTTGAATGGGTTATTAGGGACATATTTACAAAATGGTAAAAGTGAGTTTGATAATTATGCCTCTAAAAATCCCATACCAGTTAATAGGGTGACTGAATTGCCCTCTGGCAGGTTATAGCTGGCTTTATTTCACCTTTTAATAAGTATGCCTCTTCGTTGATATTAGTGGTCAGATGTGGTTCACATTTAGGGTAAGGGCACGCGAGCAGATTCGGGGAAATTAGTCGCCCCGGCGACAAATCTCCTCTTCTTCGGGGGGCGACTATCTCCCCGAACTGCCTTACCCTACCTACCCGCCGGCTATTATGAAAATGCCAGCGGGATGGCACTTGCGGTGCTTTGTTTTCCAAAGTCGCCTGAAGTTTCCTCGTGAGGCAACTTCGTAAAGCTAAGCGGCGCAAGTGCCATCCTGCCGGCGATTTTTCATTATAGCCAGCGGGAAGGTAAGGGAAGGCAGTTTGGGGAGATTGTCACCCCGAAGAAGAGTCAATTTGACGCCGGGGTGACTAATCTCCCCGAATTTGCCTGTGTGCCGTTGCCCTTATAGGTAACCGACAGAAAGGCAGGTGTATTGAACAGGGACAGCCCAGCAGCATTATAAGCTGATATGATGTATTAAAATCATTAAAATACCCTTTATGTATGATGTGGTTCTGTTATGGTAGAGTTCTGTGTAATTAGTGGATTCAATATTTAGTGGGTATTATATTTAATAGTTGAAATATACCTTGCTGTAAAATTACAGGTTCCAGAAGCCTCTAACTTAATCCAGAACGCGTCACTGATCCTATATTCCAAAATTAAGTCTCTTAAACTTTGGGAAAATATAGTCAGACACGATTAAATTAAAGCTTTGGAAGAGTAGGAAAATGGGGCTTCAGACTTCAGTACATTATGGACACAAATATTTCTTTGCATTCATTTTCAACAAAATGTATAAAGAATGTGGGAATAAGATAAAATCGTATCCACACATTGTTAGCCTATTAAAACTCTATACCAGGGTCTGACTGTGTCTGTTGGAGGGGGGTTAGAATATTTACAGTAATGCTAGTCATACACAGCAGATTTAAAGGACAAGAAAAGTTAAACTAAAGATGTAGCTAGAAATGTTGTACATTGTGTTTTGTGCTTCTCTACCAGCCCAAGGCAACCACAGCCCTTTAGCAGTAAAGATCTGTGTCTCCAAAGATGCCCCAGTAGCTCCCCATCTTCTTTTCTGCTGATTCACCGCACATGCTCTGTGCTGCTGTCACTTACTGAGCTTAGGGACCCACTCACAATATACAGTACACATAGAATAGAAATGTCACAGTACAAGGCTGATTAGTAATTAATATGGATAATTACTACATGGCAGCACAGAAACTAGAACAATTGGCATCAGAATTTATTAATCAGCCCTCAGCTTATATTACAGACCAACCTCATTTTCTACTGGATAATTTGAGACGACCCCTAAGCTTATCTTTTCAGCAGCTGCTCAGAGCCCACTGAGCATGTGAGTGTCACAGACACTTTCCAAGATGGTGACCCCCTGTGACAAGTTTGAAGAACTGGATCACTGCTGCTATTGACAGGCTGAAACGTTAGGCTGGTGCAATAAATTCAGTATATAAAACATGGCAGTTATAGCCATATTCATTTTTAGGATTTAGTTCTTCTTTAAAGGGGTTGTTCACCTTTAAATTAACTTTTACTATATGTGTTTTTTGAGTTTAGTTTTTTATAGAAGCTCTCCAGTTTACAGTTTCAGCAGTCTGGTTGCTAGGGTCCAAATTACCCTAGCATCCATTTGAATTAAGAGACTGGAATATGAATAGGGGAGGCCTGAATTGAAAGATGAGTAATAAAAACTAGCAATTTATAGAGCATTTGTTTTTAGATGGGTTCAGTGACCCCCCCATTTGGAAGCTAGAAAGAGTCAGAAGAAAGAAGCAAATGACCCAAAAACTCTAAAATATATATAATGAAGACCAATTGCAAAGTTGCTATGAATTGGACATTATATAACATGCTAAAAGTTAACTCAAAGGTGAACCACTCCTTTAAGCTGCCGACTCCGTTGCTTCATACCAAGTCTGAGAATTGTCCAAATATCTATTGGGAAGAATTAAAAATCCCATTGGTTGAGAACCAAATCAATGCATTGATGCCTCTCTCTACAGCCTGCATTTGCATCAAACTAGCAACTCTTAGGTTGTTTGCCCACCTTAAAGGGGTGGTTCACCTTTCAGTTAACCTTTATTTTGTTATAGAGTGGCCAATTCTAAGGAAAGTTTCAATTGGTCTTCATTATTTTATAGTTTTTTTTAATTACTTCCTTTCTCTTCTGATTCTTTCCGGCTTTCTAATGGGGGTCACTGACCCCAAATCTCTTTGACCCTCTTTCTATTTTCAAAATGTTGGGAGGTATGAAATAACCCATGGCAATATGTTATACTCAACTCCTAGACAGCGCCGAAGCCGGACAGCCATTTCCCGAAGCGGCGAAAAGACCCGAAGACACAAAAAACAGCTGAAATTGAAGTCCTGAAGCGGCGAAAAGACCCAAAATCACATAAAGAGGCAAAGTTGAAGTCCTGAAGTCACGAGTTCAATTCTACTGAACACCAATTTGTGTTTTTTTTATTTTTTAAATCCCCTGGCCACCAATGTATTATTTAAATACTCTAAAGGCCCCTGCCACTAATGTTTTTTTAAAAAAATATTCTCTGGGGGCCCAATTTTTTTTAACTTGTTAGGGGGGCCCTGGTGCCAATCTTTTTTTTTTTTTTAAATATTCTTTGAGGCCTCAACTTTTTTGAACTTGTAAGGGGGGCCCTGGTGCCAATGTTTTTTTTAAAAAAATATTTTTTGGGGCCCCAATTATTTTTAACTTGTAAGAGGGCCCTGGTGCCAATGGTATTTTTTTTTTAAATATTCTATGGGGTCCCAATTTTTTTTTAACTTGTAAGGGGGACCCTGGCGGCAATGTTTTTATATAAAAATATTTTGCCCACATTTTTTTTAACTTGTAAGGGGGGCCCTGGCTCCAATGTTTTTTTTTTTAACTTATAGGGGGGCCCTGGTCACCAATTATTTTTATTAACTTGTAGGGGGGCCCTGACCACCAATTTTTAAAAAAAACTTTGAAGGGGGGCCCTGGCACCACAGTCATAAGGGGGCCCTGACCATCAATAGCTTTTTATAACTTGTGTGTGTGGGGGGGGGTTATTTTTTTTTAGCACTGATGTCTGTGTGGTCTTTTAACTGTTGTGTGAAGTGGGCAGGATCTGAGGTGGGTGGGGGGCCCGCTGATAATTTTATTGTACGGGGTCCTGTGATTTCTAATGGTGGCCAGAAAAAGTCCCGGTGGGACCAGGTGTCAGTGGGCCCTCATGCTGCTAAACATTTAGCCTATTTCATGGCCATTCCCTATTTCTATGAGAACATAGAGGTTAAATAGATGGAAA
This sequence comes from Xenopus petersii, assembly GCA_038501925.1. Taxonomy (NCBI): domain Eukaryota; kingdom Metazoa; phylum Chordata; class Amphibia; order Anura; family Pipidae; genus Xenopus; species Xenopus petersii. The sequence continues at coordinate 33,262,527 of CM076689.1, read as the reverse complement.
ACATAGATTATAGTATGTAAAGAATAGAGAGGAGAATAGAGGTTGAGTGAGGAGAGGGAGAAAATTAGTATTGAGAGTGGGCCCCTGGTCTAGGGTGTTTGGGTGGGCCCCTGGTGTCCCAGTCTGACACTGCAGATTACAAATTATAATTAAACTAAAAAGGTTTGTGAATGAAAACCTGGGCAGAAGCAACAGCTAACTAAAGACCTAAAGATCATGGGAAGCAAAAGGAAAGTATGGCAACCCTATAATGCAGGAGCAGTTCCCCTTCAGATGAGCATGCCCTTCAATCTCAGCTCCCAAATCCATACGTTTGTGGACTGAGTGCTGGAATAAAAAGAAAACAGGAGAAGTCAGGAGTTGGAGAGTGGGTGGAGCTTGGCATCAGGGCTGGGTACTAACCCCACATTACACAAACTTATAAAAAAAAAGTCAGTGCATTTTTCGAATTCGAAAAGTGTTTTGGGGGTGGGAAAGCTCCCCTTTCAAACGTGTGTGTGTTTGTGTTTTTACTTGATTTGTATAGACAGAGTGGATTCTATTTCAGTCCCCACCCAGACTGCTTGTGACTCCTATGAGAGAAGGGGAGGGCACTGGAGTGCTGTGAGACTGCTCCAAAACAAGTGGCAGCTTGATAGCGCGCAGGCACACACACTTGCACCCAAACTGCTACACCTCCCTCTACTCATCTGCTTCTCTGCCCCTCGGCCTGGATCAGACCCTGCCTTCAAAAATCATGTAAGTACCGCTTCCCTCATTGCTTTGCCTTGTGAGGGGGGAAAGATGCACTGAGGGCTTCCCACCTTGTGCCACCCACGCTGTGTTACAGGGAAATAGGTAGCGGTGTCGTTGTGGAAAGCAGTTGCTGCACGATGCTGGTGGGATGCAGCAGGCGCGCCTAAAAACTTCAGGGAATGGGAAAGTTTTGCTGCGCACATGCATATTATCTACTACACAACATACACAGATGTCCCTCCGCTTCTGTACTCCTTTTGGTTGGCTGTAGTGCGGCGGCCGTGCCACTGTGAGGTACTTGGGTAGAGCCTGGGTATGAGCTAAAGCGCGCCATTCCACATAAACGATTTCTTTTGGCATCAGGAGTTTGTTTATATGTTTTTTTTTTGTTGGGATTATTGCAGGCATTACTTCCATAGGGATGCTAAAGCTAATACGTGTGCACGCTTACCTACCACCTTCTAACCCCCCCCGCTAAGGGAGTGGTGTTTCCCTTGTGCGGAATGTGCCTCGGGATGCTTGGCCACTGCGCCTCAAACCGAACTACATTGGGGAGCCGAACTACATTCTTCCCTCTCATTAACCCATTCAGCCCCTGGCTGCCATCTGCAGTCTAGTCAGGAGTCCAGAGAGTTGTGACTCACAGATAATGTACCAGCTGGTGGTCTCTTGTTGGTTTCAGTGATGCGCAACGCCCATTCAGTGCTAAATGCGACATTGTTTATAGAAAACTGCAAATGTTGACAGTAGTCACGCATTGTTTATTTATCAGATCATATGTGTTAGCACGCAAACAAACGTCAAATTCAAATTTCAGTAAACACTTGCACTTTGTCCTACCTTTTGTTTTTTGCTATATACAGTAAAACCCCCAATTTACATTACCTCATTTTAAGTTTTTCCTCATTTTACATTGTTGTTTTTTTTAGTCCCCCCCCCCCTATACATTATACACTTCCCCTGATTTTACATTTTCCTGGACTTTACACCAATTCTGGTCCCCTGAAAAAACGTAAAATAGGGGTTCTACTGTAAATAAAAGAATAATAATAATGGCCGCTGAATACTTAGAGCTGCCATTAGGGGTTCCAAGCAACCGCCATAGGGCCGTGCAGTGCAAAGCAGCAGGTATTACAATGGTTATAAAACCCCCTAACACTCCACAAAGTCGCCAACGGACTGTAGAAGCCGAGCAACAGGAGCTCCAGTAGTATCACTGGGCTTGTACGTTCTGTTGAGAAGGACCCACTTTGCCTCTTGGCTGGATTTTCAGTTGTAATCTGTATGTTGCATCTATGCATTCTTCTGTTGTACATCCCTGCCGAATATGTCAGTGCTTTATAGATTTGTGTTAGGGCAATGACACACAGTGCTACTTATCAGCTGAAATTTTATAGTGGCTACACAATACTGAGAACTGACCCTGCTAAAACACTTAAATCACATAATCTCTCACAAATGCTAATGAAGGAAGGCATTTTTAAGCAATTGGGAGAATGTGAGTGTTTTAGCTGGCGCTGGGGCAGTAATCGGTATATAATACATAAAAGACATAAATATCCTGTAAATTATATCATTATAAACAGCGACTAGTCATTTTTGTCACATGACGCACTAAAAATTGTGTATTATAATAAATAAAGTACACCTTGTTGGAAAATATGAGGTCATTAGAAGTAACCTTGGAGTTCCATGACCTGTTATAAACGGTGAGTTCTCATGTCATTTCTGTCACATGACTCACTGAAATTTGTGTATTATAATAAATAAAAGTACCCCCAGTTGTAAAATATGAGGATATTAGAAGTTACCTCGGAGTTCCATGACCTGTATAAAAACACTCGGCCTTCGGCCTGTGCTTTTATATGGTCATGGAACTCCTCTATGACTTGTAATATCCTTATATTTTACAATATGGGGTACTTTATTCACTATATAATAATGGGTATAATAGCACAGCAGTACCTGTAGTATCAGCAGGGATGGTAGCAAAGCCATACTTGTAGTAGTACTGGGGATAATAGCACAGCAGTACCTATAGTAGCAGAAGAGTAGGGACTAGCCTATGGCTTGAAACTGCAAATGTGAGGTAGCAGGTAAAGTTACAGTAGGGCAAAATTGGTAATACAATTTTACCTATTTGAACGTATCTTTTCTATAATGTTGGTAAAGCTGTCCCACCCAGTGCTGTATTTCAGTTCAGTGCCACCATAGGTACCAGACTTTTAACAGCCTGCTACCCCCTCCAAGAGCGGTGCATATGCAGTACAGTTTGGATTTAGCCATGCGTCTTCTGGCTTGCAAGGGAAATAGTGTTATATAGATACTATATTGGCTCTGAGAATCTCATCATGCAGGGGGGAAAAAGTAAATGGAGAAGATAGTAATGAGGTGATAGGATTCAACAGTGTGGAAAAGGGTTGAAAAATAAAGTGGGAGGGTTGGGGGGGCAATTTGGGACACTCCCTCTGATTTATAGTTAAATGTAGCTAGAGTAGATTAGTAGCGTAGCATGTGTTTCAAGTTTAAAACCTGTATGTGTTATAAACATTTCGCCAGAGTTTTAATTTGTGATTGGAGATATATAGTTGTCATCAAAGGGAGGTTACCAGAGATGCAAGATTTTAGTAAATACAATGTATTATCTTATATACTGTAGCCTCTGCTCATTACAGAGACAGTTCATCACTATGCGCATACTTGTCTGTTGGCTTTCAGGGAATTACAATTTATATATAAAAGTGACTGCTTAAAACGCCACCTGGTACAGTAGCAATATAAAGTATTGTATATAAATGCAAAGACACGCTGGCATATATATATATAAAACTAATGAATGAAAAGCCGTATGAGCTGGATTTATTGATGACAAGCAGTTGTAGCTATCCTGGCTCTGCACTGTGTTGGTTGCACTTAGCTTTCCTGTTCAGACAAGTTAAGAAATATTTGGAGGAATGGATCATGTGAATAGTAGTTACAGCTTCACTTTACAGGTATTACTGGAATCCTCAAAAATGCCAAAACGCTTGTATTTCATTTGGGGTTGGCTCATTTCTTAACTGGAGACGGGCTTAGAAAGCCATTAATGAAGCAAATCTTTTATATCCTGTAGCACATTGTTCTTGCATCTAATTAGGCATGCACCAAATCTGGGATTCTTACGTATTCACCTGAACCAAACCTGAACCCTTGAAGCCTCGTGACTCTTTAATTCTGGAATAATGAGCATAACACAATGAATGCAGGTTATGGGGGGGATTTTTTCTCAATTTTTTTCAAATTTGAATGTAAAAATTTGGATTCATATTCAGTATTTGTCGAAACCTTTTGTGAACGTTTTTTTGCATTCGACTGAATCCAAAGCTGGGCATCCTTTCATCTGAAGAATATTTTATTATACTGAAATAGTCTGGCGTCGTTAAGTTTGGAAAGTGTTCCAGTGTCAAATTAGCATGGATGGATGCTTCAAGCTGCAATTCCACAATAGCTGGAGTGCCACATGTTACCTATCCCTGCCCTAGTGACTCTATTAAATATGGGTGGACCCAACTGTAAGCATGATTGTGATCCAAAATAAACAACAGGAATGCAGTATATATGGTCCTGGTATAAAATAAGTCGTAAATGGAGATGTGCATGGATTTTCCTCCCTGTGGATCTCATCCAGTGGATTCATTGCAGAAGCATTTTACTTTTGTTTTTCTTTACATTAGCCCCATTTTTTGTTTCCTGGAGTTTTAACATCTGGTTAAAGGAATGCAGGACATACCCTATTTCATGTGAGCCCATGGCAGTGCCTAATAAAACAATAAAAATATACCAAAATCACAAACTGTATTATTCCTGGTCATTTGGGGGTGTACATTTTCAAGATGCACTTCTCCAAACTGTTAAGGTCACTGATTCTCATTGAACAGTGCAGGATTCATTTTCTAGTAACTTGTTATCCAGAAAGCTCCAACTTCTGGAAGATCATCTCCCATAAAGTCCATGCAAAGGAAATAATTCCCTTTTTTTGTGATTTCAGCAATTTTTGAATGATCCTGAAAGCTCTAGGTCTCGTGCATTCTGGGTAATAAGATGAACAGAAAATGATGCAAACAGAGGTTTGCAATAAAACAAGTAAAGCAATTAGTCAACTTTGCAATGATATAATAAATAATGTCACTGATCTCTTAAGCTCTGTATATTCAATCAGACATGTCTTTATGTATTTCTGTGTACTCGCAAAAATTTCTAGTTTCCTGTGTTTCAAGAATGCTTGCTTTCATATATTTGTGCAAATCCATAGACACCTTGTGTTTTATGGCATTCCCACCCACACAAGGGTTAAGAAAACAACACAGCAAATTGCGTGGTTAAGACACACCCATATTCAGAACCCTTTCTATGTTGCATAAAGGCCTGTATCACACTTTTCATACACTAAAGAGGGATAGAATCTATTATCTGGAATGTTTGGGTCATGGGGTATTTTGCATAAGAGATCTTTCTGTAATTTGAATATCTCAAGGGATCCCATACCTGTTCTTTAAATTGGTACTGTTTCGCTTATAATGATATTGTATCTATAGGGTAAAATACTGTTTTACTACAACCAATAACAATTAATTTTACACAAAGGGAATTACAAGTGTCTTGTCATGTTGGCCTTGTTTACACTGCCATAGAACTCCATGGGGATTACACAAGTGACATTACCAATGTGAAGGCAGGATCTCACAATGAAGTTATGAATGGGAGGACAGGATTTTCACTAAAGTTATGTATGGGAAGGTAGGACCTTGCAATTAAGTTATGGTTGGGAAGGCAGCACTTTGCAATGAAGTTATGAATGAGAAGGAGGCACCTTGCAATGAAGTTATGGATGGGAAGGCAGGATTTTCACTAAAGTTATGAATGGGAAGGTAGGACCTTGCAATTACGTTATAGTTGGGAAGGCAGGATTTTCACTAACAATATGATTGGGAAGGTAGGACCTTGCAACTAAGTTATGGTTGGGAAGGCAGCACTTTGCAATGAAGTTATAAATGAGAAGGAACGATCTTGCAATGAAGTTATGGATGGGAAGGCAGCACTTTGCAATGAAGTTATGAATGAAAAGGAGGGACCTTGTAATGAAGTTATGAATGATAAGGCAGCATTTTGCACTCAAGTTATGAATGGGAAGGAAGGACCTTGTAATGAAGCTATGGTTGGGAAGGCAGCACTTTGCAATAAAGTTATGAATGAGAAGGAGGGACCTTGCAATGAAGTTATAGATGGGAAGACAGGATTTTTCACTGAAGTTATGAATGGGAAGACTGGACGTTGCCCTGGTGTTATGAATGGGAAGGCAAGACAGCTCACTGCATCCCATGCACTCATTAGATGGAATGGAATTTTATCACAGTATGATTTGGCACACATTCAAATACGAGGATTGATTCCCAGGCTTATTCAGCAAAACATTAGGATTCCCTGAGTCCAGAAAATATTTATCAACTTCAGTATAGGATTTAAACAGAGCTGTCTTTAAGGGTGAATAAACAGGGATGACCAACCTGAGGTCTCTTTTTTTTGTCAGGCGCCGTAGAGTGAAAGTTAAGTGAAAATAAAGTTAAGACCTTGGACCATGCCTCCCTGTGTTTGGAAGGGGCAACCGGAGTATCTAAGTATGTTATATAACCTAGTGGAGGAGTTCAGACTTCAGACCCTAGAGAAGTTTCACAAGGTCATGCAATGGCAGATGGAGAAATGAGAGACGTTACATACAATTCCATCTCAGTTCTTTTCAAATCTCCTATGCACTTCTGGTGGTGCAGTGCAAATTGCAGGTGCACAATTGTTGCCATATCTGCTACTGGGTGCAGTGCTCAGGAAGAGAGAATTAAAGGGGTTGTTCACCCTCCAAACACGTTTTCAGTTAAGTTGTTTTTCAGATTATTCACCAGAAATAAAGACTTTTTTCAATTGCTTTCCATTTTTTATCTGTTTCTGTTTTTCTAAAATTGAAGATTTTAAGTCTGGCAGCTCAGTAATCCAGGTACAGATTTTGAACTGTTACAATTTGCTACATGAGTTTAAATCATTTCTCAGCAATATTAGCAACTATTGTATCAATTCTAACTGCCGCCTTTAATGACACTCCAGGATTCTGCTCAGCAGGGACAAAGATAAGGAATGCATCAATGTGGATGCACATTTATTAATGTGTATTTCGCACATAGACACATATCCACTTACCTCTACTTACATGGTGGGTCCAACTTGCAATTCCCAACTCTGTCAACATATAGTCAATATACTGCTGAGCAGACAAAAGTCTTCAGATGTTTGTCCATCACCTTCACCATCTTTCTTTGCCCTTTTCAGTAATCCATGCCTCACCTTTTTTTGATTTCACTTATATGCTCTTCAGAAACAGTTCCAATGTTCACTCATTTCAATGACAACTTTGTGTCGCCATGCAATCATTTTACACATTGCTTATTTAGAGCTGAAAGTTATGCAACACACTGAAATAGGTTTTAGCCCTGAATATACTCTGCGTGCCATGGTACTACCGTAATTTGAAAGGGAGTGGGAAAATAGATCTGTAATTGCTGCTGTGTAATGTGAAACTGCTTATGTAATTGAATTCAAATTCAAATTTTGAATTATCTAAACTGGATTCAAGTTTTAATTCAAATTCATACTGGAGAGGTCCAGGGATCAATTTGGTGATGTTTGCAGCCTTCCTGACATTCAAATTTTTTCTCCAAAAAAAAACTTGAATTCAATTTGAGTTTGTCCTAATCCAAATCAAATTAGATTTGAGTTTTCGGGTCGATTTAATTCGTCCGAGCTGAGAAAATTCAATTTTATTAATACATTACGATTGGTTGAATTTCGAGTATATGGGTAGTTTATGCGAGTTTTTAAAAAAACTCACATGAATTCGAAATGCGACCCCTTGATAAATGTGCCTCTATCCCACTAAGGTTGGTATGTTGGTATCCATTGAACTATATGAGCAAGTTTGAGGCTTTTTTCAAAAATGTGGCCAAAATAATAAACAAAAAGATAATTAAGTGGGTGTCAAATAAAGAATGTAAGATTCTAAGGGTAAGGACACACGAGGAGATTCAGGGAGATTTTGTCGCCTGGCTACTAATTGCCTCTTCTTTTGAGCAACTATCTCCCTGAACTGCCTCAGCGTTTTTCCCCATAGGCTGGCGATGCGAGGCAACTTTGGGCAACTATTGAAAACGCATCACCGTGTGTGCATTAGCGCAGGCTACTTTTCATTGTAGCCTATGGGGAAAAACGCTGAGGCAGTTCAGGGAGATAGTTGCTCAAAAGACAAGGAGATTAGTAGCCAGGCGACAAAATCTCCCTGAATCTCCTCGTGTGTCCTTACCCTTAAATTGGGCAAATGATTCTATTGTGGGGCCAATGTTCAGATCCTAATCTGATTCTCTGGAGAGAGTTTCTGATTCAATTATGACACGTTTCTTCTCATGTCTGTTTTGGGCATGTATAGAGAATAATGCAATAGGCAGCAGGACTCCCATTGCATTTATAGTTAATCACACCCATAGAATTCAGTCCATTTGAAACCATTGTTTTAGCTTCATACAATAGCCAGTAAGGGTAGTGGCAGTTTTTGGTGCTTGGTTTCAAGTAGCCCCAGAAAACACAGCTGTCATCAATAGACTTGTACTGAAAAACAAACACTTGTGCCAGTACTTGTAAGACACATGGTCAGATTCAGGGAGATTATTTGCCCTGCAACAAATCTCCTCTTCTTCGGAGTGACTAATCTCCCCGAACTGCCTGAGGCAACTTCGGGTGACTTCGGAAAATGAAGCACTCCGAGTGCCATCCCACCGGCGATTTACATTCTAGCTGGCGGGAGATTAGACGCCCCGAAGAAGAGGAGATTTATCACCGGGCGACTAATCTCCCCAGATCTGACCATTTGTCTCTGCCCTAAGGTGATAGAAATTTGCCTGTACCCTTTTCCAGTCAACTATCCCGACAGGTGATTTCATTGCAAGTCACTGGGAGGTGGTTTTGACATCACAGTTTTAAACTACAGGTACGGAATCAGTTATCCAGAAACCTGTTATGCAGAAAGCTCTGAATTAAGGAAAGGCCATCTCCCATAGACTCCATTTTATCCAAATAATCCAAATATTTTTTATTGGGTTTATTTAATATTTACATAATTTTCTATAAAACGTAAGGTATGAACATCCATATTATGGAAAGATCCGTAAAACTCCAGGCCCCGAGCATTCTGGATAACAGGTCTATATTTAAGGATTCGGCCCATCTGGAGATCACATCATCAATGGTCTCATGTGGACCTCACTTGATTTTCTAACTTGTTCTGTAGATATCTGGAGTCTGGCGTTTTAGCCATAGTCAGAGACCAGCTGGCCCCATGCACAGGCCAGTTAGTAGATCTGGGGGCCACCAATATTAATATATATATATATATATATATATATATATATATATATATATATATATATATATATATAATAAATTTTGCTACATGGTATTAGGAGTCAGAAATACCAGTGCAGAGAATGAAAACAAACAAGACGATACTACCTTTAATAACAATTACATTTACAAATGATGTCAGAACGGCTGAAACATTTTTCTATAATGTAAAATTAGCATAATAGTTTTCGTTTAATTATACAAAAAACAGTTTTAGGCCATCCATCCTATTCAACAGTGTTTTAGTACATTTGTTGTTAAGTCTCTGCTAAATCAAGTTAACAATATACAAATGCTGTCAGAGAATATTAGGAGAGAATAAGTTCATGGCTGGGATCTGCTCAGCCAAGGTCCACAGGGTTTATTTTGTTTCTCTTGACTCAGACTGTTATGAAGGAAAAGATGTCTGATAAACACATGGATCTAATCTGTTTCTCAGATGTTTTTGCATGGGGAAAAGAGGCACAAAGAAAAACAATCACAGCTTTTTGTTGTTCAAACCCCTTTAGTTCACAGTTACAGAACTTTCTCAGAGAAGTCATGGTGTGTGGGAATCTGCTGTAAAGTGTTGGCCCAGAGAGCTAAATTAGCAAGCTTTACTTGTAATGAGGCCTAGGATGCTAAACATACATCATTAGAATTGCAAGGGCCATGGCACGTGTTGTGTTTTGTTTGGGTTATTTCTCAAAGGGGGAAAAAATTGACACTATGCCAACGCTCTAAAATTGTTTCCCATTAAAGATAATGGGAAATGCAGAACTCATGGTGCATGTGATCTCCCAATCATACAGCAGACTAGGATTCCAGAAGATGTTTCTTTATAAGCAACATACAAAAAAGTGTAGAAACAGTACGAGCGGTGCACTAGAATAGAGCTGACTGTGTGTCTAACTGATGTATAAGAGTGAAGACACATAGAGCTACTAGTAGCAGCTATATAATGCCAAAGAAATACCCTGCCATAGACAATACTGAGTTCCGCAGGCGTTTTTTTTTTTTTTTTTTTTCATTTATAGCCGGCGGAAGACAGGGGGAAGCTGTTTGGGAGATTAGTCGCCCCAAAGAAGAGGCAATTAGTCACCAGGCGACTAAATCTCCCCGAATTGCCAGGTGTGCCCTTACCCTTAAGCCAATTATCACTGTCTATTTTGTAGCCGTGACAAGTAGCTGCTGCTAGTAGCTCTGTGTGACTATACCGTAAGGGTAAGGACACACTGGACAATTTGTTGCCGTTTTTAAAAAGTAAATCCCGGCGACAAGACGATCGTCTTTTTTGAACAGGCGATTCACAGCGACTATTGGCACAGAGCGATTTGTATCCCATTACTCTGTGCGGTACGTGCTCCACCCAAACCGGAAACGGTTTGTGCTTCCCGCTGTAACCTGGCGTCTTTGCGTTCTTGCGTCATTGCGTTCACATTGTAATTTGAATACAATGGCTGCTACTTATCTGTATGTGTGTGCATGTCTAGGAGATTTCAGTGCTTTTCTAAGTACATGCTATTTCTGATAAATCGCTCGGAAAAGGGTCTCAGTGCGTTTTGGAGCTACAGGCGATTCACAAACGCACTGTGGGCACAGGAGCTGGCGTCTTTCATTTGGTTTTGTTCAGAGACAAAACGAGCGATATGTCGCCGCGATTTGCTTTTTAAAAACGTTGGCGACAAATCGTCCAGTGTGTCCTTGCCCTAAAAGAAACAGCCTTCACTACTCCAGAGATAAGTTATCTGCAGCATTGTATGCCTGGCACAAGGGAGCAAGAGCTTTCCTTTCATCAGCCTCAAGCCATAAAACACAAAAAGATTTCTATCAATGCCCATAGCAATGTTTATCCATGTGTCTGTTTACAACATTGGTCTGTATACAACATTGTCACTCTGTCTGCTCCCATTTAGCCCTGATTGCTGTGTTCAGCTCACTGGGTACCTCTGCCCCGAGACCCTACTAACACAATATTGGATAAACATTTTCCCCCTTTCATAAAAACATCCTTAATTTCCAGGGAAGAACAGAAAGATAAAGAACTAAATGAATACAAATAATACAAAGGTAATTGGATTTTCTGTCTTCAGCATACCAAAGGTTCATTTTCTATTGAACTAAAATGGAAAATAAACCATGCTTATATAGATAGCTCATGGATTTATGGAGTCCACCACCCATGACCTGTATAAAAGAATTTGCCATTATATAAGTAGTGAATTATTCAATGATTTATACTCTGCTTACATTGTGCATTATTTCCTATATAAACTCAGTTATAATAAGATCTACTAACTAACTTTCAATACGGGTTATTTCCATAATTTGAATCACCATACCATACATTTAAATTTGAGAAAAACTATAGCATTGTTTTGCCACAAAAATGGATTTATACAGCTTAAAGGAACAATAGGATTGTGCAGTGCTTATCTGTTATCAACTGAGTATCCTTGGCTTGAATGGCTGCCCCCCATGGCTACACAGCAGCATGTTATATAAACTATAGTTGTGTTTCAGTTTTACTACTGCAGGGTAACACTACAATATACTGTCATCCATTTAAAATACTTTCAGTTTTTGGTGTTACTGGTCCTTTAATCACCACCAAGTACAAGTTTAATTATTACAGCAATAAAGGAAAATGTGAAAAATAGACCATTCTTGATGTTGGGTTTCCAGAAAATATTATATTTCTTATCATCAGTTTTGTTGCATATAATAATGTTCTATATCTCTGTGTGAGTGCTGTGCAATGTTGTTAGCATAGTGAACAGATTAGGGATGCACCGAATCCACTATTTTGGATTCAGCCGAACCCCCGAATCCTTCACAAAAGATTTGGCCGAATACCGAACTGAATCAAATTGTGATCAAATGATCAAATTAGATGTCTGTGAAGCTCTTGGCCAGAATTCATTGTCTTAAAAACCCTTGGACAGCCACACCTAAGGAACCCTTGGCAGAAGATTCCACCGCAACAAAGAAGCTTTTGTTTATATAACTTATTGTATTCTGACGCAAACACACAGGCGCAAATTCACTAAGCGCCAAACGCTAGCGTTAATTCGCTAGCGTTTGGCATTTTTCACTACTGCGCAAATTCACTAACGAACGCTGGCGTAGTTTCGCTAGTGTTACTTCGCACCCTTACGCCAGGCGAATTTTCGCTAGCGACGTAACTACGCAAATTCACTAACTTGCGCAGTGTACTGACCGCTACCTTTTACGCTAGACTTCCTTCACAACCTCAGACCTGGCAAAGCGCAATAGAGTATATAGGGATTGTTTCAAAAAAAGTCAAAATTTTTTCTAAGTCCCAAAAAACGCTGGCGTGTTTTCTACATGATGGGTGATAGGCTGAAAAAGATCGAAAATATTTTTGGGGCTCCCCTCCTTCCCCCCTACATTTCCTGACTCATGGCAACTTAACTATACAGTGGGCACATGTGTAGGGCAAAATAAAATTGTTATTTGCTGATTTGAAGGTTTTCTAGGCATTTGAAGTGGTGATTCGTGTTCCTCCATTGAAATTTGAATTTCACGCCGTATGCAAATGAATCATCGCTAGCGTAACTTTGCTTCGCTTGGCGAATTAACGCTAGCGCAACTTCGAAAACTTACGCTACCCCTGTGCGCAACTTCGGATTTTAGTGAATTTGCGGAGCGCTGGCGAAAATACGCCTGGTGAAGTGCGGCGAAGTTGCGCCTGGCGCAACTTCGCATCTTAGTGAATTTGCCCCACAGTCTTTACAATGCATCATATAGAAAACCCATATTATTGTTGGTGTTGGCTACCCTTGCTGTGTTTATATTCCAGTTCTTGAGCTTCAGCCTAGGGTATTCTGTGCAGTATTGTGTACAAACAAGAAGAGGGTCTCGTCCTAAATCTCAAGGCGATACAGTGAAGACAACAGAATAGTGTGCATATTTGTCAATGGTATTGCCTTTTCTGGCTATGCTTATCTTTCTTGTTTTCTAAATCTCTCTTGCAAACATGGGGGTACTTCCAAGCAAGTAAAAGGTGATTGAAGATACCTTCCCCTCCAGGTATGGGGAAAGTTTGTCTTTGGAAGTGTAGTTCACATTTTTACAACTGACTGCACTAAAATATGTATATATTGTATAAGAAGGGACTTCCAATGTTTGCACTCACTCTGTCAGCAGTCATGTAGCGGTCATTGGTGGAGCCCTTGAGTTTGATTCTGACCAAGAAGGAAATAGAAAGGACAGAATGATGGGGATTTGAAGGGTCAAATGCTGAACACTGGCATCACTGTAACTCAACCAACTTCTTTTTGAAATGGGAAAATGGGAGTTTTAAATGTCAGTGGCACAAATACAAATATCCATACAAAAAGCTCTTTCATGAGGTCTTATCCATAATAAGGATGGCATTTACAGGAGACAGACATATGTACTAGACATGCATTTGGAGAATTCCTTTTTTGTAGACTAGAATCTTAAAGGTCACAAATAGAGAGTGAAATGCACTGGCATTAAATTAGGATGAGGAAGAGTGGCAAATGTTCTAGATTCGCTGGCAAATATTTTCGATTCTACGTCTTCTAGATCATGTAAATAATGGTATATATGGCATAGTGGTTTTATGTTTTTAGTCTTTTAGATGATGGGTAAATGGGTAAAATGGGTAAATGGGTAAAACAGCCGCTGGCCAGTTATTCATCAACATATTTAATCAAATAGTTCTGACCCCCTGCTTGCTGCAGGTTTATCTGTGTTGTGATAAGAAGACGGGGCAAGATACAACCCTTCTCCTTTTGTGAACCAAGTGTAGGAAACCAGTTCCTAGAGACATCGCAAGACTGGTTAATCTGTTCTATCTAGGGTTGCCAGCTGGCTGGTAAAAATGATGGTTGACGCCAATGTTATTAGTAGGGAAAAAAGATAAATATATAGGAAGGCCGGTATATTTTTCCCGAACCCTAGTTCTATCACATCTATTTTCACAGCAGCAATACAACACAACTGCAGTACGGATAAAACTATATATATATATATTCTTATTTCAAACATCTTGCTAAAACAATGCATTTCAGTGCTGTGTGGCTGCTTTGTGGTGTACATGCTTATCCTATGGGGTGGTTCCCTTTAATGATATGTTGTATACTTGCCAGACAGGAATAGGTGCGTAATAAAAGGGGTAGTATGCCTTCACAAAACTTGTCGTTCAGGTACTACACCACAAACAATACCTTTTATTTTTTTAATTCACATCAATATTTTATATCTTTTAGCGGTGGGCTGGGCTACTAATATAAAAATGACAGCTTATTGTGCCTGGCATGCATTTGCACCCGCACCCTTGCTACCTGTGTGTGAGTAGAACAGGAGCAGGTATGACATACATGTTTACAGACCATTACACACCGGAGCTCTTTGTGCAACAGGTTATCCGAGATCCAGCATTTGGATGTGGGCAAGTTTTGGCATCTTTTTTACATGATTTTAGGCTATGACTGAGTCGAATCTAGCTAAAGGGAAAGTGGGAAGACATTGCTTTAGGCATTCCTACCAACATGGTTGTGTGAAAATAAATGGTGCAAGGGTGGATACAGTGGTATAATTAGCTTGGTTCTTCCTAAAAGTATTCAAATTGCCTATTTCACACTTGCTACATTATCTTCCCAATAACAGTTTTTGGATGCAGAATTCATGCCCAATATATATCTGGACAGCCACTTATTCACCTTGGGTGACTGTATTTTGATTGCTCTTGGTATATTGTGTGCAGTACTAATAGATAAAGCAGGCTGCTGCACAGTTCCAAGGCTTCATGATATGACAGCTTAAAGGGGAACTATTGTGAAAGTCAAAATTTAATATAAGCTTCATCATCTGAAATAAGAAACTTTCTAGATACAATTAATTAAATATTCTGCATTGTTTCTGAAATAATCTAGTTTATCTTCACTATTCTTCTCTCGGCATCTGCTTCTCTTCATTCTGTCTTTATGCAGCTATTGGGTGTCGGATAATAATTGACAGTTAGAGCCAATATATCTTAAAAGGGGAGCTTCCTTTTCCTATGTATTAGAGCTCACTCAAATAACTGATTCCAGTACAAACAAAATCTAACAAAATAACTGCCTTTTGCAAAAATCCCGCATGTAGAGAGACATGATGTCTGGTGATTTTTTAATAGCGTGACCTGTAATACACCTTCTAGGTAAAAAGGCCCCCTATAAGATATATTGGATCATTCATCTTACACCCAACTCCTGAATGAAGACAGAATGAAGAGAAACAGATGCTGAGAGAGGAATAGGGAAGATAAACTTGATTATTTCAGAAACGGTACATTATTTTTAATTGATTATATTTAGAAAACTTCAACTTCAGTATTCAGCTTATATTAAATTTTCATTTCCGCAATAGTTTCCCTTTAATTCTCCGAGCAGACAAGCCTTTACCCGCCCTGGCGAGGTAGAAGAACTGGATCACAGATACCCCCAGGCTTTACTCATGGCAGACGTGCACTCTCATGATTCACTGATGTAATATAATTAGACTTGTGCCCTTCCCTTTTCTCACATTTTCATATTTCGGAGGGGTGGGTTGGGTTATTATAATGCGTTTGACCTATAATAATAATTGACACCCACTGCATCCCATGTAAAAAACGCATATGTAGGTCTGGGTGTGTGACGTTTACATGCAACTCAATATCATTGGTAGAGGTATAGCAACAGAGGTTTTATGACATATAGGGGTTCCATTGGGGCACTGGCTGAAAAGCAATATATTTATTATGAAAAAAGTAGTATGCATGGGTGTTGTGGGACAGCCCTGTGTTTCTCTGCATGCAGGCGCCACCTGCTTTGCTTACATGAATCCAAAAGGGATTGGCCCTGTAAGTAGCCCATAGCTAAAATGTAAAAGCTGATTCACCTGATTTTATCCTTTCCCTTGCCCAACTGGCTTAATGTCACAGCTGCAGGCTAAGTACACTTAAGAACTAGCCAAAGCAGTAAAACAGCTTTTCGTCTTCAACTTCACAAGCTGTTTTAACCTCCTCTTCTCATACCTGTTTATCAGAGCCGTGCCTTCCAGCTCATTGGGAGTAATAAGGGGTTAGTATATTGAAACATATGTGCATGTGTAGGCAGGGAATGTGATTGGTTTGCTTCAATGCCTGCAGCTGAAGTTTCTTATTTTGGTGTAAAACTAGACATGTGACCAGCCCCCTGATTAAATAGCCATCTTTAAAGTTGGGTGATTGCATTATATAGGAGGATGTGTTCTTAAACTATTATGTAAAAAACCGCAGAATAATAGAAGCTCATGCCTAACATAATATTTTTCTAAACCTTCTGTTTCTGTACCAAAAATATTACAAAGATTTCTGACATTTGTTTATTTAGTAATGGTAACTCCTTGTAAATCCACTCAGGCGCGTAGACTCTGCTAGATACATTATGCCCTTTATGAATGGAAACCTTAGAAAAAGCCACATATTGCCGTCAATTTCTGGAAACTTGAAAGTGCACCAATATGCTGTCTAGAAAAAAAAAATTCTGTTATTTTTAGCGTTCTATGCTAAAACTCATTTACCAAAAATGGTGTAATATAGAAAGTGCTACAAACAGAAATCTTTGCTTTACTGCATTGCCGTGCTGCCGTGCCTCAGTCTATATACAGGACTGCCTCACGAATTGGCAGTAGTTGGATGACCCCAGGTTGCAGCTTGGGCTGGGTGTTTGGGAAGCCTTGTATATAATGCCTGTTTTTACAGGATATAGGTTCTCTATGTATGAATACTGAGGAGTGATGCAATTGGCATCCTTAAGGGCTTTTACTGACGAGCGGTTGTAGCTGCTGCGCAGGAATAGACGCATTAAGTTTTTTTCCAATGGGGCTGTACTCACACGCAGGTTGAGACGCAACATGCTGCATTTTTCCTGCGTTGGCGCCTACACGCGCCTGTGTGAGTACAGCCCCATTAGAAAAAAACGTAATACGTCTATTCCTGCACTCCCCTGCGGCGAACGCAGAAAAACGCAAAGCAGGGGAGCTCAGCTACAACCGCTCGTCAGTAAGAGCCCTTAGCACTCTAGCACTTGTGCTAATGCCACTGGTAAATGAGTGCTTTCTATCGCTCCCCAGCTGACAAAACTAATTACCAGTCCACTAAGTAGCCCCTAATCATGAGCTGTTCAGTGATGAGCTGCTTAGATAAGAGATTTGTTTAAATGTAGATATTGAGCTCTGAAGAAATTGCCCTGCTTATAAATAAAGGGGGAGTTTAGTTTCAAGAATGTGGACAAAGACGTAACAATTACGATCTTTTCTGGAAAAGAACTTTCCAAGAAAGATCGTTCATTTCAATACACACGTGTAGAACTGAATCGTCTGATATACAGACAGAAACAATCGAATTCTGTGTATCTGACGATTCAGCTCTAACAATGGCCGATGTTCTGGTGCCTTCAATCCAATCCAAATTTTCCTGCCAGGGCCAATAGACGAGCCGACTGATATCCAATTCTTTACTGATATCAGTCTGCTAGTCTCCCACCAATACACGCACCACATATCTTACGAAAATTCATTTTGTACGATATAATCTGTGAGTCTATGGCCACCTTAAGTTTCAAATGGTCCAAAAAATTGGAAACTTCATCACAAGTCGTATTTATTGTGCTAATTATTTACAGATGTGTTTTTAGGTGTGCATACTGTCCCTTTAAAAAAATAAATCTCTTGTAGAGACTTGTAGAAGGTGGGGCCGATTGCATGAATCTGATAGAAAGTCTGAGTGGCACAGACAAAGCAGGGCTCATAGTCTGTAAAAGGGAGGCGCCAATGTGGTCAGTTATCACATCAAAAAAGCAACTCACAATCTTACTCCAACAAAAAAATCCTCAGCAAGGATAGGGTTAACCTTTTTACTAATGCTCATTGTGAGCCAAACAGCAAAACAACCTTGGCTTCTTCATCATTTTTATTAAATACTTATCTATTTGGAATCAATGGAATTATTTGTGCAAGTCCACATAGCAACTAAAAAGGAATTGTATTACTTGTCACAAGATGTTGTTCTGCTGCATACCAAATCCAGAAGTAGAACTCTGCTGCCACCTATTGGTGTTATGTGTTAATTCACATGTAGTAACATTACGTCGTTACAAATCCAAATGTATCCGTACTAGTGATGTGCAATCCGTAGTAGTGATGTTCAATCCATACTAGTGATGTTCAATCCATACTAGCGATGCGCAATCCGTACTAGCGATGTGCAGTCTGTCCGTACTAGCGATGAGCAAGCCATACTAGTGATGTTCAATCCGTACTAGCGATGTGCAGTCCGTACTAGTGATGTGCAGTCTGTCCGTACTAGTGATGTTCAACCCGTACTAGTGATGTTCAATCCGTACTAGCGATGTTCAATCCGTACTAGCGATGAGCAAGCCGTACTAGTGATGTTCAATCCGTACTAGCGATGTGCAGTCCGTACTAGTGATGTGCAGTCTGTCCGTACTAGCGATGAGCAAGCCATACTAGTGATGTTCAATCCGTACTAGCGATGTGCAGTCTGTACTAGTGATGTGCAGTCTGTCCGTACTAGTGATGTTCAATCCGTACTAGCGATGTGCAGTCCGTACTAGTAATGTGCAGTCCGTACTAGTAATGTGCAGTCTGTCCGTACTAGCGATGAGCAAGCCATACTAGTGATGTTCAATCCGTACTAGTGATGTTCAAGCCGTACTAGTGATGTTTAATCCGTACTAGCGATGTGCAGTCCGTACTAGTAATGTGCAGTCTGTCCGTACTAGCGATGAGCAAGCCATACTAGTGATGTTCAATCCGTACCAGTGATGTTCAATCCGTACTAGCGATGTGCATTCCTTACTAGCGATGAGCAAGCCATACTAGTGATGTTCAATCCGTACTAGTGATGTTCAATCCGTACTAGCGATGTGCAGTCCATACTAGTGATGTGCAGTCTGTCCGTACTAGCGATGAGCAAGCCATACTAGTGATGTTCAATCCGTACTAGTGATGTTCAATCCGTACTAGCGATGTGCAGTCCGTACCAGTAATGTGCAGTCTGTCCGTACTAGTGATGAGCATGCCGTACTAGTGCTGTTCAATCCGTACTAGTGATGTTCAATCTGTACTAGCGATGTGCAGTCCGTACTAGCGATGTGCAGTCCGTACTAGCGATGTACAGTCCGTACTAGCGGTGTGCAGTCTGTCCGTACTAGCGATGAGCAAGCCGTACTAGTGATGTGCAATCCGTACTAGTGTTGTGCAATCCGTACTAGTGATGTGCAATCCGTACTAGTGGTGTGCAATCCGTACTAGTGATGTGCAATCCGTACTAGTGTTGTGCAATCCGTACTAGTGATGTGCAATCCGTACTAGTGGTGTGCAATCCGTACTAGTGATGTGCAATCCGTACTAGTGTTGTGCAATCCGTACTAGTGATGTGCGATCCGTACTAGTGTTGTGCAATCCGTACTAGTGATGTGCAATTCGTACTAGTGTTGTGCAATCCGTACTAGTGATGTGCAATCCGTACTAGCGGTGTGCAAACCGTACTAGTGGTGTGCAAACCGTAGTAGTGATGTGCAATCCGTACTAGTGATGTGCAAGCCGTAATCCGGTTACAGAATAACATGGGATCAGAGGGCCCGATTTACAAAAGATGACATACTAAAGGTGTAACTATATTTATAAAGCACTGCAAGGTTACATGGCACTCCACAAAGTTAAAATCATCTTATTCTATTTATAATAAACCATATCATCACAAATGTTTCTTTTCAAAAGAGACTCACCACGTGAACTAGGAGGCCCAGGTGCTCTGCCCCAGGCTTCAGCATAAGGGAGCGAACATCACTGTATTGTTTGTAGGGGAGGCACTCAAAGAGCAGTCCTCCAGGCAGTAGTAGTAAAAAAAGGTCTTTATTAGAGTACAAGTGTGGATAACAGCCTTACGCGTTTCGTGTTCTCACAACACTTAATGATAGGCTATGATTAAGTGTTGTGAGAACACGAAACGTGTAAGGCTGTTATCCACACTTGTACTCTAATAAAGACCTTTTTTTTACTACTACTGCCTTGAGTGCCTACCTTATAAAAAACTATGCCAAAGAGATTATAGATCGATCTCTTATTTCAGTATGTACTCTGATGTCAGTTACATGTTATCATTTCATATAAGAAGTCACATTGGGCACCAGCTGTCCTGCCAGAACCTGGGGGGCTCAGGGATGTCACAATGCTGCAAAATATGTTGGCGATATATAAATACACGTTAATAATAATAATGGGCCATTGTTTCCTTGATGTCTTTGCCAGCGTGCCCAGTCATGCTTCACAGCTTGCAGATTGTATTTAGATGCATATGAAACACTTTAATTTTTTATGGTAATACTGTTCCTTTAATGCTTATAGTACAAAGTCTGCTTAGTAGGTGCAACCTGTAGTGGTAAATGATGACTTTTACTCGCTAGAATAATAGACTAGGTACTCATAGAGAGCATGCAGTAGCAACTATTGTTATGACATTAAATGTACCATATTGACTTGTGTTCTGAGTAAATCGAATATTTCCCTTTTGTTTTGCAGTTGCAGCTTAAACTAGTAGTGAAGAAAAAGGTGCAAAGATGCTGGTCGTCCTGGCTTTCATTATCATCTTTCACATAACATCCATAGCACTGCTCTTCATCTCCACCATTGACAATGTGAGTCACCTATTAGCTGGAATTGTGTTCTGTGCTCCTTTTATCTGCTGCTCTTTCTTTCCTTTCTGCTGGTGTGTTGGCATTTCTCTAATGCTCGTATCTCGTGTTTTCTTTTAATGAGCGGCTGCACCCGTGAGATTACTGAGCTGTGACAGTAACGGCATTCATGTGGTGTGATGATAATGCTTTGCATAGCAATTACACGGACAAGCAAATTCTGTAGAAAAAGAGCAGCGCCTCAGCCTGTATTTCGGCTCTAGGCCACGGATATAGCCTGCCCCTTTTGTGTCCTTGTGTAAAGAGCATTCCTACACAAAAACTTCACTTCACAATTTACTTTAAAATAAAGGGACCATCAACTCTTAGGGGCAGATCTATCAAAGGTCGAGGTGAATTTTCGAATGTTGGGCTATTTTTTTGTGTACTTCAACTAGGAAACAGTCCAAATTCGATTCGAATTTGCAGAAAATTTGAATATCAAAATTTATCCTGTACTGTCTCTTTAAAAACTTGACGTCGACCATTGGCCATCTAAAACCTGGCAAATTGCTGTTTTAGCCTATGGGGGACCTCCTAGAACCTATTTGGAGTCAATTGGTGGACTTTGAAAAATCAAATTTGATCGAATACGCTATAACTTTGATTCATTCGAAGAATATGGACCTATTTGATCGAAAACTGACCTATTCAGCCCAAAAAAAACTTAGACCTAATTTTGGTTGGTCTTTTTGGATTCAAATTTCGAACCTTGATAAATATTTCCCTTAAACTTACATGCATGTCCCCCCCCCCCCCACACACACACACACACCTGATGCAGTATTCTGGCACCCCTGAAAAATGAATGCTAAAATACTGGTAATCCCTGTCCAGTTCTGCTGTTTAAAGTTTATTTTTCACATTGTTATGTATTTCTGAAGCAGCTCTGGGGGCGGGCCGCTTACTCTGTAAACTGTACTAAACTGATACATTAGTTGATCATTTCAATTAGAATTGATACAATTCTGGTTTAAGGTTTTTTTGTGGGCCCCTGGTCTAAGGTTTTTGAGTGGGCCTCTGGAGTCCCAGTCCAACACTGTTACCCGCTTCCCTTTTCCCCCCAACAGCCCATCAGCAGAACAATGGGAAGATAACAGATTACAGCTCCCTGGTAGATATAAGAACAACATTCAATAGTAAAATCCATGTCCCACTGCAACACATTCAGTTACATTGAGTAGGAGAAACAACAGCCTGTCAGAAAGCAGTTCCATCCTCAAGTGCTGGCTCTTTCTGAAAGCACATGGCCAGGCAAAATGACTAAAAAATACACTTGTATTATTATTTGCGGTGTAAACAGTGTGATTTAGAAATAAAAACTACACCATCAAAAATCATGTCAGAATCCCTTTAAATTAACTTTTAGTATGTTATAAAATGGCCAGTTCTAAACAAAGTTTCAGTTGGTCTTCATTGTTTATATCTTTTTAATCATTTCCTTGACTCTTCCCAGTCCAGTTTTGTGGAACTGTTTTCATGCTGGTGTTGCTTCCCAACTCTTTTACATTTGAATGTGGCTCAAGGGTAAAAAAAGGTTTGGGGGCCCCTGCCCAGAACGTCAGTTACAGAAATGGAACCACTGCAGGGCACAGGGATGTTTTATCATTGATATTTTATTGTCACTTTGTAAATGCCTCAGTCTAGCAGAGCAAGCTCACTGTTCAGGTTTGTGATTGCCATTATAACATTGATATGATGGATGACACCACTGTATTTGGCAAAAAAACGTTGTTGTCCGACATACTTGCTTTATGAATTCCAGCAGAGACCACTGCAGTATTGAAAACAAAGTTCTTTGGAAGAATTGATCAATGCACGAGTAATGTTATACAAGTGCATATAGTTTCAAAAACGGGTTTGTAGTTTCAGAGTTACATAAACATGACAAGCCACTACTTTTGCCAATAAATGCAACCATGCAGGGAGCTATTAAAATGACTAGAGCTAAATAGTTAGGAGTAGGGCCATCATATGGGGTTTGCCTTGGCATAGTATGGTGGCTTGTCAATTTTACATTCTAGGATTTATTCTTTTAAAAAATATGTCACTTTCCCTTTCAGATTTATTTCTTCATTAACATTTTGCATGATTATTTTTCAGGTCTGGTGGGTAGGAGATAACTTCTCTGTTGACATTTGGAGATCCTGTTTCACCAACGGCACCAACACAGTGTGCAATGACATTGTAAGCAGTAACCCATGTAAGTACCGGAAATAGATTGTAGCAACAGCAGCACTTATTTAGCAAGATGTTGCATTAATCATTTTAGAATACACAAAAAAAAAAAAGCCATGACTTCTATCCTTATAAATAGTGAGTTCTGATGTCATCAGTTATAAACGGTGAGTTCTGATGTCATTTCTGTCACATGACTCACTGAAACCTGTGTATTATAATAAATAAAGTACCCTCAATTGCAAAATATGAGGGTATTAGAAGTTACCTCGGAGTTCCATGACCTGTATTATATGGTCATGAAACTCCTCAGTATCTTATAATATCCTTATCATTTACAAGAGGGGGTACTTTATTCACTATATTATGTTCTTTAAATGAGTAACGTGAAAAATCAATTATACACATCAAGCCATCTTTGTTTGCGCTATCACAGCCTGCCTATATGTCTTACATAGAAATGCTTGATGTAATGGTGTAATACTAGGCTGTCACATGACACTTGCAGCAAGGGGAACTATCGCGAAAATTAAAATTTAATATAAGATTCAGCATGCTGAAATAAGAAACTTTGTCAATTAAAAATTCTGTACCGTTTCTGAAATAATCAAGTTTATCTTCAATATCCCTCTCTCAGCATCTTTTTCTTTTCCTTCTGTCTTCATGCAGCAGTTGGGTGTCATATAGTCATTGACAGTCAGATCCAATATATCTTATAGGGAGGACCATGCTGGGCAGGCGCCCTAGGCAGGCCCGGCAGTCGCAGCGACTATTTAGTGCCGCGCGACTATTTAGCACACAACTCGCAAAAACTACATCGAGTCGGCCAGAGAGGGGAACCAGACTTGGGGTAGGCGACAGAGGCGGTACGTGCCTGGCTCCCTCCCAGCTTTGCGCCCTAGGCATGTGCCTACTCTGCCTACCCCTAGTTCCGGCCCTGGGGAGGACTTATTTTCCTAGCAGATGTATTAGAGCTCACTCAATTAACTGATTCCAGTACAAACAAAATCTAACTAAATAACTGCCTTTTGCTCAAATTCTGCATGTAGAGAGACAGGATTTATTGGATGTAACCATAATAGTGTTAAACACAGCCCTATTTATTTTATTTTTTTTATTTCTGAATTTTTCTTATAATAGGGAAGGGATACAGAAAGGAAAGAGGGAGGGGAATAGCTCCAATGTACATAGTAAAATAGCATTTATGTATTCACATTCATTTAAGTTATTACTAGATACCAAGTAGCTTTAAAAACAATATTGAATACAAAAAGAAAAAACTTAGGGGCAGATTTATCAAAGGTCGAGGTGAATTTTCGATCGAAAAAAAATTTGAATTTCAAGCTATTTTATGAGTACTTCGACGAGGGAATAGTCCAAATTCGATTCGAATTTGAAAAAAAATTGAATATCAATTTATCATGTACTGTCTCTTTAAAAATTCGACTTTGACCATTGGCCATCTAAAACCTGCCGAATTGCTGTTTTAGCCTATGGGGGACCTCCTAGAACCTACTTGGTGTCAATCGGTGGACTTTGAAAAATCAAAGTCTTTTTGGGGGAAAACTTTGGATCGAATTCAATCAAATTTGCTATTCCTTCGATTTGTACGATTCGAATTTGGCCGCATACGTAGCAATTCAATCGAAAAAGGACCTATTCGACCAAAAAAAAACAAACAACTTAATTTCGGTTGGTCTTCTTGAATACGAATTTCAAAGTTTTTTCAATTCGAAATTCGACCCTTGATAAATATGCCCCATACAGTACAGCTGCAGGGGTCGGTAAGTGTTCAGTCAGTTGCTTTGGTTGTTTTTTTTACTGTTTTGTTTTCAATAAAATTGGTGTTATTTCTAATTATTATAATATTAGATAGTAAACTATTGTAGTAACCATCATATAAACATTTATTTTTAGAGAGACTCACCTCGTCTCACCTCGTGAATGAGGGGGCTCAAAGAGGAGTCCTCCAGGCAGTAGTAGTAAAAAAAGGTCTTTATTAGAGTACAAGTGTGGATAACGCCTTGCGCGTTTCGTGTTCTCACAACACTTAATCATAGCCTATCATTAAGTGTTGTGAGAACATGAAACGGGTAAGGCGGTTATCCACACTTGTACCTCAATAAAGACCTGTTTTTACTACTACTGCCTGGAGGACTGTTCTTTGAGTGCCTCTCCTACAAACAATACGGTATTATAGTAGCCACTTGTAACTCAATACTAAAGCTGGCCATAGACGCACAGATCCTATCGTACGAATCGAGGATTCGTACGATTTTCGGATCGTGTGTGGAGAGTGCCGACATCTTTCATCCGGCGGAGATCGTGGTTTGTCAATCGGACAGGTTTGATTTTGACCCGACCAATCCCGCCGGAGCCCATTGTGCATCGTAATCTGATCATTCGGCCATATGGCAGAACGGCCATACGTTCAGATTACCCCCGATATAGGCATGCTCGTTAATGGCATATCGGGGAAAGATACGCTCATTTGGGAGGTCGCCAAACTTGGAGATCTTTGCGTCTATGGCCACCTTTACTGAAATGAGAGAATGCAGAGCCTGAGATTCTAGGAAAATGAAAGAATCTCAGCCTTATAGTGCTATGGTAGAACAGTCTGTGCCATATTGCTATATCTCTAATAACATTTCTATTCATGTTTCCCCTACAGCATATCAAGCCATTCAGACCATCCAGGCAACAATGATCCTAGCTACTATCTTGTGCTGCATTGGGTTTTTCAGTTTCATCCTTCAGCTCTTCCGTCTCAAGCAAGGAGAGAGATTTGTGCTAACTGCCACCATTCAGATATTGTCATGTGAGTAATGACTACATGTTTATACAGCAGTAGACACATTAGCATTTGATTAAATATCAGTAGGCATGAAACGCATAGGGCATTTGCTATTGCACCCATTATATTTACTGCTGTTTGTATTTATGGCTACATACATTTACGCACATCGCCTGATGAGGTTTATTTGTCATAAATAATAATTGTACAGCTGGCCACATGTACAGTAGTTATCCAGACTGTATTATCCTGAATAGCAGGGGCTCCTGAAGTCTCAGGCTGGAAATTTACCGTATTCTATAAAATATGGGTCTTGATTTGAGTCGCAGATATCAGCTTTACATGTGGAAGCTCTAAGAATTAATACTCACTTATACATTATATTCAGATGTGACCACAGGTAAGCTCACTCTCAGTTCACATCCATTCACTTTACAGTTGCTGCATGCGTGTAAATATGGGCAAGTCACTGGGGTATATTTATCAAACAGTAAAGTTAAAGTTCACCACAGTCCACTAGAGTGAAATTCCACCACTTGCAATTCATTTCTATGGCATTCGGAAAGGCATATTTATCAATGGATGAACTTTCATTTTCACCCATTGATAAATACTCTTTTAAAAATCCAGTAGAAATGATCGGAGAGTGGTGAAATTTCACTCTAGTGGACTGTGGTGACCTCTAACTTCACTTGATAAATACAGTATACCCCATAGAATGTGATCTTTGAAGGACCTTCATCAGCTGGTCTCATTACAAAATCCCTCCATCCTCAGCCCTCCCTCCTCAGCCCTCATTAGAAAATCCCTCCGTCCTCAGACCTCCCTCCTCAGCCCTCATTACAAAATCCCTACGTCCTCAGACCTCCCTCCTCCGCCCTCATTACAAAATCCCTCCGTCCTCAGACCTCCCTCCTCAGCCCTCATTACAAAATCCCTCCGTCCTCAGACCTCCCTCCTCAGCCCTCATTACAAAATCCCTCCGTCCTCAGACCTCCCTCCTCAGCCCTCATTACAAAATCCCTCCCTCCTCAGCCCTCATTACAAAAGCCCTCCGTCCTCAGACCTCCCTCCTCAGCCCTCATTACAAAATCCCTCCCTCCTCAGCCCTCATTACAAAAGCCCTCCGTCCTCAGACCTCCCTCCTCAGCCCTCATTACAAAATCCCTCCCTCCTCAGCCCTCATTACAAAAGCCCTCCGTCCTCAGACCTCCCTCCTCAGCCCTCATTACAAAATCCCTCCCTCACTCAGCCCTCATTACAAAAGCCCTCCGTCCTCAGACCTCCCTCCTCAGCCCTCATTACAAAATACCTCCGTCCTCAGACCTCCCTCCTCAGCCCTCATTACAAAAGCCCTCCGTCCTCAGACCTCCCTCCTCAGCCCTCATTACAAAAGCCCTCTGTGCTCAGACCTTAGCTCGTAAGCCAAGTTGATAGCTGAGGATGGAGGGCTTTTGTAATGAGGGCTGAAGACCGAGGAGGAAGGTCTGAGGAGCCATGAGGGTGGAGATTGCAACAGCAAATGTGGGCAGCACAGAATTGTGACTGCAGTTTCTTCGGATAAGTGAGTAGAATAAGAGATGAGTCTGCATACTTCTTCTTTACAAGAGCGTATGTTCACCTGATGATGTCCTAAAATGCGTTCTGTACACCAGATCACCTCCTTACCTCCAAAAACACCTGTCCCCCCAAAATTGTTTCCCTCACCAGAGGCCCTCACAAGTGCTAGGCCACCTGCACCATATTTTCCGCAGCTTTTGCTCATTATGCACATGCAGCTGATGTTACAATGGGAGAAGCGCTCATAATACTATACAACTGTTCACCCAAACACCTTCCCTGTGTGGGCAGATTAGATCTCAAGGGTGGGCTCTATTAGCCCATAACACTGAACAATTTGGGGATAATCATTAAAGGAGAAGGAAAGGCTAACATTAAGTAAGTTCTATTAGAAAGGTCTATATAAATACACCCCTAAACCCTCAAAGTAATGCTGTTCTGAGTCCTCTGTCAAAAGAAACACAGCATTTCTTTCCTTCTATTATGTATACATGGGCTTCTGTATTAGACTTCCTGTTTTCAGCTTAAACCTCCAGGGCTAGGGCTTGAGCATGCTCAGTTTGCTCCTCTCTCCCTCCTCCCTTCCCTGCTGTAATCTGAGCCCAGAGCTGTGAGTGAGCAGGGAGAGACTCAGGCAGGAAGTGATGTCACACCAAGCTAATATGGCAGCCACTATCCTATGCAAACAGAGAGCTTCTAAACTATTTACTCAGGTATAGTAAAACATTCTACAGAATAAATATAGTGTTATAATTTGCACTATTGTGGCTAATGTATTGGCAATAAAATGCTTTTGTAACTTTCCTTATCCTTTAACATACAGTAATATTTTACCTTGATTTTGTTTCCCACAGGCCTCTGTGTCATGATTGGTGCCTCTATTTATACTTCGATGCACGACCAGTTCCACCCAGAGCTTAAACCCGACGCCGGCAAATTTGGCTACTCATTTGTCATCGCCTGGATCGCCTTTGCCTTCACGCTAACGAACAGCATCATGTACCTTATACTGAGAAAGCGCAAATAATGACCACAGCAGCTAGTCCATTTCTTATCACTACAGAAACCAAATCCAGATAATCGTTTTGTATATAACCATTTATTGTGGTTTTGTAGTAAAGGTATTGTTTCTTAAAAACCAAATGTACTGTTTTCTTTGCTTAAAGACTCTGATACATTGTACATGCATCCTGGAACCTTTGCCTTGTTTAGGGCTAATGGGAAGGACGAAGAATTATTACAACACATGTATAATGTTTTATAACTTGAATTTATTTTTATTTTGTAGAAATATATTTTTATTTCAGATTTAGGCGTAACGAAATATAGTTCATGGGTTTTTACGTGAAAAAAATGTGAGCGGACATTTTCTGTGCTATGAGAGCCGACTGCATATCTTTCCTACTTTACTAGTTAATTCTACATACGTAGATATGGACTAAAAATTTCTTTGGACTACAGTATATACTTGTCTTTCTATAGAGTATTTTCTAGGGATCCAGGATTCAGTTCGGGATTCTGCCTTTTTCAGCAGGATCCAGATTTGGCTGAATCCTTGTACCTGGCTGAACCGAATCTGAATCCTAATTTGCATATGTAAATTAGGGGTGGGTAGGGAAATCACGCTACTTTTCGGCACAAAAGAAGATTTTTTCCACGGTTTCCTTTCCTGCCCGTTCGTTATTGGACCAAATCTTTCACCAAGGATTTTTGGGATTCAGCCAATCCCAAATAATGGATTTGGTGCATCCCTAGTATTTTCACATTAATAAAGCTGTGGCTTGCCATAAATTGCAGGGTTACTTCCATCCACTAAGGTTAGAAAGTGTGGCCTGGTAACGTCCACTTTTGGGTGAAGTCTTCTATATCAGGGGTCCCCAACCGCCAAGCCGAGGCCCAGAACCGAGCCGCCAGAATTGGACTCCAACCCCCTCCCGACCCCTCTCCGATCCCTCCCTGACGCTATCCCCCCCCCCCCGGTCCTTGCAAAAAAAAAATTGCCTTTTCTATATATAGTCCATAAACACATTGCTTTAGAGTTATTTTTAAAATGTAATTGCTATTGGCAGCAGTATGTTTGTTTTATGCTACAGAAACTTTCTATTCACGGATCCGCACACACACAAATTTTCTGCAGTGGGGAATGTGCCCCTTCTTTTTATTTGTTACACCACCAATATCAATGTTTCAGGGGGTACAACCTCCCTTCATCCTGATTTATTAAAGGACGAATTTCGAATTCATGTGAATGTTTTTTTTTTTATTTGAATATACTCACAATTGGACTGGGAGGTTATTTAAGAAAAAATTAGAATGTTTAATGTTCGATCAAATGGTTCTGACCCAGAAAATTCTAATTGTATTTGATTTGTATGAAAAAAAACTCGAATGTCAGGAAGGCTATTAACATCTTCAAATGGCTCAATGGACCTCTGTCATTGACTTGTAAATGAACTCGGCAGGTTTTAGATGAGAATATTCCAATTAGGACTGTTTACATGGTCGAGGTGTGATAAATAGGGATGCACCGAATTCAGGATTCGGGCTTTTTCAGCAGAATTTGGATTCGGCTGAATCCTTCTGCCTGGCCGAATCTGAATCCTAATTTGCATATATGCAAATTATAGGCTGGGAGGGAACGCGTGTGACTGTCACAAAACAAGGAAGTACAAAATGTTTTCCACTTCCCACCCCTAATTTGCATATTAAGAATCAGTTCGGTATTCAGCCGAATTTTTTGCGAAGGATTCGGCCGAATCCAAAATAATGGATTCAGTGCATCCCTAGTGATAAATCTCACATTCAAATTTACAGTACATTCAAATAGGGGGATTAAAATTCATATGTGTGAATTGTGACACTTGATTTGAATTTACTATTCGACCCTTGATAAATCTGGCCCATAGGGTCAGATTTTTATAATCCCATAGGAATGAATAGAAAGTGAGTTTCTCTGTGGTGAGTAATAAATTCATGCTATGATAAAACTGCCCCATAATGACAGTAACCAATTTAACAGTGCACAATATTACACTGAAGTACAGATATTGGCGGGTTAAGGACCAATTTAATATTAAAGGGATGTCATGGGAAAACATGTTTTTTTCAAAACGCAAAAGAGCAAACAGATTTTTTATATTCAATTTTGAAATCTGACATGGGGCTAGACATATTGTTAGTTTCCCAGCTGCCCCCAGTCTTGTGACTTGTGCCTGCACTTTAGGATGGAATTACTTTCTGGCAGGCTATGTCTCCTACTTAATGTAATTGAATGTGAATGTGGGACTTGGCTTTTACTATTGAGTGATGTTCTTATATCTACCAGGCAGCTGCTATCTCGTTACCTTCCCATTGTTCTTTTGTTAGGCTGCTGGGGGGGGGGGTGATATCACTCCAACTTGCAGTGCAGCAGTACAGAGAGACTGAAGTTTATCAGAGCATGAGTCACATGACTGGGACAGCTGTGAAACTGACAATATGTCTAGCCCCATGTCAGATTTCAAAATTGACCCTGACAATCTGAGTGCATTTTCAGTTGCAGGCTGGAAAGTTGAATAAAAACCATAGAGAATAAATATTCAGCGAAAGGCTGCTTAGAATAGGTCCAGTGATAGGAAAGGTTATTATAAAGGAGAACTTCCCATTCTCTGAAAGCAATACATGCATAATGGAGTTTCATTTGTGGTGAAGATTATGTTGGCTCCCTGCGCAGCCCACTCTGAGCTGTATTATATATGTAAGTTGTTCATAGATGTGTCTTTTGCATATAGTGTTAGCATTTAAGTCATACCTAGAATTCTGTTACTTATAATCAAGTAGATTAAACAGCTGCTTTCGTTAGTAAACCTATTTGCTTGTTCTGTCGCTCAGTTTGCCATGGAATTCTGTCCAGA
The DNA here is from genome assembly GCA_038501925.1 of Xenopus petersii. Lineage (NCBI taxonomy): Eukaryota > Metazoa > Chordata > Amphibia > Anura > Pipidae > Xenopus > Xenopus petersii. Next base: position 33,231,160 of record CM076689.1, on the reverse strand, counting down.
GGTGGGGTTACGCACAAAAATGGGGATTGTACTGTATGTCTGTATCTAGAACATTAAAATCCTGCAAAGTAAACATGTATATTGTAATGAAGCCTTATATATATTACAATTTTCACAACATTTTCCATTATCTAACGCAAAGTAATCATTCTGCAATTCGAGTCAGATGTTTTTTGGTTTTTTTTTTACATTGAATGTCCCTTGCCAGTTGATGCCCAGCCCCCCAGTTTATTTCCTTTACTTGGCAAAGTTGAAACATCCTGTTCGGAAGCGGTCGTTTTGCACCTTTAGTTTAAGCAGCAAATACAGAGACAATTGTTACAATGCCAACCTTGCGGTGCTTTATAGAAAAGAAATGAAAAAGCAACGGCCCAAGGGCAGACCCCTGAGGTACAACACTAATAACTACGGCTTCTGTAATCTGTCTTTCAGCCAGTTCTTTATCTCCAAGTACAAACAGTACAGTTGTAAAGAAGGTCATATGCCGTTTGGTATTACCTGTGTTTTTTTTCCAATGCCAAACTTACAGTTTAAAGGGGAAACTGAAAAAAAATTAAAATGTAACATGAGCTTCATCACATGGAAATAATACATTTTTTGAATATAATCAATTAAAATACTGTACTGTTTCTGAATTAATCAAGGCAGTAATTTGTCCTTCTTCAGGAGTCGGAGACAGATTTTAATTGGCAGTTAGGTCAAATACATTGCAGTGTGTTCCCTTTACCAAGAGAATGTAACAGAGCAAACTGTCTTAAAGTGATACGGACACAGCATACAGGTTTTACTGACACATTCCTATGATTTTTATAGGAGCGTGTCGGTGTCGCTTTAACTGACTCACAGAGCTGCATGTTAAGAGGCAGTTTTCTTTTGAGCCAGATGCTCAGGTTAAGGGGCAGATTTATCAAGGGTTGAATTTTCGAGTTTTTCTTGCTGTTTAAGTCAATGGGAGACGTCCAGGGATCAATTTGGTGATGTTAGCAGCCTTCCTGACATTTGAGTTTTTTTCAGAGAAAAAACTCAAATCGAGGTTTTAAAACTCTATTCGAATTTAATTCAAGTTTTCGGGTTGATCCTATTTACCCGAGTTTAAAAAAAAAAATAGATTTTTATAATAAATTTCGATTTGTGTGAATTTTGAGTACATGGGAGTTTAAAAAAAAAAAAAAAACTCACATGAATATGAAATTTGACCGTTGCTAAATCTGCCCCTAAATGTTGCCCCAGGTAAATGTCACACACTTTTCAAAATAACATACACTTTTACACTTAAACATATGCTGTTTTGGGGGTGTTTGTTTACTAACTGCACAAATGCTTTGCTTTTTCAGACATCAAACTGCCCTGAAGCAGTTTGTTTTTTTGTAACGTCAGGTATCCCAAACCCAGAACAGACTCCAAAGTTCCAATCCAGATATGCCCACCTAAAGTGGATGAGATTGGACTTTAATCCTTTAAAGGGGACCCGTCACCCAAAAAAAAATATTCAAAATCCTATTTTATCACTTTAGTCAAGCAAAATGAACTTTAATTGCACTATATAAATTATTTAAATCGTGTTTCCTTCAGTCTGGGAATTCAGTCGTTGGCCTGCATTTTAACTAGCAGATGAGCTCCCTGATTCCATGGTAAAGTGAAAACTGCCAGATATTGGCCACATTTGCTGATAATTATTGATATTTAGCGAAATCCATTCTTTCTGGCTGTCACACAACCCTCAAAAGAATTGTACTGCCCTCCTCTGTTCATTTATAACAAAAAAAAAAACCCAAAACACATTCAATTAAAAAAAACATTTAATGAAGAGAATAAAATACAACACTGTGGAAACATTTATACAAAACAAGTAGCAGTAGCAGAACCATTTTATCAAATAATACAATCGTTTCAGTATAGACAACCTATATATTTAAATAGCTTAAACGTAAGATAGAAACATGGTTTCTCCTAACTCATTTTTTTTAAAGCTATAGTGAATTAAAAAAGTGAACTAAATTTTTTTTTTTAAAAAATCAGTGTTTCCTGAAAGACTTCTATGTAAAGTACAGTACTGTATAAAAACAGGGCAAGAGGGAATAGCAAGGGTGTGTGTATCATACTTGATGTGGCAGTGTGTTTTTATACAGTTGTAGGAAGCACCTACAAGCAGCAGTTTAGGTCTTTTGATTAACTCCAACTAGAGTCCTGCGCGGGTCCATTTTTTGGAACCCGTACCCACAACCTGCAATCCGCAACCCGGACCCTCAACTCGCATTCTTACCCGCTTGGACCCGCTACTTGACCTGACCCACAAGTACCTTATCCGCAACCTGGACCCGTGACCATCAAAATCAGGAAGTGCTGTCATTGTAAACCGGAAGTGACATCATCGGAAGTAGGCGTGATCAGAAAAAAGGAGTAAAAATTTATATTGAGAAGACCTGAGGCCCGACCCGCAACCCCGCAGAACCGCCGACCCACGTCTATACCCGCACCCCAAACTACTACCCACCACCCACCTCAGGTTTTTGCAGGTAACCCGCAAGTACCTGAACTGCTGCAGGACTCAACTCAGATCTAGTCAAGTCTAGCTGTCAGGGTCAGCACCCAACACCAGAACAAACACCAGGCACCCTGGTCTCGGCTCGTGCTTCACCAGTAGTGTAACCGCCTATGGCCTCGGGGGGAGCCCCCGGCTTACTTGGATGCCACCTGGACTTAAACGAGAGGTGCAAGATGAGGGTTCTGGATAGGCAGAGGGGCACGACTGTAAAGCAAAGTCTTTGGACAGAAGATCGTAGGACAAGGCGTTATGCAAAAGAGTAGTCAGATCAGGCCGGGTCAAGGCAGGCAGAGAATAAACGTAGTCAGGCAGGCAAGGGTCAAACCAGGAAGTCAATCAGAGGGTTAGTCAGAAGAGGTAGTCGGTAATCAGGCAAGGGTCAGGATCCAGAAGTCAGAATAGTCAAAATAGCCAGGCAGGGGTCAAAACAGGAATCAAACAGGTTCAGGATATAGCAACTAATAGCACAAGGCTCAGGAGCACCAGAAAACACAATCCTATCACGGGCAGTTTGTAAAAAGAAAATGTACCTTCAAATACATTTAAAATTTGCGCCATTGCGTGCTGACGTCATACTTCAGCGCGCCTTTAAGACGCAGGAAGACGCGGCGCACACGCCCTAGAACTGTGCAGAAGATCATGGCGGGCGTCCCTGCTTGGAGTGCGGCAGGCGTCCCCGCCGACCCCCACCGGGGTAAGTTGTTACACTAGCTTAACCCTTTTAACCAAGTTAGATAGGAAAAATGTTATTGGTGTTGTTGTTTTATTTTTTTTGTCTTATGCTGGTACAGTTATGGGACCGGTTATTCAGAATGCACGGGACCTGGGGTTTTCTGGATAACGGATCTTACTGTAATTTAGAGCTTCATATATTAAGGGGCATATTTATTGAAGGTCGAAGTTAAAAAAACTTCGAACTTCAAATTCAAAAAGACCAATCGAATGGAGGTTCGAATTCGGCCTACATTGAATCGTACTTCGATTCAAAGTGTTTTTTTAACTTCGATCTCCCAAACTCCCCCAATTCCCTCCATACAGGTTGTAGAAGGTCCCCCATAGGCTAAAATAGGACTTCGGCAGCTTTTAGGTGGCGAATGGTCAAAGTTTTAAAGAAACAGTACTTCAAAAAAATTCGACCTTCGAATTTCGACGTTTTTTCAAATTCGAATCGAAGTATGACTATTCCCTAGTTGAAGTACACAAAAAATAGCAAAATAGCTTGAAATTCGAAGTTTTTCACTTCGAAACTTCACCTCGACCTTTGATAAATCTGCCCCTAAGTCTACTAGAAAATCATTAAATAAACCCAATAGGCTGGTGTTGCTTCCAATAAGGATTAATTATATCTTAGTTAGTATCAAGTACAATATACTGTTTTATTATTACAGAAAAAAAAAGAAAATACATTTTTAAAAAAATGGATTATTTGGTTAAAATGGAGTCTATGGGATATGGCCATTCCGTAATTTGGAGCTTTCTGCATAACAGGTTTCCGGATAATGAATCCCATACATGTACACTGAAAAGCATAAACTCCAAAAAGCACAGCTTCAATTATTAAAGAGAAAAGCATATTTCTTGATTTAAATTACCAGGTACAGCAGAAGCAATCAGGCAGGCTCCATATATACATGAATATGTTTAGCCAGCTCAGTACATAGATCAGGAAGATTGATGAAACCACTGTGATACTTCACAGCACAACCATTGAACTAGAACCCCTGAGGATGTCAGGGGAACTTAACGCGGGCTTTCTAACATGTTCCAGCAACCAATCACCGTGAACCTAACCATGATATCAGAAACTTCCTCACGGAGTGTTTAGTTAAAGGGATACTGTCATGAGAAAACATGTTTTCTCCAAAACGCATCAGTTAATAATGCTGCTCCAGCAGATTTCTGCACTGAAATCCAATTCTCAAAAGAGCAAACAGATTTTTTTTATAATCAATTTTGAAATCTGACATGGGGCTAGACATATTGTCAGTTTCCCAGCTGCCCTCAGTCATGTCACTTGTGCCTGCACTTTAGGATGAAAATACTTTCGGGCAGGCTGTTATCGCTCTCCTACTTAATGTAACTGAATCAGTCTCAGTTGGACTTGGCTTTTACTATTAGGGTCGTGATGAGAAGCGTTCATCATCTCTTTCGGGTCTCTCCTCACATTTTTTGAAAAGTGCACTGATTCATTTATGTCAGGAGGGCTAATACAAAATCAGATCATGTGTGATTTAAAGGAGAACTATCACAAAAATCAAAGTTTAATATAAGCTTCAGTATTCTGAAATAAGAAACGTAAATACAATCAATTAAATATTCTGCATCGTTTTCTGAAATAATCAAGTTAATGTTCACTAGCCCTATCTCAGCATCTGTTTCTTTTCATTCTCTCTTCATGCAGGAGTTGGTGTCAGATAATCATTGACAGTTAAATCCAATACATCTTATAGGGGGCTCCCTTTCCTAGCAGATGTATTAGAGCTCATTCAAATAACTAATTCCAGTACAAAAAACAAAATAACTGCCTTTTGTACAAATTCTGCATGTAGAGAGAAATGGTGTCTGATGATTTTAATAGAGTGAGTTCTAATGCAAACAAAAGGTGCCCCCCTATAAGATATATGGATCATTCATCCAACGCCCATTTCCTGCAAGATAACAGAATGAACAGATGCTGAGAGAGGAATAGTGAAGATAAACTTAATTATTTCAGAAACAGTACCGAATTTTTAATTGTATTTAAAAAGTTTCAGTTTCTCAGTAAGATGAAGCTTATATTAAATTTAAATTTTTGGTGATAGTTCCCCTTTAACAAATTCCAAGCAGCAGAAAATACCTTGGGGTACATAACATGAGGGACAGTCCTCTTTTGACAGCTCAACCCGTAGTCCCTCATTTGTACTGGAAAGTCCCATTTTTTCTCTGCACTGAACAGCCAGAAAAAGAAACAAAGTTTCTAACCTAATTGGCTTTTGGCAGGGAGACCAGAACAGCCACAGCAGCAGATAAGATACTTTTGTAACAATTCTGAGATAAGCAAATAAGTAATTGTAACAATATAAGATAACAGGTCCCTTGGGAAAAATTAGACTCACAGCTTAAAGGGCAATTCACCTTCATTAGTACAACTGTAATAACTGAAAAAAACAGAAATATGTTCAAACTTTCATAACCTGCCAAATTTTGTAAAATGAACAAGGTAATTAGGGGGTGTGGCCGCAAAACGGCCGCACTACATGCCCTATTTTTATTCCCAAAATATTGGGAGGTATTTAACAGTTCTGTTCTACCTTTTTTCTTACAAACCATATACTATTGCTATAATGCAATGGTCCCCAACCAGTGGCTCGTGAGCAACACGTTGCTCACTAACACCTTGGATATTGCTCTCAAAAGCAGGTGCTTATTTTTGAATTTTCAAGCACTTTTATGTCAGAATCTGGGCACCCCCTTAGTGTTCCTATGACACCATTACTGGGCCAACATTGCAGCCAGTTACTGTGTGAATATTACCCCCCCCCTGGCACTCTGCTCAGCAGGAGGTGCCCAACAGATAAGAAATTCCCCAGCCAATACAGTGACTGATACAGGAGGGAACAAGGGCCCTGTTCATAAGAGCTTACAATCTAAAGCCATAAGTGGGCGGTACCCAGTACTGGGAGGGAGGGGGCACAACAGACCATTAGCTGTACGGGCAGCTCCCTAATTATATGGATATTTGTGTTTAAGTAGATCAGGGGAAGCTCCACAATTCGGGGTACAGTTGGGGATCTGGTGAGGGGTCCCATGGGAGTAAGTGAGATTGACAGCAAGTGGGGGGATGGGCATGTTTAGTTATAATGGATCTAACCAGTTGAGTTAATACTGCCCCCTGTTGGGCAGGACCAGTAATACAGTATTAGGCTATAGGTATTCTGGGGCAGGATTGGGTGGGGCAACTAACCAGCCCAATAAATAGTGTCACTTGTTGCCAGTCAGGCCTGACCCATTACTGGGAAATTTTCCCCTGGACAGGGGCTCCTCCCCCAGATATACCCTGACACTGGGTGTATTACCACCATACTCACAACTGGTCACTTAAACTGCCCCAGCTTTACCCACCCTCCCCCAGCCCCCAATGGAGGTAACAAAGTGCAAATGAAACAGGTTATTGTCCTACCTGGAGGGGTACAGGGCTCAGTAGATCTGAAACAGAGACCCCAAAAATCACCTACTTTCAGCCCAAAAACCAGAGCTCCCCCCTCCCCCCCATACCACTATATATGGATCAGGGGCCAATCAGCAGTTACCCAAATTAACTCATTCATTCCCAGTGCCAGATCTGCTGTAAACAGGCTTATCCCTTTAAGTGTCGGCAGCTATAAACTTCCCATGATGCAGGGCTGATCTCATGCAAGCCAACCTATAGATTTAATTGGGGAAAACTATAATACCCCCATGATGCAGGGCTGATTATAGATGAGATACATCTGCCCAATCATCCAGTACCAGTGCAATACAGTATATATAGTTTATAGTACATGCCACAGTATACAGTATATATAGTTTATAGTATGTGGCACAGTATACAGTATATATAGTTTATAGTATATAGCACAGTATACAGTATACATAGTTTATAGTATATGGCACCGTAAACAGTATATGTAGTTTATCGTATATAGCACAGTATACAGTATATATAGTTTATCGTATATAGCACAGTATACAGCATATATAGATGATAGCACATGGCACAGTATATAGTATATATAATTTATAGTACATGGCACAGTATGCATTATATATGGTTTATAGTACATGGCACAGTAAACAGTATATATAGTTTATAGTATATAGCACAGTTTGCAGTATATACAGTATGGTTTATAGTATATGGCACAGTAATATCACAGTAATATGACAGTGGGCCGCCAGTAGTTATTATAGATCCTATAGAAATAGCAAGTCATAAAGTTGCTGGGTCGGATTGGACATTGGGCTCTGCAGCAAAAAGATCAGTTCTTGAACTACAACTCCCAGCATCCCATGAGAGCTACAGATGACAGATACAGGCCACACACCAGGAGGTGGATCATTTTTGTAAGAAAAGGAACTAACCCTGCATTTGGCTGACCCAATATCTTGCAGGGTAACTGTGGAATTTGGTCACCCGCCCCCCCCGACCTTCTACAAACAACACGGGCTACATGGAGAAAGAAAAACTAGACAGTTAATAACATGGAATTAGTCAACAAGTCACAGCCCAGAATATCTGCAGAGAGATGCGGATAAACCCATAAAGGTTCTTTATGCGGAACTAAACGATCACCGAGCAGAACCTTAATATTGACTCATTCCATGACCCCAAAGGGAACTACCAAAATTCAGAACAGAGTGACCCTGGTGCTTTTATCATATTTTATATGAATTATCTCCAGCATCTGATATTATGGTTAGAAACCTATTTCTGTAGGGAAATGAGAGCAGGCAGTAACCCTTCCAACAAGTTGTGATTGGTTACACTGGAGAAGAGACAGTTAAGGGGGATATGATCACTATATATAAATATATAAGGGGATATGATCACGATATATAAATATACAATGGTAGAGGGAATAAATTATGTCAGTTTAATAAAAAAAGACATAAGATGAAAAATAAACTTTAAACGTCAATATTAGAATAATAGTCACAAATAGAAATGGCGATGAGCACATTTTTTTACTGATTTTTGCCACGAAAATGACGGCCATAGACTCACACGACATAAAGATTGTGACTTTTTGCAGAATTTTTGCCATTTTGAGAATTTTTGGTGAAGCAAACAGGTCAGATTTGCCCATCACTAAATAGAGAGTACCTGGAAAAAGTGTTAATTTCTGAACTGTCTGTAACCTGAAAAAAATGCTGGAAGGTGAACGTCCCCTTTAACTAGGAAGCATAGGCCCAAATGATACCCTCTCTTTATCCCATATTAATGTATAGAGCCCAGCGGGAGAGCCTGCTCCATACATAACAACATAAGGAAAAGCAGTGGCCTATAAATTGGGCTTATTTTTTTACCACCTATAGAAAACATGGTTAGAATTGTATTTAAATGGGTTGTTCACCTTTGAGATAACTTTTAGTATGATGTAGAAAGTAATATTCTGAGACCATTTGCAATTGGTTTTAATTTTTTATTATTGAAGGTATTGAAGGTTGAGTTATTTAGATTTCTATTTAGAAACTCTTCAATTTGCATTTTAAGCAATCTGGTAGCTAGGGCCCAAATTACCCTAGCAACCATGCATTGATTTCAATAAGAGACTGGAATATGAAAAGGAGAGGCCTGAATAGAAAGATGAGTAATAAAAAGTAACAATAACAATACATTTGTAGCCTTACAGAGCATTTGTTTTTTTAGAAGGGGACAGCGACGCCCATTTGAAAGCTGCAAAGAGTCAGAAGAAAAAGACAAAACTATAAAAAATGAATGAAGAAAACCAATTGAAAAGTTGTTTAGAATTGGTCATTCTATAACGTACTAAAAGTAACTTTAAAGTTGAATCAGCCCTTTAACTGTAGCGATGTCTATAAATCCTTGTTTTTGTTACAATTTACAGGGCTCCAACTACTGTTATTTCTGTTGGACATTTCCATGACTGAAACATGAGAGGATTCTGTGGTTTATTTATATATTTATATACTGACACTAGAGATGGCTGACATTTAGTTCCACAACACTAGCCCACCAGGAATATATCAGGCCATTCTCTACAATGAATGTTGGCTTTAGCTTTTTTCATAGAATTTACGGAATTGTGCCTCTTCATTACCATCAGTCAGAATATTTCATATTATAGAATATGAAAAACTCAATAGCAAATGCATTCCCATGTGGGAATATTAGGTTTCTGGTTAATAGATGGGATACGTGATGGATAGAGAGAGATCAATAGACATGTATGTGTATCATATGATCATCCATGAATAAAGTGCTGAGATTAATTAATTTGCTAAATCCATTAAATGAAAATTCAGGAGCGCATTGTTTGACTCAATTCTAGCGATGAGAGAATTTTTTCGCCAGCCATTGATTTGCGGTGAAATTTCACCATGTGCGAATTTTTTTACGAAACTGCGGTGAAAATTCAAAAAAACGCACATAAGAAAAAACACCCATTGACTTTAATGCATTTGGAAATAAAAATCGCCATAAGAAAAACCCCCCACTGACTTTGCATTTGGAGAAAAAAGTCGCCATAAGAAAAAACACCCATTGACTTTAATGCATTTGGAAATAAAAATCGCCATAAGAAAAACCCCCCACTGACTTTGCATTTGGAGAAAAAAGTCGCCATAAGAAAAAACACCCACTGACTTTGCATTTGGAGAAAAAAGTCGCCATAAGAAAACACACCCATTGACTTTGCATTTGGGAAAAAAAGTCGCCACAAGAAAAAACACTCATTGACTTTGCATTTGGAAAAAAAGTCACCATAAGAAGAAACGCCCATTGACTTTAATGCATTTAGAGCAAGAAGATTTAAAAATTGTCACGCATAAAAATGCCCATTGACTTCAGTGCATTTTGCAAAACTTTATGTTTTATTGAGCAGTGCTTAATAGTCTGTTTCATTTCTTTGTTATTAGACTTCAGTTATTTTATTCATGGCACACCCAGAAAAACTGATTGGCTTTTATATTAAATCTATTCACATTAGGAATAAATCTGTTTACAAGACTGAATCTTATCACGTCATTAGAGCCCAGGACAACAATGTATTTCCATTTCAATCCCAGGCATCAGCCAAGCAGGAAGTGATGTCATAATGGTCAAAAGCAGCTATGGCATAATGGTCAAAAAGCAGGAAGTGATGTCATAATGGCCAAAAAGCAGGAAATTATGTCATAATGGTCAAAATCGGTGATGTCATAATGGTCAAAAAGCAGGAAATGATGTCATAATGGTCATAAGCAGCGATGTCATAATGGTTAAAAAGCAGGAAATGATGTCATAATGGTCAAAAGCAGCGATGTCATAATGGTACAAAAATAGCGAGTGATGTCATAATGGTGAAAAAGCAAGCTTAGATTCTTCAGTCCCACTCTTGCCTCATTTGCTATTTAGCTTCTGCACAGGTTGCATCGAGCATCTGAGCAGAACTAATAGTATTTTAGTTTTTTTTTACATCCGAGAACAGATTTCCATCTTGTTCCGTTATTTACAATAATCTGTAAGTATAAAGTTTTATCTAGCAAAAATATTTTCTTTCCTGAAATGTCTCTTTATGACTCCTATTCCTACTATTACAATCCAGACCTACTCTATTCATGCTAAATTTGCCAACATCAGCATGATTTACCAAACAAAAGAATTTCTCTTTCTAGAGATAAAACAGTGTTGCTAAATGCAAAATAAACACACTGGGGCTTATTTATCAACACTGGACAAATTTGCCTGTGGGCAGTAACCCATAGCAACCAACAGTGATTGTCTTTTTTTCAGCCAGCTGCAAGTGGAACAATGAATGCAACAATTTGGTTGGTTGGCCTAGGTTACTGCCCATGGATAATATTGTTAATAAATGAGCCCCAGTGTGTTTGGCTTTAGGCTTGGGCACACTTCTGGTTTAGGGGATTAAAATAAGATATGGGAATAAAAAAGCAAGTTGTACATCAGTAAGACTTTCATTTCAATCAGCTAGGGATGCACCGGATCCACTATTTTGGATTCGGCCGAACCCACGAAGGATTCGGCCCAGTACCGAACCGAATCCAAGCCCTAATTTGCATATGCAAATTAGGAGTGGGAAGCGGAAGGCATTTTTTACTTCCTTGTTTTCTGACAAAAAGTCACACAATTTTCATATGCAAATTAGGATTTGGATTCGGTTCGGCCCGGGCAGAAGGATTCGAAATTTTAAATTTGAATTTTGAGTTTATTTTTGTGTAATTCAACTAGGAAATAGTCCAAATTAGATTTGAGTTTGAAAAAGATTTTCATGTACTGAATTCAAATTTAAATTCTATTTGCCATCTAAAACCTGTCGAATTTGTGTTTTAGCCTATGGGGGACCTCCTGCAATCAATTTTGAGTAATTTGGTGAACTTTTAAAAATTTAATCTAATCAAATTTGGTCAAATTCTATTTGAGTTTGCGGGTCGATCCTATTCACCTAAATTTAAGAAATCTCATTTTTTTTAATACATTTTAATTGGCCGTTTTTTGAACAAATTTTGAGTTTATGGGAGTTTTTATAAACTCCCATAAACTCTAAATTCTACCCTTGATAAATATGCCCCTAAATGTACATTATTTCCAAAGTAAAATAAAGTCTCACGTTATATAAACTCTGTGATATATTTTTATATACATATATTATATATTTTTATATTTTATGTTACAGAAAATGTTTAGAAGACTTCGCAGAGCATTGAACTTCTGCAAAGGCCGCACAACGGTAAGGTTACTAATACCTTGTTAAGTTTAATAACTGAAGGAGAAAAAGCATCAGGGAAACATTGTTTGTAACAGAAAATAATCTTTTGTTGCATATTTTGCTCTTTCACTGTAATCAGGCCCCAATTTTGTGCTTGGCCACCCCTAGGCCCGCTGGGTCCTAGCGCCCACACCCTCACAAGCCCATATATCCGGACTGACTATAATGTCTTCCAAACACTCCATTGGGAAAATATAACACAACTTTAATTGCTTCTATATAAAAAGCACTATAATAATTATACAAGAAATAAACATATAAATAACTTATACTAATCAGTCCTATGTGCATGGATCTGGGATACGGACAAACCTGGCAGCAAATGGGCAGAACCCCTTGATTTCTTTACTTACTCCCCTTTTTTAATAGGAAAGCAGTTTCTTGATTAAAATAAAGATAAATCCTTAGTCTGGAATTTTCTCTTAATATAAGTTTACCAGATATTATTATATAAAAGTAATTTTGATGTTCATAGGATTCCAGTAGCAGCAGTGACGCTGATCCAATCAAATCTCGTGGAAGCCACGAGGAGAAACCTGAAAGTAAGGAAGCTTATAGTGTAGAAAATAACAACTGTAAGAAAGAATTAAACAAAACAGAAGAGAAAATAGTCAACGCTAAGGAATTAGTGAATGAAGAAGCAGAAAACAAGGATAATATCAGAGAGGAAAAAGAAACCACTAAAACACAACATAGTGAATCATATAGTGGAATAAATCAGGAATACGAGAGAAGCCCAATCAGAGAAGCTGAAATTCTTCCAGGTACAGTTTTTGATGAGTAATTATTCATTTATATATTAGTCTGAAAAGGACCAATGTAATATAGATATGGGACCTGTTATGCAGAATGCTTGGAACCTGGGGTTTTCCAGATAATGGATCTCTCTGTAATTTGGATGTTCATACCTTAAGTCTACTAGATATATATACATTAAATAAACCCAATAGGCTGGTTTTGCTTCCAATAAGGATTAATTATATCTTAGTTGGGATCAAGTACAAGCTACTGTTTTATTATTACAGAGAAAAAGGAAATCAGTTTTAAGATGTGGATTATTTAGATAAAATAAAGTCTAGAGGAGTTGGCCATTCCGTAATTCCGAGTTTTCAGAATAACGGATCCCATACCTTTAGTTATTAACTTGTATCGAGTGGCCTAATATATATATCTCTGCCACTGTATAATATGTAGGGTTACCACTAGTGATGTGCGGGCCGCCCGATACCCGCGGGACCCGTGAATTTCCCCGTGGGTCGGGTGGGTTTGGGCCAACCTCACACTCTTCCTCACAGGTGCGGATCAAGCTCTTCTCCTGCTCTCCCTGCCCGCCACCGGGCAAATGACGGCTTCCGACTTCTGGGTTCATCTTTTATAGATGCTACACCTGCTCACCCCGCCCCTTTTGCGACATCATTGGTGGGGTAGGTCTATAAAAGCAACACAGAAGTCGGATGCGGACGGCCGAGGCCAAGGGAGGGTTGATTAGGGTCAAGGAAATCCTGATCCGCACATCACTAGTTACCACTTTCTGTCCCGTGGAACTCTGGGCAGGGGGTGGAGCTGCAATGTAATGGGGGTGGGTTCATGACACAGTAGGGGCTGGTCATGACATCAGGGTTGGGCTATGATATATCAGCAATTGCCCGATCACCACGTCAATCATAAGAAATCCTGTAGTTTTCCTAATTTGGAAAACTGGGTAGGCAGCTTTGACCCAGACAGTCCTTCATAAAACTGGGCTATTGGGGTCAAAACCGCACAGGTGACAACCCTAATAATGTGTCCTTATAATGGCACCATTCCTGTCTGTTTCACAACTATGGATTGTACTTGTTAAAAGCTGTTTAACAATAAACTCTGTTTTTCTTTTCAGAAAATGGGGAGAATTCAGTTACACCAATTAGACCTCTGCCTGTAAGTAGACATTGTTACAATTCTTTTTAGTGATATAATGTATGTGCTCTCTTACTGAATGCTTACATAGAGGAATTCAGAGATATCATTTAAATATATCATTTTCTATCAACATATGAATTCAATAGCTTTAGTGCTAGAGCCCAGGAGTCAGATATAAATACTATCCTGTGTAGCTTTTACACACTGTCCATATAAATTCTCAGCTTGATATGAGATATATATACATACAGTAGGTATTACATATCATGACAGCACCCCAAATACTGAATGGAATTTAGAGATAGATTTTTCCTTTCAGTATTCAAGCTCTTTAAACATAAATAGAAATAGTTTCTAATATGAATATCTAATCCCAGTTTGATAACAACAATTGTGTAGCCACTATACTACACTATACGTATAATAAAAGTCATTGAGGAATATATTATAATTTTATAATTGAGTCTATGATTTCATCTTGTATCACACTGACCCTGAGCTATGAGCTGACAGTGTAAAGGCAAATCCAGTAAATGATCAGTGTCAAGGATATTTATCCCTTTTGCTCTTAATGAAGCACAACTTACAGTTCTGCTTCTCTGTTGTAGTTCAGCAGCTGTATGAGGGCCCAATACTGCTGACACATTTATGCAAATTAGGGGTTGGGAGGGAAATTGTGTGAACTTTTTGTCACAGAACAAGGAAGTAAAAATGTTTTCCCCTTCACACCCCTAATTTGCATATGCAAATTAGGATTCAGTTTGGTATTCAGCCTAATCTTTCACAAATGATTTGGGGGTTTGGCAAAATCCAAAATAGTGGATTTGGTGCATCCCTAATTAAATGCAGTTTCAACTATTTACCCTGCACATAAAAATTGCTCATAAAGGAGAACTAAAGTATAACTAAAGAAGTAGGTAGAAATGTTTTGTGCTTCTGTACCAGCCCAAGGCAACCACAGCCCTTTAGCAGTAAAGATCTGTGTCTCCGAAGATGCCCCAGTAGCTCCCCGTCTTCATTTCTGCTGATTCACTGCACATGCTCTGTGATGCTGTCAATTACTGAGCTTAGGGACCCACTCACAATATACAGTACACATAGAACAGAAATGTCACAATATAAGGCTGATTAGTAATTAATACAGACAATTACTAGATGACTGCACAGAAACCAGTGCAATTAGCATCAGAATTTAATAATTAGCCCTGTAGCATCAGCTTATATTACAGACCAACCTCATTATCTGCTGGATAATTAGTGATGACCCCTAAGCTTAGCTTCTCAACAGCTGCTCAGAGCCCACTAAGCATGTGAGTGTCACAGACACTATCCAAGATGGTGACCCCCAGTTATAAGTGTAAAGTCCTGGATCATTGCTGCTATTGACAAGCTGAAACTTTTGGCTGGTGCAATAAGTTCACTATATAAAATATGCCATTTTTAGGGTTTAGTCCTCCTTTTAATGATAATACACTGCACTACAAAATACCTGAGCTGAATTTGCCTTTGACAAGAAACATTTCCACTAATGTTGTCCCCTCTTTTACTTTATCAAGCAAAAATACTTTCTTTAATAAAATGTCTCTTCTTGACTCCTAGTCCTACTATTACAATCCAGACCTACTTTATTTATCCCACATTTACCAACATCAGCACTGATTTACCAAACAGAAGCATTTCTCTCTGGAGAAATAAAACAGTGTTGCTAGATGCAAAATAAACACACTCTGGCTCATTTATCAACACTGGACAAATTTGCCCGTGGGCAGCAACCCAAAGCAACCAATCAGTGATTGTCTTTTTTCAGCCCGCTGCAAGTGGAACAATGAATGCAACCATTTGGTTGGTTGCCCTAGGTTACTGCCCATGGATAATATTGTGTGTTAATAAATGAGTCCCAGTGTGTTTGGTTTTAGGCTTGGGCTCACTTCTGGTTTAGGGGATTAAAATAAAATATGGAAATAAATGAAGCAAGTTGCACATCAGTAAAACTTTCATTTCAATCAGCTCTATATGGTGACAGAAGGCTTTATGAAATGCTCATGTCTGTGAAAAATAAATAGAAAACTTTACTTATAGACTCCTTATCCAACCTTATTATAGTTCATTGGTGCAGTGGAACTTCCATATTAAATGTACATTATTTCCAAAGTACAATAAACATAAAATTCTCACATTACATAAATGCTGTGATATATTTCTATATATATATATATATATATATGTATTATATATTTCTATACTTTATGTTACAGAAAATGTTAAGAAGACTTCGCCGAGCATTGAACTTCTGCAAAGGCCGCACAACGGTAAGGCTACTAATACCTTGTTTAGTCTAATAACTGAAGGAGAAACTGTATCAGGGACACATTGTTTGTAACAGAAAATAATCTTTTGTTGGTTATTTTGCCCTTTTACTGTAATCAGGCCCGGATTTTGGGCTTGGCCACCCCTAGGCCCACTGGGTCCTAGCGCCCACACCCTCACAAGCACATAAATCCGGACTGACTATAATGTCTTCCAAACACTCCACCGGGAAAATATAACACAACTTTAATTGCTTCTATATAAAAAGCACTATATTAAATATACAAGAAATAAACATATAAATAACTTATAAATCAGTCCTATGTGCATGGATCTGGGATACGGACAAACCTGGCAGCAAATGGGCAGAACCCCTTGATTTCTTTACTTACTCCCCTGTTTTAATAGGAAAGCAGTTTCTTGATTAAAATAAAGATAAATCCTTAGTCTGGAATTTTCTCTGAATATAAGTTTAGCAGATATTATTACATAAAAGTCATTTTGATGTTCACAGGATTCCAGTAGCAGCAGTGACGCTGATCTAATAAAATCTCGTGGAAGCCACGAGGAGAAACCTGAAAGTAAGGAAGCTTATAGTGTAGAAAATAACAACTGTAAGAAAAAAGGAAACAACAATACTAAGGAATTAGTAAACGAAGAAGCAGAAAACAAGGAAAATGTCAGAGAGGAAAAAGAAACCACTAAAACACAACATAGTGAATCATATAGTGGAATAAATCAGGAATATGTGAGAAGCCCAATCAGAGAAGCTGAAATTCTTCCAGGTACAGTTTTTGATGAGTAATTATTAAATTTATATATTAGTCTGAAAAGGACCAGTGTAATGGTTATTACCTTGTAACCATTTATTCTTCATACAGCAATCTTCCATATTTCTGAACAACAGCTACAAATGTGACATAAGTAGCACATTGTATAATATGTAGGGTTGCCACCTTCTGTCCCATTGAACTCCCGTGGGCAGGGGTTGGAGCCACAATATAATAGGGGTGGGTCCATGATGCAGCAGGGGTGGGTCATGACATCTGGGGTGGAGCTATGATATGGCAATTAGTCAATCGCCACATCAATCATAAGAAATCCTGCCCAGTTTTCCTAATTTAGAAAACCGGGTAGGCAGCTTTGACCTTGACAGTCCTTCATAAAACTGGGCTGTTAGGGTCAAAACCACACAGGTGGCAATCCTAATAATGTGTCCTTAGAATGGCACCATTCCTGTCTGTTTCACAACTATGGATTGTACTTCTTAAAAGCTGTGTAACAATAACACTATTTTTATTTTCAGACTCTCAAGAGCCTTGTGAGAATGGGTTGGATTCAACTAATGTTCAAGCAACTCCTGTAGCAGATCAGGGACAGGAGAAGACTAGGTATGTTTCACGGTGACTTTAGCTTTTCTGCTAGAAATCCTGCCTGGATTTTGGTTGCATTTCAAGCCCTTTTGTTACAGCCAGACAAACCACAACACATATTTTGGGATTGTAGCTTTAATATATTATTTATATAAGGGAGGCACCCCCAAAATGGTTCTGTTTGTCATCCCTGGCCTCTCTGCACATTCCCACTATTTGTTACCCAGGAGACTGCTGGGATCAGAGGGGCCAAGTGATAGAACTAAGTTACATAAAGTTTATCACTAGATGCTCGGGATGATTTCACATTAAAGGCCAGGCAGAGATTTTAGAAGGCATCATGTTTTAAATAAATACATAGGTTTGTACTGGAACATACACGTCCCACGAGTAATTACATATATTCTGTTCATATAGTGAATAACTTGCCCCCTATCATAAACTGCAAGGATAAGTTATCAAATAGTTCCACAACCAGATAAATTGTCCAAGCACTTTTATACAAGGCATTACAAGGTGATTTCTAATATCTTCATTCGAACAGGGTGACATTATTTATTATGATACAAGTCAGTGAGTCACGTGACAAATGACATCACTGAGCAGTGATAATAACTGGTGACATCACTAAGCAGCATTTATATAGTGAATAAAGTACCCCCTCTTGTAAATTATAAGGATATTATAAGTTACCAAGGAGTTTCATGACCATATGTATATATTTCATGATCATGGAACGCTGAGGTAACTTATGTAATATCCTCATATTTTGCAACTGGGGGTACTTCTTTTATTATAATACACACGTTTCAGTGAGTCATGTGACAGAAATGACATCAGAACTCACGTTTATTACTGATAACATCAGAACTCACCATTTCTAAGGATATCATTTACAAGATATTCATGGCTTTTGTGTATAAGGATATAATACACAGAATATCTCTGGCTGTTGTGTATTTTATATGTATTTAACACTTCTCAATGTGCTTTCAGAGTGTCTAAGACATCCATCAATGACTACGACCTGCAGAGTGTACTGGGTAAAGGCAGCTTTGGAAAAGTGAGTTGATCAGTCCTTAAATAAGATAAAACAATACAAATAAGCAAATCTCTGGTTACTGACTGCACTTTTCCTCACTGTTTCGATCACTCCAGGTATATCTTGCACAACACAAATCTTCTGGAGAAGAGGTTGCCATCAAGACAATAAAAAGGGATTTGATAACAACCTTTTTTGACATTACGAGGTGAGTTAAATGGGAATGAATATGGATATTTTGTATCTGTTTCAAATATCCTTAGATTTAAGGCAATTAAGCACAGGCCAACTTGACAGTGATCAGAACAATTAGTATGTGGGCCAAGCAGTTGGACATTATGCAGTTTAAATGGAGGGCCAATTATTTAGCCAATGAGTAGAAAGTTAATGGCATATTCTTGTTTTTGTTTAATATTCAGGTTGAAACTGGAGAAGGCCATTCTTGAAGAGGCTAAAAGAAAGAACAACCCTTTCCTTGTTGGCCTATATGCCTCATTTAAGAGCAAAGACCATTATTGCTTGGCAATGGATTACTGTCCCGGCGGTGATTTGGCAAGTTATATGAATCACCGTTCCTTTCCAAAGGAGACAGCAGTGTAAGTAACATTCTACTGTTAGGGACCTTCTAAGGGTAAGATTTTTGCAGCACCCTAAGTCCTGTACCCATGCATGGGACCTACTGAACATTTAATGCTGTGCTGCATATAGAGGTCTTCTGTTTGCACACCTGGAAAATTTAAAAGACGGATTTCTATTTGTCATTGGAAATCTGCTCTTTATGTTTAATAGGGTGACCCTGTGCCCATTTGAGTGAAGGAAAAGTAATTGGAAGGAAAGTATCAGGTCTGTCCCCTCTGGTGCTAAAAAAGTTAACTGTGCCCTAGAAATAGAGAGCCTGGCTCAGTGAATATGGATATAATATATATAATATTATGTTTAGGAAATAACTCAGTCTTTTTGTTTTTTCTTTGTAGATTTTATTCAGGTTGTATAGTTTTAGGCTTACAGTTCCTGCATGAAAGACATATTATTCACCGGTAAGTATGAATCAAATATTAATAGCCACGTGCCCTTAAGGCAAACATAATTTATTCCCATGTGTTGATCAAGCGCTGGGAGTCCCATAGACTTTCCTATTGGGAAGGGCTCAATCTGCCCCAGGGCTGCTCCTGCCATGAAGGAGGGTGAGAACTTTGCTTCAGGCAGAAGTGAGTGGCCAGTTACAAGGGGCAGTAAAAAGCCACTTCTTATAACTTTAAGAGCTAAATTTCAAGGTTTTAACCCAGAAATTCAGCTCTGCTAGTGCAGAGAGTGCTATTGTGCTCATTACACTAGTGATGTTGCCCCCCCTTTGACCCACAACAATTCTAATATTTAATCACAGCTGCCCCAGAATCGCCCCTGATTTGCCCTTGTTTCACCTGGAAGCTTCCAAATATAATGGACTTTCCCCAGCTCATTGCTGCTACCCCTAGTGGCTCCCATTTCCATCCACTTTAAAGGCACCAGTTTCTTTGCCTGGGAATGTCACTGACTTCATGATGAGGCAGGAATATAAAACCACCACCCTCCTCTTTTTATACATGTATATAGCATAGAATAGTGTCCCGGTACTAAAGTAATAATGTTCTTTTGCATTGCAGAGATATAAAGCCACAGAATATCTTGCTGAACAGGGATGGTTATGCCAGAATCACTGATTTTGGCATTGCAAAGAAAAGTAAGATTTTGATTTTTCTAGGAAGGGGGTCAAGCAAATACATCTGTCCAGGGCCTATAATTTATGAGGCTCACACAGCAGGGCTTACTCTTGGTACAACTCACTGTTTACTTTTATATGTACCAATTTATTTATGTTTCAGACCTTCATTAACTAGTACTCACTGTTCTAGGAGATAAAAAGACAACAGGGGGCTATGGTAGTAAGCAAGTAACATTGTGACTACTGCCAAGGTAAAAATGGCAACCATAGCCCATAACAAGCCTAAATAAGTGGAAAATACATCAATATTCATATTTATTCATCACTTAATATTTCTAGTAGACAAGAACATTCTGAACATGAATTACACAGAGGTAGAAATGTCATATCGAAATGATACTGATTTGCAGCTAAAACCTACGTTTTGTCTCTGTTTCAGCTGCAGAATATGATGGCAAAGCTTATACCGCATGTGGATCTTATCCCTATATGGCCCCTGAAATTTTCAGTTCCAATAACCATGGAAAATCTGTAGACTGGTGGGCACTAGGGGTATTGATATATAAAATGCTTCTCAACAAGGTGAGTGTCTGTTTGCAACAGAATTTTTAGTTTTGCATGGATAGTGCTGGATTATTGGAACTGAGTGACCAGCTTCATGTAGTATTAAACTGAATAACCCTAAAATAGAGTTGCCACCTGGACATGGGCTTCCTGGGTCAAGGAAGGAAAAACGGGCAGGATCTTCCTTGATTGACAGAGTGATCAGCCAATTACTGATCGCCATGTCATAGCCCCACCCCATGATGTCTCTTGTCCCACCCTCAACATCACTGATCCACCCCTCTGACATTATGACTCCTCCCCCTGCCCAGAGCCTGGGCCATGGAAAGGTGGCAACCCTACCCTAAAACTGAATTACTTAACGTGTCAATGCATTCTTTCCTTTGTAATCGAATTCCATTGTTCCTTTTCAGTTGCCATTCAATGCATTTCTTGTGGAAACCCTTTTTAAGAGGATCAAAGAAAATGAGCCACACTATCCAAAAAATCTGGATAAAGACGCCACTAGTATCATACAAAATGTAAGTTGTCAGCAATTTGGATACTGGGGCTTTGTGTTTAGGGATAATCCCACAGACAGGGTATGAGCCCACTAATGGAAGCCAAATTTAAAGCCAAACATTAGCAATTGGATGATAGTACAGCTATGAGATCCCTTATCTGGGAACCTATTATCCAAAAAGATACAAATTACCGGAGGGCCATTTCCATAGATTCAGTTTTATGCAAATAACCCCTTATAGGGTTAGTCATTTTTTTATTATTTCAATAGAATCTTTTACTTGATGGTAACGGAACTATATGAATCCATATTAGTGCCTAAACAGTCCTACTGGGTGGTCTAATGTTTAAATGTTAGCACACTTAATATACAGTGAATGAAATTATGGAAAGATCCCCTATCTGTAAAACCCCAGACCCCAAGCTTTTTGGATAACAGATTCCTACCTGTCCAACTTTGTAGCATTTCCATAAGCTAGCATGCTAGAAAGGGTTAACTCTGCCTTCAAACTGTTTGCTTTATTTCTCATAACATTCATTTTAAAAAATACAATAGTTTTAAATGAATATGCCAATGTAATTGCTATATAAAGTGTTTTCTGACCAATGAAACAATGTAGCAGGTTGGCTGAATACAAAGCAAACACATGGGCAGATCCTGCTTTTGAATTACTGTTAACTGAAAAGCATTGGATAAATGTTGATGATATAAATATAACAGGCTGTGTGTATAACGATATCTACTTATATATATTTATAGCTCTTGAGGAAAAATCCACAGGAACGACTAGGAAGTAAATTTGATGCAGAGGAACTGAAGGAAAGTTCATTCTTTAAGGTAAAGTTTATATATTACACATCTTTACAACAGTCATCATAAAATAAATCATTGTATAGAAGTGATAGAGAAAATTGTATTCATTGGCATTCAATGAGAACTCTATATCCCAACCCATCATGGAACTTGTGGAACATTTGGCTAATGTCGTGTCTGCTTCCTATTAATATTACTTATAGCTGGGAATTATCATTTAACAGGCTCAGAAGAGCAACTTTTTTTACCCTGTTTTACAGGAACTGGACTTTGATGCCCTTTCTAAAAAACAGATAAAGGCCCCGATCATTCCCCAGGAGAAAACACCAGGATGTTGCTGGTGTTGTTGTTTGTGTTATTTATGTCAAAGACAGATTGTGATGTCAGAACGAAAATACAGAAGAGAAGCCAGCTTTGTAAAAGATTTATTGAAAAACTTCCATTGTTCTGCACGTTTACAAGACCTTGACTGAAGAAGACCGAGAAGACCAAACGAGCAGGGCCAAACGATTGCATTACAACAATGGCAAAGGGCACTGATGGGACAAAGATCACATCCACTAGCCAGTTTTACTAAGGTAAAATCAAACCTGCTGATCAATATATGGCTGATTTTTGGCCAGATATTGATCGGGGAGGCCTGTCTCAACACCCCATATGGACAGATAAGCTGCCAAATCAGTCTAAAGGCCACCTTAACCCTAACCCCACCAACCTTCACTGCAATCATGACAAAGAAAATATATATTGTAACGGTAAAGAGTGGAACCTTGATGTGTTCAAGATCAGCCTAGAAGAAGACCTTAGAAGGGGACTAGACCTAGAAGACAGACGGACATAGGAAGAGAAAGATCAAACTAATTTGACTTACTATAATCCCCAACAGTGTATTCGTTTAAGAAACCCTCCCTAACCCCCCTCAGCCTACTGTTACCTCTAATGATTGGCACTATCACTGCCCAGTTGCCTCTCAAACAGTCAGCTGTGGGGAGGTTGGTGCACTAAATCAACAGGTTCTCCAGCCTATTGATTCATTGCAATGGCCCCCAAACCCAGTCCAAAACTGGCCATAGAGCCAAAGCAACTGGGCAACATTCAAACTCCTGCTGGGTGAGGGGGCGGGTGTGTGGGTGGGGGGAGGGTATTAACCCTTTGGCCAAGCTTTTGCTTTGCAGCAAGGGTTAAGCAAAGAAAATACTTTTGGGGATGACTTTAAGTTATATTAAACATTCTTATCGATGAAAGCATAGTTTTGTTAGTAAAATTGTATGTATTGTTTTTATTATACTCAACATTCAATAAAGATCATTTCCTTTGCAATAACCAAGTATTGTATCATTTTATGATTCATCAATTTAGGAGCATTTTAGTTGGGGGGGAAGCTATGCTACCAATATATAGTGATGATAGAGATACTGATGATAGAGATACTGTTCTGATAATCTTATTTCAGTAGCAAGGGGCAGGGCAACAGAATTTCACACTTGATTTGGGCTCAGATAATATTTTAAAATGTTGTGTTCTCTCTATAGGAAGTATTTCCTATGGGGGAGGGCTTTTAGTTTGTATAATCCAGTTTTCAGGCCTGGATTTAGGGAGAGGCCCCCAAAGCCCAGGCCTAGGTGCTCCTAACATCTATATAACTGTGTCAATATAAGCCCCAAAAAGAAAAAGCAGGTCAAATGTAGCAGAGTTGTAATAGATCAATGTATTAACAATGCCAAGCTGCCAATGTACTTTGCTTGCCGTCATCCCACTTGCCCCTGGGCCCCAAGAAGACTCAGAAGAGAGAGTAGAGGAAACCACCTGGCCCCATAAGAACATCTTCTTCCTGGTCACGCTGCATGTTGCCGTGCAAATTGCACCTGTGTGAGTGGTGGAGTGTGAGCGAGCGGCAAGCCACATCGCACACTAATTTTGTCAGTTTGCCTGGTGGGTGGCTGCTGCCTGGCTGTAAGTGTGGTCAGTAATGTGCAATTTAAAAGTGCAGCCAGCCACAGCAGGCAGGGTTACTGTACACTACAGTGCTTTTTTACTTTATTGGAAATCTGCCACTCACTTGTTAGGTTAAATAATTAATTATATTAATAATACTCTGTCGGCTGACTAAAATAAATAATAATAGGATCTTATTCAGAGGGTGCACTGCAAAGTGCAAGCCACTCATAAACATCAAGAATAGAAAGGCTGGATTGGACTTTGCTCAAAAACATCTAAAAAAAAACCCAGCACAGTTCTGGAAAAACATTCTTTGGACAGATGAAACCAAGATCCACCTCTACCATGATGATGGCAAGAAAAAAGTATGAGAAGGTGTGGAACAGCTCATGATCCAAAGCATACCACATCATGTATAAAACATTTGGGAGGCAGTGTGATGGCTTGGGCTTGCGTGGCTGCCAGTGGCACTGGGACACTAGTGTTTATCCATGATGTGACACAGGACAGAAGCACGTGGAAAGATCACCGGCACACAGGAGTTTGTTCAGCAGGG
The DNA here is from genome assembly GCA_038501925.1 of Xenopus petersii. Taxonomy (NCBI): domain Eukaryota; kingdom Metazoa; phylum Chordata; class Amphibia; order Anura; family Pipidae; genus Xenopus; species Xenopus petersii. The sequence continues at coordinate 33,206,452 of CM076689.1, read as the reverse complement.
CAAGCCTGTCCATGAGTTCAAGACTTCAGGCCATCATTGCCAGCAAAGGGGGTTCAACCTAGTATTAGAAACGAATATTTTATTTTCATTTTTTTAATTTGTCCAATCACTTTTGAGCCCCAGAAATGAAGAGATTGTGTTAAAAAAACGCTTTAGTTCCTCACATTTTTATCCAATCTTTTTGTTCAACCCACTGAATTAAAGCTGAAAGTCTGCAGTTCAACAGCATCTGGGTTGTTTCATTAAAAATTCATTGTGGTAATGTACAGAACCAAAATTACAAAAAGGTTGTATCTGTCCAAATATTTATGGACCTAACTGTATGTGGGCAATATATATACAGCACGTATACTGGTATAAGGTGCCTGGGTGCAGAGCTATGTAATAGTATTTACAATGGCTCAAAAGAAGCTAGCACACACTGGATTTATGGAGAAAAAAAGGTTTTCATTTTAACAGAAAAAAACTAACGTTTTTGCTAGATCCCTAGCCTTTCTCAAAGTATATATATAGACACACAGTGACGGTAACATAGTAAGTTTGGTTGAATAAATATACACATCCATCAAGTTCAATCTCAAGTCTATATATAACCTGCCTAACTGCCAGCTGATCCAGAGGAAGGCGAAAAACCCCATCTGAAGCCTCTCCAATTTGCCTCAGAGGGGGAAAAATTCCTACCTGACTCCAAAATGGCAATTGGACTAGTCCCTGGATCAACTTGTACTATGAGCTATCTCCCATATACTTGTATTCCCTCAATTGCTAAACACAATCCAACCCCTTAGAACTATTGAGGTGCCGACTATCTGCGTGGATTCAGTTAAAGAGGGTGAAGTAAAAAAACACTAAGCCCCGTCCATATCCAGGATCAGCCTAAGCCTCTATTAAGGGTTCAGTTATCCACCAACCTCACAGCACAATTATTGTTGTACTATAAATATACACAAAACACTGCACCTGACACTTTGTAATGAGGAATTGTACATTTGTACACTGGGGACACAATTTTGCTGAAACAGGAAAACTTTTCCATTAAATTTGATGTTCGGAGCAGAAAATTGTCAAGAATATCATTGTGCTCTGTAGCAATAAGGAGGGACTATCCAAAATATAAGTGTCTACACTAACTACAATCAAAACATTTTGGGGGCAGTTAACTCAAATAGATCATTTGTCCTTAGTCCCATGGGAATATGAAGAATAACTTCAGTGACCCCCCCCCCACACACATCTGAATACTGGAAAGCATCAGAAGAAAAAGGCAATTAAAAAAAAAAGATCAATTGACATAATAAAATTTAACGCAAAGGTAAAACGCACCATTTGATCTATTGGGCAACACATTGAACAGTGAAATAGTTTAGATGATCACTCAGCAATTATTTATTTTGTGGCATTTTGGAAACACAGGAATATTATTTGGTGCAAACACACAGTATTTAACAAATAAAACAAATATATAAAATAAAGCTTTAGGGCTCCATAATGGACGTGGAGTTAGGGTCTATTGGGTGGGTGCATCGCCCAGGGGATTTCCCATGATGCCCGGCATATCTTTATCTCTGCTCCGGCCCCACATCACAGACATAGCTCCATTTTGTGTGTTAAAGCCAGAAGGAGTATGTGTTGTGTTTGTTAAAGCACACAGTTCTATTAGAGTAAATATAAGTTATTTTAGTGGGGGAGGGGGATTTGCAGGCACATTTTTGTTTATTTTTTCCCCTCAACCGACCATTTTTTTCTCGCCCAGCATTTTTTTGGGGTGGGGGGGAGACACTGCTGTTGTGTCGCAGGTAGTTGGGTGACATGGGATTGCAGCTGAGTCACTTTCTGACATTAAAGACATACCATTCGTTTTTGATTGTTTGCAAGACATGAAATATCCTGTGTAATGTCTTTTATATACACACTGTACTATTGTAATTACATGTCTTGGCAAATAAAAGTGTAACCCTATGGACACTCCTACTGTTGGCGTTACACTCCCGGGTGGCATTTACCTGATGGCACAGGACATACCTGAGTCACTGGCAGTGGTACTGGGAGGGACTGGCTACCTTTACTTATTAGCACCGTGTCTCCCCCTAGTGGGACACGGGAATGCACCTACAGGGGTCCCACTAGGAACAGTAATTATCACACACGGTATTTGTTAAATAACTTTTTATCTAAAAGTAAATGTGCAACTAATACAAACAACGCTCCTAACAAGGTGGCAATAGGATCTCACTAACTAGGGCCAGTGCAATGTCTCTAACTAAAGAAGGAACATTCCTTTAATGTAATTTCAACAAACCGACTCTGAAATCTTCCAGCGTTCTTTAGGATACAGTCACTTTCATAGGTATTGGAACTGCCCCCCCAGCCCCAAATGTACAAAGCAGCATGTAGAAAAGGTGGAGGCCTTGGCATTTTACTTGATTAATTGAATAATCTGTAAATACTGGTGTCCTGCTCCAAATTAAACCATGTGTGCTCATTATTAAGGACAGATACTGTTTCTATGGATTGTCAATCAGCAAGGAAACAAATGGGATTATTCTTTATTAGGAAATGTTATCAGAAGGGGTTCCTTGTAAACTGCCTGGTGTCTATAGTTATGGGCTGTAGCAGAACATCTAACTAAGGGCATGGACAAACATGTGGTTTTTGGTGCAGAAACGCAACGCTGCTTTTAAAAAAGCCAACCACTGTGTAAATGCGCAGGCTCTTTGCTAGGGATGGGGGCACCTCAATGATGATGGTGCAGCTGTTTTGGGGGACAAGATGGTCAGAGGGTTGCAGGAGATTTCAGTAAAAGATTCAGTGGAAGACAGGTTAGATAAGATAGTAGGCAAAGGAATGGAAAATGGAGGAGAGATTTGGTTAGGGGTACTGTTAAGGATAGGGAGGACCACATGTCATTTGTTTAACCCTTGAAGTACCAGCAGAATTGAACACGAAATGCCAGACGTTTTTGAAACATTTTGTGCTCTCTCACTTTAGGGGCATTTTCTGAGGGGAAACCTATAGTTTACCTATGAAAACTATATATTGTTTTTTCGGGAGAAACTTAACTTTCTAAATCTGCCTGAGTTTTCATGTATTTCCACCTCTGCAAAAAGATTTATAGTGCTAAACACAAAAAAAATGAAAAATTCCTATTTTTCACAATATATGAATTAATACCAGAAAAATATTTCATTTTACGCATGAAAATCCAACTGATTTGGAAAGCCTCATGTCTCTCAAATGTGCCAATACCAGATATGTATAGTTTTAGGCAGATGTACGACATCTGTATAGCAAAAACTCCCGGCAGTATATTACCGAATTTTGAAAGCAGAAAACTGCATATTTTAGATTCCAAGGCCACAAAATCCTGAAACAATATGTTTAACCCAGAAAACCATATATTTTTGGAAAGAACACATTCTGCTGATTCCAAAATGGGTAACTATATCTCTCTACTCCTAACTACCAAACATCAAAGCTTGTCTGTTGCAGTTTTTATAAAAAATTATCAAAACTTTATAAAAATAACTTCAAATGTTTTATTTTGCTGCTCTGCATATCTCACACTGTATTAGGTACCAAGCACCCTGATTATGATTGCCAGGAGGCCACTAAACAGTTTGATGCCCATTGTGCATAGGTTTACCAAAGTACCTGGCATTTAGAGACCCCAATATGTAAGTTAACACATTCAAAATTCAACACATTTACGGCATTTTCTGTGGGTTAAAAACACAGAAATGTATGTTTACCCCACAAAACCATATATTTTTGGAAAGTACACATTCTACCAAATCTAAAATAGGTACCCATGCCTTTCTGCTGCAAACGACTGAGTCGCACGGCTTTCCCAAATATGGCAGTTTTGCTGAAATACCTGAAAATTGCCTCAAAACTTCAACTTTCCAGCATTGTATCATCTAATGTATCATTACCAGCATAAAGCATCCTAAATATGAATGCCGGGGGTCTACTAAATAGTTTGATACCCACTATACATAGATTTACCAAACTATGTGGCATACAGAAACCCCTAAATCCAAATAGCATATGAATTTTCATGTATGACACTCTGGCTACTACAACATAAGCACCCAATGAGACCCCCTAACAGTATGAAGACCCTAGAAAACCATATATTTTCCGAAAGTTCACATTTCAGACAAATCTAAAGCATGTAATGACATCTTTCTACTGCAAACTACCAAATCGCAAAGCTATGCTAAACATAACGTTTTTTACAGAATTTCTGAAAATAGGCACAAAGCTTGCATTTTACCCCATCAGATTGCTGCATTCATCGTTCTACTTGCAGCTGACTTTTAAAAGCTAATCGCAGATTGGTTGCTATAGGTAACTGCCCATGGGCAAATTTGCCCAGTGTTCATAAATGAGCCCCTCTGACTGCTACAATACAAGCATCTGGTATGTGCATTATGCACCATAAGACCCCCCTAACAGTATGGAGACCCTAGAAAATCATATATTTTCCGAACGTACACATTCAGACGAATCTAAACTGCAAACTACCAAACTGCAAAGCTATGCTAAACATAATGCTTTTTATGAAATTTCTGAAAATAGTCACAAAGCTTGCATTTTACCCCATTATATACCCCCACATTTTCTAACGTACCAGCAAAAGGCATCCTAAATGTACCAGAGGTTGATGCCCAATATGCATAGATTTACCAAACTATTTTGCACACAGAGACCCCCAAATGGATATATAGCTGACAAAATGGTATAAAATAACTAAAATCCAACAAAACCACAAAAATCAATGCTTTTTTTCGGTTAGTGTAATCAGCAGTCAGAATCAACATTTGAATATTTTAGCATGGCCAAATAGGTTTTATGGACCAGAAATAAGGGAACAACACCTTGGCAAAGCTGAAAATGTAATAAAATGGCTAAACATGCAATAAAATGGCTTAAAATGAACCAAAATCACTGAAATTGCAGTATAGTTAATGGGATACAAAGGCATTTTGTATCAACATAAATCCATGAAGCATCAGGATATTAGCGCAAGTAGAATTACATCCAAAGAAAAACTGATAAAAAAAGTAGCATTTCGAGTAATAATACAAGTTACAACTAACAAAAATTAGATACAAAATGCCTTTGACTTTTATCCCTAGTAAGAAAATTAATTAAGTTTTCATTTGTTTTTCTATGGATTATGGACTATACATGAGGCTTATGAACATTTTTTGGACTTCATATGTGGACCAGTGACACCAGTGGGATCACCTGACTATAGTTGGGAAGGGAGAGGGCTACAACATGGAGCTGGTCACTGCTCCTGTATAACTATAACAAACAAGGAAAGGTTGTGCTCACCACTAATTTTTAAAACCAGGTGATCAGGTGATCCCACTGGTGTCTAATAAAAGGGCAGCCAAGTTTGGGAGTTTTACTTTGAAAGCAGCTAGTAAGTCACAGGTAAAACGTAATCCCTTTGTAAAATGCATAATGAAGCAATCGAAATTCTTAATGAATCAGATAAAATTGAGCGTAGGACTGGCCAGATATGGGATGACTTTGACGTAGTTGGCCAGCTTAAATATATTGCAATATATGGACAAACAATCTGTGTTTTGTTTAAAGGGTAAGGCATTTTTCAGTAGCAGTATGCACAAATGTCGCTGTCTTAAATATATTGATAATGGGTTGAGTGCAAAGGACTTCTTGTAAGTGTTCTATGAACAATAACTCAGATCATAAATACATTATACAATGGTGAAGGGGGAATAAAAACATGTCAGTGTAATAAAAAAATGGCATAAGGTGAAAAATAAACATTAAACGTCAATATTACAATAATGGTCACAAATAGAAATGCCGATGAGCAATATTTTTACTGATATTTGCTGCAAAAATGACGGCCATAGACTTCTATGCATTTTGCAGAATTTTCACCATTTTGAGCATTTTTGGTGAAGCGAAACAGGTCAGATTTGCCCATCACTAAATAGAGAGCAACTGGAAAAAGTGTTAATTTCTGAAAACCTGAAAAAAATGCTGAACGTCCCCTTTAACTGGGAAGCATAGGCCCAAATGATACCCTCTCTTTATCCCCTATTAATGTATAGAGCCCAGCAGGAGAGCCTGCTCCATACATAACAACATAAGGAAAAGCAGTGGCCTATAAATTGGGCTTATTTTTTTTACCACCTATAAAAAACATGGTTAGAATTGTATTTAAATGGGTTGTTCACCTTTGAGATAACTTTTAGTATGATGTAGAAAGTAATATTCTGAGACAATTTGCAATTGGTTTTAATTTTTATTATTGAAGGTATTTGAGTTATTTAGATTTTTATTTAGAAACTCTTCAATTTGCATTTTAAGCAATCTGGTAGCTAGGGCCCAAATTACCCTAGCAACCATGCATTGATTTCAATAAGAGACTGGAATATGAAAAGGAGAGGCCTGAATAGAAAGATGAGTAATAAAAAGTAACAATAACAATACATTTGTAGCCTTACAGAGCATTTGTTTTTTTAGAAGGGGACAGCGACGCCCATTTGAAAGCTGCAAAGAGTCAGAAGAAAAAGACAAAACTATAAAAAATGAATGAAGAAAACCAATTGAAAAGTTGTTTAGAATTGGTCATTCTATAACGTACTAAAATTACTTTAAAGTTGAATCAGCCCTTTAACTGTAGCGATGTCTATAAATCCTTGTTTTTGTTACAATTTACAGGGCTCCCACTACTGTTATTTCTGTTGGACATTTCCATGACTGAAACATGAGAGGATTCTGTGGTTTATTTATATATTTATATACTGACACTAGAGATGGCTGACATTTAGTTCCACAACACTAGCCCACCAGGAATATATCAGGCCATTCTCTACAATGAATGTTGGCTTTAGCTTTTTTCATAGAATTTACGGAATTGTGCCTCTTCATTACCATCAGTCAGAATATTTCATATTATAGAATATGAAAAACTCAATAGCAAATGCATTCCCATGTGGGAATATTAGGTTTCTGGTTAATAGATGGGATACGTGATGGATAGAGAGAGATCAATAGACATGTATGTGTATCATATGATCATCCATGAATAAAGTGCTGAGATTAATTAATTTGCTAAATCCATTAAATGAAAATTCAGGAGCGCATTGTTTGACTCAATTCTAGCGATGAGAGAATTTTTTCGCCAGCCATTGATTTGCGGTGAAATTTCACCATGTGCGAATTTTTTTACGAAACTGCGGTGAAAATTCACAAAAAACGCACATAAGAAAAAACACCCATTGACTTTAATGCATTTGGAAATAAAAATCGCCATAAGAAAAAACACCCACTGACTTTGCATTTGGAGAAAAAAGTCGCCATAAGAAAAAACACCCATTGACTTTGCATTTGGGAAAAAAAGTCGCCACAAGAAAAAACACTCATTGACTTTGCCTTTGGAAAAAAAGTCGCCATAAGAAGAAACGCCCATTGACTTTAATGCATTTAGAGCAAGAAGATTTAAAAATTGTCACGCATAAAAATGCCCATTGACTTCAGTGCATTTTCCAAAACTTTATGTTTTATTGAGCAGTGCTTAATAGTCTGTTTCATTTCTTTGTTATTAGACTTCAGTTATTTTATTCATGGCACACCCAGGAAAACTGATTGGCTTTTATATTAAATCTATTCACATTAGGAATAAATCTGTTTACAAGACTGAATCTTATCACGTCATTAGAGCCCAGGACAACAATGTATTTCCATTTCAATCCCAGGCATCAGCCAAGCAGGAAGTGATGTCATAATGGTCAAAAGCAGCTATGGCATAATGGTCAAAAAGCAGGAAGTGATGTCATAATGGCCAAAAAGCAGGAAATGATGTCATAATGGTCAAAATCGGTGATGTCATAATGGTCAAAAAGCAGGAAATGATGTCATAATGGTCATAAGCAGCGATGTCATAATGGTTAAAAAGCAGGAAATGATGTCATAATGGTCAAAAGCAGCGATGTCATAATGGTACAAAAATAGCGAGTGATGTCATAATGGTGAAAAAGCAAGCTTAGATTCTTCAGTCCCACTCTTGCCTCATTTGCTATTTAGCTTCTGCACAGGTTGCATCGAGCATCTGAGCAGAACTAATAGTATTTTAGTTTTTTTTTACATCCAAGAACAGATTTCCATCTTGTTTGGTTATTTACAATAATCTGTAAGTATAGAGTTTTATCTAGCAAAAATATTTTCTTTCCTGAAATGTCTCTTTATGACTCCTATTCCTACTATTACAATCCAGACCTACTCTATTTATGCTAAATTTGCCAACATCAGCATGATCTACCAAACAAAAGAATTTCTCTTTCTAGAGATAAAACAGTGTTGCTAAATGCAAAATAAACACACTGGGGCTTATTTATCAACACTGGACAAATTTGCCTGTGGGCAGTAACCCATAGCAACCAACAGTGATTGTCCTTTTTTCAGCCAGCTGCAAGTGGAACAATGAATGCAACAATTTGGTTGGTTGGCCTAGGTTACTGCCCATGGATAATATTGTTAATAAATGAGCCCCAGTGTGTTTGGCTTTAGGCTTGGGCACACTTCTGGTTTAGGGGATTAAAATAAGATATGGGAATAAAAAAGCAAGTTGTACATCAGTAAGACTTTCATTTCAATCAGCTAGGGATGCACCGGATCCACTATTTTGGATTCGGCCGAACCCACGAAGGATTCGGCCGAGTACCGAACCGAATCCAAGCCCTAATTTGCATATGCAAATTAGGAGTGGGAAGCGGAAGGCATTTTTTACTTCCTTGTTTTCTGACAAAAAGTCACACAATTTTCATATGCAAATTAGGATTTGGATTCGGTTCGGCCCGGGCAGAAGGATTCGAAATTTTAAATTTGAATTTTGAGTTTATTTTTGTGTAATTCAACTAGGAAATAGTCCAAATTAGATTTGAGTTTGAAAAAGATTTTCATGTACTGAATTCAAATTTAAATTCTATTTGCCATCTAAAACCTGTCGAATTTGTGTTTTAGCCTATGGGGGACCTCCTGCAATCAATTTTGAGTAATTTGGTGAACTTTTAAAAATTTAATCTAATCAAATTTGGTCAAATTCTATTTGAGTTTGCGGGTCGATCCTATTCACCTAAATTTAAGAAATCTCATTTTTTTAAATACATTTTAATTGGCCGTTTTTTGCCCAAATTTTGAGTTTATGGGAGTTTTTATAAACTCCCATAAACTCTAAATTCTACCCTTGATAAATATGCCCCTAAATGTACATTATTTCCAAAGTAAAATAAAGTCTCACGTTATATAAACTCTGTGATATATTTTTATATATATATATTATATATTTTTATATTTTATGTTACAGAAAATGTTTAGAAGACTTCGCAGAGCATTGAACTTCTGCAAAGGCCGCACAACGGTAAGGTTACTAATACCTTGTTAAGTTTAATAACTGAAGGAGAAAAAGCATCAGGGAAACATTGTTTGTAACAGAAAATAATCTTTTGTTGCATATTTTGCTCTTTCACTGTAATCAGGCCCCAATTTTGTGCTTGACCACCCATAGGCCCGCTGGGTCCTAGCACCCACACCCTCACAAGCCCATATATCCGGACTGACTATAATGTCTTCCAAACACTCCATTGGGAAAATATAACACAACTTTAATTGCTTCTATATAAAAAGCACTATAATAATTATACAAGAAATAAACATATAAATAACTTATACTAATCAGTCCTATGTGCATGGATCTGGGATACGGACAAACCTGGCAGCAAATGGGCAGAACCCCTTGATTTCTTTACTTACTCCCCTGTTTTAATAGGAAAGCAGTTTCTTGATTAAAATAAAGATAAATCCTTAGTCTGGAATTTTCTCTTAATATAAGTTTACCAGATATTATTATATATAAGTATAAGTAATTTTGATGTTCATAGGATTCCAGTAGCAGCAGTGACGCTGATCCAATCAAATCTCGTGGAAGCCACGAGGAGAAACCTGAAAGTAAGGAAGCTTATAGTGTAGAAAATAACAACTGTAAGAAAGAATTAAACAAAACAGAAGAGAAAATAGTCAACGCTAAGGAATTAGTGAATGAAGAAGCAGAAAACAAGGATAATATCAGAGAGGAAAAAGAAACCACTAAAACACAACATAGTGAATCATATAGTGGAATAAATCAGGAATACGAGAGAAGCCCAATCAGAGAAGCTGAAATTCTTCCAGGTACAGTTTTTGATGAGTAATTATTTATTTTTATATTAGTCTGAAAAGGACCAATGTAATATAGATATGGGACCTGTTATGCAGAATGCTTGGAACCTGGGGTTTTCCAGATAATGGATCTCTCTGTAATTTGGATGTTCATACCTTAAGTCTACTAGATATATATACATTAAATAAACCCAATAGGCTGGTTTTGCTTCCAATAAGGATTAATTATATCTTAGTTGGGATCAAGTACAAGCTACTGTTTTATTATTACAGAGAAAAAGGAAATCAGTTTTAAGATGTGGATTATTTAGATAAAATAAAGTCTAGAGGAGTTGGCCATTCCGTAATTCCGAGTTTTCAGAATAACGGATCCCATACCTTTAGTTATTAACTTGTATCGAGTGGCCTAATATATATATCTCTGCCACTGTATAATATGTAGGGTTACCACTAGTGATGTGCGGGCCGCCCGATACCCGCGGGACCCGTGAATTTCCCCGTGGGTCGGGTGGGTTTGGGCCAACCTCACACTCTTCCTCACAGGTGCGGATCAAGCTCTTCTCCTGCTCTCCCTGCCCGCCACCGGACAAATGATGGCTTCCGACTTCTGGGTTCATCTTTTATAGATGCTACACCTGCTCACCCCGCCCCTTTTGCGACATCATTGGTGGGGTAGGTCTATAAAAGCAACACAGAAGTCGGATGTGGACGGCCGAGGCCAAGGGAGGGTTGATTAGGGTCAAGGAAATCCTGATCCGCACATCACTAGTTACCACTTTCTGTCCCGTGGAACTCTGGGCAGGGGGTGTCCTTAGAATGGCACCATTCCTGTCTGTTTCACACTTATGGATTGTACTTGTTAAAAGCTGTTTAACAATAAACTGTTTTTCTTTTCAGAAAATGGGGAGAATTCAGTTACACCAATTAGACCTCTGCCTGTAAGTAGACATTGTTACAATTCTTTTTAGTGATATAATGTATGTGCTCTCTTACTGAATGCTTACATAGAGGAATTCAGAGATATCATTTAAATATATCATTTTCTATCAACATATGAATTCAATAGCTTTAGTGCTAGAGCCCAGGAGTCAGATATAAATACTATCCTGTGTAGCTTTTACACACTGTCCATATAAATTCTCAGCTTGATATGAGATATATATACATACAGTAGGTATTACATATCATGACAGCACCCCAAATACTGAATGGAATTTAGAGATAGATTTTTCCTTTCAGTATTCAAGCTCTTTAAACATAAATAGAAATAGTTTCTAATATGAATATCTAATCCCAGTTTGATAACAACAATTGTGTAGCCACTATACTACACTATACGTATAATAAAAGTCATTGAGGAATATATTATAATTTTATAATTGAGTCTATGATTTCATCTTGTATCACACTGACCCTGAGCTATGAGCTGACAGTGTAAAGGCAAATCCAGTAAATGATCAGTGTCAAGGATATTTATCCCTTTTGCTCTTAATGAAGCACAACTTACAGTTCTGCTTCTCTGTTGTAGTTCAGCAGCTGTATGAGGGCCCAATACTGCTGACACATTTATGCAAATTAGGGGTTGGGAGGGAAATTGTGTGAACTTTTTGTCACAGAACAAGGAAGTAAAAATGTTTTCCCCTTCACACCCCTAATTTGCATATGCAAATTAGGATTCAGTTTGGTATTCAGCCTAATCTTTCACAAATGATTTGGGGGTTTGGCAAAATCCAAAATAGTGGATTTGGTGCATCCCTAATTAAATGCAGTTTCAACTATTTACCCTGCACATAAAAATTGCTCATAAAGGAGAACTAAAGTATAACTAAAGAAGTAGGTAGAAATGTTTTGTGCTTCTGTACCAGCCCAAGGCAACCACAGCCCTTTAGCAGTAAAGATCTGTGTCTCCGAAGATGCCCCAGTAGCTCCCCGTCTTCATTTCTGCTGATTCACTGCACATGCTCTGTGATGCTGTCAATTACTGAGCTTAGGGACCCACTCACAATATACAGTACACATAGAACAGAAATGTCACAATATAAGGCTGATTAGTAATTAATACAGACAATTACTAGATGACTGCACAGAAACCAGTGCAATTAGCATCAGAATTTAATAATTAGCCCTGTAGCATCAGCTTATATTACAGACCAACCTCATTATCTGCTGGATAATTAGTGATGACCCCTAAGCTTAGCTTCTCAACAGCTGCTCAGAGCCCACTAAGCATGTGAGTGTCACAGACACTATCCAAGATGGTGACCCCCAGTTATAAGTGTAAAGTCCTGGATCATTGCTGCTATTGACAAGCTGAAACTTTTGGCTGGTGCAATAAGTTCACTATATAAAATATGCCATTTTTAGGGTTTAGTCCTCCTTTTAATGATAATACACTGCACTACAAAATACCTGAGCTGAATTTGCCTTTGACAAGAAACATTTCCACTAATGTTGTCCCCTCTTTTACTTTATCAAGCAAAAATACTTTCTTTAATAAAATGTCTCTTCTTGACTCCTAGTCCTACTATTACAATCCAGACCTACTTTATTTATCCCACATTTACCAACATCAGCACTGATTTACCAAACAGAAGCATTTCTCTCTGGAGAAATAAAACAGTGTTGCTAGATGCAAAATAAACACACTCGGCCTCATTTATCAACACTGGACAAATTTGCCCGTGGGCAGCAACCCAAAGCAACCAATCAGTGATTGTCTTTTTTCAGCCCGCTGCAAGTGGAACAATGAATGCAACCATTTGGTTGGTTGCCCTAGGTTACTGCCCATGGATAATATTGTGTGTTAATAAATGAGTCCCAGTGTGTTTGGTTTTAGGCTTGGGCTCACTTCTGGTTTAGGGGATTAAAATAAAATATGGAAATAAATGAAGCAAGTTGCACATCAGTAAAACTTTCATTTCAATCAGCTCTATATGGTGACAGAAGGCTTTATGAAATGCTCATGTCTGTGAAAAATAAATAGAAAACTTTACTTATAGACTCCTTATCCAACCTTATTATAGTTCATTGGTGCAGTGGAACTTCCATATTAAATGTACATTATTTCCAAAGTACAATAAACATAAAATTCTCACATTACATAAATGCTGTGATATATTTCTATATATATATATATATGTATTATATATTTCTATACTTTATGTTACAGAAAATGTTAAGAAGACTTCGCCGAGCATTGAACTTCTGCAAAGGCCGCACAACGGTAAGGCTACTAATACCTTGTTTAGTCTAATAACTGAAGGAGAAACTGTATCAGGGACACATTGTTTGTAACAGAAAATAATCTTTTGTTGGTTATTTTGCCCTTTTACTGTAATCAGGCCCGTATTTTGGGCTTGGCCACTCCTAGGCCCGCTGGGTCCTAGCGCCCACACCCTCACAAGCACATAAATCCGGACTGACTATAATGTCTTCCAAACACTCCACCGGGAAAATATAACACAACTTTAATTGCTTCTATATAAAAAGCACTATATTAAATATACAAGAAATAAACATATAAATAACTTATAAATCAGTCCTATGTGCATGGATCTGGGATACGGACAAACCTGGCAGCAAATGGGCAGAACCCCTTGATTTCTTTTCTTACTCCCCTGTTTTAATAGGAAAGCAGTTTCTTGATTAAAATAAAGATAAATCCTTAGTCTGGAATTTTCTCTGAATATAAGTTTAGCAGATATTATTACATAAAAGTCATTTTGATGTTCACAGGATTCCAGTAGCAGCAGTGACGCTGATCTAATAAAATCTCGTGGAAGCCACGAGGAGAAACCTGAAAGTAAGGAAGCTTATAGTGTAGAAAATAACAACTGTAAGAAAAAAGGAAACAACAATACTAAGGAATTAGTAAACGAAGAAGCAGAAAACAAGGAAAATGTCAGAGAGGAAAAAGAAACCACTAAAACACAACATAGTGAATCACACAGTGGAATAAATCAGGAATATGTGAGAAGCCCAATCAGAGAAGCTGAAATTCTTCCAGGTACAGTTTTTGATGAGTAATTATTTAATTTATATATTAGTCTGAAAAGGACCAGTGTAATGGTTATTACCTTGTAACCATTTATTCTTCATACAGCAATCTTCCATATTTCTGAACAACAGCTACAAATGTGACATAAGTAGCACATTGTATAATATGTAGGGTTGCCACCTTCTGTCGCATTGAACTCCCGTGGGCAGGGGTTGGAGCCACAATATAATAGGGGTGGGTCCATGATGCAGCAGGGGTGGGTCATGACATCTGGGGTGGAGCTATGATATGGCAATTAGTCAATCGCCACATCAATCATAAGAAATCCTGCCCAGTTTTCCTAATTTAGAAAACCGGGTAGGCAGCTTTGACCTTGACAGTCCTTCATAAAACTGGGCTGTTAGGGTCAAAACCACACAGGTGGCAATCCTAATAATGTGTCCTTAGAATGGCACCATTCCTGTCTGATTCACAACTATGGATTGTACTTCTTAAAAGCTGTGTAACAATAACACTATTTTTATTTTCAGACTCTCAAGAGCCTTGTGAGAATGGGTTGGATTCAACTAATGTTCAAGCAACTCCTGTAGCAGATCAGGGACAGGAGAAGACTAGGTATGTTTCACGGTGACTTTAGCTTTTCTGCTAGAAATCCTGCCTGGATTTTGGTTGCATTTCAAGCCCTTTTGTTACAGCCAGACAAACCACAACACATATTTTGGGATTGTAGCTTTAATATATTATTTATATAAGGGAGGCACCCCAAAATGGTTCTGTTTGTCATCCCTGGCCTCTCTGCACATTCCCACTATTTGTTACCCAGGAGACTGCTGGGATCAGAGGGGCCAAGTGATAGAACTAAGTTACATAAAGTTTATCACTAGATGCTCGGGATGATTTCACATTAAAGGCCAGGCAGAGATTTTAGAAGGCATCATGTTTTAAATAAATACATAGGTTTGTACTGGAACATACACGTTCCACGAGTAATTACATATATTCTGTTCATATAGTGAATAATTTGCCCCCTATCATAAACTGCAAGGATAAGTTATCAAATAGTTCCACAACCAGATAAATTGTCCAAGCACTTTTATACAAGGCATTACAAGGTGATTTCTAATATCTTCATTCGAACAGGGTGACATTATTTATTATGATACAAGTCAGTGAGTCACGTGACAAATGACATCACTGAGCAGTGATAATAACTGGTGACATCACTAAGCAGCATTTATATAGTGAATAAAGTACCCCCTCTTGTAAATTATAAGGATATTATAAGTTACCAAGGAGTTTCATGACCATATGTATATATTTCATGATCATGGAACGCTGAGGTAACTTATGTAATATCCTCATATTTTGCAACTGGGGGTACTTCTTTTATTATAATACACACGTTTCAGTGAGTCATGTGACAGAAATGACATCAGAACTCACGTTTATTACTGATAACATCAGAACTCACCATTTCTAAGGATATCATTTACAAGATATTCATGGCTTTTGTGTATAAGGATATAATACACAGAATATCTCTGGCTGTTGTGTATTTTATATGTATTTAACACTTCTCAATGTGCTTTCAGAGTGTCTAAGACATCCATCAATGACTACGACCTGCAGAGTGTACTGGGTAAAGGCAGCTTTGGAAAAGTGAGTTGATCAGTCCTTAAATAAGATAAAACAATACAAATAAGCAAATCTCTGGTTACTGACTGCACTTTTCCTCACTGTTTCTATCACTCCAGGTATATCTTGCACAACACAAATCTTCTGGAGAAGAGGTTGCCATCAAGACAATAAAAAGGGATTTGATAACAACCTTTTTTGACATTACGAGGTGAGTTAAATGGGAATGAATATGGATATTTTGTATCTGTTTCAAATATCCTTAGATTTAAGGCAATTAAGCACAGGCCAACTTGACAGTGATCAGAACAATTAGTATGTGGGCCAAGCAGTTGGACATTATGCAGTTTAAATGGAGGGCCAATTATTTAGCCAATGAGTAGAAAGTTAATGGCACATTCTTGTTTTTGTTTAATATTCAGGTTGAAACTGGAGAAGGCCATTCTTGAAGAGGCTAAAAGAAAGAACAACCCTTTCCTTGTTGGCCTATATGCCTCATTTAAGAGCAAAGACCATTATTGCTTGGCAATGGATTACTGTCCCGGCGGTGATTTGGCAAGTTATATGAATCACCGTTCCTTTCCAAAGGAGACAGCAGTGTAAGTAACATTCTACTGTTAGGGACCTTCTAAGGGTAAGATTTTTGCAGCACCCTAAGTCCTGTACCCATGCATGGGACCTACTGAACATTTAATGCTGTGCTGCATATAGAGGTCTTCTGTTTGCACACCTGGAAAATTTAAAAGACGGATTTCCATTTGTCATTGGAAATCTGCTCTTTATGTTTAATAGGGTGACCCTGTGCCCATTTGAGTGAAGGAAAAGTAATTGGAAGGAAAGTATCAGGTCTGTCCCCTCTGGTGCTAAAAAAGTTAACTGTGCCCTAGAAATAGAGAGCCTGGCTCAGTGAATATGGATATAATATATATAATATTATGTTTAGGAAATAACTCAGTCTTTTTGTTTTTTCTTTGTAGATTTTATTCAGGTTGTATAGTTTTAGGCTTACAGTTCCTGCATGAAAGACATATTATTCACCGGTAAGTATGAATCAAATATTAATAGCCACGTGCCCTTAAGGCAAACATAATTTATTCCCATGTGTTGATCAAGCGCTGGGAGTCCCATAGACTTTCCTATTGGGAAGGGCTCAATCTGCCCCAGGGCTGCTCCTGCCATGAAGGAGGGTGAGAACTTTGCTTCAGGCAGAAGTGAGTGGCCAGTTACAAGGGGCAGTAAAAAGCCACTTCTTATAACTTTAAGAGCTAAATTTCCGGGTTTTAACCCAGAAATTCAGCTCTGCTAGTGCAGAGTGCTATTGTGCTCATTACACTAGTGATGTTGCCCCCCCTTTGACCCACAACAATTCTAATATTTAATCACAGCTGCCCCAGAATCGCCCCTGATTTGCCCTTGTTTCACCTGGAAGCTTCCAAATATAATGGACTTTCCCCAGCTCATTGCTGCTACCCCTAGTGGCTCCCATTTCCATCCACTTTAAAGGCACCAGTTTCTTTGCCCGGGAATGTCACTGACTTCATGATGAGGCAGGAATATAAAACTACCACCCTCCTCTTTTTATACATGTATATAGAATAGAATAGTGTCCCTGTACTAAAGTAATAATGTTCTTTTGCATTGCAGAGATATAAAGCCACAGAATATCTTGCTGAACAGGGATGGTTATGCCAGAATCACTGATTTTGGCATTGCAAAGAAAAGTAAGATTTTGATTTTTCTAGGAAGGGGGTCAAGCAAATACATCTGTCCAGGGCCTATAATTTATGAGGCTCACACAGCAGGGCTTACTCTTGGTACAACTCACTGTTTACTTTTATATGTACCAATTTATTTATGTTTCAGACCTTCATTAACTAGTACTCACTGTTCTAGGAGATAAAAAGACAACAGGGGGCTATGGTAGTAAGCAAGTAACATTGTGACTACTGCCAATGTAAAAATGGCAACCATAGCCCATAACAAGCCTAAATAAGTGGAAAATACATCAATATTCATATTTATTCATCACTTAATATTTCTAGTAGACAAGAACATTCTGAACATGAATTACACAGAGGTAGAAATGTCATATCGAAATGATGCTGATTTGCAGCTAAAACCTACGTTTTGTCTCTGTTTCAGCTGCAGAATATGATGGCAAAGCTTATACCGCATGTGGATCTTATCCCTATATGGCCCCTGAAATTTTCAGTTCCAATAACCATGGAAAATCTGTAGACTGGTGGGCACTAGGGGTATTGATATATAAAATGCTTCTCAACAAGGTGAGTGTCTGTTTGCAACAGAATTTTTAGTTTTGCATGGATAGTGCTGGATTATTGGAACTGAGTGACCAGCTTCATGTAGTATTAAACTGAATAACCCTAAAATAGAGTTGCCACCTGGACATGGGCTTCCTGGGTCAAGGAAGGAAAACCGGGCAGGATCTTCCTTGATTGACAGAGTGATCAGCCAATTACTGATCGCCATGTCATAGCCCCACCCCATGATGTCTCTTGTCCCACCCTCAACATCACTGATCCACCCCTCTGACATCATGACTCCTCCCCCTGCCCAGAGCCTGGGCCATGGAAAGGTGGCAACCCTACCCTAAAACTGAATTACTTAACGTGTCAATGCATTCTTTCCTTTGTAATCGAATTCCATTGTTCCTTTTCAGTTGCCATTCAATGCATTTCTTGTGGAAACCCTTTTTAAGAGGATCAAAGAAAATGAGCCACACTATCCAAAAAATCTGGATAAAGACGCCACTAGTATCATACAAAATGTAAGTTGTCAGCAATTTGGATACTGGGGCTTTGTGTTTAGGGATAATCCCACAGACAGGGTATGAGCCCACTAATGGAAGCCAAATTTAAAGCCAAACATTAGCAATTGGATGATAGTACAGCTATGAGATCCCTTATCTGGGAACCTATTATCCAAAAAGATACAAATTACCGGAGGGCCATTTCCATAGATTCAGTTTTATGCAAATAACCCCTTATAGGGTTAGTCATTTTTTTATTATTTCAATAGAATCTTTTACTTGATGGTAACGGAACTATATGAATCCATATTAGTGCCTAAACAGTCCTACTGGGTGGTCTAATGTTTAAATGTTAGCACACTTAATATACAGTGAATGAAATTATGGAAAGATCCCCTATCTGTAAAACCCCAGACCCCAAGCTTTTTGGATAACAGATTCCTACCTGTCCAACTTTGTAGCATTTCCATAAGCTAGCATGCTAGAAAGGGTTAACTCTGCCTTCAAACTGTTTGCTTTATTTCTCATAACATTCATTTTAAAAAATACAATAGTTTTAAATGAATATGCCAATGTAATTGCTATATAAAGTGTTTTCTGACCAATGAAACAATGTAGCAGGTTGGCTGAATACAAAGCAAACACATGGGCAGATCCTGCTTTTGAATTACTGTTAACTGAAAAGCATTGGATAAATGTTGATGATATAAATATAACAGGCTGTGTGTATAACGATATCTACTTATATATATTTATAGCTCTTGAGGAAAAATCCACAGGAACGACTAGGAAGTAAATTTGATGCAGAGGAACTGAAGGAAAGTTCATTCTTTAAGGTAAAGTTTATATATTACACATCTTTACAACAGTCATCATAAAATAAATCATTGTATAGAAGTGATAGAGAAAATTGTATTCATTGGCATTCAATGAGAACTCTATATCCCAACCCATCATGGAACTTGTGGAACATTTGGCTAATGTCGTGTCTGCTTCCTATTAATATTACTTATAGCTGGGAATTATCATTTAACAGGCTCAGAAGAGCAACTTTTTTTACCCTGTTTTACAGGAACTGGACTTTGATGCCCTTTCTAAAAAACAGATAAAGGCCCCGATCATTCCCCAGGAGAAAACACCAGGATGTTGCTGGTGTTGTTGTTTGTGTTATTTATGTCAAAGACAGATTGTGATGTCACAACGAAAATACAGAAGAGAAGCCAGCTTTGTAAAAGATTTATTGAAAAACTTCCATTGTTCTGCACGTTTACAAGACCTTGACTGAAGAAGACCGAGAAGACCAAACGAGCAGGGCCAAACGATTGCATTACAACAATGGCAAAGGGCACTGATGGGACAAAGATCACATCCACTAGCCAGTTTTACTAAGGTAAAATCAAACCTGCTGATCAATATATGGCTGATTTTTGGCCAGATATTGATCGGGGAGGCCTGTCTCAACACCCCATATGGACAGATAAGCTGCCAAATCAGTCTAAAGGCCACCTTAACCCTAACCCCACCAACCTTCACTGCAATCATGACAAAGAAAATATATATTGTAACGGTAAAGAGTGGAACCTTGATGTGTTCAAGATCAGCCTAGAAGAAGACCTTAGAAGGGGACTAGACCTAGAAGACAGACGGACATAGGAAGAGAAAGATCAAACTAATTTGACTTACTATAATCCCCAACAGTGTATTCGTTTAAGAAACCCTCCCTAACCCCCCTCAGCCTACTGTTACCTCTAATGATTGGCACTATCACTGCCCAGTTGCCTCTCAAACAGTCAGCTGTGGGGAGGTTGGTGCAATAAATCAATAGGTTCTCCAGCCTATTGATTCATTGCAATGGCCCCCAAACCCAGTCCAAAACTGGCCATAGAGCCAAAGCAACTGGGCAACATTCAAACTCCTGCTGGGTGAGGGGGCGGGTGTGTGGGTGGGGGGAGGGTATTAACCCTTTGGCCAAGCTTTTGCTTTGCAGCAAGGGTTAAGCAAAGAAAATACTTTTGGGGATGACTTTAAGTTATATTAAACATTCTTATCTATGAAAGCATAGTTTTGTTAGTAAAATTGTATGTATTGTTTTTATTATACTCAACATTCAATAAAGATCATTTCCTTTGCAATAACCATGTATTGTATCATTTTATGATTCATCAATTTAGGAGCATTTTAGTTGGGGGGGAAGCTATGCTACCAATATATAGTGATGTGTATAGAGATACAGTTCTGATAATCTTATTTCAGTAGCAAGGGGCAGGGCAACAGAATTTCACACTTGATTTGGGCTCAGATAATTTAAAATGTTGTGTTCTCTCTATAGGAAGTATTTCCTATGGGGGAGGGCTTTTAGTTTGTATAATCCAGTTTTCAGGCCTGGATTTAGGGAGAGGCCCCCAAAGCCCAGGCCTAGGTGCTCCTAACATCTATATAACTGTGTCAGTATAAGCCCCAAAAAGAAAAAGCAGGTCAAATGTAGCAGAGGTGTAATAGATAAACGTATTAAAAATGCCAAGCTGCCAATGTAATTTGCTCACCGTCGTCCCACTTGCCCCTGGGCCCCGAGAAGACTCAGAAGAGAGAGTAGAGGAAACCGGCTGGCCCCATAAGAACATCTTCTTCCTGGTCACGCTGCATGCGCAATGATGTCATCACGTGCAGCCCACAACTTAAACTCTACATGTGGCCATGCTGGTCGCTCCTGTGTGAGTGGTGGAGTGTGAGCGAGTGGCAAGCCACATCACGCACTAATTTTCAGGTCAGTTTGCCTGGTGGGTGGCTGCTGCCTGGCTGTAAGTGTGGTCAGTAATGTGCAATTTAAAAGTGCAGCCAGCCACAGCAGGCAGGGTTACTGTACACTACAGTCAGGCCCGGATTTGCGGCAAGGCCGCATAGGCCCGGGCCTAGGGCGGCAAAAAAATAGGGGCGGCATGCCGCCCAGCCGCACTATGGGGACGCGTGCGTCCCCATTCAATTACAGCAGCTGCGCCGGCGAAAAAAGGGGAGGGTGAGGTGGGCGCTAGGACCGCGCGGCCGCCTGGTCGGACCGCACGGCCTAGGGGCGCCGCACATTGAAATCCGGCGCTGACTACAGTGCTTTTTTACTTTATTGGAAATCTGCCACTCACTTGTTAGGTTAAATAATTAATTATATTAATAATACTCTGTCTGCTGACTAAAATAAATAATAATATGATCTTATTCAGAGGGTGCACTGCAAAGTGCAAGCCACTCATAAACATCAAGAATAGAAAGGCTGGATTGGCCTTTGCTCAAAAACATCTAAAAAAACCCCCAGCACAGTTCTGGAAAAACATTCTTTGGACAGATGAAACCAAGATCCACCTCTACCATAATGATGGCAAGAAAAAAGTATGGAGAAGGTGTGGAATAGCTCATGATCCAAAGCATACCACATCATGTATAAAACATTAAGGAGGCAGTGTGATGGCTTGGGCTTGCGTGGCTGCCAGTGGCACTGGGACACTAGTGTTTATCCATGACGTGACACAGGACAGAAGCAGCCAAATTAATTCTGAGCTGTTCAGAGACACCGTCTGCTCAAATCCAGCTAAATGCAGTCACATTGATTGGGAGGCGTTTCATAATGACCCAAAACATAGAGCCAAAGCAACCCAGGAGTTTATTAAAGCAAAGAAGTGGAATATTCTTGAATGGCCAAGTCAGTCACCTGATCTGAACCCAAATGAGCTGCATTTCACTTGTTGAAGACTAAACTTCGGGCAGTAAGGCCCACAAACAAACAGCAACTGAAACCTACTGCAGTAAAGTCTTGGCAGAACATTAAAAAAGAGGAAACCCAGAATCTGGTGATGTCCATGAGTTCAAGACTTCAGGCTGCCATTGCAGGGGTTTCAACCAAGTATTAGAAATGAGTATTTTATTTTCAGTTTTTTAATTTGTGCAATCACTTTTGAGCCCCTGAAATGAAGTGATTGTGTTAAAAAATGGCTTTAGTTCCTCACATTTTTATCCAATCTTTTTGTTCAACCCACTGAATTAAAGCTGAAAGTCTGCAGTTCAACAGCATCTGGGTTGTTTCATTTAAAATTCATTGTGGTAATGTACAGAACAAAAATTACAAAAAGGTTGTATCTGTCCAATATATATATATATAATATATATATATATATATATATATATATATACACACGGTGACGGTAAAATAGTAAGTTTGGTTGAATAAATATACACATCCATCAAGTTCAATCTCAAGTCTATATACAACCTGCCTAACTGCCAGTTGATCCAGAGGAAGGCAAAAAAACCATCTGAAGCCTCTCCAATTTGGGGAAAAATTCCTACCTGACTCCAAAATAGCAATCAGACTAGTCCCTGGATCAACTTGTACTATGAGCTATCTTCCATATGCCTGTATTCCCTCACTTGCTAAACACCATCCAACCCCTTCTTAGAACTATTGAGGTGCCGACTATCTGTGTGAATTCAGTTTAAGAGGGTGAAGTAAAAAAACACTAAGCCCCGTCCATATCCAGGATCGGGATCCAGGGCAATCAGCCTAAGCCTCTATTAAGGGTTCAGTTATCCACCAACCTCACAGCACAATTATTGTTGTACTATAAATATACACAAAACACTGCACCTGACACTTTGTAATGAGGAATTGTACATTTGTACACTGAGGACACAATTGTGCTGAAACAGGAAAATGTTTTCCTTTAAGAATATCATTGTGCTCTGTAGCAATAAGGGCTAGTCCACACGGGGAGATAGCGACGCGTTTGCGGTCGCGGCGACAAAGCGCCTGGCGAGGCATTTTCAGGCGACTGTTGAAAAGCGCATCGCCTCGTGTGGTTAGCACAGGCGTTTTTACATAGGCGCCCATACAAAACTGTCGCCTGCGCCGGTCGCGGCGACTGTCGCGGCGCTTTGTCGCCACGACCGCAAACGCGTCGCTATCTAGCCCTAAGGGGGGACTATCTTGAAACCCAAAATATAAATAAGCATCTACACTAACTACAATCAAAACATTTTGGGGGCAGTTAACGCAAATACATCATTTGTCCTTAGTCCCTTGGGAATATGAAGAGTAACTTGATTATTTCAGGCTATTTACTTGTTACACTCTATACTCAGGAACATATACCCTGCTACAAAGACTTGTATCCGTTCATCTTGTATGTTCAATTTGCTCTGTAATGCGATACCTAGCTTTTTATTCAGTAGCTCTCCAGTTTACAATTTCAGCCATTTGGTTGCTCGGGTCCAAATTCACCTAGCAACCATGCACTGATTTGAATAAGAGACTGGAATATGAATAGGAGAGGTCTGAATAGAAAAACAAGTAATAAAAAGTAGCAATAATAATACATATGTAGCCTTACAGAGCATTTGTTTTTTAGATGATGGGCTCAGTGACCCCCCCCCACATCTGAATACTGGAAAGCACCAGAAGAAAAAGGCAAATAAAAAATAAAGACCAATTGACATAATAAAAACATAAAGGTAAAACGCGCCATTTGATCTATTGGGCCACACATTGAACAGTGAAATAGTTTAGAAGATCACTCCGCAATTATTTATTTTGTGGCATTTTGGAAACACAAGAATATTATTTGGTGCAAACACACAGTATTTAACAAATAAAACAAATATATAAAATGAAGCTTTAGGGCTCCATAATGGACGTGGAGTTAAGGTGTATTGGGTGGGTGCATTTCCCAGGGGATTTCCCATGATGCCCAGCATATCTTTATCTCTGCTCCGGCCCCACATCACAGACATAGCTCCATTTTGTATGTTAAAGCCAGAAGGAGTATGTGTTGTTTTTGTTGTAGCACACAGTTCTATTCGAATAAATATAAATTATTTTAGTGGGGGAGGGGGATTTGCAGGCACATTTTTATTTTTTCCCCTCAACCTACCATTTTTTTTCTCGCCCAGCATTTTTTTGGGGTGGGGGGAGACACTGCTGTTGTGTTGCAGGTAGTTGGGTGACATGGGATTGTAGCTGAGTCACTTTCTGACATAAAAGACATTTCATTCATTTTTGATGCAAAAATAATGATGTGCAACTAATACAAACAACTCTCCTAACAAGGTGGCAATAGGATCTCACTAACTAGGGCCAGTGCAATGTCTCTAACTAAAGAAGGAAAAGTCCTATAATGTCATTGCAAACAAACAGACTCTGAAATATTTCAGCGTTCCTTAGGATACGGTCACTTTCATAGGTATTGGAACTGCCCCCCAGCCCCAAATGTACAAAGCAGCATGTAGAAAAGGTGGAGGCCTTGGTATTTTACTTGATTAATTGAATAATCTGTAAATACTGGTGTCCTGCTCCAAATTAAACCATGTGTGCTCATTATTAAGGACAGATACTGTTTCTATGGATTGTCAATCAGCAAGGAAACAAATGGGATTATTCTTTATTAGGAAATGTTATCAGAAGGGTTTCCTTGTAAACTGCCTGGTGTCTATAGTTATGGGCTGTAGCAGAACATCTAACTAAGGGCATGGACAAACATGTGGTTTTTGGTGCAGAAACGCAACGCTGCTTTTAAAAAAGCCGACCACTGTGTAAATGCGCAGGCTCTTTGCTAGGGATGGGGGCACCTCAATGATGATGGTGCAGCTGTTTTGGGGGACAAGATGGTCAGAGGGTTGCAGGAGATTTCAGTAAAAGATTCAGTGGAAGACAGGTTAGATAAGATAGTGGGCAAAGGAATGGAAAATGGGGAGAGATTTGGTTAGGGGTACTGTTAAGGATAGGGAAGACCACATGTCATTTGTTTAACCCTTTAAGTGCCAGCAGAATTGAACATTTTGGTTACACGAAATGCCAGACGTTTTTGAAACATTTTGTGCTCTCTCACTTTAGGGGCATTTTCTGAGGGGAAACCTATAGCGTACCTATGAAAACTATACATTGTTTTTTTCTGGAGAAACTGAACTTTCTAAATGTATTTCATGTATTTCCAACTCTGCAAAAATATTTACTGTGATTAATACAAAAAAAATGAAAAACTCCTATTTTTCACAATATTTGAATTAATACCAGAAAAATATTTCATTTTACGCATGAATCCAACTGATTTGGAAAGCCTCATGTCTCTCGAATGTGCCACTACCAGATACCAGACACGTATATTACCGAATTTTGAAAGCAGAAGGCAGACAACAGCATATTTTAGATTCCAAGGCCACAAAGTCCTGAAACAGTAGGTTTACCCCAGAAACCCATATAGTTTTGGAAAGTACACATTCTATTGATTCCAAAATGGGTAACTATATCTCTCTACTCCTAACTACCAAACATCAAAGCTTGTCTGAATGTAGCAGTTTTTACAAAAATGTATCAAAATTTTGAAAAATCACTTCAAAGGTTTTATTTTGCTGTTCTGCTGTTCTCCACACTGTATTAGGTACCAAGCACCCTGAATATGATTGCCAAGAGGCCACTGAACAGTTTGATGCCCATTATGCATAGGTTTACCAAAGTACCTGGAATTTAGAGACACCAATATGACGGTAGCACATTCAAATTGTCCAGGACTTTACTTCAGCTACTGAAAAACCAAAACACATTTACGGCATTTTCTGTGGGGTAAAAACACAGAAATATATGTTTACCTCCCAAAACCATTTATTTTTGGAAAGTACACATTCTACCAAAATGGGTACCCATGTCTTTCTGCTCCAAACGACCGAGTTGCAAGGCTTTCCCAAAATTGACGGTTTTGGTGAAATATCTGAAAATTGCCTCAAAGCTTCAACTTCCCAGCACCATATCACCCATGTATCATTACATACCAAGAAAAAGCCCCCTAAATATGATTGCTAGGGTTCCTCCAAACAGTTTGCTGCCCATTGTGCATAGGTTTACCAAAGTATCTGGCATTTAGAGGTCCCAAAATAAGTTAGCGCATACAATTAGTCCCGTGGGTAATTTCAGCTAATGTAAAATCAACATATTTACTGCATTTTTTGTGGGGTAAAAACTCAAAAATATATGTTTACCCCCCTAAACCATATATTTTTGGAAAGTACACATTCTACCAAATCTAAAATGGGTACCCATGCCTTTCCGCTCCAAACTACCAAGTCGCAAGGCTTTTCCAAAATTGTCCGTTTTGGTGAAATATCTGAAAATTGCTTCAAAGCTTCAACTTCCCAGCACCATATCACCCATGTATCATTACGTACCAAGAAAAAACACCCTAAATATGATTGCCAGGGTTCCTCCAAACAGTTTGGTGACCATTGTGCATAGATTTACCAAAGTATCTGGCATTAAGAGGCCCCAAAATGAATGAAACCATATATTTTTGGAAAGTACACATTCTACCGAATCTAAAATGGGTACCCATGCCTTTCTGCTCCAAGTTGCAAGGCTTTCCCAAATATGGCAGTTTTGGTAAAATACCTGAAAATTGCCTCAAAGTTTCAACTTTCCAGCATTGTATCGTCCATGTATCATTACCAGCATAAAGCATCCTAAATATGAATGCCGGGGGTCTACTAAACAGTTTGATACCCAATATACATAGATTTACCAAACTATGTGGCATACAGAGTTGGACAGAGTTAAGAACTTACATATATGGATACCTGCTGAACTGCATCTCTCCTTCTCATCTCTTCCAGGTATGTCTAATTCCTGCTAATTGAACTTACTGCTCCTAGCTTTCTGCATCTCACCATCCAACTCTGCTGCAAATCTTTGTATTACCATTGCCAATAATTCAATTGTGGGGTATGTCTAATTCCTGCTAATTGAACTTACTGCTCCTAGCTTTCTGCATCTCAACATCCAACTCTGATGCAAATCTTTGTATTGCCATTGCCAATAATTCAATTGTGGGGTAAGTGTTAAAATGCATCAGTTTACGTTTATCTAGCAATTTGTTGCTTGCTTTAGTGAATAGTTTGGTATGTCCATTTTATTGCTATTGATGTCTGTTAGATGACCAGACTCAGAGATTCTTCTGTCTTTAACTTGTCTTAATTAATCAATTGCTGGCCCTCACCCATGTGACCCTCTTGCTGTATATCAGGCCATTCATTCTAGGGGAAGCATAGCAGGGGTGAGCATGGCAGGAGAGCCATGGCAGATTTAACAACTTAAGTCCATCAAGTTAAAGTACAGAATGTTTAAGTACAACATATAGTTAGACAGAGATGGACAGCAGTTGGATCAGAGTTGAATTGGAATCTCCAAGCAAACATTGGACATCACTGCTCAACAATTCTTCTATCAACAAGATAAACCGGATTATACTGTCCAACTATGTTTAATCTGATTGCCTTCTTTTTCTCTCTCTCCTCTATACTTCTGCATATATCCTCTGCACTCCAACATCCATCAAACTATCCTGAAATTGAAATCTCCTCTTCACTGCTCCCATCACCCTCTCTCAATCTAAGCACACTATCTTGTATTGTTAAATCTATTATCCCCTCTCATCCCATCAAACAATACACTGCTCGCACTGTCAAATCTAGGTCACACCTTGTCTCACTCTCATTATTACTGTTACTTGCAGCTGGGGATATCTCCCCAAACCCTGGTCCAACTCACTCATTTGTACCCTCACTTATTCCTACTCTCAGGCATTCAACAAGGTCTTTTCCAATCTCTCAGACTTTACGAACTTCTAATATTGCAAACCTAATTCACATAAAACCAGCACCCTCCCTGCCTTTCTCATGTGCCCTCTGGAATGCACGGTCAATCTGCAATAAACTAACAGCAGTCCATGACCTCTTTATAGCTAAATCCCTTCACCTTCTTGCAATCACTGAAACATGGCTCTCCCCCTCAGACACTGCTTCACCTGCTGCCCTCTGCTATGGAGGCTTCTCACTTACTCACACTCCTAAACCGGATGGCCGTCATGGCGGTGGGGTGGGATTTCTTCTCTCCCCCAAATGTAGGTTTCAAAATCTAACTACACCGACTTCGTTCTCCTTCACTTCTTTTGAAATCCACAGCATACGTTTGTTTTCTCCAATCTCTCTGCGTGTTGCTGTCATATATCGCCCCCCAGGTCCCTACTCCACCTTCTTGGATCACTTTGCTGCCTGGCTTCCATACTTTCTCTCCAGTGAGACACCTGCTCTCATTTTAGGGGACTTCAACATCCCCATTGACAACTCTGCTTCTGCTGCCACCTCTAAGCTTCTCTCTTCTTTTGGTCTCTCTCAGTGGACCGACTCGCCTACCCACATCGAGGGTTATTCTCTTGACCTTATATTCTGCCACTCATGCTGCCCATCCAACTTAATTAACTCTCCCTACCCTCTGTCTGACCATCATCTACTCTCCTTTCAGATACTGCTTTCACCTGCACCTTCACAACCATCTCTCTCTACCCACATGTACAGAAACCTTAATGCCTTTGAACCACAACAATTATCAACAGTATCAGCACAATCCATATCTCATATTAATACTCTCTCCTGTCCCAATATGGCAGCTTCTCTCTACAGCGATGCCCTTTCAACAGCACTTGACTCCCTTGCACCTTCTACCACCCGTCACAGCCGGCCAGCTAAACCCCAACCCTGGAACACTAGTGTAACACGCTACCTCAGAAGATGTAGTAGATCAGCTGAGCGACGGTGGAGAAAGTCACGAACTGATCCTGACTTCATCCACTTCAAATTCATGGTCTCCTGCTATAACCGAGCTCTATCATTAGCCAAAGAACAATACTTCTCTTATATAATATCTACTATGTCCTCCAAACCACAGCAGCTATTTGCCACATTTAACTCACTCCTATGCCCCCCTCCACCTCCTCCACCTATTAATGTTACCGCCCAAGACCTTTCTCATTTCTTTAATGAAAAAATCAATCTCATTAGGCTGAGCATACCGTCCGACAACAATCTCAGACCAACGTGCAGTCCACTCACATCTACTTTGCACTCCTTCACCCCTGCAACTCTAGATGAAGTTAGCAAACTTCTAGCCAGCTCAAAACCCACCACCTGCTCCCTTGACCCCATACCCTCTCGCCTTCTCCACCCAATCTCTGATACACTCTCTCCTGCACTTACCCACCTATTCAATCTTTCACTCTCTACTGGTACCTTTCCATCATTATACAAACAAGCACTAATCACTCCTATCCTCAAAAACCTTCCCTTGATCCCAGCTCTCCCACTAACTATGGACCGGTCTCCCTTCTTCCATTCGCATCCAAATTACTAGAAAGGCTTGTTTACAAATGCCTGATCCAGCATCTCACTCACAACTCCCTCCTCGACCCCTTGCAATATGGCTTCCGCCCATCACACTCGACTGAAACTGCACTCACCAAAGTAACCAATGATCTTCTATTGGCAAAGTCTAAAGGTCATTATTCCATTCTAATCCTTCTAGATCTCTCTGCAGCCTTTGATACAGTTGACCACACACTCCTCCTTGACATTCTACACTCATCTGGCATTCGGGACACTGCTCTTTCATGGTTTACATCTTATCTGTCTGACCGTTCCTTTAAAGTTTCCTTCTCTAACTCCACGTCTACTACTTTCCCACTCTCTGTTGGAGTTCCTCAAAGGCTCTGTTCTTGGCCCCCTGCTGTTCTCGCTCTATACAACTTCACTAGGAAAACTCATTCAGTTATTTGGACTTCAGTATCACCTTTATGCTGACGACACCCAACTCTACTTGTCTACTCCTGATCTTTCTAATTCTGTCCTTTCCCAAGTCACAGACTGTCTCTCTGCTGTCTCCTCCTGGATGTCACAGCGCCACCTGAAACTGAACCTTTCTAAAACAGAACTCATTATATTTCCTCCAAGATCTTCCCCTGTCCCTCAGATATCACTCACCGTAAACAACACCACCTTTCATTCCACCACACAGGCATGCTGCCTAGGAGTCATCTTATACTCTCATCTGTCTTTTTCACCACACATTCAAACACTTGCAAAATCTTGCCGTATTCAACTGCGCAACATTGCTCGAATACGGCCCTATCTCAGTTCAGAATCAACTAAAACACTGATTCAGTCTCTCATCATCTCCCGCCTTGATTACTGCAACTTACTCCTCACAGGTATTCCAACAAGTCACCTTTCACAACTCCAATCTATTCTAAACGCGGCTGCTAGATTCATTCATCTAGCTCGCCGCTCAACATCAGCTGCTCCCATATGTATGTCCCTTCACTGGCTCCCGATCTCTTCTAGAATCAAATTCAAATGACTTGCACTCACATTCAAGGCCCTTAACAATGAAACCCCTCCCTATATTTCATCTCTAATCTCCAAATACACTCCTTCACGAAACCTACACTCTGCTTCTGATCTTCGCCTCACTTCTCCTCTGGTCACTTCTGCCCATTCTTGTCTACAAGACTTCTCTCGGGTTTCTGCTTTTCTCTGGAACTCTCTGCCACAAGCTGTCAGACTTTCTCCTTCCTTTCAAACTTTCAAGCGCTCCTTAAAGACCCATCTGTTTAAAGAGGCCTATTCGATGTACCTTAATTAATCATTGCTGTATCAAAAATAACAAATTGTTTATACAATCCTAATGTCTCAATTGTACCCTAACCTTTTAGTTTGTAAACCCTATTGTACTCTGTAATCCTTGTCTGTTATCCACCATTTATTCCCTGTTTGCTATAACTGCAGTAAAGCACTGCGTATCTTGACAGCGCTATATAAATAAATGATGATGATGATGATGATACAGAGACCCCCAAATCCAAATAGGGCATATGAATTTTCAAGTATGAAACTCTGGCTACTACAACATAAGCACCCAATGAGACCCCCTAACAGAATGGAGACCCTAGAAAACCATATATTTTCCGAAAGTATACATTCCAGACAAATCTAAAGCAGGTAATGACATCTTTCTACTGCAAACTACCAAATTGCAAAGCTATGCTAAACATAACGTTTTTTATGGAATTTCAGAAAGTCATAAAGCTTGCATTTTACCCCATTATATTACCACACATTTACCAGCAAAAGTCATCCTTAATATGAATGCCAAGGGTGTACTGAACAGTTTGATGCCCAATATGCATAGATTTACCAAACTATTTTGCACACAGAGACCCCCAAATTATGGATATATAGCCGACAAAATGGTATAAAATATCTACAATCCAACAAAACCACAAAAATCAATGCTTTTTTTTTCGGTTAGTGTAATCAGCAGTCAGAATCAACATTTGAATATTTTAGCATGGCCAAATAGGTTTTATGGACCAGAAATAAGGGAACAACACCCTCGCAAAGCTGAAAATGTAATAAAATGGCTAAACATGCAATAAAATGGCTTAAAATGCACCAAAATCACCGAAATTGCAGTATAGTTAAAGGGATACAAAGGCATTTTGTATCAACATAAATCCATGAAGCATCAGGATATTAGCGCAAGTAGAATTACATCCAAAGAAAGTCAAACTGATAAAAAAAAGTAGCATTTCGAGTAATAATACAAGTTACAACTAACAAAAATTAGATACAAAATGCCTTTGCTATTTATCCCTAGTAGTAAGAAAATTAATTTTTCTATGTTTTCATTTGTTTTTCTATGAATTATGGACTATACATGAGGCTTATGAACGTTTTTTGGACTTCATATGTGGACCAGTGACACCAGTGGGATTACCTGACTATAGTTGGGAAGGGAGAGGGCTACAACATGGAGCTGGTCACTGCTCCTGTATAACTATAACAACCAAGGAAAAGTTGTGATCACCACTAATTTTTAAAACCAGGTGATCAGGTGATCCCACTGGTGTCTAATAAAAGGGCAGCCAAGTTTGTGAGTTTTACTTTGAAAGCAGCTAGTAAGTCGCAGGTAAAATTTAATCCCTTTGTAAAATGCATAATGAAGCAATAGAATTCTTAATGAATCACATAAAAATTGAGCGTAGGACTGGCCAGATATGGGATGACTTTGACGAAGTTGGCCAGCTTAAATATATTGCAATATATGGACAAACAATCCCTGTTTTGTTTAAAGGGTAAGGCATTTTTCAGTAGCAGTATGCACAAAATGTCTCTGTCTTAAATATATTGGAAATGGGTTGAGTGCAAAGGACTTCTTGTAAGTGTTCTATGAACAATAACTCAGATCATAAATACATTATACAATGGTGGAGGGGGAATAAAAACATGTCAGTGTAATAAAAAAATGGCATAAGGTGAAAAATTAACTTTAAACGTCAATATTACAATAATGGTCACAAATAGAAATGCCGATGAGCAAAATTTTTACTGATTTTTACTGCAAAAATTACGGCCATAGACTTCAATGCATTTTGCAGAATTTTCACCATTTTGAGCATTTTTGGTGAAGCGAAACAGGTCAGATTTGCCCATCACTAAATAGAGAGCAACTGGAAAAAGTGTTGATTTCTGAACTGTCTGTGGCCTATAAATTGGGCTTATTTTTTTTACCACCTATAGAAAACATGGTTAGAATTGTATTTAAATGGGTTGTTCACCTTTGAGATAACTTTTAGTATGATGTAGAAAGTAATATTCTGAGACAATTTGCAATTGGTTTTAATTTTTTATTATTGAAGGTATTTGAGTTATTTAGATTTCTATTTAGAAACTCTTCAATTTGCATTTTTAGCAATCTGGCAGCTAGGGCCCAAATTACCCTAGCAACCATGCATTGATTTCAATAAGAGACTGGAATATGAAAAGGAGAGGCCTGAATAGAAAGATGAGTAATAAAAAGTAACAATAACAATACATTTGTAGCCTTATAGAGCATTTGTTTTTTTAGAAGGGGACAGCGACGCTCATTTAAAAGCTGCAAAGCGTCAGAAGAAAAAGACAAATAACTATAAAACTATAAGAAAATTAATAAAGAAAACCAATTGAAAGGTTGCTTAGAAATGGTCGTTCTATAGCATACTAAAAGTGACTTTAAAGGTTAACCACCCCTGTAATAGATGGGATACGTGATGGATAGAGAGAGATCAATAGACATGTATGTGTATCATATGATCATCCATGAATAAAGTGCTGAGATTAATTAATTTGCTAAATCCATTAAATTAAAATTCAGGAGCTCATTGTTTTACTTAATTCTAGTGATGAGCGAATTTATTCGCCAGCCATCGATTTGCGGTGAAATTCAAAATTTTGCCATGTGCGAATTGTTTCACAAAACTGCGGTGAAAATTCACAGCGGAAAATTTGCCTCAAAAAACGCCCATAAGAAAAAAACGCCCATTAACTCTAATGCATTTGGAGAAAAAAAGTCACCATAAGAAAAAACGCCCATTGACTTTAATGCATTTGGAGCAAGAAGATTTGTCGCAAGCGTAAAAATTGTCACGCATAAAAATGCCCATTGAATTCAATGCGTTTCGCAAACTGTTTTATTGAGCAGTGCTTAATAGTCTGTTTCATTCCTTGCTTATTTGACTAATCACGTCATTAGAGCCCAGGACAACAATATATTTCCATTTCAATCCCAGGAATCAGGCAAGCCAAGCAGGAAGTGATGTCATAATGGTCAAAAAGCAGGAAGTGATGTCATAATGGTCAAAATCAGCGATGTCATAATGGTCAAAAAGCAGGAAATTATGTCATAATGGTCAAAAGCAGCGATGTCATAATGGTGAAAAAGCAGGAAATGATGTCATAATGGTCAAAAGCAGCGATGTCATAATGGTGAAAAGCAAGCTTAGATTCTTCAGTCCCACTTTTGTATCATTTGCTATTTAGCTTCTGCCCAGGTTGCATCTAGCATCTGAGCAGTACTAATAGCATTTTAGTTTTTTTACATCTGAAAACAGAATTCCATCTTATTTCGTTATTTACAACAATCTGTAAGTATAGGGTTTTATCTAGCAAAAATATTTTCTTTCCTGAAATGTCTCTTTTTGACTCCTATTCCTACTATTACAATCCAGACCTACTCTATTGATGCTAAATTTGCCAACATCAGCACTGATTTACCAAACAGAAGCATTTCTCCCTGGAGAGATAAAACAGTGTTGCTAAATGCAAAATAAACACGCTGGGGCTCATTTATCAACACTGGACAAATTTGCCTGTGGGCAGTAACCCATAGCAACCAACAGTGATTGTCTTTTGTTGATATATTGTAAATATATATAGGGCGTGCACACTCAAATAAATGTTGCCATATTCACACAGTGGTATTTTTGAAATACTTTCTTTATATGTAAAAAATACTTTCATCAGTTTTACAAACAATTTGGTTCAAAAGTTTACACATATTTAAAAAAAAAATTTGAGCATTTACAAAGCGTGTATCGAGCCTAACAAGTGAGCAAACACCCTTGCCAGAGATGAGAATTACCCCGACGTTTCTGTGGAAGCCTTTATCAAGAATTCCCTAACCCAGCGTGAATGCGCTAGCGTAGCGCATTTTTGTTAATTCGCCAAACGGACGCTGGCGTAAATTCACTAGTGTTACGTCACACCCTTACGCCTGGCGAATTTGCGCAACGGACGTAACTACGCAAATTTGCAAATTATTCTGAACGCTATCTTTTATGCCAGACTTCCTTCGCCACCTCAGACCAGGCAAAGTGCAATAGAGTAGATAGGGATTGTTTAAAAAAAAAGTTAAAAATGTTTGTTAAAAAAGTCCCAAAAAATGCTGGCGTTTTTTCTTTTTTTAAGGCTGAAAAAGATCGACCTTAACTATACAGTGGGCACATGTGTAGGGCAAAATAAAAATTCTATTTGCTGTTTTGAAGGTTTCCCAGGCTTGTGTAGTGCTGCTACATATACCTCCATTGTAACTTAAATTTGCTGCCGTATGCAATTTAAGCATCACTAGCGTAACTTTGCTTTGCTTGGTGAATTAACGCTAGCGCAAATTCACAACCTTACGCTTCCCCTTAGCGCAACTTTGGATTCTAGTGAATTTGCGTAGCGCTGGTGAAAATACGTCTGGCAAAGTGCGGCAAAGCGTGGCAAAGCGGATGCTGGCACAACTACGAATATTAGTGAATGTCCCACTTGGTGTTTTAGCCTATGGAGGGCCTCCTGCAATCAATTTGGAGTAATTTGGTGAACTTTTAAACATCAAATCTATTCAAATGTGGCCAAATTCAATTCAAATTTGATTTGAGCTTGCGGGTCGATCCTATT
The DNA here is from genome assembly GCA_038501925.1 of Xenopus petersii. Taxonomy (NCBI): domain Eukaryota; kingdom Metazoa; phylum Chordata; class Amphibia; order Anura; family Pipidae; genus Xenopus; species Xenopus petersii. The sequence continues at coordinate 33,170,735 of CM076689.1, read as the reverse complement.
CACCTGAAATTAAGAAATCTAATTTTTTAAATACATTTCGATTGGCCGTTTATTTCAAATTTCGAGTTTATGGGAGTTTTTATAAACTCTATGACTCCCATAAACTCTAAATTCGACCCTTGATAAATATGACCCTAAATGTACATTATTTCCAAAGTAAAATAAAGTCTCATGTTTCATAAACTCTGTGATATATTTCTATATATAGATATTACATTTTTCTATACTTTATGTTACAGAAAATGTTTAGAAGACTTCGCAGAGCATTGAACTTCTGCAAATGCCGCACAACGGTAAGGTTACTAATACCTTGTTTAGTCTAATAACTGAAGGAGAAAATGCATCAGGGACACATTGTTTGTAACAGAAAATAATCTTCTGTTGGTTATTTTGCCCTTTTGCTGTAATCAGGCCTGGATTTTAGGCTTGGCCACCCCTGGACCCACTGGGTCCTAGCGCCCGCATCCTCACAAGCACATAAAACAGGACTGACTATAATGTCTTCCAAACACTCCACAGGGAAAATATAACACAACTTTAATTGCTTCTATATAAAAAGCACTATAATAATTATACAAGAAATAAACAAATAACTTATACTAATCAGTCCTATGTGCATTTACTTACTCCCCTGTTTTAATAGGAAAGCAGTTTCTTGATTAAAATAAAGATAAATCCTTAGTCTGGAATTTTCTCTGAATATACGTTTACCAGATATTATTATATAAGTCATTTTGATGTTCATAGGATTCCAGTAGCAGCAGTGACGCTGATCCAATCAAATCTAGTGGAAGCCACGAGGAGAAACCTGAAAGTAAGGAAGCTTATAGTTTAGAAAATAACAACTGTAAGAAAGAAGGAAACAAAACAGAAGAGAAAATAGTCAACGCTAAGGAATTAGTGAACGAAGAAGCAGAAAACAAGGAAAATGTCAGAGAGGAAAAAGAAACCACTAAAACACAACATAGTGAATCATATAGTGGAATAAATCAGGAATATGAGAGAAGCCCAATCAGAGAAGCTGAAATTCTTCCAGGTACAGTTTTTGATGAGTATTTATTCAATTTATATATTAGTCAGAAAAGGACCAGTGTAATATAGATACGGGACCTGTTATCCAGAATGCTTGGAACCTGGGGTTTTCCAGATAATGCATCTCTCTGTAATTTGGATATTCATACCTTAATTCTACAAGAAAATAATATAAACATTAAATAAACCTAATAAGCTGGTTTTGCTTCCAATAAGGATTAATTAGATCTTAGTTGGGATCAAGTACAAGCTACTGTTTTATTATTACACAGAAAAAGGAAATCAGTTTTAAGATGTGGATTATTTAGATAAAATAAAGTCTAAAGGAGTTGGCCATTCAGTAATTCAGAGCTTTCTGGATAACGGATCCTATACCTGCAGTTATTACCTTGTATCGAGTGGCCCGATGTACTGGGAATGTATATATATATATCTGCCGCTGTATAATATGTAGGGTTGCCACTAGTGATGTGCGTGCTGCCCGATACCCACGGGACCCGTGAATTTACCCGTGGGTCAGGTGGGTTTTACCCAACCTCACACTCTTCCTCACAGGCGAATCAAGCTCTTCTCCTGCTCTCCCTGCCCGCCACCGGCAAATGACGGCTTCCGACTTCCGGGTTCATCTTTTATAGACGCTCTGCCTGCTCACCCTGCCCCTTTTGTGATGTCATTGGTGGGGTGGGGCAGGTCTACAAAAGCAATGCGCAAGTCGGATGCGGACGGGCACGGGTCAAGGGAGGGTGTGTTAGGGTTGGGATTCTGACCCGCACATCACTAGTTACCACCTTCTGTAATGTAATGGGGGTAGGTCCATGTCACATTAGGGGCTGGTCATGACATCAGGGGTGGAGCTATGATATGGCAATCAGTAATTGGCCGATCACCATGTCAATCATAAAAAATCCTGTAGTCTTCCTAATTTGGAAACTGGGTAGGCAGCTTTGACCCAGACAAAGCCAGACAGTCCTTCATAAAACTGGGCTGTTTGGGTCAAAACAGGTGACAACCCTAATAATGTGTCTTTAGAATGGCACCATTCCCGTCTGTTTCACACTTATGGATTGTACTTGTTAAAAGCTGTTTAACAATAAACGCTGTTTTTCTTTTCAGAAAATGGGAAGAATTCAGTTACACCAATTAGACCTCGACCTGTAAGTAGACATTGTTACAATTCTTTTTAGCGATATAATGTATGTGCTCTCTTACTGAATGCTTACATAGAGGAATTCAGAGATATCATTTAAATATATCATTTAACAACATATGAATTGAAAAGCTTTACCTCTCAGTATTCAAGCTCTTTTATAAGGCCTGTAAACATAAATAGAAATAGTTTCTAATATGAATATCTAATCCCAGTTTGATAACAATTGTGTAGCCACTATACTACACTATACGTATAATAAAAGTCATTGAGGAATATATTATAATTGAGTCTATGATTTCATCTTGTATCACACTGACCCTGAGCTATGAGCTGACAGTGTAAAGGCAAATCCAGTAAATGATCAGCGTCAAGGATATTTATCCCTTTTGCACTTAATGAAGCACAACTTACAGTTCTGCTTCTCAGAAAAAGCCGTGTGTTGTAGTTCAGCAGCTGTATGAGGGCCCAGTACTGCTGACACATTTTATACTGTCATGAAATATAGGGATGTGGCCAGGATTCGGCTTTTTTTAGCAGGATTCGGATTCGGCCAAATCCTTCTGCACGGCAGAACCGAACTCTGATTTGCATATGCAAATTAGGGGTGGGGAGGGAAATTGTGTGACTTTTTGTCACAGAACAAGGAAGTAAAAATGTTTTCCCCTTCCCACCCCTAATTTGCATACTCAAATTAGATTCGGTTTGGTATTCAGCCAAATTTTTTCGCAAATAATTCGGGGGTTCAGCAAAATCCAAAATAGTGGATTTGGTGCATCCCTAATAAAATGTAGTTTCAACTATATACCCTGCACATAAAAACTGCTCATAAAGGAGAACTAAAGTATAACTAAAGAAGTAGGTAGAAATGTTGTACATTGTTTTGTGCTTCTGTACCAGCCCAAGGCAACCACAGCCCTTTAGCAGTAAAGATCTGTGTCTCCAAAGATGCCCCAGTAGCTTGCTGGCAGCAAATGGGCAGAACCCCTTGATTTCTTTACTTACTCCCCTGTTTTAATAGAAAAACAGTTTCTTGATCTTGATTAAAATAAAGATAAATCCTTAGTCTGGAATTTTCTCTGAATATACGTTTATCAGATTTATTATATAAAAGTCATTTTGATGTTCATAGGATTCCAGTAGCAGCAGTGAAGCTGATCCAATTAAATCTCGTGGAAGCCACGAGGAGAAACCTGAAAGTAAGGAAGCTTATAGTGTAGAAAATAACAACTGTAAGAAAGAAGGAAACAAAACAGAAGACAAAATAGTCAACGCTAAGGAATTAGTGAATGAAGAAGCAGAAAACAAGGAAAATGTCAGAGAGGAAAAAGAAACCACTAAAACGCAACATAGTGAATCATATAGTGGAATAAATCAGGAATATGAGAGAAGCCCAATCAGAGAAACTGAAATTCTTCCAGGTACAGTTTTTGATGAGTATTTATTCAATTTATATATTAGTCTGAAAAGTATCAGTGTAATAGTTATTACCTTGTAACCATTTATGCTTCATACAGCAATCTTCCATATTTCAGGAAAACAGTTACAAATGTGACATAAGTAGCAATTAAGTCTTTAATTTTACCTCTCCCGTGTGGTTAAAGACAATAAGCTGGTCAAATCCACCCCAGAAATGTAGAATCTATGGCTCTTGAACAATTTTAATATTAGGCAGTAACATAACTAGAGGGGGTGGGCCCTGCCATGGGATGTGCAGCCGGGCCGTGGTGCATAAACTGCCAGGGGGCCCTGAGGGGGTGCGGGCCCTGGCCCAATCGTACCCCCTGCTCCCCCGGTAGTTACGCCACTGATATTAGGCCTGTACATAGAATCTAGGTTTTCTGGGGATAAATGGTAAAATATCAAATGTACTGGGAATGAAAATATATATATATACCTCTGTATAATATGTAGGGTTGCCACTGTGGAAATCCAGTGGGCAGGGGTTGGAGCCACAATGTAATGGGGGCAGGTCCAAGATGCAGCAGGGGTGGGTCATGACATCTGGGGTGGAGCTACGATATGGCAATCAGCAATTGGCCAATCACCACGTCAATCATAAGAAATCCTGCCCAGTTTTCCTAATTTGGAAAACTGGGTAGGCAGCTTTGACCCGGACAGTCCTTCATAAAACTGGGATGTTGGGGTCAAAACTGCACAGATGACAACCCTAATAATGTGTCCTTAGAATGGCACCATTCCTGTCTGTTTCACACTTATGGATTGTACTTGTTAAAAGCTGTGTAACAATAACACTATTTTTATTTTCAGACTCTCAAGAGCTTTGTGAGAATTGGCTGGATTCAACTAATGTTCAAGCAACTCCTGTAGCAGATCAGGGACAGGAGAAGACTAGGTATGTTCCACTGTGACTTTAGCTTTTCTGCTAGAAATCCTGCCTGATTTTTGGTTGCATTTCAAGCCCTTTTGTTACAGCCAGACAAACCACAACACATATTTTGGGATTGCAGCTTCAATATATTATTTATATAAGGGAGGCACCCCAAAAATGGTTCTGTTTGTCATCCCTTGCCTCTCTGCACATTCCCACTATTTGTTACCCAGGAGACTGCTGGGATCAGAGGGGCCAAGTGATAGAACTAAGTTACATAAAGTTTATCACTATATGCTCGGGATGATTTCACATTAAAGTCCAGGCAGAAATTTCAGAAGGCATCATGTTTTGGATAAACACATAGGTTGCACTGGAACATACACGTTCCACAAGTAATTATATATATATTGTTCATAATATTCAGAATTCAGAATAACTTGCCCCCTATCATAAACTGTAAGGATAAGTCATCAAATAGTTCCACAATCAGATAATTTGTCCAAGCACTTTTATACAAGGCATTACAAGGTGATTTCTAATATCCTCATTTGAACAGGGCAACATTATTTATTATGAGACACAAGTGTCAGTGAGTCACGTGACAAATGACCTCACTGAGCAGTGATTATAACTGATGACATCACTAAGCAGCATTTATATAGTGAATAAAGTACCCCCTCTTGTACATTATAAAGATATTATAAGTTACAGGAGTTTCAAAACCACATATATATATTTTATACAGGTCATAGAACTCCGAGGTAACTTATAATACCCTCAAATTTTGCAACTGAGGGTACTTTTTTATTATAATACGCATGCTTCAGTAAATCATGTGACAGAAATGACATCAGAACTCACCGTTTATAACTGATAAGATCAGACCTCATGGTTTATAAGGATATCATTTACAAGATATTCATGGCTTTTGTGTATTATAAGGATATAATGTACAGAATATCTCTGGCTGTTATTATATATGTATTTATGTATTTAACACTTTTAAATGTGCTTTCAGAGTGTCTAAGACATCCATCAATGACTTTGACCTGCAGAGTGTACTGGGTAAAGGCAGCTTTGGTAAAGTGAGTTGATCAGTCCTCAAATAAGATTAAAAAAATACAAATAAGCAAATCTCTGGTTACTGACTGCACTTTTCCTCACTGTTTCTATCACTCCAGGTATATCTTGCACAACACAAACCTTCTGGAAAAGAGGTTGCCATCAAGACAATAAGAGAGGATTCCATAACAAGTATTCTTGACATTACGAGGTGCGTTAAATGGGAATGAATATGGAGATTTTGTATCTGTTTCAAACATTATGCAGTTTAAATGGAGGGCCAATTATTTAGCCAATGAGTAGAAATTTAATGGCACATTCTTGTTTTTGTTTAATATTCAGGTTGAAACTGGAGAAGGCCATTCTTAAAGAGGCTAAAACAGAGCACAACCCTTTCCTTGTTGGCCTATATACCTCATTTAAGAGCAAAGACCATTATTGCTTGGCAATGGATTACTGTCCCGGCGGTGATTTGGCAAGTTATATGAATCACCGTTCCTTTCCAAAGGAGACAGCAGTGTAAGTAGCATTCTATGTTAGGGACCTTCTAAGGGTAAGATTTTTGTAGCACCCTAAGTCCTGTACCCATGCATGGGACCTGCTGAACATTTAATACTGTGCTGCATATAGGAGCTTCTGTTTGCACCCCTGGAAACTTTAAGAGATGGATTTCCATTTGTCATTGGAAATCTGCTCTTTATGTTTAATAGGGTGACCCTGTGCCCATTTGAGTGAAGGAAAAGTAATTGGAAGGAAAGTATCAGGTTGTTCCCTCTGGTGCTAAAAACTTTAACTGTGCCCTGGAAAAGGAGAGCCTGGCTCAGTGAATATGGATATAATATATATAATATATATAATATTATGTTTAGGAAATAACTTTGTCTTTTTGTTTTTTCTTTGTAGATTTTATTCAGGTTGTATAGTTTTAGGCTTACAGTTCCTGCATGAAAGACATATTATTCACCGGTAAGTATGAATCAAATATTAATAGCCAAGTGCCCTTAAGGCAAACATAATTTATTCCCATGTGTTGATCAAGCGCTGCAAGTCCCATAGACTTTCCTATTGGTAAGGGCTCAATCTGCCCCAGGGCTGCTCCTGCCATGAAGGAGGGTGAGAACTTTGCTTCAGGCAGAAGTGAGTGGCCAGTTACAAGGGGCAGTAAAAAGCCACTTCTTATAACTTTAAGAGCTAAATTTCAAGGTTTTAACCCAGAAATTCAGCTCTGCTAGTGCAGAGAGTGCTATTGTGCTCATTACACTAGTGATGTCGCCCCCCCTTTGACCCACAACAATGCTAATATTTGATCACAGCTGCCCCAGAATCGCCCCTGATCTGCCCTTGTTTCACCTGGAAGCTTCCAAATATAATGGACTTTCCCCAGCTCATTGCTGCTACCCCTAGTGGCTCCCATTTCCATCCCCTTTAAAGGCACCTGTTCCTTTGCCCGGGAATGTCACTGACTTCATGATGAGGCAGGAATATAAGGAGAACAAAACCACCACCCTCCTCTTTTTATACATGTATATAGAATAGAATAGTGTCCCTATGCTAAAGTAATAATGTTCTTTTGCATTGCAGAGATATAAAGCCACAGAATATCTTGCTGAACAGGGATGGTTATGCCAGAATCGCTGATTTTGGCATCTCAAAGAAAAGTAAGATTTTGGTTTTTCTAGGAGGGGGGGGTCAAGCAAATACATCTGTCCAGGGCCTATAATTTATGAGGCTCACACAGCAGGGCTTACTCTTGGTACAACTCACTGTTTACTTTTATATGTATCAATTTATTCATGTTTCAGACCTTCATTAACTAGTACTCACCGTTCTAGGAGATAAAAAGACAACAGGGGGCTATGGCAGTAAGCAAGTAACATTGTGACTACTGCCAAGGTAAAAATGGCAACCATAGCCCATAACAAGACTAAATAAGTGGAAAATACATCAATATTCATATTTATTCATCACTTAATATTTCTAGTAGACAAGAACATTCTGAACATGAATTACACAGAGGTAGAAATGTCATATAGAAATGATACTGATTTGCAGCTAAAACCTACGTTTTGTCTCTGTTTCAGCTGCAGGATATGATGGCAAAGCTTATACCGCATGTGGATCTTTTTCCTATATGGCCCCTGAAATATTCAGTTCCAATAACCATGGAAAATCTGTAGACTGGTGGGCACTAGGGGTATTGCTATATAAAATGCTTCTCAACAAGGTGAGTGTCTGTTTGCAACAGAATTTTTAGTTTTGCATGGATAGTGCTGGATTATTGGAACTGAGTGACCAGCTTCATGTAGTATTAAACTGAATAACCCTGAAATAGAGTTGCCACTTGTCATGGGCTTCCTGGGTCAAGACAGTCTGTCTGGTTTTCCAAGTATGAAAACCAGGCAGGATCTCCCTTGATTGACAGAGTGATCAGCCAATTACTGATTGCATGTCATAGCCCCACCCCATGATGTCTCCTGTCCCACCCTCAACATCACTGATCCACCCCTCTGATATCATGACTCCTCCCCCTGCCCAGAGCCTGGGCCACGGAAAGGTGGCAACCCTACCCTAAAACTGAATTTCTTAACGTGTCAATGCATTGTTTCCTTTGTAATCGAATTCCATTTTTCCTTTTCAGTTGCCATTTAAAGCATTTTTTGTGGAAACCCTTTTTAAGAGGATCAAAGAAAATGAGCCAAACTATCCAAAAAATCTGGATGAAGACGCCACTAGTATCATACAAAATGTAAGTTGTCAGCAATTTGGATACTGGGTCTTTGTGTTTAGGCATAATCCCACAGACAGGGTATGAGCCCACAAATGGACTCAGTAATGCTGAAGCCAAACATTAGCAATTGGATGATAGTACAGCTATGAGATCCCTTATCTGGAAATCTATTATCCAGAAAGATACAAATTACCGGAAGGCCATTTCCATAGATTCAGTTTTATGCAAATAACCCCTTGTAGGGTTAGTCATTTTTTAATTACTTCAATAGAATCTGTTACTTGATGGTAACTGAATTGCATGAATCCATATTCGTGGCAAAACAGTCCTATTGGGTGGTCTAATGTTTAAATGTAAGCACACTTAATATACAGTGAATGAAATTATGGAAAGATCCCCTATCGGGAAAACCCCAGACCCCAAGCCTTCTGGATAACAGATTCCATACCTGTCCAACTTTGCATGCATGCTAGAAAGGGTTAACTTAGCTTTCAAACTGTTTGTTTTATTTCTTATAGCATTCATTTTAAAAAATACAATAGTTTTAAATGAATATAACAATGTAATTGCTATATAAAGTGTTTTCTGACCAATGAAACCATGTAGCAGGTTGGCTGAATACAAAGCAAACACATGGGCAGATCCTGCTTTTGATTTACTGTTAACTGAAAAGCTTAGAATAAATGTTGATGATATAAATATGGTATATAGCGGCTTAGAAACAGGCTGTGTGTATAACGATATATACTTATATATATTTATAGCTCTTGAGGAAAAATCCACAGGAACGACTAGGAAGTAAATGTGATGCAGAGGAACTGAAGGAAAGTTCATTCTTTAAGGTAAAGTTTATATATTACACATCTTTACAACAGTCATCATAAAATAAATCATTGTATATTAGTTATAGAGAAAATTGTATTCATTGGCATTCAATGAGAACTCTATAGCCCAACCCATCATGGAACGTGTGGAACATTTGGCTAATGTCGTGTCTGCTTCCTATTAATATTACTTATAGCTGGGAATTATCATTTAACAGGCTCAGAAGAGCAACTTTTTTTACCCTGTTTTACAGGAACTGGACTTTGATGCCCTTTCTAAAAAACAGATAAAGGCCCCGATCATTCCCCAGGAGAAAACACCAGGATGTTGCTGTGGTTTTTTGTGTTGTCAAAGACAGATTGTGTTGTCTGAATGAAAATACAGACCAGAAGCCAACTTTCTAGAAGTTATTGAAAAACTTCCATTATTCTGAACATTTACAAGAAGTTGACTGAAGAAGACCGAGAAGACCAAACGAGCAGGGCCAAACGATTGCATTACAACAATGGCAAAGGGATTTCTGGCCAGATATTGATCGGGGAGGCCCGTCTCAACACCCCATATGGACAGATAAGCTGCCGAATCAGTCTAAAGGCCACCTTAACCCTAACCCCACCAACCTTCACTGCAATCATGAAAAAGAAAATATATATCGTAAATGTAAAGAGTGGAACCTTGATGTGTTCAAGATCAGCCTAGAAGAAGACCTTAGAAGGGGACTAGACCTAGAAGACAGACTTGGACATAGGAAGAGAATGATCAAACTAATTTGACTTACTATAATCCCCAAAAGTGTATTTGTTTAAGAAACCCTCCCTAACCCCCCTCAGCCTACTGTTACCTCTAATGATTGGCACTATCACTGCCCAGTTGCCTCTCAAACAGTCGGCTGTGGGGAGGTTGGTGCAATAAATCTAGGGGTTCTCCAGCCTATTGATTCATTGCAATGGCCCCCAAACCCAGTCCAAAACTGGCCATAGAGCCAAAGCAACTGGGCAACATTCAAACTCCTGCTGGGTGAGGGGGCGGGTGTGTGGGTGGGGGGAGGGTATTAACCCTTTGGCCAAGCGTTTTCTTTGCAGCAAGGGTTAAGCAAATAAAATACTTTTGGGGATGACTTAGTTATATTAAACATTCTTATCGATGAAAGCATAGTTTTGTTAGTAAAATTGTATGCATTGTTTTTATTATACTCAACATTCAATAAAGATCATTTTCTTTGCAATAACCATGTATTGTATCATTTTATGATTCATCGATTTAGGAGCATTTAGGTTGGGGGGGAAGCTATGCTACCAATATATAGTGATGTGTATAGAGATACAGTTCTGATAATCTTATTTCAGTAGCAAGGGGCAGGGCAACAGAATTTCACACTTGATTTGGGCTCAGATAATATTTTACAATTTTGTGTTCTCTCTATAGGAAGTATTTCCTATGGGGGAGGGCTTTTAGTTTGTATAATCCAGTTCTCAGGCCTGGATTTAGGGAGAGGCCCCCAAGGCCTGGGCCTAGGTGCTCCTAACATCTATATAACTGTGTCAGTATAAGCCCCAAAAAGAAAAAGCAGGTCAAATGTAGCAGAGTTGTAATAGATAAATGTATTAACAATGCCAAGCTGCCAATGTACTTTGTTCGCTGTCGTCCCACTTGCCCCTGGGCCCCAAGAAGACTCAGAAGAGAGAGTAGAGGAAACCACCTGGCCCCATAAGAATATCTTCTTCCTGGTCACGCTGCATGTTGCCGTGCAAATTGCACCTGTGTGAGTGGTGGAGTGTGAGCGAGCGGCAAGCCACATCGCACACTAATTTTGTCAGTTTGCCTGGTGGGTGGCTGCTGCCTGGCTGTAAGTGTGTCAGTAATGTGCAATTTAAAATTGCAGCCAGCCACAGCAGGCAGGGTTACTGTACACTACAGTGCTTTTTTACTTTATTGGAAATCTGCCACTCACTTGTTAGGTTAAATAATTAATTATATTAATAATACTCTGTCTGCTGACTAAAATAAATAATAATATGATCTTATTCAGAGGGTGCACTGCAAAGTGCAAGCCACTCATAAACATCAAGAATAGAAAGGCTGGATTGGACTTTGCTCAAAAACATCTAAAAAAACCACCAGCACAGTTCTGGAAAAACATTCTTTGGACAGATGAAACCAAGATCCACCTCTACCATGATGATGGCAAGAAAAAAGTATGAGAAGGTGTGGAACAGCTCATGATCCAAAGCATACCACATCATGTATAAAACATTTGGGAGGCAGTGTGATGGCTTGGGCTTGCGTGGCTGCCAGTGGCACTGGGACACTAGTGTTTATCCATGATGTGACACAGGACAGAAGCACGTGGAAAGATCACCGGCACACAGGAGTTTGTTCAGCAGGGCAAGCCTGTCCATGAGTTCAAGACTTCAGGCCATCATTGCCAGCAAAGGGGTTTCAACCAAGTATTAGAAATGAATATTTTATTTTCATTTTTTTAATTTGTCCAATCACTTTTGAGCCCCAGAAATGAAGAGATTGTGTTAAAAAAACCGCTTTAGTTCCTCACATTTTTATCCAATCTTTTTGTTCAACCCACTGAATTAAAGCTGAAAGTCTGCAGTTCAACAGCATCTGGGTTGTTTCATTGAAAATTCATTGTGGTAATGTACAGAACCAAAATTATAAAAAGGTTGTATCTGTCCAAATATTTATGGACCTAACTGTATGTGGGCAATATATATACAGCACGTATACTGGTATAAGGTGCCTGGGTGCAGAGCTATGTAATAGTATTTACAATGGCTCAAAAGAAGCTAGCACACACTGGATTTATGGAGAAAAAAAGGTTTTCATTTTAACAGAAAAAAACTAACGTTTTGGCTAGATCCTTAGCCTTTCTCAAAGTATATATATAGACACACAGTGACGGTAACATAGTAAGTTTGGTTGAATAAATATACACATCCATCAAGTTCAATCTCAAGTCTATATATAACCTGCCTAACTGCCAGTTGATCCAGAGGAAGGCGAAAAACCCCATCTGAAGCCTCTCCAATTTGCCTCAGAGGGGGAAAAATTCCTACCTGACTCCAAAATGGCAATTGGACTAGTCCTTGGATCAACTTGTACTATGAGCTATCTCCCATATACTTGTATTCCCTCAATTGCTAAACACAATCCAACCCCTTAGAACTATTGAGGTGCCGACTATCTGCGTGGATTCAGTTAAAGAGGGTGAAGTAAAAAAACACTAAGCCCCGTCCATATCCAGGATCAGCCTAAGCCTCTATTAAGGGTTCAGTTATCCACCAACCTCACAGCACAATTATTGTTGTACTATAAATATACACAAAACACTGCACCTGACACTTTGTAATGAGGAATTGTACATTTGTACACTGGGGACACAATTGTGCTGAAACAGGAAAACTTTTCCATTAAATTTGATGTTCGGAAAATTTTCAAGAATATCATTGTGCTCTGTAGGAGGGACTATCCAAAATATAAGTGTCTACACTAACTACAATCAAAACATTTTGGGGGCAGTTAACTCAAATAGATCATTTGTCCTTAGTCCCTTGGGAATATGAAGAATAACTTCAGTGACCCCCCCCACACACACATCTGAATACTGGAAAGCATCAGAAGAAAAAGGCAAATAAAAAATAAAGATCAATTGACATAATAAAATTTAACGCAAAGGTAAAACGCGCCATTTGATCTATTGGGCAACAAATTGAACAGTCAAATAGTTTAGATGATCACTCAGCAATTATTTATTTTGTGGCATTTTGGAAACACAGGAATATTATTTGGTGCAAACACAGTATTTAACAAATAAAACAAATATATAAAATAAAGCTTTAGGGCTCCATAATGGACGTGGAGTTAGGGTCTATTGGGTGGGTGCATCGCCCAGGGGATATCCCATGATGCCCGGCATATCTTTATCTCTGCTCCGGCCCCACATCACAGACATAGCTCCATTTTGTGTGTTAAAGCCAGAAGGAGTATGTGTTGTGTTTGTTAAAGCACACAGTTCTATTAGAGTAAATATAAATTATTTTAGTGGGGGAGGGGGATTTGCCGGCACATTTTTGTTTATTTTTCCCCTCAACCGACCATTTTTTTCTCGCCCAGCATTTTTTTGGGGTGGGGGGAGACACTGCTGTTGTGTTGCAGGTAGTTGGGTGACATGGGATTGCAGCTGAGTCACTTTCTGACATTAAAGACATACCATTCGTTTTTGATTGTTTGCAAGACATGAAATATCCTGTGTAATGTCTTTTATATACACACTGTACTATTGTAATTATATGTCTTGGCAAATAAAAGTGTAACCCTATGGACACCCCTACTGTTGAAGTTACACTCCCGGGTGGCATTTACCTGATGGCACAGGACATACCTGAGTCACTGGCAGTGGTACTGGGAGGGACTGGCTACCTTGTACTTATTAGCACCGTGTCTCCCCCTAGTGGGACCCGGGAATGCACCTACAGGGGTCCCACTAGGAACAGTAATTATCACAAACGGTATTTGTTAAATAACTTTTTATCTAAAAGTAAATGTGCAACTAATACAAACAACTCTCCTAACAAGGATCTCACTAACTAGGGCCAGTGCAATGTCTCTAACTAAAGAAGGAAAATTCCTTTAATGTAATTTCAACAAACCGACTCTGAAATATTTCAGCGTTCCTTAGGATACGGTCACTTTCATAGGTATTGGAACTGCCCCCCCAGCCCCAAATGTACAAAGCAGCATGTAGAAAAGGTGGAGGCCTTGGTATTTTACTTGATTAATTGAATAATCTGTAAATACTGGTGTCCTGCTCCAAATTAAACCATGTATGCTCATTATTAAGGACAGATACTGTTTCTATGGATTGTCAATCAGCAAGGAAACAAATGGGATTATTCTTTATTAGGAAATGTTATCAGAAGGGGTTCCTTGTAAACTGCCTGGTGTCTATAGTTATGGGCTGTAGCAGAACATCTAACTAAGGGCATGGACAAACATGTGGTTTTTGGTGCAGAAACGCAACGCTGCTTTTAAAAAAGCCGACCACTGTGTAAATGCGCAGGCTCTTTGCTAGGGATGGGGGCACCTCAATGATGATGGTGCAGCTGTTTTGGGGGACAAGATGGTCAGAGGGTTGCAGGAGATTTCAGTAAAAGATTCAGTGGAAGACAGGTTAGATAAGATAGTGGGCAAAGGAATGGAAAATGGAGGAGAGATTTGGTTAGGGGTACTGTTAAGGATAGGGAGGGCCACATGTCATTTGTTTAACCCTTGAAGTGCCAGCAGAATTGAACACGAAATGCCAGACGTTTTTGAAACATTTTGTGCTCTCTCACTTTAGGGGCATTTTCTGAGGGGAAACCTATAGTTTACCTATGAAAACTATATATTGTTTTTTTCGGGAGAAACTTAACTTTCTAAATCTGCCTGAGTTTTCATGTATTTCCACCTCTGCAAAAAGATTTATAGTGCTAAACACAAAAAAAATGAAAAATTCCTATTTTTCACAATATATGAATTAATACCAGAAAAATATTTCATTTTACGCATGAAAATCCAACTGATTTGGAAAGCCTCATGTCTCTCGAATGTGCCAATACCAGATATGTATAGTTTTAGGCAGATGTACGACATCTGTATAGCAAAAACTCCCGGCAGTATATTACCGAATTTTGAAAGCAGAAAACTGCATATTTTAGATTCCAAGGCCACAAAATCCTGAAACAATATGTTTAACCCAGAAAACCATATATTTTTGGAAAGTACACATTCTGCTGATTCCAAAATGGGTAACTATATCTCTCTACTCCTAACTACCAAACATCAAAGCTTGTCTGTTGCAGTTTTTATAAAAAATTATCAAAACTTTATAAAAATAACTTCAAAGGTTTTATTTTGCTGCTCTGCATATCTCACACTGTATTAGGTACCAAGCACCTTGAATATGATTGCCAGGAGGCCACTAAACAGTTTGATGCCCATTGTGCATAGGTTTACCAAAGTGCCTGGCATTTAGAGACCCCAATATGTAAGTTAACACATTCAAAATTCAACACATTTACGGCATTTTCTGTGGGTTAAAAACACAGAAATGTATGTTTACCCCACAAAACCATATATTTTTGGAAAGTACACATTCTACCAAATCTAAAATAGGTACCCATGCCTTTCTGCTGCAAACGACTGAGTCGCACGGCTTTCCCAAATATGGCAGTTTTGGTGAAATACCTGAAAATTGCCTCAAAACTTCAACTTTCCAGCATTGTATCATCTAATGTATCATTACCAGCATAAAGCATCCTAAATATGAATGCCGGGGGTCTACTAAATAGTTTGATACCCAATATACATAGATTTACCAAACTATGTGGCATACAGAAACCCCTAAATCCAAATAGGGCATATGAATTTTCATGTATGACACTCTGGCTACTACAACATAAGCACCCAATGAGACCCCCTAACAGTATGAAGACCCTAGAAAACCATATATTTTCCGAAAGTTCACATTTCAGACAAATCTAAAGCATGTAATGACATCTTTCTACTGCAAACTACCAAATCGCAAAGCTATGCTAAACATAACGTTTTTTACAGAATTATAGGCACAAAGCTTGCATTTTACCCCATCAGATTGCTGCATTCATCGTTCTACTTGCAGCTGACTTTTAAAAGCTAATCGCAGATTGGTTGCTATAGGTAACTGCCCATGGGCAAATTTGCCCAGTGTTCATAAATGAGCCCCTCTGACTGCTACAATACAAGCATCTGGTATGTGCATTATGCACCATAAGACCCCCCTAACAGTATGGAGACCCTAGAAAATCATATATTTTCCGAACGTACACATTCAGACGAATCTAAACTGCAAACTACCAAACTGCAAAGCTATGCTAAACATAATGCTTTTTATGAAATTTCTGAAAATAGTCACAAAGCTTGCATTTTACCCCATTATATACCCCCACATTTTCTAACGTACCAGCAAAAGGCATCCTAAATGTGAACACCAGGGGTTGATGCCCAATATGCATAGATTTACCAAACTATTTTGCACACAGAGACCCCCAAATGGATATATAGCTGACAGAATGGTATAAAATAACTAAAATCCAACAAAACCACAAAAATCAATGCTTTTTTTCGGTTAGTGTAATCAGCAGTCAGAATCAACATTTGAATATTTTAGCATGGCCAAATAGGTTTTATGGACCAGAAATAAGGGAACAACACCTTGGCAAAGCTGAAAATGTAATAAAATGGCTAAACATGCAATAAAATGGCTTAAAATGAACCAAAATCACCGAAATTGCAGTATAGTTAATGGGATACAAAGGCATTTTGTATCAACATAAATCCATGAAGCATCAGGATATTAGCGCAAGTAGAATTACATCCAAAGAAAAACTGATAAAAAAAAGTAGCATTTCGAGTAATAATACAAGTTACAACTAACAAAAATTAGATACAAAATGCCTTTGACTTTTATCCCTAGTAAGAAAATTAATTAAGTTTTCATTTGTTTTTCTATGGATTATGGACTATACATGAGGCTTATGAACATTTTTTGGACTTCATATGTGGACCAGTGACACCAGTGGGATCACCTGACTATAGTTGGGAAGGGTGGGAGCTACAACATGGAGCTGGTCACTGCTCCTGTATAACTATAACAAACAAGGAAAGGTTGTGCTCACCACTAATTTTTAAAACCAGGTGATCAGGTGATCCCACTGGTGTCTAATAAAAGGGCAGCCAAGTTTGGGAGTTTTACTTTGAAAGCAGCTAGTAAGTCACAGGTAAAACGTAATCCCTTTGTAAAATGCATAATGAAGCAATCTAATTCTTAACGAATCAGATAAAATTGAGCATAGGACTGGCCAGATATGGGATGACTTTGACGTAGTTGGCCAGCTTAAATATATTGCAATATATGGACAAACAATCTGTGTTTTGTTTAAAGGGTAAGGCATTTTTCAGTAGCAGTATGCACAAATGTCGCTGTCTTAAATATATAGGAAATGGGTTGAGTGCAAAGGACTTCTTGTAAGTGTTCTATGAACAATAACTCAGATCATAAATACATTATACAATGGTGAAGGGGGAATAAAAACATGTCAGTGTAATAAAAAAATGGCATAAGGTGAAAAATAAACTTTAAACGTCAATATTACAATAATGGTCACAAATAGAAATGCCAATGAGCAATATTTTTACTGATATTTGCTGCAAAAATGACGGCCATAGACTTCTATGCATTTTGCAGAATTTTCACCATTTTGAGCATTTTTGGTGAAGCGAAACAGGTCAGATTTGCCCATCACTAAATAGAGAGCAACTGGAAAAAGTGTTAATTTCTGAACTGTCTGAAACCTGAAAAAAATGCTGAACGTCCCCTTTAACTTGGAAGCATAGGCCCAAATGATACCCTCTCTTTATCCCATATTAATGTATAGAGCCCAGCAGGAGAGCCTGCTCCATACATAACAACATAAGGAAAAGCAGTGGCTTATAAATTGGGCTTATTTTTTTACCACCTATAGAAAACATGGTTAGAATTGTATTTAAATGGGTTGTTCACCTTTGAGATAACTTTTAGTATGATGTAGAAAGTAATATTCTGAGACAATTTGCAATTGGTTTTAATTTTTTATTATTGAAGGTATTTGAGTTATTTAGATTTCTATTTAGAAACTCTTCAATTTGCATTTTAAGCAATCTGGTAGCTAGGGCCCAAATTACCCTAGCAACCATGCATTGATTTCAATAAGAGACTGGAATATGAAAAGGAGAGGCCTGAATAGAAAGATGAGTAATAAAAAGTAACAATAACAATACATTTGTAGCCTTACAGAGCATTTGTTTTTTTAGAAGGGGACAGCGACGCCCATTTGAAAGCTGCAAAGAGTCAGAAGAAAAAGACAAAACTATAAAAAATGAATGAAGAAAACCAATTGAAAAGTTGTTTAGAATTGGTCATTCTATAACGTACTAAAATTACTTTAAAGTTGAATCAGCCCTTTAACTGTAGCGATGTCTATAAATCTTGTTTTTGTTACAATTTACAGGGCTCCAACTACTGTTATTTCTGTTGGACATTTCCATGACTGAAACATGAGAGGATTCTGTGGTTTATTTATATATTTATATACTGACACTAGAGATGGCTGACATTTAGTTCCACAACACTAGCCCACCAGGAATATATCAGGCCATTCTCTACAATGAATGTTGGCTTTAGCTTTTTTCATAGAATTTACGGAATTGTGCCTCTTCATTACCATCAGTCAGAATGTTTCATATTATAGAATATGAAAAACTCAATAGCAAATGCATTCCCATGTGGGAATATTAGGTTTCTGGTTAATAGATGGGATACGTGATGGATAGAGAGAGATCAATAGACATGTATGTGTATCATATGATCATCCATGAATAAAGTGCTGAGATTAATTAATTTGCTAAATCCATTAAATGAAAATTCAGGAGCGCATTGTTTGACTCAATTCTAGCGATGAGAGAATTTTTTCGCCAGCCATTGATTTGCGGTGAAATTTCACCATGTGCGAATTTTTTTACGAAACTGCGGTGAAAATTCACAAAAAACGCACATAAGAAAAAACACCCATTGACTTTAATGCATTTGGAAATAAAAATCGCCATAAGAAAAAACACCCACTGACTTTGCATTTGGAGAAAAAAGTCGCCATAAGAAAAAACACCCATTGACTTTGCATTTGGGAAAAAAAGTCACCACAAGAAAAAACACTCATTGACTTTGCATTTGGAAAAAAAGTCGCCATAAGAAGAAACGCCCATTGACTTTAATGCATTTAGAGCAAGAAGATTTCAAAATTGTCACGCATAAAAATGCCCATTGACTTCAGTGCATTTTGCAAAACTTTATGTTTTATTGAGCAATGCTTAATAGTCTGTTTCATTTCTTTGTTATTTGACTTCAGTTATTTTATTCATGGCACACCCAGAAAAACTGATTGGCTTTTATAATAAATCTATTCACATTAGGAATAAATCTGTTCACAAGACTGAATCTTATCACGTCATTAGAGCCCAGGACAACAATGTATTTCCATTTCAATCCCAGGCATCAGCCAAGCAGGAAGTGATGTCATAATGGTCAAAAGCAGCTATGGCATAATGGTCAAAAAGCAGAAAGTGATGTCATAATGGTCAAAAAAAAGGAAGTGATGTCATAATGGTCTAAATCGGTGATGTCATAATGGTCAAAAAGCAGGAAATGATGTCATAATGGTCATAAGCAGCGATGTCATAATGGTTAAAAAGCAGGAAATGATGTCATAATGGTCAAAAGCAGCGATGTCATAATGGTACAAAAATAGCGAGTGATGTCATAATGGTGAAAAAGCAAGCTTAGATTCTTCAGTCCCACTCTTGCCTCATTTGCTATTTAGCTTCTGCACAGGTTGCATCGAGCATCTGAGCAGAACTAATAGTATTTTAGTTTTTTTTACATCCGAGAACAGATTTCCATCTTGTTCCGTTATTTACAATAATCTGTAAGTATTGAGTTTTATCTAGCAAAAATATTTTCTTTCCTGAAATGTCTCTTTATGACTCCTATTCCTACTATTACAATCCAGACCTACTATATTTATGCTAAATTTGCCAACATCAGCATGATTTACCAAACAAAAGAATTTCTCTTTCTAGAGATAAAACAGTGTTGCTAAATGCAAAATAAACACACTGGGGCTTATTTATCAACACTGGACAAATTTGCCTGTGGGCAGTAACCCATAGCAACCAACAGTGATTGTCTTTTTTTCAGCCAGCTGCAAGTGGAACAATGAATGCAACAATTTGGTTGGTTGGCCTAGGTTACTGCCCATGGATAATATTGTTAATAAATGAGCCCCAGTGTGTTTGGCTTTAGGCTTGGGCACACTTCTGGTTTAGGGGATTAAAATAAGATATGGGAATAAAAAAGCAAATTGTACATCAGTAAGACTTTCATTTCAATCAGCTAGGGATGCACCGGATCCACTATTTTGGATTCGGCCGAATCCACGAAGGATTCAGCCGAGTACAGAACCAAATCCAAGCCCTAATTTGCATATGCAAATTAGGAGTGGGAAGCGGAAAGCATTTTTTACTTCCTTGTTTTCTGACAAAAAGTCACACAATTTTTATATGCAAATTAGGATTTGGATTCGGTTCGGCCCGGGCAGAAGGATTCGAAATTTTAAATTTGAATTTTGAGTTTATTTTTGTGTAATTCAACTAGGAAATAGTCCAAATTAGATTTGAGTTTGAAAAAGATTTTCATGTACTGAATTCAAATTTAAATTCTATTTGCCATCTAAAACCTGTCGAATTTGTGTTTTAGCCTATGGGGGACCTCCTGCAATCAATTTTGAGTAATTTGGTGAACTTTTAAAAATTGAATCTAATCAAATTTGGTCAAATTCTATTTGAGTTTGCGGGTCGATCCTATTCACCTAAATTTAAGAAATCTCATTTTTTTTAATACATTTTAATTGGCCATTTTTTGCCCAAATTTTGAGTTTATGGGAGTTTTTATAAACTCCCATAAACTCTAAATTCTACCCTTGATAAATATGCCCCTAAATGTACATTATTTCCAAAGTAAAATAAAGTCTCACGTTATATAAACTCTGTGATATATTTTTATATATATATATTATATATTTTTATATTTTATGTTACAGAAAATGTTTAGAAGACTTCGCAGAGCATTGAACTTCTGCAAAGGCCGCACAACGGTAAGGTTACTAATACCTTGTTAAGTTTAATAACTGAAGGAGAAAAAGCATCAGGGAAACATTGTTTGTAACAGAAAATAATCTTTTGTTGCATATTTTGCTCTTTCACTGTAATCAGGCCCCAATTTTGTGCTTGGCCACCCCTAGGCCCGCTGGGTCCTAGCGCCCACACCCTCACAAGCCCATAAATCCGGACTGACTATAATGTCTTCCAAACACTCCATTGGGAAAATATAACACAACTTTAATTGCTTCTATATAAAAAGCACTATAATAATTATACAAGAAATAAACATATAAATAACTTATACTAATCAGTCCTATGTGCATGGATCTGGGATACGGACAAACTTGGCAGCAAATGGGCAGAACCCCTTGATTTCTTTACTTACTCCCCTGTTTTAATAGGAAAGCAGTTTCTTGATTAAAAAAAAGATAAATCTTTAGTCTGGAATTTTCTCTTAATATAAGTTTACCAGATATTATTATATAAAAGTAATTTTGATGTTCATAGGATTCCAGTAGCAGCAGTGACGCTGATCCAATTAAATCTCATGGAAGCCACGAGGAGAAACCTGAAAGTAAGGAAGCTTATAGTGTAGAAAATAACAACTGTAAGAAAGAATTAAACAAAACAGAAGAGAAAATAGTCAACGCTAAGGAATTAGTGAATGAAGAAGCAGAAAACAAGGATAATATCAGAGAGGAAAAAGAAACCACTAAAACACAACATAGTGAATCATATAGTGGAATAAATCAGGAATACGAGAGAAGCCCAATCAGAGAAGCTGAAATTCTTCCAGGTACAGTTTTTGATGAGTAATTATTCAATTTATATATTAGTCTGAAAAGGACCAGTGTAATATAGATATGGGACCTGTTATGCAGAATGCTTGGAACCTGGGGTTTTCCAGATAATGGATCTCTCTGTAATTTGGATGTTCATACCTTAAGTCTACTAGATATATATACATTAAATAAACCCAATAGGCTGGTTTTGCTTCCAATAAGGATTAATTATATCTTAGTTGGGATCAAGTACAAGCTACTGTTTTATTATTACAGAGAAAAAGGAAATCAGTTTTAAGATGTGGATTATTTAGATAAAATAAAGTCTAGAGGAGTTGGCCATTCCGTAATTCCGAGTTTTCTGAATAACGGATCCCATACCTTTAGTTATTAACTTGTATCGAGTGGCCTAATATACTGGGAATGTATATATATATATATACATTTATATATACATATATATATATATATATCTGCCACTGTATAATATGTAGGGTTACCACTAGTGATGTACGGGCCGCCCGATACCCGCGGGACCCGTGAATTTCCCCGTCGGGTGGGTTTGGGCCAACCTCACACTCTTCCTCACAGGTGCGGATCAAGCTCTTCTCCTGCTCTCCCTGCCCGCCACCGGGCAAATGACGGCTTCCGACTTCTGGGTTCATCTTTTATCGACGCTACACCTGCTCACCCCGCCCCTTTTGTGACATCATTGGTGGGGTAGGTCTATAAAAGCAACACAGAAGTCGGAATGCGGACGGCCGAGGCCAAGGGAGGGTTGATTAGGGTCAAGGAAATCCTGATCCGCACATCACTAGTTACCACTTTCTGTCCCGTGGAACTCTGGGCAGGGGGTGGAGCTGCAATGTAATGGGGGTGGGTTCATGACACAGTAGGGGCTGGTCATGACATCAGGGTTGGGCTATGATATATCAGCAATTGCCCGATCACCACGTCAATCATAAGAAATCCTGTAGTTTTCCTAATTTGGAAAACTGGGTAGGCAGCTTTGACCCAGACAGTCCTTCATAAAACTGGGCTATTGGGGTCAAAACCGCACAGGTGACAACCCTAATAATGTGTCCTTAGAATGGCACCATTCCCGTCTGTTTCACACTTATGGATTGTACTTGTTAAAAGCTGTTTAACAATAAACTCTGTTTTTCTTTTCAGAAAATGGGGAGAATTCAGTTACACCAATTAGACCTCTGCCTGTAAGTAGACATTGTTACAATTCTTTTTAGTGATATAATGTATGTGCTCTCTTACTGAATGCTTACATAGAGGAATTCAGAGATATCATTTAAATATATCATTTTCTATCAACATATGAATTCAATAGCTTTAGTGCTAGAGCCCAGGAGTCAGATATAAATACTATCCTGTGTAGCTTCTACACACTGTCCATATAAATTCTCAGCTTGATATGAGATATATACACATACAGTACGTATTACATATCATGACAGCACCCCAAATACTGAATGGAATTTAGAGATAGATTTTACCTCTCAGTATTCTATTTTATAGGCCTGTAAACATAAATAGAAATAGTTTCTAATATGAATATCTAATCCCAGTTTGATAACAACAATTGTGTAGCCAATATACTACACTAGAAGTATAATAAAAGTCATTGAGGAATATATTATAATTTTATAATTGAGTCTATGATTTCATCTTGTATCACACTGACCCTGAGCTATGAGCTGACAGTGTAAAGGCAAATCCAGTAAATGATCAGCGTCAAGGACATTTATCCCTTTTGCACTTAATGAAGCACAACTTACAGTTCTGCTTCTCTGTTGTAGTTCAGCAGCTGTATGAGGGCCCAATACTGCTGACACATTTATGCAAATTAGGGGTTGGAAGGGAAATTGTGTGAACTTTTTGTCACAGAACAAGGAAGTAAAAATGTTTTCCCCTTCACACCCCTAATTTGCATATGCAAATTAGGATTCAGTTTGGTATTCAGCCTAATCTTTCGCAAATGATTTGGGGGTTTGGCAAAATCCAAAATAGTGGATTTGGTGCATCCCTAATTAAATGCAGTTTCAACTATTTACCCTGCACATAAAAATTGCTCATAAAGGAGAACTAAAGTATAACTAAAGAAGTAGGTAGAAATGTTGTACCTTGTTTTGTGCTTCTGTACCAGCCCAAGGCAACCACAGCCCTTTAGCAGTAAAGATCTGTGTCTCCAAAGATGCCCCAGTAGCTCCCCGTCTTCGTTTCTGCTGATTCACTGCACATGCTCTGTGATGCTGTCAATTACTGAGCTTAGGGACCCACTCACAATATACAGTACACATAGAATAGAAATGTCACAATATAAGGCTGATTAGTAATTAATACAGACAATTACTAGATGACTGCACAGAAACCAGTGCAATTAGCATCAGAATTTAATAATTAGCCCTGTAGCATCAGCTTATATTACAGACCAACCTCATTATCTGCTGGATAATTAGTGATGACCCCTAAGCTTAGCTTCTCAACAGCTGCTCAGAGCCCACTAAGCATGTGAGTGTCACAGACACTTTCCAAGATGGTGACCCCCAGTTATAAGTGTAAAGTCCTGGATCATTGCTGCTATTGACAAGCTGAAACTTTTGGCTGGTGCAATAAGTTCACTATATAAAATATGCCATTTTTAGGGTTTAGTCCTCCTTTTAATGATAATACACTGCACTACAAAATACCTGAGCTGAATTTGCCTTTGACAAGAAACATTTCCACTAATGTTGTCCCCTCTTTTACTTTATCAAGCAAAAATACTTTCTTTAATAAAATGTCTCTTCTTGACTCCTAGTCCTACTATTACAATCCAGACCTACTTTATTTATCCCACATTTACCAACATCAGCACTGATTTACCAAACAGAAGCATTTCTCTCTGGAGAAATAAAACAGTGTTGCTAGATGCAAAATAAACACACTCTGGCTCATTTATCAACACTGGACAAATTTGCCCGTGGGCAGCAACCCAAAGCAACCAATCAGTGATTGTCTTTTTTCAGCCCGCTGCAAGTGGAACAATGAATGCAACCATTTGGTTGGTTGCCCTAGGTTACTGCCCATGGATAATATTGTGTGTTAATAAATGAGTCCCAGTGTGTTTGGTTTTAGGCTTGGGCTCACTTCTGGTTTAGGGGATTAAAATAAAATATGGAAATAAATGAAGCAAGTTGCACATCAGTAAAACTTTCATTTCAATCAGCTCTATATGGTGACAGAAGGCTTTATGAAATGCTCATGTCTGTGAAAAATAAATAGAAAACTTTACTTATAGACTCCTTATCCAACCTTATTATAGTTCATTGGTGCAGTGGAACTTCCATATTAAATGTACATTATTTCCAAAGTACAATAAACATAAAATTCTCACATTACATAAATGCTGTGATATATTTCTATATATATATATATGTATTATATATTTCTATACTTTATGTTACAGAAAATGTTAAGAAGACTTCGCAGAGCACTGAACTTCTGCAAAGGCCGCACAACGGTAAGGCTACTAATACCTTGTTTACTCTAATAACTGAAGGAGAAACTGTATCAGGGACACATTGTTTGTAACAGAAAATAATCTTTTGTTGGTTATTTTGCCCTTTTACTGTAATCAGGCCCGGATTTTGGGCTTGGCCACCCCTAGGCCCGCTGGGTCCTAGCGCCCACACCCTCACAAGCACATAAATCCGGACTGACTATAATGTCTTCCAAACACTCCACTGGGAAAATATAACACAACTTTAATTGCTTCTATATAAAAAGCACTATATTAAATATACAAGAAATAAACATATAAATAACTTATAAATCAGTCCTATGTGCATGGATCTGGGATACGGACAAACCTGGCAGCAAATGGGCAGAACCCCTTGATTTCTTTACTTACTCCCCTGTTTTAATAGGAAAGCAGTTTCTTGATTAAAATAAAGATAAATCCTTAGTCTGGAATTTTCTCTGAATATAAGTTTAGCAGATATTATTACATAAAAGTCATTTTGATGTTCACAGGATTCCAGTAGCAGCAGTGACGCTGATCTAATAAAATCTCGTGGAAGCCACGAGGAGAAACCTGAAAGTAAGGAAGCTTATAGTGTAGAAAATAACAACTGTAAGAAAAAAGGAAACAACAATACTAAGGAATTAGTAAACGAAGAAGCAGAAAACAAGGAAAATGTCAGAGAGGAAAAAGAAACCACTAAAACACAACATAGTGAATCATATAGTGGAATAAATCAGGAATATGTGAGAAGCCCAATCAGAGAAGCTGAAATTCTTCCAGGTACAGTTTTTGATGAGTAATTATTTAATTTATATATTAGTCTGAAAAGGACCAGTGTAATGGTTATTACCTTGTAACCATTTATTCTTCATACAGCAATCTTCCATATTTCTGAACAACAGCTACAAATGTGACATAAGTAGCACATTGTATAATATGTAGGGTTGCCACCTTCTGTCCCATTGAACTCCCGTGGGCAGGGGTTGGAGCCACAATATAATAGGGGTGGGTCCATGATGCAGCAGGGGTGGGTCATGACATCTGGGGTGGAGCTATGATATGGCAATTAGTCAATCGCCACATCAATCATAAGAAATCCTGCCCAGTTTTCCTAATTTAGAAAACCGGGTAGGCAGCTTTGACCTTGACAGTCCTTCATAAAACTGGGCTGTTAGGGTCAAAACCACACAGGTGGCAATCCTAATAATGTGTCCTTAGAATGGCACCATTCCTGTCTGTTTCACACTTATGGATTGTACTTCTTAAAAGCTGTGTAACAATAACACTATTTTTATTTTCAGACTCTCAAGAGCCTTGTGAGAATGGGTTGGATTCAACTAATGTTCAAGCAACTCCTGTAGCAGATCAGGGACAGGAGAAGACTAGGTATGTTTCACGGTGACTTTAGCTTTTCTGCTAGAAATCCTGCCTGGATTTTGGTTGCATTTCAAGCCCTTTTGTTACAGCCAGACAAACCACAACACATATTTTGGGATTGTAGCTTTAATATATTATTTATATAAGGGAGGCACCCCAAAATGGTTCTGTTTGTCATCCCTGGCCTCTCTGCACATTCCCACTATTTGTTACCCAGGAGACTGCTGGGATCAGAGGGGCCAAGTGATAGAACTAAGTTACATAAAGTTTATCACTAGATGCTCGGGATGATTTCACATTAAAGGCCAGGCAGAGATTTTAGAAGGCATCATGTTTTAAATAAATACATAGGTTTGTACTGAAACATACACGTTCCACGAGTAATTACATATATTCTGTTCATATAGTGAATAACTTGCCCCCTATCATAAACTGCAAGGATAAGTTATCAAATAGTTCCACAACCAGATAAATTGTCCAAGCACTTTTATACAAGGCATTACAAGGTGATTTCTAATATCTTCATTCGAACAGGGTGACATTATTTATTATGATACAAGTCAGTGAGTCACGTGACAAATGACATCACTGAGCAGTGATAATAACTGGTGACATCACTAAGCAGCATTTATATAGTGAATAAAGTACCCCCTCTTGTAAATTATAAGGATATTATAAGTTACCAAGGAGTTTCATGACCATATGTATATATTTCATGATCATGGAACGCTGAGGTAACTTATGTAATATCCTCATATTTTGCAACTGGGGGTACTTCTTTTATTATAATACACACGTTTCAGTGAGTCATGTGACAGAAATGACATCAGAACTCAAGTTTATTACTGATAACATCAGAACTCACCATTTCTAAGGATATCATTTACAAGATATTCATGGCTTTTGTGTATAAGGATATAATACACAGAATATCTCTGGCTGTTGTGTATTTTATATGTATTTAACACTTCTCAATGTGCTTTCAGAGTGTCTAAGACATCCATCAATGACTACGACCTGCAGAGTGTACTGGGTAAAGGCAGCTTTGGAAAAGTGAGTTGATCAGTCCTTAAATAAGATAAAAAAATACAAATAAGCAAATCTCTGGTTACTGACTGCACTTTTCCTCACTGTTTCGATCACTCCAGGTATATCTTGCACAACACAAATCTTCTGGAGAAGAGGTTGCCATCAAGACAATAAAAAGGGATTTGATAACAACCTTTTTTGACATTACGAGGTGAGTTAAATGGGAATGAATATGGATATTTTGTATCTGTTTCAAATATCCTTAGATTTAAGGCAATTAAGCACAGGCCAACTTGACAGTGATCAGAACAATTAGTATGTGGGCCAAACAGTTGGACATTATGCAGTTTAAATGGAGGGCCAATTATTTAGCCAATGAGTAGAAAGTTAATGGCACATTCTTGTTTTTGTTTAATATTCAGGTTGAAACTGGAGAAGGCCATTCTTGAAGAGGCTAAAAGAAAGAACAACCCTTTCCTTGTTGGCCTATATGCCTCATTTAAGAGCAAAGACCATTATTGCTTGGCAATGGATTACTGTCCCGGCGGTGATTTGGCAAGTTATATGAATCACCGTTCCTTTCCAAAGGAGACAGCAGTGTAAGTAACATTCTACTGTTAGGGACCTTCTAAGGGTAAGATTTTTGCAGCACCCTAAGTCCTGTACCCATGCATGGGACCTACTGAACATTTAATGCTGTGCTGCATATAGAGGTCTTCTGTTTGCACACCTGGAAAATTTAAAATACGGATTTCCATTTGTCATTGGAAATCTGCTCTTTATGTTTAATAGGGTGACCCTGTGCCCATTTGAGTGAAGGAAAAGTAATTGGAAGGAAAGTATCAGGTCTGTCCCCTCTGGTGCTAAAAAAGTTAACTGTGCCCTAGAAATAGAGAGCCTGGCTCAGTGAATATGGATATAATATATATAATATTATGTTTAGGAAATAACTCAGTCTTTTTGTTTTTTCTTTGTAGATTTTATTCAGGTTGTATAGTTTTAGGCTTACAGTTCCTGCATGAAAGACATATTATTCACCGGTAAGTATGAATCAAATATTAATAGCCACGTGCCCTTAAGGCAAACATAATTTATTCCCATGTGTTGATCAAGCGCTGGGAGTCCCATAGACTTTCCTATTGGGAAGGGCTCAATCTGCCCCAGGGCTGCTCCTGCCATGAAGGAGGGTGAGAACTTTGCTTCAGGCAGAAGTGAGTGGCCAGTTACAAGGGGCAGTAAAAAGCCACTTCTTATAACTTTAAGAGCTAAATTTCCGGGTTTTAACCCAGAAATTCAGCTCTGCTAGTGCAGAGAGTGCTATTGTGCTCATTACACTAGTGATGTTGCCCCCCCTTTGACCCACAACAATTCTAATATTTAATCATAGCTGCCCCAGAATCGCCCCTGATTTGCCCTTGTTTCACCTGGAAGCTTCCAAATATAATGGACTTTCCCCAGCTCATTGCTGCTACCCCTAGTGGCTCCCATTTCCATCCACTTTAAAGGCACCAGTTTCTTTGCCCGGGAATGTCACTGACTTCATGATGAGGCAGGAATATAAAACCACCACCCTCCTCTTTTTATACATGTATATAGAATAGAATAGTGTCCCTGTACTAAAGTAATAATGTTCTTTTGCATTGCAGAGATATAAAGCCACAGAATATCTTGCTGAACAGGGATGGTTATGCCAGAATCACTGATTTTGGCATTGCAAAGAAAAGTAAGATTTTGATTTTTCTAGGAAGGGGGTCAAGCAAATACATCTGTCCAGGGCCTATAATTTATGAGGCTCACACAGCAGGGCTTACTCTTGGTACAACTCACTGTTTACTATTATATGTACCAATTTATTTATGTTTCAGACCTTCATTAACTAGTACTCACTGTTCTAGGAGATAAAAAGACAACAGGGGGCTATGGTAGTAAGCAAGTAACATTGTGACTACTGCCAAGGTAAAAATGGCAACCATAGCCCATAACAAGCCTAAATAAGTGGAAAATACATCAATATTCATATTTATTCATCACTTAATATTTCTAGTAGACAAGAACATTCTGAACATGAATTACACAGAGGTAGAAATGTCATATCGAAATGATGCTGATTTGCAGCTAAAACCTACGTTTTGTCTCTGTTTCAGCTGCAGAATATGATGGCAAAGCTTATACCGCATGTGGATCTTATCCCTATATGGCCCCTGAAATTTTCAGTTCCAATAACCATGGAAAATCTGTAGACTGGTGGGCACTAGGGGTATTGATATATAAAATGCTTCTCAACAAGGTGAGTGTCTGTTTGCAACAGAATTTTTAGTTTTGCATGGATAGTGCTGGATTATTGGAACTGAGTGACCAGCTTCATGTAGTATTAAACTGAATAACCCTAAAATAGAGTTGCCACCTGGACATGGGCTTCCTGGGTCAAGGAAGGAAAACCGGGCAGGATCTTCCTTGATTGACAGAGTGATCAGCCAATTACTGATCGCCATGTCATAGCCCCACCCCATGATGTCTCTTGTCCCACCCTCAACATCACTGATCCACCCCTCTGACATCATGACTCCTCCCCCTGCCCAGAGCCTGGGCCATGGAAAGGTGGCAACCCTACCCTAAAACTGAATTACTTAACGTGTCAATGCATTCTTTCCTTTGTAATCGAATTCCATTGTTCCTTTTCAGTTGCCATTCAATGCATTTCTTGTGGAAACCCTTTTTAAGAGGATCAAAGAAAATGAGCCACACTATCCAAAAAATCTGGATAAAGACGCCACTAGTATCATACAAAATGTAAGTTGTCAGCAATTTGGATACTGGGGCTTTGTGTTTAGGGATAATCCCACAGACAGGGTATGAGCCCACTAATGGAAGCCAAATTTAAAGGAATTGTTCAGTGTAAAAATAAAAACTGGGTAAATAGATAGGCTGTGCAATATAAAAAATGTTTCTAATATAGTTAGTTAGCCAAAAATGTAATGTATAAAGGCTGGAGTGATTTCATGTATAACAAGTCAGTCAGATCACTACTTCCTGCTTTTCAACTCTCTTTGTTTACATTGACTGGTTGCCCTGGCTACCAGACAGTAACCAATCAGAGACTTGAGGGGGGGCCACATGGGTCATTTCTGTTGCTTTTGAATCTGAGCTGAATGCTGAGGGTCAATTACAAACTCACTGAACAGAAATGTACCATGTGGCCCCCCTTCAAGTCGCTGACTAACTCAGAGTTATAGAGCTGAAAAGCAGGTTGGATTCTGGCTGTTTTATTAGACATCTGTTCACTCCAGCTTTTATATATTACATTTTTGGCTAACTAACTATATTAGAAACATTTTTTATTTTGCACAGCCTATCTATTTACACAGTTTTTATTTTCACACTGAACTATTCCTTTAAAGCCAAACATTAGCAATTGGATGATAGTACAGCTATGAGATCCCTTATCTGGGAACCTATTATCCAAAAAGATACAAATTACCGGAGGGCCATTTCCATAGATTCAGTTTTATGCAAATAACCCCTTATAGGGTTAGTCATTTTTTTATTATTTCAATAAAATCTTTTACTTGATGGTAACGGAACTATATGAATCCATATTAGTGCCTAAACAGTCCTACTGGGTGGTCTAATGTTTAAATGTTAGCACACTTAATATACAGTGAATGAAATTATGGAAAGATCCCCTATCTGTAAAACCCCAGACCCCAAGCTTTCTGGATAACAGATTCCTACCTGTCCAACTTTGTAGCATTTCCATAAGCTAGCATGCTAGAAAGGGTTAACTCTGCCTTCAAACTGTTTGCTTTATTTCTCATAACATTCATTTTAAAAAATACAATAGTTTTAAATGAATATGCCAATGTAATTGCTATATAAAGTGTTTTCTGACCAATGAAACAATGTAGCAGGTTGGCTGAATACAAAGCAAACACATGGGCAGATCCTGCTTTTGAATTACTGTTAACTGAAAAGCATTGGATAAATGTTGATGATATAAATATAACAGGCTGTGTTGTGTGTATAACGATATCTACTTATATATATTTATAGCTCTTGAGGAAAAATCCACAGGAACGACTAGGAAGTAAATTTGATGCAGAGGAACTGAAGGAAAGTTCATTCTTTAAGGTAAAGTTTATATATTACACATCTTTACAACAGTCATCATAAAATAAATCATTGTATAGAAGTGATAGAGAAAATTGTATTCATTGGCATTCAATGAGAACTCTATATCCCAACCCATCATGGAACTTGTGGAACATTTGGCTAATGTCGTGTCTGCTTCCTATTAATATTACTTATAGCTGGGAATTATCATTTAACAGGCTCAGAAGAGCAACTTTTTTTACCCTGTTTTACAGGAACTGGACTTTGATGCCCTTTCTAAAAAACAGATAAAGGCCCCGATCATTCCCCAGGAGAAAACACCAGGATGTTGCTGGTGTTGTTGTTTGTGTTATTTATGTCAAAGACAGATTGTGATGTCACAACGAAAATACAGAAGAGAAGCCAGCTTTGTAAAAGATTTATTGAAAAACTTCCATTGTTCTGCACGTTTACAAGACCTTGACTGAAGAAGACCGAGAAGACCAAACGAGCAGGGCCAAACGATTGCATTACAACAATGGCAAAGGGCACTGATGGGACAAAGATCACATCCACTAGCCAGTTTTACTAAGGTAAAATCAAACCTGCTGATCAATATATGGCTGATTTTTGGCCAGATATTGATCGGGGAGGCCCGTCTCAACACCCCATATGGACAGATAAGCTGCCGAATCAGTCTAAAGGCCACCTTAACCCTAACCCCACCAACCTTCACTGCAATCATGACAAAGAAAATATATATCGTAAAGGTAAAGAGTGGAACCTTGATGTGTTCAAGATCAGCCTAGAAGAAGACCTTAGAAGGGGACTAGACCTAGAAGACAGACGGACATAGGAAGAGAAAGATCAAACTAATTTGACTTACTATAATTCCCAACAGTGTATTTGTTTAAGAAACCCTCCCTAACCCCCCTCAGCCTACTGTTACCTCTAATGATTGGCACTATCACTGCCCAGTTGCCTCTCAAACAGTCGGCTGTGGGGAGGTTGGTGCAATAAATCAATAGGTTCTCCAGCCTATTGATTCATTGCAATGGCCCCCAAACCCAGTCCAAAACTGGCCATAGAGCCAAAGCAACTGGGCAACATTCAAACTCCTGCTGGGTGAGGGGGCGGGTGTGTGGGTGGGGGGAGGGTATTAACCCTTTGGCCAAGCTTTTGCTTTTCAGCAAGGGTTAAGCAAAGAAAATACTTTTGGGGATGACTTTAAGTTATATTAAACATTCTTATCTATGAAAGCATAGTTTTGTTAGTAAAATTGTATGTATTGTTTTTATTATACTCAACATTCAATAAAGATCATTTCCTTTGCAATAACCATGTATTGTATCATTTTATGATTCATCAATTTAGGAGCATTTTAGTTGGGGGGGAAGCTATGCTACCAATATATAGTGATGTGTATAGAGATACTGTTCTGATAATCTTATTTCAGTAGCAAGGGGCAGGGCAACAGAATTTCACACTTGATTTGGGCTCAGATAATTTAAAATGTTGTGTTCTCTCTATAGGAAGTATTTCCTATGGGGAGGGCTTTTAGTTTGTATAATCCAGTTTTCAGGCCTGGATTTAGGGAGAGGCCCCCAAAGCCCAGGCCTAGGTGCTCCTAACATCTATATAACTGTGTCAGTATAAGCCCCAAAAAGAAAAAGCAGGTCAAATGTAGCAGAGTTGTAATAGATAAATGTATTAACAATGCCAAGCTGCCAATGTAATTTGCTCGCCGTCGTCCCACTTGCCCCTGGGCCCCGAGAAGACTCAGAAGAGAGAGTAGAGGAAACCGGCTGGCCCCATAAGAACATCTTCTTCCTGGTCACGCTGCATGCGTAATGATGTCATCACGTGCAGCCCACAACTTAAACTCTACATGTGGCCGTGCTGGTCGCTCCTGTGTGAGTGGTGGAGTGTGAGCGTGCGGCAAGCCACAACGCGCACTAATTTTCAGGTCAGTTTACCTGGTGGGTGGCTGCTGCCTGGCTGTAAGTGTGGTCAGTAATGTGCAATTTAAAAGTGCAGCCAGCCACAGCAGGCAGGATTACCGTACACTACAGTGCTTTTTTACTTTATTGGAAATCTGCCACTCACTTGTTAGGTTAAATAATTAATTATATTAATAATACTCTGTCTGCTGACTAAAATAAATAATAATATGATCTTATTCAGAGGGTGCACTGCAAGGTGCAAGCCACTCATAAACATCAAGAATAGAAAGGCTAGATTGGACTTTGCTCAAAAACATCTAAAAAAAAACACAGCATAGTTCTGGACAAACATTCTTTGGACAGATGAAACCAAGATCCACCTCTACCATAATGATGGCAAGAAAAAAGTATGGAGAAGGTGTGGAACAGCTCATGATCCAAAGCATACCACATCATGTATAAAACATTAAGGAGGCAGTGTGATGGCTTGGGCTTGCGTGGCTGCCAGTGGCACTGGGACACTAGTGTTTATCCATGATGTGACACAGGACAGAAGCAGCCAAATTAATTCTGAGCTGTTCAGAGACACCGTCTGCTCAAATCCAGCTAAATGCAGTCACATTGATTGGGAGGCGTTTCATAATGACCCAAAACATAGAGCCAAAGCAACCCAGGAGTTTATTAAAGCAAAGAAGTGGAATATTCTTGAATGGCCAAGTCAGTCACCTGATCTGAACCCAAATGAGCTGCATTTCACTTGTTGAAGACTAAACTTCGGGCAGTAAGGCCCACAAACAAACAGCAACTGAAAGCTACTGCAGTAAAGTCCTGGCAGAATATTAAAAAAGAGGAAACCCAGAATCTGGTGATGTCCATGAGTTCAAGACTTCAGACTGTCATTGCCAGCAAAGGGGTTTCAACCAAGTATTAGAAATGAGTATTTTATTTTCAGTTTTTTAATTTGTCCAATCACTTTTGAGCACCTGAAATGAAGTGATTGTGTTCAAAAATGGCTTTAGTTCCTCACATTTTTATCCAATCTTTTTGTTCAACCCAATGAATTAAAGCTGAAAGTCTGCAGTTCAACAGCATCTGAGTTGTTTCATTTAAAATTCATTGTGGTAATGTACAGAACAAAAATTACAAAAAAGTTGTGTCTGTCCAAATATTTATGGACCTAACTGTATGTGGGCAATATATATATATATATATAGATATATTTATACATGGTGACGGTAACATAGTAAGTTTGGTTGAATAAATATACACATCCATCAAGTTCAATCTCAAGTCTATATACAACCTGCCTAACTGCCAGCTGATCCAGAGGAAGGCAAAAAAAACCATCTGAAGCCTCTCCAATTTGGGGGAAAATTCCTACCTGACTCCAAAATGGCAAACAGACTAGTCCCTGGATCAACTTGTACTATGAGCTATCTTCCATATCCCTGTATTCCCTCACTTGCTAAACACAATCCAACCCCTTCTTAGAACTATTGAGGTGCCGACTATCTGTGTGGATTCAATTAAAGAGGGTGAAGTAAAAAAACACTAAGCCCCGTCCATATCCAGGATCGGGCCCCAGGGCAATCAGCCTAAGCCTCTATTAAGGGTTCAGTTATCCACCAACCTCACAGCACAATTATTGTTGTACTATAAATATACACAAAACACTGCACCTGACACTTTGTAATGAGGAATTGTACATTTGTATACTGGGGACACAATTGTGCTGAAACAGGAAAATGTTTTCCTTTAAATTTGATGTTCGGAGCAGAAAATTGACAAGAATATCATTGTACTCTATAGCAATAAGGGGGGACTATCTTGAAACCCAAAATATAATATAAGCCTCTACACTAACTACAATCAAAACATTTTGGGGGGCAGTTTACTCAAATACATCATTTGTCCTTAGTCCCTTGGGAATATGAAGAGTAACTTCAGTGACCCCACACACACATCTGAATACTGGAAAGCGTCAGAAGATAAAGGCAAATAAAAAATAAATACCAATTGACATAATAAAATTTAACGTAAAGGTAAAACGCGCCATTTGATCCATTGGGCAACACATTGAACAGTGAAATAGTTTAGAAGATCACTCAGCAATTATTTATTTTGTGGCATTTTGGAAACACAGGAAAACACACAGTATTTAACAAATAAAACAAATATATAAAATTAAGCTTTAGGGCTCCATAATGGACGTGGAGCTAGGGTCTATTGGGTGGGTGCATCGCCCCGGGGGATTTTCCATGATGCCTGGCATATTTGTATCTCTGCTCCGGCCCCACATCACAGACATAGCTCCAGTTCGTGTGTTAAAGCCAGAAGAAGTATGTGTTGTGTTTGTTAAAGCACACAGTTATATTAGAGTAAATACAAATTATTTTAGTGGGGGAGGGGGATTTGCAGACACATTTTTATTTATTTTTTCCCCTCAACCGACCATTTTTTTCTCGCCCAGCATTTTTTTGGGGTGGGGGGGAGACACTGCTGATGTGTCGCAGGTAGTTGGGTGACATGGGATTGCAGCTGAGTCACTTTCTGACATTAAAGACATTTCATTCATTTTTGATTGTTTGCAAGACATGAAATATCCTGTGTAATGTCCTTTATATACACACTGTACTATTGTAATTACAAGTCTTGGCAAATAAACGTGTAACCCTATGGACACCCCTTCTGTTGGTTTTACACTCCCGGGTGGCATTTATCTGATGGCACAGGAAATACCTGAGTCACTGGCAGTGGTACTGGGAGGGACTGGCTACCTGGTACTTATTAGCACCGTGTCTCCCCCTAGTGGGACCCAGGAATGCACCTACAGGGGTCCCACTAGGAACAGTAATAATCACACACAGTATTTGTTAAATAACTTTTTATCTAAAAGTAAATGTGCAACTAAAACAAACAACTCTCCTAACAAGGTGGCAATAGGATCTCACTAACTAGGGCCAGTGCAATGTTTCTAACCAAAGAAGGAAAAGTCCTTTAAAGTAATTTCAAACAAACCGACTCTGAAATCTTCCAGCGTTCCTTAGGATACGGTCACTTTCATAGGTATTGGAACTGCCCCCCCAGCCCCAAATGTACAAAGCAGCATGTAGAAAAGCAGGTGGAGGCCTTGGTATTTTACTTGATTAATTGAATCAGTTGTAAATACTGGTGTCCTGCTCCAAATTAAACCATGTGTGCTCATTATTAAGGACAGACACTGTTTATTCTTTATTAGTAAATGTTATCAGAAGGGTTTCCTTGTAAACTGCCTGGTGTATATAGTTATGGGCTGAAGCAGAACATCTAATTAAGGGCATAGACAAACATGTGGTTTTCAGTTTTTTAAAAAAGCAACCACTGTGTAAATGCGCAGGCTCTTTGCTAGGGATGGGGGCACCTCAATGATGATGGTGCAGCTGTTTTGGGGGACAAGTTGGTTAGAGGGTTGCAGGAGATTTCAGTAAAAGATTCAGTGGAAGACAGTATGGTACCAGCATTAAATGTATGTTTGCAAATGCAAGGAATCTGACTGGTAAAATGGGAGCTGAAGGTGCTGGAGGGAAAATATGATGTGATTAGCCGAAACATGGCTGAATGAGTCACTTGACTTGGCAGTTAATATCAGTGGCTATACTTTGTTTCCCAGGGACAGAGGCAATAGAAAAGGAGGAGGGGTATGTCTGTTTGTTAGGCAGGATTTAAATCTAATATAAAGGAGGAGGTGATGTTAGAAAATGATAAACAAAGAGGGTTTGTTCTAATGAAATCCACCATGTGTTACTGCTCTCTTTCCTTAATTTGGCCACATCAGTCCGACCAATATAATACATAAAAGGAGAATAGGATGGAGCACACGATTCAGCAGACTATTGCTGCAAAATATTTAATAATCAAGACATGTTTCAGATCAACATGGATCCTTTTTTAAGTCCCATGTCAATCCGAAACATGTCGTGATTAATAAATATTTTGCATAAATATTTTAGTCTGCTGAATCTTGTGCTCCATCCTATTCCTCTTTTATGTTAGAAAATGAGGGGGCAGAAGTCTTATCGGTAGAGTTCTTCACCAATTGTAAAGAGTCCAGCAAATTAATTGTAGGAGTCACTATAGACCCCCTAATGTAAGCGAGGAGGAGGAGGAGGCTAAGCTCCTGATGCAAATAGAAAAGGCTGCTAGTTTGGGTAAAGAAATGATAATGGGGGATTTTAATTGCCCAGATATTGACTGGAGCAACAGTACTGCCAGATCAGTTATTGGGAACAAGTTTATAAACTGTTACATGACAATTTTATGGCCAACCAGTAAAAAATGCTCTACTAGATCTAGTGATCTCAAATGACCCAGAACTTGTGCAAATGTGCAATGCATTTAACCCCTGGGTAAATGTGACCAAAATGTTATATCATTTAATGTCTTGTGCAAAAAACAAATATACACTGGGGCAACAAAAACCATTAATTTCAGAAAATCTCATTTTAGTGCCTTGATAAGGTTGTATAGCATAACTATGTATGTATACTAATTCAATGTCTCATATACAATATGTTATCGTCCCTTACACAGAGAAACTAATGACAACCAAACGTCAGCAGAGGTATCACTACTGTTTAGCAAATAACTCTGTTTGATTAAGCCTTTTGCTTAAGGGTACGCTCCTACACAGGACTAGGTGAACGGTCAATTCATACCTGATGTAATGGAAGCTAAAATACTTTCTTCTAATTGGTTAGT
The DNA here is from genome assembly GCA_038501925.1 of Xenopus petersii. NCBI lineage: Eukaryota > Metazoa > Chordata > Amphibia > Anura > Pipidae > Xenopus > Xenopus petersii. The sequence goes on along the minus strand of CM076689.1, from coordinate 33,132,351 downwards.
AAGTTAAACCACCCTAACTAGTTCTGTAAGTTCCTGGTCCATAAATAAAGGATCTGTTCAGCTATATTGTAGAACAGAACAAATAAGACTCCTGATCTGCATCTGTTCTCTTGCATGCAATACTCCTGTAGCGGACATCCCCTTTGTATTTGAAGGTTTGACCTTAAGAAGTGGCACCCCAGATGGGACTGAACGTGATCCAAGAGACCACCATAAGCGACCCTAGCAGTCCTACTCATTTCACAAAGCAACCAAGAAAAAATGGTATAGAAAGAATAAGGCAAAATTGTAGTTAGTGACAGGCAGCAATAATCATATTAGAACAGGATCTTATCAGAATTCAGAATTCAGAAAAAATGGCCAAAAGAAAATTGCTGCCAAGTAGGAGGGAAGTACAAAGAACAGATGCGAAATCCCCATGCACAAAACATAATAAAGTATACATGCAATGATGTCATTGCATGCACCTTACAAATACCTTTTACAAATGTATATTAGTGTATCTAAATATATAAAAATAATTACATACCTTTTCCAAAATCACTAATTTTTTCTGGCTCTGAATTGCCATTGGTTGAAGCTTTGGTTCGTTTGCAGCATAAAATGTTATCGCTTTCCGAATTAACTCTCTTCCTTCAGCTGGCACCTTAATAGCGAGAATGGAATAATCACAGAAGCTTGCAAAAATCAACACTCATTTCCCCCCCCAAAAAAATACCTTATACAAAGCTAGAGTAACATTTTTTTTTTTAAAGTAAATTTTTTTCAAGACTTTTCCTGTATTTTAAGAAAATTAGTAGTGAGCTTTAAATCAACACTTACCAACAATAGTATCACAATCATTTGGTAGATCTTGTGAGGTAGATTCATTAGGCATGTCCAACCGAAACACGATAGGAGTGGAACTCAGGTTATGGACTGCATTGAATGTATTTTTTGACTGACCTTTAGTGTTCCCATTCACTATAATTGTATCCTTTATATCATGCGGCTGAAAATTATCAGAATTTTGATCATTTTTAGAAACACTATTTTCTATTATTCTTTCAGAAAAGCTCATTACTTGCTGCTGTTCTTTAGATGTTGGAGAACTTTGTAAGGGTTGCTTTTCAACAAGTATATTACTTGGGGATGAAGTATCATCTCTTTGTGAGAAAAAACGTCAGCAGCCACCATAGAAGCTCAAAAATTATCGTGATATATTGGACCAGAAGGATCAAACGCCTCTTTGCAGCATCCTCCAGTTTTCATTCTGTAATTGATCTGTGATAGCTCTATTGAAAATTTTAACTCGTTAACGAAAAGTTTCTGATTAAGAGAATCCAAAGATTTACATAATTTAGAATCCGTTTTCAGGACAGTTTGTTCTGCTGCTTTTGTCCGATTGCTGAACTCCATCAGCAGGGAACAGTGAGGTTGCTCCTTCTGCCTTGATACCTTCATTAGCGCTGCCCTTTCGTTCATTAATAATGGCCATATGTTGCCGACAACTTGCAGTCATAGTCTTTTTGGCTCTAAAAATCTTTTTCACTGAGGTATTTGTACAGTGAGCCATTTGTACCTAGGAGTGGAGAATGAAAACTAAGTTTAATGTTCATACACATGAAACCATGATATCCAAAATGTAAGTAAACTAGGAATGCACTGAATCCAGGATTTGGTTTGGGATTCAGCCTTCTTCACCAGGATTCGGATTTGCCGAATCCTTCTTCCCGACAGAAGCGAATCTGATTCCTAATTTTTGGAAGTAAAAAATGTTTCCCCTTCCCGCCCCTAATTTGCATATGCAAATTAGGATTCGGTTCGGCCAAATCTTTCGCGAAGGATTCGGGTGTTTGAATCTTTCGCGAAGGATTCGGGGGTTTGGCTGAATCCAAAATAGTGGATTCGGTGCATCCTAAAGCAAACTAGTAAATCTAAGGTCAACATTTTTTTCCTCAGTGTCTTGTCAACAATGTATATCTTTTGATCTTCCTGATATTACCACAGATACTACAAGGAGACAGTTGCATAAATTGGGCTCGTCGGCCCCATCCCACTCACACAAAAAACCCTACAGGGCACCGCAAGAACAGTTTCCCCCTCAGGCTACACCTCCTGACTTTTAATGTGCCTCTATTTTAAAGGTACGAGAGATGACTACGATGCAGCATTTTTCATTTATTCTGATGTATTTTCTACACATTCATAAACATAGACCAACTGAGTCTATGGTGGGGAAACTATTGAATGTGGAGCATCAAAGCAAACTGCGGGGGTCATTTTTGATCACTGGGCAAATTTACCCCGGTCAGTTACCATAGCAACCAAATTGTTGCACTCATTGTTCTAGCTGCAGTTGGTTGTAAAAAAAAACAATCACTGGCTGTTTGCTACGGGTTACTGCCCAGTCGCTAATTTGCCTATATTTGAAACATAAGTCCCACTGGCGTCCAGGGCCGCCATCAGGGGGGGGGGGACAGAGGGGACAAGTTCTACTGAACACCAAAGTGGGGTTTTTTTAAATCCCCTGGCCACCAATGTTTTATTTTAATACTCTATAGGCCCCTGCCACCATTTTTTTAAAAAAAATATTTTATGGGGCCCCAATTTTTTTTTTAACTTGTAAGGGGGGCCTTGGCGCCAAAGTTTTTTAATAATATATTTTCTGCAGCCCTAATTTTTTTTTTAACTTGTAAGGGGGCCCTGGCTTCAAGGTTTTTTTTAAAAAAAATATTCTTGGGGCCCCAATTTTTTTAACTTGTAAGGGGGCCCTTGCGCAGGTCCGGACTGGGAATCAAAATAGGCCCTGGCATTCCAAGTACACAGTGGCCCAAGCAGTCCCCCACCAGCCCATTAAATAGTGAGCTTACAGCAGCCCCTCTGGCATTTGCCAGAACCCACAGATTGCATGTCCGGGCCTGCCCTGGCGCCAAGGTTTTTTGAAAAAATATTCTTGGGTCCTCAATTTTTTTGACTTGTAAGGGGGCCCTGGCGCCAAGGTTTTCTTTAAAGAATATTCTTTGGGGCCCCAAATTTTTTAACTTGTAAGGGGGGCCCTGGCACCAATGTTTTTGTAAAATAACTTTTATGGGGGACCTGGCACCAATGTTTTTTTTTTTAACTTATAGGGGGCCCTGGTCACCAATTATTTTTTTTTAACTTGTAGGGGAGCCCTGAACACCAATTTTTTTTTAAAAAAAACCTTTTATGGGGGGCCCTTGCACCACAGTTTTTTTTTTACCTATAAGGGGGCCCTGACCCCCTGATCTGGGGGTGGGGCCCCAAAAGTTTCTAATGGCAGCCCTGCTGGCATCTATAAGGATAATGAGTAGGGATGGGCAAATTTTTTCACCTTGTTTCGCCGAAAAAATGACGCCCATAGACTTGTATGGAGACGTGCGTCAAAAAAAACGACGCGCGACAAAATAATTTCGCCGCGCGACAAATTTTTTTTGACGCCCCTAGACTTTAATGGGTGTCTGCGACATTTCGCCGGCGGCAAATTTTTGGCGAAACGAAACAGGTCAAATTCGCCCATCCCTGACAATGAGAATATTTAGCAGCTACTGGACTGCTGAAGGAAGCACAGTCTTGCTCTCAGGCTTCTTTTAAGAAGGATTTCCATCCAAGAAGTTTCCATACTAAAGTAGAAGATTCTCCTTCATTAGAAACTTCACATGTCACTCTTATTAAATTGTAGTATTTTGAAATTAAACTGATGGAACAAAAAACACAACTTGCAAAAAGCCCAGTGACTCACTGGGCATAATTTCAAAAGGGAGTATAGTATACGCGCAAGGAGATCACTTGCACTTGAAGCGACACTGTCTCCAGCTATACACCCGGGACTATTTCCGGCGTCTCTCCAATCTCCTGCTCTGCGCAAAGTTCCACTCAACTACACACGAGCAGCACTGCCTTACGCTAATACTACTACCGGACTCAGTTCGAGTTGCTTCAAGCGCCAAGTTCATAAATATTTGTTTATAGAACTAGTCACGTATCTCAGAGAAACACTTCTTCTCTCTTTCCGAGTCCAACCAATTGGTATCGCGCCTCAAAACTGTTTAGTGTAGCGCAAAGAATGTAGATGCCCATAGTCAGCTGGCAGCCAATAGAAAGGCTGCTTTCACTTTCTCACATGGAGGCAAGTTGATGTTTTGTTTGTTATTTGAGAGGAGGTAAGGGTAGCGTGGGGTGCTGCAGAAGGGTTGCTCTCGGTTGTCTGTCGGACGTTAATTAAATTGTAGGTTCTTTTCTAATGTAACACCTATTTGGGCCATACGGGGTTGATTCACCAGCTAGTGCACTTGAGCATGGGTTACACGTGACGCTAACACTTCAGGCTAGGGCCTTCGCTATATGGAAGATTAAAGGTGTGGTGTAGTGTAACTACAACTCCCACAGGCTACTGTGCAATAAACAAAAGACTTGGGTGCCAGGAGGTTCTTAATAAAACAGGAACAAGGTTTATTGAACTATGCATGAGGCAAGTGACATCAGGTTTGTACGCACACAGGAGTTGAGGCAACAGCATATAGAGAGTCACACAGATCTGCAGGCAGGCTCACCTAGAGCAGACACAGGCATTTCATGAGGAAGAGCCTCCATTAGGCATTTGCAAAATTTACACACATTCCCTCCTGGAAGTTGTCAGGAAAGCAGCTTCTACCCTACAGTCCCTCTTCACTGAGGTCCCTGACTGGAGGCAACACACAAAGCCTCTGGGAAGCTACTCCTACTGCAAATCCTTGTTGGAGCTTCAGCTGCTCTTTCTCTCTAACCTCTCTGCCTTTCTCTCCTAGAGAGACTATGACAAGTCTGCCCTAGTGTATCTGTTCCTCATTCACAGGGTTTCCTGGTCCCCGACTTGGACACATGCCTTCTTCTGGGCCTTCTGTACTCAGTCCCCCTGAGCACATATAGCTGGATCAGCATCCAGAGGGAAAAGAGGAAGAGGCCACTCCTTACACACACTATAGTGCAGTGTAGCAGGAAGCTGTCACACCTCTCCTGGCAGATCACACCAAGAAAAAGATGGGGGCCTTAAAGCTGCAGGGCAGATTAACCCGTTAAGAAAGCAACAGTTGTGACATGACTTCTTAAGATAACAAAACATGGTAAAACTCTCTCATATACTAAAGCATAGTCAATTGCACAAGTATGTTGCTGCCACAGAAGCTGCAACAATCCTAAAACCCAAGGGTCTTGAAACAAATGACGTTAGGTTTCACACTAGGGTGGGGAAAGTACAGTCTAACTCAGCCAAAACTCGCCAAAAAGTAGCCAAAAGCCAAAATTAACCCAATTCATACACCGCTAATTCTATTTCCTGCATACCCTATACAGGTAAAGGTGGCCACAGACGTAGAGATAGTGACAATTGAGCTGATCTCTGCCCGATATGCCCACGGTGAAGTGGGCAATATCGGGCTGATCCGATCGTGGGCCCTAGGGCCCAATGAACTGCTCAAGATCCGATATGGGCAGTCGGAATTGGGGGACCACATAGATGCACAGATGCCGCTGTAATCTGATGGGATTTTTCAACCTGCCCGGATGGCCCCCAGACCAGGGCCGGAACTAGGGGTAGGCAGAGTAGGCACGTGCCTAGGGCGCGCCCAGCACATACCTTTAACTGCTGCCTACCCCCGTCCGGTCTTCATTACTGTTCTTTGTGCGCATGCGCACACTCCTTTGAGACAGGAGCGTGGCATGCAATGTGTGCAAGCGTGCGCACCTAAGTGAGAGTGCCGTGCGCTGTGACGCTTTTGTCAGCGTGCCTGCGCGCGCTCAGTGTAGGGGGCGACGCGGCAGGTCAGGTTGCCTGGGGCGCCTTCCCAGGCTGGCCCAGCCCTGCCCCAGACATGTATGGAGGCCTTAACACCTTCACAGAGACTTGCAGTTGAAACCACAGTAGGGCTTCCAGGAGGTAGTAATGTTAGTGGGCTTTCTCATTCAAGCAGATTCCTCCAGCAGCAACAACAGATCCAGCACTGGGAAATCATGGGAGCTGGGGCAGTGGGGCGGGCCCAGCCGGCATCACTCGAACTGTGATGTCACCTCAATTTGCATTAAAAAAATTAGGCGGTTTTAAAAGTCCAAACCCGCAGCAACATCCAAAACTAGCCCAAATCCGTACCTTGGCGGGTTTGGACTTTTAAAACCCGCCAATAGCCCAATTTGGCTATGAACCCACCAATCTGGCAACCCTGGTCTAACTATAGTTTTCTCTTTCTTTCATATTAAAGGGATGGTTCACCTTCAAGTTAACTTTCAGTATGTTATAGAATGGCCAATTCTAAGCAACTTTTCAATTGGTCTGCATTATTTATTTTTTATTGTTTTTTAATTATTTGCCTGCTTCTTCTTACTTTTTCCAGCTTTTAAACAGGGGGTCACTGACCCCATCTAAAAACAAGTGCTCTATAAGGCTACACATGTATAGTTACTGCTACTTTTCATTATCTATTCAGACCCTCTCCTATTCATATTCCAGTCTTTTATTCAAATCAATGCATGGATGCTAGGGTAATTTTGACCCTAGCAACCAGATTGCTGAAACTTCAAACTGGAGAGCTACTGAATAAAAAAGCTAAATAACTCAAAAACCACAAATAATAAAAAATTACAATTACAATTGCAAATTTGCAGGGGTTTGTTTATCAAAGCGTGAAGTTAGCGATTACCACAGTACGCTAGCCAGAAATACCGCCTCTCTCCATTTATTTCTATGGGATTTTTAAAGGCATATTTATCAAAGGGTGAACTTTCACCCTTTGATAAATACACCTTTCAAAATCCCATAGAAATGAATGGAGAGAGGTGGTATTGCACTGTAATGGAATGTGGCGATCTCTTACTTCACCCTTTGATAAAAATACCCATATAAGTTAACTCAAAGATGACCAACCCCTTTAAGTTTTAACTTTTAGTATGTTATAGAAATGCCAATTCTAAGCAACCTTTTTTCAATTGGACTTCATTTTTTATAGCTTTTAAAATACTTTGCGCCTTCTTCTTCTGACGCTTTCCAGCTTTTAGATGGGGTCACTGGCCCCATTTAAGAAACAAATGCCTGGTAAAGCTATATATTTATTGTTTTTGTATTACTCTTTTTTCTACTCAGGTTCTTTTCAATCCATATTCCACTCTCTTTTTCAAATCAATACATGGTTGCTAGGGTAATTTGGACCTTAGCAACCAGAATGCTGAAATTGCAAACTTGAGAGCTGTAGACTAAAAAGCTAAATAACACAAATAATAAAAAATTAAAACCAACTTTGATTTTTGTTAGAATATTATTCCCTGCATCATACCAGTAGTACATTTAAAGGTGAGTTCAGCCTTAGCAAACAGATGTCAGCTAAACCTATTATCAAAGGTGATATTGACCCAGTCCTACATTTTTCTCTAAAGCTAAGCCTGTGGCTCACTGTATATATTCTGAGAAGCACCTACAGTGGCATAGCTATAGTGGGAGCAGACCTTTTGATCTTGGGGGGGGGGTCAGAGTGCCCACAAGGAGAGGCAAGGGGGTGTGGATGACCCATGAGGCAAGGGAAATTGCAATTTTGGATGTGTTGCAGGTCACTCAGACTTTTGTAGGGCCATACATGTTTTGCATGGGGGCCCTTAGGTCCCCAATATTACACCCTGAGTAGCCATATGCACCTGTGTAACTTGTTGTTTATTCCAAGGGTACAGCAAAAAAAGGGGACTACAAAGAATAGAAATGCAATTGAAGAAGGATACAGATTGTCTCTAAATAACTTGATTGATTGCTTTATATACTAGTTTGTAAATTTGTTTAGAAGGGCCTCTGGTATTTATATAAGACACTATATTCAACCTTGTCATACCCAGAAGTAGCTGTCCATCAATTTTCTAGGATATGTATTCAACTTCTGCTACAATAGAAATAAAACATAAAACTACTTATATTTTTCTTGATTTAATTTTTTTTGGTAAGTAATGTTTTTATAACATGGTAACAAGCAAAAAAAATATATTTTTGGAGCCAAAGGCATGGGTTACAGAGAGCTTATTAAAAAAAGCCTCTGCTGCAGCAGCCAGCCAGATCCAGGGAGAGTCTGAGAGAGGGTGCAAGTGCTGCCTGGTAAGAGTTCCCAAGGAAAGCTGAGCCCATAAAGACATAAAGAGAGCCCAGTTTATATCTCCTACATGTGGATACTTTGGCCACATGTGATTTCCTATTATCCAATAGGACAGGTTGAGGACAGGTCTTGCTTGTGTACCTGCCACATGGGAGTGGCTACTAAGTCCAAAGGGAAAGGTACTTTGGGGCAGGTAGTGCTACCTGGGGACATATGAGCTCTTGGGAAGGGGACATATTGCCAAGGACTGGACTGTGCATTTAGCATTTTCCAGTGGAGTACAGGACTGCGGCATTGAAAGGCTGTGCCTGGGGCTGGGTAGTCCAGACAGGTTCCCCAGGGCAGTGTTTATATTGTTGCTGCTTGCATTAACATTTATTTCTTTGCTATATAAATTTACAGTTGTTTTTACTGCAAACTGTGTTTTATTTTCCTAGTGGAGTCCCCAAACCCCCCCCCCCCACCGAGGGGTGCTCCTCAATGCCCACTAGGTGGAGGCACTGTGCTGTAAATCCCAGTTCCCAGTATCTTTCACAATCAAAGAGAATTCAGGGCCCTGGATTGTGAAGGGTTAACCGCTTTCACAGGATGGACAGCAGTGCCTCCAAATATAACCCTATTTTGGTACTCTCTCTCCTAAATAGCGATGAACCCTTTGCAATCCAGGGCCCTGAATTCTCTTGGCTTATGAAAGATACAGGGGAACTGGTATTTATAGCGCAGTGCCTCCACCTAGTGGGCACAGAGGAGCACGGTTAGGAACTTTCATAGTCTTAATTGGGGTTATGGCTCTCTTAGAACTTTTAACTCCTCCAACTCTTTATGAAGTTTCTTATTCTCTTCCAGCAGTTTAGCATCAGCAGGGGACTCACATAGGCAACCACTTCCTCTCGCCAAACCCTCTCCATCAGAGCAACATACCCAGGGGGTAACCTATCCTGGTAGTGTGATCTAATCACAGTTTGCAAATTCTCAGAGAATTAATTTTGCATAAACTTATAATTAGGGATGCACAGAATCCACTATTTGGGATTCGGCTGAATTCCCGAATCCTCCGTGAAATATTTGGCCGAATACCGCACCGAATCCGAACCCTAATTTGCATATGTAAATTAGGGGTAGGAAAGGAAAAAGTGGAAAAAATTCTTCTTTTATGAGGAAAAGTCATGTGATTTCCCTACCCACCCCTAATTTACATATGCAAATTAGGATTCGGTTCGGCCAGGCACAAGGATTCGGCCGAATCCGAATCCTGCTGAAAAAGGCTGAATCCTGGCCGAATCCCGAACTGAATCCTGGATTCGGTGAATCCCTACTTATAATGGAGACCCCAAGTCTATGAATAAGTAAAGCTAGAAAAAGGGAGGGAAAATCTTTGATAACCATTATAATAGAAGTGTATTTATCTAAGTGGTGAACTCTAACTTTCACTCACTGATAAATATGTTTCTAAAAATCCCAGTATGTATTTCTGTTGTGAGCTCTAATCTCATATTTTAATAAATCTGCCAATGAAGCTTAAAGGACAAGTAAAGCCCTTAATAAAAAAAAAAACCCTATCTCCCTACCCTATATAGACCCCCCTCTCTCCTCCCCCAAGCCTAACTGCTACCTAACTTTTTACTTACCCCTCCGTACAGATTCACGGCAGCCATCTTCTTCTCTTCGGTCTTCATCAGGAAGTAAGTTATATATCAGCGCAGTTGGAGCAGTGTTGGGGTTTTTGTCAACTGGGCATTCGCCGAAAGTCACGAAAATTGCCAAAGTGGCAGAGGGGTAAGTAAAAAGTTAGGGGCATTTGCCCGGTGTAGCAGCTGGGGGGGAGGAGGGGGGGTCTATGTAGGGTAGGAGGGTAGGGTTTTTCAATAAGGGGTTTACTTCACCTTTAATTATTTTTTCACTAACGAAAAAGGCTGTTGCTAGTAAGATAAATAAAAGCAATACAAACAATTGTACAATGAGTATATTATAAGACATTTCAGACTCTGCACCACAAGATGGCACCATGGTATACACATTTTTTTAACACTAGCACTATGTAAAATGGCTTTAGCTGAGTGTTTCAATATATCATATGGATGTGATTAATATGATGAGATGAGATGTGTTCTTTTAACTGGCTTCTATATAATTAATGATATACTTTAAAGCTGGCAACACAAGCATATATCAACATTTAATGCCATTTTCAGTATGTGTATGGCGGCTTGATGATCAAGGTTGTACTTATACATATCAGCCTATATATTGTCTTCCTCTGGTGATAGCCTACTTATACTATTATATAATATATTATAGGTATCTCTTGGTCTGTTAAAGGAGCAAGCTTGAAAATATATGTGTATGTTGCATCAGCAGATGATGATGAGTACTGTGCAAGGTCATATGTCCCAGTGTAAGGTGACAGTGCCACATGTGACCATAGCTATATGTGTATATAGTGCATCCCAATGGCTCTAGCTTGTTGGATTGATACCTTCTACATGCATATTTAACCAGAGAAGTGTCCTATACTGCGCACAGAGATGGGTTGAAAGAAATTACTTGATAAATCCCTTATTTTAGTAGAGCAGTAGGTATTTCACACACACACACATAAATCATGCAGCCTCTTCAAAGCAAAAAGCAAGCTTAGTGTTGGAGTATGACGTTTCTACCTGTGGTGCATTGAAATAAGTAACAGTTGCTTGATGATTTGGTATAATCAATATCCCTTTACTGAGCTCAGTGCAGTTATTTGTGAGGTGAAGAACATTACCATTTAGTTACCATTATGTTAGCAACCAAAAAAGTGTGTCCAAAGTTTATGACAACTGCAGTGAAGGCCATAACAACAGGATTTTGACAGAGGCCTCAAAGCAGCATTACTTTGAGAGTTACTGGTGTATTTTTATAGACCTTTCTGATAAAGCTTACTTAATTATAGCCTTTCCTTCTCCTTTAAATATATTCATATTTTGGTTTCCATTTTCCTTATTTTATCTGTGTTTGTTTTCAGCCTATGCACATTCAATTGTATTATGTTTCAAATCGGATAGTTCCATGGGAGGATTTGATATAACCAGTACTGTGCACTACAATTGCTATACAACAATCATCTACAGAAGGGAATTCCAGTTTCAGTTTCTCTTTACTGCTGTGTGTTGGTTTCTGAGAAAGCTCTAAATCATACATTTGGCATTAATCCAATTTGCTTTAGTCAATGGTTAGCAACGGCTTATTTAATTAGAAATGGTAACAGTAGGGGATTTTCTAGACTATGAAAAGGGAATAACATTTACCAAATTGTAAGCCAATTGGTGAGTTATGTAAGGCTCTGCCTAGAGGTGTGGTGCTGAGTGATTAAAGATGTTCCCCAGATGAACAGCTTAGAGTAGCTTCATCAGTACAGTCAAAGAGAAAATAAAATAAAGTGCCGTGACTCAACATATCGGTAAGTGTGCTAAAACTCTGTGCTTGCATGTACTAGTAGCATGGTGGAGTCAATATTTTCCCCATGCGTGTGGCATTATTTCTGTTGCTTATTTGTCATACCCCCTGCTGGTTAATAATGAAAAAGAGCAAACATTTTATATATGTTTTTTTTTAATATAGGGTAAGTTGTAAGACTGCATTTTTCATATAGGAAGCTATGTTGGCTCAAAAATTGACTATAAGTGTGCATAATTCTGTGTTGTGTATTGTGTACAATCTATAGGACAATAGAGACATAAAGAACTCATTATGTAGGGGGTTATTTACTAAACCTAGAATGCAAAGATCCTGAAAAATTTGTGTTTTTTTAGTATAAAAGGCTGCAAACAACTCCAAATGTATCCCATAGGCTAAAACAATAATTCAGCAGGTTTAAGGGGGGCAGATAGTCAAATTCAAGTTCTTAAAGGGACAGTGTATAATAAATCTCAGAAATCGAATTAGAATTTTTTAAAAAAATCTTGAATTGAATTTTAACAATTCCCTAGTCGAATTTCACAGTGTTGGCCATAATCATATTTCTCAGAAATGGGTGAGGCTATGATTTACTTACAGTGAAAAGAATGAAAGTAGATTTTCATTGTTATCCATTGCTGTAACTGATCAGTATAATCTTCCTTTTCTGCTCTTCCGCATTCATTCCAAAGGCTATTTGTCACTCTCAAACACTGTGCAGATGTACAGTATAGGGCAGCTCCATAAAATGCTACAATGCCATGTTATAGAGATTTATCATTTAATGGAGGTCTACTACTATCCAGTATACCTAAATTGTCTAGAAAATATTTAAGGGAACCTCTATTTTATTAATAACACAAGTTAAACCCAGTTTCAGTTCAGTTGTTTTCAGATTGTTCACGGGAAATAAAGACTTTTGTCAACTACTTTCCATTATTTATTTTTTAATGTTTTTCCAAAATCTAAGTTTAAAGTTGAATTTTTGTGTCTCTGGTGTTTGAGTCTGGCAGCTCAGTAATTCAGGTGCAGACTCTAAACAGTTACAATTTTGCAACACTTAGGGGCATATTTATCAAGGGTCCAATTTCGAAGTGAAAAAACGTTGAAATTTCAAATTCAAAAAGACCAACCGAAATTAAGTCGAAGTTTTTTTGGTCGAATAGTTCCATGTTCAATTGAATAGGTCCGTATTCAGCCGAATTCGAATCGTACGAATAAAAGGAATAGCGCATTCGACCAATTGACTCCAAATAGGTTCTAGGAGGTCCCCCATAGGCTAATACAGCAATTTGGCAGGTTTTTAGATGGCGAATGGTTGAAGTCAAATTTTTAAAGAGTCAGTACGATTTCGATATTCAAATTTTTAAATTTTTTTCAAATTCAAATCGAATTTGGACTATTCCCTAGTCGAAGTACACAAAAAATAGCTTGAAATTCGAATTTTTTTCATTTGAAAATTCACCTCGACCTTTGATAAATCTGCCCCTTAATTGATACATTTTTAAGTATTGTTAAGTATTAGCAAATATTGTATCAATTCTGACAGCTGCCTGTAATGAAATCCAGGGATTCTGCTCAGCAGAGACAAAGATAAGAAATGTATCCATTAAATGTATCAATTTAGAACAGTTTGGGGGGTGAGCGACCCCCCCTGCAAGAGCTGCTTTAGAAGGTGAAAAATGACACTTTGCACTTCAATATTAGAAAAACAGCCACAAATAAAAACTAGAAAGTAATTGGAAAAAGTTGTTATTTCTGGTAATGTATCTGAAAACATCTAGTTGCTTGAAGGTGAACAACAACATATTTGTGGATCTGTGTTTGCAGGAAGTAGTCTGTTTAAGAAATTGTCAAACAAATTCAACACATACTGTAATAAAATCCTGCTATGCTCTCTGCCAGCCTGTCTTAAATGACTAAACAAATCTGGAAATCCAAAAAAATGATCAGACAGGAGAAGAAAAATCATAATTTTGTAGAATATCTGCATATACAAAATTATGTGTATTGATATATATCAGGCAATGTGTTCTTAAAAATATTTACCAAGTGGACACTAAGGGGCCGATTCACTAAATTCGAGTGAAGAATTCGAAGTAAAAAAACTTAGAATTTTAAAGTATTCTTTGGGCTACTTCGACCATCGAATGGGCTACTTCGACCTTCGACTACGACTATGACTACGAATCGAAGGATCCGAACTAAAAATCGTTTGACTATTCGACCATTCGATAGTCGAAGTACTGTCTCTTTAAAAAAAACTTTGACCCCCTACTTCGGCAGCTAAAAGCTACCGAAGTCAATGTTAGGCTTGCCTAACTTTTTTTGATCGAAGGATATTCCTTCGAGGGTTAATTAACCCTCGATATTCGACCCATAGTGAATCAGCCCCCATGTATTATCTCTATTTAATAATGATGAATTTCATTGAAGGCTTTATTCAAACATAATCTTGTGAAAAATAGCAGGAAGATTTTTCCTTTATATGCTAATTTTGCTGTGTTCGTGTGCCTTTTGCTTCTTTGAGTGTAGAAAGAACCTCATGGCACACAGGTCTGCATGATGTTTTCAGTGATTTATTGAAGCGGAGTTCACTGCAACGTTTCGGGGTCACCCCCTTTGTCAAGCATATGGATTACAACTCGCATATGCATATAAATAGGTGATAAATAATTACATACAGCTGACTTGGTTAATTAACCAATCAGTAGTGATCTAAAATCTCAGCAGTGATTAAAAATGCAAGTAAAACCAAACTCCTTGTACTAAACCTATATGTGCAAAAAATCCGTGAACATATTCCAATAAAAGTCCTTAATAGGTTAATGAAAACAGGGCTGGTCCAGCCGAAATCCACATAGCCTTTGATAAAGAAAAAAAATGAGTACAAATCTGCGAATAAAACACATTACCCATAATTCAAAAGTTACTATTAAAAAGCGCTTACCCTATGTGCAGAAAACAGGAGTCTAGGATAGCTGACCCTGATAATAAATTACGTAGAAAAGTAGAAAATTTATCTGCAAATAAATAAAACATAATAACACTGTTACGTTTAATCCTTATTTACATTTCTTGGTTTTGCTTCTTTGAGCCATGGCCCTATAAATCTGATTGCCTGCTTAGCCTTACATAAGATCTGCTTTGTACATATACTGTATTAATTAATGTTGCACTGGAAGGAGAAAAGGGTACTGTTGCCCTGCACTTGTAAAACGGATCTGTTTGCTTCAGAAACACTACTATAGTTCATATAAACAAGCTGTTGTGTAGATGAATCACAATGCTTTAGGTGATAACCTTGTAACGTTGTAGAAATACGTATTGGCTCTCAAACAGGGTATATGACTCCGTCCAGTCATAGAATCTCAAAGATCAATAAATAAAGCTTACCCTGGAGAACCTTAAAACCATTGTCTTGTTTTTATTTCAATTCACACAACATGTTTCGAGTCCAAGGACTCTTCATCAGGTGATTATAAGCACCTGATGAAGAGTCCTTGGACTCGAAACATGTTGTGTGAATTGAAATAAAAACAAGACAATGGTTTTAAGGTTCTCCAGGGTAAGCTTTATTTATTAAGCTGTTGTGTAGCAATGGCAGAAATTGAAAAAAGGCTATAGGCACAGGTTAAATAGTGGATAACAGATAACACCATTATGTTCTACAGAGCTTATCTGCTCTCTGCAGTGTAACCTGAGCCTTTTCTTCTTTGAATGGCTGCCCCCATTGTTGCACAGCAGCTTATTTAAATAAACAATAGTAATGTTTCTGAAGCAAACACAGCAGTTTTAGCACTGCATTATATTTTTATTACTTACAGTAATAACACTTGTATTGTTTGATGTTTCTGTTCCTACTTACAGTACATATTGCAGGCAGTTAATATAAATCAGTTGGATTCTTTTATATCAGACAGACCTGGGTACATATGAAAACATAATATTCATTAACTTTTTGAGATAAACTGCAACTTGTGGATGATCTGTTGCTGTAGCCAGTAGTAGGAGATCTAGAGCAACTCAGAAAATCTTCCAAATGTTAAAGGGACATCTATCATTTATTGTTCTCAGCAGGTCTGAGTTGGAGTACTATTTTCATCTGACTTTTAACATCATTGGACTTTAATAAATTCCGAAAAAATCCTCCAACAAATGATAAGAAAAATTCTGAGCGTAATAAATTACCCCCTTAATATAACCATAATGTAAGTAATCGAAATATCCAACAATTGTTTGTACAGTATGTATTTTTATCTTTTTTCCCCTAATCCTAAAAACATTCATACATAGATGCCTATAGAGCCGTTTTTTGTTGCTGATGCTGATATTTAGGATTCTTAATCTTTTAATGACCAAATCAGGATAGATACAAATTTTATGATGGCAGCCTTGAGGTATGCCACTCATCTAGAGCTTAGAAAGAGCATGTGATGATGGCACACACACATATTGATGAATCTGGTCATTTCTCACCAAACAGTAAGTCCATCACCATCAGTCTTTTTTATAGCCTACTTTGGAGGCAGTTATTTTGTCACTTTTGGGCATGAGTTGGCTTTTTGGCCTAGCTAGGCTTTTTGTGGTTCTTTACCCCTATCAGTGTTTCCTTAGCTTCTTTAACACAAACTACCCCCTCATGTGCACCTTTTTTATTTGTGGGCATATAATACAATATAATTATATTTTATTATAGTTATAACTACAGTAGCATTCAGTCAGTGTGGTCTTTGTAACCTATAGTATACTTGAATACAGCAATGCACTTGTGGCATTGTTGTTTTTGTTATTACTTTGTTATTACTAGAGCAATCCATTTAAAACGGACAGGTACTTTCTTTAGACTGGAAAACAAATACACATACATACAGTATATGGTGCTATGCTGCCTGCAATGCATACTGTAGATACAGCCATTTGCTATGTTTCAGGGTGGTAGACCACATTCTCCCTGGGTACCACGTGCAACGACAAGTATGAGATTTCTAAATTTTTACAGGGGAGTTCCCATGTTTACATTTTTCTTATTGACCCTACATATGTATATGCTACAATCTTCCACTGCCCTGGAAAAGGCAACTAGCCAGTAGTGCTATAATAATTGTAAAAGCTTATTTTTGCTATTTTAAACACTACATTCTGTAGTCATGATCTGAAGGAGCATTTCCAACAACTGTAATTTCCACCCCCATTTGCCTATGATGTTGCAAATTGCTGCTCCATTGAAGCTACAACGTTAAAACATCAAGTTAAGTTAAGTGATCAGACACCAAAGTCAAACACACATTGAGCAGAATCCTGGATTCCAAGCAGTTCAATCTGTTTTATATTCCTGACATCAAGGAAAGCTTTAGGAAATTAACACATTCATTGAAGATGATACATGTGTCAGTTTGGCAGAATGTGCTTTACTGCTTTGAGCAGTCATACACCATTCTGCATTATATAGTAGTAGGAGTGGGCAGCAGAACTATCACTTCTCTGATTCCTTGTATCCTAATAAATATCACGTGCAAAGAACAAATCAGTTGTTTGCTCAATTAATGTATTCAGTTCAATCAGACTCCACTTCTGATTCTCTCACTGTTATTGCATTCACATTTTGTTTTATCCACACATGCAAGCAGTGTACGTCTTATTAGAATATTTCTTTTGCGTGATTTATTTAAAGCGGAACTCCACACAAATATGTTAAGCTTTTTGAAAAGTAAATATAATTTCAAGCAACTTTGCAATTTACATCAATTAAAAAATATGCAGACTTTTCATGATTTTTAATGGTTTGGAACAGTTCCCTAAGCCTAGCCCCCTGCTCTCCTGCTGATCTGTCTGACTACTTTGCTGAACTGGCTGACTACTGTTACTTTGTATCAACAGCCAGTTGTCCTCACCCTGCGCCATCCAAACCCCACAATTCCCTGCACACGTGATTTTAGTAAGGAAAGGAACATCACAGTTAAATGCATTGTGAGTTATGTAGTTCCTGCATGCTGTCTGTAAGATTTTGTACAATTTGTAACATAAGTGTTTAGTCCTCCTTCCTTGCCAGGATTTCAAATGATGCAGAAAGAGAAGATCTTTTCAACAGCTTGATTTCAACATAGAAAATGGCATTTATTCATACTTTTTGATAACTGAGATGGGTATATTAGGGGTTTCTGTGTTATTTGGCCTTTTTATCAAACTTTGGTTTGGAACCTGGAGTTCCCCATTAATACTCAGACCCAGATTTTAGCCTTAGGCACCCCTTGGCCACAGGGTCCTAGCCCCCCAAGTGTATGCATGCGCCAGAGCAATGGGCATTACATGTACAAGAGGATGTGTCCCCAGTGCTCCTTGGATTGCCTTTTCAGCCTTGCCACAAATCTGGGCCTGATAATAAAAGAGGTTCTGTATAATATCCACATATTTTGACAAAATCACATTGAAACCAGAGTTTTCTGCAAGTACAATGCAATTACAATTAAAAATGAAATAGATATATGAGAAGTCTTAAAGGAAAACTATACCCCCCAAATGAATACTTAAGCAACAGATAGTTTATATCAAACTGAATGACATATTAAAGAATCTTACCAAACTGGAATATATATTTACATAAATATTGCCCTTTTACATCTCTTGCCTTGAACCACCATTTCGTGACTCTATCTGTGCTGCCTCAGAGATCACCTGACCAGAAATACTACAACACTAACTGTAACAGGAAGAAGTGAGGAAGCAAAAGGCAGAACTCTGTCTGTTAATTGGCTCATGTGACCTTACATGTGGTTTGTATGTGTGCACAGTGAATCTTACGATCTCAGGGGGCGGCCCTTATTTTTTAAAATGGCAATTTTCTATTTATGATTACCCAATGGCACATACTACTAAAAAAGTATATTATTATGATAATGGTTCATTTACATGAAGCAGGGTTTTACACATGAGCTGTTTTACTCAGTATCTTTTAATAGAGACCTACATTGTTTGGGGGGTATAGTTTTCCTTTAAAATGGCAGTGCACAATAACTGCACGGCGCATGCTCTGGTGAAACAATTTTCTCTCCTTGAAAATCCTTTCTATTAAAAGATGGTTTTTACCCTAAAGTGAGAGTTTGGGTGTATCTGTGTTTACAGTATGAGGAAATAATCATGTTGTTAGGGGAATACCTGGTCATTATTTTCCTCGAATATGTCAACATTGCCTGGAAATCCCCTGCTAAAACCAGCAATAAAAAACTTCAGTTGAACCATTGTTTCAAAACTTGTGCCTAATGCATCATTACATTGCTATTTATGATAATATTGCTTTGATTAGTGCAACACTTCTGCAACCTTTGTACATTAGCTACATTATATTGGTACAGTATTGATACAGGGGAACTGTGACTAATAATGCTATCAGGTGTAGCTCTATATAAATGTAAAACTATAAATAATGAGCAACCACATGTTTATCAAACCAATACAATTTTTTTGCATTATGTATTTGGAAAAACATTTAATATACTTAACAAATAAGCAAAGTGGGTTCCACAAGTATAAATACAACATGCTGCTTCAGTTTGCACTTCTTTTGTTGGTTCCCAGGAGAGGACATTTGAGTTTTCTTGTGCCTGGTATTGGCATCCCAATATTTTTTTTCCAGATTACTCCCTGACTTTCTCAAAGCCAAAAAATATAAAGGTGTCTATGCCAAGGAACCCCATCTACCCCTTAATATATAGTAAAGGCTCCTAAACTGTAGTGCCAGCCCTGCTTGGAGGACCCAAAACATTTGCTGGGGGGGGCTTTTAGCAAGAAGGTCAGTTTGAGTGAGACTTGGGAATAACACCAATATTCCTCCAAGATACTACTGGAAAGCATCCTGAAAAGTTATTCAGAGGAAGTTTGAGGAGGAGGATTATTTTATGCCCTAGATATTTTTGGAACTACGGTGCTGTAATCATTCATTGATGCATCCATGCATGCCCATTTGTCCATCAACACCAACATGCATAGGGTCCACGGTCACAACCAGATACTCCTGTCGATTTTCACCTATTAACCCATCCCCATTTTGCCTACTAGCTACTGTCCTGACTAAGCCTGGATGATTTCTGAATTATCCATTCCAGAAGATGTCAAGTTCTCTGTTTTGCCAACACCTCTGCTATTGTGTAACTGAGCTTCCTTCAGGTTTTGGGTTCTTATTGGGAGCAGCAGAAGAGGCTTTTCCTCTGCTGAGCTGTGCTATGGTTCCTGTCATTATGGTTGACAACAATGCTTTCATATATATTTGTTATAGCTAAGGGGTTGTTGGGATCAAATGTTGGCCCAATAGTTCTGCTAGAAATTTTCCTTAAGGGAACATCGTCCCAGATGCGATGTAAACTGGAGGCAGAATGTACTAATAGTGCAGATAGGGCCAACCGTGGGGTCTGTATATATGCAAAATGACATGCCACAGGATTAGATATCCATATACAAGAAAGTCCAGTAACATCCTTAGCGGTTAAACAATCGCATTATTCCCACAGGAATCGATAACAGTGGAATGAATATCGGGCCTTTGTGATTGTAAACTGAAAATGTCCTGCCCGAGCCAAAATAGCAAGTAAAATATACAGACCGTATTCTTGATATAGCACCACAGAACTGGCTACGGATAAGAGAATCCACTGTCCATATTTCTCACCACAAGTCCCCGGAGAGGGGCCCCCATCTCCCAACACCGCACCAACATCTCATTATTTATATGAACTTCTTATTATAGAGTAACATCAGCTATTTATATTAGGATCTTTTTACCAAATTTTTCACAAGAGGAATGACTAGTTTTTGGGCCCCTCAGCATGAACATTGGGCTCCTAAACTCTGCCAACAAGACTTTTTCTATAAACATACAGTATATTGCAGTTACTTATCTGTTCCATAGGGCCTGCATCCTCTTCCGCTTTTCAGTAAAATGATTGGTTAGTTCTAATTATTATTGTAAGTATTATTTAGTTGATTCATTGCATAGCAAACACAATGGGTGTTGGCAAAAATATTGCTACTGCACAATTATCTTCATGGAGGGGGCTCCAAAGTTTCTAACTACAGTGGTGCAAATTATTACCAGTCACAATGACTGGTCCTTATCTATAGTAATAATGATTGCTTAAAAGCCTGGGAAAATAACAAAAGGGTAAAGGATACTTTAATCATGTAATCAAAGAAAGGATGACATGCCATCATCCAAACGGTCACCCTTTCATTGTGCTAACTTCTTATTTTGCAGGCACTTCCACAAACTGGTCAATGTTATATTCTCAGGGTTTAGTAGGTTAGGAAAGTGTCCCACAGGCAGAAGTTAAAATCAAAAAACTTTATTTTGAGCTACTTAAAACAACAAACAGGCATTAGATTACAGATGTACTTCATACTCTATGACATGTATAGTCACCTGACGCGTTTCATGCCTCCTTCTGGCACTTCATCAGAGGTGAGGTCACAGGATATCTTATATACCAGTATCCATTAAAACTGTCGATCGTTCAAAAGTACAGCAAAAGAGAAAAAAACATTTTGTATGTTACACATCATTATCAGTTACTTCAGCTCTTATAGTAAAATTGTTGACACATTTGGGATATAGTAAAAATGAGATGAAGTATATAAGTATAAATTATTATTATTATTATTCAGACCACGTGGGTACGTAAGTAAATATCCAATATACTTTCCTTTGATCTATCGCCTTTTGATATCTCCTCCCCTTTCTCCTAATGTAACACTCTCTATTCCTTGGAATTTGATCTGATCAAAGTCACCTCCATGCTTATGCAGCACCATCCTTCAGCGCCCCGGTCACTGAAGTTCCAGGCTTAATGATTAATGACTGTATTCATTTTATTTGGATTTATAGTGCAGAGAGTCTGGGTATGTGAGGCGATGATATTGGAGTGGAGCACCAACGTCATTACGGAACGCCAGAGACTAGTGGTCCACATACTGGAGTAGAGAGCAGACACCACTGAAGTGCGGTTAAGGATTACAGTGCATAGCTGCTCAAGTTGAAAGTGAAGGTGCCATTTTATATATCTTTTTCAGGCGCCATTTTGGAGCACTTATTGATCAAAGTTGCTTGCCAGTTTGGTACACTTTTAATAGATTTGTTTAGTAGGATACATTTCTAATGATTACCATTATGATGTACCTTAAAGGATGCCAATTATGTACAATCCAGTTAGATCCAGTCAGAAGTAAGGTAAAGATAGAAAGAAAGAAATTCCTTTGAGAATAAACGCCAAAGGTTACACCTTGATAGATGAGAGGTTGGTAGGAGCCATGTGAATACTCCTAAATGTAAAAAAGTGAAATACAGCTTAATCATGTCAAATACATGGTAAAGTAACTTTTTGGTATTATTCCCACCTCTTTGTTCTGGCATAAATCTTTGGATACCATGTATGGAAAAGTAATCAAGGTCTCCAGAGACACAGTTACTAAACAAATCTATTAAAAGTGTAATAAAATGGCACCTAACTCTGATCAATAGGTCCTCCAAAATGGCACTTGAAAAAGGTATGAGAACAACATCGTGCAAACTAAACAACAGAAATTTAATCATGACAAACTTGATTTTGATAATGATAATGTGTATACATGGTATAAGGACAGATTAACCAAATCCCCAAAATCAGTTATCAAACAAAGGACATTTGGGTCTGGGAGAAAAAAATCCAAGTCACGATCTTCATGGACTAACATGACATCTAACATGGTTTCTTTCTCAGACACCATCAACACAAGTGATGAGGACTCAGAGCCTCCCTTAAAGGAGAAGCCAAGGTTTTTTCAGAAAGTCAAAAGGAAAAGAATTTTGGATGGGGGCCATAATACAGGAGAAAAAAACTAGAAAAGCCCAAAATAGATGTAGATGTAATAGTAACGTTATAAATGTATCTTCTTATACCTTAACTACCACATACCTAGATATCTCCCCTGTGATGGCAAAAGTACCAAACCCCTCCTCCTTTTATCCAATTTCACATAGGGGGCAATATATTGAGTTATTTCAGAAAGTGGTGGAACAGGATCTTGATATATTGGCTCAGAAAGTTCAAGGCAAGTCCAAAGCCAATAGGAGAAACAAAAATTGAAAACGCATGCCCTTAAACCAATTGAAAGAAAATTTGGATATTACCATTAAAGACTTTGATAAGGGAGGTTCCGTAGTTGTAATGGATAAATTAGATTACTTTAAGGAGTGCTCCAGACAATTAGATAATGGTGAAACATACGAACCTTTACAGCATAATCCTACTGAAGAATATAGATCCCTGTTAGAACACATCTTCCATTATGGAGTTATACCTGGTTGACACTAGATGTCACCTCACTATACACAAGCATTGAGCATAAAGTTGGATTGCAAGCCTATGGATGTGGAAACCCCTTCAGACATAATATAGTATCATATTCTCATTTTATAGATGATTTGATATTTATTTGGGAAGGCACTCTATTGGAAGTTGTATAGTTCTTGGAGTATTGCAATTTGTAATCTACACTTTACTCATGCTGTACATAGCACTAAGATCGATTTCCTAAACATCACTTTCGAAGGGACAATAAATGGTGAGGTGAAATGTGACTTATATCTGAAACCGATAGCCAAAAATACATCGCTGAGAGCAGATAGTTGCCATCCTCGCTCATTTCTGGGGGGCATTCCTGTTGGCCAGTTTCTGAGGCTATGATACTTTAGGACCAACTATTTAAAATAAAATATGATTTTGCAGTGATCAGAAAGGCATATGAGGGCAGAAGGGACCGCTAAACAAGAATTATTAAATACGGCTAATGGAAGGGACAAAAAGAAAAGTTGGTGTAATAAATCACAAGATACAGGAAATATGCTGTTTATTACAAAATACAGTAATCAATCTAAACAGATAAGAAAAATAATTAATAAACGTCCTTAAAATTGATCCTCTATTGGATCATATAATGTTGGAAAATATAAAATACATTTTCAAACGGGGAAGAACTATTTCCAATGACGTATCTCCTAGCCAATATTCACCTAAAACTCAAAGAGATGCAACAAATTGGTTAGTGAAGAAAGGATCTTATAGATGTGGGAAAAATACGTGCAAAGTGTGCACCTTTAAAAGTAACACAACAGGAGAGATATTTTCCATTGACAACTATATTAATTGTGACTCAAGAGGAATTATATATGTAGCCACCTGTAGCTGTGGTAAACAATATGTGGGTAGAACACACAGGTCCCTCAAAGAAGGAGCTAGAGAGCAGATTTGCACATAAAATAGAGGACAAAAACTCCATAATAGAATTTCAGCCATAGGCAGACATATTATGCATAAGCATGGAGGTGACTTTGATCAAATTAGAAGGAATAGAGAGTGTTAAATTAGGAGAAAGGGGAGGAGATATCAAAAGGATGATACAGTAGATCAATTGGATATTGACTTTGAAAACACGGTTCCCCACATGGTCTGACTAATGATTGGGAAGTAACCAGTTTTGTTTTAATTAATGTATATTTATATACCTCATTATACCTCATCTCATGTTTATTATATCCCAAATGTGTCAACAATTTTACTATAAGAGCGGATGTAACTGATATGATGTGTAACATGCAAAATGCTTTTTTCTCTTTTGCTGTTCTTATAAATGATTGACAGTTTTAATGGATACTGGTATATAAGACACAGAATATACTGTGACCTTACCTCTGATGAAGTGCCAGAAGGAGGCATGAAATGCATCAGGTGACGATACATGTCAAACAGTAGAAAGTACATCTGTAATTTGATGCCTGTTTGTTGTTTTAAGTAGCTCAACATAAAGTTTTTTAATTTTAACTTCTGCTTGCAGGACACTTTTGTAACCTACTAAACCTGTAAAGGATACTTTAATCATATCACTTTGTATATTTTTATCCCTGTTTGTATCGTGTAGAGAAATTATTGGGTTGATGTTTTGTGTCTATTGAAAGGAGGATCTATCTGCAAGTATAATGAGTAAATTGATTAAAAAAAAGGGATCTGGCTCGCGTCAGTGTGTTAAAAATTATTAATTAGAAAAAAAGATACCCCTTCTAGAAAGAGTTGGCTTCTCTAAATAAGTGTTTTTCAAGAGACCTTTTGAAAGCAGAAAGGTTTGGAGAATGTCGGACAGACCATGGGAGAGCTCCAGAGGAGGGGTGCACAGACCATGGGAGAGTTCCAGAGGAGGGGTGCAGACCTTGCAATGTCTCGAATGTGAGCATGTTATGAGGTAATGAGCGAAGATTTGAGTAGCAGGTCAGAAGAGTAGGGATGTAGCGAACTGTTCGCCGGCGAACTTGTTCGCGCGAACTTCGACCGTTCGCGTCCGCCGAATGTTCGCGAACGTCCCGCGACGTTCGCCAATTTGGGTTCGCGTTCGATTCGTTCGACCATTCGAATTCCTTCGACCGCTAAAAATCTAACGATTTCCATTCGTTCGAACGATTGTAAGCATTCGATCGAATGAAAAGCATTCGATCGAATGCTTTCGATCGTTCTATTCGAATGAATATCCTTCGATCGAATGAAAATCCTTCGATCGAATGATTAAAATCCTTCGATCGTTCGAATCGAACGATTTTAGCGGGTGTTCGAAGTTCGCGAACTGTCCGCGAACGTTAGCATTTTTTGCCGGTGTTCGCGAACGGCGTTCGCGAACATCAAATCGGCAGTTCGCTACATCCCTACAGAAGAGGCGCGTGGTAAGTGGTTGGGCTATTATTTAGAGATAAGTTTATAAATGTAGTGTGGGGCAGAGTTATGATCTGCTTTGAATGTCAGTGTCTTAAGTTTGAATTTTATTCTGTAACAGTAGTGGAATCCAGTATAGGGATTGTCAGAGTGGTACTGCAGAGGAGCGGTTACTGAGGTGTATAAGCCTGGCAGCAGTATTCATTATGGACTGGAGAGGTGAGAGTCCCTGGCAGGGAAGACCAATTAATAGAGAGTAGTTTAGACATGAGAGAGTAAATAAGAATATTGGCAGCATCTTGGGTTATAAATGACCGTATTTTGGATATGTTCCTTAAGTGAAAGTGACATGATTTAATAAGTGACTGGATATGAGGAGTGATGCATAGGGCAGAATCTAGGATAACCCCAATGCACCGGGCCTGGGGAAAGAGGGTGATAATGGAATTGTTAACTATGATAGATACTTCTGGTATTTTACAGGTGTTAGTTGACAGGAAGAGAACCATTTCTAAGAGGTTTACTTTAAGTTAGTGTTGTGACATCCAAGTAGAGATAGCAGAAAGACAGGAAGTTAAGAGGTCTGGGTTGAGATCAGGAGAGGAGCGATAGATCTGAATATCATCAGCATAGAGGTTGTAGTGGAAACTATATGAGTTGATTCAGTTTACAGAGGGAGGAAGTACAGAGAGAGAATAATTTTAATAAGGGACCAAGAACAGAGCCTCAAGGAACCTCAACAAAAAGAGGCAGGGGATAAGAAAATACTCCAATGTAAGAAACACTGAATGAACGATTAGTGAGGTAAGAAGAGAACTAGGACAGGGCGGTGTTCAGTGGCGTAACTACCGAGGAAGCAGACCCCGCAGTCGCGGGGGGGCCCGGGGGTACAGGGGGCCCGGCGGGGCCTGCTTCCTCCGTAGTACAATGTACCTGCTATAGTGACACATTTCCCCAGGTACACCAAGTGCTGTTTAAACACATAATGTAATAGCATTTGTGCTGTTTAGATTGAGTTATGCAATTCACTAAAGTCTGGCCGCTGGAGAAACAGAAAGTTATTAACAATATCATTCCCTGAAGCGGTTAACCTGCCGAGGTCTCACTGCAGCCTAGAGAAGAAGCATTTCTGCAGCATAAGTTAGAGGTACCGTGACAGCTTCCTGCTCCTCACAGTCACACCCACCCGGACACACCCACTCCCCTCCTCCTGTAGGAAACTACCGGATGCTTAGTCATACATACGCGTAGCTCTGCAAACAGGTGAGTGCTGTCTGCTGCCGGCCTCATACAGTTCTATGTATATGGAGAAAATGTGTAGTAATGGGCATGTGAGTGTGTCTCATGTGTGTTGTATTTGAATTTGTGCTAAACACAAAATGACAGCTCCCAGAAACGAGCCACTCTTACTCATGTTTATAGTGTTCATCATGCTATAGTCTGTATAGCTGCCATGCTGCCACTTTATGATTGCCATGTGTTACTGTTTGCTTCATAGTTTAAGAAGTTTGTTATGAAAAATGTGTGCTTTAGAGGTAGCTGGCTGTATTATTGATGGTTTTAGTTTCATCTAATATTGTACTTCATTCCACAGTGACTTTCATAATGCTCAGTATACCAACCCCTTAAACACAAGCCCTTGTCCACATCTGCACAAGGTGTTGAGGTATACAGCAGCTCAGATACAAGGGAAAAATGTACTATAAAACGACCAAGACAGACCTAAGTATTTGGTATTCCTTTGTATGCCGCACCTATAGATGGGATGTAGCTATAGAGGAAGCATGGCATGCCCTGTGGCTGCAGGGGGACCCAAGAGCATAGAAGGCCCTGTGGGCTCTAGTTATTTAATCATTTTAATTTATATTGATAAAATATTTTTTTGGGGCTCTCACATTAATTTGATGAGGATTCCAGTAATATCTATTTGCCTGTTATGCCTATAGATGCTTAGGGGGTTATGTAATAAAAGGCACTAAGTTTGCCCAGGAGCAGTAACCCATAGCAACCAATCAGCAGGTAGCATTCACTGGTCAGCTGTTTAAAATCAAATATCTTATTGGTTGCTATGGGATTCTGCTACTGGGCAAACTTGGTTCCTTTTATTACATAAGGGGGTTAGTGGTATACCAGCTGATCAAAACAATTGAATAGCATGTAAGTGCATTTGGTAGAGCATTAGGAAAGTCACTGTGGAATGAAGTACAATATTAGATGAAACTAAAACCATCAGACGTGGAAATAATACAGCCAGCTACCTCTAAAGCACACATTTTTCATAACAAACTTCTTAAACTATGAAGCAAACAGTAACACATGGCAATCATAAAGTGGCAGCATGGCAGCTATACAGACTATAGCATGATGAACACTATAAACATGAGTAAGAGTGGCTCGTTTCTGGGAGCTGTCATTTTGTGTTTAGCAAAAATTCAAATACAACACACGAGACACACTCACATGCCCATTACTACACATTTTTCCATATACATAGATGGGAGTGTCCTGGTGGGTGTGAGGAGCAGGAAGCTGTCACGGTACCGCTGACTTATGCTGCAGAAATGCTTCTTCTCTAGGCTGCAGTGAGACATCGGCAGGTTAACCATTTCAGGGAATGATATTGTTAATAACTTTCTGTTTCTCCAGTGGCCAGACTTTAGTGAATTGCAGAAATCAATCTATACAGCACAAATGCTATTACATTATGTGTTTAAACAGCACTTGGTGTACCTGGGGAAATGTGTCACTATGGCAGGTACGATGTACTACGGAGGAAGCAGGCCCCGCCGGGCCCCCTGTACCCCCAGGTCCCCCCGCGACTGCGGGGTCTGCTTGCTCAGTAGTTACACCACTGTGTGCCATCCTTCTATAGTTCTGGGGTATTTATATGTGAAATTGACACTTTGCCATCCTTCTATAGTTCTGGGGTATTTATATATGGAATTGCAACTGTGACATCCTTCTATAGTTCTGGGGATATTATACATTCAATTCTCCCAGTTTTTTGTGCAGAGGGGGGCCCTGAAAAATCTTTTGCAGGGGGGCCCTGGCATCTGAAGTTACGCCACTGGCGGTGTTGCGAAGGCCATGTGAATGGAGGGACTGGAGGAGGAGCGGGCGATCCACAGTGTCAAATGCAGTGGAGAGATCAAGCAGTATTAGTAATAAGAAGTGGTTGTTGGTGTTAGCTGTTAAAAGGTCATTGATTAGTCGGGTTAGGGCAGTTTCAATGGATGATGTTGCCTAAAACCAGATTGCAAATTGAACAGGATCTGGTAAGATCTAGAGAGTTACCACTGGAGTGTGAGGGGGAGAAATACATCTAGGGAGGAGATTAGTGAAATAAGTTCAGCGACAGCAGGGTTGTTAAGATTGTTAACAGGTTTATTTAAGTCACCTGATGGATGGGGCATCAGACGAAAGGAGATAAGGAAGCCAAGCAAAACATTGTGAGTTTGGTCCAGGAGGTTGATACATCACAGTAATATGAAGTGAAACACAAGAAAAGAGCCTACTGCAGTCAGCCTCAAATGAGGAAAAGGAAAAAGAAGGAACAGGTGGAAGAACTTTAAAAGTACAGCGGAGAGAGAGAGAGGTAATCCTGCTCTGTTTCCTAGTGCCATCCCCTATGCTGGTCCTGAATTTATATATAGCTGATTGGGAGGACCATAGCCTGATTGAATAATTAATCCATTAATTAGTGATCAAAGTAGGCAGGCTGTGTGGGAAAGGACAGGGTTTTACAGACACCATGTATCCCTTCAAGACAAATTTTGGCCTGTTTGGGCCCTAGGGACATAAAATTGTAGTAGAGTAGCAGATTGCTCATGAGACCTACTCCAAACCATTCATACCAGTATAGCAGTGATTCTTAATCTACCGTATGAGTTGGGACCCAAAACTGGATCCTTATACAATTTTAAGCAAGTCTTTATGTGTCACAGTGTGATTATGGTGCATCCCTATAAATAAATACAAAACTGCACTTTTTAAAATAACATTTTCTACAGGTTCAGCACTGAGGTGATAAGGTTAAACCTAGTGGTTGTAGAAATTGATGCCATTCATTAAAGATACTTTCTTCTGAAGACATTCTTTGCACTGCCCTATAATTGCCTACGTAGCCGCAATAGGTGCCAGTGCATCCGCCCACTGCATAAATATTTAATTTCATACATATCACCCCTCGTTTTCAGCCTCTCCATGGTTCCCATCTGCTCGTTCTACCCTTTGTTATACACAGACTATAGTTGTCATACTATTTAATTTTAAGTCCTTTAAAATGTGGGTTTCTTTGCATGCCTGGTCTTAAATAAGGTAAATCAGTGCTATTAACATTGTGGTTGTAGAATTTTCATGATCTTATTCTGTAAAATTCAGCATGCATGAACACATTTTGGGGATCTGCTCACATTGTGGACATAGTCAGATAGGAGATGTTTTGCACTGATAGTCTGATTTGTTGTATAACAGAATGACTGGGCATATGTTGAAACTGCCTCCTTATCGGCCCAGTAGCCCAACCTTGTTTCATGTAAGAATTACATAGCTGCATTGTAGCTGAGGTTGTAATAAGATATACATTCCAACTTTTACTGAAATAACCCCAACCTCATTTATAGATGATTCAGAGAAAGGTAAAAATCCCACCTGAAACAATATTATTCCCAACCTCAAAACAGCAGAGAGCAGAAGCCTTTAATTTCTTTATTTTCTAAAGGCATCCAACCCCCATGGCCTCTGGAAAGATCTGCTAGGGAGGAGTGATTTTCTGTGAAGCCACTCATACATTATTACATGTAAAATAATATTTATTTACTTGGCCACCTGTTACCCATATGTGGTTAGGTAACAACTCTAATGATGTACCCTGAGTGTTGGGATTTAATGCATCTAAAAGACCAGTCCCTGTAGCTCTATAAGGATTGTGTTTCAACCGGTTCTCCTCAGGTATAAAGCAATACTTTGGGACAGATTTATTAAAGGTCAAGAAAAGCAATTGTGTAATTTCCTATTTTAGTTATACTTTACTGCTCGGTGAAAAGATGGGTTACAGGAGACTTGCATTGTGAAAAGACTTTAATTCAGAGCAGACTTTGACCCATAGGACAGAATGTTTTTTACTGGTAAAGTTTTTTTGGTGAAAGCATGCCAATAAAACACCACCCAAAACTGCAGAGCAGTGAGAAGTTTTTATCACCAGAGCATGAGGGTGCAACATTTAGTTATAGGCAGAGGTGTGACAATTCACACAAATTTTAGAGGACAAAAGTTATGGAAATTGCCTCCGTTGTAGGATAGCCCTGGACTTTACACACCTCCAAAGATCATAATATAATGTGAATATTTTTTTTTTCTTTTGCATTGTTGGCTCTTTTTTAAACGGAATGGAATTTGGGTTCTTTTTAGTATGAATAGGGAAGTGAGTATTTTTCCTTGTAATGCAAAACTTCTCTATTCTCAACATGTTTATATTTACTGTGCATGTCAGCAAGGCCATGCAGGACTGAAACATTGTTTTGTCTGAGATCTGAGCCAGGATTCCAATAAAAGCTTTTTATATAAAAAAAATGGATGGTGCTGTGACTTCACTATTTCAATATAGTTAGTTAGCAAAAAATGTAATCTATAAAGGCCGGAGTGAGCAGTTGGATAAGAGAACAGAACTCAAATTACTGCTTTTCAGATCTCTAACGCTGAGTTAGTCAGTGACTTTAAGCGGGGGCACATGGGTCATATTTGTTCAGTAAGTTTGCAATTTATCCTTAGCATTTAGCTCAGATTCAAAAGCAAACAATTATGACCCATGTGCCCCTCTGAAGTCACTGATTGGTTACTGCCTGGTAACCAATTAGTGGAAACTAATCCCCCCAACAAGAAAAGCCCATCTACTACCCTAGATAGTCCACTCTCCCTGCTTCATACTTGCATAGTGCATTATTCTAGAAAGGGTGCCTGGACAGCATGTTCACTTATTTATGCAGAGTAGTGCAGCAGCAATCATGGGCACCATCTTCCAGGTCTTCAGTCTTTTTTGGATCCTCTTCCTTCCTTTCAGCAATTCACAGAACTTTTTGGCACATGCGCAGTTTTTACGAATACTGAACTTCTCCAACTGCGCCAAATATGACGTTCCCTTACAGGTGAAGTATATTCAGTATATAACGGATATATATGTACTCATTTTTAGGGTTTAGTTATCCTTTAAAGTGATTTGTAACTGCAATTGCTATTGCAAGCAATGCAAGTATAAGATCTTTTATGTGGAATCTTTCTATAATTTGGATCTTCATGCCAGATATAAGGTAGGCCTATTGGGAGTACCATACATGGGAACATAGACTTTGCATGGCCGCCTTAATTTCCAGCAGATTATGGAACAAGTTTTCCAAACCAGAACAGTTGGCAGAGGAGTATATGAAAGAAGAGAGCATGAGAATACTCATTATACAACTCACAGAATACTCATCATACAACAAACAAATAAAGCAGTATCAGTTTACACACAGTGAGCTTTCTGCATTCCTGTCTATACACGTGATTTGCCTTCCTGACAAACAAACCATGAAATCATAATACAAGGTGTTATATTTGTTACTGTTTCCAGTTACATTAAAGTCACATGAAAATGCAGTATATATATATTGTGGCAAGCTGGCGGCTTGAACACGTAAGTTTTAGGGGTATTAGTCAATGGTGAGCAGGCAGCATAGGAAAAAGGAGCATAAACACAGGGACACACAGCTTCTTCAAGGAAAATACAGGTTTATTTTCCCACTTTGCACAGACAGTCAATCCACATACACAGGGGTGACCATTTTCAGGATACAAAACAAATCATAAAAATAAAACCTAGCCCACTGGGCACTACCTTCACACTTTGAAGCAGTCCCTGACTAGACTGGGCCCCTTATGGATAACCAGCACAACCAAATAGTTTGGCTCACCCCTGTACTCACAGGACTTTCTCCCAGGTAATATTCAGCCTCCTGGCTTCCTCACAATACTCTTTGTGAGAGTCACAGGATCCCTCTGCTTCTTGCAGCAACAGGCAGCACTCCCAGCTCCTCTGGGAGTTCCTCACACAGTCAGGTCTTTTACCTGCTATGCCCTGTTGAGAGACACACTCTCCCATTCTAATTAAGTTTAAATAGCCTTTCAACAGGACAGATTTCCTGTGGAAGGTGAACTCCAATCTCTGGACTGGATCTGCGGAATGGAGTCCCTGGCTACCAAAGTATTTAAACAGAGCTCTGATTCTTTGTTTAATAACTCCCTTCCTGGAGCCTGGGGACCTGGGGAGAAATTAAAGGCTAGAGTGACCTTTTTCCACCTTTTCCTAGTCACTCTACCACAATATATATATATATATATATATATATATATATATATATATATATATTTTGTATAAATAATATATGTATAATCCTTTCCATACCTTGCACAGAAATAAGACGTGTGACATTATTCAGGATTTTTTCAGAACAAGAATACAGTTCCTGCATTGTAATTTGTAATTTGATACATAACCTGATAAAGTACAAAGGAGTTTATGTTTATAGTACGCTACATTGATTAGCAACTACACTAGACCAATAACAACTAACTGGTAATTGGTTTCCCTGGGTTTCTGGACCAGGGCATCCGTTCTCTAAATTACTGCTTACTCCATTTATTATGGTTCAGTTCCTACTGAAGTTTCTGTGTGGTTCCGTTTTATGGCTTCACTCTATGGCAACAAAAAAGAGTTGATTGGTATTCATCAATTATTTCTGACGCAGTTTCATAAAGGTACTTGCACCCAAAGGGCCTTTCTTATAGTTGTATTTAGAGCCAGTGCATCTGTCCAAATTCCTGTTCTGAATTGTGCCAAAATACACCTATTGGCACATAGAAACCCTGGAGCACTGTTACCATCAGTCTGGCAGTAATTCTATTGTTCCCAATATGGGCTACATCAATATATGTAGTTTATATATTTATGTAGCCCATGCACAGACATAATTTTGATGGAACTTTCAAAGCTATTCTATCAGATTTAAGTCTAATTGCATTGCTGTAATGCATCAGGCACAATTGCATAAGACAACTCTCCCTCATGGCCACAATTACACTTTTTTTTATTGAACTTTACAGTACCGTTCTTTGGAAAATGAATCTGGCCGGGTGAAGTTTTTATTTGTTTGTTTGTTTGCTAAATTACAAAAATTACAAAGGCTTGAAATCTGTCTGTATGTTTTATATGATTTTAAGAGACTTTACAGCACGTTGCAAAAACTTTTTTTTAGTGGCTGTTAGAAAATACATAGGAAATAAAAGATCAACTGTAGTCCTGTAACAGGTTTCTGTTTGTTTTGATACAGTTATGCAGAATAGATATAAAACAGTAAAAGATG
Organism: Xenopus petersii; assembly: GCA_038501925.1. NCBI lineage: Eukaryota > Metazoa > Chordata > Amphibia > Anura > Pipidae > Xenopus > Xenopus petersii. The sequence goes on along the minus strand of CM076689.1, from coordinate 33,098,706 downwards.
ACTCAGACTACATTATGACTAGAAGCTCAGGCATTGCCTTACTTCGTTTTGGTGCTTTAGGGGCATATTTATTAACACTGGAGGTTAATAAATAATCACCCTAAGTGTAATCTTTAGTCACAGATGGCTGCAAAGTGTTAGTCTATATGATAAACAACATTTCTGTACAGGACAGAACATATAATTAATTAAATTATTGAATTTAATTTCCTTAGAGGCATCTTGCCCATTTGGGAGTTATTTTTTAATGATGAATCCCGATTTGATTTGTTGATTGAGCCTTTGTCCTATATTTTGTAAGCAGAATGGCATCTATTATCCTAATATTAATTACATTCTATAATTAATAATCTTGTTCTAATAAAATAGTGGCGCTAATTTATTATAGATGGCTTAGAGTGCAATGCCGCTACCATGCTGTGCCCTGCTAAAACTTTACAACCAACTTACCTCGCAATTGTCCAGAGCCTAGTCAATGATTATTCCATATTTATATAACTCTTACACATTCTTCATCGATTTACCAGGATTATACATCACTCTCTGTCCCAGTGGAGGTTACAATCTAAGGTCCCACAGTATGGCTCTATAGTCAGTTTTATCCAGCACCAGAGTGGGAAGAAAATCACTCCCAAGCGTGCTACAGAGTGCAAGAAGGGGCCTCTAACTACGAAACTTTTGATGATTACAGTAACAACAACCTCTACATTGGTTTTAGGCAAAAAGCCAGAGGGGCAGACCAGGTACCGCACACAAAATGCATCTGGCGAGTGCCACTTTGTGGCCATGTAATGGAAAGAATGAAGACTAACTAGCTTTGCAGATAGGCCCTCTATGCCTTGTACCTTGTATTGGTTACTGGCTGCCTTGTATGTATGCTGTGGGAAATGATAAAATAAAATCCAAAGGTTCTGCAGTTCACTCCCTTTGCCGGTAAAAGATCTGTTCTCCCTCAGATCAACCACAATGTAAAAACCTTTCCTTCATGCGAAGATATAATTGCCTCACAATTAAACTTCCAGAGTGGAACGCAGGACTGGGGAACTGTATTTATGCTTATTCTAAGCACACATATGTGAGTGCAACTTGTATTTTTATATTTTTACTATATTAAAGAAGTTTTTACACGATTTTATCATATCTTTTTAGAGACTGAAGGATAACCAGGATTGGGACAAAGAACTATATTATATGCTAGTGGTAATACTAAACGTTTGTAAGTACCCATTACCTTACACAGGAGGTGGCCACGTACATATATCACTAAAAAGTCACGGGTAAAGGGTAATTGAATCCCTTGGTGGAAGACGTCAAACCACACCACATAGCAGTCACACGAAGAGGTGCAAATCTTATTTGAAAATACTACACTATATTTTATTCTTGTGTTTTCTTGGTGTCTTTCCCTGAGTTTGCAGCACTGGTATATCTTCGCATGAAGGAAAGGTTTTTGCCTTGTATGTATATCTGTATGTTTAATGTACATAATAATATGTACAAGTTAATTCCTCCTTCAGTTTTCAGCCTGTGCTCTCTGGAGAGCTATAGTTAATGTAGGAACATTTAGTGCAGCAATGCTAAACTGCATTGATGCAGAAAGCTTTGCCAGTGATTATCACTGGAATGGGTTGGTGCCACCCATAGCAGGAAATTTCCATTGTCTCCAAAATAACACATCCAAGTAAAGATAACAAAGAATGGTAATAAAAAATATCCAATTCACCATACCCAGGATGCCCACATAATTAACTCTGAAAAAATTCCAACTTATTAAATGGTATAATGCTAAGATTTCTATATCTTCATTTTTTAACTGACTAGCATGCAGTCATTTTTTGTTAATGAAAATGAGTTAGGTAACCAGAATGTAGTCATACAATGCAGTGATCATACGTTTAATACACACAATACCAAGTTTTTATTTTCTTGTAATAAATCTCAGATATTCACATTCAGAAAAATTAACTTAAGAATAAATTGTAACTTTGTTTTATTTTGCTGCTAAAAATTCAAATTACAGTAAAAATCTGATCTTGAATGTTGATATATCTGCCCCCTAAGTGCAATGTTTGTGTTTTGGAAGGACATTATTCATTTCTGCACAGGCAGGTATGATTCTGATTCAGATGACTGACCCAAAGAAGAAGGCCCTTTAATGCTCTGACAGTTGAATGTTATGTTTGATTGGGAAAAAACCTTAAGAGTACTTCCTGTAATTTTATTTACCTTGGATGAATTCCAAACAATGCGTTCAGCCTATATAAAAGGTGTGTTTATTTTAGTTCTAGTTTCTATGTAGCCAGACTGATCGTTAATGTTAGGTAACTGCACTAACCAAGGGCATTTCATTATCAAAGTCACCATATCGTGGGATTAATAAATTACTCAAGCACTTGCCTGTTCAGAGTCCACAAAATAACAACAAAACACAAATTCCTCCACATTTCTGCATGCATTCAGTCTGTCCTTGCCACATACACATACAGTGTGCTCCATTCTCATAACATTCTCTGATTAAAGCATTACTCTTTAAGTGGGGTGCAGTTATTTGAAGTTTTCAATAGCTCTCTCACAGCTGTTCAACATTTTCATTTCAATAATATAATCAAATCACTACTGTAAAAATGTATTCTAGTAAAGACATAATCATCAGGACAATGGAGACACTAGAACCTACAACTAGTGAAGAGGCACATTAGGCACTAGGGGGCACATTTACTATCGGTCAAATATCGAGGGTTAATTAACCCTCGATATTCGACCATCTAAGTTAAATCCTTTGACTTCGAATATCGAAGTCGAAGGATTTACCGCATTTCGTTCGATCAAACGATTAAATCCTTCGAATCGAACGATTCTAAGAATTTTAATCCATCGATCGAACGATTTTCCTTCGATCAAAAAATGCTTAGAAAGCTTCCCCATAGGCTAACATCGGTGCTCGGTAGGTTTTAGGTGGCGAAGTAGGTAGTCGAAGTTTTTTAAAGAGACAGTACTTTGACTATCGAATGGTCGAATAGTCGAACGATTTTAGTTCAAATCGATCGATTCGAAGTCGAAGTCGTAGTCAAAAGTCGAAGTAGCCAATTCGATGGTCGAAGTAGCCAAAAAAAACCTTTGAAATTCAAAGTTTTTTTCCTTCTAATCCTTCACTCGAGCTAAGTAAATGTGCCCCATGGTGACTGAAATACAGTATACAGTATATTAAACTACTAAACAATGCCCCTTTTTAAAACACTATCTGAAATTACAAAAATAAATATGAATGTATTTTATTTTAAACACAGGTCTTTTTAGTTGTTTACACCACCAATATCAACATTTCGAGGGGTACAACCTCCCTTCATCCTCAATGGTCACTTCAAAGATTCCTGATGAAGGGAAGGTGTACCCCCGCCCCCCGAAACATTGATGCACACGTGGTTAAAATAAAAGGTGCAAGCTCCCCACCAGCAACAAATAGGGAGTCTGTGTGACTCTCTCCAAAAATTCTACTTGCACTTCAAAGAAGGTATTGCCAGAAAAGAATATTGACATTCATGAACTTGTTTTACAAATTAACACATTCATAAAAGTGTCAGTTTATTCAATGATTAGTTCCAGTGTGGAAAAGAGGTTATTATCTGGTAACCATTGCTTTCTCTTGGTAATAAAAGTTGTTCATTTGCAAATCAGCCCTTTAGTGTGGGAAGTATCCAGGCTCCTCACCTAGTCGAGTGAAGAAATGCAGGTGCTATAGATGCTGTGCTGATGCTGCATTTAGACAGACAACGCTACGTTTATCTGAGACAAGGGCCTGACAAGTCCCTGAAAATCCCAGTAGAGAATGTGGTATATGGGACTCTCTCAAGTATAGTCTGGAGGAAGAGTTATATTACACACATCTAGGTAGATCATAGGCACTAGCAACAACAGTTAACTGTTCATTTGCTGGATGACAGACTTTTTGATGTTACTTCAAATACTGTAGTACAAATACAATCACTTTACAGTATTTTTCCGGTTACTTCTCTGGATGGTATTAGTTACAATCAGCAGTAGTACTCTTTTACAGTTAAACTAGTGCTCAGCTTGAAGGGAACTATTTAGTGGATCTCTATATCCCCTGAGCCTGACCAACCCTTTCTGCTGTCCTAATTTGAGCCTCTGGCTGCTCTACTCCTCAGCCTAAAGGTGGCAATACACAAGCAGACCTAAGCTGCCACTTAAATTGGCAGTTTATCTGCCCATGTATATGCTCTCCTCATCACCTTATCCAATATTTACAGTATATGGACGCCACTCAGCAAGATCTTAATCTGGCAGGTTTAAAATTCCTTTTGGCCAGGAACCAGCCCTCTCCAAACCAGCCTGCATAGCTGCCCATTCTGATTCAATATTTTTTTTATTTATTTTGGATTTCTGATAGTATTAACTATATAAACAATTAGTTGCCAATAACTATAAGTCTATTGACCATCTGATATTAACATAAATCACTTGCTCATGTTAATGAAGCAAATTATTACAGCACTGTACATTCAGAATCTATATGTTCTTAAGAGACATTAAGATAAGGTCTTATCAATCACTACCTATTATATCAGTAGTCCATGAATAGAGTAGTGATTTAATTATCTGTTTCCTGAGAATGTTTTGCAACAACTTTCAGTTCTGCAGCTAGTGTTGGGCTGGCACGCTTTTGGGCTTTTTGTACTATTAATATAAGCACAACCATGGTCAGGATTCTCACTGATGACTTTGCCTGTGTATATCTGTCTATCTACCTATCTATCATCTATTTATTTAATTTGGGGGGTATTCAACTAAAAAAAGAATAAATACCACAGTTCTCAGGATGTGTACTCAAGGAAATATTTCACATACCTCCTGATGCCATGGAGCAAACCATATCTAATAATCATGCATACAAAAATTTCTTTAAATGGGAAATTTAGTACTGATGGCAAATGTCAGTGCCTGTTGTGGTATTTTTTTAGAGTAATGGCACACGGGACGTTTTAACATTGCGACAAATCCTCGCTACTGCGAGTGAAAAAAATCCCTTGTTTCCTTCAAATTAATGGTGGTGAAACATGTGAAGTTTCCAGAGGTTTCGTTTGCGAGGAAACTTCAGCCATCTTCAGAAAGCTGGTGTGTCTTGTATGTTTCATTACCAGCGATTTCAATGTTAGCTGGTGGGAAGAAGACAAGGGATATTTTATTGCCTAAGGTAGCAAAGATTTATTGCAGGCGGCAAAATATCCCATGTGCCATTAACTTTACAGACAGCAGCATTCAAATCATGCCATGTGCCATAGCCCTAAATGATTAGCTAGCATACGGGCAGATTTATTAAGGGTTGAATTGAAAATTCAAATTTTCCAAATTTTTTTATGGTCAAAACTGTCAAATTCGAATTGTGAATTATCCAAACTCAATTAGAATTTTAATTCAATTTTAATTTGACTATTCACCACCTAAAACCTGCCAAATTCATGTATATGTCAATGGGAGAAGTCCAGGAACCAATTTGGACATGTTACTAGCCTTCCTGATATTCGAGTTTTTTCCGATGCAAAAACTCAAATCGAGTTTAGTCGAGTTCTATTTGAGTTGTCGAGTCTGTAAAATTTGTGTGAGTTTTAGTGTGAGTTTTAGATATTCGATTTTTTTAATAAATAAACGCCCCAATCGAATTTCGAGTATCAAAATTCGAGCTTTGATAAATGTGCCTCACAGTATGGGGCCCATTCACTAAGTTCGAGTGAAGGAATAGAGGAAAAATAGTTCGATTTTCGAATGTTTTTTTTGGTTACTTCTACTTCGACCTTTCGACTACGACCTTTGACTTCGAATCGAACGATTCCAACTAAAAAACTGTCTCTTTAAGAAAAAACTTCGACCTCCTAGTTCACCACCTAAAAGCTACCGAAGTCAATGTTAGCTTATGGGGAAGGTCCCCATAGGCTTTCCAAGTTTTTTCTGATTGAAGGATAATTCTTTGATCGATCGATTAAAATCCTTTGAATCGTTATTCCTTCGATCGATATTCAAAGTCGAAGGATTTTAATTCGAATATCGAGGGTTAATTAACGCTCGATATTCGACCCTTAATACATCTGCCCCTATGTGTCCCTAGCAATTTGCAGCTTCTGAAATTTCGACAGGATGCAAGGTAGTGCTTAGCCAGAAATCCATGGGAACGACATATGTGCAACGTTAATCAAGTTAACGTGAACACATTTTGGGAAGCATATAGTTCTCTAAGTGGTTTCGGATCATATAATCAGAAGTTTAATAATTAAAATGCGTTGGTTTCTGCAAAGAAAATGAGGAAACTAGTTTTTCTAGTACAAAAAAAGCTGTGCTTCTCATTCCTCCTCATAAGAGACAACAAGCTGGTGCTGGTTAAAATGACACCTTGAATTCACAGTCTTTCCCTTTATATGCAGCCATGAATTTCTTTAAGGAGATCCTGCCTTTTGCAACACGAATTGTCTCCAACTCCACTTCTGATGACATAAGAACATTTCTCAATCAGCTTGTTGAAACCCAGATCATATCCTTGGAATATTATGTTAGTCTGATAAGTGAAAATGATGCAGATGATCTTGCCCGGAAAATTGCTTTAATCGCTGTAGAAAAACCTGAAATTCACAATACATTCCAATCACTTCTCTGTGGACATGGGAGAGAAGAGTTTCCACCAGAGCCTCCTGCAATTAGTAAGTCTACCTAATAGCTTGGACATGCCTGTTGTTATTAGTGATATTCAATGTGAGTAAAAATGAAGCAATATATATATTTTGTGTACATTTTTTTTTACAATACAATAATATAAGAAACAAATAGGTCCAAAATAGAAGTAAAATATTTGGGAAGTTTGGCTTCATATTTCTTCTTGTTGCACACTTTATTGCAGTTCAAAGATACCCATATAAAGACAATATTGTCTGAAGGTATAGCTCACTCAACAGAATACACATGCACACGAGTTGTTTATGCAATATTGCTTGACTTGTTTGATTGTATAGACAAATATGGTCTTCTGCCTTTGTCTCTTTGCAGGTATTGGTTCATGGCAGGAGGACCTACCATTACCCCAAAAGACTGTCTCCTCATTCTCCAATGACATAACTGAATTTCCTAATAATTCTTTAGAAACACAGCCCACGCCACTGGAGTATTTTCTTAATTCACTCAGTGAAAACAATACGGATGATCTTGCATTGGATATTTCTTTAGAATTTGCAGATAAACCTGAACTCCTCCAAACATCTTTGCCATTTATGGGTGAACTAGAAGAAGAATATATTTTCACTGCTGTACCTTCCGTTAGTAAGTACAACACCCAGGTTAAACAGATCTTGTGTTATCGGTCATATTTTAAATGTTTACAAAGCATGATTGCAGTGGTCTAAATTAATGCCAATAGTCACTAATACAAATCGGGCCACGTCATTACATAATCATACTATTTGCAGCCTTTTGCACTGAAATGTTTCATATTTCTCTATCAGGGGTGATTCTTGTGTTAAAGCTGGCTCAGGCGGCATTCGCGATGCCGCACCCCCTTGCCATCCCCACTTACCTAAACATAGCTGTGGGGGTCCATCACTAGCGCAGGGAGAGAGCAAATGCTCTTTCTGCACTAGAAAAGCAGAATTTCCGTAATTGAATAAATTCAATATTCAATATTTTAGCGACATTTTCAGGGCTATTGAAGTATGTGGGGGGGAAGCAGGGAGGGTGGACTATCTAGCTTAGTAGGTAGGGGTTTTTCTTAATTGGGGGGTTGAGTTCTCCTTTAAAGTTACTAGGAGTGGCTTGTTGCACCTATGGTAACTTGTGGGTTCTCACCTTGCCCTTGTTCTCTATCCTGTTTGCTCTTTACTATACAAGCAATTCATATCCAGCATGATGAAAGGTCTACAACAGTCTAAAGGTCCCCATACATGGGCCGATAAAAACTGCTTATTAGCCTGTGTGTGTGGCCATCTAAAGGGCGTCCCTGATCGATATCTAGCAGAAAGTCAGCCGATCGAGCGGTGTAAAAAAATCCCGTTGGTTTGCGGCCGCATCTTTTCGTTGATGCGGTCACGCTATCTGAGTGCCCGTATGGCCTCCATTCTGATCCAACCTCAATGTGGGCACATCGGGGAGAGATCCAATCGTTTGGCGATGCCACCTTAAACAATGCTTTACCGTGCTTCTTAAGTGGACATCTTTTTATCTGGGCTCAGGACTGGAGTAAGAAAATAAATCTTGGTGGATATCTTTGACAAGAAATAACAGAAACCTTTGTTTAACTCTGTTATAGTAAACATTTAGTAAACTTTGTAGCAATATAATAAACATAAGAAGCACTGAATCCAGGATTTGCTTCAGCCTTTGGACTTATTCAAAGACTTTTTGCTGGATTCAAATTCATCCGAATCTCAAGTGTTTAGCCAAATCCAAACCTTTAAAATTTCAACAATTGAACTGGACACCAACATTCAGCTGAACTATAACAATATGAATTTGGTGTATCCATAGAAAGAAATCACAATTTACACAAATTGTGGCAAAATGTTATATCCCAAAAATTAATACAACAGCTCGTTTTGAGTAGTGCGCCATTGAATAAAATAAAGCTGTTTGGTCCGGTCTATGGCACTAATATTGTACAGGTATGGGATCTGTTATCCAGAATGCTCGGGACCTGGGGTTTTCCGGATAACGGATCTTTCTGTAATTTGGGTCTTCATGCCTTAAATCTACTAGAAATTAATTTAAACATTAAATAAACCCAATAGGCTTCTTTTGCTTCCAATAAGGATTAATTATATCTTAGTTGGGATCAAGTACAAGCTACTGTTTTAATACTACAGTGAAAAAGGAAATCATTTTTAAAAATTTGGATTATTTGGATAAAATGGAGTCTATGGGAGACAGCCATTCTGTAATTCTGAGCTTTCTGGATATCGGGTTTCCGGATAAGGGATCCTATACCTGTAGTTGCTTTTTTCATAGATCTTAATGGTTGCAGTGTTTCTTCTTCACTCAGGCTTATACAGTATATATTTCTATAACGTTACTGGAGAGTATACCAGTATATATTTTATACCCGGCTATGCTATAGTATATTTTTAAGTTATAAAACCACCAGAGCAACAATTGGGAGAAAATATTTGCCTATGTTAACATGTATGCTGGAAGAATGCAAATATTTATGATGTGAAATAAAATGTGAAATTTCTACTGTATACAAAAGATAGTGAAATTTGGCATTGTGAGGCATTGTTATATAGGGAAAATAAATATTGAACACGTCAACATTTTTCTCAGTAACTAAATTTCTAATGGGGCTATCTACACATGCAAAGAACTCAAAACAAATGTCCTTAAATTAAGTTATGTGTAATAGTGAAAGTGGAAAGAAACATGGAATGAGTATTGAACACGCTTACTTAGATTTATATTATACTTAGTAGAAAAGTCTTTATTGGTAATGACAACTTCAAGAGGCCTCCTGTATGGAGAAACTAGTCGCATGCATCGCTCAGGTGTGATTTTGGCCCATTTTTCCACACAAACTGTCTTCAAATTTTGAATTTTAAAGGGGCTTCTTATCTTCAGTTCTTTCCATAGATTTTTAATTGGATTTGTCGGGGGATTGAGTGAAACCAATTAAGAATTTCCTTGGCTGTGTGTTTGGGATCATTGTCTTGCTGAAATGTCCACCCTCGTTTTATCTTCAGAGTTCTGGTAGATGGCAGCAGATTCTTATCATGAATGTCCTGGTACATTTCTCCATTTAACCTTCCTTCAATTATATGAAGTCTGCCAGTACCATATCCTGAAAAACAGCCCCAAACCATGATGTTCCCACGTCCAAACTTCTCTGTTGGTGTAGTGTTTTTGGTGTGATGTGCACAGGCCCGGATTTGTGGAAAGGCCACCTAGGCCCGGGCCTAGGGCAGCAGGATTTTAGGGGGGCGGCATGCTGCCCAACCACACCCACATTGGTTCAAAAACACTGGGGATGTGCTGGAGATACAATAATTTTTACATTTCCCATGTGCCAATCCCCATTGCTCCTGTCCCTCTGGAGGGGAGAGGGGCGACGAATGGCAGTGGGCCTAGGGGCGCCCAATATGTAAATCCGGCCCTGGATGTGCAGTGAAATTTCACCTCCAAACATGACAAATAAAAAAACAAACAAATACAAAAAGTATTGTAGAAGTGATACCTATATAGTCTAACAATAAAAAAAAATACATTGCAAGTGTTCGGCGCACCAAGGCCCCGTCGTCAGGCAAAATGCAAATAAAAGCTAGAAAGGCACAGCATATATTCTGTTAGATCAGTGAAAGGTATTCATGGGCAATAAATTAAGACGTTACAAATAGATAGAGATCAAATGTAGAGATAATACATTTAGTTGTGTACCTCCAAACATGGTGTGTGCAACTGAGACAAAGAGTTCAATTTTGGTCTCATCTGACCAGACTATATTCTATCAGAATTTCATTGGCTTGTCCAGATGTTATGCAGTAAACTTTAAATGACCTTCAACATGCTTTTTTCTCCAGCAGTGGAGTCTTGTGTGGTGAGCGTGCATGGAGGCCATGTCAGTTGAGTGCATTACTTGTTGTTTTCTTTGAAACAACTGTACCTGCTAATTCAAGGTCTTTCTGAAGCTCTCCTCAAGTGATCCTTGGCTCTTGGACAACTCTTCTGATTATTCTTTTGACTCCTGCCAGAGATCTTATGAGGAGCACCTGGTCGTGGCCAATTTAGGTTGAAATTATGTTCTTTCCACTTCTGAATTATGGCCCCAATGGTGCTCACTGGCTCACTAAAACTGGTATGTTTTACAACAATACGATTGCAAAGGTCTTGCGAGAGCTCTTTGCTTTTACCCTTCATGAGATGCTTCTTGTGTGATACCTTGGAAATGAGAAACCTTTTTATAGGCCATCAATTAGGACTAAACCAGCTGATATTCATTTGCACGGATAAAGGGCAGTATTGTTTACTCGTCATATCACGTCTAGACTACTGTAACTACTGTAATTGGCCTTCCCCTCCAGAGACTGTCACCTCTCCAGTCCATAATGAACACTGCTGCGAGGCTCATACACCTCAGCAACCGCTCCTCCTCTGCCACGCCATTCTGTCAATCCCTGCACTGGCTTCCGTTACCTTTCAGAATCAAATTCAAATTAATGACCCTGACATTCAAAGCACTTCATAACTCTGCTCCACCCTACATCTCTGAACTCAACTCTACATACTCACCCAACCGCTTACTATGCTGACCTGCTACTCAACTCTTCTCTCATTACCTCCTCACACGCTCACATTCAAGAATTTGCAAGGGCTGCACCCCTCCTCTGGAACTCTCTCCCATGGTCTGTCTGACTTTCTCCCAAACTTTCTGCTTTAAGTAATCTCTTAAAACGCACTTCTTTTGAGAAGCCTACCCTCACTCTACTAACCAAATGCAACACCACATACAGTACCACATTTCTCACCCACTTAATTCAATCTTGCCCACTCCCATACCTTGTGTATTACTCCCTTCCCTTTAGAGTGTATTCTCTTTCTGCATAGGGCCTTCCTCACCTTTTGTACTGGTATTGATTGTGATATATGTAACTCCATATGTTCTATGTATAGAATTCATGTGATTTAGTTGTATAATCACATTTACTTTACAGTGCTACTCAATATGTTGGCACTATATAAATACATGTTAATAATAATAATAATAATAATAATAATGAAAATACTGACAGATTCAGCAGGTTTCTTGGCTTTCCATGCCTTTTTGCACCTTCTTTTCTTCATTTGTTCAATACTTATTCCCTGTGGCATTTCACTTTACTACACAACTTAATTGATGGACTTGGGTTGTTACCGACATCTCGTGTACATTTCACGTCAAAAGCCCCATTAGAAATATATTTACTGAGAAAAACATTAACGTATTTAATACTTATTTTCACTGCTGTGGGAAATGGCAATTGTGATTCTGCAGCTAATTCAATTTACTAAAGTCAATAATGGTAAAACACAAAAACATCTTAAACCTGTTGAGATGCCATAAAAGTCAACATTTTTGGCAAGTGGAACATGGCATTAGTCCTTTGGAAAACAGTGAATTGTTTAACTGACTTCAAAATCATTGAAAACTGTGATTATAAACATTTTCTGCATATTTTTCCTGGACTTACTTGACCATGATGAACTCATTGTGATTTATTATAATATATGTGGAAAAGTTTGGCTCTATACTGGAAATCATTATATTTTTTGCATGACTACACCATTTTTTATATATGTATCCCAACTGAACAACCTTCATATCTACTAGTAATACATGTAATGACTTTAGATGCCATTATATTTATATAAGATAAAGGGATCATATCCACGGATTTTCTAATACTGTAGAAGGGGCCCTTATAAACAGCAGACAGTGTCAGACTGGGGAGTCTAGGGTCCACTGGGGCTGGTGCCTGAAATCCCCTCACCCCAGTCGCCAGTCGCAGCTATTCCATGCGGCCACACAGCAAGGACTACACTTCATCTGCCGTGATCAGGGTGGGACCCAGCACCCAGCAGTTCTTTGGGATAGTTCATTCAGTTGAAGCTTACCTGTCTATTCTATCAATAGGTTAAAACAGATGCTTTATTATAGTCATGCTTTGAAAAAGACTTAACATGAAGTGCCAGGGGTACTCCAATGAGGATAATTACAAGCATGCTCTATGATTAAGAAAATGCTAAGAAATTATTTTTCATACTTAAAGTAATACTGAAACTACAAAACTACTATTTAAAATATGAATGTACAAGTTAACCTATAGGTCATTAACAAAGTTACCTATAGGTCATTTTGATCATTTTTTGCTGAGAGTTCTGTTCATCTAAATTATTGTAAGTTTCATATCCTGACTGTTTTGCCAACCTGACTGTCCCATCTCAGCCTGTCCGTTAAAGTTTCTAATGCTAACCGACTCCTGCTGCACAAATATGGCAGCCCCCTCATACAGGAACATGGGGCATCAATGTAAAAGCATTGTGCAAATAATTTATGGCAAAGTTATAAGTAGCTTCCAAAGGCAATATTATGATAGATGTAAAAAAGAGTTTACTTTCTGGTGTCAGTAGCTCTTTAAATCAGATTAAATAGACAAACTCTGCTCTTTACGAATAAGTACAAAATGCATGAGCAGGTGAGATCTGGGGTACTCTTTAAGGCATAAACTGGCTGCTGCAAATCCTGCTGGCAAGGAATTGTATCTATGTACAGTATTTATGTATTAATATTAAGCACACTGGCAGAATCTTACTTCATCTTAAATTCCTTGTCCTAAGACACATACCACAGCTACACCCTTGCCTTTTCTTTTGAAAAACTCAGCAAAATGTGTTTAGTGCTAATGGAAATCCTAGTTATTGCAGACTCTTGTATAACTGAGTGCCCCCTTTCTTCTACCCCATGACCCAATCTAATCTCACAGTCTTACATAAGCCTCTCCATAATGCTCTAGTTTAAACACACCTCACACCTTAGCCATTCTTTGTGTTGGATGCAGAGCAATCATGGTGCAAAACACACTTGTCTTGGAGCTGCAAATACCATCAGTAACTAATACTAACAAAGGCAATATCATTGGTGGGAGAATTATTTTTTCGAAGCGTTGGACTAAGACAAAACCCTCTCTGGACCCCCAGCCGCACCCCCAACCCCCCCCCACTTAACTTTTCCTTTAGCCTGCAGAATCGCCAGCAACCTGGGCTAGAGAGGGAGATGGGCCAATACATCAATCAGGGAGTGAGTCTGGGCTGGCGGGGCCCACTGGGTTTTTCCTGGTGTCCGACCCAGTCCAAACCTGTTTCTTTCCCAGACGAGACCCATGAAAGAACTTTATAGGGCACTACCAAAAATTGTACTTTATCTATGTCCCGTGGATCTGTAACTATGTGGGACTACTGGCTTCAACAAGGGTCCATGAAAATCCATAAATTGTAGAATTATATATATTTATATTGAACCTACACTCCAAATTGGGCCATTTTGTTGCTTATATACCTAAATGGTAACGCTAGTTTTGCATGATTCTGCATTTAGTATCACTTTTCCATCAAAATGAACCATAATGTATTTATGGTTTTTACATCCAGGTGCTTCCTAAGGGGCTTACCAACTGCTAGATTCTAGAAGTTTTACTAAGGACCAGGAAGACGCAGCAGACAGATGTGTGGTTAGATAAGGCATGGCCATGGTGGTAATAAAATCTGACCAGGACCTATTTTCAATGCACAGAGAACATGTAAATGTAATTTTTATTATTTGCGGCTTTTCAGTTATTTAGATTTTTTTCAGCAGCTCTCTAGTTTCAGCAATCCAGTTGCTAGGGTCCAGATTACCCTAGCAACCATGCACTGATTTGAATAAGAGGCTGGAATATAAATAGAGGAGGGCCTGAATAGAAAGATGAATAATAAAAGCAATAACAATAACCGTGTAACCTTACAGAGCATATGTTTTTTTTAAATGGTCAAAAAAAAGTTTTTTATTTTTAAATGGTCAGTGACCCCCATTTAAAAGCTGGGAAGAGTCAGAAAAAGAAGGTAAATAATTAAAAAAAATGATAAAAAAATTAAAAATGTCAATTGAAAAACTGAGAATGAGCCATTCTATAAAATACTTAATGTAGAACCACCCTTTAATTATGCCTTAAATCAGTACTGGAAATGTTCAGCAGTAATACTATACCTCCCAACATTTTAGAAATAGAAAGAGGGATAAAAAGATTTGCAACGCGTAATTTTTTTTGACCACGTCCATGTGTACTTTATATTGTGCGTTGATCCCTAAGCTCAGTAAGTGACAGCAGCACAGAGCATGTCCAGTGAATCAGCAGAAAAGAAGATGGGGAGCTACTGGGGCATCTTTGGAAACAAAGATCTTCCCTGCTAAAGGGCTGTGGTTGCCTTGGGCTGGTACAGAAGCCCAAAACATAATGTACAACATTTCTACCTACTTCTTTAGTTTAACTTTCCTTATCCTGTAAAGTTACCAGTTACCTCCCCTGTTAACCAGTGGAACGATGCACCTGAGCGAATTTCTTAACTTCATTGGTGCAGCGCCCCTGGATCTGATTTGGATGGACTTACAGTATGAGCCTCTAGGGTTTTAAACATTTTGGGCACTACAATTGTGTTACACACCTGTAGTCTCTTGCCACATGGTCTATGCTGGCCTCATAGGCCCCTGCTACCTGGTTAAAACAGGGTATATGGATCCCCTCCAGTCAGCTGGGCCCTATACCAAGGCTTCAGTTGTCCAGAACCAAATTTACTGTGCAGGAAATTCTGATACAGAATAATTTTGACCCATTTCACTGGGAATTATGTTTCCTAACTGGGGTATTATGAAGTGAAGTACCTCTTAGGTGACAATTCTAATAAATCTCCATTAGGGAAGTCAAAGCATTATGGGCTTTTGGATGAAGCAATCTGCCCCAACCAATGTGAAAATAAACTATGCCTTTATAGTCACTTTAAAAATATTTTTGAATGTATTTACATATTTGCAGGTTGTTTTGGAGGAGGTGGTGACAATGTGCCTGCACTATTTGCCAATTTGTAGTGTTTCTGAATCTGCTGATTCCAAACTCATAATATCAGGCAGCTTTACAGTTCTTGATTGCTGAAGATACTACATTTTTTACACATTTTTTTTCCCTCCAATTTAAAAAGAACAAATAGGATCTGCATGTCTGTGTGCACGTTCACATACAAATCATTATAGCAGGCTGAACATGTAAATTGGCTCTGGCCACAAGAAGCTTGAAGCATGTATGAGCACAGGTACCTTTGTGAATAGCATCGATGTGCACTCAATTTTGCACTTGGATATTAGCCCTTACATTTTATAGGAGTAACATCCTACATTTTGTTCTATCTGTCATTCGTTTTGCTTCTGAATCCCTTTTTCCTTCACAGTTTTTCCTCAACTTTTAACCCATCCTTCTCTAGCTTTTCTGGGCTTTAATCTCAGTAGTTTTGCTCTCTCCCTAAGGGGCAAATTTACTAAAGGGCGAAGTGGCTAATGCTAGCGAAAATTCACCAGTGTGACGTCATTTTGTTACTTTGCTGATTTACTAACGGTGCTGGCATAAATTCGCTAGTGAAGTGGACCTACTCTACCTCTACCACTTGTGTAGTGTAATGTATTTGCTGCTACATATACGTCCATTGTACTTTAACTTGGTGCCGTATGCAAATTAGGCATCGCTAGCGTAACTTCGCTTTGCTTGACGAATTTACGCTAGCGCAACTTAGCTACCTTTCGCCTCCCTGAGCGCAACTTCTGATTTTAGTGAATTAGCAGCGCCCTGACGAAGTGTGACGAAGCCAACTCGAAGGGAATTAAATTTGCCCCTTTGGGGCATGTTTACTAACATTGGAGATAAATATCTGGAGAGATTTCTGGAGATGTTGCCCATGGCAACCAATCAGCAATTAGATTTAAACAGCCACAGCCAAGTTAGAAAACAAAAGATCTGATTGGTTGCTATGGGCAACATCTCCAGAAATCTCTCCAGATATTTATCTCCAATGTTAGTAAACATGCCCCTCAGTGTCAGCTTCTCCTTCCCATATGCTAGTGTAAATTTTTTGCAAAAAAGCCACTCCTGGTAACTTTAGGAGATGAAATTCCGATTTTTAAATCGGAATTTCGTCTCTGCTAGTGCAGAGAGCACAATTGCGATCTCCACACTAGTGATGCAGCACCTCTTACACCTGCTCCACAGCTGGAAATGGTATGTGCTGGGTGTGAGGGGGCATCAGAAAGCTGCATCAGGGTGTCAAGGAGTCCCCAAACGCTCATACCTAACTCCACTCTCTGTTCCCGATATATTCTAAATTTGACCAGAAGCAGTAACCTATAACAACCAATAAGATGTTTACATTGAAAAAAGTGACCAGTAAATTCTGCTTACTGATTGATTGCTATGGGTTACTGCTCCTGGCAAACTTAGTGTCATTTATTACATAACTCCTATAGTCTCTTCCCTGTCTCTGCGCATGTGCCAGTCTCCATCCCCCATATAATGCCAGTCTTTTAACCCATGTGCCATTCCCCGACCTGGACTGACAATCTATCTATACGGGCAAATGCCCGGTGGGCCTCTCTATTTTTAGGTAAGTGGGCTGGGGAAGCAGGGACCGGAAGTGCAGCTGCGGAACGGGAGCCTGAAGCTTCTGAAAAAAGCCTAAGAGTAAGCCACAGATGAGAATGAAGAAGACAAGAAGGACGAAGGTTGCCTGACAATTTTTAAAGATACATTTTAAACTTTTATGGTGGGAGAGCCCTAACCACCATTTTTTTTTTACTTTTATGGGGGTACCCTTGTCACCAGTTTTTTTTAAGGGGGGACTGGCCACCAATGTCATTTTTTAACATCTATGTAGGGTCCCTGACCACGTGTTTTTTTTAACTTGGGGGCTGGCCACCAGTGTCACATGTTTATATGTGGGCTGCTCTTTTCACCCAGTGTCAGTGTTCGGGGGATCACCATTGCCCAGCTCTCAAGCTTCCTCCGCCCCACATAAAACCCATCCAAAAGTAGAAAGATTATCATGCCTTTAAAGGGGTTGTTCACCTTTGAGTTTACTGTTAGTATGATGTAGAGAATGATATTCGGAGACACTTTGCAATTGGTTTACATTTTTTATTATTTCTGATTTTTATTCAGCAGCTCTCCAGATTGCAATGTCAGCAATCTGGTTGCTAGGGCCCATATTAGCCTAGCAACCATTCACTGATGTGAACAAGAGACTGGAATATGAATAGGAGAGGGCCTTACTAGAAAGTTGAGAAATAAAAAGTAACATTAACAATACATTTGTAGCCTTACAGAGCATTTGCTTTTTAGATGGGGGTCAGCGACGCCCATTTGAAAGCTGGAAAGAGTCAGAAGCAAAAAGGCAAATAATTATAAAACTCTAAAAAAAATAAATAATGAAAACCAATACAAAAGTTGCTTAGAATCGGCCATCCTGTAACATACAAAAAGTTTACCCAAAGGTGAATCACTCCTTTAATTGTCCGGAGTCCGTGTTGTGCACCCGCCCCCTGTTTATTGACACACGTGCTGGAGCGCTCCGCTTTGAGCATGCGCACTGCATCCTCCTCGCTCTATTGTTGCTCGTTGTCAGATTGGTTCCAATGAGCGCTGCAGCCGGACCGCCGAGCTCCCTTTCCGCTGCTGTCTGACAGGTGAGTCCGTGACTCTGGCGGATTAATATGTTCTTTATTGGCACTAGGAGAAATGACTGTAAGAGAACTATGTGCAGAGCTGGAGAGGGATATTTCACTGTGTGGGGGTAATGGGACGGAGCCCTCATAACTTTCCCGGGCAGCTTTATTGTGCAGCGATGAAGGGGAGATATTGTGACTAGCGCTAACCATCTCGGCACTATGGGGGTCTCTCGATGTTGCACTTGTCTGGGCCACAGTAGAGGGACAGTTGTGTTGTTTGTACTGAACCCTGTGTGCAAGTGATGAGTGTGTAGGAGACAGGTGGGTTACATGATGGAGCCCTAATAATCGTGTTCTGCCGTCCCCTAACTTCTTAGAAAGTGCGTGTATGGGAGTTATAGTTCATATAGTCAGGAGCTGTGTTTGTTGTCACAGAAGGGCACTGCCAGGGCAACACACACCCAATGGCCAAACAGTTTCATGTGTGACGTGCCTAGTCCTGGGGTGTAAGTAGTGCTGGGCAGTGCCGTAACTACGTATAATGGCCCCACAGCCAAATATTTTTCAGGCCCCCAAAATGTCTAGAGGTTGACTTATTTTACCAATATTTATTGAAACTGTATATAAATTAGGGTCTCATGGGGCCCCTATACCTCCTGGGCCCCCCTGCAGCCGCAGAGTCTGCTTCCTCTTTTATTACACTCCCAGCAACTTAACTAGCCCGCCCCCTTCCGTACGCCCGGAATCACCCAAAGTCAGTGGCGCGCGAGCGGCCAGGGGGCCCTGAGGGGGTGCGGGCCCTGGCCCAATTGTACCCCCTGCTCCCCCGGTAGTTATGCCACTGTACACCCCTGGTGCTGGTACATTGTCTCTGCCATGCAGTGCGGGGAGCTTGCGGAGAAACTGAGAGAGTGATGCTGGTCGGGGTCCAAGTGAAAGCGAAAGCTCTCGTGTGTGTGTGTGAGCGCGCGCTGGCAGCTGTTCAAGAGTCTTTCGAACAGGGACTTTTTCAGGGAGGGAGCGTTCAGCACTGCTGTAATTGCTTTCCCAGAAACGGCACGGCTTCCCAGCACAGGGACAGGGCAGTTTGCTGATGTGCCTAGGGATCATGTACCTATTACTGCAGCACTCACACACACTCACTGTCTCTCAGACTCCTTGTTACTCACACGTCTTGACTCATGGGATGCTGCGTTTTCCTTTTATATATGCAGATATTCTGTCATTTATAAGCTTCTGTGTAACTTACTTTTACTTTAGTTTTTTTACTTTTCCATTTAAAGGGGTGCTTCGCCTTTAAGTATAATGCAGAGAGCAATATTCTGGGATAATTTGAATTTGTTCTTCCTTTTTTAAATTGTTCGTAGTTTTCCTAATTATGCCACTTTTTGTGAACATTGTTTTGAATTTCAGCAGCTATCTGGTTGCTAGGATCCAAATTATCTTAGCAACGTGGGAATGGTTTAAATAAGAGACTGGTACAGGTATGGGACCTGTTATCCAAAATGCTTGGTACCAGGGGTTTTCCTGGATAATGAATCTTTCTTGTAATTTGGATCTTCATATATTAAGTCAACTAGAAAATCATGTAAACATTAAATGAACCCAATAGGCTGGCTCGGCTGCCAATAAGGATTAATTACAGTAGAACCCCCATTTTACGTTTTCAGGGGACCATAAACATTGTGTAAAATCCAGGAAAATGAAAAATGAGGGAAATGTATTATGCATAATATATAGGTGGGACCACAAAACAACAATATAAAATGAGGGAAGACTTAAAATCAGGGGATGTAAAAATTGGGGTTCTACCAAATTTGGATCAAGTACCAGTTACTGTTTTATTGTTATAAAGAAAGAGGAAATCATTTTTAAAAATTTGGATTACTTGATTATAATGGAATCTACGTGAGATGGCCTTTCCGTAATTTGGAGCTTTCTGGATAATAGGTTTCTGGATAACGGATCCCCTACCTGTATATGACTAGGAGATGAACTGAGTAAAGAATACGTTATAAAAAGTAACAATAACAATTGTACCCTTACAGAACATTTGCTTTTAGATATCAGGGTCAGTGACCCCTGTTTGAAAGCTGTTAAGAGTCAGAAAAAGAAAGGAAATAATTAAAAAAAGTTGTTAGAATTTTAGAACATTTTATACAAAGGTGAATTTGGATTATCTGATTACAATGGAGTCCATGGGAGATGGCCTTTCCATAATTCGGAGCTTTCTGGATAATGGGTTTCCGGATAAAGGATCCCCTACCTGTATAGGAGAATAGGAGATGAACTGATTAAAGCATACATTATAAAAAGTAACAATAACATGTACCCTTACAGAACATTTTGTTTTTAGATATCAGTGTCAGTGACCCCTGTTTGAAAGCTGTTAAGAATATATTAAAAAATATATATAAAATAAATAAACTATAAAAAAGAAAGAAAGACCAATTGGAAAGTTGTTAGAATTTTAAAACAAACTAAATTGTTATTTAAAAGTGAACCACCCCTTTTAACCTTTTTAACCACTAAACTCCTGGACTCTACAGTACCCTCAGTAAAGGACCATAGCACCAGCTCCATGGATTTTATATTTCGGTTTGGATCTTTGATCTGTGCCAATGTTTACCTGGCAACAGCCAGCACAGAAGATGGTTATGTGATCTATAGTTGTTTATGTTATTAAAAGTTTTATCTCATGAATTTGGCTGTTCCCATCAGTGAGAAGAACCCCAGGTGGCTTTGGGTGGGTGACTCTCCACCTGAAACACACCAGCAGAGTCCCAAGCCTTCAAGCTTTTTTGATTTCCATGGAAAACATAATTTCATGGATGACAGCCCAAAAATGCTCCCTTCTCTTCCTGGGCTGGTCTTTTTATACCTAGATATGCCATTGCCCATAATACAACATGATGCAGTTATCCAGTATAATCATGCTCACTGCCAGTTTTGCCCTAGATTTGTCAATAAAAGTATAACTTTTGCAATTGGTTCATAAATCTCACACACGTTGCCATGGCCTTAATGTGGGAAGCGGTAGAAACCAAATGGAAAATATTTGCAGACATTTAGGGTTGTATTTACAAGCAGCCATTTTGTGATAACTGTATATGAAAAAGAAATGAAGGGGGCAGGGCGCTGTGACAGGTACAAGGAGTTGCTTCAACTAGAGTCCTGCACCTAACCAATTTATAAGACCCGGACCCGACCCAAACCCGCAACCTGAATCTCAACCCGCATATTTACCCACTTTGATCCGCTACCCAACCCTGATCTGCAACCCGCTGACTACCAATAAACAGGAAGTGATGTTGCTGCAAACCAGAAGTGACATCATCAAAAGTGGGCAGGACAGAAAAAAGTTTTGTAAAATTTAAAAAGGTACAATACAGACAATTTAACATAAGATAAGAAATTTAGGTGAGACCCGCAGCCCCACCCATAACCCGCAGACCCGCAACTATATCCGCACCAGTAAATCCTACCCTCACCCCGCAGCTTTTTTTGTGGGTAACCTGCGGGTACCCAACCCGCTGCAAGACTCTGGCTTCAACTATATTATTCTTTTATTAGCGGTTTATGGTGGCTTAATACTGTGGTTAGTATATGGCAATAACTATATTTTCTAATAAGTTTCATTAATGAACTTATTACAACAAAAAGTATAAATCAAAACAAATTAATTCTATTGTTTCTAATGTGGTTTATTTTATTTGTGATTTTTTTCAATGAATATATTAATAAAATTCATAGTTTGTATACAATTTTTGTTTGAGTGTATGGAATGAATTATAGAACAATAATTCATTATGGGTGTCGGATTCTGTGTCCTTTGGTGTATGGGGAATGTTTTGTTTCAAAGGGTTTTCATAGTTGTGTGTGTAGTGTTTTACACGTCTAAATTGCTTTTTTTGTATTATATATGGAGCAGTTCTGTGAACCATTTAGGCTATAATTGGCAATATGACTTGAGCCCATAGCTCAGTTTTGACTGAAAACAAAACCATACCACCAGGCCTGGACTGGCAATCTGTGGGTTCTGGCAAATGCTAGAGGGGCTGCTGTAAGGTCCCATAGACAGCCACTATTTATTGGTCTGTTTGCGCCTGTGAACCTGAAATGCCAGGGCCTATTTTGAATCTTAGTCTAGACCATATTAAAGGAGAATTCAACCCTAAAGTAAAAAAAAAACACTACCCCCTACCCTATATAGACCCCCTTCCCTCCTTCCCTCAGCCTAGCAGCTACCCCGGGCAAATGCTCCAAACTCTTTACTTACCCCTCGGTGCAGATTCTGTCCAGCAGAGTTCACAGCAGCCATCTTCCTGCTCTTCGGTAATCTTCGGAATGAGAATGTTGCTTCAGCAATTTCCGTGGCTTTGGGCGCATGCACAGTTGTTGCGAAACAGAAAATGACCCCAACTGCACATGTGCCAATACGGCACTTACTTCCTGAAAATTACCAAAAAGAAGAAAATGGATGCCTTGAACTCCGCTGGACAGAATCTGCACCAAGGGGTAAGTCAAGAGTTAGGGGCATTTGCCTGAGGTAGCAGCTAGGCTGGGGGGAGGAGGTTGGGGGTCTATGTAGAGTAGGGGGGTAGGGTTTTTCTTTTACTTTAGGGTTGAATTCTCCTTTAAATGGCTAAAATGCTGAAATCTTATTAGAAAGCTGTTTTTCTTTCTACATAACAAGCAACCAGATTTTCTTGCATGGCAAGATACCATGCTAAACAAAACACAACTTGTTAGTTATGCAGAAAGGAATTTCATAGCATAATACATAGTGCCCTCATCATTATATCATTGTTTTGTTTTTTTTTGATTTCAGAGATGGGAGGGTTTTTTAGTTTTTGGTGTATTTATTTTTAACATTTTTAAATGCAAAAAAGGGATTAAAAAAGTATTACCTTATTAGCCCCTTATATCATATTGTATAATGTAAAGTTGCGCTGCTTACCCAGGTCTAGTAACCCATAGATGTTTTTTACTAACCAATAGATGTGTATGCTAATGGTTGCTATGAGTTACTCGACCAGTGGCAAACTTTGCAACTGTTATTACTTTATTCCTAAAGACACTGTATAGTGCTCCTCATTGCTCCGCACCTGTTGCATTAACAAAAGCTCCTCTCCTGGACTATTGTATAATGGAAATCTTTAGAAAGTGTTTTTGGTATCTCCTAATAAATATATGTATCCTGTTCAGACAATGTGGGAGTGGAGCTACTTTTTAGTGAAACAGCCGGACCGTGTTTTTTAGCTCTCTGTTACTGCATGACTTATAATCAGACAGAACATCTGCTCCAAATGCCTCCTTGGAGGTGGTGAAAACAAACAGTTTAACTGATCAGACTTTATTCCTAAACATTAAAAAATCTCAAGGGACCCTAACATGAAGCTGTGGTTTATGCTGCTTTTTATAAAGACACTTCCTTCAAAAGAGAGAAGTAGCTACTAGTTTTGTAGCTGCAAATACCTGTTTCTTTGCAACAACATCTTAAAGGAATTGTTCAGTATAAAAATATAACTGGGTAAATAGATAGGCTGTGCAAATTAAAAAATGTTTTGGTTGTTTTGGGTAGCCGAGAATGAGTAGCGTATAACAGTGCTTTATTAGCAGAATCAGGCAGGCATTACACAACAGTAAGCTTTCACTTTCACTTTTAAGCTACCAGGAAGAATGCACAGTATAAGTCTGAGCACAATGACATCTACAGGTCATTTGTATAAACACCACATATTCACCATATAGTAGGAAAGCATTTGGGCAAATGTAATAAACAACAACAATGCATCTTAAAGCAGTAATATAAGTTATTCACATCACATAGTCCTGGGTCCATGCAGGTAGTTTTCTGATTCTCTCAGTACGCCTTATAGGTTAACTTTCTTCAGGCCTATTGCAGTTGACATCAGGAGTAGGAAAATGTCCTTCATCAAATGGAGCTTCTCCCAAGTCATATCTAACAGGAGCAAGACGACTTGTATCCCATATGCGTCCATCAGACAGTTCATATGTGTATGGTCCTCGCTGGCGTCTCACTTCAAGTGGTGTAGTAAATTTAGATTGTCCTTGTTTCAGTATTCCTGGTTTCTTAATTCTGACTAAAGATCCAGGCTGAAAGTGTACTTCTCTTGCACCACGTTTTCTGTCAGTATAAGACTTGTATTTTGCTTGTTGACGTTTCACAATGTCAGCAGTAGATGATTTTGTAGGCACCGTATTTTGTGGAAGTTTGATGTCTGCAACATGTAACTTAGTGCGCATCTGTCTGCCATGTAATAATTCAGCAGGAGATGATTGGGTTGTTGCATGGCACATTGCTCTGTAGTTATGTAGGAACTCTGTTGTAAATACTTTCCAAGATTTCCCAGTTAGATTTGCTGTCTGTAGTGCTTCTTTCAGCTCGATTTCTCCCATTTGCTTGTGGGTAATACACTGAAGATTTGCTATGCACAATATTCCTCTCTCTCAGAAAGGATTCAAACTCATATGAGACAAACTGTGGTCCGTTGTCTTTGGATTACCTTCTCTGCTGAAGACTGTAGACAGAAATGTTATTACCGATTTCAGGCCATTTACTGTAATAGTCTATCAAGGTTATAGCAAATCTATAGGAGCATCTGTAAAAGGACCGACAATATCAATAGCAAGTTTTTCCCATGCTGAATCAGGGAATGGTACTGGTTTTACATCTGGTCTCAACTTAACTTTGTTAACACTGGCTGTGTGGCAGGCACTGGTGCTGTAGTAATGAGACCAACAACTATTTGTAGGTTTAATGCAGCAAAGAGATCCCTTCCAAGTATAGCAGTACCCTTATTCACAATGTAAAAGTCACATTTTGCAGTATTTGATGCAAATTGTACAGTCACTGGCAAGCAACTAAGCACAGGGATTGGATCCTTTAAGTAACTTTAAGAAAATATCCTTTGGTAGTATAGAAACAGCTGAACCTGTATCAAGCATCAGGCTAATGGAGTGTCCCTTGTCAGCAGAAACAGTACTGACACTGACAGTTCATATAAACATGTCTGGAATAAATGTACCAGCTTTATCCACACTGTAACATTTGCAGTAGTGACTTCATGAACGTCTTTATTAGATCTTAGCAAAATGTCCTACTTTTGTGCAGTTGCGGCACCGTTTAGCTTTTGCAGGACATGTAACATGATTTGCAGTGTGTTGTGTTGAACCACAGCGAAAGCAGTATTTTCTATTTGTATTTGCTGCACAGTTTTGCAGTGTAGGTGAATCTGTTTCCTTAGCACTGTATTTTGCCTCGGACTGTGCATTATTAGGCCACAGTGCTGAATTCACAATCTGTACATTCCCAGCAGTTCCTTGACTGAGAGTTTTATCCTCTGCCACTGCTGTTTCCAATTGGCTAGCAACTGTAATAGCCTTTGCAAGGGTTAAATCCTGCTCTAGGAGCAGTCTCTCTCTAATGGGAGGTGAGTTTGTTTTTTCCA
Source organism: Xenopus petersii (assembly GCA_038501925.1). Taxonomy (NCBI): domain Eukaryota; kingdom Metazoa; phylum Chordata; class Amphibia; order Anura; family Pipidae; genus Xenopus; species Xenopus petersii. Next base: position 33,072,978 of record CM076689.1, on the reverse strand, counting down.
CTATTTGGTCTCTTAGATTTCCAAACTCACAGATGACAACCAGCTCTCTCAAAGCTGCTACAAATTATTCTGTGGATTCGCCATTACGTTGTCCACGTTGGCGGAATTTATATCTTTCATTTACTCTTGGCACAAAAAAGTTTTTTATAGCAGTAACAGTAGTTTCATAAGTAATGGTAATGTAAAGACTATACGCTGTCCCTCTGCTCCCAGGCAGTGAATAAGAAAAGCATGCTTTCTAGCTGCAGAAATCTCCCCTTGGTCAGCAGCAATAATGTAATTTTTAAACATACGGATCCAAGGAGTAAAAGATATGGAAGGCTCACCAGGGTTTGGAAGAAAAGGTACAGGCTGCTGCAGAGGTAGAAAAGCCATCCTGTCGCCAATTGTTATGTTTTTGGTAGCCGAGGATGAGTAGAGTATAACAGTGCTTTATTAGCAGAGTCATGCGGGCATTACACAACAGTAAGCTTTCACTTTTAAGCTACCAAGTATGCACAGTATACGGTAAGTCTGAGCCCATTGACATCTACAGGCCATTTGTATAAACACCACAGTTTCTAATATAGTTAGCCAAAAATGTAATGTATAAAGGCTGGAGTGACTGGATTCTAATATAATAGCCAGCGAAGCAGAGCTCACGGGAGCCATCTTGAGGTGCTTTGTTAATCTTCGAGTCTTCATCCCGTGCTTTGGTAATTTTCTTCACTTACAGCACAGTTGTAGCGAGAAGGGCAAATGCTACCACTACGCATGCGGCGATACGGAACTTCCTTACTGGGATTACTGAAGCGGCTACAGTTGCCTTTGTAAGCCCTTGAGTTCTATAATAGAGGCAATATCCTGTGCATGATATGCGGGGCGCAGGCCCGGACTGTCAATCTGTGAGTTCTGGCAAATGCCAGAGGGGCTGCTATAAGGTGCCATAGAAAGTCAGTATTTAGTGGGCTGTTTGGGCCTCTGTGTGGGCGGATTGTGCCTCTGTGTACCTGAAATGCCAGGGCCTATTTTAATTCTCAGTCCGGACCTGTGCGGGGGTTGTTGCTTTTGGTGCTTTCAAACTCCAAAAACAGACAGGTAGGGTATTTGACTTAAAATTAAGCTAATGTGTTTGGCGACTAAATGTGAATAGGCATTTAGTGGGTAATGTAATAAAAATGCTTAGTTCGCTACAGGTCTGATTGCCTATAGCAATCGATCAGTTTGCAGCTAGTCCCCTGTTTAAAAGCAAACATTGTACTAACCTTGGACAAACTTTGTCCAAGCTTTTCCTGCATCAATGGGGTCTCGGAGTAGACAGCACTCTCTGCACTAGAAGAGCCAAATTTCTAGTTTAAATACTGTTATAAAATTGGCATTTTGCTGCCCCATATGACCTGTGTCTTGATGCTGTCTGAGGCGAGTTCCTAAGCTTACCCCAATGGCACAGCACCCCTGTTTAAAAGAGTATAATGCATTGACACGTTCTTGTTTTTCATGCAATATGCCCCCTTTAATCAACCAGACCATTGCTATATACCAGTCTTAAATTTACATGTCTATTATAATGCTGAGTTGGCCTTGTATAGAAATCATGTTTTTGATACAGGGAAGTTACTACTTAATCCAAACCACAGTATACAGCTGTCAGCGATGCAGGTCAGGGCCTGTGCACATGTCTTCCGGCACTAATTTATAATCCTTTCCAGTTAAATGGGTTAGTTCACCTTCAAACACTTTTTTTCCAGTTCAGTTGGTTTTAGATACATCACCAGAAATAAAGACTTTTTCCAATTACTTTCTGTTTTCTATTTGTGACTGTTTTTCTAATATTGAAGTGTAACGTTTCATTTTTCACCTTCACATTTTTCACCTTCTAAGATTCGGGGGAGATTAGTCGCCCAGTGATAAATCTCCTCTTCTTCAGACGACTAATCTCCCCAAAATGAAATTTGAATTCTTGTCGGAAGGATGGAATACATAGTGCTTAGTTTTCCTTTGCCTTTACAAGGAAACTTCATGTCTGTTACCAGCTACATTTAGTTAATAAATTTATCTTTGTCCCTGCTGAGCAGAATCCCTGTCATTAAAAGCAGCTGTTAGAACTTATACAATAGTTGCTATTATTCCACAGATACTGCTGAGAAATATATCAACTAATTCAGGGGTGTCCAAACTGTGGCCCGAGGGCCACATGCGGCCCAGGATGCATATGAATGTGGCCCATCTTGAAACGCTTGGTTCCCGAGGAAATAGGAGGACCCTGCCCATTGCCCAGTTAGTAATAATAATATAATAATACATCTATTTATTATCCCGGTGTCCCATATTCCAGGGTATAGCTCCATCTGGTTATCCAGCTGGCATTGTTGTTCTTTTCTGTGTATTTTCTTTACTTTTACAAATCAAACGTGTGTATTTCATGTGTGGCCCCAGAAAATTTTTCTTTTTCCAATGTGGCCCGGTGAGCCAAAAGTTTGGACACCCCTGAACTAATTATATCAACTAAATGTAGCAAATTGTAATAGTTCAGAATCTGCTCCTGGATCACTGAGCTGCCAGACTGAAACCCCAGAGACACGAACATTAAACTGGGAAAAGGGCAAAAAAAGAAAAAAAGTGTTTAGAAGGTGAACAACCCCCTTTAATATAAAACTGCTAAAAGCATTGGCCTGCAATTTTGCACCTGATCAATTGTGAGGCAGATTTATTATTTCTTAACAAAGGCATATTCACCCCAATGGAAGAACCTATAGCAACCAATCAGTAAATACCTTTGAACTGTCTGTTGTATAAATATACGATTGGTTTTGAGGCAGATTTATTAACAAAGGCATATTCACCCCAATGGAAGAACCTATAGCAACCAATCAGTTAATACCTTTGAACTGTCTGTTGTATAAATATATGATTGGTTACTATGGTTTATTGCATAGGTACAAATCTGCCCATTGTTTGTGTTTAAATTTCAGTAGGAATCTGGCAGTTTAATGTTTATTCTCCATGAGGAACAAAAAGGCAGACAAGAAAAAAATTTAAAAGTTGGAAACTATGAAAAGTTAAAAAAAAAAAAAGCAATACAAATAATATATAGTAGTATAGTGTTTTATGTGCCTTTAACATTGGTGGGGAAGAAATGTCCAGATCAAATGGACATGCTACACCCTTGTTCATATGAGAAGCTGTCCATAAAATATTTTAACCTGCTGTGTCTGTCACCAAGCACAGGCTCTGCTGATACTTTGCAGTTAGAGACGTACTTGTTGTTGTAGAAACAGTTTCTATCAATAAATCAATTAAACATTGTCAATATCTCAAAGTTGAATTAAGGGCTCTTACTGACGAGCGCAGGAATAGACGCATTAAATTTTTTCCAATGGGGCTGTACTCACACAGGTGCATGTAGGTGCCAAACTCAGGAAAAATGCAGCATGTTGCGTCTCAACCTGCATTCGGCACCTACACGCGCCTGTGTGAGTACAGCCCCATTGGAAAAAATGTAATGCGTCTATTCCTGCGCTCCCCTGCGGCTGAACGCAGAAAAACGGAAAGCTGGGGAGCACAGGTAAAAACGCTCGTCAGTAAGAGCCCTTAATGTAATCAGTCTATATTGAGAGGCTGCTTCCATTATTCCAAAAACACATTTTGACCGTTGATCTCCTTTAAGAATAAATAATAATTCTTGGGGGCAGCTAACCTGTTATACAGTGGTTTTGGAACCACTTCAAGGAATATTCCTATTTCCCAATCTGTTTGTAGTCTTGTGTAAGAAACTTTCATTTTGCTCAGAAGAGGAATCGTGAACAGGAAGTATAGTAGAGCAGAAATATCTAATTGTGCTGTTTACTTTAGTTCATGCTTGCAGGCTTGTCAAAACCATAGCTAAACATAGGCGCCATTTGCATAGTCTTTTCACTGAATGACTTGCATCACAGGCTAGTAGTTTCCATCTGACTTTTTTTTTTTAACCTGACATGGAGATAAGGGGCTGAGGAGCAATAGTGTATTCGAGCAGGTAAAGAATTAGAGCATATTGGAGTAGATGGTCTAGGGAGCTGAGATCTGTACCACAATCGATCTTTGCCTTTTGCAGACTGCACTGTCCTCATAATTCAGAATGATTTGAGAAATGATAGGCAGGTTACAAAAGGGGTGTCATTTTAACAAATTAATCATATGGGTAACTGGCTGACATCTTGATGGGGAATGATCTCTGACCAATTTACCCAAGGGCCAAACATAAAACAACAACTGTTATCCAAAATGCTCGGGGTTTTCCAGATATGGGATCTTTCCGTAATTTGGATCTTCATACCTTAAGTCTACTACAAAATCATGTAAACAGTAAACAAACCCAATAGGCTGGTTTTGCTTCCAATAAGGATTAATTATATCTTACTTTGGATCAAGTACAAGCTACTGTTTTATTATTACAGAGAAAAAGGAAATCTGCTTTAAAAATTTTGATTATTTGGATAAAATGGAGTCTATGGAAGATTTCCATAATTTGGAGCTTTCTGGATAACGGATCCCATACCTGTATTGGCAGATACAGTTTTCAGACCTGTCCAGTTTCTGAATTGACCACTATAGATGTATTCATAATCATAAGAGACAGTTTCATGCAATAATTGATCCTGACTGATGTAGCTTGTTGTTATGTGTATAGTTAAGACTACTAAGTGGTATAGGTGTGTCTCAGTCCCCTACACTTTCCAAACGATACATGGCTTCATGGGATTTGTAGTTTTTTATGTATTCTTTCATGTTTTTTGCCTTATAGTCTTGCACTCCTCCTGTGTTTAATTGTTTCTGACTTACAATCAAATTCCAGCAGCTAGGGTCAATAAATCTAGCATCTAAATAGTAGACCAAATGCCAGCTGAAAACGCTGCTGGACAAGTGCCCATGAAGCAGTTATCAATCTGAACTATGAACTATTCACTGCAAGTCACCATTTTTATCATTAATAAAACATTACTTCATTAGTTCAGAAGTCTGCATTCTGTAATGCTGATGAGTCACAGTATAAGAAAAGCAAGACACAGGGCTGAATATGATTCAACATAATCTAATTGCAGTTCATTTGCAATATTATGCAATGCACCCATAACATATTATAACATTATATCATGCCTATATTTGTTTTATTACACAGTAGCAGAGTGCCATTCAAAAGGAACCCTGTATTTATTAGTTGAATCCATCTCCATCTCTTTTTTGATTTGCAGGGGAAAATTTGTCAACGATGGATCTGAGCACTATAGACATGAGTGCGCTGAACTGGAGTTTAGAGTCGGAATTGGACTTAGAAACACTTTTAACTTTGGATTTATCAGGTGAGTTGCCTTCGAACATTTATTACACCTACGTACAGTATTGTCACTTTGGTGTTACTGCTTTACAAAGAGATGAATCCATGCTTTTATAACAGAGTTCTCGCTATGAATGCACTACATCCATAATGTTTGGATTAGACTGAAAAGCAAATTCTCTTTAAAAGTATGAAACCAAACCAAAGGAACTCTATTATCGAAGTGCCAGAGAACACAGACTCTAAGATTCTTTTATGCCAGGCAATAGATTTGACCATTCCTTGCACTTAAAAGGTTAAATTAGCGGTAACATGCAAATAATTACTTAACATAGTAACATAGTAAGTTAGGTTTAAAAAAGACAAACCTCCATCAAGTTCAACCTTTTAACTTTTTTACCCTAACTGCTAGTTGATCCAGAGGAAGGCAAAAAACCCCATCTGAAGTCTCTCCAATTTGCTTCAGAGGGGGAAAAAATTCCTCCCTGACTCCAAAATGGCAATCAGATTAGTTCCTGGCTCAACATATACTATGACCTATCTTCCATAACCCTGTATTCCTTCACTTACTAAAAAGCCCCTTCTTAAAGCTATCTAATGTATCAGCCAGTACAACTGATTCAGGGAGAGAATTCCACATCTTTACAGCTCTCACTGTAAAAAAAACCCTTCTGAATATTTAGGCGGAACCTCTTTTCTTCTAATAGGAATGGGTGACCTTGTGTCAGATGGAAAGACCTACTGGTAAATAAAGCATTTTAGAGATTATTATATGATCTCCTTATATATTTATACATAGTTATCATGTCACCCCTTAAGATCCTCTTCTCCAGCGTGAAGATCCCCAATTTGGCCAGTCTTTCCTCATAGCTAAGATTTTCCATACCTTTTACCAGCTTAGTTGCCCTTCTCTGTACCCTCTCTAATACAATAATGTCCTGTTTGTGCACTGGAGACAAAAACTGTATGGCTTATTCTAAATGGGGCCTTACAAGTGCTCTATACAGTGGAAGAATGACCCCCTCCTCCCTTGACTCTATGCCCCTTAATACAGCTCAAGACCTTGTTTGCCCTTGATGCTGCTGACTGGCATTGCTTGATACAGCCAAGTTTATCATCTACAAGGACTCCAAGTTCCTTTTCCATAATGGATTTGCCTAGTGCAGTCCCATTAAGGGTATAAGTCGCTTGGATATTTTTATATCCCAGGTGCATGACTTTACATTTATCGATATTGAATCTCATTTGCCACTTAGCTGCCCAGATTGCCAATTTGTCAAGATCGTGTTGCAAGGATGCCACATCCTGGATGGAATTAATTGGGCTGGATAGTTTTTTTGTCATCTGCTAACACTGATACATTACTTACAATACCCTCCCCTAAGTCATTAATGAACAAGTTAAATAAAAGTGGACCCAATACCAAGCCCGGTGGGACCAAGCAGAGAATGTCCCATTAACACCCATCCTCTGTACCCGATCCTGTAGCCAGTTTCCTATCCACGTGCAAACAACTTCATTAAGCCCAACAGACCTTAGTTTAGTCGTTTGTGGGGCACGGTATCAAACGCTTTGGCAAAATCCAAATAGATCACATCTACTGCCCCCCCACTGTCCATCATCTTACTTATCTCATCATAAAAAGCAATCAAATTTGTCTGACATGACCTATCCTTCATAAAGCCATGCTGATTGTTGCTCATAATGCCATTCACTAGGAAAAAAATTTGAATGTGATCCCTTAGCAAGCCTTCAAATAATTTGCCCAAATTTATCATTTATATAATTGCCAGGCTGAGAACGGAATCCCTTTTTAAATATTGGAATGACATCAGCTTTTCTCCAATCCATAGGTACCATACCAGATGAAAGTGAAAATCAGAAATAGGGGCTGGTCTAAAACTGAACTAAGCTCTCTTAGAACCCAGGGGTGTATACCACCAGGCCCTGAAACCTTGTTTACATACATTTTTATTAAAGCTTTATGAATCATATCCTGAGTCAGCCACTGACTGAGTTGAGCCATCATTGCGGCTATGAAGTGAGTCTAGGAACTCAGACTCCTCTATTGTATACACTGAAGAAAAGAACTGATTTAACACATTTGCCTTTTCTGTATCTGTTACAACCATACTGGTACCATTATTTAAGGGAGCAACATTCTCAACCCGCATCTTTTTACTATTAATATACTTAAAAAACTTATAGGGGTTAGTCTTAGCCTCTGCCGCAATGCACTTCATTTCCGTTCTTTGCCTTCCGGATTGCTGATTTACAACATTTATTATAGTGTTTATATTCATATCAATAGCAAGCCAAAAGAAAACGATAAGGCCACATTAAACTACTTACTTTCACTTTCTGAAAAGCAGCTGCAATGCACACATTAAGATAAGGAAGCCTCTTAATTTATAAAGGAATGTATGTCTGCCATTTCCTATATGGTCAACTTGCTTAATAATGATTTCATTTGTTTTGTTTAGATATTGAACAACATTTGAATGATGACCCTTTGGATTTTGAACTTGAAGATAATAACTGCAACAATATTATTGATAATGATGAAGAATACGACAAGATTGGTGAGATTCTCCATTATTGCCATCTGCAGCTTAAGTTTACTTTTAGAACCTAATTTGAGGGAATTTTCGAAGTAAAAAAATTCGAAATTCAAAGTAATTTTTTGGATATTTCGACCATCAAATAGGATAGTATGACTTCGAATTTACTTAGACTTCGATTTGAAGTAAAAATCGTTCGACTATTCGACCATTCGATAATCGATGTACTGTCTCTTTAAAAAAACTTAGACTTCAATACTTCAAAACCTGCCGAAGTGCTATGTTAGCCTATGGGGACCTGCCTGAGCATATTTCTAAGTAACGTAAATACGATCGTTTGATGTATACGACCATTCTATTCGATGGTCGAATTTCGAAGTATTTTCCACTTGAAATCCGACCCTTGATAAATCTGCCCCTTAGTGTTATAGGATGTCCTAGTCTTAGCAGCTTTTCTGCTGGTTTTCGTTCATAATTATTTATAGTTTTGAAATATTTGCCTTCCTCTTCTGCCTCTTTGCAGCTTACAATATAAATTGCTATGTGGTTGTTGGGGAATTTTATAAGGATGCACCGATTCCACTATTTTGGATTCGCCCAAACCCCGAATCCTTTGTGAAAGATTCAGCTGAATACCGAACTGAATCCAAACCCTAATTTGCATATTCAAATTAGGGGTGGGAAGGGTAAAAAAATTTTACTTCCTTGATTTATGACAAAAAAGTCAGCGATTTCCCTCCCCATCCCTAATTTGTGTATGTAAATTAGGATTTGGTTCAGCTAGCCAGAAGGATTCGGCCAAATCCTGCTGAAAAACGCAGAACCCTGGCTGAATTCCGAACCGAATCCTGGATTCGGTGCATCCCTAGAATTTTACCACTGGCTGAAATACACAGACACTGTCCTGTGCAGCCGTCAACTGTTGTTCTGTGAGGTAAGAAATGAATTTTTACAGTTGCTTTTTCATCGTTTAGCTTGTCATTCAAACCACTGCCTGAGACCCTAACTACCACATAGTTTAAAAGATTTCAAACAGGAGAGCTGGTGAGCAAAATGCTAAATAATTTAAAATCACAGAATATTTAAAAAAAAAAGACTAGTTTAAATTGTCTTAAAATACTGTATCACTACATCATATTAAAAGTTAAATACCCATTTGAATGGCTGCCATTCCTGAGCAGGTAGTAAAACAATAGAGTTGACCTGCTAGTTATCAGGGGGTTTACATGGAAATCTTAAAGTAAAAGATATTCAAAATATATGTAACTTCATTTTAAAGAAAAGGGACTGAGATGTTCTTAATTGCAGCTAAAGCTTGAGTGAGGATGTTGCATAGAATTCTAGTCTGACCTCTTTATTGCTTGTGGCTTATTAAAAAAAACTACTTCAAAAAAGAATCTTGTCAGCTAGCAGTGGTATAAACATAAAATATCTCTGAATTCCTATTGACTGTTTCTGTTTGGACATAGGTGAGTTATAGCAAAGTCATTGTTATCCCTCCATCCTGACAAGTCTTTTTCTAATGTTTTAGAAAGAACATTAGAATGAATGTAAATTACAAAAGTGCTTAGAATAGCACCCTCATCAATTTTACATTTACTTATTTTAAAGGTTTACTTATTTAATTACAGCTAAAGCTTGAGGGAGGATGTTGCATAGAATTCTAGTCTGACCTCTTTATTGCTTGTGGCTCATTGAAAATCCTGCTTGAACAAAGAATCTTGTTCAGTGGTATAAAATATCTCTGTTTCTGTTTGGACATAGGTGAGTTATAGCAAAGTCATTGTTCCTCCATCCTGACAAATCTTTTTCTAATGTTTTAGAAAGAATATGCAATTATATTTGTGGCGAAGATCATTTGATTGAAAGTTTTTTGGGTAAGTGTCCATAAAACACACCTGATTTAGCCTTGGCCTCTCTGCACTCCATCTTTAGTATTCGGACGAGAGTGTGCAATAAAACCTGAGCTTGGAGGTCTGTACAAACCTTGCAGAACGTGGCTTGTAAGGGACAGGAGATACAGTTTGTTACAAAACATATATTTTAGGTAACTACACAGCTCTCCTTTCCATTTTTGTTCATAAGCATGCCATATAGCCATATGTACATGCACAGTGTACCCACATTAATGTAAACCAGGGTTCCCTAACCGTTTAAACCCATGAGCAATATTCAGAAGTAAAAGGAGTTGGGGAGCAACACAAGCATGAAAAATGTTCTTGGGGTGCCAAATAAGTGCTATGATTGGCCATTTGGTAGCCCCTATGTGGATTGTCAACCTACACCGAGGCTCTGTTTGGCAGTGCACCTGGTTTTTATAAAACCAAAACTTGCCTACAAGCCTGGAATTCATAACTAAGCCCCTGCTTTGAGGCCACTGGGAGCAACATCCAAGGGTTTGGAGAGCAACATGTTGCTCACGAGCTACTGGTTGGAGATCACTGATGTAAACCATGGGTGACTAGCATATCCTAGTCACTGGCACAGATGAGGGGGCAAGCCAGTGGAGTAAGGAAATGTGGGTTCTTCAGCTATATAGCTGGCGTTTCTCCATCTACGTGTGGCACCCCAATGACCGTAGTAAAAAATTAAAATGGAAATTCCTCTTGTGAGGAGCAGGAAATATTTTGACCTCTTAAAATCGGCTGTTTATTTATTCTTTTGGCGTTTTGTGTCTTGAGCTCAAAATCCGTCGTGCTCCTCACAAGTGGAAGTTTTCCAAAGAGATTTCTGTACAACAGAGACAACAACCACATTCAGAGACCCAAACATTGGTTCATAGGGACGTCATCCTTGCCTGGGAATTTGAAAATTTTTGGGATTCTAAATATAAACGACATGAAACGACAATATTGCTATAAGGAAAGGTTACTAAACACGTGTGCTTCTGTCTGGACCAACGCCCAGAAAGCATGTTTATTACAAAGTAGATTAAAGTTAGTATTTATCCAAGCAGAATAGGTGGGGTTATTTATGCCATTTCCTACTCTCATCCTGATTAGGGAAATAATCAACACGTTTCAATTATTTATGTGTCACATGTTGTATCTGAATCTTAGAGATTGTCTGCCTCCCTACAGCACATCTACCCAAATTGATTAACCAAAGATTTGCAAAAGCCATTTTATACCGTGGAAGAAATGAAGCACTTGTTTTGTTAAATATTTACAGTTTATTAATGTTTTATTTCCCTTTAAACATATGACTGTTGAAGGGGTTCTATTAAAAAATAAACTTTATATTAGTGACAGAATGTATAGTAATGCTAAAGAGAAGTTTTTGGGGCAAAATTTGCTACAGAAATGTTACTTGCACAAAGTAGTATAATCGTTTATTTTGTCTCCAAACATTTAGTGGTACATATTGCATATATTTGACTGTGCAGCTTTAAAAACCCATCAGTATCCGGAAGTTCAAATCTTTTTTTATAGCTGTTAATCTACTCCTGTTCAGCTCAGTGCCCATTATACCCAATATGATGCAAAATTAATAAGCTGTAAATCTGGAATAAACAACAGATTTTCATAACTGCATCAGAATTTAAAGATATTATGCCCATGATAAAAGATTGTGGCATGAGGTCTTTTATTTTGACTTTTATGGTCATAGCAGGAATTCTTCTGCAACATCGTTTTTACAGTCTGCAGTAACCATTTATGAGCAGTATTCTTCTGTATATGGGATCCATTATCCGTAAACCCGTTATCCAAATGCTCTGAATTATGGAAAGGCTGTCTCCCATAGACTCCATTTTATCCAAATAATCAATATAATAATAAAACAGCTCATTGTACTTGATCAAAATTAAGATACAATTAATCACTATTGGAAGCAGAACCAGCCTATTGGGTTTATTTAGGGGCCGATTCACTCAGCTCGAGTGAAGGGTTCGAATGAAAAATACTTCGAATTTCGAAGTATTGTTTGGGTACTTCGACCATCGAATGGGCTACTTCGACCTTCGACTACGACCTTCGACTTCGATTCGAACGATTCGAAGTAAAAATCGTTCGACTATTCGACCATTCGATAGTCGAAGTACTTGCCCTTTAAAAAAAACTTCGACCCCCTACTTCGGCAGATAAAACCTACCGAAGTCAATGTTAGCCTATGGGGAAGGTCCCCATAGGCTTGCTAACCTTTTTTTGATCGAAGGATTTTCCTTCGATCGTTTGATTAAAATCCTTCGAATCGTTCGATTCGAAGGATTTAATCGTTCAATCGAACGAAAAATCCTTCGATCGTTCGATCGCAGGATTTGCGCTAAATCCTTCGACTTCGATATTCGAAGTCGAAGGATTTCAATTCGAGGGTCGAATTTCGAAGTATTATTAACTTCGAAATTCGACCCTAAGTGAATCTGCCCCTAAATGTTTACATGATTTTCTAGTAGACTTAAGGTATGAAGATCCAAATTACAGAAAGATACTTTATCCAGGTCCCGAGCATTATGGCTACCCGTACTGTTTTTAATCATTAGAGAATTTGCTATCAGTTTGTAGAATTTAAAAAATAACTTACATACTGGCATTTGTTTTACGTATTATGGATTATCTGGGTAATTCATATTTCTCACGTTTGAAGAAGGAGATGGGTCCTCAGGGAATCCTCTCGAAGCTCCAACCAATGGAACTGAACATTCATCAAAGGAATCAAAAAGAAAAAGAAGTGAGTAATTGTCTTTACCTTAAATACTTTTTGGATGAAATCCATGTGGCAAAGGAAGCATTCTGTAATTACCCATAATTCATCTTGTATGACAGACTTCACAAGGTGTTGAAATAATTCAGGTGAAGGCATCTAGGCCTCTTATGACACTAAAGCCAAAAAAGTTATCCCAAAACTCTATATTATATTAAAATATGTCTTTATTCGAAAATCATGTTTGATTAAGTACCAGGGGGTATGAAACGCATAAGGCGGAATACCATGTAGTCTGTATGCCTGTCTTTTTAACATGATTTTTGAATAAAGACATATTTTAATATAATATAGAGTTTTGAGAAAAACTTTTTAGGTTTTGGACTTTTGAACTGGGGGCTTTATCCTAGAAACCATTGGCCCTTTTTGACAAGCCCCTTCAGAGACTAGCATCCTATTATATATTTTTTCTATGAAACTCTTATGACACTAGTCACAAATGTAACTTGATTTATTTGGCTTTAACATGTATCAGTTAATGGGAAAAATGCAGGCTTTCATTTTTGAAGTTTTGAGCAATAATTGCTTACGTGTGCCCTAAACCCTGGGATTGGAGCAGTTCATGTCCCATTGTGATTTTCTTTTCTGGAAAAAAGCCATTTGTGTCATTTAAGCTTACTATAAGTTAACTGTACAACAGTAGTATAGAATGGAGAACTTTAATTAACGCTTTACATTTACAATTACAGAAGTCAAGCCAGTGACATCACAGCGAAAAAGGATAAAAAGTAAGTTCTTGAGTACTGATAACAGTGACACGTATCATTTGAGCAAATATGATATGCTTTCTTGTCTTTTGCTGCTAACTTTTTTTTTACACCTATTGCTTTGCTGCACACTACGGACACATATTTTGCAAAATATTGAAAGTTACTGCAGCAACTGAAAGTTTACAGGTGTATCATTAAGAAAACAAAGACGCCAGGCTAGGTGTGAAGTATTTCAGACGCGTAAACCCTTAATTACAGGCACATATTTTGATATATTTGCAAATGTTTAACTTTTCTAGGAGTCATAAACATAGTCTGAAAATGGCTCAACTGACATAGTTAATGATCCACAGAGTTTTTTTTTTTAAACCATGATTAATGGACCAGTAACATCAAAAAAAATTAAAACTAAATTAAACTTTAAAATCACAAAGTCTTTATTAAGAAAAAACTTACCGAAACTCCGCTTGCGCTCCTCTTCAGAAAGCGATTGGGCAATCCATCATGCGGTGCTAGATTTCTCCTCCCTGCCCCATCAAGCGCCGCACCATGGATCTCCACCCTGTCGCCTTTTCTGAAGAGGAGTGGAAGTGGAGTTTTGGTAAGCTATTTCTTAATAACGGCTTTGCGATTTTATAGTTTAATTTGTCTTAGGGGCACATTTACATAGCTCGAGTGAAGGATTAGGATAAAAAATACTTAAAATTTTGAAGTATTTTTTTTGGCTACTTCGACAATCGAATTGGCTACTTCGACCTTCGACTACGACTTCGAATCAAACGATTCAAACTAAAAATCGTTCGACTATTCGACCATTCGATAGTCGAAGTACTTTCTCTTTAAAAAATACTTTGACCACCTACTTCTCCATCTAAAACCTACCGAGCACCAATGTTAGCCTATGGGGAAGGTCCCCATAGGCTTTCCTAGCTTTTTTTGATCGAAGGAAAATCGTTCGATGGATGGATTAAAATCGTTCGATGGATGGATTAAAATCCTTTGAATCGTTCGATTAGAAGGATTTAATCGTTCGATCGAATGATTTTTCCTACGATCGTTCGATTGAACGAATTGCTGTAAATCCTTCGACTCCGATATTCGAAGTATTTTACTTTGACGGTCGAATATCGAGGGTTAATTAACCCCTAGATATTCGACCCATAGAAAATGTGCCCCTATGTGTTTTTTTTAATGTATACTAACAAATTTTTTAAAAAATATTTTTGATGTTACTAGTGTTTTAAACTCATTTACTCTAAAACCTTGAATGCCGTGTAATTTATTAAAAGATCCGAATATAAAAAGTACGAACAAAAAAAATGCTGAGTGATGCAAGTAGTACGAAAGACTTTAAAACCTCAAAATATTTTGGTTTTTAAGACAAATCCAAAAATCTCCAAAAACCTTAAAGGCTAAAAAGAAGATCCAGTAGGATTAGCTCAGCTCCCATTGACTTCTATGGGACCTTTCTTGGGGAAGTTTTGTATCAGAATTTTTCTTGGTTTTTACACTTTAGAAATATCAAATTACTAGAGTTTTAGAGAAATAAAAAAAAAAATGATTTCAGAGAAAACATACGGTTCAGGAAATAATAGAATTTTGAATGTTAGTAAATTGTTATCTTTCACAGAAACACCAACAGTCCCTCAGTGTATGGATGCAACAGGAGTACAGCACAGCCCAGATGGTCAGCTAGTATCTCAAAGTCTCAGTGCACCCGGAGGATCAATATTATCTTCATGTATGTACAAATGTACATTCTATATTAGCAGTCAAGGAATTGTATCTTTAAAAGAAGGCAACGTTGAGATCTGTTATTGGAGGTTTAAAAGCCAAGTCATAGGATTGCTGTGCCATTTCCAAATGCCAGCAGCCATATGCCATGTAAGAAATAGCCCCTAAACAGCGTTATTTACTTTTTAGGGATCTGCATCTCAAAACCCAGGTTTATGTAAAGAATAGCAGGCCCACTAGATGACTGATGGGACAACCAGTTTAATTTTCATGATGTCTGTCATGTCTACCAAAATGCCAGAAATCGATATGTTGAGCATCCTAGTACTAATGGCACACAGGACATTTTTATGTACACAGTCACCTCAGGGAGAAATTCTGCAATAAACATAGGTTTCTCTTCACACACACCTGCTTTCCAATCACATAAATGGTAAATACATTGAAAAGCACTTTTGAAGATAAGCAGGTCCTTTGTTCTCCAAGACAAACTCAAGGGATTTCTACATATTGGAAGGTCATGTGTGCCAGAGCTTGCACATTACCCCTTTAAGTAAATCTGAAGCAGCTGCCAACAATAAAGGGTGTGTGAAACTGTCAGGTTCAAAATGTTGTGTTTGTAGTGAGCCTAACCAAGAGATTTGTACAGTACTTCAGCCTTGAGGCTCCAAATAAATAAAATATATAAATATATATAAATAAATAAATATATATATACCAAATTATACATTATACTGCATTATACTTCATCCAATTGTTATAAAATAGTGACACTTTCTTTTAACTCCCTGTAGTACCTCTAATCAAGGTTGGAAACTGTGTGAACATGGAACCTGGTACTATCCTCGGTAAATTACTACCTGGATTCACACCCCAGCACATCATCAGTTTGCCTCCTGGAACAAATATCATTTTCTACACAGGTTGGTAGAGCTCTCCATTTTGAAAAAACACAATAATATGAAGTAATGGCTCACAACGCTGAGTTCTGTTAACAACATTACAATAGATGTCACAACACTGATATTGCTTTTAATCCAATCTGTGATATCAGATCAAGTTGCATTTAATTGGACAATATAATCTAAAAAACAGGAGTGATATACCTGATTAGCCAGCACAATCTGGCTACTTCTTTGGATTCATATTGCAACCACATATGAAACAAAATCTTTTTGATGTATGGCAATAAATAATGGTATTTTGCTTTCCAGCACCTACAGCACTGTCCCCACCATTGCAAGCACAACCTGTAACTCCAGTATCAACAGTTACCATTTCAGGTAAGTATTATAAGGACATGTATGGTTGTTGTTCATGCTCATGATTAAGCCCTTCCTTAAAATATGGAAGCACTGCTAATCCATGGTTAACTGTGTTTTGTTATAGAAATACCAACAGTTCCTACAAGCATCCCATGCTCCCCTGACAAAAACTGTTCCTTTAGTCCATTTACTCCTGCAGCAACTGATTTACCAAATTCGCCTGAAGCAACTGTCATGAGTCAGTACCCTCTGAAAGGTAACTACTCCTTTCTAATAATGTTTTGGGAAAGGGAAAACTTTTATAAAACAAAAGTGATCATCTGCTGTAAGATTTCAGAATTTTAGCACATTGGGTTCTGGTTGAATTCCTAAAGTTAAGGAAATATGACTATAAAAGCAGTAATGTTTCTTCTCAACCTCCATTCATTTTTACTTGGTGAGTTTAAAGGCAGGAGAATAAAAATAGCCTACTGGGAATAGTGTTAATAGAACATTGCTGAAAATACCCCACTGTGTGGTAGATGTGAGCTTGTCTTTCTTGTCCTCAGCAAGAGTAATTACTACAGTATTCTAAAAGAGTAAAGTCTTCTTCAGCTCTTTGCCTTAGTTTAAATTTTTGCATTTGTATTTGCGATTGTATTTTATTACAAGCTTATTAGAAATGTGCTGGGGATTTGTAAATCAGTTCTTTTTCTGCTTTTCTTTTTCAAGAAAATGAAACCATTACCCCACAATCACTAGCACCTACGGAGAATTCTTATGCAGACAAAGAAAAAAATAGTAAGTTGTAATCTGCTGGTTACTTCCCAAACACTCTTCATAAAAACTACAGTATACCTTGAGGACGTGTTAATTAAGACCAAAAGAAATACTGTAATTAATGCAATTTGTATTGATTTTGTATAATTTATAACCTGAATTTTAAAATATATATTAATACAATTGTATGCATGTATATACTACTATACATGCATGTATTATATGAAAACAGGTATCTTCCTTATGAAAAACATTTTTCAGATTTTAAGAAAATACTTTTCTTATGAATTATTATTTTTTTTATAATTAGTCAAATTGATAGACAATTAATAGCACCTTCTCCAACATTAACATTTACTTGGAATCGGTTTAATATATAAACATTTAGGAAGAATTGAAGCAAGAGGGCCTCTGCACTCACACATTATTAATATAGAGACATTTTGTGCATTAAGCCCTTTTTATCCTCCTAAGGACATCAAGACATTTTGTACCCTCATCTTTAAACAAAACAATACCTACATAGTCTTATCATCTGACCTTCGGTCATATAGGTGGCTGGACATATTGCACAAAAAATCCAAATGTCAGTCAATACTGTATTATGTGTGATCAGGAAAAAAATATCCCTAAAGCTTTTAGCCTGGCATTGGTTAACTGAAGGCCACACATGGTGGTTGTCTAATTCAGTAATATCAAAACTATCTTGATCTAAGCACCTGACAATATCCGGAACATTTCAGTTCTAGTGTTTTGTAATATATTTCTCCTATTTCAGAATATGTGGACATGTTTAGAACTGCTTTGACAGAGAAGTACAAGAACTGCTTGGCCATGGAAAAAGATTTACTCTACACTGACATTGCACTTGTAAAAACCAAAATTGGCCCCAAAGTTGGGAAAGTTACCTGTAAAACAGTAGAGAAGGAACTTGTGATTTATGATTTCGATGAGCGGGAAAAAGAAACAGTGGACCCTTCCAGTCTTTTTGCCGATAAAGAAAGGAAAGAGATGGAGACAAATATAATTGCACTGATAGGACAATCAGGAATGGGGAAAAGTGTCCTTGTTAAAAAAATTTGCCAAGACTGGTCCAATGGGAAATATTCACAGTTCAGTTTAGTGTTCTTTTTTGAGTGGAGTGTGCTTGCTTCTTGTAAAAAGCAGTGCAGCTTGAAAGACTTGCTTTTTGAATTGTCTTCCTGGCCACAAGAGAGGAATGTTGAAATCTATCAGTATGTTCTGAGAAACCCGGAGAAAGTCCTGCTTATCTTTGATAGTGTTGATGAGTTTCAAGACTCAGAAGGTCTGCTGCAGGCTTCCTTTACTGCATCCCCTACAAAAACCTATAAAATAAAGGAACTATTCACTGGCCTTTTCCAAAAGAAGCTGCTGCGAGGGTGCACCATGCTAATCACTGCAAGACCAAGAGATAAATTTAACCAGTACTTAACAAAGGTGGATCAGATTGTAGAAATGGCTGGATTTTCTAAACAACAGGTGGAATGGTACATCAAGGAATATTTTAAGAGTCTTCCAGATTTTACTGATGTGCTAATATGGATAAAAGAACATGATTATTTATTCAGATATTGTTATATCCCCTTTATGTGTAGGATAATGTGTCTTTTTGCTGAAGCAAATTTTAAGGTTGAGAAAGTGGAATGTCACTCTTCTTTAGCAGAATTTATGTTGACTATACTGCAGAAAAACCAAGAGACTGCAGGCTCAGGTTCCTCCGGCTTTTCATCTAATGAGCACTCCAACATAAAAGATGAAATCAATTTGGCTAACAGAGTTAATTGCAAACATGAACTTCAAGTAAAAAAACAACATATAAACAATGGAAACTCACTGGTTCAGCACTTTCAAACAGCCGAGTGTCTCATGGAACATATAACAGATAAGCATTTTGTCAGGTATGCGTCACTGGAGCCCAAAAAGAAACGAAATCACGAAAATTGCAGTGATATGGCACGAAGGTGCTTGGTTGGCCTTTTATTTCGCAAAGATACAAGAACAGATTTGCTGAAAGTCATTCTAAAAAAACAAACGAAAATGACTGACTACTTCAAGACTATACGGCCTGAAACACTTTGTCCACAAAGACTACTTGAACTTTGTCACTGTGTCTATGAGACACGTGACATTAGTCTCAGTCAACACACGGCTGAAAAATTTAGCGATGAACTTTCATTTGCGGGTACCAGACTTACACCCCCAGATGTATATGTGTTAAAATGCGTCTTGAAACATGCACACAGAAAAATATCCCTGGATCTCAGGAGAACAGGAATTGATCAACAAGGATTGAAGGAGTTGGTGAAACTGAAAAACATCAAGTCATTCAGGTTAGTTTAATACCAGCAATAATATCTATTACTTAAGGTTAGCTGTTGATTTGCATCTTTGTCTTGTCACATTTAGAGTATAATATTCATTTAAAAATTCATTAAAAGAGAGAGTAATCATGCTTCACATTTTACACCAAAACTTTACCTTTGTCCCCCTCGTCTCCCAGTTCCAACACCTATGGTGATATCAAATAAATATATATCCCACTTACCTTGAGATTTTTATTTATATTTATGAACAGGCTTTATAGGACAATGAAAGGGTAATACACTGGGGGGTACAAATATGTTAGGCAGCCCCAGTATATTTTATCTCCAAGATGCTTCCCCTGTTTGGCAAAGAAATGCATCAGTATCATTTTATTAAGCTCAATGCTACCATTTTCCCAGTGGTGTAACTAGATGGTACTGGGCCCCACAGCACATTGCTAAGTTGACCAATAGTGATGAGTGAAATTTTTAATCAAGTCTCACAGTTAAAATGATGCCCATAGACTAAGGGGGGAGAGGAATTGTTGCGTGCGCCCATAGACTTCAATGCATTTCGGTGAATTTTTGGTGAAGCAAAATGGGTCAGATTCGCCCATCACTATTCTACAAAGATACATTGTAATTGATTGTTAATTATGGCCTTCCTGGGCTTTCTACACTGCAAATACAGGGTCTCATTCCACTGTAGTTACACCTCTCCATCTTGACCCTGTGCTTGCACACTCAAGTACATTCTTCTGATTTTACAATAGTTTAGCTATCCAAGTGAGCATTGGGAAATTTGTAAAATATGGTGGTGTGGTGCTTGGTTAGAAAGAAGGCTGCATTTTTTTCTGAACTGTGGTATGGCCCTGGCTCTGAGAAAATAATTTAGTTTATAATCTAACATATCTATATTTCTGTAACTTTTGAACAAACCATCATGTAGAAAAGGCAGGCCTTTCACCATCAGCAGAAATAGTTCTGCAGTATATCCATATAAAGGGAAGAAAATAACCTTATATTGCAGGCAAGATGACTCATTTTAATGTATATCACTCTTAAGGCTCTTAAACACGGGTGGTTTTTCCTGCACTCCCCTGCATTCCGATTTCTTCCGTTCAGCTGCAGGGGAGCGCAGGAGTAGAGGCACTCTTTCACTTATTGTGAAAGGGGCTGTACTCATACAGACGCATGTACGCGCCAAATGCAGGTGGGACACAGCATGTTGCATTTCACCTGCATTCGGCACATACATGCGTCTGTGTGAGTACAGCCCCTTTCACAATAATTGAGTGCGTCTACTGCTGCGATACCCTGCAGCTGAATGGAAGAAAGGGAGCAGGGGAGCACAGGAAAAACCGCCCGTGTGTAAGAGCCCTTAGATCTGGCAGGATCTGGTTAGCCAATGACACTTATCGGCAAGTGTGGGAATTATTTGTTTGAAAATGTTAGAAGTGCAGTCTCAATAATCGATTTTCAATCAGTTCATTCTGCCTTGTGTGACAGGTTAGAAAATGAAAGTCATATCATCTGCAACTGGTCTAGTAACCCATAACAACCAGTCATGTTTGCTTTCAACTTGGTCACTTGTAATTCCTGATTTTCTTGTTCTATAACCAGAGCAAAGCTTATTTGTGTTTTTAAATGCAGTCTCCAGTTATGCACCAATACCCCCTGGTTTTCCCCTTATCCTAATCTTCATTCAAAATCTCTTGCCAAGATCAGGTACAACATTTTATAATAGTATGGTGAACAAGTAGTTTTTAAAAAACCTACAAGTTTTCAATAACATAATCTTACTATATTGCAGTTTTCATATTATTTGTGTTTCTCTGTACAAACTGAAACAGGAAGGAAGCTGCTGCTATATATTTTATTTGTCTGCGCTGGAGATTAGAATCAGATTACATATAGAACAAAAAAACAGGAAATACGTAAGAATATAACACCTTCAAATCTAACCACCCAAAGCAAGCTCCAGAACCAGACCCCACAACTCTTTAAAATGCAATTTTATGATTTCTAGCTAACTAAAAGTAATAAATGATGTCAGATGGTAACAGTGCACAACCACAGCACTTATAACAGTTGGGTTGTTAAAGATAATGTGCCTAAAAAGCAGCAAATCCATCAGGTTATCATAGTCAGCTGGATAAATTACCCAGTTAATAGAGCAGGTGCATTTAGGTTAAACCCTGGAAATACAATGGTGCTTGAAAGTTTGTGAACCCTTTAAAATTTTCTTTATATAAGAACCTTATTCCAACCAGGGTCAGACTGGGAGACTGCCCCTTCGGCAAAGACGTGTTGAACAGGCCCTCCCCTCCTCCGCAGATGCAACCTCCCTCCGGCCCCCCGCACTTACCTTTTTTCCTTTTCGCGGCTGCAACCGGGAGGGCGATGAAACAGCACCAATAGCGGGACTGGGCTGGCGGGGCCCACAAGGTTCCACCAGCCCAGTCCGACCCTGATCCCATCTGTGAAACATAGTGGTGGGAGTGTTCAGGTTTGGGCCTGTTTTACTGCGCATGAGTCTGCCCTGGGAGATTTGAAGAACGAAGAAGCAAAGAAGATGATCGCTTGCTGGCAGACCCCCTGGTCAGTGCAGTTTTCTGCTAATAGAAGCTCTGGCCCCAGGTGTTAACGTTTTAACTTCTGACACCCCCCAAGTTAAAAAGACTTTTCTTCTCCTATGATTAAGTGTTTATCATGAAACGCGTAAGGCTGTGGACACAATAAACTCCTCACTTTGAATTTATTTGCCTGGTGGAAGATTGCCTTCATTGAGTGTCTGCTCCAAAGGTTTTTTTTCGGTTTATCTGCTCACCATGGTGAGGGCTCAGGGCAGTGCACCCGGGCCTCTTCCCTCCTGTGGTGTGTCATCAATTTCTACTACAGATTTATTATTTTTCCTTCTCCTTTAACTAGGTTTTCTTCATCTACTTTTGAGGAAAATCAGATGATGTTTTAGATCACAAAATATAGAAAATTTTAAAGGGTTTCACAAACTTTCACGCACAACTGTAAGGACTTAAGATAACATTTATAACACAATAGTAGATGCAATATTATAACAATTAATTCGTCATAAAAGAACCCTGCCCAGTTAGCCTGCAACTACTTGCATTTAACCATATACCATTTAAGTTTTTTATATATATATATATATATATATATATATATATATATATATATATATATATATATATATTAGTTTTCTAATAAGCTTTCTTTTCCCTGTTCCAGGGCATCTCTCAGTGACACAGTCAGACTCTGGAAGACCTTACAAACCGAAAATAACCTCAGCCTCTTAAACGTGTCTGTTATGAAGTTCAGAATTGATCCATTCACAGCAGAAAGCATGAAAGATATAGTCGATCTCACTGCCGTTGTCAACATCCAGAATGAAATTTGCAGTTGGTGGGTAACTTAGCAATATTCCTGCTTAAATATGTTACATTATCAATATCACATGGTCCCATGGTGTATTATTGGTACATGCCACATACTGTTAATTCCTCCTGATTCACCTACTGTTTATTACTATCAGGGGTCTGTTTGTTATATTTGTATATGTAAAGCTGTATGTTTAATGTATACCCCAATGTATTGTACAGTGCTTTTTTTTATAAATACTTGTTTATAATAATATTTATAATAATAATAAATTGCCTTTGTAAGGCTAATTTACAGTTTTACTGTTTTAAAGGGTTGCTTGATGCAGTAACATGTAGGATTGAGGTTGACTTTGAACATAGTTTGGTGTTGATATAAAGGCTTTTCATATTCAGCCCCTTATGGTGTCATTTATTTGCAGGACCAGGCACTAATACTGTGAAGGAGACCAAAAACTTTAAATTGAACTATTACCTATAGATTCTGTGTTCTGTATGGAAAAGGTTGCACTCAGCATTAGATGTGTTAAAGCAGGGCTGTCCAACTGGAGGCCTATGGGCCACATGTGGCCCTCAAAATAATTTTTATGGCCCTGTGTCTGCTCTAGGGCTCCGTAGACTTCATTGCATCACATGATTTTAATATAATCTCTCCCTCAAACACACTGCAGGGGAATAAATCAGCCCACTATATGTTAGAAGTTGGACATCACTGTGTTAGGGCAAGGCCAGACGTGGCATTTTTACGTTGCGTTTTTACGTTGCGTTTTTACGTTGCGTTTTTAAAAAAGAACAGCCAACTATGGAAAACGCACTATGGCAATTCAAACAGGACGCTTGCAAGCTGAAATCCGCCACAGGACGCCGGTATTGGCGTTTTTTAGCAGAAACGCCAATACGTCAAGAAACTACCAAATCAATAGACTCTATGGGATCTGCACGTTTGAAACCACATACGTAAATACGCAGCGTATTTTAAATATGACGTCCCAATTCAATGAGAACAATGAGAAGTGCATGTTGGGAAAAGAATCCTACGTGCTGAAAAACGCATGTTGACGGTCGCATGTGGTTTCAGCGGTGTATTTATGCCTGGCTGTTCTTTTTTAAAACCGCAACGTAAAAACGCCACGGCTGGCCTTCTGTGTTATCCAACCTTTTAGGCAATAATATATTGTTGCACTTTGTGTTATAGTGCTAAACATATGACCACAAAATACCCTCTAAACATCACCCACAGCAATGACCACCATTTTTTTATTCAGGCCCTAGATAAATAAATCCCCGTTGTTGCATAAATATATATATATATATATATATATATATATATATATATATATATATATATATATACAGTGTATATACTCTGGGTAAGTACAGCAGCATCACATATTTACGTAGGGACAGTTAGAATCACAAGCCACCTAAACTTCTCTTCTGCTGTTTATTATTGTTCTTCCACCTTTCCTATTTATTTTTATTTGTCTCTTGTTTTATTTTCTTTATCTCCTCCTTCCCACCTCTCACCTTCTGCCCTTTGCCTCTCCTTCTTTGACCTCCCTGTTTTCTTCACCCCTTTTATTTTATGATCCCATTTTATGTTCATTACCTTCCCCTGTTTAGCTACCACTTTCTTACAGCCTGCAAATTTTCCATCACCCTGTACTCTTCTGATATCCCATGTCTCCTGTTTCTAGCACAAATTCAGAGCCCGATTTGTCGAATATAAGACTGGGTACCCCTGAATTATTTCCAGCAGTTTGGTATTTTGTCCCATCGATATAGTGCCCATCAATAAATTATTGCTCCGCATTGCATACTGCATGCAGGGAGAGATTATTCAGACAAAGATTTGGGATTTTCGAACAGTTTCAGTTCTGAAAACCTTGATAAAGTAATAGTTACTTTACTTTCACCCATTTCTTTGACTAACAGAAGAAATTTTAAATATTTGTATAATTCTTTTAGGAACATTGTTTATCTTAACAAAACACCATGGCAGTTTATGGGAAAGTTTGTAATTGAATTAGGAGATACATTTCTAAGTGAATTTTACCTGCCCCCTGACAAGTAGAAGTTGTCATTTATCACTTTCACCTTTAGTTGTTTGTAGATCTTCTGTTATTATTTGTAACAGCCCCTAATTATGTAAAGGACAACCAACACAATTATTAGTGTGCATGGTAGGGCAGTACTTTTATTGTTTTGCTCTTCTTGCAGCCTTCAAGAATCAGCAGATGGGGTCACTGAAATTCCAGCCATCAAAACACTTAAGAAGATCATATTTAGGTAAGACTAGATTCACCACCCTCGCTTTATTTTTGAAAAATCTGCATAGTGACAACAAAGAAACTCTTCCTCATCTCATACATTAGGCATACATTTTAGAAATACATTTATTCAGGAACCCGTTATCCAGAAAGCCCCGAAATTACAGAAAGGTTATCTCCATCAGTGTCAGTTATGAGCAAACAATTCTAATTTTCAAAAAGCATTTCCTTTTCTCTCTGTAATAATAATATAATTAATAATAACTGTACCTTGTACTTGATCGTAACTCAGCTGCATGAATCCATATTGGCAGCACAACATGTATTTAATGTTGAAATGATTTTCAGCAGCCTTAAGGTATGTTGATGATCTAATTTATGGAAACATCTCTTATGGGGAGAACCCCAGGTTCTGTGCATTCTGGATAAAAGATCCTATACCTTTACTGTTAACCTTTTGATAGTTGGGGCACCTTTATTCACTTGTTTCCTGAAACATTAGACTTATGTTCACTTGCACCATTACCAGTACTTGCTATGGCTCTTGTTTGAGCATCTATTGGTGCAGTTGGCTAATTATATTACATAAGCAGAGGGGTCTGAAGCCCCCTTCCCCCAGACCCACAGGTTGTGCAGAAAAATATTCTGATCTCTAACATTTGGGTTCTAGACTTGGGAAGAATCAAGGACAAAATGGGTTCATGAAGCTTGTTGACATTCTTCCACAGCTTCCATCTCTCCAACATTTAGAGTAAGTAATGCTCGTAATTTCACAGTATCCAATTTCACAACTAATAAATAATGATTTTCCTATTATCCACCAGGCAATTTTTATAATTAAGGCTCAAGACACTCAGTAAGCCAAGCCTGTACATTGACTGCATTACAATATCTAGTGGTTATGAAGTTTAAAGAAACTGGGTTTGAGTAATCTTGAAATAGTTTCACTACTAATTTGATCACATTTTCAGTTAATCTAACTGATTGGGAATCCCCTGTCACTACATTTGAACTGTAGAAGAGCTTGGATGGACGGTGAAAAAGAATACTCAGACTTATCATCACTAGAAAATGTAAATTGTGGCCTAAACGAATGAAAACCTGTATAGGCATGTCTGCATTGGTGAATTGTCTAGTGCTTTAGGTTTGATTCATGTACCTCTATGTAACAGCAAAGTCTATGTGAGAATACAATTTGCCTGTTTATATGACACATTATTTGTCCTTTTTCTGTGAACCCTGCAGTTTGCATTCTCTTATTGAGAATCATATCGGTGATAAAGCGGTTGCAAAGCTGGCTGAGAAATTTCCCGAAATGCTGTCTCTTGAAACACTGGAGTAAGTGTCTAGAAATAAGCCATAATGCTAAACCAATGAGTGCTGTACTGGGTATCACTATTATGGTGCTCTTTGCAAATTCATTTAGATTTGTGTCTCAGAAGATGGGATTTGTGAAACTAAGCACCTTTTTTTCATCTCTTATTTGAGGTTAACTGTTAGTATACGTTTAACTTCGCCTTCATTAAACAACATATATCTATGGAAAACAGATTACCCTTGTGGCTGTTACAAATAAACAAATAGAATGCTTTACGCGCTCTGCAGAAAACAATTTGTAAACTCAAGTTAAATATGTTAATTTTTTTGTTTGCTTTTCCTACAGCTTATCACAAAACAACATAACTGACGTTGGAGCAGCACAACTTGCCGCAGCTCTCTCTTCCTTGAGCTCTCTACGCACATTTAGGTAAGTCAATGGGGTACATTTGTTAAAGGGCCGGCGCTAGCGAATATTTGCCAGAACGACACTTCACAGGGTCATTGCCAATTTACTAACAGGCATAGAGGACAATTCGCTAGCGAAAGAGTTCTGTGCTAACTAAGTTTCGCTCCCTTAAGCCAGGGGAATTTTCACTCAAGCGAACGATTGTTACTCCAAAGTGCGAATTTTCCACTACGTTATTTTTTTCACTTTAGTCTGCTTTGCCAGGTTATACCTTTTTTTTCCATCCAACACTTTTTTTCAGTTCAAATAGGTCACCAGAAATAAAGACTTTTTATTTGTGACTTCTAAATTTATACATTTAATTGTCATTAAAGACAAAAGTGACACAATAGTTGCTTATATTAAACAGATTCTGCTAAGATATGTATCAACTAATGTAGCAAATTGTAACAGTTCACATTCTGCACCTGAATTACTGAGCTGCCAGACTGAATCACCACAGGGAGAAACATTAAAGGGGTTGTTTATTAATATTTTCTGCTATAAACTCCAATCAAATCCGCTCGGGGTTTTTACGCTTATTTATTATTACATTTTCTTAAAAATTTTGCTTTGCAGGGAAAAAAACAGATTTTCAAGTTTTTTCCCGGATTTTCCATCCGATTTTTTCGGATTTCACCTGAAAACTCAGATTTTTGCCCAAAAACTCCCATTGACTTATATGCAACCTCGACAGGTCTGAGATGCCGGATTTTTTGATTTGTACTTTTCCATCCTTGGGGTTCAATAAATTGTGAAAAATTAGTGATCCAAAGTACAATTTTATAAATAAAAAAAAACCAAACATTTTTTGTGATTTTTGCATTTGGAGTTTAGTAAATAACCCCCTAAACGTCAAACTTACATTTATGGAAAAGCAATGAAAAATAAAAATAATTGAAAGCAGTTGATAAAAGTCTTTATGTCTGGTGTACAATATGAAGAAAACGGATCTTAAAAAAAGTGTTTGTAAGATGAGCAACCGCATTAAACATGAGGGAAGTACGTATTTCACTGGTAATTTTTATGAATGTTATATGTAGTCACAGACATTGTTTAAATGAAACTTAATTTCATTTTTCAGTTTATTCAACAACTTCATCCAGGATGAAGGTGCCAAGAAATTTGCTGAGATACTTCCTGAAATGTCTTCCCTGGAAAAGTTACAGTAAGTATGGCATGGCCTTAATATTATTACTGTTACTCTGAGGCCAATGACACACCAGGAGATTAATCAACAGCGATCAATTTCCTCTTCAGCGGGCGACTAATCTACTGTAAATGCTTTCCCACCCGAGATAAAGTGAAGCGCTAGTGGTAGAACCCATGTGTCGCTTTAGTCTTCCAAATTCACTTGAAGTTTCCTCTTCCTGTGTGTGCACGTATATATAGGTTTATGCTTATTCATACGAGTGGTCATATCACATTTGCAAGCGTTTATATCATTTTAAGGATTTTCCAACTGTATTAATGTAACTTTTTGTGATTTCCTAATCTTTCTTATTAGATTCTCTCATGCATAAATCACTTTAACAAATCTTTAACAAAGTATTTTATTTTTTACATTTCCAGTTTAGCATACAACAAGATTAGTGATGTTGGGGCTCGCAATCTTACCGAGAGCCTTCGGAAATGTCCCAAAATGAAGAGTTTGATGTACGTATGAGTTTTATAAATGCTCTCTTATGAAGTAAACACATTTCCATGTAGAAAATGGATAAATATAAACGATTTGCCGCAGTTGGAAATCATAGTCAGGTATCAACTTTGACTGATTGAATAAGGATAGAACAATGAAAGAAGTGTCTGCATGATAGAGGTAGGGGGAATGGGATCACAGAACCAACCAGTGCTCTGGATGTAGAGCTAATGACATTTCTCATAGCTGTCTCCCTGCTTTTTTCACTGGACAGAACAAAGTGCACTAGGTGTGGGATGCAATTACATAAATGTAACGGGACCTGATTTCTCACCACCTCTGTTTCAGCTGGATAGAATTACTGAGATTAGATTCCTTTCTGTGCTTTTAGTACTCCATCATCATTGAAAGTATACCCCTTGAAGGGGTTGTTCACCTTTGAGTTAACTTTTAGCAGGATGTAGAGAGTGAAATTCTTTTAATTTTTTATTATTTGTGGTTTTTGAGTTATTTAGCTTTTGATTCAGCAGCTCTGCATTTTGCAGTTTCAGGTATCTGGTTGCTAAGATCCAAATTACCCCAGCAACCATGCACTGATTTGTTTAAGAGACTGGAATTTGAATGGGAAAGGGTCTAAATAAAAAAATGAGTAATAAAAAGTAGCAATAACAATACATTTGATGCCTTACAGAGCATTTGTTTTTTAGATGGGGTCAGTGACCCCCATTTGAAAGCTGGAAAGAGTCAAAAGAAGGAGGAAAATATCTCAAAAACTGTAAACAATAAATAATGAAGACCAATTGAAAAATTGCTCAGAACTGGCCATTCTAAAACATACTAAAAGTTAACTTTTAACTTTTTCATAGTTCCCTTAGCAGGTTGTGTTCATAGCCACAACTCAAATGCATCAAGTTGATTGGTAGCTAATGCTGTTAGTAAAGACATGTGCCAGAGTGGATGGGTTTCACATGCAAATCCAGTAAGAAACATGTGACTGCCGTGTGCAGTGGCAAAACTGGATGCTAATTTGTGTCCATAAATTGGTGTGTTGCACACAGTGTGCTAAATTCATGGGGTATTTCCGACTGCAGTTGGTCTCATTTTGATTATAACGTTTGCAAGTTAAACTTTACATAAATAATGCAGATGTTGCCCTCTAGTGTTCAAGCTGCAGGTTAATAATAGCATATAGTCTGTTTTGCTGTTTGCCGTATATTTGTGTCACCAAAGGCAACAATACTGATTTTAAAAATGAAAGGGATATAAAAAGTTGCAAAAAGCTGCCTGCAGCAACAATTTCCTATGAATAAAAACGTTGTTGCTGTTCTTAGACAGCAGCCTATGGGTCTGTAGACACCAGCCAAGCCTCTTGTACTTTCACTCTCCCACTGCAGCCTCACTCAGGTCATTCTTTGCCTCGACAGTCTGGCCAGTTCAGACCATACTGTATGATCATTTGGGCATACCTCCCAATATTTTGGAAATAAAAAGAGGGACAAAAAACGTTGCCGCTCGTAGCTCGATTACATTTTTTGACCACACCCATTTTGTGGCCACACCCCCTGCTTACCATGTTCATTTTACAAAATTAGGCAGATTATGAAAGTTTGAACATATTTCTGTGTTTTTTTCCCCCAGTTATTACAGTTTTGCTAATGAAGGTGAGGAGAACTAAACCCCCCATTAATCAAAAATCCCCACCCCCTTCCGTCCATTGGCCCCCTCAATCAGCCCTGGACTGGGATTCAAAATAGGCCCTGGAATTTCACATTCACATAGGCCCAAACAGCCTCCCACCAGCCCACTAAATACTGGCTGTCTATGGCACCTTATAGCAGCCCCTCTGGCATTTTCCAGAACCCACAGATTGCCAGTCTGGGCCTGCCCTCAATGCTTTCTCCCTCCTTAATAACTCAGTGGAAAAAGTGTCCCTGTCATGTACCTTGTCATATTCATGTAGAGTAGCGCAGCGGAGCTCTCCGGCGCCATCTTCTGTATCTTCTGGGTCTTTGCAGAAGAGAAAGTCGGACTTTTCAGTACAAACATGGGACTGCAGGTTGAGCTGTCAAAAGCGGGACTGTCCCGCTGAAACGGGACAGTTGGGAGGTATGATTTGGGTATGTGGGAGAGACCATTTAGACAGATAATCCTGGTGTCCTGATTTAAAATTTTTGTTGGTCAACCAAACGGAAGTGAAGTGCACTACAGCTCCCTGCTCCGCCAATCAAATGCAGTGGTGTAACTAGAGATGGTTGCCCCCCCAACTCCAGATTTACCCTCCCCCAGTCCCCACATGTACAGGAAAAACCCTCTCCCATTCTGCCTGCAATGTGTTTTATCACAGCTCCGGCTGGCCCCAGAGAGGTATGGGCCTGGATTCTGAACAACCCCCAGTAGCTACTACTGATCAAATGAACAGGAGAAGAGAAAAGTGTCTATATATGTGTATGGCCCCTCATATAGTATCTCTCTGTTCAGCCCACAAGCTGATATGTTGGATTCCCATATCGGTCAGCCCATGTATTACCACTTTCAGACTCATGGCACAAGTTGCCCCTTGCCAATTATTTGAATGGGAAACCCATGACAACAATGGAATTGGTTCAAGTGAATTGGAGCTGGAATTGGGACCCATCATTTCAATATAAATATAATAGTGAATTACTAATATCAAATACATTCCAATATTTAATGCTTGCTGTGCTAGTGGAGTTAGAGGCATGTTAAGATCTGTGCTAAACACATTTCAATCTCTCACCTTTTGATCATGTTTTATAAATATTTTGTAGGATATACAGTTCAGCGATTCCTCATAATATTTTGCATCATCTGCAACAGCAGGACCCAAGGATCAGTTACCAGTCGTTTGGCTGAAGGTAATGATCGTATATTTCAAGCATGTGCCGTTAGCAACATTTGCAATTGGTATTGCTTATATATCCAGAAAATACTATCTATCATATATCATTTCAAAGTAAAACTCCCAAACTTGGCTGCCCACTGGTGTCTAATAAAAGGGCAGCCAAGTTTGGGAGTTTTACTTTGAAAGCAGCAAGTAAGTTGCAGGTAAAACTTAGTCCCTTTGTAAAATGTATAATGAAGCAATAGAATTCTTAATGAATCAGATGAAAATTGAGCGTAGGACTGGCCAGATATGGGATGACTTTGACGTAGTTGGCCAGCTTAAATATATGGCAATATATGGACAAACAATCTCTGTTTTGTTTAAAGGGTAAGGCATTTTTCAGTCTTAAATATATTGATAATGGGTTGAGTGCAGAGGCCCTCTTGTATTTGTCTATATATATATATATATATATATATATATATATATATATATATATATATATACACTGTATATTAGAGAACCCCCGAATCCTTCACAAAAGATTTGGCCGAATACTGAACCGAATACTAATTTGAATATGCGGGGTGGGAAGGGGAAAACATTTTTCACTTCCTTGTTTTGTGATAAAAAGTCACAAGATTTCCCTCCCCGCTCCTACTTTGCATATGCAAATTAGGATTCAGTTCGGCCGGGCAGAAGGATTCGGCCGAATCTGAATCCTGCTGAAAAAGGCTGAATCCTGGCAAAATCCCGAACCGAATCGGTGCATCCCTTATATATATACTGTATATACATTTCGTTATGGATTATAGATATTGCACTAATGGACTTGGCAGAGTCACTAAAATACTTTGTTTGTTTTTGTTTTCTTAAATAGGCCAGAAGAAGGGAGAATGAGTACAGTATGGAGAAAGCCAGTATGAAAATCACTTATCTGACAGCAGTTTGCATGATAGTAATTGCACTACGAAAAGAATGGCTACGATATTGTGAGAATGATGCACGCCAATGCCAAGACAACAAGAAGAGTTTTTGTCTCCCAACGGGAAATGAGCTCCACTGAATAGACTAGAATTGCATTTATAATGGCACCTTAGCCACTCTGCATTTTATTGCACTTACACTTATTTTGCCTTGTAACCATAGTCTGATGCCTGCCTCTAATCACTGCCCGAGCACACCAGCGCACAAACTAAATTATGAAGCACAAAAACAAATATTGCATGCAAACTCTCCTTATCAGGCAGGAGAGTCCACTTTCAATTCTGTGTTAGAATAAGATGCACTGATAAAGCATGTGTATGTACAATTAGGATTTTATTTAATGTATTTCAATCCAGCCTAAAGTTTCAGCTTGTCAATAGCAGCAATGATCCAGGACTTCCAACTTGTCACAGGGGGTCACCATCTTGGAAAGTGTCTGTGACACTCACATGCTCAGTGGGCTCTGAGCAGCTGTTGAGAAGCTAAGCTTAGGGGTCGTTGCAAATTATCAAGCAGAAAATGAGGATGGCCTGTAATATAAGTTGATGCTACAGAGCTGATTATTAAATTCTGATGCTAATAGGTTTCTGTGCTGCCATGTAGTAATTATCTGTATTAATTACAAACCAGCAGAAAAGAAGACGGGGAGCTACTGGGGCATGTTTGG
Source organism: Xenopus petersii (assembly GCA_038501925.1). NCBI lineage: Eukaryota > Metazoa > Chordata > Amphibia > Anura > Pipidae > Xenopus > Xenopus petersii. The sequence continues at coordinate 33,040,060 of CM076689.1, read as the reverse complement.
ATACACAGATCTTTACTGCTAAATGCCTGTGGTTGCCTTGGGCTGGTACAGAAGCCCAAAACAGAATGTACAACATTTCTAGCCTTCTTCTTTAGCTAAGCCTTAGTTCTCCTTTAACAAGTTGAAATTCAGATTTTTAAATCGTTATTTCGACTCTTCTAATGCAGAGAGTGCTAAAGCTATGCATTGTCTTGTCCTCCTCAGGGCGGCACAGGGTCCTAAAACACCCTTAACTATGCACTATATGGTCTCCTCCTTTAGTCAGACATCAATATAATAATGATTGACCATAACTTATTAATGGGAGCTACGACTACTTTAAGCATTATTAACTTATAAATATTTGTAAATGTGTTTAATATTAATGTAAAGATGTCTCCCATTGTGAAACTCCCTCCAAAAAATGTAAATATGTCAGAATTGTAATTTTTTTGTTGTTTTGGGCATTGCTAAATGTGATAATGTTTTATGCTGTAAACATGTAAATAAGTGAGTTTATTTTAGTGAGGATGTTAGGTCTGGCTTGAAAGGCCAATTTGTTTCAGTTATAATGTGACTTATAAGATATCTTATAAGATATCTATGTTTTATAAAACCAAATTCTCTTGCACTAGAACTTGTGAATTCTTGTGATTTCATGTTTTTTTTTTTGTAAAATACTGGAGATCCAGATAGAGGAGGAATCTTCTGTCTGCTGCTAAACCCCCAGCATTTTCACACCAACCCTTAGCAGCATAATCACGTATTAATGCAGTGGGAAATAGCTAATGAAACCCAAGTGTAGTCCATTTCCCACCATTTGTCTCATTAGCATTTGTTCATAGTCACCAAGTAGTCAACTAATGAGCAAGTAAAACCATGGGTGAAAGAAATATAATCACACAACCTCTTTTTTATTTCGGGGTGCCTTGGGTCTCCCAGCTGCTTCATGCGCTTAGTTACTCCTGTCTAGAAATAGATTTTTCTAAAATGGTGTTTACGGGTTTTTATAAATAATAAAACGAAAACAAGAAAACAAGCATGTCCTGTTTCATTATTTACATTAAATCATGCAATAAGATACATTACACAAACTGTTAATAGTTCACTTAAAGTAGTATCAACTTTAGAATTGTGTGGGGATAGTTAACAAGAAATCCAAATACATGTTTCCATTACTTATATCCAGCCTCACTATGCTTTTTCATATTTCTCTACACTTTGGGGTCTATTTATGATTGTTCAAGCGTTTGGGGTTGAGCAATCATTAAAAAGGTGGTTCACCTTTAATTTAATTGCTTAATATGTTGTAGAATGACTAAGCAACTTTTCAGTTAGTCTTCCTTATTTATAGATTTTTATAGTTTTTTTTAGGTTATTTGCCTCCTTCTTCTTCGTCTGACTCTTTCCAGCTTCCAAATGGGGGTCACTGCAAGTGACCAGACATGGCTGCTTGCAGCGGGATCTCCCTCCTGGTGCGGGTAGCGTAACGCTGGCAGGGGGCATTTTTTAAAAAGAAAATGACTGTTAAGGTGGCCATACACGGGCCGATAAAAGCTGCCGACAGACTGTGTCGGCAGCTTATTGGCCCGTGTATGGGGGCCCCCGACGGGCTTCCCCGATCGAGATCTGGCTGAAAGTCGGCCAGATCTCGATCGGATGGGTTTAAAAACCCAACCGGAACCGGAATGTAGGCTCAACCGGAATGTAGGCTCTATTAGCCCGCACCTTTGGTTGAGGATAAAATTTCAACCCAACAGGTGCCCTCTAAATAAGCTAGCATTCAAAAAAAAGTTCAGTGTGTTTTGTTGCAGTTTTTTTTTTACTCTCAATTTTTTCTCAACCTTAAAAGATAGAAAATAGTGTTTTTCCATGTCTGCTTCTGCTTTTAGGAAAAATAAGGCACTGGCCTCTAACAGAGTTTAGGGTCACCATTTTACTTACCTTTTCTCTATATGCAGTCCAGTAAAATTTGAATGTTTCACATGTGCAAACCACAAGACATGATTCAAATACTAGAAATGAAGCTCAAGAACTTTTTATCTCTCATCAAAATCCTCTCCATTAATTTCTTATATGTATAATAAATCAGACTTTTCTAGAAATTCATTGTCTAAAGTCAGGAGCTATTCATTTTGAATTTCCATTTTTTTCAAGACTAGAAACGAAAGAATCATCCACTGTGTGCGGTTTTGAGAGCTGGTAAATTCAAGAAGCTTTTTTTCCATCTATGAAGAACACGTTTTCTTCAATCCCAGGGACTTTTTCTAATTTTCACAGAACAGGTTCCAAATTTTCCGTAAGCTCCAATATATTTGTATCAAGGACATTTATAAGAGGACATTAATGATATAATATTGATGAGTTGTATTGGTCTTGAGTGTAGAAATTGTGATCTTTGGTCGTTGTTTCTCCTTGTGCAATAGTATAATAATTTTATCTGGAATTTGGGTATATTTGTCATGTTGAAGTATGAAAAAGTCTCAGGTTTTGGGCATAAAATCCGCAAAAGTCACAGTTTTCTGAGACAGATTTGAAGAAAATCATAAGATTCCAATTTTTTTTTAATGATTTTATTGAATCTATTCCAGCACAAGAAAATGTATTGATAAATAGAGGGGGAAACTCTGTGCGGATTTGGTGAGTGGTTTTCAGATAATAGTGAGGAAATTTCGAATTTTGATAAATAACCCCCTAAAAGTCACTGTTGGTTAATTCGATGTCTGCTGTTGGTAAACTGTTTTTTTTCACATATAACAGATAGATTTAAATCCAAGGACATGTCATATAAACCTATGGGCACTTTGGGTGAATTCCGACAGATTTTCTCTACTTGTACTTCTATCTATTGACTGCTCAAAGTTGCCTACACACTGAGCGACCATACTTTCTATAGACATGGTAGATGTGTGTGTGACAAATCAATATCATGCTCAGTAAACTTTCAGTTGCTTTTTGTTCAGCCTTGTTACATTTCAGAATTTTACATTTCAAAAAATAAACATCAGAAGAAATTAAGTAACACAACACATGACATTCTTGATAATGAACTTATTATGAACTGAATTTACTGTAGTTTAAGGGGCCGATTCAATAAATTCGAGTGAAGGATTCGAAGTAAAAAAACGTTGAATTTCGAAGTTTTTTTTGGGCTACTTCGACCATCGAATGGGCTACTTCGACCTTCACTAGCGAAGTGACGCCTGCGCCCCTTAGTAAATCTGCAAAGTCCTTGAAAGCGGTAAAGCTGGCGAATCTTCGCCAACGTTAGTCACTTCGCCCTTTAGTAAATCTGCCCCATAGTGTTATGGCTCAGGAAAAAAACAATTAACAAAATATGAAATGCAAGTTGTGTTACACTGCATTCTTGAAAAGGAATTGCAATTTTCATATCTGACAATCTGAAGATGGGAGCACACCCTGCTTATATGTTGGGTAGGTTTTGCTTCTGGTGGTACATCCACGTCAATGATACAATGTTTAAGGGGGTACAGTCTTCCCTTCATCAGGTTCCAAAGTGAGACATAGTGCAGGGTTTTGAAGGTTTCAGAAGACAAACCCCACCTCTCATTATCATTGAAAGTGGGTGGTTTTAATACTGATTTACTTATACAAGTTAATAATACAATTGGGGCAGATTTACTTAGGGTCGAATATTGAGGGTTAATTAACCCTCGATATTCAGCTAGGAATTGAAATCCTTCGAATTCGAATATCGAAGTCGAAGGATTTATCGCAGAAAATTCGAGTTCTGATGTCATCAGTTATAAACGGTGAGTTCTGATGTCTTTTTTGTCACATGACTCACCGAAACTTGTGTATTATAATAAATAAAGTACCCCCAGTTGCAAAATATGAGGATATTAGAAGTTACCTCAGAGTTCCATGACCTGTATAAAAACACTCGGCCTTCGGCCTCGTGTTTTTATATGGTCATGAAAATTCTCGGTAACTTATAATATCCTTATATTTTACAAAAGGGGGTACTTTATTCACTATATATTTTACAAAAGGGGGTACTTTATTCACTATATAATACGCAAAAGCCATGAATATCCTGTAAATTATATCCTTATAAACGGTACTTAGTGATGTCATCGATTTTAAACGGGGAGTAGTGATGTAATTTCTGTCACATGACTCACTGGAACTTGTGTATTATAATAAAGTACCCCCTGTTGCAAAATATGAGGATATTAAAAGCCATCTCGGATTTTGAAATCAGACATGGGGCTAAACATATTGTCAGTTTCCCAGCTGCCCCCAGTCATGTGACTTGTGCAAAGATAAACTTTAGTCACTCTTTACTGCTGTACTGCAAGTTGGCGCAATATCACCCCCCCCAGCAGCCTAACAACAGAACAATGGGAAGGTAGCCAGATAACAGCTCCCTAACACAAGATACAGTAACAGCTGCCTGACAGATCTAAAAACAGCACTTAATAGTAAAATCTAGGTCCCAATGAGACACATTCAGTTACATTGAGTAGGAGAAACAACAGCCTGCCAGAAAGCAGTTCCATCCTAAAGTGCTGGCTCTTTCTGAAAGCACATGACCAGGCAAAATGACCTGAGATGACACACCAATATTACAACTAAAACAAATATACACTTGCTGGTTCAGGAATTAAATTTTATATTATAGTGTGAATTATTTGCAGTGTAAACAATGTAATTTAGAAATAAAAACTTCACCATAAAAATCATGACAGATGATGTAGAGAGTGATAGTCTGAAACAATTTGCAATTGGTTTCATTTTTTATCATTCAAGGTGTTGAGTTATTTAGCTTTTTATTCAGCAGCTCTCCAGTATGCATTTTCAGCAATCTGGTTGCTAGGGTCCAAATTACCCTAGCAACATGCAATGGTTTTAAATAAGAGACTGGAATACGAATAGGAGAGGCTTGGATAGAAAGATGAGTAATACAAAGCAGCAATAACAATACATTTGTAGCCTTACAGAGTATTTGATATTTACATAGGGTCAGGGACCCCCATTAGAAATCTAGTCAGAAGAAAAAAAGGCAAATATTAAAAAAATGATGGCAACCACCTCAGGACAGAATAAAAAAAAAAGCAAGATTACTTCTTGTTAATTGTTTTGTCACTAAGGGCAGAGACACGCGCTGCAATTCGGGGAGATTAGTCGACTGGTGACAAATCTCCTCTTCTTCGGGGCGACTAATCTCCCCGACGGCTAGAATGAGAATCGCCAGCGGGATGGCACTCAAAGCAATTCGTTTTCCAAAGTTGCCTCATGAGGAAACTTTAGGCGACTTCAGAAAACGAATTGCTCTGTGTGCCACCCTGCCGGTGATTTACATTCTAGCCGGCGGGGAGGCAGTTCGAGGAGATTAGTCGATCTGAAGAAGAGATTTGTTGCGGGCGACTAATCTCCCCGAATCTGAGCGTTTGCCCTGACCCTAAACTGCAAAAACCTAAAACAAATCTGGCTCTTGTTACGCAAAACCACTTACAAACACTAAAAAAGTTACTTCATTGAACCTGGCCCTGGTTCATATGAAACAACTTTGCTTTTTTTGGTCACATTGGGAGAAAGTGGTTTGGTTAGAAAACAAGAAACGTGATTTTTTTCATATGTTCTGACGAAGTATTGACACAGCAAAGGCTAAGGGCAATGGAAGCCGCACCAGAAACAACAACAGCGTTTCCCTGACAGAATAATGGTTCCAGTCAGCAAATAAAATAACGAGTTTTTTAGTTTTGGACAAATATTTTATTTATTTAAACGAACGAACGCCCACAGCCTACTCTGCCTACAACACACTAGTGAGTGAGTTTATGTTTGTGTAAACGCTGAAGTACTCGTCCAATCACTACGTGCAGCGTCACTGCGTTTACGTGCCAGTAGTAGTGACGTCACGGTCTCGCAAGATGAGACTTGTGACGTTGCGCTTATCTGTCTGCCAGAAACCAAGGAGCTGGGCATTAAAGTGGTTGCGGGACATTTAAGCAAACGACCCTGGACTGGGGCTCTGTTAAGAAAACCGTGACTGTCTGGCGCTATGGAGGCCGGTTTTACAAAGCAGACGACGAGCTGGCAGTCCCGAAGCATGAGCTAACTGGGAAGGAGCATTAGAAAAAGCAATGTTCGGGAGGTCGAAAAGCTGGGTGAGCGGTAGCTCTAGTCGCTCGTCTAGTGTACACTCATTGGACAGGCTCAAGTAAGTATCTATTTAGGCGGCAACACTGATCTCCTTACACTGGGACACCTGCTGAAGCGATGGACTGATCCATGTCACTATCCCATGTATAGCTGTCACACACACCATGACATCACACCAAGTTTAGTATTGAGGTGCAACTGCCAGTTTATGCGTCTTCCTGGAATCCAGCTGCAACCCTACATACAAAAACTAATTCTATTGGAAATAACAGAAAACACAAGTTCTATCATAAATTGCCTTAGCTGGCTACTCATATGTGTCAGCAGATATGAGAATGAGTAGGATGAGAGCACTCTTTGCACTTTCTGCTGCTTCTGCCTCTTGTTACCTCAGTCGTGTCACAGATATATAGTGAATAAAGTACCCCCTCTTGTAAAATATAAGGATATTATAAGTTACCTTGGAGTTTCAGGGCCATATATATTTATACAGGTCATGGTACTCAGAGGTAACTTCTAATATCCTCATATTTTACAACTGGGGGTACTTTATTTATTATAATACACAAATTTCAGTGAGTCATGTGACAGAAATGACATCAGAACTCATCGTTTATATAACTGATGACATCAGAACTCACCATTTATATATTATTTACAAGATATTCATGGCTTTTGTGTATTATAATAAGATATACAGTTCCACACAATGGTGATGTGCTCAACCTCTGTGTATTATCCCTTGGGATCAGGTGCTTCGCAGTGAGTTACCCAACCTGCCACGGGTCAGGAAAGTCATATACAAAGTCCACAAGACTGCAGTACACTGACAAACTAAATCAGTTCTGCTATGCCATTTTTATTGGCTCAAATTCGAGTAGACAAAGCACGGCAACGTTTCGGGCCAGGATGTAAGACAGAATTTAACTAAATCCACATTAAATTGGATCTAAATTGTGAAAGTAACGATAACATGTTGAATTTCAAAGGGAAACTATTGCAAGAATAAAAATATAAAAACTATAATAAAAATAATACATTTTTAATCATAATTAAATAAATTTCCTAGATATAATCAGTAAGTATTGTGTCCCATTTTTGAAATAATCATGTTACTCTTCCTTCTCAACTGTCCCCTCTTCATTCAATTTTCATGCAGGAGTCAGATTTTGATTAACAGATAGGTCTAATTCAGCCTTTGGGAGGGGAGTGCTTCTCTTTCCTTAGATTATGTAGTAAAGTGCAATCATTTAAATTCACAAGAGATCCTGTCTCCCTTCATGCAAGTTTTCAGGCCTGGATTTGTGGAGAGGCCACCCGGGCCTAGGGCGGCAAGACTTTAGGGGGCAGCATGCTGCCCAACCACACCCACATTGGTTCAGAAACACTGGGGATGCGCAGGAGATAAGATAGTTTTTAATTTCCTGTGCACCAATCCCCATAGCTCCAGTCCCAATGATGAAAATTTGAGCAAATAAAAGGGAAGCTACGGGGGTGGCGAACAACAGCGGGCCTAAGGACCCCCTCTATTTATATCCGGCCCTGCAAGTTTTGTTCCAACATCAATTATTTTGTTAGATTTTGTTTATGCTACAGTTAGTTACTTGAGGTAGATCAAATACATCTGCTAGGAAATGGAGGCACCCCTAAAATAAGATAAAACTGTCTGCTCCTTTGAGCCTCTCAAGGTGGGGTGCAGCTAAAGCAAGCAAAGTACTTATCAGTACAGTCATACATAATCAATTCTCAGGGATGCCCCTCTTATTAAGCAGATAAAACTGCTTCATTAATAATTCAGACCTGTACTTTAAACAGTCTGAGATCATATATAGCAATTGCAGCTTGGAGCTGTCACATTGTATTAAGTTACTTTGTGCATGTAAGGGGAAATTAACCTGTGAATTGTTGTCAGGGATGCTGAGCAATATTCACTTTTCCTCTTAGCCAGAGGTCCCCAAACTTTGTTGGGATGGCTGAAAATTCCTGAAGTTGTAGTAGGCTGTTTTGTCACTGCTTGAGCTGAACCCAAGAAGCCTGAAAACAACTTCTCTGTGTTCTTTGCAGTGCTGCCGTGACATGAACGCCCATTTATGGAGCAGACAGAACATTTGCTATGCACACATACACATTTCATCTTTTTGTTTTTAACATTCATGTGAATGGCTTTTGGAAAACTCCAGCGATCTGTTTAACTGTGCTATAGATGTCATGTGTAGAATAAACATACAAGATTGCCAACATGTTTCTATTATTATTGGCATGTAAGCACCCGTTTTCATGGGATTTTTCTGCTTGGTGTATTGTTGTGTAATTTAGGACCATGTGCGATAGGGCTGCAAATAGCATTTGGCTAATCTGACTCAAGTATTTATCATCACAAAAGAATCTTAAAGGGGTTGGTCACCTTGCAAACACTATTTTCAGTTCAGTTGTTTTCGGATTGTTCCCCAGAAATAAAGACTTTTTTCAGTTACTTTACATTTTCAGATACTGCTTTCACCTGCACCTTCACAACCATCTCTCTCTACCCACACGTACAGAAACCTTAATGCCTTTGAACCACAACAATTATCAACAGTATCAGCACAATCCATATCTCATATTAATACTCTCTCCTGTCCCAATATTGCAGCTTCTCTCTACAACGATGCCCTTTCAACAGCACTTGACTCCCTTGCACCTTCTACCACCCGTCACAGCCGGCCAGCTCAACCCCAACCCTGGCACACTAGTGTAACACGGTACCTCAGAAGATGTAGTAGATCAGCTGAGCGACGGTGGAGAAAGTCGCGAACTGATCCTGACTTCATCCACTTCAAATTCATGCTCTCCTGCTATAACCGAGCTCTATCATTAGCCAAAGAACAATACTTCTCTTATCTAATATCTACTATGTCCTCCAAACCACAGCAGCTGTTTGCCACATTTAACTCACTCCTATGCCCCCCTCCACCACCTCCACCTATTAATGTTACCGCCCAAGACCTTGCTCATTTCTTTAATGAAAAAATCGATCTCATTAGGCTGAGCATACCGTCCGACAACAATCTTAGACCAACGTGCAGTCCACTCACATCTACTTTGCACTCCTTCACCCCTGCAACTCTAGATGAAGTTAGCAAACTTCTAGCCAGTTCAAAACCCACCACCTGCTCCCTTGACCCCATACCCTCTCGCCTTCTCCACCCAATCTCTGACACACTCTCTCCTGCACTTACCCACTTATTCAATCTTTCACTCTCTACTGGTACCTTTCCATCATTATACAAACAAGCACTAATCACTCCTATCCTCAAAAAACCTTCCCTTGATCCCAGCTCTCCCACTAACTATCGACCGGTCTCCCTTCTTCCATTCGCATCCAAAATACTAGAAAGGCTTGTTTACAAACGCCTGATCCAGCATCTCACTCACAACTCCCTCCTCGACCCCTTGCAATCTGGCTTCCGCCCATCACACTCGACTGAAACTGCACTCACCAAAGTAACCAATGATCTTCTATTGGCAAAGTCTAAAGGTCATTATTCCATTCTAATCCTTCTTGATCTCTCTGCAGCCTTTGATACAGTTGACCACACACTCCTCCTTGACATTCTACACTCATCTGGCATTCGGGACACTGCTCTTTCATGGTTTACATCTTATCTGTCTGACCGTTCCTTTAAAGTTTCCTTCTCTAACTCTACTTCTACTACTTTCCCACTCTCTGTTGGAGTTCCTCAAGGCTCTGTTCTTGGCCCCCTGCTGTTCTCGCTCTATACAACTTCACTAGGAAAACTCATTCAGTCATTTGGACTTCAGTATCACCTTTATGCTGATGACACCCAACTCTACTTGTCTACTCCTGATCTTTCTAACTCTGTCCTTTCCCAAGTCACAGACTGTCTCTCTGCTGTCTCCTCCTGGATGTCACAGCGCCACCTGAAACTGAACCTTTCTAAAACAGAACTCATCATATTTCCTCCAAGATCTTCACCTGTCCCTCAGATATCACTCACCGTAAACAACACCACCTTTCATTCCACCACACAGGCACGCTGCCTAGGAGTCATCTTAGACTCTCATCTATCTTTTTCACCACACATTCAAACACTTGCAAAATCTTGCCGTATTCAACTGCGCAACATTGCTCGAATACGACCCTATCTCAGTTCAGAATCAACTAAAACACTGATTCAGTCTCTCATCATCTCCCGCCTTGATTACTGCAACTTACTCCTCACAGGTATTCCAACAAGTCACCTTTCACAACTCCAATCTGTTCTAAACGCGGCCGCTAGACTCATTCATCTAACTCGCCGCTCAACATCAGCTGCTCCCATATGCATGTCCCTTCACTGGCTCCCAATCTCTTCTAGAATCAAATTCAAATTACTTACACTCACATTCAAGGCCCTTAATAAAGAAACCCCTCCTTATATTTCATCTCTAATCTCCAAATACACTCCTTCACGAAACCTACGCTCTGCTTCTGATCTTCGCCTCACTTCTCCTCTGGTCACTTCTGCCCATTCTCGTCTACAAGACTTCTCTCGGGCTTCTGCTTTTCTCTGGAACTCTCTGCCACAAGCTGTCAGACTTTCTCCTTCCTTCCAAACTTTCAAGCGCTCCTTAAAGACCCATCTGTTTAAAGAGGCCTATTCGATGTACCTTAATTAACCATTGCTGTATCAAAAATGACAAATTGTTTATACAATCCTAATGTCTCAATTGTACCCTAACCTTTTAGTTTGTAAAGCCTATTGTACTCTGTAATCCTTGTCTGCTATCCACCATTTATTCCCTGTTTGCTATAACTGCAGTAAAGCACTGCGTATCTTGACAGCGCTATATAAATAAATGATGATGATGATGATGATTATTTATTTTTTACTGTTTTAACAAAATCCAAGTTTAATGTTCCTGAGAGGCAGACTCTAAAACGGTTACAATTTTTGCAACAATTAGTTGATCCATTTCTCAGCAGCATCTCTGGAGATTTAGCAACTGTTGTATCCATTCTAACAGTTGCCTATAATTAAACCCAGAGATTCTGCTCTGCAGGGACAAAGATAAGAAATGTATCAACTACAGTCGATGACCCCCCCCCCCCCAGAGCTCCTTTAGAAGGTGAAAAATTAGACTTTACACTTCAATATTAGAAAACCGGTGACAAAGAAAATAGAAAGTAATTGGAAAAAGCCAAATATAAAGAAAGAATATGGCAGTCTTTGATGATTAGTAAAACTGTCATATTCTTAACCGTTATAGAAACTTTTGAATGAATTGTGAATTACATATCCATTTATTAGTCTGTAGTTTAGACAGGAGGCAAGTAATTTCCACTAGCTGCAACCGCACCATATTGGGAAGCTCCCTGTTGCAGATAAAGCAACTGTTTGACATGGGATCACTTTTTGAAGCCGCACACAGAATTCAACCTTGTTTAAATCGAGGAGGAAAGTCTTAATCACTGGTGATGGCAAATGTTAGAAAAGTACCCCGTGCAGTTTTCTACTAACCGCACTGGCCCAGGAAAGAACTGATGCCTACGTATCAATAAAATAACATTGATTTTACAAGCCCAGATTGAAGCAATCCTTTGGAATGCCTGCCAGCTGATTCTGTATGGTTTATCAGCTTCTCTTTACTGTAGACTCTGGGCAGGGCACCAGGTCTATACATTATACTGGTGAGTCTCATGTTAAGTCATAGGTATTTACTGAAAAACCCCTTTTCACTGATTGGCTTGATCCAAAAGAATTGTATTTGTGACCTGTCCATAGTAGTTCTTCTCATAATTCCCTAGACTGTCTGCGATATTAAAGGGATTCTGTTATGTTCTTTTTGTATACATTTTATTACTTAATTACACTGTGTACATTGCACAGAATGAATTATACGCATTTAAAATTTTATTCTTGAACCAACAAATGTGTTTTTTTTAGTTGTAATATTGGCTTGCAGGCATTCATCTCAGGTCATTGTGCCTGATCCTGTGCTTTCAGTCATTGTCGGGCTTGGGTGTTTTTACTATTGAGTGCTATTCCCACCAAGTGGGGCAATGTATGTGTCAGGGAGCTATTGCCTGGTTACCTTCCCATTGCTCTGCTGCTAGTTGGCTGGGGTTGGGTATAGAGGGGGTGATATCACTCCAACTTGCAGTACATCATTAAATTGGAGTTTATCAGAGCACAAGTCACATGGCTAAGGACACCGGGGAAAAAACATCTATAACCATGTCAAATTTCAAAATTAAATAGAAAAAAGTCTGTTTTGCTCTTTTGAAAAACAGATTTCAGTGCAGAATTCTGCTAGAGCAGCACTATAACCTGATGTGTTTTGAAAAAAAAACAAAAAACATTTTCCCATAATAGAATCCATTTAAATTTCTTAGCTCTTAAATATAGATAATAGAGCAACAGGCCTATTTTTCAATGTGATTGTTAATAAGCATTAATGACAAGGAATCTTGTCCACCCTTTCTATCATGTTAAGTACATCCACTGATGTAAAAATATCCACTTTATCATCAAATCTAAATGTAAACTAAGTTTGTTCTCTAAATGTGCTCATGATAAGTAATAGTTATTCAGTTTTTTTTTAAGATTGTGGAGATGTACATTGGAGGTTTGTCTGGGATCACTTTTTATTGTGCAAAGAAAATTTTTTTTCTAAATATCAAGTGCTCACTGGATATCCCTTGTTTTTACTGCTGCTTTTCAGAAGTGAAGCCTTTGCTTCAAAGAATGGCAAACATTTGGGACACTTGTAGTCGTGCTGGCCTGGGGTCTGAGGCTTCTGCAATTATTGAGGGGTGCCTAACATTTTTTTGTTCTACCTTCTACATATCTACTGCTTAAGAGTGGACTAACGAGTTACAACTGCAGATGAACTAACTGATACATATTCCAATAAATTTCAATTGTCCCCGTACATGTTCTAAAAAAGCATAATAATCATCATTGATCTTAATTTTTCCCCTCTATGTTTTAGGTATATGTATCATGTTCTAACAAAGAATACTACTGTCACTGACCTCAATCGCAATTTGTTAGTGGAGACGATCCGGTCTATCACTGAGATTCTTCTGTGGGGTGATCAGAATGACAGCTCTGTATTTGAGTAAGTACTATATCATTACTAATAAAGCTACTGCTTTTTTTTGTCTCGTGGCGAGCAGATAGATGGAGTCTTAGGGGCAGATTTAGCAAATATGGAATTGGGGAAACCAGCGGAATTCTAAACAGTCTTACTTTCCCCAGTTATCAGGAAATGCTTTAAAGGATAAGTAAACCTTTAAAATAAGTGAATGTAAAATTGATGAGAGTGCTATTCTAAGCACTTTTGTCATTTACATTCATTATTTATATTCTTTTTATACCAATATATTCAGGGATATATGTGCTGTTAATTTGAATGAATTTTGTTCCAAGGAAGATGTCAGGAGAAAGAAAGAGGCTGCTCTGATTTTCTTCTGCTTAGGAAAACCATTGGAAACCTTTCTCAAATCTTTCCTAAGCAGAAGAACATCAGATTTATATCGGCTACCAATAAGATCTCTGCATATATCTGAAGATATCAATGGCTGTCACTCCTATGTGTCAGGCCATGACCTTGTACAATTGCTGACTGTCAATTAAGGATTAGAGCATTGTCTGATTTATTTTTCCTATTTATATTAATCTGAATAATTAATGATCCATATATATATATATATATATATATATATATATATATATATATATATTAATAATAATAATAATAATAATAATTAGGGATGCACCGAATCCACTATTTCCCCGAATCCTTGGTGAAAGATTCAGCCGAATACTGAACCCGAAACCGGTTCCTAATTTGCATATCCAAATTAGGGGCAGGAAAGGAAAAAGTGAAACAAATTCTTCTTTTGTGACAGAAAGTCATGGTATTTCCCTACCCGCCCCTAATTTACATATGCAAATTAGGATTCGGATTCAGTTTGACCAGGCACAAGGATTTGCGGGAATCCAAATCCTGCTGAAAAAGGTTGAATCCCATTCATATAAAAATTACAGATTTAAAACTTTTTTGCTTAGAAATACATTATCTTGAAATGGGCAGAATTTAAATTTGTGTTTACATCCACTTTAGGAGGCACATAAACCCTTAATAAAAAGTGTATATGCTTTTGAGCAGTTTTGCAATTCATTTTTATAGAATATCATAACTTTGTTTTTATTTTAATGCTGCAGATAGCATATTAAAATGTTTTAACATATCCAAAAAAATGTATAGGGAATAATGGCTACCCTGAACATGATCATATAAGGGTGTAATGCCTTGGGACCATCATTTCCTTTACAGGTCATTGAACATTTCATCTTGTACAGTATATCATGATTAAAATGTGTTTCTTGGGGGCAGTTTGTTTACATGTTACAAGATATTCATGTATATCATAAACATATAAAAAAAACAGCTTGTTCAGATTTATGTGTTTTTCCTTGCCTTTTAATTGTTTTGTATGTATTTGTTGATATCACTGTGTATGATTAATTTTTATGATGACTGTTTTAGCTTCTTTTTGGAAAAGAACATGTTTGTCTTCTTCTTGAATATATTACGGCAGAAGTCAGGTCGATATGTCTGTGGGCAACTTCTTCAGTCGCTGAACATGTTATTCGAGAATATAAATCACGAGACTTCGTTGTGTGAGTACATTAATTTATTGTTTATTTTACAAATGACTAAACCATTAAATGCAGATTAAAAATGTATATATTATTCAGACATTGGCTATACAGTACACATATCTCTGTATGGACTTATTTCATGAAGATATACAACCCATTGCTTAAAGGAGAAGGAAAGCTACCAAGGCAGTTTATTGCCAATAGATTAGCCACAACAGTGTAAGATAGAAAGCCCTTTTTATTCTTTAGGGTGGTGGCGCACATTGCGTTCTAGGATTAGTCACCCAGCTACAAATCTCCTCTTCTTCAGGCAACTAATCTCCCCGTAATGCCTTCCCGCCGGCATTGCAAATGTTTGCTTTCAGAGATACATACCACAGAAGCTATGGATCATCTCTGCAAAAACTCTCTCAGTTCTCTTCTCTGTTATGCGTTCGCTGACACTCTCTTTTGCGGAGATGATCCACTTCTAGGGTATGTATCTCTGAAAGCAAACATTTTAAATTATAAAGATAAATTACAAAAACAGTTTTTATGACATGGGCTGTTAAATTAGCTTTATTGTTCAAAAGGTGAACAACCCCTTTAACATTAAATGGGCTTTAAAGAAACAGTTCAGTGTAAAAATAAAAACTGGGTAAATAAACAATACAAAAATGTTTCTAATATAGTAGGTTAGCCAAAAATGTAATGTATAAAGGCTGGAGTGACTGGATGTCTAACATAATAGCCAGAACTCTACTTCCTGCTTTGCAGCTCTCTAACTCTGATTTAATCAGCGACTTGAAGGGGGGCCACCTGGGACATAATTGTTCAATGAGTTTGCAATTGATCCACAGCATTCAGCTCATATTCAAAAGCAACAGATATGTAATCAATCAGTGGAAAGCAAGAGAGCTGCAGGAAGTAATGTTCCGTTCTGTTATGTTAGACATCCAGTCACTCCAGTCTTTATACATTACATTATTGGCTAACTAACTATACTGGAAACATTTTTTATTTTACACAGCCTAGCTGTTTAACCACTTTTTATTTTTTTACTGAACAATTCCTTTAATTGTGCAAATCCTGTCACTCAAAGGGATGCTAACATATTGCTTTACCTTTGATTTTAAAGGGTATTTCTGCCTGTGATATTTTCATTTGTTTTTTCCCCAACAGACTATCTACTGTCTAATAACCACGTGAACTCAATCATCGTCCACAAATTTGACTTTTCTGATGAAGAGATTATGGGTTATTATATTTGCTTTCTAAAAACCCTTTCTGTGAAACTTAAAAATCACACAGTCCATTTCTTTTACAATGAGGTATGTAGTTCTCTAATATGCAGCTGCTAGAATTTGTGTGTTTTTATGTGAAGCCCAACATTCCTTTATGAAACTACAGGTGACTCGAGCACAATATTTGGGATTATTTTGGACTATCTAGATATGGCAACCCTGTGTTCTCTGCCTAATTAGTCCAGCCACTCATCAGGGGCAAACTTTTAAAAAGCAATGTGCCAATAAATTAATAAATCAATAAAAACTCAATGTTTGATTAAAAGTTTTAGGCAATACAATAACTAGTTAACTGTTCGGGCTGTGCTAGGAACGAAAGGTCATTAGGAGATTCTCAGCAATAGGTCAAGGACTACATTAAAAATTGGTTTTAATGGAAATGTATTAAAAAGACCATATATATTTCAAGTGCATATGACGGAACCTAAAAGACCCTATGTCTTTTGGCAAAGCACTCTGACCACCCATTAAAAGCTAACCAAAATTATTATACCATATAGTTGATGGACCAAGTGGAGGTAGCAATAATAGGTGTACCAAGTATAGACTCCCCCAAAAGCAGTCATTGCGGGGCATAACTAATAGATGTGGTTCCATTCATGAACAGACCGAGAACAAGGCATCCGCCTTGTAGAGGAAATGTAAGATTTTGTATAATGGGTCACAAAGGGGTTCTTTTAGACAGTGAATATGTCAGTTCCATTAAGCATAAGGATAGGACATTTGTCTTACAAACAACAAAATAAATGACCACAAAAAACGTAAAACAAGCAAATATTGATATTCTTTGCACAAGGCCTAAGGTTTACCAACCGTTCTATGATGCTGACAATGATTCATATATAGTTTTTTGAGTAGTCTTCAAAATGTATTGGTGAATGTACAGTGCTGCCGATCTGCATATATTTGTACACATACACATGTACTAGTAGACCTAATTGTGCTACCTTTCCCAGCATACAGATTACTTACTGCACAGGACCACAGGCACATCTCTCTTGGGGGAAAATTTGCTAAAGGGCGAAGTGGCTAACGCTGGCGAAAATTCGCCAGCGTGACGTCATTTCGGAACCTTGACGATTTACTAATGGTAGCTGGCGTAATTGCGCCAAGGAGATTCTGGTGGAACTTCGCCCTCTAATGCCAGGCGAATTTTCGGTAGTGTTACTACGCAAATTCACTACGTTTTTGATATTACTGAACGTTACCTCTATCGCCAGACCAGGCGAAGTGCAATAGAGTAGATAGGACTTCCT
Organism: Xenopus petersii; assembly: GCA_038501925.1. Classification (NCBI taxonomy): domain Eukaryota; kingdom Metazoa; phylum Chordata; class Amphibia; order Anura; family Pipidae; genus Xenopus; species Xenopus petersii. The sequence goes on along the minus strand of CM076689.1, from coordinate 33,022,759 downwards.
CAAAAAATAGTTGAAAACTTTTCTAAGTCCCAAAAAACGCTGGTGTTTTTTCCTATTTAAAGGGTGATAGACTGAAAAAGATCGTAATTTTTTTTTTTTTTTGGGGTACCCTCCTTCCCCCCTACATTTGATAACATATGACACCTAAACTATACTGTGGGCACATGTGTAGGACAATATAACAACTCTATATAATTTTATTAAGGTTCCCTGGCCTTGTGTAGTGTAATGTATTTGCTGCAGCATATACGGCCATTGTACTTTAACTGCACGCCATATGCTAATTAGGCATCGCCAGCGTAACTTCGAACTGCTGAGCGTAATTTCGCTGGCGTCCGTTACCCTGTGCACAACTTCGGATCTTCGTGAATTAGCATTGTCCAGGCGAATTTACGCCTGGCGAAGTGTTGTGATGGGCACGAAGCCAGCGATGGCGAATTATTGCCAGTTAGTGAATTTGCCTCTTGGTCACTATTCAGAGGCTCTATGGTGTTTTGTTTTGGTAATGCAAAAAAAGGATGTGTTTTTTTTTTTTTTTTTTTAAAAAATCATCTGCATATCTATCTTTTTCAGCACACCAATGATTTTGCTCTGTATACAGAGGCCATTAAATTTTTCAACCATCCAGAACGTATGGTCAGAATTGCAGTGCGTAACATTACATTAAATATATACAAAGGTATGTGTTTATATTAAATTGTGAAATAACTTGTACTTGAATTTTGTTTAAATTGTTTTTACTCTATGTTAAAGTGCTGCATATCTAGAAGCGGTTGTAAAAAGGCACTTTATTTGCATATACAGCAAAGCTGGAAAACAAAGCTTTGTTTTTTTTTTAATACTCCAATAGCATAGCTGTACAGCAGAGGGCACTGTTGTATCATAGTAACATTTTGCAGAACTCCCTGCATGTTTGTGAACTGGCATTGGATAGGCTTGATGTGACAAGTCTCTCCGTTGTGCCACAGCAGGAACCACAACATTTTAATGTGCGAGAGTGATCCTGAAGTGCTACCGAAATATGGAATTTTGCATGCATCAACGTAGCAAACACTAAGTATTAAGAAACTAAACTTATTAAGCATCTCTCTAGTTTTTCCCTGCCTTCCTTTGAAAATAAGAATAGCCATTCTGTTTACGGATAAAAAAAATAAACAATTACCCTAATGCTATAGTGCGTGATAGTGCCATCTTTCTCCTCACTAATTTATCTTAGCAGCCAGTAGGATTAATTCTGAGTGAGAAAGAGACAGTACATAGGTTTTTGATAACCAGCGCGGACCCTGACATTATGGTGCTCTACTGCCTCCTTCTCTTTATATTTAAATGTGAGTTTTTACTTTCATAATTCAACAATTGTTTTGGCAAGTATTACAGTACTGGATTGCCTTGCTTTTCGTATTTTTCTTTGTTATAAAATGCACTAAACAAATTTGCAATTAGTTTAGTTACAGAATCAAAGATGTGATACATATAGAATATACACAGATTATTTGTGTGATGTAAATCGTGCTGCAGATGAGTTAAGCTAGGCATTTATTATACCAAAGTTCATAAAAATGGCCTTTTATACAAGAGTAGCAGAAAAGAATGTTGTGGCCTGCTCACAGTTTACATCAGTGATCCCCAACCACTGGCTCGTGATCAACATGTTGTTTACCACCACCATTGATGTTGCTCACAGTGGCCTCAATAATTAAGTGGCCATTTTTTTCTGGCTTGAAGGCAAATTTTGGAGGCATAAAGACACAGGTTTATGCCAAACAGAGCTTCCTGTAGGCTAACAGTCCACATGGGACTACCAATAATCCCTTATTTGGCATAACCAAGGTACATTTTCATGTTTGTGTGGCTCCCTAACAGTTTTTACATTTGAGTGTTGCTCACAAAATGTTTGGGGACCCCTGGTTTACATTTTCCAGCATTCCTTGCTATGCTTTCATTTGTGATTTGTACTTGCTAAATGGCATCAATGTTCTAGGTCTGATCTTATTTACACTTTTTCCCCCCTCTCTTGATTTCCTCCATTGCTGATCTTCACGTGCCATAACAGTGTCATGTAAGTGTTACAACTAATTTGCTTTGTTTGTGAATTTCAATTCAAAATCGGGAGTCCATATAGTTATTCAGCCAGGCCCAAGGGACTCGCCCCAGTTCAAAAAGGCAATCAACTACAAAAAAATTTATATCAAAAACGATATACTTATATAGTTTTTGATATAAATTTTTTTGTAGTTGTTTGTGAATTTGTCTTGCAAATATTGGAACCAGAATTATAACTTTGAAAACGTGTTACTTTTATAATCTCTTGGGCAACCTATGAGGATAAAAAAAAAGCTCAGTATGCAGTGGAGGTAGCAGGTGATACAAGTTTTTAGATGTACCGGTATGGGATCCATTATCTGGAAACCCTTTATCCAGAAAGATCCGAATTATGGAATGGTTGTCTCCCATAGACTCCATTTATACATATAATCCAAATTCCTTTTTCTCTGTATATGCATGGGATCAACCCCTTGAACCTGAGGAAGGGGTTGTCTCTGAAAGCTTTTGCCACATCTCTGCTGCAATAAAATGCTTTAAGGCAGGAGCCGAACTATGGTGTGCTTCTTTTCCCTTTTTTCAAGAGATTTTATAGGAGCGTGTAAGTATCTCTTTAATGGTGCACTGTTTTTAAGCACATCTTGAATGCTATGCTTGAATCCTATGGTGAATGTATGGTTTATATGGGGATGGAAGGGTAAAGATAATGATAATGCAATGAAAGTACTCTATTTCAGCTTTATGTACTGTATGTCAGGCATATATACAATAGGCCTGACATGTTCAAGGTGTGCTTGAATGCCATGTATTGGAAATGCATAATGAAGTTGCTGCTAAGTACTTGGGTGTTTTCCGCTTACTGCAGTTTTGTTTTAATTTTGGGTTTTTGCTTAGTTTACAGCACCTGTATTGTAGAATAGAGGTATCTTTAGGAGTTAAATAGATTATATTATTTATTGATATTCTGCTTAGTTTCTATATTGGAACACAAACAAACCCAAGTAACTCTATTTGTACTCATTTAATAAAAACATATAAAACATGGATGCACCAAATCCAGGATTCAGTTTGGGATTCACCTGTGCTTTAGCCTTTTTTCGGCAGGATTTTGCTTCCCTCGAATCCAAGTGCCTGGCCAAACAGCATCTTTAAAATCATGTAACCTTTCATCACATGAATACGGAAATTATAGGGAGTTTACGCCACGGGTGGTTATTTTTTAATCCCTCCTTACCCTAATTTGCATATGTAAATTAGTGCTCATATTTCATGTTGTACTCGGCCAAATTCCAAATTAGTGGATTTTGTGCATTTTCTCTGGAACAATGGTTTTCTTTAAACTATCTTGTCTCCTCAGTGGGACCACCTAGAGGTGAATCATAGGCCAGCTATAGATGGCCACTGGTTAAATGTAGACCTTACCAAATAGCTAAAAACATAATTGTAAGCTTGTAATTGTGTTCATTTTGTAGACAAGCACATATTTTGTCTACATATCCTTGTATTTTGGAGCAAACGCTAGATACTGGATAATGTTCCTAGTCATTTTACAGGCTGCTAAGTTGTGGCTGTTACATTTTAATAAGAGGAAGGAAATAAAATGAGGATGTATTGTTAGCCATTTACAGTATGCACTAGACACATTAAACATATTGCTGCCATTACAGTAACACAGTGCAGGACGATAACCCCATTAGGTTAATGGAACTGGTTAAACAAACATTGTATCATTATCTCCCTCAATAATGGGTGATTTTGTAAAATTCAGACTTTCCGATAATTGAAGTAATTTGCTTTTGATAATTGAATAATTTGCCTGTCTTTACTAACACATTTTTCTTGTTTTTATTTTAGTCAACAACCAGCCAATGCTGCACTATATTAGAGATAAAACGGCTGTGCCCTATTTTTCCAATCTGGTCTGGTTCATTGGAATACATGTCATTGAGCTTGACAAGTGTGTGAAAACTGATGAAGAGTAAGTACCTTTAATGACCTTCCTATGTCTGGCATTGATGTAAATGTTCAATATAGTGTCTAATCCTATGAATCGTACTATAACAAGGACAATAGCAGCTGAAGATACTGCCTATTGACACTTTCAGTCATCTGAGAGTTTTGCCTTTAAAAATCAACATTGACTTTGTAGCTAGAGAAACAAGGGCGCTTGCAATTGTATCAAAAATATTGCACAGAACTTTATTAGGAAATAAGCAATAAGACATTATAAGAGACATAATAAGACATTTAGAGACATTTTATCACTGTTGTTTCTTGGTGAAACTCAAGGTTGTTAAAGGAACAGTAATGCCAAAAAATATAAGTGTTTTAAAGTAATGAAACTGTATTGTTGCCCTGCACTGGTAAAGCCGATCTATTTGCTTCAGAAACACTATAGTTCATATACAGTAAACAAGCAGCTGTGTAGCAATGGCAGAAATTGAAAAAAGGCTTTATCGCACAGGTTAAATAGTGGATAACAGATAACGTTATGTTCTACAGAGCTAATCGGCTATCTGCTGTGTAACTTAAGCCTTTTCTCATTTGAATAGCTGCCCCCATTGCTACACAATATAATATATATATATATATATATATATAAACAATAGTAGTGTTCCTGAAGCAAACAGCTGTTTTACCAGTTCAGGGGGCAGGGCAACACTGCATTATATTTTTACTACTTTAAAAAAATTATTTTTTTGATGTTACTGTTCCTTTAAACGAAACTACAATTAAAAAAAAAAAACAGTGGCTAGGTATAGGACCTGCTATCCAGAATGCTCGGGACCTGGGGTTTTCCCGATAATTGTTCTTTGTGTAATTTAGATCTTTATACTTTGTTTACTAGAAGTTTATTACTATAAGTTTACAGTTTAAAATGGACCTGTCAACCAGACACAAAAAACTGCATATAATGCAGTTTAGTACCACAAAAGATATGTGATAGACTTGACATAGCACTGCTACTGTAATTCATCCTTGAGCTTTAGTTCTCCTTTAAAACATCTGGGAATACTAGTAGTTGGTGCCCATCCTAATCCATTATGAGACACATGAGGGAGAATCAAAGTATCTGATGAGCTATATACTAGTATTTGATGTATCTGATGAGCCGTTTACTAGACCTGGCACTGACTGCCTTTATGACCTCCAGCTGATCGTTTAAGGGACACAGGTAAAATATTTGTAAAATGTAGCTAGACTACATACTATATAAAAGCAAAGGATAATAATCAGTTTGGGCCTCTGTTGTGGAATCCATTACTAGACAGATGGTTGTGTGTTTTTTGTTGGACAGTTCATTCTTATTGCTAACAATTGCATGGTTGGTTAATGGTAAATCTGAAGTACTGAGTTGTTCTGTTATTTGAAATCTCTTGATTTGCAGTGATTTTTCTAGTCATGTTTTGGGTAACCCCCTGTGGAAAGGACCCTAGAGAAGCCAAAAAAAAACCCTTCCCTTTTCAGCTGATACCATAATCTTTCAGTGACAGACAATTGTGGCTGAGATAGGAAGACTTGGGGACCTATCTATCATGCTGTGTAAAATAGTGGAAACAAACATCACCAGTGATGTTGCCCCTAGAAACCAATCAGATATTTGCTTTTGTTTTCTAACTTATAGATGCAGATTTATTTCTGTCAAAATTAAAATTTAGAATTTTCAAATTTTTTTTTTATGGTCAAATCTCTCAAGTCCAATTGTAAATAATCCAAACTTGATTCGAGTTTTAATTTGAATTAAAATGTTGAGATTTTTCATACTCTGGCCCTTTAAGAAGTCGAATTCTAGTATCCGCCTCCTAAAACCGGCCGTGTTCATGTATAAGTCCATGGGAGATGTCCAGGGAAGAATTTGGACATGCTAGTAGCCTTCCTGACGTTGAAGTTTTTTCAGAGTCAAGTTTTAGATATTCAATTTTTTTTTTTATATATAAATATTTGATGTAAATTTGAATTTAAGAGTTTTTTTTTTTTTTTTTTTAAACGGACTTAAATTCGACCTTTAATGTGCCTCCCCTAGTTGTAGTAGATTTATCAGCAGTGAAGTATATGAATTTAAGAATCATTCATGAATTTCTAAAAAAAAAATAAATAAAAAAAAAGGTTATATGAATCCTGCTGCCTTCATGTTGTTTTTTTGCTTTATAAACAAGTACTTAATCCTGATGCCTTTAATCTCCTACATTCTCAATGGTCAGATGACTGCCTCTTAATTGGATTGCATGAATTATTCACAGCTTCTTCAGTGTCAGCAGCCAATGTAGGAGCCTCCTAATGTACTAATTGAAACTTTGCTTGTTGCGCTTGAGCGATTGGAGTGGCCGTGTAATCCATACTCTGAAACAATCTATTAAAGTGAATGTAATTTGGCTAAATTAATAGGCTACACTGTTGCTTGAGAAAAGCTAGTGGGAAAGGAACTGTAGCCTGCATTAACTGCAGAAATGGCATGGGACTCAGAGGTGTGATCCCATAACATCGATTTTACTTATCTGCCTGCCTGTGATTTAAAAATCACCAAGTTTAAATCAAGGATTTAAGAGAGAACTAAAACCTAAAATTAAATAGGGTTGCACCGAATCCACTATTTTGAATTCGGCCTAACCCCTGAATCCTTTGTAAAAGATTCAGCCGAATACCGGACCCTAATTTGCATATGCAAATTAGGGGTGGGAAGGGAAACATTTTTTACTTCCTTGTTTTGTGACAAAAAGTCACACTATTTCCCTTCCCACCCCTAATTTGCATATAAAAGTTCGGATTCAGTTTGGCCGGGCAGAAGGATTCGGCCGAATCCTGCTGAAAAGGCCGAATCCCAAACAGAGGTGCATCTCTAAAAATAAATATGGTTAAAAATGCCATATTTTATATACCGGTACTGAATTTATTGCACCAGCCTAAAGTTTCAGCTTGTCAATAGCAGCAATGATCCAAGACTTCAAACTTGTCACAGGGGGTCACCATCTTGGAAAGTGTCTGCGACACTCACATGCTCAGTGGGCTCTGAGCAGCTGTTGAGAAGCTAAGCTTAGGGGTCGTTGCAAATGATCAAGCAGAACATGAGGTTTTTCTGTAATATAAGCTGATGCTACAGGGCTGGTTATTAAATTCTGATGCTAATTGCAATTGTTTCTGAGCTGCCATGTAGTAATTATCTGTATTAAGTACTAATCAGCCTTATCATGACTTTTCTATTCTGTATATACAGTATATTGTGTGACGGTCTCTAAGCTCAGTAAGTGACAGCAGCACAGAGCATGTGCAGTGAATCGTCAGAAAAGAAGATGGGGAGCTACTGGGGCATCTTTGGAGTCACAGATCTTTCCTGCTAAAGGGCTGTGGTTGCCTTGGGCTGGTACAAAAGTACAACATATAATGTACAACATTTCTTGGCTACTTATTTAGTTAAGCTTCAGTTCTTCTATAACTTTAGGTGTCTTGAGATATTATATTAAAATTGTCAGAGAAATGTACAGGGATCACTCATACAAGTAATAAAAAGTTGCTACACCTGATTTTAAACACTTTACAATGCTGCTGACTTTGGAATTCTCCTGCAATTTTTTTTCCAGTAAACGCAGCATAGATTGAAAGGTAATTCTGAAACGGCACTACTATATGTATGTTTTTCCTATGGAATGGAGTGGTGTAATTTGTGTGAATTTAATCTTAGCAAATGGAAGATTTTGCAGCAATCCATAGCAACTAATTTGCTGGGTAGCATTTTCTGGTCGGTTTTAAATTTTTTTTTTTTTGCATTGCACTTAGGTGAGTTAGAGGAGATTATATTATGCTTTTGTTAGCTTTTGTAGAGTAATCTAAAAACTGTATACTTTACCAAACGGCTAGGCCACCTCGCTCTTTATTATGCTGTTTTTGGGCCAGGGAGGTCAACTATAAGGGGCACATTTACTAAGCTCGAGTGAAGGATTTGAAATAAAAAAACTTAGAATTTCGAAGTTTTTTTTTGAGTACTTCGAGCATCGAATAGGCTACTATGACCTTCGACTTTGATTCAAACTAAAAATCGTTCGACTATTCGACCATTCGATAGTCGAAGTACTGTCTCTTTGAAAAAAACTTTGACTACTTACTTCGCCACTTTAAACCTACCGAGCTACAATGTTAGTTTGATCGATTAAATCCTTCGAATCAAACGATTTGAAGGATTTTAATCCATCGATCAAACAATCTTCCTTCGATCAGAAATTGCTAGGAAAGCTTATGGAGAAGGTCCCCATAGGCTAATATTGGTGCTCGGTAGGTTTTAGGTGGCGAAGTAGGTAGTTGAAGTTTTTTTTAAAGAGACAGTACTTCGACTATCGAATGGTCGAATATTCGAACGATTTTTAGTTAGAATCGTTCGATTCAAAGTCGTAGTCGAAAGTCAAAGTAGCCAATTCGATGGTCGAAGTAGCCAAAAAAAACCTTAGAAATTCGAAGTTTTTTTCATTTTTTTTCAACGATTCTAACTAAAAATCCTTTCTTCGAGCTTAGTAAATGTGCCCCTAACTGTTCTAAATTGATACATTTAGTTGATAGATTTGTTATCTTTAACCCTGATGAGCGGAATGCCTGAGTTTCATTAAAGGCATTTGTAAGAACTGATACAATAGTTGCTAATATGCCACAGATTCTGCTGAAAAATTTATCCACTAAATGTAGCAAATTGTAACAGTTCAGATGCTCCTGGATCACTGAGCTGCCAGACTGTAACACTAACACAGGAAAATCAACTTTAAAATGGTAGAAAATAAAAGATGGAAAGCAATTGAAAAAAGTTTTTGTTTATGGTGAACTATCTGAGTGTTTGGAAGGCGAACAACCCCTTTAAGCAGGCCTAAGAAACATGACTGCAATACTAGCACTGTATTTAATTCTCTACTGCAATTAAAGGAGTAATACATAAGTTAATCTTTACTTCTGCTTTAATACAATTGCAGAAGGACAGTGGATTGTGCTATTGCAGTTTTGGCCCTGTGAGTTTGGTTTAATTAAAAACATGGCAACCAATGAGCCCAAAATCAACCCATGTGTCATTTACTTTAAAGTTCAGATTCCATTTGCCTGGATGCTAATACTTGGCTAATGGTAGATAGCTTCAGTGCATCCTTTTATTTAGGTATTATGTAAAGGGCCAGTAACACAATAAAATGATATATTTTACATTTAGGCAGTTGTCTCCTCCTTATCTTAATGTGTAAAACCAAATTCTGGTGTATTGTATATAGCTTTTTTTAAAAAAATCCAAATTAAATTATAACTGATAACATTTTAATTAAATCAAAATCCGAAAAGTTCTCACTATTTTCTGAAAACTACTCCACTACTTCTACCAAATTTGCACAGACTCCCCCCCCCCCCCCCCCATTTACCAATAGATTTTCATAAATATTTCTTGTGTGGGAAAACACTTGATAAAATTGTGAAAAAATCCTAATTGTTTTATTCGGACTTTAACACCACGGGGGTTTCATAAATCATGAAAAATTAAAAAAAAATTTCTGCAAAAATTTTTTTTTCTGACAAAAAAAAACAAAAAACGTGTTATTTTTATGCTTTTCTTAACAGTTCTTTTATATTACAGACACAGAAACAGGGGTAATCTAAACAATCAGGTGTCACAGCACTTGGACCATCTGAACTACCTAAATGATATCCTCATAATCAACTGCGAGTTCCTCAATGATGTCCTCACAGACCATCTTCTTAACAGACTACTGCTTCCTCTTTATGTATACTCGCTGGTAACACAGGATGAGGTAGAATAGATTTCAAACCATTGCCTTTTTTTAAAATCACCTTTTTCCCAGCATTTGCCTTTGTTTACACCATCCATTCTGTTCTAATATTTTTTTTTTTTTTTTTTTTTTTTATAAAACAAAAACCTATTGTTTCCTCCAACCAGAGGGTGGTCTCTTTTAGCATCTGGTGGGGGTACCAAATTTGGGGTAAACAGTTGAGTCCTTTGCATACCGGATAAATAGTAGGGATGCACCGAATCCAGGATTCGATTTGGGATTCGGCCTTTTTCAGCAGGATTCAGGTTCAGCCGAATCCTTCTGCCCGGCCGAACCGAATCCTAATTTGCATATGCAAATTAGGGGCAGGAGGGAAATCACATGACTTTTTGTCACAAAACAAGGAAGTAAAAAATGTTTTCCCCTTTCCCCCTAATTTGCATATGCAAATTAGGATTCTGTTCGGTATTCGGCCGAATCTTTCGCAAAGGATTTGGGGGTTTGGCCGAATCCAAAATAGTGGATTCAGTGCATCCCTAATAAATAGGTTTGATTGCTACGTCTTGAATTCATTGTAGCAAAAGATATAAGATAAAATGCTACATTAATAGCGAAGTAGATTACTATACAGCATATCAATTATTAGTAATTACCCTTCCTACTTTGACGCTAAACTCCATTGGCATAGTCTAGTATGTCAAAGTGTTTTGGTAAAATGCTCCAGTTTTCCTTAGCAATGACATAGATAAAACTGTAGTGCAAAGATAAGTAATAGTGATGGCAGTAGAAAGATCTGAAGAGATAATCTACCCTGGATATATTATTAATAAATGTTTTTAGTAGATTATACTTTTGGTGGTATTCTCTAGTTATTATCAACATCATTAATTTTAGAGGGCCTGCAAGTTCACTTGCTTTGTAATCATTTATAGCAAACAGGGTACTTTAATTTAACAGACAAGGGTTAAAGGTGCAATGGCTAAAACATAAAATCCCATCTTTACTTTCTTTTATGAAAAACAAATCCAATATACTTTGAAATTCCCCTTTCATTTACTTGCTCTGACAGCTGCAGATAGGAGACACTGTCCCTAACTGCTCTGCAGGGAAACTGAGCATACTTTCAAACGGCAGGGGAAGCCCCCCCCACCTTACTTTCCTGACCTCAAGCAGCTTTGGTTGTTTCCCTGTAAAGCAGCCGGCGACTGTGTAGATATTTGTATCCACAGATCCAGTGCAGTCTCCATATTCTGATTATTAATTAGTCTTGCTGTATTGGCTTCTATGGTAGATATTATTTGACTTGTGCTGTTTTAATAATTTATGACGATCCCCAAGCTTAACCTCCCAACCGAAGCCCAGATCACACTGAGCATATGCATGGTCTTGGTCTTGCAAAGATGTTTAACAAAGTTATAAGATGACCGCCCCCTGCGGCCAGCTTTGAAAACATAAATCATTTGTTTAATTAGGCTTCTTGTACAGTTTATGTTTAATATACTGTATAAAGTACAGCATTTCTAGCTATTATTTAATTTTTTTAAACTAGCAAACCCTTTTGAAAATTGATATAGATTCACAGTAGGAGAGGGTAAGACCCCATCAGTAATATGCTATGCAGTGCTCAAACAGTATTTTATTGATTTAGAGAGAGTCCAAAGAAGGTAAAGGATATGGAAAGTTATATAGAAAGACTGGACAATTAGGGTTGTTTAGGCTGCAGAAGAGGCACTTAAGGAGGACACATCACTGTGTATAAATATATAAGGGCATATATAATAAACTATCTACTGCTTCATTGACCGGTAGCTCCATCCATCATATGTCCAGGTTGAACTCCATGGACATGTGTTTTAGCCTAAGTAAGCTATTGTGTTACCAAGCCTTTCATCATGTGTTCAGTATTGCCCATTTAATAAATTCTAGTGGTAAAATTAATGCTTTATTGGGGATTTTTTTCAGCTTCTATTTGAGAGATTGATTAAAAAAATAAACAAATGCCTTAAGACATTTATTCCATGATTCCTTGTACAGAAAACCCAGTGTCCCTAACATTCTCAATAATAGATCTCACACCTGCATTATTATTATCATGTGTTATTTATAAAATAACGGTTTCAAACATTGTTTCCATTTAAGATTTGAACTAAAACTCTGTATTAACAAAGTATTTTTTTACTTTAGTCTGGAGATCGCCCAAGAATAAGTCGCCAAGTGGCTCTATATTTGCTGTCACAGGTAAAATCTTTATATGATTAAAAAAAAATAATGTGGTGATTACACCAAGGCACTCTAACCCTTTTAGTGTTAAACGGATACTGTCATGGGAAATTTTTTTTTAAAATGAATCAGTTAATAGTGCTGCTCCTGTAGAATTCTGCACTGAAATCCATTTCTCAAAAGAGCAAACAGATTTTTTTTATATTCAATTTTGAAATCTGACATGGGGCTAGACATATTGTCAACTTCCCAGCTGCCCCAAGTCATGTGACTTGTGCTCTGATAAACTTCAATCACTCTTTACTTCTGTACTGCAAGTTGGAGTGATATCCCCCCTCCCTTTTCCCCCCAGCAGCCAAACAAAAGAACATAGGGAAGGTAACCAGATAACAGCTCCCTAACACAAGATAACAGCTGCCTGGTAGATCTAAGAACAGCACTCAATAGTAAAAACCCATGTCTCACTGAGACACAATCAGTTACATTGAGAAGGAAAAACAGCAGCCTGCCAGAAAGAATTTCTCTCCTAAAGTGCAGGCACAAGTCACATGACCAGGGGCAGCTGGGAAATTGACAAAATATCTAGCCCCATGCCAGATTTCAAAATTGAAAATAAAAAAATCTGTTTGCTCTTTTGAGGAATGGATTTCAGTGCAGAATTCTGCTGGAGTAGCACTATTAACTGATGCGTTTTGAAAAAAACATGTTTTCCGATGACCGTATCCCTTTAAGTAGGTGTGCTGTGGCAATCTCTAACTTCGCTCTTTGATACATATACCCCGATGTGTTTTGCAAAAACTGCCAAGCCAACCAGTGACTCTTATTGGCATCCATAGTTCTCTGCTTATGTGCCCTCCACTTGTCTAGATCTATATTGGTTTTATTAGAAACCAATAAGCATCTTGAAGCAAGCAGCACAGCCAGTGATCTCTTCTATGATGTGTCCTAAAATGTATAAAATTAGCTAATGTGTTAGGGAATCGATAATGATGTATGAACCCAGCCCAATTAATTAATAATAATAATTTAAAAAGGGGGGTGTGTGGGCTTACAACAACATATTAAATGCATACCCAAAACCCCCTGTTCCTACACACATCCAGACCCATATCATTGATTGGGTGACGAACCTTATAGAGGATAATGCTGCAAAACCCAAAGGAATATCCACCTTCAGGTTTACTGTATTCATGCTCCCAGCAGGGGTCTATTATGATGATTATTATTATTGTTATTATTATTATTATTATTATTGTGTTGGGTGCACTGTAAGTGCTATACGTTCATAATCCATTTGATGCAGATTTTTTTCAGTTTGATGATGGCAATGAAAGTACTTGAAGAATGGGTCAAGCCGATTTTGTGCCTCAAAGGAGAAGACCGTTCACCATGTGTAGTCAAGCTGACGCATAAAAATATAGAGGGCCAGCCACCCTTATTTTTTTATGTTTGTACTTTCAATATTTTTATTTGTTGATGTTCCCCTGCCTAATTAAAGGCTCAGATAAGGACGCCTAGTCTCTCAAATGTAACTTGGAAGTTGTGAAAATGTTAAAAGCTTAGGAGGACAAATCCTTTTTTTTTTTTTTTTTTACATTGATGTGACCAGTAAGGAGCAGTAGAAGACAACAGTGATTCAGAAGTTTGGCTATTGCTCCATAATGAGAGTCACCATGGTTGGACAGGAACACAAGATTCTATGTAATTTACCCGCTGGAACCAACAGTTCTTGGGATGGCCTTTATTTTGTTTTAAATTTTTCAATTTGGTAGCGTTGTTGTTTGATCAATGCAGCGTGGCACTTTCATGAATGAAATCCGCCAGACATTGGGTTTAATCCAGAAACTTGCAGTGCTGCTGTGCCTAATAATGTAAAATAATTGTGTTTGTCTCAAGCCTAGCTTTCTTTACTCCTCCACAGCAGATGGATTTAACCCCCAGTAAGCCTGCATCTGTTAATTGTTGTACTGCAAACATACAGTAATGTAGAGTCTTAGAGAACTGTTTCCCAACAAATGCAGGTATATATTTTTAATAATATTCATGCCCACTTATTAACCCTTAACAAAGGGGACGTTATTGATCTTTGGATTACTGGAATGGCTTTCAGCATTTGGAGTTCATCCCATTCAGAGCTTTGCTTTAAAATAAATAAATGTGCATCGTCCTGACGCCCTACAGGCATTTAAGTTTATATTCAAATTGACCTAATAAACCTCTGAAGAAGCAATGCTTGCTGGCAAATAAGGGCTTTGTAATAGATCAGCTGAATAATGCACTCAGAGACAAACCAAGCCTCTTTTAAAAAGAAGCCTTGAGAAACTGGGATAAAAAAGAGAAAAACAACTTGACTACAGTTTCCTTAGTTTGTCCTTGGCTAGAAGGTACAGTACTTGGATTTATCTCATGGATATTTTAGCAAAGATTTGGTGTGTTGTTTTCCATTATTAATCATTCTAATATCTACTTTTGGTAAAGTACAAAAATATCTGCCCTTCCTTTTACTCCTTATTTTACTTCCTTCATTGTAGTTTAAACATCAGTTTGTTCTTTCCATTTTTTTCATAAATAGTGGGGGTTTGTTTTTTTTCTTTTGTGGTTAAAGGCTTTTGTAGTAAATATGTATCTATGTTGCCAAATACTCTTTGACATAGGAACATCTTTAATTTATGTTTGGCTTTTCTTTGTTTTTGTTGCCATACTTAATAGATGTATAACTGTTAACAATTAACGGATTTAGTTTGCACCAGCGTTTAAGAGGTGTTTAATACAAAGCAGATAATGTGGATAGAGTACCTCCTCCTCCGGAATCATTGTGTGTATATAAATATATAATTTTTTTTTTTTTTCTTTTTTTACTGGACAAGGGCTGTTAGAATTTAAAAAACTGACAACAAATAAATATAAATGCACAAAAGAAAAATTATTACTCTGCGTTTAGGGTTTCGGTCTCACCAGACACCTTGACCTGAAGTGAAAAGCAGACAGATCACCCTTTCTCACATCTATTAAAAAAAAAAAAAAAAAAAAAAGGTCCTGCTTTAGGACCAAAATGTAGAATAAAATCTATTTTTTTGCCTAATATACAAACCCTTAGTATATATACATTCATGGATATAGATAAAAAGTGGATTTATTGGAGCTTCATATGATCTCCCACATCGTGTTTTGATTGATCCAGCCAACGTTTAAGGAGAACCAAAATGTGTTGATGTAGTGGACCATGTGAAGCTCCAATAAATCCAATCTTGTTCTATATCCATAAGTGCCTACAGTGTCTACAATTGTCTGATCTAATTTGGGAAAGCACCTGGGATCTGTTTGTAATATGTTTAGTGCCGGTACTTATAGTGACATCCCCATATCATGATGCTTGTGCCACCATGCTTCACTTTCTTCACAGTGTACTATGGCTTGAATTCAGTTTGAATTTGTTTGTTGATTGTTTAACAAACTATCTGCGGACCCTAGACCCAAAAAGAACAATCTTGCTTTAATCAATCTCCACAAAATGTTGAGCTATTTCTCTTTAGGCCAGTCAGTGTGTTCTGTGGCAAATTGTTACCTCTTCAGCACACCTTTATTTCTTTATTTTAATGGGACTTTGCTGGGACTTCTTGCCGATAGTTTGGCTTCAACTTTTTAATATAAATACGCTTTTCTTCTGGACAAGATCTGGAACAACCTGTTTTTTAGAGAGAAATGAACTTTACCCAGTAGCACATTTGCTGCCTTCCCTCCTTAAATAAGGGTCGTAAGTGAAACCTGTTTTTTCATAGAATGACCTCGCTAATTGAATTCCACACTGCTATTATTTGGAACAAGCCTCAGTTAATGATTCAGTGACACAGAATCAGCAGCATGTATATCATGACTGTTGGGTCTATTGGTTTTCTATTGCGTTACTACACCTACTAGTAAATTATTTGCCATGTAGAAATATAATTTTGATCAAAAACACTGATTGATCAGGTTAGTGATGTCGAACTGCTATTATTCTGAACACAACTGTATATAATTAATGACTAAAATGGTAGATGTGTGTATAGTTTGACCCAACCCACTAAAGGATGCCTAGAATTATTGGGGGGGTACAGGCTGACAGCAATTGTGGGGTTCCCTTGCAGCAGTGTCAGTTTGCAGTTTCAGCAGTCTGGCTGCTAGGGCCCAAATTCCCATAGCAACCATGCATTGATTTGAACGAGAAACTGGAATATGAATAGGAGAGGACCTGTGTAGAAAATAGTACAGTAACAATACATTTGTAGTCTTACAGAGCATTTGTTATATTAGTGACCCCCATTTGAAAGAGTCAAGGCAAATAATTGGAAAAATAGAAAAAATGAAGACCAATTAAAATGTTTCCTAAATTATCATCCTATAAAATGCTAAAAGTGAGGCATCACTTTTAATGAAAGCTGTATTTTATGTATATGTTATATATATATATATATATATATATATATATATATATGTAGTTAACACTTTATTTTCTCTTTACCCCACATTTAGGTCTTTTTAACAATCCACTATGCACCTTTGGTCAACTCTCTAGCTGATGTCATATTAAATGGAGACCTGTCTGTGTTTTCATCTAAAGCAGAACATGATACTCAGCAAAGTTCTGTAAGTTGCTATTTCAGTGTTTCTTTGAATGCATTTTGGTACTTGTCTGACAAACTTTATTAGTACTGACAAATGGCTGATGATAAAAAAAAATGTTTTACATGTTTGATTTCCTGTGGGGATTCACTCAGCTCATAAATGGCCTTCCTAGGAGAAAAAGTTTTGCCTTCTGACAAATATCTCCTCTAATTTGATACATTATTGCTAAGGCAGTTAAGAATAATGAGGAGGGTCAAGTGCTCAAAAAATAAAGTAAAAGGTAGGGGAAAAAAACACTATAGAAAAGTCTAGTTTTAAGCAACAGGTTTGTTCAGCTTTGTTCTATAATGAAAAAGCCAATGGCAATATCAAAATGTATGTCCTTCCAAATATCATTGGGCCCTTCCTTTTTATTTATAGAAAGGTCTTAAAGGAAATGTTCAGTATAAAAATAAAAACGAGGTAAATAGATAGACTGTGCAAAATAAAAAATGTATCTAATATAGTTAGTTAGCCAAAAATGTAATGTATATTTTACGTCATGCGAATGCCAGGTTTGACGCCTTTATTTTACACGACTTCTGACGGACAAACATGCTAAGAAACAAATTTACATAAAATGTACACCATTTTTTTATATCGTTTTTTACATGGCAAAGCCTAGTGATGTGGTGTATTATCACACTGTTTTTTCACACAGCATAATAAATATATCCCTTAGTTTTCATGCAACCAAAATTGCCTCCAAGCCTGAAATTAAAAAATAAGCACCTGCTTTGAGGCCACTGGGAGCAACATAAAAGAGGTTGGTGAGAAACATGTTGCTCATGAGCCACTGGCTTTTTCTTTCTCTTAAGACACTTGCCATTTGATTCCATACTGCAATTTATTTAAAATGCATTCATTGTCACTGACACTGTTTTTGAGTTTAATGTATTGTAAGGAATGTTGCGGGGTTCATACAGAAGTAGTGAAAAAATACATATTATGCATACTAGTTTTGACAGAAAATCAAGGCTTGATGAATACAAAAGGGATTTGGGGGCTGAAAGGAACAGTAACATCAAAAAATGAAAGATTTTTAAAGCATTAAATATAATGCTGAATCAAAAACTGCTGTCTTTGATTCAGAAACACTACTATTGTTTATATAAAAGCTGCTGTGAAGTGGGGGGTCAGCATGGGTGTGCAGCCTTTCAAAGGAGGAAAGGCTCAGGTTACGTAGCAGATATTAGATACGCTCTGTAGAACATAATGGTGTTATCTGTTATCCACTATTTGACCTGTGCAATTTTACCCTTTTTCAATTTATGCCATTGCTGCACAGCAGCTTATTTAAATGATCTATAATCGTGTTTCTAAAGCAAACAGATCAGGTTTACCAGTGCAGGGCAACCGTACATGATATTTTCATTCCTTGGTGTTACTGTTCCTTTAAAGGGGGTGTTTCACCTTTAAATTAAAGTTTAGTATTTTATAGAATGACTAATTCTAAGTAACTTTTCATTTGGCCTTCATTATTTATTTTTAATAGTTTTTGAAATATTTGCCTTCTTCCAAATCTTTCCAGCTTTAAAATGGGGGTCACTGACCCCCAGCTAAAAAACAACTTCTATGTAAGGCTACACATTTTTGTTATTGCTACTTTTTGTGTCTCCTTTTTCTATTCCCTATCTTACATTTGTAACCTGCTTAAGAGTTAGTGATGCAAAGCTTATAGTTAAATCTATGCCTTGAACTTGTAACATTAATAAATCAATATAATCTTCTGTACTTAAAAGAAGGGGGGAAACATTTTTCTGCCAAAAAAACACCACCCTATTCTGAAAAACTGTTATTAATAAATTACCTTATTATTAAATTACAAATAATTTTAATTATTTAAGGATCTTCTGTTGATGATAGTGTTGTGAATTTAACCGCACAAGCTTGCAAGAAATGAGGTTGTTAACCCCTCTCCGCTATTCTTCCTGTTGGTTTGCCCTCTATAGTTCCTCGTCTGTCTTCCGTGAAAATTCTATGTCTGGCTGTCCCTGTTATTTTGTATGAATCTCAGCCATTGATGACTTCCTGTATATACCTTAATAACATCCTGTCTCTCTTCATTTTCTATACCACACTCTTCTGTCTACTCAGGGAAAGTTCTCCTTCTTCGTCTCTCTTCTTTCTTTTTTGCCTTTACAATCTGTTTCTTTGAGTAATTGTAATAATCTTTATATATGTATGAAACGTGCATACATTTGTTGTTGTGAATAGAATCTAAAATGTTCGGTTACCTATAATTGTGTGAAATGTTGCTGTAAAACATAATGATCAAAAATCCAGCACTTTTAGGGGCAGATTTATAAATAAAAACTCACCCGCTTTCTATTCATTCATTCCTATTGGATGTTAAGAAGGATATTTATCAATGGGTGAAAATTGGAACTCCTCATTTGATAAATACGCTTCCACAAATAGGGATGTAGTTGCTCTACTATCTTAGTTTTAGCCTAAGGTTATTGTGCAAACTGTGAGGGATGATTTATCAACCATAGGAAAATGTGTACCTTGGCAGTAACATGGCAACCAATGAATATTTTTTCTTTGATTGACGCAAAACGGTGATTGCTGATTATACTATGGGTTATTGCCATGGAAAAAATGTGACCTGTTTAGTGTTCATTTAGTGTTACTAAATGAAGCCCCTTTGCGTGCTGGCTGATTCTCCAGTCATTTTATGTAATTAGATTCGTATCTTATCAATTTCACTGATAAAATTAAAGTGTTACCTTGTGGTAAAGAGTTCTCAGAAATACAAATATTGCACAGCTCACTTCCTCGAAATGTCTCACTGCACTTCTGCAACTGCTTTTTTTTTAAGCAAATGAACAACTTCTACCAGTATATATGGTTGTAATTAAACATAGGTGTGGAGCCACGTCATGCTTGGTAATCCATTTGATACTTTGCCCTTAAAATTGACCACTATCAGGTTTTTTGAGGGCTAAGGTGCATGAGTAAAAAGCTATGTTTATTTTGCAGCTGTCACCATAGATGTATCTTCCTTCCTGTTGGGTGAGAAAGGTTTCCATCTGCTTCCTGCACAGTACAGATGTGGTTTGGTTTTACCTGCCCAGAGTTTGTCGATGTTCTTAACCTACTTTCTCTTTCCCGTAACAAAATGCTGAATTACTGGTACTGCGTTGACTTACTAGCAGAGCCAGCACGTGTTCAAACCAAAACTTGTGTAGCAAAAGCAAGGCAAGCGTTTGCATGAGAAACTAAATGCAGGAGAAAATATGCCAAACGAGTGATAAGTGAATGTAAATTATTATTAATTACATTATAATTCATTCTTTAGGAAATACAAAAATCTACCTTTAAATCGGAAATAGATTTGTTTAATTTGTATGAAGATATATTGGGGTTGAATAAAGGAGTGTATAGTGTATGCTCTCTAGCCTTTTTAATATCAGGTGTGTTAGGGTCCATCATGTTTTGCCACAATACAGACTTTTAAGTGTGGCTTCCAGTAATAGCTTTTTTTTAAACTGTGGTGTAGTGATAATATTTGCTAGTGCAAACATATCACTTTGCAAGAAATAACCATATTTTTCCTCCATATTTCTTTCATGTAGTGACTACTAACAGAAGGGTGGAAAAGCTTTTCTTTCTGGTACAGATAGTGTGTAGAACAGTTTGACAAACTTGAAAGTCATTAGGGAAATGTGTTTCATTCTTGAGTACGGGCATCAACAAATATTCTATTTACTGTCCTACCCATGCACAGTGGTTGGCATGGGCCAAAAATAATGTGCCACAGCATATTAACCTTTGCTTGAGACAATTGCCCTACACAGACAATACAAACTTGTAACTGAGGAACACTACAAAGATGCCTCCTGCAGGCCCTCAGAGGTAGACTGAAAAAGCATCACAGATTGAACATATACAGAATCTCTATTCTGTGTTTTCCTGTCTATGTTTTGCCTGCTACTGGTCTTTAGATCTGTACATCTCCTATACCTCCCATCATATGACTGGACTTTTCCCAGTCCCATTCTGATTTCTAATCATGCATGGTTGGGAAGGGAAAGAGTTGATGTATGAAAGGGTGAGATATTAATTGACTCTGACCTCTGTGTTTAATGCCAAGAATGGGAGATAGAGGATGAAAGGTGAAAGGGCCAAACAAATTCACACTGCTCAGCAAGACTTTTTGCTGTCATTTACACACATTTTCACTACTTTGTTTGACGTGGCAGGATGTTTTTGAGGAAGTCCCGTTGCCAGTACACAAGAACCTGTACTGTTCATGTTCTCTTGTGAAAATATTCTGTGTTTGTGAAAGCAATGGGCGGCACTACGTGTTAAACACAGCCACCGAATTTGCTCCAGCTATTTAGCTAGGTTTAGCTTTCCTGAGTAACAAATGGCATATAATTAATGACATACTATAATTAAGATACCATTATTACCTTTGGTAAATACACAGTAGGAAATAGTTAACTTAATGAACTGATTAAAATGCAAATTTATCAAACTGATGATATCATAGGAATGTACTGCAGTCCCGGTGCTTTATAAAGCCTGTTCACCATCACATCAGTCTCTGCTCCACTGGAAATTACCTTTTATGGATCCTACCACACAAAAAACCTTGGATCAGTTTTTATCAAGAATCCACAAACCTGTCTATGTACAGTGTGGAAAAAAAAAAACGGACCATAGGTCTTAAACCAGCATGGACTTGAGGATCGCACCCAAACACTACACAGCAAAGCTAATCACATTACTAGCCAATATCCATCCATTTGGCCAAGGAAAAAATAGAGTAGGCAGTAAAGTACAGTGCACAGGACTGAGGATGGAAGAATAAAAAAATGTAAGGTATACAAATTAGATACTCATAAAAGCATAGAGAAATCATATAGAAATTTCTACAACACCAAAAAATTGGAAAAGTAAAAATGTTTTTGGACAAACCAGATATAGAGTACTGTGCAACTGAACTTATGGGGAAAGCTGAGCTTTCTTAACACTTGTTAGAGAGGACATTTTCTGCAGCTTTTTATTCTTTTACTTCATTTTTCTGCCTATACCTATATCCTTACTAAGGTTTTATGGACACTAAACATACAGTTAGGTCCATAAATATTTGGACAGACAACTTTATTTTTTCTAATTTTGGTTCTTTACATTAGCACAATGAATTTTAAATGAAACAACTCAGATGCAGTTGAACTGCAGACTTTCAGCTTTAATTCAGCGGGTTGAACAAAAAGATTGGATAAAAATGTGAGGAACTAAAGCCATTTTTTAACACAATCACTTCATTTCAGGGACTCAAAAGTAATTGGACAAATTTAAAAAAAACTGAAAATAAAATGTTCATTTTCTAATACTTTGTTGAAACCCCTTTGCTGGCAATGACAACCTAAAGTCTTTAACTCATGGACATCACCAGATTCTGGGTTTCCTCCTTTTTAAAGTTCTGCCAGGCCTTTACTGCAGCGGCTTTTAGTTGCTGTTTGTTTGTGGGCTTTTCTGTCTGAAGTTTAGTCTTCAACAAGTGAAATGCAGCTCAATTGGGTTCAGATCAGGTGACTGAATTGGCCATTCAAGAATATTCCACTTCTTTGCTTTAATAAACTCCTGGGTTGCTTTGGCTCTATGTTTTGGGTCATTATGAAACGCCTCCCAATCAATGTGACTGCATTTAGCTGGATTTGAGCAGACAGTGTCTCTGAACAGCTCAGAATTAATTTGTCTGCTTCTGTCCTGTGTCACATCATGAATAAACACTAGTGTCCGAGTGCTACTGGCAGCCATGCACGCCCAAGTCATCAAACAGCCTGTGCCATTTTACAGATGATGTGGTATGCTTTGGATCATGAGCTGTTCCACACCTTCTCCATACTTTCTTCTTGCCATCATTCTGGTAGAGGTTGATCTTGGTTTCATCTGTCCAAAGAATGTTTTTCCAGAACTGTGCTGGCTTTTTTAGATGTTTTTTTTTTTTTTTTTTAAAGCAAAGTCCAATCTAGCCTTTCTATTCTTGATGCTTATGAGTGGCTTGCACCTTGCAGTGCACCCTCTGTATTTACTTTCATGCAGTCTTCTCTTTATGGTAGTGGTATGGTAATATCAATATGCCGGCCTCCTGTAGAGTGTTGCACAATTGTTTGGCTTTTCTCTTCACCATGGGATCATCCACCACTGTTGTCTTCTTTGGACATCCAGGTCTTTTTGCGTTTGAGTTCACCAGTGATTTCTTTCTTTCTCAGGATGTACCAAACTGTAGATTTTGCTACTCCTAATATTGTAGCAATGTCTCTGATGTTTTTGCAGTTTAAGGATTACTTGTTTCACCTGCATGCAGAGCTCCTTTCACACACACCCCCCCCCCCGCCCTCAAATCAACTCCAGGGTTTTTGCCTGCTTCATTGATAATGACATAAAAAAGGAATTGCCCACACCTGCCCATGAAATAACCTTTGAGTCAATTGTCCAATTACTTTTGAGCCCCTGAAATGATGTGATTGTTTTAAAAAAAGGTTTTAATTCCTTACATTTTTATTCAATCTTTTTGTTCAACCCACTGAATTAAAGCTGAAAGTCTGCAGTTCAACTAAGTCTCAGTTGTTTCGTTTAAAATTCATTGTGGTAATGCACAGAACCAAAATTAGAGAAAAAAGCTTTCTGTCCCAATATTTATGGACCTTACTGTATATTGAATAAAATTATTAGCACGGTGTCCTTGTAAGCCTGGGCACTATCTGCAAGGAGCATGTGTATTCTCTTTCTGTGTGTACATGGGTTTCATTAGTGACATACAGGCAGGTTAATTGGCTCCTGTTAAATGTGTTCATAGTGTGAGTAAGTGCCAAAGTGACCTTAGATTGTAAGCCCCACTGAGACAGGGAATGATGTGAATGATGTATAATATCTAAAGAAACACTGAAAAAAAATCATCAGGGCTTTGCAAATAAATAATAATAATGTGGAAGAAATAAGGTGGAAGACAAAGGATCTTACAGGGACACCTTGTACAATAGGCCTGCATCTGCATTTTTGTACAAGCACAAATATGTGTGCAAGATAAATCCCTTTTCTAGCTATATATAGAACATGGTTATATTTAGCCCTAAGTAGATACATAAGGAGTTACCCATTTCTCCTTATCAGGACTACTTCACATAAAGGGCAATGAAACATGGTGAAATTTGTTGCCCAAAGTAAAAAAATAAAATAAAAATTGCTTCCGCAGGCTGCAAATAAATTACAAGGCATCTTCAGGGAGATCTGTCGCCTGCAATAAGCAATTTTTAACATGGGGACAAAGTTCCCCCATGTATCATTGCACAAACACTTTCCGTCCAGCTCTAGTACAATGGTCAGACAGAAAGTACAGAGAATTTAGGAGACAATCACACCACTTCCATCACCGTTAGCAGTAGCACTGTGTTCAGCTGCAGCATAATTGTCTTTCACTGCCAAGCAGCCTTTACTATTCAGCAGAAAACACCACTTTTCTATATGATTTTCCAAGCACAATTGTCACAAGCCTTTAAATTTTAAAAATTGAGAATGGCAGTACATTTAATATAAGTTCATAAGTAACGGAGTAGCAGAGTGAATAATTTAAAGTTTAACTAAACCTCCCCCCAATAAGCAAAAACCCTTCCTACTACCCTAGGTAGTCCCCCCTCCCTTCTCCCCCCCCCACATAGTTACCCTTGAAACTGCCCCTAAGAGTTTGCTCACGTATTGGTGCAGAGTAAGCGCAGCGGAGTCGCCTTCCGGATCTCCGGTCTTTTTCTCTTAAGTGAGCAACGTATAAGTGCATGCACATTAAGAGTAGTCATCCATTTTCTAGCAACTGCAAATTCGCCAAAAGTGACGGAAATTGCCGAAGGGAAGGAAGAGGACCTGAAGAAGACCGGAGATCCAGAAGGTGGCACCTATGAGCTCTGCAGTGCTTATTCTGCACCAATACATGAGCAAACTCTTAGGGGCACTTTCAGAGGGAAGCATTGAGGGGTTTTTCTTATTGGGGTGTATAGGAAAGACCCCCCCTTAAAGGGCAAAGGATACACAATAAAAAAAAAATTAACGTGCCTTTCATGCGCTCAATCTAAAGAAATTCTTCGAAATAATTGCAAAAAAACGTATTTTTTACTGTATAACGACCTTTTTTGGTTTCTTTAGTACATCATAAAGTTATATAAAGCTCCATTCAAAACAATTGGCCTGAAACTGAAACAGATTAAAGTTTCATGGGGAAAAACAATACTATGCAATAAAACAAGAAACATTTTTACATGATCTGAATAGAAAGAACTGTTTTACACATACTGGATCTTTATCAGCTTTTCATCTTTTACATTTTCTACTCAGGCGGAGAAAAGTTGATGTGTTCACATCGGCTTCTTCTTAGAAGTGCACTGAATAGAGTGATGTCAGCCTGTGAGAGGCCCATTGAGCAGATTTTGAGGTAGAAGGGTAAACATAATCTATATAACTGAGAGTATAGCTCTTAAATGTATTTATTGACACGTGCTATGCCTGCTGAATGTGGAGCAGTAACAAGCGAATCTATGTGCCAATATGCTCGCTTTTGTTTATTGCAATGTTCACTCGCTGGACAAAATGAAATGTGGGCTGTGCACTTTAGGATTGAGCATTAACTCTAAGGCAAGGTTGTTCCTTTTAAAAAAACAAGTCAATGTCCTGTTCCATAGTTTTTTGTTTTTTTTTATGTATTTATTTTTTACTAATATTTATCTTTGTATATGATATACTGCTAGTACCACTCTATATTTTCCTAAGGAAATATATACACCTTACAATGTCTCACATGTTAAGAGATACTTTTGAATGTTTTTTGTATTTTATGCATGCAAGAAGGTGCTAAAAAATAATGGATATCCTTCTTTAAATTTGCAGGGAGAGTCTAGTATCCGATGCTTTATAAAACCACAAGAGACACTGGAAAAATCCCTTGAAATCCACCGTCAGAGGGGGAAAAAATACTTGCAAAAGAGACCCAATTACAAAAATGTTGGGGAGGAGGACGAAGAGGACAAAGGGTCAGAAGAAATATCAGAAGATCCAGACAATGCTAAAGGTACAGAGAGTAGTTCAAAAGGAACCAAGACAAGTGGGGAAACTGAAGGTGAGGGAAAAACATTTGGAATTGTAATACTAGTTAAGATTATTGATGGTTTGGTTGAACTAAAATTCAGTCAGAAGAACACAACTTACTTTCTGGCAGAGAAAGCATATATATTGCATTTTCATTGTTTGAGTCCAGCAGCGGGTTGGGTACCGTGGGTGCCTGAGGCTTACAGGCAAAAAATGTGGGTACCCTGCATGTTGTGGGTAGGATTTTTGGGTGTAGATATAGATGTGGGTCTGCAGGTCGAGAGTATCATCTATATTTCTTATCTTGTGTTATCCATATTTTAATACTTTAACAAAAATGTAAAAAAATTCTTTGTCATCGCCCATTACTATTTAATGGTGGTTGGTAGGTTGCGGATACAGCAGTTGTGGGTCAGGTTGGGTAGAGGATCCAATTTGCGGGTCCGGGTCTCAAAAATTGGTTCCAGGCAGGACACTAGTGCGTGCAATGTCTTGCTTCTAAATATAAAGGATTATGTAGTTGTTCTATCTACATAATCATCCATTTAGTTTCATTTTAAGATTAATTTCTTTCAGACACCTTTCTGACAACAAAACATCTATATTATGTATAAACATGCTCTACCTCTGCCAAGCACAAGCATATTTATAACATTCCCATTCTACACAAATTTTTGTGTTTTGGGACACTTTAAAATAAAATATAATTGCAAATATAATACCATTGCACATATTGATGGCTGCCATTCACTTGCAATCATATTAAAGACCAGTAAGGGGTGCTGTATCATAGGAATCTATTTCAGGTCTGATTTTCACTGTTAAATACGTTACAAAACACCCTTGGGTTTTTTTTCTTGTATACAAAATGCAATGTTATTAAATATATATGTTCTATAACATTACATATAACATCTGTTTATATTCTGTGAGAATTTTGGCTTAATCGCAGCAAACTGTCCCACAGTTATGCCAGATTGCCACACAGGTTTTACTTGCCGCAATTTTTATGTTATGCTATGAAAAGTCTTTTTTTGGGAGATTTGTTGTCTGGGTTTTATTAAATTTATTGTTTTATTGAATAAATCTCGGGCAACAGATCTACCAAAGGCACAGATGAATATATATTGTAAGTACAGTGGTGTGCAAAACTATTTGCCCCCTTCCTGATTTCTTATTCTTTTGCATGTTTGTCACACAAAATGTTTCTGATCATCAAACACATTTAACTATTAGTCAAAGATAACACAAGTAAACAACAAAATGCAGTTTTTAAATGAGGGTTTTTATTATTTAGGGAGAAAAGAAATCCAAATCTACATTTTCATGTGTGAAAAAGTAATTGCCCCCTGAACCTAATAACTGTTTGGGCCACCCTTAGCAGCAATAACTGCAATCAAGCGTTTGCGATAACTTGCAACGAGTCTTTTACAGCGCTCTGGAGGAATTTTGGCCCACTCATCTTTGCAGAATTGTTGTAATTCAGCTTTATTTGTGGGTTTTCTAGCATGAACCGCCTTTTTAAGGTCATGCCACAACATCTCAATAGGATTCAGGTCAGGACTTTGACTAGGCCACTCCAAAGTCTTCGTTTTGTTTTTCTTCAGCCATTCAGAGGTGGATTTGCTGGTGTGTTTTGGGTCATTGTCCTGCTGCAGCACCCAAGATCGCTTCAGCTTGAGTTGACGAACAGATGGCCGGACATTCTCCTTCAGGATTTTTTGGTAGACAGTAGAATTCATGGTTCCATCTATCACTGCAAGTCTTCCAGGTCCTGAAGCAGCAAAACAAACCCAGACCATCACACTACCACCACCATATTTTACTGTTGGTATGATGTTCTTTTTCTGAAATGCTGTGTTACTTTTACGCCAGATGTAACGGGACGCGCACCTTCCAAAAAGTTCAACTTTTGTCTCGTCGGTCCACAAGGTATTTTCCCAAAAGTCTTGGCAATCATTGAGATGTTTTTTAGCAAAATTGAGACGAGCCTTAATGTTCTTTTTGCTTAAAAGTGGTTTGCGCCTTGGAAATCTGCCATGCAGGCCGTTTTTGCCCAGTCTCTTTCTTATGGTGGAGTCGTGAACACTGACCTTAATTGAGGCAAGTGAGGCCTGCAGTTCTTTAGATGTTGTCCTGGGGTCTTTTGTGGCCTCTCGGATGAGTTGTCTCTGCGCTCTTGGGGTAATTTTGGTCGGCCGGCCACTCCTGGGACGGTTCACCACTGTTCCATGTTTTTGCCATTTGTGGATAATGGCTCTCACTGTGGTTCGCTGGAGTCCCAAAGCTTTAGAAATGGCTTTATAACCTTTGAAATTGAACTCAGGTGTGATAAACCACAGTTAAGTTATTTTTTAACAAGGGGGGCAATCACTTTTTCACACAGGCCCATGTAGATTTGGAGTTTTTTTTCTCCCTTAATAACGTAAACCTTCATTTAAAAACTGCATTTTGTGTTCAATTATGTTATCTTTGACTAATAGTTAACGGTTTTTGATGAGCAGAAACATTTAAGTGTGACAAACATGCAAAAGAATAAGAAATCAGGAAGGGGGCAAATAGTTTTGCACACCACTGTATATAAGTATAGTTGCCATACAGTACTACACAAATACTCTTCTCTGTTGTCTCCTAGAAATTGAGATGGTGATCATGGAAAGATCAAAATCAGCAGAGAAATCTGCTATAACAGAAGAAAACACTACAGATGAAGAAAAAAGTGCAGCTGCGTCTGGTGCTGAGGCTGGTCAGAACAGGTAAAGACACAGTAGAATAGTGTTCAAACACCAATTATAAGTTGCAGAAAATAGCATAAACTTTCAGGAGTTAAGTGGATGCTATTTGATAGAGGAATCTGTACATTGTTTTGTTACATCTGACTGTTAAGTAATGGTTCACAGGTGGAACAGTATAGAAAAATGTGCCTAAGTATGCACATAAGTTTCTGTAAATGTTGAGGTTGCTCATGTCTTTAGGATTTCCTTAATGTTGTAATTTATTCCAGAGAAGACACCTTTGTAGTGCTTAGTGCCACAGTGCTTACGGATACAAGTTTTCCGTTTGTAAGTGCAGTGCCAGTTGCATTGCATAACCTGTATTGGAAAGGGCAGATTTATACTCTATATACAGAAAAATATATATTATGGTGACTTGTTTGTAGCTGTGCATGTTAGTTACACCGTTGCAACAGTGTTGTCTGAGCCTAAACCCTTTCTTGGCTAAAAGGTGCCTTTTACTAAAGTGTTCTTCTTTATAGATCACCCACCTTTCCTAAATAATTGCTAGATAAACAGAATTTGCAAGGTCTTTGATTGGATGCATTACCAGTCCATCAATAGCAAAAAAATCATCAAAGCTGCATTCTATTGACTATACAGAAAAGTCCCATAAAACAACTATATTTTCAGTGGTTTAATGTCCCTTTCATATAATACACAGATTCCAAACCTTAGAAAGGGTCAGTGAATGGGTACCATGTAAAGTGGATGTAGCATTAAGCATTTCTCTGAATGTATGTGTATTTTTTTAACAGGCCATTCCTAGATATGGTTTATAGTAATCTAGAATGCACGGAAGATGATTACTATACACTTTTTGTCTTGTGTCTTCTTTATGCGATGACCCATAACACTGGTAAGTAACTGCAAAACATTTGGACAATCCCGTAAAATGCTATGACATCTTGCCTTGGCATCCAATAAAGTAATAAATGCAGGCTTGGGAATATTGGCAAATTTACAGTGAGATGCACAATGCTATTCCGATATTTTGCACGTATGAGAAAGTCAAGCAGCAGCTCCATCAGTTAAATCAAAGGCTTTATTGCTATCCCATTAAAAGCAGGGCTTCATAAATGAGGAAAGTAGGGACTGTCACATTTTGGCGCACCGTCCCTAAATCATACCTACTTTCCTTATTAAAAGAACACAATAAAGTATTTTCTTTATCAATCTTTTTTACCAAAAGAGGCAGCTCCGTAATCGATTTTCCTATACATAATAGTTACAGCTGCTCCTGAAATATCAATTTAAGGGTAATTAAATTAGAATTGGTTCGCAGAACTGGAGAGGGCTGGGAATTTTCAGTTGTTTCCTATTAAAACTACAAATTAGGAGAACATTCTTTCCTAGATGACTATTTTATTTGACTACGGTTTCAGACCCTCTCCTGAGAAACATTAGCTTACTCTTATGAGTTGTCTCACTCCTTTATAGTCTTGATGTGTAGTTTCTAAGAATACCAACTGAACTACTTCTACATGTTTTTAGAAGGTGCCCCACTTTGGTTTCCTGGAATGCTGCTGCACTCTGCCTTTATGCTTTTGATTGTTGGCTCTAATTTGTGCAATCTTTTAGCACGTGTCATTGGATGTCAAAACACTGTGATTCCTTGTAATCACATGGCTAGACTTAATGATTCTATGCTGATGAGGGAGCAAAATTATTTCGAGAGCCTACCAGGTGTCACATTTGCGAAATTTGCTCCAGTTCTAGCGACTTCTATCAGCAAATGAATATTTTTGGTTTTACGTTTGAAAGCAAATATCTGCTTATTGAGCCTAAAGCATATTTTGTGCCCATTATTTCTTCACTCCTTTATATCTCAAAACATTAAGAAATTAATAAAAGTCCTGTCTACTGATAAGTGCTACTAGAATTGTAATCGATGGTTATTTAGATAGGAGCCATTGCTAATATATACACATAGGTATGCTTCTTTTCTGACCTAAAGGCCCCCATACACGGGCCGATAAAAACTGCCGACAGACAGAGTCGGCAGCTTATTGGCCCGTGTGTGGGGCTTCCCCAATAGATATGTGGCTGAAAGTCGGCCAGATGTCGATTGGGCAGGGTAAAAAAATCTGCATCTGTTCGTTGATGCAGTCCTGCGATCCCATCATCCGTATTGCCTCCATTCTGATCCGATTGTTGGGCCTAGGGAGATTGTTTGGCCACCTTAAGTCTTTTGCTTATTCATTCCTGATACTGCAGAAAAAGACTTTCTGTGTAGATGGAAATGTGCCTTAACCTGTTTGCTGTACACCTTCATTCTTTTATTGTTATTATGGTCAAACACACATTTCTTTTTCCAGCAATGTCATATTGGTATATTGACTGATTCAGCTTCATGGTGCTGAACTCTGAACATTTTTTAGAAACATTTTCAGAATTGGTTTTAAGACCTAGTTACTGGTTCAAGAGATCTTATTTCATACCTATGACATGACACCTTTATATGTTTTGTTCTTTAACATGTATCTCAATTATATTATTGGTGACTTTGGCTCAGTTAATTGTATAACTTATTTAGGGCCAGTAGAGGGTTAATGCTCACTATATTGCAGCTTCCTTTAGATGTAATAAATCATAGCTCAATTACTACTTCTCTTGGTAAACATAACATCCAGTCAGGCCACATCAATATATTCTTTCTCTTCCTTTTTCTTGTCAGGTATAAATACCAGCATGTTGGAAAAGATCCAGCTGTCTATGCAGCCTGCACAGGAAAACCGCACTTACAACCATGTGCTAGCTGAAAGGCTTATCAGAATAATGAGCCAAGCAGCTCAGACAGGTATGCACACCTAGGGGGTCATTTACTAATAATCAAATTTTTGATTTCCCCCCCCCCACAAATCTCTAAAATTTGTGTTTTTTTCTATATTATATATATATATATTATATATAAAACTCAACAAACTTAAGATTTATTAAGTGAAAAAAACACGAAAACATCTCAGACAAAACTTTGCCAAGTAAAAGCTGTCGAGGTGCTATCCTATTAAACTGCTTTAAATCAGTTTGGAATTTTCCTAGGTTTCAGAGGTATTTGTATTTTTTTGTGCATCGTTTGGCACAGTTTGTAAGTTTAGTCCAATCCAATCTTTAATAAATAAGCCTCTTAATTTGTTTGTGTGTGTATATATATATATATATATATATATATATATATATATATATATATATAAAATAATACAGTACACATCAGGATTATGTGCAAAAATATATATTAGATCATTAGGTTGTCTTTTTGCACATAATCCTGAGAATACAATCATATGAAAAAGTTTATCATTGGCTGAGCTTTCAAAGTAGCAACTTCCTTTTAATATATAACACGCCTTATGGAAACAGTAGTATTTCAGCAGTGACATAAAGTTTATTGGATTAACAGACAGTATGCAATATGCATCATGACAAAATTAAACAGGTGCATAAATTTGGTTACCCCAAAAGAGATATTACATCAAAACTTAGTTGAGCCTCTAGACGCCTCCTATAGCCTTTGATGAATGTCTGGATTCTGGATGGTAGTATTTTTGACCATAGAAAATCTGTTCAGTTAAATTTGATGGCTGCCGAGCATGGACAGCCTGCTTCAAATCATCCCATAGATTTTCCACGATATTCAAGTTGGGGGACTGTGACGGCCATTCCAGAATATTGTACTTCTCCCTCTGCATAAATGCCTTTGTAGATTTCAAAATGTAGAATATCCAACCCCTGTGTAACTTCAACTTTGTGACTGATGATTGAACATTATCCTGAAGAATTTGTTGATATTGGGTTGAATTCATCCGACCCTCGACTTTAACAAGAGCCCCAGTCCCTGAACTAGCCACACAGCATGATGGAACCTCCACCAAATTTGACAGTAGGTAGCAGGTGTTTTTCTTGGAATGCGGTGTTCTTCTTCCGCCATGCAAAGCTTTTTGTTATGACCAAAGCAGTCCAAGCACTTTTGTTCAAAAATGACTGTGGCTTGTCTAAACGAGCTTTTGCATACAACAAGCGACTGTGGCTTGAGTGCTGAAAGGGCTTTTTTCTCATCACCCTGCCATAAAGATGTTCTTTGTGAAAATTGCGCTGAATTGTAGAACGATGTACAGATACACCATCTGCAGCAAGATGTTCTTGCAGGTTTTTAGAGGTGATCTTTGGGTTGTCTGTAACCATTCTCACAATCCTCCACATATGCCGCTCCTGTGTTTTTCTTGGCCTGCCAGACCTGGATTTTACAGCAACTGTGCCTGTGGCCTTTTCCTGATTACATTCCTTACATTTGAAACTGACAGTTTAAACCTCTGAGATTTTGTAGCCTTCCCCTAAACCATGATACTGAACAGTCTTTGATTGAGATCTTTTGTTGCTTTGAGGCTCCCATGCTGTCACTCTTCAGAGGAGAGTCAAACAGAAGCACAACTTGCAACTGACCACCTTAAATACCTTTTCTCATGATTGGACACACCTGCCTATGAAGTTCAAGGTTTAACGAGCTAATCCAACCAATGTGGTGTTACCAGTAATTAGTATTGAGCAGTTACATGCATTCAAATTAGCAAAATTACATTTGCACAGCCAGTTTCACATTTGATTTAATTCCATACAACTGAATACTGCTTAACTAAAAATTTTTGTTCAGAAAACATCCCAGTACTCGGATGTTCCTGGGAAATGAAAGACATACCACTGGTTTCTTTTTTGTTGAAAGTAGAGTAAATTATTAGGCAGGCTGAGAGGGGTTCCCAAGCTTTTTCATATGACTGTACTCTGTCCTGATATAGGTATCTAGATAAAGATATACAGGTATGGGATCTGTTATTCGGAAACCCGTTTTCTAGAAAGCTCGGAATTATGTACCATCTCCCATAGACTCTATTTTATCCAAATAATTCAAATCTTTAAAAATTTCCTTTCTCTCTGTAATAATAAAATAGTACCTTGTACTTGATCCAAGCTAATATATAATTAATCCTTAATTAATTGCCTAGTTTAATTTCTACACCGAACTGCTCCTTTATGTTGACTACACATTTCAGAGTTCACTCAAACAACTGACTTCAGCACAAACAAAATCAAATAAAATAACTAACTGCAGAACAATTCCTTTATGTTATGCTTTGAAAGTGTGAGCTATAATACATCTTGACAATGGTAGCACCCCAAAGGATGTATTCATTCTTTCAATCAAAATCCGATTCCTGGATTTCAGACATTTTTCAGAATTTTGCTTTGACTATATTTTACCAATTTCATATTTCCATGAGATGAAGCTTATATTCTATTTTCATTTTCCCAAAAGTTCCCCTTTAGTTTAATCTCAAAACCAAAATGTGCTTACCATTAGCTTAAGGGTAGTTACCATATGAAATGAATTAACATTGCTGAAGATTGGTAAACCATGATCACTACTAGGATTAAACAAAACAAGATAGGTGCTAAATTGCATCAGTATAGCACCCTCGCATTCGATTTTTGCTTTAATTTTCTATATGGCAGTAGACTATTCAAAATTAATTATAGATTGGTTACTGTATTCTATGGCAAGAGCTGATCTCCAGTGAAGAAAGCATTTTATTTCTATTCTTATATTTGTCACTTTTCATTAATTTGAGAAAATGAGAAAAACGCAACATTTTAACAATTTGTCCTTTTAATATTTTTGCTTTGTGGGTCACATTCATAAATTCCCTTTTGCATGAATGCCAACAGCATTTAGTGTATTCACTTAACTTCTATGTATGTGTTATTCGTTCATTTTTCATCATCTATTAAAAAATGTTTGATTACCCTTTATACTGCCACTAAAATAAAAAATATTTTCTTATCTTATAGATAGTAAAGTCCGACTGGCCACCTTGGAACTTACATGTATTCTGCTAAAGCATCTTGTTTTAAATGACAATGGCTGCATTATAAAAGATGTTCATCTTGCTTGCTTAGAGGTAATTATTCCCATCATGCTATTATTTTGTTATAAACTTAGTAAAATAATGAGTGAGAGACCCAGTTCACTGGGAAAAAGTAAATGGCCGTAGATATAATAACGTTTTATAGGGAGTACTTTATATAGCTAATATTTAGAAAGCTTATAAGGCAATGATTAAATATTCTTTATCTATAGTGAAGTTGTTAAGTGGCAGATGGAAAAAGAAATGAATAAAACAATTTCACCAAAATCTGCAAGAAAATTATAGCAGGACCTGTTTAGACTTTGTGCACGGATTTTTCCTGGCCATCAAGAATTGCTTAATGTAATGTAGAGTTTAGGAGGGGCTTGTGCCTTCATCTGAATTGTAGAGAAATATTTATAGAGTGATACCTCGTCCTGCAGCCTCATTTTAACATAATATAGTCCCGATGCCAAATTCCTAAATGACCCTTGTAAGGCCGCTTTCAAGCTCATGGAATCTATGGAGTACAGTGGTAGTTCAGATGTGAATTGCATGCTGGCAATAGAATTTAAACTCACTTAAAGCCTTCAATTTTGATTTCTTTGGACCCATTTTTCAATTTGATCTGTTTTTCATGCACAATTAAAAGTATAACTGGTTTAAATGTATTCTAAAGTAAAATTTTTGAAAATATTTACATGCTTTTATTTTTCCTCTCATTTTTATCTGCAGGGTGCAAGAGAAGAAAGCGTGCACTTACTGCGACATTTTTATAAAGTGAGATTTTCTCTATACTGAATCTTATTCAGAAACGTTCAGACTGCCTTATTGATTCCCTTTTTCTCCAGTGTAAAGGGAAAATATACCCAGGGACATTGCAGGTTATCATATAAAACAGCCAGTGTGCAAAATATGAAAAATATGTTTTAGTAGTACAGGTATGGAACCTTTTATCCAGAATGCTCGGGACCTGGGTTTTTTTCTGAGACTGCACTGGCCCAGGGTTATACCAATGAGCACCACGGAGCGATCCTCTTCCGTCTTTCTCTTTCTTCGCGTGGCTGCGCATGCGCACTAGAATGGAAAGCCGAACTTTTAATTAAAAAGTCGCCTATTTCGTTCAACTGCACATACGTTTGCCCCGGGAAATTTGAAGAAAGGAAAGAAGAAGCCAGAAGAGGATCACTCAGTAGTGCTCACTGGTATAACACAGGGCCGCTGCAGTTTTCTGCTGATAGGAGCACCGGCCTGGGGGTTTCAGGTAAGTAAATACAATCACTTGAGGGTGCCTAACATTTGGCACCCCCAAGTACAGAGGATGCCTTTCCTTCTCCTTTAATAAACCCAATATTGATTCATGCAGCTTAGTTATGATCAAGTACAAGGTATTACAGATGAAGAGGAAATCATCCTTAAAAATGGAAAATGGGGGTTGTTTGATTAAAGTGGAAGATGACCTTGCCGTATTTTTTCTTTTAGCATTCTGGATAACCGGCTTCCAGATAACAAATCCGATAGCTGTAGTATAATGTATAATTTTAAGTACAGAAATTAACGTTTGCAGACCCTGAATTATTTCCTCCCAGGTGATCAGTGAGGGAGCACACAGAACATCACAAAATGTGAGCAATGCAAAAGATATAAAATGGCAATATTTGAGGATGTGTACTGTACATGTGAATTTGCTAAGTAGTGATGGACTAATTTTACCCATTTTGCTGAAAATTTGCTGAAATGCATTGATGTGTATGGCCCACAGCTTTTTTTTTTTTTTTTTTTTTTTTACGTGCAACAAATGTTTTCACCCATTAGTCTATTGGTATCGTTTTTGCGGTGAAAATTTTTGCTCATCACTAGTGCGAGTCTTTACAAGGTCCTTTGTGACTGATTTTTCATCCATTGATGCTTATGATCGGGCAAAACAAATACAGAAGAGGTGAGTGACTGAACTCAGCATTTTGATTGCTTCTGTTTTTTCCAACCTGGCCAGCTTTTTTTTTTTTTGTGCGAAAATACAAACTTGGATAAGGTAACTTTTTTTTTTTTTTTTTTTTAAACCTTAAAACAGGTTTAGAAAAGAAAAAAGCGGTAAATTCCAGAAAACCCATTTGCAGTGTTATGTTGCCCATATCTGATCATTTGGAGCTTCTGTGCCTACTGTCTGTAAATGGGCGCCATATGCTGATGCAAATGGCTAAGCACTGCCACTGTGAAAATCCAGTGAAATCCTGTTATAAGATGTGAACAGCGGTAGCATAGATAGCCTTCTCAAGGTGGCCATAGACACGCTGATAATATTATACAAAACAAATTTTAGTATGATATTCAGTGTGTGTATGGGAGGAGACGAGCCAATTGATATTGGCAGATGACTTGGATATTGGTCGACTTGTTGGTCGGCCCAGGCGAAATTTTTTGATTGGGTGCCTTTGAAGGCACCCAAACATCGTCCGTTGTTAGTGCTGAATCGTCAGATACAGGTAGAATTCTATTCTGGATATCTGACTATTCTTCTCTACACGTGTATTTAAACGAACAAACTTTCCTGGAAAGATCTTTTCAAAGAAAGATAGTAATTGTTATGTCTTTGGCCACCTCAAATGAGAATTCAACCCGTAATTAAAAAACCCTCCCCCCTACCCATGGTAGGCCCCCCCCCCCCCAGGCAAATGCCCCTAATTTTTTACTCGCCCCTAATTTTTTACTGACCCCTCGGTGCAGATTCTGGCGTCGGAGTTCACAGCAGCCATCTTCTTCTTCTCCGGTAATCTTCGTGTCTTGACGGCATTTTCGGCGCATGCGCAGTTGGAGTAAATCTCCGGTCCTGAACAACTGTGCATGCGCCGAAAGTCACGAAAATTTTTCGGAAACTTTCGTGACTTTCGGCGCATGCACAGTGGTTTGGGAATGGAAATTTATTCCAACTGCGACTAAACTTCCGAAAAAGACCAAAGAAAGAAGATGGCTGTAGTGAACTCCAAGGTCAGAATCTGCACAGAGGGGTGAGTAAAAAAATTAGGGGCATTTGCCCAGGGGAATGAGGGAGGAGGGTCTACCCAGGGTAGGGGGGAGGATTTTTTTTTTTTTTATTACGGGTTGAATTCTCCTTAAAAACTTGCCAGGGTTGGAAAACAAAATTGTCCTCTCTCTCTCCAGCGAAGACTCCATTTAGTGGTTCTTTATATCTCAGTTAACTTGTAAATCCTATTTTATTTTGATGACTAATTTGTCGAAAACTTAAATGGAGAAATTGCAAGGACTATGCTAAATTTAAAAGTTCTGCAACAGTAGAACAGTACATTTTGTTTTAGGAAAAATGTTTTCTGGTTAAGCCAATGTCACATTACAGTGTAAGAACAAAACACAGTGTAAGCGACAAAACACCAGTAATTGGCACAAATCGCTTTCAGTTATAAGTAATGGGCATGCTTCTGGCACACATGAGGGGTGATTGTCTGGAACCACAGTCCCTGAATAATAGAGTACATCATCATGGGTTACTGTAAATGTAAGAGAAGTACTGAAAATAAACATTGCTAAAAATGGGCTATATTTATACAAAATAAATGAAAGGGAAGCACTGCTTATAAATAAAGTATATTTTCCTGGTATCAAGCCAGCGTTATAAATTTTATATTAGTAACCCATTCCTGTTATATGGCGGTGGGATAGATAAACACACACAGGCAGTTTACCAGCATTGTAATGAAAGAGTTATGCAAATTGGAAGAAAAGAGTATATATATATACAAACAGTATATTGGAACAAGTCCATATTTAAAAGTCAAAGGCACTTTGCATAAACAATATCAATCTGTGTCCTTGTCCTATTACAGACAGGGACAAGCAGTTAGATTTTAATGGTTGTATTTGTATCGCTCATGAGGCTAATGTGTCACAACAGTATTGGCTCAGGGTCATGCTGGTTGTCTCTATAAAAAAAAAAAAAAAAAAGTTGTGCTCACCACTAAACAATTTAAAACCATTAGTTTGGGTTTCAGTGTTGTCCCAACTGTGGCAACACAATTCACACTAGATTAGTAGTGTAGATTAGTAGAGTAGAAATCTTATGTAATCATAGATTGTTTTTCTATTTATATGTATTCATGCTGGCCAAGTATGTGAAAGTCATCCCTGGTTTGTCTAGTCCACATTCATGGAGCATTCTACCATTTCATCATACGTTTTTCACTGGAAATAAGTTTTATTTAAAATAGAGCTGGCCACTGCTCCGGTAAAAACGATATCAAAACAATATTAAACCAATCGCCAGAGTCGCAATACAAAGGGGCTGGTTTATCAATGTTTGAATTTGTGTTTTTACTATGATTCAAGTTATTTGTGGTAAAACTCGCAAACTCCAATCATGACTTCAAGTATTTATTAAACAAACTGGAAAACAAACATGAATGTAAAACTTTGGCATCTAAAAGCTTGCAAGGTCACGTAGAAGCTAATTGGAGTTGTCCTAGGCATACTTAAAAATACTTATTGAGTTGGTGCTAGTTATTAAACATTTTGATTCAAACACATACATTTTTTCTTACTGTGATGAAAAATGTCATGTTTTTTTTAAGGTATTTTTTTTTATTTATTCCATTGTTTAATTTTGAGTTTGACTGGAATGTGAGTCTATGATACTATTGCAACGTTTTTCTAATGTACGCCAGTGTTCCTAGCTTTAGGGTGTTGTTTCATACGTTTTTTTTTTCTTTTTGTAAGGGGGAGGAAATCTTTCTGGATATGTTTGAAGATGAATATAGAAGCATGACCGTAAGTTTCTCAAATTATCTGTGAAATGAAGTGTATAGGTATTGCCTCTTTGTGAGCATAGAAAGTTGTGGGGGTTATTGCTCAGTTTTAGGGTAGCTACAGTTTGCAGCAATATGCACCTGACATCGAAACAAGTTTGCTGTCTCTGTGAACCACTTTATTAAATAGAACTGTATATTGAATAATTTCTTGTTTTCTCTTATGCAAGTTAACAGGTTCCTCCTCTCTTGTCCCTCGATGGGTCTCCATTATTTACCATATACTGCATGAGTCTTGTTGGAGTTGGTTCTTAATTCTTTCTACAGCTATTACATTAAGAATGTTAGTGTTATCTGGGATTAGTTCCTAAAAATGTAATATCTTTTATTTAAACTGCACCATGGAGTCATATAATTAAGCCAGTTTGAGCTCTTTGGCTTCAGGATTTTCTGGTCTTTTGAATTTGAGAACAATATAATGTTTATCTTACAGTATATTTAAAGGAGAAGGAAAGCTCCAAGACAGTTTATTGCCAATAGAATAGCCACAATAGTGCAAGCTAGAATGCTATATTTATTCTGCAGAATGCTTTACCATACCTGAGTAAACAGCTCTAGACACTGTCTCTGTTTGTTTAGGATAGAAGCTGCCATATATGCTTGGTGTGACATCACTTCCTGCCTGAGTCTCTCCCTGCATACTAACAGCTCTGAGCTCAGATTACAGCAGGGATGGGAGGAGGGAGGGGGAGAGGAGCAAACTGAGCATGCTCAAGGCCGTGCCCTGGAGGTTTAAGCTGAAAACAGGAAGTCTGATACAGAAGCCCATGAGTACACAATAAAAGCAAAGAAATGTGGTGTTTCTTTTGACAGAGGACTCAGAGCAGCATTACTTTGACGGTTTACTGGTGTATTTATATAGACCTTTCTGATAAAGCTTACTTAATTTTAGCCTTTCCTTCTCCTTTAAACATAATAATATATTCCTCTTTTTATAGAGCAAGCCTCTGAATGTTGAATACTTGATGATGGATGAATCTATCTTGCTACCACCAACTGGAACACCCCTCACGGGCATTGATTTTGTGAAGCGCTTGCCTTGTGGCGATGTGGAAAGAACACGCAGAGTAAGTTTTTTTTGTTTTTGAAAGCTAGGAGACCACAGAACATAATGAAAATGTTTTTGTTTGTTTTTTTAAATCGCTGTTAAAGAATAAGTAAACGTTTAAAACAAGTGAATGTAAAATTGATGAGTGCTATTCTAAGCACTTTTGTCATTTGAATTCATTATTTATTTAGTTTTTATTCCAAGATATTAAGGGATACATGTACTGTTAATATGAATGAATTTTGTTACAACAGCGCCACCTGCTGGTCATTTTCCCACCAGTCTGACTAGCAAGTAGTCAAGGAAGTTGTCAGGAGAAAGAAAGAGGCTGATGTTCTTCTGCTTAGGAAAGATTTGACAAATGTTTATAATTTTATTCCTAAGCAGAACATCAGCCTCTTTCTTTCTCCTGACAACTTCCTTGACTA
This sequence comes from Xenopus petersii, assembly GCA_038501925.1. NCBI lineage: Eukaryota > Metazoa > Chordata > Amphibia > Anura > Pipidae > Xenopus > Xenopus petersii. The sequence goes on along the minus strand of CM076689.1, from coordinate 32,982,056 downwards.
CTTGGTGGTCAGACTGGTGGGAAAATGACCAGCAGGTGGCGCTGTTGGAACAAAATTCATTCATATTAACAGCACATGTATCCCTTAATATCTTGGAATAAAAACAAAATAAATAATGAATTCAAATGACAAAAGTGCTTAGAATAGCACTCTCATCAATTTTACATTCACTTATTTTAAACGTTTACTTATCCTTTAAATCGTTAAAACATACTTTTATGATGATTTGTTTCTGAAAGATTTATTAGACATGTGCTGTATTCAGTGTATTCAGCGAGTAGTTTGCCAACTCTAAAAACCCCTACCATGGTTCAAAACAGCCAGGTTCCTTTGACAGAATACTGATATATAGCATGGATTAAATTAAAGGGAAACCAAGCAGAACAATGCTTGTGAAGCCTCTGTTCCAAAAATGATGTTGTCCAGCATTACTATACACCATTCTAATTTTCTATTGTAGAGAAGTTTTAACAAAGTCCTAAGTTAAAGAGATGTTGTATTATTATTGGGCCACATTCAATTCAGTGAGTAAAGCTTTATCTCATTATTCAAATTCACATTGAAGTTTCCAGTTTTCACTCAAGAGAATAGGTGTAGTCCATCTGGAATTGCATCTGCCCCATTTTATGTAATATTTAGGGGTTTATTTACTAAAACTCTACTTCTTCCTGTTTTTTTAATAAAACAAACTCGACCTAACTCACATCCACTATTTTGGCTAATTAATTAATAATTCAGTTTGAAAAAGTTGCAATGAACAAAGCCTGCAACAATATTGAGCGTCAAATCTATTTGTGTGACAAAATAGTGCAACTTTTTTTTGAATTGTCATGCGGCAAACTCAAATTCGTCATTTGTCGACAAAAAAAACTTGAATTAATCGAGTTTTTGAGTAAAAACTAGCATGAAACTCCCCAAAAGACCTGAAACGGTGAAGGCACAAAACATCTTCAAAAGGTTAAAGGGACCTCTGCCATTGACTTTTATATGAATTTGACAGGCTTTAGCTGGAGTGTTTTTTGAATTCAAGTTTTTTTTTTTTCTTTTTTTTGCTGCTTTGGGGCATAATCAGCACTGTTTAATATGTTGCCTATATATAAATACATGTTAATAATAATAAAAACTCAAAAAATTCTAGTTTTATTGTTCTCTAAAAATTCAAGTTTTCACAAAAAAAAACAACCTTTAATAAATAGACCCCTTAGAATCTGCAGAATTCAGCACCGAACTGCAGTAGCAGTTTTTAAATTGCCTGTAAAAATACCAAAAATGTATGTCAAATATTTTAGTTTCTTATGGAGCATATGACTGTGCTGCCCTTTCAGCCTACACACAGCCTTAAATGGATTCCTTACGGTTGCAGCCCTTGTGTTGCCATTATCCTGTCCAATCCGTTAGCACACAGGTGATTAAATGTATTACTACTCCTCAAACAGTACAATGTATTATTGTGCTGCCAATCGCTGTTATTCAGAACCTTTATTATAACCCATGTCTATTCATCGGTCTCTACTGTATATTTAGCGTGATTTGTTTCATGCTCAAACTACAATAGGTTATTGCTGGAAAATGCATGACCTTTCTAGGAAACCCCATCTGAATGATTGCATTATGAACATTTATTCTTTCCCTCTTGACAAGAATAGCTGTTCCGCCTCCATGTTATTGAGCAGGCAATTTCCTAGAATCCTATTCTGAAGATTGAGGTCCTGCAATTTAAAAGTAATTTAGGGTTGTGTTTTTTTTTTTTTTTTTGGTGTGAGGATTGTTACCAAGGAAATGAGCAATAACAGCCTGAACTAGAAAAAAAAAAATCTGTCCTCAATTTCTCTTGCTGAGGTCCGCTTCCTTTTCATGGACCTGTTTCTACTCTTTGGACTCATTGCTACTTTAATTACACATATTAAAGTGATATTAACTACTGCCTTGACTACTGCAACTCCTGAACTTCCCATATACATTTCCAGAGCTCCAATCTGTTCTAAATGCTGCTGCCAGACTCTATCACATCAATTCGTCTTGATAAAAGTCTCAGGAACAGACTGAAACGCTGACTTGTATTTAATAAAATTAACCTTTTAAACTAAACAAAAGTTCCCAGTGTGCACCTCACTTTTTGTGTGTGTATATATATATATATATATATATATGTATATGTATATATATGTATATATATGTATATGTATATATATGTATATGTATATATATGTATATGTATATGTAATAGTACAAACACCTGCACTCTGTCCACTTTTTTCTCCAGGCCGGGTGCTCGGTCAAAGTCTTTATATATGCATAGAATGGACCAGCACACCGTTTTCTTCAATCAAACGTGTTTATTCAATACACACTGTGCATCCAACCGTTTTCTTCAATCAAACGTGTTTATTCAATACACACTGTTGGATGCACAGTGTGTATTGAATAAACACGTTTGATTGAAGAAAACGGTGTGCTGGTCCATTCTATGCATATATGTATATGTATATATATGTATATGTATATATATGTATATATATATATGTGTGTGTATATATATATATGTATATGTGTGAATATTGATATCGAACATTAGAGATGGCGCGAACTGTTCGCCGGCGAACTTGTTCGCGCGAACATCGGGTGTTCGCGCTCGCCGGAAGTTCGCGAACGTCGCGCGACGTTCGCCATTTTGGGTTCGCCATTGTTGGTGCTTTTTTTTGCCCTCTCACCCCAGACCAGCAGGTACATGGCAGCCAATCAGGAAGCTCTCCCCTGGACCACTCCCCTTCCCTATAAAAACCGAAGCCCTGCAGCGTTTTTTCACTCTGCCTGTGTGTGCTGAAGAGATAGTGTAGGGAGAGAGCTGCTGCCTGTTAGTGATTTCAGGGACAGTTGAAAGTTTGCTGGCTAGTAATCGTTTTGATACTGCTCTGTTATTGGAGGGACAGAAGTCTGCAGGGGTTTGAGGGACATTTAAGCTTAGGTAGCTTTGCTGGCTAGTAATCTACCTTCTACTGCAGTGCTCTGTATGTAGCTGCAGTGGGCAGCTGTCCTGCTTCTGATCTCATCTGCTGACTGCTGCAATAACAGTAGTCCTTGTAAGGACTGCTTTTATTTATTTTTTTGTTCCAATACAGAGCAGTATCAAGCAGATTACTAGCCAGCAAACTTACTATCATCTGTCCCTGAAATCACTAACAGCTCTCCCCCTACACTATCTCTTCCAAGCACACACAGGCAGATTTTTCAGATACATTTTTGCCCTTGATCCCCCTCTGGCATGCCACTGTCCAGGTCGTTGCACCCTTTAAACAACTTTAAAATCATTTTTCTGGCCAGAAATGTCTTTTTTAGATGTTAAAGTTCGCCTTCCCATTGAAGTCTATGGGGTTCGCGAACCGTTCCCCAACCGCTCGCATTTTTGCGCAAGTTCGCGAATATGTTCGCGAACTTTTTTTCCGACGTTCGCTACATCCCTATCGAACATGTACTGTTTCCTTATTTCATGTCTACCAAACATCTAACTAGAAGAATGAGTTGTAAATACTGTATGTAAGAGAGATGTTAGGGCCTAGTAAGGCAATAGTAAAGATGTGAGAGAGGAGGTTGGCGTTCAGCTTTAAGTTAACTTTTTATTATAGGATGTCCTATTGCTGTCAAATTTGCAGTTGGTCTTCATTATTTTTATTTATAATTTTAGAATTGCCATTGTGAGCTTCGAATTTTATTATTGTTACTTTATATTCCCTTTCTTTCTATTCAGTCCCTCTCCTATTCATATAGGAATATAATTTGGAGGACACACACTATAATTGATGCTGAGGTGTTAATCCCATGGAGACCGCCCAAATTAGGCCTAAATCCAAAACAAAACATAAGGATTGCACACTCAATTATAAAAAGTCAAAAATGTATTTCATTAAAACACTCACGTCTCAGCAATTGGCCCAGTGATTGGCCCTACGCGTTTCAACCACAAGAGTGGTCTTCATCAAGGGTAAAATCCATAAAGTACAAAAAAAGATAAAAGGGCATTTTATATATCTTTTTTTACTTTATGGATTTTTCCCATGATGAAGACCACTCTTGTGGTCGAAACGCGTAGGGCAAACCACTGGGCCAATTGCTATGTGTGTTTTTATAAAATTAATAAATTTTTTACTTTTTATAATTGAGTGTGCAATCCTCTCCCATTCACATTCCAGAGGATGAGATGAATGTAGGCAAATCACAATGGATGCAGGCCTTTGATCAGGCACTCCATAGGTATCAGTTGGGCCAATACCCAATATAGGCATCACTGATCAGAAATCCAAAACATTAGTGCCCACATTGCATGTACCATGTCCACCAAAAAGTTACATTTAAAGGAGAAGGAAAGCTACGGAGGCATTTTATTACCAATAGATTAACTGCAATAGTGCAAGCTAGAACGCTATATTTATTCTGTAGAATGTTTTACCATACCTGAGTAAAAAGCTCTAGAAACTCTGTTTGTTTAGGATAGCAGCTGCAGTATTAACATGGTGTGACATCACTTCCTGCCTGAGTCTCTCCCTGCTCTGGGCTCAGATTACAGTAGAGAAGGGAGGGGGAGAGACAGAGGAGCAAACTGAGCATGCTCTTGCCCAGGGCAATGAGGTTTAAGCTGAAGGCAGGAAGTCTGATACAGAAGCCCATGAGTACACAATAGAAGGAAAGAAATGCAGTATTTATTTTGACAGGGGACTCAGAGCAACATTACTTTGGGGGTTTACTGGTAAATTTAGATGGACCTTTCTGATAAGGCTTACTTAGTTTTAACCTTTCCTTCTCCTTTAAAGCCATTGTATGTTTACCTATTTTAATCTATTACGGTTTCATGTTTTTCTTTGTATTTTCCCCTAGACTTGCTATGGATTCCTAAATATCTGAAGCAGGTTTATAAAAGTTAGTTTGCGGAAATTTGCCTCTGTATGTGCAGAACTATTCATTTTGTCAGTTTGCTAGCTAATATTTTTACTTTTTGACCACTTATTTTATGGCCTTTTATTTTTAGTATTGGGCCTTTGGGCAAACTATCTGAATACCCTGGGGTCCAATGAAATACTATTGACCACTGACTGCTTATATGTCAGACACACAATCCTCACTCAGATTTTGCTTAAGAAGGCATTTGTTTATCTTAAGAAGGCATTTGTTTAGCCTTTTGTTCTCAGAACTGGAATATTATTACCAGGACTGTAGTCTTCGGTCTGCTGTTACATAGGGATTTTAGGTACATTTTAGTTTAAGGGGGTGGATCACCTTTAAGTTAACTTTTAGTAGATTATAGAATGGCCAATTCTTAGCAACTTTTCAGTTGGTCTTCATTATTTATAGTTTTTTAATTGTTTGCCATTTTCTTCTGATTATCTCCAGCTTTGAAATGGGGATCACTGACCCCATGTTAAAGGGGTTGTTCACCTTCCAAACACTTTTTTCAGTTCAGTTTTTTCAGATTATTCCCCAGAAACTTTTTTTCAATCACTTTCTATTATTTATTTTTTATAGTTTTTCCAAAATCTAAGTTTAAAATTGAATGTTCGTGTCTGTGTTGTTTGAGTCTGGCAGCTCAGTAATTCAGGTGCAGACTCTGAACTGTTACAGTTTTGCAACATTTAGTTGATACATTTCTCAGCAGCATCTCTGGAAATATTAGCAACTATTGTATCAATTCTAACAGCTGCCTTTAATGAAACCCATGGATTCAGCTTAACAGGGACAAAGATAAGAAATGGATCAACTAAATGTATCAATTTACAACAGTTTACAGGGTCGGTGACCCCCCCTCCCAGAGCTGCTTAAGAAGGTGAAAAATGCCACTTTATACTTCAATATTAGAAAAACTATGACACATAGAAAATAGAAAGCAACTGGAAAAAGTTATCTCTGGCGATCTATCTGAAAATAAGTTTGAAGGTGAGCAACCCCATTGAATACAAATGCACTATTGTTGTTGTTACTTTTTATTACTCCTCTTTCTATTCAGGCCTCTCCTATTCATATTCCAGTCTCTTATTCAAATCAGTGCATGGTTGCTAAGCTAATTTGGACCCTAGCAACTAGACAACTAAAATTGCAAACTGGAGAGCTGCTGAATATAAAGGTAAATAATTCAAAAACCACAAATAATAAAAAATGAAAACCAATTGCAAAGTGTCTCAGAATATCCTCCTCTACACCATACTAACTGTTAACTCAAAGGTGAACAACCCCTTTAACATATCAGAGATCTCTCATAGATAGAAGAGACACACAATGACTATGTAACTGGTGTGACTCTTATGTGTGTAACTTATTAAAGACGGCCAGGGTCTTTATTGAACTTGTACATTTATGGTCTAACCTGAATTAGAAAGAAACTGATCTACTTGAGAAATGTGAAGTGAAACCAGGTTGTTCTCTGAAACCTGCCACTTAAAATATTCCTGGAATCACCTACCATCTGCTATGTGCAGGAAGGTCATTTACTCAAAAAGAATTGTGACGTGTCTTATTGAGAACAGATGATTTTGTGGTTTTAAACTTGCAGACTTTCCCTTTCATTGTGTCTGAAATCAAATATAAGTGTGGAGTAATCTATCAGACATACTTCAAACAAAATGTTGCAAATTCCTCTGTAATATAGTACAGGTAATTCTTAGGAGGGAGCTGAAAAATGTAATTCTATTCTCGGAAATCTCCATCACTGTTTTCATTTATGCACTTTATACTTTATGCACTTCTGCTCCTTTATTATGTATTTTGAAATGCTTGTGGATAAGACAGTTTCAGTGCTTAGGTCTTTTATACGAGTGTCAGTACAACTGCTCATTTGGTCCCTCTCTGCTGACCATGGAGTTAGGGAGGCCCATTAATCAAAGGTCGAATTTCGAATTCATGTGAATTTGTTTTTCATTTGACTATCCTCACAATTGGACTGGGAGGTTATTTAAGAAAAAATGTAAATGTCTAATATTCGATCGAATGGTTCCGACCCGAAATTTGAATCATATTCGATTCGTACAAAGTTTTTCTTGAATGTCAAGGCTATTAACATCTCCAAATGCCCTAATGGACCTCTGCCATTGATTTGTACATGAACTCGGCAGGTTTTAGGTGGCAAATATTCAAATTAGGACTATTTCCATGGTCGAGGTGTAATAAATCTCACATTCAAATTTACATTCACATAGGGGGATTAAAATTCGAATGTTACTATTCGAACCTTTATAAATCTGTCCCAAAATGTGTATAAATGTACAGGATAGTCTGACGCACAATACTTAAATGGTAGGATGGTTTCTGTATGTACTGAGGAGTGTAGATATGATTATTCTCATGCTAGAGCCCCAGAGTTCTAGAAGAGCAACTACAGCTAGGCAAATAAATAATATTGGTTTGGTGCATATTAAACTGCATGGGCATGATTACATGATGTGGTCAGCCAATTTAGCTTACTTTGAGCTTATGCCTTGCCATTGATATACAGTATTTATGGGTCACGAGAAAAATGGAACACCAAAGGAGCCAATTATTCGCCCGTTAAAAAATAGAAATTTATTGAAGAATCATTAAAAATGGCGAAGGCCTGCCCAGAACATATTGTAGGCTGCCTGCTTTACATGTTTCGTGGCTACTGGCCACCTTCTTCAGAAGCTAGTATTCATGGGTGCCTTGCTCATTGTCTGGACCTTTTCTACCCGTGAGCCACATTTAAATGTAAAATAAGTTAGAGAGCAACATATTTTGCAAGAGGTTCCTAGGGGTGTGAAATATGGAATGGTATTGGCAATTGGTAGCCCTATGTGAACTTACAGCCTAAGGGAGCGTCTGTTTGGCAGTACACATGGTTTTTGTACAAGTAAAACTTGCCTTCAAGACAGAAATTCAAAAATAAGCACCCGCACCCACTGGGAGCAACATCCAAGGGATCAGAGAGCAACATGTTGTTCACGAGCCACTGGTTGAGGATCACTGGTCTGGACAGACCATTCTGCAATGCTATTGACCTATTTGAGCTATGAGGCATTGGCAGGTTTAGAGGTTTTATCTCACTCTGACTTTCATTTAGATAAATTCATTTATGCCATAGAATAGCCAAACTAGACAAGTATATGTGTCTGTGTGTGCTTCTACCTTAGCTGATCGTCCTTTAGTCTTATCAACAGTGTTTGTGCAAACAATTTAGAAGACAGGTGTAAGCAAGTGACAGCGTCTCTTGTTCTGCTAATCAGAACCCCCCTTTCATGCTATTTTGTTTAAATTCCCGGTACCAACCCGAGTAAAATCCGGATGCTTTCTGGACAGTACTGTGAACATTTTTCCATATAGTGGCATCAGATACTAGGATAAAAAATATTTGAAAACACATTTCATATTGCACCGTGATAGCATAGTACATTTCTTCTTTATTAATTTTATTCAAATACTCAGGTCCAAATTCATCCATTTTCCGTGCACGGATTCCTGTAAAACTGTGTCAGTGTTGGGAAACTGTTTAAATTGCTTACTCGTGATAGACCAGAGATTAAGTCTGTTTCTTCCAGAACATTAAATATATTGTAATTTATGCTGTGCTTTACTGTAAAGTGCCTTTTAATGACACATAGGGTAGAATTGGAAAAGAAGGAAAAACAAATCCTAGTGTTGCGGGAAAGGTTGTAATGGGCGCTGCAACAAATATTTTTAAATATTATTACTGAAAATACTTAGCATCTTGAAACTTTTTTAGGATGTTCAGAAAGTAATTGGCACCAAATTTATGTTGTAAGCTTTATTTTAATCTTTTTTTTAGCACTGTCTGATATTACCATTTTTTATAAGAAATGACAGCACCATATTTACAAGAAGTGATATCAATGAAACAAATTCTCAGACTTGAGTCCCAGAGGATACCAATCTCCCGATGTAGCTTCATGGAGTCCACTTTTTTTTGGAGTAGTAGCTTTACATGATTTGCAATCCCATAGAACTTTCCTACTGAATTCTCTATTGGATAATAGGCTGCTCTCAACTTAAAGGGCACAGTTAATAAAAAGAGTATGCTAGTGAAACTCAAGAAACATGCTGCATGGCTATTATTATTGCTTTAAATAGTGTGCTGGCTTGTTTTCAAGCACTAGTAGGAAGTTATGGACAACCTGTATTGCTTCCTGTTTGAAAACCAATCTAGTATAAGGAGCAGCTGTTTAAAATGCCTTACTGTGTACCATGGCCTTTATATAGCTATGCTGCAGATATGAGATCTGGAAAACCCATTATCCTGAAAGCTCAAAATTACATGAAGGCCATCTCTCATAGACTCTATTTTTATCAAATAAGGAAATTTAATATATATATATATATATATATATATATATATATATATATATATTTTTTTTTTTTTTTCTTTTTTCACTGTAATAATGAAGCAGTACCTTGTACTTGATCACAAAGATATAATTAGGATATAATTAATTGTTACTGGGGGCAAAACAAGCCTATTGGGTTTAATTAATGTTTAAATGATGTTTTGGTAGATATAAGATGGGAAGATCCAAATTACAGAAAAACTCTGTATCTAGAAAACTCCAGGTCCTTAACATTCTGTATAATAGATCCCATACCTGCATTTCTAAATGCAGTAAACCACACACATTAGTAGAACGGTGTTGTTACTGTATTTCAGTTTACCTTTACTTTACCTTTTGACATGTTCCAAGATATAGATCCAGAGGCTGCAGGATTGTTTCAGGATTTTCTGAAAATGATTTTTTGTGGGGCCCAGAAGCTTCAAGTATTTATTATCCTGCTGCTGGCAATCCATTCAATATATGCATCTGAAACAAAATACTCTGTTTGGAATTTAATTTTGGTGTCTGGAGTTTTATAAATATTCCAGAAACAGTAGAATGCATGCTCTGATTGTAATTAACAATAGCCAAAGGCACTCTGCAAAGGTTTAATTTGTCTATAAATTAGGGCTGTACCGAATGCAGAATTTGTTTTGGGATTTGGCTAAGATTTGGCCTTTTTCAGCAGGAATCAGATTCGGCAAATCCCAGTGCCTGGTCAAATCGAATCCAAAAAAAATTACAATAACTTTTTAGAGGTTCTCTTTCCCCATTTGTTTCACTTATTTACATATGCAAATTAGTTTGGATTTGGTTCGGGATCGGGCTGAATCTTTCTCAAAGGATTCAACATTTGACTAAATCCTAAAATAGTTGATTTGGTGCATCCCAACTATAAATTACTAAATAGCCTGTGTGTTAGAGGGCTAAAAAAAAGACAGAACAGCTGATTCCCTCCTTCCCAGATGGATGCTTTCTTCTATAGACCGCATACATAGCAATATTTGAGAGCGTACCCTCCATTCATCAGAAGGAAGAGAAATGCTGGTTTGGGGACAGAAGTAGTAGCTGGCTTGTGATCAGGCCATGCAGGTGAAAATAATTTCTGAGAATATGTGAAGAAAGCTCATTCTTAGAAATGGTTTTCCAAGATTAGCATTCTTGGAAGACAATCTATATGTAATACGGTTGCACTTTTTGCTGCTGAGCAACAAACACTTTTTTGATGAAAATCTGCAAAGCAGGAGCAGTGCATGATACAGTATATAGTGAATAAAGTACCCCCTCTTGTAAATGATAAGGATGTTATAAGTTACCGAGGAGTTTCATGACCATATGTTTTTATACAGGTCATGGAACTCCGAGGTAACTTCTAATATCCTCATAATTTGCAACTGGGGGTAAAAGGATAAAACAGGATAAAATGTTGTTGGGAGGTCTTAGTGATGCGATAGTGGGAAGGTGGAGACGCAGCCCATGGGAGGCGGAGACGCAACTCATGATCGGCGCGTATACTATGGTCAAGATCCCGCGAGAAGTGAGCACAGTGACGCCAATGCGGAAGTCTATTTCTAGACGCACACTACACGGACCCAATCACTTTCGCCTTGACAAAGCTTCTAAGCGAAACGCGCGTCGGCGTTCTCTTGAAAATTTATCTCTGCATCATAACGAATTTGATTCTGAATAACATTCCATTAGGGGAATTATACTGGATATCTTCATGGGGGCAGGAAATTTGATCTAAATACTTTGCTATACCACCTCTTCCATCTTCCTTCCATTCTAAGGGGCCGTGAGTTTGTGGTTTTTTAGGGCTACTTAGCCTCTTTTAATCGTTAGGGCAATTTAAATTACAAGACCACAGCTCCGGTTACCCTGTCCTGCCTTTACTTTGTGGTGTCCCAGGCTCTAGAAACAAAATAGGCAGTTAGTTTTCGGGACAACTCCGCCTACTATTATTTCCAATTTTCTCCTAACTCTAATCCTGAAATATGATCGAATAACCTTTTAACCCATTTTGAATTTTGGCCATCTCTTTACCAACTCCTTTTTAACTATTTAATTAATTACCAAGTCTCATTTTTTAACCTATTTATTGCACTGCACTTTATAGGTGCCATATATTGCAACACTAATTTTATCATAATTATCTGGTTTAATTACACTTTGTATAAATCAATGGATGAATTTATCTAATAAGGGGTACTACCGGAATCTATTGGTGGGGTAATATACCCATTGGATTTAGAAATAATTAATTTTGTTATTAGCCTTCTGTACTGATTAACTTCACCTTATTTATTTGCACTAGCACTTTAATTAACTTATTAACCAGCACTTTATTTAATGAATTATTATTATCAGCAATCAGTCTGATTCCGTAATTTATGGTCAAATTTGACTTGGTATAGGCATAGAAACTTCTATTTGGTGGGGTTTTCTTTTTCTCTATAATTATATTGGTACTTTATTATTATACACAAATTTCAGTGAGTCATGTGACAGAAATAACATCAGAACTCACCGTTTATAACTGATGACATCAGAACTCACCGTTTATAGGGATATAATTTACAAGATATTCATAGCTTTTGTGTATTATATAAACATAATATAGCACCAGGGGCGCTTCCATAACGAGGCCGCTTAAGAATCTTGCCTCAGGCGGCAAAATGTGGGTCAGTCAAGGGGCGGCATTTGGACTGTTGCAGGAAGAAAAGAAACTTGCTTGGCAATTTTGGCAAATGTAAATATGCGCTGCGAGCCAGCACATAATGTGCTTGCACCTTCACCTTCCAGTCAGTTCCCTCCTACTGGCTGCTGCCCCTGACCCTGACTTGCCCGCTGGGATGTGTGGAGTGCGGTGCCAGTCTAGGGCAGCAGGTCTGTGTGAGGCAGAGTTTATCCACAAGAAGAACCAGGTACTGTACTGTACTTACATAACAAATATTTGGAATAAATAATATAATAGTTGTACTGCCTGTCTGTCTTTTATTTGAATTCTCCACTACCATTCCATTGTGTGTGTCATCAAAAAGCCAGTATTTATAATTAGTCTGCTCAAGTGCCCTCAATGCCTGTTACTGTGTATACAAATTACCATACCAAAATAAAATTGTTGACAATTAATAAATAATAGTGGCGTAAGTTACCTCTTGCCGTCGCCACCTCGGACCAGGCGAAGTGCAATAGAGTAGATAGGAGGATCTTCAAAAATAGTTGAATTATTTTCAAAGTCCCAAATAACGCTGGCGTCTTTTACATTTTTTGTGGTACCCTCCTCCCCCCTACATTTCCTACATATGGTACCTAAACTATACACTGGGCACATGTGTAGGGCAATATAAGACCTCTATTTTATTTAATGAATGTTTCCCAGGCTTGTGTAGTGTAATGTCGTTTATAAGACATAGTATGTGGGGGCGTGGCATGGGGGGCATTGCCATGCTTTCGCCTCAGGCAGCAGAAAGGCCAGAATCACCCCTGTATAGCACCTTCCAAAAGTGTTCAGATCATTGACCACTTCAATTTAGTACATAACAAATAATTCTCTGGGAGAATCCTTATTTCAAAGAACTGAATCTCAAATGTTACGTCACAATAAAATAAAGCAATCAAACATGCTATTCATGTAAGTTGTCCTTTAGCTCCCTTAGTATTTTCTAGAGCAAATTTTTGCAGCTGTAGTAATTGCTCCTATTCTCCAAATCAATCATTTAGAGAGAGAAACATGTTGAGCTCTTATAAGTATTGTAAATTGCCGCGAGACATTTAATTTAGTTGCATATAACACAAGTGCTTTTTGTATTGTTACAATAAAACTTTTATATTTTGCATTTTCACATGTCACATGAATTTGCTCCAGTACACTGATGCGAGTTGCAGCTTGCTTTGCGTTGTCTGTTGTTTATAATATTATTGTAACAATGTTTTGCTATGAACTTTTTGCTTATTGTGTAAGATAACAATTGAACATTTATGATACAGCATATACTATAATATGTATGTTTAATGCTTTCTAAACCACATTTGCAAAACTCATCCCCAAAGAGACTTCCGTGACCGACTATTTTAATTTGGTTTCTCTGTTCTGCAGGCTATACGTGTCTTTTTTATGCTAAGGTCACTGTCATTACAACTACGGAAGGAATTAGAAACCCAGTTACCATTGACAAGGGAAGAGGATCTCATAAAGATAGACGACGTTTTAGACTTAAGTAAGTATTATGCCAATGTCATGTGTAAATGTTTAGTGATAATATTAGAATCCATTTGAAGGTGGCGGGTGAGGAGAGCCGGAGAAGAGCTCAGCCCGCACCCGCTCACCACCTACGTAAATAATCCTGCGTAAACCCACGGGTATCAGGTCGGCCTGCACATCACTAGTTTCCATTAGTCTTTCTGTAGTGCTTTGTGTTCAAAAGAATACTAAAAGTAACAGTGAAAATATATTCTTCCAGCGAGAGAAAAAACAAAACAAACGATAATAAAATATCGAATGCATGTAAAATTGTATTTTTTATAGATTTCAGAAGCAAATATATATTTTGTATGTATCCTAATTCAGTTTTTGAATACCGTTTTTGAACAGTTTCCAAATTATTTATATAGTGCCCCATATTATTGATTGTTGCATATTATTGATTGTTGCTGATCTCTTATTAAATTTATTAGAGACATTTATAAAATTAAACAAGCACTCGAATGGTGTTGGGCTTAAAAACTAAACAAAAGGTTCTAAGAATTTGTAATATTGTAGTTGCTAGTCTGGTTGTATATATTGAAAATCACACAGTAGTGAGGGTATTTTTTATTCTAAATCACGACTATGAATTTTTATTTATATATATATATATATATATATATATATATATATATATATATTTACATTTTGAGTTGTCAAGATTTTGCGATTTTAATTTGGTTCTTTAGGCAAATGCCATACATCAAAGCTCTGCAACTCAATGCTCTCAGTTAGGTAAATGCAAAGAGTTGTGAATCTGGATAAAACATGGCAATGCAAGGTACAAAGTACAAAAAAAAGGGTGCACTTTGAATACAACTTGTTTTCCAAAGAACTTCACATATGGCTTGGCTCCCCTTGATTCTGTTTAGTTACAAAAGAGAAGTTTTCTTCAAACTGTGTTTCTTCAAACTGGGTCATAATTAGAAAACTTAATTGTAGAGACAAATTTTATCATAGCCATTATAATTAATTTCCATTGCACCTACAAAGGAATTCCTCTGTGCTAAGCACAAATCAGTTGCAGATTATTCACCACTGATTTAAGAAACATATTTTCAGAGGGGAAATTCAGTTTTTGCTTCATGATTTGCTTTTTTTACATAGGATTTTTCAATTACAGTAAGCCAATGATCATCACTGTGTTAATTCTAATTGTTGGACACTAGTGCATCTGCCTATCATGAGATGCTAAATTGGTCTTTACTTCACACTAGGCTGAAACTGTACATGTAAATGTACAGGGCCTTTGTTGGCTTCTGCACAAGCTTTAGTGCCTACTATTTCTACAGGGTGGTTATGATTTAAATGATTTATGATTAGGGGGAAATATAATAAGTCTGTAATGGTAAAAACAGTCGCAATGTGAAGATTTATGCCTCTGCATGAATATATTTTTGCGCACCCAGAAACTGTAAAGATTGCGAATTTTAATGTTTGATAGTCCGCAGTGTATGTAATAAAACATCTCACTGAAAAAGTTATGATTTGCGCCAAAAGATTACACCACCTTCAAGCATGTCTTAAATGGGCTCAATCAAAATTTGTGATGCAATAAAAGACTAATGAAAAATAAGACATTGCAAAATTCTAATTTTTGTTGTTATTATAACAAATTTGTATTAAAGGAGAAGGAAAGCTACCGTGGCAGTGTATTGCCAATAGATTAGCCACAATAGTGTAAGATAGAATGCTGTAGAATGCTTTACCATACCTGAGTAAACCGCTCTAGAAGCTCTCTGTTTGTGTAGGATAGCAGCTGCCATATAAGCTTGGTTTGACATCACTTCCTGCCTGCTCACTCATAGCTCTGGACTCAGATTAAAGCAGGGATGGGAGGAGGTGGAGAGGAGCAAACTGAGCATGTTCATGCCCTGGAGGTTTTAGCTGAGAACAGGAAGTCTGATACAGAAGCCCATGTGTACACAATAGAAGGAAAGAAATGCTGTGTTTCTTTTGACAGAGGCCTCTGAGCAGCATTACTTTGAGGGTTTACTGGGGTATTTATATAGACCTTTCTGATAAAGTTTACTTTTTAACCTTTCCTTCTCCTTTAACATTCAATTTTTATTACATTCCCCACATAGACTATTATAATATAAAGCCACATACCTTAAATGTTACCATTTATAATTATGGACAATTTTTAACAGTTATACAAAATAATGTTTACCCACTGACATTAGGCATCTACCAGTTGTGCTATGTGTTCTTATCACTTGCTTAATTTGTGTTTGAATCCTTAGTATGTAGTTTTCGTAGTCCACTGAGCTCTGCGGCACTGCAAAAACATACACGTCGCCATGCACTGCCATGGATAAGCTTCGAAGAAACAGGAGTTGGCACTTAACCTTTAATGATGGTTCCACACATAAATAAAGCCCTAGATATTTTAACAACAATGTATCTGAGGGTTTTCAAAACTTTTTTTTCTCATTCAAAATAGCAGAGGTAGTATTCAGGGATTGTGCAGCTTCAGATAACCATAACTCAAATGTGTTTCGGTTCACATTAGTCAGGGACTGATCAATATAAATGTTTTACTTTGCCTTAACACCTGCAAAACACAGAAATATTCTTACAACAAACAATGAAAGAAGAGACAATAGTTAATGTTAGAAAACATTTTCTATCGATAAAATGTAGTTTTTATATCAAGTCCATATTGGGTTTTTTTTTTTTTTTCTAGAATTACTTTCTTTTTAAGGTTATTGAGTAATATGCTGAAATCAGGAAATCTCCATTCAGTTAAAAGTTGCTACTGATCAATTTGAATTGATTACAGATTGCCAGTCAGAATCACTTAACAGACTTTTTTTTCTGACAGCTCCCTTAATATGAATTTACTGGCAGCATGTCTGTTGATAATTTAATACAGTGTGGTATAGAGTTTACTGAAACAGATGAAGTCAAGTAAATTGATTACAAAAATCTAGATTTATTTGAAACATCACACTGTAATTTTACTTTCTGTAAACAGCTTTAGTCTTGCATGTGTACCCATGTGTATCCATTGTTTATATTAGATTTTCTTGTACCATGCATCTTATACTGTATTCAAAGATTACTTTTTTTGAATAGAAAACAGAAAAGTTAGGGGGACGCCTCAAAAATCACAATCATGGTACTCTGAACCTCTCGGTACCTCTCACTTAAAATGTTAAACAACTGAAACAAGAGCGAATGCTTTGAAAGAAGCTTTTTGTACCCTTAGTGGATTAATTAGATCTGTCTCCATGGGGAATGCTCATTCACCCAGTCCTATCTTAAATCCATCCCAAGATTATTTTATTGTCTCACACCTTGTTATATTTAGGCCTAGTGTGCTCTTATTTAGTAAAGGAGAACTAAACCCTTTATGGTGATAAGTCCCCACTCACCCTCCTCCACTGGTCCCACTCCCTGCCTCCCCCCTGCACAGTCTTACCCCTGAATTCTGTCCCCTCTAGAAATAGTGACTGCACATGCAGAGTGAGTGCAGCGGTAATCAGTAATCTTTGTGTCTTCTTCCTCCCCTTCGGCAATTTCCGTCTTTTTCGGCGCATTTGCAGTTGACGTGAACAGGAACATTGC
Source organism: Xenopus petersii (assembly GCA_038501925.1). Classification (NCBI taxonomy): domain Eukaryota; kingdom Metazoa; phylum Chordata; class Amphibia; order Anura; family Pipidae; genus Xenopus; species Xenopus petersii. The sequence goes on along the minus strand of CM076689.1, from coordinate 32,964,920 downwards.
TCCAATTGCACATGCACCAATATGCCACTCACTTCATGAAGATTACCGTAGATAGAAGATGGCACCCGTGAGTCCCTCTGCGCTCACTCTGCATGTGCGGTTACTATTTCTAGACAGAATTCAGGGGTAAGACTGTGCAGGGGAGAGGCAGGGACGGAGCCAGTGGAGGGGGGCCACTGGGGACTTATCACCATGGGGGGTTTAGTTCTCCTTTAAAGGCCTTGAATCCCCAAAATAAAAAATGTGAAAAAACAACTCTAATGCAGTGGAATCACATGATTATATCCTTCATTTTCACCTAAAACCTAGTGAGTTTTTCATTTGAAAAACATAATTGTGCAGAAAAAAAGAACTCATGTTTTCAGCAATCAATTAATAAAACAATAATAAATATTCACTTGATGGGATCTATTAAACGGCTCTGTCCAGAAAGCTCTGAATTACAGAAGGGCCAGCTCCCATAGACTCCGTTTTATCCAAATTATTAACATTTTTAAAAATGATTTCCTTTTTCTCTGTAACAATAAAACAGTACATTGTACTTGATCCAAACTAAGTTATAATTAATTCTTATTGGAAGCAAAACCAGCCTATTGGGTTTATTTAATGTTTATATGATTTTCTAGTAGACTTAAGGTATGAACATCCAAATTATGGAAAAATCCATAATACCTGGAAAACCCCAGGTCCCGAGCATTCTGAATAACATGTCCCATGCCTTGGTTTTCCCCTGTTTTTGGTAATATAGCCAATTATACCAGGCTTCTTTAAACCTAGGTATGGTATTGTTACATATTCCTGTGTTATACTTAATTTTAATTATGTGTAAGTTTAAAATCAGAAGTCTTTAAATACAGAGCATGTAACCTGAACATGTTTAAACTGTATAAACATACCATGAATTTAAGTACATCTCTTTAATGCTAAAAGGATTCTTTTGATGGAGTTTAATTGCTATAGTTAACAGAACCGTTCTATAAACCGCTTTAATGAAGAGAAGTACTAGAGTGAGGCCTTTTTAATTGTTTAAGGTCAAACATATTAATATGGATTAAATGCTTCTGCAAAACTAAACATTTTATGCTTGTATACTGTGTGAATGATTCTTTGGTTATCAGTAGGAACATCTACAAAGCACAATGTATTAGATAATGTATTTATGTGATTATACCTATATTAAGAAAAAGCAAAAAAATGAATTCTGTCAATGGAGAACTAAAGCTCAAAAACACTTGTGCGTTTCTAAACTCCCATGTGGTTTTCGCAGCTGAATACCTCTGCTTAGTGCCATTCAGGTTCTTTCTTTGCCACAGCGAGGTTTTTAAAGCATGGCACTAAAAACCTGCCAAGCTGTTTATTTTTTGTCAGGGAAAATAAAAAATGGTTGCCAACAGGCCAAGGTATTTGGATGCGGAAAGTCACAATTGAGTTCCTAAACTCCCGCATGATACCAGGGTTACTCAGTGTATTACATATTCTAAGATATGCTCAAGGTAGACTTTACAGGCACACTAAAAAGAAAATAAAGAGCCATATTAAAGTCCACAAACAATTGGGAGAATTAGGAGAGCATACATACTCAGAATTCCTGCTTCAAAGTGCTTTATTGCTGACTAATAAACACACAACATGTTTCGCTAAGCGTAACACAGGAAGGAATGTATTGACCTTTAAAACACACCCTTCTTAAGTCCCAACCCTTACTGCCCAGGTAAAAGTTCAAACCATAATATCCAAAATCCAGCACATTCAGAGAAAAGGAGTCCTAATTCTAACATGATTTGTACAATACAATGGACATATTGTGCAAAGAAGTCCAAATTCCAAGTGTCCCCGTGTTATCAGATTGTAACATCACCAAGACCAATCTGTATAAAAAATAGTGCTTCACAAACTCACTGATAAGGCACCTGGCTACTGCGCACGAGGTGCCTACCTGGCACATTGAAATGCATAATATAATAACAGAAGCAATTTGACATTGTCTAGTAGTAGTGCTACAAGGGCAATTAAGTACTTGACCATTAAGTTTCCTATACAATAATTTCTGTATTCACAACTACCTTTAAGATATAATATACATTTCACCAGCAATTAGGTATTTTTACCATTACTTTCAATTCATCTATGTAGCTGCTGTTTTCTATGCTCAAGACCTGAAATAATGAAAAGGAAAAATGAGCATCATAGATATGGTTTTAAGCTACAGTAATCATTTAGTCCATACGGTATTACATTTTTGATGCATTTACCTTCAATCTGTATTAGTTTTTTCTGCCTGTCACCACCTCCCCTATCCAGTGTTGCGTCTTACAAGACACACCATTTAAGCTGCATGTGTCTTGAAACTTGTGTGTCTGTTTGAGTATTTTTCTTAAAGGGGAACTATCATGAAAATGTAATATATGCTTCAGCATACTGAATACGTTTTCTAAATATAATAAAATAAAAATTCTGTACCGTTTCTGAAATAATCAAGTTCATCTTCACTATTCCTCTCTCAGCATCTGTTTCTCTTCATTCTGTCTTCATTCAGGAGTTTGGTGTCAGATATTCATTGACAGTTAGATCCAATATATCTTGTAGGGGGTCTCCTTTTTCCTAGAAGATGTATTAGAGCTCACTCTATTAAAATCACCAGAAATCCTGTCTCTCTACATGCAGGATTTGTGTAAAAGGCAGTTATTTTGTTAGCTTTTGTTTGTACTGAAATCCATTATTTGAGTGAGCTCTAATGCATCTGCTAGAAAAGGAAGCCCCCCTATATGATATATTGGATCTATCAATGACTATGACACCCCACTCCTGAATGAAGACAGAAACAGATGCTGAGAGAGGGATAGTGAACATAACTTTATTATTTCAGAAACAATGCAGAATATTTAATTGATTGTATTTGGAAAGCTTCTTATTTCAGTGTGATAAAGCTTATATTACATTATAATTTTTGCGACAGTTTCCCTTTAAAATGTCTTATGTTACCCCTATGTTCCTGGATCCTGGTTTTAATCTTCCTTTTAGTTTGTCCAACATAGCCCAGGCATCAATGTACGAAATCACTAGCTTGGCACGCACTCCACAGGACTCCAGGTAGCGGTAAAAAAGTTTTTACTTTATTGCACAAACATATATTATCCTAACGCGTTTCGTGTGTTACCACACGTAATCAGAGGCATTAAATGACAATTACATTCACATGATTTAAAAAGCATTGGGAGCTTTCGTCACTAAGGACGTACTTCCTCCTTAAAAATTTCTCTTAACTCTTTCAAGGCTATTTGTTGTGTACATAGCCCAGGCAACACAGGCATTTTAAAAGATACACTACATGTGTTTAATTATTATTATTATTATATATCATTTTTAAGGTTATTCTCATTTCGCTGGGTGATTAATGTTAGCACCTTTGGTAATAGAGGAGCAACAGTTACACCCTAAACATGGAAAAGTCCATCCGTGCTACCAGGTTGACAAATTAAGCCTCTAGGAGGCAAATGTAATAAAATTCACAAAGAGAACAAATTCGCACACAAATAAGAATAAAAATGTTTATGCCACAATGTAATATTCTGCATTCGAATTTTATTGCATTGCGAATCTTAATTGCGCATTGCACACTTTTACAAAGCGTTTAAGGGTGTTGTAAACGTAATAACGTTTTCATTAAAGGAGAAGGAAAGGTCTTTTAACTTGGGGGCAAAAGTTAGGCATTCCCAAGTGATCGCATGTACTTGCCTGAAACCATGTGTTGGTGCTTCTATCAAGAAAACTGCAAGGGCCCAGGATTCTTCCAGCGAGCACCACCGAACAATCCTCTTCTGGGTTCTTCTTCTTTCTTCAAATTTCCCAGGACAGACGCATGTGCAGTAGAACGAAATAGTCAACTGTTTCGGTAGTACTGCGCATGTGCAGCCGCGAGAAAGAAGAAGCCAGAAGATGATCACTACGTGGTGCCTAACTTTTGGCACCCCCAAGCTAAAAGACCTTTCCTTCTCCTTTAAGAAGTTTTATTGCATACACGATGCACTGTTACAAACTATAAAATTTGCAGTCGCATGAGAGGCAAAGGATTTGCATAGGCAGAAATGTTCTCAATGATTGCAAATTAATTGCATATGTTTTTTCAATTAGCGACTTATTTCCCATTCGATTATAGATGTAGCGCACCCCTGCTCTTTGTGTGAGACCTGTTATCCAGCATGCTCGAGGTTTTCTGGTTTTCATAATTTGGATTTCCACACTTTGATTCTACTTAAAAAATACTATAAACATTAATTAAACCCAATAGGATTGTTTTGCCTCCAAAAAGGATAACATATATCTTAGTTGGGATCAAGTCTAAAGTACCATTTTATTACAGAGAAAAAGAAAATCGTTTTTAAAAAAAAAAAAAGTAATTATTTTATTAAAATGGAAAAGATGGCCTTCCCATAATTTGGAGCTTTCTGGAAAACGGATCTCATGCCTGTGCTATAAAACATTGCATTGTACTTTTTACGCCTCTACAAACAAATATGAAGTCCTGAGAAAACATTTGAAAAGTAACCATGTTGTAAAACAGTAGACTAATGTTGCGCACGACTGCAGATAGACAAACTTTTATTTTACTCATCACTTGATTCATTTAAAATCCTCTATCCTTTGACGTATGGGGCTATTTTAGTTGCTTGCTTACTGGAAATGCCATTTTCCTATACACTGTCACATTTCCTTAATTGCTTTATAAGGTAAACAAAACGGCAGTATTCCTTGCACTTTTCAAGACATTATGTAACTGGTTCCTACGTATTGATTTGTTGATTGGTACCTGTCTGCTGTAAGTTTTTATCCTTCAGTAATCCTCACTGATGTCATTTTAATGCACATTCCTGTAAAACTTTGAGCCTGTTGCCACACGTGTGTGTTTCAGTCAGTCTAAAAGTGCCCAAAAATGCCCCTAAAAGTACCAATTCTAAAACCAATACCTGAAGCACCAGTTCTGAAACTTTACAGTCTTTAAATGCTCTAGTGAGCATTTTAAGGCCATGCAATTCCTAAACTTTTTTTAAAACATGGGCTCTGGTTATAGAATTGGTCAGAACAAAATGCCTCAAACAACCATTTTATAAATGTCCCATTTCACTGGATGCCTGGCCAATAGTGATGTGCAGGTTGGGGTTTTCCTGACCCGCACCCGACCCTAAGCCGCCCTGCTCCGCCCTTTAACTTTAACTACAATGGAATAATCACACTTATTAACAAGAACATAGAACATTCAGAATTGAAGGGAAAATACAGTAAATGTGCAGGTTGTGATTTAAGTGATTTACTGTATATATCTTGGATGCTATAATATTGGTCATGCTGTCTCTGTTTGTTGCACTCCTCCATCCTGCTAAGAATATATTGACTTCTGGGCTTTCAGATGTAGTGGAAGCACAACCTCTAGCTCACATTTACAGCTGAGTTATTGACTGTTGCATGGTGGGTGGATGTAGGTTTTTCTACATCTTATTTTAACTGCCATCTGTCTTGTGACAAATGTTAAGACTGGTTTTGGTGGTAATCAACAAAGCAGAAATATTTAGTGCCTCCTACTTATGATGAGCCCTTGTGAGAACTGGCAGACATCCTACATTATGTACATGTGGTGTAAATGGGTGCACTTTAAAGTTAAAACTGCAGTGATTGAACTCTTTATGGAGCAAATAATCTTTTTAAATTTGATTGTGACAATATCTTTCATGAAACCAATTCTGTTATACAAAGTGAAGGCTGACATAACAGACTTAATCAAGGCATTGCTTATTAAGCATGCAGATAATTCTTAACATATATAACCTCTATGCATTTTGCATGAGTGAAATATGCCATATTACTTTTCGTCTGCCAGGGCATTTTCCAACCTTCTACTTCACAACTGCAATGTTTTTTGTGACATAATTCATATATACTATATATACTTAAATATGCAGCATTGATAATGTGATACTATAAGTATAGCTAATACTATTTTATTCAACTTTTATGAGGGAGAAAAAAAAGCTGAAGATAATTGTATAAATATAGCATAGTTTCCTTTAAAGGGGACACTAACTTTACATTGTTGTACATTATATAACATATATTTTAGTAATATCACTTGGTTTTCAATATCTGTATGGTTTTTTAAGCTTGGAACGCCCGATAACACTCTAGGGGGCAAATTTACTAAAGGGCGAAGTGACTAACGCTGACGAAAATTCGCTAGCGAAGGAAATAGACTCTGGCACTACATCGCACTCTTACACCAGATGAAGTTTCGATCTGGCGAAAGAGTATTGCTTCGCAAATTCTCGAAGATGCGGATTTTACTGAACTTTACCTCTTGTGCCAGACTTGCATTCACCACCTCAGACCAGACGAAGTGCAATAGAGTAGATAGGACTTCCTCAAAAAATAGTTGAAAATTTCCCAAAAAACGATGCCGACTTTTCAGTTTTTTCAGTTATGTGCCTATGATTACGTATCTTTTGATACGAAACGCGTTAGGACGCTGCTTTTAACATGAAGAAATAAAGCTACACTTTTTACCTCAATTGTCATGGCTGCAGGAGTGCGTGTATATTCATTTTTGAAGATTGGTTTCGCCTAAGCTACGGGTTCGGGGCATGGCACCCGGGCCATCAGACAGACGTGGTGAGTGCCAAACTATGCTGAATTCATTATATTCGAAGTAGAATTGTTTCGCTGCAAGTGAAGGGCCTGGGGTCTGGACACCCAGGCCATCCTGTTCCTCTCGGTCAGAATTACCGTCTGGTTGCTTGCTACTTTAATTGTTGGCGCTGTTGTCAATGAGTGTCATGCTCGATTTGTTTAAATTGGTTAAAGTGATTAGGAGTCCAACAATTTAAAAAGCAAGCTTACAAATTATCGCCAAGTTGGTCCATTAGAGATTAGAAGACAGCAATCTGTTTTTGTATATTTCAGGGTGATAGGCTGCAAAAGATCGTAATTTTTTTTTTTATAGGATACCCTGCTTCCCCCCTACATTTCCTTACATATGGCACATAAACTATACACTGGGCTCATGTGTTGGGCAGTATAACAACTCAATTTTCTTTTATTAAAGTTCCCTGGTCTTGTGTAGTGTAATGTATTTGCTGCAACATATACGTCCATTGAAATTTAACTTCCCGCTGTATGCAAATTAGCCAACACTAGCGCAACTACGCTTTGCTTGCTGAATTAACGCTAGCGAAACATCACCAGCGTTCGTCCCCCTGAACGCAACTTTGCATTTTAGTGAATTAGCGTTGTCCTGGTGAATGTCGCCTGGCGAAATGTTGCGATATGAGTGAAGCCATCGCTGGTGAATTTTTGCTGGTTAGTGAATTTGCCCCTAGGATCCTTGGCTATTGGTTGGTGTAGCTGGGGACTTATCCAGTTTTACCTTGGTTATCATTTTTTTTGGGCTTTGATCAAATAGGAGACTACCTTGTTCATCCCATCAAGGACTGATTGGATTGTAAGGGAGTCTGGGATCAGGAGGCGGGTCTTTTGTGGCTATGTAGGTGTGTGCACACTTCACTCTGCAGCCTGACAAAGGGAGGGTTGTACTCCCTCTGCAACGTTGATACTTTGGTGGTTGAATAAATGGGGTAAGATCCCCAACTGCATAAAAGTATTTGTTTGCGGCTCCATTAAAAAACTTTACTGTAGTCCAAGGACATAGCCGGGCACCAGTGTAGCTTACATTTGAATGATGGGTGTTGAATTAACTACATTCTGCTTGTAATAGCACATTATCCTAGTCTCCTCTTCTTCTGGGAGCAATACATTTTTGTATGTTTTAATCCATCAGGGTTGCTACCAGCACAGTGTTGACATTGTCTAGCCACTAGACTCTTGATATTTATCCTAATATCTCCTCTATGTTCCAGTACTCTTGTACCCAGCCTCTTCAATGTTTTCCCCACATACTGCTTCCCACGTTTGCACTCAAACACATATACCCGATCCTTTCAGTTGCAGTTTACAAATGACCTTAGGATGTATATCTTCAAAACGTTTTAGCTGGTACATACACTGGTATTCCTCAGACCTTTCACATGGGGCCTTACCTTGTAATTGGACACTGGGGCAGATTAATGTAAATGTGAGATTAGGGCTCACCACAGAAAAACTCCCCTACTTTCTATTCATTCCTAGGTGAAATATCCAGTATATTTCAAAGTGTCATACAATAAATGGGCTTATACATTGAACGTAGAGATTTACAGACTAAGCAACCAGTGTATTATTGTATATTGTAGCAGTAACTGCTACAAATGGTAAAGAGGGCAATGCCCAAAAGGTTGGGTTAAAAGTTTTTAATCTTGATTGATGATTGTGTCCTTTATATACTTATTCGTTTTCTGTTTTATGCGTATGTTATAGATGTGTCAAGTAACTTTGTTCCAATAGATACGTGCAAATAAATGGAATACTAGTAAGAAGTAATGGAAGCTCCATTTAATGTAAAGTGAAGCTCCTACATGCAGAGTGGAAACGTAGGTCTACTGCAGTCTGGCTTTTCAAGACCTGTGGGTGTCTCAAGTAGGTGGTTGTTTTCATTTCGAATAGCCAGTTTAGCTTTAACCGCTCATGCAGGGTTTGTGGATGGTTCACAGTTTGCAATTTAGGGTAAATATCCTATGCAGGCAGCTTCAGTTATCAGGGCCTTTCTGCATAGGGTATTATACCAGTTTGCCCATAGGTCACAGGGGTTAGAATTGTAGATTCAGTTTGGGTTAAACTGGGGAATTATAATTCTCCACTGCATCTGAAGATTCCCCGTCTTGGAAGCAAAGGTGCAGAAGTAGTGTATGGAGCTGGAAGATGAGGGTCCTACATTGGCAGTATTTTGCAGGTTAAGGTTTTGCAGGTTAGGGTTGGATGTGGGTTGAGTTTATTTCTTGCCAGCACATCATTATTGGGTACCTTTTGCTGCTACATCATTGTGCTGTGTACTTTACAAGTTTACATAGGATAGCAACATTCCTGAAAAGCACTCTTTATACATAGAATATAAACAGGCCCCAAAACAGGCAAAATATATGGGGTGTATGGGAAATCTTTACAGAGTACCTGTACAAGGATGCATTTTCATTTTGGATGGTTTATTGGTTTGAAGAATAAATCTCCTTGCTCCTATTTTCAGTGTCCTTAATGCTTTCATCATGTGGAAGCCAGGAATGATTTCTTCAGGAAGGCCCATCGTTATTTTCGTCAAGTACAGGTATTGATCTGGGAATGAATGATTCTTGCACATGTTAAGGATCTTCCGAGAAGAACACTCCTGGAAATCTATAAGCAAGCCCATGTGGGACCCTGACAATGGTTTTAAACTGCAGATTTTATCTGGCAGTAGCTTATATCTTGCAGTGGAGTTTTTTTTTTTTTTTTTATATGTCTGTGTAAAATTGATTGGGTAACAATGAAAGCAGCCTCTTTTACATTAGGATGCATGTATGCAGTGAACATAATTACTGCATTCTCCCTGACTAATATCACACTCATCTGGCCACAGAGCAAAAGAAATTAGAAACATGCACTGCTGTTTATTACATTATTATCTAAAGCCAATCATTGGTTGATGTTTAGTATAAATGGAGGATGCAAAGGTTTTTTTTTTGTTTCTTTTTTATCCTGATAACATTGCTAACTTTGTTTTCTCTACTCTTAGGCTAATGTAAAGGAAGTGCCTTGGTAGTTTGACTATTTTATCACAGTGTGTTATGAAAAGAACAGATCCACCAAGGCCCTTTAGCAGGGAAGAGCTATGCTTATGAAAATGCCCCCCAGTAGCTCCCCACTTTTCTTTCACAATTCATGCTCTGGACTGCTGTCGGTTACCTGAACTAACTCAAAGGGGGCTGTTTATTAAAGTCCAAATGTTAAAGATGTTAAGGTTTGACTAGAAAAAAATAAATCAAAATTTTCAAATTTATTATACCCTGGTGCTGCAAAAAGCCAGAATCTGCCACCTCAGACCTCAATGAGAGAAGCACCTATGTCAAATTGAAGTTATTGGGGTCTTCAGGGGTTTTCGGCAGAAAACTCAACTTTTTCAGTGTTTCAGGGAAAAATTGGAGCAATCCGAGTTTTTGCTCGATTTTATCGAGTTTTTCCGGGATCCGATTAAACTGAGTTTTTTTGATTAAAAAATAAACTAAAAACTGGCATGGGAGTTTGGTCGTGTTTTTTTTTTTTTTAATAATATGAGATAAATTTGGATTTTAATAAATAACCCCCACAGTGCACAATATATACAAAATCTAAAATTCACAATAGAAAACGAATTAATCTAATAAATAATTTTTTAATAATTGATTTGCATTACCTAGCAGCAGAGAAGCCAGTGCATTGTGCATCAAAATTGATGCAGTCTATACTCGTTTGCCTCTACAAGAAATATAACCTCAATTTCTGATGTTGATTTACAATGACGCCTAAGTTTAGCCTCTCAACAGCAGCCAAGAGCATACAGAGCATGTGCACTGAAACTGTGTACAGATTTGAATACAGGGACCATTTATATTATAGAGCTACTGTACATGTGGACCCCTGCAGTGAGTTCTGTATGTAGAATTTGCAAATATATTCTTTTCCATAGCAAAACATCAAGATTGCCACAAGTAAAACCTATTAACTCACGGTAATGTGACTTAATTGCTGTAAACTGCCTCCCTTCATGTTTCCCACAATTAAAGGTGACCTGTCACCCAGACATAAAGATATCACTGCACTCCCCACATTCCTCCTCCCTCCTCTCTAATTTGCAGCCAGTTTGTGGTCATGTGTGTGAGGTCCCCTATCTGGCACACAGACAAGATTTTGGGATGATGCAAAAGCTTGCCAAAATAATTGTGTCTGCACAATGTTTCCTGCCTGCTTTTACTGTGAATTCCATACCTGTAGTTAACAATATTTAAATAATTTATATAGCGCACGTAAAGTTTATTTTGCTTGACAAACCCAATAGAAAGAATTTAGAATTCTTTTTTTTTAGGGTGACCGATCCCCTTTAAGACAAATTGCTGTAATAGGTTTTTCTTGTGGTGATTTTAATGTTTTGCTATGGAATGGTTTTATTGGGAGATTTGTGAGGAATGTGCCATCACCCTAAGAGTACCAGTTTGGATAAGGTCATCCCTGCTCTGACTTCCAGTTTAGACCAAGGACCCAGCACTGGAAGGCTGATGATGGAACACATACTAACAAATAGTACTCTTTGCAGGTTCCAGGTTTCCCCAGAGACAGTCGGGGGCAGATTTATCAAGGGTCGAATTGAAAATTTGAAATTTTGATTTGAAAAACTGAAATTCCATTTTTGAGATCTTATCTTTTAATTTTTTATTAACATGTGGAAACCCTAGCCACCAATATTTTTTTTTTTTTGTTTTTTTACTGTGTGGTGGGGAGGGCAGACCTGTTGGTGGGGCTTGCGGTGGGCGCAGCCCATGGGGCCCTGGAAATTTTGTCTTATGGGGCCCTGCGATTTCTGATGGCGGTCCTGCATGTTAATAATAATAATAATAAATGGAGCAATGGTTAGGAAATTGATTGCAGTGGTGGAGTGGGATTGGGCAAATGGACATCCCTGGATTTTACTCTAGAATATCCTTTTGTATTAATGTTGCATTACATGTTCCCTTTTATATAGTCATAACATGTCTGTGTGTCTAGAACAAAAGACAAACAGGTGTGGTGTTGTAAGTATTAAATCACAAACCACAACATGCAAAGAGTCTGAAGGCTGTGGTTTTCTTAGGAAAATGGCCTTGAGCCAAAGAATACTTTACAGCCTAGTGCAGAAATTACTCAAAGTGCTATGGCTGTTGTAATTGTTTTGTAATGAGAATTAATTTCCCAGGAACATAAGGAACATAAGGAAGTATGTGGTTTCAGCAGAACACTGAATGGCTTTCCTGTATTTCACTGAAACTTGTTTGTTCTTCTCTGTTACCTTGTAAACTGTAAATCAGCAGGAACTGTCAGTTATTCATGAGCTCTGTTTTCCTCGCAATCAATATCCACTTCGACTCAAACAACTTATATCTGGTAATTCATTCAGCATTTCCCTTGAAGTCTGTAGCATGGCTTCCATAGACACATTCAGACTTTTATAGTAATTGTTGCACATGAGGATTGTATGCATATTAAAGTTTGGATTTAAATATTTGGCCAAATCTTTTACAAATGTTACTTGTTCCTATTCAGGAAGGAATTTTTCCCCCTCTGAGGGAATTTGAGGGGCTTCAAATTGGGGGGTTTTTTTGCCTTCCTGTGGATCAACTAGCACAGGGGTCGTCGTCCAATTTGGCACACCGCATTCATTGTTCGGCGGCCCAGTTCAGCACTGTCCGCGGCCTGGTGTTTGAGGACCCCTGAACTAGCAGTTAGGCAGGTTATATATAGAGTTAAAAGGTTGAACTTGATGGACGCTGTCTTTTTTCAACCTAACTTACTATGTTACATTAATCTTTTCATTAAAGTTTGTTTTTTTTTTCCAGATATTCTTTAAATAATCGATATTTTCTCAGTGTGATTTCATATCGATTAGAACGCCATTAGAGGCCCTGTGCAATAAATATAAAAACAATTCTCCTCCTGTTTTAGTTGTATGCCACTTGCTCTTGATAAACTGCCTCAGAATGTAAACAGTTGTTAGATACACCTAGGGTTGCCACCGGTCCGGATTTCACCCAGACAGCCTGGTTTTTGGAAGGGCTGCCAGGTGAAAAGTTCCTGCCTGGATTTTCAAATTAGGAAATCCAGACAGGACATTGAAGTGAATGACATGGTGATCAGCCAATCACTGATTGCCATGTCGTCAGTCCCGCCCCTGACATCATCCGCCTGCCTCCCCACGTTATCTGCGCCCCCGTCACCGGCCCGCCCACTGCCCATTTTCATCCAAAAAAAAAATGGTGGCAACCCTAAATGCATCCGTCTTCTTCATCGTGCCTTATACTTTGCAAGGCAAATGCTTTTACTCACTGGCCACTTACAGCTTTAAATGAAGAACTTATTTGGGGGAATTGTAGTACTGCATCACTCACAAGCCATGAGTGCATTTTACAAGTGCCTGTGTGTGTGTTTATAGCCTTTTCATCCAGGTTTTTAGATAAAAAAAGTGATAAATGATTAGAAACAGTATACACTTTTTTATGGTATCCATTTAAGATGTGTATTTAAAGGAAAACAATACCTCCTGAACAATGTATGTCTCTATAAAAAAGATATTGCATAAAACAGCTCATGTGTAAAACCCTGCTTCATGCAAATAAACAATTTTCATAATAATATACTTTTTTAAGTAGTATGTGCCATTGGGTAGTCCTAAATAGAAAAATTGCCATTTTAAAAAATAAGGGCCGCCCCCTGGGATTCACGCTGCACACAAACAAATATTCTTTAATATGCCACTTCATTTCATATAAACTATATGTTGCTTATTATTAATTTTGGGAGTATAGTTTTCCTTAAAGGAGAACATGTATAGCAAGGGGAGTAATATAGTGCACAATTCTGTAAAATCAATGCTTTGAAAATGCTTATCCTTCGTATAAATTTTTGGGTAAACTTGAAGGGCATGTGACTGTGCAGCTAAAGTGTCGGGACCTATTGCAGTGCAACCCCTGGCAATCAAAAAGATGCACACGCTCATAAATGAAATGCTTTATTTGTTCCAGTGGAATTGATATCCTGTAGCACTTAGGCATGTCCTGCTCAGCAAATTGCTTGATCTAATTGGTGGTTTGCTCCGAACCTTTTAATTATAATGATTGATCTATAAAACCCACTCAAGCAATTAGCCAGGCTCTGAATTTCACATTTAGTACACAAGAGGCATAACTTTGAAATTATTTACAAAGTCAGTTAGTTTTCATATTGCTAGTGTTCTTTGCAATTAACTAATATATCAATGTAACTTGTGTTTGCCTTATAGAATTGTTTTCTATTACCTATGTCTGAAAGTGACCTTTTTTTTTTTAAGGATTAGAAAATATGCCTTTAATTAGTATATATTTTTTACCTTTTCTGTTTCTATTAAAGTTTAGTGATGAAGACAGGTCAATGATTTTTTAAAGCACCCTGAACAGTTTGCTTAAGATGCATAATATTTACATCAAAGCTGGTGCAGGGGTCATATTTTGCCAAATGCAGTGAGCTAAATCCCACCAAAATCACCCACTCTTGCTGGAAAGTATTTGCTCCAGAGTTTGCCAGACATTTTGCAACGAAAAGACACAGTTTCCAAGCAAGATGCATTTCGAAGAACAACAGGTGTTTTGGCTCCACTACTTAAAAACAAATCGGACAACACACTCAAAATCAAGCCTGTACACCATTGCTCTTAACACTTTTGAAAACAGAATGGTGTTGTACCTCCATTTACATGCTGCTTTCCTCCCTTGTCTAATCTTAAGCATTTTAATTCAGAACTACAAGGTAATGTATTTGTTATGGAAACTGTCCCTTCTGCACCCTGCGTGCCATGAGCTTTGGGTGCTATGGCTGTTTAAAGGGTGCCCTGCAGTTAGATAGGTAGATGCATACTGAACCATCATTCAGCCAGTGGATGTGCTACAGTATTATGAACACTTTGAAGGTTATTTATTAAAGTCTGATTTTTTTTCTGGTTGTACTTCTAAAGGGAAAACCAGCATTTTTTCGTAGAAAAGGATTCGGGCTTTTTCAGCAGGATTCGGATTCGCCCGAATCCTTCTGCCCCGGCCGAACCAAATCCGAATCCTAATTTGCATATGCAAATTAGGGTCAGGGAGGGAAAGCACATGACTTTTTGTCACAAAACAAGATAATAAAAAATAGTTTCCCCTTCCCACCTCTAATTTGCATTTGCAAATTAGGATTTGGTTCGGGAGAATCTTTCGCAAAGGATTTAGGGGTTCAGCCAATTCCAAAATAGAGTATTCGGTGCATGCCTATTTTCAATAATCCAAAGATTTCGTGGTTTCGGGCATCAAACTGAAAAAGCCACAGTTTTCGATGACAAATCCAGAATATTCTGAGGTTTCGGAATTTGTCACGATTTTTACGTTTTTTCCCCGCACAAGAAGTTTTCGGAAAAAAATATTGATAAGGTAAGGTAAGGGGCCGTCTGTGCAGATTTGGTCGGAGTAGTTTTCAGAAAATAGTGAGAACTTTTTGAATTTTGATAAATAACCCCAAGTCAATTTAGTCATTATTTATAAATGGGAGGGTGGATGGCACACAGGTCCTTGAACTTCACTGACATCACTGCTCACCTCTGCTTTTTTTCTTATCTCTTTAATGTCTAACACTACCTATAAACTAGTAGTTTACATTGACACCTCATCATGCCCTCAGAGACTGGTGGCATTCAGGAAATTCAGCCAACATTCATTACAGTATGTCGGTTTATACTTGTTCAACTGGCTTTGGCTAGAATTATGCAATTAGTCATTGTATCTCATTGTGTGTGCACTCAACTCCAGCACAAAAAAAGCATGAGAGAGAAAATATGGCGTGTGGCCCTCTGATACAGAAATCCGGTGGCACAATGTGTGTCTTCAAGCAAAATGCATTAGTCAAACTTCATGTCCGGTTACAAACATAATTAGAAATGGAGGAAGACAAACCGTTAAAGGGGATATAAACCTGAAATTAAAATGGTTTGTAATGAAAGAAAATATAATTCTATTATATATTAATATACAGGATTTGTTATTTGTAACTTTAACTGCAAGTGAAAGCAGTGTTTGTTCCTTTCTGAACATCTGGTTCTGACTCTTGCAACAATGTAGCAGAAGCCAGCTCACAGAATGTGATATTTTACAAATAAATAAGTATATTTTGTATATTATTATATTTTGTGTATTATTATCTACTACTTTTTGTATATTTCAACTCATCATAAAACCTGGTTGATTTAGGTTAAATGCTCAGCCCTAAGACTATAGTAATTAATCTGTGAAGTTGCATTATTTGGAAATTTGTGTACATTGGTTGTTATAATATAATGAAGTAAACTGCATATTAAATAGATAGATGAGTTGTGTCCTTCTTTATGGAGACTTGGAAATGGCCACACTACTCAGATCATTATAACCAAAATGGCAGTTCTAGTCTACTCCAAATGATTCCTTTAAATGCTGCTAAATTCAGAACTTTTACAATTATGAAATGTTGCAAATTATTTGTCACATTCCCTAGAAATAGATGGATGATTCCACCATTAACCACCTCACTGATGCTTTCCAGAGATTACTGCTTACAACCAACATCCCTCCAATATCAAAGCAATAAACACTGAAAATACAGATAAAACACTGCCCCAGCCACATGATTTCTCAACCCAATGCATAATTGAAGACTACACAATTCTTATTTTGTGTCTGGTTTAAAGAGGAACACTTAAACCCAGACAAAGTAACGGATATTTAAAGGAGTGTTCCACCTTTCAATTAACTTAGAATGGCTAATTCTAAGCAACTTTTCACTTTGACTTTTTTTTTCTTTTTATATCGTTTTTGAATGATTTGCCTTCTTCTCCTGACTTTTTCCAGCTTTTAAATGGGGCTCACTGACCCCATCTAAAAACAAATGCTCTGTATGCTTATTGTTATTGCTAGTTTTTTTTGCTCAACTTTCGATTTAGGCCCTCTGCTATTCCCATGCCATTCTCTTATTGAAATCTGATTGAAATCAATGCATGGTTGCTAGGGTAATTTGGACCATTACAACCTGATTGCTGAAATTGCAAACTGGAGAGCTGCTGAATAAAAACTTAATGACTCCAAAATCACAATAATTAAAATTGAAAACCCAATTACAAACTGTCTCCAAATATCACTCTCTAGATCAGGGATCCCCAACCTTTTGAACTTGTGAGCAACATCGAGAAGTTAAAGGAGTTGGGGAGCAACGCTAGCATGAAAAATGTTCTTGGGGTGCCAAATAAGTGCTGTGATTGGCCATTTGGTAGCCCCTATGTGTATTGTCAACCTACATTAAGGCTCTGTTTGGCAGTGCACCTGGTTTTTATACAACCAGCACTTGCCTCCAAGCCTGGAATTCAAAAATAAGCACCTGCTTTGAGGCCACTGGGAGCAACATCCAAGGGGTTGGAGAGCAACATGTTGCTGATGAGCTACTGGTTGGGGATCACTGATCTAGATTATACTAAAGGTTCATTTAAAGGTGATCAACTCCTGTTGTTCACCTTTTAATGCCGTATCAGCATATATGATACAAAAGTACAGGCACGAAAGATTCCTGCAGGCGCGTAAGATGATTGTACAGGCATGTAAGAGGATTTAGGTCAAGGACATCTGAAACAATGTTGAACAAAATGCAATAGTTCCCACTCATCTATAAACCGCAATATATTCATACCTTCAGTATAAGGAGCCTACAATAAGGATCATTTACCCTCCTGCCCTTGTAGTTTCCTTTTCTAAATACGACCCCAAGATGGGTTTTTAATATGTTCTAAAAGCCCAAATTCTACCTTCTCCAGTCTTAACAGTTTACAGGATACAAAATCCCTTCCCCCTAGTACATGAACATTTTAAAAGTATTTATAAAAATGTTGAAAGTTTATTCAATCAAAGCACCATGGATCATGGTAACACATGGCTGGCAGTTCTGAAGTGTTTTTTTGCTCAGCCAGGATCTACTTTACATCTTTGAAAATAACTGCTAGTGTGTCCTGTAAGTCTGCAACATCTAATATATGTAAGAGCAAATGTGCTACTGTGTGACTTATAATACACAATAGGCACAATTGTCTCATAATTTTGGTAATGATTTTCATATCTGTAATCCGTGTTTTTAATTTGTTTCCCCAGATAACAGTGATTTAATTGCTTGCTCAGTGGTTACAAAGGATGGAGTACAGGTGCAAAGGTTTCTAGCTGTGGATATCTATCAGATGAGTTTGGTACAACCGGACAGTAAAAGACTTGGCTGGGGAGTGGTGAAGTTTGCTGGACTGTTACAGGTAAATCATGAATTAACTATGAAGAACCGGGGCTAAAAATGTGTTTGGCACTACCATCAAAGTGTGGCGAGCTTACACACTCATGCCCCATAAATTCTTCATCAGAAAGGATTTTTATATTAGAAGAACTTACATTAAACACTACTGTCACATTATAATAGGATCTCACCCAGGACTTCTTGGAAGTTCATTTTCAAATAACAGCACAGTTTATCTTGGTTGAACGTCTACTGGTTTATTTTGTTCTTTCTAGTTTTAAAATATTTATCATTTCTCAGAATAAAACTACCTTGGTTAGAGTACACTGTTGCAGAAAGATTTTATTCTTAGAATGAGGTAATGTAGATAAAAGTATAACAGATGGTTCCTTGTTAATGTCTTTTTGAGTAAGCAGTACGGCTGACTACATTTCAAGTGATATTGAGGTAAAAATATACGTTTAATGATAACTATTCAGCATTAGAGCCCAGATTTGTTTAGTTTCCTACAGTAGCCATGTACCAGTGATATAAGGGGTGTTCAGCCCATTTCAGCCCCTCTTTGGCATTCATTAGTCCAGATAAGATGGACAGTGAGTGTGGTTAACTCAACACAACTGTGTTGTTAATTTTACAGTAAAAAATATCTATATGGGACAGTGGCTAAAATTAAAATGTTTTTATAATTTTATATTTAAAATCTGTTGCACCTAGGGTTGCCACCTTTACTGAAAAAGATTACCGGCCAGTGGGGGGGGCAGGCACAAAAAGAGGGTGGTCCGTGATGCAAAAGGGGGCAGAGCCATGCATTGTGATGCAAAAGGGGGTGGAGCAACATCGTGCAATGTCCAGAACACTGGAAAAAAGTTAAGTTCTGTGCGAATTGGGGGCAGGCCAAGGGCTTTTTTTTTTTAAAGGGAATTACAAATTACCCGTTAAGTGCATTGCCGGTAAATTTGTAATACCGGCCTTGGCAGGTGTTTTACCAGCTAGATCGGTAAAATACCGGCCCCGGCCGGGTGGCAACCCTAGTTACACCTCCCTAATAATCTTGAACCACTGCCATAGCTACTTATTCATTCATACCAGTCATAAGCATATACTGAGTATTTTAATTCTAGTAAGGTAGATGAAGTGCAGAGGAATGATTTGTTAACAGCATTTTGGAAATTTTCTTAATTCTTAAAACTACACCTATATAATATGGTTTTAATGTCTTTCAGGTAGTACAATTGTAATGTATGAGATCTAACTGTGGTGCCTTTTGTTCTCAGGATATGCAAGTAACTGGAGTTGAGGATGACAGCAGAGCCTTAAATATCACCATACACAAACCAGTTTCTACTCCACATTCCAAGCCATTCCCCATCCTCCAGGCAACATTCATCTTTTCTGATCACATTCGCTGTATCATAGCAAAGCAGCGGCTGGCAAAGGGTCGAATACAGGCTCGTCGTATGAAAATGCAAAGAATATCTGGTAAGTAACAGGGTAGGACATTTTTTAGAGAAATAATGATGCATGTTTGAAAAGCTTTACACATTTTCATTGCTGTTTGAAACCTATTCACATGTAAACAGCACAAAGATTTTGGCTCAATATATAACTGGCCAGTATCCTATCGAAAGCATAGTTTTTTTTTAACAAATATTAATCTTTGCTGATAATAACATGGTACTTTAGATAATATACCCTGATCTGATACATGCAGAGATATTATCAGCAGCCGACAGAAATTTTATAACCTGTCCGATTTTTTGAACGACCGATCGACATGGCACGAAAAATGCCGGAACACTTTTTGCATGCTAGTATTGCTTCCCAACTCTATAAACATTTTGACTCACAGGTAAAAAAAAAAAAAAAAAGGTTGGGGACCCCTGCCCTATTCAGTTGTCATTAGTCCCCAGAGAAGAGGATATAGAGCTATATAATATTTAGGTTAGTTTGCCAGGCTGGTGAATAGTGATTAGTTAGGAGATTAGATGTATGACTTATTTATTTATACTTTTTTAATTTTTAAGCTTATTTTATTGCTCTATACCATTTTATGGATTTACATATATGCCATGGGAAAATCCCTGTTTGCAGTGATCATTTAAGGGTTCTATTGTATTGGGGATTCCTTTAGCGAATACATACATGGAAATTATCATACATTTATAAAATATTAAATGAATATTTTATGCACCTTTTGCCATTGTTCAAATAGATGTTTTAGATTCATAAACACTTCAGTTACAATTGACAAGGAAAGATCTTGATGGGGAGAAATATCAACAATGTATTTTTTCTTTGTCAAGCTCTTTTAGACCTCCCTGTCCAGCCGTCAACAGAAGTCATGGGGTTTGGACACAGCTCATCAGCAGCTGCTCAGCATATGCCGTTTCGGTTCTATGAACAGTCACGACGTGCATTAAGTGATCTTGCCATGCCGAGAACTGGCTTTGGCTCTGTCGACAAGGTGCCAGGTAAGGCAGTTTTTCTTAATTTTGCACTTTTAATGACAAGTTAAATAACCGTATAATTTTAAATAGTTAACCTATGTAGGACCATCTCAGAATTTACATTTCAAACTAGTTTTGCCCACTTGTATGGACATATTACCTTGCTGATTTTACATATCAATCATCGTTGACATCATAGGTCTCATTACACTGTGCATGCCCCACATTCAAAACGGTGGTGTTGGCCCGTGTTAGTAAAAAAATATTTATTACAGAGAGAGAAAGGATATGATTTTTAAAAATAATTGAATATTTTAATAAAATGGAGTCTATAGGAGATAGACTTCCCATAATTCAGAGCTTTCTTGATAACAGGTTTCTGGATAATGGATCCCATACCTGTACCAAGAAATGCAAAATCTGAATATAACTAACAGCTGAAACTGAAATCTAATTTAATATCCAAAAACACTAGAGAAAACTTTATAGATATTCAATCAGCCTCACTAGTAAATATCTCTACAGACTATCATACTTAGTAGTAAATAGCAGATTATTTGACCTGCTGCCGCTAAATTCTTTCTTGCTACAGGTGGAAGTTTTATCAAAATGTGAGATTAGAGCGCAAGGATTTCTATTCGAGAGAAAGTACTTATTGCTTTAAAGGAACTAAACTTTTGTTTTCTAATAATAATAAGCTATTGCTTAAAGCAAATGAAAAAAAAAAGCAAAATGAAAAGCAAAAACAGTTTCCTTTCTTGAGTTCATTTAAAGGCATTAAGTCAATGTACCAAAATAATTTTGTCAAGTAAACAAAAATGCAGTTTTGTAACAAAACCGCATGGCTTTAGAAAAAAGATCCTCTGCTGATCTCACACGAATCAAGACTTAACTGTGCCTTAAAACTATAATGGATGTTTCATAAAACAGTTTCACAAACAGTTGTTTATATATAAAATGTCATGATACAGGCCTGTAATAGTCAATAAAACGGGCCATGGTATCATGAAAAAATATTTCTGCCAGTACCTAAATCAGACGCATAGCAGGCCTCTCTTCACTAAGGACTGGAGTCAGCCATTTGTAACAGGGTCATAACCTATAATATCTTCACAGAACCCATACCTGTTGTACCAATAGCATAAAAAAACTGGTGATGGGTTCAAGGTGATTTCAGCTTTCAGATGAGTCCAAACATGACAAGGGTTGGAACTCTGTTTATCAGAAGTGAATATCTGGGCAGGGGCAGGTCACACAGTATTATGTTTAGTATCTATGGAATCCATGAGAGAATGAATAACCAATGAATATAATATCATCTCTCTCGTATGTTCCAATAAGGTCATGGTCATTATATTCATGGTCCAGTTCCTACTCACAGGAGGTCATAAAAACTCAATCTGTGTCCTGCTAGTTCAGCTCTTCTGACTAAAGGTGGCTATAGACACACAGATCCTATCGTACGAATCGAGGATTCGTAGAATTTTCGGATCGTGTGTGGCGTGTGCCGACATCTTTCATCCGGCGGAGATCGGTCGTTTGGTCGACCGGTCATGTTTGATTTTGACCCGACCGATCCCACCGGAGCCCACGGCACATCGTAATCGGATCGTTCGGCCATACTGCGAACAATCAGATTACCCCCGATATAGCCCTGCTCGTTAATGGCATATCGGGGAAAGATCCACTCGTTTGGCGATGTTGCCAAACGAACGGATCTTTGCGTCTATGGCCACCTTTAGAATGGGATTTACTTAGGAGGACCAATTGCGATTGGAAGTTATCCCATTTGTTTCCCCTTCCCTCCAGGACCAGGAATACCTTTGGCGTTAAGTATAGGGTTTCCATGTTTTCCCTTTTATTTTATAAGCTGTTTGTATTTGTATTATTGAATGTCTGTCTCTTTTTGTAAAATCTTTTTGTTAATTGCTCTGTTATACCTTGTCTAATAACAAAGAGATTACTTTATAAGTTTGTCTTTGGTGCTCTAAATGAACCTAGCCTGAAAATGTATACCTTATACCTGTGAGCCATAACCCTCTGCATGCTGAATAGAAACGCTAGTCTGTCTGTATGCTGATTAACCCTTAGTGTGCTAGAGTTTTTGTTGAATCAGTAGGAACTAACTGACTATATAGTGAGAGAGTGTTTAATGCATTGGCGTATTGTGAGTTATTACCTGTTAGAAAACTAATGTGACAATTCCCGTTCTCTCTATCGCCTGTTAATGATAGATGGTGACAGAGAATGAGTTTTGTTGGTGTTTGGGGGGTGCTGTTATGCTAGTGACCCCCTGATAGCCCCTAAAGTCATGTGCGGCTGGAAGTACCATATCTGTGACAATATATATATATAGAGATAGAGAGAGAGATATAGAGATATAGATAGATATATAGATCTATATATCTATATATATATATATATATATAATTGCTATAACTTCTTATTTTAGCAATTTGCACTGCTTTACTGACACAGTGTGGAGTTGTTTGTTTAATGTTAGTTTCTTCTCTGCCTGAACTTGTCCCACTGACTTAAATTTGAGGTGGAGTAAAATAAGGTGTACATTTCCACAGTAAAATTAAAATACACACCCTAATAAATTACACACCTTGACGTTCCCAGAGACTTGATGATAAACTGCCATATTAAGATTGAGTTATAAAAATGAACACAATGGGGCACATTTACTTAGCTCGAGTGAAGGATTCGAATGCAAAAAACTTTGAATTTCGAAGTGTTTTTTTGGCTACTTCAACCATCGAATTGGCTACTTCGACCTTCGACTACGACTTCGAATTGAACGATTCGAACAAAAAGTCGTTCGAAAATTCGACCATTCGATAGTCTAAGTACTGTCTCTTTAAAAAAAACTTCGACCCCCTACTTCGCCACCTAAAACCTACCGAACCTCAATGTTAGCCTATGGGGAAGGTCCCCATAGGCTTTCAAAGCTTTTTTTGGTTGAAGAAAAATTGTTCGATTGATGAATTAAAGTCCTTCGAATCGTTCGTTTTTTTAGCTCGATCGAATGAATTGTGGTAAATCCTTCGACTTCGATATTCGAAGTTGAAGGATTTAACTTCGACAGTCGAATATCGAGGGTTAATTAACCCTCGATATTCGACCCTAAGTAAATCTGCCCCAATGTGCAAAGTAGTAGTAGCACTATACAAATCCTCACACACATACACCAGGCACATGTGTTATGTGCATTCACAGAAGCTGGAAATGATATGATCAGATTTGGTAGGAATAAGATATTCAGATACATTTCAGTTTCTTGCAAAATTTTTGACTTCTGCCTAAAGAACATACTATTTTAAAATATCAGCCAGTTGACTTCATTTAATATTAATCATTTTTTATATTTAGAACAAAACATTCTTGGTAGACTCCGACTTTAAAGGACTTGTTCAGTGTAAAAATAAAAACTGGGTAAATAGATGGGCTGTGCAAAATAAAAAATGTTTCTAATATAGTTAGTTAGGCAAAAAGGTAATATATATAAAGGCTGGAGTGACTGGATGTCTAATAGAACACTTCTTCCTGCTTTTCAGCTCTCGTGGTTTACACTGACTGGTTACCCTGGTTACCAGGCAGTTACCAATCAGAGACTTGAGGGTGGGCCACATGGGTCATATCTGTTGCTTTTGAATCTGAGCTGAATGCTGAGGATCAATTGCAAACTCACTGAACAGTTATGTCCCATGTGGCTCCCCTTCAAGTGGCTGACTAACTCAGAGTTACAGAGCTGAAAAAGTAGTGTTCAGGCTAGTATATTACACATTCAGTCACTCCAGCCTTTATACATGAAATTTTTGGCTAACTAACTATATTACAAACATGTTTTATTTTGCATAGCCTATTTACCGAGTTTTTATTTTCACACTGAACTGTTCCTTGTTCACCTTTGAGTTAACTTTTAGTATGTATGTAGAGACAGATATTCTGTGTCAGTTTGCAGTTGGTTTTATATGTTTCAATTTGTGTTTTTTGAGCTATTTAGATTTTAATTCAGCAGCTGTCCAGGTTGCAGTTTCAGCAATCAGGTTTCTAGGGCCCAAATTACCCTAGCAACTATACGCTGAAAGAGACTGGAATGTGACCCTTGTCTGAATGTTGGGAAGAGTTAGAAGAAAAAGGCAAATAATTAAAGATGATAAAAATAGATAATAAAGACCAATTGAAGTTTCTTAGATTTGGCCATTTTATAACATACAAAAAGTTAACTTAAAGCTGAACCACTCCAATAAAAACTGCTATGTATATACACATAATACTCAAAATAATTCATAAGAGATCCTTCCAGCAGGTGCTTAGTGATGCCTTTTATTATAATTGTTGTTAATGGGAAGGATGTTTTTAAGATGGTTCTTGAGTTTCTTTCCTATTTCTATGAGAGATAGATATATACAAATAAAGTTTCTAAATAAGGCATATGTGACCCCATATCGCCTGGTAAAAATATATGACAGTCTATCTGACCGATGTCATAAATGTAGGGATAAAATAGGTTCTCTGTTCCATGCCTTTTCTGGTAACTCAGCAGTTTTGGGGTAGAGTCTTGATTTTTTGATTGATTTTTTTAGAGGAAAACCCGACTCTCCTATATATTCACTCCTTGGAACTCTGCCTGCTGGTACTATCAGCTGCTTTAAAACGTGGGCCATACTCAAGGTTGTGCTACTTATAGTTACTGCAATATGCTAAAAAAAATTAGCCATCGTAATGCACTGGAAATCCCTTGAACGGTCTGCCCTGCTGTTTTTGGTAAACTTTGGCAAGAGGCTGTCCTTAGAATTTCAATGAATTTCAATTTCAAAATGTCTGACTTGTGTTTACTTTGTAATGTGACCAGCTATGATCTAAACCTTACTCCCTTTTTCATTGTACAGGTATGGGATCCATTATCCGGAAACCCGTTATCCAGAATGCTCCGATTTAAGGAAAGGCTGTCTCCTGTAGACTCCATTATAATAAAATAATCCAAATTTTAAAAAGATTATTTCCTTTTTTTCTATGTAGTAACAAAACAGTATATTGTATTTGATCCCAACTAAGATATAATTAATCCTTATTGGAATCAAAACCAGCCTATTGAGTTTATTTAACGTTTACGTGATTTTCTAGTGAAGTTAAGGTATGAAGATCCAAATTACTGAAAGATCGATTATCCGAAAAATCCCAGCTCCCGAGCATTCTGGATAACAGGTCCCATACCTGTATTTTTTATTGCGGAAAATAAAATCTTATAAATAAAAATAACTGGTGTTAATGGATGTAACATAGCATATAAAAGCTTGTGTGTTTTATAGGTAATATACCCTTTATTTTAAAATGTTAGACTATTGGATTACCACCTTGGGGTTTCATGATCAGCGTATCAACCTACACCCACATTCCTCTATGGGTAAGGTCCAAATATTTTGGAAACATGATTATATCATAGATTTACTCTGCATGCTGTGACAGAACTAGGCAATCTGGCATCTTGGGCAAACATAGCAACAATGCAGACAAGTTTGGGGAAAGAATACCAACAGGCGCAAAGCTGCAGACATGTTTCGAGCTAGTAGCTCTTTTTCAAGTGTAACCCAACACAGAGTGAAACAATCATTAAATTAACAAAGTCTCCTCCCACCACCATTATCATTGGTTCAGAGGCCATTGCTATGGGGGTTTGTAGCCTAGCCATCCCAGTGAACATATTGTGGAATGTCCATCAAATAATACAAAGTCCAATTCATAGATCCAAGCCAGTGTGTTGTGATTCAATCAAAGTCTCTTGGTTCCATGTGTTTTGTTGGCTAAAATATAGTCAATAAATAAATACAATAATTACACTTAACCCCTGCACTGCCCATGATGGGCCTGAAAAAGCTACAATTAGCCAAAACACTTTGGCGCAAATTCACTAAGCGCCGAACGCTAGCGTTAATTTGCTAGCGTTTGGCATTTTTCGCTACTGCGCAAATTCACTAACGAACGCTGGCGTAATTTCGCTAGTGTTACTTAGCACCCTTACGCCAGGCAAATTTTCGCTAGCGACGTAACTACGCAAATTCACTAACTTGCGCAGTGTACTGAACGCTACCTTTTACACTAGACTTCCTTCGTCACCTTAGACCTGGCGAAGCGCAATAGAGTAGATAGGGATTGTTTAAAAAAAGTCAAAATTTTTTCTAAGTCCCAAAAAACGCTAGCGTGTTTTCTACATGATGGGTGATAGGCTGAAAAAGATCGAAAATATACAGTGGGCACATGTGTAGGGCAAAATAAAATTTTTATTTGCTGATTAGAAGGTTTTCTAGGCATTTGAAGTGGTGATACGTGTTCCTCCATTGAAATTTGAATTTTGCGCCGTATGTAAATGAACCATCGCTAGCGAAACTTCGATTCGCTTGCCGAATTAACGCTAGCGCAACTTCGAAAACTTATGCTACCCCTGTGCGCAACTTCGGATTTTAGTGAATTTGCGGCGCGCTGGCGAAAATACGCCTGGCGAAGTTTTGCGAAGTGCGGCGAAGTTGCGCCTGGCGCAACTTCGCATCTTAGTGAATTTGCCCCTTTGTGTCAAATTTTCTCTCAAGAGGAAAAAATGCTACATAACATTTGTTGCAACATATTTCGTAATACTTTTGACATGGTTTCCTAGCTGCCAGCCTTATATGTAACAATAAATGTATCTTACCCACAGTAGGTTTCAATTTTTCAAAAGGCAGCACGATCTGTCAAAGAAAGAGGAAATAACATAAACACTTAAGTCATAAAAAATTCGCAACACTCCATTGATCATTAAGGCCTTGCGGTTCCATAGCACACAATTTTTTAATCCACAGGGCCTCTTTTTGGATTCTCTTTTTATCACCCCCTCTCTATGATGCCTGTACAACTTCTAGTACTTGCCATTTCAGTTGTGACATATTATGTCTAAATTCATTGAAGTGGCGAGAAACTGTGGTGTCTGTGTAAGTACTTCATTTAACATTTTTGATGTCACCTCTATGTTCCTTTATTCTAGCCTTTACTTCCCTCGCTGTTTGGCCCACATAAACTTTTCCACACGGACATTTTAGCATATAGACCACCCCTAGTGTGTTGCATGTGGCATTGTGTTTTAGAGGAATGCTATTACCTTTAGTGGGATGTTGTACAACTGCACCCTTTATGATTGATGAACAACAAACACAGCTAAGGCAAGGGAAAGTATCAAAATTTGTTTGCCTTTAAAGATTTTTTCCATTCTTTTTGGTGCACGTGGTTCGGTGGGGCACAGAATATCTCTTAACGTATTGCCTTTTCTGTAGCTAAACATTGGAGTATGAGTGCATATCATAGCAACAATGCAATACAGGGCATTGCATTTAGTAGAGAAATAAAAACCTTCTGCTCTATCACTAAACAGTGTCAGAGTCTGGTGTTCAAATATATTTCTATATTTATTAACAAGATTTGTGCTCTCCTGCAGTACATACACGTGTTGTTGCAACGTGAAACAAAAAAAGGGCCAGAAACGCTGTAAACTAACCTACAAAACCTGCTACTCATCAGCATCCTTGTTTCACCCCTGTTTGACTAAGTTTCATTGTCACTTGAGTTTATGTAGTCAACTTAGAAGACATCCAGGAGCCAGAACTTGTCTAATAAAGCTTGCAGTACAGTAGTTTTTTTTTTTTTTTAATTAAAGCTGCCAAGTTCAGGGGGATGGCAGCTGGTGTGGATCTGTCCTGTGAATAATTTTCTGGATTCTGGTGCCTGAAATATGCTATAAAGAAAAAGATTTCATCATTAAATGACTAATGCAGTGATATTTAATATGAAATAGACACAGGGGGGCTCATTTATTAACGCAGCGCAGTGCTAAAAAGAGCGCAGTGGCCTGACATTTGCCCAGCGCATGCGAGTATTTAATAATGTAGCGCACGATACCTTAACAGTGCAATTTTGTGCGCTAATGTAGACACAGACAGGTGCGACGTGTGAAACTGCGTATCAGCTGTCGCAGTGCTTATAATAAATTGTGCGCACAGGAAGATACCGCAAAGGTAAGGATTAGTTGTGCTCATGTATGAATGCGCTGCTTTAATTAGTTGCGTCACATATTGCGCATATTGCGTTCACTTAGACGCATCTGGTTGCAAAGGTGTTTAGCCTACCTGATACCCTTAAAGGAACCTTGGTCAATATAAACATGTTGGGTGGAAGGCGTGGTTAATATGCACTTTACAGGGGTTGTTCATCTTTGAGTAAACTTTGAGTTAACAAACATCCCCACCAACAGCAGCACCATTGTATTTGCCAGAACCCAGTTTAGCAGTGTGGCTCTGCTAGCGCAGCTGGGCAGGAATGCGCATTTTGAAGAGCGTTACTATTACGCCACAAACAGGCAGTCGTAAAAATTGTGGTGCTGTTGACCGGGTGCAGTTTTGCACATATACAGACGCAAATCTGCGACGGCCGCAGTGCAAGCGCATTGTAGCCACGCCCACAGCCACGCCCCTAACAACCACGGCATCGTTTGCGACATAAATGCCCAATCTTTTGCGCAATGCGCATAAACAAAACCATCGCAAAAGCTCTGTGTTATGCGCAATATCACGCAAATATATTAGCGATCACACTCGTGATGTCGCAGACAATCTTTTGCGTCCACTTATGCGCTGCGCTGCGTTAATAAATGAGCCCCAGGATGTCTCGTGAGAAATTTAGCTGGAAAATGGCTCATGCAGTTTTGCTACATATTACCTTCCGTAAGTCCTCGAAATGAATCATATTGAATAATCATAATAGTTTATTTAACTAAAGGTCAGTGACTGTTTGACTCTGCTCCCTTACCCACTCTACTAAAGGAATACGCGAGTTTGTGTGGACCCCACCGGCCTAAAAATATACTCCAATATTAATCCCTGCTTCACAAGAAAGCAGGCAAGCTACATTTTATACACTATTATCATTTTCTTCTTAAAGGGGAGGTTCACTTTTTGGACAGTAGTGGTAATTTAACAGCCCACGTCATAAACATTTTTTTGTATTTATCTTTATTACTTTAAGGTGCATATTTATTGAAGGGTTGAATTGAAAATTCAAATTTTCGATTTTTTTTTATGGTCAAAACGGTCAAATTCGACTAGGGAATTATCCGAACTCTATTCAAGTTTTTTTTAAAAAACATCTAATTAGATTCTTGAGATTTATCATTCCATTAAGAATTTTAATTTGACTATTCGCCACCTAAAACCTGCCGAATTACTGTATGTCAATTTGGAGCTGTTTGTAGCCTTCCTGACATTCAAGTTTTTTTCAAATGCTACCTATTGAATGGAGCTGTCATTTACACTGGGCTGGGCAGATCTCTAATTTAGGAGTGTAGTAAAAAAAATGCCCCCAAAGTGACTGACCGATCTGACATTCATCACTAATTTCAGGGTGTTGGAACTGGTCTGTGAGTTATTCTTTAAAATAGGAGGGAAATTATTCTTTGATACCCGGAAAAAATGAAAATAAAGATATTTTTTACAAGCTATGTACAGTATGGTAGACACTTTTCCAATAGGTTTTCATTTTTTTAAATCCATTTGATTTTGAAAGTACATCCAGTTACCTTGCTTACCCATTATCTGGAAACCCATTATCCAGAAAGCTCAGTCTTTCAGAAAGGCCATCTCCCATAGACTCCATTTTAATCAAATAATTCACATTTTTCAAAATGAATTCCTTTTTCTCTGTAATGATAAAACAGAACCTTGTGCTTGATCCAAACTAGGAAATAATGAATCCTTAATGGAGGCAAAACAGTTATAGTGGGTTTATTTAAGGCTTTTATTTATCAAAGTACAAATTTATCTCAATATTTTTTGCTACAAACTCCAATCAAATCAGCTCGTTTTTTTTACACTTTATTATTAAATTGTCCTGAAAATTTGCTTTGCGGGAAAAAAAAAATCAGATTTTCACTTTTTTTTTTCATCCGAGTTTCACAATTTTTTCGGATTTTTCACCAAACACTCTGATTCTTGCTAGAAAACTTCCATTGTCTGACACTTCACTTTCTGTTTTTCAACAGTCTGGAGTGTTTTCTAGCCTTTAAAATAGGAATAGTTTAAAGTTTGTTGGTAGCCTCTTTCTAGTATTGTGGTTAAAAAATAGAGTTTATTCAATATGCGCTCAGTCGACAATTGTCTGCCAACAATGTCTTGTGGTGTTTCTTGTTGCTAAAGTTTTCATGGACAGGTGGTTTTACAGTGAACAAATCACTGCTACTACAAATACTATACAGTTACATTATTTTTGTATTACAGGTAGGGGATCTGTTATCCGGAAACCCATTATCCAGAAAGCTCCGAATTATGGAATGGTCATCTCCTATAGACTCCATTATAATCAATCCAAATTTTTGAAAATGATTTCCTTTTTCTCTGTTATAATAAAACAGTAGCTTGTTTTTATTACAGAAAGATCCATTTTCCGGAAAATCCCTGGTCCCAAGCATTCTGGATAAGATCCCATACCTGTACCTACTTTCTTGACCTTAAAAACAGATTGGTTTAGCTGATAAAACTTCGAAACTCGTTTGTTTTGTACTGATATTTTTCAAGGTGCCTTCTGGAAGAAATTAATTAACATTGGCAGCAGGCCTAAATGACACAAACTATAGTGAGCACACTTCTCTTTAAATGGGAACTTTCCCGAAAATGAAAAATTAATAGAAGCTTCCTCATACTGAAGTAAGAAACTCTCTAAATACAATCAATTTAAAATTCGGAATTGTTTCAGAAATAATTAAGTTTATCTTCACTCCCTCAGCATCTGTTTCTCTTCATTCTGTCTTCATTCAGCAGTTGGGTTTCAGATGAATGAGCTGGTATATCTTATAAGGGGGCTCCCTTTCCTATTAGATGTATTAAAGCTCACTCAAATAACTGATTCCAGCACAAACTAAATCTTACAAAATAACTGCCTTTTGTACAAATTCTGCATGTAGAGGATTTCTGCTGATTTTAGTAGAGTGAGCTCTAATACATCTTCTAGGCAAAAGGAGCCCCTCTATAAGATATATTCAACTCCTGTATGAAGACAGAAGAGAAACGGATGTCGAGAGAGGAATAGTGAAGATAAACTTGATAATTTAAGAAATGGTACAGAATTTTTAATTGATTGTATTTAGAAAGTTTCTTATTTCAGTATGCTAGCTAATATTACATTTTAATTTTCGAGATACTTCCCCTTTAATACAAAGGCAGCTGTCCTTAAAATCTATGGCGCAGCGTCTATAGCAAATTACATAAAGCTAATGCTGCTACACAAATCATGTTAACTCTTTATACCCCTTTGTTGTTTTGTTTGCTCGGCTCAGTAAATTAAAGGAATTTTAACTTTCCCCAAAGCTGTCACATTCACCGGGAGAATTTATTACTTCTGAAGAAGGAACTAGGGGCTGCTAAAATGCAAATGCAAATAACCTGTAGCACTTCAGGGGATGCTTCTACATCTTAGCTAAGAATAAATACAGATTATTAAATAATGTACTATAGAATTCAGAGGTGCTTGGGAGATAACATTGTCATAGCACATATCCTGATATTGATCCAGGAGAATCCAGGCAACAATAGCCATTGACTCTTTTTCTTACTGAACTTTATTCCTAACCACTCCACCATAAGGCTAATGCCACATGGGGCTGATTCTTGGCCTATGGAAAAACGTAGACCAACAATCAGCCCAGACACTGGCATCACCCTTTTTCCTTGCCTGCCCCCGGAACCACTGTGTTGGCCTGGGTACAGTCACACACACTGAATTTCATCACCAAAACATGTAAGTATGCATTTTGGCACCAACATCAGTCACATGTGCTTGCACCCAGGCTGCTGTAGCGGTTCCAGGTACAGGCAAGAAAAAAGGCTGATGCCAGCATCAGGGCTGATTCTTTGCCTACGTTTTAACATGGAACAAAATGCTAACGATGCTTTTATGGATGTAGATCCTAATGGGACAACATCACTAAAAGTAGACCTTGCATTAGCAACATCACTAAAAGTAGACCTCGTGTAGCATTAGCCTTAGTTAAGGAAGGGTCTATAGTTAGTTCTTATAAAAATGAATTAGTAGAAACAACCGATTAGTAGGAATTTGCAGAAATTGTGCAATAAATACGTACTTTAGTACACAGATGATTAAAAATGATATGTATGCATTCTGAAGGGACATAAATATAAGTATATTTGCAGAGTAAATATAATGAACACTGCTCAAACTGTCATTTTACAATGCTGGGCTCAGAGGTGCTGCTCTTTTACATAAACTTTTATTCCCTTAATTACAGTGAGCAGGCCTCTTACTGAAACGATTAGTAATTAAATAGAGATAAATAATTACATAATGAATATTGGGTTGCAAAGATTTTTTTTGAAAAAAAAAAAAAAATATATGTGCCATATTGGGGGGGATTATAAAGCAAAATCCAAAAATTTCTGATAATTGTCGGAAAAAATAGTCCTACCAAATCCGGGCAGATTTTTTTTCCCCTTGTTTATCTATACATTTTCCCGAAATTTTCATATGCAGGAAAAAAACTCTATGAAATCGTGAAAAATATTAGAATTTTTCGGATTTGATGCCCGAAAAGTCTGATTTTTTTTTCTGATCATTGCCCTTATACCACGAAATCTTCAGATTTTTGCATGAAATCTAGCGCAGATCAGGATATCTTCGGGACTGCTCTTATTGACTTCTACATGAACTCAGCAGGCATGTGGATGGGCCTGACTATGTCCATAGCACAATCCAGCCGCCATATCAGCAAGTCCAAATCTTGGGCATTTGGCCTATCATCTTTTATATGCATAGCTTTATCTGCTCTGCCCGGCAGAGTTAACAGTATGAAGGTTGGTCACGCATGTATAAGCAATGCTTGCACAGCTAGTTAGATTAGGGGTGGACATGTTTTGCATGTGGGGAGCATGCAAAACACTAAAATCTTGATAAATTTGTGAAAAAATCTGAAACGTACAATTTGTTTGCATTCAACGCCAGAAAACTTTTTTTTTGATTAAACGACTAACTTTTCGGATTATTGTACGAAACCCAGCGCAGATCATGATATCTTCCAATTGTAAAAGGGACATGTGCCATTGACTTCTACATGACCTCTGCAGGTTTGAGATGGAGTATTTTTGGATTCGGAGATATAGCAGCCTCAGGGTATAATAGATCTTGAAAAAAAATCAAGTTTTTTTCCACTTAAAAATTGTGTTTTCCCCCTTTAAAACTCTGACCACAAAAATGTAGTAAATTATCCCCAAAGTGTTTTAAATTAATATAATAAACTGTTGTCCTGCACAGGTAAAACAGGTGTGTTTGTCATAGAAATTCTATTGGTTTGTAGGTATTTACAACTGGGTATCATTTAACAGTCTTTTGGATTTAAAGGAACAGTAACACCAAAAGATAAATTGTTTTAAATGAATAACAATATAATATACTGTTGTCCTGAACAGGTAAAACAGGTGTGTTTGTCATAGAAATTCAACTGCAGTTTATATAAACAAGTTGCTGTGTAGCCATGGGGGCAGCCATTCAAGCACAGGATACACAGCAGATAACCGATAACCCCTACAGTATACAATGGGATTCTTTTATTTTTATATTTATTTATCTACTGTGTATCCTGTGCTTGAATGGCTGCCGCCATGGCTACACAGCAGCTTATGTATATAAACTGCAGTTGTAATTCTATAACAAACACACCTGTTTTACCTGTTCAGGACAACAGTATATTATATTGTTATTCATTTAAAACAATTTATTTTTAGGTGTAACTGTTCCTTTAAATCCAAAAGACTGTGTTAAATGATACCCAGTTGTAAATACCTACAAACCAATAGCTTCCCCTACAAAAAGAAACCAGTGCACTTAAATGGACCCACAGGCTATTAATCACATTGGATTTACCTTAAAATTAACAATTACGGAAAGATTTATCAAAATGTGAGTTCAGAGCTTAATAAATAAAAACGCACCCACGTTCTGTTTATTCCTATGGAGTTTTTAAAATTGTATTTATCTGAAAGCTAGAATTCACCATTCTGTTTTAAAAACCCTATAGGAATGAATAGAACGTGGGTGAGTTTTTTTTATTTATTAAGCTCTAAACTCACATTCTGATCAATATGCCCCTTTGTATGATTATGAGAGTTCATTTGGCCACATCTATTCAAGCCGTCCCCTGTATTTCAGTCTACTGTTCAGTACACTGCCTGGTTTCTAGGACCCTAACAACCAGATAACAGCAGCAAAAAAGGGTGAACTATTTTCAGAAATGCAAAGAATAAAAATAACAACCAATAAATGGCAAACTGCAGTGGAATATCAATGTTTCCATCATACTAAAAGTGTATTAAATCACAAAGAAAACCTTATAAGGCCTTCTGCAAAATAAAAAAAAAAACAGAAATGAAGGATGTCTGTAGATGCCAGGAGAAAAAAAACACTCATAGGAAACCATTATAGAGCATTAGTAATAAGCAGAGCTTGCTGCTTCCCTTTACATGATCAAAGGTCAACCATCTTTGTTTGCTTGTAACCCATGTCCCCACTTAGCTGGCTTTTATGTTCCCAGTAATTAGTATCTAATTAAATCTCTCCGTGGCAGAAAAAGCCTTTATTATCTGCATTATCTGGTTGCTGTACAAGTCCATACAATTAGTAGTAATTAATCAGATATCTATCAAGTAGAATTCATATGATATAAAGGTGTGCACCTCAAGCCTGTACTGTACTACTCCGCTGGGCATATTTATACAAAGCAGTTCTGTTTAATAATTTAGGTATTTAAGGAACAGTTAAGTGTAAAAATAAAAACTGGGTAAATAGATAGGCTGTGCAAAATGAAAAATGTTTCTAATATAGTTATTTAGCCAAAAATGTAATGTATAAAGGCTGGAGTGACTGTGTCTAAGAACAGAACACTACTTCCTGCTTTTCAACTCTCTAACTCTGAGTTAGTCAGCGACTTAAAGGGGGGCCACTTGGGACATAATTGTTCAGTGAGTTTACAATTGATCCTTAGCATGCCGCTCAGATTCAAAAGCAATAGTTATGCTCTCAAGTCACTGGTTGGTTACTGCCTGGTAACCAATCAGTGGAAACCAAGAGAGCTGCACAGCAGGAAGTAGTGTTCTGGCTATTATGTTAGACATCCAGTCATTCCAGCCTTTATACATTACATTTTTGCCCCACTAACTATATTAGAAACATTTTTTATTATACCCAGTTTTTATTTTTATACTGAACAATTCCTTTAAGAAATTGTATTTGTTCTACTGTATGTACTGCCTTCTGCAATACATTTCAACTGCCATATTGCTTAGTTTATATGCACAAAACTCCCTTAGGATAACAAAATGTGATGGGGAGGAGATATGCACAATACATACTCTTCTTGGGTTCTTTGTACACAAGGGGGCTCATCAGACGAGACCCATCAGGGATAGAACTGGTGCTTTTCAGCCACACATTGATCCCTGGAGCATTTTTAGGCTGTTTGGTATTTCCCCTTCAGCTGGAGCCATTGGCCATGGCAACTAAAAAATACAGCCTTCTGCTCTTGTTGCATTCTTGACTATGAATCAGCGTATTTAAGTGTGTTGTCCTAAATGAATGTTAGCCAAATTAAAAGAGAAGGGTATTAACAAATTGGTAGGGTTTTTTACCCTGACACACTTCTTCTTTAAAATAAGGGGTATCGTTTTGTAAAGAAGACTCTGCTGGCCAGGGCATTAGCACAAATAGCAGTATCCGTCACCTTAGCATGTAACAATGACACTCCCTATCCATGTGAGTTGGAATCGCAGCATACTGTAGTTGGAAATATCTGGATCAAAGTAGACAGAAACGTCAGATGATGTTGCTAGTACTGACATTTGGTTTATCAATATTTACTGTAGCCACTCCCCAGGTCATATTGCCTGACAAACCTGTCCTGCCCCAGTGATATTACCCCTTTATGTGTCATTAATGTGTTGCTGCGGTGCAGTGATGCAGCTCTTAATCCTTTATTGTTACTGTTGAGGTCACATTCAGTCAATCTATTTCAAGTGAGTAATAAATTGGCAGATGAAAACAAGACACACATTTGGCTAATTATGGAGATAGATTCTCTCCTCTGGGGTTTCTCACTCTTGATTTCTTTCAACGCATGGAGTAAACAGCAGTAAATAAATGCAGTATAGTGACTGATGCGATTTTTTTTTAACAGCATTGGTTTAACAAAAGGTTGGATTCACCCAAAAAAAGGATATATTAAATATTTTCTTACAAGTAACACTTATTTATATCATCATCATCATCATCATTTATTATATTATTTATTTCTCCTAATAGCAATTACTTTTGTCACATTCTGCACCTATATTGCCGCAGATAGGTGTGTTCTCTGCCATTACACAAAGGTAATGTTTTTTCAACAATGGCTGATAGTCACTAGTATGTTACCCCTGTTATAGTAATTTCTCTATTGGCAACCAGCTCCTTCATTATGCCCAGAGAAAACATTGGCACACACTGCTTACAGAGAATTATAAAAGAAAGGCTATGGCTTTTTTGTGTATTTATGGGGAATTGCCATAGTATGTGCTATTAAAATTTGCTTTCAAGTAGTTTACAAGCTTTCAACAACCTCTCCCATGGCAGTTAATCAAGGAAAATAGCTGACCTTCTGTTCAACTCACTTTTATGTTACTGTAAATTATTTTTCTAAAAGCGAAAAATGAAAAGTTCTTCTGAAGGATCCATTTTATGGGCAGAGCCATTATTTAAGTATGGGCCACTCCAGTGGGCATGCAGTATTGACCCAATGTCCATCCAGTCCCTGAGTAGGCCCTGCCAAATCATAAAAATGGGGGCCTAACGTTAAAGAATTGGATGGCTTAATAAGCCATGCTGCATTATGAACAACTCTTGCTACATTATGCACAAACCCTGCTAATTTTTCAAAAACACCATTTGAAGGCCCTTAATTCTGGATTATCAGGAGGAAAATTTGTCCAACTAACCCCCAACCACACCTGTCACGGCATCCCTGATTATAAGTGCCCTGAATAAATCCAGGCAATCAAAGTATTCAAGAGAATTATTTCAGTATATAATTGTCTATAAATTAGCCCACAAATAAGTCCATGGTCACCTCTTCTTCTACCTGTCTATTCATACATACCCTTCAACAAGTGAACAATTTCTCAAATTTGACATTTAAAGAAAACAATGTGTAAAATGTTACTGTACAAAGCTTCTTATTCTGAGAGCTCATAACCATATCAGTGTAAAGAGAAAAGAAAATTACAACATTATTTATAAGCACATCATAAATGGGACAATTGAATTGTACATGGTGACGAGCTACTATAACTTTATTTTTTTCTTTTCTCTGTAAATTTTTACCATATTTTCCCTTCAACACATGACAGAGGGGCATATCACCAAGACCTCATAGATAAAATAATAAATGTACAGGAACTTCTTCACATTGAATTGCCTTGTTGCGCCATTTCTTCAGTTGCTTTTTGAGGGGTGATTAGTGGCTAGGTCTGTGTGTTCTTGTGCATGCATATTTTCTTTTATTCAATTTTCCTACTCAATTCTTTGAAGGTTTTGCCGGCAGATCTGAGAATGTTAACCTTCTCTCAAGTTACCATGACTATCACATAGCCCTCCGATTAAGTTATATATTAAAAAAAAGCTATATGGGACAATGCCTAGTAGTGTACACAACCGTAACTCAATCTGGTTGAGTAAGGGTTGTTCGTTTTTATTCTGTTATCTTGCTTGAAGTGTCAGGTACATATATGACTACATTATCTTTGCTTATACAGTTTTATATTTGTGTAGGTGCTACTACTAATGATTAATATGTATGTTTTATGTTTGTCACCTTACACTGTGGTTGTACTGCAATAATAATGTACAATAGGTTCAAGTCAGGATACAATTCTATTTTAGTGCAGTAAGTCACAATAAATTTGTGAAGGTAAGGAATGTGACAAATGAACATTCCCCCCAAGGCAATGGAATAAGTTACCTTTGAAATGCCAGCAGTTATGTGAAAACAGCCCTTTATACTTGTGACAAGATTGCATATTTTGATGTAATGCATCAAAAATATCAGTTCCACAGATATGTCCCATCAGTATAAACATTAGTTACCCAATGACATGAAAGGCCATGAGATAATCTTGTAAACAAAAGAGAAACTAGAGCTACAGATATCGTGCCTTGTAAAATAAGTGATTGCCAGACTCAGAATGTGTTATATGCTAGGGCAAAATCAGCCTGCTGAAATCCACAGGCCGTTGTCAGTACCCGACCGCTAGCAGTATCTTCCTTCTTCTTTTGCGTCTTGAACTCTTATGTAGGCTCTGGCACAAACACACTCGGCCGAATTCGGTACTAAATGCAAAGTCTCACTTTTCTTCACCTAAATCCGCCGAGTGTGTTGACACCATGGTTCTGGGCCAGGAAGAAATAGGAGGGTATTGCTTATGATAGGGATGCTGGGTTTTCATTTGGAGGGGTTGAACTTGTTGTGTTTTCTCAGCATATGCATTTTTCCAAGTATATTTAAGTTCTTTGAGGCTGTGTAGCCACAAGCATTTACCTTTGTTTGGTTGCATGTGTTTTTGCTGCAAAATATATTCCTAGTGTCTGCCTGCCGGCATACAGACACCAACCAAAGCTTAATGCAAAGCTTCAAAGTAAAGCGTTTGGCCCATCTGCCTGCCTAAACAAATACAAGAGATCTATTTAAGACAGAGACATTTTGTCTCATACTGCTATTGGAAAACGCCTTACCCTTTAAATAAAACAGGGATTGTTTGTCCATATATTGCAATATATTTAAGCTGGCCAACTACGTCAAAGTCATCCCATATCTGGCCAGTCCTACTCTCAATTTTCATCTGATTCATTAAGAATTCTATTGCTTCATTATACATTTTACACAGGGATTAAGTTTTACCTGCAACTTACTAGCTGCTTTCAAAGTAAAACTCCCAAACTTGTCTGCCCTTTTATTAGACACCAGTGGGATCACCTGACTATAGCTGGGAAGGGTGGGAGCTACAACATGGAGCTGGTCACTGCTCCTGTATAACTATAACAAACAAGGGAAAGTTGTGCTCACCACTATTTTTTTAAAACCATTAGGCGGGGGTGCAATGAGGGTGTGACCACAAAATACATATAGACAAATACAAGATTCCTCTGCACTCAACCCATTATCAATATATTTAAGACAGAGACATTTTGTGCTACTGAAAAATGCCTTACCCTTTAAACAAAACAGGGATTGTTTGCCCATACATTGTAATATATTTAAGCTGACCAACTACGCCAAAGTCATCCCCAGTATGGCCAGTCCTACACTCAACTTTCATCTGATTCATTAAGAATTCAGATTTTTATGTCCAAACTATCCTCCAAATGACTTGATAGTCAGACTCTTCAACAGGTTGGTGGAGTAGCCATCTCCACAGCAGTAACATGAAGCATGAAGGAAACTGGAGAGTCTTCAAAATGTGAAAAATGTAGTTTTTATTGACGCACTACATGTTTCGGACCCCTAAATTCCTTCCTCTGGTGCAAGTTGACCAGTTATGCTGAGTTTGACCCAAATCTCCAAAAGTTCCAGATAATATACTTGCTTGGCTACAGCCACTTATGGCCGATACAGGTCATTCTTCAGTGGTTCAACAGGCCTTGAAATAATCGAATGAACCTAATAATTTACTAAACTGAGATTATTCCAATCTGCACAGAGTTGGGTCATTAGGACCCAGACACACTGACAGTAGCTGTTTACCCTTTCTCACAATGTATTTTTTCTTACGGCTCCGGGGACAGAGGAACCATGGGGTTAAGCTCCTCCTTCCAGGAGGCAGAGCACTGAAGCAAAGCTGAACTCTTCCTTCTCTCTCCTATATATCCCTCCTGCTTAACTCCCATATTCATTTTTTTCAGTGTCCTGTATCCAAGGTTCTTCCCTCCCTGAATTAAGGGATAAAGGTACTGCTTTTGTAAGTCCCCATGGCTCCTCTGTCCCCCAAGCCGTAAGAGAAAAGGAGATTTTTAGTATAACTTTCCGTTAAATCTCTTTCTTTCTAGGCACTCGGGGGACACAGGAACGCCCCCTGAAACAGGCCTTCATTGGCCACAAATGGGAAAGCGTTTTTCCCATAATTTTCGACTTTTGGTTTTGTGTATATAGTTCCTTGTTTTCTGCTTGTTATCAAACTGAATATGGGAGTTGAGCAGGAGGGATATATAGCAGGGAGAAGGAGGAGTTCAACTTTGCTTCAGTGTCCTGCCTCCTGGAAGGAGGAGCTTAGCCCCATGGTTCCTGTGTCCCCCGAGTGCCTAGAGAGAGAGAGATTTAACGGTAAGTTAAACTAAAAATCTCCTTATTGTAATGCCACTCAGATCCCAAAAAATGTAAAAAAAAAAAAAAAAAAAAAAGTGTTCATGGTGGTCCAATGTAGCTTAGAGAAATATATTTTAGGTTGTAACTTAAACTGAGAAAACTGAATTGCAGCTAATCTGCCAGAAACCACCTGGTTGACAAAAACAAATACTTTCTGTGAAAAGAAATTATTAGAAATCCAATTAGGCCAATAAAATTCTTTTCTATGAAACACTGCCACAACTCTCTGTGTAGAATTAGAACTGGAAAGAAATCTGGTACAGATCATGTCATTTCATAGCCTTGCCAGTACTTTTATGTATTAAATCACATGCTTTCATCGCTAGGAACTCTGCAACTATATGCAAAGACTGCCCTAAAAACAATATACTTCACCAGCAACTGGATATTCTTTATGCAGAATTGTAATGATCCATTTTTTGGGGGTTGGAAACAATCATTCTGTGTAACCTTTATAAAAATTGTTATTGATGCTTTTATTTCTATTACACAATGTAAAAAATCCTTATGTATGAGTTTATTGATATACATTTTGGTGGCATAAGTAGGTTTATTAGCTGGCATATACCTGGGAAGTAAACAAAACTAACACTTGAATACATTTCTGCCTATGGATCTTATAATCATTTTGCTACATACATGCTGTTTTTTTTTACATTGTTCAAATGGGTGAATAATGGAAAATCACTATAGTATTGTGCTTATTACTGATATGTTTCTATTTTGTGTGTTATGCTGATTACTATATGCCATGCTATATAGAAAAGAAGGAATCAATATAAGACTTGGTTACATAGCAGCTAAGCATGGGAAAGGCAGTCAAGCTTAACATTGTACTTAATTAATTACTTCCCATCTGGTTCTGTAACAGGCAAGTTTAATCATCTGTGTGATAACAAAGACAAATATCTTTTATATAGAATGTACTGAGACATATTAAGGGAGTTATTTATCAAAGGTCGAATTTCGAAATTTAAAGGGATATTGTCATGGGAAAACATTTTTTTTCAAAATGAATCGGTTAATAGTGCTGCTCCAGCAGAATTCTGCAGTGAGTCCATTTCTCAAAAGAGCAAACAGATTTTTTTATATTCAATTTTAAAATCTGACATGGGGCTAGACATTGTCAATTTCCCAGCTGCCCCTGGTCATATGACTTGTGCTCTGATAAACTTCAATCACTCTTTACTGCTGTACTGCAAGTTGGAGTGATATCAACCCCCTCCCTTCCCCCCCCCCCCCAGCAGCCAAACAAAAGAACAATGGGAAGGTAACCAGATAGCAGCTCCCTAAAACAAGATAACAGCTGCCTGGTAGATCTAAGAACAACACTCAGTAGTAAAAACCCATGTCTCACTGAGACACATTGTTACATTGAGAAGGAAAAACAGCAGCCTGCCAGAAAGCAGGCACAAGTCACATGACCAGGGGCAGCTGGGAAACTGACAAAATGTCTCCCATAGACTCCATTTTATCCAAATAGTCCATATTTTTAAAAAGGATCTCCTTTTTCTGTTTAATAGTAAAACAGTGCCTTGTACTTGATCAAAACTAAGATACATTAATTGTTATTGGAGTCAAAACCATACTATTTAGTTTATTTAATGTTTATATGATTTGCTAGCAGTCTTAAGGTATGAAGATCCAAATTATAGAAATATCTGTTATCTGTAAAACTCCAGGTCCCAAGCATTCTGGATAACAGGTCCCATACTTGTAATTCAAAACCAAAAAATTATGGTATTAGCAGTTTATCAGGTCCATATTAATAATAATATATAATAATAATAATATGCCCTTTAATCATTGTTGCTTTGAAAGTGTCTGATGGCAACACATTAGTTTATGATACAAGTAATAAATGTTTGCTATTAATCATAATTGCGTATTTTTCTTGGGGAATTTACTATTGCTTATGGATCTTCAGGAGCATTACCCTAGGATAATATAAGGAGTGTCAGGATGTTCTGTTTGGCTTCACGTCTTACAAAAGAGCTTGTTTCATATTGAGAATATGAGTGAAGGAATTCTGGGAATTTTTTAGTGCCGTAGTGATGTCAGACAATTCTTTTCAAACAATCCTGGTGTTATAATGTTCAGTTCAAAGTGAAATACAGAAATGAATGCTCCCCCTGCTGTTCATAAGTATGATTGTTTTCCTGCTCAGCAGTTAGGGACCATCTGACAATTCCTATCCACAGCAGTAAATGGAGGGAGAATTTCACTGCATACAGATAGGTTTCTTTTTCATTAAAGAAAGTAAAAATGGGATTTTATTTTTTTGCCTTTACATGCCCTTTAACTGCCTTTCAGGATAATTGGTTTTCAGATAACGGCTCCCTTACCTGTATGAGTGTCTTATAATTACCTATCAGGTCCATATGATTTTTTTTTTTTTTTTTAAACATTAAATCACTGTAGTCATGAAAACCCTAGAAGCAAGAATGAATGTACTTGAAATTCTCTGAACTAAGGGATTGGCATAACCTCAGGGAAACCCTTTTCCTGTTCACTGTACTTTTATTACCATAC
This sequence comes from Xenopus petersii, assembly GCA_038501925.1. Taxonomy (NCBI): domain Eukaryota; kingdom Metazoa; phylum Chordata; class Amphibia; order Anura; family Pipidae; genus Xenopus; species Xenopus petersii. The sequence continues at coordinate 32,921,498 of CM076689.1, read as the reverse complement.
ATATTTCTGTGGTGAAGTTCTTTGAACACCACTGGTAAATACAGCTGATTATTTAGAATAAAAGCTGTGGTATGAAGTCCTATCACTGCAGGTTATTTTTAAAGAAATAATGATTTTTTTTTTTTTCTTTCTAACTGGAAACATGTGGGTTATGCGGCAGTACCAGAATCAATCAATGATGTTTCCCATAGTTTTGTTATTGCCAAACTTTCTGTAGTAAAATGTTTTGCCTTAAAAATAAATAAGTATAGATGCTGTCCTAGCTCCTACAGGTTAACACCCTTTACATGCTCAGGAGGATTTTATGCAGAATATCTTATTTTTCATGCTCCCTCTCCAGGACTTTTACCAAGCTGGCATCTGTTGTGTGATTATGCTCTTTAACCTATTCAATAGTAATGGATAAAAACATTGGCACATTAACACCCTTAAAAATGATGTATGGGCTGCTAGAGGGTATGACACCCGGTAGATAACGAGATAATAAAATGTGTGCTGTATCTTTATCATGGTGGATTGCCAGCCTCTACACAGTGGCGTAATAAACTCCCCGGTGCTCTTGATCAATTGCCTAATTTTTAACTTTTGGAGTGGGATAATTATGACTGGTACAAAGTGTCAAATGTCAGTGCACATTTAGGGGCTATTTACTAAAACTAGATTTTTTTTTTTCTCACCAAACATTGGTGAGAAAAACATTTCAACCCAACCCAAATCCCCTTAATTTACCAATAAATCTGTTCAAAAAAGTTGGTGTGGGGAAAAAGTCACTACAAAAGTGTACATCAATTTGAATCGTGCAACTTTTTCGAATTGTCGACTCAACAAACCGATCCATTCATTGGATTATCGAACAAAAGTCAGCGTCAAACAGCCTGAAACTAATGAGAATCCTAATGGCACAAAACATTGTTAAAGGGGCCATCTGCCATTGACTTCTACATGATTTTGACAGGTTTTAGCTGGAGTATTTTTGGATTTGGATTTTTAGCAGCTTCAGAGCATAATAAATCTCAGAAAATTCAAGGTTTCCCCCTTTAAAGATTTGCGGCTTCATAAATAGGCCCCTTAATTTCAAACGTTGTTCTCTCATTTAAATCACCCATGTTGTGGCTGCATTTGTCTACCATGATTTTTGTCATGTATATGGTAATGCTACTGCATATATTGTGACACTGTAAGACTGTCATTAAAGGAAAAGTTTACCCCCAAAAGAAATATTTAAGCAACAGATCGTTTATATCAAAGAATCTTACCAACCAGGTATATATATTTAAGTAAATATTACCCTTTTACATCTCATGCCTTGAGCCGCCATTTTGTGATGGTCTGTGTGCTGCCTCAGAGATCACCTGACCAGAAATACTGCAGCTCTAACTGTAACAGGAAGAAGTGTGGATCAAAAGACAGAACTCTGTGTTAATTGGCTCATGTGACCTAAAATGTATGGTTTGTTGGTATGTTTGTGTGCAACGTAAATCGTACAATCCCAGGGGGTGACCCTTGTTTTAAAAATTTCTATTTATGATTACCCAAAGGCACATACTACTAAAAAACTATATTATTATGAAAATGATTTATTTACATGAGGCAGGGTTCACCTTTAGGTTAACTTTTAGTATGTTATAGAATGGCAAATTCTATGCAACTTTAATTGTTCTTTAAGTTTTAAATTATTTGCCTTCTACTTCTGTCTCTCTTCAGCTTTCAAATGGGAGTCACTGACCCCATCTAAAAACAAATGCTCTGTAAGGCTACAAATTTATTGTTATTGCTACTTTTTATTATTCGCCTTTCTATTCAGGCCTCTCCTTTTCATATTCAAATCTGTTGTTCAAATAAATGCATGGTTGCTAGGGTAATTTGGACCTTTGCTATTAGATCGCTGAAATTGAAAATTGCAAAGCTGCTAAATAATTAAAAAGACAAATAATAAAAATTGCAGATTGTCTCAGAATATCTCTTCCTACATAAAGTTATTGCAAAGGTGAACAACCCATTTAATTTAATTTGTGAATGGATACTAATGAATGGTGTTCCTTTGCAGGATTTGCAGTTGCACAATGTGTAAACCAGCACAGCTCTTCTCCAGCATCCTCACCATCCCCTCCTTCCAGTGGCAGCTCCAGTGGAAGCACCGGTGTTTGTGATTCTGTAACCACCAGCTTAACGTCCACTCCCTCCACACTGCACAGTCCATCAGGTAAGGTGGTGCCCTTATGGAGTGTCATTATATCAGAGGCGTGTGAGAGAAATTGGGGCTCCTAAATTTGCAATAAATATTAGCAACAGTTTAGATGTGACATTTTGTCCATGACTGTACAGATAGAATAAATGCAAGCATGCAGCAATTTTACCAGGGAACTAAACTGTTTAGACTTAATAGCTCCTAGTCAAAGATTCCAACAGTGCGCGCAATGCACAAGGTTTGCACTTAATGGCTTTCAATTAATTACATCTTGACTTTTGTACAGTGGATCGGCTGTGAGAGGCTAATAAGTAACAACAGAGTTACAAGTTATTGAGTGCGAATAAGTTTCCTTTAAAGGAGAAGGAAAGTCGTTAACCACTTGGGGGTGCCAAATGTTAGAGTGCTTTTTTCTGGCTTCTTCTGTCTTGCAGCTGAGCATGTGCATTAGAGTGAAAAGCCGAACCTTAACAAAGAATTTGGCTTTTTCATTCTACTGCACATGCGTCTGCCTCTGGAAATTTGAAGATAGAAGAATCCAGAAGAGGATCGTTCTGTGGTGCTCACTGGAATAACCCGGGATTGGTGCAGTTTTCTGCTGATAGGAGCACCTGCCCAGGGTTTCAGGTAAGAAATATATTCCCTTGGGGTGCCTAACATTTGGCATCCCCAAGTGGTTAACAACTTTCCTTCTCCTTTGGCCAATACATTAGCCACAATAGTGCAAGCTATAACATTATATTTATTCTATAGAATGCTTTAGCATACCTGAGTAATCAGCTCTAGAAGCTCTCTGTTTGTTTAGTATAGCAGCTGCCATTTTAGCTTGGTGTGATATCACTTCCTGCCCAAGTCTCACACTGCTCACTTATAGCTCTGGCTCAGATTAAAGCAGGGAGGGGAGAGAGGAGAAAACTGAGCATGCTCAAGCCCAATCCCTGGAGGTTTAAGATGAAAACACGAAGTCTGATACAGAAGCCCATGTGTACACAATAGAAGGAAAGAAATGCTGTGTTTCTTTTGATAGAGGACTCAGAGCAGCATTACTTTAAGGATTTCCTTTTGTATTTATATAGACCTTTGCTTTCTTAGTTTTAACCTTTACTTCTCCTTTAAAAGTAAAGATTGCCTTAGCATGTGCCATTTCATTTCTGACTAAAGCTTCTAGTATGGGAGACCTTCTATAGGCGCTCGTGTGGGTCTGTTAAGAGTGAATCTCTTGACTTTGCTAACCGTTGCCATATGTTAGAGGTTGTCGACCATGGCAAGAACTTCCTTCCCGCTGAGCTTGCGTTTCCCTAGTTTTTTATAGTGTGCAACAATGTGCGCATCCCTGCACAGCATGGTACAGTAAATGAGTCCTGGTGTTATTTACACTAAGATAATTGGTTTAATTAAAGTTGCCCCTGTAAAAAACGAATTAGTTGTCCAAAGAATCAATTCTTGTTTCTTCTGTGTCGACTTGGCTGGAAATTTTGATTTTACAGATGCAATGTTCTGTTAGATACAGGTTTGAGTTTGACTGAGCCAGATGAGGATGTTGCTTTTGCCTAAAATCATCTTGCCTGCAATTTACCAAACTAAATTCTAATCAGTATTAATAAGATCACTTGCAAATGTTGTCACGTCAAGCACATTGAATCACACGAGGGCAGATTTATGAAGAGTTGAATAGTGAATTCTCAATTTTTTTTTTTTGGTGTCAAAATTCACACGTTCGCATTTTAATCCCCCAATTTGAATGTAAATTTAAATTTGAGATTTATCACAGCTCGACCATGGAAACAGTTCTATTTAGAATATTCATCACCTAATACCTGACAAGTTCCTTTACAATTCAATAGCAGAGGTACGTTGAACCATTTGAATATGTTAATTGCCTTTCTGACTTTCGAGTTTGTAGGAGGGAAAACACCATTCGAAATTTGATTCAGATTTTCAGGTCGTTCCTATTCGATCAAATGTTAGTCGGTCAAGTTTTTTTTTTAAATAAACTCCCATTGGATTTGTGAGTATATTCAAATTTATTAGAGTAAAAAAAAAATTCACATAAATTCGAAATTCCACCTTTAATAAATCTGCCCAATGATGCCAGTAATAGCATTAGCATGGTATTCACTTGATGCAAGTCAGTCAGAGGATAAAGTCACAACAAGCTAAGGGAATATCTACCTCTTAAAGGAGAACTAAACCCTAAAAATTAATAGGGCTAAAAATGTCATGTTTTAATTACTGATTTTATTATACCAGCCTAAAGTTTCAGCTTGTCAATAGCAGCAATGATCCAGGACTTCAAACTTGTCACAGGGGGTTACCATCTTGGAAAGTGTCTGTGACACTCACATGCTCAGTGGGTTCTGAACAGCTGTTGAGAAGCTAAGCTTAGGGGTTGTCACAAAATATCAAGCAGAAAGCAGGCTGGCCTGTAATATAAGCTACAGGGCTGATTATTAAATTCTGATGCTAAATGCACGGGTTTCTGTACTGCCATGTAGTAATTATCTGTATTAATTACTAATCAGCCTTATATTGTGACATTTCTATTCTGTGTGTACTGTATATTTTGAGTGGGTCCCTAAGCTCAGTAAGTGACAGCACCATGGAGCATGTGCAGTGAATCAGCAGAAAAGAAAAGCTACTTGGGCATCTTAGGAGACACAGATCTTTACTGCTAAAGGGCTGTGGTTGCGTGGGGCTGGTACAGAAGCTCAAAACATAATGTACAACATTTCTACCTACTTCTTTAGTTTAACTGTCTTTGTCCTTTAAGGCTATTTGCAACCATGATACTTGTACTTTGCATGAAGTTGGACATCAGGGGAGGTTGAACTGGTGTATTGGCATTCCCTTCAAGCTATAAGACGTGTATATATGGTTGCAAGTGTTATAATAGGCTTTGAACTAGTACTAAATACAATGTCAAATTGTGGGAAAAGAGGAAGATAATCAAATACTCCTTGTAAACTTCCATGATTGATAATCAGTAGGCATGCATTGAACACGGATTTCAGGGTTTGGCAATGTTGAACGCGCACACACAAATTAACATCAGGTATACAAAAGCATTCAACTATTCTATTTTAACTGAAATATCCGAGAGGTTCAGCTGGCATAGAGACTTTGTTTTCACTCCCACAATGGCCTTTTTATTGTACATGGCCCATCAATTTCAGGAGGTAATTAGTGCTGGCATGAAGATCCATATAGGCATCTTCGATTAACTAAAATTGCTAAGTGAATGGGAATGCACTTTTAACAGACTTTTAATAGTGCATTAAAAGAAGCATTAAATGGCTCTGATTTAAAGATAGCTAGAGCAAATGCAGTCATCAATGTATAGGATGTAAATATGCCTGAAGTGAGGGTTTTTCTACTGAGCCCTTATTCATAATGCAGAGAAGGTCTCTTTAGTATAGCTCGGGAGTTATGTGCTTGGGCTGAGATTACCCTTCCAAAGCAATAGAGTGGGGGGGGGGGGAATAGATAGACTGTGATCCTCTTGAGAGATACCATCATTTCTTGCCCCTCAGAAAATCTTCATCCAATTGTAAGAAGGTTGTTATTACTCATTAAAATGGGTCACGATATGTGGTTTAGACCACCTTTAAAGCAATTTACACCAAAGGGTACATTAGTTTTACACACACTCTGGGGAAGATTTATTCAGGGTCGAATTGAATATTCAAATTTTCAAAAATGTTTTATGGTCAAAACTCTCAAATTCGAAAAAGTGTAGTTCACAAGAATAAGGCAATGCTGCCGGATTAACTTCAGTGTTTTATTGTCAACACAACATGTTTCAAGCCAAGTGAGGATCTTTGTCAAGTGTTAAATTCCAATTGTGAATTATCCAAACTTCAATTCGAATTTCAAGATTTCTCATTCTCTGGCCCTTTAAGAACTTGAATTCGACTATTCGCCACCAAAAACCTGCCGAGTTCATGTATAAGTCAACGGGAGATGTCCAGGCACCAATTTGGACATGTTACTAGCCTTCCTGCCACTCAAGTTTCTTTTTTTTTTGGAGAAAAAACTCGAATCGAGTTTAGTCGAATTCAAGTTTTAAGGTCGGTAAAATTTGTTAGAGTTTTAGATATTCCATTTTTTTTTTTTATAAATAACTCCCCCAGTCGAATTTCAAGTATATTCAAACCTAATAGAGTTTTACAAAACTCACATGAATTTGAAATTCGACCTTTAATAAATATGCCTCCCCGGACCCTGGGTGCCGGGGATAAATATAAATAAAAATCGAATAAATAAAATCTTTTTTTGCATAATATACAAACCCAATGGGGGGTTATTTACTAAACTCCGAATGCAAAAATCACAAAAAATTTGTGTTTTTTTTAATAAAAACTGACTTTTAAAAAAATCACGAATTTTTCACAATTTATTATACCCCGAGGATGGAAAATTCAGAATCTGAAAATCCGGCATCTCAGACCTGTCGAGGTTGCGTATAAGTCAATGGGAGAAGTCCCCATGATTTCTTGTCGGTGGGTTTCGGGCAATACCCTCAAGTTTTCGGGTGAAAATTACAAAAAATCCGTGAAAAAATCTGAAAAATTAGTGAAAATCTGTTTTTTTTCCTGCAAAGCAAATTTTAGGGAAAATGTAATAATAAATAAGTGTAAAAAAACTGAGCAGATTTGATCGGAGTTTGTATCAGAAAATATTGAGATGAATTGGGACTTTGATAAATAACCCCCCAAGTGTGCTAATTTATTCATTTATATATTGCTGAATCCATTTGTTTATGTTTGAAAGTAGAAACATCTGCTAATGGCTGAGGGACAGGGCTGCGCTACATTGTGCTTTCTTTGTTCCTTGAATTATTCTAGTAAGCAGAAGTCTGTTCTATTTTAGCAAGAACACTTACCATACATCTGCCAAAGCCTTAAATTAATCATGTTTATTTTGTCTTTTTCCCTTGAAATTCCTTTAACTGGTCTGAACCTGCCAGCTCTGCAGAAATGCTTTAGAAAGAATGCATTTCCACAGAAAAGAAAGAACAGCATTGTAGGAAATATGGAGGGGTTAAAGGACAACTCTATCTTTGAAGGGGAATCAATTAATTATTTATTTTTTTCCAGTTGTGAACACTTTTCTGCCAGGAAAATTTCCCCAATTTGTCTGAATGGGTTCAGCATCTTTTAGCCATTCTGTTCTATGAGGTGTTAAAGCTCAGCAGTAAGTTCTAACACCCCTACGAATCCTAAGAATGAATTTTTATATATATATATATATATATATATATATATATATATATATATATATATATATATATTTTTTTTATATATATATATATATATATATATATATATATAAATATATATATTTTATATATATATTAAATATAGTGAATAAAGTACCCCCTCTTGTAAATTATAAGGATATTATAAGTTACCGAGGAGTTTCATGACCATATAAAAACATGAGGTCAAAGACCAAGTGTTTTTATCCAGGTCATGGAACTCCGAGGTAACTTCTAATATCCTCATATTTTGCAACTGAGGGTACTGTATTTATTATAATACATACGTTTTAATGAGTCATGTGACAGAAATAACATCAGAACTCACCGTTTATAACTGATGACATCAGAACTCACCGTTTATAACTGATGACATCAGAACTCACCGTTTATAAGGATATTTTGTTCTTTTTGTTTATGAATCTGTTTCCCTGCACAGGGGCAGCTACACAGTAGCTTTTTTGGAGAGAGGTGCTGTCCATCCAGGAATTGAGATATATATATATATATATATATATATATTATATTATATATCTATTGTATTATATATCTATTGTGTGTGTGTGTGTGTGTGTGTGTGTGTGTAAAAATGGAATAAAGCATGAAATCTATGTTTCAGTGCATGTGTGGGTGAGCTATAAGTGTGCATGCTTTACTGTATGTAGAAGGTGACATTCCTTCTAGAATACCAGATTGCATTTGTTTTGTTGTCTTTTGTCTAACCTGCTATTTTAATGTGTAACCTCTGTGCTCCTTTGCTTTTTGTATTCTCCTTTATTTGTTCCACTGCTACAGCCTCTTTGATGTGTCCCTATGTTTCCCTCTAGTAAGGTCTGGCAGGAAAGGAAGACGGCGAGTGTTTAGTCTGTCGGAGGCAGACAGTCACGGAGGACACTGGGTTTAGGCCATCCAACAGCAGCTGCCTCAGTGAGTCTTGCACAAATATGTGGCTTCCACACTTCACTTATTAGCGATCAACCACAGATCCAGCATCCATACGTGGGCATCACCCATGCCTCATCCTAAATCACATAACAATGAAAATGTCAGGTTGATACCGACATCATAAATTGAATTGTAAATTCAACACAAACTAGAAAACGCTATCGAGACTATATCTGTAACGTTGTTATGTTGAATATTTGTATTTATCTTGATATCTGGAATCCTACGGTTTGAAAAAAATTAAAAATATAAATAAAAAAAATTGTCCGATTAAAAAGTGGATGATAAAGCAAACAAATATAATAGCTAATGTTTGCTGTGTTCTTCATGGAACCATCTGTGATTGATGTACATTCTCGTAGCCTTCTCCGTCTTCAGTTTGCTCTTCCTTTCTCTGGGGTGAATCGAAACGTTTCTCTTTATATACAGATACATATGTGCATGCTTTGTCTCTGTATGTGACTTGTCCTTGTGTCTACTTCTGTCTATAAAAGCTTCATTCTTTCCTGTCTGGCAAGATCAATCAGCAGGATCACTTCTGCATGTTGGAACAGCTCTGTGTCCTGTTATTCTTTGATTCGCTCTTTGATGTTTTCTTTTATGAAGGCGATTCAATAACATTTTGGTTTCAAAGATCTGTCATACCAAAAACATTGGAAACGGTGCAGTGTAAAAATCAAATAAAAAAATGTGAGGTTTATGATCATGCTCTCTGGTTTCCACCCACTCACCAAAACAAGCGGCTTAATCTGCTCTTGATCAAAGTGGCCTCAGTGTATCAGAGCCTGTATCAGCAGGGCCTGATGTAAATGAGAAACAGTCTCTATAAAGCGTTGTACTGACCATATACTGTAGGTTGCCCCTGTCTAATAGACCAATTAGTCCTCAATTTACCCCCACCATGCTCCATCACCCATGTAAAGTATTCCGTCTAGTATACAATAGAGAGTGGAATGCAAGAAAATGAAGAATTAGACTGCAAAGTGCAGTTAATTACACTACACTTCGGCATAGCCCTGAACATGTAGAGCAGGTATGAGATCTGTTATCCAGAATGCTCAGATAATGGATCTTTCTGTAATTTGGATCTTCATACATTAAGCCTGCTAGAAAATCACTTCAACATTAAATAAATCAAATAGGATTGATTTGCATCTAGTAATGATTCATTATATCTTAGTTTGGATGAAGTACAAGGAACTATTTTATTATTACAGTGGAAAAGCAAATATTTTTTTTAAAATTTGGATTATTTAAATAAAATTGAGTCTATGGGTGACACCTTTCCTTAATTCGGAGCTTTCATGCCTGTATAATAAATTGCACTTTGCAGCCTAGGGCGGAGACACACGCTCAGATTTAGGGCGATTTAGTCGCCCTCTTCTTTGGGGCAACTAAACTCCCCGAACTGCCTCCCACTGGCTACAATTGAAATCACCGGATGTGAGGCAACTTCGGAAAAACAAAGCGCACTGATTGCCATCCCGCCAGCAATTTACATTCTAGCCAACGGGAGGCAGTTTGGGGAGATTAGTTGCCCGGAAGAAGAAGGGATTTGTCACTGGGCAACTAATCTCCCCGAATCTGAGCGTGTGTCTCTGCCCTAACTTTGTATTGCCCAGCCTCCCAATCTCTATCTTGTACTATCTGTAAATGCTTTAACTTGGTAACTGTAGTAAAATCTATGCAACTGTTAGAATTTTCTCACCCAGATCTCCATACCTTTCACTACAGTTAAAGTTATACTGATACTAAAAAAAACAACTAGTCTTCGAAATATTCATGTTAAAGGTCATGTTGCTGTCCATACATGTATTAATCTCACAAAACTATATTTTGGTGGATATGTGGCAGACCACCAATGCTGAACAATTTTCATGTGTGTTGGGAAATCTTATCTGCCGATGCACCATATTTACACATTTCTTTCCACTTCATGAAATTTTCAGAACCGTTGCCTTTTCATTTTCCATTTTTTTCCATTCCATTATTTTGTTACTGTGTTTGCAGCTCTGCTTTATGGGTTTGCTTTATTGTTTATTTAAGTTGTGCTTGTTTTTTCCATGTAAAGTACTTAAACGGGGACTGTTCTAAAACATGCTCTAAACTGCAGGGGAAGCTCAAAGGAGAAACAAACCCGTACTAGAAAAAAAAACCCTACCCTGTGCAGACCAACCTCCCCCACAGCATAACTGCCCCCCCGGTCAAATGCCCCCCCCTGGCCTCGGGAGTTCACGGGCGCCATCTTCTTTTTTCAGTCTTCTTCGTAATCTTAGCAGAATTTGTCGCATGCGCAGTTGGAGTAAATTTCCTATCATGAACGACATTTCTCGAAAACTCCGCTCAGATTCCGAAGAAGACCGAAAAAAGAAGATGTCGTCCATGAACTCCCGAGGTCAAATCTGTAAGTAAGTAAAAAATTAGGGGCATTTGCCCGGGGGGGGGGTGCAGTTAGGCTGTGGGAGAGGAGGGAGGTTGGTCTACGCAGGGTAGGGTTTTTTTTATAATACAGGTTTGTTTCTCCTTCAATATTTCTTTATCAAAATAGGTTTCTGTTATTTTCCTGCATGTTATAAGACGCAAATGATTAATTAGTGTGCTTCTTCAACCTAATATCTTTTTCCTAAAACTTGCTGTCCCTAGTCTCCTGCTGGAAGGAGCCAACCAGAACAAATGACATTTGTCGGTGACTGATATCAGTGTGTGTTGGTTGCAGCCATGTGAAAAACAAGTTGGGTTGAGGAACACAAATCAATTATTAAACTTATAAACAAGTCTAAAAAAAATAATGATTAAAGCAATTTGCAAAACTGATATTCAACTTATTCAACATCCATTGCGGTGGGTTTGGGACACATTTAAACATAGGCATTGGATCCAGAAGGCCTCAAACTATGGGAAGACCATCTTCCATAGAGTCCATTTTCAGCAGATAATAACAATTTTTAAAGATATTATTCCCTTTCACACTGTGGTAATAAAACAGTGCCTTGTACTTGATCCCAACTATATATAATTAGTCCTTACTGGAGTCAAATAAGGCACAAAAGGTAAACGTGCCCTTTAATTGTGTTCTGTTTGTACTGTAATGCATTTTACAATCATGGTGCATCGTCATTTCTGTGGCCAATATCAAACTGTATATTTTACCAGACAGTATTGGTAATAATAAATGAAATGAGAATGATATTTGAAGACATGACCTTTAGTAAAACTGCCAGCTCTAGAGTTTAGAACCACCCAGTGGGTAGTGCCATGTTAGTGATAGCTTTTCATACAAGTCATACAGACATAATATCCTGTTTTGTCAGTTATCATTTCTGTGGTTATTTCCTGTGTACTGTATAGTCATACTTTTGAGCATGTTTATGAGCTGTAGTTCATCAGAAAAGCCAGATGATAAAGCTAAGGAGTAATGAAACAGGTGACTGTAGAACCTGATAAAAAATTAGCAGAACAAGAGGTGATATTATTCTAATGAAATGTTCCCCTTAGCGTTTATTCTGGCTTCTACAGAATTCAACTTTCAGATTGAAGCACTACATGCAAACATCTCAATTGTCTCATTGTTTTGGGCTTTAATGGTGAAAAGCAGATCTATAAGGTGTTGTATTAGATCATACACTGTATATATAGTTTTATAAAACTATTAGGAGTCATTTACCAAAGACGCGGGAGGGAAAAGTGCAAGAATGCACCTACTAATTCTCATTTCAGCGCACACTTCTTTCTCTGCAGTTGCTACAACAGGGGATACAGGCCAGTCCTATAATTATAGCTTGGTATTTCATGGGCCGCAGGGGGGACAGCTACACACTTCACTACCCCAGCCATTCACGAATACAATGCTGCCAAAACACAAGAAAGCAATGTGCAAAAAAAGGCTCCATGGCAATTTGCAGCATAGAAATGCAAAGTGATTGCAGTCTTGCAGCACTGTTTCAACCAAGGCCTTAACCACACATGTTCTCCACATGTTTATGTTGGTTTCTCCTGATTGATCATACTTAATAATGCTCTACCTGTTAATGCAAAATAATGAATACAAAAATAAACAACTGCTTCAATGGGGAGAAGCAAGCAGACAAACTTTAATGCATTCAAAATTCTTACAGTTGTGTTCAGAATAATAATAGTGTGGTTAGAAAAAAGTGAATAAAGCTCAAAATCCTATAATAGCTTATATTTCCATACACACAAATGCATCGAAAACACTGCACATTCTATTGCAAATCAAAACATGAAGAAAAATGTATCAAATGTGTGTTAATCCTTTACAGAAAGCAAAGAAAAGGGAATATTAGGCTGTTCCAAAAAATCGCAGTCTCTGCATTCTTCTTTACAGACTCAAACATTCACTGTATAAACCGAAAAATGTTTCAAGATTTTGCTTTCCTTTGAATCACTGCTGCACATTACTGATGGGTGAATTTGTCCCGTTTCACGAAAAATTCACAAAACTCCGAAATGGGCGTCAAAAGTATTTACGTGCGCAACAGTTTTTCCATGTGTGACTTTTTTGGCCAAATGCAGTAAAGTCATTGGGCGGCAAAATCATTTTTACGCACTACTGTTTTGTCGCAGCAAAATTTTGTTTGCAAAACAATTAACAGGTAGCGAAATGCGATATATAGGCCCAACACCATAGTATGAGAAAAATCCCCATATCATGATGCTTGTGCCACATGTGTTCACTCTGTATTGTGGCTTGAATTCAGTGTTTGGGAGTCTTCTGACAAAACTGTCTGCGGCCCCTAGACCCAAATAGAACAATCTTGCTTTCATCAGTCCACAAAATGTTGCGCCATTTCTATTTAGGCCAGTCAATGTGGCCTAAATAGGGCAAATTGGAACCTCTTCAGCACTTTCTTTTTTTCAATAATGGGTGAAGTTTGGCTTCACATAGGTGTCTACTAATTGTAACAGTATCACATATAACGTTACACCTTCTTTGATCTTCCTGGAGCTGATCATTGGCTGAGTCTTTGCCAATTTGGCTATTCTTCTATTCACTCAATGGTAGTTTTCCGTTTTCTTCCATGTCTTTTAGGTTTTGGTCGCCATTTTAAAGCATTTGAGATCATTTTATCCAAGCAGCCTATCATTTTCTGCACTTTATAGGTTTTCCACTCTCCAATTAACTTTTTAATCACAGTACACTAAACAATGTATGGAATGACCCATTTTACTCCGAGAGAAATGAACTATAAGCAGCATGCACAACTACCTCCTTCCTTAAATAAGGGCTGTAATTGACACCCGTTTTTTCACAGAATGAATGACCTCACTAATTGAACTCCACCCTACTATTATTTGGAACAAGCTATTATTTTGAATTGTTGGGTCGGTTGGTTTTTCTATTACTCTACTACACCTACTAGTAAATGATTTGTCATGTAGAAATACTGGCTAAACCTCTCACTCATCCCCTTCTTTGGTGGAAATGGTGCTCAGTGTAGAATCCTCCAGGAACCTTCTAACCATAGAATTCATATTGTCTGTATAATAAAGTGTCCGTGTAGCTGTAAAATAAACGCCCAGTCCCAGGCATTCGCTTACAGTACATTTATAATTTTAGGAATTAGGGTTGCTTGTTGTGGCACCCAAAGAATATTTTAAGCCTCAGTAAAGATTTCTTTAGAATCTGACTTCTGAAATTAATTTTTGGATTTCTATGTAACTTCAACTGGGGAAACAACATTGTTTGCTTGTCCTAGTTCCTCTTCAGCAGAATAGGAGGCTCGTACTGTATAACTCATCAAGAAATTATTGAGAAGGAATATAATTAGCAGACATAAATAAGGCTTAGTCCGTTAAAAACAAGAAGGGGTTTAAAGGAGAGTTGTCATTACAATGAAATAGAGAGAGGGGGGTATTTATTACTCATTCTGAGACTGAGACGAAGCTCCAGCTGGCTACAAGACTATTCAAGTTGCTTCCAGCAGAACAAATGATGTTGGGTTGAGGTTACACTATTGAAATGCTTTATTTATATCTCAGAATATCACTCTCTAAATCATACTTAAAGTTAATGTAAAGGTGAGGCTGCATGGGATACACCCGTCACTTCATATGGAATACATTTCTGGCAGAAAATAAACATTTCAGCCATTGGCTCAGTTGAAAGCTGAGGGATATTAAAGGGGTGGTTCACCTTAACGATAACTTTTAGTATGTTATAGAATGGTCAGTTCTCTGCAACTTTTCAATTGGTCTTCATATTTTATAGTTTTACGGTTATTTGCATTTTACTCTCTTTGCAGCTTTCAAACAGCCCCTTCTAAAAAAAACAAATGATCTGTAGGGCTACAAATGTATTGCTATTGCTCATTTTTACTATGCATCTTTCTATTCAGGCCTCTCCTATTAATATTCCAGGCTCTCATTGATATCAGTGCATGGTTGCTAGGGTAATTTGGACCCTAGCTACCAGATCGCTTAAAATGTAAAATGAATAAAAAGCTAAACAACTAAAAAAAACCAAGTAATAAAAAGTGAAAACCAATTGCAAATTTTATTTGTCATAACTGATTTTTTTTTTTTTATATAAAGAATCTATGTTGTTGTTGCCTTTCTGGGACCTATCTTTGTGTATGTTACGTAATACTAGCACATTTTCACATATTTCCGTTTATTTTCTTTACTAGATGATGCGTCCGTTTGTGACCAGCCTCAGCTGACTTCATGCAGCCAAGAAGAAGGTGCTGATGAGGCTCAGGCAGTCTCTAAACCCCGGAAAACTTCTTTAAACACTGAAAAAACTAACTTGGCTCCCAGTCTGACTCCAGCACCCCAACCAACTATTTCTTTAATATCTGATGAAAATGCTGATGCGTTGAGCGCGGAATCCCTGACTCTGGTTCCTCCTGTTGACCCGCAAAGTATTCATTGGATCAGTTGTATCTTACAGGCTGACACCGAGTCAGAGACGGCCAATGAGATGGATGATGGCCCTATTGTGCTTCCAGACACTGAGCAAGCAGGAATAATGGAGACAAAATAATATATATTTTATTAAGTTATTGAAAGCCATTCTAGTGACTTGAGCTAAACATTCGACTACCATTTGCAGCTCTTTTTCTTTTGGACCGAAGAACTGTCCCATTGTTGTAAAGTAAGGTTTTCTATAGACATTCAGAAGAAATAGCCATGTACAGAAGTTACCAGCCAGTTGATGTCCCCGGAAGAACTGTCATTTGCTGCTCTTCACCCTTCTGCTTTCTAACCAGATGGGGGAAATATTATATTGAATTTAAAGCCACTGGAATGATTGTGATGATTACAACTTTTTGTGTTGATTTTTTGTTAGATTTGTGGTATTTGTCCAGTTTTTAAGTGCTGGACAAACACATAATCCTTGCACACCAAGAGAGTCTTTGCACTGACTGTCACCTAACCATGTTGGTCGCATTTTCATTGTGTTCAATTTCAATGTTTTTGTCTGATCTTAGCTGGAGGCTTTTAATGGCTTTTCCATTTGTTTTATAAATGGTGTTGCTGTTAGTGAATGTATCCGTATAGACCAGTGTTTCTCAAACTTGTTCAATCCCAACTTGAAGATCCAACATTTGTGCAGGAGACCTGCTTAAAGGAGAACTAAACCCTAAAACGAATAGGGCTAAAAATGCCATGTTTTATATACTGATATTGCACCAGCCTAAAGATTCAACATCTCAATAGCAGCAATGATCTAGGACTACAAACTTGTCACAGGGGGTCACCATCTTGGAAAGTGTCTGTGACACTAACATGCTCAGTGGGCTCTGAGCAGCTGTTGAGAAGCTAAGCTTAGGGCTCATCACTAATTACAAAGCAGAAAATGAGGTTGGTCTGTAATATAAGCTGATGCTACAGGGCTGATTATTAAATTCTGATGCTAGTTGCACTGGTTTCTGTGCTGCCATGTATTAATATCTGTATTAATTACTAATCAGCCTTATATTGTGACATTTCTATTCCATGTGTACTGTATATTGTAAGTGGGTCCCTAAGCTCAGTAAGGGACAGCAGCTCAGAGCATGTGCAGTGAATCAGCAGAAAAGAAGATGGGGAGCTACTGGGGCATCTTTGGAGACACAGAACTTTTCTGCTAAAAGGTTGTGGTTGCCAAAACATCATGTACAACATGTCTAGCTACTTCTTTAGTTAAACTTAAACAAGACCAGGGTCCTCCTTCAAGGTCTTTGGTCAGGGCTTTATGAGTACAAATATAGGAAAATATCAGTGTGTGTCAGTCAGTCAGCCCCAGTTTCAAGAATATCTAGTACACCAACTACATGTTCTCCCTCCTAACAGTCCTTTGAGAGAGTCCCCCAGCACTGCTCGAAGCCCCACAGATTGGGAACCACTGGTATCGACTGTTACTGACCATGTTGGAGCCATAGTTTAAAGCCTCTTAAACAGAAACCAATGGAAAAACATTCAGCTGAGGTTGCTGAGACAATTGTGCCGATCATTCAGTGCCCATCTTTGAAAGTCTGTGCAACCTTCTGCTTTTATTTAAAAACAATGAATAAAAGTCAACAAGAACATGGTTATTCTAGTCTGCTGAAAACCAATCCATGCTTTATCAGCATACATCCTACTATAGCAACATCTGTAGTGTGGTGATCTATATCTGTGTATAGTACGTTACAATATGGTGTTTTACTATTGGGGGCATCATGGTCTTACTAACCATTGACTAAAAAATAAAGAAAATATATTTTAATTTTTGAATTTCATTGTAATAATGAACAGCTCCAGTCCAACGAAAAGCCTACGGCTATCGATTCTCTTACAGGTCGTATTTATTGTAAGTTCATTTTAAATGTATTGAAATATTTTTGAATACTGTTTTTTTTTTTTCCTTTTTTTTTCCTTTAAAAATTAGCGTATGCTTATTATTATTATTCTTACAATAGCTTCCCTGCATTATGTTTTCATAAGTGTTTTTTTCGGTGCTCTGCTGAATTTAAATTTACTTTAACAGCAAAAGGCCCTTTATTAGAGAAGTTACGTTCATTGACAGATGTAGAGACTACACAGTACAGGGGTGATTTATCAACGTTCGAATTTACATTTTTGCCACAATTCAAATTCTTTTGCACCAAAACTCACAAATTTAAATAGTATTTTCAAAAACGCTAATGTTTAGTATCAATTAAAGGGATCCTGTCATCGGAAAACATGTTTTTTTCAAAACGCATCAGTTAATAGTGCTGCTCCAGCAGAATTCTGCACTGAAATCCATTTCTCAAAAGAGCAAAAAGATTTTTTTATATTCAATTTTGAAATTTGACATGGGGCTAGACATATTGTCAATTTCCCAGCTGCCCCTGGTCATGTGACGTGTGCCTGCACTTTAGGAGAGAAATGCTTTTTGGCAGGCTGCTGTTTTTCCTTCTGAATGTAACTGAATGTGTCTCAGTGGGACATGGGTTTTTACTATTGAGTGTTGTTCTTAGATCTACCAGGCAGCTGTTATCTTGTGTTAGGGAGCTGATATCTGGTTACCTTCCCATTGTTCTTTTGTTTGGCTGCTGGGGGGAAAAGGTAGGGGGGTGATATCACTCCAACTTGCAGTACAGCAGTAAAGAGTGATTGAAGTTTATCAGAGCACAAGTCACATGGATTTCAGTGCAGAATTCTGCTGGAGCAGCACTATTAACTGAAATTTTTCCCATGACAGTATCCCTTTAAACACAGAAAACGCGAATGTAAAACTTTGGCATCTAAAAGCTAGCGAATTCATGTAGAAGTCAATGGGAGTTGTCCTGGTAAAATTTAAGATTTTTATTTAATTTGGGATTTTCGAGGTTTTGTTTGAGCTTATAAACTCACACATTTGAAATTTGAGGTTTTCTTTCATGATTGTATTCGATTGAGGTTTTTATATTCAGATTGTTTTAATAAATAGAGATTTGAACTTTTTTTTTTTTTAAATTGTGAATTTATTTGAAGTAAAGAAAAAGTAAAACTTCGCAAATTTGATTTTTTATAAATATGCCCATATACTGTGGGGCAGATTTACATAGGGTCGAATATCGAGGGTTAATTAACCATCGATATTCGACTGTCGAAGTTAAATCCTGCGACTAAGAATATTGAAGTTGTAGGATTTAGCGCTATTCGTTCGATCAAACGAAAAATCGTTAAATCCTTTGAAACGTTCGATTCGAAGGATTTTAATCCATCGATTGAACGATTTTTCTTCGACCTAAAAATTGTTACAAAGCCTATGGGCACCTTGGTAGGTTTTAGGTGGTGAACTAGGGGGTAGAAGTTTTTTTTAAAGAGACAGTACTTCGAGTAGCTAAAAAAGTAGCCAAAAAATTCTTCGAAATTCAAAGTATTTTTTATTCTATTCCTTCACTCGAGCTAAGTAAATGAGCCCCTGTGCGTTGCTTAAAGGAGAATTCGAATCTCCCTGAAAGGTCAATAAAATGCTTTATGTAGTACGTAGAACTGTTCTGTGTCCCAAGTACAGTGAGCTTGTGCTATCCAACTGAATGTTAACTTATTTCCTCCACTCTCTACTACATTAATTCAGTATTTCAATCATACTGCATACCATTTGATAAAGCTTTTCACATTTGCTGCACCTCTTCTAATTCATTTTCCAGACTTCTGGTTATAAAAGTTGAAATTATTGCAAAGGACTATAAATTAAGATGTCTCTGTATTATTTAGTACAAATGGTAATTCCAGTTTTTACATAAGTGTTGTTATTTATTAATGACCATAAAACATATGGCATTGCTGATATTTGTGTAAAAAGCTTTCGGAGTACCCTGCGTCTGATTGACTTGATGATCTTGTCTACTCTATACTCTTCATCTAGTAATACACTAGTAGTTTTATAATATGAGATGTTAGTCTAAGGGACTATGAGTAAGGTATATCCGTCACACCCAACTTTTTGTCCATCTGTAGCCTACTGCACTCCTAGTTGAAAAAGGCAAATAAAATATCAGACTTCTTAGGCTTTCCAACAAAGGGTTATTCATTTATAGTAACTGAAATTATTTCTTGATAACGTTTTGTTCCTTATCTGAGCCATTTCGTTATAGGTGAGCCTCCAAGATCTCCTGTTTTTCAGTTAAATTTCATACAACAATAGTTGAGTAGTAATGATAAGATACAGTTACTAACAGTAGTAACGATAAGATAGTTACTAACAGTAGTAACAATAAGATACAGTTACTAACATTAACAATAAGATAGTTACTAACAGTAGTAACAATAAGATAGTTACTAACAGTAGTAACAATAAGATACAGTTACTAACATTAACAATAAGATACAGTTACTAACATTAGTAACGATAAGATACAGTAGTAAGATAAGACACTTAACTAATTCTATAGTGAAACTTGGGTCATGAAGCTGTTGCCAGAGTTAATCTGGTGCACATCTGAAAAAGCTAAAAAAAAAACCTGCACTGGGCTCTTGATGAGTATTTTAAATACAGAATCAAAAAAATGTTTCTACCACAAGGACACAATTCTTTCTGGGAGGTGCAGTGCTTCTGTCCCTGTATCTTTAGAAGAATTTTCTAGATTTTCCTCTGCTCCTTTTCAGCCCAATCTAATTATGTTCATTTCCAGACTCCTTACCTGGACAACTAACAGTGGACTAGTATAAATGCAGCATACACAGGGCACAGCCTAGCAGAATAGCAAAACAAATGTTACCCCACTTCACCTAATGGAAATAAGGGAGTACCCCTTCTATTTCTTAGCAGGTTATTTACTAAACCCCGAATGCAAAAATCACAAAAAATTTGTGATATTTTTTTTTTTATAAAATCGGACTTTTAAAAAATCACAAATTTTTCAGAATTTATTAAACTCTGAGGATGGAAAAGTCAGAATCAGAAAATCCGGCATCTCAGACCTGTTGAGATTGCATATAAGTCAATGGGAGAAGTCCCAATGTTTTTTTTCATTTGAATCCTTCACTCGAGCTTAGTAAATGTGCCCCTTAGCATTACTTGATATTTACGATTTATTCACACCTGTTTTGTAAAAATTGTTTGTTCCACATAAGATTGATGTTGACCATTAACAAAGAGAAAAAGTCTCTGCTCCAGACTTGAACATTTGTTAACACGAAACGCGTAAGGCTGTGGACTTCATAAAACGTTTTCACTTTGAAAACTATGCCTGGTGGAAGTTTGCCTTTTTGGAGTGCCTGCTTCAAAGAATTTATGATTAAGGACTAGTTGAGCCTGAAACGCGTCAGGCAATGATGAGTCTACATGCTTTTATGGAATCTTTTCTAATGGCAATACTATAAAGCAGAAACATTTTTTCTTTTTATCAGTCATGTTCAAGTCTTGTTTTTAATCATTGATCCGGTTTGAATATAACAGTAGTTCTAATCTATTTATGTGGATCTGGTTTGTCATGTGGTGCTAGAAATGTAATATACCAGCACTCGGTGAACCATAAAAAATACATACAGTGATGTGTTCTACATGGAGGATGGTTCCAGGAAACTAGAAACCATGTAATGGTGGAAAAGGTGAATTGAAGCACACAGTAGTGTTTTCCAAGCCACGGAGATGTTTTTGTTGGTACAGTGCTGTTATGCTCTATGGGAACTTGCTACTAAGGGCTCTTGCACACGGGCATTTCTTGTGTTGGTTTGGGTGCAATGAAACATCAGCTAATTGATTTTTTTTAGACACCACATGCTGCATGTTCTTGCACTGATTATGCTCCCAGACATGTAGGCTCGTCTGCTCTTTGCTGATAATAAAGATCTTCAATCACCTTAAAGGGGAACTACCGCAAAAATAAAAATGTAATATAAATTTCTTCAAACAATGCACCAGTCCTGGGCAGGGCTGCCGTTAGAAATCATGGGGCCCCGTACAACAAAATTTTTGGGCAGGTTAAAAGACCATACAGACATCAGCACAAAGCATTGGTGCCAGGGCCCCCCTTACACGTAAAAAAAATTGGGGCCCCAAAGAATATTTTTTTAAAAAACATTGCCGCCACAGCCCCACTTACAAGTTAAAAAAAATTGGGGCCCCAAAGAATATTTTTTTCAAAAAAACATTGGTGACAGGGGCCTATAGAGTATTAAAATAATACATTGGTGGCCAGGGGATTAAAAAAAAATTAAACACATTGGTGTTTAGAGGAATTGAACTTGTGGCTTCAGGACTTCAACTTCGCCTCCTTTCGTGACTTCGGGTATTTTCACCGCTTCGGGACTTCGGCTGTTTTCGTGACTTTAGGTCTTTTCGGAACTTCGGCTTTTCGGCACTTATGCATTTCGGCTGTTTGGGACTTTGGAAGGAGGCAGCACGGCTTTGGCGCTGTCCAGGCCCAGTACACTTGTACCCCCTGTGCCCCCCTGATGGCCACCCTGGTCCTGGGTACTGTATGAAGAGTATTTCCTGCCCATGTGCAGAACAAAAAACAATGACATTTGTACTATAGAGTAAAGGATGCCTGGGGCACTGGAACAAGATGTTGGTAGCAGCCTGGGGAAGCACATAAGCAACTAGAATAACCGGGGTGCTTATAACTTGGAAACCATTATTTATTTTTACCTTTCTTTCTCCTTTAGATACTGACACCAGAAATTAAACCATTTTTACATCCATCATAATATTGACTTTGGAAACTACTTCTAATTTTGCCATAAAGTATTTGCTCAAAGCTTTTACATTACCTGTCTGACTCCCTGTGTTGATCTATGAGGGAGCTGCCATATTTGTGCAGCAGGAGTCGGTTAGCATTAGAAACTTTAACTGACAGGCTGAGATGGGACAGTCTGGTTGGCAAAACAGGATTAGATACTTCAACTTACAAAAACAGACCTCTCAGCAATAAATTATCAACATGACCTATAGGTAACTTTTAGGGGCCGATTCACTAAATTCGAGTGAAGGATTCGAACTAAAAAAACTTCGAATTTCTACTTCGACCATCGAATGGGCTACTTCGACCACGACTATGACTTCGAATCGAAGGATTCGAACTAAAAATCGTTAGACTATTCGACCATTCGATAGTCGAAGTACTGTCTCTTTAAAAAAAAAACTTCGACCCCCTAGTTCGGCAGATAAAAGCTACCGAAGTCAATGTTAGCCTATGGGGAAGGTCCCCATAGGCTTGCCTAAGTTTTTTTGATCGAAGGATATTCCTTCGATCGTTGGATTAAAATCCTTTGAATCGTTCGATTCGACGGATTTAATCGTTCGATCGAAAGAATAATCCTTCGATCGTTCGATCGAATTTTCTGCGCTAAATCCTTCGACTTCGATATTCGAAGTCGAAGGATTTCAATTCCTAGTCGAATATCGAGGGTTAATTAACCCTCGATATTCGACCGTTGGTAAATCTGCCCCCTAATGTACATTAATATTTTAAATAGTAGTTTTTTAGCGTCCGTATCACTTTAAGTTGGCCATACATGAAATGATATAGTTACATAGTTATATTGGGTTGAAAAAAGACAAAAGTACATCAAGTTCAACCCCTCCAAATGAAAACCCAGCATCCATACACACACCCCTCCCTACTTTCACATAAATTCTATATACCCATACCTATACTAACTATAGAGCTTAGTATCACAATAGCCTTTGATATTATGTCTGTCCAAAAAATCATCCAAGCCTCCCCCACCCCCAAATTTGTCACATCCATGGCTAATAAACGGGCTGTGGGTCATTTTGCAATTTAAGGGGCAGATTTATCAAGGGTTGAATTACGAAGTAATGGGAGTTTTTTTGAACTGCCATAACTTCAAAATTCGAATAAAAAAAGATCAACCAAAATGTACTAAAAAATCCTACGTTTTTTTCTGCGGGTGAATAGGCCATATTCATTCGGATTGAAGTAACATCGTATTTGATCGAAATCGTCTCAAAGTTTTAAAAAAAAAAAAATGTTGAAATTTCAAAGTCCACCAATTGACTCTGAATAGGGTTTAGAAGGTCCCCCATAAGCTAAAACTGCCGAAGCTAATTCGGCAGGTTAAGATGGCAAATGGGCGAAGTTTTAAAGAGACGGTACATGATAAATTTCAATATTCAATTTCAATATTCAATTAAGGACTATTCCCTAGTCGAAGTATACAAAAAATATATATATTTTCACTTCGACCCTTGATAAATCTGCCCCTAAGTGTGTGCACCCTTCTAACTTTCTGCCTTTAGTCTTCGTATACTCTATATGCCATGGTAACTATTGTAACACTGCAATATGGGGGGGGTTGTGTTTTTATTTTTTCTTTCGTTTGTTGTTTTGTGTTTAATTTTAAATAAAAGTGGCACACGTGCATTTCAATATTATGTGTGATTTTTTTAACTATATCTACACAATTCTAGTATTAACAGTTAGGTTTATACAGGTCCTGCTCCATCAGACAGGTCAATCGTGTGGTTGTTAACATGTTTGTAAAGAGGCGTTGAATTTGGATTGTCACAATTTTTTGGTATCCCTTCTGCCGTTTCTAAAAGACAGAGGTTTGCACAACTGAATAAAAATATAGCATAGAATTGGATGAAGCCAATGCTTGCAGAACAATAGCATGTAAATATATTACATTAGATTCATTTAACTGAGAATAATATGCAGTTCTGTTGTATCATCTTCTAATAATTCTACTGTGGCATTTACTCCACCCAGTTCAGCTGCTTTCCTTATGTAACTATTACAGTAACTAATTCTGCCCAAACACGTGTCACGTTAATGGCTCAGGTTTATTAAGGTTCAAAAGGTAAATTAGAATTTTCACAATTTTTATTTGGTCAAAACTTTATTAATAAATTTGAATGTTTTCAAGTCTGAATTGAAACGACCCAAAAACTCGAAGCAAATTTGATGAATGTCAGGAAGGCTGAAAACATCTCCAAATTGATCCCTGGACCTCTCCCATTGACTTACACAATTCGGCAGGTTTTACGTGGCGAATAGTCAAATTCTCGAAAATCGAATTAGAATTTTTAAAAAAAAAAACTCGAATCGAATTTGAATAACTTACCTAGTCGAATTTGAGAGTTTTGATCATAAAAAAAAGTGAAAATTCGAATTTTCAATTCGACCCTTGATAAATCTGCCCCTTAGTGTAAGGGTCGAATTTCGAATTGAAAAAACTTCAAAATTCAAAAAGACCAACCGAAATAAAGTCAAACTTTTTTTTGGTCAAATAGGTCTGGATTGGAATGGTACGAATCGAAGGAATAGTGTATTGAAATTAAGTCAAAGTTTTGTTTTTAGTCGAATAGGTCAGTTTTCGATCTAATCTTCAGCCGAATTCAAATCGTACCAATCAATCAAAGGAATAGGGCATTAGATCGAATTCGAATTCCAAAAAAAAAACTTTGACGTTCCAAAGTCCACCACTTGACTCCAAATGGGTTCTAGGAGGTCCCCCATAGGCTAAAACAGCAATTCGGTTTTAGATGGTGAATTTTCTTATTTTTAAAGACACAGTACATGATAAATTTAGATATTCGAATCGAATTTGGACTATTCCCTCGTCGAAGTACACAAAAAGTAGCTTGAAATTTGATTTTTTTTTTTTTTTTCATTCAAAAATTCACCTCGACCTTTGATAACTCTGCCCCTAGAAAAGTAACAAACTTCTCTGGTGGCTTCTCTGTTGGCTGCAGGAGGTTAACAAGTGTTTGGAATTTGGTTTTCTCTAAGCAGACTAGATGGGCTCTATTTCTGATTTAATAGGAGAAAAGTAATTTACATATATAAGAAATGATGCATTTATAATACTCAAAAGCCATGAATATCCTGTAAATTATATCCTTATAAATGGTGAGTTCTGACGTCATCAGTTATAAACAGTGAGTTTTGATGTCATTTCTGTCACATGACTCACAGAAATGTGTGTATTATAATAAATAAAGTACCTCCAGTTGCAAAATATGAGGATATTAGAAGTTACCTCGGAGTTCCATGACCTTTATAAAAACACTCGGCCTTCGGTCATGGAACTCCTCAGTAACTTATAATATCCTTATAATTTACAAGAGGGGGTACTTTATTCACTATATAAACTCAGAAACCGAATATGCCATTTTCATGCAGTTTAATTTTCTAAAGCATAGACAAATCTCTTGTGGGGGTTTTTTTGTTTTTTTTTGCAGTGCTAAACAATTTTGCATCTACTTTTTTTGTACAGAGATCCCGTTCCCTTCACACTGGTTGATAATGGACATGTCCATGTACTGGAGGCAGAAGGTGACAAACTCAAGTCTCTCCCCCTATCATCATTAAAGAAGACAGGCCTGGACTGGGAGTCAAAATAGGCGCTGCCATTCCAAGTACATAGAGGCCCAAACAGCCCCCCACCAGCCCACTATATGGTACCTTTCTATTGAACCATACAGCAGCCCCTCTGGCATTTGCCAGAACCCACAGATTGCCAGCCCAGGCCTGAAAGGTGACATATGATAAGTAACCCCATCCCAATCTTGTAAGGAAATACATGGTGCTGGTTTTACTTTGGGCTAAAAATAACATGTTCTCTTTTAAAATAGTCTCTGTATTGAAGGCTCACTATAGATCTGCTATGGTCCCTATTTGTGTTTCAGATGAGGGGCAGTTACAGCCATGAGAGCCAATCACAGCCCTGCAGTCAGGTAGGCAAAGACCACTTCAATCAGGTCAGCCTCGCTGCTGATTGGTTCCTATCATACAGTACAGTGTGCTGCCAGCTCCCCTGCTTAGCCTGGGAAAGGAGGCAACAGGAATTGGCTAGTAGACTAGTAGGGATTTTGCAAAATGTTTCAGTAAATGAGCCCTAAACACTACTTTGTAGTAGTGTAGAACTTTCCTTCTATAATTGTGAATAATTAATTAGCAAAGTCCCTGTTTTTCACACAATATATCTCCTTTAACAGAAGGCAATGCATTTTAAAACACTGTACAGACTGTATCATAGTGCAATGGTCAGTTGATTGTGGGAGTTCCAGCTAATGCAACTAGGAAGCAGTGACTCAGATTAATTAAGATCTGTAGTTACTTGGAAAGCCAGAACCACTTATGTCTGAATGGGAATTGTGACTTGCAGATTAATAGATTATGTATATTTATTTTCCAGCTAATGTCAGATAAAAACAATCCGTCCCAACCAGCCTGGCAGTTTAGTATATTTATACTCCTCATTTTATTATTATGATAGACCAGTGTTTATTCTGGGTAATTTCCCAATAATATAGCCTCTAAGGAAGTTGCTCTATTGGGCCCTTTAAATAAGAAAATGTTTTGTTTTATAAAGAAATGCTTGGTGCCAAATCAGCTGCTTAATGTGTTTATATGTAGGTTTTTGAAAAGTGACAGCTGGCCAGATTTAAAGGACCAGGAAATCCCCACCTAAGTTAACTTTAAGGGGGTTGGTTATCAATGTTTATATATGTTTTATGGGCACAAAACAACAATTAACAGCAATGTTTCCTATAAAAAGAACTGCATCTTGATATGTTTTATTTTTAATTTCCCAGTTCATTCGGTTTAAAGAGGAACTATCATGACCATGGAATCTTGGTATGTGGAAATCTTGTGAATCCCATATTTGCAATATACTGTGATTCCAAAAACTGATAAGAGTTTGGTGAACGAGTTCTGTTAATTACAGTACTAAGTAAGCCACACGTTTGCACAGAATGGATAAAGGCACAGTCCTCTAAAGCAAGCAGGGAAGAACAGGACGGGGCTGCGCCAACTGATTCTCCTCTCTAAAGGAGACATATAGGATAAATGAAACCTCCCTAATTGTGTAGGCAATCATGTATAATGTATGGTGTTGTGTATATATGGTGTTCATTTTACTTTTGGCTGCAAATTAATTTTGTCTTCAAAAATTGCCCATTTATTTGAACTCCCCATAGATGTTCTCTAGTCTCTGTCCATGCTAAAAATGAGGGGTGGGCGTGTCCTAACGGTCCCTGGCTGAAGCACAGTGGGGGGGAACAGCCAAACACAGCCCTGAAGTCACGCAAGCAAAGACAAGCTTCAGTTTCCTTTTAGGTCAGCCTAGCAGCTGATTGGTTCATATCCTACAGTGCTGAGTGCCACCAGCTCCCCTGCACAGCCAGAGAATTTAGGGAGCAGAAAGTGGAACAGAAGGGAGGAATTATTAGGGTTTATGCATTTGTCATAAATGACCCTTTAAGACTCTAAAAGATGAGTAACATTAAATAGTGAAACATTTTAATTATATTAAGGGGTTATTTATCAAAGTCTGAGGTTTTTTTTTCGTGGGAAAAAAAAAAACCTAGAATTTTTCAGGATTTATTAAACCCCAAGGGTCTTAAAAGTCCATAGAAAAAAAGTATTCCAACCCAGACCTGCCGAGTTCATGTAGAAGTCAAAGGGAGAAGTCCCAAGCATATCCTGAACTGCGCTGGGTTTCGTGCAATAATTTGAAGATTCAGTCGTTTTGTATTTGTATTCTGATTTTTTCACGATTTTATTGAGGTTTTTTATATTGAGAAATAAGGGGGGAAAATCCATGCAGATTTGGTCAGAGAAATTTTCAGAAAATTCTGAGATATTTTTGGATTTTAATAAATAACCCCCTTAAAGTTTTTATCTGTCCATCCAGTGCCTACAAATAAGCTATTAAGACTTTCACCTGGAGAGAATTGTTTGCAACATTTTTTGCACTTTTGGACATTGGGCATTTCCTTTTTCTATTGGGGTGTTTTTTTTGCCTATATATTGGGCATGCACGTACGTCTCTGTATCACCTGACGAAGGGGGAACGCCCTGCGAAACGTTGTGTGATGCAATAAATGCACCAGGGGTATGAACCCGGTTTAACTCGCTTTGTGTGCCTGCTTGAATTATTGGACTCTATTAGCCTGCACCTCTGGTGGGGTATACAAAAAGGGCTGACCAGTGACCTTTAATGGATAATTAGGGGTGAAGATTATTTGCTGTCCTCCATATTCTTGAACTCTGATGGATTGGCTACATGTTTTAATGTATTTTTATACTTGGTATAAGAGCTTGAACCCCTCAGGGCATGCATTCTTATACACTCTTTATTTATTTGCTTGCCCCAAGTGTTTATTTTTCATTTTATTGTTCTGCAACTTGCATAGTTCACAATATTCAGTATAGCAATAAATATTAAAGGAGAAGGAAAGTCCTTTAGCAAGTGATAGTATTGACTTACCTGAAACCCCTGGCCGGTGCTCCTATCAGCAGAAAACTGCACCAGCCCGGGGTTATACCAGCTAGCGATCCTCTTCCAGCTTCTTCTTTCTTCACGCGGCTGCGCATGCACATTAGAGTGAAAAGCCGAACTTTAACTAAAAAGTCGGCTTTTTCATTCTACTGCACAAGGGTCTGCCCCGGGAAATTTGAAGAAAGAAGAAGCCGGCTCCGCGGTTCTCGCTGGAATAACCCGGGGCCGGTGCAGTTTTCTGCTGATAGGAGCACCGGCCTGGGGTTTCAGGTAAGTCAATACAATCACTTGGAGTACATAACATTTGGCACCCAGAAATGCTAAACGACTTTCCTTCTCCTTTAACGTGCATGCCTATAGCCGTTTCATATGGGCTCATTTAGTTTCCAGGTACTGACTGTAGCATTGCAAGGATTCATTTCTTTTAAGCAGGAACCCTACTTTACAGAAGTGAAAATGAATTCATGAAGCTGGAAGCTGTTAATCTGATTTTCATCCACAGCAGTTCTGTGGAAATTTGATACATGACATTTGCACGAAGGAGGGACGCTGAACATTTCCCAATAAACACTTTCCACAGTCAGAGGCAAATGAACAGCAAAGTATTTTTGGGTAATTCCATGGGTCAAATCACTTATGGTAAAGCTCTTATAAGCAATTCTCAAAGTTAAGTGGTCTGTCAGTATTGAACATATGAGGGACTTTACATGTTGGAATTTTAGTGAGGCATCCAAATAAATTTTCAGCACTGGTAATTTTGAACAAGATGAAGTAATGTATTTTTTTTCACCTTTAAACCTAAATAGAAAGTGGATGCAAAACCATGGGCACACCAGAGAGTGTAAAATGAGAGACTTAATGAGAAGTGCTGCTGGTAATGTTTCCTCTGTGTTACTTGCTAAGGGCTGGGAAACTAATTATATCCTTGTCTGTATCATAAGATGAAAATAACGGTGGTGGATCATCAATTTGAGCCTCACAATGGGGCATATGTATCAAAGAGTGAAGTCTGAGATCACCACAGTCCATATTCTGCCACTCTGCATTCATTTCTATGGGATTTTTAAAAGAGTATTTATCAATGGGTGAAAGTGAAAATTCGACCTTTGATAAATACGCCTTTAAAAATCCCGTAGAAATGGATGGAATGAGGCAGGATTTCACTCGATCTCTAACTTCACTCTTTGATAAATATACCCCTTTGATTTGATGGTCTCATCTACCGACATTCCGCCTACATATTTGTAGCCAGCCCTTAACTTGTGATAAGGATTTGTGGACCTGGGTCACATAGAAATGAATAAGCTGGTCCAGATGCATTTATTGCACGTATAACATTCGCTCATCAATTCATCCATCAATACTTCCCAACGCGTTTCATCCTCACAGTGACTTCATCAGGAAGAGTATATCACTTACAAACACCAGCAACCCACTGTAAATAGCTGCCACAAGTGAAAAAAACACGTATGACTTCTGCAGACAACTGGGAAAAATTCCATTACATAAAGGGGTGATTCACCTTCAAATTAACTTTTAGGGGCCCATTTACTTAGTTCGAGTGAAGGAATAGATGATTGTTTTTTTGGCTACTTCGACCATTGAATGGGCTACTTCGACCTTCGACTTCGATTCAAATGATTCAAACTAAAAATCGTTCGACTATTCGACCATTCGATAGTTGAAGTACTGTCTCTTTAAAAAATACTTCGACCTCCTAGTTCGCCACCTAAAACCTACCGAGGCCAATGTTAGCCTATGGGGAAGGCCCCCATAGGCTTCCTAACAATTTTCTGATTCGAAGGATAATCCTTCTGCCTAATTGAAACCCTTCGACTTCGAATATCGAGGTCAAAGGATTTAACGCAACTCGTTCGATCAAACGATTGAAGGAATAATCCTTCGATCGATGGATTAAAATCCTTCGAATCGTTCGATCAGAAGGATTTAATCGTTCGATCAAACGATTTTTCCTTTGCTCGTTCGATCAAACGAATTGCGCTAAATCCTTCGACTTCGATATTCGAAGTCAAAGGATTTCAATTCGGCAGTCGAATATCGAGGGTTAATTAACCCTCGATATTCGACCCTAGGTAAATTTGCCCCTTAGCATGTTATAGCAAAGCCAATTGTAAGCAACTTTGCCATTGGTCTTCATTATTTATTTTCTATAGATTTTGAATGATTTGCCACCTTCTTTTGACTCTTTCCAGCTTGACCCCATCTAAAAAACAATGCTACTTTTTATTCCTTTTCTTTCTATCCAGGTCTCTCCTATTCCAATTCCAGTCTCTTATACAAATCAGTGCATGGTTGCTAGGGTAACTTGGACTCTAGCTGAAATTGTAGACTGGAGAGCTGCTGAACAAAAAAAGCTAAATAACAAAAACCACATATAAAAAAAAAATGAAAACCTATTGCAAATTGTCTCAGAATATCACTATAAATGTTATGTTCAAATTTACACATTACAATAGTCACAGCTTATTAGTCCTTACAAATACAACATTAAAATCCTAAATGGAAAGAGACAACCAAAAACATTTCTACAACATATAGTTAGATCACTAGAGGATCAGACATTTCAGCTGGGCCTTGCAGAGAGAGAGTGTCTGTAAACTTAACGGCCAAACAAATTCTTTTCTATGTAATTTTTTAACTAAATTATGTTCAGTTTGGCAGGAATATGATCTATTCTGGAAGCCTGTAATCCCCTTAAATCCTCTTTGTGGAAATCTCAAGTGTTTCAAAAGTCTATGGGGCAAATTCACTAAGATTTGAAGTTGCACCAGGCGCAACTTCGCTGCGCTTCGCCGCACTTCGCCAGGCGTAGTTTCGCCAGCACTCCGCAAATTCACTAAAATCCGAAGTTGCGCACAGGGGTAGCGTAAGTTTGCGAAGTTGCGCTAGCGTTGATTCGCCAAGCGAAGCGAAGATCTGGAGCCTTGGTTCATTTGCATACGGCGCCAAATTCAAATTTCAATGGAGGAATACGTATCAGCACTACAAATGCCTAGAAAACCTTCAAAACATCAAATAAAAATTTTATTTTGCCCTACACATGTGCCCACTGTCTAGGTAAGTTGCCATGAGTCAGGAAATGTAGGGGGGAAGGAGGGGAGCCCCAAAAATGTTTTCGATCTTTTTCAGCCTATCACCCATCATGTAGAAAACACGCCAGCGTTTTTTGGGACTTAGAAAAAATGTTGACTTTTTTTTAAGCAATCCCTATCTACTCTATTGCGCTTCGCCTGGTCTGAGGTGGCGAAGGAAGTCTAGCGTAAAAGGTAGCGTTCAGTACACTGCGCGCGTTAGTGAATTTGTGTAGTTACGTCCGTAGCGAAAATTCGCGAAGGTGCGAAGTAACACTAGCGAATCTACGCCAGCGTTCGTTAGTGAATTTGCGAAGTAACGAAAATGCCCAACGCTAGCGAATTGACGCTAGTGTTTGGCGCTTCGGCGCTTAGTGAATTTGCCCCATATTATGTTCTATCAATTCAATAATAAAAAAAAGAATAGAGATTAATATTTAAAGGAACAGTCTTGTTTATAGGGGGGGGCAATAATTTTATCAGGTTTTGAAATATGACCCCACTATTTAGAGTCCTTTAAAACACTTAGGGGCAGATTTGCGAAGTGAAGGGCGAAGTGGCAAACGCTGGAAACAATTCGCCAGTGTTACCGCCCACAGGGACATTGCCAACTTACTAACGGGCGCAGGCGTGGATTCGCTAGCGAAAGATATAGACGATATCCCTCATTCGCACTCTATCACCAGGTGGCAATTCGCTCTGGCAAATGGACGTTACGCTGCAAATTCACTAAAATGCGGATTTTACTGAATGTCACCTCTTTCGTCAGACTTGCCTTCGCCAGTTCAGACTGCAGTGCATAGATCTTCCTCAATCTTCTGTTACTTACATCATATTCTGTGAGTGGTAAAAGCATCAAAGTTTAAAAAACGCTGGCGTATTTTCCTTTTTTCAGAGTGATAGGCTGCAAAAGTCCTTAAAAATTTTTTTGGGGGTAAGCAGTTTCCCCCATATGTTTTCTAACATATAGAACATAAACTATACAGTGGGCTCATGTGTAGGGCAATATAACAACTCTATTGTCTTTATTAAGTTTCCCTGGACTTGTGTGATATATTGTATTTGCTGCAACATATAACATAAAGACGTTCATTCAACTTTAAATTTCCCGCCGTATGCAAATTAACCTGAGTGCAAGACCTCTAGCGAATTTGCATTAGGCAGAAATAAACGCTAGCGCATCTTCACTTTGCTCGCATTGGCGAAGTAACGCTAGTGAAAAGTCGCCAGTGTTTGGCACCCATAACAAAACTCCGCATTTTAGTGAATTAGCTTTGTCTGAGAATTTTCGCCTTGTGAAGTGTTGCGATGGGTGCGAAAGGGTTCTCTGGCGACTTTTTGCAGGTTAGTGAATCTACCCCATAGGGAGAAATGTCATTAAAATCATAAGAGTTCATTAAAATTGCTTTTTTGTGATTGTTTAGCGCTTTTTGCAATGAAAAAACATTTGCTGGCGAATATTAACATGCATATTTCCGCTAAATAAAGGTTATTGTTAACACCTGCTCTGGAGTTTCATTTAATATTTTGCCACAAAAAAGGGTTTTGCCATTGCAAAATGTTATTACATACACTGCTAATATTTGTTCTTAAATAACCTCCCAGTCGAGGGTCGCGTATATTCAGGGAAAAAAAAAAAAAAGAGTTAAAAGAAACTTACATGAATTTGAGAATTCAACCTTTGATAAATGTGCCTCTAAGTGTCCCATATGTTTATTTAAAACAGGATCAGAACTAAGGGTAGGCAGATAAGGCATGTTCCCTGGGGCGCCACAATAGGGCACTTCTCGCCCCTTTCTTTCTGGCAATGGGCACACAAATTATTTTTATAATCCACCGATGGAGACGTCAGACAAAATGTTAGTCGTCCTCAAGTAATTATAATCATTTACCTGATAGCTGAGCTAGTTCTCCTGTTCACTAAAAACAGGACCTGCCCATGGTATTTCTGCAGAAGCTCATTCGCTGGGATCATCTTCCTCGTCTGTTTTCTTTTCTTTGGGCCCAGGAGTAAAAAGAAACAAATACCCAGGGCCGGTGTAGTTTTTAGCAAACACCAGTACTGGCCTGGGCTATAAGGTAAGTGATTGGCAGGTGCCTAAAATTTTGGCACCCCAGTCAAAGAAATTAGATTTTCCTTACTTGCCCCAGTAAAATCAAATATCATTGCTACACTGCTTTTAATTACTGGCTACATGTTCCACTGAGTTCATGCTTCTGTGTGCATGTTAAATTAGTTATTTCACAGCAAACTAGAGACAGCCTCAATATCCTACTTAATTAACCAAACGGCTGGGATGCTACAAACCACTGGAACCTTCCAAAATAACAATATATTCCGATATGTGACCAGCACACCCAAGCATACAAATCTGAATGCACATTTATTTGGGGTGCTGCTAATCTGACCACATTTAAAGAAATTAGAATTTAGACTATGGGCACACTGCTGCGTAAATACCTGCACTCGACACAAACAAGATTCCTACCTATATTAAATGGCCACGTTATTTCAATTTACCAGCCCTGTCAAGGGACGTCACACTGGTAATTCTACAGACTGGTCCAACGTCCACATTCTAAACTGAACTTTTCTGTAGAACAAAGAAGCAGAGGTATGAAATATGGATCAATTCTATTTCATCTGATATTCATATATATTTTACACCGAAAAGAAAATCTATATGCAATAGTGACAACACATAAAGTAGTTTTAGTGGTTGGGCTATCCTCATTTATTATAGATGATAATGCAAGGATGTGCATATAGCTGGATAATTTAATAGTGGTTCATAGTAGTGATATAACATATAAAGGTGAAAGCATGTGATAAATATCGATTGGCTGCTTCAACTGCTTTCAATAGTAACCGACCTACCTTAGCATTAACCCCAATGCCCATTTTCTGGTGCTTATGAACACATATTAATGCTGCAAGGGTCATGCAAGTGGCTTGTATCATTAAAAGGAAACTAAATGAGAAATATATGGCTATATATTTCTTACACCATGTATAATGTACACCAAATGTGCGTGCCCGTATATATACCAAACCAGGTCCGGACTGAGAATTAAAATAGGCCCTGGCATTTCAGGTACACAGAGGCCCAATCAGCCCACATAGAGGCTCAAACAGCCCCCCACCAGCCCACGAAATAGTGACTTTCTATGGGACCTTATAGCAGCCCCTCTGGCATTTGCCAGAACCCACAGATTGCCAGTCTGGCCTGTACCAAACAATGACCATGGGTCCAACCTATATATCCTACAAAATGTGATTTCGTTA
Source organism: Xenopus petersii (assembly GCA_038501925.1). Classification (NCBI taxonomy): domain Eukaryota; kingdom Metazoa; phylum Chordata; class Amphibia; order Anura; family Pipidae; genus Xenopus; species Xenopus petersii. The sequence continues at coordinate 32,886,573 of CM076689.1, read as the reverse complement.
TTCACACATTAAACAGAATAAAGGTGCAAGTGCTAGACACAAGTACATTACTACCTATGTGAAAAGCATTTAATAGTGCACAATTTATAGTTACATAGTTACATAGTTAAATTGGGTTGATAAAAGACAAAGTCCATCAAGTTCAACCCCTCCAAATGAAAACCCAGCATCCATACACACACCCCTCCCTACTTTTAATTAAATTCTATATACCCATATCTATACTAACTATAGAGCTTAGTATCACAATAGCCTTTGATATTATGTCTGTCCAAAAAATCATCCAAGCCATTCTTATAGTCAACTGAATCAGCATCACAACATCACCTGGCAGTGCATTCCACAACCTCACTGTCCTGACTGTGAAGAACCCCCTACATTGCTTCAAATGAAAATTCTTTTCTTCTAGTCTAAAGGGGTGGCCTCTGGTACGGTGATACGAAAAAGCACACCGGCACACAGGATTTGAAGCTGCAGGGCAAGCCCTTGCAATTTTTTAATGCAGTGCAGGTGCAACGTTTCGGGGTCACGCCCCTTTGTCAAGCATCAGAATGACACTGCCCAGAATTAGACAACGTGTTATCTACAAAGACCCCTAGATCCTTCTCATTTAAGGAAACTCCCAACACACTGCCATTTAGTGTATAACTTGCATTTATATTATTTTTGCCAAAGTGCATAACCTTGCATTTATCAACATTGAACCTCATTTTCCAATTTGCTGCCCAGTTTTCCAGTTTAGACAAATCACTCTGCAAAGTGGCAGCATCCTGCATGGAACCTATAGTTCTGCACAATTTAGTATCATCAAAATAGAAACAGTACTTTCAATGCCCACCTCCAGGTCATTAATAAACAAGTTGAAAAGCAAGGGACCTAGTACAGAGCCCTGCGGTACTCTACTAACAACACTGGTCCAATTAGAAAATGTTCCATTTACCACCACTCTTTGTAGTCTATCTTTTAGCCAGTTCTCTATCCAGGTAAAAATACTATGTTCCAGGCCAACATTCCTTAATTTATCCAGAAACCTTTTGTGTGGCACTGTATCAAATGCTTTAGCAAAGTCTAAGTAAATCACATCCACTGCCAACCCAGAATCGAGGTCTCTACTTACATTCTCATAAAAAGAAATTAAGTTAGTCTAGCAAGATCTATTACGCATAAAACCATGCTGGCACAAACTCATAGTATTATGATTTGCTATGAAGTCCAGTATCTTATCCTTTATTAACCCTTCGAAAAGCTTTCCTACCACTGACGTCAGACTAACTGGCCTATAGTTTTGAGGCTGAGAACGAGATCCTTTTTTGAATAGAGGCACCACATTAGCAATTCGCCAGTCTCTTGGCACTATGCCAGATCTCAATGAATCCTGAAAAATTAAGTGAACAGGTTTGGCAATCACAGAGCTAAGCTCGCTAATTACCCTGGGATGAATACCATCTGGCCCTGGACCTTTGTTAACCTTAACATGTTCTAGTCTCTTTTGAATTTCTTCATGTGTGAAACATGCATCATTAGTTGTATTACTAGATTTGGGACTGTTAAGAAGGAAACCTTCACTTACTGGTTCCTCATTTGTGTAGACAGATGAAAAATATGAGTTCAGAATCTGCGCTTTTATTTTGTTTTCATCAACCAGCTGACCCCCCTCTGATAGTAAGGGTCCCACCCCTTCCTGCTTCATTTTTTTACTATTAACATATTTAAAAAATAATTTTGGATTTTTTTAATGCTTGCTGCAATATCCTTTTCTATAGCAATTTTAGCTTGCCTTATAGCTTCTTTGCATGATTTATTGGCCTCCTTGTACCTTATAAATGTTTTGGCTGTACCAGCTAACTTGAAAGCCTTAAAAGCACGTCTTTTCTTACCCACCTCAACACCAACGCTTCTATTGAACCAAAAAGGTTTTGCTTTGCAACGACGTTCCTTGCTTACAAGTGGCATATACTGACAAGTATATTTATTAAGCAGCATTTTAAAGACTTCCCATTTTTGTTCTGTGTTTAACCCTGTGAAAAGCATTTCCCACTTAATTTGTTGCTGAGATGCCCTTATACTGTCAAAGTTTGGATGTCTGAAATTTAGTGTTTTAGTTACTCCCTTATAGAATTGCTTCTGCAACAGAATCTCAAAGGAGACCATGTTATGATCACTATTCCTTAAATGCTCACCCACACAAATGTTAGAGATGAGTTCAGTATTGTTAGTTATTACAAGGTCCAAAAGAGAGTTATTCCTAGTAGGTTCTTGAACGAGCTGGAATAAAAAGTTGTCATTCAGCATATTTACAAACCTACTAGCTTTTTCTGTCTTAGCAACCCCATTACCCCAGTCAATGTCTGGATAATTGAAGTCACCCATAGCAACAACTTAACCCAGCTGTGAAGCCGCTTGTATCTGCAAGAGTAGCTGGGCTTCATACTCGACACTTATACGAGGTGGTTTATAGCATACACCAATGATAATTCTTTTTGTTACCTTTTGCCCAGTCAAAATCTCTACCCAGAGTGATTCTACACCCTCACCAGTGCCAGCTATGGTTATTTCTTTAGCGCATGGCTTTAATTCAGGGTTTACATACAAACATACTCCTCCACCCATTTTAATCCCTCCGTCCCTCCTAAAAAGGGTGTAACCATTTAAATTCACAATCCAGTCACATGTTTCATCCCACCAGGTCTCAGTGATACCAATTATATCATAATTTTTAGAGCATGCAATTAATTCCAGGTCTCCCATTTTACCTGACAAACTCCGTGCATTTGCCAGTATACAGCGGAGGTTACTACTTTTACTTTTGAAATTTGCATTACTTAGTGAAGAATTATATGTTAAGTTAGTATTATTCTGTTTTCCTTGTAACAGAGGGACCTCCTTAGCTGGTAAACTGTATGCCCCCTCACTCCTCCCCTATGTTCCCTTATTAACCCCCACTGCCCGTCTTCCCTAGCTTCCCCATAATTCTTTATCTCACCCACCCCCCCCCTTGCCTAGTTTAAACACTCCTCCAACCTCTTAGCCATTCTTTCCCCTAGCACTGCGGACCCCCTTCCATTGAGGTGCAAACCGTCACGACTGTATAATCAGCCCAGTGCTCTAGGAACCCAAACCCTTCCTTCCTGCACCAAGACTTGAGCCACGCATCTAGCTCCCTAAACTCCCGCTGTTTTCCTAAACTTGCACGTGGCACAGGCAAAATTTCAGAAAAGATGACATTGGAAGACCTTTCCTTGATCTTAGAGCCTAGATCCCTGAAATCATTCTTTAAGGTCTTCCATCTACCATTTATTTTGTCATTAGTACCGATATGCACTAAGACAGCTGGGTCATGCCCAGCCCCACCCAATAATTTGTCTATCCGATCAACCACATGCCGAACCCTGGCACCAGGTAGACAGCAAACTGGACGACGATCTAGACGACAAATTACCCTATCCACTTTCCTAATAATTGAGTCCCCTACAACCACAATCTGCTTAGGCCTGACTCTACTCTCCTCCCCACCACTACTAGAGAAACTGGTCTCCCGGCTAGAATTGCCAATCCAGAGTTCATACGCCCATCATCTTCACACAATCTGGCAAATTTGTTGCGATGTATAATCTCCGGATCAGCCTCCATTTTCCTTTTGCCCACCTTAGATTTTCTAACTGTCACCCAGCTAACTGCCTCAATATCCTGCTGCTGTTCTGTTCCCCCCAAACTATCTGACCCCGCTAGGTCCTGCTCAGTGAGCAAAAGACAACTTTCAAGATTGTCAATCGACCGCAATGTTGCAATTTGTTGCTCTAGTGCTCTAACTTGAGCCTCCAAAGTGGCAATTTGCTCACAACCACCACAGAGGCAAGCATTTTTTATCTCTTGTTCCAAATCTGAATACATATGGCAAACTGTGCACTGAGTCAGACCTTCAATCTTGCTAGCACTCATTATCCCAGTTACAGATCAAAACAGGAAAAAATTAAAATAAATATATAAATTAAAAATGAGGGTTTAGAACAAACTTTTGACCTAGTTTGAACCTCCTTTAGTTTTCTTTTTTTTTTTTATTTAACACATTTTTACAAGATAAGTCTAGTGACAGAGATTTAAATAGAACAATGATAAAAAGTAGATAAGGATATAGCAAAGTAGATCAAAACTATTAAGAATACATAAAACAGCGCTATTTCGTTCCAGTACACTTCCATTGTTCACATATTTAACCCGCGAACCATCTCTCTAACATTCAAGCTACATAAAACAGTTACACTTTTATTATATTATTCCGGCTGATTCACTTGCCGACTCCTCAGATAAATCATGTTTATACACAGAAAGATCCTCCCTTTGATCCTCTTTTAGCTTCTCCTATCCTTTTATACTTATTTGTTTCGAAACCTAACCCATGATTCCCATATTTCCCAGTATTTAATGCTCTTATTGTGAATAATATGTGTTATTTCTTCCATCTTCCTAGTATCCTCTACAACCTGTTGCCACTCCATATAACTAGGAGGAGCCGACTCCTTCCAGTGTCTTGGGATTACTGACCTGGCAGCATCAAGCAGATGCAAGGTAAGTGGGTCCCTTAATAAACTATTTTTATCCGTATCTAAGCTTAACAGGATCAAAGGAACATCTTCCACCAACATATTAATATTCGTTACTTCTTTTATTGCTTTCAAAATATTACCCCAATAAACATGCAAATCCTTACACTTACACCAAATATGAGCGTGTGTCCCCTTTTCCATACCACATCTCCAGCATAACTCTATATGTTCAGGGTACATCCTGTTCAATCTAGCTGGTGTAAGATGCCATCTAGTAACTATTTTAAAATTCATTTCCCTCACTCTTGCCGCTCTAGATGATTTGTGAGCTAGTAACCGGATCTTGTTCCACATTACGGTTGAGATCTTAATGTTTAGTTCCTTTTCCAACTCCCTGCGTGCTGTGTCTTTCACCAGAGAGATATTTGATAATAAGCGTTTAAATATATATTGGAGATTGCTTTATTAAGGAACTCTTTACTTTCCAATACTTTTTCCCATTTGGTCAGTTCTCTATCCTATTCTTCCTCTTTAAATTTATAGATATAGTGTTGCAATTGACAGTAGTTCCATGTATCTCTAACATGGTTTCCCCACTTCTTTTGAATTTCCTTTAATGATATTTTATTATTTTTCAGAAAATCATTAATCCTTGTGGGTCTCCCCTCTAGTACTTGCCATTCCTTGAAGGCTCCTTGCTCTAAACTAGGTACAAATGAGCTGTTATGAACTAAGGGTTGTAAAATATAGGGAGTTTTAGTCAGATTCATCTTTAATCTGTTGCTATACCATATCTTAAATGTAGGAGCTATAAGTGGGTGATCCTTCACCCTTTCCGGTAAACATTTAGGATCACACCAAAGAAGATTTAATAATGGTGTCCCGGCCTACTGATGTTCTAAAACTACCCATTCTTTCTTCCTTTCCTCTACTGCCCATTGTTTTATACGTGTTAATTGAATTGAAATGTAATATAACCAAGCGTCTGGAATAGCTAGTCCTCCTCTCTCTATTGGTAATATTAGTTGTCTGTATTGGATCCTGGCCTGTTTGCCGTTCCAAATGAATTTTATAAACAAAGATTTAATTTAATTGGCAAGGCTTGTAAATAGTAATTTAATTTAGGCATCAGGAACATTTTCAACGCTTGTACTCTCCCTAGCCAAGACAGATTTATTTTGTTCCATTTGTTTACCTTTTCATGAAGTGTTGTCAGTAAAGGCACAAAATTGTTGTTATACAGATTGTGTATTATGTTGTTATAATATTTACCCCCAGATATCTAATACTGTGGTGTGCTTTTTTTTAAAAGGAAAATTTTTTATTAACCTCTCCATTATATTTTCTGGGGTATTTATATTCATGATTTGAGATTTTGTAAGGTTAACCTTGAAATTTGAAAGGGTTTCAAAGTGTTGTATACTGTAAGTGTTAGAAGGCAAGGTAGGGAGGACGTCGGATTGGAGACAAAGATTAGCATATCGTCGGCAAAAGCTATTGTCTTATACTCCTCTCCAAACTTTATTCCCCCTATACTTGCCTCCAATCTGATATGCGATAGTAATGTCTCAATCACCAGCACGAATAGCAGTGGTGATAGCGGACAACCCTGCCTGGTTCCATTACAAATATAATACTGGGTCAGATAGTTTGCCGTTCACTTTAACTCTTGCATATGGGTCTTTATATAGAGCTAAAATACGATTTATGGTGATCTCCCCTATTCCGAATCCTCTCAATGTTTTTTCCAAAAACGGCCATCCCACTCTATCAAATGCTTTTTCAGCATATGTTGTAATTAATATTGATGAAGGTTGTACTTTATGCTTATCCATTTGCCCTATTTTCATTAATGATAAGATTTTATAGATGTTATCTTTTCCCTCCCTCTTAGGTATAAACCCAGCCTGGTCATCTTGAATTAAATCCGGTAAGTATTTTTTCAGTCTGTTTGCTATTAATTTGGCGTATATTTTTAAGCCTATATTTATTAGGGATATTGGCCTGTAGCTTTCACAGAGCTGGGGATCTTTCCCTTCTTTTGGGATAATAGTAATGTTAGCTTCTTTTGCCTGTTTATGGAACCCTTGAGTTTGATCAATAGTGTTACAGTAGGAGCACATCAAGGGGATTTGTTCTATTTTATATGTTTTGTAATATAAAGCGCTAAAGCCATCAGGACCTGGACTCTTTTCTGCTGCCATTGAGTCTATAGTGTCACTTATTTCTTGAGGTGTAAAAGGCGAGTCCAATATAGATCTTTCATTTAATTTTAAAGATGGTAATTGGGCTTCCTCTATGAATTTTTCCATTGCCTCTAATTTATCTTTTTGATCGGTCCCTTCCTGTAATCTATATAATGTTTGATAGTATTGCTGAAATGTTTTGACGATATTATATGTATCATAGTGAATCTTTTGGTCCCTACCTTTTAATTTAATTTTAATTTATCAAGTGTAACGGTAACGGTTACACTTGATAAAGGGGATATAGGCCCGAAACATGTCGTGTACAAGTAGTCAAGTAATAAAAAGATAACCACAGCATTAATTGCTTGACGAGTGCTCTCCTCATTTCTTTACAAATCGAGTTACAGATATCAGGATACCGGTGACCTGATCGAGGAAAGTTGCACCCTTTTCCTGAACCAAGCGGGCAGAGCGTTTTTGGGATAGTATACTTTCTGCCTATTTGGGTTGCTTGCCAGAGCTTTTCTCTTTTTATTTATTTATTTATTTTTATTTTTTTCCCTGCTGATCTAACCTATTCCCTCTACCTTCTTTTTATTCTCTGTTGTTTGTTATAAGCCTTACTACTTTGCTACCCTCCCTTGATCCCTCTTCAACGGATAGACGAAAAGGGAGAAAAAAGGAAAAAATTTTACATTCCTAACATTGTTACCTCTAGACATTTTGAAGCCGACTTGGCTTAAGGGGGCACCTCATGCATGCAAATGTGGCAAATCACAATCTTCCAGGGTTTTAAGTGAGCTAGTTTTAATCGTGCCCCATTTCCCCCTTCTCCTCGTTGCTAACTCCCTTTTGTTTACTGTGTAGAATGTGTAGCCCTTATCGCGCTTTAATGATATCTTGAACGTACAACCATTGAAATTTACTGCTGCCCCCCTCATTTTACATTTATACCCCTCATTGTATACTGTGTTTTGTGATTTAGAGTGATATTTTATTACTCCTTCCCCTTTCATGTGCCTGCTTTGCAACCCAACTCACTCTGATCATGTTATACTTATTCAGTATTTGTCTACACCCCCTAATGTGCCTACTGTTCATTGTTAATAGTGCCACCTCCACTCTCTATACCCCTATGTGGGTAGTTCTCTAACCCCAATAATATATATAATTTAACTGTGAGGTGTTTATTTTCCCTAGAGGAGTTGTGCAGTCTGCCCAAAACACATGCCTGGTCCTCCCACCCTCCCCTTGTCGTACATACCATAAGACCATTTAAATAAACAACAACAGCATACGGTAATTCCCAAGCACATATCTATACTTTCTTTTTCTCCCATCAGGCCCAAACCCTTTTTTTTTCCCCCCTCTTCCCTGCCCTTCCTCCCCTTGTGTGCCGGTAGCCCTCTCAATTCTTCCATACTCTATTAGGCTATTTATCCATATTTCTCTTTATATTGGTGGTTAGTATTTCATTACAGCCCCCCCCCTTCTATGCATATTTTGCTCAGTTCAGTTCGTAACAATTCAAAACACCCAGTCTCTGAAAATCTTACATATTTACCCATCCTGAAGGGTGGACTCTCCTTTTAGTATCTTCTACTTGACCTTACCGGACTTTCACTGAGGTCTCTAGAAGTCGGGGTACTTGCTTTCTTTTTAGATGTTTCCTTCTGTTGCCACAGTCCCTGCTGTACAGGGCCCCAATCTATTTCGCCAGATTCTTCTAATATCCAGCCTGGGAGATCTACGTCAGGCAATTTCATCTTCCTCAGGAATCTCTCCGTATCCTTTGGGAAACGAAACGTCGCTTGTTGCCCCTCGCTGTTGGCACTTAAAGAGAATGGAAATCCCCATCTATACTGTATATCTTTATCTTTGAGGGCTGTTGTCAAAGGCTTCAGTAGTCTACGTTTGTTTAAAGTGCTCCATGAGATATCTTGGAAGAGTTTCAATGAAGATTCTTCAAAAATAATTGTGCCTCTCTCCCTTGCCTTCCTTAATATTTCCTCTTTTAATGCAAAACTTTTAATGCAGCAAACAATGTCTCTAGTTGCATTTAAAGGTGCCGATTTTGATTTTTGGACTCTGTGTGCTCTTTCGATGTCAGTTTCCAGCACCCGTTTTCCTTCCATTATGTCTATGAACAATCTACTTAAGACTTCTTTAATATTCTCTTCTTTGTCCGGTTCTTTCTTCCCTCTAACTCTTATGTTGTTTCTCCTTCCTCTATTCTCTTGATCTTCCATCTGTCTTTGCAGATCTGACAACCATGAGTTATGGGATAACACCGTCTTATGTATTGTTTTCTGTTTAGTAATTATCTTACTTTGAAGCCTTTCCACCTCCTCCGTTCTACTCGCCAGAGTCTCGAAATCTTTCTTCAGATCCTTTATTTCCTCCTTTATTGTGGACGTTACTTCCTGCAACATATGTCTTATGTCCGCTTTGGAAGGCAATTTAGTCAGGTACGAAGCTATGTCTGTAATGCCCTCACCTTCACTTTCATGTTCTGAAGATTCCTGTTGTGTATCAGCTGTTTCATCCAGTTGGTCTTTGGTCAGCGTCTTTTTCCTATATATCCCAGCTACTTTCCCTTTCGTAAACATTGGAGCAACTTCTATTTGCCCATGTGTTTGTTGTTTTTCTTTAACCTTCTCTTTCTCGCCTTTGGTTTTCTGCGGTTTCCCCATCTTCTTTTCCTCTCTTGGCTTCCCAACAGTTGCCAAATTGCTGTACTTATGTGCTTTTGTAGCGAACTTCCTTCAACTTTAAGGAATTAAGTTGCAAATACCGTTGTAATGTATTAATGGAATAGTAACTGCGTAGCTGTAACAGTTATGTGGCTGTGGAGCTTGGTACTAGGCAGTACTACTGGTTACATAATTACATAGTTAGTTAAATATTTAAATTGGTTTGAAAAAAGACAAAGTGCATCAAGTTCAACCCCAGCATCCATACATAAACCCCTCTCTACTTTTAATTAAATTCTATATACCCATACCTATACTAACTATAAAAACGGGCGCCGGCGTCAGGAAAAACGGGCGCCGGCGTCAAAAACGAGACGCCGGCGACGTTTCGCGAATTTTTCGCCATTTCGCGTGAAATTCGCGAATTTTTCGGCGAAGCGAAACGGCGCAAATTCGCCCATCACTAATGCCCACCTCCAGGTCATTAATAAACAAGCAAGGGACCTAGTACAGAGCCCTGCAGTACTCCACTAACAACACTGGTCCAATTAGAAAATGTTCCATTTACCACCACTCTTTGTAGTCTATCTTTTAGCCAGTTCTCTATCCAGGTACAAATACTATGTTCCAGGCCAACATTCCTTAATTTAACCAGTAACCTTTTGTGTGGCACTGTATCAAATGCTTTAGCAAAATCTAAGTAAATCACATCCACTGCCATCCCAGAATCGAGGTCTCTACTTACATTCTCATAAAAAGAAATCAAGATCTATTACGCATAAAACCATGCTGGCACAAACTCATAGTATTATGATTTGCTATGAAGTCCAGTATCTTATCCTTTATTAACCCTTCAAAAAGCTTTCCTACCACTGACGTCAGTCTAACTGGCCTATAGTTTTGAGGCTGAGAACGGGATCCTTTTTTGAATAGAGGCTTGAAATTTAAGATACAGTCCTTTTATGTAAGAAGAAGTAAGGGAATAGGATTATATTCAGACTATAGATAGGGTATAGGCAGGGTATGTAATCTTAGACCTTGTCCCAAACTTTACTACTCCCCTTCTCCTCCTGGGCGCCTAGGTGCTTTCCTCTGTGCCTGGAATGATGGCCCCTCTAGGCCCCGCTGTGTTTTCAGACAGCCCCAACCATCCGGTCCCCTGCAGTTCCTCCGCGCCTCTTGCTTTAGTTGCGGGCACGAGGTCTCAATCACTCCGCAGCTACGTATGGCAGGGTGCAGACAATCCTGCTCCCACTCCCGTCCGTCCTCTCTCCTCCCTGTCAGCGTTGGGCAGCTATCGTCGTTTCCCCAGCGCTGCGTGCAGAGCCCCTCCTTCGCGTCTGATCACGCAACGGATCTGGAGCCTTGGGGATCTCCCGCGGCTTCTCTCCTCTGCCACACAGCCGCTCGCCTCCACTCGTCGCCGCCGGGATCCTCCGCCCTGCACTCCCTCCTCCACGGCCCCCCAAGGTAATTACTTTATATTAGTTTGCGCCGTTTGGCATTCTCTGGCCCTGGCTTGCTCCTCCGTGCTTAGGTGCGTGCAGCCATCTTGCTGACGTCACCCCACATTCAACCTCCTTTAGTTTTCAACTCCGGTGTTTATAACTCCATTTACAGATCCCCCACTTAAAGAACAAACACTTAAGAGAAGCTAACACTAGAGCAAACTCCACTGGAGTGCAAGGGGTTCGATTTATACAGTCTGTTCAGGTGCAACTAATCAAACCCCACCCCCTTATACGGAGGGAAAACTGCAAAGTAAAGCAGGTTGTGACAAACTTGCTGTAAGCACACTAGCACACCAAACTTTGCTATTTAGCACCCAAGACAGAAAAAAAAAACCTTAAAAAAATAAAACCACAGTAGTTAAATATAAACCTTAATATAAAATAGCAGTTAATAAACTTTGCTGTTTTGCACTTGCATACTGTATATAAATCAAATCAGCCCACAGGGATTTTCCATTACTTTACTATCTTTTGCTTTTCCTTACAACATTTTCTCTTACTTCTGTCATTAGATTTTATTCCTCTCTACTTTTCTGTATTTTACTTATTTTTCAGTTTATATGCTTCCCTTATGTTTTATTCTTCTTTGATGTTCTTCCACCCCCCTCCCATTTACTTCTGCTACCTCCAACATTGCCAGGTTACTACTGTTCTCCGCTTTTTAGCAAAATGTTGGTATTTCTTGTTCTATAGACTCGATTACCTTATTTTATCCTTGACTACAATTTTCCTCTGTATGTAGAAATATATATATAAATAAGAATAAATGCCTTTTCCAAAGGACCACCATACGTGTTTACAATAAAATCAAATATAATATTGACTCTTTAAAAAAACTGCCGAAATAGAATATTTAACCCATGGAGATGGAGTTACTTACCTTTGGAAAATGTCTCAGATGTAGAAATAAACAACAGTACATAAATTTGATGATAAAGCCAAATTTGATGATGCCACAGAGAATTTCAGATGGGGCCAGTCCTTCCTCATGATCTAATAATTAAGATTAAAGGAAAAGTCTAAGGTTATAGACAACTAAATGTTTACACACTGCAATGATTGGTAAGAGCAAGTGATTCTTGTCAGACGTGTCTTTTTCATACTCAATTACGGTTTAGAAATGAGATAAAGCATACATTGCAACCAATGACTCAATATATTTGTTTTTATGGGGTTAACAGCAAAAAGTTATGCACAGTGTTGAGTATACAAATATACACATGCGTGCACCCGCAGGTCATGAGCATTCTGGATACCAGGTTCCATACCTGTATTAAAGATTTCAGCCTGCTTCCATAACGGGGATTAAAGTTCTCACTCATTCTTGGAAGACTGTAGTGCTCATTTACAATCACTTTACTATAGGTGAAGGACTTGGCATAAAAATATGCGCAATATGGAAGCCAAATGAATCCCAGTTTCATGTACCTACTAGTGCTCCTCAATACTTGCATTGAGCACCAATTTGACACGTGTCTGCTTTGATACATATTGTGCAAGGTGAAAAGTGCGGGCAAACTTAGTGACTTTTGTTATATATGGGGGATAGAGCTTATAATAGGCTGAACACTTTTAACATTCAATTGGATTAAAAGAGCAGGTGGGCTTTTCTTATTAGAAGTTTGCATGGAAATAAAGTTAATACTGTATGTATCTAAGAAGTGTCTCTTTTTCTCTGATTTGACCACCTGAAAGCAACATGTTTTAAGAATTCCACTTTCAGAGTCGCAGCTGGCAGGAGTAGAAGACTCAGGGATACAAGTGCTGATGGGGATATACTTTTTATCGCTTAACATCTAGTATTGCCATTGTATAAGCATACTCACATTCACTTGCTACATTCTAATAGCAACATTCTATCATCTATTGCAACAACCAGTCATGTTCCATCAGGCCATGATATTTATGTTATATGTCCTACCACTTACACCACGTGTCTGTATGATACCTAGCCCTACAATCTACTCCATTTGGCTATGCCATTGTCTGGCAGTGTCCATACCAGATACCACATCTAGTTATTTTATTTTTCTTCCCTATCCCTACTTCTGTTAGCTTTCTCTTTAATCCATCTGTCTATATCTGGTTATTACCCCCCCCTCCTTATGCCACTTCTCCCCATTAACCAGTTAATATGCCTTCTCCCCTCCCTGACCAATTTACTGTGTACAATCTCCTTCCCGCTGTGCACATGTCCCTGCATTAAACACTCCTTTTCCAGTTCCATAAGGAAAAACACCCAACCCTTGTCTAGTTGGTAGATAATATGGCATCTTATGGCATCTTTCCTGTCTCATACAGTGTATGTGCACAGTCCTGCATTAAATCCTGTTAACATACAACCTCTCCCATCTTGTCACTATATGTATCTTCTGGTTTTGTCTTTCATCTTTCTAATGATACATCTTACAAGCAATAATATACAGTCTCTCCCTCACTTCAGATACTGCCTTTCATATTCCTCCATTCATCATGCCATCTCACCCTCTCTCACAGATATACATTCTGCTTCTGCCACTTCTCACTTAATATACCTTCTCTCATCTATTAACATTTCTCCATTTTTCCCATTTTAATATGCCATGTCTCTCTCTTTGTAATATTCCTTCTCCTACGCAGTAATATACATTCTCCATTCTCCACCTTCTCAGCCACCTAAGCCACCACCTCCGGCCTTTCTCCATTCAATATACTATCTCAGTCCTCTCTCCTAGTTGATATACATTCTTTATGCTTCACTCCCATTGAATAAGCTACTTTACATATCCAATATACTCCATATACTCACCCCAATTAATATTTCAACAATTCCCGGGTTCATTTGCCTTATATATTTGCCTTCATTTTCCTCTATATATCAACTTTAATTAACTCCCCATTAATATTCCACATCTTCCCTCTCCTCCAGTTTATATCTAATCCCTTCCTCCACCCCAGAAGATCCCCCAAAACTAAAAAATAGTTTATGTGTGCCTAATCCTCAAAAGGAACACATGGTTCACTAATAAGCAAATCTCCCAACATTCCCACAGCTACTGGTGCACCAAAGGATAGGGTATGATGGGTCACTAAAAGATAAAGCAAATACTTGATTAGTTGCAAAAAATAGCCAATCATGTGTCTGCTATAGGAATAAATAATATACTCAGCAGCACTTGAGGTTTATACCTTCTTGGTTTGCTTAGGAGAATATGCCATTTCACAATAATTGAAAGAGCATCAATTCATTATTGACATAATTTCTTAAACTATATAAAAGTGCAATTTAATTAATATATTCTACTGCTTTCCACCTGGTCATTAAATCAGAGCTGTGGAGTTGGAATCAGAGACGGGTGCTGGAGTATAAAAGCAATGAAAATAATCAAATCAGATTTAAGTGCTTCCATGATGGCACATCTGGCAGAAGCAATTCTGTTTCTAAGAACAATACTTTTATTTTTAGATTGTATTTAAAAGCTATTCTCCAGCTATATGTCAGGTTCAATTCATATATTTTTCCAATTATTTTTGGTTTATGTAGTTTAACTTTGACTTTGTTTCAGAATTACCAAAGGATGTGGTTTGTATTTTTGAACTGGTAAAGTTGTTTCAGTTTTTATATATGCTAATGCTATAACCTTATACTTTAAGGTTAAATTAAAACAATAAATCTAATAAAATAAATACAAAGCAATAAAAATAACCGTATTGTTTCCATTTTTGTCTTTTGTTTAACATTTGGGTTTAATGAATGTTTGTAGTTTCTAGAAGAAAAAGCCACAATGGCATAAACTTAGTTATGGATTTAGATTCCTAGCCAGTAGTTCTTTGGTTTGTTCCCAAAAGCAGACATCATCTTCATATAGCTTTAAAATTGCTGAAATTTGGCAGTAATGAAAACCCTTGTATGTTGTGTTCTTAGCTTTCAATCAACATAGAAAATCCATTGGCTGATGTTACCTAGCATGTAGGTGCAGCTATGCTTTCTGTGTGAGCACAGTATCTCATATAAAGCAGAAGGATGACTAATACTTAAAATTACAGTTTTTCTATTTGGGATTATTCAATGCTACATACTAGAGAATTATATTTTTCACGAAAAGCCTTTTTTTTAAATATAAAAAGTTGTACATATAGATATATTTTTTATTGAGGCTTGCAATGTGCAGGGGTACCGTTTTCCATAAAATGCAGTGTCACATACAGTATCTGCCCAGTGGCCCTGTTATACCATTGTAAACCCAAGAGTACAATGCTATCCCTCCTGCTAAAAGATTATTCCGATAGCCCCACTCGTAATTACTGTAATACTACAGAAGGCTGCTCCAGAACAAGCAGTATTCGGATGCCAGTGGATGATGCATTGCTTTAGACTTTCTTTTTAGAACTTTATGGGGCAGATTTACTAAGGGTTGAAGTGAATTTGAGGGAATTTTCGAAGTAAAAAAATTCAAAGTAATTTTTTGGATATCACGACCATCGAATAGGATACTACGACTTCGAATTTACTTTGACTTTGATTCGAAGTAAAAATCGTTGGAATATTCGACCATTCGATAATCGAAGTACTGTCTCTTTAAAAAAACTTTGACTTCAATACTTGGCCAAATTAAACCTGCCTAAATGCTATGTTAGCCTGTGGGGACCTTCTACAACATTTTTCTAAGTCTTTACACATCGAATAAAAATCCTTCGATCGATCGCTAAAATCGGTCGAATCGAACAATTTAATCGTTCGATCGAACGATTTTTATTCGACCGCAGGATTGCCAAATTTGTTGAAAAAACTTTGAATTCGAAGTTTTTTAATTCAATGGGCGAATTTCAAAGTTTTTTGTACTTTGAAATTCGACCCTTGATAAATCTGCCCCTATGAGTTATAAATGGCTTATGAAAATATCAGACCATTATAATAAACTAATGCCATGTGATATAAAAATCCTCAGAAACGGTTATACAGGTATGGGACCCTTTATCCAGAATGCTCAGGACCTGGGGTATTCCCGGATAATGGATTTTCTCTCTACTAGAAAATCATGTAAACATTAAATAAACCCAATAGACTGGTTTTGCTTCCAATAAGGATTAATTATATTTTAGTTTGGATCAAATACAAAGTACTGTTTTATTATTACAGAGAAAAAGGAAATCATTTTTAGACAGCCTTTCCGTAATTCGGAACTTTCTAGATAACAGGTTTCCGATAATGGATCCCATCCCTGGACATAGTACATATAACATTTCCTAAGAAGAATCCGATTTGGAATATACTCTATCCCTGGTGTTAATATAGATCAACAGTAGTGATGTGCGGGCAGACCCAATAACCGCGGGTCGGGCGGGTTTGGGTCGACCTCGCAGTGCTCCTCGCCACCTTCAAATGCCGGCATCCGACTTCCGGGTTCCGGTTTTATAGTGTCGCGTATGCTTGCCCCGCCCCTTTTGTGAAGTCATTGTGATATAATATTATCTAAATGAATCCACGGCAGATGCAGTTTAACAGTCTGTGTGTTAACAGAGGAATGAAATGAAACACTTCCTTATTAGGCAAACATCACGGCTGTCACATACGTCGCTAAAGTCCTTTTGCAGCCCTATTAGGATAAATACAACCTGCAATTTGCTGCCTTTCAAACCCATAGCTCTTTCACAGCTCACTTCCTCCAGTTACCACTTCCTACTTCCTTCTTTCCTGGGAGGAGCTCCTCCTACACATCCCAGAATAGAAGCAGCACACTGATGACCTCACTGTGCCAGTCAGCAAGCAGCAGCCATCTTAGAGAAATAACATGAACTCTTGTAGGTAAAACAGTCCAAAATGTAATTATCTGTAAACTTACAGTATTTTATACAAATTAAGTTGTAAAAAAATAGGTTTCATCTTAAAAAAAAAAAAAAAAAACTTGCCTTTTAATGGGTTGATCACAAGACAAGAAAAACCACAGTAAACTATCACCCACTCTGGCAATAAACTGTGGGCTTAAAAAATCTTCCTAAAACAAGTTCCTGCAATGAAAAGAGTATCTACCGTATATACTCGTGTATAAGCCGACCCGTGTATAAGCCGAGGTACCTAATTTACCTAAGAAAACTGGAAAAATGTATTGACTCGTGTATAAGCCTAGGGGCCCCATGTCAGATTTCAAAATGTGAATGTGTAAATGTGTAATCATGTTTTATGGCATAGAAATCTATCTAATCAGGAAGAGACTTCAGGCAAAAACTAATTCACTGCACTGTGATGGGTTTAGTAGTTTCAGGACTCTCAAAAGTTTGGAGCCAAGGAGGACCAACATGTTGAACCCCTAAAAATAAAAAATCAGCTCTTATTTAGTTCTTGTGCTAACTCTTAAAGTACAAAAGTTGCTTTTTGCATAATGAAAGACTGGAAGGTTTCTAAAAGTTGCATTGGTTAGGTACTGGTGCTTTTAAAGGAATACCTGTATTCTAAAAGTAACATTTGTTTATCTATTTCTGAAGCCCTAACATACGAGTTTCTTCCTTATGAAGAGAAACACAAAATGATGTTAGGCCGGAAATCCCACTTTAAAGGAAAACTATACCCCCCAAACAATGTAGGTCTCTATTAAAAGATACTAAGTAAAACAGCTCATGTGTAAAACCCTGCTTCATGTAAATGAACCATTATCATAATAATATACCTTTTTAGTAGTATGTGCCATTGGGTAATCAAAAATAGAAAATTGCCATTTTAAAAAATAAGGGCCGCCCCCTGAGATCGTAGGATTCACTGTGCACATATACAAACCACATGTAAGGTCACATGAGCCAATTAACAGACAGAGTTCTGCCTTTTGCTTCCTCACTTCTTCCTGTTACAGTTAGTGTTGTAGTATTTCTGGTCAGGTGATCTCTGAGGCAGCACAGATAGAGTCACGAAATGGTGGTTCAAGGCAAGAGATGTAAAAGGGCAATATTTATGTAAATATATATTCCAGTTTGGTAAGATTCTTTAATATGTCATTCAATTTGATATAAACTATCTGTTGCTTAAGTATTCATTTTGGGGGTATAGTTTTCCTTTAAAAGAATAGAACACGAGTGTAGCCGAAATAAGGTCCTCCTGGGAATCAGTTATTTAACGCACAACATTTTGTAGCAACGCATAGAACTACTTAAGCCAAAGCAAATACCTGTTGTGGATCCCGGCGAGCCAGGCTCTAAATCAAACCGTGGTCCCACATCATCGTTCTTATCTTATCTGGAGTCGAAACTACTACAGAAATCAACACGGCCAGAACAACCCCAGTAGTAAGTTGTATGTGCGGCAGCCAGGACAATAAACTCTTCCGCCAACCATCCCTCGCTTTGCAATCCTCCTCCATTGTCGCAAGAACTTGAGTCCGCAACAATGTGCCGCGTTTACCTTACTTCCGCGTTCCATGTGCGTTCTAATTCGCCGTCATGTTGCCTTGACGTTTCCGGGTTGGGAGGGAGGTGTGTTGGGGCCGCGGAAGGAGCGTATCTGCGGCCGGTGACCCGCGTATAAGCCGAGGTTTTCAGCACATTTTGGGTGCTGAAAAACTCGGCTTATACGCGAGTATATACGGTATATATAACATTTAATAACTGTCACCACTGGCAGAGGAATAGAACCACAGCCACTGATTAAAGTGCAGCAGTTGATGTGTTATATCTTGACATGGTAAATTCCCCTGCTTCACTGTATCCCAGCCAACTCTTTTCCTTTCAAAACGGCTTAGTCTGAAATTATTATGATGAGTTTAGAGGACACAATTAAAGCTGCTTGAACAGCCATATCAGGGCATCTTATGTCATAGCAAATCTGAATAGAAGCAGGAAACAACTAGTATGGACAGGTATAGGATCCATTTTCCGAAAACCGTTATCCAGAAAGCTCTGAATTACAGGATTTTTTGATTATGTAATCAAATAATTAAAATTTTGAAAAAATATTTTTTTTCTGTAATAACAAAACAGGTAATAATAATAATATTTCATCAGGTAATAATAATGTCTTGGTCAAAAAGTTTTCATTGGTTACTATAATCATTATGCATTTAACAGCTAACTATGAGTAGGCTTAGAACTTTAACCTTGAATCTACAGTAAGGGGCAAATTTACTAAAGGGCGAAGTTCGCCAGCGTGAAGTCATTTCGCAACTTCGCAAATTTACTATCAGTCACCCTGGCGAAAATTCGCAAAGAGTTTACTTTGCCAGGTTAGAGCAGGCGAAGTGCAATAGAGTAGCGCTGCTGCATACACGTCCATTGAAATTCAAATTTGTAATACTTCTCTCATTTAATTGTTTAACACCTATAACAAACTTTCAGGCCGAGCCTTTTGTTTATCTTACCAAGGCCTATATAACTAAAGGATTCTACTGGTGGCAGGGAGGACTACAGGTAAGATCATAGCCATGTGTAGGGTCGCCACCCGTCCGGACAGTTTTCAGAAGGGCTGCCTGGGTCAAGACAGTCTGCCCGGTTTTCCAAATAAGGAAAACTGGGCCGGATCTCCCTTGATTCACATGGTGATCAGCCAATCGTGATGTATCTCGCTCCGATCGCAACGTCACTGGCCCACCCCTGTGATGTCATGGCCCCCTGCCCAGATCATGGGCCATACAAAGTTGGCAACCCTTGCCATGTACAGTTAAGTTAAAGTGCAAGGTAGACTGCAGTTTAAGTACGAAGGTTAATAGTCTAGACCAGTGATCCCCAAACAGTAGCTCAAGAGCAACATGTTGCTCTCCAACCCTGTGCATGTTGCTCTCAGTGGCATCTAAGCACGTGCTTATTTTTGAATTGCAGTCTTAGTAGTGAGTTTTATTGCATAAAAACTAAGTATAGTGCCGAGTAAAGCCTCTTGTAGGCTGCCAGTACACATAGGGGGCAACCAAATAGACAATTACAGCCCTATAGCCAATTACAGCCCTTATTTGGCACTCCAATGTACTATTTTATGCTTGTGTTGCTTCCAAACTCTTTTTACATTTGAATGTGGCTCACGGGTAAAAAAAGGTTGGGGATCCCTGGTCTAGACAGAGTTGAATTTAGAAACGTAGAACCCAAAAATACATCTAGGACCTTGGCTGAAAAGAGTTTGTCATCTGTTCATACAGCAGACCTATGGGAGGCCCAAGTGTTAAAACACGAAGTAAAGGATTTATATGACAATAAAGGGTCCATAAAACATTCCATTCTTGTTACAACGTTGTTATGCTGCATATACTGTAACAGCAATGCTTACACACAGCTGTAATAGGGTTGCTGCCTGTCCGGTTTTGACCCGGACAGTGCGATTTTTCCTTATTTCCTTATTTAATCGATAATAGCCATGTCATAGCCCCACCCATGCTACACAATTATCCCACCCCTGTGACGCAATCACCCACCCCCTGTGATGTCACCCCCACCCGTTCCTGGACCTAATGTTAATAAAAATGTAAAAAAAACTGTAACCCAAATCATAATTTTGGGAGAACATTTATTTCAAATGCTCAGTACCTGGGGTTTTCTAGATAAGGGTTTTGCTGTAATTTGCATCTCCATAACTTAAATCTACTAAAAACGCCTAAATATATGGTGATTTGAAAAAGATTAAGGGCCAATTTACTAATACTTTTTGTGAAAAAAATCATATTTCTTTTATTGTGTAAAGATTTAAGTAAGTTTTTTTCGATATACTCATTTTTTAAACACAATTTTCGTGTTGTTTGCGAGACTTTCATGAAAGATTTTTATTTATTCTTTTTAAAAAAAACCATGACTGTCCATGATTTATTATTAGTCAGGTCTTTTTTTCTTTTAAATAAAATAGAACCTCAGGTATTACCTGGTGAGGACCAATTGAGTTGTATGGAAGGGTTCTATTACTCAAATTATTCAATTAAATAAAAAATATTGTACAAAAATAATCATAAATAAAGCAATGTCGTTTTAGAGAAAAAAAAATGTGTTTAGTCAAACTAAAAATTCGCTACATAATAAATATGCCTCCACAGGTAGTGAAGGTGTAATTGTTTGTCTTTGGGGCAGCTTTATCAAGGGTCGAATTTCAAATTTCAAAATTTCGAATTTGGTCTCTGAGGAAGTGCGTAGCCACGAAACGCGTCATACCTTGGACGCTATGTTTGTGAATCATATGTGGAAATAAAGGCTGACTACTTTTACATGTGATTAGTAATTGTGCGACACTGTTAATGCGCTTATTACGTTCTTCTTAGTGACGGACTCAGGGCAGCAGCACCCAGGTCACAGTGGAGCTGGGGTAGGACCTGTTTTTATACCCTTTATGTATTCGGTCCTGTGTGTGGGGAGATCGGGTTGACTGTACTGGCTCCAAGGTTTTAAAAAAGTACTTAACGGTTAGCAACATGTGGACCCTGATGACTGATTAGAAAATAATAGTCTTATCCCATCCTGTTTATTTAAATAAATAATAATGTGAAGCCCGGGAGTAGCGCGGGATACATATATTTGGCGGCACTCGAATTTCAAATTTAAAAAACGTCAAAATTCGAATGAAAAAAGACCAACCAAAGCGAAAGTTGTTTTTGCGAGTGAATAGTCCGTATCGTACGAATCAGAGTATGATCGAATTTGAATCAAAGTTTTCCCCCCCAAAAAAACTTAGATTTTTCAAAGTCCACCAATTGACTCCAAATAAGTTCTAGGAGGTCCCCCATAGGCTAAAACAGCAATTTGGCAAATGGCCGAAGTCGAATTTTTAAAGAGACAGTACAGGATAAATTTCGATATTCTAATTTTCTAACTTTTTTCAAATTCGAAACGAATTTGGACTACTCCCTAGTCGAAGTACACAAAAATTAGCTCGCAATTCGAATTTTCACTTTGATTTTTGATAAATCTGCCCCTTGTGTCTATGGGGCATTATGCTGTGTAAAACAAAATTTGCAGAAAAAGTGGTGTAAAATAAATGTCGAGTTTATCAAGGTATGTGTCATTTTACGCCATGCAAAGCCAGATTTTACATTGCTTCCAGTGGAAGTCACATAAAAAAAAAAAATGCATTAAAATGTTATGCTGTTTATTACATTACATAAATATGCCCTTATGTGTACACTAGTGATGTGCGGGTCTGGCTTTTCTCGACCCGCACCCGCCGCCCCACCACCCGCGCCCGACTTCCAGGTTCCTTTTATAGACCTGCGCCGCCCCACCAATGATGTGACAAAAGGGGTGGGCGAGAGGTGCACATCTTAAATCAACCCAGAATCGGAAGCCGGCATTTTGAAGGTCGCGGGCAGGGAGAACAGTCAAAAGAGCTCAACGTGGAAAGGGGGTGCGAGGT
This sequence comes from Xenopus petersii, assembly GCA_038501925.1. Taxonomy (NCBI): domain Eukaryota; kingdom Metazoa; phylum Chordata; class Amphibia; order Anura; family Pipidae; genus Xenopus; species Xenopus petersii. The sequence goes on along the minus strand of CM076689.1, from coordinate 32,864,355 downwards.
TGGCCCGAACCCGTCTGACCCACGGGTAAACCCCCGGGTCCCGTGGGTATCGGTCTGGCCTGCACATGATTAGTGCGCGCATGTCAGGGGCATACCTCACAACAATTGAAAATACAAAATTTGGACTTTTTATGTCACAGCTGAAATCCTCTTTGGTCACACCCAGATACCCCAGATCTGGCCAAAACAAGCCCACTTTTGGATACATGGCCTTAACTGAGACCATTATGTAGTTAAGGTGTGGGTGTGTTTTAATTGCATTCTGCATTGGGTCTTGACACTCCCAAATTAAAGATACTATGTACTTATAAACTAATAAAGTGATAAAGACTCTCAAGATAGATTGTGCAATAGTTTTATGTACTAGATGCCTCTATGGAAATATACATTTCCCATTTAGCCCACTTAAGTGTAAAACCCCAGTTTAACCTATATTGCAAGATGGGTTTAGATAGGAGCTAGCGTGGTTTGTGGTGCAGGTGAGTTTAGCTGGTGGCAAGCAAGCCCTCTGTAATGGAATAAATAACGTAAAACTACTTTATTTCCTAAATCTGAAATTAAATTTGTTTGGATGTTGGGCCAAAGAAGTTTGTAGGAGGAGATTAAGTAGGTTCATTTTGACAGTGAGAGCTATCACTTCATGCAAAAGAGATCCCACATGTTCGCAGGGGTTTTCTCTTGTAATTTATTAGACAGAGGTGGATGTCATGAAACTGCTGCAGACTTTAAAAACGACAATTTCAGACAGCACAGAGTCTTGAGGATGGATAAACCCATCTGGCCATTTCACAGCAATAAGGGTAATAAGTTTCATTTTATCTGAATCTCTAAATTTCCCATTGTTATATCTGTACACTGTTCCTTAAATACCAGATTCGCTTTGAGTCACTAGGAAGCTGGTTAAAACCAGAACACACCAAGTGGATTTTCTGTACGTCATCATAAGGCAAAGTTACACATAAACAACAACATGTTTAATTGAAACCAGAAAAATATTTTTAATTTCAACTGTATAATGGCGAAGTGATTTCATCAGCATAAGAGTAAGCTTAAAAGACAGGCTATTTATATGATTTGTGCACAAATAATGCAGACAAAAACAACTTTTTTGACATTTGGAGTTTATACATTTAACTTTCATCAACTCCCACTTGCAATGAAATGTTAAAACATGCAACCAAAACACCAAGATAACAAATCAACAACAATTTACTGCATTGCAGAATGCCTATACAGCTCATGTGTCTTCATCAAATGTCAAACTGTCATTTTGAGGTGTGGTTGATCTCCACCGATAACCAAGTTCATGTAAAAGATTTCTAAAAATGGATTTTACACTATTCTTCTGAATAGGTTTTATGTCTAAAACCCAGAGAAAGAGTGTGGTTGTATTTTATTTAGTGACATATTGCACCATTATCAGACTATTAGAATGTTTATGAAATAATCCCATAAAAATCCAAAACCCACCGAAGTGATGTGAATTTTGCTTAAAGTCAGTGTAGGCTCCCCAGGTAACTGCCAAACAAACAAACAAACAAAAGCAACATTGATTTGCCCATAACTTCTTTTATATGAATGAATGCACCCTCTTCATTGCTGGGGTAATTGTGTGGATGTGAAAGGTGTTGGGGAAAACATCACATTGGTTTAAAGGAGAAGGAAAGGCATGTTTACTTGGGGGCACCAAAAGTTAGTCACCGCCAAGTGATTATATATACTTACCTGACACCCTGGGTCGGTGCTCCTATCAGGAGAAAACTGCACTGGTCCAGGGGTTCTTCCAGCAAGCACCACAGATCGAGCGACTTCCTTCTTCTTTCTTCAAATTTCCTGGGGTAGATGTATGCTCAGTAGAACAAAATAGCTGAGTTCTTTATTCCGCTTTTCACGCTACTGCACATGCGCAGTCGTACGAAGACATGAGAAGAAGGAAGCCGATTGCTCCATGGTGCTCGCTAGAAGAACCCCCAGACCGGCGCAGTTTTCTGCTGATAGGGGCACCAGTGTCAGGTAAGTAAATACAATCATTTGGGGATGCCTAATGTTTGACACCCACAAGTAAATACCAACTTTCCTTCTCCTTTAAAGCACTTCCCCAGAGCCTGGAAATTTAAGGGTTAAAGGGGATAATCAGGGCAGGGGATACGGTGGACACAAACCCATATATAGAGCAAATGTTTGTTGTTTTCCCATTTTTATTCCTGTTTCCAGTTGCACCTAGTAATGGAGAGGAACCCTGGAGCTACTGCCACACCCAGTACCATCAGGTCGCTCCAGGGTTCCCTTAGCACCAGGGGTCAATAAGTGCAGTGCGCTTGTGTCTACAGAATCAGTCGTACATGTCACTCTAACACTGAATACTGGAAATGATGCCAGACAGACTTCCAAACTCGTAGCGCAATTGTGTCCAATTTAAGGTAAAAAACAGTTGCATTACTTTTGACACATTGGTTGCAATTGCGTCAGGCACAACTCCCCACTGGGCCTTGATAGTGGCGTTACTAATGGGACTGTGGAGGGTGCACCCAGGCCCGCACCCTCTTGGAGCCATGATAAAACATGTTGGAGGCAGAATGGAGGGTTTTTTGGTGTGTGTCTGGAAGCTGGTAGAAAGGGCAAGTCTGGGGGGACCTGGCCATCTCTAGTTACGCCACTGCACCTTGAATTAGTAGATTTGTGCTTAGTCACAGGCCACAACTAAGAACATACCTGGATTTTAAATAGTATATACATGGATTCAGATTTTAGTGGTTACATGTTTCTGGGTTATTTCCATCTACCACAATTATACCTTTTACTCATATGCTGATTGAGGAGAAGTGCACAAAACAAAATGTTGGTTAGTCTGAGTGCTGTCTACTATCTCCCATAGTTGGATTCATTTCATTTCAGGGAAAGGAGCACAGTTTTTAGTCTTATAGATTTTTCCCCCCTCTTATTATGCTTTTATCAAAGGTCTCTCTTGTTTCTAAGGCTAATCCAATTATATATTATGTTTGTATCCTTAATATTTTTGCTACGGATGTGTGCCGCATGCACTGGATAGTGGATACACAATGTTAATAAAGTGCACTGTATTCCACAGCACAGTACAGAGATTATAAATCTGTTCTATCAGTATCACATCAGCATTACATCCACAATAACAACTGCACATTTTGTAAATGCAATATCAGGAACAATAACCATTAATAAAGAATACTTTACACATCTAGGATGGATCAGAGTTATCAAATAAAAAACGTTATTCGGTCAACAGTATGATATTATGATATGCTATTACTGTATGTGGCTTGTCTGACCAATCAACAGCTGTCTGCTTTACAATTAGGGGAACACAGAACAGAGTAGGGCTGTTACAAAACCAATGGGCATCTCCTCTAGAACATGCCACACTTTAATCAGCTTGTATTGTGGGTGAACACTGTTTTGTGTGCAATTATGGTCAAAGGAGTGTCCCATACAGCATTTGGGAAAATCTACTCCTGATACCATTCTGGGACTTTTTGAATTTTCCAACTAAGAGCTGTAGTTTCTTATTGATTCAGTTCAGGGTCTTCAGGGTCCGTAGTACCACCAGCGATTGTTTTTTTTATAATATAATCTCAGAATGCCACCATATATTGAAGTACAGATAAACATCCCCGGATTGTAAAGTTTAAATTATTTTGTCTGTAGTTTCTGTATGAACATTATGGAGATCAACAAAGGTATTTTAAATATGGTGTTTAAGAACCCAAGCACTGTTTAGAGCGGTTATGTTGGAGGTTCATGTCTTGGGTTGATTCATATATTCATTTTATGAGGCTGATAAAGCTGGGTCCAAAGTTTTGGCAATTTACCTGATCAAATGCTTTCTTGGCACTTGCCGCTTCTGCGAGGTGTGGAAAGTCCCTAGTTTCTTGCAGCTATTACATTGCGGATGCTTTGGTTACTTGTTTGTGAAGGATACCTGTCTGCTGTGGAGATACTGTAGTTATAGGCAGGATATTTTTAAGCAACTCTGTGTAACGTTTGCTTGGGTGTTGTTCTTCATATGAAGGAGTGCTCAGCTTATAGGAAGAAATGTCTGTGTGGTCTCTGCCAGGTTTGGAAAGGAGAGTAATATCTATAACATAAAATTCATGGAGTTTTTTCCCCTCCTGGTGGGTTGTGTGTCCTTTCATGGAGTCTAGTCTGATATAATTGTCCTGTTAGCCAAAGGATTTTAGTAGATTGTATATTGCCTAAGAGTTTTTGTGCATTTATGGTGTGCGTTGTATTAAGTAGAAAGACATTGCAGTTGTAATGAAGGGTGGTGGGTGTGTGTTGCTTGTAGGGGCCGAATTCATGCTGCAGTATTCTAGCTAGCCAACGGGGCACATTAGGGTCTATGGCATGCAGCTTTATTTCGATAACGAACTTATTGACCGTGCATTGCAGTTGCTGTGCGAACATTCTCAGTAATTGTGTATTTCTTTCACCAGCTTTGGGATCTTAATTCTTAATCTTTATCAGCAGGCTTTAAAGGAGAGGGAAAAAGGAAGATTATTTCATACTTACCGAAATCTTCCTTTCCTAGACGTACTCCATGTCATCACGTTATGGGATAGCCCCTCCTCCCTGCTCCCATTAGAAGGAACCTCCCCAAGCCTTTAAAAGGCCAACCACACCCACCTACCGGCGTCTTTGTAACAAGCTCTTAAATTACCGGAAAAGAATGGGCGGGTGTGATGACATGGAGTACGTCTAGGAAAGGAAGATTTCGGTAAGTATGAAATAATCTTCCTTTTTCCCTAGCCGTACTCCATGTCATCACGTTATGGGACATAGCAAGTTAACGTTATCCCATGGGAGGGAATATGCTTTAAGAAGAAACTGTAATAAGGAAAGGAGTATCTCTGACTAGATAGTCCACCATCATGCAAACTCCTTACTTTAATATAGAGAGTTCAGGTGAAAACCCCAGAATAAGTTCACCAGGCTAAGAATAGGGCTATAATATAGCCTATACTAAAGAGAAAAAGAGAGAGCGCGAGAGAGAGAGAGATGTTAGCCCACTGAGAGTGAGGAACAAGTTAGCTCACTAACCACCACTTCACCCTCCAGAAGAGAGAGAGAGAGGAAGACAGTCCTGTAAAAAGGTGAATTCAGCAAGCTGAAATACTTACTCTCCTACTCACCAAAAGCATTCATCACATGTATGCCTAATTTCAGTGCACATTGTAAGGTACCTGTAAGAAACACTTGTTAGGAGTAAGAACCCAAAACGGACACAAAATAGGAATGATCTGCTTAGGATATATCCCTATATGTAGGATATCCAATGTACCCTGAGGTACCCAAGTCCAGTACCTAAATATCTTCATATCAGAATGCGTGTTAGTCAGGACTGTTCTAACAGAAAACAGATCCTAAAGATCGGACAAGGGCACCTGAGAAAACAGTTGGGATTAGAATTCCTTACACTGTGTAAGGTCCTATGATGAGGCAGACTCAATTAACTGTAAAGAGTTGAGCAACTACAGTACCTAAGAAAGAACCCCTGTTGGTTGACCCAACCTAGTACTCTGAGAGGTATAACTGAATACCCCTAAGGTTACAGATCCAGTAACCACCGTGCAACTAAAGGACTAATTCCAAGATCTATGGAGGCAGATTATATGCCCTGGATAAATGTTTACAGTCACCCACAAACCTGTGTTCTTTCTACCCATAAGGGACCCATTTCTATGTGGAATCAACTATACTACATATTTAATCGTTGAGGCTGACCTTGGAACTGGAGGAACCCTATGGATGTTCCAGTAAGTGTCAGAAGGGCCTCTGATCTCCTAGAGTCATTCTGGATCATATGTATCAGGAGTGGCACAGGAATGTGAATCCGAGAATAAACTAGGATAATAGGAGTGTTGTATCTGGAGGGGACATTGAGCTCTGTGCAAATGTTTCAGACACAATTTTCAGCAGGTGTAAATGTAATACCTCTAATATAGGGAACAATGTGACAGACATGGTCAAAACAGATAAAAACAATACTTCCAAACCTCCCCTTTGACACTAGACAAACCTGTAGGACAGATACATAAAATATCCTTAATTCATTCTCAATGAAATTAATGACTGGAAGTGGTAAGAGATTAGACTCTACTGTAATGACTGCAACCGTCCCACTTAAGGGAAGACTCTGATCCTGCTCAGAAGAGCCAAGTACATTCTCGGCCGAAGCAATAGGACAGGTAGCAACTGTAGTATGTAACTGTGAGGAGGAAAGATCCAAAACTGCTGGTGTTCCTAGAGGGCACAGACCTAGAGACGAAAAATAAATTAACGCTCCTAGGATGCCTCCATCTGCTGTCCAATCAGATACCTATCTGGTGTGGAAGAACAGCTGGCCCTGTATTCTAAAAAAGAAAAACCCACTAACTAGGGGATTGAGAAATTGAAGAAAATAAATAAATAAATAAATAAATAAATAAATAAATAAATAAACCCAAAATAAGGGCCTTCTGGACACAGAGCCTTAAGTCACAAAGCCGTCCTGTTTTGTTGATAGTATAAGGTAGTATAAGCAGAATATCCCTATCCTGGGCCAGACTTGAACAGAGGTCATCCCTAAGGACTAACGAGAGACTTTGAGGACTCCTATAGCCTGAAAACCCTTGGTTTGAAATATACACCCAGTGGCCTGATACGTATGTGTACCCTGTCTCTATAGACCCCCTGTATTGGCAGATAAAATGTCCCATCTATCCTGACATTAAGAATATCAGTAGAAATAGTATAGGAATAACACTGGGTAGTGGCTCCCCTCTCTAATTTGTAGGAGGCACCAGGGATTCACCCTAGAAAACGGTAGAGAAACATCTAGGGATCCTTCAGCCAAGCATAAAGAACTGTATACCTTGTTCTTCCTTAAACCTATGAATATGGAATTTCCACAGGTTGCACCCCTAGAAACTAGCCAGATGTCCTGGCTGCTATAGTGAAATATATGGATGAGGAGTTCAAGTACTGATTGTTCCAGGAATCTGTTGCATAAAAATATAGGTTTATTGAGCCAACGTTTCTGGTTCCAAAAGAGAACCCATCCCAAGGACACAAATCATATATAGATATCTGTGCAAACATATATACACACTCATATACATGCCTTAGTATTAAAATATATGCACCTGCCTATGGCCCTCTTATAGATGCAAACATATATGTTGCTTGGTCGACCAGTTGTATTATGGAGCGCATCCATTCATTGAGCATTTGTTCTGAAGGCAGTCTGCCGGATGTGGGCCATGGTGCAAACATATATTAAAATATGTGATAATAATATGTACCTCGGTTAGTGTCCTAAGCTCCTGGTAGAGCACAGTACCCGACCCCGGAACTCGAGCTGCGTGGATATCTGGTCCTCCATTCGTTCAGGCAGTGATCGGTGATACAAGGCTGCTGAATCTGGAAAAATTTACCTTAAATGGTCCCAAAAGTAGTACATACCTGTGGTTATTGTTAACCCAGCAATCCTTATGACAGACAGGTTTCAGAACTCCTGTAGTGTTTATCAAGACAAAGTTAAGCTTACCTGCCATCGGGAAAAAATATTGCCTAGTGCTTAATTTATTAAGCCCTATTTTATCCCAGGAGCAATGCCATGGAATGAAAAGACCTTCATATGAAGGTACTCATCTGGATTAAACCTGAATGTACCCCAGAAACAATTACAACCCCATGTAATGCATAGTTTAGGTTAGCTGCAGTCAGAGCAAACCTATATCAGACCTACATAGCTACCCAGTCCAGTGATCTACATTTATTCGAGCTACTGGTTCAAGGTGAGCAATACTTAGAGCATATCATACTGCAGAGAATAGGAGCCTACAGATATGATCACGGCAACATGTAATACATAAAATATTAGCTACTGCTTAGGGCAAGCGTAAATCTGGTCCTAGCCGTTCCCGGGCCTGTGCTTTACATACCTTAGGGCTACCTATTCTAGGTGAGCCATAGCCAGGGTATATACTGCGGAAGAAAATATAAGCACAGATTCAATCACAGTAACATGAATACATGGTTTATATTAGCTGCTGCTTAGGGCAAGCATATCTCAGGGCCTAGGAACTCAAAAGGCCTGATCCATTAGGGCTACTTGTTCCATGAGAGAAATAGCCAAATCGTAAACTGCAGAAAACATGTAATACATAGTTAGGTTAGCTGCTGCTTATAGCAAGCATGTGTCAGAGCCTAGCAGCAAGACAGATCTGTGCTCTACATCTCGCAGGGCTACATGTTCTTTGTGAGCAATAGCCAGAGCATAAGCTGTATAACAAAATAGTAGCACAGGTACAATCACAGCAACATGAAATACATAGTTAGGTTAGCTGCTGCATAGAGCAAGTATGTCTCAGGGCCTAGCAGCCAGCCAGACCTGTGCTCTATATCCTGTAGGGCCACGCTTTACCTGTGAGCAATAGCCAGAGCTTAAGCTGTAGAACAAAATAGGAGCAAAGGCACAATCACAGAAACAGGAGGTCCATAGTTTAGCTGCTGCATAGAGCAAGCTTATATCGGGCCCTAGCCTTCAGCCAGACCTTTGCTCGACCTCCATTATGGCTACCTGTTCTATGTGAGTAATAGCCAAAACATAGAATGCCGAACAAAAATAGCGCAATACATATTATGGATTATCTGATGTTTATAGCAAGTATAGCAAGTATCAGAGCCTAGCAGCCCCCCCAGCCCAGGGATCCATATTCAATAGGGCTACTGGTGTCCTATTTGTAAATGGCCTGAATTCAGCACCCAGCCTGACAGTATACAATACTTGTCAGCATAAGAGAGTGTTAGCCCAATTATCTATTTGTATAAGGGCTACTGCTTTCAGGCAGGAAACAATCATAACCAGGCACAGTGCAGATAAGCATATGGATATATAGCATGCAAGCAGTTAGTTAGACTTTAGTACACTGCAGAACAGCATATGGAGACACTTCTTACCTGCTGCTCATTATGCAAGGCTGGAAGCTGACCCCTTAATGCCACAAATTCCAGGACACTATTGTTAACAGGAAAACAGGCCTCAAAAGTTTACTGACAACAGCAGGACTTACCTGAGGCTGCAGCTTCCTTGCCTGCTGAGTTAGAGAGTGGGCGGGGCCATCTCCACTTGCTTTAGCTGGACCTGATTATACTCAGCTGGTGTCTGTACTCAGTGGGGGGTTGATTATACTCAGCTCGTGTCTGCATAGGCAGGGAACCCAAAGCAACTGCGTAGGTTATACTGAGGCAAATTGGATAATTAGTGTTGGTGCTTCCTGCACAGGCCCAAGTTTGCTATAATATGAGGCCTATAGCGAAACTTTTTTATATTTTTTATTTTTTATTGTTATTTTAACTACCTCCGCCTTAGGAAAGTCTGTTGAGGAAGGCAGTTGGCCATGACCTGCCCCCATAAAAACAAAAATAAAACAAAGGTAACAGGGGGCAGTAAGGTTCAGGCCCCTAAACTAATTAGCCTAAACTAACTGCCACCTCCCTCGCCCAGCCGTAAAAATGGGGTGTAGGGGCCACATACACCACTGCCGTCGGACGCCCTTGGGGCAGGTCGGGAGGGCACACGGATGGGGGGACAAGCACCTGCCACCCAATGCTCTTGATAGCAATACAGGAAGGCAACTGAAATACAGGCAGACAAGGAGTAGCAAACATTGCACCTCAGTGCCTTACCGGATTCAGGAGCTGAAGTTCAGAAGACTCCAGGTCTGAGGTAGTGTGCTGGGGGGAAAAAAGGTCCCATGGACCAAAACCCCTGTCCCTAGGACGCCTTTTGGGCAGGCCTAATGCTTTCCTAGGCTTAAAAAGAGAAAAATTTGCTTCTAATGATTGAGGCATTTGTTCAGAAAACAAAGCCAAGAGCATAAGAGAAGGAAAAAAAAGACGCCGGTAGGTGGGTGTGGTTGGCCTTTTAAAGGCTTGGGGAGGTTCCTTCTAATGGGAGCAGGGAGGAGGGGCTATCCCATAACGTGATGACATGGAGTACGGCTAGGGAAAGTAATTTATATACTTAGGGGGGCCAAAAGTTATGCACACCCATGTGATTGTATTTATTTACCTGACACTCTGGGCCAGTATCAGCATAAAACTGCACCGGGTTATTCCTACGAGCGCCGCCGAGCGATCTTCTTCCTGCTTCTTCTTTCAGCTCATGGCTGCACATGCCCAATAGAGGGAAAAGCTGAACTTTAACAAAAAAGACGGCTATTTCGTTCTGCTGCGCATGTGTCTGCCCCAGGAAATTTGAAGAGCAAACAAGCATGAAGAACCCCAGGCCAGATTGTCAAGTAGGTAAATACAATCATTTGGGGGTGCCTAACTTTTAGCAACTCCAAGTATAACTTTCTTAAACCTTTAATATAGTGGGGGTGATTAATGCAGTGATCACAGTGTCCTAGTAGAATGTCCCCAGAAATGTTCAGGTAAGATTTAATAGAATAGGGTTACTGTATGTTAAAGGTTGGGTCCAAACCAAGTTTTCCCAGTAACATTAATTAGTGGCCCACTCTAGTTGGTCCCCATCTATCCCCAGTGAGTTATTATTTGACCGTCTCTAGGCACCGGGGGGCCTATTTTTAGCCTTGCCTGGGATCACTGCTCCACTGCAAAAAAGATTTCATATCCATTGGCTTAACTAAAAAATGCCATATTGCATTCTTTATAGTGATGCACAATCCTCTCCTAAACTATACACCTGTATCCCCTAAACGGGCATATTGGTTCTAGAGAGATGCCATCAAGAATAACTGAATGTTTTAAAATGCTAACCTCATAAACTCAGCATAGACGAGAAGACTATCCTCCAGGAGTGGATAAAACCATAACCTCCCCCAACCTCTATAAAGAGGAAAAAATAGGTTTTCCCTAGAGTTAATGCCTTTTTCATGCAGTACTTTATTTGCTATAGTAGCCGCTTAGTGATACTGCCTAGCGTTATACAACTTGTTATCCACATAGATCCCCAAATTCTTCACAAATAAGGATGCCTCAAAAGTATATGATAACAGTATTTATTGATTAGAAAACAACTGTTACCCTTTCTCATACTTGTGAGCCGCCTGTGACATATTCTGCCTTTGTAAATAAATTTTACCATATTTTTACAACAATTTCAGCATTTCTTTTATAGATAACACATCATTTCATGTTGAATGAAAATTCAACACCTACCATGGAAATCACCTTATCCACATAAGCTCAGAACTATTTGGCAAAGGAAAGTTTCTATTGTTTTTTAATTACATATAATACACGACTACCACATCACAGTGATACTGGTGTAATTAGGTACTTTCCAACAAAACCTGTGAAAACTACATGTAATAGTTGTAATGTTTGTGTAGGGTGTGTGCAATGGCCACTGCATGATAATGAACTGAACAGACGGTCAAACATTATAGTCATGAAACACCACTAACTCACTAACTCGCTACTGAGATTTCAATTAAGAGAGCTCTTTAAATCTTGGAAATGCAAAAAGCTGAATAAAAATTTTTTTTTAAGATAATATATTTTTAAACACAATATACTACAGTATTTTATCAATATTTTAAATAGTGTATTTTACTTCAGAAGCATGAGATATATATATACATATATATATATATATATATACATATATATATATATATATATATATGATTTATTGCACTAAGGCTAACGTACATAACATGAACATGCATTGTTTAAGGCACAATAAACTGACACAATAAACTCACCAATAAACTCACCAGACCTGATAGCAAATGCAAATCAATTTCAGCAAGGTCATGCCACAGGGAAATTGTGTTATGGAAAAGGAAACACATACCTCTCAACTGTCCTGTTTACTGAGGGACAGTCCCGATTAGGACAGCTCAGCCTGCAGTCCCGGATTTCTTACTGAAACGTCCCAACTTTCTTTTTGAATTCCTACAGCAATGCCAGAAAAAGATACAAACTTTCTGAAACGTAATTAAAATAAGAGGCTTTTTGGCAGAGAGCCCAGAATACTAAACACCTGCTCTTAGATACATTTGTAACAATTTAAGATAAGCAAAGCTACAATTGTAACTATTGAAGATAAACAAGTCTCTTGGGGAAACTGACTCACAGGTTAAAGGGCATGTTCAGCTTCATTACCAAAACTGTTACATAAAACATTGCACTGAAATTCCCAGAAATGTGTTCAAACTTTCATAACCTGCCAAATTTTGTAAAATGGACATGGTAATTAGGGGTTGCAGCCATAAAGTGGGCCCAAGCAAGAAGGATGGAGGTACACTGCAGAAATGAAGGGGAGAGCAATAGAGAGGAAAGGGCTGAAAAGATACAAAATGGAATGTGTGGATATAGTTGGAAAAAGTAGAATAGAGAGAAGACCAGCAGGAAATAGAAAAGAGAAGGATAGAGAAAAGTAGAGAACACTTGAACTGATTAAATCAAAAAATAATTTTAGGAAATGGAAAGATAAAAATAGCGATATTTCTGATGTAGAAGACTGCAGAGTAGGGAAACATGGAAAAAGGTAAGAAAAAATAGGAGATCAATAAGCAAAAGAAAGGCAGTATAGAGGGGGACAGTATACACAAAGGCAAGGGGCAAATTTTGTGATATGTTTAGGTTTATTGAGGTATGGATGTGCACCATTTTGGTGGAAAATATAGGTGGTGATGGTTTACAGGGAGAGCTATAAATTTAAATAACTAAACTGAAGTAATACAAAAAAAGGAGAAGAAAATACAAGTACTGAAAAGCAGAGAAGAAATTGCACCTTATGTGGTAAAAGATTGGAAGCCATATTTACGTCCTCAAGCGTGCCATGTGCTTTAATTGACCCCTATATAAAGTGTCGGTGCCCAAACATATCCTTGCACAGTGTGACTGCCCAGATACCTCTGATTAATATGCAATGAGACTATTGATGCCAGAGAAACCTAGAATTAGTCACCCTGGATTTTTCGGCATGAATTGGAATATCCCACCATATCTAATGATTCAGCCCAAAAGGTCAGATACTTGCCAGACACAAGCGACAAGCTGCACTAACATCTTAGGGACCTTCTCACAGTCCACCTACAGTTTGGCTGCAGTCACCACAATGCTTTATCTTTACCTTGCTCTTCCCCAGTCACTAGTCTTTATAGTATTTGCGGTTTAGACATAATAAATTATTCAGATGTTTCAGATAAAACTGGATTGTCACAGTGAAACTGCAACTATTTGTCTATTCTCAGTCGAATTCCCCTTGATAAATCTAATGCCAATCCCAATCTAGGGTGGTTTATGGCCTTCGCGACTCCTGTTTTTTTCTTGGGTTGTTTCTTTCTTGTTACTAAACACTTTCAATTTTATGTCAGATTTTGTACAATGTTATATTACCCTGATCAACCACAGAAATAAATTGTGTTAAAGAAAGTGAAACATAAAATACATATGAACAGTCAAGTTTTTTTAGTCTGTGGTTTCCAAATTCCAAGCATAGGTTCTTGTCTAGTTTCAATATAAATCTATGACTGTCAAAGTCTTCATTGTAGCCACTCAAAACCGGGGTTTTGGAAACACTGTCCCTAGGTCAATTTTATAGTCATTTTTCTTAAAAGTTTACTATACCTGCTCTATGGCGAATTAAAGACTAACTTGCTCCACTGAGCTACTTTTCCAGTTGAGAATGCACAGATGACTCCTATGCTTATTAAGTGTCCTTCAATAAAATTGACATGCTAAACTCTTTGAAATTATTCTTTACTTTAAATCTGTCTTTTTTGTAGAATTTACTATGTTGCCTATTTCTAAATGTTAGATACAAAACAGTCTTTAAAAATGGTACTTTTTATCTCTTTTTTTTTTTGATTTATGATCAATGTCAGCATGTAGAGTAAGCACATTTTAAATTTTGCTGCATGAAGATTTCATGTTATTGCGGAGACCTGAACCATACTATGGTCTTATTTAATATGTACTGAAAAAAAACAAACATAATGTAAATTTTATTACATTAATAGAATTAATTCAGTGAATGGTGATGATAGTTTTTCAGATAAAAACAAAATGCTTGTCCTTGAACTTGATATTAAACTATTATTGTTCTCAATTTCTTTCCTAAGGAAAGAAAGTGAAAGCATTAAAGGGGTGGTTCACCTTTCAGTTAACTTTATAGAATGAATAATTCTAAGCAACTTTTCAATTGGTCTTCATGATTTAGTTTATGAATTATTTGCCCATTTCTTCTGTTTCCAGCTTTCATCTTTCTATTTAGGCCCTCTTCTATTCTTGTTCCAGTTTCTTATTTGAATCAATGAATGGTTGCCAGGGTAATTTGGACCCTAGCGACCAGATTACTGAAACTGCAAACTGGAGAGCTGCTGAATAAAAAGCTAAATAACTCAAAACCCACAAATAATAAAAAATGAAAACCAATTGCAAACTGTCTCAGAATATCTCTACATCAGTGATCCCCAACCAGTAGCTCGTGAGCAACATGTTGCTCTCCAACCCCTTGGATGATGCTCCCAGTGGTCTCAAAGCAGGGGCTTATTTTTGAATTCCTGGCTTGGAGGCACGTTTTGGTCGCATAAAAACCAGGTGTACTGCCAAACAGAGCCTCAATGTAGGTTGACAATCCACATGGGGCTACCAAATGGCCAATCACAGCACTTATTTGGCACCCCAAGAACATTTTTCATGCTAGTGTTGCTCCCCAACTCCAACTTTTACTTCTGAATGTTGCTCACGGGTTCAAAAGGTTGGGGATCCCTGCTCTACATCATACAGTTAACTCAAAGCTGAACCAACTGTGTGGCTTAACTCACATGTAAGGAAAGAAATGTAATATTAAAGCTGAAAATATACAAGTCAAAGGGGACAGATAGACCTATAAATATTACAAGTGTTGCAAACAACAATCAAGAGGGGAAAACTAGAAAACAAGAATTCATTGCCTGACTTGCAAAAGTCTAGTCATCCATTTTACATCAGTAGACAAAGATGCAAGTTAGTAGTGTGAGCAAATAAGAATTAAACAGGTGACCAACAAGGCCAGAACTAGGGGTAGGCAGAAGAGGCATCTGCCTAGGGCGCCAAAAGGGGGGGGCGCTGTCCAGGTTCACTTGCTCCCTCTGCTCCACTCTCCCTTCTTCTCATTGTTCACACCAGGTGGAGCGAGCTACCTAGGGTGACCAATAAATGCTTCTTGCTGATTGGCTGCTATGGGTGATTAGACCAACAGCAAACTTTGCTTTTATTATGTTTCCCCATTAATGTGTTTTTGACTGCTGCTGGGTGAAGTAATCAAAAGGCTGAACTTCATTGATTGGTGTCTCTTTTAATTTCAACTACTAGATGAACTGTATTATTATTTTTATCTTTTGACTTAGGTGGCCCAAGTAGTGGTAATTATTTCTGTCTTACAAGGCTGATGTCTAAGCTTTAAGATGAAACAGCTGGAGCTGGTGCAGAACCTTAGTAACCGGAGTTATTTTCAAAAGCAGCATCTACTAGCCAAGTAAACTAAAGCTGGCCACCGTAGACGCAAAAATCCGATCGTATGAATCGTCGTACGATCGGACTTCCCTATCTCCCGACCTGCCATTAACCATTCCGATCAAATAAAGTACAAAAGAACAGATCAGCTGATGTTCTGCCCCTGACAGCAATCGTACGAAAGTTATGTCCGACCAAAGCTAGTGACAGTCTTCCTCTGAAAATCATATAATCGGCAATACATGCAGAGATATTACCCGCAGCCGACAGAAATCTTTTTACCTGTCCGATTGACCAAAAGACCGATCTCCGCCGGACGAAAAATGTTGGGACTCTCCACACACGGTCCGAAAATCGTACTAATCGAGGATCTGATCTTGGCATCTATGGCCAGCTTAAGGCATCTGCCTTCCATAGACATGCCATTAAACATGATAGAGCTAAAAGGTATTATGGCACATGAAATATTACTGCAAATTGTACAGGCCCTATACACCAGCTCCAAATTCTAATTCAGAACATCTCTCAATGGGAGCTAATGTACACACATGGGGATTCTTATAAGGGACTTCTATCAGACTTAATTTGCTGGTTTTCTGTGTGGCCACATGACTGTATAAAAGGTGCATAGGGAACAAGGTTATTTGTCTTCTTTCTTTTGGATTACTTTATAAATACACACACACACTTCTCTAGGTTTCTAGGCTTATGCACATCCAAATGACGTCTTCCCAGCTCTATATAAGTTGCATCTCAGTCATGATTTATAGTTGTACAAGCTTGAATAGGTTTTACAGATTTTCCTCTACTTAGCTTTTTTTATTAAATGCATATAACATTTTTTTTAAGTTTCTCTTTAATAAACGTAGAATGTACAAATATTGTAAATGGTTGACCTATTGACATTACCTTGTTGTGTAACCTATTTGTTCACAGTTCAAGTAATTCATCGCTCCATTCCTCCACATCTAACTGCTTTGTTCTACATTGGCATCTGCCTGTATATCTGAAAGGAGAACATTGTCATTATATTTGAGACGTTGGATGGAGGCATTTGTCATGGAAAATGGGTTTTACCAATTACTGAGACAAAAGAAAAGAAAGGTTTGTACAAATTTTGTTTGCTAGTTGTAGGGTTTCATAACTTTCAAAATCTCTGTTTTTTTGTATTACTTTAAAATAATATAGAAAGGCAATAAAACAAATTCTATATACAGGTATGGGATCCATTATCCAGAAAACTCTGAATTACAGAAAAGCCATCTCCCATAGACTCCATTTTAACCAAATAATCCAAATCTTAAAAATTATTTCCTTTTTCTCTGTAATAATAAAATAGTAGCTTGATCCAAACTAAGATATAATTAATCCTTATTGGAAACAAAACCAGACTATTGGGTTTATTTAATGTTTACTAGTGATGGGCAAATTTCCTGCAAAATTTGCTAAACGGTGAAAAATCGTGAAATCAGAAAGTTCACAAAAAATTTGAAATTCTGACGTTATGAAAAAAAAAAAGATAATTCAAACGTTTTCACAAAATAAATCTTGCAATTCGAACGTTTTTACTTAAAAAAAATCAAGCAATTTGAAAGTTTTTACTAAAAAAAAAAAATCGAGCCATTCGAATGTTTTCATGATATAATTGTGAACATTGGAAATTGATGCCGGCGAATTTTCGCGGGAGACTTGCTAATTTATTTGCTGGCAGCGATAAGCTGAAATTCACTGCTAATTTGCCCATCACTAATGTTTACACGATTTTATATTAGACTTAAGATATGAAAATCCAAATTACGGAAAGATCCATTATTCGGAAAGCCCGCGGTTCGTAGCATTTTCACCTGGTAAGTCTCCAATATATATATATAATAGAAATAGTAATGTAATATGGGTTTCCTGCAGGGACACTGCTGCCATGAGGGGAGTTGAGAAACACGGCTCAGGTGGCAACAGCCCAAAAGATACCAGGGGAGGCAACAAGCAATTGAGCTATTTGTACTAGGATTGTGGCTCCTCCTTGCCTGACTCTTTGCTCAGAAAATGTATGTGCCAGGTGTGAGAGGGGGCGGCCTCAGGTCGGCAACATGGTTTCCTAGAACATGAGGGGCATAAACAAGCTCATTGTCAGCCAAAGCAAATGCTAAGTAAAACCTATCGCTGGCCTTAGGGCTAGCAATCGGATCGTCTGTTGAGGCCTATAAAGAACTGTCAGCTGTGGACCACAGCAAGGTGTCAGGCAGGCCCATTAGTGGGCCCCATAAGTGGCCAGATACGTTGCTGCCAAATTGGCAGTTTGTATGGCCACCATATCATATCCTTGCTTGTACAGCAAGACATTGTTTCTGCCACAGCACTACTGATACCAACCCCAATATGAAGACTTAAATAAAAAAGTTAAATCTTAGAAATGTCATAAACTCAGATCCTCTGCCAAAACTGCCAGACGCAACCCTAGACCTCACTGTTGTTTGGAGTTGGAAATTCCTAGAAGCTAGGCAACGTTCATGCTATTTTTATCGAATTACCACACCCTTTTCAGTTTTGTCTTACTCACATATACCTGAATGATCGTTAAATCTGCTTACTTTTACGAATGGCATCTATTTACAGTGTCTAGATGTATGACTAATAGTCTCACCCTCTGCTTTTTCCTTCTCTGTCTTTCCCACTTACTCTACTTTTGCTATGCTATTACATATACATACACATCAAGCTATTTAAAACAGATGTCTTTTAGGAAAAAAAACATTTTGTATCCAGCTTTTAATTTAACGTTGCAGTTTTAGATAGACAGAAGAACTAAAAACCCTTTTTCTGTAGCAATCATTCATCAAAGGAAAGAGTTGTCTTGTAAAAATCCTCTTCCCTGTACATTTACCCTAAAGCATTCCCAGTGGATTTCATTCCCAATTACGAGGGGGTCATGCCAGGTCACAATATTTTACTGTGTAGTGTTCCTGGAAGTAATTAAATGAACAATGTCCAGTAAACTGTCAGAAACTTGTGGCATCTTGAAAGAAAGGACTGAAAGCATCAGTAAGACCCTAAAAAAAAAGGTTTACCATAAAGGCAATTATGTTTTAAAATGCCTTTAAAGGAAAACTATGATAGATTTGTGTTTCTATTTAAATCACGGCGGTGCAATGCAGCAGCGAGTGTTTTAAAAAAAGTAGCAATTTAAGAATCAAAATGAACAAGCATGGAATTTGAAGACACTATATAATAGTGCTGGGCACCCTGTGTGTCTCTGAACTACAATTCCCAGCATCCTCTTCCCGACAGCCTTCATTTACAGGGATGTAAACAAAATAGCTATAAAACGCAATTTTATTCTTTCTGCTGTGAGACATCTGAGAGCATTCTTCTTGACTCATCCCTATAGATTTCCATTGAATGGATTTACTAACCCAACGTAACAATTGAGTAAGCCATTGATTCCAGTAAATGTTTGCTTGACCTATTGGATGGAATATTTTTTGTCACCCCCTGTACTTCTGAGTTGTTTTTTTTTTTTTGAAAAAATGCTGGTTGAAAAAAAAAAGCATAAAAAAAAAAAAAGTGATAAAAAAAATAATTTAAAATTAAGATTGAGGTTCTTTATATAATTTGTCGAATACACTGAGCCACATTTTGTGATGGAAAAAATAATTTAAAATTAAGATTGAGGTTCTTTATATAATTTGTCGAATACACTGAGCCACATTTTGTGATGGAAAAAATAATTTAAAATTAAGATTGAGGTTCTTTATATAATTTGTCGAATACACTGAGCCACATTTTGTGATGGTCGGTGTGCTTTCTGTGTATGTGAATCATATGTTCCCAGGGGATGGACTTAAAATGGCAATTTTCTATTTAGGATCAACCTAGTGACACATACTACTAAAAATATATTTGTAAGTGTTTTAATTAGATGATGCAGGGTTTTTATTTTAAGTATTATATTTTTATAGAGACCTACATTGTTCCTTTAACATTGTTACACAGTAAAGAATTTATGAGGTGGGCAGTTTCAGGTCTCTTGGCAACAAAACACATACTGCAGTTATTAGTAATTAAAAGAGAAAATGAAAAATCGCCTGTGGCAATGCACTCACGTCGCTTTGATTTCCGAAGCTGCCCCAACTTCGGGGCAACTTTGGAAATAGAAGCACCGCGAGTGTGATTTTTTCATTTTAGCAGGTGGAAGGCAGTTTGGGGAGATTAGTCGCCCCTAAGAAGAGGCAATTAGTCGCCAGCCGACTAAATCTCGCCGAATCTGCCCGTGTGCTAAAGCTCTTAACTCTATATATAACCTGCCTAACAGCTAGTTGATCCAGAGGAAGGCAAAAAACCCCATCTGAAGCCTCTCCAATTCATCTCAGAAAGGGAAAAACTCCTTCCTGACTCTAAGGGGCAAATTCACTAAAGTGCGAAGCGCCTAACGCTAGTGCAAATTCAGCAGCGTGACGTCATTTCGTTACTTTGCTGATTTACTAACGGGTGCTGGCGTAAATTCGCTAGCGAAGTGGACCTACTCTAGCGCTACTTCGCACCCTTACCCCAGGCGAAGTTGCACTATGATGAAAGGACGTAACTACGGTAATTCACTAACTTGCGCATTTTACTGAACATTACCTCTTGTGCCAGACTTGCCTTCGTCACCTCAGACCATGCGAAGTGCAATAGAGTAGATAGGGATTGCTTCAAAAAAACTTGAAATTTTTTCAAAGTCCAAAAAAACGCTGGCGTCTTTTCCTTTTTTAAAGGAGAAGGAAAGGTTAAACTTAAGTAGATTTCTATAATAAGACTGGTGCATTCATAACTTACAAAGCTTAATCAATGCTTTCTCCATGGTGTCTAGAAGAAGGAACAGCGCTCTGCAGAGAATCTAGCAGTGGACTCGGGTGACGTCACTAATTTTCAATGCAGCTTCCTCCCTGCTGCCTGAGGCAGCCTTGAGACGCGTTGGGATCAATTATAGTTTAATGCGCATGTCAGAGGCGCAGCCTTTCTCCCCAGATGACGCGATCGTGCTGCTATTGCTAATGAGCGCTGCTACGTCATGTGACGCGCTCAGGGGAAGTTTTTTCGCGCATGCACATTGCTGTCTCAAATCCTTTAGCAAGATGGCCGCTGCGTTCTACAGCAGAGCAGAAGATCAACCATCATTTTCTGCTTTTGTATGCGCATTGGTGACAACAATGTGAGTACTATAGAGGGAGGTAGTGTATGAAATTTACCTTCCCTTCTCCTTTAAGGGTGATAGGCTGAAAAAGATCGTACATTTTTTGGGGGTACCCTCCTTCCCCCCCTAAATTTCCTAACATATGGCACCTAAACTATACAGTGGGCACATGTGTAGGGCAAAATAACAACTCTATTTTATTTTATGAAGCTTTCCCAGGCTTGTGTAGTGTAATGTATTTGCTGCTACATATACGTCCATTTTACTTTAACTTGGTGCCGTATGCAAATTAGGCATCGCTAGTGTAACTGCGCTTTCCTTGATGAATCAACGCTAGCGCAACTTCGCTACCTTTCGCCTCCCTGAGCGCGACTTTGGATTTTAGTGAATTAGCGGCGCCCTGGAGAAGTGCGGCAAAGTGTGGCGAAGCCTGCGCCAGCGCAACTCTGCAGGTTAGTGAATTTGCACCTAAGATGCCAATCGGACTAGTCCCTGGACCAACTTGTACTATGAGCTATCTTCCAAAACCCTTTCTTAGTAAGATATAAAAACACCACCATAAAAAGAATCCCTTTAAAGAAGCCCACGTTAAAAATATAGCTATATAGGGACGTTACCTAGAGGAAAAATAAGTGTTGATGCAGTGCTTCTAGGGAACCTATTGGATGAGTATAGAATGTTACTGAATGATCCACCCATTGTGCTTTAATGTTTAAAATATGTCCCGTTGATATTGTTAGAATGACGATATAGGTTTGCTTCGATACATATGTACCATGTAATCACGTGTGAAATTCCTACTGGGTTCATCATTTTCCCTGTTCGCTTCCTAATCACTCTTAGTAAAAATACATTTTTAAAAACATGTTGAAATACATGCATTCCAATTTCAATCGCCAGTTTTTTAGTTTGTTGGCAGTGCATGGAGGGTCTTTTAGCCTTTGTGTTATAGAGCAGACAGAACAGAATTTATAGCAGACAAAACTGTGGGAAAAAAATTCCTGTAAATTCTGAATTGATGCATTTTTTTTGGAAAAGCAGCTATTGCAAAATCATCTGGGCCTTGTGGAAAACCATCAAGGAGAGTTGAACTATTTATTTTTATCTCAGTTCAGCAGGAAGTACTGCTCAATGTCTTTACGGGTAGAGTTTACAATATTGTGAGCTCATCTCCTCTGCCTGCAGACTGCGGCCTTCCTCAGTGATTGCAACGCTCTCCTTCTTGCACTCTAAACTCTCTAATTGTGTCATCAGTTTATTTGATCATTATTTTTTATATACTGTAGTTTTTTTTAATTATTTTCCTTCTTCTTGTATTGTATTGCTACTGTATGTATTGTTATTGCTACTTTTTATTTCTCCTCTTTCTATTCAACCCCTCTTCTATTCATATTCCAGTCTCTTATTTAAATCAAGGCATGGTTGCTAGGGGAATTTGGACTCTAGCACCCAGATGGCTGAAATTGCGAACTGAAGAGCTGCTAAATAAAAAGCTAAATAACACAAAAAACACAAATAAAAAATCTTCTCTACATCCTATGAAAAGTTAAAGATCAAACCCCCCTGGCTGTATGGTCTTGTGAGCAAGGAATTGTTTTTTTTTTTTTTGTAACTCACAGCCAGCGCTACAGTATATAAACAATGATAATGAAATAAATAGGATTTTTACATATTTGCCTTTATGTCCCATAACTGAATGAATCAGATATTCCTGTGTGCGGCAGTGTAGCATGGTAAACAACATAGACTCCACTGAATCCATGAGTGGGACATGTAGTTTTCCTTTTGGTTTATTTGTGGAATTGTGAAGCTCTCCCACAATTCATTGTTGATATAACACTAGATAATGGTATGGTGACTGTATTTGTGGAACACATATACAGTACTTTTATGTTGGACTTATAATTATTTTAAAATGTGTACACATATGAATGGGAGTTACCACTCCATTCAGTCATCACTTAGACTGCAGGGACCTCCTTCCCACTATGTCTCTTACCACTTAAGCTCTTTGTCCTGATATGATTCTGTGTATATTTATTATGTGATTTGTCGTGTGTGTGTGTGTGTGTGTGTATGTGTATATATATATATATATATATATATATATATATATAATCAAATCAGTAAAGGTGCCACACTTACACTGGATCGCTGTGTTCCTCTCTGCCAAGGAATAACTCCACTGTAAAGCAATAAATCCAGCAGCACTCCGATATGTGAATCAATGATTATTTATTCATGCCATTAGCAGAGCCACGTTTCGGGCTATTCCAGCTTGATAAAGGGCTGGAATAGCCCGAAACTGGATTTATTGCTATATATATATATATATGTATATGTATGTATATATATATATATATATATATATATATATATATATATATATATATATATATATATATATATATATATATATATATATTAGGGATGCACCGAATCCAGGATTCGGTTCGGGATTCGGCCAGGATTCGGCCTTTTTCAGCAGGATTCGGATTCGGCCGAATCCTTCTGCCCAGCCGAACCGAATCTGAATCCTAATTTGCATATGCAAATTAGGGGCGGGAGGGAAATTGCATGACTGTTTGTCACAAAACAAGGAAGTAAAAAATGTTTTCCCCTTACCACCCCTAATTTGCATATGCAAATTAGGGTTCGGATTCGGTTCGGTATTCGGCCGAATCTTTCACGAAGGATTCGGGGGTTCGGCCGAATCCAAAAAAGTGGATTCGGTGCATCCCTAATATATATATATATATATATATTGCACTTTTATGCAGTGTACAACAAACAAAGAACAAAGAACAATGGGAAGGTAACCAGATAGCAGCTCCCTAACACAAGATAACAGCTGCCTGGTAGATCTAAGAACAGCACTTACAGTAATAGTAAAAACCCATGTCCCACAGAGACACATTCAGTTACATTGAGAAGGAAAAACAGCAGCCTGCCAGAAAGCATTTCTCTCCTAAAGTGCAGGCACAAATTACATGACCAGGGGCAGCTGGGAAATTTACAAAATGTCTAGCCCCATGTCAGATTTCAAAATTGAATATAAAAAAATCTGTTCTTTTGAGAAATGGATTTCAGTGCAGAATTCTGCTGGAGCAGCACTATTAACTGATTTACTTTGAAAAAATGTTTTTTTCCCATGACAGTATCCCTTTAAGATTCAAATTACAGAAGGTTCTGTTATCCGAAAAGCCCCAGGTCCCAGATGTTCTGGATAGCAGGACCCATTCATGTATATAGAAATATATACTCTCTAACACCTTTTTGCTGTTTAAGGCAGCATAAAGATCTTTTGATTTTTCTGCAACCAAATTATCCATTACAGGAATACTCTGGAAGTCACACACTGAATGAATATTTCTGGGAAAGGAAGACTTTGTTTTGTGAAAAAAGATTTTCAGGAACTGACTATTTAATTGCCGTAGAAATTGTAAAGCTTCTCTAATTCCAATTGTTTCTTAATTGCTTTGCAAATGAGCACATTTTGTACATTGACAGTGGTGGAAACAAACACACAGATTTTTTTTTTGCAGGCACCCAATTCTAGCAAAAGTGACCCATATGGGGAATTCAGTAAAAAAGAATACACAAATTTTAGCTTAATTAGTCATATTTTGAACAGCAAAAGTAATGCAAAACATATATTGCTTCCAAATTACACCTTGGCTGGTATAATGCCCCTTGAATGTAAAATAGTGGTACAGATTTGGCATTCATTATCTGGAGACCCATTATCCAGAAAACTCTGTGATATGTCTGTGCCATTTCCCATAATGGCCAATAAACAAAGAAAACATAAATGTATTTATTCTGCAATACTAAAGCAGTACCATGTTCATACTGTTAAACAATATGCACACATTATTATTATAATGTATTTTTAGAGCGCCAACATATTGCGCAGCGCTGTAAAATAAATGTGCTTATACAAGGAAATCACGAGTTACATCCATGCTGATGATACAACAATCATATTGGATTTATTTAATTTTTTAACATTTTATATGGGGTGGGCCAATTATTATCCAAGGACTGGATTATGTTAAAATGATTGTGATAAACAATAAAATCTATGCAGTCTGTGAGCAGATTGTGGCCATAGAAATACTTTGAAGAGCCCCATTTGCTCTTCTGGCCTGTAAGAATATGTACAATGATTTCTTTTTATCTGCCTGTATGTGTGGTATACATGTTTTTCCCCTTTTCCCCTCTATTGCTGGCCATCAAACCTCTTTTTATGTCCAATTTTTCCTTTTGCAGACAAAATAATGAACTATACTCTCCACATTACTTACCAAGCGTGTCTGTTCCCATTAGGTATAATATGAGTAAACCTGTAGCACTGGAAGTGTGCAGGATCCATGCACTGAGCTTAATTAGTGATTTGTAACACCTGCAGCAGATCACGCTCAAACAAAATGTGTTTTTTTTTCTTTTCTTATATGCTGATGGTGTTGTTTGGTGTGTTTATATTGTAATAAGCGTGTAAGCTCCTTTTCTAGGGAGACAGAAACCAAAATGTATATTTATACAAATGTATTTTTTTGTTGTTGCTAATAGTTTCAACTTGTTGTAGCGTAACATGCTTTTAAGAGCATAGGCTGCTGGGGAAGGTAGATACGCATACAAAGAGGTAGTTGAATATACACTGTTTTTTATTTGGAGTTGGGACTTTGCTTTCTGTGGAAAGTCAGCCAAAATACTTTTCTTTTGTTTTTGTTCTGATTTTTTTTCTCCAAATAAATGTATCTTCAAACGACTCGCTCCTGGCTTAATGCAGGAAGGACTCGCATCCCAACATGGCCTTCAGATGGAATGCTCTAAATATGCTTCTAAAACTTCATTGCTCATCAACCCTTTAGCTTCAGTCTCATCTGTCCCTATCAACTTCCTTATCCCAAGTACATTTCTGTCATCTAACTTCATGCATGAGACCTCCACCCTACAATATTTTTAAAGGAGAACCAAACCCTTTTTATTAAAATCCCCTACCCCCCTACCCTACATATAGACCCATCTCCCTGCTCCCCTTAAGGAAGCCGCATAGAGTTTTTAACATAATGACAATAATTTTATCTTATGCTTGAAATGTCTACAGTAAATACTGATATTATAAGGGGTAAACACTATCTCCATTGAAACGAACCAGTTTTTGTCAGTGTCAGGATGAGATCATTTAGATCAGGGGTCCCCAACCTTTTTCACCCGTGAGCAACATTCAGATGTAAAAAGAGTTGGGGAGCAACACAAGCATAAGTTCCTGGGGGTGCACTGCCAAATAAGGGTTGTGATTGGCTATTGGTAGCCCCTATGTGGATTGGCAGCCTACAAGAGACTCTCTTTGGCAGTATATCTGGTTATAATGCAACCAAAATGTTCCTCAAAGCCAGGAATTCAAAAATAAGCACCTGCTTTGAGGCCACTGGGAGCAACATCCAAGGGGTAGAGGAGCAACATGATGCTCACGAGCTACTGGTTGGGGATCACTGATTTAGATGAATAATTTGGTTCAAGGGAACTCCGAAAAGTGGCTTCCTTATAAAATGAGCATGTGTATTCACTTCTCCAGCCAAGGCAACAGCTCAATCCCGTGTCCTGAGAATTTCCAGTGAACAGCACAGTGTTCAGCAATACAGAAAATTCTTACATCACCTGATGATTAAGTATTTTAAACATATTGTACTTCTCGTAAGGGCCATCTAAAATGTTAAAATTGGCTATACTTGGTGAAGGTGACTGTTCCTTTTCAGGAATTACAAACAAAGCACACAAATGTAATGTGTATGAGTAGGCTAAGTGGTTAATTATTTTCTATTCTCATCAGGTTTCTATGCAATTTGTGTAGAATTGTTAAGTAGCTACTTGTTTACTGTAATGCCTGAATAGGTTCTTTCTTTAGATCTGCATGAATGGCTGTGCTTGGTCAGGGCCATGGACAGAACATATTTACAGTAAATCCATTGCTTGGAGACAATTGACAGAATCTCTTACTGTAAACAGGCTAAACACGATGATTCTGTGACGAGGGATGACTGTACAGGAAAAGTGACTGCTCAACATTTACAACACTATCAAAAAAATCAATGATACAAGGACTTGAAGCAAACGCACTCACAAACACTTCCATCCTGTGTTCTAAAATGATTTCCTTTTCACTTAGCAAGCTCCGCGTTACCCATCTATATGCCAGAAACATGCACGTATCTTATACATATGTGAAAAAGGTCCCATCATGGACCAAAATGTCAAGTTGGCTATGTTTTTAATACACATGTTGCCCATGCATTTTGAATGAGGCCAACACTTGAGGTTATAGACCCTGTTGCCAATTTGATGCCCAATTTGATTGGGACACACAATGTACTATGGCTTTTATGCTGAGCTCTCTTACCCCCTGCAGATCAAACAATAACAGCTTTTTTCTAATGATCTGCAGTTTTATTATTGGATTTAAATATAAAAGATGGGCGTTCTTGAATTCATAGTATATATTTAACAGCAGGCACTTAAAATGATTAGAGCAAATACAGAGATTTATTTTGCCACATTTGTATTAAGCCTGTTTATTTAGACTAAAGTACTGCCATCCAATCTATGGAAATTCCCAATTTAACTTACTATCACTCTTTTCTCAGCTGTACATTGAGTGCAGCCACCTATGAGTAGTCCAAGCAGCAATAACCGTTTTCTGTAAATTGATGAAGATTGTGTTTCATTTATTTATGGGCTACAGAGCTGCTTCTGTGTTTCCTTGGGTGGAGTGCTATAGCTCAATATCCATCTGATCATATCAAGTTGTTTATCTTCTATCATCTTCTACCAAACACAGTGAACCTACCTTGAACTCGCAGTGGCTTTTTCAGCACATCTGCCTCTGCTTCACCTTTTCTGTCTCTGTCACGATTATAAGCACAAATGTAGCATTTTCTCACCACAGTGAATAGTAGGCTGGCATTGCACTGACTCTTCCTTGTATGACATTACCCAAACTGACATGAATTCTGCAAAACATTACAACTGTTCATCAGCTTCTCCATACTGGCACATATGACTCAATTACAAACATTCTCAAAGAAACCACGCAGACGTACTAATCTTAAAATGTCATACAGTGATTTTAAATAAAAGTCTTTAGTCAGCTCATTAACACATACGGAAAAAGTCTAAATATCTTACATTATTATAGCAAGACGATGTGGCTGGTTCAAGAGTCTGGAAAACGAATTAAAAGATCCACTCCCTACATATAAAATTCTAGTCTGTGCTGTAGCATTTGACCGCACTGCTCCCTTCCAGATTGGCAACTGTGATGTGTTGATATAAATGAAGTGAGGTGTATGATTATGTAAGGAAACTAGATGATTGGTGGGCATTATTTCTCATGCTCAAAGAGGCCTCAAGTTCATCAGAGATGAGCTATGGTGGTTAAATGATTTATATTTTGAATACAGAATAGTAGGACAATTCAGAAAAGCCTGAAACATTGCTGTATTGCATCTGAAAAAATCCCTTCAAATAAAGGCTTTTTAAGAAAATTTCCATTGGTCTGGTGCTGTCTATTTGAAAAGTGTTAGCACAAAAACACATCAACAAGACTTTAGTGGTGACACACGCTAAGACTCTGGGGAGATTAGTCACCCAATGACAAATCTACTCTTCTTGCGGCGACTAATCTCTCCAAAAAGCCTTCCCGCTGGCTAGAATGTAAATCACCGCCGCGACTCACGAGGAAACCTCGGGCAACTTTGGAAAGCAAATCACTCCGAGTGCTTTTCGGGGAGATTGGTCATTTGAAGAGGCAGAGATTTGTCTCCTCGTGAGGCAACTTCAGGCGATTTCAGAAAATGAAGCGCTCCGAGTGTCATCCCGCTGGCGATTTACATTCTAGCTGGCAGGAAGGATTTTCAGGGAGATTAGTTGCCTGAAGAAGTGGAGATTTGTCGCTGGGCGACTAATCTCCCCGGGTGTGTCACCACCCTAAAGGGACAACATATACACCTAAAAACACCTTTGTTACAAATTAATACAATAACATATGACTTGTGTTAAAATAATATTCTGTTTTAATCTAAAAAAGCTCCCTATCTGCCCTTGAACAATCAAACCCCTCCCTCCTCTCTAAACAGCAGCCTTTGAGCAACTCATTATTACGGCTCTTCCAATTACTTTTATCAGCTCCTCTAAAGTTCTTGGGCACCAGAAGACCTGAAGTTAATTCATGGGTGAGCTTCTGAAAACCAAAGCAACTTGTTTGTTTTCCCATGGGCAATTTGCATTATTGACGGTGGGGAAGGCTTTCGGAGATTAGTCGTCTGGCTATGGGAGATTTATCTAGATTCATATTATAGATAAGGCTTTAAATCATACGCTTTATAATGAATGAAAGGGACATGATTATATGCATCCATCTTTATCAGTTCATATATCCCAAGATAAAACCAAATGCTCCATTTATTATATAGACTTTGGAAAGTCCCAGTTTTACTAATCTTACAAGGATTCAGTATATACATGCAGGAGTATATATAACATATACACATATCTTGCTTCACTATATTTTTATATAGATAATTTTTCTATCCATTTTAGGAAGGACAATTACCTCCTGAATTGAAACATGGTTTTATTTAATGATATCTCAAATGGTTTACCTAGTGATTTAAGCTCTGTTTACTACTGTAAGGTGGTTCGCAGTGTTATAGCTTAGACTGGAAATTGTGGTTAGTTATTCACAAATGTTCTACAATTTCTCTGTTAAAAACAAAACCTGACCAAATGAAAAATAAAAAATCTGGCCACAGGCGGCAGATGGTGCTTCAGCTTTGTTCAACTTTACTCATTTGTTCCACTTACTCTTAATTCCTGTAAGTTCACTCAGTGTGCCAGATAAAGGGTAATCTGCTGCACAAATGCTTCCCCCTCTAGCCAGCCTCTAGTCTGTTCTCTCTTTCATCTCCTTTTCTCTAAACTTGCTGCCTGACGTTTCTTAGAAGTGTTATCATTTTCACACAGATGTCAAAAGCTTTCCTGGTATGTGATATCATTTCTGTGCTATCAAAAGCGTGTAGCTACCTCCCAGTCTCTGTTTTACTCTACTTCTAGAATGGCAGATAGCATTTTTATTTCCCTTCGAAGGAGCTAATTGTATAAGGAAATCTGTTATTAAATAAAATCATAGGGTATAAAAAAATAATATTATTACAGGTATGGAACCTGTTATCCAGAATGCTTGGGACCTGAGGTTTTCCAGATCTTTCTGTAATTTGGATCACCATAATATTAAAAAATCTATTAAAAAGCATTCAAACATTAAATAAACTCAGTAAGATTGTTTTGCTTCTAGTTTGTTTTATCTTAGTTGGGATCAAGTACAAGATACTGTTTTATTAGTAGAAAGAAGAATGGAGATGGTCTATGGGAGATGGCCTTCCAATGCTTCGGAAGCATTGGATAATGGCTCCCATACCTGTATTACCTATTATTTATATAGCTCCAAAACATTTGCACAGCATTTTACAGAGCTTGTTCAATATTCACATCAGTCCCTGCAACAGTGGTGCACTCTAAGGTCGCTATCACTTCCATTGGACATTTACAATAAGGAAGGCAATGAACAAAAACATCTGGAACTTACCTAGTTTCCTGGGGTCCTGTGGATGTCCTACTGAATACAGCACTGCCTGTGCTAGGCAACAATGAATTCAACAGGGGCAGTAGGGAAGAGGCATGTAGGCATCCCACCCTCTTGCCCCTAACTTTATTTTGGTTTAGGTTAGAGAACTGCAGAGAACAAAGACTGCAACAGGGCAAGTGGTAAGAACTGATGGGTGTGATGGATTTTCTTTTATCCGGCACAAAGTGTAGATTGCAGCCAAACTGAGACCACTTGATGTAAATCAAATCCCTCAATTTTACCAGGATCCAATTAATTTACATGTGGTCTTGGAGTGTGGGAGGAAACCAGAGTACTTGGGGTAACCCATACAGACATATAAAAAAAACTCATTGTAGGCAATACCTAGAGTCAAATTCAAGACCCCATCACTCCAAGACAGAAGTGAAAACAATCATGTCATGTACATATTACTTACAGGCGACTAACTGCATTAACACAGTC
Source organism: Xenopus petersii (assembly GCA_038501925.1). NCBI lineage: Eukaryota > Metazoa > Chordata > Amphibia > Anura > Pipidae > Xenopus > Xenopus petersii. The sequence continues at coordinate 32,833,564 of CM076689.1, read as the reverse complement.
TCCTTGGTTTCCCCGTTGTCTTCAGGTAGTTTTCAGACTAGAACCAAGTTCAAGCTCACCTCCCTACTTAGCAGATAACATAGTCACACTTATAGGAAAATATAGGGGTATTCAAAACGTGGAATAAGCATTGTCCCCAAAATCTTACCTCAACTCATTTTCAGTGTGGGATACCAGCAGCATGCAAGCTTTGACCCTTCAACTGAGGTTCAACAACAGAGTATTCGAATTAGGAGATCCCACTGCTAAATTTTTCAATTTAGGGCTAAATAGTTCTTTTCTGTTTGTAATTTGGGAAGTGTGATACAGCAAGTCTGTGCTATGGAGAGTAAGCCCATAATGCCATACCAGAACCCTAAAAACCCTAAAAAGTTATTTATTAATAATTAAATGGCACAGAGGTACAGATACTAAGAAAAATTGATAGTAGCCTGTCAGTGGCGTAACTAGATGTTACTGGGCCCCACAGCAAATTAAGTTTAGGGCCACAAACATATCCAGAGGTTGTCCTGTTTTACCAAAATGTATTGAAATTGTACATGAATTTGAACCTCATGGGGCCCCCTATACCTCCTGGGCCCCCTGCAGCCGCAGGGTCTGCTTCCTCTGTAGTTACGCCCCTGTAGCCTGTGTAGAAAGACTTACTCGGCAGGGCCACTGAATGAAATGCAAATGTTGTGTTTCAAATCTGGATTCTAGAGCATCAGGCTAATATATTCTTTAGAGCAAAGCTTCTTAACTGTGAGAAGCCTTGAAATTATCTGGCTAAAATACAGGAGACAGGGTAATGATGCTGTGCACTTTATACATTCCCGAATATGGCTATAGAACACATGTTCTTTTGAATATTTGGCCAACTCCGGAGCCCTCAGTTACATATTAAAACTTGAAATACATAAATGAATTCTAAAAATAAATTTGTTTTCTCAGCTTATTCGTTTCCAGTATTAGAATGGTAACACCTACTTAACCTTCTTAATTTCCATAATACAAACAGAATAATTCTGAATCACAAATCTTTAACTTCACCAAAACTATTTGCTCACAGATTTTAGCTGCTGGGGTTTTTATGGCACTGCCTAGAGCAGAATGCCTGTAAGGTTCTCTCTTTATGGTTCTTACACTAAAGAGAATGGTGGCTTTTTCACGAGGCCACAACTCTTACTAAAAACTAGAGCATTTTACATTCCAGAAAAGGTAAAACTGAGCTTGACAGGTGGTAAGAGTGGAGACTTAACAGCAATGTTTTCTGAATCTAAAATGAATATTTCACACCAAACTTCGGGGAAGTAGGTTGACTTTATTTTCCAGGAACAGATAAATGAGTTGAGACGTCACTTTGTGGCTTTTTTGAAAAATCACATGCAGCCAACCAAAATGCCGTGCTGAATTGTAGCTGCATTTGACAGTCTGTTTTTTATATGACTACACATTTTTTACATAGCAAGTAGAAGTCTCTGTATAGAGGCAGTCAAACAAGAGGAACTCTAAACAGGAACTGTAAAAAAAAAAAAGACTTGGTTAGACACAGACTCGGTATCACTGTAACATGAGGAGGAGTTAATGCAACTGTCCAATAGACTGAAAAGCTCTGCTAATCATCATCATCATTTATTTGTATAGTCCCAGCAAGTCACGCAGCATCAAATGGTTCTCGTGTTGTGATTATGGCTCCCAGTTTATTTTGAGCTTTGGAATGAGTTCTCCTGATATAACCAACAGCACAAGAATACTGTACCGTCCCACTGAAGGCAGTGGTAGCTCAAGAGTTCTGTGTCAATTGATGTAGCCTGCCCAAGTCATCTGAACAGATTGGTAGGGTGCCAACTTGTGCAAGAAGTGGCTTTGGTTCCTTTAGAATAGCATCATGTTGCTGCAGCAGAATTTGTGCAGCTGTAACTGTACTTGGATTTCAGAAATGATCCCTCCTGTCCCTTAACCTTGAGTCCCAAGATGTTGCTGAACTAAAGGTCCCAGCATTCCTTAACATACAATTACAAAAAGAAAAAGAGCTGACCCACAGAACTGCACCCTCCCATCCGTAACCACCAAAACTTCAGTGAAGCAAAAATTAAAATAAAACGTAACTTTTAATAAATCCTTAAAACCAAGGTCTAGAAAGCAACATTAAAATATAGGTTAGGTATAGGAAACTGATTGACTCGGCAACACCGGGTTCGAGGGGAAATGTGCAAAACAACCCGTACTTAGATCAATATCAAGTTATGGTTGGAGCACAACTAGTAATTACTTAGCTCACCGGCCAATCGATATCAGTCTGATACAGCTGAGGCTGACCCCCACCAAACAAACCCCTTCACCCACTTGAGGATCACTCCCTTATTGGTATAAGGTTAGACGAGTAAGAACCAGGGTAACGGAAGCCCTCGAGCCTTAAAGTGCTTGGGTGCGTTTATAGCACACATGTATCAAGGTACGAGTATCAGCCAGTATCAGACCCACGGATCAATGATTAGTCCAACCCCTTCACCCACAGAGGTCCCCTCCCGATCCGATCACCCAGTGACCAAATTCTATGTCCCTATCAGATGCCTGCCTAACCAGAAGCTAAAATGCGCCTGACGCGCGTTTCACCCGCCAAATTGCGGGCTTTGACAAGCCCGCAATTGGCTTTGATTTGGCGGGTGAAACGCGCGTCAGGCGCATTTTAGATTCTGGTTATTTGAAATGGTGATATACCACAAATATTGACTGCTATTTGTGTATGGTGACATCTGTATGGGAGTGAATTTGTCTCTCAAACATCTGTGACTGAGAATTAACAACTGCATCATACAGTGAGCATGTGTCATTCCATGTATTATTAAAGGATGTGACAGGAAGATGAATCATTCAGGTAACATAGGAATATCACCCAAAATAGTTTTCAGCTACATTTTTTTATTACAATTGCATGGGTGCCCTACACAGGATTGTGTTGTATTGGAGACTGATGGCCCACCCTTGCACTTGAGCTTCAGAGCCCGACTGACAATGATCACCAATCCTCACCACTGACTCAGCCTTGCAACCCAACCACCAATAACATTCACCCACCGTCACAACCCCTGGCAGCACAATGGACCCAGTGGCAACTGGGATTTTGCTCTTGGTACCCCAGTGGGCTAGTCTGATGCTGTAACTAGGGTTTGATTGACAAATATTGGGTGACTAGTGCTGAAATGCCCCTAGAAAACAGTATGAGCCTAAGATGGCATATCCCACTTAATACTGTAAAATTATAAAGTGCTGTGTAAATTGCACATCTACCATTGACTTCTAAATGTTTTTGACAGGTTTTAGTTAGAGTATTTTCTTATTCAGAATTGTTGCAGTTTTGTCTCATAATAAATCCTTGAAAAGTTGCACTTTTTTATGATTCTTGACATCAAAACCTGACCCAAAAAAGTTGTGGTTTAATAAATCGCACCCATAGTCTCTTTTTCTTGCACTTATAATTGCATCAGACGACGGACATCTACTAGAACAGCTAACATGTTGGTGTTAATGGCAGCTTCCAGTTTAATATAAACTTCATACTTGCAACCCAAAATGTGAAAAAAAACGGTTGAAAAAATGGTTGGAATTTTCAAATCTGAATATTGTGTGAGCGACATTTACATAAATCATTAGATTGACGAAAAGGGGAATAGTTCAGAACTTTCACTTTCAGCTCCTCTTGTATAACATGAAGTTACAGCAGAATTCCTCAATTTTTCACAATTTCTGGATGTTTTATTGTAGTGGATAGCCATTTCTATTAATAAAGGGACATTATACTGTCTGTTCAACATGACGGCAATAAATATTGCTCGTGCTGAACATACTTTTTGCCTATTGTCTCAATAAAATCTACAGTTATTGTTATTTCTTAAGCCAAACAAGGAAACTGAAGTTACTCTATTTGGTATTTGCTGGGTAGATAATTTCATTGCTAATGTACAGATAATTCCCCTGCATACTGGACTTCTGTTTATCTGTAAACCAAAACAGTCATAACAGAGACGAAATGGATGGAATTTAAATACAGATATTTTATACACTGTTAACATTTCCTTAAAATGCATCTGCCTTACACAGATAAACTAAGGTATTTTAGTAGACAGAATTAAAACCAGCAATATTACCTTGTGCGACTATTAAAGAAAAATAGCCTTTGTTGAATGTCAGCCCCTGAATGGTTTAGAAATCATTTTAAGTAGAACTTTTCACTTTTGAAATTGCCTTATTGACATATTAATGGAAGTCGTCTGGATGTTTATGATATCAACAAAGTTCTAGCAATCCATAACGACTCCATACAACTCCAAATTTGTAAATGATAAAGCACTCAAATCTGAGACATGCTTGTGGGCAGGCATACAGTATATACTAGTAGATCCTTCTAAGGTCATAAAGACGCCAAAGGCAGGATCCAGTGAAAGAACAGGGAGATGCTAATAGTACTGTCAGTGTCAGATTTGGGGATCTGGGGGCTGCTGCCTAGGCACCCCCAGTCCATATACCTTACACATACTGCGCTAATAATTCCTTGTGGCTGTGATTGCATGTGGAGGGGACGCGCAATTGGTGTCTACGTTTCCCAACTGAAGTAGCAGACCTGGGTTGCCAGGGACCACAGTCCCCACTGGGTTTTCTTCCCAGATTAGTCGCCCAGCAAGAAATCTCCTCAGTGGCGTAACTTCGGATGCCAGGGCCCCCCCTGCAAAAAAAAATTTCAGGGCCCCCTCTGTACAAAATAGTGGGAGAATTTCATGCATAATATTCTCAGAACTCATAGAAGGATGGCACAACCCAGAACTATAGAAGGGTGGCAAAGTGGCAATTACATGTATATATAGCAGATAGCACAATTACAACTTTGCCCATTAAGGCAAGGAAAGAGTTAAACAATCACAAGGCAATGCAATAAATGTGATTTGTATCCTTACCGCCCGCATTCTTTCTATGCTGTACCCCCGGGCCCCCCTGCGACTGCGGGGCCTGCTTCCTCGGTAGTTACGCCACTGAATCTCCTCTTCTTTGGGGTGACTAATCTCCCCAAACTGCCTCCCGCCGGCTAGAAATGTAATACTTTGTTTTGCAAAGTCGCCCAGAGTTGCCTTACGAGGAAACTTGGGGTTTCTTCAGAAAACAAAGTGGTCCGAGTGCCATCCAGCCGGCAATTTAGATTCTAGACGGCAGGAGGCAGTTCGGGAAGATTAGTTGACCGGAAGAAGAGGAGATTTGTCACTGGGCGACTAATTCCCCAATTATGAACATGTGTTTCTGCCCTAGCAAAAGACAGAACTCTGTCTTTTTATTGGCTTATGTGACCTAGCATGTATGCTTTGTTTGTGTGCACTGTGAATCCTACGATCCCAGGGGGCGGCCCTTATTTTTTAAAATGGCAATTTTCTATTTATGATTATCCAATGGCACATACTACTAAAAAAAGTATATTATTGTGAAAATAGTTTATTTACATGAAGCAGGGTTTTACACATGAGCTGTTTTATGCAATATCTTTTTATAGAGACCTACATTGTTTGGGGGGTATAGTTTTCCTTGAACACATTCATGCAAAAGCAAAAACTGTAACTGTAAAGCCACAAAGCTATTGCAATAACTATTAGGCCAGTCTGCAGTACAATATGTGTTACAGGTTTAACACATGCCTCAGACAGCTTTTTATTTTTTTTAATAAGATGTTCAAAATAGCATGCTGATAGCAATTATAGTCTTACTTCTTGTAAATGACATCAACGATAACAAGATTAGGTTTGACCGCAGCTCCACGGTCAGCCTGTGCTGTACTGACACTTTCATTTCATCGAATTTCACTGTCTGCCTTGACTGGGCACCTGTGCAGATTAATAGTTGGAATTCAGAGTATCAAAAAGGTTTAACCCTTTCATACAGGAAATGCTGAGCAACTGCAAGAGCTGGAACCTGCCTAGCTTTGCAGTTACACTTTAAAGCTTGACTGATTATGAATTCAAAGCTGCCAGACAGTGCATGGCTACTCCAAACAAAACCCCTTCACTTTTAATGAAATAGGAAAAATGAACGCCAGGCTTTGATCATTGTATGAAATCAAGTGTTCCTGTACTTTTATTGTGTGTATATAATGAACACTCATTTCTCTCATTGCCTGAAGAATCAAGCTGATACTGAAATTAAAGATCAGTCTCTATATACAGACCAGTGGTCCCGGCAGGTAGGAGACAATAACAAGTCTGGGTAGTGGGCAAGGGGTCTGGGAAGGCAGCAAATAAAAGCAAGTCTGTGTAGCAGGCCAATTGGTAAACTAGGAAAGTTACATGAATAAAGCACATGGATAATGATAAGGCAGCAAGCTCAGGAAACACAAGAAACCAAGCTCCGTGATCCAGCATTGAGCAGGAGTAAGAGGCAGGCTTATATTGCCACTATATTAGGCAACTGCAGCCAAGAACAACAATAGGCACAGATGGATGGGAAGGAAAAATAGCAGAACAGGTTACAAGGTAAAAACACCTCCTGCGGCTCAGCGGGGAATTGCACAGACCTATCAGTAAAAAGTCCTGGGTTCAAGTGCACTTGGAGATATGACTTACTTTTAGATCTCCTGTACCTTTCTAGCATTTGGATGACCCAAGCTAACTTTGCATTTTCTGCATGAATCTAGTGATTAGCACTGAGGCAGATTCTCCAGGAATGAACTCCATTTCGGGCCCTCTTATTTAATGTGGAGATCACCAAGTTTGTGGGCTGGAAGACGAGACAGTCAACAGCTGAAGGAACAATAGTAGCATGGATGTGCAGGACATAGACAGAGTTTCTAGAATAATTGCTCAGTTATCTCTCTTTTCCTCTTTACTGGAATACAGGAGGAGGAAGCAGCAGCTGGATGGACAGTAGCTGGAGGATTGAACAAACAGCAGTTCCAAGTTCCAAAGAAAAATTGTGAATGCATATTAATACAGGTTTATTTCTCTCTTTGCAGGTATGGAGCAAACAAAAACAACAATTGGTGGGAAAATTGATGGAGTTACCCAATATGCAACAAACAACACAACATTTGCCCAGGTGCAGTAACCCATAAATTGTCGCATGTAAGATGTTTGCGTGTAAACGAGTGACCAGAAAATACTGTTTTTTTAATTGGTTGCTATAGAAATTCTCAGGGCTGGCTTAGTAAATTTTTGTTATTTTCAATTTATTGTTGTCAGTCTCTTAAAATTGTATTCCGTTTTCAATCTCACTATGCCATCATATTGAATACATGTCTTTTTTCATCTGCATAATATTTGCTGTCATAATGTTGTTACTTGTTTAATATGAAAATCAAATAAAACATTTTCAAAATAAATAGAAATTCTCAGGGCTGGTGAATTTATTTTCTGCAGAATCACAATGGCACAGGATATTTCTAAGTGTCGTGCTGATATATTACCTGTACTTCCCAGACATACCTCTGGCACACTTAGGGGCAGATTTACTAAGCAGCGAATTTTCGCCAGCGTCCGTTTCGCACCCATCGCAAATGCGCTCAGACTACAAAACTTCATTAATATTTAGAGTTTCATTCTGGGCGTCGAATGCTGGCAGCTTTTCACTAGCGGTACTTTGGCAGTGCAAGCATTACATAGTGAAGACGCTCTTGCATTCATTTGTGCCTAGCGATAATTCCCTAGTGATCTAGCGCTCGTGTCAATTTGCATACATCAGGAAATTTAAAGCTGTATGGACGTCTTTCTGTTAAAAGTTAATATGTTAAATGTTGGTGCAAATACTTAAAAACTCCACTTTCAAAAACACATGTCCAGGGAACCTTAATAAAGACAATAGAGTTATTATAATGCCCTACACATGAGCCCACTGTAAAATGAATGTTCCATATGTTTGAAAATGTATGGGGAAAACCGGTTACACAAAAAAAGTTAAAGCTAAGGACATTTGCAGGCAATCCTTCTGAAAAAAGGAAAGGTTGGCAGCGTTTTTTTTATACTTTAATGCATTTTCGGCACACAGAATAAGATGTAAGTGACAGAAGATTGAGGAATATATAGCTACGTTACAGCACTTTGCCTGGTCTGAGGTGGCGAAAGGCTACTCAGGCAAAAGAGGTCATTTTCAGTAAAATGTGCATTTTAGTGAATTTGCAGACTAACGTCTGTTCGCCAGAGCAAAAATTCGCCTGGCGATAGAATGACAATCTGTTTAGCTAGCGAATTGGTGCCTGCTAGTAAATTGCCAATGTCCCTGCGGACGGCTACTCTAGTGAGTTGTCGTTACCGTTAGCCACTTTGCACCTTAGTAAATCTGCCCCCAAGACTTGTGCATTACATTAATATTGATTGCCTGGGAAGTTAAGGTATGGTGGCCACACTGCTTTAGAAATTTGCAGGACTGATGCATGTTTTTCTGCTTTGGCTCAGTATATAAACATAGTGATTATGTTTAAAAGGGGGTACCTAACATATTGGCACCTCTGGTTAATTCCGTTTTCCTCATCCTTTAAGTGGAAAGTTGAAGTCCAGGGGGTGCAGATGTACAGAGCCGAAAAGTTTCAGTGAGTCTTGAAACTGACCTGAAGTCTGAGCATGGACCTTTAGTTTACTATACGCAGCGCCGATTCTAATGAAAACGCCGCCTGAGGCGGCTCCTTAAATGCCGCCCCTCCCCTCGCAGAAACACTAGTGCGGAGAGCGCAACTGCGCTCTCTCGCACTAGTAAAGCCGAATTTCCGGTCTCAAAACCGGAAATTCGGCTCTTTAAAGTGACAGGAGCGGCTTTTTGCCGCCCCTGGAAACGTATCTGGCGCTGCCGCCTGAGGCGAGCGCCTCAGCTCGCCTCATTGGCGGAGCGCACCTGACTATACGCCAAGTCAGGATAAAACAGACTACACAAAATGCAGGTAAAGCATAAAGCAGATAAGGGAAGGCTGCAGAAAGCTGCCCATACTTACTGTATCTATAAACTGTATATAACGTATGCATGTATGTACAAACATACAGTACATGCATACATATATACTTAGTATGTTGAAATAAAATGGCTAATTTTCAACTAAGTATCCACGTGTATTTATTTAATGCCACCATGACTCTAAGGGATTGCTCCTTTTATTTGGCACATTAATAACAAGTGCAGAAGCTGGGGAGTTCACCTTCACAAAACTTTTTGTTTCAAATGGTGCATTGCAAATGACTGTTTTCACTTGCTTTCTATTTATTCTTGTACTATTTTTCTAAAATGTTTACATTTTAAATATAAATGATTAAATTGCAGTAACAGTGTGGTAAGTCTGGTTGCCAACTCTCTAAACTGTGACTCTAGGATTTCTCTTAGTGGTTAACCTAGCAGGATAAGTAACAGCATTCTGGTGTTGGCACTGGGCTAGGGATGTGATACAGACACACGTGGTTTCCTTTCCAAAGAAATCACGTATCATAAAAAGTATGCAAAGTGTTATGATTTGGGTAGCCAAGGATAAGTACAGTATGACAGTGCTTTATTAGCAGAGTCATGCAGGCATTACATAACAGTAAGCTTTCACTTTTAAGCTACTAGGAAGTATGCACAGTATAAGTCTGAGCACAGTGACATCTACATGCCATTTGCATAAACACCACATATTCCCCCTATAGTAGGAAAGCATTTGGACAAATGTAATAAACAACAATGCATCTTAAAGCAATAATATACATTATTCACATAACATATTCCTGGGTCCATGCAGGTAGTTTTCTGATTCTCTCAGTACGCCTTATAGGTTCACTTTCTGCAGGCCTATTGCAGTTGACATCAGGAGTAGGAAAATGTCCTTCATCAAATGGAGCTTCTCCAAAGTCATATCTAACAGGAGCAAGATGACTTGCATTCCATATGCGTCCATCAGATAGATCATATGTTTATGGTCCTCGCTGGCATCTCACTTCAAGTGGTGTAGTAAATTAAAATTATCCTTGTTTCAGTATTCCTGGTTTCTTAATTCTGACTAAAGATCCAGGCTGAAAGTGTACCTCTCTGGCACCACGTTTTCTGTCAGTATAAGCCTTGCATTTGGCTTGTTGACGTTTCACAATGTCAGCAGTAGATGATTTTGTAAGCACCGTATTTTGTGAAAGTTTGATGTTTGCAACATGTAACTTAGTGTGCATCTGTCTGCCATGTAATAATTCAGCAGGAGATGATTGGTTTGTTGCATGGTGTGTTGCTCTGTAGTTATGTAGGAACTCTGTTGTAAATAATTTCCAAGTAAGATTTGCTGTCTGCAGTGCTTCTTTCAAACTTCTGTTGAATCGCTCGATTTCTCCATTTGCTTGTGGGTAATACACTGACGATTTCCTATGCACAATATTCCTCTCTCTCAGAAAGAATTCAAATTCATATGAGACAAACTGTGGTCCGTTGTCTGATATTTACTCCTTTGGATTAACTTCTCTGCTGAAGACTGTAGACAGAAATGTTATTCCTGGAGCTGATGTTATATGAGAAACAAATGCAATTTCACGCCATTTACTGTTATAGTCTATCAAGGTTATAGCAAATCTACAATCTATAGGAGCATCTGTAAAAGGACCGACAATATCAATAGCAAGTTTTTCCCATGCTGAATCAGGAAATGGTACTGGTTTTACATCTGGTCTCAACTTAACTTTGTGTACAAAGTTCTTTGCGTGGCAGGCACTGGTGCTGTAGTAATGAGACCATCAACTAATTGTAGGTTTAATGCAGCAAAGAGATCCCTTCCAAGTATAGCAGTACACTTATTCACAATGTAAAAGTCACATTTTGCAGTATTTGATTCAAATTGTACAGTCACTGGCAAGCAACCAAGCACAGGGATTGGATCCTTTAAGTAACTGACCAGTTTCAGGGCAGGTGCAACAAGCGGATCTTTTGCAAATCATTTCAAGAAAATATCCTTTGGTAGTATAGAAACAGCTGAACCTGTATCAAGCATCAGGTTAATGGAGTGTCCCTTGTCAGCAGAAGCAGCACTGACACTGACAGTGCAGATAAACTTGTCTGGAATAAATGTACCAGCTTTATCCACAATTAATACTGTGACATTTGTAGTAGTGACTTGATGAACATCTTTAGCAGAACTACGGCAGATCTTAGCAAAATGTCCTATTTTTTTGTTTTTGCGACACCGTATAGCTTTTGCAGGACATGTAACATGATTTGAAGTGTGTTGTGTTGAACCACAGAGAAAGCAGTATTTTCTATTTGTATTTGCTGCACGGTTTTGCGGTGTAGGTGAATCCCTTTCCTTATCACTGTGTTTGGCCTGTGACTGTGCATTATTAGGCCACCGTGTTGAATTCACAATCTGTACATTCCCAGCAGTTCCCTGACTGAGAGTTTTAGCCTCTGCCACTGCTGTTCAATTTGGCTAGCAACTGTAATAGCCTTTGCAAGGGTTAAATCCTGCTCTATATGCAGTCTCTCTCTAATGCGAGGTGAGTTGTTTTTTCCACTATTTGGTCTCTTAGCATTTCATCTGTTAGAGTACCAAACTTACAGGTAACAACCAGCTGTACGATAGCAATAGCAGTAAGAGCAGTTTCATAAGTCTCATCAGGTAATGGAAATGTATAGAATACACGCTGTCCCTTTGTTCCCAGGCAGTGACTAAGTAAAACACTCTTTCTAGCAGCAGAAATCTCCCCTTGGTCAGCAACAATAATGTAATTTTCAAACATACGGATCCAAGCAGTAAAAGGTATGGAAAGCTCACCAGGGTTTGGAAGAAAAGGTGCAGGCTGCTGCAGAGGTAGAAGAGACATCTCGTTGTGAATCTGTTATGTTTTGTGTAGCCGAGGATGAGGAGAGTATAAAAGTGTTTTATTAGCAGAGTCATGCAGGCATTACACAACAGTAACTGACACTTTTAAGCTACCAGGAAGTATTCACAGTATAAGTATGAGCACAGTGACATCTACAGGCCATTTGCATAAACACCACACAAAGCAGAGCTTGACTGGATGCCAGAGCCTGAGCACCGACTAGGTATAATTTACAGATGCAGAATATAGTCTGTGCTAACCTGCAGCTCTGCCAAACAGAAATCATAGTAATTATGAGTGATGCCCTTCTTGGGAAAACTGAGTCATGCATAATGCTTTTCACAAGTAAACCATGTCTAATGTATTGGTAAAATAACGTCATTGTTTGCTTATAATAACCATGGGATCTGCCTGTTAGTGTGTAATATGTACAAAATAGGCACAGTTTGTTTTCCAATTCACATGGATCTGCACCCATCTGGGACTGGAACCCAGCAGCGCAAATAAAAATAAATATTAAGAGCATTAATCCGCCACTGACAATGCTTTAAATGCAATGAAATACTTCAGTTGTGATTAAAGGCTGGTCAGGTTGTCATGTAAGTATATAGTTGTCTTTAGAGCTATAGAAAGGACTGCTCACCATATTGGACCAAATTCAGTTCAGTGAGAAAAAGTTATCTCATGGTTTATCATGTGAAAAACCACAAAATTAAATTTGAGGACTAAAAATGTCTCTCCTTATTCACTTCCAGTTATTTCCACATAGACTTTGAGTTTTCATGTAATAAACTGTGAGATATGTTTTCTGATACATTTTTATTTATTGTTGATTTATTGATAAATTCCACCCCTAATCCCTACCAGTCCCTCCCATCTGTTCCACTTCCTGCTGGCTGAATTCTCTGGAAGTTCAGGGGAGCCAGCAGCACTCAGCACACTGCACAGTAGGATAGGAACCAATCAGCAGCTAGGCTGACCTGATAGGGAACTAAAGCCTGTCCTTGCTTGTGTGACTGCAGGGCTGTGATTGGCTGTCCCCCTCCTACCGTGCTTCTGGCAGGAACCAATAGGACATGCTCACCCCTCAGTTGAAACACAGATAGGGATAGCAAATCTAATGGGAGTTCCAATAAAGGAGCCATTTTTTTAATAATAATAATCAGTTTTAGCCAAGAGTGAAACCAGAACCATATATTATTCATTATCGCCTACAAGATAGTTGGGGATTAATTTTTCTTATGTCTCCTCAAAAGAGCTGAACAATACACAGAAAAACATAAATAACAAAATAAAGGTGGGTGGTATTGATTCAAACTTTCATATATACCAAATTGCCTACAATACAGATGACAACAAATCCAAACACATGTCAAACACAAGTAAATAGTAAATACATGGTAGAAATTTCTTTATAAATAAAATGGTTGCTTAGGTTTCTGCAACAAACCTAAGCATCTTTGTCCAGGACCAAGCTCCGCATTTTAGTGAATTAACGTTGTCTAGCAAATTTTCGCCAGGTGAAGTGTAGCGATGGGTGCGAAGCAGTCGCTGGCGACTTTTCGCTGGTTAGTGAATCTGCCCCCTAGAAACTGTTCTGTACAAAATAAAACCAGCGGTTGTTATATCATAGCAGTATTGACTAGTTTTCTAAACTCTACCAATGAAAATTCATTACAGAACACATAAAAATCTATTATAGTATAATGTATACATGCTCCATTTTGTTTTAGTTTTAGAGCACAACAGTTGATTGTGTTCATAAAGGAGTGCTGCTTCATTTTTAGGCACATTTTTTTAATATTACAAAACGGCATCCACTGCAGAAAGTGTTGTTGTTTACTTGGCAGCCTTGGAAATGGGAAAATGTAAATATATTAGCTATTGTTATTAAAATCTAAAGGACAGCTACATTGCACAAGATGGGGTTTTGCCATTGGCCTTCCCTATTGCATCAGGCCTATAAATACTGTACAGGAGACTTTACAAATGCAAGTGCAGTGTGCAAAGTCTGAAAGTATATTACCATGATTTTTTACCCATAATGCAGAACTTTTTCCTATAATTCCAATGTAATTGTGGCTACACTCCAAGTTGCAAATGTGTTAAAATAAACATAATTGCATTTTGGTGCTAATTTGGTGCATGTTGTGTCTAGCACAGGCTGCGCAAACTCAAAATCTCATTTGTATCTGACTGACTGTGTGCCGTTTGGTGCGCCTACTGGGGATACATGGAGCTACTGGCAGATCCAGGGAGGTGGTGCTCCATGGTTCCAATGTACGGAGTTATGCACCATTCATCAGAAGAGGTAGTATGGTTGCAATGGTAAGAAGTGTGTACTTAATGAATTGCACCCCTTATGCTTTTAGTGTAGAGTTCTGGTAGGAATAAATCACTCTCTGTGGGTTGAATCCAGTACAGCTGGAGATAATTCAGAAAAGGGTTCAGGAAATATAAGTTTCCACTGTCAGATTCATGAGCAAACAAGTTTCTGTAAAGAAAGCTACTGGGGAATGCTAAAGGGTGACATTCCCAATGTTTTCAAGTTACATAGTTACATAGTTAAATCAGGTTGATAAAGTCCTTCAAATTCAATCCCTCCAAATGAAACCTAGCATCCATACACTCACATAAACTATATACCCATATCTATACTAACTATAGAGTTTAGTATCACAATAGCCCGATATGCTTGTCCAATAAATCATCCAAGCATTAACAGAATCAGTCACAACATCATGCGGCAATGCATTCCACAACCTCACTGTTGGATATATTACACTATGTTTTCTTTTGTGTTTCTTAGCAGTGGTTTTTGTTTTTAAGTTTTGTTTTGCCCATTGACTTCACGGGATCTGCAGACAATTTTCACAATACATGCTGCTATGGGAGAAAATCATGCTGAGCACTGTTTTATTTGCATATAGTAACAGTCATGCAATGTTTTGTAATACTGTTTACCAAGCTGACTTCATGCACGGTGACCTTTGGGCCATTAAAATGTTCAAATACGTTTTCTAAGAAACAGTTCTGTTTACAGGCCTGCACTAGGATACTAGGATAGTCCTGGAAATTCAAGTGCTCAAACAGCCCACTAAATAGTGACTGTTTATGGCATCTTACAGCAGCCCCTCTGGAATTTGCCAGAATTTACAGATTGCCAGTCCTCTTTATATCAGTAAGTTTATACCAGAACAATGAAAGGAAAATAAGGCATGTGCCTAATATAGGGCTGCATCTATTTCATCCAACAATGCATTTTTTTTATTTTAACAAAAGAGAAATGTAACATACAGACAACTTCCAAAGCATAATATGAGCATGGCAATTCTCCTTTACATTGCTTGAACATTACACATTTACAATGTAATTTATGTGTTATCCTTAAAGGTGGACTAAACCCTAAAAATTAAATGGCTAGAAATTTTATTTACTTATATAACTTACTGAACCAGTCAAAGTGGCAGATTCACTAAAGGACAAAGTGGCTAAAGCTAGAAACTTTTCACCAGCGTTTCCATCCACAGTGACATCGCCAATTCACTAACAGGCGCCAATTCCCGAGCGAAAGAGACCGTCGAAATTGTTTGTTCGCACTCTATCGGCAGCCGACTTTTTACTCCGCAAATTCAGTAAAGCGCTAATTTTACTGAACTATAACTCTTTCGTCAGAGTTGACTTAACCACTTCAGACCAGGTGAACTGCTAAAATGAAGCTAGATCTTCCTCAATCTTCTGTCACTTACATCATATCCTGTCTGCCAAAAAAGGATTAAAGTTGAAAAAAACGCTGGCGACTTTTCCTTTTTTTAGCGGGATTGCCTACAAAAGTCCTAACTTGAACTTTTTTTGGGTAACCGGTTTTCTCCAGACATTTCATAACATATGGAACATTCCTTTTACAGTGGGCTCATGTGTAGGGCAATATATTAACTCTCTTGTCTTTATTAAGGTTTATTAAGGTCTTTATTAAGGTTCCCTGGCACAAACGAAAACTCGCCAGCGTTAAGCGCCCAGGGCGCAACTTCACATATTAGTGAAATAGTGTAGTGGTAGCGAGTTTGCGCCTGGTGAAGTGGGGTGATGTGTGCGATGTGTGCATTGTGTGCGAAGCAGTCGCTGGCGAGAATTCGCCCTTTAGGCAGGGGCAATCCTGGCCCCTATGCCATCTGAGGCAGCAGCAGTTGCTGCCACCCCCCCTCCCCTGTTCGCTTACCTTTTTGCACCTGAGGGGGTCCACGAGGACAGCAGAGAGGGCCAGTACGCTAGCGCAGAGAGCCTAACTGCACTCTCTGCACTAGAAGAGCCGAATTTCCAGTTTTCAAACCGGAAATTCGGCTCTTAAAGTACCAGGAGCAACATTTTTGCCGTCCATGGTACCTAGTGAGGCAACAGCCTCAACTTGCCTCATTGGCGAAGCGCCCCTGCCTATAGGTTCAGCTTCTCTATAGTAGTAATGATCCAGGCCTTCATACTTGTTTCCCATCTTGGAATTTGTTTTCAGTGGGCTGTGAGCAGCTGTTGAGAAGCTGAGCTTAGGGGTCATTGCAAATCATCAAGCAGAAAATGAGGTCACATATGCTGATGCTGATTTCCATTCTGTGTACTGTATATTGTGAGTGGGTCCCTAAGCTCAGTAAGTGACAGCAGCACAGAGCATGTGCAGTGAATCAGAAGAAAAGAAGATGGGGAGCTACTGTGGCATCTTTGGAGACACAGATCTTTACTGCTAAAGGGCTGTGGTTGCCTTGGGCTGGTACAGAAGCACAAAACAAAGTACAACATTTCTACCTACTTCTTTAGCTGAGCTCTCCTGTAAATTACTTATATTGCTTGTTGTAAGTTTGGTCACTCATAATTGGGAATGATGCAATCTTTCAATCTGCATATATAAAAAATCTTACAGGAAGCTTTGCACAGGCAATACGTGGCTGCCCTCAGTTCTCTCAGAACATGTATTTCAGGGGGTGACACCTTGTGCCAGTGTGCAGAAAATATATGCAAGCAGTCATAAGACTCCTGCCCACGTGGATTACACCCTGAAAGCTTTTCAGACAGTGGAGGAGAATACGCAGTAGATGTGTGGACTTCCCCTGTTTGCTTTATAACTGATGTTCAAAGAGAAAGTCTTACGGTACCAGTCCTTACCAATTAGATATGCAGGAGGGGGCAAAGAAACCTTGAAGGCTGAAAGCCGAATGTAACACAAAGTCTTGTAAACATGTTGCAGTTTCCATTTGCTAAAGTTGCTTAGGCTGCACAAACTACTAGACCCATACATACTGATAGAACACTGTTTGTGCAGGATAACCTTCGTTTTAGTAAATATTTATAGAAACACCTGGTTATCTTACATTTTATGGTGGTTTACCTAAATAACACTGACGCCTACAAGGAAATTGTTAGGAGATACATTTCGGTATTAAATCTGGTTTATAATGTGAAAATACTAATTAAATTATATTTTATTACACTATAGTATATCATGGGGCATAATAAAATGAATTAAATTAGCTCTTCTGAAAAAAAAACTAAAAATAAGGGATTGTGTTACCAAAAGAAATTCTTACCTAAGCATTGTTAAGATACAGCTTTGGTTTTATTACACCTATAAATCCTCTGAATTGCTAATAGATTAGCCACAATAGTGTAAGCTAGAATGGTATATTTATTCTGTAGAATGCTTTACCATACCTGAGTAAACAGCTTTAGAAGCTCTCTGTTTGTTTAGGATAGCAGTTGCCATATTAGCTTGTGTGACATCACTTGCTGCCTGAGTCTCTCCCTGCTCACTTATAGCTCTGGACTCAGATTACAGCAGGGAGGGGAGGAGGGAGAAGGGAGGGAGAGAGGATCAAACTGAGCAAGCTCAAATCCATGCCCTGTAGGTTTAAGCTAAGAGAAGGAAGTCTGATACAGAAGCCCATGGGGCATATTTATCAAAAAATGAAGTTAGAGATTGCCACAGTCATTTTGAGTGAAATTCCGCAACTCTCCATTAATTTCTAAAAGAATATTTATCAATGGGTGAAATTGAAAGTTCATACGCCTTTCAAAATGCCATAGGAATGAAGAGAGACGGGATTTCACTCTAGCGGACTGTGGCAATCTCTAACCTTTTGATAAATATGCCCCCAGTGTACGCAATAGAAGAAACAAAATATGGGGGGTATATTTATTAAAGCGTAAAGTTAAAGATCGCCAAAGTCTGCTTTTTGAAAGGTGTATTTATCAAAGGATGAACTTTCGCTTTCACCTTCACCCATTGATAAATACTCTTTTAAAAATCCCATAGAGATGAATGGAGAGTGGCAGCCGAGTCTGACTGTTTCCAGAATTCAAATGGGGGTCACTGATGCCATCTATAAAACAAATGCTCTGTAAGGCTTAGAACCAGGCATCAAAACTGTGACACCGTTACATATTGCTGACTCCACAAAGAAAACATATATTAAAAGAGGTTAACGTGTCCTATATGGGTATGAGATCTGTTATCTGGAAACCCATTATCCAGAAAGCTCCAAATTACAGAAAGGCCATCTCCCATAGACTCCATCTGAATCATATTTCAAAATTTTAAAAATGATTAACGTTTACTCTGTAATAATAAAGCACCCTTGTACATGATGCCAACTAAGATACAACTCATCCATAGAGGCAAATAAATCCTTATGAGTTTATTTAATACTTAAATATTTTTTTATTATTTATTAAGTAGACTCAAGATATAGAAATCTAAATTATGGAAAGATCCCTTGTCAAGAAGGTCCGAGCATTCTGGATAACAGGTCCAATACCTTTACCTGGCAATGTGAATGTGTTCACATTTAGAAATGCTAAAACTTACAAGACAGTGACCACAACCTAGAGATGGGAGTCCTCTGTTAACATGCCCATGTCTTACCACATATTTTAATTATGTAACAGTTAAAGGCTAACTGAGGTGCTATATTCAATCCAGCAAGGTGGGGTTGTAGTAGCATCTGGATGGTTGATAAGCTTTGAATATATATATTATCACAGGTCTTGTATCTGGTCTGGTACAGGTATGGGACCTGTTATCTAGAATGCTCGGGACCAGGGGGTTTCCGAATAAGGGATCTTTTTGCAATTTGGATCTTCATACCTTAAGTCTACTAAAAAATAATTTCAATATTTCATAAACCCAATAGTTTTTTTTTTCCAATAAGGATTAATTATATCTTGGGATCCATTATCTGGAAACCTGTTATCCAGAAAGCTCAGAGTTATGTAAAGGCCATCTCGCATAAACTCCATTTTATCCAAATATTGCAGATTTTTAAAAATGATTTCCTTTTTCTCTATGATAATATACTACCTTGTACCTGATTCAAACTACAATAAAATTAATCCTTATTGGAAGCAAAACCAGACTATTGTGTTTATTTCATGTTTACATGATTTTCTAGTAGACTTAAGGTATGAAGATCCAAATTACGGAAAGATCTGTTATCCAGAAACCCCAGGTCCCGAACATTCTGGATAACATGTCCCATATCTACGTATATTGGGACATTTTGCTGTATGTAGCAGTGGAGTTCTATACGTGAATAGAGCTACTTAGTATGACTGTAAGAACACAATTACAAGATCTTTATTAGTAGTTACCACTGAATCATTGTGCACTTAACATATTGATTCACTGGTCACATGTTTTACGGGAATACTTAGTGGAGATATGCAGCATGACTAACATTTACTAGTACAAATATGAATCTGACAGAAGTATAGGAAAGGTTTATGTGTCAGAATATAATAAACTATGAATGAACATATACAGGAAACCTACATGGAAGGCGTGTTTCTAATTCTAACACCCAGGGGGGATATTTATTACAATCAGAATGCCAAAAATCCGATTTTTTTTTTTCTGGGATTTTTTAATAATAAAAAATGTCCAATCGTGGATTCTAGTTTGATCGTACATGTTTCATTAAAACGGTCAGATAAATTCAGACTGATAAGTAAGGCCCCAAGTATTAGCTTTACTGTATGGCACAGTTACAGAAGTGTTCAGTGATACTGTGTTGCCAAGTTTGGGATAAACCAACAAAAGTGGCAAATGAAAGACAAATGGAATCTTCATAGCTATTCAGAACACTTTAGAAATTGGGCTGATTAGACACAGACTATGATAAGACAGAAGAAAAAGTTGGGCAAGCTAAGCAACTCTGGTTTTGCATCAAAGTATTAGGGCTGAGAAACACGTGCAGATTCGGGGAGATTAGTTACTCAGCGACAAATCACCTCTTCTTCGGGCGACTACTCTCCCTGCAATGCCTTCCCGCCGGCGATTTAGATTCTAGCCGATGGGAAGGCATTGCGGGAGACACACCTGGAGATTCGGGGAGATTTAGTCGCCCGGCGACTAATCGCCTCTTCTTTGGGGCAACTAATCTCCCTGAACTGCTTCCCCGTGTCTTCCTCCTGCTATAATGAAAAAAAGGCTGCAGCATGGCACTCACGGCGCTTAGTTTTCGAAAGTCGCCCAAAGTTTCCTCGTGAGGCAACATTGAGAAAACGAAGTGCCGCTTCATCATCACAATCTGGTATGATTGCCGTAGAGTTGAATAAGGCCCCAACCATATAAGGCTCTTTAATCACTGCACGGTCAATGTGGGGTAAAAAAACAAAACTTTTCTCCTATATTGGCCTTATATGACAGGTCCTCTGATCCTTCATGATCCCAGAGCTACTATAAATACAGCCCTCTTTGAAGAGGAAGCACCTTCCATTTATTTTTTACGTTAAAGGAAATTCCATATAATTGTCTTCTTCAAGGATATTCCATTTATTTCCCTTTTATCATGACTATTCAACACTTCCCAAAAGGATTCTGTGGATGACTAATACCTGCTTCCACAACTGGTTCTGCCAGTTATCTAAAAAACACAGCACCCAGAATACTTAACAAGAGAGGAGAGATTAGCAGTTAAAATTGGTTTTTCGCCCTTGAGTTAACTTGGGGAGGCAGATTTATCAAGGTATCGAATTCATGTGAGTTTTTTTTAACTCTGTTAAATTCAATTTTCTTCTAAATTCGATTGGGGGAGGTTTTTTTTTTTTTAAAAAAAAAAAAAAAATCGAATATCTAAAACTAAGACGATTTTTCCCGAACAGAAAACTCTAAACTAATTCAAATCGAATTCGACCAAATTTGATTTGAGTTTTTTTCTCCGAAAAAAAACTTGAATGTCAGGAAGGCTACAAACATCTCCAAATTAGTCACTGGACCTCTCCTATTGACTCATACATGAATGTCAGGTTTTAGGTGGCAAATTCAAATTCGAATTCTTAAAGTGCCAGAAAATGAAAATCAAAGTTGAATTTTAAATTTTTTTTTAAAAGTTTGGAAAATTCCCTAGTCGTATTTGACAGTTTTGACCATAAAAAAAATTCCAAAAATCAAATTTTCAATTCGGCTCTTAATAAATCTGCCCCTTAGTGAGATGTAGGGAGTGATATTCTAATACATTAATTTATTAGAAGTTGCCTTAAAGTGAACCACCTTTAATACACTTGAAGAAGATGCATTTCACAAAAACATGCAGAACGTATAGTTCATCTGTTCACAATGCCTGCCTTACCCAGTCAAGTCCACGTGCTAATAAGGCAAAGAGAAAACCTAAGTATTTTGGGATGGTTTTGATGTAAGAATATGAATTTGTTGTATGCAACTAAGCACTTGCTTGGGGTGCTGTCTGTAATATGGATTATTTAATCTTGTTTTCTTCTAGAAGTTGTCCAACTTTTAGATTTGGAGGGTCATACATTATTGCATTTAATTGCTTGAGGGCAGTCCAACACATGGAAATGTTTCCTTAATATCATCCCCTGTTTTAGTACAGTGAATGATAACATCGAAAGCACTCACAATAAATAGACCATACACCTAACACAGTAAAGTAGTTTCCAGTCATTTCCTTGATCTGTGTTGCCATCCTACCCTTCCAGGCAGCAATTTGGAAGTTAGAACGGGAGATAAATAGTGAAGGGCCTATACATATTAGCAATAAATATTATTAATATTAGAGTCCAGAAAAAGGCAGAATAGGAAGAAATCATGAGAAAGAAAAAATGAAGACCAAATGGAAAGTTGCTTAGAATAGGCAATTGTGTAACATACTAGAGGGGTTATGTAACCCATAGCAACCCATGGGTCTAGTAACCCATAGCAACCAATCAGCAGGCAACATTTACTAATCAGCTGTTTTAAACCAAAAATGTATTAGTTGCTATGGGTTACTAGACATGGGCAAACTTAAGACTTTTTACAACATTACCCATAATCCTTAAAAAATAACAAATAATATGGTAAAAAAAAAAAGTTAAATTCTCCCAGTCACCAGATTCCCAAAAATGGGAACTAATCACTGGTATGTTAAAAACAAATTTCTATTAAAATAAATGCTTTCAATCTCTGTACATAATTCTGAACCTTGAACATGAGAATGAGCTGAGAATCATAAATAGGTGCTTATCTTCACATCTAGGTATTAATCTCTGCATTGCACTGCTTACTATTATTGCTCTTGGTTTTTGCTTGGAACAATATATACTTTTTTTCCCCACGAAATGCTAACGGTGCAGATAACTAAACAAACAATGGTTGCACGTGGTCTTTCACCCTCTCTTAACATTTTATGTTTTTATGATTGCTAAATGTAATTGCTAATCACTTCGAGCGACTTCGGAAAATGAATCACCGCATGTGATTAGCTCCGGGGTTTTATTTCATTTTAGCCGGCACAGAGTCAGGGAAGGCGTTTGGGGAGATTGGTCGCCGCAAAGACGAGGCGATTAGTTGCCATGTGACCAAATCTCCCCAAAAGGGGGTTATTTGTTTTAATTATAATGCAGAGAGTGATACGCTGAGACAATTTGCAATTGGGTTTCATTTTTTCATTTCATTTGTGTTTTTTGAGCGACCTAGTTTTTAATCCAGCAGCTCTCCAGGTTGCAATCTCAGCAATCCAGTTGCTAGGGCCCAAATTACCCTAGCAACCATACACTGATTTGAATAAGAGACTGGAATATAAATAGGAAAATGCTTGTGAGTGATAAAAAGTAGCAATAACAATAAATTCGGAGATGGGAGATGCCCTGGGATAATTTTGGAGCTGTTTGCAGCCTTCCTGACATTCAAGTTTCTTTTTGGTCGATCCTATTCACCCGAATTCGATTTTATTAATAAATTTCTAGTTCATGGGAGTTTTTAAAAACTCACATGAATTCAAAATTTGACCTGTGATAGTGATCTCTGACTTCACTCTTTGATAAATATACCCCTCAAAGTTCACTTAAAGGCAAACTATCCCTTTATTTCCTCTACAGAAGTACAAAGACTGTTGCACTACCAATCTGTTACAAGTTAAAAAAAAAATCCCATAAAAGTCATATCTGATTGGTTGCTATGGGTAACTATACTACTGCAATTTAGCAATTTTGAGTAAATCAGTCCCACAGTCTTCTGCCAAAAGACTACTACACCAATCAGACAATAAACCAATAGCTTTAATCAGTTCATATCAGTCCCTTGTCCCAATGCCATTTGCAGTCCAATTTCCGATGAACTGACTAGAATACATTTCCTGAGAACTCAGTTAACCAGTTACAGACTACTGGAGGAGATAACAAGAACAACATGTTAACTTCCTACATATAATGGCCTGGCTGCAATTATTATTATCCAGTTCATATAACGCTACAATAATTTCTGTAGCCAGTGCTGGACAATAAATGGGAATATACACAGGGGGAATGACTTAGGGGCAGATTCGCTAACTGGTGAATTTTTGCCAGCGTCCATTTTGCACCCAGCGCAACACTTCGCCAGGAGCAAATGCGCTTACACTACACCAATTCACTAATATGCGGCGTTTCTTCTGCTGGTGACGTTTCGCTAGCGTTAGCATTCATTTCTGCGTAGCAAAAATTCGTTAGGGATCTTGCGCTCAGGTCCATTTGCATAGGGCGGGAAATTTAAAGTTTTATGGAGGTCTTTATGTTAAATTCCACTTCCACATGTCCAGGGAACCTTAATAAAGACAATAGAGGTATTATAATGCCCTACACATGAGCCAACTGTAAAATGAATGTTCCATATGTTAGGAAATGTCTGGAAAAAAACGGTTCCCCAAGTTTGTTAGGACTTTTGCAGGCAATCACGCTGAAAAAAGGAAAAGTCGCCAGCGTTTTTGAACTTTGATGCATTTTCGGAACACAGGATATAATAGAGTGCGAATCACCGCTAGTGTCTATCTACTTCACTAGCGAAGTGATGCCTGCGCCCGTTAGTGAATCTGCAAAGTCCCTGAAAACGGTAACTCTGGTGAATATTCGCCAGTGTTAGTCACTTCGCCCTTTAGTAAATCTGCCCCACGGTATAAAGATCCAAATTACAGAAAGATCCATTATCACAAAAACCCCAGGTCCTGAGCATACTGGATAACAGGTCCCATACATGTACAGTATATGTGTTTTTGGAACGTAACAATAGTTTCACAAGTATAAAAAGTTTATTATATTTGAAGATACTGTTCTGCTGACCGGCTCCATGTTTGTCCACTTAGGGATCTGGAATTCTTCACTTGGATTTAGCTGTATTTCCTGATGTTAAAATGGGATTTGATGGATCGTTTGGTGAGTATATTCCCTCAATCTTTTGTTCTTGGGGGTCTACTTACTGTTGTACTACCTAGGGCAGTAGCTTTGTGGGTATATAGGAACTGATATAAATAAGGAACAATCTTTGTAAAGCTCCATGTAAGTGAATTTATAATGGATAAAGGCTAATAAACAAATAAATATAATCAGTCTAACTCTCCCTGTTTAACAATGAACTTTGACAGCAACAATGATTTTAGATTTCTGTGAAAGTAGAAAAATGCTTCCTTGAATGATGTTCTGTGTCTAATCCATGTAATAATGCGCAATATGGAAAATCCCTGCAATTTCCTCGTTCCTTGTAAAAAGAACCAAATATACTTTTCTTAAAAAATGTGACATTTCCCAGAATTTATTGATTTCCGGTGACCGAGTGCATAGAAATGTCCAGATGTGGATGGCACAGAAAGGTGATTGCCCTGTATACATTTACTCCCTGATCTCTCAGCATTATGAGAAGGGAATTTTCAGTCGTGACCCATTAATGCAAATGTAGTCGATATACATCTGCCTTCTTAGTTTCTCTCCTTATTTGACAAGGTCAGGCCTCCTGGCCACTATATCTACTCTAGAGTTCAGATTTAATAATACAAATCTACCATTATAAAGTGATATTCTTACTTAAGTATGATTATGGGATTTGTTAAAAAATGATTTCCTTTTTCTCTGTTGTAATAAAATAGGACTGTGCACTTGATCCCAGCTAATTATAATATAATCAATCCTTATTGGTGGCTAAACAATCCTATTGGCTTTATTGAATTACTGTTATTTTGTTTGTAAACTTGAAAGTTTGGAGATTCAAATGACAGAAAAACACCTTATCTGGGAAACCCCAGGTCACAAGTATTCTGGATAATACAGTAGGTCCCATAGCTGTATATAAACTTTACCCATGTTAATAGTGCTACCAGGATATATGTAGCCTCTAGTGGGTCTGTTGACATCATGAATGAGTTATATTGGACAAATACGGAGCCGGTCAGCAGAACAGTATCTTCAAATATAATAAACTTTTGATACTTGTGAAACTATCGTTACATTCCAAAAACACATATACAGGTATGGGACCTGTTATCCAGAATGATCGGGACCTGGAGTTTTTGTGATAATGTATCTTTCTGTAATTTGGATCTTCATACCTTGGGGCAGTTTTACTAAAGGGCGAAGTGACTAACATACATGTATCGAATTAATGACACACCGAAAAAAACAAAATTTTCCCTCATATTGCCTTATCACCCAGTATATTGCTGAATGAGATTAAATAGAACACATCTTATTGTTTTATCGCATAGTCTACCTCTATTGCATTAGTAAGTCAATGTGCCGGCTTTTGATCCTTTAATCCACTATGTACCGTCCACTTATGTTTCTTGCTGTAATAGCCCTTCCCCAATCTATGTACAAGTATAGGATCCCTTATCCAGAAACCCGATATCCAGAAAGCTCTGAATTATGGAATGGCTGTCTCCCATAGACTCCATTTTATCCTAATAATCCAAATTTTTAAAAATGATTTCCTTTTTCTCTGTAATAATAAAGCAGTAGCTTGTACTTGATCCCAACTATGATATAATTAACCCTTATTGGAAGCAAAATCAGCCTATTGGGTTTATTTAATGTTTAAATAAATTTCTAGTAGACTTAAGGCATGAAGACCCAAATTACGGAAAGATCCCTTATCCGGAAAACCCTAGGTCCCGAGCATTCTGGATAACAGGTCCCATGCCTGTACTTATATTTAATATTGGTATGGGATCCATTATACTGAAACCCATTATCCAGAAAGCTCTGCGTGAGCTGGCGGCTTTTCGCTAGCGTTACTTACATTTGATTGTGAAGATGCACTAGCGTTCGTTTCTGCCTAGTGAAACTTCACTAGGGATCTTACGCTAAGGTCAGTTTGCATAGGGCAGGAAATTTAAAGTTGTAGGGACGTCTTTGTGTTAAATGTTGGTGCATACACTTACAAATTCCACTATTAAAAACACATGTCCAGGGAACCTTAATAAAGACAAAATAATTATTTGAATGCCCTACACATGAGCCCACTGTAAAATTAATGTTCCATATGATTGCAAATATATGGGGAAAACCTGTTACCCAAAAAAGTTTGGTCTTTTGAAGGCAAACAGGCGGATAAAAGGAAAAGACTCCAGTGTTTTTTTTGGACTTTGATGCATTTTCGGCTCACAGAATATGATGTAAGTGACAGAAGATTGAGGAAGATCTAACTACTTTTACTTCAATGCACTTCTGAGGTGGAGAAGGCAACTCTGGCAAAGAGGCAACGTTCAGTAAAATCCATATTTTAGTAAATTTGCAGAGTAGCATCCGTTCACCAGAGCGAAAAGTCGCCTGGCGATAGAGTGGGAATTACCGCTAGCACCTGTCTGTCTCTTTTGCTAGCGAATTGGTGGCTTCACCCGTTAAATCGGCAATGTCCCTGCGAGTGGCAACACTGGCGAGAGAGATGGAAGTAAATCTGAAACCCATTATCCAGAAAGCTCTGAATTACAGGAATGGATTTAAAGTGTTAGGAGGAAAGTAATCCTATGGGTTAAAGTCATATCCCAAAGAGACCATTATAAGCGAATTGTTCTAATTTTTTAAATTATTTCTTTTTTTCTGTAGTAATAAAACAGTAGCTTGTACTTGATGGTAACCAAACGACATATGTAGCCGATGTAAGGTATGGATAACCATATTACAGAAAGATCCCTTATCCAGAAAACCCCCAGTCCCAAACATTCTGTATAATAAATCCTATACCTGTGCTACTGGTAAATTCAGGAATATTACAAAACTGAATAGCCCAGAAGTCCTATAAAGGCAAAGGTAGAATTGCCCCTTTAAATGTACAGTATAGGTTTATACAGTGTTTGATATCAATTATGTATCAGCTAATACTTTATTGCAATGGTTGTTGATTGTAAGTTTCTGTTGGGAGTACGATTTTGAACAATAACAGGAAGGTTTCTGGCTTGGCCTTATATACGACAGTTGGTTGGATTGGACTTTATTGGGATCCATTTATTTCCAGCTGTCAAATGGGGGTCACTGGCTCCATCTAAAAAAACAATTTCTCTTTAAGGCTACCACTTTATTCGTATTGCTCATCTTTCTATTCAGCCCTCTCCTATTTATATTCCAGTAACTTATGCAGATCAACGGATGGTTGCTAGGGTAATGTGGGCCCTAGCAACCAGACTGCTGAAATTGCAAACTGTAGAGCTTCTGAATAAAAAGCTAAATAACTAAAAGCAATTGCAGATTGTCTCAGATAATCACTTTCTACATCATACTGCTGAACAAATATGGCAGCCCTTCACAGAGTAACATGGGGGATCAGATAGGTAATGTAAACGCATCAGGCAGATACTTTTATGGTAAAATTACAGATAGCATGTAAAGACAACGTTATGATAGATGCTAAAAAGTTTCATCTGTGGTGTCAATATCTCTTTAAAACTCAAAATATATCTCAACCACCATATTGAGATAGATGACAGCACATGCACAAAACAACTATAACTATACTCCCTCTTTTCTCCTAAACATATCTGTCCATTTATGAACAGACAAGCAGCAGGGAAAGAAACATACAGATCTTAAAATGTGCATATAAAAATAACGAGATACCAGGAAATGTATTTCTGAATATTTCATAATAAATTTTATTAAAGTTAATTACTTAAAATGTAATTAAATGGGGCTCTGCACAGCAGACGAATATGTCAAGGGGTTATCAACCTTGTTGCTTTGTGCAAACGATATTTTTTATGTAAACATTAAAAAGTCAAGCGTTCAAGTTTCATTCCAAAATACAGTTAAATTGCTACAAAAATAAACTTGACCACAGTTAAATAAGGTTTTCAAAAAAAATAATCCACAGAAGTGGCGTTTGTAACGCGTTTTTGTATTTGTGTCCAAGGTCGTTAATGCCCTGTGTTAGATCCGAAATGGGAAAGACTTTAGGTAGTCCTTTAACACCCTGTTTAAGGGGATGCTGTCCAGGTTTTGCCTCCCAAAAGTGTCTACGATGCTTTTCCGGCAGAGATCTTGCAAAGGTCGTAACCGGACTTTCCTTAAAGGAGAAATCAGCATCTTTTTGGGTGAAGTCATGTAATGTTCCACCAGCTGTAAGAGGCAACTGAATGACTCTTTGCTGCCATCTAGACTGAATTTCCCAGCATGAAACTTAATCCGGATGCTGACAGTTTCCTTGGCAGTTTTAACACTGATTGCAAAGAAACAGTTCTTTTGCCTACTGTCCCTGATGAGGAAGGTACCTACGGGCTCCAATTTTAGCTTGTTGTGAGCCATGATGACATCCATAGGTCCCCAGTAGAAGCCACAGGTATCCAGCATACTACTGGTCTTGGTGATGGCAGTGAAATCCGAATGCGAGCGGAAGGTGCGGAAGTGGGTATCGCTGAGCAGCAAAGCAGGAGTGGCACGTCCTGGGCTGGGATGGAATGCTCTGGCAGGCTGGATTTGTGAACGATCAGAGACTGAAGCTTCCAGGTGCGGAGATCTTCTATCTGCAACTGCATTATCTGCTTCCACCTTACTGTGTGCTACCATCCTATAGACTAGACCAACCTATGTGGTCTTCCATAGCGTCTGTTCCACCCGCACTGCTGTAACTCTTTAGTGGCTGTTCTGCAAACAGAAAAAGGAAAAGGCACTTAGTGTAATGTAAATATGACCCCCCCACACATAACTGACAGAATGCATCAGACCACACATGTATGTAAAGATAAATAGATACCAAATCATGTATTCTGCTTACCAATACCTCTCTGTGTCTCTTAACACATACAGAATATCATGTTCCAATGATCTAAATTCGACCCTAATTTTGCTGCCAGTGCAGAAAAATGAATGAAGGCTATCAACTATCTGGGAGCTCTGGAAATAAATATGATAAGGACGGGATATTGAAGCTTATTAAAGCT
This sequence comes from Xenopus petersii, assembly GCA_038501925.1. Lineage (NCBI taxonomy): Eukaryota > Metazoa > Chordata > Amphibia > Anura > Pipidae > Xenopus > Xenopus petersii. Next base: position 32,804,148 of record CM076689.1, on the reverse strand, counting down.
ATAAAAAAAAAAAAGCCTGTGATTTCACAAGAAGTGACGTGGTTTAGCGGCTTGCAGAATTCGGCCTCATGTGCGCAATTGGCATTAATAGCAGCTTTCTATTTGTGTCCCATTGCCGACAGTGAGGAGGAGGAGGAGTTCCTGGTAAAGCCAAAGCTGTTGCTCAGGGCTTTGTGCCAAGGTCTAGGAAAATGCTTGAAACTAAATTGCTTCCTATCGATAGATGTTTTAGTGTCTTCTACAGTCAGCGTGGTTCAATAAATCCTACTTGATTGACTTGACCTCCCCTGCGCCTGTTTTTTTTTTTTTTTTTTTTTTTTTTTTAGAATTCAGCCCTTTCGTCGAGAGCCGGGATCTACTTATTGACTGCATCAGTAAATGCTCCAGGAGCCAGAAGACATTCGAGAAAACAATTCCCCACAGCCATTTTTACAGCTAATCCAGCACACAGACATCGATTTCAAAACAAGCATTTCAGCTGATTGCAGTTCCTCTGAATGGGCCGAGGCAGAGCAGTTCCATTGTACTGTAACTCAGAAGTGGAATTCTATGGAAGCCTCCCTCCCCCTAGCACTTAACCTATTCACTGCCTTACACACCCTTCAGCTCAACTCATATACACGTTTCACCACCGCTATAGAAAATAAAAGGATTATTTCGCTACGAATTTAAAGCAATGCTACTGCCCTTATGAACTACAACTCCCATCATCCACAGCAGGAGAAGCGCTGCTCATCGGCTGGCTTAAAGGCAAACTAAAACAGTGCCTTTATACTACATAAAATATTTAAACCACAGTGATAGCCAGCTGTTGAGTAAGATCGAACTGATTTATAAATACTGAAAGGAAACGTTTTTTTCCCCCTGCAATATTGTCCTTTTGGCCCAGAGAAGACAAAAAACCTTAAATTCTGGCCCGTTCTTATTCAGCCGATTTTCACCGAATTTTAGGTTTTTCTGGTGCACCAGATAGACATCTTTTGTAATTTCAACTGTATTCAGATTCCAACTGCTAAAGGGGATGCTGGGAATTATAGTCCGGAAAGTGAGAGTGCTGTAGCCATAGTAACAAGTCTACTTGTAGTCCAACAACATTTCATATCGGAGTATATAATTAAAGGCTTAAAAAAAAACAAACCACACATTACCTAAAAAGGTGTCATGTAATTATGTTAATGAACGACACAAGCTTGTCATTTTCTGATTAAAATAGCCTCCCATGTGCACATTCCTGTTACACAGTTACAAGGAAAGGGCTGACTTACGTCAGGAACAGTGTGTGCCTTTCTCTAGAACTCGCCATTTGCCTCATGATTACCAAGGAAAAGCAGCAGCTCCTGGAGGCAAAACCTGTCATTAGCACAACTACAAAGGTGTCTTGTTCCTACCCGGCAACGCTTACTTTGCTCTCACGGCTAGGGAAGATGCTTTTTTTATTTAGTTATTTGTATATCTGGGTTAGACTTTAGCAGCCGTTCTAGAATGTACCATGTGTGAATGTAAAAGGGGGAGATTCTGCGCTGCCATTATCTTTGGGTTCCCTCTTCTCCATTCAATCTCAAACACATCTCATGCCCCCCCATCTCTTTCAATGTCTATTTCACCTGCCAAAACGGAATTCCCTATGAAATGAGAACCAGTGTGTGATAATGTTGGGGGAATAGGGGAGTGTTGTTGGCTGCCTCTGTGCTCCCTGCTTTGCTGCACGTGAATAACGACAGGGCGCATGGGGTATTCAGGTGGCGTGTCCCAAGATGACTTCTGAGACAACATCTGTGAGCAGGGGACGCTCTGGGAATTCAGTTACAAACATTCAGGCGTCCAAATGCCCAGAGGGAAATGCTGTCCCTGTAGTAGATTTTTCACAGCATCAAATACAAGGAGCCAATACAAGGGGCCCGATACAGGGTCCCCAATACAAGGAGCCCAATACAAGGAGCCCAATACAAGGAGCCCAATACATGGAGCCCAATACATGGAGCCCAATACATGGAGCCCAATACATGGAGCCCAATACAGGGTCCCCAATACAAGGAGCCCTATACAGGGTCCCGAATACAAGGAGCCCTATACAGGTCCCCAATACAAGGAGCCCTATACAGGGTCCCCAATACAAGGAGCCCAATACAAGGAGACCAATACAAGGTGCCAAATACAAGGTGCCCAATACAGGGTCCCCAATACAGGGTCCCAAATAGACTGTTCCCAATACAAGGTGCCCAATACAAGGAGCCCAATACAAGGTGCCAAATACAAGGTGCCCAATACAGGGTCCCCAATACAAGGAGCCCAATACAAGGCGCCAAATAGACTGTTCCCAATACAAGGAGCCCAATACAAGGAGACCAATACAAGGTGCCAAATACAAGGTGCCAAATACAAGGTGCCCAATACAGGGTCCCCAATACAAGGAGCCCAATACAGGGTCCCAAATAGACTGTTCCCAATACAAGGAGCCCAATACAAGGTGCCAAATACAAGGTGCCCAATACAGGGTCCCCAATACAAGGAGCCCAATACAAGGCGCCAAATAGACTGTTCCCAATACAAGGTGCCAAATACAAGGTGCCCAATACAGAGTCCCCAACACAAGGAGTCCAATACAAGGTGCTTGTAACCCAGCTAATGGAATATGGGAGGCCTGTTGTCTCTATGAGAATCAGATAAGGGGCTGCTGTTTTTATTCTGAAGAGGAATTAGCCTTTGGTGATACGAGAGAAGCAGTGTGAATGGAAAGGACAAGTCTGCTGCTGCAGCTCAGAGAATGGGGTTCCCTGGACTTGTACAAAGTGAATGGCAGAAACATTGGTTATTTGTCCGCTGGGGGGGCTGTATAGCGGCTGTCACTTCAACAGGCAGAAACTATTCCACCCCCCTAAGCTTTACTGATTACCTGAACCCAGCCATCAATAAGGCACATTCCACTATAGAAAAAAGGGGGGGCAGCATTGCCGGCCTTGATCTCGCTTTGCCGCATTATCACATTCGCAGCGAGCTGACAAGCTTCAGTGATCCCAAGCAGCTGTCTGACACCTGAGCCGATGCTTACCTATGGATTGTAATATCCCTGGCCGACAAATCAAATCCACAGCTTGTCCGTCAGTAAAGTATCCAAACGGGAGCAGAAGAGCGGCGGTGCTAGTGCCAGGGCTGCCGGCAGTAAGAAGAAGCATAATCTCGGGCAGAATCCAGTAATTGTAATCCCTTCGAGCTCCTGCGGCTCAGCTCTGACTCGCACCAATACCTCGCTCACTGGCAAAGCCTGCACTCTTATTGTAACGCAGCGCCCGCCCTCCGCTTCCTAGAGCCCGCCCCTTATTTCTTTGAATTGAAACCCTCTTGTAGAGAATCCGCCGCTGCAACTACTTTCGCTTTCTATTCAGCTCTCAACTTCTGGGAAAGAGAGACAGACACACACACAGAGGCTGCGGCGGCTGAATACAAAGCTTTTGTAGTGCGGCCCTCGCGCTATTGTCACGTGACTGACTGACTGGTTTATTCACAGACCTGCACTCTCTGCTCTTTAACTTTCTTTTCCAAGAAAACAGAAGTACAAAGCAGCCTGGGCTGTGCTGCTAAACAATCCCACAACTAGTCATGACAGGAATAGGAAAGCAAATGCAAGCGCACCACCATTTTTTGGGGTTCTTTCAAATGGCTAACTTTTTACTCTGTTATAGAATGGCTAATTCTGAGTAACTTTCCAATTGGCCTTTTTTGTTTTTATATAGTTTTTCAATTATTTGCCCCAGTCTTCTCACTCATTCCAGCTTTGATATGGGGGTCAGTGACCCCATGTAAAAAAAAACATATGCTCTGTAAGCTCGACGCGTTTATTGTTATTGCTACCATTTATAGCGCCTCTCCTATTCATGTTCCAGTCTCTAATTCAAATCAATGCACGGTTGCTAGCGGAATCTGGACTCTGTGAAACAGATTGCTGAAATGGCAAACTGTGGAGCTGTTGAATAAAAAGCTAAATAACACAAATATTAAAAATATAAAGCAATGAATTGTGCTTAGTGCACACAAAAACCTTACTCTACTATACCAGGGGTTGCTCCCTAGCAACCTCCCCCAAACACCACTTCACTGTAGCACCAGTTATTTAATGATTACATTTGCCACATGGCACTCTTGCCTTTGTTATGAACAATTTTAGACCAGAATAAATGAATAAACTCAAAATAGTCAGACTACAGAGTACTTCTGGCTCACCGTTGCCAAATACTCATAAAAGGGAAATATTACACTACTCAGGAAGTAATTTGACCACATTACACCACAGTTACTCGGAATTTGCAAAGAAAAAAATGAGATCACTACACATTTCATTAAAAGGCTTCTCAGTTCCTCTTGCTGTTGATACATTGGTTCAGGGAAAAATAACCAGATCTCCACCATTGTTCCCCTGCTCCAATGTTGAGATAATCAGGAAGTATCGGCAGCAGGTGAGCCACCCTCTTGGCCAGACGACAGAACAACAGCCCTATGGGCAGCAAAGGTTGTCTGAGAGAACAGGAGGATCTGAAGTCACCAACTTAGATAAAGAGAAACCTCTGAGTTTGATCAGAAGAGTTAGCCACTGAGAACACTAGTGACTAGTGAGTAAGCTACTACTGAGTAAGGCATAAGGATTCTACAGGGACAGGTCTCATGTTTTTACTTGCTGTATAGCAGCAGCTACCTTAGTCTAAGGAAAGGTACTTTGAGGAATGTAGGTACCTAACCTGTGACTTAAGAAGGGGAAAAAGCATGGCGCAAAAGACTGTTCTATGCCTTTAAATTGCCATCTGGGAATTGTTACTTTAAATGGAATATGTTAGCAAATCAGCTTGTGTTATTCTAGCAAGCCAGACAGTAGTTTTGCACAGGCTGGCCTGATAATGGGCAGATCTGGTGTGTTTGGACCAGCAGAATAATCTTTTGGCAGGTTGTGGGCTGGATTCCAACCACGCCCTCTAAGTTCGGAAAAAACCTGGGCCCTGCCGACCCAGACCTGCTCCCTGGCCAGAAAACCTGTGTGCTGACCCCTATCACAGACATAAAAAGAATAAGGTACACATGGGTTGGTGGAGGGTGTTGCAGCTGGGGCAGGGGTGTTTGTGGGCCCATAAGGCGGAGGGCCTAGACCCTCCAGACTGACCCTGACAGCCCCACCCTGTCAGTGTGCGGTTATTTATATATCTATCTACACTTGCCCATTTGGTGATGTCAGAGATGGGTGGGGCAGGCGCGGGTATATAAGTAAAGATAGTGCACTGTGTGGTGAGAGGGTGGCCATACAGGTTCTGCTTGTCACACTTTCAAGATTTTAGGGGTCATTTATGCTGGAAAAAGATAGCCGTTGGCCATTACTTTGCACACTGCATTCTTTTTATCTTGGGTACAAGACAATCAAAGAGTGCTATAACATAACGTGAAAAGTAAATAGGCAATCATTTTCAGCAAAGTTTGGAAAAAGGGTTCCTTTAACTCAAGCACAGGTGGTTCAGTTAGCAAAGCATTTGTAAAAGTGAAACCTCTCATTTCAGCAGAAGACACGGCATTTCCCTGTGGCCAACCTCAGTCTGCTGTGTGGCAGTTGGAGGATTCGAGGATTCGTACGATTTTCGGACCGTATGTGGAGAGTCCCGACATTTTTCATACTGCGGATATCAGTCATTTGGTCGATCGGATTTCTGTCGGCTGCCGATAATATCTCTGCATGTATTGCTGATCATACGATTTTCAGAGGGCGACTGTCACTAGCTTTGGTCGGACATAACTTTCGTACGATTGCTGTCAGGGGCAGAACATCGGCTGATCTGTTCTTTTGTACTTTATTTGATTGGAATGGTTAGTGGCAGGTCTATGGCCATCTTAAGTGTCAGATTCTCCAGCCCTGGAAACAAACGATTGAGGAACCGGCAAACAGGAGTAAATGCAAAAGGGATTAAGCCGTGTTTATTGGGTCAAATGATACACATTGTTTCAGGGGCTGGCCCCTTCGTCAGGTGATGAAGGGGCCAGCCCCTGAAATGTGTATCATTTGACACAATAAACACTTAGGGGTTAATCCCCTTTTGCATTTACTCCTTTGTGCCGGTTCCTCGATCGTTTGTTTCCAGTGGATTCAGGGGAGGGCCGTCTCCCTAGAGGACTGAGCACCAGATTCTTTAATATAGGAGGGCCAGGGAGTGCGTTCACAATTTTTGCTACTACGAGGTTCTCCAGCCCTACCATCAAATATTTTTCAAATGTTTAAGGTACTATACAGTGTAAGCCAGTAAAAACATTGTAGGGTAAAACTTTTCATGCAAAACATAACAAAAGTGGTGTAAAGATGATACTTTTATTGGCTGAGAGGACAATCACGACAACTTTCAGAACATTTCAGTTCCTGAAACCAGCTTTGAAAAGGAACTGAAATGTAAAAGCTTGCTGTCTTTATCATGTCAGTTAGCCACTAAAGGTATCACCTTTACACCACTTTTCTGGTGCAAATTGGGACACATACAATGCACAATCTATTTTGGACACAGTATGCATTATATGAAGTGCTGTATAGAAAAAAAACTCTTCACGTTCCACCCATATTGAACAAGCCACTCATCACATGTATTGAGCAAACAAAGATGTATGTTCAGGTGTACATGTATAGCTTTGGAAAAGCCCCACCAAATGACAGATGTTTTCTTGGCTGTATTGGGGATTAGGTTCTTTCACAGTTTCTCAGTGCCTCCTTCTAAAAAAAGAGGGGGTTTATTCCCTTGATCCCTCTTCTCCACCCTATTGGTCAAAATAAATATAACAAACAAAACAGGGAAATGAAGAAAAACCTACACAGTTGGGAAGAAAATTACTAAGAAAAGTTGCAGGGCTAAATTCATGTTCAGACACCCCTTAACCTCTGGCAATGTTTAAAATAATATAAACATCTTAATCCCACCTATAGCTGTTACCCACCTAAGCAAGAGGGATTCAGTAAAAAATATATATCGGTCCTGACCCATATACAAGACACTCAAAGATTGATTCCAGATCGAAGAGGAATGGATAGGTTCAAGAAACTGTTATATCTTGAAACTGAATGGATTTTTGTTTTTGTTACTAGGTTCCCCTTAGGGTTGAACAATGAGTATGATGTATCTTGTTATTTTTGATAAATAGTGCACAATAGATCTAGATACTCAATAGGTTATTAGGTAGCCCATGAGACTAATCTATATAAGTATGATGTATTTTACTATTATTATTCCTATTTATTGAGTGTTCTATGTGTACAATTATAGATATATATAGGTGTTAAATTGATTTTATCATTATTTGGGTGTATAAACATGGCACCTTAGAGGGAGGCTAAGGTGCACCAATAATGCACCCGTTACCTCATGAATGGATGTGGCATCAGTTTGCACTTTTTATTTGTGACTGGTTTTTCTGTCTAGCAAAGTGATTTGCTAATTGGATAATTGAAAATGTTCTTTGATTGGTGCACATTTGTTTAAATACCGTGTGTAGAGCTCTGTATAGATAGTCTATGTTTGTAACATATTTGGACACCTGCCCGTCAAACATCTCATTCCAAAACCACAGGCTATTAATATGAAGTTGGTCCACTCATTGCTGCTAAAACAGCCTCTGATATTATGGGTAGGCTCTCCACTAGATCTGAAATTTTTTTTGTAGAACTTGCTTCAATTCATCCATAATAGCATACTGTATGTGAAGATCAGAGCCAGTCCAGGCTGGCCGGGTGCCTTATGTACCATTGTACCATTGTTTATATACATACAACATTTTGATACTCACTCAGTATGATGTAGAGACAGGTCCGGACTGAGATATAAAATAGGCCCTGCCATTTAAGGTACACAGAGGCCCAAACAGCCCAAACAGAGGCCCAAACAGCCCCCTACCAGCCCACTAAATACCGATTTTCTATGGCACCTTATAGCAGCCCCTCTGGCATTTGCCAGAACCCACAGATTGCCAGTCCGGGCCTGTGTAGAGAGTGATATTTTGATTTTGACGCAATTGGTCTTCATGTTTATTTTTAATATTTCACTTTTTGTTCAGCAGTTCTCCAGGGTAAAATTTCAATAGCTACCTGATTGCTAGGGTCCAAATTACCTTAGCAGCTTGGGAGTAGTTTTAAAGAGAGACTTATATATAAATAGAAGAGGACATGAACAGAAAAATAAGTAAGAAAAAGTAAGAATAACAATAAAATGGTAGTCTCGTAGAGTAATAGTCTTTTGGCTGCTGAGGTCAGTGACCCCCATTTGAAAGCTGGAAAGAGGCAAAAGAAGAAGGCAAATAATTCAAAAACTATAAAAAAATGAAGACCTGCTGAAAAGTTGTTTGGAATTAGCCATTCTATAACATACTCAATTTACCTCTTTCAGTAAAACTACAGTAATTAAATGCAGCCATGCTTCTATATTAAAACCTTTTATTTATTGAAAACCCTGCCAGTAACCCTACTAATTTTGGTAGTGATGTTTCCTCTGTGAGTACAGACTATGATAAATGTACTGCTCTGGAGAAAAAAGATTTAAACAAACGTAACCAGTTCCATCTTTTTGATAAATGCTCTAACTTAGTACTTAGGTGTATTATGTGTATTGTTTATTACATTTTCCTCTACCTATTCCAGTGTGTTAGTATTTATTATTTCTTCAAGCAAAGCAAACAAAAGTTAGAACAATAATGTTCCTAACAAATCTGTTTATTAGTGGTTGCACTGAATACTATATAACGAAACATACAGGATCTGTAATAATACATGTAGGCATCCCATGCTAATTGATCACATGGGTAATAGCCTCTGAGGAACTGTAATGTTTGTGCCAACTTGCTGGGTCCCAAGTTGCTGATAGAACACTGTTAGTGCTAAACTCAGTAAACTCACATACATTATGAGATCTGCAATATTCCAAGTATGCTGCACATATTCTGATTTAGATTTTGAATGCGGCATTCTTCTTTCTGCATTAATATGGTAGATTCTAGTACAAAAGGGATGCCAGATATCCGCCGTGCCTTTCTGTGAAAAACGACTTCAAACCAATTTTACTAAATCTATGGAAATGGGCAGCTCTTAATGTAGTTTAAGCTGGAAACCATTAAAAAAGCAAGTGCAATTAAATAAAACGCTGTAATATAAATAGTATACAGGGTGTAATTAAGCAGTGCCAGTCTCAGGCAATGATTACATGACCATCCCACTAACAGATGGCATTAAACTGTACACTACATAACAATATTCTGTTCTTATAATAACACGTTTCTGTTATATGATAGAAAAATCCTGAACCACAAAGACACACTATCACCCCTTAATTTTCAATCTTTTTAATGCATGTCTGCTTGGTGCAGAACACCCTTCTGCCAAAGCACCCATCTTGCCTGCTCTAATAGATCGTACACAGTTGTAGCCATGAAAACATGGGAACCTTATAACTACCAATAGCCTGGTGGCAGATCAAAGGCCTCAAAGCAGGTGCTTTTTTTTAATTCCAGGCTTGGAGGCAAGTTTTGATTGCATAAAAACCAAGTCCACTGCCAAAGAGAGCCTCCTGTAGGCTGACAGTCCACATAGGGGTTAACAAATAGCCAATCAAAGTCCTTATTTGGCAGCCCAGGAAGTTTTTGCATGCCTGTGTTGCTCCCCAACTCTTTTTATTTTTGAATGTGGCTCACGGTTAAAAAAAAAGGTTGGGGTCTATGGCCTCTTACAGCAGCCCCTCTGGCATTTGCCAGAATCCACTGCTAGTCCAGTCCTGAATAGCGTGGCTTGGCTTAATTAAAATGCTCAATTTCTGAAGTTCACACAACTGGAAACCATATTAGTAGAATAAATATCTTATGATGAAATTACAAGTAAGTTGCACTGGTCGAGAGGTTGACGTGCACATAATTATTTGTCAAATGCTATGTCATTATGTCAGTGCTAAATAAAAATCCCTAGCGTGTTGGGGATATAATCGTGACTGTGATATTTAAATAAAATCATGTAATTGAAAACTATTTTCATTTCAAAAACTTTCAGACATAAAAATGTAAAAATAACTTTACAGATACAGTAAATGAATAACCTACAGTGCAGAGAAGGAAAAGATGCCTATGACTTAGGCATCTACTGTGATAATTAATAAAATAGGACATTTACAAATAAAAGGGCTGGTCTAAATTTGAAAAAAGGAAGAGGTGTCTCTTCAGTGGAAATGGACAAAGTTGAGAACATACTGTATAGAGGGCAGATACTGTAAGATATGATTACTTAATTTTTGGGCTTCTCTTTTCCTATTCAAACAGAATTTGATCTCCGCCCTTTGTGATATCCTGGTTAGAATAGTCTTGTTTCTGTTATATTCATTTAGAAAAAAAAGTCAGATAACATTCTGGTGCTAATTTTTTTTAGCTGTTCTTATTTGTGAACCGTGGTGTATGCATATCCCCTATGTTAATGTAGAAAAATAAACTGTCCCTACATAGGCAAGTAGAGTAATATTAGTCCTCATATTCTTTGCAACTTGCAAGCAAGTTAGCAGTTTTCACTGGATGCCAATTACAAACTCCATTTTGCATTGCACATAACAGTCAGCCCCCACATCAAAGCCAACCCAACAGTGCAAAAGAAGCAGGCGTTCTCTCATACAAGTGAGTGAATGGAAAGACAAAAACTACAGGCACGGTTCACTTTTCATAATTTCCCTCATTTTTATAAATCACTTGTGGATGGATCATTGTTTTGCTTTTATTTTACTTCTAAAGCTGGCCATAGATGTAAAGATTTTTAAAAGATCTGATCGTCATTGTGAGACCACAATTATCTCGAAATGATCGTACGATCGAACAAATTGTCCATAAACTAAAAAGACCATTTCAGGGATATTGCCAGGAAAATAAAGGGGAGCTGCCTGCTTGTCCCTGCAAACATAGATAGATTGCACTGGGACCGATAAAGATTTTTTAACTTGGCCGATCAATTTTCTGACAGATTTCGGACGAAAAATCCTAAGATGTACGAACGTTTGAATCCCACTAACCGCACGCTAATTGGTCGGACTTCGCTAAAATCGGTCATTTGGCAAGAAAAATCTTTGCGTCTATGGGGATGAGTCTCAACCACTTTAATCATGAGAGTATGTGTAAATAAAGACTCTCTGTGTGAGATAAAGATACAGAGGGCTTATTTATGCACTGGTAATTTGATTAACTACCTCCTCCTCCCCCCACTGTTTCTGGGAAGAACCACAAGAACTTAAAAAGTGAAACTATTTAAAATTTCACATATAAATAGACAACAGGCAAAAAAGTATGTACAGCACAATGTTGGACTGGGCAGGTGGGACACCAGGAAAAAACTCAGTGGGCCCGGCCTTCATGAGCCCCACTGAAGCCAGGAGAAGGCCCCTTCTGTTTGCAGCCCCCAATGAGCTCTGAACACCCTAATCTGACTTTGATTTTACACACTGAACTCCTGAAGCTATACCTCTTAAGGGTAAGGGTACGTGCTTACGATTCGGAGAGATTTAGTCGCCTGGGGACAAATCGCCTCTTCCTCTGCGACTAATCTGAAAAGCCTTCCCGCCGGCTAGAATCTGAATTGCCAGTGGGATGGCACTCAGTTTTTCAAAGTCGCTCAAAGTTTCCTCATGAGGCAACTTTGGGCGACTTCGGAAAACAAAACTTCGGGGAGACTAGTCGCCCGAAGAAGAGGTGATTTATCGTTGGTGACTAAATCTCTCCGAATCTTCATGTGTGTCTCTGCTCTTAAGCGATTTTCCCCTTTTGTTCAATAGTACATTGTGTTCTTGTGCCTCTCACATTAAAATATGTGAAGCCTATTGTTTTAATAGGTTGTTTCTCTGTCATGGGTAGGGTTGCCACCTAGCCGATGTTTAACCGGCCTGGCCGGTAAAAATGATGGCTGATCCCAATGTTACTTAATAGGGAAAAAAGATAAATATATAGGAAGGCCGGTATTTTTTTCCAGAAACGGTGGCAACCCTAGTCATGGGTGCTAATGTCTTCACTGCAGTAGAGGAATATGAAGAATTAGATCACTGTATATTTAATCACATGCCAGAAAAAATACACACAACATGCTCTGAAAAAGACCAGGAAATCTTCTATGGTTGAAATTTTGCTTTACCTCTGCACTAGGATTGCCAGCGAACACTTGAAAGTTTAACCTGGAAATCCAATACAGGCCTGTTGTTAGCATGGTGTTAATTATTATTGTGGCAATGTATACTTTCCTAACCCAAGCCAGACAAGTTTAAGCATCTTTTAACTGCTTCAAGGACAAACAGTTGGACAGTGTGTCAAATGCAAGTCTGTGAAGGGTTTTGAACCAAATACAGTGATGGCTGCAAAAAGGAATGGCCAGTTAAGCTGACTTGAATCAATGGCTTTAACCCTTTAACCGCCAAGCACGTACGGCGTACGTGCTGGCGGTTCAGGGCTCAGGCTGCCAAGAACGTACCTCGTACGTTCTTTTGCAGCTGAGCCCTTCTCTCTGCATCGGCGGCTTTTGCCGCCTCTGCAGAGAGTCAGGAGGGTAGACAGCCCCCTGGGCAACGTGGCTGGGGGGCTGTCAAGTCGGATCTGCGACGCGATTGTCGCAGATCCGACTTCAAAGTAGCAGAAGCGCAATGTAAGCGCTGCTGCTGCTGGCTTACCTCCTCCTCGTCGCACCACGCGCCCAGTCACTTCCTGCTGCGCAGTAACTCTGCAGACACGCTGCCAGGAGTCGTCCTTCGGTTCCAGCGATCCTCCTGCTACAAAAACGGTAAGTGCACTTTTTTTTACACACTTACCTGCACTTACACATACCTACAGTACATTTATACACTTAGATGAACATTTTAGTAAAAATTTGTGTTTTTTTATTTTTTATTTTTTTATTTTAGCACACTTAGTCGATTTTGTACACTTATTTACACTTAATTACATGTATTTGCACACTCAGACAACTTTTATTAGTGCACAAATATGTATACACAAAAACTCACAAACAGGGGTTTTTTTTTTTTTTTACTTATTCATTGTACTGTTTGTTTTTCCTAAAAGCATGTTATTTTGACAGCGTGACTATTGGATAATCGATTTCGGCCACTAATTACGCTGCCGGATCAATTATTTTGTTATTTCATTGATTTACGCTATTTTTGTGGTTTTATTGCAATTTTATCCATGCATTATTGTTCCTTATGTATCTTTAGTATAGTTTTGCTGTTTGGTGCTTTGGTATAGAAAGATTTATTTTACTTAGTTTGATTCGCCAGAATATATGCTTTCCAAAAATATATGGGTTTCTGGGGGTCTTTTTACAGTTTTGGGGTCTTATGGCACATAACGCACAGTTGGGGCTCTCTTTTCTGCAGCTTAGTTGGCTAGCGTGAAAATTCATAGGCATGTTTTTCATTTGGGGTCCGTACACGCCACATACTTTGGTAAATCTATGCATATTGGGCATCAAACTATTTAGTAGACCTCTGACGTCCATATTTAGGGTGATTTTTCTTTATACGTAAAACATTGTGTGTGATAAATGCGGCAAACTGCAACAATTTTAGGCGATTTTCAGAAATGTAAAAACCTCTGCGTTTAGAAAAGCTTTGCAGTTTGGTGTAGAAAGACGTCTTTATCTTTTTTGGATTCGTCAGAATGTGTACTTTCCAAAAATATATGGTTTTGGGGGGGTCTTTGCTGTTAGGAGGGTCTTGAGGCATATAATATGAAGTCAAGGGTCTATGTTCACAGAAGGCGAATCGGCAGCGGAGAAAAATCATATGCACTATTTTCATTTTGGGTCCGCACATGCCAGCTGCCTTGGTATATCAATGCATATTGGGCATCAAACGGTTCAATTGACCCTTGGCATCAGTATTTATGGTGTTTTAGAATTGTATGTAAGAAATTGGGTGAGATAAATGCGGCCAATTGCAATATTTTTAGGCAATTTTCAAAAATGTAAAAACTGTTGCTTTTATCGCCAAATTTAGGAAAGGCTTGCGGCTTGGTACTTTGGAGTACAAGGACATGCATACCCAATTTGGATTCGTGGGAATGTGTACTTTCTGAAAATATATGGTTTTCTGGGGTGAATGCACTTTTTTTTACCTTTGCTCCCCCCAAAACTATGTATATGTGTTGATTTTGCAGTACCTGAAATGACAGACCATATGGGGGTCTTCCTTTTGGGGCCCCTATATGCCACGTGCTTGGGTACATCTATACATATTGGGCATCAAACTGTTCAGAGGACCCTAGGCTTTCATATTTGGGGTGATTTGTCTTGATACCTAAAAGTATGTGGGTAATACGATGCTGCAGGGTAGATATTTTGAGGTGATTTTTGGAAATGTCACCTAAATCACCAAATTTAGGAATGATTTGTGGCTTGGTACTTTGGCGTAGAAAGACATGCATACCCAATTTGGATTCGTTGGAATGTGTACTTTCCGAAAATATATGGTTTTCTGGGGTGAACTTACTGTTTTCTACTTTTGCCCCCCCCAAAACGATGTAAATTTGTTGATTTTGCAGTACCTGAAATGACAGACCATATGGGGGTCTTCCTTTTGGGGCCCCTATATGCCACGTGCTTGGGTACATCTATACATATTGGGCATCAAACTGTTCAGAGGACCCTAGGCTTTCATATTTGGGGTGATTTGTCTTGATACCAAAAAGTATGTGGGTAATACGATGCTGCAGGGTAGATATTTTGAGGTGATTTTTGGAAATGTCACCTAAATCACCAAATTTAGGAATGATTTGTGGCTTGGTACTTTGGCGTAGAAAGACATGCATACCCAATTTGGATTCGTTGGAATGTGTACTTTCCGAAAATATATGGTTTTTTGGGGTGAACTTACTGTTTTCTACTTTTGCCCCCCCCAAAACGATGTAAATGTGTTGATTTTGCAGTATCTGAAATGACAGACTATATGGGGGTCTTCCTTTTGGGGCCCCTGTATGCCACGTGCTTGGGTACACCTATACATATCAGGCATCAAACTGTTCAGAGGACCCTAGGCTTTCATATTTGGGGTGATTTGTCTTGATACCTAAAAGTATGTGGGTAATACGATGCTGCAGGGTAGATATTTTGAGGTGATTTTTGGAAATGTCACCTAAATCCCCAAATTTAGGAATGATTTGCGGCTTGGTACTTTGGCGTAGAAAGACATGCATACCCAATTTGGATTCGTTGGAATGTGTACTTTCCGAAAATATATGGTTTTCTGGGGTGAACTTACTGTTTTCTACATTTGCCCCCCCCAAAACGATGTAAATGTGTTGATTTTGCAGTATCTGAAATGACAGACTATATGGGGGTCTTCCTTTTGGGGCCCCTGTATGCCACGTGCTTGGGTACACCTATACATATCAGGCATCAAACTGTTCAGAGGACCCTAGGCTTTCATATTTGGGGTGATTTGTCTTGATACCTAAAAGTATGTGGGTAATACGATGCTGCAGGGTAGATATTTTGAGGTGATTTTTGGAAATGTCACCTAAATCCCCAAATTTAGGAATGATTTGCGGCTTGGTACTTTGGCGTAGAAAGACATGCATACCCAATTTGGATTCGTTGGAATGTGTACTTTCCGAAAATATATGGTTTTCTGGGGTGAACTTACTGTTTTCTACATTTGCCCCCCCCAAAACGATGTAAATGTGTTGATTTTGCAGTATCTGAAATGACAGACTATATGGGGGTCTTCCTTTTGGGGCCCCTGTATGCCACGTGCTTGGGTACACCTATACATATCAGGCATCAAACTGTTCAGAGGACCCTAGGCTTTCATATTTGGGGTGATTTGTCTTGATACCTAAAAGTATGTGGGTAATACGATGCTGCAGGGTAGATATTTTGAGGTGATTTTTGGAAATGTCACCTAAATCACCAAATTTAGGAATGATTTGCGGCTTGGTACTTTGGCGTAGAAAGACATGCATACCCAATTTGAATTCGTGGGAATGTGTACTTTCCAAAAATATATGGTTTTCTGGGGTGAACTTACTTTTTTCTACCTTTGCCCCCCCCAAAACGATGTAAATGTGTTGATTTTGCAGTACCTGAAATGACAGACCATATGGGGGTCTTCGTTTTGCGGCCCCTATACGCCACGTGCTTGGGTACACCTATACATATTGGGCATCAAACTGTTCAGAGGACCCCAGGCTTTCATATTTGGGGTGATTTGTCTTGATACCTAAAAGTATGTGGGTAATACGATGCTGCAGGGTCGAAATTTTGAAGTCATTTTTGGAAATGTCCCCAAAATCACCAAATTTAGGAATGGTTTGCGGCTTGGTACTTTGTAGTAGAAAGACATGCATACCCAATTTAGATTCGTGGGAATGTGTACTTTCCGAAAATATATGGTTTTCTGGGGTGAACTTACTTTTTTCTACCTTTGCCCCCCCCAAAACGATGTAAATGTGTTGATTTTGCAGTACCTGAAATGACAGAACATACAAGGAGGGGTCTTCATTTTAGGGCCCCTATATGCCACGTGCTTGGGTACACCTATACATATCGGGCATCAAACTGTTCAGAGGACCCTAGGCTTTCATATTTGGGGTGATTTCTCTTGATACCTAAAAGTATGTGGGTAATACGATGCTGCAGAGTAGATATTTTGAGGTCATTTTTGGAAATGTCACCAAAATCACCAGATTTAGGAATGATTTGCGGCTTGGTACTTTGGCGTAGAAAGACATGCATACCCAATTTGGATTCGTTGGAATGTGTACTTTCAGAAAATATATGGTTTTCTGGGGTGAACTTACTGTTTTCTACTTTTGCCCCCCCCCCAAAACGATGTAAATGTGTTGATTTTGCAGTACCTGAAATGACAGACTATATGGGGGTCTTCCTTTTGGGGCCCCTGTATGCCACGTGCTTGGGTACACCTATACATATCGGGCATCAAACTGTTCAGAGGACCCTAGGCTTTCATATTTGGGGTGATTTCTCTGCATACCTAAAAGTATGTGGGTAATACGATGCTGCAGGGTAGATATTTTGAGGTGATTTCTGGAAATGTCACCAAAATCACCAAATTTAGGAATGATTTGCGGCTTGGTACTTTGACATAGAAAGACATGCATACCCAATTTGAATTCGTGGGAATGTGTACTTTCCGAAAATATATGGTTTTCTGGGGTGAACTTACTGTTTTCTACTTTTGCCCCCCCAAAACAATGTAAATGTGTTGATTTTGCAGTACCTGAAATGTCAGACTATATGGGGGTCTTCCTTTTAGGGCCCCTATATGCCACATGCTTGGGTACACCTATACATATTGGGCATCAAACTGTTCAGAGGACCCTAGGCTTTCATATTTGGGGTGATTTGTCTTGATACCTAAAAGTATGTGGGTAATACGATGCTGCAGGGTAGATATTTTGAGGTGATTTTTGGAAATGTCACCTAAATCACCAAATTTAGGAATGATTTGCGGCTTGGTACTTTGGCGTAGAAAGACATGCATACCCAATTTGGATTCGTTGGAATGTGTACTTTCCGAAAATATATGGTTTTCTGGGGTGAACTTACTGTTTTCTACTTTTGCCCCCCCCAAAACGATGTAAATGTGTTGATTTTGCAGTATCTGAAATGACAGACTATATGGGGGTCTTCCTTTTGGGGCCCCTGTATGCCACGTGCTTGGGTACACCTATACATATCGGGCATCAAACTGTTCAGAGGACCCTAGGCTTTCATATTTGGGGTGATTTGTCTTGATACCTAAAAGTATGTGGGTAATACGATGCTGCAGGGTAGATATTTTGAGGTGATTTTTGAAAATGTCACCTAAATCACCAAATTTAGGAATGATTTGCGGCTTGGTACTTTGGCGTAGAAAGAAATGCATACCCAATTTGGATTCGTTGGAATGTGTACTTTCCGAAAATATATGGTTTTCTGGGGTGAACTTACTGTTTTCTACTTTTGCCCCCCCCAAAACGATGTAAATGTGTTGATTTTGCAGTACCTGAAATGACAGACTATATGGGGGTCTTCCTTTTGGGGCCCCTGTATGCCACGTGCTGGGGTACACCTATACATATCGGGCATCAAACTGTTCAGAGGACCCTAGGCTTTCATATTTGGGGTGATTTCTCTTGATACCTAAAAGTATGTGGGTAATACGATGCTGCAGGGTAGATATTTTGAGGTGATTTTTGGAAATGTCCCCAAAATCACCAAATTTAGGAATGATTTGCGGCTTGGTACTTTGGCGTAGAAAGACATGCATACCCAATTTAGATTCGTGGCAATGTGTACTTTCCGAAAATATATGGTTTTCTGGGGTGAACTTACTGTTTTCTACTTTTGCCCCCCCAAAACAATGTAAATGTGTTGATTTTGCAGTACCTGAAATGTCAGACTATATGGGGGTCTTCCTTTTAGGGCCCCTATATGCCACATGCTTCGGTACACCTATACATATTGGGCATCAAACTGTTCAGAGGACCCTAGGCTTTCATATTTGGGGTGATTTGTCTTGATACCTAAAAGTATGTGGGTAATACGATGCTGCAGGGTAGATATTTTGAGGTGATTTTTGGAAATTTCACCTAAATCACCAAATTTAGGAATGATTTGCGGCTTGGTACTTTGGCGTAGAAAGACATGCATACCCAATTTGGATTCGTGGCAATGTGTACTTTCCGAAAATATATGGTTTTCTGGGGTGAACTTACTGTTTTCTACTTTTGCCCCCCCAAAACAATGTAAATGTGTTGATTTTGCAGTACCTGAAATGTCAGACTATATGGGGGTCTTCCTTTTAGGGCCCCTATATGCCACATGCTTCGGTACACCTATACATATTGGGCATCAAACTGTTCAGAGGACCCTAGGCTTTCATATTTGGGGTGATTTGTCTTGATTCCTAAAAGTATGTGGGTAATACGATGCTGCAGGGTAGATATTTTGAGGTGATTTTTGGAAATTTCACCTAAATCACCAAATTTAGGAATGATTTGCGGCTTGGTACTTTGGCGTAGAAAGACATGCATACCCAATTTGAATTCGTGGGAATGTGTACTTTCCGAAAATATATGGTTTTCTGGGGTGAACTTACTGTTTTCTACTTTTGCCCCCCCAAAACAATGTAAATGTGTTGATTTTGCAGTACCTGAAATGTCAGACTATATGGGGGTCTTCCTTTTAGGGCCCCTATATGCCACATGCTTCGGTACACCTATACATATTGGGCATCAAACTGTTCAGAGGACCCTAGGCTTTCATATTTGGGGTGATTTGTCTTGATTCCTAAAAGTATGTGGGTAATACGATGCTGCAGGGTAGATATTTTGAGGTGATTTTTGGAAATTTCACCTAAATCACCAAATTTAGGAATGATTTGCGGCTTGGTACTTTGGCGTAGAAAGACATGCATACCCAATTTGAATTCGTGGGAATGTGTACTTTCCGAAAATATATGGTTTTCTGGGGTGAACTTACTGTTTTCTACTTTTGCCCCCCCAAAACAATGTAAATGTGTTGATTTTGCAGTACCTGAAATGTCAGACTATATGGGGGTCTTCCTTTTAGGGCCCCTATATGCCACATGCTTCGGTACACCTATACATATTGGGCATCAAACTGTTCAGAGGACCCTAGGCTTTCATATTTGGGGTGATTTGTCTTGATACCTAAAAGTATGTGGGTAATACGATGCTGCAGGGTAGATATTTTGAGGTGATTTTTGGAAATGTCACCTAAATCACCAAATTTAGGAATGATTTGCGGCTTGGTACTTTGGCGTAGAAAGACATGCATACCCAATTTGGATTTGTTGGAATGTGTACTTTCCGAAAATATATGGTTTTCTGGGGTGAACTTACTGTTTTCTACTTTTGCCCCCCCCCCCAAAACGATGTAAATGTGTTGATTTTGCAGTACCTCAAATGACAGACCATATGGGAGTCTTCCTTTTGGGGCCCCTATATGCCACGTGCTTGGGTACACCTATATATATTGGGCATCAAACTGTTCAGAGGACCCTAGGCTTTCATATTTGGGGTGATTTCTCTTGATACCTAAAAGTATGTGGGAAATACGATGCTGCAGGGTAGACATTTTTAAGTGATTTTTGGAAATGTCACCAAAATCACCAAATTTAGGAATGATTTGCGGCTTGGTACTTTGGAGTACAAAGACATGCATACCCAATTTAGATTCGTGGCAATGTGTACTTTCCGAAAATATATGGTTTTCTGGGGTGAACTTACTTTTTTCTACATTTGCCCCCCTCAAAACGATGTAAATGTGTTGATTTTGAAATATCTGAAATGACAGACCATATGGGGGTCTTCCTTTTCAGGCCTCTATATGCCACTTGCTTGGGTACACCTATACATATTGGGCATCAAACTGTTCAGAGGACCCTAGGCTTTCATATTTGGGGTGATTTGTCTTGATACCTAAAAGTATGTGGGTAATACGATGCTGCAGGGTAGAAATTTTTAAGTGATTTTTGGAAATGTTGCCAAAATCACCAACTTTAGGAATGGTTTGCCGCTTGGTACTTTGGTGTAGAAAGACATGCATACCCAATTTGGATTCAGGGGAATGTGTACTTTCCGAAAATATATGGTTTTCTGGGGTGAACATACTTTTTTCTACCTTTGCCGCCCCCCAAAACGATGTAAATGTGTTGATTTTGCAGTATCTGAAATGACAGAACAAACGGGGGGTCTTCCTTTTGGGGCCTCCTATGCCACGTGCTTGGGTACATCTATTCATATTGGGCATCAAACTGTTCAGTGGACCCAGGATTTTATATTTGGGGTGTTTTACATTGATACCTAATGATGTGTGGGAGATATGTTGCTGTAGAGTGGAAGCTTTGAGGTCATTTTTCAAAAAATTCACCAATTTCTATAAAACATTATAACTTTAGGAAACAATTGCAACTTGGTGGTTTGGAGTACAAATATATTTCTACCCATTTTTGATTCACCAGAATCTGTTCTTTCTAGTAATGGGTAGTTTTCTAGGGTAAACCTACTGTTAGCGGAATGTTTGGCCTTGAAATCAAAAGTATGCCGTTTGGGAAGTGTTGCTTTGGAAATTTGGTTGTGTACTGCTTGTAGATTTTGAGCTATACAAGTGAGAAATCTCCATAAAACTATATATATTTGGTATTGTCGCGTTCAGGAGACATAGACCTTTCTAAATCGGCTGTGTTCTCGTACATAAAATGAATGATGTTTCTGATATATGTGATTGTTCTTCGTGCAACATGATTTTTTTCATTTTATTTGACACTTAGAATCCAATATTTTATTAGAGAAGTAGAATTACACCAAAATTCTTGCATATTGTGAAAGTTCAGGTTGTCCTGAAAAAAACAATATATTGTTTTCCTGGGTTAACTAAAAGACCACCCCAGGAAAGGCCCTTAAAGTGAAAGAGTGCAAAATATCTAAAAACTGCTTGGCAGTAGATGTTCGCATCTAGGACAAAACGGCTGGCAGGGAAAGGGTTAATTATTATTTCTTTATATAAATACTGTGCAGAAGTGATGTATTACTCAGTGTTTGCATTATAAACTGAGTTGTGGCTTGGTTCTCCCAATCAAGTTACCTTCATCGGATTCACAAGTTAAGTCTTCTGGGGTGAACTCTAAAGTTGTTTTTAATTTTAAGTGAACTTTAAATTAAGTTTTATTATGTAACCGAATAAGCCTATAATTGGTATTGCGTGGCAAACAGATTGCCTGATATTTTTACATTTATTGTGTAGTGCTTAGATATATTTAGGACACATACTGTATTTACTTAGTGGTTTTCCAGTGAACTTCAGAGAAATACATATTGTGCGGTCTGTTTTTTTTTTGTTCATTTTTGTCTGAAATAGAAGAGTAATATAACATTTGTAGCTTGGAAAGAATCTCAGTTTTAATTTTCAATGAAACTTAGGAAAAGTATACAATAACAGCAGAAAGTTATAAAATAATTTCCGTGGAAGTAAGGGGCCTGTCTCTGTGTTTATATAATGTTTGTAACCAGGCCTTGACTAGGATTTAAAATAAACCCTGGGATTTGAAGTATCCAGAGGCCAAACAGCCCCCAACTGTAAATAGTGACTGTCTATGGCATCTTTCAGCAGACCCTCTGCCATTTGCCAGGATCCAATTGCCAGTCCTGGCCGCAGGGCTGATATCAGGTCACAGGGGGACAGTCCTCCCAGGGCCGGAGGATTCTCAGCAGTAAGGGGGGCCCGGCTGCGCCACAGTTAACTGGATTGCTGGGCCCCTTCATTGGTGTCAGCGGTAATTCTGATTGGCTGCGTCCCATGCATACGTTTAACGTCAGTACACACGGGTGCAACTCTATTTAAGCCGCCGGCAGCTTCAGGCAGAAGAGTGAGGACGCGTTACAATAAGGACCTGCTTCCTGGAGACCGTGCAACTTCCTGGAGACGGTGAAGACGCGGAAGACAACGCCAGAGGAAGAAGAAGACCCTGCAGAAGAAGTCGCCACTGGAGAATAAGAGGAAAATTTTGTTGTGTGGGGCCCCGTGATTTCTGATGGCGGCCCTGCCTGGCTGGTCATGCACGAGAACCACCCTGCTGTTACATACAGCTCAGTTTGTGTCCACACATAAAAACAAAACGCTGACCTAAAAATGAGCAGACCTGTTCCTGCAGAATAATGCTTAATGGCATGTACCAAAAATGAACTCATTTGGCTTGATGAAGTATATCTGGTGAGGCCACTTACCTCTAGATTAGGATGTCGGGACTCAAATGAAAGCAGAAACTGGACAGGTAGTGGCAGGACAGATATAGTCCCTGCGCTAGAAGTAGGCAGCAGAAGCATAAGCTTGTGTTACGATTGGTGGGGGGCAATTCCAATGAATTGGCACAGTGAAGGTACAGTAATTAGCAAGCAAGTTGGCAAGCATGCAGGTGGGTGAGTGGGTTGGCAGGAATGGTGATCAATGTCTTTGTCTTGGGTACTGGTACTACATGGCCCAGCTCTGCTTATTCCTATATTAAGGCACAAGGCACAGGAAGAATAGTTTATAGGTACAGGATATACACTAAAAGGCAGGGCTGACAAAAGTCCAATAGCAAGGTACCAAGGGGTTAAACAAAGTATATATGCAAAGTCCTGGGCAGGCCAGGCAGAGTTCAAGAATGATTAGAAGTCAGGCCTACAATTAAATATCATATCAGGACAGAAGTGTGCACACACAGTAATATGAAGATGGACCCACAGTCAGGCAATCATCATTGGAGATAGTGGGGCTTTAGGAGGCTGCCCTTCTGCTCAAATCTGAGTTCTCTGTGTCTGCTGCCAGAGGCACTATGTTGGCACTATGTGAGTGCAGTCACATACATACGCACATGTTGCAGTGCCAAAATCAACTCTGTGTGTCTCCAGGTCGACATAATTTCACAGCACCTTCAGTGCACTTTTGAGAGAGATGTCATTATCTGTGCTGGTCGCATAAGCAGGGCACAGTTGAATTTTTATCTGCTTGACTCTTTCATCCTGCACACTATGGAAAAAATAACTAAATTAAACCAATAAATAATTTGTAAAAGAATATGCTGAGCTTAAATGCTAAATTTCTGCACTCTGTATGCATGAATTCTTGGCATCAGCTGACTGTTTTGGCACAACAAACAGTAACAAGCATGAGCATGTGTTGAAGTTTAGTGTGCATACTGTCTTTTTTTAATATGCTTACTAAATGCCTGAGCGCTTTCACTTGCAGTAACCTTTGGTAAAATGTAACCACAGTGTCACCGGTTTAGCTGAAAATGGGTGAAGGGCTGTCATTATTTTCCCTTTTCTTTATAAGTTCAGGCTTTCTATAAGCAGCTTCATTTACCATCAAAGTTGGTTATAGTTCCTGAAACTGGTTTCTGATCCCACTGAGAGACAGTGGTTTATCTGTGTAGATTTCGCAGAAACCCTACCACATTATGAAAGCTGTAAAGAATCGTCCGTAAAGATAAAATGTGGTAAACTGGTCTTTGATGTGGTTTGTCTCAGCTCCCCTGAATTCACAGGAATTATTGTTTGTTTTCCTGCTACTACAAAGTCCATTCCTTTTGGCTGCAATTCCTTTCGGTATTGGCTTTTATTCAATGTAACTTTCATATTCTCTAGTAGCATAAGAATGAAACTATTTTCTATAAATGAAAATGTAAGGGATTCTTTCTTCCTATTACCATAACTATCAGATTAACTCAGCTGCTCATACGGGGAGGGCTCTGCAGAAATGTAATCTTTGGGAAACCTTTAAAGAACTAAAGCTTTACTAAAGAAGTAGGCTAGACATGGTGGCATAACTAGATCTTATGGGGCCCCACAGCAAATTATTTTTCGGGCCCCCAAAATGTCTAGCAGTTGACCTGTTTTACCAATATTTATTGAAATTGTATATGAATTAGGGCCTCATGGGATCCCTATACCTCCTGTAGTTACGCCCGTGTACATTATGTTTTGGGCTTCTAGACCAGCCCAAGGCAACCCCAGCCCTTCAGCAGTAAAGATGTGTCTCCAAAGATGCCCCAGTAGTTCCCCATCTTCTTTTCTGCTGATTCACTGCACATGCTCTACGCTGAGCATAGGGATCGATGCACAATATCCTGAATATATATATATATATATATATATATAAATATCACAATATAAGGCTTATTAGAAATTAATAGAGATAATTACTACATGGCAGCATTGAAACCAGTTCAACTAGCATCCAAATTTATAATCAGCCTTGTAGCATCAGTTTATATTACAGACAAACCTCATTTTCTGCTGGATAATTTGCGTCAACCCCTAAGCTTAGCTTCTTAACAGCTGCTCAAAGCCCACTGAGCATGTGAGTGTCGCAGACACTTTCCAAGATGGTGACCACCTAGATCCTGGATAATTGCTGCTATTGAGAAGTTGAAATGTTAGGCTGGAGCAATAAGTTCATTATATAAAATACAGCATTTTTAGCCATAGTCATTTTTAGGGTTTAGTTCTCCTTTAACAGGGTCCATTTTGAGTACTTCTGTGATTCAGGACCAGTTCCAGGATCATCTGATCATCATTCATTAAGAAGCTGGAGAGAGTCCATGCAGCTTGCACACATACTGGCATCTCATTAGATTTTCACTGTGTAAAATGTTCAAATTAACCAGCTTGGCTCATCAGAACATTCATACGGAGGAATCAAACTGCATAATACAAATATGCATATAAAAAGTATAGCTATATGCAAATGACATGATAATGCGCATGGCTTCTAGCTTCCTGATAAAATTGTTTTTTAAATGAACTGCTGGGTTTTTCCCCCTTAGGTTTGCTTTTCAATAGTTTCTTCTTAGGATTGCTTTAGGGTAGCTTTTTTTTCAGGATAGCTAAAGGTACTCTGAGCAGAGTATTGACTATGAACTCTTTTAGTGCCAGAGAAACAGCCATAATGCTTCAGTAGATTGTGTGTTTTTGGTTGGCTCTTTGTCATGTAATCAAAGATATGACCGCCAGTATGGAAAAGATAAAGCCTTCTTATCTACATTCAGTTTGTAACTTTCTTACAGAAAAAGGAAAATCCCTAATATTGTTTTGTATTTTCCTAGCTTCAGTGAAACTCTTGTTGTTTCAGCACAGAGAAATATGTTATTGTTCCCTGTCCATATGGCCACAAACTTTCTTATCTCTTTGCACACATTCTATTTATATTGAGCGCACTCTGGGCATATGACCTGCATCTCTTTGCCTGTGTTTTGTAGGTAGTTGCGGAGCCTCACCAATACGCTTCTTTGTGCACAGCGCCGGCCAGAGTACATGTAATATGTCAGGCTTGAGGGGTTACTTATAAAGGAGAAGTAAAGTAAATTACCACTTGGAGTGCCAAATGTTAGGCACCCCCAAGTTAATGTATTTACTTACCTGACACCCCAGGCCGGTGGTTCTATCAGCAGAAAACTGCACTGGCCTGGAGATATTGCAGCAATCACCATGGAGTGATCATTCTTCCGGCTTCTTCACTTTTTAAATATGCTGGGCGCATGCACAGCAGAATGAAATGGCCGGCTATTTCGTTAAAGTTTGGATTTTCGCTCCCAAGTGGGAATTGACTTTCCTTCTGGCAGGACCAGTATCACCCTGGGGTGTCTGGGGCTCCAGCCTCAGGGCCTCCCACCCCAGATGTGAACCCTGCCAGTTTCCAGCAGCCTCCACCAAAGACCCCCCCGCTTGCCTTTTCTGCTACATCCTGCCCGTGGCGTGATTGGGGGTGTAAGTTGAGCACCTAAGATTTCTGTCAGGCAGCTGGGTCGGTGAGGCTCACAAGGGCTGGGACCACCAGGATTGTTAGCTGTGTCCCGCCGCTAGGGTTGCCATCTGACCAGTATTTTACCGGCCTGACTAGTAAAAATGATGCTTGACCCCAAGTTAAAAAAACATCTAAATTTATAGGAAGACCGATATTTTTTTCCAAAAAAGGTGTCAATCCTACCCGCCACCCTAGCCTAAGAAGTTACAAGTACTACTTGTTGGCAGTTAAATGGACAGTGTTCTAGAATGAGGAAACAGATCTAAATAATATGAATGTCATCTTTTGCAGGAAGTAAAGTTAAAACTTATCATATTGCTTTTGTCATTTTTACTCACTTCCTGCAAGAAAAATGTTCATGTTGCCTTCTAACAGATGGAACATTTTAAAAATATTTTTTTATGTAAATTAAGGCAAATATCACACTTTGCCTTTCCTCAGCCGGCGTAGAAAATGCCAAGACACTGAGATAGTGGCATAACTATAGAGAAAGTATCTTCCTCTACTTCCACTCTACTGACCGAAAATTTGTAGCACGCTGCCTGCACAGGCACTGTACCTCAAGTGCATCTCTTAGTCATGAAATGTATTGAAAATATGTATGGTTAGTACACATTTAAAAAGCTAGGAACTTCCTGGTTGCTTCATTGTGGTGTTTAAATTATTACCCTTCCCATTCTTTTTGTCTTGCATAAAAAAAACCTGGTTGTTGAGCAGATTAAACATACTGCTGTGTAGCCATGGGGGCAGCCATTCAAACACAGGATACACAGTAGATAACAGATAAATTCTGAAGAATCCCAATGTATACTATAGAGCCTGCTATCTGCTGTGTATCCTGTGGCTTTTCTCCTTTTTTAGCTTTGAATGGCTGCCCTCATGGCTACACAGCAGCTTGTTTATATAAACTATAGCAGTACTTTTCTGTTATCTACTGTGTATCCTGTGCTTGAATGGCTGCCCCCATGGCTACACAGCACCTTGTTTAAATAAACTATTATAGCTGTATTTTCAAAATTCAAACTATTTTTCAATTTGAGTTTTCATGTTCAATTGAAGTTTGACATTGAAAATAAAGGGTAGAATGTGACTATACTGATTTTTGATTTTTTTCATAAATAATCGCAGATTCAAGATTTTTGTTTTTTAAAATTTGAAAAAAATTATAATTTTGCCTTTAGGTTTGCCCAGGCGTAGTAGTAGGAAATCGAATTGCCGCGAGTGCATTGGCGCAGGCATTTTTTAATTGAAGCAGACGGGAAGACATGGGGAAGCAATTCGGGGAGATTAGTCGCCCCAAAGAAGGGGCGATTAGTCGCCGGGCGACTAAATCTCCCCGAATCTCCAGGTGTGCCCTTACCCTAAGAAATAATTACAAATAATTTTTTATCGTGTTAGCAAAATAAAACTTATCTGCACTACATTTATTATTTACATTTTGTTTGTCTTGGAGTTAAACAAGCACAGCACGCAGGCAGGAGCCATTGATATCATGACAGGTATTCAGAGAATTCAACCCTTAAGCACTTCGGGGTGCCAAATGTTAGGCAAATGTTGACTTAACTGAAACCCCGGGCCAGTGCTTCTATCAGCAGAAAACTGCACCGGCCTGGGGTTATACCAGTGAGCACCGCAGAGCGATCCTCTCCCGTTTTCCACTTTCTTCACTTGGCTGCACATGCGGATGCGATAGCCCTGGGAAATTCGAAGCAAGAAGAAGACGGAAGAGGATCACTCAGCTCCCCAGGCTGGTACAGTTTTTTGCTGATAGGAGCACCGTCCCAGGGTTTCAGGTAAGTAAATTCAATCACTTGGGAGTGCCTAACATTTGGCACCCCCAAATGCAGGATGCCTTTCCTTCTCCTTTAACTAAAAAAAACCCTACAACCCTTGCAATGAAGCTGGTGTTATATAAAAACCAGAATAACAGGAATGCTCAAGGATAAGTCCACCTGAATATTATTTAATATAGTGTGTAATTAGTGTTGTTGCTAATTAGCCAGTGCCACTACTCCATCCTATAGTCTATATAACTACCAGTGATTCACCACACAATCATATTGATCTTTAATATTCCCTTGGCACATTAGCATAACTGCCAACTCTTAGCTGGCACTGCAGTCAATTTTACAAGATTGCCACACTACATGTTTTCATGTAGAAAATTACACCAAAGCTTTTTAAACTTAGATACAGCAGTTCATATAGCACAACTACTTCCCCATATTCTAACTCAGTTTTTCTATAGATGGCTAGTCTCCACATTGCAGACACACGTTTACCTTTGTTTATCCAGATCTAGTGTTATTTTAGTGTTATTGTTTCTGTGGTCTTATTGCTATTCAAATAAAGTTACAAAATTAAAGTTTAAAGTTTTAAAGTGGACCTGTCACCCAGACACAAAAATCTGTATAATAAAAGTCCTTTTCAAATTAAACATGAAATCCAATTTCTATTTTTTATTTAAGCATTCATAGCTGTTGTAAGCTCATTTAAAAATCTCAGCTGTCAATCAAATATTGTCTGGCCCTCCTCTATGCCCATGGCATAGAGGCGGGGCAGACAATTACTTTCACTTTCAATTCAGCAATTCTTAGATTTCAATGCTCTCCCCACATTCCCCCAGTTCTCTTTAACATATAATTGTGTGGCCAGGGCATGGGGATGTACATTGGGTCTCCCATTCTGGTGCACAAACAAAATTCTGAGATGATGCAAGGCTTGCCTTAATAACAGTGTCCACAAAATGTCTGCTACCTGCTTGCTATAATTTTGAAATCCTAGACTGAAGGAAACAAGATTCAAATAATTTATATAGTGTAGTTAAAAGTTCATTTTCCTTGACTAATCTGATAAAATAGGATTTTGAATAATTTTTTTGGGTGACGGGTCCCCTTTAATTAAAAATTAATATTAGCATTTATACATGTATATATAATGTTCAGTTCTGACAACCTCTGTCGATTTTCAGCTGGCGTCAGAAATGACTAACTTCCAGGGAAACTTTGCAGACGTATAGATGGGAGTGCTTTTCGTAAAATGCTCAGGATGTAAAAGTAACCACACATTCACTTCCAAGAGGTTCCAACTGAGGTCACATAATAGGGGTTCTTCACAGCTGTTTCCCTTAATTCTAATGAGGGCATCATATTCTTGTGGATTGAAAAGTGGGAGTTTTAAATAAGAAAATCCCCATCTACTGCCCCCCTCTCTGCTTCCTCCCCACATAGTACATTATTACACAAAGTGTTCTTGAATATCTTGCTCACTTATTTATGCAGAGTAATGCAGCGGAACTCATGGGCGCCATGTACCACATCTTCAGTCTTCTTCGATTCCTCTTCCTTCCCTTTGGCAATTTACGGAACTTTTCGGCACATGTGCCAAATACCTCTATGTTCGTGGTTCTTTACAGAAAAAGTGAGCATGATATTCAGGGAAACTTTTTGAAATAATGTACTATGCGGGGAGAAAGCAGGCAATAAGAAAAACATCATCCACAACCCTAGATAGCCCCCTCCGACTATCTAGGGTTGTGGATGGGGTTTTTCTAATTGGGGAGGTTTAGTTCTCGTTTGAACTTTGAAAATGTGCTGTAGACTAAAAGCTAGGTGGTTTGTATGGGTTCTTAACATGGAGCAAACACTGGACCAATTACTAAATTTTCAATTCTGAGGACTAAAAGGTATAAACTGACATTGAAGCATTGTATTCTAGGTAAGTTAGCTTAAAGGAACAGTAACACCAAAAAATTTAAGTGTTTTAAAGTAATGAAAATATCATGTAATGTTGCCCTGCACTGGTAAATCTGATATGTTTGCTTCAGAAACTCTACTATAGTTCAAATAAACAAGCTGCTGTGGAACAATGGCGGAAATTGAAAAACGGCTATATGGCACAGGTTAACAAATGGATAACAGATAACACCATTAGACAGACAGAGCTTATCTGCTATCTGCTGTGTAACTTGAGCTTTTTCTCCTTTGAATGGCTGCCCCCATTGCTACACAGCAGCTTATTTATATAAACAATAGTAGTGTTTCTTAAGCAAACATGCCAGTTTTACCAGTGCAGGGCAACATTGCAATATATTTTCATTACATTAAACCACTTTTATTTTTTGACGTTACTGTTCCTTTAAATGTGTTTTAGTTAGTTTTTATGAGAGGGACAGTGGACAGTGGGTACTGGCACCCATACATATTATTTACAATGAAATGCAGTATGCATATATTTACAAAACAAGCACATTATATACAGTTAAAGGTAGTGGGTACTGGCACGCCAAGCACATTATGTGCAGTGAGATGCAGTGGGTATTGAAGTCATATACTCAGGCATGCTCTCCACACTGTAACATTGCACTGAAACGTAACATCATTTTTAATAGGGATGCACCGAATCCAGGATTTGGTTCGGGGATCGGCCTTATCAGAGCTATATTTAGCAAGATTCTTATTCGGACAGAGCCTGGCTGCCCAAATCCGAACCATTATCTAATCAGAAAAAAAATGGCATGTTTAGGCATGTGTTTCACATTTGCATTCGGGTTTCTCCCTCAAAATCGATTTGGTATTCAGTCAAATCCGTATCCCTAGATTTGTGGATTCGGCCCAACATGAAAATGTAAAATTCTGTGCATCCTTAGTTTTTATCCTAACCATACAGTCTCATATGGGATTGCCATCTTAGCAGAATGGGAGCTTGCAGGAACTAGAAGCTTTCTTTCTGTTTCAAGTACCAGCAGAAGTCAGAAGCAGTGGCGTAACTACCGGGGGAGCAGGGGGTGCCACTGGGCCAGGGCCCGCACCCCCGCAGGGCCCCCCTGGCAGATCGCGTGCGCTGCAGTCGGCTGCAGCCGCAAAGTAAATGCGCACGGACGAGGGTGGGGCCTGGCTGCACGGCCCGTACCAGGGCCCGCCCCCACCTAGTTCCGTTACTGGTCAGAAGAGTTGTTTTTTTTTTCTTTTTAAGGTGCCAGGTAGCTTTGGGGTGCCTTCGCCTCCCTAAGCCTTAGAGAAAATCCACCTATGATAGAGAATAACTCCTAAATACTCTATACACCTTTTTATTTCAAGTTTATAGGGGTAGTTTAAACCTTTAAATTGATTTTTAATGTTAAGCAATTTTTTATGGTTATTTAGGTTTTGTTCAGCCGCTCTCCAGTTTAGTAGTTATCTGACTGCTATGGTCCTATATTTCCTAGCAACCAGGCAGTGGTTTGAATAAACAATTAGAATAAGTATAGGAGGGGGTCTGAATAGGAAGCTAAGTAATAAAAAGTAACAATAACAATTAAATAGCAGCCTCACAGAGCAATAGTTTTTTGGCTGCTGGGGTCAGTGACTCTCATTTGAAAGCTGGAGAGGTAGAAATAGAAGGCAAATAATTAAAAAAAACTATAAAAAATAAATAGCGAGGGCTGGTTGCAAAGTTGCTATAAATAGGGCATTTTATAATATATTAAAATGTAACTTAAAGGTGAACCACCCTTTAACTAGAAGACATTTGATATAGCACAGTACATTACATAAAATATAAATAGATATAAGTGCTGGACAATATGACACTATTAGACATCAGGACTGAGCATCCTTCACAAGCCTGAACATTAGAGATGCAGGATAGCCAGCTTTCATGGGCCCCAGGCCACAACTTCCCAACGGTATCTTGTTATATGGGAAGATTGACTACCATGAGTAAAAAGCTTTTATTCTGAATTCACCTCTGCATATTTGTGACATAAACACTTTCCAGTGAAGTGTTTTGGTCTCAGCTACTAGGGTGACGATCAAACATTGTTACCTGCTGTGGGTCATTTCTCGTTCACACAAGACCACATTTTTTCCTTGAAGTTTCACTAGCATGTGCTTTTAATCAGTCACCCACCTAGGAGCAGATTTTTTATATAGCTTTCTTAGGGATTGGTCCCACACTGAGCTTTGAACTTTGCAACTTACTCCTACTCACTACATATCCTTTCACAGTCACTTGTCTAGGAAATGATGGATGGCACATTATAGTGTTTTCTCTGCAGTGATCAAATATGCTGCATTTGCCACAAGGAATCTATTGCATATGTTATAGATAGAACTAGAGCTTTTTTTGTACAGTTGTATAGATTTCTCTCTAAAGGCAAAGCTGGTTTGCCAGATAGAACTGAGCTGGTTTAAAATGCACAAGGTTTCACAAGGTATTTGTGAAGTTAGGTATTCCAAACCCAGAACAAATCCCAAGGTCCCGGTCAAGGCTCACTGTTCTGCCTATAACAACCACCTTTTGCTTTGGGAGGAGCCTCCACTAATCAGATGCCGCTAGGTCTTAATGTGAGAGGACCAAGGAGAGAGTTCTGGGTGAGCACGGAAACCATACATGCAAAAGGAGCAGAGAATAGTAGCGTGGTAAAGGACAGGCTGAGTTAATACCAAATCAGGCAGAGCAGTACAAAATCGAGAGACAGGAGCGTAGTCGAGGTTACAGGCCAATTTGGAATACCAAATCAGGCAGCACAGTACAAAATCGAGAGACAAGAACGTAGTCGAGGTTACAGGATGAGTCGGAATACCAAAGTAGCAGGTTCAAATCAGGATCCAGGAGAATGGTCAAAGTATAGGCGTACAGGCAAGAGTCAGGACAGGCAGCAGACAGGTCAAGAAAAGGGACAGGCAAGGTCAAACACCGAAGATACAAACTTGAAATCACACCCAGGAATTACCAAAATAGACGTATGTTGGGCAATGTCAGTAGCCGCAGGCCCTTTAAATATTGGAATTTTGCGTCTATGCGTGATAACTTCATCCGCCGCCTGCCCAAACCCAGAATCACTGAAACACGGGCATCATTTGCAGCCTGCACGCACAGGAGAAGGACATGGCGGGCATCCCTGCTGGGAGATGCCGCCGCATCTTGTTAAATGATGAAAAACTAAAACAAAGGACATATTGCCTGGGTGAGAAATACAAGAAAAACAATAAAGGCATTTAAAATGACTTAACTAGTTCTAGACATCAAACAATCTTTATAGGACCCCAAACCTTATGAAAGAATATCTATTTTGCATTCACAGAGTTTATCAAAATTGTAGTTATATGTGCTGAATTTAACATGAGTCACTCTGATTTATATTTTTATAATTTTACTAGTAAAACTGGTGTGTTTGCTTTAGAACCACAACTATAGTTTATATAAACAAGCTGCTGTGTAGCCATGGGGGCAGTCATTCAAGCACAGGATACCCAGTAGATAGATAAGTTTTGAAGAATCCCACTGTATAAAAATTCTCTGTAAC
This sequence comes from Xenopus petersii, assembly GCA_038501925.1. Classification (NCBI taxonomy): domain Eukaryota; kingdom Metazoa; phylum Chordata; class Amphibia; order Anura; family Pipidae; genus Xenopus; species Xenopus petersii. The sequence goes on along the minus strand of CM076689.1, from coordinate 32,770,549 downwards.
GCTACAAATGTATTGTTTTTGAGAGTTTTTATTACTCATGTTTCTATTCAAGCCCTCTACTGTTCATATTTCAGTCTCTTATTTAAATCAGTGCTTCGTTGCTAGGATGACCTGCTGAAATTACAAACGGGAGAACTACTGTAAAAAGCTAAATAACTCCAAAACCATAAATAATAAAGAAAAAAAAATGAAGACAATTTGCAAATTATCTCAGAATGTCACTTTCTACATCATACGTAGGGGCCGATTCACTAACTTCGAGTGAAGGATTCGAAGTAAAAAAACTTTGAATTTCGAAGTTTTTTTTGGGCTACTTAGACCATCGAATGGGCTACTTCGACCTTCGACTACGACTTCGAATCGAAGGATTTGAAGTAAAAATCGTTCGACTATTCGACCACAAGTACTGTCTCTTTGAAAAAAACTTCGACCCCCTAGTTCGGCATCTAAAAGCTACCGAAGTCAATGTTAGCCTATGGGGAAGGTCCCCATAGGCTTGGCTAACTTTTTTTGATCGAAGGATATTCCTTTGATCTTTGGATTTAAATCCTTCGAATCGTTCGATTCGAAGGATTTAATCATTTGATTCGAAGGATTTAATCGTTCGATCGAAGGAATAATCCTTCGATCGTTCGATCGTACTATATGCGCTAAATCCTTCGACTTCAATATTCGAAGTCGAAAGATTTTAGTTCCTAGTCGAATATCGAGGGTGAATTAAACCTCGATATTCGACCCATAGTGAATCGTCCCCTAAAAGTTATTTTCAAAGTGAAGAACCACTTTAATAATGCTAGTTATATAGGGAACATTTTAAGTAATAGAGTATGGTAAACATTTTACTAAAGGTAAGCCATGTGTGGTATAATAAGAAACCCACTGAATACAGTGCAACTTTGTTCAGGAATAGCACCAGACAGCCCTTCCCAAATCTACACACATACATCTGTGGTGAAGAAACTCATTTTTATGATACTTTTTGTACTCGCAGCCCATGCACACCTTGAAGTTACACTCCTGCTCAAAATGCTAACATTATATCTGATGCTAAAAACTGTAAAATATTGTACTAAGCAAGTTCTGGCAAGAACTTTTTTCTTGCAGTAATACAGGAATAACTGTTACAACAGCAGTGATCAGTTTGCATCAGACATTTTAATTCCACAGAACTCAGCTGCGACCTAAAGGAACCCAGTAAGTGCACCCTATAGATGCCTAGGCATATCATGTTAAATGACAAATCTCTTCTGATTTTTATGTTCCGAATGCAAAAAAGCGAACCTTTAACTACACTTCATCCCTTTCATTCAATTTTTTATTGGTTTATTTCCCTTTTCTCCTTGTCATAAAAGTTAATGTTTGAACCACGGCCTAAAAGCCTGTCTTATGGAACCAGTCCATGAATAATTTAAAGTAAATTAGTAAACTAGTTATATCTTTCATACCCAGCATGTGGCTTCCACCATATCTAAACTAAATAGGCTGGAGGCATACGCAGTTAAGGTAATTATATGTGTTTAACCAATTTGTGTTTTGGGGCGATTATCCACCATAAATTAATTTTATTGAATTAAAGGGGCGGTTCACCTTTAAGTTAACTTTTAGTATTTTATAGAAGTTTTAATTCCAATCAACTTTTCAATTGATCTTAATTATTAATTGTTTTTTAAATAGTTTTTGAATTAGTTGCCATCTTCTTTCCAGCTTTCAAATGGGGGTCACTGACCAGATCTAAAAACAAATGCTCTGTAAAGCTAAAATGTATTGTAATTGCTAATTTGTATTATTTATGTTTCTGTTCAGGTCTCTCCTATTCATATTGCAGTATCTTATTCAAATCAATGCATGGTTGCTAGGGTAATTTGGCAACCAAATGGCTGAAACTGCAAACTGGAGAGCTGCTGAATAAAAAGCTAAATAACTCAAAAACCACAAATAATAAAAAATGAAAACCAATTGCAAATTGTCTCAGAATATCACTTTCTACATAATACTAAAAGTTAACGCAAAGATGAACAACCCCTTTAAGCTGTCAGCTTGCAGCTGTCAGTTCACTTTTGGTACAAGCTTGATTTGCCGAATGCTTTGTCAAACAAGGAATCCTGTCTGTAAATTTTGTATCGTGGAATATTACTTGATTGCCTCCACCATACTGAACATGCCTATATGTAAGCAATAGATTCTTGCCACGTCTGTGCACATGTAAAGCAAATTGACTGAAGTGTTGAGTTTTATTATTTTCGCATACAAATGAATGTGCATATCAGCCATGTGATTTAGCTAGCATGTGGGTGCTTCATATTTATTCACTTTCACTGTTTTATTACATTATCTCTTTAGACAGATAATATTCAACTGTAGATGGCGGGGTTGAACTGGGCTGGTGGGCCCCCCCCCCCGTTGCAATCGCATCTGCAAGGAAGAAGTAAGTTACGTGATTTGTGGCAGGGAGGGGAGGTTGCGTTTGAAAGGCTGAATCTGGAACTTGCAACTAGGATGTGGGATGCTGTTTTTTTCTTTCAACAGCAACTGGTATCCTGAAAGATGGAAAGTCCTAGTATATACAGTATATTAACAATATGAATCAGTTATTGTGGCATATAAAGCAGCTTTAGGCTGTTTTTAGTCAAAGTTTTAATGCAAAGCGTCCCCCCCTGAGGCCGGGGCCAGGGCTAATTCCCTTTTAGCCCTACTCTGTATTAATGGAGTACAGATTCCGTAAAATACAGTGGGTAACACCTGAATCAAAATCCTGTTTTAACTGTATATTGGTGCAGCATGGGTAAGAATTCCAATGGAATGAATGGCAATAATTCTACAGTTCAAAATAGTCTAAAAATAGCAAAGTAGTAACAAAAAATTTACAGTGAAATCTCGATTTTAAAGGGCATGTAAAGGCAAAAAAATAAAATCCCATTTTTACTTTCTCTAATGAAAAAGAAACCTATCTCCAATATACTTTAATAAAAAAAAATGTGTACCGTTTTTATAAGAAACCTGACTGTATGTAGTGAAATTCCCCCTTCATTTACTGCTGTGGATAGGAATTGTCAGACGGTCCCTAACTGCTCTGCAGGGAAACAATCATACTTATGAACAACAGGGGGAGCCCCAGCCTTACTTCCCAGCCATGCAGAACTCAAGCAGCTTTGTTTGTTTCCCTGTAGAGCAGTCGGCAATTTGTATTGGATTTTATTTTTGCCTTTACATCCCCTTTACTGTTTCAAACTCCAGCTGCATGGACAAAGATCATGGAGCCAGATTTAAACAGATAAACTGGGATTCTATTTGGAAGATTATTTTGCTGCAGCCACTGGTTCTGCAGAGTTGGAGAAAGTTTGTATTGAAAAATACAAAACCTATAAAATCCACATTAGATTAAATGACAACACAATACCCAGTGCAGTCTGCCTATTCTGATTATTATTTGATATTATTTGACTTGTGCTGTTTTGATAATTTATGACGATCCCTAAGCAGCCCAGACCACACTGAGCATGTGCACAGTCTTGCAAAGATGTTTAACAAAGTTACAAGATGGTGACCCCTGTGGCCAACTTTGAAAGCATTAATCATTTGTTTGATTAGGCTTGTGGTGCAGTAAGTTCATGTTTATATTTAGTATACAAAATACAGCATTTCTAGCCTTATTCTATTTTAGACTTCACTTCCCCTTTAAGTACACTGATTTTAAGTTTCTCCGCATTTTACATTTTTTTATTTGTGGTTCCACCAATTTTTTTATGCATTTCAATGGGTGCATTTCCCTGATTTTAAATCATGTTTTCTCGGATTACATCAAAATTTAGCTTTTTTTCCTCTGTGAATGTTATTATTTGTGTAATAAAGAGGTTTATATTACTAACCAAATGTTTATTTTGCCAAGGTTCTGCCTGTAAATGGTGAATTCCAATTAGTCTGCCCCTTAAACAGTCCTGCACCAATCACTTATTGCTTTAGGTTGTGTATGTGACTGACAGAGAGGCCTTGCACATGTCCCCATAGTGTAACATTAACACTGCAATGCTTAAACCTTGTTATTAACACAGTAAATATTGTATCTCAAAGTAAAACAGACTCATGTGCTTATATCCTTTCAGTACTTGAATAAAAAGTTACTTTAACACATTTCCCTGATTTTACATTTTCACGGATTTTACATAATTTTTTCCTGGTCCCCTGAAAAACATAAAATGGGGGTTCTACTGTATAATTTATTGTATACGCTGTGAATGAGCATGCCACAATATATTGCATATGTGGTTACAACTGAAACATATCAGCAATTGAAATCTATATTGCCAACAGACAACATCGTTTTGAATCAGCCATCAATAAATCAAAACATAAAGGTGGTGACATTATTACTCTTCAGGTTTACAGTTAAAAATATGTCGGTCTTTCCATCTCCAGAATCTAATAGTCATCCTGTCTAGTGCAATGTACTGTAGGTGGGAGTGGAAATAATGATTAGAATAAGCTGTCAGAACACACCTAACCCTGTCTTCTTTCATTCATAAGCAAGTGGTGTACCACCATGTAAGTGCATCATTTTCTGCAAAGACTTCTTAAAATGGTCCTCTTTTTCTGTGTGGGGGTTCTTGGTTTTATAAGTCTTATCACTGCCTGTAAAATCTGTAGGAGGAATGAAGCGCACTCATAACACAGCACCTCTTCCATTTCTTTTTCACTACTTGCTTTCTACTCATTAGATATTTGACTGTTAGCCAGAGATGAGAAAGATACTAAGGAGTAAAGATAAACCCACATATTAATATACTGGGTTTACTGTATAGGAAATTAACTAAGCTGTTCTTCAGCAGCCCAAATGAAGACCTATATTTCTTACCATGATTCCTACTACATTATTACACAGTAAATTACAACAGTTAGCAAGTATATGGCAGCCTATTGTACAGCAATGCATAATAAATGTAGCGGGTGCAGCTGAAAACTGTTCCCCAACCAAAGCCCCCCAAGTACACCCCTATTAAACCCCTCCATTAGTGAAAAAAAATCTGCCATTCTTTATAATAAATGCCAATCTTTATAATAATAAATTTAGTCTGTCCCATTAATGCTACAAATACAATGTCAGTATCAACAGAAATGTTATACTTTCCCCCAGTGCCAATGTACTGCACACCAATTTGAGATAACATACCATATATATAATGCATTATAGTGTCCTTTTAAGAACTAACAATTCTCATAAATAATCATCCTCCCCATGTCTAGCAACATTCAGTTCGGCATCAATTCATCCATCTATTAGCACAGATACCCCTACTTCATATTTCATTTACTTTTTACCTTCCCTTTTTTTGTAATATTTCTTGAGAAAGAGCATTTGATCATTGGTTTTGCTTTAGTTTTGATTCTGTGTTTTGTTTATATTGTTCCACTTTTTGGACAGCACTGTGGTAAATGTAAATTATAAACAACTACAATGCCATAAGGATACATTTGTGCCATAGACAGTTTCTGAACTGCATAATATATAGCACAGACATAGGAACTGTTATACTGGATGTTCTTAAAGGAGAAATCAACCTGTGGGGAAAAAAACCTGTACCCCCCACCCCAGGTAGACCTCCCTCCCTCCTCCTCCCCCCAGGCTAACTACCCCCCTGGGGAAGAACCCCATACTCCATACTTACCCCTCGGTGCAGATTCTTCCAGCGAAGTTCCACGCGTCCATCTTCCGGCTCCTCAGTAAGCTGACTGAGAGATTGGCAATTTCCATGTAATTCCGCGCATGCACAGTTGTCGCAAACCGACATACTGCTCCAACTGCGCATGCGCAGAAATATTCTTTGGGTGCTTGAAAGACTAGCCCCAACTGTATATTAGTTATATACTCAAATATCTCAAATAATTACAAGACAATAAAACAGCCAATGGGGTGCACAGAACCTAGAATGGAGTGTACAGAACCTAAAATGTATTAATTCAGTAAATAAACATTTACTGCATTCCATAGCTTATAGTTATCTGAATCGGTTATTCTCCTTTAAATTGGAAAGACCAGACCCAAATGCATATTAGTTATATACTGTAAATATTATTCCTCTCAAATAATTATAAGTCAAAACACTTGTGAGTGCTATATATTTAGACAGGATGGTTTCATTTCTTCATCTGAAAAATATGAATAATAGCTTCTGGTTTACCATTGCTCAAATTCTGAGGAAAAGTCATTGTTTATCTGTTGAAATCAGATCGGCACACAGTATTATGCACAAACATTCAAGTTCCTTTCTGGAGGTTACATTTAATTGGTAATATTAACCTTGCAAGATCCAAGGGCACAAATGTGGGGTTGCTGGTTTTAGACATTAATCCAATTTGCTATTATTCTGAAAAAGGCTGGGTTCATTAAGAAACAGTTGGTCTTTTAGCCAATAACCACAAATGATTTTTGGTGCATAATGATAGTAACGAATGCATCAAGAAATGAATTCACTTGTTCACAAGAATATTCTTTTATCAAGGGATGTGTCCTTACTCCCGTAAGGGGCTTATTCTACAGTCCAGAAACCCATTATTTAAAATATGGCAATGTAATTACCCACAATGTCTTATTTAAACCAACAATTCTTCATTTTGTCTAATATGCTTTTTTCCTGAATTAGGATCTTTATCTTATGTGGAGCACCATGCTTTGAGGCTAGAAAAAACAATTATTTGCAGAGCTGCTTTAGGCACACACTCCAGAGACTCCACGGACACAGTGTGTGATCTAAAACCCGTAAAATTTATCCCACAGATAACACCTTACGCGTTTCGTGTGTTTCCACAAGTAGTCACCTATAACTATGTGTGAAATCACACGAAACACGATAGGTGTTATCTGTGGAATAAAGATTACGGGTTTTTGATTTTACACCATGTCCATGGAGTTTCTGGAGTGCGTGTCTAAAGCAGCTCTGCAAAGAAATGTTCTCTTCCCAAGCTACGGGTTCAGGGTGCACCACCCGGGCCATCAACGGAGAACGGTGAGTGCATCTGATTTGAAAGAATACATTTGAGTTAGCGACAGGTTCGGGGCAGTGGCACCCAAACCACATCCAACACTTGGTGAGCACGTGTGTAAAAATGAAAACATAAAAGTTTAAGCTCCCAAGAGGTTAATTGTATAATTAAGCTAGCAGCACCTGTCTTAAGTTTGGCATTTGTATACATTAAAAAAAACAGCTCAACATTGAATAACCCAAAATGGTTGTTATGCTGTCAACATGTATTTATGCTAGTGAAGTTATTATCAATGTACTTAACTATTGTGTAATGGGTGGATGCAAAACAACTACTTGCCTTTGTGAATGATGTGGTCACATGATAATTGTAACATTCTAGACAGGACATTATAGTCAGATGGTGGAAATCTTCTTTCCCATAGAACAGAATAACGCAAAAGAGACCCCCACTTTAGACCACAGGAAATGGACTTTCATTTGAAGCAGTGTAGGTGGTTCTTCACAGTAAGGATAGTGAAGAAGTAGAATGCCGTGCTGTGTGATGGCAAATTCTATTAATGCCTTTAAGAGTGGTTGGATGTTTTCTTGGTCAAGCATAATATCCAATGCTATCATTAAGTTAGTATATTGGTATATATAATTCATATATGTGAGTGTATAGATAACTCTGTTTACTTATGCGATCAAGGTGCACTGAGGTTTGTTTTGAGGGGTTGAATTTGCTGGACTTTTGTCCAAACTAAATTAATTATGTAACTCTTTTATGTAAGCCCATGTAAATATTTTATTGGTGAGTACAGGTTTCCCTTTTGCTATGGACCCTTGTTGTCAGAGTGGGGTCAGTTGGTTGAGATTCTGAACTATTATTTTTCATCTGTCTACACAAATGAGGAACCAAGTAATGAAAGTTTCCTTCTAAATAATTCCAGTTCTATTAATTCTTACATGGTTTACGCAAGTGGAGATTCAAAAGAGATAAAGATAAACAAGGGATAAACAAGGGTCCTGGACTGGATGATATTCATCCCAGGGTACTAAATGAGCTTAGCTCTGTTATTGCCAAACCTTTTAGTTAATTTTTCAGGATTCATTGAGGTCTGACATGATGCAGAGAGACTGGCGAATTGCTAATATGGTGCAGCTAATCAAAAAGGCACCCCATTCTCAGCCTCAAAACTATAGGCTGGTTATTCTGACATCAGTGGTAGGAACGCTTTTCTAAGGGGTACTAAGAGAAAAAATACTTGACTTCATTGCAAATCATAATACTATGAGTTTGTGCCAACATGGTTCTATGCGTAACCGATCTTGTCAAACAAATTTAATTGCCTTTTATTAGGAGGTGTGCAGGAACCTCCACTCTGCAATGGCAGTGGATGTTATCTACTTGGATTTTGTTAAAGCATTTGATACAGTACCACAAAGAAGGTTAATTGTTAAATTAAGGAATATTGGCCTGTAATATACTATTTGTACCTGGACAGAGAACTGGCTGAAGGATAGACTACAAAGAGTGGTGGTAAATGGAACATTTTCTAATTGGACCAATGTTGTTAGTGGAGTACCGCAGGGCTCTGTACTAGGTCCCTTTAATTTGTTTATTATTGACCTGGAGGTGGCCATTGAAATACTGTTTCTATTTTTGCAGATGTTACTAAATTGTAGGGATGCACCGAATCCAGGATTCGGTTCGGGATTCGGCCTTTTTCAGCAGGATTCGGATTCGGCCGAATCCTTCTGCCCGGCCGAACCGAATCCGAATCCTAATTTGCATATGCAAATTAGGGGCAGGGAGGGAAATTGCGTGACTTTTTGTCAGAAAACAAGGAAGTAAAAAATGTTTTCCCCTTCCCACCCCTAATTTGCATATGCAAATTAGGGTTCGGATTCGGTTCGGTATTCGGCCGAATCCGTCGTGAAGGATTCGGGGGTTCGGCCGAATCCAAAAAAGTGGATTCGGTGCATCCCTACTAAATTGTGCAGAACTATAGGTTCCATGCAGGATGCTGCCACTTTGCAGAGTGATTTGACTAGATTAGAAAACTGGGCAGCAAACTGGAAAATGAGGTTCAATGTTGATAAATGCAAGGTTGTGCACTTTGGCAGAAATAATATAAATGCAAGTTATACACTGAATGGCAGTGTGTTAGGGGTTTCTAATTGAGACGGATCTAGGGATTTTTTGTAAATAATACATTGTCTAATTCCAGGCAGTGTAATTCTGTGGCCACTAAAGCAAGTCAAGTACTGTCTTGCATAAAAAAATCATTAACTCTAGGGATGAAAACATAGGGGGATCTCCTCTAGTGGGAGATCTATTTTTCCATAAAATGGATTGTCAGACCAGAGGCCACCCCTTTAGACTAGACTAGAGGAAAAGAACTTTCATTTGAAGCAGTGTAGGTGATTCTTCACCGTGAGGACAGTGAGGTTGCGGAATGCACTGCCGGTTGATGATGGCATGGCTGATTCAGTTAATGCCTTTAAGAGTGGCTTGGATGATTTCTTCGATAAGCATAATATCCAAGGCTATAGTGATACTAAAATCTACAACTAATATAGATAATGGTATATATAGTGTGAGTGGGTGTGTGTAGGTTTGTACTCTGGCTTTTATTTAGAAGCGTTGAACTTGATGGACTTAACTACGTAGCTATAGGTTTATACAAGATTACTGGGCAGAAATTTTAGTTTCCATCATTCTAAACTTCTGCCTAGGGATCTCCATGCTGTCCAATAAAAATGGCAAACATTTGAGAAACACAATGCAGGTAAAATGTTGTCCCTATAAAATTCATAAAGAAGTACTGGAATAATGAATGAATGTAAATACGTGTAGAAATAGCCAGAACTAGGACAATTTTAATGAAACTGGAGAGTTTAAATTTATTACAACCATTTTTATATTCTTAGCAGCTTTTTGCATGAACAACAATTATCTTTTGTTTGTTTAACTGAGTCTGGCTCACCTGCTGAGCTCACAATAACGCAGCCTAAGATTTTCCATTTTACTTTTGCCCTCTAGCTGTGTGCTGAGGTATATCAACATTGACTGATTAAAATCCATGGGCAAAGATGTAACAATTTCAGCACAATTATGCAATTAACACTTGAGGGACAAATTAAATAATTAAAGCACATGGTACCAAGGCTGGATTTTAAAACTGTTATGCTAATCCAGTGTAAGAACCATGTAAACCTTTGCAGTAACCTTTTTTTTATTGTCACCTTAATTGGAATAGTAAAAAAAAACTATCCAATATGACAAAACCTTTAATCACTTGTTCAAATTAAGATAGTAGGATAAGCCTGTAAACAGAAAAACAGATTCAATCCACATTATTTTAATGGACATTAAAATAATGCAACAATCCTGATTCTGCATTCCTCTTTGGACAGCTGAATGTGTCTGCACTGTCAAAGTGAAACAAAAAGAAAATAATAATTTTCTAATGAAATGTATTGAGTGCTCTGGCCCCCACACTGGGTGAGATCTCCCAGTATAGATGACTGTGTTAGGGCTTGCTCATTATGGGCAAGTGTATGACGTAGGATCGGGCAGGTCAGCGGATACATTGACCTGTCTACATCACAAACATGCTCATAGCCAAATACATGTGCCCCAACATGGCTGTCTGCATGGAGAGCTTTTCTTTAAAAATTAATAGCTTTTATTTGTAAAGTAATATTGTTTCCCCCATTCAAAGTGCTGGCTCTGATAATCTGCACCTCTGGCAGGGAAAGCCCTGATTTTTAGATTTGTAGATTTTTGTCTACACAATTATTTAATTACAAAACATTGAAATCATTACTGTAGCACCAACATATAATAGCACAATGACCAACACACAATTATATTATGACCATTCTCATCTTGAGAACGGTCCAAGACCCGGACCGAAACATCGATATATGTGAATTATTTTAACATTTGATAAATAAATTAATCCTTTTAAAAATCCCAGTGTGCGCTGCTAATTACAAATGGATTTCTATATATTTATATATATATATATATATATATATATATATATATATATATATATATATATATATATTGATAGCATTTTTTAAACATCTTAATATGTAAGGGTTTCACAATAACACCATGAAAGATTGGCCTGGTTGAGTAGCTACCAATCAGTAGTTAGCTTTACTGGTCTGGTTCAGTTAGAATAATAATCTTTGCTATATGTTTCTATAAAGACTGCTGTTCAAACAACTTGGACCAAATGTGTAACATTTTATGAATTAACGGTGTGTGTGTGACCTACTGAAGCATGTTAGTGTACACCTGCTTAAAATGATGCTCACAGGTTCCTATCAGGATCAATAGGAACATGTCAGTGTTTAAAATGCAAACACAGCCACAAGAATATTTGGTTAAAAATGTGCCCCAAGCCACCACCAGCCCAGGATTACCTTGAGACACACAGAGAGAGAAGGAGAGGGAAAGAAACTTCCTTCTTTCACGCTTGGTTGAAGACAGTGCAATCATTCCATAGGTTAGAGTACATACGTATGTAAACAGTATGCCAGCCTATAAAAGGATGGCATCTAAGCTATGTTGGAGTGTCTGCAGGACTTAGGGGCACTGAACCTCTCTTCCTATCTATTTAATGTACCGTATCACTTTAAGCAGGGGCGTAACTACAGAGGAAGCAGACCCTGCGGCAGCAGGTGGGCCCAGAAGGTATAGAGGCCTCATGAGGCCCAAATAAGGAGCAATTTCAATATATATTGATAAAACATCACAACCTCTGGATATGTTAGGGGCCCTAAAATGAATTTGCTGTGGGGCCCAATGACATCAGGTTACAGCACTGACTTTAAGTTCTGGCATTTAGCGATGATAGACTCAGCACTTTAATATTTCGTAGTATGGGTCCAGGAGTTCAATTAGAGGCATTGGAACCAACTTTAAATCAGTTTTGAAATGTGATAATAGAGCAAATTGTTCCAAAACTCTTGGAATGTTGAATTGATAAAGGAGCTAGATTGAGCTAACCAACTACCATAAGAATCACAAGCCCTTAAAGGGGATGTAAAGGCAAAAAAATAAAATCCCATTTTTACTTTCTTTAATGAAAAAGAAATCTATCTCCAATATACTTTAATTAAAAAATGTCTAACGTTTTTATAAGAAACCTGACCGTATGAAATTAAAATCCCCCCCTTCGTTTTACTTGCTCTGATTGCTGCAGATAGGAAACCTGACCTATGGTCCCTAACTGCTCTGCAGGGAAGCAATCATACTTTCAAACGGCAGGGAGGAGCCCCCTCACCTTACTTCCCAGAACTTAAGCAGCTTTGTTTGTTTCCCTGTAGAGCAGCTGGTGACCGTGTAGAGATTCGTATCCACAGGCCCAGTGCAGTCTGCATATTCTGATTATTGATCAGTCTTGCTGTATCTGTGTCTATGGCAGATTTTATTTGACTTGTGCTGTTTTGATAATTTATGACGATCCCTAAGCTTAACCTTCCAAACGAAGCCCAGACCACACTGAGCATGTATATGGTCTTCGTCTTGCAAAGTCTTGCAAAGATTTTTTAACAAAGATGGTGACCCCCTGCGACCAACTTTGAAAGCATAGAATAATTTGTTTAATTAGGCTTCTGGTGCAGTAAGTTCATATTTATATTTAGTATACAAAATACAGCATTTTTAGCATTATTCTATTTTAGACTTAATTTCCACTTTAAAGAAACAATTACAGTGTTTTAAGTAATGACTATATAATGTCCTGTTGCCACAGGCTGGTAAAGTTGGTGTGTTTGCTTCAGAAACTCTACTATAGTTTATATGAACATGTTGCTGTGCTGAAAAAGGCACAGGTTATACAGCAGATAACTGATAGGATTCTTCAGAACTTATCTTTTATCTACTGTGTATCCTGTGCTTGCATGGCTGCCCCATGGCTACACAGCAGCCTCTTTATATAAACTATAATTGTGTATCTGAAGCAAACACCCCAGTTTTACCTGTGCGGGGCAACAGTACATTATATTGTCATTCCTTAAAACCACTTTAATTTTTTGGTGTTACCATTCCTTTAAGATGGAACCTCCACTAAAACTCACAGGCTAACAACTTCCTTGGTACTCTATGGGTTGCAAAAGCTGTTTATCTGTAAGTTCATACCACTGATGAAAGAGTTTACCTGAGCCAGAATAAAATCAGAATACCATTTAGTATGTAGATAGGTAGCATCTGCAGAGGTGCTAAAGGCATAATAAAAGCATGGAAAATGATTCAAATCTAGATAGGTCAGGACCCACAAATTGTTCCCCGTGTTGTTTAGGGTTGGCCTCTATCATGCCCTTCACTAACATGTGTGTAGTTTTTCACATATCAATACTAAAAATAGGAAGAATTTGTCTTCTGGAAACTGCACTCCAGCTGTTGCAACTAAACACTGTCTGCATGGATTTTGTATATTGCTTCTCTGTTCCCAAGAGATCTTATATTGTAACCTTCACTTGGGGCAGGGTCTAATGTACATGATAAACTTTTTAACGCACGGCATGATATGTTGGAGTTTTATCACTAAAGGATCATGATAAAAATAGGCTGAAGTCATATATACAAATACAAAGAAATGTACGCACTCCTTCAGCCAGGCACTTCTTCAGTTTCAGGTGGCTGAAGAAGTGCGTGCCTTTCTTCGTATTTGTTCACGTATCACCAAAAGCTACAGGTTCAGGGCTCAGCACCTGAGCAGAGGAAATCGGTGAGTGCATATTTCATGTTGATTTAATCATGCTGGTGTTCATTGGTTAAGCCTGGTGGTGCAGGACCTGGGGTTTATACAACCAGGTCAACTTCGGAATTGGGTGAGCCATTGCACTTTAAAGTTACTGCTGTCTGAACTTTTGAGGTATGGGTTTTACACACACGGGCTACAGATTAATTATGGTCAACTTCTGATTTAATTTACCTTATTTGGACTGAGCCGCACTTTTAAAAATGTCTTTGCATGAAGTCACATGGACACACATAGCTTGAATGCGTGCCACGAGTGAATGCAGATCAGCCATTTGAAATCATTTCCATCTGCACCTAAAACTACATATGCGAACCCAAAGAAAAACATGTGAGAAATACCAACAAGTGATCATCATGGTCAGTTTATTTCTGTTTCACATTCCCAGAATGAGCAGCTTAAAGCTTTTCTGAGAATGCACAGGATTATACTAGCACAACACTTTCACAATGTCTACGTGGAGTTCCAAGATTTTTTTATTTTTATACATAAATAAATGGTTATAGATGCAGATGTTTTACACATTAGGAATCCAGAGAATATGCAAACTGCCAGGACTGCTTCCATTAGTAATATGAAACAATAAAATAAAAAAAGAAATCACATACTATGTATGTATATTTTTATGTATATTTTTATTTGTAAAGCGCTCCTCGAGGGCAAAGCACTGTACAGCAAAACAATAAATTAGTAGTAACAAACAAGGGGTCATTGGAATGAAAAGTAACAATAGGTGCATTATTAGAAATACAATTCACATAAATATAAAATATAATTACAATACTGATTAAGTGCTCAGTGTCAAGGAAACAAAAGGCTAGAGGACCCTACCCCATAGGGCTTACAGTCTAAATGGAAGGGTAACATACAGACACAATTTAGAGGGGTATTAATGTGCTGTGGGTTACAGTTTGTTACACTTTATATAAGTGCAAGTTCAGGTGTTATCCAGGTGCTCCCAGAGGTAGTCTTTGAGTTTTGTTTTAAAAAAACTGAAGGAGGATTCTCTCCTGTGAGAGAATATACTATGCTCACATACTATGCTATGCAAAAAAATTAAAAAGTCAAGACTTTGACTAGTCTTGGCCAATAAATATGAACGGTGTGTATGAGCTCTGAAGATAAAGAAATAGCTCAAAATAATTAACGTGTAATCAATAAGGGCTTGGCACAGTTATGATTATGCTAAATGATGGAAATATTGCTTGATTGTGGGTAAAACCAGGGTGACCCCTTTACAGTTAGTTACCTTCATTATAGACATTGTCTTGTCAAAGGTACATACAGTGGAGCTGCTACACACTCATTGTGCAAAAGGAACATTAAATAAACCAAGCAGCTGTACTCTGAGTAGATATTTACTGTATTTTCCCTTCTTCTGGAGAGAAATTAAATATAAACTTCCCAATTTCATGTTACAGACTCTAAAGATGTTACAGGAAATGTGTGTTTTATGGGAAACAAAGAGACAGTTTCTAGTTTTAATCTCAGTCCCTGAAATAAACTGCGCCCTGTGCCCAAGACAAAAATGCCCCTTCCTGTTGTAGGACTTGTCTGGGGTCTATGTAAATGACTATACAAACAAAAGGGGATTTATCAAATTACATTTCCTGGTCTCCTGGTTTGTTAGATATTTAGCATATTTGTATATACAAGTGCAGGGTTCTTTTGTCTTTTTGTGTATTTCAAAGTAAGAGAGGGAAGAAAGGGAAGGAACAAAATAGGATGCAAGTGGGAGAAAAAAAACAAATAGGGAGAGAGAGTGGAAGAGGGAAACATCTAAGGGCAAAGACACACACGAAGATTATCACCTCTTTTTCGGGCGACTAATCTTCCGCAAAAGCCTTCCCACCGACTAGGAAGGCAGTTCGGGAGATTAGTCGCCTGAAGAAGAGGTCGATTTGTCAACGGGTGACTGAATCTCCCTGTATCTTCCCGTATGTCTCTGCCCTAAAAAGAAAGAGGCAGAAAGGGAATCAAACAAGATGAAAAAGAGGGAGAGGAAACTGAACAAGACAAAATAAGGGAAGAGGAAAGCAACCAAGATGAAAAAGGGGGAAAGGAACCAAACAATACAAAAGAGGAGGAATGGAAACAGGGAAAAAAGAGGGGGAGGAAACCAAACGCAGGAGAGAAAACCAAATAAAAGCAAAGAGGGGGTAGAAAATACAATTCCAAGTAAGGTTACATATAACACACAAGGCTGTATTAAAAACTATTTTAACCACTGTCTCCTCATCATTCTGTTATTCACATTAAGTTAGGAACCAAATGCAGTTATTGGAAAAAGGAATCCACAGACCCTGCCAAAATCCAGAGAATCCAGGGCTGGAATTAGCAGTAGCTAGAAGAGGCACATGCCTAGGGTGCAATGGTGGAGGTGCTAGAGCCCTAGGCACGTACCTCTTCTGTCTTTGCTACCGGTGTGCAGGGCTGGACCAGGCGGCCAGGCACCCTAGGCAGCTTGGCCGGTCGCAGCACCCAATAGGATGTGGACGTGCACATGCGTGTCAAAAAGCATGCGAATGTGCAAAAAGGACACACTCACCAGCCAGAGCAGCGAGTGGGGCCTGACAGGGTATGAGGCAGAGAAAATACGTGACTGGTGCCCCCAGAGTTGCACCCTAGGCATGTGCCTACTCTGCCTACCCCTAGTTCTGGCTTTGCCGGTGCGCATGGCAGAAAGAATCTGTTTTTGAGTACCAGGTATGCAAGAGGCAGCAGAAGGGGCTGGAGAATAGGTGGGTTTGAGTGACAAATCTGGTGGGCTTGGACCAGTGTGGTGGACTGTTGCAAGCAGTGGGCAAGTATTGCCCCAGGTGCAAATACTACTTGTCCCAGCTCTAAGTGAATCTCAAAAATAATTCTAGCCTCACAATATAAACACTTCTCTGAACCATGGTAAGTATAATAGACAGATTTATTCCAAAAAGCTTGTAAAAAAGTAGTAGATGTTTAGAAACAGCTGTATTAGTGGGGGGGGAGGCTTTGAATATAAGGGATTTGGGAGTATAACCCAAGCACCCCCTTGAGTAGCCACTGAGGGATGCACCATGCAGGGTTGCATTGTGTAAGTGATCTTGGAGTGTAACTCTTGCACTTCTCGGAGTAGTTAGCATGTACAGACTACAGAGTGCACCTACAGCACCACTGAGAGTAGCAGTTAAGAAAACTCACTGTGGGATGCTGAGATACGAGTATGAGTTTTTGGGGTGTACCTACACACTGTAGAAGGAGGCACATGGCTGCTGTGTTAGGGTGTTAGTTCTGGTATTGGAAATTTTTAGACTGGGGCACCAGGGGCTCACCAGAGAACCTAATATTGAAGGCCAACTAGCTGGACCAAAACATTGATATGCCATTTTTGAGAGAGTCATTATTTAAGTGCCAAGAAGGCACTGTTTTTCAAATCAAATGTTTTTGCTAGATGCCAGGTCACTGAAGTCCCTCAGAAAGCAACCACTGTGGCAGGTTCCAAAAAAGACTCATTAGACCTCTAGAAAAAAGGTTCAAGGCTAATTGTATGTGAAGTACTGTGTTCTCCAGTGTGTTTTATTATTGTTTCATTATTGCCATCATTCCTAGCAGTACAAGCTGTTAGAGGGAACAGAGTAATACAGTGGGTACACACTGCAAAGTGCAGACAAACTGCAAAGGATAACACACACAATGTGCAATACAATTTCTACTATGCAAATTCTTCCTAAGAATCTCTCTCCATCAGTCCTCTATAATCAGCCTACCTGGATATATAGGTTCCCCAGCTGGGAAGTCCGACACAAGTGAATAGATATTAATATGTGCTGATTTAATGCTTGCATTGCAAAGACTAGGTAGAGGTATCATCAGCATGCTATTGCAGTAGATTCAGTAATGGGATCCTAAATTTGATTCAAGCTATATCACTATCAGTAAGCAGTTTGCATACTCAGCATGGGTTACTTACTTCACAATCCAAAACAAACATACAGGAAGGTGAATGGTTTACTGGCGCTTTATACAACTTGGTGCTGTAAAAAAATACAATAATTATAATTCTGAAACCTATGCAAGCAACATGACAGCTCTCATTAATCTACCAATATGCTCAAAGGAGTGCTATGTGTACATAATTATACATCCTCTAATTTTACTAATGATTAACAGGAAAAATCAGGAACTGATCAAATTTTTATTGACTATATTACAATACATTGTATGCTTATGGGGTAAAAAAAAAAGATAGATTGCAAGGTAAACATGTTTTAGCTGTCATTTAGATTACATGTAATTACAAGAAGGGTCAAAGTGTAAGAGGAGGTGTAATAAATTCTACAAAAGGCAAACAGCAGTTACTGTTGGTGCTTTCATTTCTTGTAAATGTAATTCAGCTTTTGTTCACTTTCAGTTTCCTCTACTGTAATGAACTCCTTCAGGAGCCAACATCTAATAAATGAAAGTCAGATGTGTACATAAACTGGTTTAACTTGTCACTAAAATATTTTTAGGTTTCATGTGAAGTCTGAGTGCATTAAAATAGACTCACAGATCATGCTTGAAGTAGATAGGTGAGATATGCTAGGACACAGCAGATCTCTTTGTCATCCATAACATTTACTACAGCTTTTCTAATCATCCAGCAAGATGAGTAAAGGGCAGCATTAAAGGGACACTATACCTCCAAATTTCCCTTTGTATTTATTTAATTTGAATGTAAATATCTAGCACAACAGCAAAAGAATGAAATGCGCTCATGCAGTACATACAGTATTTGGCCTCCCAGTTAAATGCTCCTTCTGATTTCTTTTATACACACTTTCATACACACTTAAGTGCAGAGAAGTGGGTGGGTTAGAATAAATTTAAAAAATACATGTTTTTACACAAAGTTTTTTGTGTGCATCACAAGTTGTTGTGTGAGCACAAGAGTGCATGTCTTAAGGTCTGCCATACACAGGCTGTCGATGTGGACAATTTAGACCAAGTCAGCAGCTTATCTGCCAAAAATTGTGTAGCTGTTGATTGGGTAGGTTTAAAAATCACATGACCAAACGATTGTATCGGTCTGATATAGTCCACCTCAAGGTGGGAATATCGGGGCACAATTTGCTCTTTTTTGCAATCTCACTAAACAAGCAGATCTTTCTTCTCTAAACCTGCATCACCTGTTACTCAAGATTTTGGGCCAAAAATTGGCAATTGAGCATCATATGTTCCTTTGAAATAGTACTGTCATGATCCTGACCTATGAAAAAATCTTCTTAAATTGGCATATATCCATCAGCAGATGTTTCTCTTTGTGCTAAACATCGACAGAACAAAATTAATGGTCTGTGGTCAAACTGGCAGCCTTTTGACCAATAGTATGCCGTAAAAATAATATTATTCACAATTAGTATATTATTGAGGCTCATATAGTTCAGGAAGATTGGAAAATACTGTGTGAAGACCATGCATATGGTCAGCTCCTGCACAGGCCCACCATGTGATCAAATCATTGTGCAGGTGGCTAAACTATCGGATCAGTTCGAGCACGACCCCCAGCAGACCCTAATCTGAGCCCAAATCTATCTATGTAGTCTTTCTGTGATGCCAGCAGGACCTTCTGCTGGGGTTTGGAAGTGGGGGACTGGACCTCCCTGGAATTAGCAATACACTTGCTACTGGATAGGTAAACCAAAGGGGCCTCTACACTACAGATTTAGTTTGCTTTAGGGTAGGACTCCACGAGCGTTTTTGCCGCAATCCGACGCGACATGCGTTTTATTGCAGCTTGTCGGATTGCGACGAAAACGCTCATGGAGTCCTACCCTTAACCACTCACTGATTTTAATTAACTTCCCAAATTGATTCCAGCTCAGACCCATCTATGTGCTACAGAGCAATAGTCTACACCTGGTCCTTTTAAAATTCTGTATAAATTTCTGCCAGATTAAATGGGTGAACTAAAAGACAAAAGAAAAACACTCTATATTTAGGGGCCGATTCACTAAGGGTCAAATATTGAGGGTTAATTAACCCTCGATATTTGACTAGGAATTGAAATCCTTCGACTTCGAATATCGAAGTCGAATGATTTAGCACAGATAGTTCGATCGAACGATCGTAGGATAATTCCTTCGATCGAATGATTAAATCCTTTGAATCGAATGATTCGAAGGATTTCAATCCAACGATTGATGGAATATCCTTTGATCAAAAAAAGTTAGCCAAGCCTATGGGGACCTCCCCCATAGGCTAACATTGACTTCCGTAGCTTTTAGATGGCGAACTAGGTGGTCGAAGTTTTTTTTAAAGAGACAGTACTTAGACTATCGAATGGTCGAATAGTCGAACGATTTTTCGTTCGAATGCTTCGATTCGAAGTCATAGTCGTATTTGAAGGTCGAAGTAGTCCATTCGATGGTCGAAGTAGCCCAAAAAAAATGTTGAAATTCGAAGTTTTTTAACTTCGAATCCTTCACTCGAAGTTAGTGAATCGGCCCCTTAATGTATTAATAACAAGGGTTAAGCATTGCAGTGCTAATGTTACACTATGGGGACATGTGCAAGGCCTCTCTGTCAGTCACATACACAACCTAAAGCAATACGGTAAGTGATTGGTGCAGGACTGACCATTTACAGGCAGAACCAAGGCAAAATATAAAGTACATCTGGTTAGTATTTTAAACCTTTTTATTTCACAAATAGTAACATTCATATAGGAAAAAAGCAGTTTTGGGTACATCAGGACAAAATTTTGAAGTTAAATCTGTGAAAACATTACTTAAAATTAGGAAAATTTACCCATAGAAATACATTATAAATTAGTGGGACCACAAATAAAAAATGTAAAAGTGGCAAAACTTAAAATCAGGGTACTTAAAATCGAGGTTTCACTGTAATTTTTTCTGGCACTGGGCTGTGGACTGGGCTTAAAGTGGACCTGTCATCCACATCAAAAATCTGTATAATAAAAGTCGTTTTCAAATTAAACATGAAATCCAATTTCTATTTTTTATTAAAGCATTCATAGCTGTTGTAAATTCATTTAGAAATCTTAGTTGTCAATCAAATATGGCCTGCCCCTCCTCTACGCCTTAGGCATAGAAGTGGGGCAGACAATTACTTTCACTTTCCATTCTGCACTTCCTAGAAATCACTGCTCTCCCCACATTCCCCCGTTCTCTTCACCGTTTAATTGTGTAGCCAGGGCATGGGGATGGACATCGGGTCCCCCATTCTGGTGCACAAACAAGATTCTGAGTTGATGCAAGGCTTGTCTTAATAACAGTATCCACAAAATGGCTGCTGCCTGCTTGCTGTAATTATGAATTCCGAGACTGAAGGAAACAAGATTCAAATAATTTATATAGTGCATTTAAAGTTCATTTTGCTTGACTAATGTAATGAAATAGGATTTTTGGGTGACGGGTCCCCTTTAAACCCTGGGCTTTGCTGAATGGAAAAATACTTATAGTTAGTTTTACTTATAGTTAGTTTCCCCTTGCTTTTGGTTAACAATGCAAAAGGATACCTCCACTGTAATTAGACAATGCTGCAATCAGCAAAACCACTACATGGCAAACAGTATTTGTGGTCAGTACATCATCTTAATTCTTCTATCATTGCCACAGAGAGGTTTCACTTCTGTTTTACTGTTAACGAAAGGCCCACTCCAACATTGCATTGGGAAGTTGGGTTTCCATTTTTAAATTTAATCTGATTCTGCCACCTAGGGAAGAAAAAGCAAAGGACTGGCAGAAAGTAGTAGTAGTAGTAGTTCTAGTGCTTATTTTTGTAAATTATGTTTTATGATTTGTGACCCTCTAACGTCACTTATGTTTTACTAAAACATCTGCCAGTGAGCCAGGATGGGTGGAATATAGAAGATTTGCTTATCCATGAGGAATGTATTTTATTTACCCACAGTCAAAAGAATTAAGTCTGGGCTTCACTGTGTGACCTCTGATCTGTCCCACATTGCATGGACTCTTCGCTTGCACTTTATTTTCATCTGACAAAAATACCTGCTTACAATGATACAAATCAAGGGAAAATGAAGCATGCAACCAACAATGCATTAAGGCTATCTTAGTTTACTTCACTACGTGGATGCAAATTGCAAAAATACCCACAGGACCACTGAGTATTTAATTTCCATACTACATACTAACTTCACCTTTAAAGGGATTCTGTCATGATTTTTATGGTGTCGTTTTTATTCCTTAAATTACACTGTTTACACTGCAAATAATTCACTCTACCATATAAAATTGAATTCCTTATCCAACAAGTGTATTTATTTAATTATAATATTGGTGTGTAGGCAGCCATCACAGGTCATTTTACCTGGTCTTGTGTTTTCAGAAAGAATTAGTGCTGCACTACGAAACTGCTTTCTGGCAGGCTTTTGTTTCTCCTACACAATGTAACTGAAGGAGTCGCAGTGGGACATGGATTTTTACTATTGAGTGCTGTTCTTATATCTATCAGGGAGTTGTTATCTGGTCACCTTCCCATTGTTCTCCTGATGGGCTGCTGGGGGGATGGGAGAAGGGTGATAGCTCTCCAACTTGCAGTACAGCAGTAAAAAGTGACTAAAGTTTATCAGAGCACACGTCACGTGACTGGGGGCAGCTGGGAAACTGACAATATGTCCAGCCCCATGTACGATTTCAAAATTAAATGTAAAAAAATCAGTTTGCGCTTTTGAAAAACGGATTTCAGTGCACAAGTCTGCTGGAGCAGCACTATTAACTGATGACTTTTGAAAAAAACATGTTTTGCCATGACAGTGTCCCTTTAAGTTAAGCTGAGCTTGGAACTTGATGTCAAGCAGACACAGCCTGCCATTTAGATGATCAGACATATGTTATTCATGATTCTCCACATGTGGCTCTTCTGTCATTCAATATGAAAGCTTGGCTAGCCCTTGCATAAAGTTCTGGAACAGGCCACATTTACCCCAGCTAATCTTTGCTTGATGGGGGTTATAATCCCCTTCATTAAAAATGTGCCTTGATTACTTAGGATTGATGAAGAATACTATATTCGTCATCTTTCAGTAGCTGAAATGATGTTTCCCAAATAAACTAACTGGAAGAAGCGCTCTTAATATCTGTCATATACAGTACATAGACAAAGTCATCAAAAATGTAGTTCATAGAGGCAATGAACATCTGATTAATACTATGAATGGCCTTAACAAGCCCTGAACCTATGTGCTTTCACTTTCTTTTCCCATCAGTGGTTCAACACCCAGCTGTTTTTTCTTCTTTGTAAAATAAAGTAATTTTGTATTGTTACAGTACGCATCCATTTTAGCTTTCACTTTCTATTTAAATCACTGTTTAGGAACACTAATTTTTTCCTTCAGTGTTTGTTACAAATTGTAATATTGATGCTGTTATGCTTTTTAACTTCTTATGTTAAATTCACCAATGTGCAAACAAATTAAATCCTGCTTTGGTGAACTGTGCACTAGCTGAGGAGAGTGAAATGTATTTAAGTTCAAATTTATGAGGACCTCATATATAAACACAATTCCAAGAAGTAGAATTAAGGACGAAGTCCTGTAATGTTTCTAGTAAACCAAACAAATAAATGCAAGTCCCTATCTCTGCTGGGATAGCGGAGCGAATTTCTGCCTTTATTAATATATATTCTAGAGGCATTGTATTGAATTTTAACCCTTGAAGAAGTCATTGAGAGTGATAAAACGCATTGGGACTGAGATTTAAATCTTCTGAATGCTTAACAGGGACTGAATCTTCCCACTGCACAACTACACGCTATTGTTGCATGCAAATATTGTAAGTGCATTTTATCCATACTAAACAAATTATCTGTGAAGATTTTACACTAGGGGAGTGCGCCCTTCTTGTTTATTTTTACACTGCCCCTGGTTTGACCATCCGGTTTTTCGAAGTGGCAGCAACCTAGGAGCTGACAAGATTAATCTTGATTGTGAACTAATCGGACTATATATTCTATTAAGAATTGACCACTACAAATATGTCCAATCATCACGCCACTAACTCCAGTAAAATGACTGCAGAAATGGCCTCTGGGCACTGCACTGAAAGATTAAAAGCATTAACTCACCAAGCTGAATACTACACTTTTCTTCCTTCCCAAGCCCAACTGTGCATGTCTCTCTCTCTCTGCCTTTTCCACAGGTGGAACGCACAGCCATCTTTGCTTTTTTTCCGGCCTGAATGGGAAGGTGAGAAAAATGTGCAGCAATGGCATCAACGGCGAGGGCTCGTCAGGACCTGGGGTTCCTCCTGCGGTGTGGTCCTGCAGGGGCATTATTTATGCCACTGGTAACCACTCTTTGGGGCAGATTTACTAACCGGCGAAAATTTGCCAGCGTCAACTTCGCACCCAACGCAACACTTCGCCAGGTAAAAACTCACTCAGACAGCGCCAATTCACTAACATGCGGAGTTTCGTACTGGACGACGAAGGCTGTCGACTTTTCGCTAGCAGTTCTTTGGTAATGCGAGCATTTCAAAGCGAAGATACACTAGCATTCATTTCTACCCAGCAAAAATTCAGTATAGAGCTTGCGCTCAGGTTAATTTGCATATGGCAGGTTCTATTGACATCTTTATGTTATATCTGGCAGCAAATACTTTACATTTACACTGTTTATTACACATATCCAGGGAACCTTAATAAAGAGTTTTTATAATGCCCTACACATGAGCCCACTGTAAAGTTAATGTTCCATATGTTAGAAAATGTAAGGAGAATACCGGTTACAAAAAAAAAAACTTTTTATGGACTTTTGCAGCCAGTGGCGTAACTAGATGTTACTGGGCCCCACAGCAAACTAATTATAGGGCCCAATCATATCCAGAGGTTTTCCTGGTTTACCAAAATGTATTGAAATTGTATATGAATTTTAGCCTCATGGGGCCCCCTATACCTCCTGGGCCCCCTGCAGCCGCAGGGTCTGCTTCCTCTGTAGTTACGCCCCTGTTTGCAGCCTATCACTCTGAAATAAGGAAAAGTCGCCAGCAATTTTTGGACTTTAATGCATTTTCCATTCACAGAATATGATGTTAGTGACTTTGCCTGGTCTGAGCTGGCGAAGGTAAGTCTGGCGATAGAGTGCAAATGGCTACTAGCACCTATCTCTTTTGCTAGCGAATTGACGCCAGCGCCTGTTAGTAAATTGACAATGTCCCTGCAGGCAGTAACGCTAGCGAATTGATGCTAGCGTTAGCCACTTCGCCCTTTAGTAAATCTGCCCCTTTATGAGCACCTTTGGACTGAAAAGCCACATTTTCTCATGACGATCAGTTACAGGTGGTTTCTATTTATGTCAAAAACTAGCAGCATATTGGGGTACCAAAGTTTTCTCATGGTTTCCGTTGTGTGCAACTATACTATAAATATATTAATCTGAGCTTGTGTTGCTTAAAGGATGAGTCAACCTTTAAAATTAGTGATTGTAAAATTGATGAGAGTGTTATTCTAAGTACTTTTGCCATATACATTCATTATTTTTTTTTAATCGCGAGATATTAAGGGATACTGGAAATGTTAATACGAATTACTTTTGTTACAACAGTGTCAACTGCTGGTAATTTTTTGACTGTTCTGAACACCAAGTAGTCAAGGAAGAAGTCATCAGGAGACAGAAAGAGGGCTGCTCTGATTTTCTTCTGATTATGAAATAAAATATCAAATCTTTCCTTTACTTACCAGCAGCCTCTTTCTTTCTGCAGACAACTTCCTTGACTACTTGGTGGTCAGCAAATGACCAGCAGGTGGCGCTGTTGTAACAAAATGAATTCATATTAACAGTACATGTATCCCTTTATATCTTGGAATGAAGAAAAAAAAATAATGAATGTACATTGCAAAAGTGCTTAGAATAGCACTCAATCTTACATTCACTTATTTTAAAGTTTTACTTGACTTTAACTGTGGCCTATATTTGGTTCTGTTATCAGAAGGAATTTATAGTATTTAATAAACACATTATTGAAATACATGCATATTCGCATACTAGAACAAATTGTAAACTTCTTTTAAAACAGACGAAATGATTCTGCTATATCGTGTGTACCTTTAGTAATCTAGTTCTTATTCATCCAAGTACTGCTGGAATGTAGCTCATTTGTTCATATTAGTTGGTGCAGGCTGGATACAGCCCTGAGGACATGAATGAGCAAGGTTATCAGATGATCTGAAATATAGAGCAATATCTGGTACTTGACCTTACACTAGACAAACAAAGCAGCTCTAGAATAGCAATGGCTGTATCTAGGGATGGGCGAATTTGACCTGTTTCATTTTGCCAAAAATTCAATGCCGGCAAAATATTGCAGACGCAAATTAAAGTCTATGGGCGTCAAAAAAAAATTTGTAAATGTAAAACAAATAGTTTCTCCCTATTTATATGACAGGTGGTTGGGTCAGGGTCTTTCTAAACCTTCCCTTGGGTTACTAGCCACTGATTCTATCTGTCACCCTTATAGTGAGCTATTACCGTTTCTGAAACGATAAGGAAAAACAGTCTTTTCTGAATTATTAGGCGTTCACCTCTCAGAGTGGGGGAGGTGTAATTCATTGAAATTGATGCGTAATTGAGAAAAAGAAAAGTAGTAAAACCCCCCCACACTCTCAAACACAATCAAATCTAATTTGCATGTGATTGATTGAATAATATGCACTAATTGATATATTCCACAATAAAAACACTTGAAATGGTTGTGTGTTATTCTCAATGTTTTTCAATAATTGATTGTTTGAAATTGCACAGTAAGGAATACTAATTAAAGTGCTAGTGCCCAATTCTAAAATGTATATATGTATTAATTACTGCTACAACAATTATATCCCATATCAAAGTCAATCAATTCATTTAAAAAAAGAGATATAACAACCACCATGAATTAATGAAAATTGATTATAATTATAAAGTGCTAGTGCCGAAATAGTTGCAGTCTCAGACTGCCTGTAAATCCAAAGTAAATATTAATTCAAAGTGCTAGTGCTGAATCAGTATTTTAGAGAGATTAATTCATTAGTTGATCTTTAAAAAAAACTCCAAGACTGTCATTTAATAAATAAAAAAGGAAAATAATAAGAGGTGGAGGCGTTCCAAAAACTTCAAAAAGAGTCATTTTCTAGGCCCTGGGACTCCATATGGGGAGAAAGTAGAACACTGGGGACTGTGGTCACTTTGATTACCTTGTCTATCTATGATTGAGAGCTAAACTTTCCTATAAGACCACAAATCCTTCAGTGCCATAGAGTGAAAAGAGAATTAAAAGAATTTAAATGCAGTAGTGGAATAAGCTAATAGCATTGAAATAGGTGACTGATGTCCCATCAATTGGAGTAAAAAGAAAATTTAAAAAAATCAATAATTGTCTAAAAACAAAAACGATTGGAGGCCTGCTCTAATTTCCTTTCACCTATAAAAGCAGTAATTACTATCAATATGTTTAGAATATATTACTATGTTACAATATACTTTGGGGAAGGGTAATTTTGCCCAACTTTCATAAATGACTTCAACAAAACTCCCATCCACAATTTAATCTTATTTCCAATAAAAAAAATTCAGTTTGGGAAAAGACTGCATAAAATTGTGAAAAAAATTTGAAACGTACAATTTTTTCTCTCCCTAACGACTAATTTTAGTGCAATCCGACAAATTCTTAAAATGATTGTGAGGTTAGTGGGCAGAAAATAGGTCAGGTTCGAAAATTTTCATCATTAGCAGTGAAATTTAGGTATTGACCAATTGTTTGCAGGGCCAAGCAGGCAGCTACCCACTAGATGATATTGCTTGAAATGGTTGTTTTAGTTGGTGGGCAAATCGTACATTTAGGGTTTTTGTTTTTATTAAAGTCCAAATGCAAAAAACTCAAAAACTTTTGAGTTTTTTTTTTACTATAAAATCTGAATTTTTAGTGGAAAAAATAAACTCAGATTTTTCGAGATGTATTATACCCCTCAGATGGAAAAAGTCATAATCCAAAAATCCTCCATCTCAGACCTGTCAAGGTTGTATATAAGTCAACGGAAGAGGTTCCTATACTATTTGGAAGTTTCTGCGGTCTGCACTGGAATTAGCCTAAAAATCCAACCATTTCGGGCAAAAATCCCCAAAAAATCTAGCGATTCGGGAAAAAAATCATACAATTCAGATCTTTGCTTTGGAGTTTTCCCCCTATGCTGGACAAACTAGAATCCTGGATTCTAGTTTGCTCTGATTTTTTTTTAATAAAATGATCAGAAAAATGTGGATTTTAATAAATAAGCCCCTTAGGGTAAGGCCACACTGGGCGTTTTAGGGAGATTTGGTTGCCTGTCGACTAATTGCCTTGTCTTTGCGGTGACCAAATCTCCCCAAAACGCCCAGTGTGGCCTTATCCTTAAACAATTGTTTCAGGATAAGGTTGGTACTACGATAATGAAAAGATCTTTTAAAAATCTGAACAGCTATGACCACCTTTATGCTGCCCTGGCTAACAAGATCTTATGAACTAAACGCATATGCTAATTTGGTTGTTGTTTATAATGCTGACAATTTACTGTCTTATCTGATAAAATAAATGATGCACTGATGACATAACACAGAAGAAACAGCTGAAATAACAAGGCTGGTATGTGTATTGGTTTCCAAGAAATGTGACAAAAAAAGTCAAACTACTAGAAATGCTATTGAAAGAGGGTTTCAATAGGACTTTGTTATTTCAACTAAATATTTCCATAACTACATCAACAATGACTGACATTCTGAATATTTTTGAAGCTTTAATGTAATTTTATTACAACACTGGCTTAATACTCAGAGCCTTTCAGTTCATTTAAGTGCACTGTAGCATTTGTTTGGTGCTTGGCGATAGTGGCAAGCTAATTGAGTTAATATGTGAAGAGTTAGATAAGGCAGTATTTGATAAAAAGACATAACCTAGCCTGTGAAAGAGGATTTGTGCACATCTCTGTAATGTTGTCATGACAACACATTCAGTGAATCCAGTGCTGGGCATTTAATTTAGACAGAAGTGGGGGAATACTTGGCAACAGTACAGTCGAGTGTGGATTTCATTCACAAGATGGCATGTTATTAATTCGTCTTTCTGTGATCTGTGTTAGGGCCTGTTCTATATTAACATTAGTGCCCATTATATCACTTACAATGTCTACTCCAAATCATGTTGTTTTACATAGCAACCCAACATCAGAACACATCCTTTATAGCATAAGGCACACTTACCTATTAAGAATTTCACTACCCTTATGGTATGTGTGTGGCTTTTGTTATACTTATACTTTATTTCTTTCTGGGTTCAGGGTGGTTATGTTTTTACAAAAACACACAAAAAAAAAAAACCCTGGAGCATTCATTGTTAAATCTTAAATTATATTTAGTTATTTTCTCAGTAATGGCCCTTGCAAAAAGCTGTTATAGATATATAAAGAGAACTGCATAAATATATTATAAGAAAACAATAATAAATAAAACTGAAGTGACCCCCCTGCATGTGCCTCACAGTCATTTTATAACCATAACACTTCTCCATGTCATTATTTGCTTTCACACTATCTCCTGGAAATGTTCTTGTTTCCCTGAAGTCACGCGGTCTCGCATCTGGAACTATTTATGTGACACTGCGAGGCTTGCACAGCAGGCAAGAGATCTATTGGCACAGATCTCAGATCTCAGGCTTTTCCTTCGCTGTATAGCAAAAATAGATTTTTTGAGTATAAAAATATATTGGTAAATAAAAAAACAGGGGGGCATGGTTCATTTTTTTTTAAAAGCTTTTTTTTATCTTATGTAAAATGTTATCTTTATTAACAAGCCAAAGGCATACAAAAGCACTTTTAACCCTTCCTAGACATGCTATCATAAATATGTTTCCTAAAAATATTCAGTAATCTGCGAATCAGGGGAACAAACTATTTTTTCATTTGTTTTTGCATTTATTTCCATACTCTGTTACAGTTTGCTACCGTAGCTGATACATTTCTCTATTTTGGTCCTTGCTGAGCATGTTCCCTGACTATTCTGTTATAGTGTTGCTTGGGCTGGACTGAAACCCACAGGAACACTGGATCGAGTGGAATTTTACTAAACAATTTTTACAGCCCCATCATGCTCACAAAGTCAGAAGGATTTGATTTCTCTAGCTTCTCTCTGCAAAATGCTTATATAATTGCTCCTACCCCCTATTGGTGACATTGGGGCAGGGGTGTAACTATAGAGGAAGGAGACCCTGCAGCTGCAGGGTGCCCAGGAGGTATAGGGGCCCCATGAGGCTCTTATTCATATAGAATTTCAATAAATATTGGTCAACCTCTAGATATTTTGGGGGCTTGAAAAATAATTTGCTGTTTAAGCCACTGCATTGGGGGGTTTATCAGTGGGGTTATAAGTGACAATGCACTGGGACAGCCAGCGTCTCGACCGCCTCGTGTATCCTCGTGCGCTCGTGGATGACGTCACTGCCCGACGCGTTTCGAGCCGGGGCTGAGGAACACGAAGTGTTGCTGTGTGTCTGTCTGCTGTCCGTCTGTCGGAGCCGTGTTACGTCAGAAGACGAAACGCGTCAGGCAGTGACGTCATCCACGAGCGCACGGGGATACACGAGGCGGTCGAGACGCCGGCTAAACCATCTACACTGACTGCCCAGTGATCCCAATAGACGGCTAAGTGGTGACTTTCTTTTATGCGAAAATTTTAATAACAACATTCTACAGAGTCTGGACAGAATTGGGAAGATGATCGCTAAACTATCTTTTTAAACGCCTAAACTCCATTTAAACGTTCGTGAGTACCCTCACATAAGATTCACTTCACTGTGTGGATTTTAATAAGTGACACGGCAAATAGTATAATCTGAAAAAGGCACTTTATTAGAAGTACTCTAATCTCACAAAGTGATGTGCTAAATTTATGCAAAAATACTATACTATATGGAAATTATTTTCCTGCCCCTTCGTTTGTCTATACCTCGTGCTGGATAAGCGCTGCTTTCTTTCCATAATTTCGGATTGGATTTCAGCTTTAAATATGTCCAGAGAGTAAATAGGCCAACCTGTAATCAGCAACCCAATCTTTTCACATACATTTCAAGCTCTATAGAACATGCACCTTCTTACATTAGTGTACTGATTCATCTGCATTTCATTTTATTTGCTGCATATATTTAATGTAAAAAATACATTCTGACACCCAGAAGCCCGTATGAAATATATATTACTATTTTTCCTGGGACAGACATAAAGAGTTGGCATATGTATAAATGGATCACTGAATAATAGCACAACTTCTATATAGATGTAGGATATAATATGATCAGATAATTTGTTATGGCAATTATTTTTACATACATATGGACAAGTGTATATTTGGGAAAGAAAAAGCCAAAGCAAGCCTTTAACCCTTGTTACCTATTCCCAGTTGTTAAAGACATTCGCAAGTAAACTGCCATTGACAGCCATTATGTAGGAGCCCCTAAATCCTACTCTAAATCTGAATTTGTGCAGAAATATTAGCCCAAAAGCAGAATCCATTATAACAATGCTGATATTAACTGCATTTATTTATATAATTTCCTAGACTTGGAATATCTTGTTTTAAAAATATATAGTGGGTTTATGCAGAACATAAGAAAAAAGGCAATGGCACACTGGGCACGATCAAGCAGGGTAAACCCTTGCAGAGATTTATTTGCACACGATGCAACGTTTCGGGGTGGTCCCCTTTGTCATATTAACTGGCCTATGACACACCCAGGTTTTAAAGTCTAATAAGGCTTATGAAATAAATTCTCCAGAGTTTAGCTTAGTGCTTATAAGAAGTCAGCGCACCCTCTGCTAAACCAGTGTGAGCCGTTGCTTTTGCCTAGTCTCTGCCAGCTTTAATGAATTATCTCTTAGGGATAGGGCTTCCTGAATGAGTGTAGTGGAGGGAGGGAAGCTTTGACTGGGTTAGGCAGGTTAGAAGGAGTAAAGGTGGCCATACATGGGCAGATTAAACCTGCCGATATCGGTCCTTTAGACCGATTCAACACCTTATCTGCCTGTATAGGGGCTTCCGATGGGTCTCCTCGATAGATATCAGGTCAAAAATTTGAGATTTGATTTTTCCTGCGATTGAGAACCACATTGACTATTTGATGCAGTCCTACAACCCGTCGGCAGCCAAACTATTAGGTCACCCATACTGTTGGGTCTATTGGTTTTCTATTACTTTACTACACCTACTAGTAAATTATTTGCCATGTAAAAATATAATTTCGACCAACTGTGTTTGATCAGGTAACTGATGTCAGACTGCTGAAATTCTGAACACAACTGTATGTATATTTTTTGTTTATGTAGCCCTACTTGTATGCAATACCTGTCCCGCAGGGCAGTAACTATGCAACAAACAGGGGTCACTACACTAATAAATACAAATAATTACAACATACTGTTATATGAAAGATTAAGAGATAAGTGTTGAAGAGACAATAGCATAGAGGGCCCTGCACCTTTTAGCTTATATAGCTTATACTTGCTGAGTTGGACACTTGTTGCAGTACTCTGGATATGCTAACTAGGGCAATTCACACACCACTAATCATGTTAATAATAATAATAATAGACCGGACCCCCATGCATGATGTAGACAGTGAATTTTTAAAACATTTTGCATCTGGTCTTCATTTTTAACTTTTTGTTGTGTTGATTATTTGGCAGCTTCTCGCCAGTTGGAAATTCAACAGCTGGTTGCTAGGGTTCTGTTTACTGAAGTGGAGAAAATGGAGTGGTTTGAAGAAGAGGCTGGGATATAAATAGGCTAAGTAATATAAGTAACCACAGAAATAAAACTTTAGCCTCACAGAGCAATAGGTTTTTGGCTGCCGGGGTTGGTGACCCCTATTTGCAAGCTGTAAAGGGACAGAATAAAGCTGGCCATAGATGCAAAGATCCGATCGTACGAATCATTGTATGATCAGACTTTCCCATCTCCCGACCCACCACTAACCATTCAGATCAAAGTCTTACCAGTCAGATTAGTTAAAGAACAGATCAGCAATGTTCTGCCCCTGACAGCAATCGTACGATATCTATGTCCAACCAAAGCTAGTGACAGTCTCCCACTGAAAATCGTACGATCAGCAATACACGCAGAGATATTATCGGCAGCCGACAGAAATTTTCTAACCTGTCCGATCGACCAAACGACCGATCTCCGCCGGACGAAAAATGTCGGGACTCTCCACACACGTTCCGAAAATCGTAAGAATCCTCGATTCGTACGATCAGATCTTTGCGTCTATGGCCAGCTTAAGAAAGCAAATAATTTCAAAAGTATAAAAAAGAAAACCAACAGTTTAAACATTCTATAACATAGTAATTTACTTAAAGGTGAACAAACCCCTTTAAAGACACTCTTGGAAGATAATTATATCCTAATAAGACAACTGAGACTAGTACAGTAAAGTTATCTTTAAACTGTGTGATAGAGACTATGGTGCAATAATTCTGACATGGCTGCTACTCTCATGCCCTTGCCTTTTTATCCCTTAATGCTGATAAATATAAAGTGAGAATACTGTTAGGAGTCTATGAATTCTATGTACTTGAACTGTGCTTTTTTTAACAGTGCAGGTCACATATTAACGTTTGTAATTTATAACAAACTTTCTATATGAAGCAGCTTTGTGTACTGTCTGCTGGAGTGTTTCTTTTGGATTTGATTTATCTTCAAGTATGACATCTATTATCTGTTTTTTCTAGGAAACTCAGAAATATATTATTCTTTATTTTTACTGATATTTTATTATTTTATAATAAAACAAGACCTTGTATTGAGCATACATAAATGCCAATAACATAACAGTCCTGTTGTGGTTTTTAACGTTTAAATGTTTTTAGTAGGCTTAAGGTATTGTGCTTCACATTATAGAAGAATCCACAACTCCCAAAATCCTACTCTTGAGAACAAGCACCGGTTAGTAATTTTACTTAGAAGACTGACTCCTTGTAGAATTGGTTAGGGAAAAGAACCAGACTACTAAAGTTTCTGCTCTCCTAATTAGCAATAAGGGAAGGCTAAAGTTCATTGTCTGCATGATTACTAACCACTGAAATGAAATATGTGCTCACATTCAGTCAGTTTCCGAAAATAATAATCTCAGTACCAAAAACTACTGTTTCTTGAAAATACAGTTGCTTTAGAAACAGAATTGGCGCTCTTCGTTTCCTGGCTGTGCAAAACAAAATAATATTTTTTGGCATTTGAACTTTTTTGGGATTTAATTTTCAAAACAAAATTACATAGCAAGTGATCCGTGTCCAGTTCTTTTCATCCTAAACCAGCTTCTTAATTCTGAAATTTTGCTGAAAAAGTAACTATTTACACAGAGGTACAAATCAGGTCATCTGGAAAATAAAGTGTGGTGTTTGTGCAGATGGCCTGTAGATGTCACTGTGCTCAGACTTATAAGGGGCATAATTCCTGGATAGCTTAAAATTTAAAGTAACTGTTATGTAATGTGAGACCTGGTGGGATGAAACATGTGACTGGATTGTGAATTTAAATGGTTACACCCTTTTTAGGAGGGACAGAGGGATTAAAAAGGGTGGAGGAGTGTGTTTGTATGTAAAGCCTGAATTAAAGCCATGCGCTAAAGAAATAACAATAGCTGGCACTGGTGAGGGTGTAGAATCACTCTGGGTAGAGATTTTGACTGGGCAAAAGTTAACAAAAAGAATTATCATTGGTGTATGATATAAACCACCTCCTATAAGTGTCGAGTATGAAGCCCAGCTACTCTTGCAGATACAAGCGGCTTCACAGCTGGGTCAAGTTGTTGCTATGGGTGACTTCAATTATCCAGACATTGACTGGGGTAATGGGGTTGCTAACACAGAAAAAGCTAGTAGGTTTGTAAATATGCTGAATGACAACTTTTTATTCCAGCTCGTTCAAGAACCTACTAGGAATAACTCTCTTTTGGACCTTGTAATAACTAACAATACTGAACTCATCGCTAACATTTGTGTGGGTGAGCATTTAGGGAATAGTGATCATAACATGGTCTCCTTTGAGATTCTGTTGCAGAAGCAATTCTATAAGGGAGTAACTAAAACACTAAATTTCAGACATGCAAACTTTGACAGTATAAGGGCATCTCTGCAACATATTAAGTGGGAAATGCTTTTCACAGGGTTAAACACAGAACAAAAATGGGAAGTCTTTAAAATGCTGCTTAATAAATATACTTGTCAGTATATTCCACTTGTAAGCAAGGAACGTCGTTGCAAAGCAAAATCTTTTTGGTTCAATAGAAGCGTTGGTGTTGAGGTGGGTAAGAAAAGACGTGCTTTTAAGGCTTTCAAGTTAGCTGGTACAGCCGAAACATTTATAAGGTACAAGGAGGCCAATAAATCATGCAAGGAAGCTATAAGGCAAGCTAAAATTGCTATAGAAAAGGATATTGCAGCAGTAAAAAAAATCCAAAATTATTTTTTAAATATGTTAATAGTAAAAAAAAAGAAGCAGGAAGGGGTGGGACCCTTACTATCAGAGGGGGGTCAGCTGATTGATGAAAACAAAATAAAAGCACAGATTCTGAACTCATATTTTTCATCTGTCTACACAAATGAGGAACCAGTAAGTGAAGGTTTCCTTCTTAACAGTCCCAATTCTAGTAATACAACTAATGATGCATGGTTCACACATGAAGAAATTCAAAAGAGACTAGAACATGTTAAGATTAACAAAGGTCCAGGGCCAGATGGTATTCATCCCAGGGTAATTAGCGAGCTTAGCTCTGTGATTGCCAAACCTCTTTACTTAATTTTTCAGGATTCATTGAGATCTGGCATTGTGCAGAGAGACTGGCGAATTGCTAATGTGGTGCCTCTGTTCAAAAAAGGATCCCGTTCTCAGCCTCAAAACTATTGGCCAGTTAGTCTGACATCAGTGGTAGGAAAGCTTTTCGAAGGGTTAATAAAGGATAAGATACTGGACTTCATAGCAAATCATAATACTATGAGTTTGTGCCAGCATGGTTTTATGCGTAATAGATCTTGCCAGACTAACTTAATTTCTTTTTATGAGAATGTAAGTAGAGACCTCGATTCAGTGGATGTGATTTACTTAGACTTTGCTAAAGCATTTGATACAGTGCCACACAAAAGGTTACTGGTTAAATTAAGGAATGTTGGCCTGGATCTAAATGCAAGTTATACACTAAATGGCAGTGTGTTGGGAGTTTCTTTAAATGAGAAGGATCTAGGGGTCTTTGTAGATAACACGTTGTCTAATTCTGGGCAGTGTCATTCTGTGGCTACTAAAGCAAATAAAGTTCTGTCTTGCATAAAAAAGGGCATTAACTCAAGGGATGAAAACATAATTATGCCTCTTTATAGGTCCCTGGTAAGGCCTCATCTGGAGTATGCAGTGCAGTTTTGGACTCCAGTCCTTAAGAGGGATATAAATGAGCTTGAGAGAATGCAGAGACTAAGTGCAACTAAATTGGTTAGAGGGACGGAAGACTTAAATTATGAGGGTAGACTGTCAAGGTTGGGGTTGTTTTCTCTGGAAAAAAGGCGCTTGCGAGAGGACATGATTACACTTTACAAGTACATTAGAGGACATTATAGACAAATGGCAGGGGACCTTTTTACCCATAAAGTGGATCACCGTACCAGAGGCCACCCCTTTAGACAAGAAAAGCACTTTCATTTGAAGCAACGTAGGGGGTTCTTCACAGTCAGGACAGTGAGGTTGTGGAATGCACTGCCGGGTGATGTTGTGATGGCTGATTCAGTTAATGCCTTTAAGAATGGCTTGGAGGATTTTTTGGACAGACATAATATCAAAGGCTATTCTGATACTAAGCTCTATAGTTAGTATAGGTATGGGTATATAGAATTTAATTAAAAGTAGGGATGGGTGTATGTATGGATGCTGGGTTTTCATTTGGAGGGGTTGAACTTGATGGACTTTGTCTTTTTTCAACCCAATTTAACTATGTAACTATGTAATGCCTGCTTGACTCTGCTAATAAAGCACTGTTATACTCTTCTCATCCTCAGCTACCCAAAATATAACAGATTGACGATGAGATGGCTCTTCTACCTCTGCAGCAGCCTGCAGCTTTTCTTCCAAACCCTGGTGATCCTACTATACCTTTTACTGCTTGGATCCGTAAGTTTGAAAATTATATTATTGCTGCAGACCAAGGGGATATTTCTGCTGCTAGAAAGCGTGCTTTACTTATTCACTGTCTGGGAGCAGAGGGACAGTGTATATTCTATACATTACCATTACCTGATGATACTTATGAAACTGCTGTTACTGCTATAAAGTACTTTTTCGTGCCAAGAGTAAATGTGGTTGCTGAAAGATATAAATTCCGCCAACATGGACAACTTAATGGCGAATCCACAGAACAATTTGTAGCAGCTTTGAGAGAGCTGGTTGTTACATGTGAATTTTGGAATCTAACAGATGAAATGCTAAGAGACTGTTCGTAGAAGAAATGACACCTGTTTTGTGAATATCTCTGCACCCTAACATCTGATGACTGGGACTAATATGACAATAATGTTCAATACATACTGTGTATGAGTTATATACACATTAAAGGTAAAATAAAGGTAAAAAATTTAATTAGACCTGTCACGAAAACCGGACTCTCAACCACACATAACTCTTGGGTTTGGCTATAAGGGGTTACACTCAATCAACTTACACACAGGTTAGACTAATATCAGACACCCCAAAACATAGCAACACCCACAAAATTCATTTGCTGCCACCATCTATCATTAACAGGCGATAGAACCCTATTGTGACTACTTCCCTGCCCTCTATCACAGGTAATAATTGTGGATGTGAATCCTATAACACAGGAGATATGGATCCTTTCCTATAATCCATATTTTTCTCCTAACTATCCCCCCCTGCTGCTCTAGGTCCACAACTCTGTTCTTGCTGATTAAAGAACTGACTGGCCCAGCTTCCTTGCCCAAATGGTGTGACTCCAAATTGTCTCAGAAGGCAGATATGGATGTCACCTTTCCACAGCCCCCTGGTGGGATACCAAACAAGGTTCTCTTTGCGAGCCTGAAACCAAATGTTACTCTAATAGGCTAATACCCTTTGGAAATAAGACACATAAAATATGTTACAGCAGGACACACAAAAAGAGGTAAAATGTTACATTTTTTTTTTCTGCAGTACCCTGCTGGAAATCAGAATTTGTTTTCGGTAAACACAGCAAGATCTTACAAAGGTATCTTTCAGGATATTTCTTCTTTATAAACAAGGATTATTATATTGTGTAGAGTGTAAAATTAAAGTCTTCATGCAAGAATTAATTGTCTGCCATATGCAACATTTACAAATATGACCATTGATTCCCATTTGGCTAAAGACTAGCGAATTCAGGTCTTTTGGCTTTTTTAGGCTACTATGGGGCAGCAGGCAAAACCCCCCAAACTTATCCATGTACCATTGCCCTCATTACCACCCTTGTTTCTGCCTCAAGACACGTAAATGTTAAATTGTTTTCCTTGGCCTCACAAAACTTTAGTTCTGTAATAATTGATGACTGAACTTCCAGTCATTTTTATAACACAGCATTCTGACCACAGTGGGGTTAGCTGCTATCCAAAACCCATTGCTCCCGTCACTGTAGGAGTTTAATACCATGATAAATGAGCAGAGAGCCTGTGAAAAGATATCATTTTATGAAAACAGAAAACTGCCCAGCTCAACTCAGCATATAAAGTTAACTGGAAATAATTAACAATAAACATTTTAGCATGATAGTGTACGGGTAAATATTTTTAGAAGTACTGCTAGCAACAGACATTTTCCATGGTGCGTGTCTAACAAACCTACAAGGCAATGGGTAAAAGAGATTACAATTGGATTGGTACAACACATTCTGTATCACCAATAATTTGAACTCCAGTTTCCAAGATATTAAAAAAAAAAGAGTTTTATTGCTATGAGTAATTACATTATGATACTTGTATAGTGTTCTGCCATTTTCTGTAGGATTATTAGGCTTTTGGTAGAGTGGCCAAAGAGATGTGTAAAAAGGTGTGTTTTCCATTTAAGTTCTCAATAGTGGAAGATGTATGCAAGGGAGATGTTTCTAAACCGAGAATGGTTTCTCTGTTTAAAGGATTTTTCTGTCTGGCCCTGGAAGCTATAGTGTTTTGGAAGGAACAGGCAAGCCAATTCAGTGGTTCAGCTAGCATATTGGGACTCACT
This sequence comes from Xenopus petersii, assembly GCA_038501925.1. Taxonomy (NCBI): domain Eukaryota; kingdom Metazoa; phylum Chordata; class Amphibia; order Anura; family Pipidae; genus Xenopus; species Xenopus petersii. The sequence goes on along the minus strand of CM076689.1, from coordinate 32,731,583 downwards.
TTTCACAGTGTGGAAAGGTATTTAAATGCAGTGAGACTGTTAGGAAGGTCTCTCGGAGCAGGGCACAGAGCAGCAAGGTTATCTATCTGTGTTAGGAACTCCCAGAGGGGCCAGGGTGCTGCTTGCAACCGCAAGGAGCAGACGGAGCCTGTTATCAAGTGACCAAGAGTCTGTCTGAGAAATTGAGGAAAGCCAAGAAACTGAGCAACCTCCCTAAGGAAGTACAGGGGTAACCCCAACCTATATGTATTTTATTGGTAGTCCACAATGGGCCTAGTTTAGTGAGAGAACTCATCAAATGTGTGAAGGTAGAGCCCAGAGGGCAGGATTTATTTTTATGATTTATGTTTTGTATGCTGAAATGGTCCTGTGTCTGCATAAACTGCCTTAAAGTGAAGAAAGTGTCTGTTGTCAATCCACAAGCTTACAGACTGCATTGAGAGTGCTTCACATCAGTGTTAACCGCAGCTGGCGCTGACCAACATATTCAATGGAGTCGCTGCTATTAATATCAATGCGGCCTTATTGAAACACACAACATGACAAACGATGGCAGTGGGTATACAGATAAACAAGCCTCAGAGGAAGTGCCGAAAGAACGAAATGCGTTTGTTTATCTGTACTCCAACTGCCGCTGTTTGTCACGTTGTGTGTTTCAAGAAAGCCACATTGATATTTATAGCAGCGACTCTATTGAATATGTTGATTAGCACCAGCTGTGGGTAACACTGATGTTTCGGATTGAAGTTGCCGAACTCCCACAAGAGCAGCAACTGACTAGGAGACACTACTAGGCTTGGGCGGATTTGACCCGTTTCACCAAAAATTTGCTGCCAGCTAAATGTCGCTAACGCCCCTTAAAGACTATGGGCATCAAAATTTTTTTGACGCACGATGCAATACAACTTCATGGGAGTCATTTTCACTGCAAAACAATTCACCCATCCCTAGACACTACAACATGAGGGTGAGCTCCGCCATCTACACATCCTTATTTTGTGCATTGAGAGTGGCCTGGGAATGGGGGCAGTGAAGGTGATGGAATTTAATTAGGGTTGCCACCTTTTATTTCTTTGAAAACAGGCAGGGGCAGGATGGTTATGTGGGGGGGGATGGGACGGTGACAAAGAGGGGGACAGGCTTAGTGACGTCAGGGTGGGTGCCATTGGGGGTGGGCCAGGTGATATCGGGGGAGGGTGGAGGATGACCTCAGGGGTGGGACTGATGCTGTGGCACTTATCGATTGGCTGGTCGCCATGTCAGTCACTTGAATGTCCTATCCGGATTTCCTCATTTTTTCACCCAGGCAGCCCTTCCAAAATACCAGGCTGTCCGGGTAAAATCCGGACAGGTGGCAACCCTAAATTGAATCCAAAAGCATGAGTAAATTAGAGGGCCAAGCCTATAAGTCTCTGTCCACAAAGAGGTTGAGATGTCCCAGTCCAACTCCTTATTTTCTTTGATCATTAAAGTTATATCTGTAATGATTCTTCTCCATTTTTAAACGTTTAACATCACAAATAGTACAACAGGCCTATTTTCTTATTTTTTTTTTAGAAACTGTTATTTTAAAAGTGCATTATTCTTTTGATATAAAATATGTACACAATAGAATCTTATTTTTTAATGCCTCCCATTAGCAAAGCTAAAGACCTTTTGTTACTTTCAGTAAATGTCTTTTCTAAAGATAATGTGGGAAAGCCGTAGACTTGAGGTCCCGAGCATTCTCAATAACAGGTCCCATACATGTACTTTAGTGACCTTACGAAAGATTGAGGTTTCAGTGGCAAGTGACTTTATCCTGAATCAATAACTCTAAAAACCACTGATGTATGGTTAAAGCAAATTTACAGGAAATGTTTAACTGAGCTCAAAAATGCATTCTTGCTCTTTTAACAAAAAATATTATATGCAAAACCATGCTTACAATTATACTGTATGCATAGTAGCCATGGCTGGTGCAGCCTTTTCTGTGTCATTTAAACACAAAACTGCTGCAACATATTTATGAAAAAACGTAAACAGGAACAACCCGAAAATTTTAATTGACTTAAAAAAAAAAGCGAATGTCAGAAAGGCAACATCTTCAAATGGTTCAACGGACTTCTGTCATTGACTTCTACATAAGCTCGGCAGGTTTTAGGTGGTGAATAGTCAAATAAGAACTCTTTCCAAGGTCAATGTATGTATAATAAATCTCACATGCAAATTAAAATTGGTGGTTTTAAATTCGAATTTGTGAGTTTTGACCAAATAAATTTGAATTTGAATTTACCATTTGAACCTTAGTAAATCTAAAGTAATTGCTTTTTAAAAAGTTTCCTTTTGTTGTTATTTATATGGCACTATCATTCCCTGTAGCACTTTACAGAGTAAAGGGTAACAAGGTTATGCACTTTGGCAAAAATGATATAAATGCAAGTTATACACTAAATGGCAGTGTGTTGGGAGTTTCCTTAAATGAGAAGGATCTAGGGGTTTTTGTAGATAACAAGTTGTCTAATTCTGGGCAGTGTCATTCTGTGGCTACTAAAGCAAATAAAGTTCTGTCTTGCATAAAAAAGGGCATTAACTCAAGGGATGAAAACATAATTATGCCTCTTTATAGGTCCCTGGTGAGGCCTCATCTGGAGTATGCAGTGCAGTTTTGGACTCCAGTCCTTAAGAGGGATATAAATGAGCTGGAGAGAGTGCAGAGATGTGCAACTAAATTGGTTAGAGGGACGGAAGACTTAAATTATGAGGGTAGACTGTCAAGGTTGGGGTTGTTTTCTCCAGAAAAAAGGAGCTTGCGAGGGGACATGATTACACTATACAAGTACATTAGAGGACATTATAGACAAATAGCAGGGGACCTTTTTACCCATAAAGTGGATCACCGTACCAGAGGCCTCCCCTTTAGACTAGAAGAAAAGAACTTTCATTTGAAGCAACGTAGGTGGTTCTTCACAGTCAGGACAGTGAGGTTGTGGAATGCACTGCCGGGTGATGTTGTGAGGGCTGATTCAGTTAATGCCTTTAAGAATGGCTTGGATGATTTTTTGGACAGACATAATATCAAAGGCTATTGTGATACTAGGCTCTATAGTTAGTATAGAAATATGGGTATATATAATTTATGTGAAAGTAGGGAAGGATGTGTGTATGGATGCTGGGTTTTCATTTGGAGGGGTTGAACTTGATGGACTTTGTCTTTTTTCAACCCAATTTAACTAACTATGTAACTAAGTACACGTTACCTATACAGACAAACACTTCACCAAAATGCACCAAAACATTCATAGTAAGGTGAACAGGGCTGGAACACTCCCTGTATTATTATAAAAAATTAAAAAATAAAAAAGTTCTGATCTCTGAGTAGACTAGACAGCTGGTATTTTGGAAGCCAGTTTCTATTGCCGTAGTTCTTTAGTTTGCTTGAGAACCTTTGTGGGTATTTGAAAAAGTCTTGGTTTAAAATGACAGATTTTACTAAATGAAGTGAGTGCAAGATGGGGCGACATGGTTAAATGCTCTACTTGCTGCTAAGGAACACTCATAGTTTAATGGCCAAACATACAATAATAGCTATGTACGCATTGTGAAGGGATTTCTATAGGAACAAAGTTTCTGTTGTACAAATGGACGTTTGCTGCTGCCAGATGACAGATTGGCTTGATCTCATTGGACTCACAGAACTTCCATACAACCATGAGTCACATTCAAAAGTAAAAAGAGTTGGTGAGCAATACAAACATGAAAAAGTCCCTTGGGTTGCCAAATAAGGGCTGTGATTGGCTATTTGTTAGCCCCTATGTGGAACTAGGGGCTAACAGGGTGCTCTAACTTGGCACTATACTTAGTTTTTATGCAATTAAAACTTGATTCCAAGCTGGAATTCAAAAATCAGCACTTGCTTTGAGGACCCTGAGAGCAACATCCAAGGGGTTGGAGAACAACATGTTGCTCACGAGCCACTGGTTGGGGATCACTGCATTATAGAAAGGCTGAGGATAGATATAAGGAATGAAGAGGTGATGTTTATGTAAATTAATGTCAATGTTTTTCATCCAGCACCATGGAATTTACACTGCTTGCATTTATTTCATGGAAATATTAAGACATGTTTCAGTGCTTTTGGTTTTCTCTTAAAGCTACAACATTTTCTTGCAGATCCTGTCTCAACTATAGAGAATATGCTATTCCCCTCAAAGCTTTTTCTGTCAACATAAACTTTGTCAATCTTACAACATAACAGGCTGGCACATTTGCTCATTGGCTTAGTATGAATTCTGTGAAGCAAGTAAAAATATAACAAATTCTGATTTCAACTAACAGTGAACAAGAACAGTGCTATATTGCCACCGGAGGTATCTTCTTCTTCAGTCTTTGTCTTCCAATTTAAATTATAGGGTTAGTGTTTAGTCACTGGTTAGTTGCTTAAGGCTATAGGAAGTGGCAGTGTTTTTGTTTGACTTTGGTTATAGTGACAATAATTACAAAGGTGGTTAAACTAATGTTTATCTTATTGTGCCTGTTTACTAATGAGAATAAGAATTCCATCAACATTTATCTTACCACTTACCCTCTTACCACTTAGCTCAAATGAAGGATTAGAATGAAAAATACTTCGAATTTCGAAGTTTTTTTTGGCTACTTCGACCATCGAATTGGCTTCTTCAACCTTTGACTACGACTTCCACTTTGAATCGAACGATTCAAACTAAAAATCGTTCGACTATTCGACCATTTGATAGTCGAAGTATTGTCTCTTTAAAAAAAAACTTTGACTACCTACTTCGCCACCTAAAACCTACCGAGCACCAATGCTAGCCTATGGGGACCTTCCCCATAAGCTTTCTAAGCTTTTTTTGATCGAAGGAACATCCTTCGATCGATGGATTAAAATCCTTTGAATCGTTCGATCGAACGATTTTTCCTTCGATCGTTCGATCGAAGCATTTGCGGTTAATCCTTCGACTTCAATATTCGAAGTCGAAGGATTTTACTTCAAGGTTTGAATATTGAGGGTTATCCTTCTTTGAAATCCCATCCTTCATTGCAGCTAATGTGTTCCAAACCCTGGGTATTTCCTTCCCTCTTCTTTACTTTCCAAATTCTCCAATCATTACAACCAGTCTAGGCCTGAGGAACTCTACTCCATGATACAGCTTCTGATCCCTGAATGGTTACAGAGTCAATCTCCTCTGTCCTCTTCAACATTAATATCAGCATCCAACTCAGTCCAGTAACTATGGATTCAGTGCATGCCCGATTGCTTCTAAGTCTGTATGCATTTTAGGGACCATTTCCTATAACCCAAAACACAAGTGCTAAGACACTTAGGGTTGCAAAAATATGTGAAAATATGGCAGTTGTACTCATTTCCTGCACTTTATATATGGCCCCTTTTGTTTTCCAGTTTACAAAGTAAAACACACAACACAACAAGTGTCACCCGGTACCTACAACGCCAGAGAGAAATTTTGGGTGCTGTTTGTGTAGGTGTGGTCTGATAACAAGAACTCGTTTCCTGATTCATTGTAATTTGTGCCAAAAAGAGTTAGTTCCCAAGGGACAGGGAGATAAACATTTCAGTGGAATTACCTTATCACATGAAGTAATAGTTCTACGGTATTCAAGGGTTTTTCCTTTTTGTATGTTTTGATTTTTAATTCCTGTGTATTTTATTTGTATTATTATAAGTACATGTAAATTCTACTGAAGTTGTTATTTATACAGAATAACCAGAAAGAAAACAGATTGCACAACTGCAAAAAAAAAAAATGCTTCTGACAGAAGGATTGTACTGCAGTGCTGAGGCTTGCCAGTGGAATGCGTGTATTGGAATCCAGTGCATTGCCATACCCCAGCAACTGCGATTCAGGAGAAAGTGTCCTTATAGCAAGTAGATGGGACATAATTGGGTCATTCTGACTGTGGTTTGCAACTTAAGACGGGTTGGTGTCATCATATCTATCAGATAATATTAATATATAAAATCATATAATTATTATGAAGCATTTCACTGGACCCACAAGGTAATCTCATCACATCATTGAAATGCAATAACTTATCTGTGACGGTGAAGAGACCTGTGCATGCTTCTAAGGCAGTAACAAGACCTATAAAGGTAATGAACGTGCTCAATGTTTGAGAGTTTAGCACAGTTTAATGAATGTTAAACAGTCCCTGCTCAGGCTGACCATATTTCTAGCGTTTCCTTGCATCAATTAATACCACAGTGCATAAATTATTAGAAATATTTAGTGGTGGTGCAAAAGCAAAGTCCTTACTTTAAGACCAGGATAGATATCAACAGAGACATGATTCATATCTACATGCAGTAATCTCATGGTCCCACCACCTTGGTTTAGTAGGAGAGTAAACTTGTTGTGCACAAAGTCCTTAGCCTGAAGTAATCTGCATTTTGAAGCCACATTAAGAAGGATTCCATCATAAGTCACAATGTGCTTATTTCCAAACAAGACTGCAAGCTGAAAGCTTATAATTCTTATTACTTAGCTTTTATTTCCATACATGAGAATGCATTGTAACACTGCACATTTTATTCCAAATCAAAACATCAAGAAATATAAATTTTAAATCAAAGTGAAATGGAAAACCGAACCTGGTTAGTGTGAGAAGGGCTAAAAGGAGCCAAAAAGCCTTTCATAAGCAATTGCATGCAAAGTAAAGCCTTCTGAAATCAGAAGGCCTTTACTTGTCTCATGCCATACACACAGAACTGCCTAGATACCAAAAATGAGTTTTAATTCTCCCATAAGGCATCAGGGGTCAGAGACATGCAAAACACTCCTTTATGTCTCTTTGGCCAACTATGGGGCAAATTTCTAAAGGGCGAAGTGACTAACGCAGGCGAAAATTCTCCAGCGTCACGTCATTTTGGTACCTGCCCGATTTTCTAACGGTCGCTGGTATAAATTCGCTAGCGAAGGAGATAGACTCTAGTGGTACTTTGCTGCCTGTCAAATTTGCACTCTGGCAAATGCAAATTTGTATGATTTACTGAACGTTACCTCTTGCACCAGACTTGCCTTCGCCACCTCAAGCGAAATGCAATAGACAAATATAGTTGAAAATTTTTTTCTAAGTCCCAAAAAAAGCTAGCGTCTTTTCCTTTTTCAGGGTGATAGGCTGAAAAAGAGCCTACATTTGTTTGGGGGGTAACAGGCTTCCCCCCTACATTTCCTAACATATGGCACATAAACTATACACTGGGCTAATGTGTACTGCAATATGACAAATTTATTTTATTTTGTTAAGGTTTCCCAGGCTTGTGTGACACTGGGAACAATATCAAAGAGGTTGAGCAACATGTTGCCTGCAAGCCACTGGTTGGGGAACACTGGCCAAGAAGATACAACAAATCTTTTGTATTGAGCAGAAATGCTTTTATAAAGGCATGAGCAGTATGAACATTATAATTTTCCCAAAAGAAAAGGGGAAAAAATGAGTGCAGCCTCCTTGCAGCCTTGACTAGTAAGTACTGTTAAATGACAATATTGTGGTTTCCCCCTGATGTCCATGCACAGATTTTCATCTTGAACACCACAAGAAACTAATTAAATTTTAGCTTGTTTTTGCAGATCTCAACAATAGCTATAACAGCATATAATCTGTAGACATCTTGCCTACATCTAATCAGTAAAAATAAGAACTAAGATTCTTCAGGATAAGGTTGTAAGGTTTAGAACAAAGTCCTTTATTCTGTGGCTTTTATGTAGATCTGCTTTTCTTAACTGGTTGAGAGAATATAATCATATATGTAATGTTAAAGCCTGTTTTTCATTATTTCAAATGGTATTTCATATGAAAGTATCTCCTGCCAAAGCTACATTAGCATAAAGGAAATTATTGTAAATAATTGTTATTGTTAAAGTTGAAAGAGTTTGTGAGTTGACTTTCAGAAATGGCAGAATGTTGTGGTCTCTTTAACTTTTCAGAAATATCCAGTTCAGTCAGCTGCAATAAATGTGATTTACTAATACAAGTGTTAGTCATTGAGGGAATGATAAACACTAAGGGGCCCATTTACTTAGCTCGAGTGAAGAAATAGAATAAAAAAAACTTCGAATTTCGAATGATTTTTTTGGCTACTTCAACCATTGAATGGGCTACTTTGACCTTCAGCTACGACTTACTACTTAAAAAAAAAACTTCAACCCCCTAGTTCGCCACCTAAAAACTTCCGAAGTCATTGTTAGCCTATGGGGAAGGTCCCCATAGGCTTTGCTATCTTTTTTTGGTCGAAGAAAAATCGTTCAATAGATGGATTAAAATCCTTCGAATTGAACCAAAACTACAGTCTGACCAAACTACAATCCAAAATGTGACCTTATTTATTAATAAAAAGCAAGATTTAATCAGATCGGGGACAAACTAGACAAAATCAAGTGAAAATCAGAATCTTATGATTTCTTCAGATTTTTCAGGCTTCTTCCCGAAAGAAGAAGCATTCAGACTTTAACTAATAATCCTCTTAATGTTTAAATCTTTCTAAATAGCCTTAAATATCAGCTATATACCCTTGTCCAACAAAAGTAATAAAAAATCATATTATTTTACCTTGAATAAATAAATATCATTGTCATGGGTTTACGTATCTTGCTGACTGCTCTGGAAAGCTTAGCATCAGTTCACTCCAGTAGGGATGGGCGAATTTGTCCTGTTTCGTTTCGCCAAAAATTTGCCGCCGGCGAAATGTCGCTGACGCCCATTAAAGTCTATGGGCTTAAAAAAAATTTTTGTCACGAGGCGAAATTGTATAAACGTGCGTCTTTTTTATTTAGACACACAACGCCATACAAGTCTATGGGCGTAATTTTTTCGGCGAAACAAGGTGAAAAAATTCGCCCATCCCTACACTTCAGCAGCTGGCGAGTTCCCTTAAATTAAAAACATGTCTTTTATCAAAGAATACATTTATCTGAAATTAATGCAATATGAGTTGCTGCCTGGATCTGGATAAAAAAAATTAAGAAAAGTAAAACTTGTGTGATAAAGATCTGGGAAAACAGTCATTACAAGATATTGGGCCTCGTTGAAGGCAATATTTTGCCATAGTCCATCGGATCTACTTTATTGGAGGTCATGCTAACATCCAAGGAATTACATTTTAATAAACTCACAAAAGCTATCTATCTGTCTATCTCATCATCATCATCTATCTATCATCATCATCTATCTATCTATCTTCATCATCATCATCAACATCTATCCATCATCATCATCATTATCTATCTATCATCTATCTATCTATCTATCTATCTATCTATCTATCTATCATCTATCTATCTATCTATCTATCTATCTATCTATCTATTATCATCATCATCATCGTCTATCTATCTATCTATCTATCTATCTATCTATCTATCATCATCATCATCTATCTATCTATCGTTCAATCATCTATCTATCCAAGACGCACAGAGATGCATGTATAAAAATATACCCACCACATCCAAACCAGAACCAAACATCTACTAGTCGTCTAAAGGTGGCCATACACAGGCAGATAATGCTGTTGATTGATTTTTCTGAGCCAAGCTTCTGTCTTTTCTTGTCTGACATCCTTCAATGGTTTTAATGTTGCATCATAATAAGCATCTTTTAGTGTTACAAGAGGCCCTAAAACGATGAGCTTACATTTTACTTAATGTAAATGAACTCTCCTACTGTGACAAAACATTTTACATATTGTTGAGTAAAAACTCTGTATGTTGACTTAATGAGTAACAGTATTTTGCAATATGCTTCACACAACAAAGGGATGTAGTGGGGCTCCTTATTTTTAGTTAGATTGTCTTATGGGTATGATATGTTTTCTGCTTTGTTTACAATATATTGAACATGTCAACCTATATTGAACATGTCTACTGCCTAGTATCCAAATGTAAAATATTTTGGTACAAAATGATAAATGGAAGGAAAGAAACTGGGAATATAAAGCAATTAGGTCTACAGCTGTATTTACAGGTGCATTGTTCTGGTCATGTCATGTAAATTGTGCTAACACTAATGCTCATTGACTATACTCTTCCATATTTGGATATAACAGGAAGAAATTTAAAATGTGATTTGATCTCAGTATGCCTTCTTTAAAAAAAGATTATCATTAGCCCAGCTGGCATAAACATTATTCAGATTCTTACTTTGAAGTTCTGTCTGCATGTTGTCATATCTTCTGTCTACAGTGTAGATGCCATATGTGTTGCCTACAGATACAATTTAAATACTTCATGCCTATGATTAAGGACCAGATAGGTCCAAAATGCATTAGACGTTGATGCATTTAACTCAAGATTTTATGCTGCTATTTTACATTGCTTCTGGCGGAAGTCACATAAGAATAAAGATGTAAACATTTTATTATCCTGCTATTTTTACACAGCATAATAAATATGCCCCCAAAACTTTCTGTTCTTGCAATCACTGGCCAACTTGAGATAAGAATAATTTTACAACTTTACATAGAATTTGTGTGTCTGTGTGTCCACATCATTAGAACTGATAATAATCTCATGAGCTGAGCTAAAAACATGACACCAGTGGAGGTTATGTTTAATTCTTAACTTGAATGTCCTGACAACACCAATAGCCCAGGTTTCACTGAATGTCCTGCAAAAGTTTCCTTTCCAAGTACTTGCTGACAGAGTTAGTGGAAATTACCTTTGCTGAGCAACAATTCTTAGAAATGTGCAAAGTAGCACTAATGACTCAAATCTAAGACTCTTGAATTCCAAGAATCCACAGAAATCTGCTATTTTGCTTTAGCTTTTTTTTAACGTGGAGTATTTGTAACAGACACAGTTTATTCTTACTGATAATATTGTTTATTCCAAAGTGTTTCATTATTTTCCTACTTCTACTATGTAAATGATATCCCTAAAAATAACATGAGGCAGATGTGTATACTCTTGTTCTCTAAGTTTCTAAGGAAAGTGACTTCTGTTTTCTCTCTCTCTCTCTCATTCTCAATCTCTCTGCTCTCTTCTTTGATTTATCTGTCTTACAGTATTGAGAAAATGCAAATTCAGCAAAATAATAAATAAAAAACCTTTGCAATATACTTTAAATGGTTCATTTACAGATGGCAGGGAGGGTTGAAAAGTGCAAAAAATATAATAATTTCATTAAAGGAACTTAAGTTGAAATGCACCCCTTGCCCTTCCTTATTGCTGTGCTTTGCAGAGCTCAGTCGTCTGTGTCTTCAGTTCCTAATTGAGTGCAGCTGCACCTACTGAAACAGGGGAACCCTGAAGTTACTGCCAATTCCAGACAAGGAGGCAGTTCCACTGAAACTGGTAGAAACTTTTCAGTCCTATTTTATGGGATGTTTCAACCCATTTAATGGGTCTTGTAGTATAAACCCAAAAGCATGACTGCCTCCATTCACTGCAGCTGCAGTAAAACGTCCAGGCAGTTATGTACAGCTGGTTCAGCTAGCAAACTGCCTCCACTTGACTCCCCTCAGTCAGTAAAACAGTTTTCATTTGCTCTTTACTCAAGAACAAAAAGCATCTATTAGACAAAAAGAATATCTACCCAATTTTGCTATACATCATAATGAAAACAAGTGTTTTGGATGAGTCACTTCCACTTCTTTGGAAACTCTTGACGTAGGTATCTAATTTCTTATTTATTTCTATAATCTGAGTTTTCAAATGCAAATCAATGTTCCCAAGAAGGTTCTGTCAAAGTAAAAGTTACCAACAAAGCCAAAATGTATTCAAATAAATATTCTGATGTAATGAAGCGATGTGCAATTCTAGGCATTTAATTTATCCTCAAATGCCTGCATATAAGTCAATAATAACTAGATATAGTCATCATATAAATAGTCTTATATATATTTAAATCCTGTATAGAAAATTCTGCTCTTGTAAGAGTAGAGGATTGTAGTGGAACAGCACTTGCACATATGCAGGGACTGGGCCTCTTAATAAAATAAAAGGAAGAATTGTGCACACTATAGGGAAATACTACAAGAGAACCAATGTTAGCCTGATAAAACTGACTCTTGAGCGAAAGTCTGTCTTTCAACAGGACAGTGATCCCAAACACAAGGCCAAAGGAAAACTGATCAAGTCAATGTCCTACAATGGCCCAGGCAAAGTCATAATCTCAATGCAACTGAAAATCTGGATTTCTATGTGAAAATTGAGAAGTGATCCAACTAACCTATACAGTCTGGTACAAAGATTCCCAAAAAAATTAGGCAATATTACTTCTAAACAGAGTGCAAATATGATAAATACCTTAAAGGATATGTAATGCCTACATTTTCCTACCATGTATATAAGTTGGGCACATCTCCCCCACCCAAATGGGATTTTTGTACTGCATACATACCTCCTCTGTTTGCCAGCGCCATTATATTTCCCTAAAACAAATAGCAGCTTTCACCCGGGGGCCATTTTCCCTCTGATACATCACCAGTGCAAACAGGACATATGTGATGTAAAGTTCATGCAATTGAAGAATGCAGCAGAATTTACTATGATGAAAAGTCCTGCTTGGTATGAACACTGTAATGGTTACTCTGAGCTCAGGGGAGGGGGTTAGGATTTAAAAATAGGATCAGACAGCTAGAGTTTCTATGGGAACCAGCAATGCCATTCATTGGCTGCTATCAAAGCAGATATCAGCAGCACACCGTAGATATGAACAAACGTGTGTTTTATTGCATCAAATCATTTCAAACAGGGCAACGTTTCGGGCCACCCGGGCCCTTTATCAAGCCTAGTGTTACAATCCCCACAACCATATTTAAAGCATGAGGAGGGGGTGTGGTAAAAAGGGCCACTCCCTCTTCCTGTGACATCATACAAAATCAGTGTTATTTATTTAACCCATGATGGTTAACCTGGTACCGCAAAGGTATGTGTTCAAGGTTTTAAGCTCTCTACCTTGGTTTCTATATTCATTGGCTGCTAGGCTAGAGGGTGTGTTTATTAATCTGAGTTGGGGAGAACTGAGCATGCTCAGTAGCCAACAGCCAGAGGAAATTCCTGAGGGAGGGGGCTGAGTGGGCTAGAGGAGCAGAAGGAATCCTAAGTGATTAAGGGGTTGCTGCAGTCTTACTATTAACCTTTGAACAACCAAGTATTTGTGCCAAGTATTTAAAGAGGCTCTTCAGTGATTAAGTTTTTGTGTGGGGATTGTCATGTCCTTTAAAAGACTTAAGACTGTTACTGCACATGGGCAAACTCAGTGCATAGTTACATAGTTACATAGTTAAATCGGGTTGAAAAAGGACAAAGTCCATCAAGTCCAACCCCTCTAAATGAAAACCCAGCATCCATACACACACCCCTCCATACTTTCTCACAAATTCTATATACCCATTCCTATACTAACTATAGAGTTTAGTATCACAATAGCTTTTGATATTCTGTCTGTCCAAAAAATCATCCAAGCAATTCTTAAAGGCATTAACTGAATCAGCCATCACAACATCACCCGGCAGTGCATTCCACAACCTCACTGTCCTGACTGTGAAGAACCCCCTACGTTGCTTCAAATGAAAGTTCTTTTCTTCTAGTCTAAAGGGGTGGCCTCTGGTACGTTGATCCTCTTCATGGGTAAAAAGGTCCCCTGCTATTTGTCTATAATGTCCTCTTATGTACTTGTAAAGTGTAATCATGTCCCCTCGCAAGCGCCTTTTTTCCAGAGAAAACAACCCCAACCTTGACAGTCTACTCTCATAGTTTGTCTTCCACACCTCTAACCAGTTTAGTTGCACGTCTCTGCACCCTCTACAGCTCATTTATATCCCTCTTAAAGGAGAACGAAAGCTTACCCGACATAGTTTGCTGGAATGTAAGACCTCCTGATAGTGTCCTGAATCGCTAGGTTTAGTTCACTATTTGTAGCAGTTATGATTTGTGTTTATTATGCATAGATTATCAGCCTTCCAAGCACACCGTCAAAGATTCCCAGACCACCTAGGACTGTCACAATTTAAGCTTGTAAATTAGGGTATCCCAAGGTCAGGCTTGTTAAACGACAACATCCACTGTCCCAGTGCCGGCCAGAGGTGGTTGAGGGTTGAAGAACATTTATAGACACAACTGGCAGGTGGAAGGTAAGACACAATTGCAACTACATCTCTTTTCAAACTAAACCATCTAAAATATTCACTTAGTGGTGTCTATTTCACCTCAGCTTTGGCAATGGCTTCTCCACAACCTTGGTAATAAAAACTCAGGCTTTGATTTGACACAGAGAGAACACGTTGTCTCAATCTGTCTCCTACACCGTTAACGCTCAAATAAGTATTCAAAGCAGATATTGGCTATCTGTATAGGCGCTGAGCTCCATTCTCTTTTCTTCAGAACTTCCTAAGGCAAAGATGATAAACAAATACTTCAGGACATTTTGTGCAAAAATAAATATAATTACACATGCTTCCATGTAAACAAGGCAGGACTGTGCTAGATTATTGTGCAGACTATCCAGATCCTAGTATTGTGCCAATACTGATATTGTGATTCCTATGAAGTCGTCACATTTTAGGACAGGGGCTACTGATTCCCCAGAGCTATCTTTAAAGCCACGTGCTTGAATGGATAATAGAATTATAACATTATGGATAAGTTCCTATAGTACTGTAAAAGTTATCACTAACAGACAATTTATATTTAAACAGTCTCCATCAACATTTTCTTATATTTTAAAGGTTTTTATCCTTTTAGGGATAGAGAATTTCTTGTTTAGTTTAAGAGCTGTTTTATCAAAATAACAAGTCAGAATCTATTGATGCACAATACAATTTCACCTATACTGTAGTTGTTAAAGTATTTCTAATCTTGTTGAAAACTACAGAAATTTGCTAAATAGCTACTGAAAAAAAGGGGCTTGAACCATCAAAAGCATAACAACTATTGGATAGAACGTAAAATTAGCTTGTCTACACTGGAGGTGGAACTAGGGTTATTAAGTAGGGGCACCTACTTAGGGTGCAATACATTTGTGCAAAGAGGTGAGGGTATTGCAGTTTTTTGGTTCAAATCCAGAGAAGTATACAGCTTCTTGCCCTTTTTCTTTCTGTGTAAGCTGGCGTGTATCTGTCATAAACTCTATTGTGTAGTGGCGTAGTAGTATATGGGGGAACTTTAAGTATGGAGGAGTATTCAGCTATACATGAATAAAAAATACAAATAACTAATTAGATAATCTGAACGAGCTGGCTAAGATCACCAAGATTGTTTCTGGTCTCTGGACCTTGTATATGTTGTGCAACATTAACCTGCAAACAAACATCCCTTTCCACTGGAAGCATTCAGAGTCAAAAGATAATTTTCATTAAAGGTGGTCTGCAACTGTACTTCATGTTGAGAAGTAGAAGACACGTACTGCCCTATAAACCCAATTTTAATAGTCTCTGATGCTTTAAGCTATAAAGAAATCACATTGGGTTTCAAAACATTTTTGAACATCAGACTTTAAATCTACTGTAAATTAGTATGTTGACATTTATCAGTGCCAAACTATTTTTGTTTCTGCCTGCTTGGGTCTGTATGGTTGAGCTGTGGCGTACAAGTTGCTACTGCTGTAATAAAGTACCAAGTGACTAGGCATGGAAGCTAAATGATGAGAGAAGTTCACAACAGTGCTGCAAAAACAGGTATACCCTTGTGATGGCCTTGTCTGTTGTGCCTCATCTCATTGCTGATGAGACTGTTTGGAGTGATTTATGATCAAACTAGGGCACCTCACGCAATGAACTGTTCACTTACTGATGAGAGCAACGAGAACAGCCAACTGGCAGCTTAAATGAATGATTGTTTTCATAATTAATTTAACTGGTTTAAAATATTTGGCACACATCCTAGCTACTTTATGATGCTTTCTGCCCTGGTACAGGTCGTTTAAGGTATACCAAAGATATTTCAATATATGTGTGAAAGTACTGTACATACTATATACACCTTTACCCTTAGATTGTGCTGCTTCTAAAAATAAAGCAAGGGAGTAAGTATAGCTCTTATTTGTATCCCCTGCATTACATGTAGGAGCCTGTCAAGGGTTGCCCAAATGA
This sequence comes from Xenopus petersii, assembly GCA_038501925.1. Taxonomy (NCBI): domain Eukaryota; kingdom Metazoa; phylum Chordata; class Amphibia; order Anura; family Pipidae; genus Xenopus; species Xenopus petersii. The sequence goes on along the minus strand of CM076689.1, from coordinate 32,715,535 downwards.
AAACTTTTCAGCTCTGCAAGGTGCTGGCAACACTGTATTATAAGAAAGGTGCAACACTTTGGGCAAGATTCAATTTGAAGAGAAACATGTTTCCCCTAATTGAATTCAGATTTCCAATATCCTTTAACAGTTTTCACTTGCTAATCCATGAGATTCGTTTTTTTTACATCAATTTAAATTTGGCCCTTCACCGTCATTCTGGGAGTGTTGTACTTCATCTCATTCCTTTGATGTAAAGCTAAGTCGGTTTTCAGACCATAATAGTTGCTCTTTGTTAAGGATGTGTTTACCAGAAATAACAACTGGCTGAAAATAAAACACAATGAATATTCTGATGAGGAACAAGAAATTAATTAAGTGTTGTTGTATGGCAGGGTTAAATCCTACCCCCACTTATCTGCTGAAGATTGCACAGTTCTAGTTTTAGGACATAATCAACTGTATCCAAGTAACTGGTGCCCATTTTTTTCTGAAACGTGATGCTTGCTACAATCCTCCAGAAAAATATTTTCAACAAACGCTTCCAACTGGAGAGTGTCAGGATCACCATCAATGTGTTTCTGTGGGAGTAATGGGTAGTTAAATGATAATACTGACAAAATGACGTATATTCATGTGGTGTTTATACAATCCACTATCTATTACAATCTAAATTTACTACACCACTTGAAATGAGACGCCAGCAAGGACCATACACATATGAACTGTCTGATGGACGCATATGGAATGCAAGTCGTCTTGCTCCTGTTAGATATGACTTTGGAGAAGCTCCATTTGATGAAGGACATTTTCCTACTCCTGATGTCAACTGCAATAGGCCTGAAGAAAGTGAACCTATAAGGCGTACTGAGAGAATCAGAAAACTACCTGCATGGACCCAGGACTATGTGATGTGAAGAATGTATAATATTGTTACTGTTTATTATTACTGCTTTCCTACTATAGGGGGAATATGTGGTGTTTATACAAATGGCCTGCAGGTGTCACTGTGCACATGAGTTATACTGTGTTTACATAGTACTATCAATACTGTTTAAGAGTGGAAGTTACTGTTGTGTAATGGCTGCATGAGTCTGCTAATAAAGCTACCAAAACATAACAATACTGTATAGGTTGTAACTTCATGAGAGACGGACATCTTTCCAATATCCCTACAAGTGTTCATTTTTATTTTTATACTGTATCACGGACATATTCCACAGTGTTTTGGATTAGCCCCTTCCCCAGTGGAGCTTACAATCTCTCTATTGCAGTCACACACTGTGGTCAGTTTTACCAAGAGACAATTAACCTTCATTCCCTTGCAGGGAATGATTTAGCTGGAATTGATCCCAGGACACATCTCTAAAAGGCAGCAGCGCTAACCATAGCACCAATGTCCTGCCCATTTTTATGACAAGGGTTCACACAGGCCCGGATTTGTGGGGAGGCCACCAAGGCCCGGGCCTAGGACAGCACGATTTTAGGGGGCGGCAACCACACCCACATTGGTTCAGAAACACTGGAGAAGCACAGGAGATGCAATCGTTTTTAACATTTCCTGTACTCAATTCTCATTGCTCTGATCCCAATGATGAAAATTTGATTGAACAAAAGGAAGGGGACAGGGCAACAAACGACAGCAAGCCTACGGGCGCCAGCGATATAAATACGGCCTTGGGTTTACATTTCAATTGTTACTTGTATTGCAGTTTAGCTGCACAGTCAGCTATCACAGCACAAATTGCTCCTCAACTTTCTTCAAATGTTGCACCTTGCTTGCTATCATATTATGCCAAAGACTGCTTATTTGAAGTATCCAGTTCAATCCTGCTCTCTATGCTAGATGTATGGATTCATTATCTCATGACAAGTTAATATACAAAAAAATATTTTTGGTTGCACATTCACAAAGCATGCAGTTAATGAAATTAACAGTATTATTCATCCTCCATTTATCCATTCAATTATATGTAGGCCACATATGCAATATGCTACTTTACTGAAAACTCATTATAGCAAGAGCATGATTTGGGCAACAGTAGTGGGTACTAATCTTCTCATAGTGTGAAAAATCTACATAGAAGTTTGCAAAAAAACATATTTTTCCAAGAAACCCCTGGGTTCATTTAATTTCTCAAGATACACATTTGAAAATAAGTATAGCAGATACTCCATAGGTACCCAGCAGCTAAAAGGTAAGCATTAATTAAGGGAATGGAAGAGCAATGAAGAAAGACTTGCAGAATTAGGTTTTTCATTAGAATAAAGAGAAGCATAGCACATACATTCAAGATCAGTACTGATAATCTCAAAGCATGGCTTTTCAGTTGTAGTTATTTAAGGGTTCTTGGAAAAGCAGTCAGCACATTGATTGTCTCACATCACGTTCCTCAGTGGCCACTTACTACTGATAACACAAAAGCAATTGTTTGTAGAACAGCACCAGACTGAAAGTCTTCCTATTTAAAAAGCCTTTATTGCAGCTAAGGGCATCACAGCAACGTTTCAGGCCACGAGGCCTTTTATCAAGGCCTTTTATGAAGCTTGATAAAAGGCAGCATGGCCTGAAACGTTGCTGTGATGCCCTTAGCTGAAATAAAGGCTTTTTTAATAGGAAGACTTTCAGGATGTTTATGAGTTATCAGAATATTTTTAAAATATCATATATTGAATTATTTGCCCATGGAAGTAGTGGAGGCCGATAATGCAGATTAATATAACTAGGTACTAGACCAAGGTTATTGACCTATGTTATTGACCATCCTGGCTGTTGAATCAACTGGTCAACTAATGTGTATATGATCAGGCTATGGTTCTTATTTTTTTTCTGGATCAGTATAAATGAAGTAACTACATAGAGTATATATTTCCATATATAAATTGCTATAAGGCAGGAATGCTTTTAAAGTCTGTATGCTGTTGTAAACTGCACTTTCACTGTGTGCTTGTAAAATATTTATAAGTGTAGTGTTTATGGAATGAAAAGTGTTTAATTTTACCATAAACTTTAATTATAAATGACAGGTTTGGGACCTGTTATCGAGGATGTTCGGAACCTGGGGTTTTTCGGATATGGAATCTTTTGGTCATTTGGATCTCCATACCTAAAGTCTTCTAAAAACTCATTAAACATTAATTAAACCCAATAGGATTGTTTTGCCTTCCATCAGGATTAATTATATCTTAGTTGGGATCAAGTACCGTATTGTTTTATTATTACAGAGAAAAAGGAAATTACTTTAAACAATTTTAAATATTTGATTATAACGGAGTTTATGGGAGACGTCCTCTTTTCATTGTCATTTTAAAAGAACATTACTCAATGCATCTTTTGTGCACAGAATACTGTGCATACTGTTACAGTAACATTGCAACAGTTGTAAATCTTAAGGTATGAGAAAAAAAAACAAAGACAGAGAGAAAGAAATGATTTGCAGATCAATGTGTGACAGAAAATAAAAGGATCCCACTGGCTGAACTCAAGAAATCTTTTCTTCCAGGAAAGTCTTCATTTCTATGAATCTTAATAATGGCATCAAATTTACCACATTCATCAATATTTGCTGGAATTTTTTTTGAATTCCACATTATGTCCATGTACTCTTGGAACGTGATAGAGTCCTTCTCCATATACCCACATGCTTGAATGTTTCCCACACTTATCGATTGCTGGATCTACAGTGTAATAAAATACTTGTTAAGATTTTGCAATGAAGTGCAGATAACAAATATTATCAGTACCTCAAAAAAAGCTAAAGATTTAGTAAATAACTGCTGATAGATCAGCACTAGTTCTGCACATACCTCAGTTTGCATAGTTAACATATATTAAAATTCATTTAAATGAATACTTGGGGTAACACTAGAAGTTACTGGGCAAACAGCAACATCTTTCATTTTTCTGTCCCCCAAACCTTAGAGAAGTTGATGTCTTTGCCAGTTTCCTAATGTAACAGTTACATTGCACCAATTTAAAGCAATAATTCAATGTTTAGCTCTGATCAAACTGCTGTACTGTGCTGACTGAAAGCAAAGGGCTTGCTACAAATAACTGCACTGGTTCAGTATAGCATCTGTGTTAGAATATACATGTAATTCAGGTCTGTTTCACACACATGTAGAAAAAGTTTTAGTCTTTCTACAGCTGCCAAAAACAAAACTAATCACTGCCTGTGTTTTATAAATTAGTGGCCAGGAACAAATATAGAGTTTGAAATAAGCCTCAGTGGGACTCGTTTAACAAAAGTGAACACATTTGCCCCAAAACAGAACCTTAAGACAACCAGTGATATATTTGCACTAAAATAGTGGCCATGGCAACCAGTTAATTGTTTGCTTCTATTGTTCTTTCTGTGGCCGGCTGATCAAAGATCAAAGCTGATTGGTTGCTATGGGCTACTGCCCTGTGTTCATAAATGAGGCTGCATGTGCTAAAAAAATCCTTTCCATGGACCCATCACCATCCTTGTAAGGCCTTTTTGAGTATCCTTCTTACTTTATTCTGGTGCCAGTGTTGCATATTGCATTGGAAAGTTTGCACAATACTGTGATAAAATAAATTACACCAGTCTATTTCTTCATTGCATAGTCTTCATCTTAGCATGGAGGCATCACAAGGCTAGGGATCAGAAAGGAAGGGTTTCTTTAAATTTTGTTAAATGATTAAATGTATGAATGACATGATTACTATCGGACCATAGCAGCTGGACTATAACAACTGAGCAGCGCTGTAGGAATTTCAACTGCCTCAAAAAACAATAATATCCATTAACATTCCATTTAAAATATGTTAGATGTCCTTATAACACCATCTGCCTTTTAACTTAACAAACAGACGTAAACATAAAGGTCTTTATAAATCACACTGTTCATACCTGACCTGGCAAGATGCTCACACAGGCATTCCAAACTCTGGAGTTGTTCATTAGTTTGTCATCCAATGTGATTCTGAGATTGACAGGAACTCCTTTATTCCAAGCAACCCGTGTCTAAATGAAACCAGAGGACAGTGTTATTGATGGCATGCTGCTCTCAAATCTTTTTTTGTTGCAAATAGTAAAATGGTAGGTGCCAGCCAGAATGATAGAGTATATCTGCAGTCTACAAACACAATCTAAATCTTTGTACTGGCTATTTTGATGAGCTTGATGAGTTAAGACTGGGTTGCATACAGTGTCGGCCTGGCCCACCTGGATACCAGGAAAAGTCCCGGTGAGCCAAGGTGTCAGTGGGCCCTCATGCTGCTAAACATTTGGCATATTTCATGGCTATTCCCAAATTCTATGAGAACAAAGAGGCTAAATAGATGGAATAATAGATTATAGTATGTAAAAGAAAGAGACTAGGAGAATAGAGGTTGAGTGAGGAGAGGAAGAATAATAGTACTAAGAGTGGGCCCCTGGTTTAAGATTAATTGGTGGGCCCCTAGTCAAAGGTTTTTGGGTGGGCCCCTGTGCCCCAGTCCGACACTGGTTGCATAGAAGTACAGTGAGTAGGGAGCCATTTGATAAATCTCTATAGATTTACAGTAGAACAAGGCATTGATATGGCAAGTGCCACTGTATCTTGGTGTTTTGTAGTACCCATATAATATTTAATCCAGTCACTGTATACTGTATACATCAGTTTGAAAAATGATACTGAGAAATCTACAATGCATATAAGAGTAACTGCAGTTATAATTGTACTTTTTTAGTAGTATGTGCCTTTGGATAATCCGAAATAGAAAACTGTCATTTTAAGAAATAAAACCTGCCCCCTGGGATCCTACGCTTCACGGTGCACACAAACAAACCAAACCATACATGCAGGGCCGGAACTAGGGGCAGGCAGAAGAGGTAGCTGCCTAGGGCGCAATGTTTGGGGAGCGCTGGGCAGCGACCTCTTCTGTCTACCCCTAGACCTACCCCACCTGGAACTCTGCTTGCGCTATGCGCCCCGCACATGCGCGCTTGAGTGGTGTTACTGCGCACGCACACGTGAGCGGAGTTACTGCACATGCGCGCGGGAGTGGCTCTAATTTGCATGCAGTAGGGGGCAAACTATCTGTTCCTTAAAGGACCAGTAACAAAATTTGTTTGTATAGAACGGAAAAAAAAAAAACCAAGCCATATGTAACTTTAAAATCGCAAAGTCTTTATTAAAAAATAACTTATGACGCTCGTGCAATGCTCAATTTCACCTCCCTGGCTATCTCCTATAGAAGGCAGGGATGAGAAATTGCGCACCGCATGATGGATCGTCGCCCTGTCGTCTTTTCTGAAGAGGAGCGCAAGCGGAGTTTCTTTTTAATAAAGACTTTTAAAGCTACATATGTCTTGGTGTTTTTTTTCGTTCTATACAAAGAATTTTTTTTTTTAAAAAATTCATGCTACTGGTCCTTTAAGTACTTATTTTGGGGGTATAGTTTTTCTTTAGCTAACAGTTAACTATGACGTTTTCTTGTGAAGGCCCATATAAATTAAAACTATGTTCTTAGCCTTAAAGGCCCACTAGACCATACTTTTTTATATGCCCTATAAAGAGGGATTATATTTATTTTCCATTTAATTAATTTCCCTCTTCCACTCCACTCTCTTTTTTTTTTTTAACATAGAATGTAATTTTGGATATTCTGTACATATGTCCGTTCACATCATTGTTGTTACACTCACCTACTCATTAATCTTGATGCTTGGGGGCACTGAAAGGGCATTAGTAAGTCAGCTTACCATGTAATACTCGCAGTGTTCAGGGGGTATAATCTTCCTTTAATCTTGACTAGGACATTGATATTCTTTCTGGTGATTACGGGTAACAGTAACTTCCAAAACCCAGCATTAAGCACACATAGGGTTGCCACCTTTTCTGGGAAAAAATACCGGCCTTCCTATATTCTTGCAGTTTTTCCTATTAATAACATTGGCACCAAGCATCATTTTTACCGGCCAGGCCAGGTGGCAACCCTAAGCACACATGTGAATGTCAAGTGATCGTATAGACTTTATAAGAAAAGAAAGAATACAGTCTTGCTCTCATTTCCATCCTGACAGAATACGTTTGGCTCCATCCCAGAAGACCTCTGAAAGCAGCAAGTGGCATATTTTCTTTCAATATTTGTATTAATTTATTTTTTTGTCAAAATCCAGGAGCAGCAGCCACCTTACTATACTGTTCAGTATCATCAGGGTGTTTCAGCTACAATGCCATTTTCCTTATTAATTAATAACCAGATTCATAGATAACCTGCTTGTTTATTATCCCATTGTGACTCCTATATCTTTCTGCAGAGACATGATGGCTGGCCAACATCTGGGGGTTGTTTGCATTTTAACCCAGTCCAGATATCCATGGCAATCATTCAGGCAAACGTCATCCATACAGAACACCTATTAGTGGATACCTGGAGTCTCTTTAGGTTCAAAGCGCACCCACTTATCCACCACTTACATATACCAAATATAGCATAAGAAGGGATCATTCTTTATGAAGGTATTTGTGGGTGATATCGTATTGTAACAGACTGTGCTGCTGAATCAATTTAAAAAAAAAAAAATGGGTCCACAAGTATAGGAAAATGAAAGGTATTATGCTCAGTAAAGCTTATTTAACTTATATTATACATCTTGAATGTTATAACCCAGTAACCAAGGGTTACAATTAGAGTAGTTCCTGGAAAAACCCCTGAAATATCCAAATATGAACACTGTTGCTTAATCTGAGGCGATATCTGCATGTGATTCATAGCCACGGCAAATTTTCTTTGGATATCTATCAATCTAGTACAATTAAAATTAGCACATTTTGGCAAAGATTAAGAGAAACATTGTATCTTCCGTGCCACAAAAAGAACATGCAGAAATCTAATACTCTATTCTGAATTTAAAAAAAATGTAAGGCAATGGTTTCTAATGTGTACAAGTAGATAATGTCCAGAGAGATCAGCCCATAAGATTAGGGTAAAGTTGTGTAAACGAGCCAATAACACCACACTATTTAAATTTAGGCAAAATCTTTTAAAGAGAGTCACTTGCATGGCTCCTGCTATATATATAGAACTAGAATTGAAAAGAAGGAATTAGAGAGAAACTCAGGGTGTGTCAACCATGTGTAGTATGCATTAGCAAGCAGTTTTACTCTGAAGAGAGCTGTGGTTTACCCTCTTACTGGAACGAATGGTTTCTGAGAAAAACGATTCATTCTATTTGAGGAGAACTCACAGATTAAGTTGTACGTGGTACATGCAACAGGTGTTCAAGTCATATTCTGGCCAAACAGTGAGCCCCGCACATTACAAATGAAAAAACAAAGCAAAGTAGTTTTTGGTGGCGTTCAACACATGGAGTAATTAATTGATGGTAAAGGTCAAAATGCCTCTGTTGGCTTTCATGCAGGTTATCTAAAAAATAGCCATGATTCGAAAATATGATAAGTGTGTTTCTTTGTTTGGTTAAGGCTGGTTTTGTTTTGCTAATATTGGAATTCTGCTTAGAGGAATCTATAAAAATGATATTTAGTACATTTAAATATACTAGTATTAAGCAATTTTAACAGGGAAGGAACAATGACCTACTGGCCCATTTCTTGTGTCTTATTCCATATGGTATATTTCCTCTATGTTATGATATATATAAGGGCTGTCATTTTCACAGTTTTTGGACTCCGATCCCCATTTGGGACCCAAACTTTCTCCTGCCCCCCCTAACCAAATAAAACAAGGTTCTAGCTACATGATATGTTGGCTATATCTAAGTATCAGCCCCCGAGAGTATTGTGTTCTGTATACAGACGCATTCTCACCTGCATCTTGCAGAGCACAGAATTAGGAGGCTTTGAGCAGACTGAGAGTTTTTCTCAGTTTACAGCTATGTTCTTCACAAACATTTCCACTTAATACCATCTCCTTCATGTGAAATGAATTTACTTTTGGGTCTCAAATACTCTGCCTGCACCATTCATTCATAGATGCACATCTTATAGAAAAATGTAAAACGATTTTAAAGAAACTTTAACTACTGAATGTGCTCCATTTGGACTATAAAAATGAGTGGAAAAGGTCATTTTTTCTGAAACAGGAGATGCACTTAGGGTGAATTGAAATTAATCTCAACATGAACACTGACCTCTGCTGCTGAGTTCTTGCATTTGCAGAAATAAAAAAGTGTATTTTGTCGTTCAAAAATCAGCTTCCAATTTCTACCAATGTTCTTGGTTGTCAAGATGAGCTGTAAGTGAACTTTATGTAGTGCCGGACCCCAGTTGAATTCCCCCAGAGCATCGCTATTAATATTATTGTAAAACAATTGGCTTTCGGACACTAATTTCTTGGGCTGCTCTATTTCTTATAATAAATATTTTTTAAGTTGGATTGGAAAGGGGAGTATGGGGCTGAATTCCGTGAAGAAGCCGTATATAAGAAATGAAAAATGATTTTCTCCTTATGTGATCTTTTATTTTATCTGTAGTCACATTCAACTGAATATAAATAACCCAGACATCCACATGGCAAGAACTTGCATTGTAAACTATTAATGCTCTCCTTGTTCTGCTACTATGTTACGGTTATGAGAGATAAACACAGCTGTATATTTATTCCTTTCTGTTAAACAGCTTTACAAAACAAATTCAAATGATGTCCTTATGCACGTGCAGGATTTCATATGTTACTGGCTTCTTATAAATGAGTGAAAACAGAGCTTAAAACCACTAAATCGAGATTTATTATTCCCCTACCCTGGAAGTAACTCGAATTCTACAGGTCGCCACCTAAAACCTGCCGAGTTCACGTAGAAGTCAACAGCAGAGGTCCGCTGACCTACAGTATTTAAAGAAGTTAATAGCCTTCCTGATATTCAAGTTTTTCAGAGTCAATTTGAATTCGATTCAAATTTGATTTGAGTTTTTGAGTCGGTAACATTCAATCGAATTTTAGACATTCAAGTTTTTTCTTAAATAAGATACCATCCGAGGTCATTCGAGTTCATTTGAGGTAAAAAAAAAAAAAACTCTTTCACTTGACTGTTGATAAATATGCCCTTATATGTCTCAGGAGCTGGTGGATATGATCCCATTGATATAACATTCAGACTGGGCGTCTGAGTTGGGTATTGGGGGGAGTGTTATTATGTGGGGAAATGCTGCATTCTGGGTAAAAAAACATGGTTATTGTGTCCAAAATTGCTGTACACATTGTGCTTAAAAATGGCCCTTTATAACTTGACATAGTGCAAAATACCATATAAAAAAAAAACACAAGGGGGCAGATTTACTAAGGGTCGAAGTTAATTTTTGAAGTTAAAAACTTTGAATTTCAAACTATTTTTTGGGTACTTCGACCATCGAATAGGCCAAATTCAACTTCGACTCAAAGTAAAAATTTCGACTTCGAAAATCGAAGTACTGTCTCTTTAAAAAAAAGACTTTTTTTTTCGCCACTTTAAACTTGCTGAATTGGAATGTTAGTTTTTAGAAGTCGAAGTCAAATTGTTCGATCGATTAAATCGTTCGAATCATCTGAATAGACGTTACTCCACAAATTCACTAAAATGCGGATTTTACTGAACGTTACCTCTTGCCTTTGCCAGCTCAGACCAGGCGAAATGCACTGGATTCTTCTGTTACTTGCATCAGATTTTTTGTGGAAAAAGTTTCTAAGTCCAAAAAACGCTGGCGTCTTTTCCTTTTTTCAGAGTGATAGTTTGCAAAAGTCATTTGAATTTTTTTTGGGTAACCAGGTTCCCCCATAAATTTTCCAACATAAAGAACATAAACTTTACAGTGGGCTCATGTGTAGGGCATTATAACAACTTGTGTAATGTAATGTATTTGCTGCAACATATTCGTCCATTCAACTTTGAAGTCAGTGTGCAGTGCAGCTCCTGTAATAGCACTCTATAGAGAGAGTGAGACAGTGAGACTTAGTTAGAAATAAAAGCTCAAGCTCCAACTAGGAGGATAGAAGGTGAATCTTGATAGGAGGATAGAAGGGAGTAGCTCTCCCCCATGCTCTGCTTTGCCTGTAGTGAAGGGACCACAGTACTGACAAGGGAATCAGGCTATGTTCTATCCCTGTTTCATGTCTGCTGTAGGGGATCTGGGCCACATAAGTTACTAAAACCCTGGAAGGGGTTCATCTCAACTCCCTTGGCTATTCCTATTTATATGCTGTCTCTGCTACACCTATGAATGTACTTGGAGATGTAATCTGACTACCTAATGTATGAGTATGATAACCCTATGCTGCTTTATGCCTGAATAAAGCCTGTTGTACTGTTTTGCAAAGAACCCCTAGCCTCCAACTCTATACTTTTACATCTTTGGCAGTAGTGAGTTGTAGTTTAACAACATCAACATGTGTTCTTTCCATTTAGCGAAAGCCCATTCTGGTGAAAGAGGGTAATGTGTAACCCATGCTCTAGAAGACTATTTGGTATTTGCCTAATTCAGCCAAAAAGGGATTACATATGTTTGAATCATGGCTGTCATAGTGTCTATGTCACCAGCTACAGAAAGCTAAACAACACAGCCATATTATAATGGTCAGTAGGGGTTCTGTAATTTTGGAGTCTGTGCATAATTATCTGCAGGACAACTCACACCTATTCTTACTATTTAAAGGGATTGTTCACCTTTTTTCAGTTCAATTGCCTTCTATCATTTTTTTTTAATCATTTTCCCAGTATTTAAGTATAAAGTTTTATGTTCCTGTCTCTGGTGTTTCAGGCTGGCAGATAAGCAATCCACATGCAGACTTTGAACTGTTACATTTAATTGATACATTTCTCAGCAGCATCTGTGGAATATTAGCAACTTTTGTATAAATTGTATAAAACAGCTGCCTTCAATAAAACTCTGGGATTCTGCTCAGCAGCGACAAAGATAACAAATGTATCAACTAATGTATCAATTTAGAATAGTTACAGAGTCAGGGAGCCTCCCTGCCCCCCAGAGTTGCTTTAAAAAGGCGAAACATGTAACATTAAGCTTCACTATTAGAAAATAGATAGTAAATGGGAAAACGTGTTGGAAGATGGACAACACCTTTAAATATAAATATAATATACAGAGAAGGAATGAAGGGAACCCGAATTTGTTCCTTCCACACACCTGAGCCTGAGTTCCGGGTTCCATTCATAGACCTGCGTCGCCCCGCCAATAATGTCACAAAAGGGGTGGGGCAAACAGGATAAAAACCGGAAGCCAGCAGTGTAAGGTGGTGGGGTGAGCAGGAAGAAGAGCTCGACCTGGACCCGTTCGCCACCCGCAAATGGGGGTGTGAGGTCGGCCCGAACTCGACCCACCCATGGGTAAACTCGCGGGTCCCACAGGTATCCGGTTGGCCCGCACACCACTTGTACATGCATTAAGTACATTTACCATCATACCATGTCTAAATTGGGAAATTAATGCAATCCAAGATTTATATACAAATCGGGTAAAGCCAAACTTTTCCATTAAAGTTTTTTAAAATATAATGTTCATTTAAAGTAATGGATTTCTATTAAAATATATTTATATAGTAATATTGCGTGTAGAACCCATGAAGGTTGGGAGCTGCAATAGTACTTAGTATTGCTTAACATTCCCTGGACTTAAAGTTAAAACATTCCCCAATTATTAAAAAATATATATATCATTCTATATAATCAAAAGCATCTTTCTGGATTCCCCAACTTCTATGCATACTATAGGATAAAGCATACGACTGCACTTATTGCAAGGAAAAAATGGTGTAGTTAAAACTGAATTGTATACAGGACATATATTTAATTTGAATGGTAAAATATCTCAGGGACAAACATGTAGTAGCAACTCAGCATACCTCTATTTCCAATCTGTTCTCATGGTGAATTTTTTTTAATACATCCAGGTTGTGTATTATCTTGTAGCTGATTGAGAGTGCAAACTCATTTCTTCTGAAATCTCCTTTTCAGTTATTGAGAACACAATAAAATTAATTTAGTTTAATACATTAATCAGAGTATATATAATTTAGCTGTCATGGAAAGAGGCCCATTGTTCATGCCTGTAACAAATCGTTATGTCTGCAATTTATACTATCCTTTACATTTATTTCCTTAATTATATTTTGACCCCCTGAATTATACATTCTATTAGTCTTCAATAAAATGAGGCTTAACAGAGATGTCAGAGCCAAAAAATGTAGGTGTTTATCAAACGGTGGTCAAATGCTCTAGGAAGAGATATTAAAAAACTTTGAGCAAAGAAGTGCTTCAGCCAAGCTTACTCCTTATTTTCCAAAGGCGCTCCAATCATTGTGTGCCTATGCAGGAATGTAATAAAAGCTAGCTGTTTAATACAGTCTGCAAAAGCACTCAACAGTTTATCTACAACCGAAAAGGAAATTGCAGGTAGTTACTAATCCTTATTACTAACCCCTACAGGGCAAGACTAGTTTCTACTTCGTATTGTTGCAGAGCAGGCACTTAAAAAGCAGTCATCCCAACAGGTGTGTAAAAATCTTAAAACTTTATTGGGTATACATGGAAGTAGCCTTATGCGTTTCGTGTTTCTGAAACACTTAGGGGGTTATTTACTAATCCCCAAATTAAAAAAAAAATTGTGATTTTTTTCATAATATCTGGCTTTTTAAAAATCAAAACATTTTGGGAATGTATTAAACCCCAAGGATGCGAAAGTTTGAATCTGAAAGTCAATGGCAGAAGTCCCAATGATTTTTTGATGTGCGCTGGGTTTTGGACAATATCCTGAAGTTTTTGGGTGAAAATTATGAAAGAATAGTGAAAACCAGATGAAAAAGTCTGAAAAATTTGTGAAAATCTGATTTTTTTCCACAAAGCAAATTTTCTGGAAAATGTAATAATAAATAAGCGTAAAAGACCCAAGCCGATTTGATCATAGTCTGTAGCAGAAAATATTGCGTTAAATTCGGACTTTGATAAATAACCCCCTTAATCATAGGCCTATGGGCAGACTTTTGCTAGCTTTTATTACATTCCCGCATAGGCACACAATGATTGGAGAGCCTTTGGCAAATAAAGAGTGAGCATTGAGAAATTTTCATTGACAGTTTGATCCAATACATCTTATAGGGGGGCTTGCTTTCCTAGCATATGTATGTATAGCTAACTCAAATAGCTAATTCAAGATCAAATAAAAGAACTGACTTTGGTACAAATTCCGCATGTAGAGAGACAGGATTTCTGGTGATTTTAATAGAGTGAGCTCTGATACATTTTCTAGGCAAAAGGAGCCCCCCTAAAAGATAAATTGGGTTTAACTGTCATTCAAAATCAGACTTATAACTCCTGCATGAAGAAAGAATGAAGAGAAACAGATCCCGAGAGGGGGATTGTGAAGAGTAACTCGAATATTTCAGAAAAACAGTTCAGTATTTTTATATATTTAGAAAATCTCTTATTTCAATACGATGAAGCTTTTATTAAAATTTCATTTTTGGGATAGTTCCTATTTAAGGACATGTTCAGATCTTTTGGGCAGAGCCCTTTTCACTATCAGTTATTGGTTGCTTTGTTTGTTCGATGTAAAACCCATTTATTGTACAGCGCTGCAGAATATGTTGGCATGAAAGCACTGGTTTTCTGCAACACAAGACCTTTATAACAGCAGACATGTCTGTATATGATGACAATTATTTTACCCGCTTTTATAGGGCTATGTGATTTATGCTGATGTGGCATAGTAGTACCAATTGAACTAGGTTTTATGTAGCACAAGTGTAGTTGACCTCGTTCATATAAGTAAATCATTCTAGCTTGTATGATGCAATTGAATCTTGACATTTACTTCACAAGAATTTATATACGATGACAATCATTCTTTGTATAGCAAGATTTATAATGAAATTGCTTGGCAATAAAATTTCAGGGCAAATGATAATTTCATTATATCAAAATTTCCAGTAATACCAGCCAGCCTTAACCACTAAATGTATTTGTGCCCTTTGAGTAGGAGAACTCCATTCACACTGCTAGGAGACAGGCTGGAGAACAAACATATTGGGAAAATGGTATAAAAATAGATATATTCACTAATATAATTATTATTTCCTCATTTTCGTCCAGTACTAATGCTTCTCAAATCTCTTTGTATTTAAGCCAAATTAATGAGGAAGTAAAGTCTTAAATAGAATAAGGCTAGAAATGCTGTATTGTGTAAACTAAACATAAACATGAACTTACTGCACCACAAGCCTAATCAAGCAAATGATTTATGCTTTCAAAGTTGACCACCATCTTGTTACTTCGTTAAACATCTTTTCAAGACCAAGACTGTGCACATGCTCAGTGTGGTCTGGGCTGCTTAGGGATCGTCATAAATTATCAAAACAGCCCAAGTCAAATAATATCTTCCAGAAGCCAATACAGCAAGACTGATTAATAATCAGAATATACAGACTGCACTGGGTTCTGCATTGTGTAATCTAATGTGGATTTTATAGTTTTTGTATTGTTTAATACAAACTTTCTCCAAATCTGCAGAACCAGTGGCTGTTGCAAAATAATACTCCGAATAGAATCCCATTTTATCTGTTTAAATCTGGTGCCATTCTCTCCTTCACCCCATAGTAACTGCTTTTGTCAATTCACCATTTTAACTTTACTTCCCGGGTTTCTTTCCTTGTTCCTCATTAATCATTCTGTCTATTCGACCATCATGGCCCAGACTACTCTACTCTAATTAGTCTAATGGCAGCGCAGATGAAAAATCTGGCATGTATGCCAGAAAAGGGGAGGTTTCACGTAAGCACATAGAAAAGTTTCATTGGTCAAAGCCTAAAGGCTGTTCAGGCCGGCCCAGAGGCAAAACCTGATTTATTTCATTTATTAAATGTCATTTTACCAATCTGTATTTCAACAAAATATCTACAGAACTCCATGTTTGTCATTTGTGCATGTTATTGGCTTACTAGACACTATACCTAACCACTTCACTTGGCTTTAGTGGCTCATTTACTTAGACAAGATTGAACCTTGTATAGCGCATTTTCTTATCTTACTGACACCAACAGAATTAATATGGGTAAAACCTTGCTTCAGTTGAGCATGGCTGCCATTTGCAATAATGGATGTGTTAATATGTTTAATGAATGTGACCTCTGTACTACAGCACAATCTAACAGACACAGCCAAGAACGACAAATGGCATTAAAACAATTCAACATATATGCACTGATCATCATGGGTTTGAAGCCAACCTTCCTGCTTGATGGTATTATGTAATTAATTGAGCCGAGGTCATTTTGGAGAGAAAGAATAATGTTGGAAGTGTTTCCAGTGGTTTTCTTATTCGCTTCTGCTTTGATGTGTTCATCTTCTGCTTGAACTACCATTCCTGTTACCAACCCTTTGTCTGCGCTCTAAAAGTAAGAATAAATAAGTAAATACATAAATGTAAGGTCTTACCATATTAAAACACAAATATATACTGTATATAACATTTAATGAACAACTGAAGTGAATAAATTAAAAATTAAAGCAGGTTAAACTGCCCTTTCCTGTTTGAGAGGATCTAAAATATGATCTAGTTTAGCCATTAATAAAGATTGTTTTATTTTTATTTTTGTGGCCCTGGTGGAGCCCTAAGCCCTTGAGTGCCTGGGTGCCCAGTTTTTTTCAATTTATTAATTTACACTCCCTGTGCTGAGAGTCTGGTGCACCCCACCACCTTTTTGACTTGGCAAATGTTTATACTTATTTATCATTTGATCTAAAATATGGAACAAAGTGTGCTGCTTATTTTATTACACCTTGGAAGAAACAAGTGTAGCTTGTTGTTTTAGCTGCATCAACAAGTTTTAATTCTCTTGCTGGGATAATATTCTGCGGCTGTACCGTCTACTGACCAGGGTGGGAGCCATTGAGAAATGAGCTGGTGTGTCCATATACTGTAGCAATGGTGCATTGACTTGTATGTTGTTTCTCATCATCTCCCACTCAGGTCAAAATCTAAAACATATGTTGAGATAAAATATGCTGAGATAACATACTTGTACTTACAGTACATAATGATTGCATTGAGGGAAGTTTAAAACAGACCGGGGTTCTTTAAATATAACCACTGGTCAAAGAAAGGAAAGGGAAGTCGGCAGAGATTTGTAAAAGTTCATATTAGAACATTTTTAAAGCATTATTAATGATTAATAAAAACAAATTTATACAAGGCTCAGTTCATACAATGTGATATACCCCTTTAATAACATAGTAAATACCTACAGGATATTTCTGCAATGGCCCATTTTAACAGATAACTTTGCAGGTATTTTACTTACTCATGTCTAGTGGTACATGCATCAGTCACAAGGTTACCATGTAGTCACGATTTGTTCATATCTTGGAATACTCGGCTGCCTGCAATGTGCCAATGTTTTATCACCTTCTGCTTTTAGTGCTCTCCTATGATTTGAGAGTAGTGCCAGGAATTTCAACTTTTACCTAATGGTGCTACTTAGTGATGGGCGAATTTGGGGTGCAAAAATGCAAAAAGGCTTGTTTTTTATGCCGGCGTCCGGCTGTGATATATGGTATCCCAATGGGGAGGACCAACCCAGCATAAGTGATAGCACTGAGCAGAGACGTACCAGGAGATGCTTCCTATATCAGTAAATTAGAATTTTGCAATTTCTGTTCAGCCTCTATTTAGAAGAAGGCACACAATTGAGATATTAGGAATGAACACCTGCTAATATCATGAATCTTAAAAGTAAAAGTAATACAAGTATAGGGTCCATTATCCGGAATCCCATTATCCAGAAAGCTCCAAATTATTGAATGGCTGCCCCCCATAGACTCCATTTTATCCAAATAAAATGTTTTTGCCTTCATAATGTCAAGGGTTTTGGGCTGTATGATGCCGGTTTTTTTGTAGCTGTTCAGGCAACGATTCAGAAAAGATTTGAATTATGTGAAGGCTTTTCCGGCATGTAAACTAAGCCAAATCATGGTTGGAAGTTAGGTTGAAATTTTATTTTTAATACAATAAGAAAAAATTCATTTTAATAAATACCCCTTACAGTTTATTTAAGGGTGAACAACCCTTTTAAGTACTGATCAGAACATTCTTGGAGAGCAGTCAATTTAATAACAAATTGACTTGAAGCACCCATAATAATTGTAATTCAGCAGTGGGTGTGCAAACCAACGCGTGTATACATATACAATACACTCGGCACTTCCTCAGAGTTATTCAAACATCACTTGTTACTGTGTTTAAATAGTGCCACAAATACATGTCATTAATCATTTAAAGGTTAAGGTAAAAATCACTAAATCATGAATAAATATGTGATATGTAATACTATATATAAATATATATGTAATACTAATAATAAATATTGAACATCCAGTGATCTACTGATATACTGAGAAAGTAAATAAACCTCAATGTAAATAAACATGGAGAGGCACATTTTTCAAAAGTTGTACTTCAAAAGCACGTGAGTTTTTTTAACTCCCTTAAATTTAAATGAATTTGAAATTCGGACGGATTTAAAGAACCCGAAAACCCGAATCGATTTTGATTAAACTCGATTCGAGTTTTTTCTCCAAAAAAAACTCGAATGTCAGGAAGGCTGCAAACATTGATCCCTAGACCTCTGCAATTGACTTCAACAACTATTCGCGGGTTTTAGGTGGCAAATAGTCGAATTCTTAAAGGGCCAGAGTATGATAAATCTTGAAAATCGAATTCGAATTTTTTTAATTCGATTTTGGATAATTCCCTAGTCAAATTTGACAGTTTTGGCCATAAAAAAAATTCTAATTCGATTTTGGACTTTTCAATTCGACCCTTAATAAATCTGCCCCCAAGTGTATCACTTTCTTACCTCTGTATAGTAAAAGGCCACTATAGATACAGAATAGTGCTTGGGAAAAACATATTTATTGTGAATCCGGTTTTCCCACCAGCAATTTAGAGTAATGCTGTTGGGAAGGGAACTTTTTGTTGCCCACACTGGAGGAGACTAAGCTCAACAAAATGTCTCTTGTGCCATTAATCTAAAGGGCAGTAGTTTAGTTATGGGCAGATTTATCAAGGGTCGAAGTGAATTCGAGGGAATTTTCAAAGTAAAAAAATTAGAAATTACTTTAAAAAGCAATTTTTTGGATACTTCGACCATGGAATAGGATACTACGACTTCGAATTTACTTCTAATTCAAGTTCGAAGTAAAAATCGTTCGAATATTCGAATTTCGATAATCAAAGTACTGTCTCTTTAAAAAGAGATTCAAACGATTTTACTTCGATAGTTCGATGGCCAAATTCGGTGAAAAATACTTCAACTTTGATATTCGAATTCGAAGTATTTTAATTCGATGGTCGAATTTCGAAGTATTTTACACTTCGAAATTCGACCCTTGATAAATCTGTCCCTTAGTGTTTTGGGAGTCATAAATGTGTTAAACAATGGGATACAAGACTTAAGATAAGGAAGACCTTGTTTCTGGTATAAAACTTTGCCCTTCTTCAGTTATTCTATCTGCCCATCCAACTGTAACTGTAATGAGAAGAAAACTCTCCTGATCTGTTCACATTGACTTGATTGTAAAATTAGTCTTCTTTGGCTGTGATTAAAAAGATTTCCAAATCATAATTCAAATGATATATAAGTATATTTGATCAGAAGGAAATGAGCTTAAATTGGATGTAAATGTTGTCAGGACTCTGTGCCTAGTTGTTGAATCTTTCCATGGAAAGAATTTCTGCCCAAGAAGTCCAGAAAAATATGTCTAAATTCCATGGTAATTCAGAGATTTCTTATAGTTATACAAATGTATGGTCAAGTGTGTGTGTCTTGTGTGAATTTAAAAAATGTAAGGGTTAAACAGGGTTTCCCTGCTGAGTACTACCCCTATTACCCAGCAAGATGAAATAGTAAATACAAGGAGTTCTAGTTAAGCAACAACTAGAGGTTGACAGACCTACTCAAATGTTTATATATCACATTTTAGCAAAGTCTCAGTTTCAGAAAACATTTTTTGAAAATGACGGATGACAGCTAGTTTGTTACTGGATGTTATTTACATCCCAAGATACATGCCCAATATATACTTCTGCAACCAGCACTGAAGTAAACTCTTGCTTTCATTCTTTAGAAGCTGGTTCCACAATAACACCATTTCCCTGTAACTTCTGAAAGCAATTCGCTTGTTGCAATGTATAGTGATGGGCAAATTTATTCGCCAGGCACAAACTCGTAGCGAATTCCCGTAATTCGCCGCCGGCAAATAAATTCGCAAAACCAGCACAAAAATTTTAATTACAACGGCGTCAAAAACGGACGGCGGCATCAAAAACAATGGGACAATTTGCAAATTATTCGGCGAAACGCCACAGATTCGCCCATCACTAGCAATGTACTATTCTTTGTTGGGCTTTTATTGCATTGTGAATCTTAATTGTGCATTGCGAACCTTTTAACAACTGCTCTGGAGTTTCGTTAAATAGTTTGTCGCAAAAAATGGTTTGCGATTGCGAAATTTTATTACATACACAGTGAACGTTCACAAAAGGAAATAGTTCACAAACTTTGCGAGGAAGTCGATGAGGACTTCAATCGGTCAAAAATGGTGCAAACATGGTCTTTAACATTCACAAAGGTGTTTGGAAATGTTTTTTGCACTAATGAAACATACTGCATTCCCCCGATCCTGTTAACCTCATAGTAGCTTCAATTTTGTTATCTCTTGTTTATAAAATCTCCTTTTAGATTTCTTCTATCACTTACAGCAAAAGATCCTACCTCTCAGATTGAGCCTGATTAAGCCGATCTGCTTATTTTATTAAGATGAAATCATAAGATCTGCCATTTTCTGAGTTAGCTATAACATTACTGTCCAAAGAATTTGTGTACATATACACACAGCTATATGCTAAAACAGCAGTTTTGTTCAAAGGCTTGATTTGACTTGTGCTGTTTTGATAATTTTCTGATGATCCCTAAGCAGCCCAGACCACACTGAGCATGTGCACAGTCTTGGTCTTGCAAAGATGTTTAACAAAGTTATGGTGACCCCCTGTGGCCAACTTTGAAAGCATAAATCATTTGTTTGATTAGGCTTGTGGGGCAGTAAGTTCATGTTTATGTTTAGTAAACAAAATACAGCATTTCTAGCCTTATTCTATGAAAGAATTTACTTCCCCTTTAACATATGTTTTTGTAATTCTGTGTACGCACCTCTAATAGCCCTAAAAATAACCACATTTTTTTATTTAACTTTTTTTATTTACCTCCATGAGGTAGTTGGCTGCTGATGGACTGGAATTGTTTTTATATGTCTAAGTGATAAACAGTTTAATACTTTGGGGTTATAAAGTAAAGTACCTTCAAATAGTGCTGTTGGGTTATAAAGATGGGAAGTTCTGAGATTGGCAGGTTAATATTGACAGTGTTGACAGTATGGACAGTGCTGAGTTTTGGGACCTGGGGATGAACCAGTTGCAGAAGGTAGTTGTACAGCCAGTGAGTGGTAAAAATTAGGTATTTATAATATTGGTGGGTTTCTAATTCTGATGTAGCAAAACAGATATAAGGCTGACTGATAAGTTAAAGATCAAGTGTAAAATCAGGGATTCTTGTAGACAAGCCAGGTTTATTAAATGTAAATTAAATACATGAGTTACATTGCAGATCACCAACTTCAGTTTATCAGAAATGCTCCTGATTGTCCAAGTGATCTGATATCCTTGCTGTAAGTCAGGAATATTCTGTTAGAACTCAAGTAGGACACAACATGTGATTTGGATTCGGCCAAATCCTTCTGCCCAGACGAACCGAATCTGAATCCTAATTTGCATATGCAAATTAGGGGTGCGGAGGGAAATTGCGTGACTTTTTGTCAGAAAACAAAGAAATACAATTTTTTTTCCCCTTCCCAGCCCTAATTTGCATATGCAAATTAGGGTTCGGATTCGGTTCAGTATTCGGCCGAATCTTTCTCAAAGGATTCGGGGGTTCGGACGAATCCAAAATAGTGAATTTGGTGCATCCCTAATTGTTACATAGTAGTTGAGATTAAAAAACATATGTACTAAATCACATTCAATTTTTGCCAAGTAAACCTTACCTAAATTATAATTAATCCAGAGAAAGGCAAACAAAAAAAAAATTCCTTTCAAAACGGAAAACCACTAGCTGGATCAATGGATATTTTCGTCTTTACGGTAGTATGGTTGCCTGCTGATTCAGATCAAATATCAATGTATGGGAATATGGAACATTGGAAAATGTACTGTATTTAGTACAACACAGGTGAATTCATTCATTTGGATGAATGAAAACCTAAACTGAAGTTGTATAAAAGAACAACCTGATGGACATGTGTCTTAATGTTTTTGCCTGATGTTTTTCTACAGCTTCAGCTGTGTTGATTTAAAGGAAAGTCTAGTGTTATAAAAGGGATTTGGTGTATTTGAAAGCCATTAGCGTAAAAAAAAGAAAATTGTTATGCCATGAAAGAAAACTTTCAAAATCTACAAAAACTATCCTTTCAATGAGTGACCTTTAGAAGCAAGATGTTCTGCTAAATTCATTGATCCCTTAAGATCCATACGGTAATTTACGGAGCTTATTTGCATTCTATTGTATTTTAATTCTGAAAAGTGCCCTTTGGATAACCATCGCCGCTGATGATCTTGAGAGCAGAAATGAATCAAAATTGTATGACAAGAGTTGATTTGACAGCACTGATCTGCCTGAACTTCTGGCTACAGAACTGCGTCATAAAACAAAGCTAATGATCCCTCAGAACAAGCCAAGCACAAGATAAACGATAAATGAACGTTCTAGGGTATCTTCATGCCAAGAAATGTGATCTCTCTGCAAAAAGAAATGAACATTAAGCAATGTAATATCCTTGAAATGAAATTTAAAGCAGTGTTTAATGCAATCGAAAATATAAAGGTAGTAAGATAGGAACCCAACCCTCCAACTTCCAGATGCACCTTCTCCTTCAAAAAAGTTAACTTGATCCTGTTTTATGAGATCATGGCTGGAAAGTCTATTAATTTTCAGGAATGTCTAAAATGTTATCATCAGACTTTTTCTTTAACAGATTTCGGCTAAAATATATACTTCTATTTATTCCAAATTTCATCAACAAGCCCATAGGATGTGTTTTACACTGGATTATTGGAGATATAGCATCAGTAGAAGGATTGCATGCTTTTTATAAACTGGCATATATGGTGGCAGTGGTGTAACTAGAGTGCACCAGGCTCCCCTGCCAAAAAATCTTCAGAGGGGCCCAGCGCACACTGATCCCGTCCACCCCCGTCTGGACCTTGCCCACTTCCTACCCAGGAAAATCATTTGTCATTACCGGTAAATTTCTTAATAAAGGCATAATCATTTTGTAGAATATGCATTTAATATCAATTCTCAACAGATTACCCACAGAAGTATGTACCAATAAACGATCAATACCTAAAAGACTGTATTTTAATCTCACAGCATTTGTCCAAATATCACCACGTTTCTGTAGCAGTCCAATGGCGTAGAAACCAAACACTCCGGGAATGTATGCTTCCCTTCAATTTATTGTCTGCTTTCTTGACCAGTACAATTTGGCAAATGACAGAAGAACCAATGTAACATTTTTTGGAACAGGTAAAAAGATCATTTCTGCTTAAATACCATAGAACAGAGAATCCCAGATTTACACAAACACAAGGTGCATGAATAGCAAAGCCCACATTTCATAGAGGCCCATATTATAGTTCTGAAATATGAATTTATTTAACTTGTTTTGATTGTCAAGCTTTTTTAGTTCATACAGCACTGATATACTTAGAATGACAAAAATGTTGCCGCACATTGTTATCCAGTGTCAGACTGGCCCACCTGGATAACAGGAAAACTCCCGGTGGGCCCAGGTGTCAAAAGGCCCTCCTGCTTCTAAACTTTTGGCCTATTTCATGGCCATTCCATATTTGTATAAGAACAAAGAGACTAAATAAATGGAATAATAGATTATAGGTTTTTGGGTGGGCCCCTGGTGTCCCATTCCGACACTGTTGTTAGCCTGGGGAAAAGTGGTGCCCGGACCGCAGCATCTGCTTCCTTTATAGCATTCAATTCCCCCTCCCCGCCAATTTTCGGTATTCGAGGGGGAATTGCAGACAGCACAAGCAGGAGCACCTATGTGTGTGGAGGGAGGCCAGGCTTGCTCTTGTTATGTCCCTGACCAAATGTATTCACCCAAAATATTTACTTTAACAGCAACTGGCTAAAATTAAGTTACAATTATTTATAAA
Organism: Xenopus petersii; assembly: GCA_038501925.1. Classification (NCBI taxonomy): domain Eukaryota; kingdom Metazoa; phylum Chordata; class Amphibia; order Anura; family Pipidae; genus Xenopus; species Xenopus petersii. Next base: position 32,691,319 of record CM076689.1, on the reverse strand, counting down.
TCTAGTGTTAACTCAGCAGGACTTGTTTTAAAACGAATATATTGTTTAATATTTTCAGTATATACATCAGGTCCTACCTGCTGCCCTGCAGTTATTCACAAACTTTTCATGTTAATTACCTACCTACCTACCTACCTACCTACCTACCTAGAGAACATTGCCTAGTGTACCCCCTAATTGGCCGAGATTTTACACATCCACATTTACCTTACATCAAACATGTTTTACATTTATTAATGTGACATAACATCTGCCACAGGTATAGATAAAATATTAGGCGTGTATAGCTCTTATTATTTAGTAATAAGGAATGTATTTGCGTCTGGCAGATGTTATTTCTAAAATTAATTAAAATTAAAGTTGTAAAATAATGGCAGTAGGATTTGTTTCTTGATCACTTGGTCACTGTTTCATTTAAGTCTAGGGTATTTATAAAACTGTACCCTGAGAAATGATGCTGGTCCAACTTATTGTAACAACTCCAAATATGTAGCTAAATAAATCATCTGTGGCAATTAATAACATGCCGGTACATTTCACTATACATTCATACAAATATAAATGTTAAAGTACAAAATATCAAATATTTTTTTATATATATATAAATAGGGGCATTTTCCTTTTATAGCAACAATAACACTAAAAAAAAGAAGTATTTTAAAGTAATGAAAATATAATGACCTGTTTATTACAATTGGTGTTTGCTTCAAAAACTCTACTATAAACAGGCTGCTGTTTAGCCATGGTGGCAGTCATTCCCAGCTGAAAAAAGAGAAAGGGCACAGGATACACAGCGGATAACAGATAAGCTCTGTAATATACAACGAGAGTCTTCAGAACGTATCTGTGATCTATTGTGCATCCCGTGCTTGAATGGCTGCCCCCATGGCTACACAGCAGCTTGTTTATATAAACTTTAGTTGTGTTTATGAAGCTAACACATGTTTTACCATTGCAGGACAACAGTACATTATATTGTCATTCCTTTGAAACACTTTCATTTTTTGGTGTTACTGTTCCTTTAAGGACTGGGGAATGTAACAAGTATACCAAGACCCAGCTTGAACAAGTTCTAATCAATATTCAAATATATTGCTGGGTGTTCTTTGTTTAACATGAAGACATGCTATTTGTTTTAATAAAAAAAAAAACAATCTCACTGTATACTTGGATAATCAAATAAGATAATACGTTTTTGTTTATCCAGAAAGCTTGTACATGCCTTAATATAATTAATTTCCTTGTCATCTAAGATTAATTCCAATTGTCCATTCCTAGAATTCCGAGAAGATTACATTTTCCTTGTTGGGCATCAAGCATAATTGATACAGATGTGAAGAAATCAAATTTCTTTGTCTGCACTTTGACACAATTAGACTAATTGAATGCTAGTTTGTTCTTATGCAGCATTAGTTGAAGGAAGATTGTTCAAGAGCGAGAAGGTCTACATATGATCCAAAAAGCACAATATGTTGTTATAGGGTATTACTTTACCTATCTACATAATTTTAATCACAAAAAAAATGTATGTCGTTACATCTAGTACAATATTTGAGCTTTTTTAGACATTAACAAATAATCAGTGCATGCAATGGGCCCATGCAGTTTTAGCCGTTGGGTTTACACTATGGGGCAGATTTATCAAAGGTCGAATTTCGAAGTGTAAAATACTTTGAAATTCGAATATCGAAGTATTATTCACCGAATTTAGCCATCAAAGGATCGAAGTAAAATCGTTCGATCGTACGATTCGAACAATTTTAGCGTACGATTGAACGATTTTACTTCGATGTGTTAAGACTTCGAAAATTCCCTCGAATTCACTTCGACCCTTGATAAATCTGCCCCTATATGCATGTTTTTTTAAGTAACACGAGGGTTCATGTGCTGGTTCACGGTGCACCTTTGCAATAATTTATAGCAAGGAGTCCCTTGTTTGCCTTTATTATTCCATCTGTACTATATTTATCAGTACTTATTTATGAGTCGGGATTGTGTCACACAAATTCAATGCAATGTCAATGAATGAGTTGTTTCCAGTAAGAAATGTATATGTCAAAAACAAACCGTTATTGAGAATGGGAAAAAAACAGAAAATAGAAAAAATATATAGTGTAATATGTAAAATAATATTTACAACCATGACATTTAGAAATCTGAATCAGTGCACACCAACTGATACATAGGTATAAGTTATGAATAGTGAAAAAAGTGTTACACCACACGTGCTCTAGAGAGATTCAGGTAAACATAATACCCACACTGAGGACCACTATACTCACTAGAGCCCCAAGTAAATATAGCATGAATCTGATTGTAATTGTCCCTTTGTTGTTCTTAATCTTCTTTTCTCCTTATGTGGACAATAAGATTGAAGTGTTTAACAAATCTTTGTGAAAAAGGCGCATGTAAAATCTAATAGACAATATCCGTGATGCAGATAGAGTTCCGCCTTAGCGTCTCTTAGAACCTACTGCGTATGTCTCTACTTCCATGTACCACGCTTCTGTACCTCCTTGTTTTCTAAATTGTTTCATTCCTGTATTTAATTAGCTCTTACTCTCGGCTTGCAGGTTACATGCGCCTTTTTCACAATTTTTTTTGTCAATCTTATTGCCCACATAAGTAGTGATGGGTTAATTTGGGGCATTTCGCTTCATCGAAAAATTCACGAAACAGCGCCTGCGTCTCGTTTTTAACGCCGCCGTCCATTTTTTTATGCCGTTGTCCATTTTTTTGACGCCGCCGCAAATTTGCTGGCGAAAATGTGCTGGCATCCATTTTTTTTACGCCAGCGAATTTTCGCTGCAGTTTCACTAATTTATTCACTGGCGGTGAATTGTGGGAATTTGCTGCGAATTCCCGTCTGGCTGATAAATTTGCCCATCACTACACATAAGGAGAAAAGAAGATTAAGAACAATGAAGGGACAATTACAATCTGAAGTATATTTACTTGGGGCTCTAGTGAGTATAATCAATCACCGGATTTACTGTGTAATAACGTCAGTGTGGGTATTACGTTTACCTGAATCTCTCTCAACCACTTTATAGAGCACGTGTGATGTAACACTTTTTTCACTATTCACAACTTATACCTATGTATCAGCTGGTGTGCACTGATTCAGATTTCTAAATGTCACTGGTGTAAATATTATTTGACACATTACACTACATATTTTTTTTATTTTCTGCTTTTTCCCTTTCTCAATAACGGTTTGTTATTGAGATATACAGCGACTCTTACTGGAACCTGTTTTCCAGAGGGCCTTTTTGGATCGCTGGACTGGGGTTACACCAGGTTTGAGATTCAACTCAATGAATGAGCTGTATTTTTACAGCAAATTAATTAAAAACATCATATATGCATGCATTTATGTATTAATTAATCAATTATTGGCCATGTAGGGCCACTGACAGGTACAGGATCTGTTACCCTGAAACCCGTTATACAGAAAGCTGTAATATTATGAGAGTAGCTTGTACTTGGTCCAAACAAAGATATAATTAATCCTTTTTGGAGGTGAAACAATCCTATTGGGTTTATTTATTGTTAAATGACAAAGTATGGCGATCCAAAGATCCGTTATCCCCAGCATTCTTAATAACATACTTCAGGGTTTGTGATGCCACATCAACTTACATCACTTCTGTGGATAACTGATCTAGCGTTGTGACTCAGCTTCCCATCAGTATTCTACCCTCATGTGCGCTATCAATGCTTTCTTACAGGATTGATCTGTGTGCAAACCCTCTATATGTAAATAGCCACTCCAATTTCTTCCCTGATAGATATTTGGCTACTATTTGGCCAGATATCTATCAGGCAGGTTTAAAAATCTTGTTGTGCCAAGGACCACACTGGAACATTTTAATCACTCAGTCTTTCTTGTCTCCATTATTAGCATTTATATATATATTATTCAATATAATTTCAACACAAGTCCTATTTTTGGCAAAGAGATGAATACTGAATGAAGGGGCTTTGTTAGGGGTGACTGATTGAATGATTGGAATAACAGGAGAAGAGAAGACGTGCAGAGACGTTATGGCTCCTCATCTGCTGGTTCATTGAGACAAACCTGCCTAATCACAAAACATCCTGATGTTACACAAGTTCCTAAAAATGTACAGTGTGGCCTGTATGGGGATAGTCAGCTTAACAATCATTAGCCTTTGAGAAACAGCTTTGAGAGAGGGTGGTCTTTCATCACGTTATAATCATATTTGGTTTATATATAAATTGGGGCAAATTTAGTAAGGGTCAAATTGAAAATTCAAATTCACATTTTTTTATGGTCAAAACTTTCAATTCTAATCGAGGGAATTATCAAAACTCGATTCGATTTTCGAGATTTGTCAAACTCTGGCCCTTTAAGAATTAGAAATTCAACTATTTGCCACCTAAAGCCTGCCGAATTCATGTATAAGTCAATGGAAGAGGTCCAGTGACCAATTTGGAGATGTTTGTATCGCCTTCCTGACATTCAAGTTGTTTTCAGAGAATCAAGTTTTCAGGTCAGTAAAATTCTTCTGAGTTACAGATTTTCTATTTTTTTCTTAAATAACCCCCAAGTTGTATATTCGAATTCAAGGGAGTTGAAACTCACATGAATTTGAAATTCGACCTTTGATAAATGTGCCTCGTCATGTACTGTTCTTTGCTTAAAAAATAAAAAAAAATAAAAAAATGATTTCTGCTTTATCTAGATTTGAATTACAGATATTGGAATCGTTATCAGGTAACCCGTTATCCAGAAAGCTCTGAATTACGGAAAGGCCATCTCCCATAGACTCAATTTTATCCAAATAATCCACATTTTAAAAAAGGCATTCCCTTTTTCTCTGTAATAATAAAACAGTAGCTTGTACTTGATCTAAACTAAGATATAATTAAAGCTTATTGGAAGCAGCCTTTTGGGTTTATTTGTTTACATGATTTTCTAGCAGACTTAAGCTATGAAGATCCAAATTACGGAAAGATTTGTTTTCCGGAATACCCCAAGTGCAGAGCATTCTGGATAACAGGTCCCATACATGTATTTAGATAAAACCCAAAGCTCATATATATATAAATGCCATTATTATTGATTTTATTATAATGGAAGAACATATAATACCTGTAAGAACTGTAGCATCTGAATAGCTGGAGTATTTCCAGAATTCTCCCTCAAAGTCCTTGCTCAAGATATCATCAGGGAGAGAGTCGGTGATGTTTCAGCGGATTATCCGATTCCAACAGTTGTGACAGGTGACTCCATACAAAAGATCCCACTGAAATGACAAACCCAGGTTGACATTAGTGCTAAAGATTTCTCTCTACTCATGCATTTACTCCTCAATCAAACTCAATTAAGTTGTAATAATTTAGCTTTTTATGGCACGGTTGGAAGTGCTTTTTTAAGTGGGTGTCAAATATAAACATAAATCTAAAAAATCATTTCAGCTCCAGATTGTAAATGCATTCTGTCTAAAGAAATCAATTCCCTAATGAAGTTGTCTAATGTCCCTCTTGGTTTTTAGTGGCCAGCCGTGATGGGCATTCCATTAAGGCATCTGATTTCATTTGAATGGCACTTTCTTGAAAATTACTTTTAAAGAGGACCAGACGATATGAACAGTATTTATATACTCAAATATAAACACGTATAGGCGATTGCCAAGTTGAATTCTTACCAACCTTCTCTCCTCATCCATAAGTCAGTAACAGAGATTCTGGAAGAATATATAATATATCAAGAACATCCCTTTCAACCAAACAGCTGAATAAATTATTTCTTGTAATTTTCGTTCATTCGTCCACCAGTTGACTCCAAATAGGTTCTAGGAGGTCCCCCATAGGCTTAAACAGCAATTTGCAGCTTTTAGATGGTGAATGGTTGAAGTCGAATTTTTAAAGAGACAGTACATGAAAAATTTCGATATTCAAATCGAATTTGGACTATTCCCTAGTCGAAGTACACAAAAATTAGCTCGACATTTGAATTTTTTTGATTTGAAAATTCACCTCGACCTTTGATAAATATGCCCCATACTGTAGTTTTTGATGTGTTAATTATATATAATGATATTAATTTGCAGCACTCTTTTGCAAGGAATTGCACAGTATGTTCTTCCCATAGTTGCCTGGGTTGTTTTTTCGATTCCCCCTCAACACTAAGGGGCCGATTCACTAACTTCGAGTGAAGGATTCAAAGTAAAAAAACCTCGAATTTCAAAGTGTTTTTTGGGCTACTTCGACCATCGAATGGGCTACTACGACCTTCGACTACGACTTCAAATCGAACCAATCGAACTAAAAATCGTTCGACCATTCGACCATTCAATAGTCGAAGTACTGTCTCTTTAAGAAAAAACGTCGACCCCCTAGTTCGCCATCTAAAAGCTACCGAACTCAATGTTAGCCTATGGGGAAGGTCCCCATAGGCTTTGCTACGTTTTTTGGATCGAAGGATATGCCTTCGATTGTTGGATTTAAATCCTTCGAATCGTTCAATTCGAAGGATTTAATCGTTCGATCGAAGGAATAATCCTTCGATCGTTCGATCGCACTATTTGCGCTAAAATCCTTCGACTTTGATAGATCGAAGGATTTTAATTCCCAGTCGAATATCGAGGGTTAATTAACCATCGATATTCGACCCTTTGTGAATCGGCCCCTTAATGAGATACTGAAAGCTACTTATAACTTTGACATAAAGTATTTGCACAATGCTTTTACATTACCCATCTGGTGTCCCATGTTCCTGTATGAGGGGGCTGCTATATTAGTGCAACATGACCTATAGGTAAATTTTAGGGGCAGATTTATCAAAGATCGAGGTGAATTTTTGAATGAAAAAAATTCAAATTTCAAGCTATTTTTGTGTACTTTGACTAGGAAATAGTCCAAATTCGATTTGAATTTTAAAAAAAATGTGAAAATTCGAATTCTAATGCGTTATTCCTTTGATTCGAATACAGCCGAATATGGACCTATTTGATCAATAACGGACCTTTTCGACCAAAAAAAACTTTGACTTCATTTCGGTTGGTCTTTTTGAATTCAAATTTTGAAGTTTTTTCAATTCAAAATTTGACCCTTGATAAATATGCCCCTTAATGTACATTCATATTTTTTTTAAAAAAGTAGTTTTTTAGTGTCAGTATCACTTTAAAAAGCATACAGGCATAACTATTAACTTACTTAACATCTGAAGGCTGCAAAGAATTGTACCTATTAGAGAGGGGCCCGCCTGCTCTTGTCCTTCCTAGGCGCAGCTTTCCCTCCATAACTCGCCCCTTCTACCAGGGGAATGAATATATCATTTATAGTCACACTTACATCCCTTACTGACAAGTTGGGTACTGAATAATGAAGATCTTTGTAGGTGTATAACTGGACCTTCAACTTGGCACAAGTAGTTCTTAAACAAAACAAATTTATATTACATAATTAAATTAATCAGTACCTTTTACATGGTACAGTCTAGGATTCTCAAAATCACTCAACGGGGTTCCATATTATCAACCTCTTCCTTAGGGCACTCAGTGAGACTATCGGTTATATCCATAATAACCATATTGATAGATTCTATTGGGTTACATACGTCACAACTACTCCTCAAATGAAATTAGACTACCGTATATACTCGAGTATAAGCCGTCCCGAGTATAAGCCGAGGTACCTAATTTTACCTCCAAAAACTGGGAAAGCTTATTGACTCGAGTATAAGCCGAGGGTGAGAAATGCAGCAGCTTCTGGTAAGTTTCAATCTCGTTTTTGGATGACTATTCTTAGGTGCCGGCTACTATTCTACGGCGCCGGCGACCGGTTTTGCGCTTGACCCGAGTATAAGCCGAGGTAGAGTTTTTCAGCATATTTTGGGGGCTGAAAAACTCGGCTTATACTTGAGTATATACGGTACTCATATACGGTTATATATACGGTTATTCAGCCTGACTATCTAGTGAGATTGTAGCAGCATCTCTCACCAGATTTTGTTCACTGTATAAAACAGACCTTGGACCAAAGAAATGAATGAAACATTAACTCTGCTTATAGACTGACTATGCTATGGACAACCTATTGCCAGCGAATTCAAATGTGCACCTAGATTACCACCATATTTTTATTTTTACTGCTTTTCAAGTGCTGGCACAGAGCAGGTGGTAATTCTGTAGTTCTTTATTATCAGTGTCAAGTAAATCTGCAAGGAGAATATTTTTAGACTATATTCAATGCCAGAAACATTAATGTATTTCTGCTCATAATTTACACTAGAGAATGAAATATTGTCCTATTTCCTATTAAAATATTGATAGGGGAAATATTTTTCCATTTTCTTTAATGCCCTCTTGATTAAAGTCAATAAACATTGTTCATTAAATATCAAGTACTAATGTGTGTGATTTAAATGGATCTAAATGAGAGTAAAAAAGAGAAATGCATGGTTCCATTGACCTTAAAGAGACTCTGCTTTCTCGAGGAAACCATAAAGTGTGAAGGATCTTTTAAATGAATATATGCATAAAACTTTGTACAGTTGGGAAAAAAAACCCAAATTAATCTTATTAAAAGCAAGGCAGCATTCCTATACATCAATTTAGAATAAAGAATTGGGAAATTCTCTAAAGCGCTATGGCGGCAGGTATATATTTATATACATATTTATAGTTTCAAGAAAGGGTTGGACAAAAGCAATAAAAAGACATCAGCAATGCAAAAAGTGATTTTTCTTTTTCTGTACAAATAATTTTTGCTTTATGCAATTTTAAAACAGGTTTTGTGAACAAAGAAAGTATTTAGCGACTCCATCTTCGCAGGAAATTCACAAATTTTTCAGCGAAGTGAAACGACTATATATTAAAACTATTTGCTAAAAAAGTTATATTTGCATAAAAAGAATATGCCACCTTTTACTACGCCTTAAAAATTTGCAATATACTTACTGCTAAATGAAGTATGTTGCATTGTAGAATATAAATATTTGTTCTTATTTATGCATTTTTTAAAATCACTTTTATTACATTACCCCCTTTGTTTACAGTTGGTTTGGGGACTTATCCGGTTGACCTATATTATGGGGCAAATTCACTAAGATGCGAAGTTGCAACAGGCGCAACTTGGCCGCACTTGGCCGCACTTCGCCAGGCGTATTTTCGCCAGCACTCCGCAAATTCACTAAAATCCGAAGTTGCACACAGGGGTAGCATTAGTTTGTGAAGTTGCGCTAGCGTTAATTCGCCAAGCGAAGCGAAGTTTCGCTAGCGATGGTTAATTTGCATACGGCGCGAAATTCAAATTTCAATGGAGGAACACGTATCTGCACTACAAATGCCTAGAAAACCTTCAAATCAGCAAATATAAATTTTATTTTGCCCTACACATGTGCCCACTGTCTAGGTAAGTTGCCATGAGTCAGGAAATGTAGGGGGGGAAGGAGGGGAGCCCCAAAAACATTTTTTTGATCTTTTTCAGCCTATCACCCATCATGTAGAAAACACGCCAGCGTTTTTTGGGACTTAGAAAAAAATTTGACTTTTTTGGAAACAATCCCTATCTACTCTATTGCGCTTCGCCAGGTCTGAGGTGGCGAAGGAAGTCTAGCGTAAAAGGTAGCGTTCAGTACACTGCGCAAGTTAGTGAATTTGCGTAGTTACATCGCTAGCGAAAATTCGCCTGGCGTAAGGATGCGAAGTAACACTAGGGAAAATACGCCAGCGTTCGTTAGTGAATTTGCGCAGTAACCGAAATGCCAAACGCTAGCGAATTAGCGCTAGCGTTCGGTGTTTCGGCGCTTAGTGAATTTGTGCCTTAGAGTCAATATTTTTTTCCTCTTCCAGGGTAATTTGGGATCATTTGGAAACAGATTTAGCTTCCGTCTGGATCAGTCATGAGGATTTACTTAGACAATTGACTGAATGTACAAGTGTCTTTTCTAAACCTCAGCTGCTATGCAACTATATTAAAGTACTGGCAATAATGACATTTTTGCTTTTAGCAAAGGCTTTAAGGAATTATGTATGGGGACAGGTCAAGGCAACATGGGCAACTCACACAGCCTGAACCAGGGTTCAGTTGTTGGGGGAAGATAGGGGAAATAAGTTTCTGTATTGAAACTTACAGATTTTGCCTAACCTTTGGCACTTTTTGTATACTTACACTTACTTACACATACTTCAGCCAAACTAAATCAGAAGACTTATTGAAATGGTATGTTATAGACTGTTTTTTGGGGGTTTTTTTTTGCCCTTTTGTCATTCAAAATGTTTTGATTTCTGATTAAAAAGCTAAATAACTCAAAAACCTTCAATAATGAAAAAACTAAAACAAATTGTAAATTGTCTCAGAATATCACTGTCTACATCATACTTATCATATCATATTTATCAAAGTCCGAATTTATCTCAATATTTTCTGCTCAAAAACTCCGATCAAATACGCTCGGGTATTTTGTGCTTATTTATTATTACATTCTCCCGAAAATTTGAGAGTAAAAATCAGATTTTCACGATATTTTCCGATTTTTCATCTGATTTTCAAGATTTTTTGGGATTTTTCACCAGAAAACTCAGATTATTGCCCAAAACTCTGTATACTTCGAAAATTTCGGAGTTATTGCACAAAACCCTGCGCACATCAAAAAATCATTGGGACTTTCACCCATTGACTTATATGCAACCTCAACAGGTCTGAGATGCTGGATTTTCAGATTCTGACTTTTCCATCCTCTGGGTTTAATAAATTCCAAAATTGGTGATTGTGAATCCCAAATGTCATGTCATTTATTCAAAGATCCACATTTAAAAAGAACAAATGAAAAATTCTGAACGATGCACTAAACAGTATGAAAACCTTGAAAACTGTGAAAGAGTTTTTCGGACAATTATTAGCAGAAAAAAAAATATAGCAAACCTCTAAAGGTTAAAATTGTGCAATAGGATGAGCACAGCTCACATTGACTTCTAAAGGCCCTCACAAGATTCTACTTGGCAAATTTTTGTATTAAAGTGGTTTTTACACATAATAGATCTCAAATATTCAAAAAAAACAAATTTTTAGAGATTCGTAAGAAAAATAGAAATTCGAATTTTAGTAAGTAGGCCCCATCGTAAACAAATGAAATTATGCATTGGTCATTTAACAGAAGAATTCTGACATCAAAGTTTAAGTTAGTGAAATATTCCCAGTGCCTCGCTGATTTAAATTCTATGGGGAAAATTCACTAAGCAGTGAAAATGCGAAATCGACACCTTCGCCGCGCTTCGCCAGGCGAAGTTTCGTCAGGGCGGCGCTAATTAACTAAAATCCAAAGTTGCACAAAATAGAGTTGTTATTTTGCCCTATACATGTGCCCACTGTATAGTTTAGGTGCCATATGTTAGGAAATGTAGGGGGGAAGGAGGGTGCCCCCAAAAAACGTTATGATCTTTTTCAGCCTATCACCCTTAAAAAAGGAAAAGTCGCCAGCGTTTTTTGGGATTTCAACTTTTTTTGAAGCAATCCCTATCTACTCTATTGCACTTCGCCTGGTCTGAGGGGGCGAAGTCAAGTCTGGCACAAGAGGTAGCGTTCAGTAAAATGTACGAGTTAGTGAATTAGCATAGTTACGTCGTCCCTTCACCATAGCGCAACTTCGCCTGGCGTAAGGGTGCGAAGTAGCGCTAGAGTAGGTCAACTTCTATAGCGAATTTACGCCAGCCCCTGTTCGCTAGCGTTAGTCACTTCGCTCTTTAGTAAATCTGCCCCTATGTTGGGATGGAGATAAAAGTATGACAATTTTTCCCTTTTTGTTAGTTCTAAATCAGAATTAGTTCTATTGCTCAGTAACCTCGTACACAATTGGCAAATAAACAAAATTGAACTGATTGGTGAGAAAGGACTTGCTAGGTAAGTGCAGTCACTTCGACACCTATAAGTAAATCTCCCCAGAAATTTTCCACTCCCAGTATTGTAATATATCAAATGTGTATATATAGATTTTTATAAAGAACATGCCTTTCACGGTAGGAAAGATCACTTAACCTACTTTGTAAGCATGGTATTTATTGTACTAAAGCCTTTGTTTCAGTTTACCTTTGGAACATCATCAAAATGTTTCCAACTGTGATGAGTTCTGGACTGTAGTCTCTGTAGCCTGAAAGTATTGTACAAGGTCACAGATTATATGTGCCCACAAAGGCATCTGGTGATTTCCTGCTGCTTCAGTATATTGTAAATCACCTGCATAAAGTGCTTTTCAATAAGTGAATGCTTTGATATGAGCAAGTACAGTGAACCCAATATTCTGATTCAGTGACAATAGCATAACATTCCGTATGTTACTGATAGCTTCTATATTATATATCTTAATTAAAGACCATACAACAAGATTTATCTCCGGACTGCATAATAATAGAAAACACATACCTCAACATATTCACTTAGAAATGATAAAAATACTTTTAAGAAGCCATTGCTTGCATGTGGACATTCCATAGGAAATGGGGACTAAATGAAAAAGGCAAGGGCAGAGTGGGCTAAGGGGTTATTTATCAAAGTCTTAATTTATCTTATTATTTCTATTAAAAAAGTCCTTGCTTGGTTAGTTGAATCAGCTCCCAATTCGTTACACCTGAGATTCCTGGTTCACGTGCCTGTATGGCCACTTCCCAATTCTCTTGCCAAAAATTCCTTAAAGGAAAACTATACCCCCCAAACAATGTAGGTCTCTATAAAAAGATATTGCATAAAACAGCTCATATGTAAAACCCTGCTTCATATAAATAAACCATTTTCATAATAATATACTTTTCTAGTAGTATGTGCCATTGGGTGATCATACATAGAAATCTGCCATTTTAAAAAATAAGAGCCGCCCCCTGGGATCGTACGATTCACTGTACACACAAACATACCAAACAAAACATACTTGTTAGGTCACATGAGCCAATTAACAGACAGAGTTGTGTCTTTTGCTTCAACACTTCTTCCTGTTACAGATAGAGCTGTATTATTTCTGGTCAGGTGATCTCTGAGGCAGCACACAGACCATCACAAAATGGTGGTTCAAGGCAAGAGATGTAAAAAGGGCAATATTTACTTAAATATATATTCCAGTTTGGTAAGATTCTTTAATAAAAAAAATTAAAGATTCTTTAATATATGAAGAAAATTAGCCGAACAACACAAGCTGGTGTAGCGGGGATCCCCCCTGCAAGCCGACCAACTCTGAATTGCCGATAGGACAATATTTTCTGATTCTGAAAATCTGATTTTCCCACAATAACTCTGATTTCCTGCCAAAATTGGACAGTTGGCGCCAAAATCTGAAAAAAAATCAGATTTTTGGCCGCAACTCAGCGTGGACTATGATCATGTTATTGAAATGCAGCCGTGAACAATTACAATTAGGCATATTTTCATATTTAGGCCGCATTGATTAGTCTGAACACTTGGGTCAAAGTTCCTGGGGAATGCAAGATTTAAGCAGAGTTAATTCTAAAATATCTTTTCTTGAGGAGCCTACATGCTTCCCAGAGTTATTCTATTTGCTCCTGATCAGAAGTCCTTCAATAAAAGAATGCATTGTAAAGGAAGGCTTCCACTGTGATAGATTGGGCAAAGGACACTTCATCATTTGACAAGAGGTGCCAATTGTGGTGTTCATGTAAATGGTCTGTAGATGTCACTGTGCTCATACTTATACTGTGCACACTTCCTGGTAGCTTAAAAGTGAAAGTAAAAGCTTACTGTTGTGTAATGCCTGCATGACTCTGCTAATAAAGCACTGTTATACTCTACTTATCCTCGGCTACCCAAAACATAATACCAACCAATTCTTCTGGTGAGATTAGATTTGCATCACAATGGAAGCATAAAGGACCATGGGGTACAAATGAAAATCAGCCATCTCAACAATTCGCCAGGCGTAAAATCACTCAGAAAATGCTAATTTACTAAAATGCGAAGTTGCATTCAGGACGCCGAACGCTTGCGAATTTTCTCTAGCGTTACTTTGGCAATGCAAGCAAATCAAAGTGAAGATGCACTTGTGTTCAATTCTGCCTAGCGCAACTTAGTTAGAGTTCTTCACTCAGGCTAATTGTCATACGGCGGGAAATTATAAAGTTGAATGGATGTATATGTTGCAGCAAATACATTACATTACATAAGTCCAGGGAACTTTAATAAATAAAATAGAGTTGTTATAATGCCCTACACATGAGCCCACTGTATAGTTTATGTTCCATATGTTAGAGAATGTATGGGGGAACTCGGTTACCCCAAAAAAAAAGGTGTAATGTAAATTGCACATACCAGGCAAGCAAGTGGAGGATTAGCATCTTTTCTCTCTTAGCCCTGATCCCCAGCACAAACAACCTCAACTCATCGTGGATAAGGTTTTGGAAGGAGTTATTGAAAGGGGTTATTCATTGGCACAAAGCATACTTATTAATGGTAATTTCATTGAACTATTCAGGTAGAGGTTAGCTGAAGCTGTGAAGGTGTGATGCAGTCTTATGGCGCCATTATGACACTTTCACACCTCTGTGAGTATCAGCACCTACCTGAATAGTTCAATGGAACCATTGTGATTGAATATTGGTGACGGTTTCCTTAAGGGGTTAAAGGCCCTAGTAACCTTAGCTGCCTATGAAATAATTTTGACATTGCTTTTTACTGGATTGCTGCTTTAATTTGTATCACAGTTTAGATTGCAGCCCACATGCCTTTAATGTATTTCCCTATTTCTCTGGGTCAGCTCGCAGATCAGTTAGGCTACTTTCCCATAGACTCATATACTGTTATATTGAATTACTGCAGAAAAAAAAACCAGCCACTGTTTTGTGCAAGGGGACCAAAATATATCTGCATTACTTTCTCATAAAGGACACAATTAGCATATCCCTTGTGCTTTATATGAAAGCATACCACATAGTTTAATGTTAACAACCCAATCATTAGCCCTGATTTTCAGTAATGTGGATGAACTGAACTTTCTCTATAATTTTGATTATAGAGTGCTATGAATATTATTTTCAAAATAGCCTGGACTTTATCCATGGCAAGTGGAAACGTACTTAGTGTTTAACCATTCAGTCTGTGGGAGCTTCAGTTAGTAGCTATTAAGTCAGCCCATGTATGGGACAGATTTCAGACTGTAGTGCTCCGACAGGGGAATTACAACTTTGCCAATGCTTATAATATGGGACTGAATCAGATGTTTATCTGCCAGTGGAAAATCATTGTGCGCGATGACAAAGAGCACAACCCAATCCAATAATTAACACTTATTAATAGTGCAAGGTGCTTACCCAGAAGACCTTTCCCTTGCATTAGGGTCAGTAGAGTAATTGCAAAAAAATCCGGATGCACACCTGTTTGTTAGAGTTGTATCAAAAGTATTAAGTATTAGTATTAAGCCCATATACATAACAAAAGGGCCAAGTTTCGGACCCCTCCAGGCCCTTTATCAAGCCCTGTAGTGCTCCAACAGGTGAATTACAACTTTTGTCAATGCTTTTTATATGGGATGGAATCACCTGTTTATCTGACAATGGAAAATCACTTATGTGCAATAATAAAAAAAAATGTGAATTATAGTTGATTTAACACAAGGACTAAGCCCAGTGTATTTGCTCCTAAGAGCAACGTTTGAGGAAGGCTGTTACTTCTCTGCCAAGAATAGCATTCATCAGTTAGTACGTGTGTTTAAAATACATTTCAGCGGTTGAAAAAACATGTTTATGGTGCCATCTTGTGGACAAAGTGCAAAACAACAATGATGGAGGCACTTTCATGTTTGATGACAGTGGGTTTATAAAATCCCCACTTCTCTGTTCGTTTTTTAAACAAATTTGTATTTGGGGGTTGCAGATCCACTTGGAGCTCTGCACTCTTTAACAGTAGTAGACGTTGTTGGCTGCTGCATCTGCACTGAGAACAAGATGGGAAGAAAATACAACGTTACAACATTGCCACAAGATGAACTTAATAATGGAAGCATAACAAGTGACATTAACATTTTCAGATTTTTTTTCCTCCATACTGTTTCCAGAAAATATCAAATCAATTTTTTTATACTGACAGTACCCCTTAAAGTGTTCCATAGAGCACATTTTAGGTGTGTGAATAAAGTAACTAAGTTCAATTTCTGTGGGTAAAATATAGCAGAACAGAGCATTATATTTTTGTCTAGGTCTTTTCCCACCATTACTCCTATTGTGGGTCCCCATAAACCATTTTTGACACAAGAAACCTTAAGCACATATGTGACTAGCATATACCGTATATACTCGTGTATAAGCCGAGTTTTTCAGCACCCAAAATGTGCTGAAAAAATTTACCTCGGCTTATACGCGGGTAAGTATGGTACAATGAAAGAAAAACCTCTTTTAGATAAAATACGGTAGAAGGCAGAAGACAGCTGCCTCACCGGTCAACTTTCTCATGCACAAGGGGGAGAGAGGAGAGGAGGCGCCGCCATGAGCATGGTGGGAAATAAAGCAACATGGGGGGCGCCGCTTGACTTCCATGATACCACGGAGTGTGAAAGTCTGAGGTAACCCCTCTCCCTGCCGTCCGTCCCTCCCTCAGCCTGCGTCAACATCGCTGCCGCCTCCCAGGGACGAGGTAAGGGGCTGGCAGGAGGCGAGAAAGCAAGGAAATTGCAGGCTCCCAGTTTCCAGGAAGATGGACAGAAACTACCCTCCCGCCACCTTTACCGACCCGCTGGTTCCTGTGTTCCCCGCAGCCTGGGCCTATGAACGGAGCGCCGCCGGGACCCAGGTTAGAGCAGGCACACAGCAAAGTCCTACGACTGGGGCCTTTTCTTTCTAGACAAGCTAACAGTACAGGGAGCAGCTTAAAAAAGTGCGGTGGTAGCAACAACCACTACAGGCTGGGGATCCTCCCTCACTTGCAGGCCTGAGCAACCCTCCAGGTGTTCCCTGTCACTCAACCCGTGTATGTGCCAGTTATTGTTGCACTTGTACCTGCTTCCCTATGTTGTGCAGTTCCTAAAGTGCAGCTGGAAGTCTACAGGTTGGACACCCTGGCTCTGCATTAACATATGTTATCAGCCTTATTATTGTGTGGAGAGTGTGTGTATATAGTGCATGATGGTGTGGGTAGAGAGTTTGTGTGTGTATATAGTATATGTGTGGGGAGTTTGGGTGTATAGTATGTGTGTGTGATTATTTTATGGGAAGAGTGTGTGTGTAAAGTATATGTGTGTCTATGTGTGTATAATTGCTAGTGGAAAGTATATTTTGTCTCAGCTGAAAAATATCTGTAATATAAATCCACTGGGGGGGCACATTTTCAGTGATTTAGTTTGCGCTGTAGTGATTGTAGCATAAAGGGTCTTAGTTGTGTCTAGGCTTATACGCAAGTCAATAAGTTTTCCCAGTTTTTGTAGGTAAAATTAGGTACCTCGGCTTATACACGGGTCGGCTTATACACGAGTATATACGGTAATGGGAAATAGTGCAGAGTGGGAGACAGGGCTGGTCAGGAAGTAAAAAACAGCCGTGGCAAAAAAAAAAAAAAATCAAAGCAAAACATTTATAATAAATGCACAACATTGGCAAGCAGCCATTGGTTTACTTTATATATAATGTATATTTGTGTATGTAGTTTGAGGACACATAAAAAGTGTCTATTAACATCCAATATGCAGCAAATTAAGGCCAATGTGCTACAGTATTTATTAGAATTGCTTTCACAACCTGTAGGATGGGGCAATGAATTCAATTGAAATTTTTCAAAGCAATTAATCGATCTGGTATTCTGTCCCTTCTCTTCATTTGATTGTATGTAATGTGGGATCTAATATAGCTGGCACTGTGAAAGTCGAAGAAGTCACCCAGCAATCAGTAAAAATTGGTGCTAGGGATGGTGTGAACTGAGGGTTACCCATATGAGAAATCATTAAAGAAGAATATTGAAATGTATATTGGAATTTAATATGTTGCACAATCTTTTAAATGAAGGTACAGGAGCTTGAAATAAACACCCATGGGCAACATCACAATGATCTCTGTGGATATCCCAGGGGAACCTTTCATACTACAGATGCCCATACTTGGAACAAGTCTCCTTGTTCAACAGAGCCAGTGAGAAATCAAGTGCTATTGGTAAAGGACAATTAAACTGATCCGTGTATTAAGTCAATGGAGCAATGGAGCAAGCAGCCCACACAAGCCAAAGACAGAAATCAAGAGACCTTACATTTTTATATATTTTTAACAGACCAGTGACAAGGCAGAGTGTTCTAATTGGCCTATGAGTAAGGATCTGAGAGATATGAATGCGTAATGCGGTGAGGTTGTAACCTTGAATTCTACAATAAACTACTTTTATGTTTTGACAAGCCTGCCTTGAAGACTGGTCTCTGCGAGTGCCTGCCCTTTTTCTTTGTACGGTGGTCCGCTCCCTAAGCCGAGGGTTCAGGGCGATGCACCTGGACCTCCCTTCATAACTGGCGAGTTCTACCCAAGATTTGTTCTACTTTCTATACTGACTTCTATCAAAAAATAGCGTGTGATTTATATATGTTCTAAGGTAGAGTCCTGCAGCGGGTTGGGTACCCGCGGGTTACTGGCAAAAACCTGCGGTACCCTGCGGGTTGAAGTTCCAGAAGTTCCAGGTGCGTGTATAGACGCGGGTCGGGCCGCGGATCTTCTCAATAGCGATTTTTACTCTTTTTTTCTGATCACACCTACTTCCGCTGATGTTACTTCCGGTTTACAATGACAACACTTCCGGATTCTTGATGGTCAGCGGGGTCGCTGGTCCAGGTAGCAGAAAAAGAAATTTGCGGGTCCAATCGGGTAAGAATGCAGGTTGCGGGTCCGGGTTCCAAAAAATGGACCCGCCCAGGACCATATCACATTCAAGCATTTACAATGGCTTAGATCTCCCTTTAAAACTCTTCATATACAGAATGCTACAGTGTTTGCTCTCAAGTTACACAGTGCCAGCGCAGGGAACACTAGGCTCCTGGTTTCCCGTTTACTCAGTGTTGAAAATCCTGTTTGTGGGAAGTCCTCAGGCATTCATTGGGTTAAATAGCTCAGCAACCTTCTTTAGCCACACCTATTTATTTATTTTTGTAGCAAGTTTCATTCCAATGTATTTTATAAGGAAAAACACAGGAACAATTCAATTTGTGAGTAAAATAACTCCATTTATTGATTACAATTAACTGAAAATACATCACATTGGAGTTCTACATCATCCACTTTTTATTAGTTGTAAACATATCGCAGCTTCAACAGAGGGCACATTTGGTCCATTCAATCTATTGCAGTACTCTCTATAAAAGCATGGGAGTCACTCTAGAGGCACAATGTGATCTTTAACAAATATAGAACTGCAATGCTATACTTAGTTCAGATCATATACAGATCTGCTATAAATGATTCGCAGCTTTCATAAAAAAAAAAAATATGACTTGCAACATCTATACACTAAAGCAGAAGCAAAACTGCAGCCAATAAAACAAACCATGGGGCATGCAAACGTTTCCCTCAGTGACTCCAACAGCCGGGCTGATTTCCCGGGTCTGAGCTCCTTTTAGGAAAAAAAAAATGCACTGGCCCAGGAAACAAAAACACTCTACATATTTAATTCAGATATAACAAACAGAGTTTGGGAGGGGTACATATGGCAGTATGAGACCCAACAGACTGGTTTGGAGAGAGATGCAGTCCATGTTCTAACGCTAAGAAAAAAAGGTTGTCTCCATCTATGAAACCAATGTTTCCAGTGAGAGGTGCACATGTAGGCTGTAGCATCAGCACTCACAATACTGGACATACTGGGCACATAACTTTAGCACTGGCTTACACCCAATAATCACACTTTGCTGCTCAGTAGAACATTCACACATATTATATATATTAGAAGTACTAGTTATATAAATACAGACCCCTTGACTCTGGAACATGGGATATTAATCACCCAATGACTATCTCTAGTTAAAGGCACTCTTTACACCTAAGAGATCATGCTAGACATGACATATCAAACTTAAATAAGTTCCTATCATACAGACTCAATACCCCCATCACCCCCAATTTTCATGAATGGAAAGGGTCGCTTGTTAAAGGAACAGTATCATCAAAAAAATTCAGTACAGGTTCCATTGTCTGAAAACTATGTCTCCAGAAATCTTTAAAATACAACAATGTTATTTCCCACAATGTCTTCTTAAAGCTCTTCTGGCTGATTACCGTATAATTTATGTATAAGAGAAAAGCTAGCAAAGACTTAAAACAGGTGGTTCACCTTTAAGTTAACTTTTAGTATGTTATAGAATGTCCAATTCTAAGTAACTTTTCAATTTATTATTTAGTATAGTTTATCAATTATTTGCCTTCTTCTTCTCTGACTCTTTCCAATTTTCAAATGGGGGGGGTCACTGACCCCATCAAAAAAAACATAACAAATACTAAGGCAATACTTTTATTGTTATTGCTACTTTGTATTACTCATCGTTCTATTCAGGCCTATATTATTCATATTCCAGTCTCTTATTCAAGTCAATGTATGGTTGTTAGGGTAATCGGGAACCTAGCAACCAGATTGCTGAAACTGCAATCTGGAGAGCTGCTGAATAAAAGCGAAATAACGCAAAAACCACAAATAATAAAAAATGAAAACCAATTGCAAATTGTCTCAGAATATCGTTCTCTACATCACACGAAAAGTTAAAGGGATACTGTGGCTGGAAAACATGTTTTTTTTTTCATAAGAAACCGTGCTGCTCCCGACAAATTTCTGCACTGAAATCAGTTTTTCAAAAGAGCAAACACTATTATTTTGCATTAAGGCATGGTTTTCCATATTGCACAAAGATACCTTATCTTTCCAGATAATGGATCTCATACAGTACCTAGTTATGTCTAGACCTAGAAAACTAGTACAATGGAAAGATTTGTAATCCACTCATGGTTTTAAGGAATTATAGGAAAAGCCAAAATAATGTCAGCAGCAATTTTCTGCTTGCCTCAAGTGGACAGAACAGCCCTGCCTTGTGACTGTATAGATAAAATAGTTATTATAGTAATAAAACTTTAAAAGCAATATTCTCCTATTTGGACCCTATAATAAAGTTAAATGCATGAAAACAAACCCTATTTTTAAATCCAGTTGATATAAGAAAGTTATTCCCTTGAACAAGTAAATGCTTTGTCAGTTAACCGTTTGGCTCTAACAACGTAAACAGTCAAGAGATTCACAGTAAAATCAGTGTCATGGAAATTTTATACATAGCCAGAAATGAAATTTCAGTTTTACTAGCTAACAGAAATGTGCAGCAAGGGTATCCAATGTACATGTTCTTGTAGGAAATATATAGAAAGATGCACACATGGTTTATCAGGATTTTTTTGGCATACAGGCAAGGCTAAATTTTAAAGGCACAATTACAAATACAAAAAGCCCTTAATTAAGTTCCTTTGAAACTACATTAGCATTGCTTTAAACGACAAAGAAAGTTAAACTAAAGAAGTAGACTAGAAATGTTGCAGATTATGTTTTGGGCTTCTGTACCAGCCCAAGGCAACCACAGCCCTTTAGCAGTAAAGATCTGTGTTTCCAAAGATGCCCCAGTAGCTCCCCATTTTCTTTTCTGCTGATTCACTGCACATTCTCTGTGCTGCTGTCACTAACTGAGCTTAGGGACCCACTCAAAATATACAGTACACATAGAATAGAAATGTCACAATATATGGCTGATTAGTAATTAATACAGATAATTACTACATGGCAGTACAGAAACCAGTGCAACAAGCATTATCATTGAATATCCCACCCCATAGCATCAGCTTTTATTACAGACTAACCTCATTTTCTGCTGGATAATTTGCAACAACCCCTAAGCTTAGCTTCTCCACAGCTGCTCAGATCCCACTTTCACAGACACTTTCCAAGATGGTGACCCCCTGTGACAAGTTTGAAGTCCTGGATCATTGCTGCTATTGAAAAGCTGAAACTTTAGGCTGGTGCAATAAGTTCAGTATATAAAACATGGCATTTTTAGGGTTAAGTTCTCCTCTTAATGTGCAAACTGTAATACAAAATACAAAATTACTTCTGTACTAACAAAATTCCACAAGTCTTATACAGGAATTTTATCCTTTAAAACTCAAAGTCATACAGTCTGTATACAAATATGTTCCTTATTTAAATGTAATAAATGCATTCTGACATCAGATATATGCCCAATGGCACATTTTTTATTTTATTTTAAACATTCTGGTTTACGAGAAAAAAATATTTTGACTGTAATGAAGAACGGATAACTCTACCAGCAGCGTCCTCATGCTGCCAGCTAATACTACATTTCTTTTCCTAACTTTAAAAATATACATATACATCAGATTACATACAGATTTTAGAGATGCTGTAAAGCAAACACCCTAAATGTTGCAGAATCGGCTTCATTTTCTTTACCTTTGGAACTAGAAATGAACTAAATGTGTATTAACATTAATGGCACTGAAAAAAGTCTATATGGGTGGTTGCATATTATATATGGCTTAAGACTATGTTCCTGGGTGGTTCTGCTCTATTTTTGAGTCCCACCACAGGTATATCACATATTCAGACTCCTGAATTCAATAATAATTCATATTGTTTTCATCTAAAGCATACAAAAAAATAAAAACATAAAATAGTTCTGTTCGTCGTATGCCTTCCTTAGATCCGTTTATAACAGCCGAGCAAAGAGTGGCAGTTTGGGCAATAGTGATCCACATCTTTTAGGGAGTCAATGCAAAATGGAATCAGACAGCAGCCACCTATACACCTGTATAAGACAAAAACATGGTTGGGAAGAGATATGGTTAACATGTTAATATGTTCATGGTAGGGACTATGCAGAAGAACACTTTGCAAACTTGTAGGGGGGTTATTAATCAAAGAACACTGTATCCCAAAAATGTGAGGGTTTCCAAAAATAAAGAATCAGATATAAAAAGTAAAAAGTTTTATTAGGACATGGAGACATGTCCTAATAAAACTTTTTACTTTTTATATCTGATTCTTTATTTTTGGAAACCCTCACATTTTTGGGATACAGTGTTCTTGGTTTCTTGCACCTTGGGACTGAGGTGAACTGTGAGTGTTTTCTTATTTATTATTTTATTATTATATTTTTTTGTATTTAATATTTATTTTTGTGCGGTGGTACCATAGATACTCCTATTGTGGCAGTAGCACAAACTAAAGTATCTACATTATTAATCAAAGTCCAAATACCAAAAACTTGAAAAATTATAGTTTGTTTTACTATAAAATCCAATATTTTAGTGAAATTTTTTTTCGGGATTTATTATACCCCAAGGATGTAAAAAGTCAGAATCAGAATATCCGAACATTTCAGACCTGCCGTGGTTGTATATAAGTCAGTGGGAGAAGTCCTGAAGATAACCTGTGCTGGGTTTCGTTCAAAAATCCAAAGATTTCATGGTTTTCGGGCACAAATCCGAAAAATTCGTAGGATTTACATTTTCGGACAATCTTCACAAGTTTTTCATTTTTTTCCGCTAAATGGAATTTTTCGGGAGAATGAATTGATAAATAACGGGAAATAACCTGTGCCGATTTGGATGGAGTATATTTCAGAAAATAGGATAAATTTGGATTTCGATAAATAACCCCTTTAGACAAATGGAAAAGTTCACCCTCATAGTAATCATTTTAGAGCCAATACTCATGCATTAATGGCACTTTTTAGAACATAAATAAATTAAGGATGCACCGAATCCAATATTTTGGATTCGGCCAAACCCATGAATCCTTTGTGAAAGATTCGGACAATTACCTAACCGAATCCGAACCCTGATTACCATATGAAAATTAGGGGTGGGAAGGGTAAAAAAATTTTACTTCCTTGTTTTGTGACAAAAAGTCACGCGTCTTCCCTCCCTCCCCCTAATTTGCATATGCAAATTAGGATTCGGCCGAATCCGAATTCTGCTGAAAAAGACCGAATCCTGGATTCGGTGCATCCCTAATTTAAATGTATAAATCTGCAGTTGGAATCAGTAAATCTCAAATATGTCAGTGATAATACCAAGAGACTGAATGGAATGCTTTAATAAATGGACCAAATAAAAACTTTAAAAAAACAGGCTAATCTTGGGACTTGAAAGTGCAATATTAACCTATAACTTTAAAGGGGTTGCTCGCCTTCAAACAACTAGTTGTTTTCAGATAAATCCCCAGAAATAACGACTTTTTCCAATGACTTTCTAATTTCTATGCTTCACCATTTTTCTAATACTGAAGTGTAAAGTGTCATTTTTCACCTTGTAAAGCAGCTCTGTGAGGGGGGGGGGGTTGCCAACCCTGTAAACTGTTCTAAATTGATACATTTAGTTGATACATTTCTTATCTTTGTCCCTGCTGAGCAGAATTTCTGGGTTTCATTACAGGCAGCTGTTAGAATTGATACAATAGTTGCTAAAGCTGGCCATAGATGTTGAGATTTTTAAAGGACCACGATTTTCTCGGAATGATCGTACGAATTGACCATCAACTAAAAAGACCAATTTGCCAGGAAAACAAAGGGGAGCTGCCTGCAAACATAGATAGATTGCACTGGGACCTACAAAGATTTTTTAACCTGGCTGATCAATTTCCTGAAAGATGTCTCCCAAAAAATCGTAAGATGGTCGATCGTTCGAATCCCACTAACCACACAATAATTTCGAAGGATTGGTCGGACTTCGCTAAAATTGGTTGAAAATCGGTTTCCGTGCAAGTTCCTAGGGCTCATTTACAATGCAGATTACAATGTGGAAAAAAAAAAAAAAAAAGACCACACACGACACCTAGACATCCCCTTCCCCGCTCCTAAACTGAACTTCATTCAGACGCAGCCCACATTGGAGCCTAATGGATGTGGTAGAGACAGGGCTGAGCTGCCTGATGCTGTCAAATACTTGATCCTGCAGACACCGGTAACTCAGAGACACAAGGGCTTTATAAGGGATCACCAAGAAGCGCACTCTTGCACCACGGGCAGGCACATTTATTTAAAGGTTGAATTTAGAATTCATGCGAGTTTTTTAAAACTCTATTAAATTAAAATATACTCGAAATTGGACCGGGGGGTTATTTATATAAAAAAAATTGAATATCGAAAACTCTGACAAATTTTACTAACTTGATAACTCAAATCAAATTAGACTAAACTATATTAGAGTTTTTTCTTCATAAAGGCTAGTAACATGTGCAAATTGGTCCCTGGACTTCTCCCATTGACTAATACATGAACTTGGCAGGTTTTAGGTGGTGAGTAGTCGAATTCGAGTTCTTAAGGGCCAGAGTAAGATAAATCTCAAATTCAAATTAAAACTCAAATCGAGTTTGGATAATTCAAAATTCTAATTTCAGAGCTTTGACTATTAAAAAAAATTCAAATTTTCAATTCGACCCTTAATAAGGCTGCCCCTACGTGTTCCTGCACTTGCACCCCTGGGGTAAGTAAGTGACCTCTACTATTTTCTAATAAAAGTATAAACCTATATACACACACACCTTTGCTGAACACAATATATTGGATTCTGACTATTTTTTTCATTTACACAAAAAAACCCAATATTTTCATTTTTTCTGTTATAAAGCCCTAACTGATTGTTTAGTTCATATACCCCTTTATTGTACTGCCCTGCAGTATATGTTGGTGGTTTTGTAAATACATAATAATAATAATAAAAATATTTACCCAAGTTAAGGAGGAGCTTAATGTTACAATAAATACCTGATTAATTTTTATATTGAAGAGGGTAACTACGGGTTAGTCAATGGATTGGTAATATTACCCTGTTAAATACACAAATTAATCAGGTATATTTTTCTTTAATAATATGCAAGAAGTATTTTCAGCACAATTAAACAATTTCAGCTAATGTTTAACTAATGACATAAAAATGTAGGAGGCCCATACCCCAACAGGCACAGACCACCACAGGATAGCCAGGCCAGAGCTCCAGAACTGTATTCGAGGCGGGTAGTAATCATACTGTTGCATGATCTGCAGCACATCTGAACTGGACGGTCATAAAGTGTCATTGCCTGCTGGACGTAAACTGTCTGAACTGTAACTGAAAACAGAAACAAATTGGTTAAAATTGCCAAATGCAAAGAAAAATATAACTTGCTAATCACACACATACACTAAAATGATTTATATATAATTTTTTTTTTTAATATTCCTGCAAAGCAGATTTGCCTTCTAAGAAACCAGGAGGTCAGAGGTGTAACTGGATATTACAGGGCCCACAGCAAATTAATTCTAGGGCCGCTACCATATCCAGAGGTTGCCCTTTTTGACCAATATATGTTGAAACTGCTCATTATTTAGGGCCTTATGGGGCCCCCAATACCTCCAGGGCCCCCCTGTAGCCACAGGATCTGCTTCCTCTATAGTTACGCCCCTACGCCCAGGAGGTGGTGCTCCACTGGAGTAATATTATAGTATAGTATATTAGTATAGTATATATTTTCTGAAAATACAATGGAGCAGGCAGTCAAAATGAAAGCAATCTTCCACCAGGCAGTTAAAGCAAAGTGATTAAGTTTATTATGTCCTCAGGCTGAGGATATAATTACCTTATCACTTTGCTTTAACTTCCTGGTGGAAGATTGCTTTCATTTTGACTGCCTGCTCCATTGTATTTTAGATGTATCCACTCCCCGAACTGACAGCTCAGGGCAGTGCTCCTGGGCCACTTCCTTAATGTGGTGAGTAACAACTTTACTATTTACTACCCGCATCCAGACTTTATTAGTATATATTTTGTGTATTATAACAATGTGAGTCACCTATGCACTTAATAAATATTTTCTTATGATTGTGGCCTTTCAACTATTATCAGTGTTGAGAGCATTCTTGATTTTGTGTATTTTTTTTTCTCTTTGTAGTGAATTACTAAAGGTATGATAATTTACTAAGAGGCACCGCCATCTAAAAGTGTGCTACATGCAATTAAATATAATGCACAGTTACTCTGCACAAAGGAGATGGCACACAGGGTGCTTTATCACCCAGGAAGAAATAATACTCATGGGGACAACAAAGGTAACTGCACCATATGAAGCATGATTTCCCCACAGGAGACAAAGCTCCTAGAATGTAATCACACTAAAAAAACTCACATTAATCTTAGAAACACTACTACAGTTTATTTAAAAAAAGGTGCTGTGGCCATGCCATGGGCAAAAAAGGCACAATGTTACACAGTAACACAGAATATCTAGAGTACAGATGCTGAATAGTGATGAGTGAATTTATTCGGTAGCAATGGATTTGCAGCGAAATTCCGAATTTCTCCATGTGTGAATTTTATTCGTGAAACTGCAGAGAAAATTTGCCATGGACAAATTTGCCATGAAAAAAATGCCCATTGACTTATATGAATTTGGAGAAAAAAAGTCACCATAAGAAAAAAGGCCCATTGAATTTAATGTATTTGGAGAAAAAAAAAGTCACCATAAGAAAAAACACCCATTGACTGTAATGCATTTGGAGAAAAAAGTCACCAAAAGAAAATATGCCCATTGACTTTAGTGCATTAGGACAAAAAAAGTCGCCATAAGAAAAAACAGCCATTGACTTTAATACATTTGGAGCGAGAAAAATTGTCTCGCATGTAAAAATTTCTTAAAAATGCCCGTTGACTTGCGTTTCAGGAAGTTTCGTCATTTTCTAATTTTATCGGCGAAACAGGACAGATTCGCTCGTCAGTAGTGCTGCATACTATGGGTTTAGTTTTTACATGGAAGATAAACAGTAGTAGTATTACCAAAGAGGTTGCCCAATCCAACTCCCGTCGTTAAAGTGATACTGACACGTTCCTATAAAAATAGGAACATGTGGGTATCAGTGAAAAGAAGCTGCACGCAAACATGTCGGTATCAGTGAAAAGAAGCTGCACGCAAACTATAAGCAGTGAAAAGCTCCCCAAATCCACCCCCAGTGTGGCAAACCTTAGTAACGGTGACCCTCCGACACCATTACATTTTCTTGCTGGGATGTTTCAGTCACGCTGGGCTGGGGGCGGCGCGATCCCTCCATAGGCTGGAGTATTGTTTTCATTTGTAATTAGCCTATCTAGGGATCGGGCAGCTTTGGGGAGCTTTTATCGGATTATATTTCATGCGCAGCTTCTATTTACTGATACCGACACGTTCCTATTTTTATAGGAACGTGTCAGTATCACTTTAACGCAGAACCATGTTTATTACTTGCAAACTTCAACATAAACTGTAACCATTTACTATTCCCAAAAACAAAAATGCAGTTCATCCACTCACACTCATAGCTTTAGTCACCCTTTTAGCAATATACCTGGAGGTTGCACAGGTACTGACTGGACAATATATGGAGGATTCATGTTCTTTGCATCCATGCCTGGATGGGGCGGTGGATACAGGTGAGGCTGAAACGTGGCCTCTTCATATGAAGGAGGTGCTGATGGCACTGTAAAGCCAATGGGAACAGGATGATAATTTCCGGAGGTCTGCATTATGCCTGAAAGGGAAAAAAATGTCAAAATTCAAATAGATAAAGTTTTGTGTATGAAGCTTCAGAAAAGAGATACCATGTGTATTGTATTACTTGGCTGGCGCCAGATGTGTGTAGGTTTTAAACACAAACACAAAAGTAAGGCTGTGATCTTGATACTTGATACTGTGGCTGTTTATAAAGAACACTCCCAGCATAAACCATATGTACAGCCACTGGATCATGGGAGTGTAGAGAAATGAACTCAGTGAAGCTTTCTCCACAAACAAATAAAGAAAAAAAATGTAACTTAATAGGATTTTTTTTTTTTTTTTATAAACACCAGGGACTCCTGCACATCTGTAAATTCAGTGATATTGCTTTTGCCCAATGCCACTGAAATCACAGAATATGCCGTCTGCAAAACTTTTGTACACACTGCACCGGGTGGATGACTTTCTGCTTCTCAAGCCCTTTTCCTCATTCCAGAAAAGCAGATACCATAAGGTTCCAGAATGAGAAAAATCACAATGGGACATTGGTGTTGCACAAAGCTGCTGCTGCTGCTGCTGGGAGAGAAACATATACGGTTTATTTTTATAGACAATCACAGCAATAGGCCTTGTGGGGAAAACAACTGCACATTCATTGCCACATCCTCTGCATGTAGCACAGCAATAGGTTTCACTTTGTTCAAGAAAAGGACTATATAGAATATATACAGTATATATGCACACAGTAGCTTAAAGGATGTACCTTCAATATCTCAAGGTGGAATGAAACTGCATTTTTCAGAGGCAAAAATGGCTTTAAGTACACTGGTGGGTGTGTGTGTGTACATATGATATGTAGAGGATTATGTAGAGGACCAGCACTCCGTTTCCAAAAATCAATAATTTATTGTAGTGTCACAGTATCTCCAATGTTTTAGCCCGCTTTGGGGCCTTTATCAATGTGATAAAGGCCCCAAAGCGGGCCGAAACTTTGGAGATACTGTGACACTACAATAAATTATTGATTTTTGGAAACGGAGTGCTGGTCCTCTTCAATATCATATATATATATATATATATATATATACACACACACACACATACACACACCTATACACACATACATATATATATATATATATATATATACACACATACATATATATATATATATATATATATATATATATATATATATATATATATATATATATATATATATATATATATATATATATATATATATATATATATATATATATATATAAAACTCGACTGTGCTTTGCTGGAACAGCTTGTTCATTGTCAGGACTCACCAAAAACACACCAGTTACATTATTTAACAGACTACTAGAATTGTCTGAAAAGTACCTGCAATCAAATAGCACTCTGGGCATGCAAAAACTACTTTTTACATTTTTCATTAAAAGTTTTCCCCCTTTAAGAAAACAAATTACACACTTTCAAAGTACTGTATTGACTTTCAAAATACTTGTGACTTTGCACATATTGTACCTGTAAAATGGTACCACAAAGAAAGGAAAAAAAGAATGATGGGGTTTCATACATTTACAGTATGTCATCAAAAGCATAGGCTCAGCATATTCTAAGAGTAGTCAGTTGTGATGCCCTTGCAACAAGAAAGCTTAATGGGTGGTCCCGCATTAACCGCCAACGTCAAATAAATCATTCATGGTTTACATTTTTCCTCAGGTACTATTTTTACTGTTCAGAGTCTGCTGTTCATGTACTTTATGAAGCAAATGTGGTGGAACTTTGCCACTCATCTGGATGGCCAAAAAAAGCACTGACCCAACCAACCTCCCAAGCTGCATATTCTGGGCCAGCTTCCGCCTGACAGTAAAAGGCCTACACTGTTTATCTTACTAAACAATCGAATGTACACTAGGCATGTGATGAGTGTTATGCAATGGACATGGTAGGCAGGCTGTTGTCTGTTTTTGTTCCCCCCCCCCCATTAGCATCAATCAACACCATTTATCTAACCTCTGAAATCACATGACAATCAGGTATATGAGATTGTACCAATGACCAATCCGTTAAATTATCATGCGGCTAGTGGGAATGGAACGATCGAGCATCTTACTTTTTGTCAGAATTTTTTTTTTATCGGTCCCAGTGCAATCTATCTATCTATGTTTGCAGGGCCAAGCAGGCAGCTACCCTCAGTTTTCCTGGCAATATCACTTGAAATGGTATTTTTATTTGATGGACAAATTGTACATTTAAACAATTGTTTTGAGATAATCATGGTCTCACGATAACGAAAAGATCTTGAAAAATCTTTACATCTACGGCCAGCTTTAGCTGGCGGGAAGGCAGTTCAGGCCTCCTCTTCTTCGCCCTGAAGAAGAGGAGATTTGTCGCCAGGTGACTAATTTCCCCAAATCTGAGCGTGCGTCTCTACCCTTAAATTCATTTTTAGTATGTTATAGAATGGCCAATTCTAAGCAACTTTCAAATTGGTCTTCATTATTTATTTTGTATAGTTTTGAATTATTTGCCTTCTTCTTCTGACTCTCTCTCAACTTTCAAATGGGGGCTCTCATCTAAAAACAAATGCTCTGTAAATTTTTATTTATCATTTTTCAATTGAAGGCCCTCATATTCATATTCCAGTCTCCTATTCAATTTAATGCAAGGTTGCTAGGGTAATTTGGACCCTAGCAACTGGGTGTCTGAAATGGAAAACTGGAGAGCAGCTAAATAAAAAGCCAAATAACTAAAAAAGACATGCATTTTAAAAAACCAAATGCAAATTATCTCAGAATATCACTCTGTGCATCGTACTAAAAGTTAATGAAGAATTAAACTCTAAAAATGAATGTGGCTTAAAATGCCATATTTTATATAATTAACTTATTGCACCAGTGTAAAGTTTCAGCTTGTCAATAGCAGCAATGATCCAGGACTTCAAACTTGTCACAGGGGGTCACCATCTTGGAAAGTGTCTGCGACACTCACATGTTCAGTGGGCTCTGAGCAGCTGTTGAGAAGCTAAGCTTAGGGGTCGTCACTAATTATCCAGCAGAAAATGAGGTTTGTCTGTTATATAAGCTGATACTACAGGGTTGATTATTAAATTCTGATGCTAATTGCACTGGTTTCTGTGCTGCCATGTAGTAATTATCTATAATAATTACTAATCAGCCTTATATTGTGACATTTATATTATATATATTCAGTATATTGTGCATCGATCCCTAAGCTCAGTAAGTGACAGCAGAACAGAGCATGTGCCGTAAATCAGCGGAAAAGAAGATGGAGAGCTACTGGGGCATCTTTGGAGACACATCTTTACTGCTAAACAGCTGTGGTTGTCTTGGGCTGGTACAGAAGCCTAAAACATAATGAACAGCATTTCTAGCTACTTCTATAGTTAAGCTTTAGTTCTCCTTTAACAACCCCTTTAAGTACATAACTAACAGCATGCCCCTGCATTATTGCATGCTGATGTCTCATCATTAGGCACCTCAATGTCCCACTGCATTCATTAAAATGCAAAATACATTTTAGTGCACAATACATGTCCTACAAAGTGCAAACAGCATGCTATTGGGCATTAAAAGCTCTTGTATTGTGTGTTAGTGGCGTGCAGTCAGATATAATACACAACATAAGCCAAAAAGAACATTAAAATGAAGTGCTACGGTTAGCTCTTTTGCTCTTTTTTAACCTCCAGTAGTCGTGTTGGCTCTGAAACTAAGAGTTGCTAGGCAATACATGGTCCTACTCATTAGAAAAGAAAATTGTCAGGAAGAATGTTAAAGATACTAGTTTTATTTATTGCGATTTAGAAGGCTGCTGTGCTGGCAACCCAGGAGTTAACTTATTATCAGCTGAATAACCTCAGCTTTCAACAGTTTCTTTCCACGGGAGCTTCCGGCCATTGAAAGCTGAAACTGGCAGACAAAACTGTGTTGATTATTATTGTTTTAAGTGCTCAGTCTAGAGTAATGAGAATAATTAGTGAATAGTAGTGTTCTAAATATATATCCAAACGTAGAAATGCTTCCCTGTTAAAGTGAAAGATATCTGAATTGTTTAGGAAAGATAATGACATTACTATTGTGGTAGTGTATTTCACTGTTTTTAATTGTAGATAATCGTATTTAAGGATACTTTTTAAGTTGTCGGTTTATTTAAAAAAAGGTTAAACAAATAGTTATAATAAGCATTGAAAAGGGTTTTTTTTTTCTTTTTTAAAAGAAATTGATACACTTTACAAGATATTGGGGAGTTCAAAGTCTCAGTAACCTATAACTAAACACGTTGGTGGTGAATACTAGTTAAAATGTTTGTGACATAAACATATGCTCAGAATTTGAAGCAGCTGTTGGGAGAATGAAACACAAGCTATATTACTCACATTGATATTTAGACAAAATATAGCCATTTTTGAATGGATCACTTGGCCCATAGAAGTATCTGAGCTGTACTAACAGCTGGAGAGATGGAGTGGCTTCTTTCCAGACCAGCATAGCATTACAGCAGTGCAAATTAGTATTTCTCAGTACATACATTTCTAATGGGGCTATTGACATGCAATTTACACCAGATGTCGGCAACAACCCAAGTAATCCACACATACAAAGAACTCAAAAGAAAAAAAGGTCCATAAATTAAATTAAGTGTAAAAAAGTAGAATGCCACAGTCAATAAGTATTAAACACATGAAGAATAGGAGGTGCAAAACAGGCATGGAGAGCGAAGCAATCCTGCCCACTATCCGTGCAAATTAATAGCCACTGGTTTAGTCCTAATTTATGGCCTATAAAAAGGTTTCTCATTACCAAGATATATAACGAGAATCATCTCATGATGGGTAAAAGCAAAGAGCTCTCTCAAGACCTTCGAAACCTTATTGCATACCTCCCAACTGTCCAGTTTTTAGCGGGACAGACCTGCTTTTGACAGCTTAAAGGGATACTGTCATGGAAAATAAAAATCTGTTTCAAAATGAATCAGTTAATAGTTTTGCTCCAGCAGAATTCTGCACTGAAATCCAATTCTCAAAAGAGCAAACAGATTTTTTTATATTCAGTTTTGAAATCTGACATGGGGCTAGACATATTGTCAATTTCCCAGCTGCCCCAAGTCATGTGACTTGTGCCCTAATAAACTTCAATCACTCTTTACTGCTGTACTGCAAGTTGGAGTGATATCAACCCCCTCCCTTTTCCCCCCAGCAGCCAAACAAAAGAACAATGGGAAGGTAACCAGATAGCAGCTCCCTAACACAAGATAACGGCTGCCTGGTAGATCTAAGAACAACACTCAATAGTAAAAACCTATGTCCCACTGAGACACATTCAGTTACATTGAGAAGGAAAAACAGCAGCCTGCCAGAAAGCATTGCTCTCCTAAAGTGCAGGCACAAGTCACATGACCAGGGGCAGCTGGGAAATTGACAAAATGTCTAGCTCCATGTCAGAATTCAAAATTGAATATAAAAAAATCTGTTTGCTCTTTTGAGAAATGGATTTCAGTGCAGAATTCTGCTGGAGTAGCACTATTAACTGATGCGTTTTGAAAAAAACATGTTTTCCGATGACAGTATCCCTTTAATCCGCAGTGCCGCATTTGTACTGAAAAGTCTCGACTTTCCCTGCACTGAACAGCCAGAAAAAAAAATAAAGTTTCTAACTTAATTGGCTTTTGGCAGAGAATCCAGAACAGCTACCAGGTGCAACTAAGATACTTTGTAACAATTTTGAGATAAGCAAATAAGTAATTGTAACTATTTAGATAAGGGGGTCTCTTGGGAAAAGTAAAGACTCACAGCTTAAAGGGCAATTCACATTCATTGGCAAAACTGTAATAACGGGGAAAAAAACACAGACATATGTTCAAACTTTCAGTACCTGCCAAATGTTGTACATGGTAATTAGGGGGTGTGACCACAAAAATGGGCGTGGTCAAAAATTTGACGTGTGCAGCAAATTTTTTTTTGTCCCTCTTTTTATTTCCAAAATGTTCGGAGGTATGTTATCGTTGTAAACATATGGATGCCATTGATTACAAATGTATTTCTAAGATTCTGAATGTTCCAGTGAGCACCATTGGGCCCATAATCTGGAATTAGAAAAGGAGTCAAAAGAATAATTAGAAGAGTTTTCCAAAAGCCAAGGATCAATTGCGGTGATCTTTTTCAACAATAGTCTTTAGTCTGTATAATTTAGATTATAATATTAAAGCAGGTATGAGACTTGTTATCCAAAATGCTGGGGACCTGGAGTTTTCCGGATTACGGAACTTTCCATAATAAGGATCTTCATACCTTAAGTCTGCTTGAAAATCATGTAAACCTGAAAGGAACAGTAACATCAAAAAATGAAAGTGTTTTAAAGTAATGAATATATAATGTATTGTTGCCCTGACCTAGTAAAACTGCTGTGTTTGCTTCAGAAACACGACTATAGTTTATATAAATATGCTGCTATGTAGCAATGGGGGCAGCCATTCAAAGGAGAAAATGCTTTTTTACTTTAAAACACTGATTTTTTGGGATTACTGTTCCTTTAAATAAACCCATAAAGCTGATTTTGCTTCCAATAAGGATTAATTATATCTTAGTTTGGATCGTGTACAAGGTAGTGTTTTATTATTACAGAGAAAAAGGAAATCATTTTAAAAAATTTGGATTTGATTATAATGGAGTCTATGGGAGATGTCCTTTCTGTAATTCGTCGCTTTCTGGATAACGGGTTTCCAGATAACAGATCCCATACCTGTATATTATTTTTGAAAATATTACATTGACACTGATGTATAGAAAAAGTGGCAGAATCAATTCTGATTCAGTTAAACAGTTCTCTGACCGTGAAAAACCTTCAAAATCTGTTGGTAGAATGACCCCTCTACTCCAAATGGAAGGGCTGGGAAGGTCTGTCATAGGGTTTAACAACTTGATCTCCTCTGGGCATGACATAGTGCCAGTTTATGACATGTCTGTAGGTGCTGAAGAACAATAGTCTGTAGTTTTGCTCCCATTATGGCTTCCTTGCTGTCTCTATGACTTTCCCTATAGATAACCATCATTTGCAGTGCTCCCCAACCAGTGGCTCACAGGCAACATGTTGCTCTCCAATCCCTTGGCTGTTGCTCCCAGTGGCCTCAAAGCAGGTGCTTATTTTTAAATTGGTTTCGAGGCAAGTTTTGGTTGCAAAGAAAAAAGTTGGGGATCCCTGCCTTTATGTATTTTTTTATGTAATGATTAAAAACACAGCCTGCAACATCCAAGGTGCAAATGTCTTCCTGACAAAGCAATTGTGATGAAACACTACAAACAATTTCCCTACACTGAATTGCCCTGTTGTAATGGTTATCTACTTTGTTATGGTTATTTCTGTTGCCTCATACAGTCCCCTGTTCTCTTTCAGTCTCACACATTAGTACGGGAGGTTATAGTTATTGCATGATGTATGATTTAAGCATGACCTGTGAAATCTTTCATACTGCATAACTTTATATTACTTTTAAGCTTAGGCCTATGGCACACAGACCATTTTCTCTGCTGCCTTCAACGCAATCAAGTTTCAAGAAACCGATACCTTCACGCAATTATTAAAATGCCAGTGACTTTTCCACCAATAACATGAATTTCTTTTTCAAAACTAAACTACTGTACACATTTTATTCAAGTAAAAATATTTTTTTTTTATTCTGAACAAATCATTTTTTTTAAAGGGGGTAAGTTCATCTTTAAATTAACTTTTAGAATGATATAGAATGATGTTCTTCAGATAGGCATTAAGTGAGGTCGCCATCTCTCCCAAATATACCCACCTTGAGGTGGGCGATATCAGGCTGATCCAATCGTGGGCCCTAGGGTTGACTTTTGGCCAGATATCGATCGGGGAAGCCTGTCTGAGGGCCCCATACTCTATTAGCTTTAGACGTTTTGCAACTGATCTTAATTTTTATGGTTTCTCAGTTATTTCGCTTTTTGTTCAGCAATCTGATTTCTGGCGTCTTATTTTCCCCAGCAACCAGGTAGTTGTGTGAATAAGAGACTGGAATAAAGAATAGGACAATAAATACTAAAAAATAAAAATAATAATAAAATTGTAACCATTTTTTGCCTGCTAGGGTCAATGACCTCCATTTGAAAGCTAGAATGAGGTTGAAGAGGAAGCAAATCATTTAAAAGAATAAATAATAAAGACCAACTGCGATGTTGCTAGGAATAGGGCATTTTATAAAATACAGGTATGGGACCTGTTATCTAGAATGCACGGGACCTGGGGGTTTCTGTAAAGGATCTTTCCGTAATTTGGATCTTCATACCTCAAGTCTACCAGAACATCATGTAAACTTTAAACAAACCGGACAGGCTGGTTTTGCTTACAATAAAGGATTAATAATTAAAGGAAAACTATACCCCCCAAACAATGTAGGTCTCTATAAAAAGATATTGCATAAAACAGCTCATGTGTAAAATCCTGCTTCATGTAAATAAACCATTTTCATAATAATATACTTTTCTAGTAGTATGTGCCATTGGGTAATCATAAATAGAAAATGTCCATTTTAAAAAATAAGGGCCGCCCCTTGGGATCGTAGGATTCACTGTACTGTATGTTAGGTCACATGAGCCAATTAACAGACAGAGTTGTGTCTTTTGCTTCCACACTTCTTCCTGTTACAGTTAAAGTTGAAGTATTTCTGGTCAGGTGATCTCTGAGGCAGCACACAGACCATCACGAAATGGTGGCTCAAGGCAAGAGATGTAAAAGGGCAATATTTACTTAAATATATATTCCAGTTTGGTAAGATTCTTTAATATGACACTTAATATGATATGAACTATCTGTTGCTTAAGTGTTCATTTTGGGGGTATAGTTTTCCTTTAAAACCTCAAGTTGGCTTCTATTTGACTTTATGGTATTAAATGGGAACACCCTGACAGAACCAGTAAATGTGGCAGTCCCCACTTAGATAGGCCAAAGAAAATATGCAGAAAAAATGGTGTTTGTACTCATGTTACACCTAACCTTCAAAGCAAAAAAAAAAGAAAATCATCAAAAAAAGAATAACTGCATTTTTCCTCTCTTCATAGAATAACAATTCCCCAGCACTTCCAGAAACAGGTTGTAACAGGACTAACTGGAAATGTTACTTTTTTTTTATCTAGAAAGAGCAGTGAATTCTTCCCCACATAGAGCTCTGTAGGAGCAACAATGACCAGATACAATATACATATAGATGATATACAAAATGACCAACCACCACACCAGCTTAAGCATACAAAAAAATCTAAAATAAAAAGTACATCACGAGGCCTGACTCGTGACTCATGGTATTTGGAAACACATGCTAAATATGAATTTTCCTTTTTTGATACGCATTCTGGAAATGCCATCACGCCATCAATGTCCAGGGACAGCAGACTGTATGGCTCTTCACCAGCCCTATGCAGCAGCTAGAAACTATCTGGATTAATACCTGGTACTGCTCTAGGCAAGCCCCGGACCGCTTCTGCTATATTTGTACATTCTATATTCATTTGCAGATTGGGTAGAAGAAGGGAACCTCAGCCGGTGTCTGGTGGCAAAAATTACTAAAAAATGGTACAACTTTTTTTCTGTATAAGCACCTACGAGCCACTAACATGAAGTGGACACATTAGGCATGGTCCTTTAGAAGTTTATACAGTAAATATGCCCTTGGCCATGGAAAACAAAGTTTTTTGACCAGGGCTAACTGAAGCAGAGATCCAAACTTGGCTACTTGCAGATCATTTTTCGAAAGCTAGTGGCAGTTTCTGGACGGTAGCCATGCTTCCCAAACAATTTAATAGAGAGCAAAAAGAACCATGGTCATAAAATTAGTGTTCTACAACTTGCCTTCGTTTTCGACATGTGCACCAAGAATTAAACTCTTGAACTGCTTCAGTGTAAGAAAGCTTGTGCACTCGGCGTGGCTTAGTCATATTAAATTACAGGAACATTAAGCAACTTCATAAATTCCATGACATTTTTGCTCACATAAGCGAAAGAGAAGTAGCCAAGGCAAATGCATGACCTAGAGTAGAGAGGCTCTGTAATGCTATCTGAAGCTCTGCCACCGAACTTCCATTTAACCACACTCAAGAGTGTACACAGACTAGACATCCTCTGAGGTCCTGACTGTAGGATCCTGCATACATATGGAATTATATTTGACCACAGGCAACTAGAAGTGAAGAAGCCAGCAAAGACAGAACAAAACACCAGTTTAAGCATTTAAAAAAATCCATATACAACTTTAAGCCCCACACCATACAATAAAATAAAAAACACAAAACAATCATTATTACCTAAACGGCAGCTCCTGCAACTGGTAAATGTGGGTATTTAATGTTATGTGCAAGCTGGCCTCTCTGTGTGACAGTAATCAAATATTCAATATAAAGGAAAGGGTTTAGAAAAAGTGTACAAGGTACCACAGCACCAAGTCACAAATATTACTTCTCCAAAAGAAACATGCCCTTCTTCTAGGCTTGTTTGAAATTTGATAGAAACACTACAATTTTTTTACATAGATAATCAATATACTATTTTTCATGGATAGTGAGAAAAAAATGTCTGTCTCTGACTCACAGAAATGATCTCACAACCGCCAGTTAGGCTGACAGTCAATTAACTCCTCCCTCATCTTGTTCCATGTGAATGAGTGATTTTGTGCCTTAAAGTTCCTTTGCTTTCCAGTGCACAGACTTCAAGTCACAGAATCCATTAGATCATCATGAAACAAAACAAAGTGAGGGTAGGATTGAATAATGGGGGGGGGGGGGCTTTTTTTCAGGCCCCCAAAATGTCTAGAGATTGAGCTGTTTTACCAATTTTTATTGAAATTGAATATAAATTATGGCCTCATGTGGCCCCTATACTTCCTAGGCCCCCCTGCAGTCGCAGGGTCTGCTTCCTCTTTAGTTACTGATAAAAATACATATGCTCTAAGGCACAATATAGAATTAGAAACTCCTGAAATATAGATGTGCTAATAGTGATATGCTCAAAAGTGCCCTAATTTGGAAACTTGAAACTGTTAGTATTTATTAGGAAAGATTCAAATCACAGAGAAAGGCTCTGGACTGAATTTATTGGTCTGACATGGTCTTACAAGACTATAACTTTTATATATATATATATATATATATATATATATATATATATATATATATATATATATATATATATATATATATATATATATATATATATATATATATATATATATATATATATATGGGCAAAACATACACATAAATCTTTTTCAGCATGAGCAAAATAGAACTTATGCCGAAATTATCTGCTGCGTATACTTTTAATTAGAATGCGTATTTTGTAGTTATTTTATAACCGATGTTGTACATTAGTTAGCAGAATTAGAAAAGATAATGAACTCTGTATAAACAAGGTGTTAAGCCTTGTTATGAATATTTTGGTTTACAGATAAGCAAGATTTATGTATGGTGTTTCTCTATAGCGCGAGAGCCAAAATATTTCTTTGGTTAGAGGGATTGTTAAGCTTCAAACACTCTTTTTCCAGTTCTGTTGGTTTTAGGTGGATCACCAGAAATAAAGACTTTTTCCAATTACTTTCTATTTTCTATGTGTGACTGTTTTTCTAATATTGAAGTGTCATTTTTCACCTTCTAAAGTGCCTCTTGGAGGGGGGGGGTCGCTGACTCTTTAACTGTTGTAAATTGATACATTTAGTTAATACATTTGTTATCTTTGTCCCTGCTGAGCAGAATCCCAGAGCTTCAATCAAGGGCATCTGTTGGGTAAAAATGTTATCCCCAACCAAAGGTGCAGGCTAGAGCCTGCATTCTGGTTGGGGATAACAGTATTTTATTTATTTATTTTTTTTTAAATGCCCCCCGCCAGTGCTACGCTACTCGCACCGGGAAGGAGCTCCCAGTGTGAGCAGCCATGTCCGGTCACTCGCAAGCGCATAATGAAAATGTGCCACAAATTGCTCATTATGCTCATGTGCGTGACGTGACATTATGGGCATGCAAGTGACACAACATGGCTGCTCGCAATGGGAGCTACCTCCTGGTGCAGGTATCGTAGCACTGGCGGGGGCAATTTTTTTAAAAAAAAAAAACAAACTACTGTTATTCCCAACCGGAATGCGGCCACTATTAGCCTGCACCTTTTGTTGGGGATAACATTTTTACCCAATAGTTGCCCTTTAAAGGAGAACTAAAGTTTAACCGAAGATTAGTAATTAATACAGATAATTACTACATGGCAGCACAGAAACCAGCGCAATGAATGTAAATAATCAGAATGTAATAATCAGCCCTGTAGCATCAACTTATATTACAGGCCAACCTCATTTTCTGCTTGATAATTTGCAACAACCCCTAAGCTTAACTTCTCAACAGCTGCTCAGAGCTCACTGAGCATGTGAGTGTTGCAGACACTTTCCATGATGGTGACCCCCTGTGACAAGTTTGAAGTCCTGGATCATTGCTGCTATTGAGAAGCTGAAACTTTAAGCCGGTGCAATAAGTTCAGTTTATAAAATATGGCATTTTTAGCCACATTAATTGTTAGGCTTTAGTTCTCCTTTAAAGGCAGCTGTTAGAATTGATACAATAGTTGCTTATACTCCAGAGCTGCTGTTGAGAAATATCAACTAAATGTAGCAAAATTGTAGCAGTTTAGAGTCTACGCCTGAATTACTGAGCTGCCAGACTCAAACATCAGAGACAGGGACATTAAACTTATATTGTGGAAAAACTGTAAAAAAAATAACTGAAAAAAAGTTTTTATTTCTATTGAACTATCTGAAAACAATTGAACTGAAAGAAATTGTTTGTAAGGTGAACAACCCCTTTAAGACTAAATCATTCAAGTCAGTGAGTTTTAATCTTTACAGAGTGTAAAGGTGGCCATACACTATAAGATCCACTCATTTGGCAAGGTCACCAAATGAGCGGATCTTCACCACATATGCCCACTAACAGCTGGGCGAATCCCTGGAGCTGAACGGTCGGTTTACAATGCTACGAATGGGCACCAACGAGTTGCAGGACCGCATCAACTAGCCGATGTAGTCCTGGATCTTTAAAAAAAAAAATCAAACTTGACTGATCGATATCTGGCTGATTTTTGGCCTGATATTGATCGGGAGGACTCGTCGGGAGCCCCGACACAAGGGCAGATGAGCTGCCGAATCGGTCTAAAGGACCGATATCGGCAGCTTTAATCTGCCCATGTATGGCCACTTTTAGTCTAGCTTCATGCCTTGTTGCTATACTCCTCTGCCCACACACAACGGGATAGTGTCACCCTGCTAGGTGCTCAAACCAGTGACATAATTAGGGTTAAAACCTGGCTGGTATTTTACCGGCCTGGCCATTAAAAATGATGGCGGATCCCAATGTTATTAATAGGGGAAAAAAGTTAAATATATGGGAAGGCCGGTATTTTTTATTTCCAAAAAATGTGGCGACCCTAGGAATAAATAGAAATTACTGGGCCCCGCAGCAAATAATTTTTCAGGCCCCCCAAATGTCTAGAGATTGAACTGTTTTACCAATATTTATTGACATTGTATATGAATTAGGGCCCCATGGGGCCCCTATACTTCCTGGCCCCCTCTGTAGTTACACCCATGGCACGCGCACACATACACACACACATACACACACATATATACCCACACACACACACAGCTGTAGCACATAAAGGAAAAGTTATCATTTAGGAGCAGATTTATCAAAGGTCAAATTTCGAAGTGAAATATACTTTGAAATTCGACCATCAAATGGCTATATTTCGACTTCGAATATCGAAGTCAAAGTCTTTTTTTTTTTTTTTTTTTATAGAATTTGACCGTTTTGCAGTCAAAGTAAAATTTGATCAGCGATCGATTTTGCTTCGACTACAAAAAACATAGAAAAATAATAAAGACGTTTTTCTGATTCAGACCCCAATGTTCAGCTCCTTACAGCTGCAGGTGTCTGTGTCACAATGTTGTGTGCCTACACTGTGGGGCACATTTACTAAGGGTCGAATATCGAGGGTTAATAAACCCACGAATTTGACCCTCGAGGTAAAATCCTACGAATTTGAATATCGAATTCGCAGGATTTACCGAAGGATTTTAATCGATCGATCGAAGGATTTTCTTTCGATCAAAAAAACCTTAGAAAAGTAATGGGGAAGGTCCCCACAGCCTAACATTGTACCTCGGTAGGTTTAAACTGCCGAAGTAGGTAGTCGAACTTTTTTTTAAAGAGACGGTACTTTGACTATCGAATGGTCGAATAGTCGAACGATTTTTAGTTTGAAT
The DNA here is from genome assembly GCA_038501925.1 of Xenopus petersii. NCBI lineage: Eukaryota > Metazoa > Chordata > Amphibia > Anura > Pipidae > Xenopus > Xenopus petersii. The sequence continues at coordinate 32,648,521 of CM076689.1, read as the reverse complement.
CGTCAGATTCGTAGTCGAAGGTCGTAGTAGCCTATTCGATGGTTGAAGTACTTTGAGCTTAGTAAATGTGCCCCTGTGTGTCTACATTGCTAAATAAACACACTGCAGTTTAAAACTACTGCTTGATTCAATTTGCTTTCCTGATAAGGTTTAATTTGGCGAAGTATTGAAGTCGAAGTTTTTTTTAAAGAGACAGTACTTCGACTATCTAATGGTCGAATATTCGAACTATTTTACTTCGAAAGGAATTCGAAGTCGCATTATGCTATTCGATGGTTGAAGTATCCAAAAAATGACTTCGAAGTTTTTTACTTCGAAAATTCACTTCGACCCTTGATAAATCTGCCCCTAAGTAACATCTTGTTGCACGTTGAGCAGCTGACATGTTTCCGCTGCTGGAGGATACTGGCAAAGCCGCATGACACACACCCCCACAAAAGGATACGAACTATACACGGACAGACATCTCATAGTCAACACAACTTATTAATGATCACGTGAAGCTGCTTCTAGCAAACGCCAAGGCAGCAAGTGACGTCATTCCTTATTCGTAGTTCGCCAGCTGCGGCCGGACTACATCTCCCAGAATTCCTAGATTCAGCCGCACAGCTGGAGGGACAGCGGTTTCACGCAGTTTCCCGAAGAGTTAAAAACTCAAGAGGCAGACAGCGAAATAACCAGGTAAGATTCTATGAAAACAAGCACGAACCTTAAGAAGGGACAACTAATGCTCCCTCAGATATAAATCGTCTGAATAAAATCCACTGGCCGCTGCGCAACGACAGGCTCCAAATGTGCCGCACGATAGTCAGCGACTATACTCCCACAGCTCTGGAAACATATGGAGGAGAAACTTGTAGAGGGCGTGGCTTGGGAAACTCCGCCCTATTCCGCTGTTACAGCCGAGGGGCGTCGCTGGTCAGGAAGCGCTAAGAATAGGAACACGCACAGGTTGCCTCCCCTCGCCCTGCGCTTACTTTGCTCTGGAAAATCGGAACTTCTGCACCGGAAGTCGATGTGATTCTGTTTGGAGTAGTTTCAGTTCTCAAGGAGGTGAAGGTTATGCGCATAGAGTTGCCAGCCCAGCTTTCACAGTATTCCTTCAGAAGGGTCCTGGCAACTGAAAACAATGATGGAGCTGTTGCTAAGGACGGAACAACTATTTTTAGTCTGTTGGGCCTCCTTGTACTTGAATTATTATGAAACATAAATCTGGCCGAGTCCATTACACACCAGTAACACTTAAGGGGGGTATTTATCTTTAAACTTAAAGGGGTTGGTTACTTTTATTATGTGATAGAACAGCCAATTCTGAGTAACTTTTCAATTGGTTTCCATTGTTTATTTTTTATAGTTATTTGCCTTTTTTCTTTTGACTTTTTGCTGCATTCAAATGGACGTAGGGTTGCCACCTTTTCTGGAAAAAATACCCGCCTTCCTATATATTTGTCTTTTTTCCCTATTAAAGGGACACTGTCATGGAAAACCATGTTTTTTCCAAAACGTATCCGTTAATAGTGCTGCTCCAGCAAAATTCTGCACTGAAATCCATTTTTCAATAGAGCAAACAGTTTTTTTTTATATTCAATTTTGAAATCTGACATGGGGCTAGACATATTGTCAGTTTCCCAGTTGCCCCAGTCATGTGACTTGTGCCTGCACTTTAGGGTGGAATTACTTTCTGACAGGCTGTTATTTCTCATACTTAAAGGGATCCTGTCATCGGAAACATGTTTTTTTCAAAACGCACCAGTTAATAATGCTACTCCAGCAGACTTCTGCACTGAAATCCATTTCTCAAAAGAGCAAACAGATTTTTTTATATTCAATTTTGAAATCTGACATGGGGCTAGACATTTTGTTAATTTCCCAGCTGTCCCTGGTCATGGGACTTGTTCCTGCACCTTTGGAGAGAAATGCTTTCTGGCAGGCTGCTGTTTTTTTATATATTCAATTTTGAAATCTGACATGGGGCTAGACATATTGTCAGTTTCCCAGCTGCCCCAGTCATGTGACTTGTGCCTGCACTTTAGGGTGGAATTACTTTCTGGCAGGCTGTAATTTCTCCTACTTAAAGGGATCCTGTCGTCGGAAAACATGTTTTTTTTTTCAAAACACACCAGTTAATAATGCTACTCCAGCAGACTTTTGCACTGAAATCCATTTCTCAAAAGAGCAAACAGATTTTTTTTATATTCAATTTTGAAATCTGACATGGGGCTAGACATTTTGTAAATTTCCCAGCTGACCCTGGTCATGTGACTTGTGCCTGCACTTTAGGAGAGAAATGCTTTCTGGCAGGATGCTGTTTTGTCTTCTCAATGTAACTGAATGTGTCTCAGTGAGACATGGGTTTTTACTATTGAGTGTTGTTCTTAGATCTGCCAGGCAGCTGTTATCTTGTGTTAGGGAGCTGTTATCTGGTTACCTTCCCACTGTTCTTTTGTTTGGCTGCTGGGGAGGAAAGGGAGGGGGGTGATATCACTCCAACTTGCAGTACAGCAGTAACGAGTGATTGAAGTTTATCAGAGCACAAGTCACATGACTTGGGGCAGCTGGGAAATTGACAATATGTCCAGTCCCATGACCGTCTCCCTTTAATGTATCTGAATCAGTCTCAGTGGGACTTTGCTTTTACTATTTAGTGCTGTTCTTAGTTCTTCCAGGGAGCTGTTATCTTGTGTTTAGGTGGCCATACACAGGCAGATAAAGCTGCCGATATCGGTCGTTTGGACAAATTTGACAGCTTATCTGCCCGTGTTTGGGAGCTTCCAACGGGTCTTCCGATCGATATCTGGCCACGATATCGATTGGGAAGGTTTGATTTGTTACTGACCCATCGGAGCCCCTTGGCGTATTGTAATTTGATCGTTCGGCCATACGGCCAAACGTTCGAATTACCCCCGATATAGCCATGCCATTAGTTGCATATCAGGGGAAGATCTGTGATGTCGCCAAACAAGTGAATCTTCGAGTCTATGGCCAGCTTTAAGGAGCTGCTATCTCGTTACCTTCTCATTGTACTGTTGTTAGGCTGCTGGGGGGGGGGAGGGAGGGAGTGATATCACTCCAACTTGCAGTAAAGAGTGATTGAAGTTTATCAGAGCACAAGTCACATGACTGGAGGCAGCTGGGAAATTGACAATATGTCTAGCCCCATGTCATATTTCAAAATTGGATATAACAAAATCTGTTTGCTCTTTTGAAAAATGGATTTCATTGCAGAATTCTGCTGGAGCAGCACTATTAACTGATGTGTTTTGAAGAAAACATGTTTTCCCTTTAAAGGAAACCTGTCACTTTTTTGCTGACAGTAGGACTGTAATTAAAGAGTTATAAATACTCACATAGCAGCATCTTTTTGTTGAATAAATGTAACTAATGCAGTGTTTTCAAAGAGTGCATGAGACTCTACCAGTCTGACTTTCTGAAAGTCGGCACGCAAAGCCTCAAGGGAAAAACTATAAATCTCGTGAGAGTTCACCTCCCACACGGAGGAGAAAAATAAGGCAGCAGGAAACTCCGACAGCGTTTGCCCTGAGTCCTCTAGCTGGAACTCGTGTCTGTATTCGGGGTGCAGGACAGACTGAAGCGTACTTAGTTTACTTCACTTTGATTTAATGGTCTGGCTTTTGTGAAATGTGAACAGTACTTTGTTTATTTATTTTAGAGACTTGATAAGGCTACGCTATGGAGTGCTCTGTTAGTGACTGTTCACCTTGATTTAATGGTCAGTCTTTTGTGAAACATGTGCCTGTGATGTGCATTTCTGTGTGTGTGTGTTAGAGTATTTCTGTGTGTCCCTGAGTCTGTGTTTGAGTGTGTATCCCTGAGTCTGTGAGTGTGTGTATCCCTGAGTCTGTGAGTGTGTGTATCCCTGAGTCTGTGAGTGTGTGTATCCCTGAGTCTGTGAGTGTGTGTATCCCTGAGTCTGTGAGTGTGTGTATGCCTGAGTGTGTGTGTGTCTGAGTGTGTGCCTGAGTTTGTGTGTGAGTTCTGTTGACCTGCCTTATAGGTGCAACTCCATGAGTAGCCAACCCCCCACATGCAGTCACAAGCAAATGAAAATAAGAAAATAAATACGTTTTCATTAACTGAAGATTCTGCCTTCCACTGGTTTGAGGGATCATCTGATGATTATTTAGAAAAGGCTTGATGAGGCTTGATTCTGCATTATTTCAGGTCTTACACTATATTTGGCACTGGGAATAAATACCTACATTTCTCCTCTCATTTTCCAGCTGCTCCTAGTTATTATTAATATTCGTAGTTGGACAGCTACCAGTAGTCACTTTAGCTACAATACAAGTGCTACTGTCTCACTTCATAATATACCTGCAGAAAAAATTTACACAACAAAAGCATAAGCAATAATTTATGTCTTATTTCTGCTGAGGCATATATTGATCAACCAAAAGAATGCTCTTTAAAGTGGGCATTCTCGCCATAGCCCTACATTTTTCTATCACAGAGTATACTCTATGACTAGCCATGCATGAGATTTGGCAGTTTGGCTCAGCCCACACACAAAACACAAAGGGGTCCTGTTTCAAGATGGCAGCGCCTATGAAACACTTTTTACATATAGGATATTTTCTAATCTGTTTCGGATATAGACAAAAACAGCTGACTAAAGGGTTTAACTAAGGAGGGAAAACTATATATTACTCATGTCTCAAGGTGACAGGTCCTCTTTAATAATTTTGGGATCAACCATCATTTTTATATATTTCTTAATATACCGGCCAGGTGGCAACCCTAAATGGGGGTTGCTGACTCGCTAAAAATAAATGCTCTGTTAGGCTACAAATGTATTGTTATTGTTACTTTTTATTACTGATTCTTCTGAGCCCTCTCCTATTCATATTCCAGTCTCTTGTTCAAATCTATGCATGGTTGCTAGGTGAATTTGGACCCTAGTTACCAGATTGCTTAAGATGCAAATTGAAGAGCTGCTAAATAAAAAGCTAAATCACTAATAAACCTTCAATAATAAAAAATCAGGTCCACTTTTATGGTATTGGAGACTTGGCATTTCCACTGGGGAAAAGGGTAGATTGAAATACAAACAGCTTCATAAAATGTACAGTATAACAGTTGTTTGATATAATATATACATCACATGACCCTGCATTTGTTGTCACGCTGCATTTTCCAGCACCCTACAGACAGCCAAAGGCCAATTAATCCCAGATCCGCATTCTCCTGCATATTCGCAGATGGCCTCCACAGAACAACTTGTAAGTCTCTTTCCCTGACGTGCTCTTATATTTGTTTGTTTCAAGGGGATGCCTATAGACTCTATATACTGCAGGTGTGCCTTTATCCTCAGAAGACCCGTGGTATGCACACAATTTGTAATGACTGGAACTGAGCCAGAAGAATGTAACATCACTCCAATGGACAATGAAGTTAGTCCAAGTCCAAACAACTTTACTAAGTAGACAAAAATGGTGCTTTGCCTAAATATTCAGCGACTTCGGTTTTTCACATTTTGTTGTGTAACAACCTGGGATTGCTTTTAGAACGGAGTTTTTGCCACTGATCTACACATAATAGTCCATAATGTCCCCATGGAAAAATAAATATTTTTTTCAAAATTATCCACAATTAAAAACTAAAAAAAGGCCGTATATGTGTAGGTAAATATGTATATGCCCACACTCTTTGTATTTCAGATGACAATGTTCAACCCACTTTTGCTTCTTTAACACTGAGATTGTTGTGGATCCAAAGTGGGGCTTCACCCGTCTGTCCTCGGCTTCCAGCTCTTTCAGTGGCCACAGAATACAAAGAAAGTCTCCATAAGGAAAATATAGAGAGGCTGCTAAATAGTACAAGAGGACCAGATACCCAATAACTTTTGAATTATTCCAAAAGCTTATTTACATAGTCACACAGATCTAGCAATAAAGCCATACTTTTTCAAGGCCAGATTATTTATTATAATTTATTATTAGTCTTTATATAGTGCAGACATAGTATCCAGCACTTTACAGAGATTATACATCATTCGCATAAGTTCCTGCCCCAGTGGAGTTTATCTGTCCTCCAGACTAGCATGCTTATGTTAAAAGTTACACAATATACATATTTTATGCAAAAACTTATGTAACTTACATAGAAGCTTGTGTAACATGCGTAAAATTAAACTTTCATGATGCTGCTAGCCTACACAACAGGACCTCAAAAAAGGAACAGTAACACCAAAAACTGGAAGTGTTTTAAAGTAATGAAAATATCAGGTAGTGTTGCCCTGCACTGGTAAAACTGATCTGTTTGCTTCAGAAACACTACTATAGTTCATATCAACAAGCTGCTGAGTAGCAATGGCCGAAATTGAAAAACGGCTATATGGCACAGGATAAATAATGGATAACAGATAGCATTATGTTCTACAGAGTTTATCTGCTGTGTAACTTGAGTCTTTTCTCCTTTGAATGGCTGCCCCCATGGCTACACAGCAGCTTATTTATATAAACAATAGTAATGTTTCTGAAGCAAACAACAGTTTTACCAGTGCAGGGCAACACTGCATTATATTTTTATTACTTTAAAACAATTTCATTTTTTGATGTTACTGGTCCTTTAACCAGTGCATTAGCTCGACAATGTGAAACATAGAGCTACACACCTTGGAAAATGGGTTCAGTAAATACCTTATTAGCCCCGCCCAACTGTTCCACTTCCTGCTGCCTCCTTTCCCAAGCCATGCAGAGGAGCCGGTAGCACTCATCACACTGTACTGAAGGATAGGAACCAATCAGCAGACAGGGAACTGAATTGAGACTGCAGGGCTGTGATTGGCTATTCCCCTCCTATTGTGCTTCTGGGAGGGACCATTACGACGCACCCTTTTCCATTCAAATCCAAAGAAACAGGAATTCCCCTCTAGTGGCACAATGTCAATTATTATAAAAAAAAAAAAAATGTCCATATCAATTTATCAAGGTTTTACATATATCCTTATACTTCGTTCTAGAAACGATGGGTCTACCCGGTGGGTTCACTAAACTTAAGGGATTTAAGTAAGCAAATAAATATTAGTTGTTCTTGGGTGATTAGTTAATAACAAATTATATAATCTTCTGTTATTGTGTTCTCCATTACTGCTGAATTCCAAAATATATTCTAAGAAATCCTATATAGCCCAGGATCATGGTAGCCTAAGAACTTCTACTTGTTCAGAGATGTCAGCCCAGGCTATGTTAAAGCCAGGGCACTTGCCGCTAAAACATTTAGCTATTTTCACGTGGCACTATCAGAAGTGGGCAAGGCTCACCGCAATCACTGCACATGCACAAGCTCATCTGACATCACTGAATGCTTACTGCACATGTGCACATTGAATTCAGTGCACGAAACGGGGAAAACTTCAGGAAACAGCAAAAAATTCAGAAAATGCATGGAAGTCAATGGGCAGCAAAATTATTTTGATGCGCAACAATTTTGACATGAGCGACAATTTTTATACGTATGTGTGACTCTTGTCCAAATGCATTAAATTCAATGGGCGTCTGAACAATTTTTACGCTCAACTCTTTTGTCCAAATGCATTAAAGTCAATGGGCGTCCGAATAATTTTGACATGTGACAGTTTCGACGAGCGAAAATTTTTTTTGTTGCAGTGAATTTTTCCATGGCGAATTTTCGCAGCAGTTTTGCAAAAACATTTGCAGTTGGCCCATCACTAAACATTACATGTTAACTTTTAAATCTTTTGGATACCTAGTCTAGATTCAATGACACTTGTTTTCCAGGACTGACCAATCCTTGTAACTTTTTACACGGCCCCTAATGCATTGTGCGCATGCATGCGCAGAACGTTGGAGGGGAGGGAGTTAGGAGAGAGTGTTGGAGGGGAGGGAGGCAGGGGAAAGCACCTGAGGGGAGGGAGGTGGAGAAAGCACCAGTGGGGAAGATCGCTGGAGGGGGGGGAGATCAGCGCACATGGGCTAGGGGTAGGCAAAAGACAGGTACCTGCCCAGCTCCCCCTTTTCGTTGTGCCCTAGGCAGGTGCTTCTTCTGCCTACCCCTAGTTCTGGCCCTGCTGTAACACTGGCAGCAGTTTAAATTTCCCGATTGAAAGTCAATGGGTGAAATTTGATTGGCTGTTGTTGGGCATCCAACGAATGTTGCTGTTTCATTCTGAGTGCCCCCATGATTATGTTATTCAAGTTTGGTGAGTGTAGCTTCAAAGCTATAAGAGTGGCAGCAGTTTGAAATCTTTCCTGTCAAAGTCAATGGAAAACTTGGGGTGTTTGGGGTGCCGTCCCAAAAAGAGGGAGATTGCTTAGAAAAGCACAAGCAACCAGTTCTGCTATAAGATGAAGAAGCGTGGAGTCTGGATGTTGTACCCCTAAAACTATAGGAGGAGAAGCATTTAGAAAATGGGGGGCGCTAAGAAGAAGAAGCGGAAGACTAAGTCAAAGAAAAATATGATGGTTTTTTCAAATGTACATAACCAATAATAATTTATAAACAAATAGAAAATACGGAAGATACTGTGTAGGCTCTACTAGATACCAGTAGATGGCAGTAGCTGCACACAAATGATTAGTGCTTTTACTTATGTATATATAAGTATAACTAGTTTGTGCTGTAGCTTTCCAAAAGAGATCACAGTGTTGCATTAAGCTAGTAAAAGTTTATAGAGGTATGGGATCTATTATCAGAATGTTTGGGACCTGGGTTTTTCACATGTGGCTTTTTATGCAGGTATATGATCCGTTATCCAGAAAGCTCTGAATTATAGAAAGACCATCTCCCATTCACTCCATTTTATCCAAATAATCCACATTTTTAAAAATGATTTCCTTTTTCTCCGTAATAATAAAACAGTAGCTTGTACTTGATACAAACTAAGATATAATTAATCCTTATCGGAGGCAAACCCAACCTATTGTGTTTATTTACATGATTTTCTAGTAGACTCAAGGTATGACGATCTAAATTACAGAAAGATCCGTTATCCAGAAAGCCCCAGGTTTCAAGCATTCTGGATAACAGGCTCCATACCTGTACTTTAAAGGATATGTAAACCATAGAAACAAGTTTAGGTAAAAACTCATAGTACTCTTCTAAGTACTTTTGCAATTTTACATAAATTCTTTTTTCTATTTCATTTTTATGATAGACATTAGATGTTTTAATGAAATATTTCAAATATAATGAAGTCAATTTACATGAATTATATTTTCTATTTAATTTTTAAGATAGACAATAGATGTTTTAATGAAATATTTCAAATGTAATGAAGTGTAAGAGTAAATGAAATGTAAACTCTGCCCATCATTGCCTTACTGTCTACATTCAGGAATAAAAACAACTAACAAAACGAAAGGTGTTGTGATGATGCTCTTCCTCGGAACTTAAGTTAGGAAAGTCATCTGGTGTTTAATTACAGTAGTTAGTTTAGGGCTCTTACGAGCGCATTTTAAACGAATGCTGAGCATAGAAAACCGCATATATTGCTTTTAAATGTGTGGTTTTTTTTCATTTCAAACACAACCCTCAGTTCTGTTGATAGCTGAACGTGCGTCAGGCACAAGTAAATGCAACATGCACTGAAACGCAAATGGAGTAAAAAGGACGATCATACAGTCATATGAAAATTTTGGGAACCCCTCTTAAATTTTTGGCGTTTTGTTTATCATTGGCTGAGCTTTCAAAGTAGCAACTTCCTTTTAATTTATATAACATGCCTTATGGAAACAGTAGTATTTCAGCAGTGACAAGTTTATTGCATTAACAGAAAATATGCATCATGACAAATTAGACAGGTGCATAAATTTGGGCACCCCAATAGAGATTGGGACTAGCCCTGTGGGGCACCAGGAAAAAAGCCGGTGTGCCGCCGTTCGTGTATGCACCACTTTCATGCATGCATACCATTATGGTAGGGGGCTACCGACCCTGCTTAGTTGAGCCTTCTTTTGCAAATGTAACAGCCTCTAGACGCCTCCTATAGCCTTTGATGAGTGTCTGGATTCTGGATGGCAGTAGTTTTGACTATTTGTCCATACAAAATCTCTCCAGTTCAGTTAAATTTGATGGCTGCTGAGCATGGACAGTCTGCTTCAAACCATCCCATCGATTTTCCATGATAATCAAGTCGGGGGACTATGACGGCCATTCCAGAATATTGCATAAATGCCTTTGTAGATTTCGAAGTGTGTTTAGGGTCATTGTCTAGTTGTAATATCCAACCCCTGCGTAACTTCAACTTTGTGACTGATGCTTGAATATTATCCTGAAGATAATGTTGATATTGGGTTGAAGTCATCCAACCATTGACAAGGGCCCCAGTCCCTGAACTAGCCACACAGCCCCACAGCATGATGAAACCTCCTCCAAATTTGACAGTAGATAGCAGGTGTTCTTCTTCCACCATGCAAAGCACTTTTTGTTATGACCAAATAACTAAATTTTTGTCTCATCGGTCCAAAGCACTTTGTTCCAAAATGACTGTGGCTTGTTTAAATGAGCTTTTGCATACAACATGGAGCTCTGTGGCATGAGTGCAGAAAGGGCTTCTTTCTCATCACCCTGCCATAAAGATGATCTTTGTGCAATTTGCACTGAATTGTAGAACTATGTACAGATACACCATCTGCAGCAAGATGTTCTTGAAATCCTTCCATTTCCTAAATAAATTCCAATTTTCAGATCTTTTGAGAGTTGCTTTGAGGATCCTATGCTGTCACTCTTCAGAGGAGAGTCAAACGGAAGCACAACTTGCAATTGGCCACTTTAAGTTCTGTACTTTTTTTTCATGATTGGACACAAACCAAACACAAAGGTAATCCAACCAATTTGGTGTTGCCAGTAATCAGTTTTGAGCATTTACATGGATTCAAATTAGCAAAATAACAAGGGTACCCAAATTTTTGCACAGCCAGTTTTTCACATTTGATTTAATTTCATACAACTGAATACTGTTTCACGAAAAATCTTTGTGCAGAAAACACCCCAGTACTGAAAGACACCCAGAATGAAAGACATATCACTTATCTTTTTTGTTGAAAGTCGAGTAAATTATTATGCAGGCTGAGAGGGGTTCCCAAAGTTTTTCATATGAATTTATGTACCACCAGGTAGAATATAATGGGATCAATTAGCGAATGCATTTATTTGTTTTCAAACCTGTGTTTCAAACCTGACTTGGGGCAGCTGGGAAATTGACAATATGTCTAGCCCCATGTCAGAATTCAAAATTGAATATAACAAAATCTGTTTGCTCTTTTGAAAAATGGATTTCAGTGCAGAATTCTACTGGAGCTGCACTATTAACTGATTCATTTCGAAAAACATTTTTTTTCCCATGACAGTATCCCTTTAAACACACAAGATAGAGAACAGTATGGGCATATCTCATTTGCAGGCATGAAGATAAGATTCAGCAGAAAGACTACACCCGTTGGGGGCAAATTACCCATAGCAACCAATCAGGGTTGAACAATGAAAGCAAATATTTGCTTGGGTACCATAGGTTACTGCCTGGGTGCATATTTGCCCAGTGTTATAATTGAGCCCCGGGATCTTGCTTCTGGTTGGGGATATTCTGTGTCCCTCCTGTCTATCAGTTTCCACAGTGAAAGACTTGAGAGTGGGTAGAAGGCACGGTCTTTATCACACAAAATGTGGCTACAGGCTTGGTGCAGATTTTGGGACCTCCCCATTCCAACCATGAGAAAGATGGAAGTACATCATCACACTCACTCAGCACATGGAAAGCAATGGAGAGAAGAGCAAGGACTTATTTTTACATACAACTAGTATGTTGCTGCTGAGTGATACTGTGAGCAACTCATGTAAAGAGCACATGAAATAGTTTAGACTTTCTGAACCCATCTTAATTTAAAATTAGAAAAAAAAGAAATTGCTTGCCCCTTGTAGTGTTTTTTTTTAAAGGACAATTATTATTATATCACCATCTAAAATGAACCTGTGACAACATATGATAAATTGTGCTTGTAAATTAGCAGTCACTATGGAGATGTTAGCAAGTCACCAAATTGCTAGGTACAGTAATTACATGACATGACATCATTGTGTGTGAGGGAACAGCTCCTGATCAAACAGGGATAAATCACAGTTAAGTGTAGGTTTGTGTTTTTTAATGCAGACATAAAAATACTAATGGCACATCTGCAGCATGATGGCTCGTGGCCATATGCTCTGGATTTAATGGTTCATTGAAGCATTCTGTAAATATGCAAATCTATAGGAATATCTGGATACCTTGGATAGCCTAATCACATGGCAAAGCAAATCAGATTAATGTATGTTGAGTGAGTCCTGAAGAAACGTAGCTATGGGTATAATATTGCTATACATTATATACGAAAAATGGTATTACATACTTATAGTGTCAATAATAAATATACATACAGCTGTATATATATTTGTATATTTTTAAGGAATATTGCAGACTTTGGGGTATATTTATCAAAGAGTGAAGTTAATAGTGACGTTCCGCCACTAGAGTGAAATTCCGCCACTTTCCATTCATTTCTATGGGATTTTTAAAGGCGTATTTATCAAAGGGTGAACTTTCACCCATTTATAAATATGCCTTTCAAAATACCATAGAAATGAATTGTGAGCTGCGGAATTTCACTCTAGTGGCGGAACTTCACTCTTTGATAAAGTTACCCCTATAATTTGGTGGAATGGGTGCTCTTGCATTTTTAAAGGATACCTGTTATGCAACATTTGTTTCCACCTCCAGATGTGCGGGCTAATAAAAGCCCACACTCTGGTTAAAGCTAACAGTAGTATTCTTTGTAGAAAACCCCTCTGGCAAGAGCTATGTTGGTCTGGCAGCAATGTTGGGGTACACAAATACTGAGCAAGTACCCCAGCTCACTATTTATGTTTGTACTGTAGGATAAGGGGAGGCACTGGTCCCAGTGTGTGTGGTGTAGTGTACATGAAGGGTTTTTCTCCAGAAAATACCATTGTTTCCCCAACCTGCAGTGTGGACCCTTTTAGCCCACCTACCCATGTGGGAAGCAATTTTTGCATGATAAGTGCCCTTTTTACACTTGTAGATACTGCTGTATCTGCTGTAAACAAACAGTGATCAGGCCAGTCATTCAGTTTATAGAATTGTAGTATATGATATATCTCCTGTTCCCTAACGTATAAAAGTAGTGGGAACCCATTCTTCCTCAAGCATATGATCACATTTCGCTCTTCTGTGCAACCTGTATTCTTATAAGTGTAATGTCAACTATTTGGGAAATCATCTGATAAGAATGTATATAACCTGAGCAAGCAGGCCAATCAGGCAAAACAAAACAAAAAAAACCCAAAAAACTTGACCAAGAGTAACCACAGTTACCTAATCTCTGATATTGAAAAGTTTTTACCCCCCCGCAAAAAAAAAAAATGTTTATTTCGCTGTGGCAAAACTGGCTGCTTAAATCACAATTAACAGCAACAGGGGAGTGTACAGTATGTGCGTCATTTCAATGAGAATGTAATGTCTAGAAGCACTTTGGAGTGCGGGGAATGCTCTCAATTCCACATTCTTGAGTGAATCACTATCGGAATCTTTATTTTGTGCTGGCCTTGATAAAATAAATTGTCCTATATAACCTGGGTGAAGCGGGTAGATGATGTTGAGTCACCCATCTATTATTGTCAGTTATCTTCCAGTTCCCATTCTGTATGGAAATATAAAAACGACATCACGTGAAGTTCTTATCTTTTGGTGGACAATTCTTCCATCGCCAAACATACCTCAAACTGTCAAGCAATAACCCACTGACTAGATCTTACATTTTCTAGAATGTATATATATTTAGTCACAAAGTCATCAATCCCCCAAAAAAATGCACACACAAAATCCCCAAGTCGAAGAGACCATTATAACAACTCCTCGAGTCCCAGAGTCCTAAAATAAGCCTTGAACAGTATTAACATACATAACATTTGCTTCTTCACACCTTCAGGAGATCTTTAGCATTTGCAAAAAGTACAAAAAAAAAAAACAAGCACGTTTCAAATAAATCTACTGAGAAAACTCTAAAGATAGCAGTAACTGCTTAAAACCTAGATGTACATTATTTTTAAAATGTATTTGTCAAATATCACACTTTTATACAATGCCTTTCATAAACACTTCCCCTTCAATGACTCACAAACAACTAGACATTTTGTACATAAATAAAAGTGACAGTGTGACACCTGTGAACAATTAACACAATCATGTAGCTCCTTCTCAGTTTCCTATGTGTTGTTGTTGTGTTATTGTTTACGTTTTTGGGGGCTTCTATAAAGCAGGGTCAGCTACGGAAGTTTTTCTCTTCCTAGTTTCAGTGAGGCTGCTGCCAGAAAAAGCGCTTGAGGAAATTCTGGGGAATATGCCCTGTATAGCACTTTGGGTAAGGCAAGGCTATGATAACAATAATATAGTTGGTAAAAAATAAATAGTTTTCAGTTTTACCGAAGACAACTGCCTAGCAGATGAGTGTTATCTGCCCTGGATATTTAATGATCTCTATGCCATTTCATGCCATATAGTCAAAGCACATTATATCAATACTCAAGAAAATCATATAGTTCACCATACAGAAGAACCTCCAGTTAATATGGTCAGAGATTTTATGGAAATGGAAAGCCCTGTGTTCTTAAAATACACTTGTAACTGCCTATTGATTCCATAATTGAGTCAAAGTATATTATAAATGTTTTGCATATCAGCTGGAAAGTCATGTGTACAGAGGTGATCTAATGAGCCCTGTACACATGACTTTCCATAGGAAAATATGCAGAGCATTGCAAATATATACCTTTCATTTCTGTGGTCTACTTAAGTGGATAGCAGGGTACAAAGCAAAAAACAAAAATATGCATGATGCACCATTTTTAGTACTTTGCACCTTACCTTCCAACATATAAACAAGCCCTTATTTCTTTCATCAGCTCTGCCTCCAGCCAAGGTGCATTGAGATAGAGGACAGATTATAGGGCTAAAATAATAAAAGGTGCAACCTTTACTATAGGGCTAATGAACTATAGCAGCTAATCGGGGTGCAGTTACTGGTCACCTGTTTGAAAGGAAATAGTTGATTGGGTCCTATGGATTATTAAACCTGGGCACCTATTCTCTAATACGGGGGTGTCCAACCTGCGGCCCAGGATGAATATGAATGCTGTCCAGCTTGAAGGAGAGAGAAAAAGAAGAGAAGGGAAAAAATAAATAAATTAAGAAATAAATGTATGGAAATACAGAGAAAACGAGAGTGAAATAACACTTTGTGCTCTCTAAGTCCAGACACATTAGCCACCTCAGTCTGTCGTCTTATTAGGAACAGGCTTACTATGCCAGGTTGTAACAATGACCTATGATTAAGGCATAACTCCTGAAACGCGTTAGGTTTTTTCCAGCAGGATTTCCAATAAACCCTCTTTTTTCAGAAGTGACGTCTGCCGTCGAATGTCTTGTCGTATATACAGTGGGGTCACTGTCTGATTGTGCACCTGATCGGAGGGGAGAGCGGTGAGCTAGTGCGGTCCTTCCTTTTGCTTTTCTGTAACAATGTGGTGACCTATGGAGTAGGGGGGACTCTGCCCATTGCCCAGTTAGTAATAATAATATAATAATAAGTCTGTTTAATATCCAGGTGTCCCATTTTCCAATGTATAGTTCCATACGGTTATCCAATTGGTATTGTAGTTCTTTTCGGTGTATTTTCTTTAATTTTACAAATCAAAAGTGTTTGTGTATTTTATGTGTGGCCCCAGACAATTTTTCTTTTTCCAATGTGGCCCAGAGAAGCCAAAAGTTTGGACACCCCTGCTCTAATACAATCTTTCACAACCGAAACTAGAAAGATGAAAAGTAGCTGAGGATTGAAATTAGACCATTATTTATAAAAGCTGAAAACAAAACTCAAATACAGTAGCACAAAGTGCAGGCGATATTCAAATGGGTCAGGGTCACTAAAGGCTTGGGGGTAAATTTATCAAAGAGTGAAGTTCCGCCACTAGAGTGAAATTCTGCAACTCTCCATTCATTTCTATGGGATTTTGAAAGGCGTATTTATCAATGGGTGAAAGTGAAAGTTCACCCTTTGATAAATACGCCTATAAAAATCCCATAGAAATGAATGAATGGAGAGTGGCAGAATTTCACTCTAGTGGCGGAACTTCACTGTTAACTTCACTTTGATAAATATACCCCTTAGATGTTCAGACTAGACAGTTATTGCCTAAAAGTAGTATATGACGATGTTTTCTGGAATAAATAGCGCATGTTGATGACATTTTAAGTGACAGTAATAATAATATTAATAAACATAATAAAGAATGTTTGGTCCTTGTACAAAGCAAAGCTGTCCAAGTGGAGACTTGTGGGACTGGTGCAACCCTCCAATGGAAAAGTATGGCTCCAGCTTGCCCTAGTGTACAATATATTTCAAATGCAACCACCAAAAATGCCCTTGTCAGGTCCGGACTGAGAATTAAAATAGGCCCTGTCATTTCAGGTACACAGAGGCCCAATTAGCCCACATAGAGGCACAAACAGCCCCCACCAGCCCACTAAATACTGACTTTCTATGGTACCTTATAGCAGCCCCTCTGGCATTTGAACCCACAGATTGCCTGACTTTGCCTCTGACTTACTTTTTCATTCTTATAGTTTCAGATCTTGAACAGCTGCACAGTTAGATAAATGAAGGGGGATGTCAACAGAGAGGTTGTGGTTGTCAACTGTATTTATTGTAGTTAGCTATGGCAGGAAGCAGAAAGAGTTATAGCAACAACTAGGGATGCACCGAATCCAGGATTCGGTTCGGGATTCGGCCAGGATTCGGCCTTTTTCAGCAGGATTCAGATCCGGCCGAATCCTTCTGCCTGGCCGAACCGAATCCAAATCCTAATTTGCATATGCAAATTAGGGGCAGGAGGGAAATTGCGTGACTTTTTGTCAGAAAACAAGGAAGTAAAAAATGTTTTCCCCTTCCCACCCCTAATTTGCATATGCAAATTAGGGTTCGGATTCGGTTCGGTATTCGGCCGAATCTTTCGTGAAGGATTCGGGGGTTCGGCCGAATCCAAAAAAGTGGATTCGGTGCATCCCTAGCAACAACCCACAAAGATGGTGGAGACGTAAGCAGATAATGGCAAATTCACTTTTGATGAGCTGGTCAGAATAACAGGACCCCAAATATAACCAGGACTTAACTGCAGTATGTGGTGGCAATTTCTCTGACCACATCCCAGAAGGCAGGGCAGAGTTACAAAACTATTCAAGCCTAAAGAGTTGCATATAAAAATATGGGGCTGCTTTTATAAAGGGCAAGAATTACAACTATTACCCAAAGTAAGTACTTCTTCAGAAGACTGGTATTTATTTTCTTGCATTATTTCCCAGGTTTTCTCTCATCTAAAACACATGTAAGCCAAAAGATGCCAAGATCAAATCTTTCTAAAGTCCAGTCCAGTGTCTGGCATCCATCTTCTGGAACATCAGGGTCTAGTTATCCCTGAGCCCACACAGGTCATAGCAGCCATATGGTGTGTCTCCATATCCTGAGGTCTGCCACTGTAGCACCCCAGACGACAATCACTCCTTCCTGCATCCAAATCAAGATTCAAATCAAAATGGAAAATGTGAGCACATGGCAATCTCCTTTTATATTGGTGCACAGTGATACCTTGTGGCTTCCTTTGGGATCAGCCATGCTGGACCAATCTAAGTGCTCTTCCCCTGGAATCTGTAGGAAACCCCACTCTCAGCCATGAGGCTCCGACCAAAGGGGAAATTAACCCTTCGGGTCCCTAAACTCCAAAACCAGACCCCTCTTAGTTTACCATTAATTATTCTCGAAAAAAATCAGTGCAACAAATAGTTGTAAAACGCTTGAATTACGCAACTTTTTCTAATTTGTCAAGTTTTCAAGCGAAAACCAGTATCAAGTACCCAAAAACCATGAAGGCAAAAAAACTTCTTGAAATGTTTAAAGGAACCTCTGCCATTGACTTTTACATGAATTCGACAGGTTATAGCTGGAGTATTTCGGATTCCGATTTTTTGCTGGTTTGGGACAATAAATCTCAAAAAAACATAAAACAATAAACATAGACTGCTTTCAGGTGCAATTTTATTTACAAATATCTTTAAAACCATTAAACATTTTTAATGTGTATATTAGAGTGTTTATTTAGAATTACATTTTCTTTCATTATGCACTAAAGTTTTTGATTGTATCCAACATCAGTAAAAAAGATAACTGGTACCAGTGAATAGACCAGTGAGCCCCTTTCTGCACTTGTCTACTTGATACCCAGAGATTGTTTTATTTATTAAAATAAAAGGGTGGTTGAGCAACCCTGTTAGCATTGAAAGTGCATTCATAGAACCCTGTGTGCTGGAAGAAATGTCTTTCAACAGATTTCCAGCTAAGTGCATAGTTAGGGCACTGACTCACAGACAACAGTGGTTTGTCAGAATGGAAAATGAACAGGAAAAGGCCTTATTATAAAGATAACTTATTAAAGGAGAACTAAACCTAAAATTAATACGGCTTTATAAACTGAACTTATTACACCATCCAAAAGGTTTAGCATCTCTATAGTAGCAATTATGTAAAAATGTATTATTTTTTTTTCAAAACTAAGCTACAAAGAGGCAGAGGGTATAGTATGGCAGCTCTCACTCATATTCCTAAATACTTTGATGTAGAACCCCAATGTGGAATAAGATCCATTTTAAACATATAACAAAGGGGGTTTGTTTGATGCACGTGGACCTAAATTTTTTTCAGTAATTCATTGCTTGTAATTGAAAACATTGCCAAGCAACCGTGTCACATTTAAGTAAACCCCATAAGGTATTTGTCTCTAGTCATATATTTCATTGAGTGGCACCTTCATGTTTGACTGGGTTTCCTGGGAAAAGTCCTTAACCTAAACATTGGTCAAGGTGGCCATACAGGGAGAGATCCACTCGTTTGGCCATGTCGCTAAATGAGCGGATCTCTCCACGATATGCCCACCTTGAGGAGGGCAATATCGGGCTGATCCGATCGTGGGCCCTAGGGCCCAATGATCGGATCCTAACAAATAGTAATGGGCGGTCAATGAATAGATGCGGCCGCGATCCAGCGGGATTCTTCGTCCCATCCAATCGAGAACTGGCCGACTTTCGGCCAGATCTCAATCGGGGAAGCCCGTCGAGGGGGCCCCATACACGGGCCAATAAGCTGCCGACACGGTCTGTCGGCAGGTTTTATCGGCCCGTGTATGGCCACCTTTACAAAGGCTGGTACATTGAAGGCACGTACATGTGAATGGTCTTGTGGTTACCCTCGTGGTGGCTACCCGTCGGCTGGACTCCGTTGCAGCCAAAGTCTGCTGCGTCCCAATAGAAAGTAGATGGATGGGAGCCTTTACAACCACGGCTGAAAATCAATGAAAAAACTTTATTACCAAGTAATCATTAAAAAACAAGAACAGGTATCACTCTAGAGACCTTTAACTAAACCATGCTGTGTCTAGTCACCTGACGCGTTTCATGCCTCACTTTGACACTTCATCAGACGTGGAGTCTTGTCAAGGTTTACATCCTTATATAGTATCCTCAATTAAAAACATGTGTCAATTAAAAGAATAGCAATTTACACTTATGGTTCATGACAGGTTAACATATATCAATTATAAATATTTTTAAATGTTTTAATAAAGGGATTTTTTATATACAGGGATATGACACAATCACAAATTAGTCTCCTAAATAAAGGCTTAAATTTTTCACCAGATCAGAATTTTTCACTTTTCAACACTATTTTAGATTTAAATCGATTTACACGCAAGCTCACTTTGAAGCGTTTTTTTCACAAACAGAAATTTGATACAGATAACATTTCACAAAATGACACTCCACAAATAACTGTCCCAGAGGACAACCATAATCAATGTGATAACAATGACACTTATTTTCTTCCAACAGAATTTGGCGATGTATGTAACATTATTGATTCTAATTTAGATAGAAATGTTTATCTGGGGGTATCCCCTGCTAAAGTTGGAAAAAGTCGACCCTCAACCTTTTACCCTATCCAACACAGAGGTCAGTACATCGAACTCTTTCAAAAATTGGTGGAACTGGACTTAGACCACCTGTCGCACAAAACTAATACTACCACATGTAGATATAATGCCAAGTCGAACATTAGTCACCTAGAAAGAAAAGGATTAAGAGAACTGAGGGACAATAAGGATATTATAATCAAAGACACAGATAAAGGGGGCTCGGTGGTGGTGATGGATAGATTACAATATTTCACTGAATGCTCCAGACAGTTAGATGACTATGAGACTTACGAACCATTACCAAAAGATCCAACAGATGAGTACAAATCCATTCTTGAAACTATTTTTGATTTTGGGGTTGGTGTTAAAATGTTTCTAAAAGACCAACATGATGACATAATACAGTGGCCCTCTACGGTACCTATTTTCCATATACTGCCTAAGGTGCACAAAGGCACTGAGAATGTAAAAGGAAGGCCAATTATCTCAGGAATTAATGTCTTAAATGAAAGTCTTTCGTGTGCAATCGACACTTTATTGCAACCAATAGTCAAATTATTACCTTCCTATCTATGAGATACTGCCCATTACCTACAGATAGTAGAAAATATGCCCTGGGCAGAGAGTTATAGTTGGCTGACACTAGATGTCACTTCACTATATATCAGTATTGAACATGAGGTGGGATTACGGGCCATAGAATTTTGGTTAATGTATTCTAACATCTATGATACAAATATACAGCAGTTTTTTTTGCTTAGCATTGAATACCTCCTAACTTATAATTTTTTCATGTTTGACGGGGTTCTATATCTCCAGAGACGGGGCACCAACCTAGTCATGGGTTGGTGGGAGCGGTGCAACATCTATGGACAGGATAACCACCACAAACAAAACAATACATTAAAAATTATAACCGTTACATCGATGACCTGATCTTTATATGGGGGGGGGGGTACAGAGCAAGAGGCTATGGACTTTGTACAACATATCAACAACAACCGTTGCAATTTAAAATTTACTCATAATCTTCAAAAATTGGAGATCAATTTTCTAGATATTTTATTAAAAGGGACAACACAGGAAGGAATTATATGTGACGTTTAAGTGAAGCCCATCACAAGAAATACTGTGTTGAGGGCTGATAGCTGCCATCCCAGATCGGTTCTGGAGGGCATCCCCGTCTACCAATTTTTGCGTCTTTGACGCATTTGTACCACTTGGGATGCCTTCCAGGACCAAGCAATGGCACTCTGGGATCGACTGATAGATAGAAAATATGACACAATGACAATTAAAGCAGCATATGAGAGAGCAGTGGCCACCTCGATGCAGAATTTACTAACTGGTACCAAAAAGGATAGACATAAACATAAGAGATACTAAGAGAAGAAATTTGCAGAAACAACAGGATGACAGATCCACTCTCTTTATTACTCCTTATAGCAACCAGGCATTTGAGATTAAAAAAATAATTATGAAAAGATTGGATGTCCTGAGAATGGACCCTCAGTTGGATCAGGCGTTATTAGATGACATAAGATTTGTCTTTAAACGTAACAAAACGCTTGCAAGCGACATCTCCCCAAGTTTATACTCCCCTAAAAAAACAACAAAAGTAGGGAGCAGGTGGTTAATTAAAAATGGATGTTATAAATGTGGAAAGAATAGATGCAAGGTGTGTAGACATATACTTGTTAAAGACAGCTTTAAGAGCAATATAACAGGAGAAACTTTCCCCATACGTTGTTATATTAACTGCGATTCTTAACATGTCATCTATTTAGCCACATGTAACTGTGGCATACAATATGTAGGTAGAACCTGTAGACCCTTAAAGGAACGGGTGAGGGAACATCTCATACCCATAGATATTGATAGCCTTGAACAAGGTCAAATTCATAGAAAAGTTTCAGCTATATGTAAACACATCACGTTAAAACAGGGGAGGGGACTTGCTGAGAGCAGTCGACCAGAGAGAGGTATATTGGATATATACATTAAAAACCCAATATCCACAGGGGTTAAATAGTGATTGGGTGGTCTCCTGTTTCTTTTAACCAAATGTGTATTATAATTCCATGGCAACAAAGACTGCAAAAAATAAATGAAAATAAAGGTGTTAGCTGAGAAAGTGTAGAACTGCATCTAACAGTGAAACATTTATATGTATAAAAAAATCCCTGTATATAAAAAATCCCTTTATTAAAACATTTAAAAATATTTATAATTGATATATGTTAACCTGTCATGAACCATACGTGTAAATTGCTATTCTTTTAATTGACACATGTTTTTAATTGAGGATACTATAGAAGGATGTAAACCTTGACAAGACTCCACGTCTGATGAAGTGTCAAAGTGAGGTATGTAACGCGTCAGGTGACTAGACACAGCATGGTTTAGTTAAAGGTCTCTAGAGTGATACCTGTTCTTGTTTTTTAATGATTACTTGGTAATAAAGTTTTTTCATTGATTTTCACCCGTGTTTGTAAAGGCTCCTGTCAATCTACTTTACAAAGGCTGGTCCTTGCATGCTGCAGATTTTTCAGGGGAGATCACCAACACCTATTTTTCAAGGAATAACACCACAATTAAATTCACAGGAATACTACAATCATATGGATGTATGGCTTGTCTTACTGCAGAAAATTCAGCTAAAATACAAAAATATAAGTGGGTTATGGGACCACTCTAAGACCAATTAGAGTATTAGTCTAATGAATGTGCTACTGATCTGGTTAAAATATCTTGAGACATATTCCAACCATACTTGCAAGAAGGGGAAAACTTGCCTTTAATGATCTGCAAAAAAATATGCTTGTAGGTAAACAAATGTCATAGATCAGTGTTTCTCTTCAGTGCATAGGGTTACTGTATCACCTCCTATACAGAGCAGTCTTTGGCAGTTTATCTTTCTACCCTTCCCTTACTATGTTCCCCTTCTTTCCTTTACAGAGCAGTAATAAAGTTGCAGGTTGCTGGGTCGACTCATGAGGGTGTGGGGCCGAAACTAAGGGGTAGGCAGCACGTCTAGGACGCAGTGGTGGGGGCAGGCATTAGGACCCTGTGCATCCCATGAGTGGGCAGAAGAAGGACGGCAGGAGGCTTGCCTTGGGCGTCAGAAGTTTTTGGCCCAACCTATTGAGCATCTCTGGGTTAAGCACACACACCTTTGTGCACCCTCTTATCCTGTGTAGCGTTAGTCCTTAAAATAATAATAGCTGCAGTCCATACTGTAACTACTCACTATAAAAAAAACTTAATTTTTGCTAACACTGTGCTGCATGGGCTGCAAGCAGTCAAGATTGTGGGATAATTTACCTATTAAAACTGCATACTTACCTCCTTCCTGTTTGCATATATTGTATAATTTTATTGATTGCTATTTGCTTTATTTATGCATTGTTCTACTGTACAGTTCTGCATGCATAAATAAATACAGCAGAACCCCCATTTTAAATTTTTTAAGGGAACCAGAAAACAATTATGTAAAAATCCAGGAAATTATGCATAATATATAGGTGGAACCACAAATCAACAATGGAAAATGGGGGAAAACTTCAAATCAGGGGATGTAAAATAGTGGTTCTACTGTATACAGATATACGTACTTATGATGTGTGTTCTCGTTAAAACCGTTGAATGCAAACCCCTAAACCCACACTAAGGGGCACATTTATTATTGGTCGAACATTGAGGGTTAATTAACCCTCGATATTCAACTATCAAAGTTAAATCCTTCGACTTTGAATATCGAAGTTGAAGGATTTTCCGCAATTCGTTAGATCGAACGATCAAAGGAAAAATCGTTTTTAACGATTCGAAGGATTTTAATTCATAGATCGAACGAATTTCCTTCGATCACAAATTGCCTAGAAAGCCTATGGGGACCTTCCCCATAGGCTAACATTGGTGCTTAGTAGGTTTTAGGTGGCGAAGTAGGTGGTCGAATTATTTTTTAAAGAGACAGTACTTCGACTATTGAATGGTCGAATATTAGAACGATTTTTAGTTTGAATCGTTCAATTCGAAGTCGTAGTCGAAGGTCGAAGTAGCCAATTCGATGGTTGAAGTAGCCAAAAAAAACCTTCGAAATTCAAAGTTTTTTTCATTCTAATCCTTCACTCGAGCTAAGTAAGTGTGCCCCTAATTGTGGCTTCTCCTAGTCTGTATTATGTGTTTACATGTATAAATAAAACTGTCTGGCCTGACATAGTCTTTGCACACAGCTTTATTAAATACATTTCTCTAATTGATTCTGAAAACAGCATTGGTCATCTGGACAGCCTGGAATGAAAATGAAATTATCACTTGCCAGGATAATATGTTTACACTGAAGCATATGGAGCTGCTGAGTAGCCTAGCGATCATTGCAGTGAATAAGCAATCAAATTTTATATGCTTCATTATTGTTTGTTCTGCAGTAACTATTACCTTCTTCGAGCATGCTAATTTGTTAATTTCATCTTTCATTTTTAATCAACAATTAGACAGACTACACTGTGCAATAGCCTTTTGGAATTTACTTGACAAGCATATTATATCTGCTCACACTAGATTTATTTGCCTTGTATACATCTTGGTACTGAAACGCTTTTGCTGCATTAATGAAATCACTTTGACAGACTGCAGTGGACATAAGTTCTTTTGCTTACACAAGCAACTGTCACGTACAATAGTCAACGTTTGGCAAGAGGAAAGTCACACTTTCAGGTAAACAACTGTCAGGGGCATAAATTCAGCGGCCCTGTAAAATACATTTCTGTCCCTCCTCTGTGTTTTTGTGCAGGGGGAGGGTCAAGGGTTACCCACTATGGGAGCAAAATCCTGTACTTTAAAGGGATACTGTCATGGGAAAACATTTTTTTTCAAAATGAATCAGTTAATAGTGCTGCTCCAGCAGAATTCTGCACTGAAATCCATTTCTCAAAAGAGCAAACAGATTTTTTTATATTCAGTTTTGAAATTTGACATGGGGCTAGACATATTGTCAATTTCCCAGCTGCCCTAAGTCATGTGACTTGTGCTCTGATAAACGTCAATCATTCTTTACTGCTGTACTGCCAGTTGGAGTGATATCACCCCCCTCCCTTTTCCCCCCCAGCAGCCAAACAAAAGAACAATGGGAAGGTAACTGGATAACAGCTCCCTAACACAAGATAACAGCTGCCTGGTAGATCTAAGAACAACACTTAATAGTAAAAACCCATGTCCCACATTCAGTTACATTGAGAAGGAAAAACAGCAGCCTGCCAGAAAGCATTTCTCTCCTAAAGTGCAGGCACAAGTCACATGACATGGGGCAGCTGGGAAATTGACAAAATGTCTGATTCATTTTGAAAAATTTTTTTTTCCCATGACAGTATCCCTTTAATATTTTGAGGAGTAACTTTTATTGTCAGTATCACATAAAGGTTGACAGCCCTGAACCCTCCAGGTCAACAGTGTTCATTAGTAAAAATGTTGTTGTACTTATAAATGTGTATGTCTCTAATGATTATAAATCATGGCCAATGGCTATATTACATAGACAGCAGTAGATAGACTAGAGCCAATAACCACGGGATGTTAAGATAAAAAAATGTCTTTATTTCCAAGCATCTATAAAAACACAGACAGGCATTCTCCTGAGACTGTTCAACTAAACCATAGCATGTCTAGTCACCTGACGCGTTTCGTGCCTCTCTTTGGCACTTCATCAGAGGTGGAGTCTATTCTTAGCTCTCTGCCTTATATAGTGAATACAATTATAACAATACACCCATTAAAATTAACATATTACACTTATGGTTTGTTTTCAGGCTATATTTTCTCTATGTATCTGTGGGAATGTTTAGTCAAAATTTATACAATAGTCAGAATCCAAATGAACAGATATTATTCTGGTATTTTTAATTCACTTCAATTTAAAGGAAGCATGAGACCTCCCAATCACTATTCAACCCCTGTGGGAGGCGTGTTTTTAATGTGAAAATCCAATATACCTCCCTTTGATCTATCTTTTTCTGCAGATCTCCTCCTCTCACTCCTAGTTTAACTAGTTCTATGCCTTGGAATTTTATTAGGTTGAAGTTACCATTATGATTTAACATAATATGTTTGCTTATAGCTGATACTCTCCTATGGCTATAACTAGTGTGATCCAGGTTATTCAGATTGATGGGTGTGAGATGTTCTCGTACCCGTTCTTTTAAAGGTCGGCAAGTGCGACCCACATATTGTATGCCACACTCACACGTGGCTAAGTAAATGACACATTTAGAGTCACAGTTAATGTAACTACGTATGGGATAATTCTTTCCAGTTACACTGCTCTTAAAACTTTCCTTTATCATTATATGTTTACAAACCTTACATTTCTTTTTGCCACATTTATAACACCCATTTTTGTTTAACCATACATCACTTTCTTTACTAGTTTTTTTATGTGAATATAAACTGGGAGAAACATCACTTGCAATAGTTCTATTACGTTTAAATACATATCTGATATTATTCAGGACCGATTGGTCCAACAATGGATCCATTCTAAGAACGTCCAGTCTTCTTTTAATTATTTTCTTGATCTGATTCGCCTGGCTGCTATAGGGAGTAATAAACAATGTTGACTTTTCATTAAAGTGTCTTTGTGAGTTATTTCTTTTATTTGCCTGCCTATTGCTCAATTTCTTATTTTGGACCCCACTTAGGAGGTCCTGTCTGGAAGTGGCCACCGCTCTCTCATAGGCCTCTTTAATGTCTCTCGTATCATATTTTCTCTCCAGTAGTCTATCCCAAAGTGCCATGGCCTGGTCCTGAAAGGCATCCCAAGTGGTACAAATACGTCTAAGACGCAAAAATTGCCCCACGGGGATGCCTCTCAGGACCGATTTGGGATGACAACTGTCAGCTCTTAAAATTGTATTTCTCATAATAGGTTTCATATATACATCACGTTCAATTTTGTCCTTGGTAGACCATTTGCTCTACAACTTTGATGACACTGATTGCTAACAGGGAAAAAGTGAAACATGCTGAATTAAAGACTGAAATTAATTTACTTCAAGTAGATATGAATAACTTATCAAAAAATAGTGAATTCATGCAAAACTGAATAACAATGAGGATGAAATCATGCAGATTAAACAGCAAAAGTTTAATAGAGATAAAATTGACTTTGATAACGACAATGTTTATACTTGGCACAGGATGAGACCACCACAGCTACCACGATCTGCAATTAAAAAGAGGAACAACACATTTAAAAAGAAGAAATCAGGATCACGCAACACATATTCAGATACTGGATTTAGTAGAGTGTCATTTTCAGACACAGCCAACACCAGCGACGATGACGCCGAATATCCAATGAGAGATGAATCAAGGGTTTTTTTAAATGCCAAACGCAAGAGATTTCTGGACAGTGGGGACCCAGAACTGGGGATGGGGGACAGAGGGGATCAGAGATAAGTATGGAAATGTCTAAGCCTAACAATGTTATAAATCTGTCTTCTAACACTTTAACACCATCACAAATTAGTCTCTTGAATAAGGGTCTAAATTTCTCACCAGATTATAATTTTTCGCTTTTTGACACTATATTAGACTTGAACCGATTCACACGAAAACTCACTTTAAAATGTTTTTTTCACAAACAAACACATAATGTAGATCAAATTTTATTTAATGACACTCTACAATCTGTTTCAGATGGAAATCCTAATTCACATGATAAAAGTGACAATATGACATTTGATGGCTTTAATTTTATTGATGTATGTAACATTGTTGATGTAAACCTAGACAGAAATGTATTTACAGAAGTGACTCCAACTAAAATTGATAAAACCCGGTCCTCATCCTTCTACCCAATCCAACATAGAGGGCAGTATATTGAACTGTTCCAAAAATTAGTTGAACAGGATCTGGAAAAACATAAAACTAATTATGTAAAGAAAAAATACAAAGTTAATTCCAACATTAGTCGAGGGGAAAAAAAAGCATTAAAAGAGCTGTCCCAAAACAAAGAAATTATAATAAAAAATTCGGATAAAGGCGGATCAGTGGTGGTGTTGAATAGACTACAATACTTTGCTGAATGCTCCAGGCAACTAGATGACTGTGAGACATATGAACCGCTATCTAGTGACCCAACCAATGATTACAGAGCTATTTTGGAAACAATATTTGATTTTGGAGTGGGTACAAAGGTATTTACTAAAGATCAACATAATGAAATAATATCTAACAATTCTAAAATACCTATTTTCCATGCACTGCCAAAAGTTCATAAAGGGGTTGAACAGGTCAAAGGGAGACCTATAATCTCTGGAATTGATGGTTTAAACGAGAATCTTTCTCGTATTGTTGACAACATGTTACAACCCATAGTTAAACTGTTGCCATCATATGTGAGAGATACTGGCCATTATTTAAAAATAGTGGAAAAGATTGAGTGGTTAAATGAGTATAGTTGGTTGCCACTAGATGTCACTTCCTTATATACCAGTATACAGCATGAAACAGGGATGAAGGCCATAGAATTTTGGCTACTCTATTCGAATATCTATGACACAGATACACAACAGTTTATCCTGCTCAGTATTGAATATCTCCTAACACATAATTACTTTATGTTTGACGGGGTTTTTTACCTCCAGAGACGGGGCACCGCAATGGTATCAGATCAAGAAAATAATTAAAAGAAGACTGGACGTTCTTAGAATGGATCCATTGTTGGACCAATCGGTCCTGAATAATATCAGATATGTATTTAAACGTAATAGAACTATTGCAAGTGATGTTTCTCCCAGTTTATATTCACATAAAAAAACTAGAAAAGAAAGTGATGTATGGTTAAACAAAAATGGGTGTTATAAATGTGGTAAAAAGAAATGTAAGGTTTGTAAACATATATTGATAAAGGAAAGTTTTAAGAGCAGTGTAACTGGAAAGAATTATCCCATACGTAGTTACATTAACTGTGACTCTAAATGTGTCATTTACTTAGCCACGTGTGAGTGTGGCATACAATATGTGGGTCGCACTTGCCGACCTTTAAAAGAACGGGTATGAGAACATCTTACACCCATCAATCTGAATAACCTGGATCACACTAGTTATAGCCATAGGAGAGTATCAGCTATAAGCAAACATATTATGTTAAATCATAATGGTAACTTCAACCTAATAAAATTCCAAGGCATAGAACTAGTTAAACTAGGAGTGAGAGGAGGAGATCTGCAGAAAAAGATAGATCAAAGGGAGGTATATTGGATTTTCACATTAAAAACACGCCTCCCACAGGGGTTGAATAGTGATTGGGAGGTCTCATGCTTCCTTTAAATTGAAGTGAATTAAAAATACCAGAATAATATCTGTTCATTTGGATTCTGACTATTGTATAAATTTGAAAACAAACCATAAGTGTAATATGTTAATTTTAATGGGTGTATTGTTTTAATTGTGTTCACTATATAAGGCAGAGAGCTAAGAATAGACTCCACCTCTGATGAAGTGCCAAAGAGAGGCACAAAACGCGTCAGGTGACTAGACACGCTATGGTTTAGTTGAACAGTCTCAGGATGCCTGTCTGTGTTTTTATAGATGCTTGGAAATAAAGACATTTTTTTATCTTAACATCCCGTGGTTATTGGCTCTAGTCTATCTACTGCTTTCTTGGATGCTGCCAATTTGCCAGGAGCGGAGTCCGGCTGACTGAGGGCCACCACGAGGACAGATGCGGACCGGTCGCGTGTGAGTAATAAATACATGTAATATTACATAGACAAACCACTGCAACTTAATTGTGATTGGTTTTTAATGTAGTTGTTCTGTATGTAGATAAACCGCACCTCCCACCTTTCCAATGGTATTCCTGCCCCTGTTGTGCAGAACTCTAGAGACGGTCGGCACAAGTCAATACAATGTAGAGAATTTAAGAGAGAATCGCACAGACATCATGTTTGTTGCAGGTGGGGAGCTTACCCCTTTTATTGTGACCACCTGTGCATCAAGTTTTGGGGGGATTAACCCTCCCTTCATCAGGATACAAACACTTGTGCTACCAACATATTTAAAACATATGGGATACATAGAATCCCACCCAATTACCCACTATACACAGGAGTTCAGTGCATTCCAAAGTGAGGCTTGACACACATAGTCCATGCATTGGTATTAAAAGTCAAATTTCAAATCCAAATGAACCATGTTTCCATATTGTCCCTTCAAACCAACTTGGTTAAATCATATTTATCTGTGAAATAGAAACAGAGTGTAAGTGACACAATAAAATATTTATTTACAAAAAGCAAGTTAAGCTAAAATTTTCATTTAAGCCAACCTTTTTCACAGATAATCTCTGTGTAAGAAACTTACCCTGGTGGTCTAGTGGGCAGCGGGGTCCACGCCGCGTCCTTGGCGTGGACGCCCGCTGCGCCGCTCCTATCCTGCCCTTGCCGGCGCCATCTTGGATTACTAGGGCGTGCCTGTGCGCCTCTTAAAGGCGCAGACGCGCTGGCGCGCAACGGCGCGAAATTGCGCACGTTTTGGCGCCAATTGGATCCCTATTTAAGGCCCATTCAGACCTGTAGCCAGTGCCCGTTATAGGATTATATCCTGTGGTTTCCTGAGCTTTTGCTACCTGTTTCTGAATTTGCTATCCTGACTGATTATCCGTGTTTGACCCAGCCTGTTCCTGACTACTCTGCATTCTGTATCCTGACCCTTGCCTGCCTACGACAACTCTTCCTGCTTAACCCCTTGCCTGATCACCCAGTTTGACCCCTTGCCTGTTTGACGATTCTGATATCAGCCTGCCTCGACCCAGCCTGTCTGACCATCCTTCTGCCTTATCCAGTCTGTCTGGTTTTGACCCCTTGCCTGCCTGATGATTCTGTTATCTGCCTGTCCTGATCCGTTCTGTTCCGTTTCCACCTGACGCCTTGTCCTTGACTTTCTGCCCAAAGACTCTTGCTATCCGGTCGTGCCCCTTTGCCAGCCAGAACTCCTCGCCTTGTACCCCTCGTTAAGTCCAGGTGCCACCCAATTAAGCTGAGGGCTCCTCCCGAAGCCCAAAGGTGGTCACACTACTGGTGAAGCCGAGCCGAGACCAGGGTCCTTGGCATTTGTTCTGGTATTGGGTGCCGGCCGTGACACTCTGCCAGTGGGAATAATGAAAGATAGAGATAATGCTTAACATCCCGCTGGTTGTAGTGGTGGGAGAAAAATAACCAAAGATGTCCATAAGGCCCCTTCCCTGTATAACACAGGCTTTAGTTTAACTATCTAAATAAGTAATAAAACATATGAACCAAAAGAAGAAAACAAAAGGGACTTATCTCCACACTACAAAAGCCTGAGAATTATGTGAAAACAAATGATGATAAGTAACCAAAAAATAAATAAAAAGCAATTTTTATTCACCACCATGCCATATTGAGAACAGTGAATTTAAAACCATTTAAAATAAGCAGCGCTGCATATGGGAATGAAGGGATCCCTTCTATCTGGACCAAAAAACCCAAAGCTGGTTATATTAACCAACAAAGAGAAAAATTAACATGCTATCAAAAGTTATTTGATGACAAAATGGTGAGGAAAATTCAGAACAAGGTAGTACATGTAAGTTTTGCAATGCAATGATTCAGTGAAATTCAACTAAAACAGTCCGTCTTGATCCTGAAAGAAAAATTCCAATGTTCTGAGAACACAGCATGTAAATATTCCCCTACTTGATTTGTTCAAACGGATTGGCAGGGAGGCAGGGGTTAAGACCCCTAAGTCTCAAATGTTGGAGGGTCGATAATTGAAGGACTCCAATCCTGGGGTTAATGCTTAATGGACGTGCTGGGGCTTCTATAGGCCGGGGTAAAGAGTTAGCTCGCCTCCAGAGGATTATAACGATTATCCGTCAAGGTGAAAATTTCACCACATATGTTGCCAAAAACAATGTTCGCAAGGTCTACCGCCTATTGCGACGGTTCTGTAGCCCTCATAGAGAATGAAAATATACAGACCGTCTGGCGGGTTGTGCTCGCGAATATGGCCGTATTTCCTTGGAGCGTCTGTGTGTGGATAAAGTCCTTAGCCTCCCCCAGTCACGCCAAAATGCAGTCCAAGAAGGGACCCCCTGCGTCCAGTGCAGCGCCGAACCTCGACAGCTGTTTCGCCACAACGCGTGGCTTTGTCAAGAGGCCGAACGGCGGAAGTGTTGGAGATTTAAAGGTAACGTCACATGACTTCGTAACCTAGCTACGTAAAGATACTTTGTATTCGGCAAAAGTTGTTGTATCCGATTGAATTGTATCCGCGGGTGCTCCAGCCTAAAAATACTTGTTGCCACAATATTCAAACAGTATCCATCTGTATCCTCAGCAAAGTAGATCATTATCATTTCCAATGCCGGTTGTTGGCAATGATAGCAACGATATTAGTGGCTGTATTTGGAGTACTCCTAAGGGAGAGAAGAGGGAAGGAGAAAGGGGGAGGGGGAAGGGAGAGGATAAGGCAAGGGAAAGAGGGAAAAGATATACAATCCAATGTATGATATGCCCATTAGTCAGATGAACATCCATGGCTCTTAGTTAATAAAATTTCATAGGTAGGATATAATATGGCATGGTGATGGTATAATTTAAAAAGATGAATAAATGTATTCAAAGTATAAACAAAAACGAACACAAGGATTAATGAGGGGTCAGATTGAAAGTATAGCCCAATGGCCAAACATATTTTTAGAGCCCCCAAAGTTAAAATAAAGTAATGATAAATCAAAAATAATAATTGAAAAAACAGGAAAAGTCGGCATTAACCGAAATTAGGTATTAATGAAGGCTTGGAAATTCAGATGGCCGTTTAGTCCAAAGTTAGATTTGTAGGTGTTTAATCTAAAGATCCACTTAGTCTCAAGTTGGAGCAATTTTTTATCTAGATCACCACCTCTTATATCCCCATGAAGGCGATCTATGCCTTGGAAAAAGGATCCTGCATATTTCCCATCATGCACACAATAAACATGTTTTGCAATGCTGGACATCAAATTGCAATTTTTTATGTCTCGTAGATGTTCGTATATACGTCTTTTTAATGGTCTTATCGTTTTGCCCACATATTTGCTGCCACAATGACATGTAAACAGATAGACTACATGTGTGGTGGTACAGCTAATATAGTGATACATGTCGAAGGTTGTTGTGCCCCTCCCAAAAGTGGTAGATATTTTCAAATAGCTACATTGTTCACATGTCCCACATCTATAAGTTCCTGGCGTCTTACAGCAAATAGCCTCAGAATGTTTTTGGAAATGGCTATGAGTTAGCATGTCACCAATGCTTGTATTCCGTTTGTAAGTAATAAGTGGATAAGGGGTAACCAAAGGGCCTAGGAAAGAATTTTTTGACAAAATGTTCCAATGTTTTTCAATTATAGATCGAATTTCTTTATCATTCTCACTGAAAGTCATTATCAATCTAGTCTCATGTTGCTTTTGGAATTTTTTCCTAGGTATCCCAGCTTTATGATTTTGGTATAAAAGCTCATCTCTAGGCCAGTACCTCAGACTAAGACGAATCTGTTCCTCAGATGAGTCCTTCAAACATGAGGCCTATAATTTATATCAAAGATTTAAGGCAAGAGGCTATAAGACACGTTGCCTCAACAAAGCTTACCAACATGCTCTCAAACAAAATAGAGATGAGCTTTTATACCAAAATCATAAAGCTGGGATACCTAGGAAAAAATTCCAAAAGCAACATGAGACTAGATTGATAATGACTTTCAGTGAGAATGATAAGGAAATTCGATCTATAATTGAAAAACATTGGAACATTTTGTCAAAAAATTCTTTCCTAGGCCCTTTGGTTACCCCTTATCCACTTATTACTTACAAACGGAATACAAGCATTGGTGACATGCTAACTCATAGCCATTTCCAAAAACATTCTGAGGCTATTTGCTGTAAGACGCCAGGAACTTATAGATGTGGGACATGTGAACAATGTAGCTATTTGAAAATATCTACCACTTTTGGGAGGGGCACAACAACCTTCGACATGTATCACTATATTTGCTGTACCACCACACATGTAGTCTATCTGTTTACATGTCATTGTGGCAGCAAATATGTGGGCAAAACGATAAGACCATTAAAAAGACGTATATACGAACATCTACGAGACATAAAAAATTGCAATTTGATGTCCAGCATTGCAAAACATGTTTATTGTGTGCATGATGGGAAATATGCAGGATCCTTTTTCCAAGGCATAGATCGCCTTCATGGGGATATAAGAGGTGGTGATCTAGATAAAAAATTGCTCCAACTCGAGACTAAGTGGATCTTTAGATTAAACACCTACAAATCTAACTTTGGACTAAACGGCCATCTGAATTTCCAAGCCTTCATTAATACCTAATTTCGGTTAATGCCGACTTTTCCTGTTTTTTCAATTATTATTTTTGATTTATCATTACTTTATTTTAACTTTGGGGGCTCTAAAAATATGTTTGGCCATTGGGCTATACTTTCAATCTGACCCCTCATTAATCCTTGTGGTCCTTTTGTTCGTTTTTGTTTATACTTTGAATACATTTATTCATCTTTTTAAATTATACCATCACCATGCCATATTATATCCTACCTATGAAATTTTATTAACTAAGAGCCATGGATGTTCATCTGACTAATGGGCATATCATACATTGGATTGTATATCTTTTCCCTCTTTCCCTTGCCTTATCCTCTCCCTTCCCCCTCCCCCTTTCTCCTTCCCTCTTCTCTCCCTTAGGAGTACTCCAAATACAGCCACTAATATCGTTGCTATCATTGCCAACAACCGGCATTGGAAATGATAATGATCTACTTTGCTGAGGATACAGATGGATACTGTTTGAATATTGTGGCAACAAGTATTTTTAGGCTGGAGCACCCGCGGATACAATTCAATCGGATACAACAACTTTTGCCGAATACAAAGTATCTTTACGTAGCTAGGTTACGAAGTCATGTGACGTTACCTTTAAATCTCCAACACTTCCGCCGTTCGGCCTCTTGACAAAGCCACGCGTTGTGGCGAAACAGCTGTCGAGGTTCGGCGCTGCACTGGACGCAGGGGGTCCCTTCTTGGACTGCATTTTGGCGTGACTGGGGGAGGCTAAGGACTTTATCCACACACAGACGCTCCAAGGAAATACGGCCATATTCGCGAGCACAACCCGCCAGACGGTCTGTATATTTTCATTCTCTATGAGGGCTACAGAACCGTCGCAATAGGCGGTAGACCTTGCGAACATTGTTTTTGGCAACATATGTGGTGAAATTTTCACCTTGACGGATAATCGTTATAATCCTCTGGAGGCGAGCTAACTCTTTACCCCGGCCTATAGAAGCCCCAGCACGTCCATTAAGCATTAACCCCAGGATTGGAGTCCTTCAATTATCGACCCTCCAACATTTGAGACTTAGGGGTCTTAACCCCTGCCTCCCTGCCAATCCGTTTGAACAAATCAAGTAGGGGAATATTTACATGCTGTGTTCTCAGAACATTGGAATTTTTCTTTCAGGATCAAGACGGACTGTTTTAGTTGAATTTCACTGAATCATTGCATTGCAAAACGTACATGTACTACCTTGTTCTGAATTTTCCTCACCATTTTGTCATCAAATAACATTTGATAGCATGTTAATTTTTCTCTTTGTTCGTTAATATAACCAGCTTTGGGTTTTTTGGTCCAGATAGAAGGGATCCCTTCATTCCCATATGCAGCGCTGCTTATTTTAAATGGTTTTAAATTCACTGTTCTCAATATGGCATGGTGGTGAATAAAAATTGCTTTTTATTTATTTTTTGGTTACTTATCATCATTTGTTTTCACATAATTCTCAGGCTTTTGTAGTGTGGAGATAAGTCCCTTTTGTTTTCTTCTTTTGGTTCATATGCTATTAATTTAGTGGACACTCCAACACCACAAGCCCGTTATTATTTGATTAAGCCTCATCTGAGTTGTTTTTCATATGTAAGTAATAAAACATATACTGATAGCGGTCAGGGGTGTAACCTAATGTTCCCTAACTGACTAAACTCAAATATGCTACCCTTGTGATTCCTTGGCACACATCCAGCCCCTTGCACACATACCACTATGCACAGTAGTGTAAGTCCTTTCAGATAGTCCCCTCTGCAAAACAAGATTTTCTGGTGGCAGGGTCTGCAGTATGCAAGTTACACCACATATTGACACGGGAGCAGAGCTGGGGAAAGAAGCTTAATGTGTCCTTACCAGTACTCCCCTTCCTGCAATATGGGTCACCTGTTGTTACCCTACTGATAATGAATATGTGAGATTCCCTTTGCAAAGAAGTAAAAAGAATATTATTTATAACACGTTTTTATAAACATGAGCAGGTGTATAAAACAATGCCATCTACAACATTTAAAATATTAAAGGAAAACTATACCCCCAAACAATGTAGGTCTCTATAAAAAGATATTGCATACAGCAGCTCATTTGTAAAACCTTGCTTTGTGTAAACAAACCATTTTCATAATAATATACTTTTCTAGTAGAATGTGCCATTGAATAATCCTATTACATTTTAAAAAACAAGGGCCGCCCCCTGGGATCATATAATTCACTGTGCACACAAACACATCAAACAAACTATACTTATTAGGTCACATGAGCCAATTAACAGACAGAGTTGTGTCTTTTGCTTCAACACTTCTTCCTGTTACAGTTAGAGCTGCAGTATTTGTGGTCAGGTGATCTCTGAGACAGCACACAGACCATCAAGAAATGGGGGTTCAAGGCAAGAGATGTAAAAGGGTAATATTTACTGAAATATATATTCCAGTTTGGTAATATTCTTTAATATGCCACTTAATATGATATAAACTATCTTTTGCTTAAGTATTCATTTTGGGGGTATAATTTTCCTTTAACTGAAAAGTTTCCCTTTAAATGGAAAGAGTTTTTCCTTCCCTTCCTTCCTGCAGCATGATTGGAAACACATGCACACACACACACATCAATTAGCTGCAGAAATCAGGGAATGTATATAATAAGGTATGAAAGCTAATCTAATAGGCATTACGATATTCCCAGAATACTTTCAAAGCAAACGTATTAAATCCGCCATAGAATAGAATTTCACAGTATACTTTACATATGTTCATTTTCCTTATAAGGGAAATATTAGCCATTATTGCAAATTCCTTGCGAATAAATATTTCAGTCATCTGTCGAAGGCACATATGTCTGCACTGAACTGCTACTCAATTCACTCCTCACCATATCAGATTTCAGTTTATTAGCTCTCAGAAAATGTAGATTCCATCGAAGATTTGTTAGGTCTTTCTGAACAACGATATAAACATGTATCCAATTTAAGTAATTAGACATAGATCAAATGCCAGAAAATACATCAATAGTTTACATTCCAAGTTGCAAGGATAGAGTATTATTACAAAGTTTTATTTAGTTCAGGCAGACTCCAGGTTTCTTTTTCAAAGAGAAATGTTAATACAAATTGTAAAATGCCCCCAATGAATGCAAAATGAGGGGCGGCTGATTTGGTTAATCAATAATCTGAAGTGGCCATAAGTTCATACATAATGATCTTTGCACTTGCATTCAATTTAAAAATCTTTAAGCTTGTTTAAAGTTTAGCAAATTTGAACGTGAGATATACAGTAAAGAACTCCGTTCCGCCAATTTTTTGCACTTTTTCTACCAAACAAATAGTAGGATAATATCATTAATATTATATTATTAATCAATAACGGGAAACCTGCCACTGAAGGTATGTTTAATATGATACATGAGCCACCCACATACTGATAACACCCCACACACAAACAATACCCCTATGGGTAATAGTATGTGGGCAACCGCCTTCCAGCATCTCGTTCCAATACCTATTGCCAAATAATTAGGTACTTTCTATTTTTAATATTATTTTATTTTAAAGTTAACCGTCAATCCATTTAATTCAGAATGGGTGCAATTACTTTGAGAAAGACAAATTAGCGCAGAAAATGTCATACACCACCAAGATAATCTTCCCTTTTCCAAAGCATCTTGTTAGCTCATTTCCTCACTACTTAGTATCTTCTCAACTAAACATCTTCTCTTTTACATTCATCAAAGGATACCTCCACTGCTCACCAGCCTTGTATTTAGGTCCAGCGTCATCACAAGCTCCTAACTGCACCCCAGCTTGTGGAAGTGATGTCACAATTATGTCATACACATAATTGTGTGTGATGTCACTTTCTCTATGTGTGATGTAATTTCCACCACAAAGTGCCTGGTGACCGCTCCCCCCTTAACTCCGCTGCTAGATAGTTTTTGACAATGGCTGGGGAGATTTTTGTGTAATTTTTCTTAAAATGTTTTCCAAAACATATCAGTTAATAGTGCTACTCCACCAGAATTCTGCACTGAAATCCATTTCTCAAAAGAGCAAACAGATTTTTTTTATATTCAATTTTGAAATCTGACATGGGGCTAGACATTTAGTCAGTTTCCCAGCTGCCCCAGTCATGTGACTTGTGCCTGTTCTTTAGGATGGAATTACTTTCTGGCAGGCTATTTCTTCTACTTAACGTAACTGAATCAGTCTCAGTGAGACTTGGCTTTTACTATTAAGTGCTGTTCTTAGATCTTCCAGGGAGCTGTTATCTTGTGTTAGGGAGCTGCTATCTCGTTACCTTCCCATTGTTCTGTTGTTAGGCTGCTGGGGGGGGGGGGAGAGAGGAGTGATATCACTCCTACTTGCAGTACAGCAGTAAAGAGTGATTGAAGTTTATCAGAGCACAAGTCACATGATTGGAGGCAGCTGGGAAATAGAAAATATGTCTAGCCCCATGTTAGATTTTAAAATTGAATATAACAAAATCTGTTTGCTCTTTTGAGAAATGGATTTCAGTGCAGAATTCTGCTGGAGCAGCACTATTAACTGATGTATTTTGAAAAAAACATGTTTTTCCATGACAGTATCCCTTTAAAAAAATCTATGCCTGCTCATGGGATCTATGAATGTCTGGTTTGACCTGCACTGCTCACCTCTTGGCTTTCTACTTAGCTTTTCTACTAGGTCTGTTCTATGCCCATACAGTATTCAGCATAAATAAACCACCCTGGTCATTTATCCCACTCGGGGGTCAGGGGGAGTCACAAGCTATGCACAGCACAATCCAGAGATGTCCTAGTATCTGCAATTCTGATTAGAATTATTGGCAGCATTCTGGAAATCATCTTAGCAATGTAAGATATTTTTAAAGTTTTCTGGACAACTTTGCATTAACAGTTAAATAGTGGTATGGGATCTGTTATCCAGAATGCTCGGGACCTGGGGTTTTCCAGATAACAGATCTTTCTGTAATTTGGATCTTCATACCTTTAGTCTACAAAAAAAATCATGTAAACCTTAAATAAACTCAATAGGCTGATTTTGCTTCCAATAAGGATTAATTATATCTTCGTTTGGATCAAGTACAAGCTACTGTTTTCCTAAAACAGATAAAAAGGAAATCATTTTTAAAATTTTGGATTATTTGGATAAAATTGAGTCTATGGGAGACAGACTTTCCATAATGCAGAGCTTTCTGTATAACGGATTTCCGGAAATGAAAAGTGTGAGAAGTTTGTTCATAGTGGTTATTTCTATGGCTTCTTTGAAAGCAGGGCAGTAAATACATTTTCACTGGGGCCCAGACAAGAAATGGGAACCTTTGGCTAGAAAAAGCCAAATGTAAACTTCTAACAAGACATAAGAAGATATCCATTAAGAAGTAATGGATATTTTACCATCTATATTAAGGGAATCTAGACAGTAGGTCCTCAGGCATTGTTGAACTGAAGCATAATAACCATAGGTTGCTTTACAGTTAGAGGAGCTGTAGGTGCCCAATAAATATATAAGGCAGTGGTCCCCAACAAGTAGCTCGTGAGCAACATGTTGCTCTCCAACCCCTTAGATGTTGCTCCTCAAAGCCTGAAAGCAGGTGCTTATTTTTCAATTCCTGGCTTGGAGGCAAGTTTTAATTGCGTAAAAACAAGGTTTATGGCCAAACAGAGCCACCTTTAGGCTGCCATTCGACATAGGGAAACTGAATAGGCAATCACATTATTTGGCACACCTCAGGATGTTTTATCATGCTTGAGTTGCTCCCAACTCCTTTTACATGTGAATGTGGCTCACGGGTGAAAAAAGGTTGAGGACCCCTGATATAAGGTTTCCCAAATGAACCCACACCAAGTCTTCTGCATTTCCGTTGCCACTATAAAGCTGACCCTGCTTGTTCTTTGCTGTGCATTACAGAATTGAAACAGGCCCAATAACTGTTACACGGGATCTTTTCTTCTAAAATATTACAGTCTAATAAGCAAATGACAGCAGCCAAGGCTAATTTGTACAGGGAGCATGGCTCAGGCTTCAAATACTTATTTCACTGAGAACTAAAGCAATAAACCTAATGACCATACGGAGCTAGTTAATCGGTTTTCTTAGCAAAGCAAAATGTACATAAACGACGTATGTTATTTACTTGCACTGAATTTGAATTGCACGAGGAATGTCAACTGATGAACAGAAAGAGCCAGATGTCAGACCCATTACATCTTTTATGCTCCGCATATAATAGATTGTGCAGAATGAACACATCAGGTATCAAAACCAGATACAACTGAGAACAAATAAGCATATCATATTAGAGCAAGGCAGAAAATATGTATGTTTTTTGTTTTAATAAAAAATATTTTATATGGTACTTCATTGTAAAATATACTGGCACCCAGGCACTTGCTTTCTAAACGG
This sequence comes from Xenopus petersii, assembly GCA_038501925.1. NCBI lineage: Eukaryota > Metazoa > Chordata > Amphibia > Anura > Pipidae > Xenopus > Xenopus petersii. The sequence continues at coordinate 32,607,669 of CM076689.1, read as the reverse complement.
AGTGCAAACTTTTGGCTGTTATATACTGTATATATTTTTATATACACATGTATATTATAATATCTAAAATCAATACAAATATTAAGATCCCACGCTGGCACTGCACCACAATTTTAAAAACAAATGGGTGCTGCATAATGAGAGTTTGCAAAATCCATAAGAGGAAATATCTGGGCTGGGAGAAACTATACAGTTATTACAGGTGCTGCACCCTGCACAGCCATCATGGTGCCAGCATCAGAGAACAGGACGGCAATAAACAAACAGCATAAAAGTTTTATAAAAGACAAGATCAGAGGAAAAATGGAACAATATAAAAACACAAGGATTGACATAAGCTACAGGAAGGGAAGAAAGAACAAACAAAGATTAAAATAATATGACTAGAGATTGGACTGGACCCAAGAGAAACAAATCAGAACTGTGCAGGGAAACGAGGATAAAAAGAATTATCTTATAGAAATGTTTATAAAGGAAAGTGGTGGTTCTAAGTAATTAGTGAAACATTGTGTACCAATCAGGGCTTAAGTAGCCAAAGCAAGAAAGCCTTACTTCCTGGCACATAACACACATGCACCTGCATGTAAAGATAGGCAATAAGAACTGAAGGAAACTAAAGTTTTAGTAAAGTAAATTTGTAGTAAAGTACAGAGGTAGAAAGTTAAAATAATATTTATATCAGAAAAAATATATAGCGATTCGGGCTGGACACAACCAAATATTTTAATAGGGTTACGGAATCTGGACCAAAGCCTTGTGAATTCTGGAAAAATGTAGAATTCAGGAAAGAAAATAGCAGTTTCCTGCATAGAACTCAGGGAAAAAATGCCGTCAATTCCAGGAAACCATCAAATTTGAGTGCTACTGTAATCACATTTCATAAGCTGCTGTCAAATTGGAATATATGGTTTCTCAATGGCTTCTTCAGTGCAAGTTTACAAATAAGTAAATACTGTACAATAATGTCTTCACATATAGTATTCAAAATAACTATCCTATATTTAATTTCTTCAGAATGTGTGCGTAGCCTCATTTAAGAGAACGGATGCAATTCTGTGATGCTTGAGTGGCCTCCTTGCTCATATATGTACTGTGTGTATATATATATATATATATATATATATATATATATATATATATATATATATATATATATATATATATATATATATATATATATATATATATATATAATACACAAAAGCAATGAATATCTTGTAAATGATATCCTTATAAATTTTGAGTACTGATGTCATCAGTTATAAACAGTGAGTTCTGATTTAATTTCTGTCACATGACTCACTGAAACTTATGTATTATAATAAATAAAGAACCCCAGTTGCAAAATATGAGGATATTAGAAGTAACCTCGGAGTTCCATGACCTGTATAAAAGCACTCGGCCTTTGGCCTCGTACTTTTATATGGTCATGAAACTCCTCGGTAACTTATAATATCCTTATATTTTACAATAGGGGGTACTTTATTCACTATATATACTATTTTACTGAAATATTGAGAGAGAAAGAGTGTATGAAAAACTGCATTATATCTTATGTCTGTGAAATGGTTGCCACCTGTCAGGATTTGAACTGGTTTTCCCGGTTTTCAGAAGGGCTGCCCGGCTCAAAACAGTCTGCCCGGTTTTCCAAACAAGGAAAACCAAGCAGGATTTCCCTTGATTGACATAGTGATCAGCCAATCCCTGACCCTAATGGTAACCTTTTCATTGTTCCTCTTCACTTCCTGCTGCTCCAATCATGCATTCTTTCCACCATTCTTTCTAGAAATTCTTCACCAGTATTGGTCTGACACCCCCCCCCCAACTGTCTAGGTATTCGGGCACTGTAGTTGAAATCGACCCATACTGTTTGACCTAATCTGTGAATGTATGGCCAGCTTTAGTTTCAAAAGACTTTGCTCAATAAACAGAACATATTTTTGTGAAACTGTGGCCTCTGGGGGCACTGTTTCTTTGGCATTAAAGCACCTTAACCCTAATAGACTATCATTTAAATAATAAAAAGAACGCAGAAGACTAACTAAGCGTTTCATGTCAGAAGCAAGCAGTAAATATATTATTAGCAGTCATACCATGTAACATATTGTATACGTTTTTCCCCTTCTGCCAGTGCCTAGCGATTGGTAAAACTATCTGCAACAGGGATTGAGGAGAAAAAGAAACGCTGCATATCATTAGCTTGTGAAAAGAATGAAGAAATGTGCTGAGACAAAAGCTGATTCATGAATTATGCAGAAGAGCAATGCAATGTTAGTGGGGTATGTAGGCTGCCCACATTCTCAAGCTCTATCGTACAGGAAATTCATTAGGGAACCAACTGTGGTGCATACCATTGCTCTGCAGAACACTAACGTCTCTGTAGTATTGTTAATGCTTGAGAATAGCTGACAGTCAGTCTCACTAATTGCCAATTGGTTTCTAAAAAAAAAAAAAAAAAAGGAAACTAATTAGCCCTGGATACAAACTATTTCTCCCCCATGGCAGCAACAGACTTCTGACTTGTTTGCTAGATAAAGTATTATTTAAAGCAGGGATCAGCAACCTTTTGAACCTGTGAGCAACATTTAGAAGTAAAAGGAGCTGAGGAGCAACACAAGCATGAAAATTTTTCTTGGGGTGCAAAATAAGTGCTGTGATTGGCCATTTGGCAGCCCCTATGTGGATTGTCATCTACATTGATGCTTTGTTTGGCAGTGCACCAGATTTGTATACAACTAAAACTCGCCTCCAAGTCTGGAATTCAAAAATAAGCTCCTGATTTGAGGCCACTGGGAGCAACATCCAAGGGTTTGGAGAGCAACATGTTGCTCACGAGCCACTGGTTGGGGATCACGGATTTAAAGGAAACAACTTTTGAATCTCCTAGAAATTTCAGATTCACCATGAATGTTGGTTGGCAGTGCCAAATGATATCTTCTTCAACAACTTAAAAAATCCCTTTTGTGCTGCTACCTGTTCAGGTTTCCTTTGCATCAACTCAGGGCTAAAGATATATAAAACCAGTGGCGTAACTAGAGTGTGCTCAGTCCCCCTGTTAAAAAATCTTCAGAAATACAAATCCAAATTCAGGGTTCCCCACCACCAACCTATATGTGGAAAATGAACAAAATGACACTTCACTCTGTGCACTCAGCCCCAATAATAAAAAAGAAAATAGAGGAATACTTTAGCCTAAATGATACTAATGCAACATCCAAAACCACACTTTGGAATGCCCATAAGGCATTCGTTAGAGGAGTCTTTATACAGTAAAGCTCTATCCTTAAAAAAAAGAAAAAAGAAAAAACAGATGGAATTCTAGGGGAGATTAAGACATTAGAAAAGGAAGTGTACACTAACAAAAAAACATCTATGATCCCACAACTAGAAGAGAAGAGAAAAGAACTTAGTGAATTAATGTTCCAACAATATGATAAGTGGCAATCCATACTAAAAGAAAACTGGTATGTTGATAGAGACAAAGCAGGCAAAATTATGGCACGTAAGATAAAGGGCCACAGGATAGCTTGCAGAATCTATAAACTTAAACACCCTAGATCTGGTCAAATGGTACACCATCCAACAGAGATAGTGAATGCACTGGCAAATTATTATGAGTCCTTATACAACTTGAAACAACAGCCAGATACCCACCAACCCACCCAAAAAGAGATAGATAGTTATCTAGAAAATATAACACTACCATTCCTAGATGACTTTGAACAAAAGCAAATCAATATCCCCTTTCAGAAAAATGAGGTAGAAGTAGCAATTAAGACTTTGAAGAGAGACAAGGCCCCAGGCATAGATGGATTTTTGAATGATTACTACATCAAGCATAGAAGCATATTAATCAAACCGTTAACAGAGATGTTCAACGAAGTTGTTAAAGTAGGTAAATTTCCCCAAGAATCTCTGTCAGCAATTATCTCAGTAATCCCCAAAGAAGACAAAGACTTAAGTGATCCAAGCAGTTACCGGCCCATCTCCCTATTGAACATAGATCTTAAAATATACGCCAAAATCATAGCCAACAGACTAGCCCCATTAATTCCCCAATTAGTAAATATTGATCAAGTAGGATTCGTTAAAGGTAGGATGACTAGTGATGCTACTAGAAAGGTGCTAGCACTTTTGCATGAATTAGGCCTCAGTCGAGGGCCTTCTCTGTTTGTCTCTTTGGACGCAGAGAAGGCATTTGACAGGGTCAATTGGACATATTTGTCTACTGTCTTACGAAAATTTGGGTGTTCTGGTTACCTGCATAAGGCCATAATGGCACTATATACTGAACCATCAGCTAGGGTACTATCTTCAGGTTCTTTATCCAGTCCCTTTACAATTACGAATGGCACACGCCAAGGTTGCCCTTTGTCCCCTCTGATTTTTATATTGACATTGGAACCTTTAGCACAGAGAATCAGGGATAACAACCTGATACATGGAGTTAAGCTTGGTGATCTGGAAGTTAAATTAGGCTTATACGCCGATGATATTCTATTATATTTACAAAATCCCACAATCTCACTCCCAAATTTAGAATTAGAACTTAATAATTTCTCCAAAATATCTTACTATAAATTAAACAAAAATAAAACAATGGTTTTACCTTGTAATCTAGACTCAAAAACAATTACCTCCCTTAAAAATATATGTTCTTATTCCTGGTCAGAAAAATCAATTAAATATTTAGGCATATACATTACCCCCTCCATATCACAAATATACAAGGAAAATTTTGAACCGTGGATCTCTAGGTTGAAAACACAGTTGGAAGCACTTACAAAGATGGAATTTTCGTGGTTGGGAAGAGTGGCAGCGTTCAAAATGATGATCCTCCCCAAATTATTATATCTATTTAGGAATCTCCCCATCAAAGTACCCCCAAGATTTTTTCCCCCATTACAAAATTTACTTAACAAATTTGTTCTTTTTAACAAGGCCCCTAGGTTTTCTTACAAAGTTCTGACACTACATGCCTCTAATCTGGGTTTTGGAGTACCAAACCTAGAACTATATTACAAAGCTACAGTCCTGGAACAGTCCAGAGGGATTTGGACAGGTGAGTTGAGCAAACAGTGGATTGAGTTGGAGCAGAGACACAACCCTAGTGTTCCTTATAAGAATCTACTAGAAACAAAACTAACATGGAAGACTAATACTAAAGTTTCAAATACAGTAATAGCTAATACTATAAAAACATGGCAAGAATTAGTTAAGAAGTGCTCAGATGAACCACTGGCATCTGAAGTCTCGCTTCCTTTAAACAACTTAATGTATGTAATGAAAAAAGTCTCTTTAGATAACTGGACTGAACTGGGACTTAGCTCAGTTGATAAATTATTCCAGGACTCGGAGCTTAGGCCTTTTGATGAACTTGTTCAGCAATATGGTCTACCTAGTTCAGATGTACATAAATACAACAAAATCCAAAAATACTTTAAAACGCACAATCCTATATCAATTAAACTTCCCCCTCAGATAAAAAAGTTATTATCACCTGAGAATTCACACCTGAAAGGTACTGCTCTCTTTTACCGAACATTACTAAATAATCAAAAAGGAATACCCCATAAGCAATTAGATAGATGGCAGGAATATCTTAAAGAAGATATAACACAAGAGGATTGGGAACTTGCTATGAGGACATTAAAAAGGTCGTCCCGCTGTGTCTCTCACCATGAGAATCTGCTTAAAATGTTATGGAGGTGGTATATGACCCCAGACAAGATCACCAGGTTTGACCCCAGTGCTTCCCCACTATGCTGGAGAGACTGTGGTATGGAAGGAACACTGGAACATGTGTTTTGGGAGTGTCCTAAGATTCAGGACATGTGGAAGGAAGTGGAGAACATACTAAAAAGACTTCCAGTTAACCTATCTCATATTCCTCCTCACATGGCTTTGTTACACCTGAAAGTCATTGACTTACCACCAAGAGAAAGAATTATTCATAACCATGTTTATGTCTCCACTAGAATCCTATTAGCAGAAAATTGGAAACTGAATTATATCCCAAATATTGAGGAGATAATAAAAAGGGTAGAATTTAATCTTTCTGCAGAAAAGGCGTGGGCAACAAAAATTGGATCTCTAGATTCATTTATGGCTAAAATTAGAATGTGGTCATTGGTTTATCCTAACACAAAATTATTCATAGATTAAATTGGTTAGTTGTTCTATCTATTATCCTCTTACATATGTATGCATGTATATTCGCCGACTCTGGATGATACTGCTAGAAAGAAGAAGATACTTTCTCACAATGGTTGTGTTGTAAGTTACTAATGCAACAAATATGGTTTACAGCAAATTAAGTGTAGTTTTAGTGTAGTTTAGTTGTAGATGTAGTCCTTTTTTTTTTTTTGTACTGCATGTCACTTTGGGTAATTCACAAAGTAAGTATAAGAAAAAGCTCTGGTTCACTTAAGACTTAAATTTATTTCTCTGGAACACTTTATATAAGGATTGATACAAAGAAGGTGATACCGGAAATAGAGTAAAATGTACTCTGAGATGATACTTTAGCTTAAAGATTATTACAATGTTTCATTTTTGATTATTATATTCTACTTGGACTTCTCAGTTTTTATGGTTCGAAAAGGCCTGCAAAGAGACAATTTGCTTTATATAAACCTAGGCCTAGTTTCTATCTTTATACAAGAAATACTGTATCTTTAACTATGTTATGTTAAAATGCCGTATATGTTATTAAGCATTTAACTAAACAAGGCTATGTACATTATATATATATTGACTTTTATGCAAAGTCTGTGTTGTAAAATTTAAAAATTGCCCAATAAAAAACATTGAATTAAAAAAATCTTCAGAGGGGCCCAGCGCGCTACAATCCCCATCTTCCCGTCCACTTCCGGCCCCGACTCCACCCACTCTCTGCTCAAACTACGCCTACTCCCCACCGACCCCTCCCACTCTCTGCCCTGTACTAAACTGTGAGAACTTTTTGTTACTGAATTGAATCTGGCCCATTGTTTGAAAAGTGACCCTAATAAAGGATGTTGTATAACCAGAACTGCAAAATCAGAATTAAATCAAACCCAAAGTGCCAATCTACCTCCTCTTTCACAGCTCTAGGTAGCCCTAAAATAGCCTCTCCCATGGTTTGGGTATGTCTGCAACTAGCATATTTTAAAGTAAAACCCCATAGAATACCCTTGGCTGCAATGAACTTTTCCTCTAAATATTTACTCAGAACTAGCAAATCTAGCCACGAAAATCAAGCTGGAACGAAAAACTATTGCATAAACTACGAGCTGTCAACATGTTGTACTAATCTAGCATTTAAACACCACGTGTAAGTCACAGCCATGCCAATTCTTCCATTTTGGCTTCAGTTGTACTGATTTCCTGCAGTGTTTCCAAAATCCTATTAGAACTTTTAAGCAGCTACACAATGTCAGCAGCACACAGCATGAGAATGGAGAAGCTTTGACAATATATAGGAGCCAATATGCTGGGAAATACAGATCCTTTAGTTAGTTGCAGAAATGTCCTTCTGGGAATGGGAATAAGAAGGAGAATGGAGCCCCTGCTCTGTGTAGGCCTGGAGCTTCAACCCAGACTGCAGGAATGGATCCCACACCTGGTGCACTGACTGAAGTCTATGAGATGACCTGAGCAGTTGCCATAGCCTGTATAGAGGAGTTGTCTGGGGTAAGAGTAATCCATAGTATGAGCAGAAACATATGATTTTCACACCATACTGAGGATTAAAAAAGGACATATCTTGTTTAGTGCATGGTATATGTTCTTTTAGGCATTAAGGAATTGAGTGGATGGAGAACCCAGTCTGCAGGCCCTTTAGGATGACATCTTTCATAGGTAAATACTTGCTTACAGTTTGGCTATACCCTGAATATACTGTAGTTAGGGGACTGTTAAAACATAATGTTGGACCAGAACGAGAAGCATGAATGCCTCGGCTCTAAGTAAAAGTACAGGGACTAGTGCTGGTAATACAAAAGAAACAACATGATGTAACATAAGCAGGACTGCTGTTAAGGACCCAGTTGAAGCGGAGGGCCAAAGCTGCAGGACTTATCAACAATAGGGCTTTGAGCAGATCAGGATTGAATGGATCAGGAGCATATCCATGTTGTCATATGGGACCCCAAAATCCTTATACATTTGTATTCGCCTTTCCTCAAGGTAAAACTCATATTGTAACTACTCTTAACATTCTATGTAGTTTGCGAGAAATGCATTGGAAGTCATAGAGATGTTTTTTGCTGTAATCCAAGATTTATTTATTATGCTGGTTTTGAGCTGCTAATTGCACATTACATGTTATGAGGTTTATTTCCTGAAGGATAAGGGAAAACCCATTACTTAAGGGGTGGCAATATGTTAGGCCCCAGTAAATATAATCACTTAGGGGCAGTGTAAAAAAAAGTAACAGTGTTACACCACCTTGTTCATTATCTGTCTCTGTTGTCCCTCGGCAGATTCAGGGGCAGAATTATGAACTTTTGAAGTCCATGTTCCTGCAAAACGATTGCAGAAAATGTGAAACAAAATGAAACAAATTGCTTAGGTTTGCTTGCATACTGGTTTTGAAAAAAAAAATTAGATTGCAAGCTTTTTATTTGTGGTGAAACCCCACTGGTGTAAAAAAAACGACAACTTTTATTACTTCCCCTTCCTACAGATTTTATTACACTATCCAAAGCATTCCCATTAGTAAAACATGGGTATCTACATAATAAAGATAAGAATGAAGACACTAAAGGGCACATTTACTAAGCTCGAGTGAAGAATTAGAATAAAAAATTTTTTGGCTACTTCGACCATAGAATTGGCTACTTCGACTTTCGACTACGATTTTGAATCGAACAATTCAAACTAAAAATCTTCGACTATTCGACCATTCAATAGTCGAAGTACTGTCTCTTTAAAAAAAACTTCGACCACCTACTTCGCCACCTAAAACTTACCAAGCACCAATGTTAGCCTATGGGGAAGGTCGCCATAGGCTTTCCTAGCAATTTCTGATCGAAGGAAAATCGTTAAAACTTACCAAGCACCAATGTTAGCCTATGGGGAAGGTCGCCATAGGCTTTCCTAGCAATTTCTGATCGAAGGAAAATCGTTCAATCGATGGATTAAAATCCTTTGAATCATTAGATTTGAAGGATTTAATCATTCGATTGAATTGCAGTAAATCCTTCGACTTCGATATTCGAAGTCAAAGGATTTAACTTCGATGGTCGAATATCGAGGGTTAATTAACCCTCGATATTCGACCAATAGTAAATGTGCCCCTAACATTTATACATCATTTCAAAAAGAGATGTGAGGACCTCCAATAGTAAAGAAACAATCAGTTAAAAAAATTTATATAATGTATTAGGACATGAAAAAAACCTAACGCGTTTCGTGCCTGTTGGGGCACTTACTCATAGGCTGTGAGTAAGTGCCCCAACAGGCACGAAATGCGTTAGGTTTTTTCATGTCCTAATAAATGTTTTCAATTTTTTAACTGATTGTTTCTTAACTTTTGGAGGTCCTCACATCTCTTTTTGAAATGTTGTTCTGAACTTGCACCCTGGGACTGGGGTGAACTGTCAGTAAAACCTCTTTAGGTTTATTGAATATTTGACTTTGAACTCATTCATTATTTATTCTTGAGTAGTACTGTATATATGTTTTTGTATGGCATTGGTACAAACCCTGCCACTACTAACGTTTATACTGCAATAAATAAGCATCTACAACCTGAAAATAAATACAACTCATTGTCTTTAGGAAGAACCACTTTCAAGAAAGAATTACTTTAGCTGATAATAAAGGCTGCAGCTGCAAAGACTTAAAGACCGACTCAGAGACAAGTGGAAATATTTGAAGATCAAATATATGAAACATTGCTAGTGATGCGCAAATCTGTCCCATAAAAAAATTCCGAAACGCACCAAAGTCAATAGGCATCAAAATTCTTTTTAAGCGCAACAAATATTTACGCACGCGACAATTTTTCCTCACTTCAAATGCATTAAAGTCAATGGCCATTTTTCTTATGGCAACTTTTTTTGTCTTGGTGAGATTTTTACTCCCTAATTATTGCGGCAGTTTCGCAAAAAAAAAAAAAAAGTGCAGAATTTCAAAGCGAATCCATGTCTGGCAAAAAAAATGTGCTCATCACTAAACATTACATATCTGCCAACAGTGGCATGAATGGGTTTTGCCTTCAATCGTAGATGCAATGAAGGCTGCTCTGTAAGGTCATCCGTATTCCTCATTTTATTGACAAAGTTCATTTCATAACAAATCCTCTTATTGATCCACTCGACATCTGTACTGAAATAGCAGTTCCAATCAATATGTCAGGGTCACTTGGTCTTGGGAACAGAAATAAGGGCTTAGGAGGGAGCTTGAGCCTGGAGAACAGGCCAAAGCCCAATAATTTGGTATCCAGAGGGTTAAACTTACTGTCAGAAAACAAAAAATAGAGATAGCAGGAATACACCTAAAAAACTTTCTTATAATAGACTCCTATGGGATAGCATCACAAAGGGATAAAGCAGAACTGCACATAACCTTTGAATGGAAATAAGGACTACATATTTATCAAAATCTGAAAAGTTCTCACTTTTTTTTGAAAACGACTCCAACCAAATTCGCACAGACTTCCCCCCTATTTATCAATACATTTTCACCATTTTTTCGTGTGTAAAAATTCACAATACAATCGTAAAAAAAAAAAATCTGAAACCTACAATTTTTTTCCAGTTTGTGCTCATGATTTTTTCTTAAAATCACCGAAAGCTACGTTTTTTTTCAGAAACCCAGCGCTACTCAGAAAATCTTCTGATTGTTAACAGGACATCTGCTATTGACTATTACATGTTCTCAGCAGGTCTGAGTTGGACTACTTTTTTCATCAGACTTTTAACACCATCAGACTTTAATAAATCTCGGAAAATTTTATTTTTCCATTTAAAAAATTCAGACCTGAATAAATAACCCCCTTTAACTATTTTTATAATACAGTAAAATGATGTTGACCCTTTGTTGCCCTAATATACCACTTTTTAAATAATCTTCCTTGACAGCATCAGCAGTCCAAAAATGAGTATATGTAATCTTGGCACTTGCCCAAAAGATTTTATAGCCTAGCAACACAATAATGTTATTTTCTTGGGACATATATATTAAAGGGTGAAAGTTAAAATTTGACAAACCTACACCAAAATGAAAAAGTTGCCATGACATTGCACAAGCATGCCAAATTTTGCATATCAACTTCACATTGACACATGTTCTCTAAGCAAAACTTAACAATGCTCCAATTTATAGAGTGTGCAATGACAAATTTTCTCCAAAAGTAATTTTGCCAGGTTCAGGCTGTCAGAATATTGTAATAAAAATACAGCAGCCAGCCTTTAGTAAATTTGCCCCCTAGTGTTCTTCAAACAGTCCATGCTTTATACCTGCCCTTGGAAATCCTTTAACTGACCCTACATCACATTATCATTGCTTTCTCCACCTATGCCTGTACAGAAATTAAAACCATGATTTACTCTATGTTAAAATACAGGTATGGATCTGTTATCCAGAAAACCATTATCCAGAAAGTTTCTATAGACACAATAAGTAAATAATTCTAATATTTACAATGATTTCTGTTTTCTCTGTAATAATAAAACAGTAGCTCGTACTTGATGGTAACTAAGCTGCATGAATCCATATTGGTGGCAAAACAATGCTACTGGATTTATTTCACGTTTACATGATCAGATTTATTTTTACGTTTCTCAGATTTAAGATATAGGGATCGAAATGATGGGAAAAGCCCTTATGTGGAAAACCTCAGGTCCCTAGTGTTTTTATAATAGATCCAATACCTGTTTAACTTTTAGATTAGCTCTCTCTTTGTACAGACTACTGACAAACTCATGGAGATATTTCTTATTTTGTTAGGCAATATACTGTATAACATAAACTGCAAACCACACGCTGAATAATTTACCAGTGCATTACTCTCCTGTAGACATTCACCAGTGGAAAGAGACACTCGGAAACTCTTTGGGCAACCTCTGCACTTGGTTTATTTATGGTTTCCAGCTACGTGGTTTGCTTTAATATAGAGTAGGGCTTTCCAACTGCATGCCCAGAGACTGGATGTAGTCTTCCAAGGTAGTTTTACAGCCCAAGTGTTCTTAAGAGTGCCACAGACTTCTTTGTATGGCATCAGCATTTTAATATAATTCAGCCATCAAACTTGTAATCTGGCCACTGTTTGTAAAATGTTGCACAGCTCTGATATGAGAACACAATAGTTATAGCAATATAAACGTCTCATTTGCTTTATGCACAACTGCTGCCATACCTGTGACTGCCCTGGTGCTGGGCTTATTTATTTATAGCAGGCAATTTAGCCCCAATGCAGTAATCATCCACTGCATTGGTTCAGGTTATTGTCCGTCTGGCATTGCCCGGAGATGCCTTTTGCTGTGAATCAGGTAATCAAAATTCACCTCTTGGTTGCAGGAAATAACTTTAAACGGAATGTATTACATGAGGCACATGTTAGGATGCATCACTTCTGATGATTAATCCTTGAAAAAAGTCTATATATGTCTATATCTTCCCTAACTATCGAGTCATGTTCTCTTCTCTTCAGCGTATGATTAGCTCAAGATTTCACAGACGAATAATCAGCAACACCAAACATTTATATTATTTATTGAAATTAAGGGCTGTGGCAAATGGGGCATTCTCTAGTCCTGAAACAGTCCTTGACATCTCCTGTTTTTTTGCAGTTCGTGTTGAACCAATATAACATATTTACATTTGTGTGTTCCTGGATAACAACATCAGCCAGGTAAAGTTAGCTGCATTATCAAGCAGGATAGATTTTCCATTTATCCATGTGAGTCAGTAGGGGGGGGGAGACATAAGCTATTTTTACTCTGCTCACATCCTGTAAGAGACATGGAGACATTAAGCATATTGTGAGGCAAGCATTAATCTTAGCAAAAAATAGAAACTGCAAACATATGAGCCAAGTTATTTCAGAGGTCCGCAGGAATATATGCCAGAACGATACAACCCTATAAACTAAATCAGCAAAATAATACTTGGCCTTCACCTGTTTCTGAAAACAAAGGCATTATCCTCCCAGCTGCAGAATATGCGTAAATAGGGGCACTGACTTCTACAACCAATCCAAAACGTTTTTAAAGGGAACCCCGCCACCCAAAAAAATTAACCAAAATTTTATCACATTAGTCAAGCAATTTTAATTGCACTATAGGAATTATTTAAATCTTGTTTCCTTCAGTCTGGGAATTCATAATTATAGCAAAAACAAGCAGGCAGGAACCATTTTGTGGACACTGTTATTAAGACAAGCCTTGCATCATCTCAGAATCTTGTTTCTGAATGGGGGACCTGATGTCCATCCCCATGCACTGGTTACACAATTAAATGGTTAAGAGAGAGGGGGAATGTGGGGAGAGCAGTGACATCTAGGAAGTGCTGAATGAAAAGTGAAAGTAATTGTGTGCCCTGCATGGCATAGAGGAGGGGCAGACAATATTTGATTGACAGCTGAGATGTTTAAATGAGCTTACAACAGCTATGAATGCTTTAATAAAAACTAGAAATTGGATTTCATGTTTCATTTGAAAAGGACTTTTATTGTACAGCTTTTTGTGTCTGCATGACAGGTCCACTTTAAAACCCGTATTTGCATAATGAAGGAAGATGCAATTATTAAATGCACGTTAAAAACACTGAATATGTGTAACGTGGTAAGTCATTTAAAAACCTTAGGCTACTTCCAGAGAATTTCCACCCCCATCTTGAATCACACCATATTAGACTCCTAATACTAAATCAAATATTTGTGTAGCAGCCACTCAGATAAGGCTGTCTTTTTTTTATGTCACATAGAAGCAGCCTTACTCATTTCTTGTTACAAACACTGGGAGCCTTATTTATCAAAATCCAAATATTATTTCGATGAAAAAAAGTTAACTAAACTAGAATCCACAATTGGGCCTTATTTATTATTAAAAAGCATGATTTAATCGGATCGGGTATATACTCGATAAAATTGAGTGAAAGTCCGAATTGCTCAATTTTTTTTAAAGGCTTTTTCCTGAAAAAAAAATCTTTTGGATTTTTGTCCAAAAAGCCCAAAAAACCAACGCAGATCACAGAAACTTCCAAATAGGAAAGGGACCTCTTTGATTGACTTATATACAACCTAGGCAAGTCTGAGATGGAGACTTTTCGAATTCTGACTTTTTCCATCCTATAAAAAACTTCAAGCTTTTTTTTCTACTAAAAATTTGGATTATATTGTAAAAAACACCTTGAATTTTTTTCAGTCACAGCCGATGACTAAAGGGACCATTTACTAACAATAGAATCGTGATTTTTTTTCCACGAATCATAAAAAAATACTGGTTTTCCTATACCTATTTTCCGATTTCTAAAAAGCTCTGAAAATTCATAATTAATCAAGTACAAAAACCATAAAAGCCTTTAATGCCAAACTTTACAAAGTAAAAGTTGTCGGGTGGGGTGAAGATTGCCTTATTTCTTAAAGAACTAGGTGGGGTGAAATTAGGGGAGTATCAGTTTACTCTGCTATGATCTGGCCAAGCTTGAAGGTCTGTTAGAAGTAGTGTCACACCCCCAATCCAATCAAAACATTTTTTTTACACAATTTCACATAGAATTTATTGTGACTTTCAATTTCTCTGCCACTGAAGGAACACAGTGGCGTATATTTAATTGATCTCAACATACATAAGTGTGTCTGGGCTGTGAAACACATAACTGTATCTGTAATAATGTAAACAGCATATTGTTGCACCCCATATCTGGCACTTATCCCAAAGGCTAAAATATATGGTAATGTATTAAGTGAAATATTTATTGGTGTGCATTACATACTTAACCTCCTGTTCTAAACATACAATTAAATATTACAATTACAACAACAATTATATATTACAACATACAAATATATATTACAAACCAACAGTGGTGCACACCAGGAAATATGGCTGGAGTTACAAAAGTGGTGGCTATTGGCAATACAGGCTAGGCTCATATATATATATATATATATATATATACATACATACATACACACACACACACACGCACACATACATATATATATACATACATATATATATACACACACACACATATATATATATATATATATATACATACACACACACATATATATATATATATATATATATATATATATATATATATATATATATATATATATATATATATATATATATATAAATATATGTCTCTGTCTTAAATATATTGATAATGGGTTGAGTGCAGAGGACTCTTGTATTTGTCTATATGTATTTTGTGGTCACACCCTCATTGCACCCCCGCCTAATGGTTTTAAAAAATAGTGGTGAGCACAACTTTCCCTTGTTTGATATATATATATATATATATATATATATATATATATATATAAACACGTGTAGAGGTGTAAGTTGCCTGGGTGCAAATAAAGCCCAAAAAAATAAGTATATACCAGAAGGAGGTTTGCACTCACAGGTCTTGCAAAGAAATAACGATGTTTATTAGTCAAAAATAAGAACTAACGTTTTGGCTAGCACTCTAGCCACTTGAAGAAAAACTAGAGTGCTAGCTAGAGATGTTGGTACAAATGCTTGAAGTGGCCACTTTTTATTACAAATGTCCAAGGAACCTTAATAAAGACAAAAGAGATCTGATAATGCCCTAGACATAAGTCCGCTGCAAAAAGAATGTTCCATGGCCCTCAAATGTCTGTGGAAAATGTTAACCCAAAAAAGTTCAAGTACAAGCCTTTTGCAGGCAATCCTGCTTAAAAAAAGTAAAAGTCGCTGGCGTTTTTCAACTTTAGTGCATTTTCAGCAGACAGAATATGATGTAAGTGACATAAGATTGAGGAAGATCTAACTTCATTTTAGCAGTTCGCCTGGTCTGAGGTGGCAAAGTCAACTATGGTGGAGCAACGACCATTCGCCTGAGCGAAAAGTCGACTGGCAATAGAGTGCGAATGAGCGCTAGCGACGGTCTCTTTGCTAGTAAATCTGCCCCTTTGGGTTTTTCTATTGTGCAGGGGAAATATATTAATAACAACTGTGCTTCACATGATATGGGGCTTTGGTATTTTATGACTGAATTCTTTTACAGGGTGTATTTATTCAAACTGTTAAACATATGGGAAAGTATCAATTGTATTTATTTCAATACACAGTATAACCCCCATTTTATGTTTTTTCAAAGGACCAAAAAAAAAGTAAAATCAGGGAAATGTATTATGCAGTTTAAAATGAGGGAAAACGAATTCTTTGCATGCAAAATTGAGGTCTGAGTGTATGTAACATTATACTATTCTCTAATGCAATTCAAAGTTATTTAAAAAAGCACTCTGGTGATGAGTTCAGAAATATGCAGATCCATTAAAAAAATCATTGGTATAAGGACTCACTAGTGAAATGCAAGTATTAGGGCTCTCCTTCTGTTAACCTGAGCTGTCGGTCCATGTTACAATCAGATGCACAGAAGCTATTTCTGGCACCAGTTTCCCTCATGTTGCTTCCAGCAGCAGCTGTTGCATCCCTATTCATTTTCATTATTTTCCTTTACTTACACAGTATATAGTGCGGCCTGCTGTTTAATGAATTATAAGTATTCTGGGTTATTCAATAATGTTGGGTATTTTAAACATTTTGACAATACAGGCCTCTACATTATTTTGTTCTGTAGCTTCTGACCTTCATCACGTAACCTCTGATCTGCAGCATTCCTTTTAGTTCAGCTGCCCGTGGGATTCCCTGCCACATCCTCTCACACTCAGTCCCTGCAGAACTTCAGTCAATCCACAAGATCGTTTTGATGGTCAAAGCTTTCTCCAGACACAGTTTAGACCATAAAAAGCTTTCAACAACCCTCTATTTTATTTATTCTCTAACTCATTTAGAATGTGAATGCTAATTGGCACGTGCTCATTTATTTATTAGCTGTTTTATAGTGCAAAGTAACTTCTTCACACTTTACTGACTTACTAATGAATGTAAAGTAAAACAAAACCATAGCAACATCATTTTATATGCAAATACTTTAGGCTAGGGTCATGGGTCCAAAATCAGCCTGCTGAAATGCATCTGCCAATTTCAGCTCCTTGCCTCAAGAAGTAATCTCTTCTTTTATTTCCAGAAGCCTTGTATTAGCTCTGGCGCAAACAAACTCAGCAAATTTTGGTGAAGAAACACGAGACTTTGCATTCTGCTCCGCAGTCTGAGTGTGGTCGCACTAGAGCTGGCACAAGGCTTCTGGATGCAAACAGAGCAGAGAATTCAGCTAGCGATTGGTGGCTGAAATTGGCCTGCAAATTTCAGCAGCCTGATTTTGGCCCAATGTGGCCCTAGTTTTAGTTTTTTTTTGTGATTTTAAAGAGATATTTCTCATACAAACAGATCTTCTCATATAACAAGTAAACAAAGTCACATCAGTTTTTTTGGTGCTGGATATAATAATGCCTGTTATAAGAAGGCAAATAAAAGAAAAGAATCAATCTATTGCCAATTCTCTGGTTTAAATGATCACCTGACTGTCTGGTGAATACAATATCATAAAGGAATATTCATGAGAATGCAATAAAAGGTGCAATGTTTGCTACAGGTCTAATCACTTATAGCAGGTACCATTTTTAAATGCAAACATCTTATTGCATGTGCACCGGGAACGGAGAAAAAAAAACAGAAAGAAGAGAAAGATGGCAACGTGGGGCTCCTATAGTAGTATCCCTGGGCTGGTGTTGTGGGTTTCGGGTAAAGTATTAGAATTACTGGGGGTTTCTAACTTTTTGCCTTTCCCCTCCCCAGTGATTACACCTTCTCTTGCTTCTCCTCTAATTTAATTTACGTATTATTGAACATTTCACTGATATTAATATTTAATGTGTGATATCTGTATTAGGCAACAATCTGTTTTATGTTCTACAAGATAATTACTTGATGTTCATTCGTACATTTAAAGGAGAAGGAATGTAATTTACACTTGGGAGTGCCAAAAGTGAGGCAACCCCAAGTGATTATATTTACTCACCTGACACCCCGGCGCCGGTGCTCTTATCAGCAGAAACCTGCACCCGCCCAGGGTTCTGCCAGCGAGCACCTTGGAGCATTCCTCTTCTTAACAGCCCGCTTTTCCGTTACAGTTCGGCTTTTCGCTCTGCTGCGCATGCGCATCCTAAAAAGACAGAAAAAAAGGAAGAGGTTCACTGTGGTGCTCGCTGGAAGAACTCCGGGCCAGTGCAGTTTTTGTGCTGATATGTACACCAGCCCGGGTATCAGGTAAGTAAATACAATCACTTGGGCGTGCCTAACTTTTGGCACCCCCAATTGTAAGAACACTTTCCTTCTCCTTTAACAGGCAGACTATTTGCAGGTCAGTCGAAAATTCTAACTGAGGTTGTCAACTGACAACTCCTGTCCATAAACCTCCAATTGAAGCTCAGTTTTTAGAAGTTAGGAATTAGGTGACCTCCTTTTTTTAAATTAATTTGTCATGGAGAACATAAACAAAGGTGGAAGTGTCATTGTATCAACCAGACGTGTTTCTCGAAGTAAACTGATTGGGCCACGCCATGCCTCAGGTGACATTACACAACAGATTTCAAGTTACTGTTTTAGAGACTGTTCTTTTTCCACTAGTGATGTAACCTACCCTACTTTGACACAAAAAAGGTAAGTGTTGGGGCTGAGCGGCAGTTTTGGGGCTACTGTCCCTGATAAATAAGCAGTCCAGTGTAGTTCAGGAGATTCAAGTATAGGGGTGACTAAACTGATGAAGCAGTTTCAAAAGACTCGGGGAAAGCAATGGCTATTCATTGTTTACCTTTTTAAGCATGTGTTAAACAGAGAGACAAAAATCAATGAAAGACTTCAGTTGTAATTTATAGAGCATTTCCACTGGAATTAATTTGAGAGCTGCTGCTAAGGTGCCCCATTATTACTGTTGTCGTTGCTTTTATTTTCTTAAATAGTATAGTGAAAGAAAAAGCCTTTATATTGCTGTCCACGCCAGCCAGCTCTATCCCTCTTTAGTTACAGCCCAAATGCCACCCTACTTTCCTTCCACCCTCCTGTCACTTTAAGCCTAGTACTAGCTTATGCACAATGCCTCACAAGGTGTGTCAGGCACTTGTTATTGATGTAAAATTCTCAGGTAATGGAGCCACCCATCTCATTTTTCCATACTTAATTTCCCTTTTTCAGAGAGAGAAATTCTTGAACTCAGGGTCAGTGCCAGAAAGCCATTTGGATGTCAGAGGCCCAGTTAAGAGTATTAGGGAATTATCAGACAGTAGTTCTATATATTGACTTTGAGGGGCCCCAGCACACTTGCACTTCAGTACATTACCCCCGAAGTAACGATTCTCTTCTTTAAAAATCTGATTAAATGCTTTGTGCTGCAGTTTCCTACACAGACATGAATCAGTGAAACATGAGTCATATGAAATGACTGCATGTACTGTATGTGGCACAAAGATGTAACAATGAAGAAATCTGTAAGTCTGTAACTATCAAACAACCACATGAGCAGAAGCAGCAATGATGAGTATTGCAAGGGCACGTGACTGGCCACAGTGATTTTTCACTAGTTGGGTTATCACTTTTTAGCCATAAGTGGAACCTCACTGTGTTCTGCCTGATTATTGTAGCCAACCATGTTTTCCAGGAATACAGGTACTAATTATTTTGGGTAACAAAATAAAATGTTATTTCTTGCACATATGATTCATTACTGTATCAGTTCACATAAGTGCAGCTCTCGCATTTTTTTTTTATTAGCAATTTGGATAGACACAGACATCAGCGCTAAAAAAGTAACCCCCCCCCACACACAAGTTATAAAAAGCTATTGATGATCAGGGCCCCCTTATAAAAAAATTGGGGCCCCCAAAAAAAAAAATGTAAAAAAAAAAATGTTTTTTTAAAAAAACATTGGTGGCAGGGGCCCCCTTTATAAGTTAAAAAAAACTTTGGGCCCCAACAAAAAAAATGTACAAAAAAACTAAAAAAAAAACATTGGCGGCAGGGGCCCCCTTATAAGTTAAAAACAAATTGGGGCCCCAAAAAAAATTAAAAAAGAAAAGTTTTTTGAAAAAAAAAAAAAAAGTGGCAAAAAAAATGTAAAAATTAAAAAAAAAAAAAAAACATTGGTGGCAGGGGCCCCCTTATAAGTTAAAAACAAATTGGGGCCCCAAAAAAATGTAAAAAAAATACAAAGTTTTTTTTAAAAAATAAAAAAGTGTCAGGGGCCCCCTTACAAGTTAAAAAAAAATGGGGCCCCAAAAAAAAAATGTTTTACAAAAAGATTGGTGGCAGGGGCCTATAGAATATTAAAATAATACATTGGTGGCCAGGGGATTAAAAAAAAAATACACAAACTGGTGTTCAGTAGAATTGAACTCATGGCTTCAGTACTTCAACTTCGCCTCCTTTCGTGACTTCGGGTCTTTGCGCCGCTTCAGGACTTCGCCTTCAGCTGTTTTCGTGACTTCGGGTCTTTTCAGCGCTTCGGGACTTCAGCTTTTTCCGTGACTTCGGGTCTTTTCGGCGCATCGGCTTTGGCGTTTTTTGGCACTTCCGCATTCGGCAACGCAGAGGGAGGACGTACGGCTCGGGCGCTCGTAAGGGGGGCCCAGATCTTCAAAAAATGCAGCGCTGCCGGGCCCCCCTTCATGCCCGGGCCCGGTACACTTGTCCCCCCTGTCCCCCCCTGATGGCGGCCCTGGAAACATGCACGGGGTGCAGCTTAGAAACCACCAATACATTAATGTCATTGTCTGTGTCACAGTCTGGGACATGGCCAACCAAATATTGCGGGCCTTATTTATCAAAGTCTAAATTTTTATGATTATTTTAATCTAAAAAGTCCGAGCAAACTAGAATCCACGATTGGACCTTATTTATTAATAAATAAATAACCCCCAAACAGTACCAGCATTAGTATCCCTTTTACCAATTAGTATGCAGCCCAAAAGCTGCTAGAATTCTACCTGGAGGGCCACAGGTAGTAGCTCCCTAATTTATTAGCACCAATAACTATCCTACAGCAACCCGTGTGTGTGTTTAAGCATCTCCATGAGACTCATGTTACCTCCGAGAGAGACCTTAATGGAAGTGAATGACCTTAATGTGTCCCTCCTTCCCTAACAGATTTAGCAATCTCACTTTAGCAGGCTGCTTCCTCTCCCAGCAGAGCACAATGTTTTTTCAAATCCAATCTATCTACTGATTCTCAGCTACAGGCAAGTAAATGATTTTCCACGCCAGCAGTCTCCCTCTAATTGCCGTCCCCAAGTGTAATTAAAATCATCACTGTGAGGATTCAGACATGTAAGCAATTCACTTGCGTCTTTTCTCCCTCAGTAGTCCAGCATTAATGTGTCTTGCCAGTGCTTTTCCTTGTTTCTATTTTACAAGTTGCTTCTACTGGTTCTGTAAACATTTTTATACTTTTTTTTAACGATAATATTAGAGTAATTCAGAGTACAGGTATGGGACCTGTTATCCAGAATGCTTGGGGACGTGGGGTTTTCCACACAAGGGCTTTTTCTGTAATATTGATCTCCAAAGTCTATTAAAAATGCAATTTGTTAATTAGGTCCAATAGAAATCTGACTCCAATTAGGATTAATTATTATTTTAACTGGGATCAAGTACAAGGTACCATTTATATTATTAAAGAGAAAAGGGGAAATCAATTTAAACATTTTTCATTATTTGATTAAAATAGAGTATATGGGAGAAAGCTTGCCAGTAATTGGGAGCTTTCTGGATAACAGGTTTCCAGATAACAGATCTGCTGTAGCAATATAATTTTTAAAGGAGGTGTCCACCTTTGAGTTAACTTTTAGCATGATGTAGTGAGTGATATTCTGAAACAATTTGCAATTGGTTTTAATGTTTTATCATTTGTGTTTCTTGCGTTATTTAGCTTTTTATTCAGCAGCTCTCCAGTTTGCAATTTCAGCAGTCTGGTTTCTAGGGTGCAAATTACCCTAGTAACCATGCATTGATTTGAATCAGAGACTGGAATATGAATAGAACGATGAGTAATAAAAAGTAGCAATAACAATAAATGTGTAGCCTTACAGAGCATTTGTTTTTTAGATGGGGTCAGTGACCCCCATTTGACAGCTAGAAAGAGTATGAAGAAGAAGCTACATAATTAAAAAACTATAAAAAAAATAAATAATGAAGACCAATTGAAAAGTTGCTTAGAATTATCCATGCTAAGACATACTAAAAGTTTACTTCAAGGTGAACCACCCCTTTAAGTTCTTTTTAGTGATGTACCGAATCCACTATTCCAGGATTTGGCCAAATCCCAAATCCGTTGCAATACATTTGGCTGAATACCGAACCAGATCTGAACCCTAATTTGCATATGAAAATTAGGGACAGAACGGATTAAATAGAGCCGCACTACAGCACACAAAAAAGTCACCAAGACAAAGTTTTTTGCAGAGACAAAAAAGTCGCCATAAGAAAATATGCCCATTGACTTTGTGTTTTTCAAATTTTTCGCTGTTTCACAAATTTTTACTCATTTTCACGATTTTTTATGGGAAGCGAAACAGGACAGATTATCACTATTCATTAATAAGACATAACTATCCTAAATACTTTTGCAAGACTCGTGCTTGCTGTGGCACCATAGATTTCGAAAATTCTTGCCTTAGTTCTCTGCAGTCTAACCTTGTAGCTGTCACCATGCTGTAAGAATTCTTATAAGGAGAGAAAAAAGATGAAAAGAAGTTGCATAAACTTCAGTTTTATCAGAAACCATAGTAAAGAAGCATGGCAATGACAAAACTAGCTGTTGTGTACAGGCATGAATCCTGCAAAAATTGTAGAAAAACAAAAAAAATAATCGACAAGAAGACAAAAGCATAACATTAAACAGAGACTATACAGTACAAATAGCGAGATATTTTAATATTCACTGGCGTAAGGATTTCTATAATTAAATATACCATCTGGACTGTAGATTTTTTGAAAGGTCACTGTAACAGGATCTGAAAATTGCTGAAAATAATACTTTGCATTGTCTATCTTTAAAGCCTGTGCAGTTGTTTTTCCCACAGTATTTTTCCAGTGTGAAGAATGGACAAAATCCTCCCTACATTGGCAGTGCCATGTGATACCCACTTCCAGCCATGGGGTAAGGGCTCTTACTGACGAACGGTTGAAGCTGCGCTCCCCTGCGTTCTGTTTTTCTGCATTCAGCCGCAGGGGAGCGCAGGAATAGACGCATTTAGCTTTTTTCAATGGGGCTGTACTCACACAGGCGCATGTAGGCGCCGAACGCAGGTTGAGACGCAACATACTGCATTTTTCCTGCATTCGGCGCCTAGACGCGCCTGTGTGAGTACAGACCCATTGAGAAAAGTTAAATGCGTCTATTCCTGCGCTCCCCTGCGGCTGAACGCAGAGAAACGGAACGTAGGGGAGCGCAGGTTCAACCACTCGTCAGTAAGAGCCCTAATATTGGGTGTTTTGAGAGTGAAACATAGCGACTAATTGGCCACAATAGCTACATTGGCCATTAACCTAACACTATCTTTATGATAATATAAAACAATGCCCCTCTCTATTTCTGCACAAAACAAGGATAAGGAAAGCCCTATTCACTTGAGGAGTATGGTAGGGACCCCTTAGTGCAGTTAAAGGCAATGTCAACTACATTTTTGCTTAACAAAAGAAAACTTAATTTAATTCTAAGCACCTTTGTAATATAATAGAAAAAAGAAAAAGAGCTGACCCATATAGCTGCACCTCCCCATCAAAATTACAAACTCCAGTGAAGCAAATTGTTAAAACTTAACCTTTAATAAGTTATTAAAACCAAGTCTAGAAAGCACAATTAAAAATAAGGTTAGGTGTAGGAGGCTGATTGACACGGCAACGATGGGTTTAGGAAGAAATGTGCTGAACACACTTAAGTCGGTTACGGTTGGGAATCTAAATAGTGATATTTCGGCGCGTAGGCCGAGTTATATTTCTATCAAACACAACCAAGGATTAGCCCGCACCAAACCAACCCCTTCACCCACTTGAGGATCCCTCCCTTGTGGTATTTAGTTGTGGAAGTAAAAGCCAAAGTAGCATACCGCTAAGGCACTTGCATTAATAGTATCAGACCCACGGATCAATAGTTTCACCATACCAAACCCTCCCCTTCACCCACTTGAGAATCCCTCCCTTGTGGTATTAGGTAGGATGAGCGAAAACCAGATTAACAACCACTAAAGCGCTTGATTGCTTCAGAAACTGAATTGTATCGAACAAAGTATCAAACCCGCGGATCATTCCATTGTCCAACCCCTTCACCCGCAACTTGGCGGGTGAAACGCGCGTCAGGCGCATTTTTAGTTTTGGTTAGGCAGGCGTCTGATAGGGACATAGAATTGGCTCCATTGGGTAAAACGGATCGGGAGGGGATCTCTGTGGGTGAAGGGGTTGGACAATATACAATATAAGACAAGGCAGTTGATTATCAGGCCTGTCTTTGCTGGAGAACTCAGACTTTTGTAACTGTTTAAAAATTAACAACCAAGAGTTAAGCATATGCTGCTTTCAACAGCAAATGTATTTACAAAAAAAGTTAAAAGCACTGAAAATTTCAAATAGATGTATATTTAAAAGTTGCTTAGAATTATGGTTTCTTTTATTAAGCAGACTGTTATTTTGGAGCTGACTTGTCATTTAATCTATAAGTTTTTTCCTTGGGTTGAAGTACTCCAGCCTGGGAGCGTGCAGCAAAGTTTTTTGCATTTCCCAGTTACTTATCGACATACTTTAAAGGAATAACCCCGGGCCAGTGCAGTTTTCTGCTGATAGGAGCAACAGCTCTGGCGCAACTTCGCAGAGATTTTACTGAACGTTACCTCTATTGCCAGACATGCCTTCGCCACCTCAGACCAGGCAAAGTGCAAAAGAGTAAATAGGACTTGGTCCAAAAAAAGTTTTACAGGGTGATAGGCTGAAAAAGATCGAAACATTTTTTTTGGGGTACCCTCCTTCCCCCCTACATTTGATAACATATGGCACCTAAACTATACTGTGGGCACATGTGTAGTGCAATATTACAAAGCTATATAATTTTATTAAGGTTCCCTGGCCTTGTGTAGTGTAATTTATTTGCTGCAGCATATACAGCCATTGTACTTTAACTGCACGCCGTATGAAAATAAGCGTAACTTCGAACTGCTGATCGTATTTTTTCTAGCGCAACCTCGCAAGTATTCGGTACCCTGTGTGCAACTTCGGATCTTCGTGAATTAGCTTTGTCCAGGTGAATTTACGCCTGGCGAAGTGTTGCGATGTGCGGGAAGCCAGCGCTGGCAAATTTTCATAAAGGTAAGTAAATTTGCCACAAATATCTGATAGAAGCATGATTCAAAACAGCAGCAGTACTCAACTAAAATGTTATTCCTACAGTAACCCCGCAGCCTGTGTCAGCTTATTTGTATACACCAACAACAGATGATACTCTGAAAATCTACATTCAGCATTTTTAGCACCAGACATGTTCTGTACTACTACATTCACTATACATACTGTATAGGAACAGTACATGTAGAAAAGAGTACAAACCAAACGTTACACCTCGCCCGCTACTTACCCAGGGCAGCTGCTGATCAGATCTCAATTTTCCACAATGGTGAGCCCCCACCCAGGTTAAATCACCATAATTATATACTCCTCAGGTTTAGACATAACAATAAATCTCCTACTTAAAGCGATATGCTGATAATCCATTTATCAATGGCAGGTGGATTTTTAAAGAGCTAGGAAGTAATCAGATCTTTCAGAATGCTATTTGTTTCATTATGCTGAGCTTCAAAGAGGGTTGAAAAGCTAATTTATTCTATAATTAGGCCTTAGACTTCCTTTAATCTATAATGGTCTATTATTGTAGTATTAGGCTTTCATTGTAGTGCATCAGATCCAGACTGGCAATCTGCATATTATGTAAAATCAAAATGCCAGAGAGGCTGCTGTAAAATGACTTTTATATAATGAGTTTGTGTGGGGCTGTTTAGCTTTTACTGTACTTGAAGTGGCAGGTAATATTTTCACTCCAGGTACTGTATGTAAACCACTTACATTATCCGCAGTTCTTTACATATAGTTTAATCATTTGCAATAATCTCTGCCACAGTAAAATATATCATTTATAATGATATTTATACTGAAATAAACACTGTTACACAAGTTAGAAGACAATTAACCAACTTGTAGCGGTCCTCAACCTTTTTTTGCCTTTTTTGTTTGCCATTTTTGTTCTGCAGTTTGACACTTCAGCAGCTATCAGGTTGGTAGGGGGCAACTTACTTTAAAAATATTCCCAAATTCTTATTTTGTGCTGTACATAAACGTTTAAAGGGGTAGTTTCTCCTTTACCCCAACCCTGTTGTAGAATGGCCAATTATAAGCAACCTTTCAATTGTTTCTTCATTATTTATTTTTTTTATTTTAATGATTTGCCTTCTTATGATATAGGTCACTGGCCCCATCTAAAAACAATTGTTCTGTAAGGTTACACAAGAACTGTTATTACTTTTTATTACTCATCTTTCTAATCAGGCCTCTCCTATTCATATTCCAGTCTCTTATTCAAATCAATGCATGGTTGCTAGGGTCATATGGACCCTAACAACCAGATTGCTGAAATTGCAAACTGAAGAGCTGCTGAATAAAAAGCTAATTAACTCAAATAATAAATTGCAAATTGTCTCAGAATATCACTCTCTACATCATACTAAAAGTAAACTCAAAGGTAAATAACTCCTTTAAGGGTGAAACAACTTTGCCGTCTCAGCATCTATGGGGATTAGGGTTGTCACTTGTTCAGTTTTGACCAGAACAGTTTGGTTTTTGTAAGGCCTTTTCGGGTCTGAACTTTCTGTTCAGTTTTCAGCCTTATGAAACCCGAACAATAATCTGGCCAATACATGAAAAGCATTTAAATACTAAGATACTCACTTAAACATGGCTTAGTTACTATCAAGTACAGTTAATTTCTTATTATTACTGATACAAAAAAAAGCAAATCAATTAAAAATAATAATGTTTTTTTCTAAATCAGCATTGCTGTATTTCAGAGCTTTCTGGATAACTGATTTCTGTATAATATGCCTCATACCTGTAATTGATTTAATCACCAAGCAGAATATAACTAGAGATAGAGTTGGTACCTGTGTGGTTTTGAACTGGGCAAAACATTGAGAATAATGGATAGAAATCCAGCCAGTTGTACATAAGTGATGCAATAGCCTTGCCCTGGTGTCATAACTCCACCAACATCATTGTGCCCACCTCTGATGTCATCATGCCTGTCCCTACATCACTGCCGCACCCCCCATGTTTGAGTTTAGCCATCAGCAAAGGTGGCAACCCTAATGAGGATTGACTTGTATTTTCTCTAGCCATTTAAGGACCGTTTTGTCAGCAGTGTCGGACTGGGACACCAGGGGCCCACCCAAACACCTTAGACCAGGGGCCCACCAATTAATCTTAGACCAGGAAACCACTCTCAGTACTATTGTTCTTCTTCCCCTCACTCAACCTCTATACTCCTAGTCTCTTTTCTTTACATACTATAATCTATTTTTCCATCTATTTAGCCTCTTTGTTCTCAATCAGGGAATGGCCACAAAATAGGCCAAATGTTTAGCAGCAGGAGGGCCCACTGACACCTGGGCCCACCGGGACTTTTCCTGGTATCCCGGTGCAGGTCCGGACTTTGAATTAAATTAGGCCCTGGCATTTCAGGTACACAGAGGCCCACTCAGCCCACACAGAAGCCCAAACAGTCCCCACCAGCTGACTAAATACTGACTTTCAATGGAAGCTTATAGACGCCCTCTGGCATTTGCCAGAACTCACAGATTGCCAGTCCGACACTGTCAGTAATACCCCAAAAAGCCCCCCACACCAACAGATATTAGAAATGTGCAGCAGAACGCCCCTACTTTTATAGGGAAGCACTCGCTGCCTCCCCCCTTACTCAGCAATGGTTTGGCCGGGCTAAGCAGGAGCTTATATTACAGGGCTCAGCAAAAACAAAGAGGACTTTTTATCACTCAAGTCTCTTAATTCACTAACCACCCACTTGTCACGACACTGAGCATGAGTTAAACAGTACTGTTGAATGGCATGACTATGTTACAAATCTGCCACCAGAACCCACGAGACGCGCGCACCCCCCAATTTAGCTGCGCGCCCTGTGACAATCGTCACGTGCTGCTCCCCTCACGTGACCCTCTTTCTTCTCATTCTCGGGCAGCTGTTGCTAAGGCAGGCGTCTCCCTCTTCCCATTGGCTGTAGAGTTGTGGCGTAGCAAAGCTTATAAATAAGGGTGGTGGGACGCCCATATGCAAATGAAGGTGCTGCGGAGATAGAATGCTGGTGGGTTCAGCAGCCCTCTCCGTGCGCGGAAGGATTAGGGGCGACCGTCAGGAGACACAGACAGAATTAAGGTGAGGCTGATTGTGGTGTTCTACGGATGAATGTCATTTATTTACTTCGGCATGACGACATGGTGCTGCGCTGGCTTGGGCCCGATCATCACTAAGGACCTGCCTGGGTGCCAAATGCATCTGATCTCATTCTGACCTTGATTATTTCATTGCATTTAGGCAGATGAGCTAAGGGCTGGTTTTTATGTGTGGCCCAGCTGTTGCAGCTCTACGCCAGGGGAATTCTGGGAGTTGAAGTTCTGCTACTGCAGCTGAACGTGTTGCTCCTGTGCACGATCAGATGCTGACAACGAGAAAGACCTTCAGATTAGATGTAGTGGCCTCACAGCCCTGCAAGGGTTAAAGAGCTGCCTTGTCAGTAACAGACTCCTGTATATGGATAGCACACAATAGACTGGAAGCTGCTTTCCACTTCTAAATGATCTGCTGCATTCAAGTATTGCCAGCTCCACACCTACATCATATTAGCATTATCATCATTACATTCCTATAGAAAATGCTAAGGAATAGATGCAGCGGCCTTTCTATAGAATGGGAATTATCACTATTTTGTTTCCCAGTTCTGCAGCCTCAGCCCTTACCATGCCAGGCTAGCAATGAATGCACTTTATATCAGTCTCCCCCATGGGCACCACATTATACTTCCCTCCTACAGGCCTGGTCACAAGCACAATAAATATGTCCTCTGATTTAATTTGTTTAATAGGTTTGAATACAAACCCGGCATTTGCTGGAAGATTGTAAAAAAATCCCAGTAATAAATTGCACTTGGTATTTTTAGATGGTGGGGTTGCTAAAAGAACAGGAATGGCGGATTAGGGATTTCCTATGGATCCTGTTTCAGTGCCCAGGACAATTCAACAATTTCCCTCTGCTGCTATGTGATACCATGGGAGCATGCTGCTTTTATAGCCATCTGCTTCTGCTTTGGCCCCGACTTGGCTTTTTCTTCCAAATCTAGTGTTGCAGCAGTAAAAGTTAGAGTGAAATTAATAAGGAGTACTCTTTTGTCTTCTTTCCCCTTAAGTGTTTTTGTTTTATACCCAGATATTAATGAACAAAGCCAAAGTGTTCAGTATAAATTACAGGACATTCACAAGATATAAGTCAGTGGGTTGCTGCATGATAACTGCATGATATAAAGGTACAGCCACTAATTATCATGATTTACCGATAGGTCCTAAAGCACTTTTCCTAAACCTTTTTTTCTTTTTTTGACACTTTTTGTCTGCAATCTTGTGAGTGCCATCATTCTACGTATTTCATATAATCTATCTATCTATCTATCTATCTATCTATCTATCTATCTATCTATCTATCTATCTATCTATCTATCTATCTATCTAGATATATAATCCCACAGTACCAGCACTCAGACAGATGTAGCCAGTGGTGCATGATCAATAAAGCATATATATTTTTGCGAAGGATCAGCACACACTGTTTTGAAGTTTTTTAGTAGTGTTTATTTCAAACAAAACACATTCTTATCCGACGTTTCGGTCCCACCTGGGGACCTTTTCCAAGGATCCAAGGACCTTGAAAAAGGTCCCCAGGTGGGACCGAAACGTCGGATAAGAATGTGTTTTGTTTGAAATAAACACTACTAAAAAACTTCAAAACAGTGTGCGCTGATCCTTCGCAAAAAAAAAAACAATACAGTACAGTTTTAGATTCTTTCGTGCTTGTGACTAGAAATTTGCACAATCGCAATTACCTGTTATAAATGTAATTCATTGTGATTCTCCAGAATCTAAACACACGATGCTAAATCATCAAACTATCCAGTTATGTAAAATATGCTAAAGAGAATTCATGCATAAATGAACCGAGCTGTGGTAGGTGTTTTTTTTTTATTCTGGGGCTGGGGATTTTTATGTTGAGCTGTCCATTTACATGTTGAAATACACAGACAGCAGGAAACATTGATGTGTATGGATTTGTTGTTGCTGCTTATTTACACCTTAAGAAGAACTAACCCCCCCAATAATACAAGCCCCTACCCACTACCCTACATACCCCCCCTATCTGCTTTCCCCCTGTATAGATGATTACCCCTGAAAGTGCCTCTAATTCATTATTCACATACAGGTGCAGAGTAAGCGCAGCAAAGCTCATGGGTGCCATCTTTTGGCTCTTCAGTATTCTTTGGGTTCTCTTCCCTTCTGCAATTTCCAGCAATTTTGGTGCATGCACAGTTGCTATGAACCAGAAGACTGCTCCAACTGCGCATGCACCAATACAGCGTTCACTTCCCGAAGAATACCGAAGAGCTGGAAGATTGTGCCCATGAGCTCAGCTGCTCTCACTCTGCACCTATACGTGAGTAATGAATTAGGGCATTTTCAGGCATAATCACCTATGCTGGGGGCGGGGAGACTATGTAGGCCAGTGGATAGGGGTTTTTATTATTGGGGTGTTCGTTCTCCTTTAAAGGGCATTTTGGCCCCTCTTTCTCCTCCCTCTTAACTATATGCATTCCCCCCATGTCTCCTGCCTTCATCTCATGCAGACCTGTGTAAATCCTAGTGATTGTGCAAGTCACTGGTGAATAGAACTGCAGGGAACATTTCAGTGGAAACTCGTGAGCACCAAGATTAAGCACTTTCTTTTTCACTTTTTTCTGTCCTGACAGCACAGAGAGAATGTTGTACTTCTCTGTATGTGTAGTCAGGTTATCACGGATCACTGCCCGCAAGCTTGGAAACCATTGTGAAAGGCCAGACTAGAACAGAATAGAATGAGGCCTGCTTGTGTTTGTGTGCTTGCACTTCTGCAGCTTGCACATACCCAGCAAACAGTGTTGCATTAGTAATCTAGACTAATGCCTACATTATTAATACATTGGTCCCAAAAACCCCAATATGTATAGTATTTAAAAAAAAAATCTTTAAGTATAAATGAATAGAACAGAGTGAGGGCAGAGATTGATACAGACAGCTTAGATAACATTCTAACACTTCTGTGCTACTAATCAATTTACATCACTTCCCAAGTAAAAGCAATTAATGAGCCGCAGCCGCATTTCCCTGGTCGCATTATAAATTCATGTTTGATGCAGCTGTATTTGCAGTGGTTTTCTGACTTTAGAAAGATTACACTTTTATAGTCTGGGAATCCAGTAAAATGGGTGTTATATATGTGATTAGATTATGATTTCAGTGTTCCCGAATCATATAGGATTAATGGCATGAGACTTTTATTTCAGTTTATCTGTTTTTCCAAATTTTTTGTAATTTATTAAACCCAGAGGTTGTTAAAAGTCCAAATAAA
This sequence comes from Xenopus petersii, assembly GCA_038501925.1. Lineage (NCBI taxonomy): Eukaryota > Metazoa > Chordata > Amphibia > Anura > Pipidae > Xenopus > Xenopus petersii. The sequence goes on along the minus strand of CM076689.1, from coordinate 32,575,831 downwards.
AAAGTACTCCAACTTAGAACTGCCAAGGTCATGTAGAAGTCAATGGGAGAAGTACCGTATTATCCTGATCTGCGGTGGGTTTCATGCAATAATCTGAAGATTTCCTGGTTTTCAAGTGTCAAATCCGAAAAGTTGTACTATTCAAATTTTTTCACAATTTTTTCGTTTTTTCACACACAGGAAATTTTTGGAAAAAAACCAGTGCGGATTTGGTCAGAGTATCTTTAAGAAAATAATGAGATTTTTTCAAATTTTGACAAATAACCTCCCTAATGTCAACTAAACACAACAGCCTGTTCTATATAAACCTAAATAAGCAATACTGGTAAATTATGAAAGTAGAGAGAAGGTAACAAGTGGGGGAGAGAATGATAGATGGCAGGTAAATTGAAGAGTGGGGGTGGATTGATTGTAAGGGGGAAGGAATCACGCTGGTCTTGTTTTGGTGTTTTGTGGGTTGCGTATTCACTTCCGTAACTGTTTTTGTGCAGTAACCTTGTGCATAATGTGGTGGTGATGATGATTCATCTCTGCATTTCTTTCATCTTCCCAATGTTATTGCAATTAAAATACATTGGTTTACAGTTTTGATTGAACTTATATCTGCAAACCCAGAGCAGCTTAGGTGCAACAAATTGCTTTATTGGCCTATTACCTGTGTAGTCCTCTTTATGGCCCAAACCTCTTGCAGCATGGAGGTGTACAGTGGTGTGCAAAACGATTTGCCCCCTTCCTGATTTCTTATTCTTTTGCATGTTTGTCACACAAAATGTTTCTGATCATCAAACACATTTAACTATTAGTCAAAGATAACACAAGTAAACACAAAATGCAGTTTTTAAATGAGGGTTTTTATTATTTATGGAGAAAAGAAATCCAAATCTACATTTTCATGTGTGAAAAAGTAATTGCCCCCTGAACCTAATAACTGGCTGGTTGGGCCACCCTTAGCAGCAATAACTGCAATCAAGCGTTTGCGATAACTTGCAACGAGTCTTTTACAGCGCTCTGGAGGAATTTTGGCCCACTCATCTTTGCAGAATTGTTGTAATTCAGCTTTATTTGAGGGTTTTCTAGCATGAACCGCCTTTTTAAGGTCATGCCACAACATCTCAATAGGATTCAGGTCAGGACTTTGACTAGGCCACTCCAAAGTCTTCATTTTGTTTTTCTTCAGCCATTCAGAGGTGGATTTGCTGGTGTGTTTTTGGTCATTGTCCTGCTGCAGCACCCAAGATCGCTTCAGCTTGAGTTGACGAACAGATGGCCGGACATTCTCCTTCAGGATTTTTTGGTAGACCGTAGAATTCATGGTTCCATCTATCACAGCAAGTCTTTCAGGTCCTGAAGCAGCAAAACAACCCCAGACTATCACACTACCACCACCATATTTTACTGTTGGTATGATGTTCTTTTTCTGAAATGCTGTGTTACTTTTACGCCAGATGTAACGGGACGCGCACCTTCCAAAAAGTTAAACTTTTGTCTCGTCGGCCCACAAGGTATTTTCCCAAAAGTCTTGGCAATCATTGAGATGTTTTTTAGCAAAATTGAGTAGCAAAATTGAGACGAGCCTTAATGTTCTTTTTGCTTAAAATTGGTTTGCGCCTTGGAAATCTGCCATGCAGGCCGTTTTTGCTCAGTCTCTTTCTTATGGTGGAGTCGTGAACACTGACCTTAATTGAGGCAAGTGAGGCCTGCAGTTCTTTAGATGTTGTCCTGGGGTCTTTTGTGGCCTCTCACTCCTGGGAAGGTTCACCACTGTTCCATGTTTTTGCCATTTGTGGATAATGGCTCTCACTGTGGTTCGCTGGAGTCCCAAAGCTTTAGAAATGGCTTTATAACCTTTGAAATTGAACTCAGGTGTGATAAACCACAGTTAAGTTATTTTTTAACAAGGGGGGCAATCACTTTTTCACACAGGCCCATGTAGATTTGGAGTTTTTTTTCTCCCTTAATAACGTAAACCTTCATTTAAAAACTGCATTTTGTGTTCAATTATGTTATCTTTGACTAATAGTTAACGGTTTTTGATGAGCAGAAACATTTAAGTGTGACAAACATGCAAAAGAATAAGAAATCAGGAAGGGGGCAAATAGTTTTGCACACCACTGTATATGATATGCCACATAATGATTTTCTGTAAAGCACAGCCTGTGACCAATTGCCCATCAGACTTTAAACTTGTGAATTTTTATTAAAATGCATGGGGGATTCCAGAACCTGTAACTAATCTATAACTAATGCCAAATATTCTGTTCAGTTTCCCTGTGGATTGTAGCCATTATCCTTATGGTGATTAGAGACTACTGTGCATAGGTAAGTCCTGTTATGGAACCTATATAGTGAATAGTAATCCAAGGCCCTGTGCCTGGGTTGGTTAAACAGGGGCACTTTAGCATTCAGAGAGGCTTCAGTGTGAAATGTTGGGTGCCTCTTTGTTAAAGGGCTGTCCATCTCCCAACTTTTTTCAGTGCAGATAGTTCACTAGAAATATAGACTTGTTTTGTTCTAAATGATACACTAATTGATACATTTTCTTTATCCCTTCATTAAAGGCAGCTGTTAGAATTGATACAATAGTTGCTAATATTCCACAGCTACTGCTGAGAAATGTATCAATTAATTATGCATCCGCTTAATTTAGAAAATTGTAACAGTTCAGAATCTGCTCCTGGATCACTGAGATGCCAGACGAAAACCCCAGAGACAAAAGACAGTACCAAAATTAAAAAATGTAAAGCTTTTATTTCTGGTGAATATTCTAAAAACAAGTGAACTGAAAAAAGTGTTTGGAAGGTGAACAACGTCTTTAAATTGGCGTTCTGGCATTGCACGTGTCCCAGCATCCCACACCAGAGGAAAAGTAATGCAGGGTGAGCAAAACATTCAACATTTATAAAAGATTCTTTAATAATAATATAATAAATGGCCTTAAGTTTGCTGCTGGTCTAGTAACCCATAGCAACCTACCAATAGGTAGCATTTACTGGTCAGCTGTCTAAAAGACACCTTTTAGATGTGGGCGAACATATGACTTATGTCTTTGTCTTTTATATCTAACTGAATACAAACCAAATTTGTGCTAATTCATAGATCTAAATTTAAAATCTGTGTAGATGGGGTTTTGGGTGGGTGGTAAAAATCAAATATATTTTTCACTTTGTAGTGAAGACAAAGATGAAGTAGAATAAATGCAAATAAACAAGCTCTGTAGGACAGGGACCTCCATCCTCTTGTCTCATTGAAGCTCTTAATCTTTATTGTAACTGTACTTTATATTTATTGTACTTTGTAATATGTTTGTGAAGATTCTCATTCATCCAGGTCATGGTATATCTATAGAAATAAGTCAAATCAACTGGACTTGCTGTGGTTTTTCTTGAGTTTCACCAGTCATCCAACTGGCTTTCTCAATTCAGTTGGATGACTGGTGTCATCAGCCGTGTACCTACATCTAAAAGAAAAAGGACACACTGCCAAGTCTAGATTCTAGACCGGGAGAGCGACTGGTTCAAAAGAGTAGTTGAAGAAGTTATATATGTAAAAACTGAAAAACCAAGTTTGAATAGAGACGGGGGGAGGGTAGCAACATCTATTGTCTGCCACATACAATGCTGTTTTGGCACCTCTCCCTGGAAGGTTTAATAACACATCAAAGCTCCAATTTTGCTAATACAATCAACACCTAATTTAATGACATCAATGTGGATTATGATAAACAGATTATGCTGATTGGAGCAACATTCCAGAGGATATATACAGCGAAGCAAGATCCCATGTACAAGTTATTCCGAATTGAGAAAGCCAGTTGGATGACTGGCAAATCGTCTTCAAGAAAAACACAGCAAGTCCAGTTGCTTTGACTTATTTCTATAGATATGATGACCACCTGTTCATTCTACTAATTTATTGTTCTGCTGTAAAGTGCTGCATTCTCAAGTGGCGCTATACAAATAAAAATATACATATATATAAATAAATGACTTAACAAACATGGTTTTAACCCTCTATTCTCACATTGCCTACACATTGGAGAAAGTAGGCAAATGTCACAATTTGTTGGATAAAGCAGCAGATTCATAATATCCCAAATGCAATTGTTGTCCATAGGCCTAAGACTGGGTTCTGGCTGGAATACTGTGTATGAAGTGTTGGCAAATGAATCCCATGCTTGTGCTGTTCATCTCCCACAGCTAAAGGGGGCTGTACAATAATGAGATTCCTGTGGAACCTCTTTAGAGATGAAAAAATCAAAGCAACGGATAATTAAGAGAAGGTTTATGAAACATTCTTTTCAATCCACCAATGAACACAGAAAATGAATCGTCCAACACAATGTTACTCACAAAATCATCCTTTATTATGGTGCCTTTCTCTGATTATAACTTTACCCCACTGTGTGATTTCTTATGGCAATAAGCCATTTAGAAAGGGCAAAGTGAAAAACAAAATCTTGTAGTCTTTGTTTGTTGCCTTTTTCTTTATATGAAAAGATAAAGAAGTGCTGACCTATAGAAGCCACCTTAGCAGATGGGTGATAGCGATGGATGTTTTTGTCAGCTCAGCTGTGTTGGGTGCTGAGAGGTACTTGTTTGGATCACTACTTTGTATTCTACAGGGCTTATCTGTTATCTGCTATGTAAACGGTGCCTTTTTCTCATTATCTTCTGCCTTGAATGACTGCCCCATGGCTACACAGCAGCTTGTTTATATAAACTATAATAGTCTTTCTGAAGCAAACACACAGCTTTTACCAGTGCAGGTCAGACTGAGGAGATTTGCATTTGAGCAGTAACCCATGGCAACCAAAATAAAAACACTCTTCTTGTGTTCTTTTTTTCTTTATATCATATTCCCTGTACAGTCATTAATGAAATAAAAAGGTAGGGAAATGTGTTGAAAAGAATCTTCAGAAATAAATCGCACGCACTCCTGCAGCCGTGACAAGTAGAGGTAAAAAATGTAGCTTTATTCCATCAAGTTAAAAGTAGCTTTTAACTTGATGGAATAAAGCTACATTTTTTACCTCTACTTGTCACGGCTGCAGGAGTGCGTGCGATTTATTTCTGAAGATTGGTTTCGCCTAAGCTACGGGTTCGGGGCATAGCACCCGGGCCATATAACAAGAGTGGTGAGTGATAAGCAACGCTGAATTTACCGTATCTTCAATAGAAGTATTTTTTAAGTGAAGGGCCTGGGGTTTGGACACCCAGGTCATCCTGTTCCACTTGGTAAGAATTACCTAGTGGTGCTAGCTGAGTTTGTTAATGCTCTCTCCTTTATGAGCTTTTGCCTGATCTTTTCGAAGTATATAAGCATTTAACAATTTACTCAGCAAGCGTCTAGATGATAGATACTTTGGTGCGATTAGAGATTAGAGCCAGCGATTTGTTTTTGTGGAAATGTGTTGAACCTTTGGAGAAACATAAGGATACATTTGGGTTGTTAGAGAAGCAATTGCCCCCCCCCCCATCTGTTTTTACCTGATTACTCCCATTGGATCTAAATAGGTTGATGCTCTGCCTATAGTTTGATTTATTAATTTTGATTTATCAAAGCTGGAGCTTTGATAGATGATATAGTGAGTACATAGTGTTTTCATATAAGTACTTTATAAGGAGGACCCAGCACTGTGCTAGTGAGTTAGACATCAGGCACCTGCAGTCTATGAGTATGGACTATTTATAAATAACCTTTCATTTGTTTGTCTCTTCTTCCAACAGCTTGTTTATCAGTACTGAATCTGCACCATAAACCAGACATCAAGGGAAACAGTTGAACAATAACAACCATGTCTATTATGGACCATAATCCCACCACTGGAGTAGTCACAGTAATTGTCATCCTTATTGCCATTGCAGCCCTCGGTGCCTTAATACTGGGCTGCTGGTGTTATTTACGTCTCCAGAAGATCAGTCAATCAGAGGATGAGGAGAGCATTGTGGGTGAAGGGGAAACCAAAGAACCATTTCTCCTTGTTCAATACTCTGCCAAAGGACCTCACGTGGAGAAAAAGACTAAGCTGACTCCTAATGGCACCGAGTCTCGTAGCTAATTCTCTGCTGCCTCGAAGTCCATGACGGTTGTATAAAGCAGAACTGATACTGTGAAGAAGAGAAAAATAGAAACCCTTTTCATAGTTTCCTACGCCTGCCAGCCAAAACCCACACTGACAATGCATGCATGGAATTCTCATTCCTGCGACTCCTTTCATAACCTCTTACTTGAATGTCATCTGATTGGAAGTGGAAATCTCCCCCACAATGTGAACTGCAATCTGAACAAGTGTAAATAGCTGCCTGATGTTGTTTTTACAGCATTGTATGAAGTCGATATTGCTTCTGATGAAGCTGAGCCTCTCGGAAGGTTCTGTAGAAACAGACTGAGGTTTCAATTGTTGCGCGTTTGGTGGTTTTTAACACTAAGGAGGCTCAGCTTGATGGATGATTTAGCTTTAAGCATTTAACTGCAGTGAATCTGCCGCTTGCAGTGGGTTTCAGTATGGAGCTAGTGATATAGAACTATTGTTCTAAGAGGCTTCTCCACAGTCAAGTGGCAAATGAGCAGTTATAAGATTTTCTCTCTTTTTTTTCTAAAGTCTTTTAGATTTTCACTACAAAATCAAAAACAATCTGTCATTAATCATGTTTAAGAAATCACATTTATTGTCATTTCCATAGCACTTGTTTTGAAAGCAATTAGGGGTGCAATGCCGTGATGCCTTGCTCAGCGTTGGCCCCCAGCCCATTTTACTTTCTTTTTTAAATAGTCTACTTCAGAGTTGGAATGAGTTTGGGTAGTCTGGATATCCAATGACCTGCTTAATAGACTTGAATACATGAAATTAATAAAACGTGTACCTGGTTTTAAAACATTTACCATCTGTTTTGGAGTGTGGCAATTTGTTATTGAGCAGATGTTTGACCCACCTGTCTTCATTTACCAATCAAAAGAATGGCCTGGCGTTTAGAAGCTGGCAGTGCTCAAAAAACTCTTGCTTTGATGGTCTAAACCGCCATTGTCTGTCATCACCAGCATAAAGGTGGCCATAGACACACCAATAATATTGTACGAAACAATTTTTTTAAAATATTCGGTGCGTTTATGGTGGGAGATGAGCTGACCAATATCAGTAGAAGATATCAGTCGGCTCGGTGAGGCTGGCTGGAAAATTGCCTTTGAAGGCATCTGAACATCGGCCATTGTTGGTGCTGAATCATCAGATACAAGTAGAATTCTATTGTTTCTGCCTGTATATCTGACAAATTCAGCTCTACACGTGTCTAATGAAATGAACGATCTTTCCTGGAAAGATCATAATTGTAACGTCTATGGCCTCCTTATGCCATTCTTTTGAATGGGAAGTAGTGTCTGATGGGAAAGGGTCTAATTGTGGTTCTCCCGTGTTGCACTGCAGTGTCAAAATGGCCTGTCTGCCCATGGACCCAAGTCTCTCTATTCTGTGTTGTCTTCTTGATTTGTACTGGAGAAAATGTCTAAATGTCATTCACTGTGGAATCGTTTATGAATTGCACCCGCATAATGTCTTGTTTGTATTGCTTCCGTCACACACGTGGAAAGACTTTTAATTGCACTGAAAACATTGACAGTTGTTCTTAATGATTAAATCATTGTGATTTGTAGAACATTATTGATGCTACTTGGTGTACCGAGTGCTGTTTTTTTTTTTCTTTCACTTTGGGTCATTATTGATTCATTTATAATGAAATTGGTTATATGTCATACAACTGGGCAGCTATACTTCTATAGGGATCCTGTATGTGACTATACATATACCAACCCTGCTTCTTAGATGTTCAAGTGCTACAATATCGTAAAGGAATTGTTCAGTATAAAAATAAAAACTGGGTAAATGGATAGACTGTGCAAAATAAAAAATGTTTCTAATATAGTTACTTAGCCAAAAATGTAATAATGTATAAAGGCTGGAGTGACTGTATGTCAACATCATGGATAAGACAACAGAACAGAACACTACTTCCTGCTTTTCCGCTCTCTTGGTTTCCACTGATTGGTTACCAGGCAGTATCCAATCAGTGACTTGAGGGGAGCCACATGGGTCATAACTGTTGCTTTTGAATCTGAGCTGAATGCTAAGTATTCAATTGCAAACTCACTGAAGAGTTGTGTCCCATGTGGGCCCCCCTTCAAGTCGCTGACTAGTTCAGAGCTGCAAAGCAGGAAGTAGTGTTCTGGCAATTATGTTAGACATCCAGTCACTCCAGCTTTTATACATTACATTTTTTGCCTAACTATATTAGAAACATTCTTTTTACACAGGCTATCTATTTACCCAGTTTCTTATTTTCATTGAACTGTTCCTTTAACACTATTATGCATAGTCAATCCTTATAGAGAAATAACTAGAAATACTTGAATATAAAAATAGTACTGAGGGATTTGTCAGTAAGATTTGCATTTTCACTGTAGCTGCAACTAAATGGGGTTATATACAGTAATTAGGCTCCTCCCGCTCAGCATGGTGTTCATTCTAATGTTTATTTAGTGTTCTACAAAGAGCAGAATAGTGCTATTGACCTGTATAGCTTTAACATGAAGACCCTCACTATGGTTATGCCACCAGTATACAGGTACTCCCTCAAAAACTAGCAAAGTGCCTGGTCCTGGATGGATGAACGGATGATTACATGGAAACAATAAGGTCAGGCAAAACTGGCTTTATAAATACAAGGTTTAGCAAGGTCAGGGCAGGCACAGTTTAAGCATAAAAGAGAAGCACATGTGAATACTGACAAGGAATTTCACAGGGGCAGAAACTACAAGACAACATCACATTTATAAATACAGTTTTGCACCAAGACACATGTACAAACCACACACTTATGACCATGATGTGCTCTTTAAGTCTATGTCCCACTGGGCAAGTTTAGGTTTCACCCACCACAACATCAAAGTGATCTTTGGTCTGGCAAGTCCTACACTCACTTTTATCTGATTCATTAATCACTGGCCAGTCCAGGGATGACTTTGATGTAGTTGATCAGCTTGAATATATTGCAATATATGGACACAATATCCCTGTTTAGTAGTTTAATGCATAAAATGTCTCAATGTCCTTGATATATTGATTACAGGTAAGTGGTGTCTTTGAATTTTGTGGCCACAGCCCCATTGCGCCCATGCCCTAATGGATTACAATTTATATGTGAGCATAACATTCCCTTTTTTTTATTTTGCAACAGAACACAAGAGGTCCAGATTTACTTGACAAGCAAGAGACAAGATACTGCCATATTGGCCGGTCATGCAACCCTGCGAGGTGGTCATTGCTTTGCATATTTATGGGATAATGCAGACAATGACCAGCCAGTAGGGTCACTCTGCTTGTCTGATAAAATAAGGAGATGACCATCCATCTTGGGTCTGGCCAGCTTATCTTTAGGGGCCACTGGAGAAACAAATACACTCTCCTTTGTTGGCACAACACTTCTTCAAAAACGTACTTGCAGTGTGGCCCTCCTCCCACCCAAACACTGGACAGTATGATGACATATCTAAGACATTTCATTTCTAGGAATATAAATGGTGCATAAAGGAAAGAGTTTCGGTAGCAAGATCAAAATCACCATAACCAACCCTGATTTGCACCGTATCATGTATAAATTATAACTACCTACATTGGAACTAAACATTTTCCATGGTTAATTGTAGAGGAGGGAAAGCTTCGCCTTCTGTAGGAATTAAATATTTTGGCCATGTATCAGATATAGTTTCATGTTACGCTTGTTTTGAATTTGTCTTTTAAAATGGCTTCTTGCACAGGTTTCGGCATATAGCACATATATTTGGGTGGACAAACAGTAATGAAACTAATCGTATCAGCAGGCAATTTTCAAATGAAATTCTTTTCTCTCCATTCTGAATAAATGAAGAATTGTTCAGTAAATCCTATCAAGCCTTCTACCATGTTTTAACATTACATCACTGGGGCACTGGATGACATCATTTTACCATTTACCATCATTAAGCAGCTCCAGATCATATTAACAAAAATAAATATGTAGAAATATAACATTTTGAAAGAATTCATTTCCCAGTCGGCTAAACCAGATTAGCAGTTTCATCTTCACCCCTGAATAGCACAGAATCCTGTCCACAAATAGCCATACACTTGTAGCCTGTGCCTTTTAAATCAAAGTTTCAAAAAATTTCTAGAACGGAAAATGAACTGATCTCCAAACTGGACTTTTGGTTTATCTTGGAAACTAACAGGAATCCTCTCTAGAGGAGCAATGAAAATAACCCTGTCACAATTTATCTTCATCTTATGAATTTCCAGCTTCTTATGAATGTCTACTGTCAAAAACATGGTTTTCTACATGATGCAAAGCCATAAAAGGTGTTGTTTACCGTCAAAACGCTTTTTTTTCAGTTAGTTTCCGACTGTAACCAAAAAAAGACTTTTTCCAGTTACTTTCTATTTTCTATGTTTGGCCGTTTTTTTTTAATATTAAAGTGTAAAGTTGCATTTTCACCTTCTAAAGCAGCTCTGGGAAGGGGGGTCACGAGGAAACATCAGGCGACTTCAGAAAGTCAAAGCGATCCGAGTACCATCCCGCCTGCGATTTACAGATTTTAGCTGGTGGGAAAGCTGTTCGGGGAGATTAGTTGCCCGAAGAAGAAGCAATTTGTCTATGGCCGACTATTCTCCCGAAATAGCAGCGTGTGTCTCTGCCCTTAAGAGTCTGCACAGGAATTACTGAGCTGCCAGACTCAAACACCAAAGACAAGGATATTAAACTTAGATTTTGAAAAAACTGTAAAAAATGGAAAATGATTGAAAAAAATCTTTATTTCTGGGGACCAATCTGAAAACAATTGAACTGAAAAAGAAGTTTGGAAGGTGAACAACCCATTTAAAGGGGTGGTTCACCTTTAAGTTACGTTTATAGAATGACTAATTCTAAGCAATTTTTCAATTGGCCTTTGTTTTTACTTTTTACAGTTTTTAAATTATTTGCTGCCTTCTTCTGAATCTTTCCAACTTTTAAATGGGGGTCACTGACCCCATCTAAAAAAAACCAAATGCTCGGTAAGGCTACAAATATATTGTTATTGCAACTCTCCTATTCATATTCCAGTCCAAAATCAATGCATGGTTGCTAGGGTAATTGGGACCTTAGCAACCGGATTGCTAAAACTGCAAACCTGAGAACGGCTGAATAAAAACACAAATAACTCAAAAACCGCTAATAATAAAAAATAGAAACCAATTGAAAATGGTCTCAAAATATCACTCTTTACACAAATGTAAACAATTTTCGAAGGTATGTTTCCCTGTAAGAGCTCAGTAAGCCGTGTTACCAACGTTCACATTTTGACACATTAGCTGCTGGTATATTCGCAGTAGCTACAGACCCTACTGAGCATGCTCCCTGACTTATTTTAGCAATTCTAACAATGATGATGAATTCTTATTATTACTAAACAATAAAGCTTGGCCTTGGGGAAAATGTTCTGTAGAGGTGACGCTCTAAAAAATGCCATCAGCTCATGTATGGACTTGTAATCGTTTACAGAGCTGATATTGAACTGACATTAAAGCATACATTTTGGAACACAATTTTCCATAGAGATCTGTAGACATTTCACTGTTATTTTCTGGGATATGGGAAATAATATTTCTGTTGCGAGATTGAAGGTTTTACGGTTTCCCTTGTATAAAAGTAGAGTTTTGATTGTTAAACCCCTTGCATTTGTATAAATAAGTTTCTAGTAGTTTTTACTCTGTTGTGTTTTCTTTAGTCAGAATTAGCTTCAGAGAGAGCTGTGTGTTCCAGGGCAGAACTGATTTCCTCAGCTGCAATGTCCGCCCCTTCTGTCTCCATCTTGGATTTGCTCTTAGACTCCAATGATATCATGAGGAATCGGAGCCTGGCATTTTCTGCCAGAAGACTTTGTGAAACAACTGCCAGCTGTGTCAGTTTATCTGCCATGTTCCCGCCTCCTTTTGATTCAGTTCATTCAGTACTTGTAAGAAATTGTTTGTGTAGCTCCAGTGCTTTATGTTCTTCCAGTTTTTCCACTTTGAGATCTTGCGTATTCTTCCTGGCATTTGAAATATGACTTTGCAAGACATCCTGGGTAGTGATGGGCGAATTTATCCCATTTTGCTTCATTATGAAATTCGCATATTTCCCACTAATTAGCCGGTGTCAAAATGTCACTAAATTGTTGTCGGGTCGAAACCAGCGTCAAAAAACCTTTGATGCTGGCGAATTTTCACTGCAAATTTATTCGCCCATCACTAATCCTGGGCCATGTGTAGAACATCGATTCCAGCCCGAAGCCTTTGCATCTGTTGCTCCAAGTAGGACATGTGATCTTGTCTGTACTGAAGGAAGTACTGGGGCAGGAGGCTGGTGGGTCAGATGCAGTAGATGACACAGTGCCATGTTTTATAATACATTTTAGGAGGTTTGGACTAGTGATCTACTGGGTATTTAGCACTACAGTCCTAAGTCAGTGGGAAATGGACTGATTAAACACAATGAATCCATGGTAATTATTCTTGAAACTGAGTAAAAAGATGTTTTCCATATAGTTAGATGGAAATGTAATCTATAAAGGCTGGAGTGAAAGGATGTCCTACTTGACGATGAGCCACATGGGACATAACTGTTCAGTTAGTTTGCTTCTGATCAATATACAGTATATACGGCATATAAAATTCAGGACACAGCCCTCTAGAATCAGCCTTTAGACAGATGAAATCGCTTTCTGCTAATGTTTTTATTTCCAGCCCAGAGCACACTAAGCATTGGTTGTGTCACTGACATTCAAAACATGACCTAACAAGATCCAAGATGGGGAGCTGCTGAAGGCCTGGATTGTTACTCTTGCAGGGCTTCTGAACCATTAGGTTGGCACAGTAACTTCAGTATATAAAATGCAGAATTATAGGCCATATTCTATTCACAGACTTTAGTTCTCCTTTAACTGAATAATACATTGGCAGAGAGCTTTAATAGGATAAAACATTTGTCATACCTATATAGAATCTAATCTGTATGAGCTATACAATAATGTAGGTGCTCATCCTGCGACACAAGAGTGCTGGCTCTGGGGTTCAGTATCCTCATGTATGTGCCCCAGCTTCCCACCACACTGGGACAAGAATGAACATTAAACAGATGGGGGCACATCTATTCATGAATTGTTATTATTACCCACCCTCAAGTGCAGGCTGACAGCTAGCAGCTCCAAGAAGAGACCAATTTGTGGGTGCCCTTTAATTAGCCAATAGCACAAATAAGAAGGGGATTCCAGATATGGCTACATGGTACAATCCAGATACCATTTTCAGAGAGGATTGCTGGAGTTTGGCCAACAGATTTAAAGACAAGGCTTTCCTTATAGCAGTATGTTTGCTAAACTAAGACTTGAGTAAAACCTATTGTTGCACAGACATCGTGCTGTCAAAATGCTGTGGCTTTTACTGTAACACTGTGTGCTGTAAAAGCAGAAAATATAAACAGTCATGTGAAAAAGTTTGGGAACCCCTCTTAATTCTTTAGAATTTTGTTTATCATTGGCTGAGCTTACAAAGTAGCAACTTCTTTTTAATATATAACACACCTTATGGAAACAGTAGTATTTCAGCAGTGACATAAAGTTTATTGGATTAACAGAAAATACGCAATATGCATCATAACAAAATTAGACAGGTGCATAAATTTGGGCACCCCAACAGAGATATTACATCAATACTTAGTTGAGCTCCTTTTGCAAATGTAACAGCCTCTAGATGTATCTGTTGACGGCCATTCCAGAATATTGTACTTCTCCCTGTACATAAATTCATTTGTAGATTTTTAAGTGTGTTTAGGGTCATTGTCTTGTTGGAATATCCAACCCCTGCGTAACTTCAACTTTGTGACTAATGCTGGAACATTATACTGAAGAATTTAATATTGGGTTGAATTCATCCGACCCTCGACTTTAACAAAGGCCCAGTCCCTGAACTAGTCACGCAGCCCCACAGCATGATGGAACCTCCACCAAATTTGACAGTAGGTAGCAGTTTTTTTCTTGGAATGCGGTGTTCTTCTTTCGCCATGCAAAACACTTTTTGACCAGATAACTCAATTTTTGTCTCATCAGTACAAAGCACTTTGTTCCAAAATGACTGTGGCTTGTCTAAATGAGCTTTTGCATACAATAAGCGACTCTGTTTGTGGCATGAGTGCTGAAAGGGCTTCTTTCTCATCACCCTGCCATACAGATGTTCTTTGTGCAAACTGTGCTGAATTGTAGAACGTTTACATTTTTTTTTTTATCTTTTTTTGTTTAACGGGGAGTAAATTATTATGCAAGCTGAGAGGGGTTCCCAAACTTTTTCATATGACTGCATATTGTGACTGCTCAGTTTCCACTGACAGCTTATTAGTATTCTGTTTATGGTTCAACTGCAGACAAAATACATATATTACTCCACTCTCTACTTCTGAATCAAATCACATCTTAGAAACTGCACAGAAACAAATTCATGAAAATTCTATTCCTGAGTCAAAATAAGCTCCTCTACACTTGTTCATCTACAGCAGCTTTGCAGAAAATGGTGCAAAGTGGACAACACAAGGAACGTGGAAACTGGAGGCCCGACAAGCACCTAACGTTTCAGTCAGGGATCACACCCATTGCTGCAAGCAAAACAAATTACCAAATGCAGAAACACATTTGCATTCTCACTGGTAAATAGCATTTGTTGCCATTTTAGCAAACTTCTCCTATTGTCCTGGTATTCTAGGGGATGTGCTTAATCATGAGTAAAAAAACTGTGTTCTAGAGCTTTGCACTCATATTCAAAAATGAGTTCAAGATCATATCACAGGAGTGCATACTGTTGGGATTACTTAAAATGAAATTGGCAATTAGGAGAGAGTAACACAAACAGAACAAAAACATTTAAAATATAATAAATAAATAAAAAGTTATACCATTTGAAAAGCTTCTCAGAATGGGTCATTCTAGAACATACTAAATGTTAACTTTAGGGTATAACTTGTTCAAGAAAGGCTGAAGTGGGGAGACTTGGGAGTCAATTATGTTATGACCATACATATCATGCATTCCAGGTTGGGGAGGGCACAGACTATACTGTGACTCTGATCACAGCGGACCGGATATGTTTGAAAGTTTTATGTGATAGTTCCCTATATTGGCAAGTGCACAGTGATAAGGAAAATGAGGAATGTCAGCTCCTTCTCACTTCTTGCAGATCTGATCAATCAGGCTTTCAGGCCAAACAACGGTACAATGGGAAACTTCCATTTAAAAGTTATCCATTTGTTTGGCCTGCGGCTGATTGGTCGGATACCAGAGAACATGTGCCACTGTATGGCTGTATGAAAGGCCAGTTAGCAGCAAGATGCAAATACCAAAGCCTAGAAGAGAAGTTGTAGTACAATCAGGAAATTAATTATAAACAGCCATTAATATAATCCTCACTGATCAACTGGAGAGCAGCAGTACTGTTTGTAGAAGGACTAATATATGATTATCAAAGAAAATTGATCATTTCTTAAGGCCCCCATACACGGGGTGATAAAAGCTGCTGACAGACCAAGTTGGCAGCTTATTGGCCCGTGTGTGAGGCCATCCGACGGGCTTCCCCGATCGATATCTGGCCAAAAGTCGGGCAGATCTCGTTCGGGCAAGTTAAAAAATCCCTTTGGATCGCGGCCGCATCTGTGCGTCTATGCGTTCCCGCGATCCAACCGCCCATATCGGATGCATTATGATCCAAACGTTGGGCCATAGGGCCCACGATTGGATCAGCCTGATATCACCTACCTCAATGTGGAGGCTTGTTTTGGCGTCTATGGCCACCTTTAATATTCTCAAGTCACAACTGACTGGCCCCCATATGTAATAAAAGGTGCTAAGTTTGGCCAGAAGCAGTAACCTATAGCAACCAATAAGATGTCTGCATTTAAACAGGTGACCAATAAATTCTACCTGCTGATTGGTTGCTATGGGTTACTGCCCCTGGTCAAACTTAGTGCCTTTTATTACCAAACCCCATAGGTGTGTGTGCATGTGAATCAACATAAACTGGCTAATAATGGCAGTACCATATGGGCCAACTGGCCACAATTTAGGTAACATTTCACTGTTTTCCTCTCTGCCACAAACCAGCTTTAAGGACAGTTAAATGTGACTGTAATAAAACAAGAATAGATGTTCCAATAGATGTTCAGCCTTATCGAGAGGAAACACATTTATCTGATAAATGCTTTAGAACACAAGACTTTCCAGAGTGAGTCTTTTTGTTCAGATTTGTTCTTTTCAGTTACTTCTTCACCTCTAGGCTAAACCATCTCTGCCAGATAATTAGAGATACTGCCAATCTTTTTACACCATTGCTGAAAGTAAAGTCATGGCAGGACAGACAGATTTCATAGAACAAGATACGTTATTTATCCTTCCTGCTTGGAAGCCTTTAGATGAAAGTGAAAGCGTCAGTGTGGGAGGATCAGAGACTTGTTGCCTTCTAAGGGAATTTTTACATTTACATAAAGGTAACTGTAGGGTATGTGCAGCCAAAAAGTGTCACCGCTATAGAAATAGGGTATTTTGATTACTGTGGAATTATTCCTGGTAAATGATCCCTTTATATTCAAAAGAGATGCTTGGTGCTAATAGCACAAGGGTGAGAAGGTTGAGAACAGTGGAGAGGTGATGCCTTGTGTCACTAAGAATGGCGATTACAATGGACATCATTGCTACAAATATTTGGTAAAAAAAAATGACTAAACATCACTTGTACCGTAGCAATGATGCAGTTTAAAAAATATATACATTTATGTATTGGAAATGCTAATCTTTACCCAGAATATGACCAAAGGCAGGTCCAGACTGGGATTTAAAATAGGCCCTGGTTATTTAAAGTATACATAGGCCCATATAACCCCCCCCCCCCAACAGCCCACTAAATAGTGACTGTCTGTGGCATTTTACAGCAGCCCTTCTGGCATTGGCCTGAATCCACAGATTGCCAGTCCAGGCCGGAGCATTGGCATTGAATCTGTAGTGTATTGTAGCCTATTGAGTCAATTGAACAGACTGCACTCAACTCCTTTTACCATGTGGAGACAGGAGCTTAAAGGAACAGTTCAGTGTATAAATAAAAACTGGGTAAAATAAAAAATGTTTCTAATATAGCTAGTTAGCCAAAAATGTAATGTTATCTGGAGTGACTGGATGTCTAACAGAACAGAACACTACCTGCTTTTCAGCTCTCTAACTCTGAGTTAGTCAGCGACTTGAAGAGAGGCAGTGGCGGATCTACCGGGGGTGCGAGCAGGCCACTGAAATCCCTGATATTCGGGCCGTACGGAGGGGGGGCGGTGGCCCGGCTGTGCGTCACGCACCAGGGCCCCCCCCCTCTAGTTATGGTACTGAAGGGAGGCCATCTATTTAGACAGTTTTTATTTTTCTACTGAACAATTCCTTTAAAAACATGCAATCTAACAAGTACGCTTGCACTTCATCTACATTCCTATCACCAACATATGTCTGTAAAATGCCAGAATTACCTGTTCTGCAGGAAAAACAAGATTGTGGGAACACGGCCCAACATAAACTGCCAAGGAAGGTCATTATGAACGATATTAATCCTTTCAAAAACAGAAAAACAACATTAACACAGTGCATTTTGTACTTTTCATAAACAGCTTCAAGTTACCGTACACTCACTTGCACACAAAGTCATATCAGGCGAATGAACAAATAAAATGTTTCATGAGGCCACTGTGTGAATATGCAATGTAGTTTAGCATAAGGATTGACATTGTAGCTGGATGAATTAGCAATTTCTGGTTGTTGCTATATGGTTGTATAACCAGTAAAATGTCAAATTATAATGAGCTCAGAATCCTGTTACAGCAACAGTATTTGCTTAAAGAAACTTGCTTGGACATAATAAACACTAGAACTCAAGAATGAATTATCATCATCATCATTTATTTATATAGCTTACAGAATTAATATAAATATATATTAAGTTTTAAGAGCTTCGTATAAGCCTAGTCTTCTATCATAGTGGCAGCATTTAGGGATGATGGGTGGCCCACCAGCGGGCTGTTACCAGCTTTGTAGCTAGGTAATAATGAAACATATTAGGAGCTGCAAGTCCCCCCCCTATCTGCAGGATGTTGTAGGGTTGTAAGAGGGTAAGAGTACAGGGAGGTGATGAAGCTCAACTTAGTGAGCATAGATTTTAATTTACCAAAATATTTGCAGGGTATAGGGGCTTGTCGAAACAGGTATGTAAATTTGGGGAGTAGTATCATTTTAAAAAGATTTATCCTACCCATTAGGGTTAGTGAGAGGGAGTTGTCATTGACACTTTAATGGTGTAACAAAATACAATATGGTGATCTGCTGTGGACAACTCTGAAGGGATGGATAATTACTGGCATGGGGCTACACATCTGTGCTGGGACAGTAAGCCTAAAACATTAGAACACAGTATTGCTTGCCTATTATAGTTTAGGATACCTTTTCCTTTAACAATCACAACATGCAGTCTTACCTTGTCACAATGAGGCTATCGTCATGCGAGACAGATGAAAACATCTTGGGGGCATGTTTACTAACATTGGAGATAAATATCTGGAGAGATTTCTGGAGATGTTGCCCATAGCAACCAATCAGATCTTTGCTTTTGTTTTCTAACTTGGCTGTGGCTGTTTAAATCTAATTGCTGATTGGTTGCCATGGGCAACATCTCCAGAAATCTCTCCAGATATTTATCTCCAATGTTAGTAAACATGCCCCCTTGTGACAGAAACAAGTTTTCAGTATCACTCAACACTTCAAAATGAGCTCTCTGCTCGAAATATGTAGTGGATCAATAAAAGCACATTTTTTGCAACAATGTACTGCATTTGACCATGTACTTATCCACCGTTATTTCTTTGAATTGAGGCTTCATTGGACGGAAGCATTGGAGATTGGACCAAAGTCATTGAATCCTGTTTCATATTGTTATTGCAAAACTAGTGTGTGATGTTAAAGACACAGCCATAAACTGGTGAAAGAAGTGTCCAATATCATTCAAGTGGCATATTTACTTAGCTCGAGTGAAGGATTAGGATAAAAAATACTTTGAATTTTGAAGTATTATTTTGGCTACTTCGACCATCGAATTGGCTACTTCGACCTTCGACTACGACTTCGAAACGAAGGATTCGAACTAAAAATCATTCGACTATTCGATAGTCGAAGTACTGTCTCTTTAAAAAAATCTTCGACCACCTACTTCACCATCTAAAACCTACCGAGCACCAATGTTAGCCTATGGGGAAAGTCCCCATAGTATATCTTATAGGGGGGCTCCTTTTGCCTAGAAGAGCTCACTCTGTTAAAATCACCAGACATCTTGTCTCTCTACATGCAGGATTTGTGCGAACGGTAGTTATTTTGTTAGATTTTGTTTGTACTGGAATCAGTTATTTTTGTGAGCTCTAATTCATCTACTAGGAAAGGAATCCCTACTAAAAGATATATTCTAAATTAATATCTGACACCCAACTACTGCATGAAGACACAATGAATAAAAACAGATGCTAAGTGAACATAAACTTGATTATTTCAGAAAGAGCGTGTCAGATATTAATTTCCCCTTTAACAGCAGTTTTCAAACCTGTGTCACCCAGTTATCAGTTAGACAGGGCCTCCCTAGGGCCCCATTCATGCGCTGTTAAGCTGCGACTCAATCTCGAGGGACAGTCACTTGTTTTTATCCACATGTGCATGGCCAGCTTTTTGAGAGATAATCACACAACGAGATCCCACCTTAAACCGCAATGTTCTCAGGTCAGTGGTGTATGAATTTGTCACACAACAAAACAAGCAAAGCTGTCCACTGAATGGCAAATCAAAAACAATTCCGGCAAAACCAGTTGGTTTTTAGTTCTGCAGCTGTGATGAGTGGATTCCGAGCATTTTGTCAACTGATCCAACGATAATGTTATCTCTGTATTTGGGGAAAGTAGAATCCCCACTTAGAGACATGTTATCAAACGGTGAATATCATAAAAATAATAAGAAATACTCCAAAACCTACTTAAAGCTGGCCATAGATGCAAAGATCCGATCGTACGAATCATCGTACGATCGGACTTTCCCATCTCCCGACCCGCCACTAACCATTCAGATCAAAGTCTTACCAGTCAGATTAGTTAAAGAACAGATCAGTCGATGTTCTGCCCCTGACAGCAATCGTACGATATCTATGTCCAACCAAAGCTAGTGACAGTCTCCCACTGAAAATCGTACGATCGGCAGTACACGCAGAGATATTATCGGCAGCTGACAGAAATTTTCTAACCTGTCCGATCGACCAAACGACCGATCTCCGCCAGACGAAAAATGTCGGGACTCTCCACACATGGTCCGAAAATTGTACGAATCCTCAATTCGTACGATCAGATCTTTGCGTCTATGGCCAGCTTAAGCCTGCACACGTTTTAAGACTGTGAAAGTGAAATTAGACTGTAAGCAACTCGCCTCATTGGTACAGCACCCCTGACTGTAAGCCCTCTTAGGACAGAAAATGACAGGAGTGATGAACATTCTCTGTTTATGCTTCATTAGATGTTGGCTCAATATAAAAGGATGATAATAATGCTTTGAAGACTGCTGGAGCTGGGAGCATGCATGCTGCTTAAGAGATATCAGAGAAATGGCTGGCTCACGTTAGAACTTACATTTCAGCATGAGCTCAGGTTTGCACTTATTCTTAAAGGATAAGAAGGATAAGTAAACCTTTAAAATAAGTCAGTGTAAAATTGACGAGGGTGCTATTCTAAGCACGCTTGCATTGTACATTAATTATTTATTCTTTTTTCATTCCAAGGTATTAAGGTATACATGTACTATTAATATGAATACATTTTGTTCCAACAGCACCACCTGCTGGTCAGTTTCTATCCAGTTTGACCACCAAGTAGTCAAGGAAGTTGAGGCAGCTCTGATGTTCTTCTGCTTCGGAAAAAAATTAAAACTGTTTCCTAAGCAGAAGAACATTAGAGCAGCCTCTTTCTCTCTCGTGACAACTTCATTGACTACTTGGTGGTCAGATTGGATAGGTGGCAATGTTGTAACAAAATTCATTCATATTAACAGCACATGTATCCCTAAAAAGGGGTGGTTCACCGTTAGGTTACCTTTTAGTATGTTATAAAACGGCCAGCTCTAAGCAACTTTTCAATTGGTCTTTATTTTTTATTTTCGATAGTTTTTTTAATTATTTGCCTTCTTCTTCAGACTCTTTCCAGCTTTCATATGGGGGTCACTGACCCCATATGAAAAACAAATGCTCTGTAAGGCTACAGATTTATTGTTTCTGATACTTTTTATCACTCTCCTATTCATATGTCAGTCTCCTATTCAAATCAATGCATGGTTGCTAGGGTAATTTGGACCCTAGCAACCAGATAGCTGAACTTGCAAACTGGAGAACTGCTGAATAAAAAACTAAATAACTCAAAAACCACAAATAATAAAAAAATTAAAACCAATTTCAAATTGTCTCCGAATATCACTCTCTAGTCTACATCATACTAACAGTTAATCGAGAGGAGAACAACCCCTTTAATGTCTTCGAATGACATGTTCATTGCAAAAGTGCTTAGAATGGCACCCTCATTAATTTTACATTTACGTATTTTAAAGGTACTTATCTTTAACTAAAAAAAAATATTCAGAAATGTGTGAAATACATGCTGCAACGGAATGCAGTCCCTTTTGCACTGCTGGTTCTGACTCTTAAAACAATGTACCATAAGCCAACTCTACAGCTCCTGACAAGACTGATATTATCACAATGCCCTGCATGCTCCTTCTCTGCTGGCTTCTGCTACACTGTGTCACTAGTGAGACTGAGCAGTGCAGAGAATAGAAATGAACAGACAAACGCTCCTTTTCATAGCAATTACATTTATAAATAACACCGAAACCACTGGCATTTAGTAATGGATGCATAAGGCGTTGTTTAGAACTATATTTTTGTTTACTTACACAAAACTTTTCTCGGTACAGTTACCCTTTCATATTTGCCTTCTGCTGGATACACAATTTGAAATATATGTTAAAAAGCTGAATTGCCAATTTAAAAAACGTCACAATATAGTGATTATCAGCAAAAAACAATGTACCTTTTTGCTTTCCAGAACAACAGGATCACATGTGCTTGATGTTACTTCAGTGATTAATTGCTGGCTGGATACGCGGGGTGGAGAGTGCTCCACCAGATGCCTTTGTAACGGGCTGTAAACTTTGCTGTTGTTCTGAATAAAAACCTCTGCAAATAAAATCATAATATATATCAAGTAGAAATAAGCTTATAAAGGCAATAAAATAGTATAAAACATGTAAAAGTATTTTTAATATAATTGAACTTTAAAGGGATACTGTCATGTTTTTTTTTAAATGCAACTCTGAACATTGGTAGTCTCTATAAAAAGACCACATAAAAGATTCCATATGTAAACCACGATTTCATATAAATAAAGCCTTTTCATGAAAAATATGATTTTCTAGCATTATGGGGCAGATTTACTAAGCTCGAGTGAATAGTTCGAATGCAAAAATATTCGAATTTCAAAGTATTTTTTTTTTTACTTGTACTTCGACCATCGAATTGGTCAAATTCGATCGAGTCAAATGATTAGAACGAATCGAAGTAAAAATCGTTCGACTATTCGATAATCAAAGTACTGTCTCTTTAAAAAACTTCGACTTCATACTTCGCCACATTAAAGCTAACGAAGTGAAATGTTAGCCTATGGGGACCTTCCAGAGCACTTTTCTAAGTTTTTTTTGATGTAATAAAAATCATTCGATCGATCGCTTTAAATCGTTCGAATTGTTCGAACGATTTTTATTCAATTGTTTGATTGAACCTTTTGCGCTAAAATCATTAGAATTTAAAATCTAATAAAAATTGTTGATTTAACGATAAAATCCTTCGGATTGAACGATCGAAAACCCTCGAAATTCGACCCTTGATAAATCTGCCCCCTAGTGTTACTGGATAATCCTATATAGAAAAGCTGACTTTTTGGTACTAAGGTCAGGCTTGTATGATGCACAGTGATGAGCAAAATGTTTAGCCAGGCCTGGATTTGCAGCAAAATGCTTTGTTTCACAGTTGTCAATTTTTTTTTGTGTGAAACCACAGCATACATTTTGCTGTGAAAAAAATGGCCATTGACTCCAATGTATTTGCATAAGAAAACACCAATTGACTCCATTTGCTCATCACTAATGAGGCACAGTGCTAACACACAAACCAAGAGCACACAATACATGCTAGGTTATATGCTGGGCAGCTGTTTCTTTTGCTCTCAAAATTCTTCCTGGTCCAGATGGAGCTAAATATAGAAAATATGTTGGCTTCAAGTAACCATAAAATAACTAATATGATTAAAGGAATTGTTCACCTTTAAATTGACATTTAGTATAATGTAGAGAGTGATATTCTGAGACAATTTGCAGTTGGTTTTGGTTTTTTATTATTTGTAACTTTTGAGTTGTTTAGCTTTTATTCAGAGGCTCTGCAGTTCGCAATTTCAGTAATCTGATTGCTAGGGACCAAATTACCCAAGCAACGATGCATTGATTAGAATTAAAGACTGGAATATGCTTAGGAGAGGCCTGAAGATGAGTAATAAAAAGTAGCAATAACAATACATTCGTAGCCTTACAGAGCATTTTTTTTAGATGAAAACTGGAGAAGTAAGGAGAAGAAGGCAATTAAAAAAAATTGTATAAATGTGTATATATATATATATATATATATATATATATATATATATATACGCAAAAGAGGATCAGCACTACTCAGGTCTTAAAAATTAAACAGAATTTATTTAATAAAATAGCAGCAGACTGACGTTTCGACTGACTCCTCAGCCTTTCTCAAAGTTCCAAAGTCAATACTGAACATGTCTTTTAACCACACACTGGCGGGAAACCACCAGCTACAGCTTAGTCACATGATTAAAAGCTAATTAAAAATTCGACTAGGTATATCTCCAATCCATATGCATATATATATATATATATATATATATATATATATATATCTCCTAGCAGAAAAGACTAAATTAAAAACAACACCATAATAGCAATAATATAATAAAATGTGTCCAAGTGTTTCATACAAATCTGGGAATGTTCTTATATGTTACTACTTTTATCTGTTACATTAATACATTGTTTCATTACTAGATTACTCTCAAGGACACCGTTTTCGTAAATGATATTGTTGTATAAACGGGCATGGCTATATCGAGGGTTATCTGAACGTTCGGCCCTATGGCCGAACGATCGGATTACGATGAGAGCGCAATGGGCTCCGGCGGGACAGTCGGGACAAAATCAAACTTGTCAAATCAAATAACCGATCTCCACCAACAACCGATCTCCGCCGGACGAAAACGTTGGGACTCTCCACAACGGTCCGAAAATTGTACGAATCCTCGATTCGTACGATAGGATCTTTGTGCCTATGGCCACCTTAAGTAAATCACATCCACTGCCATCCTGGAGTCGAGATTCCTGCTTACCTTCTCATAAATCAAATTTGTACGGTATAATTGGTTACGCATACATGCTGGCAAGTCATGCTGTCACAAACTCATAGTATTATGATTTGCAATGAAGCCAAGGATTTTATCTCTTAGTACCCTTCAAAAAGTTTTCCTACCACTGATATCTGATTAAACATTTGAGAACAGAATCCCTTTTTGAATCACGGATGCATACTCACACACTGCCAGCAGAGGGGCCGATTCTCGCCCTGTGTGGCTTTAGCCTTAGCCTAAGAACATCACACAAATTATATTTGTTTAATTTTCAGTAAAGAATTGCAGTACACCTGTAAAAGATCTAAGCATCTGGCTTTAATGGGAAGCAATCTACATTCTCTTTATGCTTTCCTCTTAGATGAATGCATCTGATGAGCACAGTACAGTATAATGCATTTTTCATAAACTGTTACATCAATTTAGCCAGGCTGCATGCAAATGACCCAACGATCAAATTAGCTTGTAAACAAGCCCTGTAATGTAATCAGATGATACATGTATGTATTACTTGCAGATATAACACTATGCACTGAAATTCTACTCCACTTTCAATTTTAAGATTATGTGCTCTAAGGGTAAGGGCAAACTGGGCGATTCGGGGAGATTTAGTCGCCTAGTGTCTAATCGCCTCGATTTTGCAGCGACCAATCTCCACGAAGCCTTCCCTCACTCTGCACTGGCTAAAAAGCACCCTTGATTTTTCATTTTAGCCAGCGCAGAGTGAGGGAAGGTGTTCGGGGAGATTGGGCCCATTTTTTAAAAAAAAAAAAAAAAAATCTTTTAAAACATAAATAATTGTGTATTTGTAATGAAGGGCATGTTAAGATAAACAAGATAAAACAATAGCCACACATTTTTTCCTTCAATAGAATCCTCAGTCGCTGGCAACTAGTTAACGATTTGCAAATGCATGAAATATATAAATACATGGCATTGCAAATTTTGGACTAAGTGTTTTAAAAAATCTCCTGCTAAGTACTCCTGCCACATTTCTGAAGTGGTTTCCTTATCCCCTGCTGTTAACACCCGCTGAATTATTCCCGGAGGAACCGTAATATCCGCAGCCTCAAAGAGAAAAATGACTAACTACCACCCGCCGCTCCACTCCAATAACCTTTTCTATAGGAAGCTTATTACCTTAGATTGGCAGGCATCTTAAATTATTAAATAATCTACATACTGTGAGTTAATGAACACTTAGCAAGTCTGTCAAAGGGATGAGAAATCAATATATTTTTTAATAAGGACACAGACATTTATTAAAAAGTTGCCAACAGCATAACATCCACAAGTAGACAGGTGTAAAAAATCTCCAAAGCACTAAGTAGCACTTTCTAACACAGGGGTCCCCAACCGCCGGGCCAGTGCTGAAGTGGGCAGCCGAACAATTAACGTGGTGCGCTGAATTGAACGCTGACCCCCTCTTTATCATCTTTATCTTTTTTTTGGCCAGATGAAACATTCTTATAGTAAACTAACAGCCCTAAGTCTTAGCATAGCTCCCCACGCTGGTCCATGATCCATGGAATATCCTTGATTATTTAGAATCACTATATAGATTCTCCATTAGAGGGCACTAGTAATGTAACATCTACAGGAAATGTTGATCGAGCAAAGGGAATTTGTCTTGTGATCTGTGTGTGTCTTTACTTCCTGGTTATTATGCAGCTTCAGTACAACCAGGAGTTTGTGGCTGCTGGAGGGCAGTTTATGGGAACAGAGACTGTTCTGGGTTTCTCCTGCCCATTTTGTGTTACTGAAGGCAGGTTCATTCACAGGTAATTGTACTTTCTGTCTGTGCTGTACACTGGCTTTGCTTTCATTGCTCTCTGTCTCTCGGTATATGTTAGAGGCACCAAAGACTGTTGTGCAGCAGCACCTGCCTCATTTACAGAGCTACTTACCTTTCCTTAACTGTGCTAAAGTAATGCCTGCAGATATATGCTATAAAATCTAGATTCTATATTACATAATTCCTGTAGAAAATCATGTAAACATTAAATAAACCCAATAGGCTGGTTTTGCTTCCAATAAGGATTAATTATATCTTAGTTGGGATCAAGTACAAGCTACTGTTTTATTATTACAGAGAAAAAGGAAATCATTAAAAAAAATCGGTATTATTTGGATAAAATGGAGTCTATGGGAGATGGCCTTCCCGTAATTCTGAGCTTTCTGGATAACGGGTTTCTGGATAACGGATCCCGTACCTGTGGGTGTCATTAGCTGTGCTTTCTAGGACTTGCAGCAAGTGTCCAGGATCTCATTGCATGCAGTAGGTTACCACCTTTTCTGGAAAAAATATCCACCTTTTGATATGTGTTTGTTACTCTCTTGTTTTGTTTCCCCCACTAATAGAGCCTGCACTCCGGTAGAAGAAACAATTGTTTTTTTTTTCTAAGCCTGCATCACCAAGACAGAGTTCCTGGTTTGGGCAGCCATGTTGGGGTACATCCTTGCACATGAATGAGTGCCCCAGCTAAGATTGTAGAAAGCATCCACCTCTCCTATGTCACATGCATGCACATAATAAGCGATCCAGGAGCTTGCTCATGATACACATACGTGTCACCAAATATAGGCATCCACACAGGTATAGGATCTGTTATCCAGAAACCCATTATCCAGAAAGCTCCAAATTACGGCATGGCCATCTCCTATAGACTCCATTATAACAAAATAATTCACATTTTTAAAAATGATTTCCTTTTTCCCTGTAATAATAAAACAGTACCTTGTACTTGATCCAAACTAAGATATAATTAATCCTTATTGGATGCACAAACAGCCTATTTGGTTTAATTAATGTTACATGATCATCTAGTAGATTTAAAGTATGAAAATCCAAATTACAGAAAGATCCATTATCTGGAAAACCCCAGGTCCTGAGCATTCTGGATAACAGGTCCCATACCTGTATTCTAAAATGTGTCTTTTTTTTCTGCATCCTTCCCCTGTGTATACATCATATTAGATAAAATCTCACTGAAACACAGATTTTATCATTGGTTGTACAAATGCATACGAGATGCAAACAATATAAAAGAAGTTCAATAGGAAATCTGGGTATATAACTGTGACCATACATACAGGCTGCCTGTCAAATTTGTTATGTAATTGTGGCCTCATCACTATAGATATGTTGTAGTATAACATCCTGGCTGTCAGGGAGTATCACTGGGAAGATTACTGGAACATTATTACCTGCTCCCTGGGCAGGATAAACAAATACAAGCCTAAACACATCCTGTATAGCACAGAGTTACTAATCCTCTTCCCCTTTGACAGAAGACAGTGGTAAATCCAGTTCTCTGTCTCTGCACGCGTCCACCCCCTTTATTTTTTAAATCCACCTACATGCACTGTGTCAGGCTGTATGCACACATGGAGTGGATTTCAGTGCATAATGCAATCTTTCATGTTTCACCTAAACACTTTTGTTTATTTCCTTGTAAATATTTCCTTGTAACATATTTGTTCAGAGTACAGTGGAGGCCTCAATACTTTCTCATGTACTGAGCCAAAGATTAATATTTTCTGCATTTTTTTATGATTTCTCTGGCTCATGGTATGGTGTTATGTCTTTCAGCTATGTACTGAATTAAAATACAATATAATAATTGAAGTTCATAGAAATAATGCAAAATTTAGGCGTGTTCACTTACAACTTGAACTTCGTGCTTTTATAATTCTTCCTTCAATATTATTTTTATTAACCCGTATTTATATATGCATTTCCAACATATTCTGTAGCTCTGTATTCATGTGTTCTGTATTTACAGTATAAATGATTTCTGGCCCCTCATTTATTCAAACCATTGTATTCATTTAATCAGCTTATCTTTTATCTGCTATATAAATGTGGGCTTTACAATTCTTAATTTTATTTACTTGTCACAGCTCTCATAACTGGTGCAGTGGGGGACTGAATCAGTGGTTCACTGGCAGAGAAAGCCTTGGAGTTTCTGAAGCAAATACAGATTGCTTTTTCACCATTGTTGAGAATCACCACATTATATTTTAATTCATGTAAAAATTGCTTCAGGTGTTGTGTTACTGGCCCATTTTTTCTAATTGTTAATTAATCTTTATTTTTTTGCAGATAATCTGAATTAGTACCTGATGATTTCTAACTAGGGATGCACTGAATCCACTATTTTAGATTCAGCTGAACCCCCTAATCCTTCGCAAAATATTCGGCCAAATACCGAAACCGAATCCTAATTTGCATATGCTAATTAGGGGTGGGAAGGGGAAATTTTTTTACTTCCTTGTTTTGTGTCACGAGATTTCCCTCCGCCCCTAATTTGCATATGCAAATTAGGATTTGGTTCAGTCAGGCACAAGGATTTGGCCGAATCCGAATCTTGCTTTAAAGGCTGAATCCTGGCCGAATCCCAAACCAAATCCTGGATACAGTGCATCACTATTTTCAACTGGTATAGTATATATCCCGACACTGGATTTTAGCTTTTAAATGTATGTATTAAAACTAACCCTTTGTATTCATCACTATTTTATGAGGATGAAACAGACAAATACAGTAGAACTGCTGCAGGGCAACTGATTATGAATTAATATTTGTACTGCCTGAATACATACAGCTTGGGCCAGTCTTCAATATTTATCAGAGCTATTTAGCAGCATAGTGGTGTCTTTGTGTTTATATAGTATATCAAGGGGAAGTTAGCAGGCATACGTTTCCTGTTTGGTCAGATTAATAAAGTTAAATAAATGAATACATTATTAAATGATGTAGTCATTTGGGTGAAGATTGATGAACCCAAGCTTCTCCAAATGCTCCCTAGCTCCTTGCAGAAAGAAAAGAAACCCACTTACAAGTGATTTGATGTCAAGTCATTTAATTCAAAATTTGATTGATCCTTTGATATTATTTAACAGGGGGTACTTTTCTATAGCAGCAAAGGATAGAAGTCATGATAAAATAAACAAAACTGGACTCCATTTCATAAAGACTGCTTCCAACTGTATCATACATGTCAATAGTTTTCATTCAAGCCAAAATGTGAAACGTCACTACTAGAGGTGTGTTGCCTTGCCCTGGAGTAAGAGAAGGGCCTCAAGAGACAAAAGGCTGGAGAACTGCCTGTTGAAGGCAGTACTGCAGCCCTAAGCCTCGACACAAAGAAAAACATGGCCTTTAGTTTGGTTTAATATAGTAAAATGTATCAGAAAGGGAAGATCCTCTTGCACAGTTCTATGTTGCGCTGGTAATTAGTGGTTTGGACATGTTATCAAACTTTGCTAATACAGAAGTTACATGAAGATTGCCTTGGTAGAGTACTTGAGTAAATAACTGCAGTATTTATGACATAAATGGAGCTGGCAACAGGCTAATGATAACACTCCTCCCCCCTTCTACTTTTAGGTTACAAAATGCATCTCACATCCCTTTGTATCCTGCTGACCTTGATGGGCCTGTGCTGGTGTTTGGACAATGGCTTAGTAAGAACCCCACCGATGGGCTGGATGACATGGCAGAGGTACAGATGTAACATAGACTGCAAAAGTGATCCAGACAATTGCATTAGGTAAGTGCTTCTATAAACGTATATGACCAGTACATACGGAGTACTTGAAAATGTACAGTATCACTGCAGAAAAACCTTCCTTGTCAATGAGAGAGACTTTGTCCTTGAGTTGAAGGCATAACTCACTGTTTAAATGTGCCCTCCTATGAGTATTCATTAATGAAACAAGGTGGTCTTTTAACATCTTGTAAGCAGAAGTAATCAAATGAACTTTACATACTATTTTTTTGGTGCTTTAATTCTATAACTCGATGTATAAAAAATATTAGTGGCTACAAGGGCCAGTGACCCCTACCAGAAAGCATATTAATTATGATGCTATAATAATACATTAATATTATTTATATTTGTGTGTTCATTAACCGTTTATAAAGGTTTTTTAAGTCATGGAAACCTGCAGAACAAGATGTTAAGTAACTTTTAAGAAGAACAAAGACCAGTGGCTTTAGAATACTGCTGTCTGCATTAAAAAAAGTTCCATTTTCTCTTTGATTGAACTGCATTTGAACTCTTTATTCTATATTTTTAAAAATTGCATGGGGCAGATTAGCTAAAGGGCTAAGTAATGGTCATTTGCACTCTTTTCACAGGCAAATTTTTACTCGAATGGACATTACTCCGCAAATTCACTAAGATGCGGATTTTACTGAGCGTTACCTCTTTTGGCAGACTTGCCTTCGCCAGCTCAGACCAGGTCAAGTGCAATGGAGTGCATAGATCTTCCTCATTCTTCTGTTACTTACATCATATTTTTAGTGGACCGAATCGACCATTGAATAGGGTAGTCCGACATTCAAAGTCAAAGGATTTTTAAGATTGTACAATCGTACTTCGAATCGAACGATTTTACAAAAAAATGCTGGCTATAGTTTCTCTGAGGTCTTCATAGGCTAACATAGCAATTCGACAGGTTTAAGGTGCCAAAGTGTCGAAGTAGAAGTTTTATTAAAGAGACAGTACTTCGATTTTCGAATGGTCGAATTTGTGAAGTATTTTCAATTCGAATCGAAATCGAATTTGGCCTATTCGATGGACGAAGTACCCAAAAATTACTTCGAAATTTGAAGTTTTTTCATTCGAAAATTCACTTCGACCTTTGATAAATCTGCCCCTTACTATACAGTGAATTTGCTGCAACATATACGTCCATTCAATTTTATAATTTCCCGCCGTATGCAAATTAGCCTGAGCGAAGACCTCTAACAAAGTTGCGCTAAGGCAAAATTGACGGCTAGCACATCTTCGCTTTGATTGCCGAAGTAACGTTAGCAAAAATTCACCAGCGTTCAGCGCCCTGGACGCAACTTTGCATTTTAGTAAATTATCGTTGTCTGAGCAAACTTTCGCCTGGCGAGGTATTGTGATGGCTGCAAAGCCGTCGATGGTGAATTTTCGCTGCTTAGTAAATTTACCCCATTGATGTTTGTATTTTATCCATCTTAAATAGCCATGGTAACATGGGCGCCAATCATCTATTTAGATTTAAATAGGTAGCATCAGAATATAAGCCTTTTTCTAACACTATGCTAAACCACTTTTGTGAATCTGAATAGACAATGAAATATTTTTGACAATCCATAATTTGGAATTAATATGCTTTAACCCCAAATGAACAAGAGGTAAAGGACAAAGAAAATCTAAATCACCCTGGAACAGGATTCCTCTTCTGGGAAAAACACAGCAGCATGATGCACTGTACTATCCCAGGGTTTCTTTGCACCTATGCATGCACAGTATAATAAAATCAGACAGCACACGTCCCAGGGTTCTGGACCAGGGCAAGGGTTCCTTGAAAAATAAAATGCTGTGTAAATGTGATACTGGGGGAAAATGAAAAAAAAACATGGTGTGGCACTCAGTATGCATTTTAATTGGCTAATAAATTAGCAGCCACTAATGAATTTGACTTTTTTGATCTTTAAAGATTCAAAACATGAAAGTGATAAATGAAAGCATGTAAATGAGTTAAGCTGGCCATAGATGTTGAGATTTTTAAAAGATCAGATCCTGATCGTGAGACCACGATCTTCTCAGAACGATCGTATGATCGTACAAATTTACCATCAACTAAAAAGACCAATTTACCAGGAAAACAAAGGGGAGCTGCCTGCTTGGCCCTGCAAACATAGATAGATTGCACTGGGACCGACAAAGATTTTTTGACCTGGCCGATCAATTTCCCGACAGATGTCGGGCGAAAAATCGTAAGATGTACGATCGTTCGAATACCACTAACCGCACGATAATTTCGAAGGATTGGTCGGGCTTCCCTAAAATCGGTCGTTCGGCAAGAAGAATCGTCGCGTCTATGGGGAGCTTTACACAGTCATACAATAATTGTTGACGAATAATATGCGTTTACAGAAATTTCCAATTTCATAATCACACAACTGTGAAAATGAGGAGGTAGATATGCCGTGTTTCCCAGGCCCAAACTGTGTACATTGCCAGGCAGTAAAAATAAAATCAGGAGGGCCCTCTCACACTGCAACTGTTACTGCGTGTGAGTCATGGTTAATTCAGGGTATACAGCTGCATTTACATTCACAGCTATACACTTACTAAATAGAATGTAGTCCCAGAAGCATAGTCTAGGAAACCAGCAACTTCCATGTCAGTTTACCCAGGGGTGTTTTCTTTTTATTAGGGATTTTTAAATATGTAACATCTACTGTAATTATGTTTTTTTAGTGAGAATTTAATAAAAATCATGGCTGATGAGATGGCGGACAGTGGCTGGCGAGATCTTGGTTATGTTTATGTCTGCATTGATGACTGCTGGTCTCAGAAACAAAGGGATTCTAATGGAAGACTTCAGCCTGATCCTGAAAGGTTTCCAAGTGGCATGAAAGCCCTAGCTGACTATGTAAGTATGGCATACCCTGGTGCAGTGATCCCCAACCAGTAGCTCATGAGCAACATGTTGCTCCACAACCCCTTGGATGTTGCTCTCAGTGGCCTCAAAGCAGGTGCTTATTTTTGAATTCCAGGCTTGTAGGCAAGTTTTGGCTGCATAAAAACTGAGTATAGTGCCAAGTACAGCCTTCTATAGGTTGCCAGTCCACATAGGGGCTACCAAATATCCAATCACAGCCCTTATTTGACACCCCAAGGGACTTTTTCATGCTTGTGGTGCTCCCCAACTCTTTTTACATTTGAATGTGTCTCACGGGAAAAAAGGTTGGGGACCTCTGCGGGTTGCCAACTGGCCGGTATTTTACCGGCCTGGCCGGTAAAAATGATGCTTAATGCCAATGCTTATTAATAGGAAAAAATGGCAAGAATATAACAAGGCCGGTATTTTTTTCCAAAAAAGATGGCAACCCTACCTGCCCTGGTGTATCCCTTGTTCTGTCTGGAAGTGATTGCGTGGTAAAACAAATTAGTCACCAAGAATGAACATTTTGGGCAGTTGGAATATGCTTACAAGCTTAAAGGACCTGTAACATCAAAAAAACAAAGTGTTTTAAAGTGATAAAAATATAATACAGTGTTGCCCTGCACTGGTAAAACTGATGTGTTTGCTTCAGAAACACTACTATAGTTTATATAAATAAGCTGCTGTGTAGCCATGGGGGCAGCCATTCAAAGGAGAAAAGGCTCAGGTTACACAGCAGATAGCAGATCTTTGTAGAACATAATGTTATCTCTTATCCACTATTTACCCTGTGCCATATAGCCTTTTTTCAATGTCCTCTATTGCTACACAACAGCTTGTTTATATGAACTATAGCAGTGTTTCTGAAGCAAACACACCCTTTTTACCAGTGCAGGGCAACACTGCATGATATTTTCATTACTTTAAAACACTTTAATTTTTTTGGTGTTACTGTTCCTTTAAATAAAAGTCTGGCCTTTTCTTTAGCCACTGAATTTATGCCATGCAAGAAGGGTTTCCAATATAAAAAGTGGGAATGGAATGCTGAACAGCTTCAGAAACATACAACACGGCTGATGCGGCAGCTGTATCTAGTTAGACTTTTGTTTTACCTTAATTGCCCTTTAAACCTCTGTGTAGTTAAATCTAAAATAGAATAAGGCTAAAAATGCTGTATTTTGTATACTAAATATAAACATGAACTTACTGCACCACAAGCCTAATCAAACAAATAATTTATGCTTTCAAAGTTGGTTACAGGGGGTCACCATCTTGTAACTTTGTTAAACATCTTTGCAAGACTAAGACTGTGTGCACATGCTCAGTGTGGTCTGGGCTGCTTAGGGATCATCATAAACAAAGCTGCTTGAGTTCTGCATGGCTGGGAAGTAAGGCACGGGCTCCCCCTGCTGGTCACAAGTATGATTGTTTCCCTGCTCAGCAGTTAGGGACCGTCTGACAATTCCTATCCACAGCAGTAAATGAAGGGAGAATTTCACTGCATACAGTCAGGTTTCTTATAAAAACAGCACACATTTTTTAATTAAAGTATATTGGAGATAGGTTTCTTTTTCATTAAAGAAAGTAAAAATGGGATTTTATTTTTTTGTCTTTACATGCTCTTTAAACTGTTATAATGTTCTCTATAGTCTTCAGTATATTGTCATTTAGCGAACAACAGACACTACAATACTTGAGAGCAACTTGACAACTTCTTACTTGAGGCAAACTATAATCATCTCAAACTTTAAAGCAAGACATAGATGCCTGT
The DNA here is from genome assembly GCA_038501925.1 of Xenopus petersii. Lineage (NCBI taxonomy): Eukaryota > Metazoa > Chordata > Amphibia > Anura > Pipidae > Xenopus > Xenopus petersii. The sequence continues at coordinate 32,540,983 of CM076689.1, read as the reverse complement.
CTATTATAGGTTATATTCTGCATTTCAGCATAATTTCAGTATCTTAAATTAGAATACACCATTACATTTTATTTTTCATTATTTTAGGTTCATGCTAAAGGGTTGAAACTGGGAATATACAGTGACATGGGTAACTACACGTGTGGTGGGTACCCTGGAACAACACTGGACACCATCAAGACTGATGCTGAAACTTTTGCATCCTGGGAAGTTGACATGTTGAAATTTGATGGATGCTATTCAAATTCTACTGAAAAGGCTTTAGGTCTGCTTTTGAGTGTTTTTGATTTCACAAACATAAATTTCTGGTTAAAAGTGAACTAAACAGCTAATAGAATATACAGCAGCCTAATGGAATTCCCCTCTTGCTTCCTGTAGTTTGCTGTGCTTCCTAGCTGAACACCAGAAAAGGAAAGAGGTCTGGGCAAATAAAGGTGTTAGAGTACCTAAATATGTTGGCAGCAGGTTGTTATGCACATGCATCAGCATTGTCTATATTATACAGGTATCGGACTTGTTATCCAGAATGATCAGGGCCTGGGGTTTTTCTGTAATTTGGATCCCCATACCTTAAGTATAAAATATAAATTATTTCAATTATAAATATAGAGGCATCGAATCCAGGATTTGGTTCGGGATTCAGCCAGGATTGTGCCGTTTTCAGCAGGATTCAGATTCGGCCGAATCATTCTGCCTGTCCAAATCTAATCCAAAGCCTAATTTTCATATGCAAATTAGGGGCAGGGAGGGAAATCATGTGATTTTTTGTCAAAAAACAAGAAAATAAAAAATGTTTTCCCCTTCCCACACCTAATTAACATATGCAAATTAATTATTCAGTTCGGTATTCAGCCGAAATCTTTCACAAAGGATTCAGGCGTTCCGACGAATCCAAAATAGTGGATTAGGTGCATCCAGGGCCGGAACTAGAGGTAGGCAGAACAGGCACCTGCCTAGGGTGCAATAAAAGGGGGGCGCTGGGCAGGTACCTGACTTTTGCCTACCCCTAGTCCATGTTTGCTGCTCCTCCCACTCCTTCGGCACTCCTCCCTGCCTCCCTCCCTTCAAGTGCTTTAACCCGTCTCCCCTCAGTCGCTTCCCCCGCCTCTCACCTCTCCCCTTCGTCGCTTTACTCTGCCTCCATCCCCTCCAGCGCTCTAACACCCTCCCCTCCGGCGTTCTGCGCATGTGTGTGCACAATGTGTTCAGGAGCGTGCATGTCCGCGGGAGTGTGGAGGGGAGCGCGGTGGCCTGCCACTGGGTGCATCTCTAATTATAAATAAACCCAAAATGATTTGTTTGTCTCCAATAAGGATTAATTATATCTTAGTTTGGATCAAGTACAAGGTACTGCGTTATCATTACAGAGAAAAAGAAAATTATTTTTAAAAGTTTGAATTATATGGTTAAATGTGACATTTCTATGGGAAATGGCTTTCCCATAATTCGGAGCTTTCTGGAAAATGGATTTCCAGATAACAGATCCTATACCTGTAATAGCCTTATATGGTGAAAATGTCAATGATTGGGATGTTCCAGATGTTTCTGTCTCTCAAATTTTCCTGGCCTGATACTTCTAATAAAGTCAGAGCAAGAACAAATTACTGGCACCATTATGAAGCAAAATAATACTCAGAATGATACTTTCAAACAACTATTTTTGTATTTCTAATGTGGGGAGTTTTATGTCAAATAATTCTGGTCAGAACTTTTGGGAGTTGGTCAATTCACTGAGGTGCTTTGTTATTTAGGATATCCTAAAATGAGTGAAGCTTTAAATGCTACTGGGAGGCCAATCCTGTATTCCTGTAGCTGGCCAGCCTATGAGGGTGGACTCCCTCCAAAGGTGAGCTTGATGGGATTTTATCATTTTATCTTTAATTAATTGTTTTTCTCCCTGAAGAGGACCATGAAAATCGTATTAATTCCCCCTGGTACTGGATGTCTTTGCATGTTTACGTTCTATCAGGTAAACTACACTCAGCTGGGCAGTATCTGTAACATGTGGCGAAACTACGATGACATTGACGATTCCTGGGACAGTGTGCTGGATATTATCCAGTGGTATGCTAAAAATCAGGATGTGTTACAACCCGCTGCAGGACCTGGAAGATGGAATGACCCAGACATGGTGAGTGCATTCCACACTGGTTCCAAGACATGACAGTCACACTTCCATTAAAGTGCCACTATGCAAACACCCAATAGCACAAAAAGGAGAAAAAAAATATCAAAACTGAGTCAGAACAGCATTGCAACTGCTACACTTTACTGGGGAAATTAAATAGTTGCAGTTACAGTTCAACTTTAAGTTAACTTTTAGTATTTTATAGAATAGTCAGTTCTAAGCTACTTTTCAGTAGGTCTTCGTTATTTATTCTTTATAGTTTTTCAATTATTTGCCTTTTTCTTCTGACTCTTTCCAGCTTTCAAATAGGAGTCACTGACTCCATCGAAATAACAAATCCTCTGTAAGGCTACATATATATATATATATATATATATATATATATATATATATATATATATATATATATAAAAAAACAAAACAAAATAAGGTTGTTTCTATATATATATATATATATATATATATATATATATATATATATATATATATATATATATATATATATATAGTATGTTGTGCATCATGGTCATAAACAAGGCATGTAGAGGAGGATAAGTCACACACTTGTTTCTAGTGTTATAAAAAACTGAAATCTTAATAGATTGATGTGTTTCCCAATTTGGTTATTTCCATTGGTTATAAAAGCATTTAAGCGACTTCACTTAGGCATATACATTTTCAGTGTTGCATGCCATGTATAGTATCGTTTATTTAATGTTTTCTTTTACAGCTGATAACGGGAGACTTTGGCCTAAGCTATGAGCAATCCAAATCCCAACTGGCTATTTGGGCAATTCTGGCAGCACCTCTTATCATGTCTAATGACCTCAGAGCAATATCTCAAGATGCGAAAGATCTATTGCAAAATCGCTTGTTGATTTACATTAACCAAGACTCTTTGGGAAAGCAGGGAAGTCTCATCTCACGAGTACGTACTAGTACATTTTGTGTATGCCTTTTGTGTGATTCATGATTAGCATATTTCAACAGAATCATGTTCTTTTAGCTTCAGAAAATGACATTGGTTGGTGCATAGTGATGGGCGAATTTGGGGCGTTTCGCTTTGCCGAAAAATATGTCAATTTCCCTTGAAATTCGCGAAACTGCGCCGGCGTCCGTTTATGGGACGCCGGTGAAAATTCGCCAGCGAAGTCGCGGGAATAAATTCGCCAATCACTATTGGTGCATTATACTACACAATTAGATCTGTGCTGTATGGAGATGGGTGTACCTTAAAGAGGATTTCACCTTTGGGCAAATGCCCATCCTTGAACACCCAGGGCCATTACAAACTTGTTTCTAAATGATCTTTAGTTAAACGTTTCTAAAGTGTTTTAAAGAAATCTACCACTTCAGCTGGCCTCTGCCATTCCTGCACATTCTCCCTATGTGGGAGTGGGGTCGCCAACTCCCTGCTTGTAAGAGCTCACTTTGCCCACAGGATTATAAACAAGTTAATTCAGCAGTGCAGCATTACTGCACATGCCCTTTTATGCCCCTGTAGTATCAAGTAGTATCCCCCAGTAGTATGAAAGGCATGCAAATAAACCCTAATGAAAGGGGTTAGCTCAATAGCACATTTGGTTTTTTTCAGTACTCAATGGGACAATTAGATGAACTAGAGAAAATGTTTGTAACGGCATTGGCTGATAAAATTCAGACATTATCCAAAGTTGAAAACTTCTTTGAAAACTGAAAAATTGATTTTGCTTAAAGGAAAACTATACCCCCAAAATGAACACTTAAGCAACAGATAGTTCATATCATATTACGTGGCATATTAAAGAATCTTACCAAACTGGAATATATATTTAAGTAAATATTGCCCTTTTACATCTCTTGCCTTGAGCCACCATTTCGTGATGGTCTGTGTGCTGTCTCAGAGATCACCTGACCAGAAATACTTCAACTCTAACTGTAACAGGAAGAAGTGTGGAAGCAAAAGACACAACTCTGTCTGTTAATTGGCTCATGTGACCTAACATGTATGGTTTGTTGGTATGTTTGTGAGTACAGTGAATCCTACGATCCCAGGGGGCGGCCCTTATTTTTTAAAATGGCAATTTTCTATTTATGATTACCCATTGGCACATACTAGTAGAAAAGTATATTATTATGAAAATGCTTTATTTACATGAAGCACGATTTTACATATGAGCTGTTTTATGCAATATATTTTTATAGAGACCTACATTGTTTGGGGGGTATAGTTTTCCTTTAATGAAAGGTAAATAAATAAATACTGAAGGTAAATAAATATTGAAAAGCAGCTTTTCAATATTCATTCATTACAAAGTAATTGTCTTGAAAATGATTCCAATGTTATTGTAAAGTGACATGTAAATATGTTCCCTATTGAAATCAGTATCTGTCTGTGTCTTGTTATTCACTGCACTGCTGTGATATGTGAGATATTGTGGGACATGGAGTCGTAGCTGCAGGTGAACGGACTTTTCCATTGGTTCATTTTCCAATTTACTAACAGGCGCCAATTCGCTAGCGTCGGTAGTGGGCATTCGCACTGTATCGGCAGGTGACTATTTGCTCTGTCGAACGGACGTTACTCCGCAAATTCACTACAATGCAGATTTTACTGAACGTTGCCTCTTTCGCCAGAGTTGACCTCAGACCAGGCGTATTGCTATAAAGCAGCTAGATCTTCCTCAATCTTCTGTCACTTACATCATATCCTGTCAGCTGAAAATGCATAAAAGTTCAAAAAATATTGGCGACTTTTCCTGCAAAAGTCCTAACAAACTTTTTTTGGGGAAACTTTTTTTTTCAGACATTGTCATAACATTTGGAACATTCATTTTACAGTGGGCTCATTATATTAACTCTCTTGTATTTATTAAGGTTCCCTGGACATGTGTAATAAAAAAAAGTGGTAACTTCAAGGATTTGCACCAACATTTATAATAAAGACCACTTGTGAATTTTCGCTAGTGAACGCTAGCACATCCTCGCTATGAAATGCTCGCACTGCCGAAGTAACGCTAGCAAAAAGTGGCCAGCGTGCGTCACCCAGGCGCAACTTAGCACATTAATGAATTAGTGCAGTTGTTGCGAATTAGCGCCTGGCAAAGTGATGCGATGTGTGCGATTCGGTCGCTGGCGACTATTCGCTCTTTAGTGAATCGACCCCCTAGTGAGAAAATACAACTTAAGGTGCCCATACACTGAGAGATCCGCTCGTTTGGCAATGTCACCAAACGAGCGGATCTCCCTCCGATATGCCCACCGTGAGGTGGGCAATATCGGGCTGATCCGATTGTGGGCCCTAGGGCCCAACAATCGGATCCTAACGATGCCTTAACGGGCAGTCGGATCGCGGGACCGCATCAACGAATAGATGCGGCTGTGATCCGACGGGATTTTCTGTCCCATCCGATCGAGATCTGGCTGACTTTTGGCCAGATCTCGATCGGTGAAGCCCGTCGGGGGGCCCCATACACGGGCCAATAAGCTGCCGACACGCTCTTTTATCGGCCCGTGTATGGCCACCTTTACAGACTGTTGAATAAATTGACATGTGAGAGTAGCTCAGTGCATCTGTTTCAAAATGTGTCCCACTGCTATGAAAATGTAAACACTACTCTCTAGTACAGTGATCCCCAACCAGTAGCTCGTGAGCAACATGTTGCTCTCCAACCTCTTGGATGTTGCTCTCCATGTCCTCAAACCAGATGCTTATTTTTGAATTCCAGGCTTGAAGGCAAGTTTTGGTTGTATAAAAACCAGGTGTACTGCCAAACAGAGTCTCAATGTATGTTGATAATCCAAATAGGGGCTACTAAATGGCCAATCACTGCCTTATTTTGGCATCCCAGGAACATTTTTCATGCTAGCGTTGCTCCCCAACTCCTTTACTTCTGAATGTTGCTTACAGGTTCTAAAGGTTGGAGATCCCTGCTCTAGTAGGTTACATCTCAACTCATATGTATTCAATATTTATTTTATTTTAATGCAGATTGGCAATCTGGAGGTGTGGAAGCGAGAGCTGATTAATGGACAGTATGCATTGGCCGTGCTAAATATAGGAACGGATGGATTACCCAGGCCTTACTCTACCAACCTTGGCCTGCTCAACGTCACTCAATGTACTGATGGCTATAAACTGTACAATGTATTTGAAAAAGAATACTTAGGGATGTTTACATCTAGTACACCACTCATTATGAGGGTAAACCCCACTGGTGTTATTTTTCTGTTCTTACGTCCAGTATCATACATTCCATAATATCACTGCAGTTCAAACCTTGTTAGTAGAAGGATGGTGCAACTATCACAGGAGGGATTTAAATTGGATTCACTGGTATAAAATGCCATACTGGGCAATATTTTTGTGTGTACAGACCTACAAATGCACAAGATATTTATAGGCTGCTTTTAAACAATCAGAACATTGTGAAGGGGTTTACTCTACTATTGCTAGATCACTTATGGGTGATTTCTCGCTGATTTACACTGCTCTCAAAAAAACTCAACAGAATCAATAATTTTTGGATCTGGCCAAATGTCAAATTTGTCACACAAAAAAAATGGCTGAATACTGAACCGTAGTTTGCACATTATTTTTATTTTGTACAAAAATATTAAAAAACAACCACAAAGACACAATTCTGCTCTCAGCTGTCAAGTTCTCTGAATTCACATGACCTAAAAAGCATAAATTTATTTAATCTGAATACAACAGCTTTGTCTGAATCTAAACCCTGCAAAAAGCACTTGGATTAAAATGAATCCTGGTTTTGGTGCATGTCTAATCCATATATTTTGCATACTTTTTTATGTAATAGTCAAAAACATTGTAATATATTAAAGATTATTAGACATACATATACAGGTCATGTCACAAAACAGATCTATATTTGCTTTGGCAGACACATCTGTTGGATCTGTTAGATCGAGGACCGCATTGGTTCGTTGATGTGATCCTCAGTCCAACTTCCTGTGCGGCGTTGTGATCCTCAAGGTGGGCATAATGGGGAGAGATCTGCTTGTTTGGCAAGATCACCAAATGATCTCTGCATGTATATGCGGAAGGGCAGATTGCTTAAAACCCAAACTACTGCACTTTTGCAAGTATATGTCAATGATAGGGATGACTGGGAAAGATAAATATAATGGTACACTAAGGGACAGATTTATCAAGGGTCGAATTTCGAAGATAAAAATACTTAGAAATTCGGCCATCCAAATAAAATACTTTGACCTCGAATATCGAATTCAAAGTTTTTTCTGAGAGTTCGAAGGATTTCAGCGATTGATCGAACAATTTTTCTTTGACTTCTAGAAGGTAACTGCCCCATAGGCTAACATAGCACTTCGACTGGTTTAATTTGGCGAAGTATTGAATTCAACAGTTTTTTTAAAGAGACAGTACGTGGTTGAATATTCGAACTATTTTACTTCGAATCGGATTCAAAGTCGTAGTATCCTATTAGATGGTAGAAGTATCCAAAAAATTACTTTGAATTACGAATTTTTTTACTTCGAAAATTCCCTCGAATTCACTTCGACCCTTGATAAAGCTGCCCCTTTAGTCATGCACAGAAAAGTTCTTCATATAATTTCAAAACACGTTTCTGTGATTTTTATATTATACCGTGTTCCTTAAGAATGATGTTGGGGAGTGCCATGGACTCTTCTAACACTACTGCTTGGCTGCCTCATTGTTCTGTTGGGCCCTCAGGCCAAATGCTGCCAGCCCTGCCCTAAATACAATGCTGACCTCAATGTTGCACTGTGTATAATGCTGTCAAAACAATTGATAATTATTGCGATAGCTTATTACACACACACACACACACACATATAGATGAAGAAGTATAGCACTTCTCGGGTCTTTTTAAAATAAAGGACTTTTTATGAAGTGCCCCATGTTTTGGTCAAAAACGATTGTGATGTATAAGATCAGTTGTCCTGGGTGCAGTTAATATGTAAATAAAATTGACACAATGAACCACACTCATGCGGGAACTCAAGCGCAAAAAAGTGATTTTTATTTAAGAATATCCAGGGTCCATGAAGAAGAGTGCATTAGAGCTCAAAATAAACTATACTATATACTGTTACCAAGCTATAGACACATTCACAAGGTAAATTCTTTCAATTGACACAATGGAGAACAGGTAATCATTTGGCCGTACTTCATGTCTTTGCTTAGTAGATCTCTTCCCAGTCTTTGTTTGAAGCATGAATTCTTTACACTACTTATCCTCTCTCTTCAGAGGCAGCTTTCCCTACAGCTATTACTGACACAAAAGCAGTTGCTCCTCCTCTATCTCTCTTCCTTTTATAAAGGTGCCGACATTGTAGCAATTTATAGAAATAGCTGAAATATACTATAGAAAAGGCAATGCTTACAGAACAGACAGTTCAAACAATAACAAAGCACAATAAATAGATACACTATAGCCAGAATACTCCTCAGTACAACAATAGTTTAAGCACAACATAATTCAATAAGCAAAGTTCTAATTTTGCCTTGATTTTTTTTTTTTTCCAAAACCGAAAAATTGTTTTGTCGGCACTTGTGAACTGTGTAGAGAATTGAGTCACTACAGTGGGGTAACTAGATATTACTGGGCCCCACAGCAAATTATTTTTCAGGCCCCCAAAATGTTTAGAGGTTGACTTGTTTCTCCAATATTTATTGAAATTGTATATGAATTAGGGCCTCATGGGGCCCCTATACCTCCTGGGCCCCCCTGCAGCCGCAGGGTCTGCTTCCTCTATAGTTATGCCCCTGAGTCACTATAAGTATAACATTTTTTTTTACACTGAAATCTTAATGCTCACCACATTTGTTGTGTGTGCTGGACAAAGAGATTTGTGTAAAGGAACATTGGCTGGTTCTATTTTTATTGGGGCCCACCACAATCTGTTTTGCCTAGGACTCTGCTACTTTTAAATATAAACTTGGGTCTTACGTGGCTTAGCTTCAGTGTCGGACTGGCCCACCGGGATACCAGGAAAACTCCCGGTGGGCCCAGGTGTCAGTGGGCTCTCTTGATTCTAAACATTTGGCCTATTTCATGGTCATTCTCTATTTCTTTATGGGAAATAAATACTTAATAATGGAAGACTATATTAAATAGATATAAAAGACTGGGATAATAAAGAGGTTGAGTGAGGAGAGGAGGAATAATAGTTTGGAAAGTGAGTCCATGGTCTAAGGTGGGCCCCTGGCATCCCAGTCCGACACTGCTTAGCTTAGTGCATGTGCCAGTTAGTAGGAGAGAAGGGGGTGAAAGTGTGTGGGTATGAACATGTCGTATTTAATGAATGTAAACCTTGGATTAAGAAATAGCTAGGGATGCACCAAATCCACTTTTTTTGGATTCGGCCAAACCCCTGAACCCCAAAGATTCGGGCGAATACCGAATCCAAACCCTAATTTGCATATGCAACTTAGGGGTGGGAAGGGGAAAACATTTTTTACTTCCTTGTTTTGTGACAAAATGTCACGTGATTTCCCTCCCCACCCCTAATTTACATATGCAAATTCGGATTTGGTTCTGCCAGGCAGAAGGATTCGGCCAAATCCGAATCCTGCTGAAAAGGGCTAAATCCTGCCCGAATCCCGAACCAAATCCTGTATTCGGTGCATCCCTAGAAATAGCCAATAAACATACTAAGAAGTAGTAATCTCAGGGTGCACCGCTACTCAGCTCTGGAGTGCACGAAAAGTATGCTTTATGGCATGGACAGTGCTCATGTATTTAATAGTTTTAAAACTTTTATTCAAATTTAGTAAACATATTTCAATTCCGACTTTTTAGGCTTTCTGTGAAGATACCGGTTAGGCCCTTTTCATAGCTTGTCACACGCTGTCATCTTGTGGTGAAATCAAGTGACGGTATATACAATGTATTCAATTTCATGTCATTAAAGGTGCATTTTCTGAAAACGGTTATCCTTCCCCTTAAGCTAATGTATGTTCTGAAATATGACTATGAAGATTTTCATTCATCCAGGTCATAGTATATCTAGTATAGGTAAATCTAAAAACAACTGGACTTGCTGAGTAATCAATGAAGACGTTTCACTACTCATCCGAGCAGCTTCTTCAGTTCAACTGACTGGTGTGGGAAGTTCTCGGCATATAAACTCTTCCACTAATCCAATCACAATGGCACATTTTTTATTTTTTTTTAGATTTACCTATACTAGATATGTATGTTCTTAAAGTTAAAAAACACACAAAGACACATTAGGGGGCCGATTCACTAACTTCGAGTGAAGGATTCGAAGTAAAAAAACTTCGAATTTCGAAGTGTTTTTTGGGCTACTTCGACCATCGAATGGGCTACTTCGACCTTCGACTTTGACTACGTCTTCGAATCGAAGGATTCTAACAAAAAATCGTTCGACTATTCGATAGTCGAAGTACTGTCTCTTTAAGAAAAAACTTTGACCCCCTAGTTCGCGATCTAAAACCTACCAAACTCAATGTTAGCCTATGGGAAAGGTCCCCATAGGCTTGCCTAAGTTTTTTTGGTCGAAGGATTATCCTTCGACCATTTGGATTAAAATCCTTCGAATCGTTCGATTCGAAGGATTATTCCTTTGGTCGAACAATCGAAGTATTTGCGCTAAAATCCTTCGACTTCGATATTCGAAGGATTTTAATTCCCAGTCAAATATCGAGGGTTAATTAACCCTCGATATTCGACCCTTGGTGAATCAGCCCCTAGGGGTCATTTAAAACTGTAATTTCTGTGGGCTAGGTGCAGTTAGTAATCATGGTCACCAGGGGGAAATATGCCTAATGCATTTGTTGGACACCATGTTAGTTTCCAGAGTTTGGCATGAAAGTGTGCCCCCCCATTCTTACAGTGCAACTGCACTATAGCAATTCCTGCAGCCCCCTGTGGGAACCCTAGATCTACCAACTGTTTCAGAGGTGCTTTAAAGCCAAGGTTTCAGGTGCAACTGCATAAAATTGGGACATGCGCAGGGTTGGACTGGGCCGGCTGAACAATGTGAAAAAAACTTGGTGGGCCCCTGGCCCTCGTGGGTCCCACCCAGACCTACTTCCCACGGCCACTGCACTTCTGGACCCTCCCCTTCCCAATCATTAAAGGAACAGTAACACCAAAAAATTAAGTGTTTTAAAGTAATGAAAATATTATGTAGTGCTGCCCTGCACTGGTAAAACTGATCTGTTTGCTTCAGAAACACTACTATAGTTACTATAAACAAGCTGTTGTGTAGCTATAGCGGAAATTGAAAAAAGACTATATGGCACAGGTTAAATAATGGATAACAGATAACACCATTATATTCTACTGAGCTTATCTGCTGTGTAACCTGAGCCTTTTCTCCTTTGAATGGCTGCCCCCATTGCTACACAGCATCTTATTTATATAAACAATAGTAGTGTTTCTGAAGCAAACACAGCAGTTTTACCAGTGCAGAGCAACACTGCATTATATTTGTATTACAAACAATTTCATTTTTTGATGTTACTGTTCTTTTATCAGAACAAAGTGGTGGTGGGTGGGGGGGGGCAGCCCGGGGGCTGGGCATGAGGCAGGTAGAAGCACCAAGGGCAACTATGTGATGGACAGAAGTGACAGCACTGACCTTAACCTAAGCGAGGGAGGGGGTGGGAGTGGGTGGGGTCAGGGGAATGTATTGGGAGAGTACTGTGGTCGGAGTGTAAGGGAGTGACCGAAGGGCATTAATGTAGGCAGGATCAGATTCATTATTGTTATCTTCATCGGTATCATTCACGTTGGCATAGCCGACGTAGAAAGTGGGTGCGGAGAGGACAAAGGTAGGAGTATATTGAGGGGCAAGACATAGTTTGCGAATACAGGGAATGAAGCAGCAAAATATGAGAGCACAGAAAGCTAAAACAATGAGTAGAACTATACCAATTTCAGCAAGCACTTTTTTCCAACCAGTCCTCCATTCGGAGAACTGGTCCCAGGGATCAGTGATGCCTGAGTTTCTCTTGAGCTCCTCAGATAATTCCTCTAATTTCTTAATTGCGATGGAGACAGAGCCATCGGGGCCAGTGTTATCAGGGATATAAGTGCCACAGGTGGGAGATCTATCAAGGACTTTGCATACCCCACCCTTTTCAGCTAACAACATGTCTAGAGCTAGGCGGTCTCTGAAAGGTCATGTGAGAGGTAGCATTTAACTGTTCTGCAATACCGCGCATGGGATCCCTGGTGAAATTAACAAACCGCTGTTGGTTATAGTAAATATAGTTAATCCAATCTACATTCTTATTGACAAAATTGTGTGAGTCCTGCACTTGTCTTGCATATTGCCACCTCCTGGCCTAGTCCCAGGGGCAGTAAGTAAAGGATATAGAGCAATATCTGGTTCCTTAGGTGCATCTGCTTTCTTGCTGTGTGATGCATGGATCCAGGTGGGTTTTACTTCTAGATTCACTGAAGTAGCTGTGGTAAGGAGAACTTGGAAGGGGCCATCGAATCTGGGTTCCAAACAGTGCTTTCTCAGAAACTTCTTGACTAGGACCCAATCTCGTTGCTTGAGGCTGTGAGTACCTTTGGTAGAGAGGGATCTGGAATAGAAGAAAAGACCTGAGCATGCGCTCTTGTTAGTTCACTGGTTAACTGAGATACAAAGTCAGTCAATACATCTGATTGTAATTGTAATTGTTAGGGAAAATAACACCGTAACCTGAGGGCTGACACAAACAGAATCTTTTAGGGGGACAATTTATGTTCCCCCCTTGGTGTGTATCTGACACTGAACAGAGACTAGGCAGGCTGTCTGGCCACAACATTCCTGAGTCTTCCCGTTACCCACGTGCTTCTGGGGAGTCAAGTTTTCCATGAGTTTTAAATTTTAGGGTGGCAACTTGTTTTGGAAGAGCTAGTGCATCCATAAGTTCAGCAACAGTCTTGCCATGCTTGATAGGTGCTCCCGTTGCTGTTAAGTATCGTCTTGTCTTCCAAATAACGCCAAAGTCTAATGCCACTCCTTGGGCATATCGGGAGTCTGTGTGAATGTTGACACGTTTTCCTTAGCAATTTTGCATGCTATTGTAAGAGCTTTTAGCTCCGCTTCTTGTGAGGACAGGATGGTTGGGAAGGCTCCTGTCTGAAATACCTTATCCCTGGTGGTGACTGCATATCCAATCATCGAAATATTTTCCAGTATCATCTGCAAATCTGGGTCCATCCACAAACATGGTTATATCTGGGTTATCCAATGGGGATGCACTAAACTGTGGGAAGATGGGCCGTTTCTTGTTGCATAAGTTCAAAACAGTCATGTGCATCATGCGCTCCTTTCCCAATCCTTATGTTTTCGTTGTCATCGTCCATATCCTACTGTATTTCCCCCTCAGGAATTGGCAGAAGTATGGAGAGATTTGGATTTGATGTCCTGAATGTTTATAGCCTGATCAGCCAGCCAACCTATTCTGTGCCCAGTATTTAATTTGCTCACATAATTCCACACCAGATTCATAGGATGTGTCATTTACAACTTTAGTTTTATCAAGAGAATATGTAATCTATCTGCAATATGCATTCATTATTCTGAATATTGTCTTGAGTTAAAGTTTTCCCCTGATGCCTTTTTTGCATCCAAAGACAGAATGTTAAAATGCAGCACAGAAATAGAAATACAGCAAGACCAGTCAATATCCATATATTAAATACTTGCATCACAGGGCACTGCTGTAAATCGTGGATGTAAACATACGTCTCATTTATAATAAAATTTTGAACTGGAGGGGAAAAAAAAATCAAAATCTCACAAGTGTAATTATCGGTGTGCTTGACATCAAAATTGGAGAGAGTGAAGGAAATACTATTATTGGATACAGCCCAGTTACATGTAGGGTTGTCATTCCAGCTATCTGTACGGACACACTTCTTGTTTAGTATTGCCTTTCATCAAGGTTAGATTAAACTTAGAATCCACTGGAGGTACATGTTGGCAGAGAAGGTAAGGTCCACCATTTCGAGATGCAATGACTACTTTTGGGGAGCTCTCGGACAGCTGTGCATGCAGCACCAGCAAAATAAACAGAGAAAACTCAGGCAGTTTTACATTCATAATGGGGCTGGACCATCAGCCTGTGTCAGGTTGTATAGTGGATTTGTACGGGGTTGTGAAATGTCTTGAAAATCCTTCTAAGATTTGGTGCTGTGTATGTGTGCCCCCGCCTCACCCCCCTCTTCTCTAGTTTGTACTGTACGGGCGGGGTAGAGCTAGGCTGCGGGGCTGAGAACTGCTTGTAGCAGCGCTGCTGTTTTCAGCACTGAAAGATGAATTGTCTCTTCTCACTATTCTCTATGTTGCTAACTTAACCCTTCTGCTAGCAGCTTTCCATGATTAAATTGATACATACAAGTAAAACAAACATGACATAAATGAGCTCATGACATTGACATGGACATTGACACAACATAAAGATCTCTGGTCGGATATATGCCTAATTGCTTTTGATAACCCTTCGTCCGAACACTACTTAAACGATAACCTGCCTCAGCTATGATAAACACAAAACCACACACGCAGTCTGGGCAGGACATGAGGTCTCCTATAAAGGGGAAAGAGGAATGGGTATACCTAAATGTAGGACCAAAAAAGGGCTAATCCTGTCTATTTCTTCTGCTTCACACCAGTCTAAACCAGCTGCTGAATGACTGTCACACACCACAGGGTTTTGTCCGGTGGATAGTACTCTGTTTCTTATATCAATCAGTCTATGTCCCAGATCGTACGGACTCACAGGGAAATGGGCGTTAAGGCGATATACTATAAAGCCCGTAAAACCTGGGAGGATTGGTCCTAAACCTAACACGGCAGCAGGATACCCCCCTGGTGTGATTTTGAACAACCTCCACCCTAATTTGGTAATTGTAAACAGTAAACCACACACACAATTAGGACATGACATGGAAACTCCTCTCGAGGTAACAATTACAGATATTCAATACACAAAGGACTCTGATAACCTCAATACTGGTGGATATCTTGACTGTCCTCGAACCAGGTCAACAGGGAACCTTATTCCCACGTCTGGGAGATATCGTCAATATCGCTCCTCGGGATCGGCCAACCACTAGGCAGTGTTGCCGATGGAGAGACACACTGGTGGCCGACTGGCACGGCCGTGTGTTGAAAGCTGATACCACCACCCCACGGGATCGGCCAACCACTAGGCAGTGTTGCCGATGGAGGGTCACATTAGGGGCCGACTGTTGCACGGCCGGTGTGCTGAAGGATGGTACCGTTTCACGACTATTGGTTGTTCCCTGTTACCCGATCCCTTTTCAATTACCTATGTCCCCATCCACCAGTAAGGAGTCAATGGACAACAAAACATAAACCGGGCACAGATACTCTTGTACAGGTCAGGTAAATGGCACCAGGCAAGATACTACCTGTCTTTGCTGGCTACTAAAAGTCGATATTGACAACAAACACCATCAGCAGTAGGTATAGGGATGACACAGGCAAGAAACTAATAACATAGGTCTTACCTGTGTCCCGGAGGTGATCAGTCTCCATCCTTTCCTCTACTGGGCGTCTGTCGTCCGTGGCATCGGCTAGTGGTCAGCCAGAACCTGATGCCCCACGTTGGGCGCCAATTGTGATGGACAGAAGTATGTCCTAAGAGTATCTGACCCTTCCGAATTATATGATAAGTAAATCCAGCCGGCTGGCAGAAAGAAAACGACACTGACACGTCTGTTCAGTATGCAAACGTTTCTCACTCTGTGTTTATTGCAAAGTACAAAAAGTTATAAAGGCAGAGTGGGGGGTGTGACACCCCCCTAAGCTTGCGGTTAAGCTATATAGCTTCAAATGGAAAATTACAAACTACGAAAGTCTAGGTTATATATCTTCAAATGGAAAGCAATAAGGTATAAAGTCTCTTATGCGGTTTAATTCAGCAGTCGTCTTCAGGAAACAGGTGCAGAGTGGCATAACCACAAACGTATGTGACCTTCTTAGCACGAGTCTGTTTCTATGAAGAGGTTCTTCTTGGTTACGGCCTAGCTGGATATCTGGGTTATAGAGACATCTGAGGCAAGGAAATATGTTTTGCAAAATAGCTTGTGCAAGGAAATATATTTTGCAAAATAGCTTGTGCAAGGAAATATAGCAGACATGCATGCAGTATGGCAGTAAAATAGACTTTTTAAATGATAGCAAACAAAATAGACTGACCAGTCCACCACAACTATACAGGATTTCAAAGAGTGCAGCTGCACTGATGATCTCAATGTATTTCTTAAAAATTCTTAAAATCATTCAAGAGTTCTCTAAGGTCTCAGGGCTGCGACTGAACCAGGATAAGAGTGAATTTCTGCCTTGTGGCATCCCCAAGAATACCAGTAAACTTATTGAGCTCAACTTTGGGTTCCAAATTAGGGAAAAATATTTGTCATATCTATGTATACATCTCACCACTACTCTAGAAACAATGTATAAAAGTAACTACCCTCAATTGTATAAGAGGCTGACACGCGAACTACAGGAGTGGAGGCTGAAACAGATTTCATGGATAGGGAGGATAAATTGTATCAAAATGATGACTTTGACTAGGTTGTTATATTATTTCAGAATATATTATTTCAGAATATTATTTCAGGGCAACAAGAGACAGAGGATCAATAAATAAATTATGTTTTTCCACAAGACTGGAGGAGGACTGGGATTTCCAAACTTGCTCCATTATTACAGAGCAGCACGCTGTGCCCAAATTCCCCTGATACATGGATGACCCCACGCACCTTTGTGGGTGGCCATGGACAAACATGGTGCAACCTTTGTCGCTACAGAGCTTACTCTGGAACCCAAACTCAGATATCAAAATTTACAGAACCGTATCTCCACTGACCTATACCATGCTACAACTGTGGAACATACTTAAATTCAAATACCGCCTGGCATCCAAACCGTCTGGACTGGTACCAATACATGGAAACACCCTCTTTCCCCCAAGCCGGTTTGGTTCAGCCTTTACCTGGTGGAAAGAGAGAGGAGTGACATTCACTCATCAGCTTAATGATGGATCTAGGCCGATACATACAGCGGAACTCATCTGTAAATATGAGGCCCCGACCACTGAAAGCTACCGGGCGATGCAACTATCACACTTTGCCGCACATTTCTGGAATAAAATTATGGTCTCTAGAACTTTTTTAGAAGCTACCTGTATGATCTTCCCGATGGGCAGGCATGTTCTGTCAGCCATTTATAGCCATCTGAACCATGCGGTTGTACTGGAGAAACTCCAACACATGCAGGACTATGAAAAAGATTTGGGGACCACGTTTTCTCTGGCTCAAAAGCTACCAGAGAATTTTCAAAGGGAGCTATAATGTCACCATCGTGGAAACCTTGCTTAAACTCTTTCATAGAGTATTCTATGTTCCAGAGCGACTTCATCGTATATATCCAACTGTCTCACCTCAATGCTTTAGGAATTGTTCAACTAGAGGAACGGTATGGCATACCTGGTGGAGCTGTCCTGTACCACAAACTCTATGGCAAAAGATATCCAAGGTATTGCCTAAACTTTTCTATACTCCTATCAAACCATGTCCGCAAGTCATGCTCCTAGGACATAATCTTGAAGGCATGAATCAATCACAACATTTGACACAGCATATTTGCGGCACAGTGGAAGTCACCTTGCCTCCCCTTCTCTAAAGTTTTGGAAAAGATAGAGTTCACAGTTATTAATGAACGTTTGAAATACCAAATTGATAGCCAGGTGGAGAAATATACAGAGATATGGGACACATGGATTCTGAATAGAGAGACTTTTACATTCCTATGAGTCGGGACAGGGCAACGGGCAGAGTTCATTTTATTGGAGAGTATATGAGATTGGTATCTGGGCTTTAAAGGATAAGTAAACCTTAAAAATATGTGTATGTAAAATTGATGAGGGGGCTATTCTAAGCACTTTTGCAATTTACAGTCATTATTTTTTCTTTTTAAATTCCAATATATTATGGGATACATGTACTGTTAATATGAATGAAATGTGTTACAATATCGCCACCTGCTGGTTATTTCCCCACCAGCCTGACCTCCAAGTAGTCAAGGAAGTTGTCAGGAGAAAGAAAGAGGCTGCTCTGGTGTTCTTCTGCTTTGGAAAGATTTGAGAAAGGTTTCTAATTGTTTTTTAAGGTTTACTTATCCTTTAAGGCAGTAGCTTGCAGTCAAGTTATAAACCGAGAGTGAACAATATACCTCGTGCACACAGTGGACTGATTTTGTTTATTACTTGCTTTTTCCTTTTCTTTTCTTTTTCCTTCTCTTTTTCCTTTCCTTTTATTGTACCTTTTCTGTTGTAAAGCAATGTACTGTACCATGCATTCATGTATTGTGCACTACGATGTTATTATTAACGATCACATGGGAAAAGTGAAAAATGGTTGAAATAAAAAGAAAGTTGACACAAAAACAATTCTTAAAATCACATGAAGGTCATATTCTTTAATATATTCTTAGGCTATGGAATACTACTATTCTTTACTATTTTCTAGGTTAGGGAATATTAAGGTTAGTAGTTGCATTTTGCTTCTTTAAATATATGGGTTTTGCCCATATCACCTCTGCTATTTTTTATTCTCACTTATAAAAAATATATAACCTGATTTACTCCATGGTCCCAGGTCTATAAACTGTCTTATAACCACTTGATTGGCTTTTCTAGTATTGATGGCTCGTGCATATATTCAAACATTTTTTTTCAGTCATTTGACAGAAATACAATTTTCCTGCAAAGGCTTTTTAATTGCATACACTGTGGTACACACATTATGAAAAAGTTCCCAATATGGTAGGTACATAATGATGCTTATTTTTCCTTTCAATTAAACTTAAACTCCTAACCAAAGTGCGTGCCATGATTGGCAGCCTTTCAAAGTTCCCAGCTCTGGTAGATCACTGGTTTTGTAATATTGTGAGCACTCAAGAGTGTTATACGTACTTGCAAATACCAGTTTGCAACTTACCTATGACTTAAATGAACTGCTTATTTAAATAAGCATTTGGGGATGCATATCACAGTAAAAATGATATTGCTCCTGCTACTGAGCCTTGGAACAAAATAAGAGCCTACAGCTGGCCATACACGTAGCAATACAAAATAACATTTCTGAGGATGATTGTGATAAATGCACTCCTAACCCCTCAAACCCCTCTCCAGCTGGTTTTGCCCATAAGTCTCCTGCAGCCGGGGAGATTTATTTATCAATTAATTTATTAATTATGTAAAATGTATAAATTTTTTATATGGGCACCCAAGGTCTGCCCTTTTAAAGCTACCACCCTAGACACAGTCCCTCAGTGCCTATATATATTGTTTGCATTTTGCACCCAGGCATACTTAATCTTTATAAGTGCTGTGCCAGCTTCAAGCAAGTTTTCGAGTTTATATATATATATATATATATATATATATATATATATATATATATATATATATAGTCAACTACAAGAGGTCCTCTGCACTCAACCCATTATCAATATATTTAAGACAGAGACATTTTGTGCATACTGCTACTAAAAAATGCCTTACCCTTTAAACAACACAGGGATTGTTTGTCCATATATTGCAATATATTTAAGCTGGCCAACTACGTCAAAGTCATCCCATATCTGCCCAGTCCTACGCTTAATTTTCATCTGATTCATTAAGAATTCTATTGCTTAATTATACATTTTCCAAAGGGACTAAGTTTTACCTGCAACTTACTAGCTGCTTTCAATGTAAAACTCCCAAACTTGGCTGCCCTTTTATTAGACACCAGTGGGATCACCTGACTATAGCTGTATATATATATATATATATATATATATAGTCAAACACAAGAGTCCTCTGCACTCAACCCATTATCAATATATTTAAGACAGAGACATTTTGTGCATACTGCTACTAAAAAATGCCTTACCCTTTAAACAAAACAGGGATTGTTTGTCCATATATTGCAATATATTTAAGCTGGCCAACTACGTCAAAGTCATCCCATATCAGCTATCAGCTCCCACCCTTCCCAGCTATAGTCAGGTGATCCCACTGGTGTCTAATAAAAGGGCAGCCAAGTATGGAGGTTTACTTTGAAAGCAGCAAGTAAGTTGCAGGTAAAACCTAGTCCCTTTGTAAAATGTATAATGAAGCAATAGAATTCTTAATGAATCAGATAAAATTGAGCATAGGACTGGCCAGATATGGGATGACTTTGACGTAGTTGGCCAGCTTAAATATATTGCAATATATGGACAAACAATCCCTGTTTTGTTTAAAGGGTTTTAGGCATTTTTTAGTAGCAGTAGCACAAAATGTCTCTGTCTTAAATATATTGATAATGGGTTGAGTGCAGAGGACTCTTGTGTTTGACTATATGTATTTTGTGGTCACAGCCTCATTGCACCCCCGCCTAATGTTTTTAAAAAATAGTGGTGAGCACAACTTTCCCTTGTTTGTTATATTATATATATATATATATATATATATATATATATATATATATATATATATATATATTTGTATATATATATATATTACACAGCCATGCTGTTCTGATTGTTCAGGAGTGTGCCAGAATCTTCAGAGCAATAGAAAGGCAGCCTTAAGGTGACTATGCACATATCCCAAATGAGTGGATTTCTCCCCAAAATGTTAGTGAAGATTCTCATTCATCCAGGTCATGGTATATCTATAGAAATGTCAAATCAACTGGTGTTTTTCTTGAAGATGTTTTACCAGTTACTGGCTTTCTCAATTTAGAATAATTTGTACATAGGAACGTGTTTCGCTATATATCTTCTGGAATGTTGCTGCAATCAGTGTTGACCAAGGATATATTTATGTAAATATGTATATTTATTCTCATATACACATGTACATAAGTATTCCTCATTATAAGGGTTCTTTAACGAAAGAGATAGTTCAATCAAAATATATAAATTTATTTACAAAAGCTATTGACACATCTACAGAAATAATACACATAAAACAAGTTAAACTACATAGAATGTATAACAAATAGTTACAAAGAAAATTACAAATATGTATATGTTGGATAGAGATGGCGCGAACTGTTCGCCGGCGAACTTGTTCGCGCGAACATCGGGTGTTCGCGCTCGCCGGAAGTTCGCGAACGTCGCGCGACGTTCGCCATTTTGGGTTCGCCATTGTTGGCGCTTTTTTTTGCCCTCTCACCCCAGACCAGCAGGTACATGGCAGCCAATCAGAAAGCTCTCCCCTGGACCACTCCCCTTCCCTATAAAAACCGAAGCCCTGCAGCTTTTTTTCACTCTGCCTGTGTGTGCTGAAGAGATAGTGTAGGGAGAGAGCTGCTGCCTGTTAGTGATTTCAGGGACAGTTGAAAGTTTGCTGGCTAGTAATCGTTTTGATACTGCTCTGTTATTGGAGGGACAGAAGTCTGCAGGGGTTTGAGGGACATTTAAGCTTAGGTAGCTTTGCTGGCTAGTAATCTACCTTCTACTGCAGTGCTCTGTATGTAGCTGCAGTGGGCAGCTGTCCTGCTTCTGATCTCATCTGCTGACTGCTGCAATAGCAATAGTCCTTGTAAGGACTGCTTTTATTTATTTTTTTGTTGTTTTACTACTACTACTACTACTACTACTACTACTATAAGAGCCCAGTGCTATTAGTCTAGCAGTGTTGGGGAGTGGGACTGGTGTGCTAATCTGCTGCTCCTAGTAGTTCAGCAGCACCAACTTTAATTTTTTTTTTTTTAATATTCATTCTTTTTTTATTTAACTTTTTTTTATTTTACTACCGCTGTAGTAGTGTATAAGTTGACCTTTTAGGCATTATTTGCCCTGTAGGCATTTTTTGCCCAGTGTGTTATTCAACCAACTGCTATCTAGCTGTGTGACCGTGTTCACATTCTGTCTAAATATCCATAATATTACCGTCTCCAGAAAAAACACCGGAGTGACTTTTTTCAAGCAGCCATAATAAATTTTACGTAATCCGTATCCATCGCTGTAGTAGTGTATAAGTTGACCTTTTAGGCATTATTTGCCCTGTAGGCATTTTTTGCCCAGTGTGTTATTCAACCAACTGCTATCTAGCTGTGTGACCGTGTTCACATTCTGTCTAAATATCCATAATATTACCGTCTCCAGAAAAAACACCGGAGTGACTTTTTTCAAGCAGCCATAATAAATTTTACGTAATCCGTATCCATCGCTGTAGTAGTGTATAAGTTGACCTTTTAGGCATTATTTGCCCTGTAGGCATTTTTTGCCCAGTGTGTTATTCAACCAACTGCTATCTAGCTGTGTGCCCGTGTTCACATTCTGTCTAAATATCCATAATATTACCGTCTCCAGAAAAAACACCGGAGTGACTTTTTTTCAAGCAGCATTCTTATATTTTACGTAATCCGTATCCACCGCTGTGTATACGTTGACCTTGTAGGCATTATTTGCCCTGTAGGCATTTTTTGCCCAGTGTGTTATTCAACCAACTGCTATCTAGCTGTGTGCCCGTGTTCACATTCTGTCTAAATATCCATAATATTACCGTCTCCAGAAAAAACATCGGAGTGACTTTTTTTCAAGCAGCATTCTTATATTTTACGTAATCCGTATCCACCGCTGTGTATACGTTGACCTTGTAGGCATTATTTGCCCTGTAGGCATTTTTTGCCCAGTGTGTTATTCAACCAACTGCTATCTAGCTGTGTGCCCGTGTTCACATTCTGTCTAAATATCCATAATATTACCGTCTCCAGAAAAAACACCGGAGTGACTTTTTTTCAAGCAGCATTCTTATATTTTACGTAATCCGTATCCACCGCTGTGTATACGTTGACCTTGTAGGCATTATTTGCCCTGTAGGCATTTTTTGCCCAGTGTGTTATTCAACCAACTGCTATCTAGCTGTGTGACCGTGTTCACATTCTGTCTAAATATCCATAATATTACCGTCTCCAGAAAAAACACCGGAGTGACTTTTTTCAAGCAGCCATAATAAATTTTACGTAATCCGTATCCATCGCTGTAGTAGTGTATAAGTTGACCTTTTAGGCATTATTTGCCCTGTAGGCATTTTTTGCCCAGTGTGTTATTCAACCAACTGCTATCTAGCTGTGTGCCCGTGTTCACATTCTGTCTAAATATCCATAATATTACCGTCTCCAGAAAAAACACCGGAGTGACTTTTTTTCAAGCAGCATTCTTATATTTTACGTAATCCGTATCCACCGCTGTGTATACGTTGACCTTGTAGGCATTATTTGCCCTGTAGGCATTTTTTGCCCAGTGTGTTATTCAACCAACTGCTATCTAGCTGTGTGACCGTGTTCACATTCTGTCTAAATATCCATAATATTACCGTCTCCAGAAAAAACACCGGAGTGACTTTTTTTCAAGCAGCATTCTTATATTTTACGTAATCCGTATCCACCGCTGTGTATACGTTGACCTTGTAGGCATTATTTGCACAGTGTTTTCTTCAAACCGCCATCTAGCTGTGTGAGCTTGTTCACATTTTGTCTAAATATTGATAATATTATCGTCTCTAGAAAAACCACTTGAGTTACTTTTTTTCAAGCAGCATTCATATATTTTACGTAATCCGTATCCACCGCTGTAGTAGTGTATACATTGATCTTGTAGGCATTATTTGCACACTGTTTTCTTCAAACTGCCATCTAGCTGTGTGTATTATCGTTTCCAGAAAAACCAACTGAGTTTTTGTTGTTGTTGTTTTTTTAAAAATAATGCCAGGCAAAGGCAGGCCGCCACGCAGAGGCCGTGCTAGGGGCCGTGCTGCTATGCAATCCTGTGGCCCTAGCAAATTGCCCAGTTTTAAAAAGCCAATGACCCTGAACTCCCAAAATGCTGAAGA